>CM067547.1:21815000-24777500 GCA_034509755.1 Anisodus tanguticus
GCCCGACCCCGACCCGACCCCGCCCCGGTCCCGCCACGACTCCGTTTTAAAAAAATAATAATAAAATAACGGGGGCGGGACTCGAACTCGGGACGGGACGATGTCTCGTCCCGCCAGACCCGAGCCCGTCCCAACCCCGACCCCGCCCTTTTCCCCCCTTTGCAAAAATGACCATTGCACCAACGATCGTTTTAGATTATGGCCGTTGGCCAACGACCATTTTAGTTCCCCCTCCCCCAACCCCCCTAACCCTTAATATTTATTTTTAACCCATAAGTTATTATATTTACACTTTAATCCAATTTTCAACTATAAATAACTCATTTTCTCTTCATCTTTCTCACAAATCTTCCTGCAATCTCTCTAATTTCTCAATATATCTCTCTACAAGTCTACATTGTTTGCTAAATATTCAATTTTATTAATTCATTTGGGAATTGGGAGTGAAGTTGGCAACTAGCTTGAGGATCTTCCATCAAGCAAAGTTTCAATTTTCAACCTCTCGATTACACGTCGACGTTACGTCGGCGTTTGGTACATTCGTTCCTTCATTAAATTATTATTGTCTGTTTATTTTATATTTTTATTTAGCGCACTTAATTTTATTGTCTTTAATTATTTATTATCATAATTAAAATGGAAGGATTAAAAGGTATGTTTAAGGGTAAGGGTAAGGGTAAGGGTGCTTCTTCTAGTAGGGGCAACCAGGGCAAGGGTACTTCTTCTAGTCATCTTATTCCTACACAGGATGATTTTGTTGATACTCAACATTTTCCTACAATACCATTAGATTTAGACCAGGAGCTATTTTCTGGAACTCAAGAAGACTTTAATTTAGACGATGATCTAGATGATATACCCACTAATGTTGATGACAACATACCCACTAGTGCACCTTTAACTGAAATACCTCCTATTTCCCCTAGTATGAGACGAGGTCCAGCAAAACGACCATTAAAATCAGATGGATGGACATTTTTTGATAGGGACGTAGAGAATCAAGTAGCCATATGTAGAATTTGTAAAAATATTTTAAAATTTAAAACTGGAAAAGGTCACGGTGGGACGGGGGGTTTAATTAGACACGTAGTAAGTGCTCATCCAGCTAGGTATGCCAAATACCAGGCTTCAAAACCGGGTGCGCAAACGCCCGCTCCATCGGGACAAGGTTCACATCGATATCGTCCCGGGAGTAAATCTGGTCAAATTAACCCTATGACGGGGGGAATTGTAGGCTCTAAATACAATAAACATAGAGATAGGGAAGCAATATCAAAATTAGTTGCTTTGGAGGGTTTGACTTTTTCATTTCCTTCATCTCCCGGTTTTATTCATTACATTAGAGATATATATAATCCTCGCTTTTAACGGTTTTCCTAGATCAACTCGTTAAGAGAGATGTATTTAAATTCGCGCATGAATATCAACAATATTTACGTTTTTCATTATATCATTTTAATGGCAAAGTATCTATCACGTCGATATAGGTCGTAGTACTAACGGCCATGATTATTTAACCGTAACTTGTCATTGGATAGATTATAAATGGTCTATGCAAAAATGTATTTTAGCGTATAGATATATAGATGATAGGCACACTGGTACTTTTATTGCAGAAATATTTATCAAGTGTGCGATTATTACGGAATTACCGATAAAATTATGACTATTACATTAGATAACGCTTCTAATAACAATTACGCAATTACAATGTTAAAAAATAGTTAAACTCCATCTTTTCCAGACCATTTTCATATAAAAATGCGCGTGCCATATATATAACTTAATTGTAAAGGATGGTCTATCACTTTTTGAAGACATTCTTAGTAAAATACAATTTGTTATAAACTTTATTTTTAAAAGTAATAAAGTACAACGTAGAAAAGAATATAAAAAAACTTGTCACGATTGTGGACTACCTTATAGAAGAATTCCACAAGAAGTATCCACTAGGTGGAATTCTTTATACGAGCAACTACTTGTTGCTTATGACTATAAATTACCTATAACTTTATTTTTTAACTCTCATAATAAAAAGCTAGCTGATATGATTTTAGATAGTGATTGGGTAAAAATTTCCGAACTTATTGTATTTTTAGAGAAATTTTTTCAAGCAACAAAAGAATTTTCCGGTATATATTATCCTACTATTTCAACTATGTTATTTTATATAACTCTAATATTTTTATTACTTAGTGAATATATGGAAAAACCAGCTTATAAGGCAGCTATTAAAAAAATGTTTGTCAAAATAAAAAAATATTTTATTCCTATTCCCTCTATTTATATTATTGGTTCTCGTATTAAATCCTACTATTAAAATAGACGGTACTAAATCACTAATTGAAACTATTTACGATTGTATAGAAGTACTACCACCTCCAAGTCCCAAAAATCTAAATCACCCACCACCTATTGAACAAACTAAAGAAGAAGCGGTGTCTAGCGTAGAACACCAATGCAAAAATATATATAGATTTTATCAACAAGAAAATGCTAGTAACTTACCGACTTCCATACCATCTTCTTCATCTTCAACACAACCTCACAAAAGACATGCTGTTTCTGCGACTAGTATTGAAAGCCTCAGAAATAGAATTTGCGGCCGTACCTCTACTACTAACCAAATTAGCGAGTTGGATATTTTTGTTTTGCGGGGTTCGTACCGTATCAAGAAGTTATCAATGAAGATGGACAAGAAGACTTCTTCGAAATACTTTGGAGGGGGAATGAGAAGACCTTTCGACACTTTCATTGATGGCTCGAGATGTTTTGAACATTCAAGCGTCATCAATCTGCGTCGAAAGCGCTTTTTCTCGCAGCAGATATCAAATAGGAGACCACAGACACTCATTGGCCGGAGACAAACTTGGAAATTGCGTATTATTCGAGAGATTGGATACGAGCGGAGCGGAGAAGGTGAGGTCAACCGGAGATCAACGAAGAAGATGATGAAAACTACAACGAAATCTTAACCGAAGGTAGTGGAAGCGACGTGGATCAATTTGACCAACAAATACCAATTCCAATCGAAGAACCACATGAAATCATCAAGTAATTAGAACAGGTTTTTTTGAGAATGTAATTTTTTTAATTACAATTTTATTATGTAATTTGCAACTTTTGGACAACACCACAAAGTTACAATTTAGTTTTAGACAATTGTATTTGTATTACAAAAAAATCCTATTTCTATTAAATAATATAAGAGGCACAAAAACAGCCTTGGGATGTTTTTATTACACTATCTTGTTTTGTTTATTGAGTTTTTTTTATACATATGTTATTTAAAAAAAAAAAAAAAAAGAAAAACCCGACCGTACCCCGCCCCGACCCCGCCCTGCCCCGATACCGACGGGATCGGGATCGGGACGGGACTGGAGCAGGTCCCTCCAGACCCGACCCCGCTAGGCCCCGCTAGACCCGACCCCGACCCCCTGGCTCGTCCCGCCCCGACCCCGACCCCGCCAGACCCGAGCCCGGTCCACTGGCCACCCTTAGTCTAAACAACAATTTTAAGTTTGGTGTCATAAGAATTGACTATCTGAAATATGATGGGCATACAATAATTGAAATATACTTATGTTAATATCTAGGGGTGTCAAATAGGCGGGATGAGCTGAATTTAAGCAGATCAAATTAAATAGCCTTAATAAATAAACGAGTAAAAAATTATTTGGTCTGATATGAACTAAGAAACGAGTAACCCAATCCGTCCAATTCTTATTAAAATTTTAATTTAGTTGTTTGTTATTTTTCATAATTTATTAAGTACCTAATAAAAATAATTTAAAATTTTACGACATAAAATAATTAGATTAAAAGTATTACCGGTGCTCTCATCATAATGATGTGAGAGAAATAGAGCAAAATATACGGTGAATACTATAATTGGTTGAAAAAGGGAAAAGGGTCAAATATACCATTTTACTTTAGTTTATTAGTTAATTTTACCCTTCGTTAGTGAAAATAATAAAATATACACCTCCCATTACAAGTTGGCGCCAAATATACCCCTACCGTTAGCAAAGTATTCAAAAATACCCTTTTTAAAAAAATATTCTGGAAAATTGGATTTTTTTATTAAAAAATCTGTAAAGTATTTTTTTTTAAAAATAAAGTGTCCTAAAAATATTTTTTAAATATTTTAAAAATAAATCTGAAAAAATGATTTAAAAAAAATATTTTCCAGATTTTTAATAAAAAATCTAATTTTCCAGAATATTTTTTTAAAAAAACGAGTTTTAAAATCAAGAAAATTTCATATTTTTAACAACAGTCATTTTTTCAAATTTGTTTTAATTAGAAAAATTAATTTTCCAGATTGTTTTTAAATAAATTATTACGTAGGCACCACATAGAATAAGTTAAATGCTGAATGTCACCCAAATTATACACATATTTTATAGGAAAATACACACTAATACGCCTCATTTTTAACATATTATATAGGTATTTAACTTATTCTATATAACATTTAACTTATTCTATGTAGTGTCTGCGTGATAATTTTTTTAAAAACAATCTGGAAAATTAATTTTTCTAATTAAAAAAAATTTGGAAAAATGGCTTTTATTAAAAATATGAAATTTTCTTGATTTTTTAAATCTTTTTTTTGTAGAAAAAATATTCTGGAAAATTGGATTTTTTATTAAAAAACTGGATTTAAAAAAATCATTTTAAATATTTAATTTAAAAATTAATCCATATTTTAAAAAAAGTTTTTTGGACCCTACATTTTTTTAAAATACTTTACAGTTTTCTAGATTAAAAAAACATTTTCCAAAATTTTTAATTAAAAATCTAATTTTCCAGAATATTTTTTTTAAAATGGGTATTTTGAATACTTTTCTAACGGTAGGGGTATATTTGGCCTCAACTTATAACGGGAGGGGGTATATTTGATTACTTTCGCTAACGGATGACAAAGTTGACTAATAAACTAAAGTAGAGGGGGGTATATTTAACTCTTTTCTTGCTGAAAAAAAAAGTAGCTCACATCTTTTTAGAATTCCAATAACACCCATCATCTTATATTTCTAAGGTTTTTTACTTTTATTCATTTTTTACTTTTGATATAACATAAATAAAATTACAATATAAAATTTTAATCCTGAAAATTAGAAAGCTGCGGCTAGTTAGTTTGGTAGAAGAGAACTTTTGATATCTGTATTTTTATCCTAAGAAAATTAAAAGCACTTATATTTTAGAGATTTTTTTTTCAATTTCAGCTACTATTCAAAATCACACATTTCTCCTCCAAAAATATCGATCAAAACATTTGTTCACTAAAATAAGTATATTTTTCCTTTTAAAAAAGCACCTTTGACCTTTACAAAGATTAACCAAACAGGATATAGAATAAAATAGGTGTAAGTTCTATATATTATCGGTATATAAAAATTTAATATTCACACAATCAGATATAAGTAAATATCTATGATAAGCATTAAAATAACTTAATCTGAAATGATAAAATTATGTAGTCAGACACTGCCATACATATAGCCAGTCGATTCTAGTAAGAATGGACTGCGGTATGTATTAATGGTAATTATTATTCTGTGCCTGAATCGAATTTTATTGTTAAATAATTTCCTCCTGAACCGAATATTCTGAAATGCACTAATAGATGAAATCCTAACAGTTCGTGAAGATTTGAACTGGTTGAAGAAACACTACCGCACATCCTAGATTATTGTTGAGATGGATTGTCTTTTGATCAAGTATTGAAAAAATTCCACAATTCTTATTTTGATATTATTGTGCAAGATTGTAGTGTTGACTTTACATCTATATCTTTTTACTTTGTTAAACGGTCAGCGAATCAGTGTGCCCACATGTTAGCTAGGGCTGCAGGTTCTATGTCTGATGTTATGGAGTGGATTGCACATCTTCGGTCTTTGGTTCATGATATACTGATTTACGATTTGAATAATAATAGAGATGGTTGCTTCTTTTTAAAAAATAAAATAAAAATAATTTGCTCCCTCCGATCTATTTTACTTGTCATGTTTCTTTTTTACAGACCCCTTAAGAAATCACTAACTAAAAGAGTAATTTAACTATAGTTAAGAACCATGATTTGTTAACTTAACCCTGGTTAAGAATTTGTGTTTAAAAAGTAACCATAGTTAAGATCCATGATTTGTTAACTCTGGTTAGAGAAAATATAAAACAAGCCCATGCCTAGCTGTTCATTTTCCCAAATTATAATGTGGGCATTTTAGGGTTGTTCTTGGGCTCGCAGGGGGGTTTTTGACAAAAACAAATTCAAAGAGTCCAGTCTTTTTCTACTCCAATTTGGTGGGAAATATTTGAACATATGTTCATGTGCTGCACACGTGGGTTAGTTCCTCTTTCCTTCATTTTGAATTTTTAAGTTACTGATTTTAGGTTTTTTTTTTGTGTGACAAATTGAAATGTGAAATTGGACTGTTTTAAACTTGTAATGCTTCAGATCCAATTTGGGTTCTTGTCATTTGAACTTATTACTTTGTATCTATGGTTCTATTTTGATTTTGGATGGTTTTTTTGGTGTCCCATTTTGGGTTCTTGGTTTTGTCGGTTCAACCCGCTTACTAATTAAATTGAGTTGTCAATGGCATAAAAGTTTGAATCTTTTTAGCTGTACATAGTGTAAACTGGGTCACATTAAGGGTTATTACTTGTTGTCTGCTACTTAACATTTGCTTTAGTTAAAAGTTCTTGTTATGTAGGTGGATTGGTGTTGTAACAAATACTGAAATGACAGAAAAAAGTGATTAGCTTGAGTTGCTTTGCAGTTTTTTGGGTACTTGATACTTTTGAATTACGTCCCGATCATCCCATAGTCAAGTTTTCCTCCACCCCAGAGGATTTGGGGGGGGGGGGGGTTGGAAACTTTATATGATCCCATCATGTTTTTATTCTTTCTTAAATTTTGGAGTATATTTTTCAGGTTTTGTTTTGGGGTGGAGGGTGGGAGAGCTGATAAGACGGTGTGGATGAGTTTAACTATTGACTGAGTAATCTTTGTTGAGTCGTTGGAATTCGGAGTGAGTTGGTTACTGAATTTAGCGAAGAGGGTACATCTTGGAAAGGCTAAACTTTGGGAGAGATCGAGGGAGAAATCTTTACCATTGCAAGTGTCTAAAGTAAGCTTACGACATTTGGAAATTTTAATGGATATTACAAAAGTGTTAGATTGGGAAAATGTGGTGTAGAGAAAAATAGAAGTTCTCACTCTTGTAGGGGTCAGGGAAGTTGTTACTAATCCACTTCTTTGATTTATGTCTATCTTGATGCTCATTGGGGTTATGTTGACATCTATTACTTGAAAGACTGGACATTGAGTTAATCCTCTTACAGTTGAAACTTGGAAGCAAAGCTCAGAAAGAGATTTCCCTTTCTTGGTCAAATAGTAAACTTGCGCCTTAAATCTTGACTTTAAGATTTGATTGGTCTGAGGGAACTACTATTTGTTATAGAAAACAACCATATAGTCTAACTAAATGTGATAGTAGCTACTAACTTTATCCAACTTTTCTGCATAGTAAAACCACCAGAAATGTCACTGTTAACAGGATATTGTGCATCAGAAACTTCAGGACCTCAATTGTGCTAAAGAATCACATTTATTTAAAATCTGGATGGTAAAAGTTGCTTGAAATTGAATACAAGCAAATTTTAGGGGTTTTTCCGTCCTGTTGCATACCTTTCATTGGCCTTTTGGCTAAGATCAAGAAAATACCATATTTACCCTGTCCTGTTGCATATAATTTTGCGGCATTTGATTAATAGAGAGGTAGGTGTCGGTCTTAGTTTGATTAATCAGATATTTTGTATGTTGGATCCAGAATGTCTATCTTGACTACCATTTACCAGGTTCAAAAGTCTATTGTTATCAACAACAATGATTGGCCACTAATCCTTGCGGCACTAGACTATGTATATGTCTATATGCATCAGCGTACATATGCATATTTCTTCTTGGTTTTTAAATTCTATTATTTTTCTCTAATAAGTTGTTATTTGGCTGAAACCTAGACCAATACATGTCATATTTTTTTTCCGGTTTTGGAACTTTAATGAGGTGTTTCTAACAGCCGGTGATCTCTCCCTTGTTGTAAATCAGCTATTAGATGATTTGAAGGATACTGTGCTTTCAGAAGGGGAAGAGATTGAGTCATCAGTATCTGATATTCACATGAAAATGCTTTATCTATTCTGGTTGTTTCAGTGTTACTGAACGGCGTACTGATTGGAGATCACCAAAGGAACTTTCTAAGTCACATTCACACTATGGAGTGCAATAAAGATGAGGCCTTCAGAGCAAAAACAATTGCAGAGCGGAAGCTCGAACAGAAGGATTATGCTGGTGCAAAGAAATTTGCCTTGAAAGCTCAGGCCTTGTATCCAGGGCTGGATAGTCTAACCCAGATGTTAACAACACTTGATGTCTATATCTCTGCCGAAAATAAAATAAGTGGGGAAGTGGATTGGTATGGGGTACTTGGTGTGAGCCCCTCAACTGATGATGAGACAGTGAGGAAACAGTACAGGAAGCTAGCTCTCGTCCTCCACCCTGATAAAAACAAATCTGTTGGTGCTGAAGGTGCATTTAAACTTCTCTCGGAGGCCTGGAGCTTGTTATCTGATAAATCAAAGAGGTTGGCATATAACCAGAGAAGGAGTTCAAAAGGATTCCAGCAGAAAGTTCCAGCGCACTCAAGTGGTCCATCAGCACCTCCACGAAATGGATTACATAATTTTACTAGTAGGACAAATCCAGGTTCAAAGACACAGAAAAATGCTTCTCGGATGCCCTCTTCATCAGTTAATTCTTCATCCAATCAAAGAAGTGATACTTTCTGGACCATTTGCCACCTATGCAAGATGCATTATGAGTATTTGAAGATATATCTCAACCACACTCTTCTTTGCCCCAACTGTCATGAAGCTTTTATGGCCACAGAAACATCTCCACCGTTCAATCATACAAAATCATCCAATTCTACTCGCCAGTGGCATCAGAATCAAGGGAATCATGCACCTAATGGGAATCAGTTCCCTATAGGAAGAAACACTAGTGCTGGTAAAACAGCAGGATCAGCAGCAGCAAGTTCTAATACAGCAAATTACTCGAACTTTCGGCAGGCTGGTGTTGGTAGCTCGGATCCTTCCATTGCAGCTAAAGCAGCAAATGTTGTCCAGCAGGCACATGAGAAATTGAAGAGAGAACGTGATGATTCATGGGGGAGAGCTCATGTTTCTACCAATAGAGAGGCACCTCTTAAACAGAGAAGACTCAATGAGGATGGAATCCATTATGGATCGAATGCACCTCAATATGCAGAAAGGACTTATGGTTTCTCTTCTAGCAAGTTTAACAGTACCAGGGAGCTGACGCCACTTGAAAACCGGAGTATGCTGATGGGGAAAGCTCGGAAAGAGATACTCAAGAAGTTGAATGAATGGAGATCACGGGCGCAAGATGCACAAAAACCTAAGGTAAAAGAGAGCAAAAAAGAAAAACAGAGGACTGCTAATGTTCCTGGTCATAATGTAAACGGGAATGTTGAGTCATCAGCTATGAAGGGAGTAAATAAAGCTGCCGGTGCTTCTGCTAATGAGGCAAATCAAGAGGATCCAGTGCCAGAATCAATGAATGTGCCAGATCCCGATTTTCACAATTTTGATCAGGATAGGAGCGAAAGTTGTTTCGAGGACAATGAAGTCTGGGCTGCATATGATGCTGATGATGGCATGCCCCGTTTGTACGCTCTGATTAACAAAGTCCTCTCAAGGGAGCCATTTAAAGTGAGGCTCAGTTGGCTTAGTTCAAGATCCAACAGTGAATTTGGTCCAATGGAATGGGTAGCTTCAGGTTTCTACAAAACTTCTGGTGAATTTAGGATTGGCAGGTACGAGACAGGTAAGTCTGTGAATTCCTTCTCCCACAAGGTTCAGTGGTCAAACGGCCCTCGTGGAGCTGTTCAAATATTTCCAAAAAAGGGGGATGTATGGGCCCTCTACAGATATTGGTCTCGTGACTGGAATGAGAATACACTTGATGATGTCATACACAAGTATGACATGGTCCTAGTTCTTGATGACTACAATGAGGAGCAAGGAATTTCAGTAGCTCCTCTCATTAAAGTTGCTGGTTTTAAGACGGTCTTCCGTCCAGACTTGAATTCAGAGAATGTGATAAGAATAACCAGAGAAGAGATGTTTCGTTTCTCTCATCAGGTCCCAAGCCACTTGCTTACAGGTGAAGAATCTCAAAATGCTCCAAAGGGTTGCCAGGAGCTTGATCCAGCTGCTACTCCATTGGAGCTTCTTCAGACTTTAACAGAAACTAATGAGGTGCCAGCCATGCAGAACGACAAAGAGGTTAACGGAGGGACTGTTGATCACACTCCCGAATTCAGGGAAGACGGGATGGTAGAAAGTGAAGAAGCTCCATGAAAATGCAGGGAAACAACTTTTTGCGGCACTAGCCAAATTACTGAAGAGTATGCCAGAATATTTAGTGGAATGAGGAGATATATTTTGAAGATACATTTAGTTGTAGACTTTTGGCCAGACCTTTTGACTTTAACTGAATGAGATTAGTCGTGGTTCAGAACAAAGCAGAAGTATGGTTTGTACCTATTAACTGAACTAGAGTTTGAACAAGCGTGGAGTTTTGGTTGAGAAGGTTACTAGGAAAGCCCTCGTTTTGTACCTTGTCAAAGGCGAAAGATATTAGCACAGGTTAATGCTTGTTATCATAGTGAAAGGGATTTCCATTGCCCAGATACACAAGTCTGTTCCCTAACCTTTTGTTTCCTTTGGATGCCTTATATTCCCATGGGTGTAATTGGACCTTTCCTTTTGTTTATAAATCCTGTAAAGGCATCCTCAAAGTTTTTTTGCTTCACTACAACTAGGATATCTTCTATTCTTGAATCTTCTGGAGTAAAGATATGATTGTTTGCCTTGTATAAATTTCTTAGAGATTGTTTTCTGTTAGATACTAATATCATGGAATGTTAATCTCAAGAGATTTCCCAGTCATGTCATCTCATTTTCCCTGTGATTTCAAAAGTTCTAATTTTCTTTGGTTTCCATTGACTCTTGCCCTAATTGCGTTGCTTTCTGGCTAATTGAGACTTCCCAGCGTCATGGGCAACCTCCTGCTGCAGTTAGGAGGTGGTCTTGTTTGCCTAGTTTCTCTTCAGCCTTCTTAGGTGCTCCTCATTCCACTGAATTTCCTGATTTCCTCTAATGTACTTATTATATAAATTCAGTCAATCTCATTTGCAGGCCAAGCTTAGCAGCAGAGGATTCTAGTTACTCGAGACGCAAGGCAGTCAGTCAGTGTCTGTTAGCTCTTCCAATAGATGATGTTCCATGGTCCCTTTTTGAATTAAACACTTCTCTCTCGGTCAATGCCTATTTGCTATATAGATAGTCTTTGGTCCCTTCCATTGTATATGGAGTGAGATGGTTAGTGAGGTTTTATATAGTTGATGCAACTAAGCTTGGAATTGAGACGTAGTTTGTTCTTCAGTTGCCTCTAATCCAATTTAGGGGGTTGATACTATCGAAGGCACTAGATCTAGTAAAGAAACTGTATGTCAAGATAGAGGGAGTGTTGACTTCTCCATGGCTTGCAGATGTCTTCTTCAATACTACTTAGTGAGTTTGCATGGGGGTGTTCTTCGGCAAGTTAAGTGTCAAAACATTTTCTCCATCACCTAAATATTCTGATTTAAGTTTAAGATTCTAGGGGGCTGTTGTACGTTAACAAATTTTCACACCTTTGTATTTGACGGCAATCTCTGCTTACCCGCACAGCAACGATGCACGAGGATGTTTGTTTGTACGTTAACAAACATGCTTTGATGTTTGTTTAGGGTCATTTCTCAGAAGGAGTCCGACCTGAAAATTCTGAAAGAATTGAAACAATATATTGAAGTTTTTCTTTGGTTCAACCCTTCGATGTTCGGAACTTACTGACTTAATTAGGCCCATCAAATTTCTCCATTACTTGAATTCAAACCCAAATCTGGTTAATGGTGATGGAATTATATCCATTCCATAGCACTCCTTGTTGGTGACGTTTAACTTTAACACAAATGTAAGTTTAGTTTTACATTTTTCATGAATCCGCGCACAGCGAAAGCTTAGTGCACCGAGCTGTCTTTTTTAAATCTTTGTCCGAAACGAAATCCGGAATCTTAAGTTTTGTGGGTGAACTGACATTGCACTCACTATGCTGTGCGATAGCATCCACTGTTATTGTCTATGCTGGCCATTATTTTATTCCCTTTTTCCGAGGGTAAAGCAACTTCTCTTCTTTTACATTATCATATAGTGATGAAAATATGAGTTACTAAACAGGTCACATTTTTTTTTTACGTTACTCTGCAAATCCTTGCATACGATTAAACTCCAAGCTTACCACTTTATAATCTCAATAGCTCAGCTTTTATCAGCATACTATCATGTGCTCTCGGGTTAACCAAATACTCTTGTTCTATTGTAACTGCAAATGCTATTTTTTATAACTTCAAACAAATATTGTCTGAACACCTACTTAGTAAATGACAAACAGCCAAAGTAATGAAAATGTGGAACATGAACTTCACTAGAAAACGAAAGGCGTGAAAGTTGAAAATTTGTTAGTAGAAATCATTGTTCGTTGCTTTCATTTTGACAGAAGTAGATGCTTACAACTTGCTCAATGTCTACCAAATGAGCCTTCACTCATGTAGTCCGTATCTTTAATTTTAAGTAAAGTGAAATCAAGTCAACGAGACAAACAACCCACTATTTGAAATACTAAAAAAAAAGCAGTACGTACGGTGCACTAAGCTCCCGCTATGCGCGGGGTCCAAGAAAGATCACAAGGGTCTATTGTATGCAGTCTTAACTTACATTTCTGCAAGCGGCTGTTTCCACGGCTTGAACCGGTGACCTCCTGGTCACATGACAACAACTTTACCAGTTATTTCAAGGCCCGTTTCTATTTGAAATACTACTCTCATCAATATTTGAATATTTCCCGAAGTAAATATGGATGGTCAAACTACAAATACTGAAGTTCATTTGCATTAAATACAAAAAGATTGGCCTTAAATAAGTAGTATACTTTGACTGAATTGGAGCCCCATTTATGTAAGAAATTAGTAAATAGCCCCTTTTTGAACTGTGAATAACCACTCTTTTACACGAAATTGTTTTTAGACAAAAATACTCCTAACTAAAATATTGAATAACTCCAACAATTGATGTTAGATTTCGAACCTTTTAAGAGTGAAATTGCAAAACTCTATATTGGGGTTCAAAAAATCTCTACACGTGAAATCCAATACATAATGCTGAACTTCTGAGCTTTTAAAGGTAAAACTCCACCACGGTTGAGTTTGGAACATTAACGAAGGAATATGTCACTTCTTTTTATTGATTATTGTGTACAATATATATAGTGTTACATAATTAATTACATGACTATAAACTAGGTAACTAATCTTCCTAATTATAATCGGAATATAAATTTACCTAATATAAAAGATATACAAAGATACGGGAATATTCTGAAAATATTCTATTACACCCCCGCAGTTGAAGCGGAAGGTTCTCGTACGTTGAAACTCGCTCGAAAATCATCAAAAAATATGCGCGGAAGTCCTTTAGTAAATATATCAGCAATCTGATACCTGAAAGGAACATGAAGGACACGAACTTGTCCACAAGCCACTTTTTTTCACGTACAAAATGAATATCCATTTCAATGTGTTTAGTGCGCTGATGTTGAACGGGATTGTCGGATAGATATATCGCACTAACATTATCATAGTAGATCAATGTAGCCTTGCGGATTGGGCAGTGAAGTTCAAGCAGAAGGTTGCGTAACCAACAAGACTTAGAGACAACATTCGCGACTCCTCTGTACTAAGCTTCGGCACTGGATTGAGACAATGGGTTGTCTTTTAGAAGACCAAGAAAGCAAGTTATCTCCGAGGAAGACATAGTAACCTGACGTGGATCGACAAGTATCTGGACAACCACCCCAGTCAGTGTCAGAATAAGAGGTGAGATCAGAAAGTGTGGACTTGTACAGGTGGAGGCTGAAATGAAGAGTACCTTGTACATAGTTCAAAATACGTTTGAGCGCATTCATATGTGCATCCGTCGGACTGTGCATATGAAAGCATATTTGTTGCACGGCATAATATACATCTGGTCTCATGAAAGTGAGATACTGTCCTGCTAAACTGCAATAGTGAGTCGAGTCGACATGCAGAGTGTTGACACCCAATTTTGTCCCGTCTTTTTCAATTTATTTGCAATTTTTAAATATTTTTTAACACCTCAAAACAATTTTAATCTATATGCATACATGCATATATATATATATATTATTCTCTTATTATTATTATTATTATTCGCATTTACTATCATTTGCATTTTTATCATAATCATAAGTTTTATCCGAAAATTCTATGTTATTTTAGTCTCGCAAAATTGCATCGCATTTTCATTTTTTATTAAGCATTAAACATTTCACAAATATTATATTTTATTATTATCACATCGTTATGTTATTTTAAAAATTCACATCTTTTACAAAACAAAATAATATTTTTAATATTAAACCCCTTTTATTTTTTTAATCCATAACCCATTTTCATTTTTCCAACCCAAAACAATTCTACCCAAACAAAATTCACAAGCCCAAACCCATTCCCCTTATTCCCTTCCCCTTTATTTCCCCCCAATAACCATAGCCCACATCCGAGGCCCAATCGGCCACTCCCTAACAATACCCCAAACCCATTCCCTTTTTATTTCCCTTACAACCAAAACCCAAACCAATTAAATTCCCATTTCCCCCTCTTTATTTTCGGCCCACCCGCAACAGCCCAAACTCCCCCTTCTTTTATTTTAACCAACTCCCCCATTTGTTCCCCTCACCCAAAACAAATCATCCAACCCAAGCCCACTCGGCTGGCCCAACCCCTAAAACCGACCCATCACCACAACCCTTTTATTTCCCCCAAACCAAACATAACCCCAAAAATAAAAAAAATAGAACCCTAACCCCTAACCCTTCAAATCGCCGCACACCCAGACCCCCCCAACATCGCCGCACACACCCTACACCCCCTACCCCACCACTGCCACCACGCTACCCTGACACCGCCGAACCCTCACCCTTCCCCAAAAATCAGAGCAGCAGCTCTCATTTCCTCTTCTAGACAAAGCTACAAGCTTTGTCAACCATGGAACAGAGGGTGTTGCTCCATTTTCGTGCTATGAATCACGTGAAGCCTGCAAGGCCATCAACGTCCGGATTTTTGAAGGATTTCGTTGACCCATTTCAAAATTTGAAGCTAAAAACCCCGCCCAAAAGCCCTAGAAATCCCTAAGTTCGTCCTATAAATATTGGCATGTGGAGTCCATTCAGGGAGGGCTTTTTTTTGGACGGAAAAACTCTCGGTTCTTCAGAAAATCGAACTAAAAATTCACCATTTTTTCTTAGGCTTGCTCAGAGGCAAAGATAGGCAGAAAACCCCTCTCTCGAACAGCTTTCGATTCTCAAAAATCCTTTTTTTTTCTACCCTCAGTTCTTGCTCGACACAACCACAAAATGTTCATGCCCATTTTCTGTTCAATCGCATAAACAAACTCCTCCGAGCGGGTCGACGATTCGAAACACGCCTCGGTTCGCTGCCCGGAGAAGGTAAATTCAATTCCTCTCGGTCTAATTTCCCTTCTTATTTATCCGTCAATTAATTATGTTTTATCATCTGATTTAGCATGCTTTAACTTAGTTTGGGTTGATTTCTGTTCAGTTTAGTTTGCTAAGTTAGGTTCTCTGTTGTATGCTTAAAATGATGTGTATGATCGACTTTATGTGAATTAAGTGTTTTGTCGTAGTTCAATTAATATAATCGGCTATTAGACCAGTGAAGCATGCTTAAAGTGATAGCAAATCTGCTAAGAATGCATCTGTATGACTGTTTGAATTTTAGGATAATCTTAATTTTTGATGATATCATAGACTCACAATTTACCTACAGTAGAGTATTAGTTGAAACTATGATCTACTAAGAAGTCCTAATGTAGTGGTAGCCTGTTTATCTATGTCCCAATATACTAAGGTTTAGGTCCTGATTTTATGCAAATGTGTTGTATGGCTTGATAGTTTAGTTTATCCTAAGATTTCATGTCATGTTTAGTCCAATCCTGATGATGTTGTCTCTGCCTGGAAGTCTGATATTTGTTGGTGTAAGGTCTGTTTGATAGCTGCATTAACTTTTCATGCTTAATTTAAAGTGTCATCATGCTTCATGTGTAGCATAGTGTGACTGTGCATGTTCATGTTCAAATGGTTCTGCTTTCCTCTGAAATGTTGGGTTGGATTAGAGATGCTCCCATATGACATGTAACTTAAATATGTTTGTGGGTCTAGACCATGATGTTTGTCCTGCTGAAACATTAGTTTGAAACGGACTACTTGTCTATCTGCCTAGCATGTTTGCTGAATGTGTCATGTTATCTTTGGTTGTTTGTCCCCTTTCCATGTCCAGTATGTCAGTCATGTTATGTTTTGCCTTTCTAATGTCAGCATGTCTAGCATATATATAGTATATAACTGTCCCCCTTTGCATATCCAAAGATCTGTCCCCTATAATAAATTTTTAAGTATACTTCTCATAATGGTTAGGCCATGACATGCATATATAGACCAGTCAAGTGTCATCTTAAGTAGTATATGACATGTCTAGGATTTTGCATATTTTTGTGTATCCTAAACACCCCTGCATATTTAAAATGGTATATTTGGGGGATTTACTTGGTCATTCCTCTATGTAGTATATCCATTGGGTTGATTGCATTTGTCTTGACTGTTTGAATGTTGAAGCATGTCTACAATAGCATCTCAGATTCTGAATTTTCTTACATCCTGCCATGTCCCAGTCTTTTCACCTGTTAACCTGGACTGTTTGTCCATGTTTTAGGGATGAATATATTAAGTCATATTCTGATTCGTTGCCATCCCTGAAGCTTGGTAATAGGACGTGTATATTTGTTCTTCCCTTGTTGAATCTGAGCATGTTCACTGTATACTTCAGCCTGATGTTGTCCATCTGAAATCATGAGGGATATCCCTATATTTTACTTGCCTTCTTTAATGTGTAAAAATTGCTCCCGTTGGTCTGTTTTTTCTTCTGATTTGCTGAGCCTGCGGGGATATATTTCAAAGGTATACAGGATATATGGGCTTCAATATACACAAGATGTATATTAAAGTTGTATATCTTCAAGTATATCCTATTTACCCCAAATATCATATGTATATCAGCTCTTATGTATGCCTAAATGTATATCTGCGCATACGTGTTGAATTGGGCCCTATTATGCATTTGGGGCTGGTTTATTCTTTTTAAGTTTTGATAATTATCATTTTTGTGGGCCTGTTGCGTATATTGGACTGGTCCATTTTGTATGCAGCTTTTGTTAGTAAGAAGAAAATCCAAAAGTATATAGTAAGCCTGTTTTATACTTCCCAAGGCCCACCACTTAATAATTTTTTGTTTTGTGTGCCTCAACCTCCTTTCATGTAATACGGGCTTAGCTTTGTGCTCTTAGTATGGGGTCTCTGTTGTTTTTCCCATTAATAGGTCCCGAATAAGTCCCAACAACATATTACTTATGAATTATTTGCTTACAGTTTTAGATATATATTTTTTATGTTCCATTCTCTAATCCTTTTCTTTTATTTTACATGAAATGCATCGGGAGAAACGAAGAGTCTCGTTATGAGACTCATCATGATTATCGTCAAACAAAGACCCGCATCCACATTCCTTGCATTCTTCGGCCTCGGGATTTCCAAACAGACAGGGCGAGATGACATCGTCATCCGCTTTAGTTCCCTTTCATTGTTTATTCTTCAATTTCGTTATTTCTATTTTGGGCATGTAATAATTATTTAATGTTTGTGTGACTGTTAGGATATTTAGAATAATTAGGCCACGAATGGATAATTCATAGGATAGTCTAAGATTGAAAACACCTCGCTAGCTTATTTACTTGTAGGCTCGGTTAATTCAAACTTAGAAACCCTCCGCTAGTTTATTTATTTTTAGGCTCGTCAAGCATATTTAAAATTTTCAAAACAAACTATGATCATCTTCTATTCATTTTATTAATTGTACAACAAAAAATGATTTCCAAAAATTACTCCTTTGGCATTACAAATTAATTGCTTTTCTCATTATTGTCACAAATGCATACATGTACAAAATGCATCTCTTTCATTAATTATTTGCAAATATCTTTTTAACATTATACTTTAAACATGCATTTTTCTTACTATAATATTAACCTGAGTTTGACCGGATAACCGCAAGTTAGCGGATCTTAAAGGATGCCTAACCCCTTCCCTTTAGGAGAATAGAGAACCCTTACCTAGAATCTCATTAGTTTCGCAGACCTTAAAATTGGAGTTTACATTGCAGCATTTAGTTTAAATATTTAGGTGTCCTAATTCACCGTAAAAGATAATTAGGTGGCGACTCCTTAATCATACCCAGGAATCACCGCGATACGCCGTGCTCCGCTTTGACCTCGGAGCGGGTCGAAAATCGGGCGCGACAGCATGGCGACTCCACTGGGGAATTTCAGGTTCTTAACCATAGCAAAATCAGGTTAGTTATTATTGTGTTTTACTTTTTTTGCTCCTTATTTGTTTTAATGCTTTGATATGTCTCATTTTTTGTGAAAATTTTGCATAATTGTTTTAATTGCTATATTGTTTTACTGTTTTCCTTAAATTGGCATTTCGCTCATATTTCTTCCATTCTGGAAAATTGACACTATCACACACTACACGCGAGGTGTGTTTTGCGCACCCGCAAATTTCTTTCAAATTACCAAATTTTAGGAGAGTTGGAGTATGCGCGGAGTGACCGGACCATCCGGTGGCCGCATAGCCTTCTCACTCGAGTTGTCCGCTCGGGAACCTTGAGTCTAGTCAGCCAAATCTTAGAAAATTTAAGATAGAGCTATACCACCCTTTATTTTAAGTCATGCATGCATACACCTTAGGTGGGTCGATCCTTGGTATTGACTCCACAATTAAGAAATCCGCCAAAAATGGCTACGGGTCTCACAACCCAACGATCAATTAGCATATTATGTGTAGCGTGATAATGATAGACTAATCCAAGAATAATCATGACATGCTGAAATTGGAAAATGTACATTCATTTTGTCTCGTTTCCGACAAAGCATTGCAGTTTAGCAGCTTGGATCAAATCTGTCGTAATCCCGCATATCTGGCGTTTAGGCCCGCCTCCGGCATAAGGGAGGCCCCATGCATATTAGGATGCGCATTTAATTGCCATACAATCATTTTGTTGTTTTCTCCTGCTTTTTCACTCTGTGCATATTATTTGAAGCAATAATTACTCGCCCTATACTAACTTGGTTTTCTTCATTTTTTTAGAAGGTTTATTTTGCCTAGATTATTTTTCCCAAAGGTTGATTTGCGTTGAATAAAACTGGCGGATCATCCCTACTTCACGAGGTCAAAGGCACAATCCTTCAGAAAAATGACTGATTCAGATGCATCCGAACAGACTGGCATGGAACTTATCACTCTTTCAAGAGATGAACCAGAGGCTTCGGAAAATAGAAATGCTACCGTCCAAGAAAAATACATCGCCCAACTGTTACAACAGATGGCAGCCATGCAGACTGAGATAGAGCGGCTCCAAAATCTCACCAACCTGTCCATTAGCGCCAATACCCCACTCCCTGAACAAGGGACGAACGCAACTGCACCACAAATTTTTTCATCTCCTGAATCGCCATTTCCCCAAAACCTCCCCGATAATTTGCCACTATGCAAAATCAATCCATAACACACTAACCCGCAAGCAAGTCCACAACAAAGCCAGCTACAAAATGATCCGCCTCATTCACAACTCCACATACCCAAATTACCCCACTCATCCAAAACACCCCTTCCACGCAAAATCACCCTACAGACCAACACATATTGATGGCACACATCGCTGATCACAGCAAGCAGTATGTGCCGCCAGTATATGTAATGGAAGCCCAACCTTTTACTACCGCAACACCAAACATGACTCTTCAGGAAATTGGCCAGTGTGAAGAAATGGACGGGCGGGTAAGGATCGAACCGATGAAAGTGTGGCGAGAGAGATTTGACCTAAAAGAGGCATTCAAGAATATCCAAACCAAAGCAAGGGACATGAATGACTTGAGTACGAAGATCGTGTATGCATCCCGACATTGAATTGCTCGTAGGATATAAGGTGCCAAAATTTGGCTTGTTTGATGGGAAAGGAAATCCTCACGCTCATTTAAGATCATACCGTGACAAACCGATTGGGGTAGGTAAAGACCAGGCCATCATAATGAAGTTGTTCGTAAGGAGTTTAACAGGAGAAGCACTCGACTGGTACACGAGCCAAAACCCGCGAAAATGGAGTAATTGGGGCACGATGGCACAAGATTTCGTGGACAGATTTAAATTCAACACTGACACAGTCTTGGACAGATTTTATCTGATGAAGTTGGAAAAGAAGTCCACAGAGACCTTTAGAGAATATGCCATGAAGTGGAGGGCAGAAGCAGCGAAAGTTCAACCCCCGATAGAAGAAAGTGAGATGACCACTCTCTTTGTACAATCTTTGAAAGATGCAACATACTATGAGAGAATGATAAGCGTCATAGGACGAAGTTTCTCTGAAGTTATAAGGATGGGAATTTTAATAGAAGAGGGAATCAGAACAGGAAGAATTACAAACTTTGTAGCATTGCAAGCAACGAGTGAGAAAATCCAGTCGGACTCATTTGAGGGAGCAGTAAAGAGGAAGAGAGACGGAGTGTCCTCTGGTGGTGACAGTTCAGAAACATAGGCCAAATCAAATGTCAACCTACCAAATGCCATCACCCCAGCCTCCCTACTACAATCAAAACAACCAAAGTCCTCAGCCTTCCTATTATTGCCCATACGCCCAAATCCCTCAACCTTACTATCAATACCCACCTGCTCCCTACCCTGTCTACCATACTCAGCCAATATATAGCCTGCCTCGAGCGCCAGCCTATCCGAATCCCCCACAATATCAGCCCGTATACTTACCTCAGCCACGAGTCCATGCACCCAAACCCCGCGCAAAACACGAAAGAAAGCTAGCCAAAACCTATACACCTTTAGCCGAACCTCGAGCCCAATTATATGAAAGACTGAAAACCGCAGGAATACTCCAGCCCATCCCAGGAAATGTCCCCAATCCTGTTCCCAAATGGCATGATGAGACTAAGCATTGTGCATACCACTCGGGAATCCCTGGACACGACACTGAAAATTGCTATGCCCTCAGAGACAGAATCGAGGCATTAATCAAAGAAGGAGTTATCCGACTGAAAGGACCTGCCTCTAATGAAAACAATAACTCTTTGCCAGATCATGACGATGCAAATGTGAACATGATTACTGTTGATGAAGAACACAACTTGGAAGGGACTATTGTGCCAGTCCAGAGAAAGGAAAAGGTTAAATCATCAGCCTTTGTCACCCCTATGATTACAGTCCAATTGAGGGCACCGTTCGGAGTAGAAGTACTTCCTCCAAAGTCGCGGGTCATGGCACCATATTTTCTTGGAAAAGTCCTATCAACCAATCTCCGAAGGAAGAGAGATGCTCTTTTGCCAAAGCCTGTTCCACCTCTGAGTCAGTCATTCGTCAGAGCATGCGCCACTCAGGAATCAAAGGAGGACAATGCAGCCAACCTCGTTGAGGGATTCAAAAGTCTTTTCATTACTGAAGAAGAAGCAGGATGCAGTGTGATTCTCGATGATTACGCTAAAGACTCAACCATTTGGGATGCGAGCAAGAAGATGATTTGGAAAATTGGACCCGTGCCCCGCCTTGTTTCTCCCGTAAACTAGTTAATTTCGTTAATGTTTAATGAAACAATGCGATTCAGATTGAGGCCTGAATCACATATATGCATTTAATGTTTTACCTCCACCTTTTGAAAGCTTAAAAAAGGACAAATCTGCATTGCTTTTGCTATTTTAAAATCTGTTTTGTTTAATAATTTTCTTTTCTTTTTCATCATGCAAACTAATCTGTCGATAATGTGTGACACATTTGAAACAAGCAAGCAAGACTTCGAAGAATATAAGGAAGACTCACAACCGGAAGAATTGGGGATTTTTTTTGGAATAAGTCAAAGCCAGATTTGGATGAAACATCAAGATGGTTGATAGTTACAAGCATTGGCACGGACGTTTGCCATTTGTACTCTTGGGCTACCATACTACGATCAGGACTTCTACTGGGGCAATGCTATATCTTTCGCAGTCAAGTGGACACAGAATCATATACTAAGAGACTGATTGATGAAAAGCAGATGGACGCAGTTGTCCGGGGCAACCTTATCAGAATAGAATGGCCAAAAACCATCAATGCAGATGCAGTGAAGAGATACCATATCTAAGATTAGTTATTCTCTATGTAATACTTTTTTCTATGTTGTAAAAGTTGTGCTCCCTCGGCGGGATACGCATTGAACCCACGTAGGGTTCCGTTTCTTTAGATCACAAATTTCCCCAAGTTCCTTTTTACTTGTAGCATGAACTACGTCATGACCTGATTCCCTTGGCGGGATACGTAGGCGGCCACATCGGCTTCGGTCCCATTTTAGAAAACCCTTACAATCTCCTTTGCTTGTAATGAACTACGTCATGACCTGATTCCCTTATGGGGATACGTAGGCGGCCTAAATCGGCTTCGGTCCCACCATTAGGAAATATTTTCTCCTTTATATCACATATGACAAAATGCACACATCCGATCACCCCGATAGACAGGCAAGCAACCCCGGACAAGACTCGGTTGTCCGTTCGAAAGTTCATCATCCTCACATATCGAAAGCGGGGCATTTTTAAGGGATCACCGCCGGAGGACGCCGATAAACATGGAAAATCATCGGCAAACTAAGTCTTCACCATAAGAGGATTTTGGATAAGACGTTTGCTTTGTTTCACCGCATGTCACCGCTCGACGTAACTTTTTACATAATCGCATACTTTCTTATAAGGAAATTATTTTCAACAAATATTTTCATTAAAGTTCGACAAGAACTTTTTACTGATATGCCTACTTTCTTATAAGCAAATTATTTTCAACAAATATTTTCATTAAAGTTCGACAAGAACTTTTTACTCATATGCATACTTTCTTATAAGCAAATTATTTTCATTAGAGTTCGACAAGAACTTTTTACTGATATGCCTACTTTCTTATAAGCAAATTATTTTCAACAAATATTTTCATTAAAATTCGACAAGAACTTTTTACTGATATGCCTACTTTCTAATGAGCGAATTATTTTCAACAAATATTTTCATTAAAGTTCGACAGAACTTTTTACATAAACGCATACTTTCTTATACGCAAATTATTTTCATTAAAGTCCGACAAGAACTTTTACTGATATGCCTACTTTTTCATAAGCAAATTATTTTCAACAAATATTTTCATTAAAGTTCGTCAAGAACTTTTTATTGATATGCCTACTTTCTCATAAACAAATTGTTTTCAACAAACGTTTCCATTAGCGGTTAGCCAAGACTGGGAACTAGATAGGGGCTATAGGTCCGAATCAGCAGGACCTGCAACTATCAAGAGCAGAAGCTACAAAGTCAATGCGAATCAACCGCCCCTCCCCCAAACTCACAAATTTTCTTTGAGTACGGAGTTCTTCAAAGTTGAAAAAGCAGGGGAAGCCACATCACTTATGATCAATTTCCCAAAGAATTTCGGCATCACAGCTCACTACAAGGATTATGTTCCTATTTTTTGCATCTATACGAATACATCATCTTAACCTACAGGGTCCCGACTATTGTGTCTGCACAAAGATGTTATTCTGAATCACAATGAACTTCAACACAGCAAACCCAACGGCAAAGACGTCGCATCACATTTTCGCCCGTGCCGGACGACATTTCAATTCACAGTCCACATGAGTTTGAATCGGCAGAAGATTCAATACAACGTGGAACCATATTACAGCAAACTGGCGGCAAGGACGTCACTTACATCTCCTACAACAAACAACATTACATTCTTGCAACGACGACATCAACATTACGTCCGTACAACGACGGCATAAGCATTACATTCTTGCAACGACGTCAACAACAACGACGTCTTCAGCACTTCGACTATCTTTTACCGCATCTCAACGACGTCAACAACAACGACGTCTTCAGCACATCTATCTCTTACAACAAACAACATTACAACAACGTCATCGACGTTATTTCAGCACTTCGACTATCTTTTACCGCATCTCAACGACGTCAACAACAACGACGTCTTCAGCAATTCGACTATCTTTTACCGCATCTCAACGACGTCAACAACATTACAATGACGTCTTCAGCACAACAGCTATCTCTTACAGCAAACATCATTACAACAACGTCATCGACGTTACTGCAACACCACAATTATCTTTTACAGCATTACAACGACATCAACAACATTACAACGATGTCATCAGCAAACAACATTACAACAACGTCATCAACATTATGACAGCACAACAACTATCTCTTACAGCAAAACATCATTACAGCAACGTCCATACAACGAGGACATCAGCAACGTCCATGCAACGACGACATCAACATTATGTCCATACAACGACGTCATCAACAACGCGCCCATACAACGGCGTCATGAACAACACGCCTACGCAATGGCGTCTTCTGCAAAACAACTATCTTTTACAGCATTACAACGACATCAACAACATTACAATGATGTCATTAGAAACACGCCCATACAACGGCGTCATCAACAACGCGCCCATACAATGGCGTCATCAACAACACGCCTACGCAACGGTGTCTTCAGCACAACAGTTATTTTTTACAGCACTACAACGACGTCAACAACATTACAATGACGTTTTTAGCACAACAGTTATATCTTACAGCACTACAACGACGTCAACAGCATTACAACGACGTCTTCAACACAACACTTATCTTTTACAGCATTACAACAACATCCTCGACGTTACAGGCAGCATAACAACTGTCTTTTACATCATTATAACGACGTCAACAATATTACAACGACGTCTTCAAAACAACACGTCAATCCAACGACGTCATTTCAGGCGCCCACCTTATAATGCGGGTATTTTAATTTCAGTCAGGCGCCCACCTCCTAATGCGGGTATTTTAATTTCAGTCAAGCGCCCACCTCCAAATGCGGGTATTTCCAAGTTATATTCTCTACAATTTTTCTCAGCAGTTATACACTAATTATATCTTAAGCTTTAGTTTGCAGGAGTTTTTTATTTACAGGGACTTCATCACAACGTGGAACTATCTCTTACGGCGAACCGCGGCAAATTGGTCAACGACCTACTTCAAACGTCGATCCGCTCTTCCCCAATAAGTTTTCACATCTGCAACCAGTGTCATCATAACTCGACACTGGAGCATTATCTCTGGAATCTGCACCATCTTTTACAACTTCTCTCCCTCCTCGGGATTCGATTTCTACTAGTGCACCCCTACTCCTCGTTCAAAGCCCGAGGGTCAGGACAAAATTGGCTACCGGGTCAACTTCTTTGTCCGAAAACTCTTTCATCGTCTCCGCCAAAGAGGGGCATCCGTTGACACCCAATTTTGTCCCGTCTTTTTCAATTTATTTGCAATTTTTAAATATTTTTTAACACCTCAAAACAATTTTAATCTATATGCATACATGCATATATATATATATATATTATTCTCTTATTATTATTATTATTATTCGCATTTACTATCATTTGCATTTTTATCATAATCATAAGTTTTATCCGAAAATTCTATGTTATTTTAATCTCGCAAAATTGCATCGCATTTTCATTTTTTATTAAGCATTAAACATTTCGCAAATATTATATTTTATTATTATCACATCGTTATGTTATTTTAAAAAATTCACATCTTTTACAAAACAAAATAATATTTTTAATATTAAACCCCTTTTATATTTTTAATCCATAACCCATTTTCATTTTTCCAACCCAAAACAATTCTACCCAAACAAAATTCACAAGCCCAAACCCATTCCCCTTATTCCCTTCCCCTTTATTTCCCCCCAATTCCCATAGCCCACATCCGAGGCCCAATCGGCCACTCCCTAACAATACCCCAAACCCATTCCCTTTTTATTTCCCTTACAACCAAAACCCAAACCAATTAAATTCCCATTTCCCCCTCTTTATTTTCGGCCCACCCGCAACACCCAAACTCCCCTTCTTTTATTTTAACCAACTCCCCCATTTGTTCCCCTCACCCAAAACAAATCATCCAACCCAAGCCCACTCTACTGGCCCAACCCCTAAAACCGACCCATCACCACAACCCTTTTATTTCCCCCAAACCAAACATAACCCCAAAAATAAAAAAAATAGAACCCTAACCCCTAACCCTTCAAATCGCCGCACACCCGGACCCCCCCCAACATCGCCGCACACACCCTACACCCCCTACCCCACCACCGCCACCACGCTACCCCGACACCGCCGAACCCTCACCCTTCCCCAAAAATCGAGCAAAGCGGCTCTCATTTCCTCTTCTAGACAAAGCTACAAGCTTTGTCAACCATGGAACAGAGGGTGTTGCTCCATTTTCGTGCTATGAATCACGTGAAGCCCGCAAGTCCATCAACGTCCGGATTTTTGAAGGATTTCGTTGACCCATTTCAAAATTTGAAGTTAAAAACCCCGCCCAAAAGCCCTAGAAATCCCTAAGTTCGTCCTATAAATATTGGCATGTGGAGTCCATTCGGGGGAGGGCTTTTTTTTGGACGGAAAAACTCTCGGTTCTTCGAAAATCGAACTAAAAATTCACCATTTTTTCTTAGGCTTGCTCGAGAGGCAAAGATAGGCAGAAAACCCCTCTCTCGAACAGCTTTCGATTCTCAAAAATCCTTTTTTTTTCTACCCTCGTTCTTGCTCGACACAACCACAAAATGTTCATGCCCATTTTCTCGTTCAATCGCATAAACAAACTCCTCCGAGCGGGTCGACGATTCGAAACACGCCTCGGTTCGCTGCCCGGAGAAGGTAAATTCAATTCCTCTCGGTCTAATTTCCCTTCTTATTTATCCGTCAATTAATTATGTTTTATCATCCGATTTAGCATGCTTTAACTTAGTTTGGGTTGATTTCTGTTCGAGTTTAGTTTGCTAAGTTAGGTTCTCTGTTGTATGCTTAAAATGATGTGTATGATCGACTTTATGTGAATTAAGTGTTTTGTCGTAGTTCAATTAATATAATCGGCTATTAGACCAGTGAAGCATGCTTAAAGTGATAGCAAATCTGCTAAGAATGCATCATCCGTATGATCGTTTGAATTTTAGGATAATCTTAATTTTTGATGATATCATAGACTCACAATTTACCTACAAGTAGAGTATTAGTTGAAACTATGATCTACTAAGAAGTCCTAATGTAGTGGTAGCCTGTTTATCTATGTCCCAATATACTAAGGTTTAGGTCCCGATTTTATGCAAATGTGTTGTATGGCTTGATAGTTTAGTTTATCCTAAGATTTCATGTCATGTTTAGTCCAATCTCGATGATGTTGTCTCCGCCTGGAAGTCCGATATTTGTTGGTGTAAGGTCCGTTTGATAGCCGCATTAACTTTTCATGCTTAATTTAAAGTGTCATCATGCTTCATGTGTAGCATAGTGTGATTTGTGCATGTTCATGTTCAAATGGTTCGCTTTCCTCTCGAAATGTTGGGTTGGATTAGAGATGCTCCCATATGACATGTAACTTAAATATGTTTGTGGGTCTAGACCATGATGTTTGTCCCTCGAAACATTAGTTTGAAACGGACTACTTGTCTATCTCGCCTAGCATGTTTGCTTTGAATGTGTCATGTTATCTTTGGTTGTTTGTCCCCTTTCCATGTCCAATATGTCGGTCATGTTATGTTTTGCCTTTCTAATGTCAAAGCATGTCTAGCACATATATAGTATATAATTGTCCCCCTTTGCATATCCAAAGATCCGTCCCCTATAATAAATTTTTAAGTATACTTCTCATAATGGTTAGGCCATGACATGCATATATAGACCGGTCAAGTGTCATCTTAAGTAGTATATGACATGTCTAGGATTTTGCATATTTTTGTGTATCCTAAACACCCCCGCATATTTAAAATGGTATATTTGGGGGATTTACTTGGTCATTCCTCTATGTAGTATATCCATTGGGTTGATTGCATTTGTCTTGATTTGTTTGAATGTTGAAGCATGTCTACAATAGCATCTCGCATTCTCGAATTTTCTTACATCCCGCCATGTCCCGGTCTTTTCACTGTTAACCTCGGACTGTTTGTCCATGTTTTAGGGATGAATATATTAAGTCATATTCGATTCGTTGCCATCCCCGAAGCTTGGTAATAGGACGTGTATATTTGTTCTTCCCTTGTTGAATCCGAGCATGTTCACCGTATACTTCACTCGATGTTGTCCATCCGAAATCATGAGGGATATCCCTATATTTTACTTGCCTTCTTTAATGTGTAAAAATTGCTCCCGTTGGTCTGTTTTTTTTCTTCGATTTGCCGAGCTCGCGGGGATATATTTCAAAGGTATACAGATATATGGGCTTCAATATACACAAGATGTATATTAAAGTTGTATATCTTCAAGTATATCCTATTTACCCCAAATATCATATGTATATCGGCTCTTATGTATGCCTAAATGTATATCTCGCGCATACGTGTTGAATTGGGCCCTATTATGCATTTGGGGCTGGTTTATTCTTTTTAAGTTTTGATAATTATCATTTTTGTGGGCCTGTTGCGTATATTGGATCGGTCCATTTTGTATGCGACTTTTGTTAGTAAGAAGAAAATCCAAAAGTATATAGTAAGCCTGTTTTATACTTCCCAAGGCCCACCACTTAATAATTTTTTGTTTTGAGTGCCTCAACCTCCTTTCATGTAATACGGGCTTAGCTTTGTGCTCTTAGTATGGGGTCTCGTTGTTTTTCCCATTAATAGGTCCCGAATAAGTCCCAACAACATATTACTTATGAATTATTTGCTTACAGTTTTAGATATATATTTTTTATGTTCCATTCTCTAATCCTTTTCTTTTATTTTACATGAAATGCATCGGGAGAAACGAAGAGTCTCGTTATGAGACTCATCATGATTATCGTCAAACAAAGACCCGCATCCACATTCCTTGCATTCTTCGGCCTCGGGATTTCCAAACAGACAGGGCGAGATGACATCGTCATCCGCTTTAGTTCCCTTTCATTGTTTATTCTTCAATTTCGTTATTTCTATTTGGGTCTGTAATAATTATTTAATGCTTGTGTGATTGTTAGGATATTTAGAATAATTAGGCCATGAATGGATAATTCATAGGATAGTCTAAGATTGAAAACACCTCGCTAGCTTATTTACTTGTAGGCTCGGTTAATTCAAACTTAGAAACCCTCCGCTAGTTTATTTATTTTTATGCTCGTCAAGCATATTTAAAATTTTCAAAACAAACTATGATCATCTTCTATTCATTTTATTAATTGTACAACAAAAAATGATTTCCAAAAATTACTCCTTTGGCATTACAAATTAATTGCTTTTCTCCTTATTATTGTCACAAATGCATACATGTACAAAATGCATCTCTTTCATTAATTATTTGCAAATATCTTTTTAACATTATACTTTAAACATGCATTTTTCTTACTATAATATTAACCTGAGTTTGACCGGATAACCGCAAGTTAGCGGATCTTAAAGGATGCCTAACCCCTTCCCTTTAGGAGAATAGAGAACCCTTACCTAGAATCTCATTAGTTTCGCAGACCTTAAAATCGGAGTTTACATTGCAGCATTTAGTTTAAATATTTAGGTGTCCTAATTCACCGTAAAAGATAATTAGGTGGCGACTCCTTAATCATACCCAGGAATCACCGCAATACGCCGTGCTCCGCTTTGACCTCGGAGCGGGTCGAAAATCGGGCGCGACACAGAGAACCCGAAGAGGCACTGAGTTTGGAATTAGTGTCCACCAGTGTGTGGGCCGGTTTGCAAGACATCATGCCTGCTCGGTCAAGAATCTCTTCGGCGTACTTATTTTGACAAAGAAATAAACCACCTGCATGTCTCGTAACAGCAATGCCCAAAAAATAGCTTAGGGGGCCCAAATCCTTCGTAGCAAACTCAAAGGCAAAGAGTGACATAATGGATCAGTAAAGTACATCAGAAGATGTAGTGAGGATGATATCATCAACATATAGTACGATGTATGTCATGTCATTATCCTTGCTATAGATGAACAATGAATGATCAAATTTGCTATGTGAAAAACCGATAGAGGATACAAAATCAGCAAACCGTTGGTACCATGCACGAGGAGCATATTTCAGTCCATAAAGTGATTTCTTCAAAAGACACACATAATCTGGATGAACCGGATCCCTAAATCCCATAGGCTGATGCATATATACAGTTTCATGAAGGTCTCCATGCAAGAAAGCATTTTTGACGTCAAACTGATGAATATGCCAAGATTTGGACAAAACAATACTAAGAATGATACAAACAGTTGCCGGTTTCACCACCGGGCTGAAAGTTTCATCACAATCCACGCCCACCTGTTGAGACCTGTCATCACCTACAAGACATGTCTTGTGCCTCTCAAAAGAACCATCAGATTTATTTTTATGTATAAAAATCTACATAGAATGAATAATATTAGCATCATGAGGACGGGGCACTAGATCACACGTCTTATTTGCACTAAGAGCATTATATTCGTCAATCATGGTAGATTTCCAATTACGATCAGACAAGATATTTTTTGGTTTGCGATGAATAAGTGAAGGGGCAATCGAATTAGACAAATTAAATTACCATCTGGGTTTGGAAATACCATGCATAGCACGGGTTTCCATCGTTCGTATGGGTGCTGCGGGGGGGGGGGGGTGTGTGTATGGGATCGGGAAGTGGCTAGGCAGGCTGGTGGCCGAGAGGTAAGCATGGAGAGTGAGAATCGAGAGGGTGGGGGCATATGCGCTGGCCGAGACGGGGCATATGCGCTGGCCGAGATGGGGCATATGCGCTGGCCGAGACGGGGCATATGCGCTGGCCGAGATGGGGCATATGCGCTGGCCGAGATGGGGCAGCGGGATCGGAGAGAAGGGGCGGTGGCCTAAAGGAGGTAGTGACATCGGACAACCTAGATGGGCTATTCCGAGGTGCCTGTGGCGGGGCTGTCTGGACCACCCGACATGAGACAGTGGGAGGTGGGTCAAGCGCCATTGACGGTAGCAGCTGATTTTACAACTGATGAATTAGAAGGGGATTGAGGCCGTCATTGAAGAAGTCATAGGAATTTAGAGGTATAGAATGGAGTTATGCAAAGGGAAATTAGGACTCATCAAATATGACATGCCGAGAAATAATTATTTTTTGGCTGGACAAGTTTTAACAATTGTAACCTCGATGATTATGGGGGTAACCAAGAAATACATGTGGGGTGGACCTAGGTTGGAGCTTGTTGATTTGTGTGGAGGGATGGAAGGGGTAGCGCAAACATCCGAAAGTTCATAAATGCTTATAGAAAGGATCCCGAAGATAGAGAACTTGAGTGAGAGACTTGTGTTTGAGAGACTTGTTTGAGAGAATATTTAAGAGATAGGTTGCCATTGATAGAACGTAATGCTAAAAATAGAGGGATAGAAGCGTGAGCAAGGAGGGCACGAATTAAGTTGTTTATGGTTCTAATTTTTCATTCGGCTTTGCCATTTTGTGGAGATGTGTGGGGACAGGAAAAATGAAAAACAAGGCCGTGTTTGGCGCATAAAAGTTTGAATTGATTATTATCGAATTCCCTCCCATCGTCACATTGGAAACATTTGATATTCTTTTCAAATTGTGTCTTAATGAAATCGTTGAATGAAGAAAAAATAGAATAGACTTGGGACTTATTACCAATGGGAAAAGTCCACAGGAAGTTTGAATAATCATCTAAAAACAACATATAGTATTGATGCACGACTGTGCTTAAGATAGGAGAAACCATAAATCACTGTGTATTATATCAAAAGGCATTAAAGTACAAGTGGATGAAGAATAAAATGACAACTTGACATGTTTTCCAAAAACACAAGATTCACACACATGACGATAAAAGACATGTTTGCAATCAATAAATTATTTTTGCTAAGGGAGCATAAACAAAGTCTCTCGGATGTCCTAATCTATTATGCCATAAAAGATACGAAATTGCGGCAAAGGTTGATGAAGAGGAGGTTGTATGGCTGACAGAGGTGGTGATATGATAAAGGTCTCAGGTGCTATCACATCTCATTATTCGCATCCTTGTCATAAGGTCCTTCACATAAAAATCAAAAGGATCAAATTCAAGGGAAACATTATTGTTGGTTGTGAAACGACGCACGGAGATAGGATTTTTGATAAGTTTAGGGGCATGGATGATATGTTTTAAAGCTAACGGCGGGTGTAGTTGGAAGAGGGATGATTGTCCATAAACTCGAATGGAAATGCCTTGTCTACTACCAATAATAATATTACGATTTAAATTGGTCATATTGAAATAAGACGAGAGAGTACCTTAGGATGCCATCATATAAGATGTGGAGCCAATGTCCATGTACCAACTGTTGTCAGGAACGTTGAGAGACATTGTGTTCATAACTGCCTCAATATCCGTCGATGCGTATATTGAAGGAGGAGAGACATGTGCCCTATATGCCTACTGTGAATGGGCGCCGAGGATGTCGGGTTGGGCATGACAGGCCGGAGGTTGGGCCTAGGAGGACGTCGGGTAGGGACAATGTGGAGCAGCCCAAGTCGGCAGGGCCCACGCAGCCCATGGCGGGTAGGCAGCCCACAGCGAAGGCTGCTGCCACTGTTGCTGCCACCGCGAGTGGCTGCCAACCGGCGGGGGTTGCCTCCTTCTGCCGTTGTGACTGTTTCCGCCTCGGCCACTATTTTCGGCACTGACAATATTGTCGTCGCTGCCACCGCAACTATTCTCAAAATTTCTTCCTTTGTTGTTATTCCGGGGACGTGAGCCATATGTCGGATAGTTGGCTTGCCAGTGGGATGGGGCAGGAGCCGAGCCCCTCGGGTCGGCATGATTGTCGCCGGTGGTTACGAGAGCGGCATCGGTTGTGCTGGCATTAGTCGCTGCCCGCTTTATTTTTCGGGTTTCTTCAAGGATGAGTCTTGAATGAGCCTCATAAAACGAAGGCAATGTCGTGCTTTGTTGGAGGATAGTAGCGACACTGTCATAATTTTCATTCAAACCCGCAATGAGTTATATCACCAATCGTTGATTTGTGATCGGTGCACCAACATTTGAGAGTTGATCGGCAATCATCTTAGGCTCTTGACAATAGGCCGATGCAGTTGGAAAATTGTCCTACCGAATGTCCTTGAATTAATTTTCCAAGTACAAGGCACTTTGTGTCTTGTTATCATGAAAAATAGTTTTCAACCACTCCCATGTTTGTCATGCAATGGCATCGGTTTCAATGATTGTATGTAGTATGTCGTTCGATATTGTGCCGTAGATCCATTGTAGAACAACCACATCTAATCATGACCAAAGTTTGTCATCAAAATCATCATGTTTCTTCAAGTGTTCATCATCGGACTTTGGTTTGGAACGGATGATGTGATCGATTACTTTGTACACACGACAATGAATCTTAAATAATTCCGCCCAAGATGAATACTGAACATTTTCCATCTCAAGAGTTATGGGAATAAAATTCTTGATGTTGTTAACTGCAAGAGCATGATGGAATTTAGGTTGTTCAGCCATTGAAAATTGGAAAAAATGAGAGAAAGTAGAAGATTTTAGAGGAGGACGGCGGAGAGAGGGGCTTCCGAGGGGGGGGGGAGGTGGGCGGCGACTTAGGGTAGGAATTTTTAGGGTTTGGCTTCTGATACCATAAAGGAATATGTTTCATGTCTTTCATTGATTATTGTGTACAATATATATAGTGTTACATAATTATTTACGTGGTTACAAATTAGGTAGTTAATCTTCCTAATTACAATCGGAATATAAATTTACCTAATATAAAAGATATACAAAGATACGAGAATATTCTGAAAATATTCTATCAATTACATTTTCCTGAAGTACATTTATATGAGTTTCAGAATTTTGAAAATTATACAAATGGTTTAGACTTATTAGAGCCAAATAAGAAGGAAACTTCTCTGAAAGCAGTAGCACTTCCACTTAGTGGTGGCCAGTGGGCCGGGCTCGGGTCTGGCGGGTCGGGTCTGGCGGGGTCGGGGCGGGACGGGCTAAGGGTTCGGGGTCGGGTCTGGCGGGGTCTGGCAGGGTCGGGTCTGGCGGGGTCTGGCGGGGTCGGGGTCGGGGTCGGGGCGGGGTCCGGCGGGTTTTCGTTTTTTGTTTTTTTTAAATAACATATGTATAAAAAACACTCAATAAACAAGATAAGATAGTGTAATAAAAACATCCCAAGGTTGTTTTTGTGCCTCTTATATTATTTAATAGACATATGATTTTTTTGTAATACAAATACAATTGTCTAAAATCTAAATTGCAACTTTGTGGTGTTGTCCAAAAGTTGCAAATTACATAATAAAATTGCAATTAAAAAAATTACATTCTCAAAAAAACATGTTCTAATTGCTTGATGATTTCCTGTGGTTCTTCGGTTGGAATTGGTATTTGTTGGTCAAATTGATCCACGTCGCTTCCACTACCTTCGGCTAAGATTTCGTTGTAGTTTTCATCATCTTCTTCGTTGATCTCCGGTTGACCGCACCTTCTCCGCTCCGCTCGTATCCAATCTCTGAATAATACCGCAATTTCCAAGTCGTCTCCGGCTAATGAGTGTCTGTGGTCTCCTATTTGATATCTCGCCGTGAGAAAAAGCGCTTTCAAACGCGATTGATGACGCTTGAATGTTCAAAACATCTCGGGCCATCAATGAAAGTGTCAGAAAGGTCTTCTCATTCCCCCTCCAGTATTTCAGCAAGTCTTCATATCCATCTTCATTGATAACTTCTTGTTATGGTACAGAACTTTGCAAAACAAAAATATCCAACTCGCTAATTTGGTTAGTAGTAGAGGTACGGCCGCACATTCTATTTCTGAGGCTTTCAATACTAGCCGTAGAAACAACATGTCTTTTGTGAGGTTGTGTTGAAGATGAAGAAGATGGTATGGAAGCCGGTAAGTTACTAGCATTTTCTTGTTGATAAAATCTATATATTTTTTTGCATTGGTGTTCTACGCTAGACAACACTTCTTCTTTAGTTTGTTCAATAGGTGGTGAGTGATTTAGATTTTTGGAACTTGGAGGTGGTAGTACTTCTATACAATCGTAAATAGTTTCAATTAGTGATTTAGTACCGTCTATTTTAATAGTAGGATTTAATACAGAACCAATAATATAAATAGTGGGAATAGGAATAAAATATTTTTTATTTTGACAAACATTTTTTTAATAGCTGCCTTATAAGCTGGTTTTTCCATATATTCACTAAGTAATAAAAATATTAGAGTTATATAAAACAACATAGTTGAAATAGTAGGATAATATATATTGGAAAATTCTTTTGTTGCTTGAAAAAATTTCTCTAAAAATACAATAAGTTCGGAAATTTTTACCCAATCACTATCTAAAATCATATCAGCTGGATTTTTATTATGAGAGTTAAAAAATAAAGTTATAGGTATTCTATAGTCATAAGCAACAAGTAGTTGCTCGTATAAAGAATTTCACCTAGTGGATACTTCTTGTGGAATTTTTCTATAAGATAGTCCACAATCGTGACAAGTTTTTTTGTATTCTTTTCTACGTTGTACTTTATTACTTTTAAAAATAAAGTTTATAGCAAATTGTATTTTACTAAGAATGTCTTAAAAAAGTGATAGACCATCCTTTACAATTAAGTTATATATATGGCACGCGCATTTTATATGAAAATGATCTGAAAAAGATGGAGTTAAACTATTTTTTAAAATTGTAATTGCGTAATTGTTAGAAGAAGCGTTATCTAATGTAATAGTCATAATTTTATCGATTATTCCGTAATAATGGCACACTTGATAAATATTATCTGCAATAAAAGTACCAGTGTGCCTATCATCTATATATCGATACGCTAAAATACGTTTTTGCATAGACCATTTATAATCTATCCAATGACAAGTTACAGTTAAATAATCATGGTCGTTAGTACTACGACCTATATCAGACGTGATAGATACTTTGCCATTAAAATGATATAATGAAAAACGTAAATACTGTTGATATTCATGCGCGAATTTAAATACATCTCTCTTAACAGTTGATCTAGGAAAACCGTTAAAAGCAGGATTATATATATCTCTAATGTAATGAATAAAACCGGGAGATGAAGGAAATGAAAAAGGCAAACCCTCCATAGCAACTAATTTTGATATTGCTTCTCTATCTCTATGTTTATTGTATTTAGAGCCTACAATTCCCCCCGTCATAGGGTTAATTTGACCCTGTACTTGGTCCGGGACAGTATCAGTATGTGAACCTTGTCCCGATGGAGCGGGCGTTTGCGCACCCGATTTTGAAGCCTGGTATTGGGCATACCTAGCTGGATGAGCACTTACTACGTGTCTAATTAAACCCCCCGTCCCACCGTGACCTTTTCCAGTTTTAAATTTTAAAACATTTTTACAAATTTTACATATAGCTACTTGATTCTCTACGTCCCTATCAAAAAATGTCTATGCATCTGATTTTAATGGTCGTTTTGCTGGACCTCGTCTCATACTAGGGGGAATAGGAGGTATTTCAGTTGAAGGTGCACTAGCGGGTGTGTTGTCATCAACATTAGTGAGTGTATCATCTAGATCATCGTCTAAATTAAAGTCTTCTTGAGTTCCAGAAAATAGCTCCTCGTCTAAATCTAATGGTATGGTAGGAAAATGTTGAGTATCAACAAAATCATCATGTGTAGGAATAAGATGACTAGAAGAAGTACCCTTGCCCTGGTTGCCCCTACTAGAAGAAGCACCCTTACCCTTACCCTTACCCTTAAACATACCTTTTAATCCTTCCATTTTAATTATGATAATAAATAATTAAAGATAATAAAATTAAGTGCGCTAAATAAAATAAACAGACAATAATAATTTAATGAAGGAACGAATGTACCAAACGCCGACGTAACGTCGACGTGTAATCGAGAGGTTGAAAATTGAAACTTTGCTCAATGGAAGATCCTCAAGCTAGTTGCCAACTTCACTTCCAATTCCCAAATGAATAAATAAAATTGAATATTTAGCAAACAATGTAGACTTGTAGAGAGATATATTGATAGATTAGAGAGATTGTAGGAAGATTTGTGAGAAAGATGAAGAGAAAATGAGTTATTTATAGTTGAAAAATTGGGTTAAAGTGCAAATATAATAACTTGTGGGTTAAAAATAAATATTAAGGGATAGGGGAGAGGCCTAAAATGGCCGTTGCCCAACGGCCAAAATCTAAAATGGTCGTTGGTATAACGGTTATATTTGCAAAGGGGGAGAAATCGGGCGGGGTTGGGATCGGGACGGGCTCGGGGCGGACTCGGGTCTGGCGGGACGAGACATTGTCCCGTCCCGAGTTCGAGTCCCGCCACCGTATTTTTTTTTTCCGCGGTGTCGGGGCGGGACCGGGGCAGGCTCGGGTCGGGGTCGGGCCGTCCCGGCCCACTGACCACCCTTACTTCCACTCACATTTTCTATGTGAAATTCTTTAATCTAGATTGCACAGTTACTTGTTACTCCTACGTCACAAGACTACTTTTTTTCTTTTTCGGACAAGCATATAACAGCAGGTTGTTTAATGGGAGATAAACTAATAATGCGAAATTCTCCTTGAGTTGTGGAATGAAGATGAAGTTCTTTCATCAACTCTCCAGCACCGTATATTGAAGATTTACTTTTAAAGCTCCGAACTCCATCATATAGTGTTTGAGACTTTCATTTATAGTTGTTTTTTTGAACTTCAATAAAGTGTCTTGGAATTTCACTTTGTTAAAATTTCAAACTATAACATAGTATGCTGCGATTCTTCCATGTTTTAAGTAGGACTATTTTTATTCAGAGTTTATTTTTGCATTAAAAATTGGCTATATACATTATATTTTAAATAGAATATACGCAGATTATACCCATATATTTATGAGATAGAGAGTTTGTTTTTAATAGACTCTCGACTCGAAAGAAAAAAAAAGAATTTGAAGTATGGTATCAAGAAACATGATAGCAAAATAGCAAGATACAAGGTTAATGAAGCAATAGATAGTAATACTCATTGAACAAGAGGAAACTGAGCTATTACTAAATAACTACAAATAAGATAGAGAAAAAGCAACCAATGGGCCAATTATGGATGGCATTGTTAAATATACACAATATACACACAAGATACATGTGTATATTGTGTATATTGGGCTCTCGATTTTCCCCTTGTACCGTGTAGAATTAGGTAGTATTTTAGTATCCTAGTTTAGGTAATGTTGTAATGTAATTAGTATTGTACACTTACCATAATAATTGTATTACCATAATTGTATAGTTAGTATCCAAGTAGAATAAGGTTTTAGGAGTAGAATAGAAATAAGATTCTCATATTATGGAAATATGCAACTTGTATATATAGCCTTTCCATCAATGAAAATAATCAGTGGATTATTTCTTTCATGGTATCAGAGTCTCTCCTCTCAATTTTCGTCCACCAACATCGATTTCCGAGCCTCTCTTCCTCGGAATTCGTACCGACAGTTTATCCTCTCTTCCCAAAATTTCCTTTCAAATCCCTCAATCACATATTGTTCTATCAATATGTCTACATCACGGAACACGTTTCATCCTGCCTTTATAGTTTCTAACATCAAGAATAACATCCCTCTTGTTCTTGAAATAGAAAACGTCCAATATGCGACGTGGGCCAAACTGTTCAAAATTCACGCACGCTCGCATCAAGTCATCCATCACATAATCCCCGCGGCTCCTGAGGATACGGAGGTGCCAAAACGCGAGGATGATCCTAAGTTGTGGAATACTCTTAATGCTACCGTCCTTCAGTGGATATATTCCACAATTTCTACCGACCTTTTTCAAACGATTATTGAACCTAACGCTACAGCGCAGGCGACTTGGGATAGACTACGTGATATATTCCAAGATAATCAGAATTCTAGAGTTGTTACTCTTGAGCAGGATTTCTCCCACGTCAATATGGAAGATTTCCCTAACGTTTCGGTCTATTGCAAAAGATTGAAGGAATTGGCGGACCAACTCCGCAATGTTAGTGCGCCGGTTTTGAATGACCGTTTGGTCCTCCAAATGGTTTCAGGACTCTCTGGGGCCTATAGTGGTATTGGCACGCTTCTTCGTCAAGCAATCCACTTTCGCAATTTTATCAAGCTCGTTCTATGCTTACACTCGAAGAAGCGGGCATGGCTAAAAAGGCGGTTACCGGTACTAGTCATGTAGTTATGATGACCGAATCCACTGTCCATCCTCCTGGTTCCAACAACTTGGGCCAAAATCGCAACAACGGTGGCGGCAAAAAGGGAGGAAATAAGAAAAATAATGGCAAGAACCGCGGCAACCGGCACAATGGTGGTGGCGGTGGAGGCCCTCGCGGTGGTCAGCAGCAGTTCTGGACCCCACAGTGGGCCCCTATGCAGTGGCAATGGGCCTCACAACCACAGTTTGGGCCCAGTCATGTTTCGCCCCACGCGGTGGGGCGCAATGAGCGACGATCCCAGCAGTCCAGGCCCAATTCTACCTGGTCCACATACAGCCAATTGTCTGGGCCGAGGCAGCAAGCAGGGGTATTTGGGCCTATGCCCCCGCAGGGCCATCACGCAGCGGCACCCACGTCTACCGACATCGAAGCCGCAATGCACACGCTTGGTTTAAATCCTTCGGACCCAAATTGGTATATGGACACCGGTGCCACTGCCCACATGACATCCAATTCAGGTACACTCTCGTCTTATTCTAATTTGAGCAACCCTCGCGGCATAATTGTTGGTACTGGTAATTCTATTCCAATTCATAGTTATGGTCATAAAACTTTATCTCCCCCTCATCCACCTCTTATCTTGAAGAACACCCTACATGCCCCTAAATTGATTAAAAACTTAGTTTCTGTCCGTAAATTCACTACTGACAATTCCGTTTCTATTGAATTTGATCCATTTGGTTTCTCTGTGAAGGATTTCAAGACGGGGAGTCCTCTCATGAGGTGTGATAGTAGGGGAGATCTTTATCCTATCACACCCAGTTCTGGTACATCGAGTCACGCCTTGCCATCCGCATTTACAGCCCTTTCTCCTTCCTTGTGGCATGCTCGTCTTGGTCATTCGGGATCATCTAATTTGTCGTCATTAGATAAAAATAATTTTATTTCATGTAAGGGTACGAGTAGTACTCCAAATTGCCAGTCTTGTTCTTTAGGAAAAATTGTTACATTGCCATTTGTAGACTCAAATTCTCATACTTTAATGCCATTTGATATTATTCATAGCGACTTATGGACATCTCCTATTCTTAGTTCTTTAGGTCATCGGTATTATGTTCTCTTTTTGGATGATTATTATAAGTTTTTATGGACTTTTCCAATAGCGAAAAAATCTCAAGTTTTTTTTGTCTTCTTAAAATTTAGAGCATTCATTAGAACCCAATTCGAACGAGAAATAAAAAATATTCAGTGTGATAATGACAAAGAATATGACAATGGGGTGTTTCGGGAATTCTGTGCTAATAATGGGATTAATTTTTGTTTTTCTTGTCCTTATACGTCTTCACAAAATGGGAAAGCCTAACACAAAATTCATACCATAAATAACATTGTTCGAACTTTATTGATTCATGCTACCGTACCCCCTTCTTTTTGACATCATGCTCTTCAAATGGCTACATATCTCCTTAACATAATTCCTTTCAAAGGTTTGACATATTCTTACCCCCTTCAAATTCTATATAATAAGACTCCTTCGTATTCACATCTTCGGGGTTTTGAGTGTTTGTGTTATCCGCTATTCCCGTCCACCACAATTAACAAACTTCAGGCCTAGTATACTCTATGTGTGTTTTTGGGTTTTCCGTCTAATCATCGTGGTTACAAATGCTTTGATTTATCCTCTAAATAAAATCATCATTAATCGCCATGTAATTTTTGATGAATCCCAATTCCCGTTTGCTAAGGGTAGTACTCCCATGCCTAGTTCGTATAATTTTTTGGATGTTGGTATATCCCCGTATATTATTCACCATTTTTCAGACATCTCCCGCACCTAAAATTCTCCAGCGGGCCCACTGCCCGCTGGCCCCACTGCCCCGTCACGAGCTACAATACCTAATATAATCACTGGGCCAGTTTCAGGGCCAGTATAGCCCACTCCCACAACTGGTCCAGTCCCTATTTACCGTGTTGGGCCAGCAGGCCCACTGCTTGCTGGCCAGTCTGTCCCGAGTCCAGCAAATTCCCAAAATCCGCCTAATTCTTTCTCAAGTCATAGACCGATCACTTGTAGTCAATGGGGTATTTTTAAACCAAAAAGATATTTTAATTTACATTCTAATGTTCTTAAATCACTCTTACCCCGTACTCCTGTATCTGCTTTAAATGACCCGAATTGGAAAATTGCTATGACCGATGAATATAATGTTCTTATTGATAATAAGGCGTGAGAGTTGGTACCCCGTCCATCCGGTATTAACATTATTAGATTTATGTGGATTTTTGCTCATAAGGTAAATTCAGATGGTTCATTTACCCGACATAAGGCGCAGCTTGTGGGTGATGGTAAGACTCAGCAGGTTGGGGTAGATTGTGGTGAGACGTTTAGTTCGGTGGTCAATCCAGCTACCATTCGCACTGTGCTTAGCTTGGCTCTTTCGAAAGCATTGTCGATTTATCAGTTAGATGTAAAGAATGATTTCCTACATGGTGATCTCAAGGAAATAGTTTATATGCATCAGCCTTTGGGATTTCAGGATCCCAAACATCCTCATCATGTCTGTTTGTTAAAGAAGTCCTTATATGTACTAAAGCAGTCTCCACGGGCATGGTATACGCGGTTTGCCGACTATGTTTCGACTATTGGGTTCACTCACAACAGGTCGGATAATTCCTTGTTCATCTACCGTCGTGGTTCGTCCTTGGCCTATATTCTGTTATATGTGGATGATATTATTTTGACTGCCTCTTCCGATGCCTTACGCCAATCTATCATGACAATGCTCAGCTCTGAGTTTGCTATAAAAGACTTGGGGGCCTTGCGTTATTTTTTGGGGATTGCTGTCACTCGTCATGCAGGTGGGTTGTTCTTATCTCAAAGGAAGTATGCAACTGAGATCATTGAGAGGGCTGGGATGTCATCCTGTAAGTCCACTTCCACTCCAGTTGATACTAAGCCCAAGCTTAGTGCCGCGACCGACGTACCATACAAGGATCCGATCCGCTATCGCAGTCTTACAGGGGCCCTTCAATATCTTACATTCACTAGGCTAGCTATTATGTATGCTGTCCAGCAGGTGTGTTTGTTTATGCATGATCCCAGAGTTTAACACATAAATGCACTCAAACGCAACATTCGGTATATTCAGGGTACGCTGGACTATGGTTTGCATTTATATCCCTCCTCGACATCTACACTCGTCTCGTATACGGATGCTGATTGGGGTGACTGTCCGAACACCAGACGGTCTACGTCTGGCTATTGTATGTTTCTTGGTAATAACCTGGTCTCATGGTCGGCAAAACGTGAGTCGACATTATCCCGATCCAGTGCCGAGGCTGAGTATCGAGGGGTAGCTAATGTGATCTCGGAATCATGTTGGTTACGTAATTTGTTTTTTGAGCTTCATTGTCCCATTCAGAAAGCAACCTTGGTTTATTGCGATAATGTTAGTGCCATCTACCTTTCTGGTAATCCGGTTCAGCACCAACGCACTAAGCATATCGAGATGAACATTCATTTTGTCCTAAAAAAGGTTGCTCGTAGTCAGGTACGCGTCTGCCATGTCCCGTCAAGATATCAAATTGCCGACATCTTTACAAAGGGTCTTCCCTCGGTCCTTTTTGAAAATTTTAGGGACAGTCTCAATGTTCGTAGACCGCCCGCTATGACTGCGGGTGTGTGTTAAATATACACAATATACACACAATATACATGTGTATATTGTGTATATTGAGCTCTCGATTTTCCCCTTGTATCGTGTAGAATTAGGTAGTATTTTAGTATCCTAGTTTAGGTAATGTTGTAATGTAATTAGTATTGTACACTTACCATAATATTTGTATTATCATAATTGTATAGTTAGTATCCAAATAGAATAAGGTTTTAGGAGTAGAATATGAATATGATTATTCTATTATGAAATTATATAACTTGTATATATAGTCTTTCAATTAATAAAAATAATGAAGGGATTATTTATTTGAGGCATATTCATGAACTTGAAGCCTCAATTTTTTTTTCTGACAACCGACTGCTTTCTTCTTCACTTTCTTTTTGTTAAGGGAAGCTGAACTGATCTTTCCCAGCCGTGCACCTTACAAGTTCTCGTCAGTCTCTTTATAGTAACATTTGTTTTTCAGTTTAATCATTTGATTTTAAAATGTATTGACCCAATTAACTTAGATTTGGATCAGATATACCCAATAATAGGATAAAACGTTTCATACCAGAAGATTTTTATTCACAGAATTTGAACCAAGAATGAAAAGATCTAAACCATGCCACTACATCTTGTAATAGTCTCTTAGTAATACTTCTTCCATGGTAATACAAATGGAAATCATAGGGGTGTCAAATGGGCGGGTTAAGCTGAAATTAAAAATATTAAAATGAGGTGAGTTAATAAATAAGCGGGTCATTGATCCGTCTAGAAGTTACTGGGCTGAAATGGGCTAAAAACGGGGTCATAACCCAACTCGCCTAATTCTCACTAAATTTTAAATTCTTTATTTGAGTACCTAATAAAAAAAGTTCATATATATATATACATACATATCAAATAAAAAAAATATTTTAAAAAATATTTAGACAAAATTTCTCATGATTCAATCTGGATTGCATATTAGGCCAATTTTTAAATGGATTGAATTAAGCGGGTCAACGTGGACTGAGTTAATAAAATAGACAAGTTATTAACCTGTCAAAACCTAAACGAGTTTGGTTGATCATGATTTTATGGGATAATTTTGCCACCCCGAAAAATCATATATTGAGTATTCCTTTTTTTTAGTTTGGATTTTAAAAAGATTACAAGAAATTAAGAAAATGAAGTATGTAACCACTAATGGGTATACTGATATGTTTGAGTCCGGGTTTAAATCGAGAATGAAGAAATTTTGGTACGAGCACTTTATACTCTTAATCTATCTATTCAAGGCGAATTTAAATTAGTAGGATTAGTGAATCTCTTATAGTATTTGATTAAACAAAGAAAATCGTAAAATTAAAATGGCAAAAGAATCATATTTAAAAATTAGTTATATTTGACTCTAATTGGTAAAAGAAAAGTTTAAGTTTCATACAATATGAATAATTTTGAATACTATTAGGTTAACCAAAAAATACCAACAAGTAAATCTTTTTTAAATATGAAATTTAACATTTGAAAAATAAGATATATTATCTACTACAACAAGTATAAATAATAATGTAGAAATCATTTAGGGAGTGTTCGGTATGGAGAAAAAAGTTTTCAGAAAATATTTTTTAATTTTCTCATGATCGATTGGTCAAAATTTTTGAAAAATATTTTTCTAGAAAAATAAGTTTTTTAAAAATGGAAAAAATTACTTTCCAAATAGAAGTAATGAAAACAAGTTCCACAAGTTACATTTCACACATTGATTGTCTATGCTCCACACTCAAACACACCTCATCTTCACCCCCACCCCCACCCCATAGTATATGTCTAGATTATATAAAAATACTTTTAGAATAATATTTTTTTACTTACATACCAAATACAAAAAAGCATGTAAAAGAATTCCACTTATTTTCCTGATTTATTAAAAACATTTTTCTTCGTACCAAACACACCCTTATTCTAAAATCATTTTAGTACATTAAACTGTAAAAGAAAAGTCAGCAGTGTATAAGACAGAGAAGGAGTAGCAGGAAGACAAAAAGACTTGTAGAACTGTAATTCTATTGGTTAATCTGACATAAATGTTGGCAAATCGAAGAGTGTTCACACTTCAGCATAAATGCAGGGAAATGTGCAGTCTTGTGTGTTCCCATTTAGACTACATGTACATAAAGTCCGTTGAAAAAAGAAAACAATAGTACTCCCTTCCATACAAAAGAGTGTCTCTTAGCTATTTGTATATTTATTAAAGAAATATTAATTTATAGATAAAAATAAATAATTTTACTATAATATCTTTAGTTAAATAGATATTAAAATTTGATCGCCTAACATTTAATAAGGTTAATCTGAAAAAAAATTAAATCTTTTTTATTTGATAAATGAATACTCTTTTTGATTAAAAAAATAAAAATTAAGTGAACATTTTTTTTAATTAAAAAAATAAAGACTAAGTGAACACTTTTTTTTTTATCCGGAGGGAGTATTAAATACTCCATCCCATCCTTTTAAAACGTTTAAAGGATTGTTTAACTAAATTATCCTAATTTATTCAAAGGAAAATATTAAAAAAATATAAAACAAAGATAACTTTGAAAAAACATCAATATCTTCTTGGTTATTTTTAAAAATTAATTATTTTGCTACAAATTAAATTTGAAAAGCTAAAAAATCATTTAGCTTATTATGAATCGGAGGGAGTATATGTAATTAGTCAGATGACCTCAAGACTTGTTATAACATATGACCATCTCAAAGAGGAAGAAACATTATAGGTCTAATTTAAAATTATTCATAATTAACAATGACTTGGGAAATTTCCGTGCAAATACCAACTTGATTCAAGCTAAGGAATCTTCAAAAGTCAAAGTGATTGTGGAATATTCATTCCTTCAGAACTGAAATTTGGCATAAGAAAACAACCGAGAGATAAATTAATTATATAATTAATATATTTAAATATGTTGTAGCAGGTTATCAATTAGTTTGACTTTTTCTTGTTGGAAATTAGCCTTTGGTGGGGGTTGCGTCCACCCATATTTAATGACTTAAACACTAGAGTTCCGCATGTTGAAGGCTTTGTCTCTTCACACGTGCTTAATCTACTAAGTGAGTAGATGACCGTAGGGTCAATTATCGTCAAATTTCGTTAAGAAATGAAAGAGATATTGGTCCATGAAGTAAGGTGTCTGAGGCATGAAAATATGATGTGTGACAAATCTACCACATCGGTGGGAAAAGAAAGTATAGTTCTTTTTATAAGCCTAAAAAATGGATAAGGGTTTGGGACCCCAAGGGGTAACCCATGTGCTTGAAGGAGGGATGACCTAGGTGTGCTTGGGTTCGAGGCTAGCCCCACACACGCGCCGCCGCCGCCCGCCCTTTCGGGCTCGGGTCGTGGACTACTGGACCCACCAGTTTATGGCATTAACCATCTGAAACGTTTTACACTTACTACAAAGCATTTTTGGCCATGACTACATCTCCTAAAGGACCTCTTAACACCTCTCCTCCTCCTAAACACTATATATTGAGACCTGAAACAAATTTGAGGGAGGAGATGAACAAGTGAACATACTTACAAGTTAACAACATCACAAAGAGATCAGTTTTTCTGATAAACAACCCCTCTCTTAGCTATCTTCATTATTCGTGTTCTTCGTTGGGATCATTTGTGTAGGCTTTGCACATTTGATAGTTTGTTGTTTCATCTTTGGAGACTATTGTCCACACTTTCGTAAATCCTATATACGAGAGCAATCTTGTCTTAAAGACAGAGAGCCATCTCTCGAATCAGCCGGTGATGTTGTGATTATCTAATTGGTTGCTAAGTGTTTCAGGTGTGAACTTGATTCTCAAAGAACTCTAACTGTTCGGATTCTCAGCGGTTCTACAAGCCACAAGTGTAGCAATTCATGTTCTTGTATTTCTGAATACAAGATCCAGATTTGGAGTTCCAATTCAAGATTAAGAGATTGACAACTTGTTGTTGTAATCTTTGTTATTTATTCTTTCGATCACTCTAATAGTTATTTACTATTCTCGTACGTGCTTTACATATCCAATAATTTTAAGACAAGAATGTATTAGTGTTCGAAAGATGTCGGTCAACAGTTGTGTCACCAAATCTGGCTATGGTTGTGGTTTTCTGGAAGAAGACAGTTCTGATTATGCTGTTGACAATCAAGGAGTTGATGGTGTCACCGCTCCCGAGAGTGGTGGGAACAAGTGCCCACGAGAGGCTGAAGATGTCAACTGGGACAAGAGGAGAAGACTGAAGATGATGTTCTATCATGTAGCAAAAGGCCTATATCTGTCCCAGACAAAGGATCCGAATTATGGTAAGGAGGAAATGTACACTCAGTCAGACGAAGTGACTGAAGTGGGCCAGAATCCGAAATTGGAATAAGTTATTTTTCTTCCTTGTCAAAAAAATCAGATTAAATGGTGTCTGAATAAAAGGACTTAATATAAGGCTAGGACTATGAAAATGTTTTCCAGAAAATTATATACCTTACGTTTGAAAATCAGAAGTTTAATCTCACCTTCCTTCCCGTTTAAAGATTGGATTTTTGCAAACAAATCTTAAAAGATACGTTCTTTTGGGTGTAATTATTAAAAATGTGTAAAGTATGTTCGCACATACGAGGGAGAAAGATTCACTGACTGTGCGAAAACTTTTACCACTCTTAAGCAAGCGCCAGGAATTGTCTGGGCACCAATCTCAAAGGAAGAAGACTAAAAGATAATGGCTTATCTTAAGACGTTGAACCTGTCACACAATCTGCAGAAGATCCTTCATTTCATATGATGATATTGGACACTCAGTCTTACAAAGCCTACGGGCGACTGGAGTGGGCCAGAGTTTCTAGTTCTTAAATGATCTAAAGGCCAAAAGAAAGGCAGAAAAGAATTTGGACACTCAGTCTGCCAAAACAACTGGAGTGGGCTAGAGTATCCAGATCACATATGATCCGGTTACGCCCTAACCACGGGCAAGAGGTTGTTCATGTGAAACAACGCCACCTCTAAAGTAGAAGGGGTTGGAGAAGTGTCCTTAAAAAGGACTTTAGGGAATATGATCACTCTAAAAGGAGGTGATATATGTCCCAAACTTGGTTTCAGGGACGTTGTTGGTCAAGCTGGTTTGAGACTAGTCCAACAGGTCTATAATAACTAAGAATGGTACAATATGTCTGTAGCTAAATGAATGATATATTTGTAATCCGTGCATCTATGCCATCATAGATTAAGACACATTAAATAAAAAGTCATTCAAAAGCTAATGAAGTTGAGATTGTTGCCTTCTGTCGACATAAACCTTAAAAATAAATGTGAGGTGGGCGAAGAGGCAAAATCACCTTTCCATTCCATCAAAGGAATATGGAAAGAAGCACCGCTCCTCTAGAACTTAGTCACACCTACATGGGTGATTTGAAGTTTGTACAAAATAGAGGGGGAGACAAGTGCTTTGTGAGCTTCATTGACGATGGTACAACGTATTACATCCTTTGTTTATAGAAAAGATGAAGCTATTGAAGTGGATAAGCGCTACAAAGCAGAAGTTGAAAATCAACTAAGCCTACGGATTGAGGAATTCGTAGTGATAGAGGGGGAGAATGTGAAGCATCGTTTATCAAACGAATGCTCCTTACTCACCTCAGTCTAACGGTGTTAGCCAAGCGCAAAGCCGTATACCCAAAATATGTGGGGCAAGGCGATCCTTACCGCTAATGCGATTCTCAACAAAACTACGCATAAGGATAAGGATAACCCTCCGGGTGAAATATGGAAATGATCCCACCTACAAATGTTATGTTGTGGGGTGGCTTAGTAGAGGTTGGAATACTGAAACAAGTCAAGTTGGACCTAAGACAGTAAATTGCATATCCACTGGATCTGTAAATAATTGTAGTGCTTATCGCCTCTTGGTGTCAAATAATGCTGAATTCTTTGAAGATAACTTTCCTTGAGAGGGATAAAGAAGTAATTGCTCGAGGTTAACAAAAACCCGCGAGTGCCTGATTGTCTGGAACCAGATGTTCCAGAGCTACATGACTCGGAAGTTGCTGACTATCCGGAACTTAATGTTCCAGATCTACAGAACTCAGGGATTGTAGATGTTGAACCGAGACGGAGCAAATAGGGGACAAGGATTTGTTCCAGGCCGTCTAGCTTGCATGGTTGAGAATGAACCATGAACAATTAACAAAGAATTGTCATCTCCAGAAGCACTGCTTTGGAAAGAAGCTGCAGAGAGAGAAATAGATTCCATCAGATAGAACCATACTTGTGTAATGGTAGACCTTCCTCCGGGAAAAGAACCTTTGGATTGTAAAAGTGGATACTCAAATTGAGTACAAAGTACATGGATCTACTGTCGAGTATAAGGCCTCGGCTACTTAGACATGTGCTCCCTTGTGAATAACATAACATCCAGGGCCATTGCAGTCTTGCGTGACATGGATGTTAAGACAGCCTTCCTAACCGGAGAGTTGAAAGGGGAGAATTAGAGTTGGTTTGTTGGACTGTTGGGCTTCTTCCTAAACTTTCTTTTTGGTCCCTAAAATATTTACATTTTGGTCCTGGAAGTTTCAGGTGAAACATAAATAATGAATCTGACAACAGAAACATTGACTCTGAAATTAGAAAGCCAACAGTTGGAAAACTAACAGTCTGAAAGTGGATTGAAACAAAAGTCTCGATATGAAAGATGACATCTTAGGAATTGGAATTTTAAGACATCTAACGGACTGGTTTAATTCCAAACTCATTTGTGAGGTAGTTGACAGTCTCGTTGAAGCCACCAATGGATATGAATCATAAAATTGATTGAAATCATGGTGCATTCATATACCAGGAGTGATATGCACAAGTCACATGTAGTTCAATGTATTTTACAACTACAACCGACCTGGTATCGGCTTACAAAGTAGATCAGTTGAACTAAGATTCACTCATGATTTTAAAAATGATCGATAGAAAGCATTAAATCAGATATGACGATATCTGAAATATTCGCTTATCTACGGATTATGTTATTCTGGATGTCCAGCGGTTCTGGGAGAACACAGTGATGCAAAATAGACATCGGACTTGAAGAACACCAAAGCCACAAGTGGATGTGTATGATGTGTCTCTAAAAATCCTCTAAGCAAACTTGCATCGGCTGATTCATGATGGAATCAGAGTTTATCGCTTTAAACAGAGCATGAGAAAAAGTTGAGTAACTTTACAACTCCTTGGAGGACGTCCCTTATTGTGAGAAACTCGTGCCTTCGAGAATTTAAACTGTGGCTAGCCGATCGGCTTTAGAAAGGTCACGGATGACAGCGTCTGGACATATCTGTCAGAGATATAAGACCATATGACAGTTGATCATCACGGATGTCACTTCCTTGATTACTAATCAAAGGTTACAGTAGACCCTTTAACTAAGGGACTATCCGAAGATCAAGAGTTCTGCCTGTCTAGGGGAATGAGCTTAAAACCTAAACAATACGAACCTTTGCGGTGGTAACCCAACCATACTGACTGGAGATCCCAAGAATTTGGTTCAATGGGAAAACTAAGCGGCAAAAGGTTCAGTTGAACGCTTCGGTAGAAGCAAGAGCACTCCGGATGATGATTTCTGTAAGGAAACATGAATCCAAAGTTATTCCCGCGATAGAAATTAAAGTGCTACCTACATGGTGGGTAAAGGTTAAGCTTCTAAACCTTTAACGATCCTCAAACGGTTGAGGTTAAGGTTGGGGAAACTTTTAATGATTTCTAACACTTGTGAAGTGGGGTATAGCAGGATACCTTGTAGGAGATCACCTATTTAAGTGCAAGGACATGCCGCCTTAAATGAACGCACTTAAGAATCCAAGTGTGTTAACGACCACAACAGACAGAACAATAAGAATGAAAATGAATAAGGAGAATTATTGTGTTGGTATCATTGTCTTGGCTTACATTAAACACTAACGGTTTAAGACATCACGTTCACCGCGCAGTAAGTAAGTCTGGTGGTATTCAACTAGGGAAGGTTCAAAGTGGAAGCTACCTCTCCTGATGCAATATCTTTTCGCTGAAAGATTGCTGGAAGTAGGCACCTTGTGTGTGCACCAAAATCTCTTTCAAGAGGGGATTATTAGAAATTTTCCTTTGGTGGTGGGGGGGGGGGTTGCGTCCACCCATATTTAATGACTTAAACACTAGCGTTCCGCATGTTGGAGGCTTTGTCTCTTCACACATGCATAATCTACTAAGTGAGTAGATGACCGTAGGGCCAAAGATAGTCAAATTTCGTTAAGAAATGAAAGAGATATTGGTCCACGAAGTAAGGTGTTTGAGGCATAAAAATAGGGTGTGGGACAAATCTACCACATCGGTGGGAAAGGAAGAATTGTTCTTTTTATAAGTCTAAAAAATGGATAAGGGTTTGGGACCCTAAGGGGTAACCCATGTGTTTGAAGGAGGGAGGACCTAGGTGTGTTTGGGTTCGAGGCTAGCCCCACATGCGCGCTGCTGCCGCTCATCCCGTCTGGTCTGGACTACTTAGTATTTACAGTTTGGTCCCTGAAGTTTCAGAAATGCTGTCAGTAGCCAGAAAGCCAACAATTTATGACATTAACCATCTGAAACGTTTTGCACTTACTACAAAACATTTCTGGCCATGACTACACCTCTTGAAGGACCTCTTAACACCACTCTTCCTCCTAAACATTATTTATTAAAACCTGAAATAGATTTGAGGGAGGAGATGAACAAGTGAACATACTTACAAGTTAACAACACCACAAAGAGATCAGTTTTTCTGATAAACAATCCTTCTCTTAGCAATCTTCATTATTCGTGTTCTTCACTGGGATCATTTGTGTAAGCTTTGCACATTTGATAGTTTGTTGTTTGATCTTGGGAGACTATTGTCCACACTTCCGTAAAGCCTATATACGAATCTTGTCTTAAAGACAGAGAGCCATCTCTCGACTCAGCCGGTGGTGTTGTGATTATCTAATTGGTTGCTAAGTGTTTCAGGTGTGAACTTGATTCTCAAAGGACTCTAACCGTTTGGATTCTCAGCGGTTCTACAAGCCACAAGTGTAGTAGTTCATGTTCTTGTATTTCTGATTACAAGATCCAGATTTGGAGTTCCAATTCAAGATCAAGAGATTGACAACTTGTTGTTGTAATCTTTGTTGTTTATCCTTTCGATCACTATAATAGTTATTTACTATTCCCGTACGTGCTTTACATACATTTCTTTCACTGTCACAACATGGAGGTTAAACTCTTGTTTAATAATATGTCTCGCGCTACGGGCGGAGCTAGAGAGAAGCAAAAGGGGTTCATTTAAACTCTTTCTTTGTCGAAAAATCACATTGTTTATAATAGATGATGAATCCATTGGTGAAAATTTTACTTTCTTACTAGCTCATACAAGTATTACTCAGAGAAAATCCATTATTTTGAAAGGCAAGGGCATGAGGAGGGGAATATAACTTAGTACGAAATGAGGTGTAAGCCTCAAGGTATGAATCGTAATTAGCCCCGTAGGTCTTTAATTTTTTTTTATAGCTTTAATAAAATAGCATAATAACACAAAAAAGTATTATCAAAGCACACATTTTACCTCCCTAAAAATAAATAATTAACATTAAACATTATCAGTACTATAATTTAAATTATTACTCTTTGATGATAAATACAAAATTGCTTTTAAATAGAAAAATAATAAAAGTCTTGTAATTTTGAGAGACATAGAACTAAAACATGAAGACCAATAGTAAGTGAAAATAAAATTTCAGTTGTCTAGTTATTTTCATAAGGATGTTCAAATCGTGTAATATTATGATGGCTTAATAAAGGAGTTTGTGTTGTTCTTGCAAAGGCAAAAGCTGTATCAGTTTCTAGTGGGTCTTAATGACTCATATTTACAAGCAAGATGTCATATTTTGATATGAATCATCTTCTTAACATTAATCAAGATTATGCTATGATAGTTGGTGATGAAGAGCATAAATCTGTAGGATCAAGTTCCGGTATGGATGGTAATGTACTTGGAATGAATTTTATGACTACTAATGAACATATGGAGTCTATATCCATGTATTCTAAAACTGCTCGTAACCCAAAGTTAAAAAAGAACTTCAATATGGTTTGTAAGTTTTGCAAATGCAAGGGGCATACAAAATATACTTGTTACAAATTAGTTGGGTACCCCCCAAATTTTAAGTCTAAGAAGAAGCCACCTTATGATTCTAATGGAGCAGCCTATAATATGATGTGTGAATACCTGACTGCATGATATAATAATGTTGATAAAGAAAAACAAGTTGCCAACTTTAGTTATGGGATGAATACTAATGTGACAAGCTTTATAAAGAACAACATGATGAGGCAAACTGGTGATTTTAGCAGTGACAATGATGATAAATGACTTGATAGTTTTTCCAAACAGCGGCAGGGAATGCACCTTCACCAAAGAACAATATAATCATATCCTCCACATGTTGCAAGAATCCAATTCAGGAACTGGTCATGACTCTGCAAATGCAGTAGGTAAAGCCCTATTAGTTACTGAAAATAATGAAATATGAATTATAGACACAGGTACAACTAATCACATGGTGTCTAAAATTGGTATGTTGTTTGAGGGGTCTATAGTTAAACTTGATAATCCTAAGAAAATGTCTTTGCCTAATGGGGATATTGCACAAGTTACTCATAGTGATTTTAGTTATATTTCAGCAAGAAGTGTTATACCTAATGTCTTTCATGTGCCACAATTTAGATTATAACTTAATGTATGTAAGGAAAATTATCAAGAAATTAGGGTGCTCAGTCACATTCTTCCCCACTTTTGTGTTTTACATGAACTCTACAGTGGCAAGGTAAGGGAGATTGATAAACATGAAGAAGGGTTATACCTACTACTAAGACATTTGACTGCAGAATCTGAGAAACCTACTTCTTTTACTGTGAAAAACACCTCAGAGATTGATGAAGGAAATAGCAGTATAGATATTATGTTGTGGCATATGAGATTAGGGCATATTTCTTCTATTGTGTTGAATAAACTGTTATGCACTACTAAGCTGAATGTAAGCTAAGAAGTTGATAAGTATGTATTGTGTATATTAGCTAAATAAACAAGAGTTAGTTTTCCTGTTAGCAATATAAAATTTGTGAGTTGTTTTGATTTGATCCATGTAGACCTGTGGGGTCCCTAACATATGATGGTAATAAATACTCCATTACTATAGTTGATGATTTTTCCAGAATGACTTGGATTTTCTTATTAAAGAACAAATCAGATGTGTGTGTGTCTTTACAGTATTTTCTCAAGTTTATTCATACACATTTTGACAAAGTTGTTAAGACTATAAAAATTGATAATGACACTGAGTTTGTTAATAATACGTGTACTAAAGTTTTCAAAAATATGGGCATCATGCATAAAAAATCTTGTGCTTATACCCCTCAGCAAAATGGAGTTGCTGAGAGGAAGCATAGACATAAATTGGAAATGACGAGCTATAAGATTGCAGGCTAACATTCCTATCAGATTTTGGGGACACTATTTTAGCAGTTGTGTATCCAATTAATAAAATTTCCAGCTGTGTGATTAATAATCAGTCTCCTATGAAAGGTTATATAAGAAAAAAGTCATGGTAACTCAATGAAGAGTCTTGGGATGTTTGTGTTTTCTTAAGATATTGTCAGAAAATGATAACCTTATGTCCAGATCTAATATATCAGTTCATATGGGATATTTAGAGACTCAAAAATAATATATTTTGTTTGATTTGATAGACAAAATATTTTTTGTAAGTAGAAATGTAACATTCAAGGAAAACATGTTTCCATTTGCTAATACTAATAATACAGCAAAGAAGTCCATTTTTGTTGACCGTTTGCGGGATGTAAGATCATGGTTTGATCTTCATGCTCAAAGCTCATGGCTTACAGAAAAAGAAAATACTAATACAATTGGTAGAACATCCGCAGATAGAACATTTGCAAATGACAATTCCCAATTATTGAATGGATCCAGCACTGCTAATTTTGATCAAGAAAAACCTTTAAGTTCAATTCAAAGAGAATATGGATTCATATAAGGACAGGAGGACAATCATATGAATATCATTCAAGGAAGGATTGAGCAGATTCAAGTGCAGAATGAAGTTGCAAATAATTTTGATCAACCAGTTCAAGATAATACTCACAATCAGCAACAAGTGGAAACAAGGATATCAAGCAGAGGCAAACATCTACCTCTTTGGATGAAGGACTATGTATCCTTGAATGTTCGTGAGGGAGTAATCTATCCTTTGTGTAATTATATTAGTTATGATAAGATTTCACCTATTTATCAAGATTATATTGCTACAGTTTCAGAGATCAAAGAACAAAGTTGTTATGCTAAAGCAATTAAGGATCCAAGATAGGTAGATGTCATGAATTCTGACATACAAGCTTTGGAAGAAAATAACACTTGGAAGGTTGTAGACTTACCAGCAGGGAAGATTCCCATTAGCTGTAAATGAATATATAAAATTAAGTACAAGGCTTCATGAGAGGTGAAAAAGTTTAAAGCTAGGTTAGTAGCTAAAGGATATAGCATAAAGAAAGGTATAAACTGCAAGGAAATATTTTCTTCTGTAGTAAAAATGGTGATTGTGAGGTCAATATTGGCTATGGCTGCTTCAAGACAATGACATATACATTAAATGGATGTATACAATGCCTTCTTACAAAGTGATCTATTTGATGAGATATATATGACACTTCATCAAGAATTCACTAGTCGGGAGGAGAACGTGTGTAGGCTAGTAAAATCATTATATGGCCTAAAACAGGCCACAAGATAGTGAAATGCTAAGCTAACTCAAGCTCTAATACATATGGGGTTCAAATAGAGTCAATTTGATTACTCACTATTTGTGAGAAAAACTACCAAAGGAACAATTGTGGTATTAGTATATGTGGATGCCATGCTAATTCAGGCAGTTCTTTAAGTTTGATTCTAAGGAACAAAACTGTTATTGCAAAAGGCATTCAAAATGAAAGACTTAGGAAAGTTGTAGTACTTTCTTGGGATAGAGTTTGCAAGGTCAAAATCTTGGATCACTATGCACTAAAGAAAGTATACATTAGAGCTCATATCAGAAGTTGGATTAGCTGCTGAAAAATCAGCTAAAACACCTATTGATCTTAATATCAAGCTTACCTCAAGACAATATGATGATTATATGAAGTTAACTACAAGAGATGGAGATCCATTGGTGGATTAGGTAGCTTATCAGAAATTAATAGGGAAACTGTTGTACTTAAACATGACCAGACCAGATATCTCCTTCAGTGTATAGACTTTGAGCCAATTCTTATAACAACAAAAAAACTCTCACATGGGGGCAACACTTAGAGTTGTCAGATATCTAAAAGAGCAACCAGGTCAAGGCATATTATTATCAGGCAACTGTAATCAGCTGGTGACTGCATAATGTGATGCAGATTGGGATGCTTGCCCAATCACTAGAAGATCTGTCACAAGGTTCATAATCAAGCTAGGTGAATAATTGGTTTCTTGGAAGGCAAAGAAGCAAAGAACAATCTCTGAAAGCTTAGCAGAAGCTGAGTATATGAGCTTTGCTATAACAGTGTAAGAACTAGTATGGTTGTTGGGCATTCTAAAAGAAGTTGATGTTGAGATCAAGTTACCTATTCAAGTGTTTAGTGACAGTAAGACATCTATTCATATTGTTGCTAACCCTATATATTATGAAAGAACTAAGCACATTAAAATTGATTGCCACTTTGTGAGGAAAAGACTACAACAAGGCATTATTGAAATCAACTATGTATCAACTCAAAACCAGCCTGCAGATTTATTGACTAAGGGACTAAGTCGAGTACAACATGAGCATCTACTGTCAAAGCTTGGAATTTTAAACATTCCCCCCACCCACCTACACTACAAGAAGAAAAACATTTGTCAACAATATTTTTGTTGTCATATGTTGAATGAAAGTACTTTTCGCAACAACAAAAATTGTTGCATGATGTTGCAATAACCTCCGATGCGAAAAGTTTTCGCAACAATAAGTTATTTTTTTATTGTCATTTACGCTTTTTAGCAACAATATATTAAATATTTGTTGCCATTTATGTTTTTAGAAATTCTATACTTTCTTATAGTGCTAGTTTGAGGAGGAGTGTAGAAGAATAAATAATAAATGTACAAGTTAGTGAGGGCATATATGTAATTTCAGTAGTGATAGTTATAACTAACTATTCCATTAGTTAGTTATAAATTTAGTTAGTTAGGTAAACTAAGAAGGGATGTAGCTATATAATCAGTAGCTTCTCATTGTAAACAACTGATTTACTCACTTCTTCTGTATATCAAAGATGAATAATTACTTTCTCAAATATCATCAAAACCTCACGAAACTAAGCTGCACATCCGAGTCTCGAGATGTTTTGCAAGTGGTCCATTAGAATTGAGTCCCAAAAAAGCCTTTTAAAACATAAAAAGGACCATCTTGAAAAGGTCAAAGACTTGTTGAAAAGTAATGGAGATTTAATTAAGCGTACGGTGGTAACAATTGTTGAATTTGACAACAGCAAGTTACACTATTTTCGTTGGAAATTTGTCTTTGGTGGGAGTTGCATCCATCCATCTTTAATGACTTAAACACTAGGGTTCCGCATATTGGAGACTTTGATTCTTCACACGTGCATAATCTACTAAGTGAGTAGATGACCGTAGGGCCAATGATCGTCAAATTTTGTTGAGAAATGAAAGAGATATTGGTCCACGAAGTGAAGTGTTTGAAGCATAAAAATGTGGTATATACCAATTCTCCCTCATCGGTGGGGGAATGAAGATTTGTTTAGTTTATAAGTCTCAAAATTGGCTAAGGATTTGGGACCCGAAGGGGTAACCCATGTGTTTGAAGGAGGGAGGATCTAGATGTGCTTTGGTTCGAGGCTAAGTCCACGCGCGCGCCGCCGCATGTCCCGTCCCGTCCCGTCTGGGCTCGGGTCATGGGCCTTGGGCTTTGGGCTTTGGGCTTTGGGCTTCTTCTGATGTTATCTTTTTGGACCCAAATTGCTTCATATTTATAGTTTGGTCCCTGAAGTTTCAGGTAAGATAAAATTGGACAGAGAGCTTGGGCTTTTTGGTGTTGGTTTTGGAACGTTAAACCTCTATTAATCTGCACATCAATTCAGTCATTACTTGGCTGAATAACTCCTCACTAAAGCTCCAATCTGTTGCATATTAATTCAGTAATTTATTTGGCTGAATTACTCCTCACTAATTGCCATTACATGGCCATTAACATCAATTAGTTGGGCAGTTGACAAGTCTCCTCCATGCACTATATATTAAAGCCTTTGGCTCAATTGTTGAGACTACACACAAATGAAAAAACAGAAATCTTCCTACTATTTTCCAACATCATTTCATTACACTAAGTTCTTCAAAGTAACACTTGAGTTTCCTTTGCTCATTTGTTGAATTGTTGTTTTATCTTGGGAGACTATTGTCCAGAACGTAGAAAGGATATATACGGGGCAATCTTGTCTTAAAGACAGAGTGGCATCACTCGACCCAGCAAATCAAAGTGCTTGTAATCTCAGTTTCTTGTTTTCAGTTTGTTGAAATTTCAGTTATTGTAATTTTATTTTATTGTAATACTTAGCAGTTACTTATTTCCTATTTCCTGCAACCATTGTAATCAACAAATTTAAGACAAGATTAACTTGTTGTAAATTCTTAGAAACATGACTGGAAATACTTATGATTCTGCTCCTGCTGCTGCCACTCAAGGCAACCCTTCTGATGTTGCTACTATTCAAGGCAACTCCTCTGCCTTCCCCATTGCTGCCCAAGGCATGTCCAATGCCTTTACTGCTCCTCAAGGGAACGTGACAGTTCCCCCACCCTCTGTATTCTACCATGAACGCCTAAAAAAATTCATAGGCTCCAACTTTAAGAGATGGAAGCAGAAGATGTTGTTCTACTTGACGGTTATGGGAATGGCTCGGTTCCTAACAGAAGATCCTCCACAATCTGGAGATGAAATGGACCGTTCGCCTACTGAAACGGCTGAAGGAGGACAATGTATCCATGTCATTAATGGCATGAAGATGGTTCTTGATGCATGGAATCATAGTGATGCATGGAATCATAGTGATGCATGGAATCATAGTGATTTCATGTGTAAGAACTATATTTTGAACTGCTTATCAGACCCTCTCTACACGGTGTATTGCACCGTAGGCACTGCCAAAGTTGTGGGTAAAACTGCAAAATAAGTACAACGCACAAGATGCAAGTACTAAGAAATTCATCGTTGGAAATTTTTTGAAATTTCAAATGGTGGATAGTAAAACAGTGATGTCCCAAGTCCAGGAATTCCAAATGATTCTACATCACCTGGATTTGGAAGGTATGAAACTAAATGAGCAGTTTTTGATTGCATCACTGATTGAAAAGTTACCTCCCTCGTGGAATGAGTTACTTAAAACTCAAGACAAATGAGATGACCTTTGAAGAACTTATTATCAAACTCCAGATTCAGGAAGATAAGAAGAAGGCCTTGCCTAGGGGAAAGAAACCTTCTGAGGCAAAGTCAAATCTGGTTGAGGTCAAAGGTAACCCAAGCAAGAAGCGCAAGTTCCAGAAAGACGGCAAGACCCAAGCGGCGGAGAAGTTCAAAGGAAACTGTTACCACTGTGGGAAATATGGTCATATGATCAAGGAATGCCGCAAGCTCAAGATTGAGCAATAAGAGAAAGCCAAGACTAAAGGCAAGGCACATGCTAACGTCGTCAAAGACACGCTTCTGGAGGAGTTCTCGGCGGTGGTGCTTGAAGCAAACCTGGTTGAGAATCCCATACAGTGGTGGATGGACACAAGTGCTACCAGACACATCTGTTCCAATAGAGATGCTTTCTCCACGTATACGCCGGTCACCGACAAGAAGCTGTTCATAGGTAACAACGCTTCCTCTGACGTGCTGGGGGGTAGGAAAGATAGTCCTGAAGATGACTTCTGGAAATAAGCTCACTCTAAAGGAAGTGATGCATGTCCCTGAGATTAGGAGGAATTTAATTTCAGGTCATTTATTGTTTAATGCTGGTTTTAGGCTAGTATTTAAGTTCAATAAATTTGTAATCACTAAGAATAACACTTTTGTAGGGAGAGGCTTCGTCTGTGAAGACCTCTTCAAAGTTAACGCCATATTTGTAATGCGTCCAAGCAATAATATTAAAGCTTCTTCTTACTTGCTTAAGTCATCCAATTTATGGCATCATAGTTTAGGACATGTTAACTACAAGTCCATCCAAATGTTGGTCAAGTTGGAGTTGTTGCTGTCTATCGACGTAAACCCTCAACATAAGTGTGAGGTGTGCTTAGAGGCAAAACTCACAAAGCTTCCTTTTCGATCCTTCAAAAGGAATACCGCTCCTCTAAAACTTATTTACACATATATATGTGATTTGAAGTTTGCACAAACTAGAGGGGGAACAAGTACTTTGTGACATTCATTGATGATAACACAAGGTATTATTACCTTTACTTGTTAAAAAGTAAAAATGAAGCCTTTGAAGTGTTCCGACGTTACAAAGCAGAAGTTGAGAACTAACTAAGCATGCAGATTATATCTATTCGTAGCGATAGAGGGGGAGAATACGTAGCGCCATTTGAGGAATATTGTGCCCAATCAGGCATTGTTCATTAAACGATGACTCCATACTCACCTCAGTCGAACGGTGTGGTGGAATGTAAGAACCGCACGTTGAAGGAAATGATGAATGCCTTGCTCATCAATTCCGGTCTTCCCCAAAACATGTAGGGAGAAGCCGTCCTTATTGCTAATACGATTCTTAACAGAGTCCCACATAAGGGTAAGGACAAAACTCCATATGAATCATGAAAGGAAAAGAAACCCACCTATAAATATTTAAAGGTGTGGGGTTGTTTGGCAAAGGTCGAAGTACCCAAGCCAAAGCAGGACAAGATTGGGCCTAAGACTGTAGATTGCATTTTCATCGGATATGCAAATAACAGTAATGCTTATCGCTTCTTAGTGCATAAGTAAGATATTCCAGATATCCACGGGGGTACAATCATGGAATCAAGGAATGCACAATTTTTTGAGGATACTTTTCCTAGAAAGGAAAAAGACAACCTCTCGCAAATGAAGTTATGAACAAAGCTCTAAAGAACCGGGAGTCGTTGACTGCCCGGATCTTGATGGTTCAGATTTAGTGGACTCTGAAGTGGCTGAATATCCGAAATCTTGTGTTCCAGATTCTCAGAACTTGGAGACTCCATAGATGGAACCAAGGCGAAGTAAAAGGGCCAGGAAGGATAAAACCTTCGGTCCTGACTTTTTAGCTTATATGGTTGATGACGAACCAAGGACAATTACTGAAGCATTGTCAACTCCAGAGGCACCGCTGTGGAAAGAAGCTATTGAGAGTGAAATAGACTCCATCCTACATAACCATACTTGGGAGTTGGTTGATCTTCCTCCGGGAAATAAACCGTTGGGTTGTAAATGGATACTCAAACGGAAGTATAAAGCAGACGAGTCTATAGATAAGTACAAGTCCAGGTTGGTAGTTAAGAGCTATCGATAGAAAGAAGACCTTGACTATTTTGACACGTACTCCCCATGTCTAGAATAACGTCCATACAAGTATTCATTGCGATTGCAGCGTTGCATGACCTTGAGATACATCAAATGGATGTTAAGACAACCTTCCTAAATGGTGATTTAGAAGAAGAAATCTATATGGAACAACTTGAGGGGTATGTGGTTCCAAGGCAAGAGAAGAAAGTCTGTCGACTTGTCAAATCTCTGTACGGGCTGAAACAAGCCCCGAATCAATGGCACATAAAGTTTGATAGTGCTCTACTATCAAAGGGTTTCTCCATTAACGAGTGTGACAAATGTGTCTACACGAAAGGTAACTCTGACTCGTTCGTCATGATATGCATATATGTAGATGACATGTTGATCATAGGAAGCAGTCATAGGGTAATCCTAGAGACTAAGAACATGTTGAAACAATGCTTCGATATGAAGGATATGGGTATCGCAGATGTCATCTTAGGGATAAAAATCTCTAAGACGTCTGACAGACTGGTCTTATCTTAGTCTCACTACATCGAGGATGTTTTGAGAAAGTTTGAGGTGTTTGACAGTTCGCCTATGAAGTCACCACTGGATAGAAATAAAAAACTTGATAAAAACCGTGGTACACCCGTATGCCAGGAGCAATATGCACAGGTGATTGGGAGTTTGATATACGTAACAAACTGCACCTGACCTGATATTGCTTATGCAGTAAACAAGTTGGCTAGGTTTACCCGTAATCCAAGTAATGATCATTGGAAAGCATTAAATCGGGTGCTACGTTACCTGAAGTACACGCTAAATTACGGGTTACATTATTCGAGATATCCGGTTATATTAGAGGGGTACAGTGAAACAAACTGGATATCTGATATAGAGAACACCAAGTCCACCAGTGGGTATATATTTACAATTGGTGGTGGGGTTGTATCTTGGAAATCCTCTAAGCAAACTTGCATCGCCCGATCCATGATGGAATCAGAGTTTATCGCTTTAGACAAAGCAGGAGAAGAAGCTGAGTGGCTTCACGACTTCTTAGAGGACGTCCCTTGTTGGGACAAACCCGTACCTTCAGTGATGATTCACTGCGACAACCAGTCGGCTTTAGGAAGGGCACGGAGTTCTATGTACAATGGCAAATCTTGTCATATTCGATGGAGACATAAGACCGTTAGGCAGCTGATCACCACGGGTATAATATCCATTGATTACATAAAATCAAATGATAACATAGCAGACCCACTGACAAAGGGCATACCCAAAGATCAGATATTCTTCTTGTCTAGGGGAATAGGCTTAAAACCCAAGCTTTAAAGGACTAATACGGTAGTAACCCAACCTTACTGACTGGAGATCCCAGAAATTTGGTTCAATGGGAAAACTAAGCTGTAAAGGTTCAGTTGAGCGCTTCGGTGGAAGCAAGAGCACTTCGGGTTATGATTCCTGTAAGGAACATAAACCCAAAGTCGTTCCAGCGATAGACGTTAAGTGCTATCTGCAGTGTTGGTAAAGGTTAAGTTTTCAAAACCTTTAATGATCCTCAATGGTTGAGGTTAGGTTTGGGGAAACTTTAATGGTTCCTAACACTTGTAAAATGGGGTATAGCAGGATACCTTGTAGGAGACCACCTATTTAAGTGCGAGGACAGACCGCTTCAAATGAACACACTTAAGAATCCAAGAAGTGTCCACGGCCACAACGGACAAAACATTACGAAGAAAAGAGTAAGGGAATTTGTTGTGTTGGTACTATTGACTTGGCTTGCACTAAACACTGACGGTTCAAGACATCACGTTCACCGCGTAGTAAGTCCGATGGTATTTAACTATGGAAGGTTCAAAGCTGAAGCTACCTCTTCTTATGCAACATCGGTTCGCTGAAATATTGCTGGAAATAGACACCTTGTGAGTGCGCCAAAATCTCTTTCAAGAGGGGATTGTTGGAAATTTGCCTTTGGTGGGAGTTGCGTCCACCCATATTTAATGTCTTAAACACTAGGGTTTCGCATGTTGGAGACTTTGATTCTTCACACGTGCATAATCTACTAAGTGAGTAGATGACCGTAGGGCCAATGATCGTCAAATTTCGTTGAGAAATGAAAGAGATATTGGTCCACGAAGTGAGGTGTTTGAAGCATGAAAATGTGGTATAGACCAATTCTCCCTCATCGGTGGGGGAAGGAAGATTTGTTTAGTTTATAAGTCTCAAAATTGGCTAAGGGTTTGGGACCCCAAGGGGTAACCCATGTGTTTGAAGGAGGGAAGACCTAGATGTGCTTTGGTTCGAGGCTAAATCCACACGCCCGCCGCCCGCCCGTCCCGTCCGGGCTCGGGTCACGGGTCGTGGGCTTTGGGCTTCTTCTGATATTATCTTTTTGGACCCAAAACCTCCATTAATTTGCACATCAATTCAGTCATTACTTGGCTGAATAACTCCTCACTAAAACTTCAATCCGTTGCACATTAATTCAGTCATGTATTTGGCTGAATTACTCCTCACTAATTACCATTACATGACCATTAACAACAATTAATTGGGCAGTTGACAAGTCCCTCCATGAAACCATTGTAATCAACAGTTTTTACTTTGTTTGAATTGTCAACATTAATTCATTCAAACTAGTCGAACAAAATATCCCCACCAAGAACCCCTTCGACAGGTCTAGATAATTAATTGTGGAATTCAGATGAAGCAGGCTACAGAAGGAGGAACGAAACAGCAATTAAGTAATTACAATTATATATCTTCAATTTTTTTTTATCATAGAATAAGAACAAAAAATCGGTATTAGGAATAAGAAGATAGGTATGGAATAAATGCTTATATGACTTGGTGTTAGTCTCTTGTAAGTTCATGAATCTGCCTGCGTATCAGTTTATTCATTCTGAGTACCTTTTATTTTTCTATATCTGGATGGATCAAATCAATGAGAGATCCATTTGCATAATCTGATTTACTTTTTTGATCTTTTCCGAACAAAATCTCGGTATATAGATTACACTATAGTATATTACGTTATATTTCTGCACAAGAGACAAAAGGAAAAGAGAAAAATAACGTTTGGGAATTGCGTATGGGAGTAATTAAATGCAAAACATGTTGAATATTAGAGAATGAAAGACACACTAGATGCATAATGGAGGCAAAAAGTTTTTTTAATACATAAAATTCTTTTTTATTAGAGATAATTTTGGAGACCTCCCTTTAGGTTTGACTTCATTTCACTGACCTTCCTTGTGATTTATAATATTACAGTTAACTCTTTTATTTTAATTTTTTTGTAACGATTCTCTTAATCTACTTATAATTAATGTAAAAAATTACAAACTGACTGATTTGCCCTTATAGTTTATATTTATTTAATTATTTTGTAAACATATTTTATTTTTAAAATATTCTTATACTTCAACAAGTGTTATTTAAGTAATTCTTTTTTCAGTCTTAATATCACAATTACTCAAAACAAAATATAAAAAATGCCTGTAAAGATTATCTCTCAAACTTTTTTCAACGATCTAATAGCCAGAGAAGAAGGATGGACTTTAATAGGGAAGACTTGCATTTTGACTTCCTTGTTAATATCAAAACCATGACGTTGCAAACCCAGTAACGTCACTTAACAAGATCTAAGTCTTTGAAAATTAACTCCAGTGGGGATGCTATCATGCAAATCTAATGGAGAAATATCTAATATTTTCTTTTCTTTTTGTTCTTTTTGGTTATGGGTGGGGTTAGATTTTGCTTTGTTAGAGTTATAATTTCTGCCGGAATCGATACAATTTCTTATTTTAATTAGTAGTACTGTTAAAATTAAACTTTATGGAGTAGTATTCTGACTTCGTTATTAACCAATTTGATTCCCTTAAAAGTGGTTTATGTAAAAGACTAAAAGGGAAGAAGAACAAGGATGATGAAAGCATTGTTTGCAGGAAAAAATGAGGAGGATTTCCAGACAAAGGAGATTGATTAAAATTAATTAATCAAAATAGTTTAATGTTAGAAAAGGACAAATTAGTCAGTTTATAATTATTTATATTAATAATAAATAGATTAAGAGAATCGTTACAAAAAAAGTTAAAATAACTAGGAAGTTAACCATAATATCGTAAATCACAGGGAAGATAAGTGAAACGAAATCAAATATGAGGAAAGGACTTTGAAATTATCCCTTTATGGAATGGTACGTCTGATCGGGCATGTCTACTGTTAAGGCATGATTTCGGATGGATATGATCTTTATCGTAAGTGAAAGAAATAATCCTTGATTATTTTCATTGATTGAAAGACTATATATACAAGTTACATATTTTCATAATAGGAGAATCATATTTCTATACTACTCCTAAAACATTATTCTATTTGGATACTGAATATACAATTATGGTAATACAAATATTATGGTAAGTGTACAATACTAATTATACTATAACATTACCTAAACTAGGAGACTAAATTATATCCTATGTACCGTGTATATTTAACATACCCCCGCAGTCATAGCAGGTGGTCTTCGAACGCTGAGACTGTCCCTAAAATCTTCAAAAAGGACCGAGGGAAGACCCTTTGTAAAGATGTCGACAATTTGATATCTTGACGGAACATGACAGACGCGTACCTGACCACGAGCAACCTTTTCGCGGACAAAGTGAATGTCCATCTCGATATGCTTAGTGCGCTGGTGGTGAACCGGATTACCAGGAAGGTAGATGTCACTAATATTATCGCAATAAAACAAGGTTGCCTTTTGAATGGAACAATGAAGCTCCAAAAGCAAATTACGTAACCAACATGATTCCGAGACCACATTAGCTACCCCTCGATATTCAGCCTCGACACTTGAGCGGGATAGAGTCGACTGACGCTTCGCAGACCAAGTTGTTGCCAAGAAACATACAATAGCCAGACGTGGATAGTCTGGTGTCTAGACAGCCACTCCAATCAGCATCCGTATACGAGACAAGTGTGGACGTCGAGGAAGGATATAAGTGCAAACCATAGTCAAGTGTACCCTGAATATACCGAATGATGCGTTTGAGTGCATTCATGTGCTCAATTGTGGGATCATGCATGAACAAACACACCTCTTGGACAACATATGTAATATCCGGTCTCGTAAATGTAAGTTACTGAAGGGCCCCTGCAAGACTGCGATAGCGGGTCGGATCCTCGTAGGGTACGCCGACCGCGGCACTAAGATTGGGCTTAGTATAAACTGGAGTGGAAATAGACTTACATGATGACATCCCAGCCCTCTCGATGATCTCAGTTGCATACTTCCGTTGAGATAAAAACAACCCATCTGAATGACAAGTGACAGCAATCCCCAAAAAGTAACTCAAGGGCCCCAAGTCTTTCATAGCAAACTCAGAGCTGCTCATGGTCATGATAGACTGGCGTAAGGCATCGGAAGAGGCAATCAAGATAATATCATCCACATACAACTGACTGTAGGCCAAGGATGAACCACGACGGTAGATGAACAAGGAATTATCCGACTTGTTGTGAGTGAACCCAATAGTCGAAACATAATATGCAAACCTCGTATACCAGGACCCGGGAGACTGCTTAAGCCCATATAAGGACTTCTTCAACAAACAGACATGATGAGGATGTTTGGGATTCCTAATTCCCAAAGGCTGATGCATATAGACTATTTCCTTGAGATCCCCATGTAGGAAATCATTTTTTACATCTAACTGATGAATAGGCCATGCTTTCGAAATAGCTAAGCTGAGCACAGTGCGAATGGTAGCCGGCTTGACCACAGGGCTAAACGTCTCACCACAATCCACACCAACCTGCCGAGTCTTACCATCGCCCACAAGCGGCGCCTAATGTCGGGAAAATGACCCATCTGAATTTTTCTTATGACCAAAAATCCACATAGACCTAATATTATTAATCCCCGATGGACGGGGAATCAACTCCCATGTCTTATTATAAATAAGAGCACTATATTCATCGGTCATAGCAATTTTCCAATTCGGGTCATTTAATGCAGACACAGGATTTCGGGGTAATGGTGATTTAAGAACATTAGAATGTAAATTAAAATGTCTTTTTGGTGTAAAAATCTCCCGTTGACTACGGGTGACTGGTCCATGACTCGGGGTAGAGGCGGGTGGATTTTGGGAATTTTCGGGACTCGGGACGGAGCAAGCCGGCGGGCGGTGGGCCGCTGGCCCAAATCGGGAAGCGGCGGGAACCGGGCCAATATGGACCCGAAACGAGTACTCGAATCGGGTAGAACGGATGGCCCGATTCTTTGGACCCAGATTTGAAGACGACAAAGTGTGGGGAGTACTAGCGGGCAGTGGGCCCGCTGGAGAATTTTGGGTGCGGGATACGTCCGAAAGATGGTGAATAATATACGGGGATATACTATCATCCAAAAAATTATACGAACTAGGCATGAGAGTATTAACTTTAGCAAATGGAAATTGGGTTTCATCAAAAATTACATGGCGATTAATGATGATTTTATTAGAAGATAAATCAAAGCATTTGTAACTACGATGATTAGACGGAAAACCCAAAAACACACACGGAGTAGACCGGGCTTAAAGTTTGTTAATTGTGGTGGATGGGAATAATGGATAACACAAGCACCCAAAGACCCGAAGATGAGAATAATAAGGAGTTTTATTATATAAAATTTGAAGAGGGGGAAAATATGTCAGACCTTTGGAAGAAATTATGTTAAGGAGATATGTAGCCATTTGAAGAGCATGATGCCAAAAATATGGGAGTACGGAAGCGTGAATTAATAGAGTGCGAACAATGTTATTTATGGAACAAATTTTGCGTTCGGCTTTCCCATTTTGTGAAGACGTATGAGGACAAGAAAAATGAAAATTGATCCTATTATTAGCACAGAATTCCCGAAACACTCCATTGTCATATTCTTTGCCATTATCACACTGAATATTTTTGATTTCTCGTTCGAATTGGGTTCTAATGAATGCTCTAAATTTTAAGAAGACGGAAAAAACTTGAGATTTTTTCGCTATCGAAAAAGTCCATAAAAACTTAGAATAATCATCCAAAAAGATAACATAATATTGATGACCCAAAGAACTAATAACAGGAGACGTCCATAGATCACTATGAATAATATCAAACGACATTAAAATATGAGAATTTGAGTCTACAAATGGCAACTTAACTATTTTCCCTAAAGAACAACATTGACAATTTGGAATGCGACGCTCACCCTTACAAGAAATAAAATTGTTTTTCTCTAAGGAAGACAAAATAGACGATCCCGGATGACATAGACGAGCATGCCACAAGGAAGGAGCAAGGGCTGCAAATGCGGACGGCAAGGCTGGACTCGATGGACCGGAACATGACGTGATAGGATAAAGATCTCCCATACTATCACACATCATGATAGGACTCCCCGTTTTGAAATCCTTCACAGAGAACCCAAATGGATCAAATTCTATGGATACATAATTATCAGTGGTGAATTTTCGGACAGACACCAAATTTTTAATCAATTTTAGAGCGTGAAAGGTATTTTTCAAAATAAGGGTGGATGAGGGGAGACAATGTTTTATGACTATAACCACGAATTGGAATTGAATTACCATTACCAATAATTATACCACGATTGTTGCTCAAATTGAAATAAGACGAGAGAGTACATAAATCGGATGTCATGTGGGTAGTGGCGCCGGTGTCCATATACCAATTCGGGTCCGGTTGAGTCAAACCAAGTGTGTGCATCGCGGCCTCAATATTGGTCTGAGTGAGGCCTGCTGCGTGGTGGGCTTGAGGAGGCCGGGGCCCAAGAATTCCTGCGTGTTGCCCTAGTCCGTAACTGCTGCTGGAACTACTGGGCCAGTGGGCAGTGGGTTGTCGAGGCTGCTAGGAAGCCCACTGGCCAGTGGCTGCAAAGCTGTCTGGAGTTGGGTCGTAGGGCCACTGTCCACTGGTCCAAGCCCACGGTCCAGAGGCCCAAGGCTGAGACCAGTGGGTCAGTGGCCCACTGTAATTGGGATGGGGTATACGGCGACTGTTTTGGCCACCGCGACTGCTGTCGGAACCGCCGCGTTTGCCTCTGCGATTTTTCCTGTTATTTTTCTGACTATTCTTGCTGCCACCGTGACTAGCACCGGTAGCCGCCTTCGTGGCCAAGCCGGCTTCTTCGAGCGTAAGCATAGAACGAGCCTGATAAAATTGTGGAAGAGGACTGCTCTGACGAAGAAGCATGCCAACCCCACTATAGGCCTCAGATAGGCCTGCAACCAATTGGAGGACCAAACGATCATTTGTAACGGGCGCGCCAACGTTGCGGAGTTGGTCCGCCAATTCTTTCAACCTTTTGCAATATGCTGAAACATTAGGAAAATTTTCCATGTTGACGTGAGAGAATTCCTGTTCCAGGGTAACAACACATGAATTTTGATTATCTTGGAATATATCACGTATTCTATTCCATGCAGCCATCGCCGTAGCGTCCGGTTCGATAATCATTTGCAAGAGGTCAGTAGAAATAGTGAAGTAAATCCATTGAAGAACGGTAGCATCAATGATCGTCCATAACTTAGGATCATCATCGGGTTTGGGTACCTCCGTATCCGTAGGAGCCGCGGGGGTAATATGATAGAGGACTTGATGCGAGCGTGCGTGAACTTTGAAGAGTTCGGCCCATGTCGCGTATTGGACGTTTTCTATTTCAAGAATGATAGGAATGTGATTCTTGATGTTAGAAATAGTAAGGGCAAGGTCAAACGTGTTCTTAGCCATAATCACAACGCAAGACGTGATGTAGGGATTGAGAAGAGAATTTTGGAAAGAGAGGAGGTACCATCGGGCATGAAATCTGAAACAGAAGGCTCGGAAATCGAGGCAAAAGTGACGGAATTTGGGAGAGGTCGACGGAATTGTGGAGAGAGGAATAAACGATCTAGACTTCTGATACCATGAAAGAAATAATCCCTTGATTATTTTCATTGATTGAAAGGCTATATAAACAAGTTACATATTTCCATAATAGGAGAATCCTATACCTATTCTACTCCTAAACCTTATTCTACTTGGATACTAAATATACAATTATGGTAATACAAATATTATGGTAAGTGTACAATACTAATTACACTACAATATTACCTAAACTAGGAGACTAAATTATATCCTATGTACCGTGTATATTTAACAGTAAGATATATATAAAGATTATAAATTTATTGACAAACCAATCTATATTAAGTAGGGTGTTAAATGGACAAAGGACAAATTTTAACAAGTTAAAATAGATTGAGTTAAGGGGTGGGTCACTACAGACAATCCATTGAGATCACTTCAGAGTTTGTTTGGGTCAAAATAAGTTAATGAGGGTTATGACCAGGTGAATCCGTTCAAAATAACATTTTGACCTTTTGTTTGGTTTTATTTTAGTAATAATTGAGTTGCTAGAAAATGAGATATAATTGAAGATTATATGCTTTAAAATTCAAAGACAATGCTTTAAAATAGGAGAATTTAGATATTGTGCATATCTAACCCCAACGAATCTACTGCATCAATAGAATTGTATTATATTATAGTAAGAATAGAGTGCAAATATAATACAAAACTTGTATGTAACTATTTCATGCTTGTTAATTTGTTTGCTGAAGAAACGGGAATGTAATTGGACTCTATGAGTGCATGATCATGAAGTTATTTGATAGAAATTGTATGCAACACCATGTACTTTAGCTTTAGGATACATCGGGTTAAACACACATGAGTTTAATGAGATTGGGGTCATTCATGAAGTTATAGAATATTCATATAATGTTGAAGAGGTTACGCGGGGATTAGGGTTAAACGAATTAGAGAAATAAATTTCGTCAAAGTTCGAAATGTTGAACAAGTTATACGGATTGTATGAAATTTTGGTCATACTCATATATGCATCTACGAGTTCAATATATTAAAGGATAAAGTCCCGAAATAATTATGTGTGAGTAATTAGTTGTATGTTAAAGTGTAGTGAAGGATTAAGGAGTTAAGTAAAAAAAGTGGATAAGTACTAGGGAATTACTTTACACGTGGGACAAGGTCATGAGAACAAGAAATGATTAATTCATGCAAGTGTATAGGGAAGTGGAGGTGGCTGTCTTTAGGAGAACTTGGCACCTCATAAATATAATCAATATAGTGGGGCACACATGTCTGTTAAACTGCCCATCACGGAATGGAGTATACATGGTATATTAGGAATGTATATTGTAGTATATTGTAATGAAAATGATACCTTAATTAGTGTTATACACTTACCATAATTGTATAGTTAGAATTATGGTAGAATAAGGATTTAGAAGTAGAATAGGAAAAGGATTTTCCTATTATGGAAATATGTAATTTGTATATATATCTATTCAATCAATGAAAATAATCAAGGGGATTATTTCTTTAATGGTATCAAGAGACTAGGTCTAAAACAAAAGTTTTTTCTCTCAAACTTTTGCCTCCCTTTGGCCGAGACCCCCCCCCCTCCTCGGGTTTTTCTCTTCCAAAATTTCGTCTTCCGCTCTCAAAAACCTCTCTTAAATTTCCCCTCCTTCTTTGTTCTTACAATATGTCTAAGAACAATTTTCACCCTGCCCTCATGGTTTCTAATATCAAGCTAAGTATCCCTATTGTTCTTGAGAAGGAAAACGTTCAATATGCAACGTGGGCAGAGTTGTTTAAAATTCACGCTATATCTTATCAAGTTCTTCATCACATCATTCCTCCCGCTAGACCCCTTCCTGCGGAGGATCCTGAGGTATGGATTACACTTGATGCTACCGTTCTTCGGTGGATATACGCCACTATTTCGTTGGATCTCCTACAGACGATTATGGAGCCGGATACCACGGCTATGGCTGCATGGAATAGATTGCGTGACATATTCCAAGAAAACCAACATTCACGTGTCGTCACACTAGAGCAGGAATTCTCTCTCGTTCGAATGGACGAATTTCCAAACGTTTCTGCATATTGCAAGAAACTAAAGGAGTTGGCGGATCAACTCCGGAATGTTGGCGCCCCAGTAACAAATAATCGTCTAGTTCTACAGTTGGTTGCCGGTCTTTCGGAGGCCTATAATGGTGTTGGAACTCTCCTTCGCCAAAGCAACCCTCTTCCAGACTTTCATCAAGCTCGCTCCATGCTTACGTTGGAAGAAGCAGGTTTGGCTAAAAAGGCGGCTACCGGAGCAAGCCCAGTTGTCATGGTGGCGTCCTCCCCTAGTTCTTCAGGTTTTGTGAATAATTCGGGCCAAAACCATAATAATGTTGGCGGCAAGAATAATCGCGGGGGCAAACGTGGCGGTACAGGTGGCGGTTCCGGTGGTCAACAAACAGGCGGTGGGTCCCAGCCAGGGTACAGTGGCCCACCACCGCCATGGGCCCAGCAGTGGGGCCAATGGCAGTAGAACCCGTACAATCCACAGCAGCCAACAAATAGTTTCCGGCGGCCGGTGGGCCGGCCAACGTCCGAGCCCGGCGCCCGGTGCCCGGCGGTGGCGGCCCACCGGCTAGTGGCCCAACAGCAGCACCTCTAGCACCTACGGCCCAGCAGATCACGGAATGGAGTCCTTGGGCCCCGTCCTCCGCAAGCCCATCATGCAGCAGGCCCCACTCAAACTGATATCGAGGCCGCGATGCACACGTTGGGGTTGACCCAACCGGACCCAAATTGGTACATGGACACCGGGGCCACTACTCACATGACTTCTGAATCAGGTACTCTCTCATCTTATTCCAATTTGAGCACCCCTAGGGGGATAATTGTTGGTAATGGAAGTTCTATTCCAATTCTAGGGTATGGTCAGAAAACGTTGTCTCCCCCCAATCCACCACTCCTCTTGAAAAATACTTTACATGCTCCTAAATTGATTAAAAATTTAGTGTCTGTCCGAAAGTTCACAAATGACAATTTCGTTTTCGTTGAATTTGATCCTTTCGGTTTCTCTCCGTGAAGGATTTCAAGACGGGGAGTCATCTCATGAGGTGTGATAGTAGGGGGATCTCGTATCCTATCATGCCCGGTTTCGGTCCATCGAGTCCACCTTGCCGTCGCCTATTGCGCCCATCTCTCCTTCCATGTGGCATGCTCGTCCGGGTCATCCGGGATCTTCTATTTTATCACTTTAGATAAAAATAGCTTTATTTCTTGTAAGGGTACGAGTCGTACTCCAATTTGTCGATCTTGTTCATTAGGAAAAATTGTTAAGTTGCCATTTGTAGACTCCAATTCTCATACTTCTATGCCATTTGACATTATTCATAGTGACTTATGTACGTCTCTGTTCTAAGTTCAGTGGGTCATCGATATTATGTTCTCTTTTTAGATGATTATACTAGATTTTTGTGGACGTTTCCAATTGCAAATAAATCACAAGTATTTTCCATCTTCATCAAATTTAGAGCGTTCATTCGTACTCAATTCGAAAGAGACATAAAAAATATTCAATGTGATAATGGGAAAGAATATGACAATAGGGAGTTTCGGGATTTCTGTGCTAATAATGGGATCAATTTTAGGTTTTCGTGTCCTCATACATCTCCACAAAATGGTAAGGCCGAACGCAAAATTCGTTCCATCAATAACATTGTCCGAACTCTCTTAATTCATGCCTCCATACCTCCATATTTTTGGCATCATGCTCTACAAATGGCCACATATCTTCTTAACATACTTCCTTCCAAAGGTCTGACATATTCCTCCCCCCTCAAAATCCTATATAAGAAGGATCCTTCGTATTCTCATCTTCGGATTTTTGGGTGCTTGTGTTATCCGTTATTCCCATCCACCACAATTAACAAACTCCAGGCTCGGTCTACCCCGTGTGTGTTTTTGGGTTATCCGTCAAATCATCGTAGTTATAAGTGTTTTGATTTATCCTCCAAGAAAATCATAATCAATCGTCATGTCATTTTTGATGAAACTCAATTCCCGTTTACGAAAGTTCATACTCCCGAACCTAAGTCGTATAATTTTTTGGATGACCAAATATCCCCGTATATTATTCGAAATTTTTCAGACAACTCCCGTACCCAAAATCCTCCGGCCGGGCCCATCGCCCGCCGGTCCCCACAATCGTCGCACCTGTTGTTCCCGGCCATCGGAACAGTTCCAGCCTATTGGGCCGGTCCAGCCCAATTCGGAACCGGTCCGTAAACCGAGCCCGCTTTTTACCGATTTGGGCCAAGAAGCAGCCCACCGCCGCCGGGTCCGTCCCGAACCCAGAAAATTCCCAAAATTCACTCAGTTCTTCCTCGAGTCATAGACCGGTCACTCGTAGTCAGCGGGGTATTTTTACACCTAAAAGACATTTTAATTTACATTCGGATGTCTCTAAATCCCCCTTGCCCCGCAATCCTGTGTCCGCATTAAATGACCCTAATTGGAAAATTGTTATGACTGATGAATATAATGCTCTTATTGCTAATAAGACGTGGGAGTTGGTGCCCCGTCCATATGGTATTAATGTTATCAGGTCTATGTGGATTTTTGCTCATAAAGAGAATTCAGATGGGTCCTTTGCTCGACATAAGGCGCGACTTGTTGGTGATGGTAAGACTCAGCAGGTTGGAATTGATTGTGGTGAGACGTTTAGTCTTGTGGTCAAACCGGCTACCATTCGCACTGTGCTTAGCTTGGCTCTTTCAAAGACTTGGCCAATTCATCAGTTGGATGTCAAGAATGCTTTTCTACATGGTGACCTCAAGGAAACAGTCTATATGCATCAGCCGTTGGGTTTCAGGGATCCCAACCGCCCTAATCATGTCTGTTTGTTATAGAAATCATTATACGGCCTTAAACAGTCTCCACGGGCCTGGTATACACGATTTGCTGACTTTGTTTCGACAATTTGGTTCACTCACAGCAGGTCAGATAATTCCTTGTTCATCTACCGACGTGGTTCGTCATTGGCCTATATTCTCGTTGTATGTGGATGATATCATCTTGATCGCTTCCTCCGATGCTTTGCGCCGTCTATCATGGCCATGCTCTCGCTTCGAATTTGCTATGAAAGACTTAGGGCCTTTGAGTTATTTTTTGGGAATTGCCGTCAAACGTCATTCGGGTGGGTTGTTTTCGTCTCAACGGAAGTATGTCGCCGAGATTATCGAGAGAGGTCGGGATGTCATCCTGTAAGTCCACTTCCACGCCAGTTGATGCAAACCCAAAGCTAAGTGCCACAGCAGGTGCACCATACGAGGACCCGACCCGCTATCGCAGTCTTGCAGGGACCCTCCAGTATCTTACCTTTACCAGACTGGATATTACATATGCGGTTCAGCAGGTGTGTTTATTCATGCATGATCCCAGAATTGAGCACATGAATACAATCAAACGCATCATTCGGTATATTCAGGGGATACTGGATTATGGTTTGCACTTGTATCCCTCATCTACATCCACACTAGTCTCCTACACGGATGCTGATTGGGGTGGTTGTCCCGACACCAGAAGGTCGACTTCTGGCTACTGTATGTTCCTTGGCAACAACTTGTCTCTCTGGTCGGCAAAGCGTCAGGCAACTCTATCACGCTCAAGTGCAGAGGCAGAATATCGGGGGTGGCGAATGTGGTCTCTTGAATCATGTTGGCTACGTAATTTGCTTTTGGAGCTTCATTGTCCCATTCAGAAGGCAACCTCGGTATATTGCGATAACATTAGTGCCATCTACCTTTCAGGTAACCCGGTTCAATACCAACGCACCAAGCATATCGAAATGGACATTCACTTTGTCCGTGAAAAGGTTGCTAAAGGTCAAGTTCCTGTATGCCATGTCCCGTCTCGTTATCAAATTGCAGACATTTTTACCAAGGGTCTACCCGCGGTACTTTTTGAATATTTTAGGGACAGTCTCAGCGTTCGAAGATCGCCCGCTATGACTGCGGGGGTGTGTTAAACAGCCCATCATGGAATGGAGTATATATGGTATATTAGGAATGTATATTGTAGTATATTGTAATGAAAAGGATACCTTAATTAGTGTTATACACTTACCATAATTGTATAGTTAGAATTATGGTAGAATAAGGATTTAGAAGTAGAATAGGAAAAGGATTTTCCTATTATGGAAATATGTAACTTGTATATATATCTATTCAATCAATGAAAATAATCAAGGGGATTATTTCTTTCAATGTCAATTATGAAGAATTATTGTGGAGATCTCTCAATAATTAAGGCATTATTCTTGAGATAAAAGAGGGCAGCAAGTACATAGCAAACAATATATATACATCAAAAAACATTTCATTTTGTAGTTAAATCATCCTTGTTGAAAAGGAAAAACATGCTAGCAGCAATCTTTATGCAGCAACGGAGTATATGCATCAGCAAAAGAAAAATGGCCGTAATGAGGAAGGCATCATTCTTTTAGATATCCCTTTTTGATTAAGGAGTGAAGTTTTTTCTTGGTTTAACCAAGTAAAGAAACTGATTTTTCCACTTATTGAGATCGTGGAGTACGATTGAATTCGTTTTTATACTCGAATAGATGATAAGAGGTATATTAAGGTTAATTCTTACTTCTTTTGACATGTTCTAAGTACGGAACGAAAACGTAATACTGTCTCATAAATGATTCTACTCTTATTAGTTAAGGATGTTCATGTTATTCATTCTTATTTTTAAACATGTCTAAATATGTTCCTAAATCCATATTGAGGTATATGGGAAAAATGTTAATATTCATAATGTTAATCGGAGGTGAAGCGACATTACGTCACTCCGATAAACTCAGAGTGTCTTAGTATCATTCATGCATTATATTCATGTATATACCTTGACCTCAAAGGCGTTATATACGCTACTATATGTATGCATTATATATGTATGGGGATGAGAAAAGGGATACGACGTTATATACACACCATTACTTGATCAGTTGGTATATGATGATGATTATGCCCACAGAGGTCTGTAAACCTTATCGTGTTTATGATTACAACAATTCCTTCTTCCAATAGGGCTATGATTAGCAGGGAGATTGAGTGTAAATGCGAGTAGTATGCTCTCTATTGAGACAGATCCGTCAGAGGATATGAGTAAGTTGCTTTCCCAGGTATCGTCGAATCTAGTAGTACCAGAGGAGTTGAGGGAAGCTCCCGTACCATCAGTCTTACCACCGGCTCCGTCTGATAAGGATGAAAGGAGAGCGGTGCAGGTATTGAATCAATTGGTTGCCTCCCAGGCACGACTTTATCCTAGAGCATCTGATAGTGATAGGCCCCTTGAGAGGTCAGAGAGCTCATAACCTATGGAGTTTATTAGTCAGGAATCGCCGATATTTAAAGGGTTCAAATATGCCAATATCTCAGGGTCAAAGTTGTAAAGGTCGAGTGAGAGCGCTCTGACCATATTGTAGTCAGTGTGGTCGAGTGCATGTAGGATATTGTCGCAAAGGTACAAGGATTTGGTTAGTGTGGCAGCTATGGTCACAACGTTCTGAAGTGTCCCAAGTTGATGCGCAAAGGTAAGGATAAGATGATTATGAGTTGTACAAATGAAAAGCAGAAGACATCATTGGAAGGTTTAGTAGGTTATGAAAATCTACACATTTTATAGTGACTTTTGTTGATTAGAATGAGTGAATATGTTATGTACGTGCGACCTAAATTGTAATGTCTTACCTAGAATAGATTGGGAATTGTCCCAGGATATCAGTAACGAGAATGTATTGCCAAAATCGAATTGTGTGAAGAGTGGCCATCAATAAATTTAAGAAGATCACGTAAAGTGACGTACCCCGAATAGTGATCACAAGTCATATATAAGGATCGAGTTATCCACGGTAGTGGAAGGGGACATAAGCCTCTCGTCTGTGCTAAAAGAGACATACCACGTATTATTGAGAATTACATGTATTAATGTTAGTAAGATAAGACATTCTATAGGTATTGGAATGGTAAGGTCTTCGACTTCATTGTGCAGCATGTTATAAATCTAAATAATCTCTGGATAACAATAGCTTGTTAGGGGCAATTGAGGATGAAAACTATGGAACAATCGAAGAATGGGTGTAAGAAATATGAAAACAATTAATAAGTATGAATGGAACGGTATGATCAAGCATCAAGGCAGAAATATTTTTCGTTTAATGACGAATAGAAGGAAGGATTACGACAAGAAGGATAAAGGTGAACGCGATTATAGTTATGCAGGTTTCACAAAGGTATGATTACTCCAGAACAGCGTAAGGACCAATAGTAGATGATGGACAGTAAGAACTCTTCGGCCAAAGGTGACAAACCTCTGATGTTCAGGAAGATAGTATGAGAAATACTTTGAGATAAGAGACCCCCCAAGAAAACTTGAAATGTAAATGTAAAAGTAAGATGAATGAGCACTCGGTCGATGGGAGATCTAATAATGATAAGACAAAAAAGCTAGACAAGTCATTGGATCATGTAACACCGTGAATTGGATCTAAATATATGAAGCATTGGTTCCACAACATATGCAGTCATACCTTTCAGAAAGTATGTAAACAGAAGTAACAATGAGTAAAGCTCGAGATTAGCACCTAAACATGTGAAAATGGGCCAATGACGCCTATGGATACAAGGTAGACATTAAATATATATGTCAAGAGATAATGACATTATAATGAAGATAAAAATGTTAGGCAAACACATATGTCTATGAACATTTTTGAACTGACCAAAGGTTCTACAAGATAGATAAAGTAATGGGTTTATAGCTTAACGAGATCAAGGAAATCTTTTCTCAAAGTGCTATTGACAGAAAGTCTTAGCCACGAGGCAAGTGAAGGAATTCAAATCTAAGTATAATGACCGGGTTTGGATATAGCAGGCTAATGTCATGTAATGCAAATTCTTTAGAATCTTCCACATACTGAATGAGGGAATAAGTTAACAACTTATATTTTAAGGGGTAGTAACGTCAAGAATTGGAATCAGGAGCAATGTTTGAGATTACGTATGTCTACGAGAATATGACAAGTAATAAATGAGTGAACAAGTGTCAAAAAAAGTAAAGAAAGAAAGTTGTTTATAATTACGAGTAGTGAGAAAGTACAAAAAAGATTCATTTCAGACCATGAATGAGAGTTAACTGCAATGATATGCGCACTTCAGATTCGATGACATTGTCCATAAAGTGTTCACAATTGAGATACTACAAATATAAGAGTTTTCAGCACACCAGTTAGTAAACAAAGCTAAGTTGATAATAGAATCATTCGCCCACAAGTGGCTTGACTAATGTGAGGACTAAGGAGAGAAGTTGACATGAGGGAATGCATCAGTTAGCTAAGTGGGAGTCCGATTGGAGGATTTAGATAGTGATAGCCCTATGACTCAGAATACCGTAGGTTCATCACTCATACTGGAAGAAAAGGAACGCCATGATAAAGATCCCATTTTTAGAAAAGATCGGGAAGGATATTTAACAAAAGAGAACCCCAAAAAACCTTTGAGTACAATGGGAGAAGGACCCTCAGGTGGAAGGTCCATTTGTGTATTCCCAATGCAGCAGGATTACGAGATAAAATTATGACGGAGGTCCATTGCTCACGATATTCCATTCACCATGGATCTACTAAGATGTATCATAATCTCAAAGGTATGTATTGGTGGAACGACATGAAGAGGAACATTGTGGAGTTTGTAGCTCGGTGTCCTAATTGTCAGCAAGTAAAAGTAGAGCACCAAAAGGCCGACGACTTAACTCAGAAAATTGAGATTCCGATGTGGAAATGTGAAATGATTAATATGGACTTTATTATGGCTTTACCTCGCTCTTATCATAATTTTGATTCTATTTGGGTGATTGTTGATAGACTGACCAAAACAGCTCATTTCCTGGCGGTCAAAACTACCTACACAGCCGAGGACTACACGAAGTTGTACATTAAAGAGATTGTTTTCCTTCATGGTGTGCCTACTTCTATTATATCTGATCGAGGTGCGCAGTTCACAACTAATTTATGGAAATTCTTTCAAAAAAGTTTGGGCACCCAAGTTAATCTTAGTACAACTTTTCACCCTCAGATAGACGGGTAGGTTGAGCGTACGATTCAAACGCTTGAGGACATCTATGAGCTTGTGTATTGGACTTTAAAGACAGTTGGGATGATCATTTACCCCTTATTGAATTTATGTACAATAACAATTATCATGCTAGCATTAAAATGGCCCCACATGAGGCTTTGTATGAACGAAAATGTAGATCGCCTATCGGATGATTCGAAGTAGGCGAATCAAATTTTTTTGGACCTGACCTAGTGCCACAAGCCATAGAGAAGGTGAAGCTTATCCAAGAACGACTGTTAACCGCTCAGAGTCGTCAGAAGTCGTATTCAGATGTGCGACGGTAGGACTTAGAATTCCAAGTTGATTATTGGGTCTTCTTGAAGATTTCTCCTATGAAGGTTGTAATGAGATTTGGGGAAAAAGGGAAAACTCAATCCAAGGTACATTGGGACATATCGCATAATTCGACGAATAGTCCAAATGGCTTACGAATTGGACCTGCCTTATGAGTTAGAGTTTGTTCATCCAATCTTCCATGTTTCTATGTTGAGAATGTGTATTGGAGATCCTTCCCAAACTGTGCCAATTGACGATGTGAATGTTACAGAGGACTTAGCATATGAAGAGGTTTTTATTGCTATCCTAGATCGTCAAGTTCTCAAGTTGAGGACTAAAGAAGTAGCCTCCGTGAAGGTTCTATGGCGAAGTAAGAATGTAGAAGAGATGACGTGGAATGCAGAATAGGAGATGAAGTATAAGTATCCTTACTTATTTCAGACTAAAGCCGATATTCTGAGTGAAGCATAACCTAACCAAGAGTTGACGTATGGATACATGAGGTGAGTTCCCACTTTAGATAGTTATGTTTGATGTTTGACGGCCACATGAAACCTGGTGATATGTATATGTTGTTGTATGAGGCAAGTTTGTATATCTTTTACTCGCAGACAGGGTTCGGATAATCCCATTTATAAGGAAAATTCGGTCAAAAAAGAAATTCAGAAAACCTTGAGGATTAATTGGTCCCTTATGTATACTTCTCATTCGAGGACGAATGTTCCTAAGGAGGAGATGATGTAACACCCTGTACTTTAGCTTTAGGATACATCGGGATAAACACACATGAGTTTAATGAGATTGAGGCAATTCATGAAGTTATAGAAGATTCATATCAATGTTGAAGAGGTTACGCGGGGATTAGAGGTTAAACGAATTAGAGAAATAAGTTTCGTCAAAGTTCGAAATGTTGAACAAGTTATACGGACCGTATGGAATTTTGGTCATACTCATGTATGCATCTATGAATTCAATATATTAAAGGATGAAGTCCCAAAATAATTATGTATGAGTGATTGGTTGTATGTTAAAGTGTAGTGAAAGATTAAGGGGTTAAGTAAAAAAAAGTGGTTAAGTACTAGGGAATTACTTTACACGTGGGACAAGGTCATGAGAACAAGAAATGACTAATTCATGTGTGTAAGTGTATAGGGAATTGGAGGTGGATGTCTTTAGGAGAACTTGGCACCTCATAAATGTAATCAATATAGTGGGCCGCACATGTCAATTAGGAAGAATTATTGTGGAGATCTCTCATTAATTAAGGCATTATTCTTGAGATAAAATAGGGCAGCAAGTACATAGCAAACAATACATATACACCAAAAACATTTCATTTTGTAGTTAAATCATCCTTGTTGAAAAGGTTATATGCATCAACAAAGGAAAAATGGCAGCAATGAGGAAGGCATCGTTCTTTTAGATATTCCTTTTTGATTAAGAAATAATAAAATGACAGTATTTTGGATATGCATATGGGTATGGCGGGACCCTGTCCAGACCTTATGATGTCACGTACTCTTTAGAGGCTTGTAAACAATTGTCCTGTGTATAGTAGTTGTGTATAGCTTTGTCGGCCTTAGTATGTATATATGCGTAGGTTGGATTCTTCTGTTTGCAGAGTTTTACATAGCACCTTTCCAGTTTATTATTTCTATGTGTCAGCATGTTTCCTCGTGACGGCCCTCGTGGCCCATGCTTAATTACGGTTAGGTGGTAAATATATGATTAGTTGTACTCGACAAGTAAGGTCCGGTTGCCCGTCATGGCTCTCCGGTTTGGATCGTGACATTGTAACGGTATAATCTTGGCTGAATACATATACGGTCTTTTAAATTTGTCACTAAAATTTTATTTAAATACTTAAATTATGATTTGTTCTAATAAGCACTGGAACATATGATAAACTTTTCATATTAGACACTCTTGCTCATATTTAGAAAAGGTGTGTTCACAAAGGTCCATTATATAGATAAGTTAATTACATAAAATATATTTTCTTTTTTAATTATACACATCAAATTCAATTGGAACATGTATGAGGTTTTACGACTTATTAAGATTAATGCGTATAATTAAAGGTGATGATATATTTTATGTAGTTAACTTATCTACGTAATCGATGCTCGAAAACACTCATAAAAACATTTTCAAAATCTTGAGTCAGAAGTTTCTAATAGGATATTTTACCATATATTTAGATACTCAGTTGGAACATGTCGCAGTTTGACTGTCTAAACAATTTTTTTTATTCCCTTCGTCTCAATTTGTTTGAAGGTTGATCAGTTTGGGGAATCAAACAACTCTTTCTTTAACTATGATTTTCTCCAACTCTTTTTATATATTGTGAATTATTAATTATATAGACGTGTATTATCTTTTATGTAGTTTTCAAATAAGTAAATTTTATTATAAAATACTTGAAGAATCTATATTTAAAATTATAAAATACTTGAAGAATCTATATTTAAAATTATAAAATACTTGAATAATCTATAATTAAATTAAGTGAAAGAAAAAATTATTGCTCCCAAACTGATCAATCTTCAAACAAATTGGGATGGAGGGAGTAACAAATTTAAGGGGCAATTAATATATTTTGCCTATTAGTTTAATTGTGACATCTTAATCCAGTACAAAAATGTGTATATTATTATTCAACAAAGAAGAAAGAGAGTAGCCTAAAAGGAGTAAAAAATATAGTAAGTACTTTTTTTCTTTCCTTTGGGACAATAAAAATAGTTGGAGACTTTAGATTGCAAGTAGCATTACCCTTTTTGTTCAAGAAAAAAGAAAAAAGAAAAAAGAAAAAGGGCAAAGATTGAAACATGAACCATGTGTAAGAGAGACATAGATAGAACGACAGTGTGCAGTTGTACCAGTTAAAATAAACCGTCAGAAACCTTTTTCCACTTTCCTCGTGTTATTTTAGTCAAGGTCAAATGTCAATAAACTAATGTGAAAATACTAAAATGTACTTGTCCTATGTTCCTGTCTTCATCAACCTTATTAATTACTCACTTACTACTCAATCTAATTTTTAAAATCTAATCTTCATATTATTTCCTTTCCTTGACATACCAGTAGTAGGATTATTATTAAAAGGGCATAGTCCATTAATTTTGCGAAACGGTACAATCTAGATAATAAATTAACAATATTGACATTGATAGGGGTAGTAAATAATAATACCTGGTGCCATTATAGGAAAATCACACCCCACCCCACCCCACTAAACCCCTTCTGCCATCTCTATATAAACTCCCCTATCTTTGTTATTTTTCCTTCCCTTTTCTCTCTCTTCTTCTCAAATTCTGATTTCTTAGCTGCAAAGCAACAGCTGCTCAGGATTCTACAGCAATTTCTCAGTTTTTTTGCATGTAAGTTCTCTTTTCGCTCTTTTCTCTGTCATTTTCTTCTTTAAACTCATGTTAATTACTTCATTAAAATTGATGTTTTTACAGATTTACTCTACATCTCTCTCATTCCGGTCATTGAATGATCTCTAGCCGAATCTATCAGATTCAATGCAAAATTTTGAATTTCTCTATGTATATGTTGTTAATTTTGATCCTATATGTGATCGGTGTATAAAAATTGTGTGCTATATATGCATTTGACGGCGATAATTTATTGCGGTCGTGAATGACGGTCACTTTCTCAGGTGCGAGCGTTGAGGCCATTGATTTTTTTTTGTTTTTTGGGTTGGTTTGTTTGACATGGAAACACCACTTATTCATAAAGATAGAAATAAAATCTGCATACATTTTACTCCGGTCTATTAGGGAGATACTATGGGGGTGTTGTTGTTTGATATGGAAAAGGAGTGGTTTTTTTTTCTAGTGATTTACGGCGTGTTTTAGTGACTAAAAGTGGTATTTATGAGGGCACGAACAAAAACCAAAAAGCGGTTGGTGTTCGTTTTTATTTGTTCACCGGAGAAGCAAACTGATTCTCACGCGCGTCAGGTATAGTCGCTTTATTTAGCCTACTGATGTTGTCGTTGGTTGTCACGCGCTAGCGGTAGGGTTTTGAATCGATACTATAAGGCTTGTTACGTGTGGTATTTGCGCTGCACACGTGTATTTTGCTAGGGTCCACAACTTGACCTGGGCTAGGGTCCATTTTTGACCTAAGAGGCCCACTATGATTTTTTTTTTCTTCGACTAGCTTTAGATCTTCCCATTTTTGCTATAAATATAAATACCCTACTTTTTGATAAGGCGCCCTCTTTTTATTTATCCGTTTGGATTAATATCATTTCCTGATTAAATTTGAAATGAATTTATCTTATATTTAGTTAAGATAAAATACGAAATTATAAGGTTATTTTTATTATTATGAAAGGGTGAAATAACTGATTCTAGAATAATTAATTCCGAGATAACTTGTTTCTACCGGATGAACCCTTAGTGTTGTAAAGTGCCTGATAGATGAGGACAGGTATGTTATGCAAGAGTAACGGCAGTGCAACTGTCCGTTAAATACCCGGCCCTATTTTTTTGTCGGCGGCGGGTAGAGATTAAGAATTCTGGCCCAGTGGCCGACCTTGTGAATATCCTTTTCAGTGAATGTCAATTTTCATGAAATCAACCTTCAAGTTATAGCCGTAAAAGCTGTTAGAACAGTTACAAGGAGATAACAGATATAGGTGGGAATGTGATGTTGATGGGTGAGACCTCTTAGTTTTATGGTGGAGGTTTTAAAAATTTGAATTTCTACAACCAGAAAAATGTTTTTTTAAGTGAAAATTTATCTTCACAATTTCCATCAAAAGTTTTAACCAATTCGGTTTTGTTTGTTTCACGGTTTTGGAAAAAACTTTTGCAGAAAAAGAAGAAAAGAAATTCTATAATGTTCGGTGGAATTCATGGGAGAGATTATCATAATTATAACCTATAAAACAATGCTTCTCTTTCATTTTAATATACAATTTTTTCCGGATTAATCCCACTTTTTATAGTTCGATTTGATTTTACTCCAAATTCCGAAAAAAATTGTATCTCTACTATAGCCAACATAAAAAAGTTTATTTTGGTCAATTTTATTATCAGAAATTGCTGGATAAAGTTATTTTCTGACTAGACTAGATTTGTTTTAACAAGCTGAACTCATTTTTGACACAAGTGACTTTACCATTTATTGTCTGTACTCTACTTTTATTTTTCTAACAAGATTTTTAAAACCCAGCGAGGAAGCAATATATATTAAAATCTAGTTTTAATAGTACTCCCTCAGTCCCATATTACTTGGTCATTTTTCCTTTTACACGTCCTTTAAGTAATCATAAATAAGAAGAGTATTTTTACTTCATTACTCTTATCTTTCTCCAATTAATTGTACTCTAATCAATATTAATTACTTTAAAAATAATTAATGTTAAAGGTAAAGTAGAAAAAAACTTAATTAATTTTATCTTATTTTTTAAAAAGTGATCAAATAATTTAGGACGAATATTTTTAGTAATGTAATCAAGTAATTGAGACTGAGGGAGTAGTGTTTTTGCGTGTTAGATGTCACTGTTGGTGCTAAATAGCAATAATTGTTGGAAGAGGAATTGACCTTCTGTATCTAAATAATTGGGATCAGAAATTTTATAAACCAAACAACGTGTTTCCTTGGCAAGAAAGTCAATAAATATTTGAAAATCAAGTGATACATGGAACATCTAATTTCTTAATTTTCCCTACAATTACTATGTGGATTACTTAAATCATAACATAGAATATTAAAACTAGAACTTTTGACTTCGTCCAATGAAATAGTGAAATATGTACTTAAGTGGTTAATATTCTAGATTATATTCTACTTCTGGGTAGTTTCTCTGGAATTCGTCGTGGTTGTCGTCCCATATTGTGTGTCCTTTTGTGTAGCATACATAAAAAATTACTCCTGTAGTTTTAAGGAAGCTAAGTCCTGTCCAAAAGGGTGTCCTAATGTGTCAGAGTTTATAATCCTCAAATTTCCCGATGGCCTGATGATCTTTTTCTCCTTGTTGGTGACACGTAAATCTTTGTCGTTTTTAACCCTTCTTTATTTAGTTGGCAAGACTAACTTCAGTTTTGTTTTCCCGTTCACACATGTTTTCAAAAGACAAATCACCACTTCTTTTTTTACTCCACACCTTTTATTTACTAATTAAATAAAGTGTAAATGAGTGTACATGCATGGGGACGTTTAGAAGGTAAGAATTCTGTGGGTCGGATGAACTACGAAGGTAAAGTGATGGTGGATTGGTGCTCCACAAGTAGAAAAGAGAAGCAACTATAGTGGCGGTTGTACATTCTGTTGGGTCCTAGAATGAGATAGAAAAATGTTTGAAACTCACAGTGACAGGATATAGATGATTAACTAGAATAATTCCCAATTTAATTTTGTGATACAGTTCTAAATATATCATAATATTTGTGTGACTATAAATTTTTCAAGAAATTTAAAATTAAATTATTTCAAATATAGTCACGTGTCATTCATTCAGAATATAATAAGAAATAGTATCACATAAACTAAACTGAGTATTTAGAATGGGGTTAGACGCCGTAACTCAATTTTTAATTGTTTGTGTTATGTGTTGCAGTCTCTTAATTAAGTATTAGTGCAGGGTTGAAAATTGACAAACTTAAACACTAGATTTTCTATCGAGGAATAACTCTGACTAAGTAGCAATTTATGTTCACAGAATTAGTTGTATAAGCACAATCAATGCCACAACTTGTTCTCAGGAAATGTTGCTTGCATTCGCTGTAAATAGTCCTAAAATGGGTCCTAGTTAGGGATGGCAACGGATCGAATCTGGACCGGATCCTATTAGATACAGATCCAGATCCAGATCTATTTTTCATAACTGAATCCAGATCAACCGGGTCCATAAAAATCAGATTCAAATCCGGATCCACTGGGTCCACGGATCGGATCTGAATCTACATGTAATTTTTTTTGGCTTGAATAATATTCCCACATGTTGAAACTTTTGTGACAAAATGAAACGCAATCTGATTGAAAAAAATGATTGAGTTCATTCAATCAACCTACACAAACATGACACCATTCTTTCAAAATACTGAACAAAGTTTTAGCATCACAAGAAAATAAAGACGATTGACTTCATTAGTGATGCTGAACAGTTGCAACTTTGAGCTAATTTTTGGAGGCTTTAGTGATGCTCCACTTGTAGTTCTACTGATTGACTTCATTAAACAACATAAAACAATGTCAGTCATATATCAAAAATCCCATTTTTTTTTGTTGATCAAACAAATGAGAGAAAGATACTTAAAGCTTACAGCTAGCAGATTCAAGAAAGAGAAATTTAAAGAAGAGTGATAATTTTTTCTTTTTATAGAAATGAAAATATGAGAATCTGCAGAAAGCATATAGTTAAAAGAAATGAAACTTCAAAGACAAATTACATGGCTGTGTGACTTGTGCCTTATCCTGGTTTAATCCTTTATCAAATACATAAATTATGAAAAAAAAATTAAAAAATACTTATAAAATTACATTCTAGGTTATGAATATATTTAATAAAAAACGGGTCCACGGATCGGATCTGGACCGGATACGGATCTCAAATACAATATCCAGATCCAAATTCGATCCGTCAGAAATGGATTCGGGTCCGATCCGAATCCGTCGGGTCCAAATTTTGAAGATCCATATCCTATAAAATGGATCTGGACCGGGTCAAAGATCCATTGCCATCTCTAGTCCTAGTCGCCATTCTATATAGTATTTGTGCTTTAGAATGTGCAGGGCTATCTTAATTAAATATCTTTTTTTCATATGAATAATGTAATTTCAGTTGTTTTCCTATGACATTATTAGTCACCAACTTGCTCTGCATCCTTTTATTATCAATTATTTTCTGTCAAACCTGGATGCCCAATTTTGTTAAATCTCTATCAAGGAAACGTTTTAGTTTTTAAATTTTATAACTCTCTATCTCATTCACTCCCTAGTCTCTTTGGAAAGGTTTGTGTCCCTGTCAATATTGAAATGCTTCAATTAATCATTTTCCAGCTCACTAGTTGTCTTATTACCTTAATCTTGCATGAACGCGGAATGTTGGTTGTCTTTTTTTTTCTCAAGCCCGTTGGTGTTTTTAGACAGATGGAATTGAAAAGCAAAAAATTGTGGGCCTGAATAAAATTTTAGTTTCCAAAAAGTTGGCAACCATAGAAAGCATAGAAGTTGGTAGTTAGAACAAAGCCAACGGTATTAACGCATGATAGTTTTAATTCTCTATATTTGAGAAATTGAACTACATTAATTTTGTCGGTGTTTGCTGAATCAGTTTGATTAAGACCTCACCTCTAAGAAGCTTTTCTATAGTTGCCATGTAACGTTGAGTCACCGAGTCGGACTTTAATATTTGATTAATACCCTTTCTTTTAGTTCATTTTGTCTTCTTCTTGTTTTTATGTCACTATTTTCAAATACAATTTGTTGTTATAGTGACCTTTCTTCTTTAAACAAAGACATATTTTAAACTCTTGATGATGAGGAATCATTTACTTACACATGTAATATTAATTTTTGCCTACCGAATATCTAATGTTCCTAATTATATGTCACCCGTGACAAGCTTTGAAAAGGACTTCATTTCTATTTTATACAATCTCTACTTCTTGGTATTTTACTTTTGTTTTTGAATTAAATATTTATTATATTTTATACAATCTCTACTTCTTGGTATTTTACTTTTATGTTTTTTAATTAAACATCTATCTTTACCTAACATCTTCCAAGTTAAATATGTTTTAAATAATTAGATATTGATAAACAAATTTGTTCCTGATTCTATGGGATTGCAACTCCAGTTTACACTGATTATTTTAAGCGGTTCTTGACCTTAATATTCCTTCATTGAAGAGTTTTCCATTGACTTGATGCTTTTCCTTATTCTTCATCCTTTTAAGCAAGTACTCGTAAAGAATCAACCCATTCATTTATTTTGCTAATCGTAGTATATATTCTTTAAATACAAACCCAAATGTTTTTGGTGTCGAGGAAAAAGTCTTAAGGTACTCTTCCATCTTTATGTGGCTAGGAAAAAAAATGAATTACAAATCAATTGGATTAAAGGCATAATCTTTATTGAACATAAATGATTTAGGATTTGAATTTTGTAGGTTCTTGATTAGAGGACAACGGCTTCAAGTGTTAGTGACTGATTTCTAAATTTAACTTTTGTAGTATGTGATGAGTTTATTAACACATTTAGAGAGTTTGAGCTAAGTTATTGATTCCTCTAAACCATATATTCTAAGCCTACATACGTCTCTGTATGAAGACGTAAATAAAATGACTTTAGTATAACAATAATAATAACATATTCATTGAAATTTTATAAAATGGAGTCTGAGAAGGGTAGAGTTTGACTTTAACTCTACTTGAGTTTGACTTTAGATGATAAAATACGTACTTGCTCGTTTTTAACTTTTGAGTTTTTTTTTTTTTTTTTTTATGGTTGACAATGGTTTTCCTTTTCCGTCTAGAAGCCAACACTTCAACTTTTGGGTCTATTTGTACTTGGGTCCTTGCAACCCCATTGATTATATTCCTGTCAGCTCTATGCTTTAAAAGCAATTGATTACATGTTACTTACTTTGGGAATTTTTTTGCAGCAAAATGAGAGAAAATTTGACAAGGTGGCTGTACCAGGCGATGAGATTCCAAAGTGGGCTGCCTAAGACTCAAAGAATTGAGTCCATTTCAAAAGCGGCTAAGCCTAACAAGACTGAGCCCAACAAGAATTACACTGCAGAGGACCCTAAGCCTGATCATATCCCCATTTCTGCTGATGTCAAATATATTTCTTGGCTGGTGAATAGCCCACTTTTTATGATTACTCAAATATCTTTTATTATAAGGTCCTTTCTCCCGAGAGACGAATTCGTCATCATCAATCTCTTCATTTGCTAGAAATTTTGCACATTTGTTCGCCTCCCTTTAGATATGTATGATAGTAGTATTGGTGGTTTCCATCAATACTTAGTCTTTAATAATATTCAATAATAGCCCTATACTGTATGTGCTCCTCTTTGATAAGCTTGATTATTGAGATTTGAGGAGAGTGGGAAAAAATCATAGTTTTGCGTGTTGCATTGAGTTAGGAATTGCTAAGCAAATTTGTGTAAAACTAGCAGGGATAGAATAGCATTAAGCTGGTGTGACACTGTTTTTGGTCATGACATTAATTCAGGATGATAAGAAAGCAAAATGTCTAATATGTACGTAACTTATTAATCTTTACTATGGTCATTGTGCCTAGAGTCTCATTTATAAGCTTTTATTTCAGAAAGAGCACCCTTCAGCACTGAGCTCCTTTCAAGAGATGATGACCTCAGCAGAGGGAAAATGTGTTGTCGTGTTTTTAGATTATGATGGGACTCTATCGCCAATTGTGAATGATCCTGACCGTGCCTTCATGTCTGATCGGGTAACTAATTAACCATGTTGCTGTCCTCCTTTGATCTATTAGTATGTCTTCAATGTCGTTCTAACATCGTGTTTTACGATGCAGATGCGTTCAGCTGTAGGTGACGTTGCAAAGCTCTATCCGACATCTATAATAAGTGGACGCAGTCGACAGAAGGTAACTAAATAAATTAATCATCTATTTGTTGATATCAAGCCGACTTAATTTGACGAAATGAACCTAATATCCAATTCGTTGTTTGCTTAGGTTTATGGTTTTGTAAAGTTGGATGATATATTCTATGCGGGGAGCCATGGCATGGACATAATGGGACCTGCAATTCAAGCTAGTTCTTATGATGGAAAGTATCAAAGCAAGGCCCTTGATAAAAAGGTTTTTAACTCCATAACATCTGATTCCTATATCTATGCAGTAGTACTGATCTATGTGGCCAATGAACTGTAGGGGAATGAACTCACCGTCTTCCAGCCTGCTCAGGAGTTTCTGCCTTCAATTGAAAAGGTGGGCTAACAATTTAATTATGTATGTAACATTTACAAGAGCTTGGAGTTCATATTTCCAGCTCCATATTTTTATTAAGTATTCAACAAAATGTTCATGTATGTGTCGCAGATGTTGAATGAGTTGGAGGAAACAACTTCAGAGATAAATGGAGCTCTGGTTGAGGACAACAGATTCTGCATCTCTGTACATTACCGGCATGTCTTACAAGAGGTACAAGTCGAATTATATATCTAGGGATTTCTTATTTCAGAAATTATCCAATGATGTGCAGAATGTTGAGTAAGTAAATCCAAATCTTAATTAATTTTCAGGATTTTGGATTGCTGGAAAAGAAAGTTCAGGCACTAGTTGCAAAGTACCCCGGTTTTCATCTTACAAGGGGTAAGAAAGTTCTAGAAATACGTCCATCCATAAAGTGGAACAAAGGCGATGCTCTGGTTTACTTGCTTGAAACTCTTGGATTAACGAATTCAAGTGATGTTCTCCCGATTTACATTGGGGATGACAGAACTGACGAAGATGCTTTTAAGGTACGAGTCTCTAATTGTCTTACTATCGTTGCTTACACCAACTTTCTCGTTTAAATGTTGTGTTTGTATCACATACTAATAATGTAGTGCTGATTTTGTGCAGGTACTCAAGTGTAGAGGACAAGGGTATCCTATTATAGTGTCTACTAATCCAAGAGACACTTTGGCAACTTACTCTCTGCGTGACCCATCAGAAGTGTTATCTTTTCTGATACGGCTGGCCAGATGGGGGGAGCCTTCCGCTGTGTAGATTGCTAATTAACAAGTGGAGTGGCGACGGATAAGTTAATCAATGTACAGTCTATATATATCGATATACATGGAGTGGGAATAGATAAACAAGGCGTTTTTTGTGGTTCGCCTGATATGCTCCCATTAGGTTTACAAAGTACTAGTAATATATAGACTTAAGAATGAAACTGTAGTTGGGTGAAGTTTTTTGCATCATTGTTACCCAATTATTGCAGCTTATTAATGGAAATATTTGAACTTTTCGGCCTTTTGATTTTATTATGTCAAGTTTTTGTTGTAACTGGAATTGTTTGTCACTAATGGGGTAAATCATTGTTACCTTATTCATTGTACCATGCACCAAAATCCCAGAGATATAGCTTAAAATCTGCTTTTATGCAGTTTAAGCAAACACGTTGGTCTTTGCAACACTCCCAAATTATGTTAGAAGAAAAAGGTGGTGCTTGTCTTTCTACAAGAAATAGATGGGTCGTCCCTCATATTATCATAGAAATTTGAATATAATATTTGTGCGGCTATTTATGTTTTTTCCCTTTAGATGAGAGATTAAGAAAAATTAACTCCCGTTAATCCCATTTTCAAAAGTAACCCTATTCTTTATTAGGTACAAATATTAGCCGGACGGTTGAAACTTCTAAATTTTATTAGCAGCCACCTTTAATGTACTAATTATGCCAATGAACATTTATTAAGTTGACTATTGAACATTTATTAGCCACCTTTAATGTACTAAGAACATATTCCTAATATAAAACCTATATGCTATTGAGAAAACTTGACTGACGAGAATTTATTAAGTTGGATTACCAATTTTGTATTTTGAGTTTGATGTTATTACTATGGATCCACTTTTTCTAATATGAACTCAATGGAGTCTTCTATGTGAGAGGATAAGTTTGACAAATAACATATTGTGAGATAGCTATATGGATAATCATATATGGTGAATGACGTGAAAATAGTTTACCAAATACTGAGTGTGCACAAGTCATAACTACTAGTATTGTAATATGATAACACCGTCAATAGTGTATAGACATGTACTCAAACGAAGAGCATTTGTTTATATTATGAATGATCTGATCTTGATCTTGTCCATACTTGTGGTTGTCGAGCTAATATTGAATATACATGGAGCTTAATGTTGGGAGATTTTTCTCTTTAGTACTTTATAAAGCAGTACGGGAAGTATTTAACTATTACAAGTATTCGAAAGGATAAATAAAGATTTCAATAATTCAACATGGAATCTGAAATTACAATCGTTACACAAGTAAAAAACCGGAAATTCCAGTTTTGTAGAAGACGGAAAAATGTAAAATGTTTTTGCTGAGTCGAGTGTAGCACTCTGTCCTTAAGACAATATTGCCCCGTATGTATCATTTATACGTCCTGGACAATTTGTCTCCCAAGATAAAACAGCAATGGAACCCTTGAGCAAAGGAAACTCAAGAGCTACCGTGAAGAATATTGAGTAACGAAATGATGCTTGGAAGTTGTAGGAAGAAAACTATTTCGGTTGTGTATTTTCGAGCACCGTTTTTCGCATACGTTTATGTATTTTCGTGCATATGTCTTAGTGCTCAACAATGGTGTAATGGGGTGTTTATATAGGAGAGGGAGGGGCTGTTTATCGCTGAAAAAAATCGCCTCCATAATAGCCAAATAATGGCCATTATGGAGGTAGTAAAGTCACCAACATAAATGGGAGAAAGACCAACTGTTTTGGCCATTATAGGAGGAGTAATTCAGCCAAAATAAATGGCTGAATTGAGTGCTTGGCATTTCTGTTTTTGACCGTCGAAATTCGATTTTCCGGAAACTTCGGGGACCAAACGTACATCTTGAAACTTCGGGGACCAAACCGCACATCCGAAAGAATTCTCGGTCCAAAGCGTATATCTGAAACTTCTGGGATCAAACTGTACTTCTGGCAAAGTTTTCTGGCCCAAAAAGATAATATCAGAAGACCCACAACCCACAGCCTGTGAGCCCGTGAGCCCGTGAGCCCGTGAACCCGGAATCGGACCGGGCGGGCGGCGGCGGCGCGCGTGTGGTCTTTCCTCGAACCGAAGCACATCTAGGTCCTCCCTCCTTTAAACACATGGGATACCCCTTGGGGTCCCAAACCCCAAACCAATTTCGAATCTTATATACACAACAATTCTTTCTTCCTCTACCGATGAGGGAGAATTACACACAATACCACACTCTCCATGCTTCAAACACCTTACTTCGTGAACCAATATCTCTTTCATTTCTCAATGAAATTTGACGATTCTTGGCCCTACGGTTATCTACGTACTTAGTAGATTATGCATGTGTGAAGAACCGGATTCTCCAACATACGTTACACTAGTGTTTAAGCCGTTAAAGTTGGTCGGTCGCAACTCCCGCCAAAGGCAAATTTCCAACAATCCCCTCTTGAAAGAGATTTTGGCGCACTCACATGGTGTCTTTTCATTTCCAGCAATATTTCGGCGGACCGATGTTGCATAAGGAGAGGTAGCCTCAACTTTGAACCTTCCATAGTTGAATACCATCGGACTTACTTACTGCGCGGTGAACGTGATGTCTTGAACCGTCAGTGTTTAGTGTAAGCCAAGACAAGGGTACCAACACAACAAATTCCCTTACTCTCTTCTTCGTAATGTTTTGTCCGTTTTGGCCATGGACAACGTCTTGGATTCTTAAGTGCGTTCAATTTGAGGCGGCCCGTCCTCGCACTTAAATAGGTGGTCTCCTACAAGGTATCCTGCTATACCCCACTTCACAAGTGTTAGGAACCATTAAAAGTTTCCCAAAGACCTAACCTCAAGTTGTTGAGGATCATTACGGAGTTTTGAAAACTTAACCTTTACCCATACTGCAGATAGCACTTAACGTCTATCGCGGGAACGGCTTTGGATTTGGTGTTTCTTTTCGAAATCACTATCCGAAGTGCTCATGCTTCGACCGAAGCGATCAACCGAACCTTTACAACTTAGTTTTCCCATTGAACCAAATTACCGGGATCTCCGGTTCGTAAGGTTGGGTTTCCACCGTATTGGTTCGTATATTTTGGGTTTTAAGCCCATTCCCTAGACAGCAGAACACTTGATCTCCGGGTAGTCCCTTAGTTAGTAAATAAGGAAGTGACACCCGTGATGATCAAGCGCCATACGGTCTTATGTCTCCGACGGATCGTGACGAGATATGTCCAGACGCCGTCATCCGTGTCCTTCCTAAAGCCGACCGGCTAGCCACAAGTGTAGAACCGTCGAAGGCACGGGTTTCTCCCAATAAGGGACGTCCTCTAATGAGTCGTGAAGTTACTCAACTTCTTTCATGCTTTGTATAAAGCGATAAACTCCGATACCATCATGAATCGGTCGATGCAAGTTTGCTTAGAGGATTTTCCAAGACCCACCATACACATTTACTTGTGACTTTGGTGTTCTTCGATCCGATGTCCGGTTTGCATCACCGTGTTCTCTCGTAACCGCTGGACATCAGAATACTATAATCCGTAGATAAGCGAATAATTCAGATATCGTCATATCCGACTTAACGCCTTCTATTGATCATGTATTAAGATCATCAGTGAACCTTAGTTCAACCGATCTGTTTGTTGGACGATACCAGGTCGGTTGTAGTGTGTACAATACATTGAACTACACGTGACCTGAGCATATCGCTCCTTGTCTATGGGTGCACCATGATTCCAATCAGTTCTATGATTCATATCTATTGGTGGCTTCAACGAGACCGTCAACTATCGACCGTCCGTTAGATGTCTTAGAAATCCAATTCCTAAGATGTCATCTCGTGATACTCATATCTTTCATATCGAGACTTTGTTTCAATATGATTTTCACTCTAAGACCGTTGGTTTTCCAACCGTTGGCTTTCTAACTTCGAGTCAATGTTTCGTGATCGATTCATTGCTTCGTTTTATCCGAGACTTTCGGGACCAAAATGTTAACATTTCAGGGACCAAAATGAAAGTTCGGGGAAGAAGCCCAACAGTTCAAAGAACCAATTCTCGATCCTCTTCTTCCAACTCTCCCGAGTTTGGAAGGTCGTTTCAACACCCATGCCATGTAAGATTACAATGGCCCGGATGTGAAGCTACTCACAGGGGAGCACTTTTTACAACCCAAAGGTTCTTTTCCAGGAGGAAGATCAACCATTACACAAGTATGGTTCTATATATGAAATCTATTTCTCTCTTTAGCTTCTTTCCAAAGCGGCGCTTTTGGAGATAACAATTATTTGTTAATTGTCCATGGTTCGTTCTCAACCATACAAGCTAGAAGGACCGGAACAAGTCTTTGTCCCCTCTTTGCTCCGTCTTGGTTCAACATCTAGAATCCCCGAGTTCTGCAGATCCGGAATATTAAGTTCCGGATGAGACAGCAACTTTCGAGTCATGAAGATACGGAACGTCTAGTTCCGGACGATCGAGCCCTCGCGGGTTCTTGTTAACCTTGAGCAATTACTCCTTTTTCCTTTTCCAAGGAAAGTTATCTCCAAAGAATTCAAGCATTCTTTGACGCCAAGAGGCGATCAACACTACTGTTATTTGCAGATCCAGTGGATATGCAATCTACAGTCTTAGGTCGAACTTGACCTGTTTCGGTAGCCCATCTTTTACCAAGCTACCCCTCATAATTTGGACGTACGACTTTGCGCTTGGCTAACACCGTTGGACTGAAATGAGAAATGAGCAGTCGTTTAATGAACGATGCTTCACATTCTCCCCCTCTATCACTACGAATTTCTCAATCCGTAGGCTTAGTTGATATTCAACTTCTGCTTTGTAGCGCTTATCCGCTTCAACAACTTCATCTTTGCTTTTCAACAAACAAAGGATTCCATACGTTGTACCATCATCAATGAAGATCACAACGTACTTGTCTCCCCCCCTCTATTTTGTATAAACTTCAAATCACCCAATTAGGTGTGACTAAGTTCTAGAGGAGCGGTGCTTCTTTCGCTATTCCCTTGACGGAATTTGGAAAGGTGATTTTGCCTCTTCATCTACCTCACATTTATTTAGAGGGTTTATGTCGACAGAAGGCAACAATCTCAACATCGTTAGCTTTTGAATGACTTGCTATTTAACGTGTCTTAATCTATGATGTCATAGATGCACGGATTACAATATATCATTCATTTGGCTATAGACATATTGTACCACTCTTAGTTTTTACGGACCTGTTGGACTAGTCTCAAATCAGATTTGACCAACAACGTCCTTTAACCAAGTTATGAACATGTATCACCTCTTTTAGAGTGATCTCATTTCTTGAAGTCCTATTGAGGACAACCTCTCCAGCCCCTTTGATTTTAGAGGTGGCGTTGCTTCACATGAACAACCTTTTGCCCGTGGTTAGGGCGTAACCGGATCATATGTGATCTCGATACTCGGGTCCACTCTAGTTGCTTTGGCAGACTGAGTGTCCAATTTCTTTACTGCCTTTATTTAGGCCTTCAGATCATTTAAGACCTGGAAACTGTGGCCCACCTTACTAGGTGTCCATTATTTTTCCTATGAAATGAATTTTGGCCCCACTCCGCCGCCGGAGGCTTTATATGACCGAGTGTCCAATATCATCATATCAAAGAAATTTTGGCCCACTCCAGTCGCCGGAGGCTTTGTATGACTGAGCGTCCAATATCATCCTATCAAAGGAATTTTGGCCCACTCCAGTCGCCCGGAGGCTTTATGTGACTGAGTGTCCAATATCATCCTATGAAGGATCTTCTGCCAAATAATATGACAGGCTCAACTTCATTAACTTTTAGACTTCTTCCGTTATGATTGGTGCCCAGATAATTCTTGGCGCTTACTTAAGTGTGGTAACAGTTTTCGCACAGTCAGTGGATCTTTCTCCCTCGTATGTGCGAACATACTTTACACACTTTAATAATTACACTTAAAAGAACGGATCTTTTTAAGTCGTTTACAAAATCCAATCTTTAAACGGAAAAGAAGATGAGATTAAACTTCTGATTTGTTAAAGCGTAAGGAATATAAATTATTTTCATATTCCTCCTTACTTTAATCCATTTTTAATCAGACCTCATTTAATCTTTATTCTTAACAAGTAAGAAAAATACTTATCCCAATTTCGGATTCTGGCTCACTTCAGTCACTTCATCAGACTGAGTGTCCATTTCCTTCTCACCATTATTCGGATCTTTTGTCCGGGACGAGATATAGGCCTTCGCTTGCAAGATAGAATAACATCTTCGATCTTCTCCTCTTGTCCCGTTAACATCCTCGTGCTCTCGTGAGCGCTTGTTCCCACCAGTCGTGGTAGCGGTGACACCATGAACACGTTCATCATCATCACTCTCTTCTACCAGAAAACCATTTCCATATCCAGATTTGGTCACACAATTTTTGACCGACATCTTTCGAACACTAATAGTAATATAACACTTGATATTGTCTTAAGTTGTTGGGAGATTTTTCTCTTTAGTACTTTATAAAGCAGTACGGGAAGTATTTAACTATTACAAGTATTCGAAAGGATAAATAAAGATTTCAATAATTCAACATGGAATCTGAAATTACAATCGTTACACAAGTAAAAACTGGAAATTCCAGTTTTGTAGAAGACGGAAAAATGTAAAATGTTTTTGCTGAGTCGAGTGTAGCACTCTGTCCTTAAGACAATATTGCCCCGTATGTATCCTTTATACGTCCTGGACAATTTGTCTCCCAAGATAAAACAGCAATGGAACCCTTGAGCAAAGGAAACTCAAGAGCTACCGTGAAGAATATTGAGTAACGAAATGATGCTTGGAAGTTGTAGGAAGAAAACTATTTCGGTTGTGTATTTTCGAGCCTTTGTTTTTCTGCATCCGTTTATGTATTTTCGTGCATATGTCTTAGTGCTCAACAATGGTGTAATGGGGTGTTTATATAGGAGAGGGAGGGGCTGTTTATCGCCTGAAAAGCGCCTCCATAATAGCCAAATAATGGCCATTATGGAGGTAGTAAAGTCACCAACATAAATGGGAGAAAGACCAACTGTTTTGGCCATTATAGGAGGAGTAATTCAGCCAAAATAAATGGCTGAATTGAGTGCTTGGCATTTCGTTTTTGACCGTCGAAATTCGATTTTCCGGAAACTTCGGGGACCAAACTCGTACATCTTGAAACTTCGGGGACCAAACCGCACATCCGAAAGAATTCGGTCCAAAGCGTATATCCGAAACTTCGGGATCAAAGCGTACTTCGGCAAAGTTTTCTGGCCCAAAAAGATAATATCAGAAGACCCACAACCCACAGCCCGTGAGCCCGTGAGCCCGTGAGCCCGTGAACCCGGAATCGGACCGGGCGGGCGGCGGCGGCGCGCGTGTGGTCTTTCCTCGAACCGAAGCACATCTAGGTCCTCCCTCCTTTAAACACATGGGATACCCCTTGGGGTCCCAAACCCCAAACCAATTTCGAATCTTATATACACAACAATTCTTTCTTCCTCTACCGATGAGGGAGAATTACACACAATACCACACTTTCCATGCTTCAAACACCTTACTTCGTGAACCAATATCTCTTTCATTTCTCAATGAAATTTGACGATTCTTGGCCCTACGGTTATCTACGTACTTAGTAGATCATGCATGTGTGAAGAACCGGATTCTCCAACATACGTTACACTAGTGTTTAAGCCGTTAAAGTTGGTCGGTCGCAACTCCCGCCAAAGGCAAATTTCCAACACTTAATAGTGATGCGACGTCATTAGCAAATGTTGCTTACAGAGTTATACAATTATTTATGGCCACTGTAACCGTAAATATTTCGAAGGTTCGAAGGCTAGTCCTAGTATATACTTTTGCCTATTATGCCACTAGTTAAGGTGTAAGACGGTGGATTCAAGTTCCATTGCACCAAGAGAATAGGTCATCATACTCCTAAATGTAGAAAAAGATCAAGAGAATTGATAATTTCGCTAAATAAAAATAAATTTGACTAAGCGAATGATATATATTATTGTGGTCATTTCTCAAGTGAATCTTGTGGCTAATGCAAGAGATTGGTGTTAGACTCTTGTGCTACATACTAAGCATATTTATGCTAGCAAAGTTAATTTTATGTCACCCAAGTTGAAGAAGAATAATTCATTTGACTCAAGTTCTTGGAATGAATGAGAGTAGTTCTTCTTAAAATCAATTTGGACAAAAATGTTTTTGGCATTAGCGTAGTAGTGAAGATTTTATTTGAGTATGATGAGATTGCATCTAACACAAATGATTTTTGTAAGCAATGAATATTATAATCATAATTTATTTTTGTCTAACATTATTCAACTAATAGCATTTTGAGTATTGTTGGTTGTATGTTTACTTGGCTTGTAACTTGGATAATCTTATGTGCCAAAAGAAATCACATAATGTATGGGGTTATTGTACTTGTGACGTGGCTTCAAAAACGTTTTCTTAAAATAGCTGCTTTTTATTAGTAATCATGTAGAACTCTAAAACTGCTCCAGTATAAGCTGATTGTTTCTAAATTACTGTTGAATTGTGTTGATCTTAAGTTTGTTTTATATTCTTGTACATGACTTCTTTTTCTATTCATTTCATTATGAGAAAAATCAGACTAAAATTACCATAATATTTATACTTCTTAAAATATTTGTTGATGATGACCTATGAGTTATGAAAATATTATGCTATTTTAAAATATTTTAAAATGTGGAGGTTACAGTGTATTACTAAAAGTTATGTCGAGAGAGTTCTTAAAATAGTAATAATATTTTACGTGGTCATGTTATTCAATAATATTTTACGTGGTCATCTTATTCAAAATGCTTTTGAGAATAAGCATTTGAGGATATACCACATACTATTTGATGTCACCAATAATAAAATGTTATATTACCAAATAAAGTGAATTATTTGTTATGCCAGAGAGGTACAATAATACTAAATGGATTTCAAAATCCATTAGTGGTTATGTGTTTACCCTCTATGAGGTATAATAATATGAACATGTCAAATAAACCATAATGAAATATAAGTTTGTGATTTGAAGTTGACCGATAATGATGCTAAGATACTTCACGGTGAGTATTGGGGTTGATATAAGACCAACGTGTCTATATATTGTGGTTGCTAGCAGCATTAGCTGTAGTGAAAAAATATATATTTTCAATGACAATAAAACATGTGTTTGAGAGATATAATGGGGTAAAACATATGTTAAGGGATGAAAATATATCCATAATAATGTGAGGTCAGAAGTAAATTTGGTCAATCCTCTGACTAAATTTTTACGAAGAAAATTAATAAATGAAGCTTCAACGTGAATGAGACTTTTGTCGAGTTGTATACCGAACAAGATGGTAACCCAACCTATGTGATTGGAGATCCCATGAAGTAGGTTTATATGGGTAATAACAAGTTATTGTTTGATCTTGTGCACTATAAAATTTACCCCTTCCATGATCTATTATGGTGTGTATATAGTGCAAATCTGCAAGGAAATTGGGGATGAATTATAAACTCTTAATCCATTACCATATTCTTTATAGGTGGTGTATTCCTCTGCAAAATACACTTGATGGGTGGACTTATATGAGTGTGGAGTGGTGCCGCTTCTATTAAATTGTGACGGATTTTTAGAGCACTCATGAATACTAGGACACGTGCATGACCTCTTAGCGCAAAATCGTGATAACGACAAAGATCGTGCGAGTATAATGTGATAGAATAAGACCATAAACTTACAAAAAAAATCTTGATTCATAGAAGTTCTAAACTTCACCAATTATTCTATAAATATAATCTTATTTTATTTAAATCTGGTTCATAGTCTACGCAGCACCAGATTCGATGCATTGTACTTACATGTGGAAAGCAAAATGTTCTCTCCTTTTTCTTTTGAGATATGTGAAAACCCAACAAAATTTCTTATTTCATTCTATTATATAATAATTATTTTTGAGATACGTGAGAGATTGTTAAAAATATATGGTATCTCAAAAGGATTATTTAACATTTGCATATGCTCCTTCAATAGCCATTCAATTCTTTCCTTGGAATTGATTTTCTTTAATTAGCCTTGATGAATGGGTTAATAAGATAATTTTCTTATTCTCTAACGTTCGTTTTGACTATTTCAACAGATCATTATACTACTCTTTATTGACATTAATCTTCCTATTTATTGTCTTTAACTTCCTGCAAACGTTTGGAATATTGAACCATCCTATTTGATGAATTTTCTCATCTATAAATCAAGACAAATCTTTCTCTTTTGGGGAGTGAGATCAATACTTAATCTTCCTACCATATTATAGTTTGCTGGGTTATCTATCTTTGTGATATTTTTGTTAGATTTTGGCTCCTAGTTTTATACTAGAAGAGATTGTTGAATCCTGGAAATACACTTATACAGGGTGAAATATCTTTAAGGACAATGTTTTTGACACGCCTCAAGCTTTGAAGAATTTCCAACAATGATTGTGATACGAGTATTTTTCGTAAGATTTTCAACATAAGGTATATACATTGATTACACACAAATTATGTAGTGATTATTCATCAATTATACACAATATTTAATGTATAATGTGTATAAGTGGTACTGTACAATATATAATAGCTTCAAACGTAGGTAGATGTTGAGGTTTGAGGGAATTTTGAGTGAAATTTGAGTGAAATGACCCAATATAATTTCTCTTAAAGGCCGACACAATATCTCTAAAGATATTTTCTTCGAGCGAAGTAGTCTGTTTACGAGACATCCTAGGATAGCAGCGGAAAATGATGTAACATTAGACAAATTATGCTATGCTGGAAGTGTGAATTAATCAAGACTATAGATGGATATGAGTAGTGCCATTTGTACTTTATTCATCTTCATCTTCATCATCCATCCATCGTACCATAAAATCTCCTACCGGATCCAAGAGGGTCAATGCCCGATTCCCCGACCCATTACTCATTCCTTCCCGACTCGATAGGGATTACAATCTCGAACCTACCCCAATCAACATTTTGAATCGCTACGCTACCTTTTATTAAATAGAAACCTCGCTTCTTTCGTTACATCTATGATGTCTCCTGGAAGTCAGTATCGACGCTTGACGCTACGAATTGAATAGTCTTTGAGAATTACCTTTGTTTGTTCAAACTTTGATAACCTAACCCTAGTTCGATAGAGCTAACCAACCTTCCCTCAAAAGTAGAGATAGGGGATCCAGTTAACGAAAAGGCAGACTACGACTGTAGCTGCAACGAGGAATGCTTTCTCGGAAGCTCTTTCATTAACAAAATATTCACATTACAACTTTTGGATCCAACTTTTTAAAATTATTGTAAAAACAACTAATTCCAGCTCAACTAAAACCAAAATAAAAGAAATCCAAGCTAATTAGGACGAGGACTATTTCACCGTAGCATCTGGCCGTTCGAGTAGAGGCAAACAAATGTTGAGTTGATAAGCATCCGGCCAACTGTATATACAATTGATTGATTTCTATATCAAACAAAGATTTGAAGTATTCATTGAAGGATTTCTTGATTTCTAATTTTCTTTTTAAAACCAAGGTTGAAAAATTCGGCCAGTCAGTACAAACAATAGATTCTTATATAAGCTCGACAGTAGGGATTTCTCATTGCACATTTACACTAGTTGTGAACTTAACAATGGCAAAAAAGGCAGTTGTGGCGTTGTTGATAATATTTGCAGTTTACTTTCACGTTATAGCAGCAGCCAATGAAGGCAACCCTTTAGGTGACTCTTCTACTTCTAAAGGAATTGATGAAATAGAAAAGCTTACTAATTTGCTGAGGGGAATGGGCATGCGCAGAAGGCTACAGAATACTTGTCATTGCCATAATTGTGGTACCTTTCACTGCTACTGCAGAGGTCGCGGTTGTACTTCTGAATTTTGCTGTTTATAATGAAATTGATAGAATAATTATAATTAATGTTATATTTATTATAATTATGCAGTAGTTAGTGTAATTGAGGGTAGAATCATATGTATATGGAAGGTAAATTAGATAGCATGAGATTAGCCTAATTATATCATCATCTTAGCATAAGTCTAGCCTACAATGAAGTTGTATTTGAGGTATATTAACGACACTTTTGGAAGATGATAATTGAGGAAAATATTCTTACATGGTATCAAGATATTAAGGAAAAAGATCCTACCCTAAAAATTATACACCCCACCGTCGGCCCCCTCCCCTCCTCCCACCAACCGGCCGACCAACCATTTTTTTTTCCATTCTTCTTTTCATTTTCCGGTTAACAATGTCTGACTCTAAATCCACTTTTCATCTCGCTCTTGACGTTTCCAACATTAAAACTCATATTTCCATCACTCTTGAGATGAAAAATGTTCATTACGCAACTTGGGCATAACTCTTTCAAATTTGTTGCCGTTCTCATCGGGTTATTCATCACATAATCCCACCTAAAAAAGGCAATGTAAAGACGTTAAATACTGATGATGAAAAAGAACTATGGCTCACACTTGATGCGACAGTTCTTTCGTGGATTTATGCAACCATTTCTAACGATTTGTTGTACACAATAATGGAAACCGATTTCACGGCGATGGAGACTTGGAATCGCTTACAGGATATCTTCCAAGATAACAAGAATTCACGAGCCGTCACTTTGGAGCTAGAATTCTCCACCATTGACATGTCGGACGTTCCGAATGCATCCGCTTATTGTCAAGTCCGCTTTATGCTTATTCTTGAAGAGGCGGGTTTCGCCAAAAAGGCCGCAACCGTCTCAAATTCTGTCATGGTTGCCGCCTCAACCAATGACGCTACTACACATTCTGAACCTATACCACAAAATCGGGGTCAAAAAGGACAAAATGGTGGTAAAAATTAGGGTGGTAGTCGCGGTAATGTCAAAGGTGGAGGCCACCAAAATTCCGGCGGCAACGGAAAAAGCGGCAGGGGCGGCGAAAATGGCGGCCAACAGACAAATTTCGGCCAGCAGTGGCAGCCCCGAGCCCAGTGGGGTGGTGGACCACCACAGTGGGCATGGCAGTGGCCTTGGGTTGTGCCACCATGCCCATTTTCTTCAGGAAATTGGGTCATGCCCAATCCAAGGCAAACTGGCTAGCCCACTGCCGGACATCAGCCTGTGTTTGGGCCCAGAAACAGTGGAGGTCCAGCGTCATTTGGGCCACTGCCGAACCAGTGGTAGGAGGCCCATTCAGCAGTGGCTAGCCCAACCGACACTGAGTCCTCCATGCACACTGTTGGACTTAATCCGTCCGACGCAAATTGGTATATGGACACCGGAGCGATGTCTCATATGAAGTCCTCCCAAGGTAACATATCTTCCTATTTTAATTTGAGCAAAAATAATGGTATAATTATCGGAAATGACCATTCTATTCCAATTCGTGGTTATGGTTCTACCAAATTATCTCCACCAAACCCACTTTTAACTTTAAAGAATTTCCTTCATGCTCCACAATTAATTAAAAACTTGGTTTCAGTTAGAAAGTTTACTACTGATAATTCGGTGTCTATTGATTTTGACCCTTTTGGATTTTTCGTCAAAGATTTTCAGGCGTGGATGCTTCTAATGAGTTGTGATAGTCAAGGGGAACTCTATCCAATCACCACACCTAATCATCAAGCCACGTTACCGTTCATTTTTGCAGCTTTCACACCATCATTATGGCATGAACGTTTGGGGGCGTCCGTTTTAGCCTCCCTCAAACAAAATAATTTTATTTCATGTACTCAAACACTTAATTCAAATATGTGTCGTTCATGTCCACTTGGAAAACATGTTCAATTGCCATTTGTTTCGTCTAAATCTTCCACACTTATGCCTTTTGATATTATCCATTGTGATATTTGGACATCACCCGTTTTAAGCTCTACAAGCCATAGATATTATTTGCACTTGCTAGATGATTACTCTAGTTTTTTGTGGATGTTTCCATTGTCTAAATAATCACAAGTTTTCTCTACCTTTCTCACTTTTAGAGCATTCATCTGGAATCAATTTGAACGGGATATTAAAAATATTCAATGTGATAATGGTAGGGAGTTTGATAATGGGCCTTTTGATATTTTTTCAATGCTAATGGTTTAACCTTTCGCCTTTCATATCCTCATACCTCCTCTCAAAATGGGAAGGTGGAAAAAAAATCCGAATCATCAATAACATTATTAGAACATCCCTTGTCCGTGCCGCACTACCACTATCATTTTGGCATCATGCACTACAAAAGGATACATATATATTGAACATACTTCCCCACAAAAACTTGCCCTATCAAGCTCCTTTAAAAATCATATACCTAAGGGACCCATCTTACTCTCATCTACGGGTATTCAAGTGCTTATGCTATCCTCTTTTTCCATCCAGCACAATCAACAAACTTCAACCCCGGTTTACTCCTCGCATTTTTTGGGATATCCTTCTAATCATCACGGTTACAAATGTTACGACATATCCTCCAATAAAATCATTGTGAGTCGTGACGTAATTTTTGATGAAACAAAATTCCCTTTTATCAAAATGCATGAGTCCGGACCTTCTACCTATGATTTTTTAGATGATGGCATATCCCCGTATTTGTCCCAACATTTTTTTCGACCCAAACCCACTGTTTCGACCAACCCATAATTTTTGGGTGAATTGGGCCCAGAAACAGTGGCACAACCGCAACACACCACTGACCAGCAGACTGGGCCTCCTTCCTCAGCCCAATTTTGGCTGAAGGTGCTGGACAGCCACAACGCCCACTTCCTGGTAGTGGCTTGGGTCACGACCCAACACCTGGCAGTGTGGGTCGCGGTCCAGCCCACTGCCAACTGCCATGCATTTCAGCCCCTTCTGATGGCCCATTTCCAAGTCCGTCCCAACGGTCAGTCACCCGTAGTCAACACGGAATTATCAAACCTAATACCAAATATAGCCTCCACACTCGGATATCAAAATCACCATTGCCTCGTAATCCTGTATCTGCTCTTAATGACCCGAATTGGAAAATGGCTATGGATGATGAATTTAATGCTCTTATTAAAAATAAGTCGTGGGAGTTGGTCCCCCATCCTTCTAATGCTAATGTAATTCGGCCTATGTGGATTTTCAGTCACAAAGAAAAACCTGATGGTACTTTTGAGCGGCATAAACTCGTCTTGTAGGTGATGGGAAGACACACCAGGTTGATGTGGATTGCGGTGAGACGTTCAGTCCGGTGGTTAAACAGGCAACTATAAGAACTGTCCTTAGTTTGGCTCTTTCAAAGGCATGACCACTTTATCAGTTAGATGTTAAAAATGTCTTCCTCCATGGAGAATTAAATGAAATAGTATACATGTACCCGCCTTTGAGATACATGGACTCCACGTATCCGAATCATGTGTGCTTGCTAAAGAAATCATTATATGGGCTGAAACAGCCCCCCCAGGTACAAGAGGTTTGCAGATTTTTGTTTCACATAATGGGTTTTCTAACAGTCGTTCTGATCATTCTCTGTTCATATACCGTCAGGGTATTAATATTGCTTACCTTCTTTTATATGTAGAAGATATTATATTGATTGCGTCTTCCGATGCTCTTCGCAAGTCAATCATGTCACTACTTGGCTCAGAATTTGCTATGAAAGATCTAGGGCCATTGATTTATTTTTTAGGGATAGCGGTGACACGTCATGCATGTGGTTTATTATTATTCCAAAAGAAGTACGCAACATAGATTGTTGAACGGGCTGGCATGTCATCTTATAAGCCATTAGCAACTTCGGTTGATACTAAACCCAAGCTGAGCTCCTCCTCCGGCAAGCCATTTATCGACCCGACACTTTACCGCAGCCTGGCAGGGGCCATGTAATATCTTACATTCACAATGCCATACATTTCTTATGCGGTGCAACAGGTGTGCCTATTCATGCATAACCCGATGGATGATCATATGCATGCTCCCAAACACATTGTACGTTATATTCAGAGTACTCTAGAGTATGGCTTGCATTTATTTTCATCATCGACATCCACCCTTGTCTCCTACACAGATGCCGATTGGGGATGGTATATTTCTTGGTGATAACTTGGTATCTTGGTCCTCCAAACAGCAAGCAACGTTGTTCAAATCCAGTGCCGAAGCAGAATACCGAGATGTTGTCAATGTAGTATCTGAATCTCGTTGGCTTCAGAGCCTTCTTCTAGAACTCCACTGTCCGGTTCCGAAGGCAACATTGGTATACTGTGATAATGTTAGTGCTATTTACCTTTCAGGGAATCTGGTCAACCATCAATGCCTAATAATAGCATCATCTTAGCATAAGTCTATCCTACAATGAGATTGTATTTATGATATATTAACCACACTTTTAGAAGATGATAATTGACGAAAATATTCTTACAGAAACATTGAGAGAAGTAAACAAGAAAAGGGGGGCTCTCTTATTGAACAATATCTTCTTAAGTAGTGTATTGATATTTGTACTTGGTTGGCTTTCGCAAATCTATCTACCAAGGTGGAGGTAACGCATGTGTACACTTTACCCTCCCCAGACCCCACAATGTGAAATTTTACTGGATATGTTCTTGTTGTTGTTGGCTCTGGCGAACACAACTTCAGATTTGTATGTCTGAAGTTTGTAACTTAAGATTACGGTTTTCAACATTAATTGTGGAAGTTGATTTTAAAACGACTAAACATTTAATAAGATATTGTTATTTTTTGCTACTGCCTTATAAAGCTGTCCTCCAAGCGTCTTTATGTGCACTTCCCCCGTTTTTTCCTAAACTATGTTTAGATGTATATATAATAGGGATATTGATCCAAGACGAGCTTAAATAGAATAACATAATTAACACGAGAATTCACATATATATATATATATATATATATATATATATATATATATATATATATATATATTTTTATCTTAACTTTGGATTGATACGTAGTATATTGTTTTAGTGTTGTTGTGTGTTTCTATGTAAAGCAATTACGTAGTACTTTTCTCTTTGCATTTGTCGTCGTTGATGCCTCTTGGCTCTTCATCTTGTCTTATGAATCTTGATTCTCTTGTACGCTAGAATTGATCTCACAACATTAGAAATAGTCAAAGAAATGGAGGGAATGATCGAAGGCTTAACTGGTATAGACAGGTTCATTAGCAACTTTGATTTAATTTTCAGTTCTAATCGGATATCCCTGTCATCGGATAGGTTAAATCTATTATATACTAAGAATTAGAGAGACCAAATGTGTCAAAATGTCCAATATCATTTTACAATATACACACACCAATTATATTGTATTGAGTACTCTAAGCTGTTCAATAATAATGAGGAAGAATAAAATTCAACATCCAGCATCTTTGTTGGAGTAACTAAATAAAATGTGGCTTTATTTGTTGGAAAATTTTGCTACTTTTCTTCTTTCACTAATAACTTAGGTCCACTTTTTTTTTTTTGGGCACGTTAAGTTACCATTCATGTTGCTCACATTAAGTTCTACACCTCCATTCAGCGTCAGATTATGTATTATGTCAAACTTGTCTCCTACAAAAGTTACAAGAACCCCCCCCCCCTCCCTCCCACACCACCCGCCACCCCCACCCAAAAAACAACTCAATTCATATTTAGTGATCGGTGCAATCCGTCAAACTTTAAAACATGTGTTGTCATGATTCGTTTATTAACTTGACCCAACATGGCCGATTTAATCTTAAATGACCCTTCAAACTACTGGGTTAAAATAAGTAAAATGGTGTAACCAACGAGTCAAAATGCAACTTAAACCAAACATATATAATCAAATTTGAATATTGAGAATTATATAAATTTAGACGAACTTATGCTAATAATTTAAGAAATATACATTGACTCACTTTTTTCTAAAGTAGAAAAATAAGAAATGGATGATTTTATATATGTCATGTTGGGCCAGTCAGGGTTATGATGCGCTATTTGATTCAACTTAACTCAACTCATTTCGACCTCAACAAATTTGAATGAATTCTGTCATGACTCATTTATTATTTTGACCTATTTTAACTCCCTCTCAAATTTGACCTTATACCTACCAATTTTCACCTCTAATTGATGCTAATGACTTGGTAATTTTAATGTATGAGATAAACTTCAAGTCAAATAGTTAGGGGTGTCAAATAAGCATGTATTAGAGCTTAATCTGGATGGGTCAATAACCTAAATTAATAAATAGGTAGATCATTAACCCACCCAAAGGTTACTAGGCTGAGATGGGCTGACTGGCTGAGTCAACATGGGCTAAATAATAAGTCATAGTTCAACTCTCAATTTTTATTTGTTTAACCACCAAATATTTTTTTTAATTATGGCTATAAAAAGTTAAAAATATTTTGATAAGGTTTCTTTTGAAATAGTTTGTGCTATATCTTTAGCCAAAATCAACCTAGATGAGATAATTTAATAAATGGATGGTTTATTAACCTACCTAAATTTGGACGGGTCATTTTTTCTTGCCTAATTTTATCACCCCTAAGAATAGTTAGTGTAGAGGAGTGACCACAACAATGCAAGGTTTTGCTCCCCCTAAATGTGCACCTAAATTCATGCATGGAAATTGGAAAGTGAAAAGCCTTTAGAAGCACGCAAACCATTGGTGGCCACTATCTTGGTCAAATTTCTAACTAATGAGTAACTACTACTACTTGCCAATCATGATATAAAATTGATGTTTGGCACTAATTTCAGCTTTCAAAATAATGGTCAACAGAATGAAGAGATATTTTCACTTGTCACTTGTACTAACACTCCGCTTTCTAGCTACCAGCCAATAATCTGCTAGACTTAAACTTGAGATTAACATTGTTCTTATTGGTCATTGCAACTTTGAGATGGGGATTGAGGACAAAGACATGCATCTTCAAAGTTCTAAATTAATACAGAGTTGTTGATAAAGATGGTCAAAGCAATGGGAAAGGAATTGCTACAGTATTTCCTGTTTAGTATTCCTACACCTTATCTTCTTTCTTCTTCTTTTTTTCGAGCCCTAGAAGAAATTGAACCATGTACGTGTGCATGTAGGTCATAAAGAAAATAAAAAGAAATTGTGAGTGTTTCAATTAGATACTAATGCTCATTTGAATTTGCTTGAATGTATCTAGCTGAGTCTCTCTTATCATATTAATGAAATCTTGGGTCTACTAAAAGATTGTTACTCCTTAAATAGAAGAAGTTGAAGAAGTGTATATAGTCCATTTCAAGCTGTTCTTTCTTTATCAAGGAAGGTTAATTAGGATATATCCTTTTTCAGCTACACTTAATTAACTAGGGGGATAATTTTCAGCCTCTTTAAACGATGGAAGACTAGGGAAAAATTTCCAATTAAAGATTTGGAGAGAAACCCTTTTGAAGATGTAACCAATTAGGTCAGTGACATTAATGAATTCGATTTTGATTCATCCCAATCGGCTCTATTGAAGAAGATTAAAGAACAATATTGGGTGTAAAAATACACACTACAAGAAACTTGACTTTTAGCGACCATTTATTATCGACGGGAGATGTATCCTATCGTTAAAAATATGGTTATAACGACAAAAACAAAATTTAGTCGTTAAAGTAACTTTTTAGCTCGACTATAAGTTTTTCCTAGAGGTGAAAGGGGAAGGGGCATTGGTACTTATGCATGGCCGGGTTAAATGAGTTCCGCGGGTAAGCAATTCGGTGCAAGCTCCAGCTGATATCATTGATATAAAAAAACATCTAGAATAGATCGAGCAAAATGTTGAATCATAAGTAGGAGGGATAGCACTTCCTTTTCTCTTTATAGGTCTACTTCGTCTGTGGTTTCATTTTGATCATCTCCCTCTTTCTTGTTTTGGTGTGTTTCGATTTCCTGGTTTGGTTCTGTCTCATTCTAAGCTATAGCGAGAAAATAATAGCCGGTCGTGAAAGCGTGACATCCGGTCGTCCGTCTAAACTAAAAATAAAACGCCACATTTTTTCCTTCAATTATTTTCCCCAAACGCCTCCCCTCTTAAACAAATCAAGAAAAACCCTAAGACACAAACAAAACAATTTCAGCGACTTGGTCACTCCCCAAAAGAGAAATTTTGTCTATTTCTTGTTGTCTGACTGCTATTGATAGGAATTGGACAGTAATATTTGATGAGTCTTGTTGATGTTGGATGGATGTTGTGACAACATCTGTAAATGCTCAGGACAACATCTTATGAAAATAAGAATGTTGCCTACGATGTTGTGACAACATTCCTGACAACATCTCTGTAACGATTTTGCCTATTCTTCCGGCCAAAACAAGTTGTGTTACTGTGAGTAAAAAATGACCTAGGCAAGCTTACAATGATGATGTGTTTAAAACGTGGTAAAAGAAACAGTCAAAGCTTGGAGAGGAAGCAGCGTGAAGCCTTCTTTTACTCAACCTCCACAACCAATCAGTAAGGATTTCAAGGGAAGTTCCACACTATAAATAGAGGGGAGCTTCAGAGTATCGATATCCAGAATTGAACGAGAAGAATTACCAAGAGAGCTCTCGGATATTCACCTTAGAAACTGGATCAACACACTTAGCCTAAAGTAGTATAACAACATCTATTCCCACATTACTATTGCTGCCCAGATTCTAGATCAAGCTTATATTTCAAGAAATTGTAATGAAGATGTTGTATTTGTCTTTTTAGATCTTTTAACTTTAGGCTGAAGTCATCTGCGACTTCACTTTTGTTTGTAATTTCTTTTTCGCATTTATTGTTCAATCTTGTAAAAAGAAATTCATTTGTAATTGTATATAATTTATACAATTCTTTGGTCATTGATCATCAAGGGATATATTAATATATACCCTTGAAAATATAAACCTGTGTCTCTTTACTTTTCCGCTGCATTTACTCTATAAAGGTTTATAACTGTTTTATCACAATGTTGCCTCAGATGTTGACACAACATTAAATGCAACATCCAGAAACTGTTTTAATTGTTCTAATTGTTATGGTTTTATTCTTACATATTCTTGCTTATCCGTAGCCTCGGACCCAACAAGTGGTATTAGAGCCAATAGTTAATACAATAAGTGTTTGATTCTGAATATTACGACTATGGACTCAGCTATACAAAACGTTGGTAGACTTCCAATTCTTGACGGAACTAACTATGCCTATTGGAAAATTCGACTACGTTCACACATCAAATCCATTGATGTTCGAGCTTGGAGATCAGTTTCCGAAGGCTATGTGATTCTCAAGTACCCAGCAGACGAGGATGGTGATGTACTTACCAAACCCGAATCTGAATGGACCACGGAAGAGATCAACAGTGCGAGCTTCAATAAAAAGGCCCTAAATGCGATATTTGGATGAGTAGATCTCTATATGTTTAAACTCATCCAGAATTGTACTACGGCCAAGGACGTTTGGGAGACCTTACAAACTCATTGTGAAGGTACCTCGAGTGTACGACGTACAAAGCTTCGCATGATTTTGAGCCAATACGAACGCTTAAGGATGGAAAAATCTGAAGACATAAAATCCTATTTTGAAAAGTTAATTGACATTGCTAATCAGTGTCAAATGATTGGTTCTCCTTTAACCAACACACAACTTGTGGATAAAGCTCTCAGATCTCTTCCTGAAAGATTTAATACTAAGATTTGTGCTATTGAAGAGGCCCATAATCTTGCTACTATGGATCTACATGCCTTGATGAGCATCTTTCAAACATGTGAGATGAACATGAAGAGCCAAAGAGATCTGTATAAAGATAAGACTTTGGCACTCCAATGACAAACCTCGGAAACGGGATTGGAAAACGAGGAAGAAAACTTGAAGGAACTGGGAAATGGTGCAAATGTTGCCTTACTTACTCGTCGATTCAATTCAATGGTGAGAAAGATCAACAATGATCGCAATAAAGCCAAATACAAACAGCATCAAAACCCACTCTTCAATAAACAACCGAATAGGTCACCTTCTAAGCAAAGAAATAACAATCCACTGAGGAAATCTAACTCCGATAGTACCAATTTCAATCCCAAACAACTTGAGGGAGTGTAGTGTCATGCATGCTCGGGTTGGGGACACTACGCTAATGAGTGTACAAACACCCTTAGAAAAATTGGTAAGGTTATGTGGGTAACTCTCAGTGATGATGAGAACGAAGAGGAGGAATGAGATCAAGAAGAAGAACCACAGGCAATGTTGGCAGCCATGTTCGAACACTCACTATCCGACGATGAAGATGTTGTTGACAATGTTGCGACAACATCAGGAACAACATCAGACTCAACATCTGGAATGTCTTCAACATCAGAGAGGTATGTATATTTTGACTATTATGATGTAAATTGTTTTAGTGGATTTATTTCGTCATCTGAGGCTATAAATTTAGATCTAGTTGACTCCAAAGACGACGTGATAAAGAAATTACAAAATCTTTGGAAAGCCTTAATCACTGAATATGAGCAACTAGACTCAAAAGCAAAATTATTGGCTTTTGAGAATAGCAATCTGAAAGGCACAATCAACCGATTAGAGGTGGCACTTACCAAGAAGGACCTAGAGCTTGGTAAGATTCGTGCACGATTGAACGTAGCTAAGACCACCTTTCAAAGGCTCAACATGGGAACCTCCAAACTGGATGAAATATTGAACTTCAATAAACCTATAAGGGCTGGGCTTGGGTACCAATCTCCAAGCAAAACAAATACTTCCAGAATCCATAATCAAACTGAGAGGATAAAATTTGTCAAAGAAAATCTGAGTAATTCTCAGATCACTAAGATTGGATCAAAGTTTGTATGTAGCTTCTGTAAAAAGTCAGGACATCTTATGCCCTACTGCTACAAACTTCAAAACTCTGCACTCAGAATATTGCCTAAAATGTCGTCAGCAATGTTGCCCAACATTACTGACAACATTTAAAGTAACCATCCTGAAAGCAGAAGGAAGAAAAAAGAATGGATACCCAAAATGAATCTGAAATGTAATGTGTGCATAACTGCTTTGCGTACTAACATTACAGGTTCTTGGTACTTCGATAGTGGCTGCTCACATCATATGACAGGTACTAAAAGCCTATTGAATGAACATGGAGCATTCAATGGAGGATACGTGACCTTTGGAGGAGGAAGTAAGAGTAAGATAATTGATAAAGGAACTCTTAATGTTCCGGATGTACCAGCCTTGAAAAATATTCTTCATGTAGAAGGTTTGGTTGCTAATCTTCTTAGCATAAGCCAACTATGTGATGATGATCTCGAGGTGAAATTCAACAAGCTTGGATGCAAGGTTACAGATTCTGCAGATAAATGTGTCATGTTAGGAACCCGAACTGGATATAATTGCTATCTAGTCGGTAGACAAGAGTTTTGCAACTCCGCAAAGGTAGGTGACTTGACACTTTGGCATCAAAAGTTGGGACATGTCAACTACGGCACCTTGGAGAAGCTGTCAAAGGCATTCCCAGACTGGATCCAAAAGATAAAACACTGTGCGAAGATTGTTTGAAAGGAAAGCAGACTCGAGTCTCTCATAATGTTGTCCAACATGACGGACAACATTCAGGTACGTCTCATTGTTTCCAATTATTGCATATGGATCTTATGGGTCCAATCGAGGTAGATAGCCTAGGAGGGATGAGATATTCTTATGTGATAGTAGATGATTTTTCCAGATTCACTTGGATCTGTTTTTTAAAGGAAAAATCACAAACCTTTGAGATGTTTAGAACACTTTACTCTAGGATTAAGAATCTGTTTTGTTCTTCGATTTTCAGAATTAGATCTGATCATGGAAAGGAGTTTGAAAATCAAACCTTTGCAAAATTTTGTGAAAAGAAAGGCATATTCCATGAATTTTCGGCACCAAAAACACCACAACAAAATGGGGTTGCCGAGAGAAAGAACAGAACTTTACAAGAAATGGCTAGAGTCATGTTAAGTTCTAAGCAATTGTCAAAGAGGTTTTGGGTAGAAGCCTTGAACACGGCATGTCACATAACTAATAGAATCTATTTAAGGCTAGGGACCAAGATGACACCCTATGAACTGTTAAATGGAAAGAAACCTACATTGTGGTACTTTCATATCTTTGGGTGTGTGTGCTATATTCTTAATGACATGGATCAACTGGTTAAATTTGACTCTAAGAGTGACAAGGGAATATTCGTTGGCTACTCTCAGAATAGCCATGCTTACTGAATATACAATCTTCGGACAAAAACCATACATGAGTCAGTCAATGTTATTTTTGATGACCTGCTGGATATATCTGGTAGATCTTCAGAAAACAACATTGTGGTTGTAGTTGAAGAGGAGCAACCCACTGAAGAAACAGATGTTGTCCCGACATCAGAAGAAACATCTGAACCTCAAAGAGAGAACACATGGGATGAAGTCGAGGAGGAGTCTGCTACTGAACTGAATGATCAAGTGAGAAGAGACCATCCATCGAGGATTAGAAGGAACCATCTACCCGACCAGGTGATAAGAGGGAGTTTTTGAGAAGAGGCGTACAAGATGGAAAGAGCCAGTGAATTACCGAGAAATGGTAAGGTATGTGTGCATGTCCACCATATATCAACATGTAAGTCTTTCTTGTCCTACATCTACTTTGGAACCTAAAAATATTGGCGAAGCATTAAAAGATAATTTTTGGATTCAAGCCATGCAAGAGGAGCTTGAACAATTTGCCCGAAATGAGGTTTGGGACTTGGTACCACGACCCAACAACACAAATGTTATTGGGACCAAATGGATATTCAAAAACAAATCAGATAAGTTAGGGAAGATTGGTAAGAACAAAGCTCGACTTGTTGCTCAAGGATATACACAAGTAGAAGGTATCGACTATGACGAGACCTTCGCTTTTGTGGCTAGAATTGAGTCAATAAGATTGCTTCTTGCTATTGCTTGCTATCTAAAGATTACCTTGCACCAAATGGACGTTAAAGGTGCCTTCCTCAATGGATACTTGGACAAAGAAGTATATGTTGAACAACCAAAGGGATTTGAGGATCATTACCATCCACATCATGTGTACAAGCTTAAGAAAGCTTTGTATGGACTAAAACAAGCACCACATGCATGGTATGGTCGTCTAACTGACTTCCTTATTGAGTTTGGTTTTACCCGTGGAGAAGCTGACAGAACATTATTCATTATAAGACACGGTGTAGATGTAATAATAGCTCAAATCTATGTTGATGATATTGTTTTTGGTTCGACTACAGAATCATTCTTGAAGTCGTTTGTCGAAGCAATATCAACAACATTTGAGATGAGCATGATTGGAGAACTAACATTTTTCTTAGGCTTGCAGATTAAACAGAATGAAGATGAGATCTTTGTATCTCAAAGCAAGTATGCCAAGAATCTTGTTAGGAGATCTGGTCTGGAAAATGCTAAACACATTAAGACTCCAATGGGCTCTACGCAACAAGTATGTAAATACGATGTTGGACAAGATGTTGACCCAACATTGTACCGATCTATGATAGGTAGCCTTTTATACCTTACTTCCAGTTGCCCCGATATCATGTTTAGCGTATGTGTTTGCGCCAGGTTCCAAGCCAATCCTAAGGTATCTCATCTTAATGATGTGAAACGTATCATTCAATATGTTACCGGTACAAGTGATTTGGGAATTTGGTACTCCAAAGACACTAATCCTAATCTAACAGGATATAGTGACTCGGATTGGGCTGGTGATGTAGACGATAGGAAAAGCACTAGTGGTGGGTGTTTCTATCTTGGAAATAATCTAGTCTCATGGTACAGTCGTAAACAAAATTGTGTATCACTCTCGACTGCCGAATCTGAATATGTGGCAGCCGGAAGTTGTTGTGCTCAACTGATCTGGTTACGACATATGCTAGATGACTATGGCATATCTAATAACTCCATGATTTTGTACTGTGATAATCTGAGTGCTATTAATATTTCCAAAAATCATGTTCAGCATTCACGTACAAAGCACATAGACATAAGACATCATTTTTTAAGAGACTTAGTGGAAAATAGCTAGTTCAAATCGAACATGTTGATACTCTTTTTCAACTGGCTGACATTTTTACCAAACCTTTAGATAATGAGAGATTTTCTAGCTTGAAAAAATCTCTTGGTCTCTGTTTTCTTTGAAAATAAGACAGACTATGTAGATGTTGTCCGAAATATTGTCCTAACATTCTGGGTAACATTTACTGTTGAGTCAATATACAGGATAAATGTTGTAGTGATGTTGCACTGTTTTTCAAAAGATTCAAGCATGACCCTAAAAGGACAAGATATGAATGCGATACCTTTCTCTGCGATGATATATATATAAAACAATTATGTATATCATAAAAAATGGGAGTATCATAATAAGGCGAAGTCTCTACTAAAAGATTTGGATGTATACAAAAAGAGCAAAGCTCTAAGATTGGTATCGTTCCTATTCTATAGGAGTACCACGTGCTTCAAAAAGGTTCAAAATTTCTCAATATTTTTTTAATCTGTATGTGTTCAACTAAGTTGATTAAGGACAATGGTAAAATGTTACATTAGTCCAGCGATCAGTCTCATAGGGAACATATACAGAAATATCATCTGCCAAATCAGAAAATTCTTAGAGTCTCATAATGCTTGTTTAACTTTGAAATGTTGCCAACATCACTAACAACATAGTGTTCCAGTACATTGATCAATCTAGTTTATCTTATTCTTGTTTTTGGTATTTAACATGTCTCTGTCTTTAACGGAAAATCTAAAAATTCTGAAGGATCGTTTTTATTTAAATTTTAAATGATGTTATATGCTGTGTAAATCCTTTATTTTAGGTGTGTAAATAGTTTTTATTCTTCTATACAATCTAAATTTAAGGAAAAAGAGTTTGAGTGTAAGTATATTTTTGCCATAATGAAACCTCTCATTTTTATGTTGAAATTGTCACATCAGCCGATTTACAATCCATCAAATCATGGCAGCCCAAACACCACCGTCATTTGTCAAAATCCAAAGCTTCTCTAACACGCCCAATTCTTCAAAACCCTCTCCCATGTCCATTTCCCCAAAATTCACAAACACCAAAGATTATTTCCCAATGTCGACTAGTCCAGAAAATAGCAACAAGGTTTACAAGCATTATACTTCCATCAATGACTTGAAACCGATCGAGGAGGACTGCACACAGGCTATGATCCTGCTTGGTTCAGATAAGCCATTACAGGTGAGCCACCCAGGCAATAATGAAAACCCAATCGATGTTGATGCAACATTTGATTTCTCAAACCTTGTCTCAAGATAGTCAAAATCGACATTTCCAACGCGAAAGTGAAAAAGGGTTTTCGAAAACTTATTCGGTGACAACCAATCTGCCAAAAGATCTAGGGAAGAGTCAACTTTCCCTGTTGATACTACCACTAGCAGAGGCACTGACACCAATTTCAGTGTGCCCAGTTCTTCCAAAACTCCATCAACTTCCACTCCACAAGCAGAAAGTGAGAAGGAAAAAGAAGAATAAGAGATGTCAGATGACATACCTCTACGGAACTTCATTCCTAAAGGGGTCCGCAGAACATACTGGAATTTTGATAAAAATGTTGCCTCAACATCAAAGGCAATAGACGAGAAAATGGACCCAGACTATGTTGCCCCAACATCCGAGGAAACACCTGCAGCCACCTCATCCGAACAAGAAAACACAGAATCTGAAACATATTATGAGGTAATTCCCTACTCTTCCATGTTTCAAACGAAATCATGCTCCAGTAACTGGAATTGGTTTAAAATAGAGGAGTTAGAGGGGAGAAGGTGATTGACCTAACTTCATTCTCCACAAATAGTTTAGTTGATTTCTTAAGTAATCGAAAGATCTTAAGCTCTGTATCTAGTAAGAATCCTTATTGTGAGAAGGTGATTAGGGTGTTCTATGCTTATCTGACGCTTGCTGTTAGGGACACAAAAATTTGGGAGAGTGTACCTATACAACAAGGTATACAGTTTTACACCTAATATCATCAACTCCACTCTTGGGATTATTGTTAGTGAAAGAGAACCTCAACCAAACCCCATTGTGGAGGAACTCAATTCGATGATCAAGTACCTTACGGGGAATTTGATCACTGTTTGGGCTCCTCATAGTCCTGTGTCAAAACTCACTGCCTTGTTTGCCACTTTGCAGAAACTTGCTATATACAATTGGCTACCCTCCCTCAACGAGACAGTAGTGACCGTTGATCAAGCATCACTGCTTTTTAAGATTGGAAGGAATCAGAAAGTTGACTTAGGAACCCTCATATTCAACCATGTTGCCAAGTTGGCAAAAAGACAAAGCAACTCTGCCCTTCCATACCCTTTCTTGATTTTTCAAATCCTGCTCAACCAAGGTTTTAAGACTCCAAACGGAGAAAAGCTAAATCCAGCCTTAGAGGTTTACTCAGTACAGCGAGAAGTTGTGAACAACAGGGACAGAGTTATTGACCTGCCCTGGAATAAAAATGAATGGGACACTGACACATCAAAGGATGTTGCCAACATTCCTGGCAATATTGGTCAAAGAAAGGTCCCAGTGTCCAAATACTGGCTTCGACAACACATTGCTGAACTTGACAGGAAAATTCAAGACCTAGTGCGAGCCAGGAACTATTATGTGGGCTTACTTTCTTCACAAAAATGGGGAGAGGATAATGCTGATGATATTGCTGCTGGAAGTAGACAGACAGGGGGAGCTGCTACTGATGATGATGCATGCCAAGCTATGATGCAGGGGAGAGGAGTTGAAATGATGATTGCTGACTACTTCTGATGATATGGAGATGAAGATGGTGCTGCACTGAGTGATCGATCACAGAAAGCGGCTGGAAGCTACTGTGACTCGATTACTCTAGTCAATGATGATCATGCTGATGGAATGGAGTGTTGATTCAATGATGGATGGAGTGCTGATAATCTCTGTTTATTTGAATATTGGATATACTGATATTTGAAAAAAAAATTGGTTTGTAATATTTTACTTTGGGATATTTGGTATGTTTTTGCAGACATTGTGACTGCTTTCTAAAGCTATTTATATATGTTTTCCTGATGTGGATTGTTATGAATGGTTACTGTAGACTGATTACGCAATTGCTGTAAATAAGTCACCACTAACAGAACATAACTCCTATCTAATCAAATTATCGATACAACACTGCTTGGAATTTACTACTGCAGGTTAAGGGGGAGCATAGCACTGATCCTACTGATTCTTGGAATGTAAGAACTACATCGGGAATCAGTATCCTAGTCATTTTCGCTTCGTATGGAGTTTTGTGAAGAAATGCAAAAAAGGGGAGATTGTTGATGTTGGATGGATGTTGTGACAACATCTGTAAATGCTCAGGACAACATCTTATGAAAATAAGAATGTTGCCTGCGATGTTATGACAACATCTCTGTAACGATTTTGCCTATTCTTTCGGTCAAAACAGGTTGTGTTACTGTGAGTAAAAAATGACCTAGGCAAGCTTACAATGATGTTGTGTTTATAACGTGGTAAAAGAAACAGTCAAATCTTGGAGAGGAAGCTGCGTGAAGATCAAGTCCAGAACGTTGAGCTTTTTAAGGAGCAAGAACCGATCCAAGCTGAAGCCTTCTTTTACTCAACCTTCGCAACCAATCAGTAAGAATTTCAAGGAAAGTTCCACACTATAAATAGAGGGGAGCTTCAGAGTATCGATATCCAGAATTGAACGAGAAGAATTACCAAGAGAACTCTCGAATATTCACCTTAGAAACTGGATCAACACACTTAGCCTAAAGTAGTATAACAACATTTAGTCCCACATTACTATTGCTGCCCAGATTCTAGATCAAGCTTATATTTCAAGCAATTGTAATGAAGATGTTGTATTTGTCTTTTTAGATCTTTTAACTTTAGATTGAAGTCATCTGCGACTTCACTTTTGTTTGTAATTTCTTTTTCGCATTTATTGTTCAATCTTGTAAAAAGAAATTCATTTGTAATTGTATATAATTTATACAATTCTTTGGTCATTGACCATCAAGGGATATATTAATATATACCCTTGAAAATATAAACCTTGTGTCTCTTTACTTTTCCGCTGCATTTACTCTATAAAGGTTTATAACTATTTTATCACAATGTTACCTTAGATGTTGACACAACATTTAAGGCAACATCCAGAATCTGTTTTAATTATTCTAACTGTTACGGTTTTATTCTTACATATTTTTGCTTATTCGTAGCCCCGGACCCAACAAGTCTTTAAGGGTTTTAGTATGAAAAAGAGATAGTAGAAGAGCTATAATAGTTAAGGATAAGTCTGGAATTTGCTTAGATATCATTTTCATTAATTGTAAATTCAACTAAACAGATTATTCAATTTAGATATTCTCCAAGATTAAAAAATAATAGAATCTTAAACAAATATGAATAGGGATGGCAATGGTGTCATATGGTTAGATTTTGTCTTAACCCGCAAAAGTTCAACCCGCCCCGCCCCACTGAAGTGTTTTCTTTTTTATTTTGTTAGTTTTATTTCTTTTTTGTTCTTTTGGCTGAAATTTTTCCTGTCTGTTACGGATTTAAGCTTGGCTGTTCTTGAGTTCTTTTTTTGCTTTAAATGCAGCTGCTTTGTTAAGTTTCACCTGTATATTGCAAATAAGATTGAAACTGCACAGTCTAAAAATAATAGTAGTAAAGATCATTAGAAATTGAATTCTTTTTCAAAAATGTTCTTAGTATTTTTGGCTCTATGTCTGGAATCCTCTTTAGCAAAATCAAGACAAGCCAAATGTATTTCTCACTCTTTTAACAAACATAGCCAAATTTTACTGGTGTTTATACAAACCTGTAAAAACAGTAACCTAAAGATTCCAACCTAAACATACACTTCAGAGAGTGAGTATGGCTTCAACTTTTAAGTTATCCTTTTCTAATATAATCGCATGTAGCAAGAGCTTGTTTTCCCTGATGACGTTAAATTGTATCAACAAATGATATTCTCTTCGCTTCAAAGTATAAACTACCGCCGTGCCCACACTAATACCCGCAAAACATTAATTTTCTTATTTCGACACGCCCTGTACCCGCATATGTTTAAACCCGCACCCACACTGCCCCATTGCCATTCTAAATATGGAAGTTCGAGAGGAATTGTTAGGTGATATTTCAACTACCTATATGAGCTGCTCTGTCTCTGAGAAATAAGATTGTAACAGCTTCATGTGTATTTGCTCTTTTTCCATGAACATATAATTTATTAAATGCCAGATTTCTACTTCTAGAATTAAATTTTCACTCTGCAAGATTTCTGCACTCCTCAAATTGCAACATTTTTGGCCAAGCTTGCCATTTTTCCTAGCACAGTTCTTTGAATATTGACATGTCATACAACTAAGTTGTCTATGTAGATATGTCCTTGAAATTATCATTCAAAAAAGACACTTTTGAGCTGCCAGCAATTCCAAAAGGATAGGCATGTGTTCAGGAAGAACCATAATATTAGAGTTTGCATTTTGCACCTTTTATTGATAATTATATAGGATATGCCTGGAGACACTGGATGATTGCCATACATATAAATTACATGCATTTCTTCTATGGAAGTGTAATTCTAAGAAATTCAGACCATTAAGTTTTGTCGTGAAACTTCGATGTCAATGTTTTTAATTACTATTATATGATATTAACATGGACATTGGCAGGTTTTATAAGTTCATTATGATGTTAGAAAGTTGGGTTTCAAGAATTTATTTATATGAGGTCACAGGTATCTATCCTTTTCATAGTAGTTCTTTTGGAAACAATCGCATGGTAGAAATCCTGAACAGGTTTTCGTTTGTACACATATATGATTGGGAAACTTCGAAGAATTGTATGGTGAATAAACAAGTTTGTCAGAGAAATTTCTCAATTTGCTTCACATTTTTAGGTATTTGCCTTTTTTAAGTTTTTTTTCTATACAAAATTTACATGCGGCATTTACACATGTATCTTCTATTTAGATATTTTCATCGTAGAATGAAATTTTTTTGGTAGGGAGCGCTTTAATCCCTTAATAGGCTTATTCGGCACTTTATAGTATTCGGGTTATTCCCTTAATAGGCTTATTCGGCACTTTATAGTGTTCGGATTATTCCCTTAATAGGCTTATAACAAAAGTAAGCCAAAACCAGAAGTTATGATTTCTAACTTATGACTTATGCTTATAAGTCATTAGTTGTAAGGCCATCCAAACAAGCTCTGTATCTACTTTCATTGTGGTTAGTCTTGATTTCCCCTTTTATTTAAGTTCTATGTTCTACGTTCACTGATCCTGGAGCTCTCTTGTCGAATAAATTCTGTTGTTTTATCTTTGGACAGTTCCCTTTCAACTTAATTTTCGTGTTGAATAAATTTATATTAATAGTTTTTAGATATTTCATAATCTTGATTTTGTGGAAAATAAATAGAAAAAAGTAATAGATATTAGTTCTATTACTAGCTGACATGGGAAGAGAAATTAGGTAGTGACATAAGAAGTAACAGTATACTTATCAAAAAATAACATACAGAGTTTTGAAACAGATTCTGTGTGAAAGCAAATTGATCGGTTAATTGATCCTGATATGATAGAATGTTAGATGCTTGGAGCATTGCATGAGGAGAATAAAATAGTTGCATCTTTGGGTTACCTTATTGGTTTTATGTAACTTACTGTGGTGGCTGATTTTACAAGTGATGGAATTTAAGTCTTATCTTGATTATACTACTAGAAAGAAGAGAAAAAAAAAGGTATGCTGCTATGGGAGGTATCATGAGGAATACTTTCTTCAAGTCGGAAAAATAATCTGAAAATGAACAAGAGAAAGGTTAAGTAGTTTGTTTGATGTTCATGTGTCAGGTGATTTGAAAGTAAAATGACTGCTTTCTCTTAATTGTAATCTCATTTGAACATTTTCATGGTTATTCTTTAACTTTAGACTCTTCCCAGGCAAGCTGCAAAAAAATTATAACAACGCCAAGTGCAGCACTTATGAGATTTAGGCCTGTGATGACAATTTTCTTTAGTACATTAGTGAGACAAAAATGAAGTGATTCCATTGCTTGGCAAGGCAGCCCGGATGGTCGGTTGTTTATATGCAACTGACATTTGCAGCCACGATGTCATCTTCATTTTTTTTCTCAATTGCAATGTCAATAGATCTGAGCCTCAATCTGTATCTCACTGTATCTGGTTGGTCCTCGTTCGAATTCAAATTTATCTTCTTGATTTCTAGCCTTCTTTTTTTTTTCTTTTCTTTTTTTTTGTTCAAGGTCATGTCTTCAGCTCAAATTGTTTCTCTAGTTTACCATTGAGAAATATAATATTTTCTTTGAACTTAATTTAAATCATGATCTCAGATTTTCTTTTAGTAATCATGTTTATAAGACCTAATAATTCATCTGTTACTTGATTGAATCTGTTCTGGAATATTAAATGTCCGAACTACTAATGTGTCTTTTTCCTGATCTAGTGTTTCAGTTCTTAGTACATATAAAATATGAATGTACGTTGAGATTATTGTCCTTCTCAACAGAATACTTGTTCTTGAACTCAAATTATACACTGATTTATGTCACTCCTTTCACATAAAAAGACAACTTTATTCATGGTTTAGCTTTTTCACTTTATTACTTAACCAAGTTGATGCTCTAATTTATCAACTTATTGGACAGGAACAAAACTAATGTGGTATATCAATGTGTATATGCTTGTAATATATTTGAACTCTTTTTGTTAATAAACTCTTTTAATATTGTGTTTTAACAGGTCAAGATTTTGAAGTTTGAAGAACTTGTCCCGGAAGAAAGTCTTGAGCAAGTATAAGCAATTGAAAATGTTAAAGAACAAGTTGAAGCACAAGAGAGACCTATTTGGTTTGAGTTGTTTAAGATGATCTCGATTGTACATTCTATAAATCTATTCTCTTTTATTAGGAGTTGACAAAAATAATGTCATCAATATGTTTCTGGATGTATGTTTATGTAGATTATCATACAATGACTGAATTTTTGGCTATCATAGAAGATTAAGAGAAACGAGCTTTTGATATAGGGTTTCTCGGTTCTGATGGATTCGGGGAGCTGGTTGGGAAAGGCCGTCCCTGTAAGGAGGGGATACTTTTATACGTCAATTATTGTGACTTTTATTTCGGGTTATGTATAAAGGGTTCTTTTGTCGTAATTAAAGGATTTAATGACTTGAATGACAATCAACAAAGGGAAATGGGGTCGCTAAAGGAGGTCCAACGATCGGATTTCTTGTCGTCGCAAAAGGTTCTTTAACGACCGGATTTGTAATCCAGCGGCGATTGGTTTTTTCCGATCATTATTGACTAGTAGCGACCGGGGGTAGATGTAACGAAGGGATTTCCCCTCGCTAAAGGCCTTTTTTCTTGTAGTGACAATTCTTTATGTTTTCTCTTCTTGTTTCTCTACTTGTGTGAGACAAGGGATTCATTATATAGCCATGCCTTCTCTATTTAGATTGGGACTGGACACTTAGAATCCCAATCTTAGTAATACGAAAATCCTAAGCTATGTCAATAATTAAATCCTAAACAATATGAAATTGAAGGAAATATTTTCCGTACCTTTTTCATTCCTTGAATATGGTAATATATACATGTTACAGAATTAATTTGAGGCTACAATTATGGTAATTTAAATCAGAATAATTACATTCCTAATCTATAATATACACAAATATTATGGCAATAATCAAGGATTATTTCCGCAATCTATCATTCCCCCGCAGTCTTAGCGGGTGGACTTTCGTACGCTTAGACTGTCCCTAAAATCATCAAAGAGTATATGTGGAAGACCTTTAGTGAATATATCGACAATCTGATATCGGGACGGGACATGGAGAACACGAACTTGACCACGTGCAACCTTTTCACGAACAAATAATATATTCATCTCAATATGTTTAGTGCGTTGATGTTGTACAGGGTTTCCTGACAGGTATATCGTACTCACATTATCACAATAAACCACGGTGCCCTTTTTGATCGGACAATGAAGCTCCAATAAAAGATTACGGAGCCAACACGATTCAGAGACAACATTTGCAACCCATGTATACCTTACTTTAGCACTAGACCGAGATAACGTGGGTTGGCGCTTCGAAGACCACAAGATCAAATTGTCTCCGAGAAAAATACAATAATCAGAGGTGGAGCGTCTGGTATCCGGGCATCCCCCAATCAACATCAGTATAAGAAGTGAGACTAGAGACTACTGACTTATAAAAATGCAAGTCAAAATCAAGTGTACCCTGAATATATATCGCAAAATTCATTTGGGAGCATTCATATGTTCCTCCTTCGGATCATGCATATGTAAACACACTTGTTGAACAACATATGATATATCAGGTTTCGTGAATGTGAGATATTGTAATGCTCCTACTAAACTGCAGTAATGTGTCGGATCACCGTTTGGAGACCCTAGGGCATTACTCAACTTAGCTTTGTATCAACCGGTGTGGGTGATGGCTTACATGACGACATGACGGCTCTGTCAATGATTTTCTCAGCATATTTTCTTTGACAAAGAAATAGACCACCTGCATGTTGAGTCACAGCAATGCCCAAAAAATAGTTCAAAGGACCCAAATCCTTCATAGCAAATTTCGATGCAAAGAGAGACATAATAGATTGGCGAAGTGAGTCAGATGATGTTGTGAGTATGATGTCATCAACATAGATAATAATGTATGCCATGTCATTTTATTTCTGATAAATGAACAACGACTGATCGAATTTACTATGCGAGGAGCCTAGTGTGGAAATAAAGTCAGTAAACCGGTTATACCATGCTCGGGGTGCTTATTTTAGACCATATAAAAACTTCTTCAACAAGCACACGTAATCTGGATGGATAGGGTCTCGAAAACCCATAGGCTGGTGCATGTAAACTGTTTCCCGGAGGTGACCGTGGAGAAATGCATTTTTACATTCAACTGGTGAATCGACCATGATTTTGACAGAGCAAAACTGAGAACCGTCCGAATAGTCGTCGGTTTAACAATTGGGCTAAATATTTCATCACAATCCACATCAACCTGCTGAGACCTACCACCACCAACAAGATGGGCTTTGTGCCTCTCAAATGAACCATCAGATTTATTTTTACAAGAAAAAATCCACATGGAATGAATTATGTTTACATTAGATGGATGGGGAACCAATTCCCTTATCTTATTAGATGGTATTGCAAGATAAAAGGTAGCCCAGTGTCTAAAAAATTATATGAGGGTGTTCATGGATTAACGAAAATGTGCAAAAGCTGCATAGAAGGCGTGTGTATATTGGCAAATGGGAATTTGGACTCATCGAAAATAACATGACGAGAGATTAGAATTTTCCCACTAGACATATCATAACACTTATAGCTCCGATGGTTTTGTGGGTATCCTAAAAATACACATGGAGTAGAACGGGCGTGAAGTTTATTTATTTTTATGAAAGAAAAGAGAGGATAACATAAACATCCGAAAACCCTCAAATGTGTGTAGGAAGGGACCCTATGATAAAGGATTTGTATGGGTGAGAGGTTTGAAAATAACTTGCTAGGGAGAATGTTTAAAAGGTATGTAGTCATTTGAAGAGCATGATGCCAAAATGATGGTGGTATGGACGAATGAGTAAGAAGTGTGTCAATTAAATTATTTATTGCTCGTATTTTACGTTCGGCTTTCCCATTTCGAGGAGAAGTGTGCGGACAAGAGAGACGAAATACCATACCATTTTTGTGACAAAATTCCTTAAATTGATCATTTATGAATTCCCTCTCATTGTCACATTGGAAGCATTTAATAGACTTCTCAAATTGAGTTTGGATGAAAGCGAACCTATGATTTCTTTCCAATGGGAAATGTTCATAGAAAATTAGAGTAATCATCCAAATTAAGCATGTAATACTTATGACCTACCGAACTTAAAACTGGGGATGTCCATAAGTCACTATGCATGATATCAAATGGCACAATAGTGTTTGAAGTAGATAAAGAGAACGGTAATTTAACATGTTTCTCAAAAACACAATACTGGCAAACATTGGAACCCAAAACTTGTATACAATCAATAAACTTATTTTTTTCTAAGGGAGTTTAACACCGGTGCTCCCGGGTGTCCCAAACGGTTATGCCATAAAGTAGGAGAAAGAGCAGCAAAAGTTGATAGAGAGGTGACTTGGTTGTTGGTAGTGGTGGTGATGGGATACAAGTCTCCAGTGCTATCACATCTCATTAGTGGTCTCCCCGTCTGAATATGCTTCACAGAAAACCCAAACGGATCAAACTTAATAAAAACATTATTGTCAGTGGTGAAACGATTCACATATACCAAGTTTTTAATAAGTTTGGGTACATGTAGGATATTATTTAAATGTAAAGGTGGGTAAGAGAGGGGAGGTTTGATTTCCCAATACCACGAATTGGAATTTCATGTCCACTGCCAACCACAATATTTTTATTACTGATCATATTAAAATAAGATGAGAGAGTACCTTGAGATATCGTCATGTCAGAGGTCGCACCCGTGTCCATGTACCAAGTCTCGTCGGGACCATTGAGATTCATAGTGTGCATGGCTTGCTCGATGTCCGTTGGAACATAACTCGAGGAGGATGGTCCATGGATTGCAAATGCTTGTTGTAGTCGGCTACCAAGTACCCTGGGCTGTAGGTTGGTCTGTCCCAAGATGTCATGGGGTACGGGCACGGCGGAGCTTCCCACTGTTGTGGCGTCCAGCCCCATGGCGGGTACTGCCCGCTGCCTGGGGACTGCTGCGGCTGCCAGGGGGTTCGGTTCTACCCCTGCTGCCACCACCGGACTGTTGTCCGCCGCCACAGCCTCACCTCCTTCCTCAATTATTTTTTCCTTTGTTATTGTTGCGATTTTGACCCAATTTTGGTCCATTATTGTTGCAATTTTGGGCACTGCCCGAAACCAGAATTTTGATGGCCAAAATCATCGCTATACGTGTTGGTGGAAAGGAGGGCGATGCCAGCATTGTTTGCCGTCGTCACCGCCTGTTTTAGTTTCCAGGTTTCTTCAAGAATCAATCTCGAACGAGCCTCATAAAATGGTGGCAACATATTACTTTGTTGAATGAACATAACAATACCATCATATTGTTCATTCAAACCTGCAATTAATTAAAGAACTAACCTTTGATTCATCACCGATGTACCAACGTTGGATAGTTGATCGGCAAGCATTTTTAACTCTTGACAATATGCGGAGATGTTTGGAAAATCATCCAACTTGACATTGGTGAATTGATTTTCTAGATAAAACGCTCGAGAAATCTTGTTATCTTGAAAAATATTTTGCGAACGCTCCCATGCTTGTTGAGCCATCAAATGTGGTTCCAATATGGTGTGAAAAAGGTCATTTGATATGGTGCCATAAATCAATTGAAGGACTATAGCATCCAAGCGAGACCAAAGAGCCATGTCAATATCGGTGGGCTTTTCCATGACACCCGATTGCGTCTTTGGAGGAAGAATATGGTCAATGACTTGGTATACGCGACAATGGATTTTGAATAACTCCGCCCAAGATAAATATTGCCCTTTTTCCATCTCAAGAATCATCGGAATGAAGTTCTTGACGTTATTTACGGCAAGAGCGTGATGACATTTGTGTTGGTCGACCATTGTTGGTCTTGAAGTTGAAAAAACAACAAGGAGAAGAGGAGAAGGAAGAACCCAATTAGGGTTTTGGCAAGGGAAAATCGAAAAAAGAAGGGTTTTAGTGGAGGGGGGGCGAAGTAGGGTTTTTCGGTGGCTAAGAGCTAGGGTTAGGGGGAGTTAATTTTTGGCTTTTGATACCATGAATGAAATATTTTTCGTACCTTTTTCATTCCTTGAATATGGTAATATATACATGTTACAAGACTAATTTGAGGCTACATTATGGTAATCTAAATCAGCATAATTACATTTCTAATCTATAATATACACAAAGATTATGGCAATAATCAAGGATTATTTCCATAATCTATCAAAAATCGCATGTCCGGAATTTTTCCAAAGTTAGTAAACGTGCAAAAATAAAAAAAAAATAAAAAAATAAAGACATAGCATTAAATAACAATGTCCAAATTAGAGTAGCCATGAAATTTCTACAGAGAGGAGGAACGAACTTATTTATGGGTTTAAATTTGAAAGGCCTGGATCAACTCAACAGGTTGCAATAGTATAGGTCATGTGGAACTAAAAGAGTAGGCTCAGCATGCCAAAAACTTGAGCAAATTAAATGAATTGGATACGTATCAGATATAGAGTAGATGACCACAACACAACCAAAAGTTCCAACCACAAAGTAGCCACTAGCAAGTAGCAAAGCAAAACTTTCTTTTCCCTTCACTTTGTGTCTAAATTATTGCATAAAAGGTCAAAAACATGGTCCAAATTGCTACTGTTTATGCGGAACCGTTTTGAAGAAATTAATAAAATATATTCTTTCATTAATTGTATATCTCTTATTTTAGGTAAAATTATATTCCTATTATAATTAGGTCTCCTATTTTAGATAGAATTATATTTCCTATTATAATTAGGTCGATTAGTTACCTAGTTTAAATATTCTTGTACTGCTATATATATTGTACATTATTGATGAATATACAATCAAGTGGAACATATTCATTTATGGTATCAGTAGCCTAAAAATACCTCCACCGCCGCCGACCAAAGCTCTTGGCCACCAACCCCACCCGTAGTGTTTTTTTCCAGCAATTCTCTCTCCATTCTCCTCCTAAATTTCATCTTCCATGGCTGACAAAATCAAATTTCATCATGCACTTGCAGTAAACAACATCAAAAAATTCATCCCTATCACCCTTGAGATGGAAAAGGGTCAATACTCCTCGTGGGGGGAGCTTTTTAAGATCCATTGTCGTGTTTACGAAGTTATCGACCATATCATCCCTCCTACACTGAAGTCCACAGACCTACCCTCGGACTCGACTTCTGATGATGCACTCTGGTCTCATTTGGACGCAACCGTCCTCCAGTGGATATACGGCACAATCTCTATCTAAATCCCCTGCTCCTCGAACAATTGAATCAGAAGTCACGATATTCACACCCACGCATAAAGAATAGCATGTGAATGCCCTCTTTTTTAGGAAGAATTTGACATTGACCAGGAATCACTCGTAATGATCGACTTTACGAAGATTCCATTGGATTCCGGAAGCTCGTAGCATTGGTCCGGCACAATTCCCAAACTTAAGAAGATGGGGGCGTTCCCGCCGGCCCCTGACCTGCCTCCGATTACTGAAAGTGAATTCGAGTAATTCGCGAGATCATGCACCTCTCTTTCCTACTTATAACGTAACGGAAAAGGGTACAGCTGGTTGGTCCAGCCTATTCTTGAAATAAACAACTCGCACACACTCCCTTTCCAAAAAAAAATGATCTATTGCACACCATCATTGAGACCGATGCCACTATCCGCCAAATGTGGGAACGTTTGAAAAGTATTTTCCACAATAACAAAACTCAACGAGCGTTATACCTTGATAATCAGTTCAAGGACGTTCATCAGGACGATTTCTCAAATATATCTGCATATTGTCAAGAACTCAAGATGCTTGCCGACTAACTCTCCAACGTCAACGCACCAATCACTAATCGGTGATTGGTCATGCAAATTATTTCAGGCTTGAACGAATCTTGTGACGGCGTTGCCACCATCCTTCAGTCATGCACGTCGTTACCTCCATTTTATGAGGCCCGTTCGAAGTTTATTCTTGAGGAAACTTGGAAAATCAAGCGCAGCACCACTCAGTCCAGCATTATCGACGCCGCCCTCCGCCGACGGGAGGGCCTCCAACTCTGGCAACCAGAACCGCCGGCCTGAGGACCCACAGCAGCCTGCATCCACCCGCAACAACCGCCGGAGCAGGCAGTCCAGCAAGGGTCGCGCCTGATGAAATTCTGGCAACAACGGCGACAGGAAGGGGCAGTCCCCGCTAGTAGGAAATAGCCAGCAGCAACCACGGCAGTGGCAGTAGCCTCCGTCGTGGGCTTCCTACCTATCGTGGGCCGCGTGGGCCCTACCGTCATGGGCCGCGTGGGCCCTACCGTCATGGGCCTCTCCTCCTATCCTATATCCGACATCCTCGTGGACTCCACCTCAGAACCGACAGACCCATCCTAGTATACTCAGCCCACGTCCCAAACAGGCCTACACAGTACATCCATCCATCCCAACTCTCAACTTATACACCGACTGACATTGAGGCAGCTATAAACACAATGTCACTCAAAGCTCCAGACAAAAATTCGTATATGGACACATGTGCCACATCTCATATGACGAAATCACAAAGTACTCTCTCATCTTATTCCAATTTGAGCAATTCAAATCAGAATATTATTCCTGATAGTGGACAAAACATTCTCATTCACGATTTTGGTCATTCGTCCTTATCCCCACCATAACCACCGCTAATTTTAAAAAATGTCTTCTATGCCCCTAAACTCATTAATAATCTAATCTTTGTGCGATGTTTCACAACTGTTAATAATGTTTTCCTTGACTTTGATCCTTTTAGTTTTTTTGTGAAGGATTTTACGACACTGAGACGAATAATGAGATGTGACATCACTTGAGATTTCTACCCTATTTCAAACGCCATCAATAATCTAATCTCAGTTCCATCAACATTTGCTGCTCTTTCGTCTTCCTTATGACACTCTAGATTAGGACATCCGGGAGATTCTGTTTTACGCTCCCTTAGAAAAAATTATTTTATTAATTACAACCGTATTTCTAGGACTCCTATATGTGAATCCTGCATTTTTTGAAAATATATTAAATTACCATTTTCTGCATCTACAAATTGTACTTTACTACTGTTCGATATCATACATAGTGATTTGTGGTAGTCCCCTATTTTAAGTACGGCTGGCCATCGATATTATGTGTTTTTTTTGGACTGTTATTTCAACTTTCTATGTACTTTTTCAATTGGCAATAAATCTCAGGTCTACCCCATTTGTTCCTCATTTAGTACTCTCGTAAAAACACAATTTGAAAAGAGCTTTAAATGTTTTCAATGTGACAATGGCAGGGAATACCATAATCTTATGACACTCTAGATTAGGACATCCGGGAGATTCTGTTTTACGCTCCTTTAGGAAAAAATAATTTTATTAATTACAACCGTATTTATAGGACTCCTATATGTGAATCCTACATTTTTGGGAAACATATTAAATTACCATTTTCTACATCTACAAATTGTACTTTACTACCGTTCGATATCATACATAGTGATTTGTGGACGTCCCCTATTTTAAGTACGGTTGGACATCGATATTATGTGTTTTTTTGGACGATTATTTCAACTTTCTATGGACTTTTTCAATTGGCAATAAATCTCAGGTCTACCCCATTTGTTCCTCATTTAGTACTCTCGTAAAAACACAATTTGAAAAGAGCACTAAATATTTTCAATGTGAAATGGTAGGGAATTCAATAATAATCAGTTCAAGCAATTTTGCTCCAATAACGGTCTTACCTTTCATTTTTCCTTCCCTCACACCTCATCCCAAAATGTTAAGGCCGAACAGAAAATCTGAACCATAAACAACCTAATTCATGCCCTACTTGCTCACGCCTCAATTCCCCCTCAATTATGGCATTACGCACTCTCCATGGCCACCTATCAACTAAACATAATCCCAAACAAGTCTCTAGCTCAACGGTCGCCCACTCAAGTTTTGTTTCGTAGGAACCCCTCCTACCAACACTTCCGTATCTTTGGATGTCTCTGTTATGCTCTCCATTCGACCACTCACAAACCCCAACCCCAGTCTTCCCCGTGTGTGTTTCTGGGTTACCCCGCCAATCATCGTGGTTACTCGTGCTATGACTTGTCAAGCCATAAAATTATTATTGAACGACATGTCCTATTTGATGAGTCTCAATTCCCTTTTGCCTCTCTAAAATCGCCACATCGGCATTCCTACGACTTCCTAGATAATGGCTTGAACCCTCTTCTAAGTCATCATTTACATAGTCCGTCATCCCAGACCCCGACACCCGCCCGCACCTCGGATAGTTCGGGACACACTGCCCACCCGATTCTACTATCGGTGGCTCGGAACAGCCTACCTCAGGGTGATTCAACAGCCACCTCTCAAAAAACTGAGCATCGGCTAGCTGGTCCCGCCACCCCTGTCTTTCCTCCTCTTCCTGGCAGTCCCGCGACACACCCCCTCCCATCCATCATCCCGAGACACGCTCTCGGACTATGAAAACCTGTGTCATGCACGGAATTCATAAATCTAAATGGATGTTTAAACTATCTGTTTCAGTTGTCCCTTCCCCCATCCCTCAAAATCTGATGGATGCCTTGTCCGACCCTAATTAGAAAGCCGCAATGATTGACGAATATAATGATCTTATTGATAATAATATGTGGGACCTAGTACCCCATCCATCTTATGCTAACATTATTTATTATATGTGGATTTTGAGATATAAAAATAATCTGATTGTTCTTTTGAGAAGTACAAGGCTCGTCTTGTAGGTGATGACAGGTCTCAACAGGTGAGAGTGGACTGTGATGAAACGTTCAGCCCGGTCGTAAATCCTGCAACCATCCGAACCGTCCTCAGCATTGCTCTATCCATGTCTTGGCCCATTCATCAGTTTGATGTCAAGAATGCCTTCTTACATGGGGATCTTTATGAAACGGTATATATGCATCAGCCTATGGGTTTCAAGGATCCTATTCATCCGAATTATGTGTGTTTGTTGCAGAAATCGCCCTATGGACTGAAACAGGCTCCTCGAGCATGGTACCAGCGGTTCGCCGATTATATCTCCTCTATCAGTTTTTCATACAGCATATCCGATCATTCCCTGTTCATCTGGCCCTATTGTTTTAAAGGTGCGAAAACTTTTTAGTGGATGCAAGGTTAATTAACTTTTAACCATATTATTCAATTAAAGATTATCAAAAAAATTACTTATAATAACTAGGTTATGATATTATTGAAAGGACTGAGACTTGAGTCCTACATCGGTTAAATGGAGAATTGATGTGGGACTTATATAGCATTGGGTTTTCTCACTTCAATAGCTATTTTTTGGGGTCTATTTCTCCTAAGGTTATATCAGTGTGGTATCAGAGCCACACAATACTCTTCACGTTCGTCGTGCCTTGGATGGTGACGTCGGTATGGCAGTGTTTGGCAGGAACTAGCAATGTATAGCGCGCAGCGGAATGTGATGGTTTGTTATGATATTATTGCAGGAAAGGAGACTTGAATCCCACATTGATTAAATGGAGAGCTGATGTGGGGCCTTGTGCTCTCCCACTTCAATAGCTAACTTTTGGGGTGTGATTCTCTTAAAATTGTATCAACTACTAAATGATGTGATTATATAAATATTTTTCACATGATTAGTGCATAAACCTTACGCACTTAGGAGATCAGTTTGCAATTTTTATTTTAGAAACAGAAAAAAAACTAAGCTAATAAGAAAGTTTGGTGGAACTAGACAAGATTGTAAGAGGGTTTCCTTGTTCGCTTCATTGCAAGAAAAGTTGGTCATGAAAGTAATTATTTTTCATAGATTTGGCTAAAAAGTGACTGGAGAACTATTTATATAGGATCTTTTTAATTGGAAGTCCATATATTTTTTGTTAGGAAGTATAATCAAGCTGGATTACGGTGGAATAAATAGAATTTTATTCATCATCCTTAATCAAATATCTTGAATTCAAGTCCATAAAATAAAAAAATATTGTTATGGTGAGGCTTTTGCTATTTCTTTTATCTATAAACTTATTCGGTAGGTAATAATTAAATAAAACAACAAATTAAAACTTGCATCTGTGTTGGCACTGAGAAGAAACTATGAGCGAGGGGACAAAAAGTAGTGGAGAAAATTTAAAGGAAAGATGGTCCAAAATTAATGCTAATAATAAAGGCTGTGAACATGTTGGGAGGTAAACGTGCAGCTTTTAGTCCCACTATATATTCTTCATGGAAGTATGAATCTTCACGAGCTTTATGATAGTGTTACAAGAAAGTGATCATTACAAAAAATTTACTCCATTTCGGGTGTACATGACCTTCAGTATCTGAGACTTCATGTTATAAAGACTCATATACTGGACAGACTTCTATGGTAGCAAAAATAATAACATGATTATGTCATGGTGATGCCTCGTTAAAAAACTTGCCGGAAAAACCCAATTGAGACAAAAATTGGTCGAAGGGAAAAAGAGTTCAACGCATGCTTTGACTTACTACACATAGTACTTCTTCAAGTGACTCACATTTCAATTACTGGAAGTATATTCCCTTGTTGGTCTTCTGATAAGCTCATTTATCAGTAATACCGATTATAGTGTATGGTCCTTCCCAATTCGCTCCTAACTTTCCAGTTTTACGCTCCCGGGTACTTCGATTGACTCTCCGGAGCACCAAGTCCCTGAGTTTAAAGTGTCAGAGATTTGTGTGCCGGTTGTTATAATGCTCCATTCTTTCCTTTTGGGCTACTATCCGAACGTATGTCAAATCCCGACTCTCCTCAAGCAAATCCAAGTGTAAGGACATTGATTCTGCATTTGATTCTTCCTCAGTCCGGAGGTATCTCAAGCTGGGAGTTTCAACTTCTACCGGGATCAAAGCCTCCACACTGTAGAACAGGGATAAAGGAGTTTCTCCGGTACTCATTCTCCGGTAGTTTGGACTGCCAGTTTTCTTTTGCAGCCTCTAATTTCTTCTTCAAATTATAGATTATTGTCTTGCTTGTTGACACAGTTTGTCCATTTGCACTGGGATGATAGGGAGTAGAGGTGATCTGCTTGATATTCAATTCATTAAGAAAATCCGTGACCTTGGCTCCGATGAAATTTCGGCCATTATCACAAGCTATCTCCTTAGAGATTCCAAAACAACAAATAATATGTTGCCAGATGAATTCCTTCACTTCTTTCTCCCGTATATTTACGTAATCTGCAGCTTAAACCCATTTAGAAAAATAGTCAGTCATAAACATAATTTGAGATACATGTCCTGGAGCCGCTAGTAAGGGTCCGACGATGTCCATTCCCAACTTCATAAATGGCCACTGGGACACTATCGGATGCATCTCTTCTCCCCGTTGGTGTAACAGTTGTGCATGACGCTATCCGTATAGCATTTTCGTAAGAATGCCTTTGTATCTTTTTCGATCCCGGGCCAATAGTAACCGACCCTCATGCGCTTTCTCATTAGGGATTGTGCTCCTGAATGGTTCCCACAAATACCTAATGGACTTCTCTCATCACGTAATCTGCTTCATCGGGGCCTATGAACTGGGATAGGGGACTATAAAAACATCTATAGTAAAGTTTTCCGTCTACGACACTATACCGGGCAGCCTTGGTCCTTAGAGTTCTGGATACTTTCTGGTCCTCCGGAAGCTTTCCGCTCATGAGATAATCCAAGAATTCATTTCTCCAGTCCCAAGTTAGGCTAGTTGAATTTATTTCGTCATACCATCGAGATCCAGCGTCGAATACAATAACTGAACAATTGACTCAGTTTTAGAGCCCCCAGACTCCGTGTTGGAGCCTAAGTTCGCAAGTGCATCCGCCTCTATGTTTTCCTCACGAGGTATATGTACCACCGTCCATTCTTAGAATCGGGACAACAACTTCAAGATGTTTTCAAGATATCTTGACATCCACCCTTTTTTGTCCTCGAACACTCTGTTGACTTGGTTTGCCACCACAGCGAGTCATATTTGACTTTGATGATTTGAGAATCCAGTCTCCCAGCTAGTTCTAAACCTCTAATCAAATCCTCATACTCCATTTTATTATTAGTCAACAGTACACTATGTATTGCTTGCCTCAAAACTTCACCGGTGGGAGTTTGCAATACAACCCCTAGATCCTGGGGGCAGTCTCCGAGACCAAGATAGCCTCATTTTTCGCCTGTGAGGTTACTCCCGGACTGAAATCGACCATAAAGTTTGCAAGGACTTGCAACTCTATCACAGTTCGGGGTCTATATTCAATATCAAATTCTCCCAATTCTACCGCCTATTTAGCCAGGCGCGTGGATAGTTCGAGCTTATGCAACACATTTTTAAAGGAAAAGTTATTACTATGACAATAAGGTGGCAATGAAAATAAGGTCGAAGTTTTCACGATGACATTACTAAGGAAAAAGTCAATCTTTCAAGTAGGGGGTATCGGATCTCGGCCCCTGACATTACTCTACATACGTAATAAATAGGAAATTATTTACCTTTTTCCTTCTGTACCAGCACTGCACTTATCGCTACCTCCGAGACTTCCAAATATATGAGTAGTTGCTCTCCATACTTTGGTTTTGACATGAGCGAAGGACTGGATAAGTAAGTCTTCAGGTCCCTTAAGGCCTGCTGGCATTCGGGTGTCCATATGAAGTCATTCTTATTCTTCAAAAGCGAGAATAACCTATGACAGTTTTCTGAGGATCGGGATATAAATCTACTTAAGGCCGCCACACGACCGGTCAATCGCTGCACTACTTTGACATCTTCCATTACGCATGATATATCTTCAATAGCCTTTAGTTTGTCAAGATTTATCTCGATCCCCTTTTGGAAAACCAAGAAACCCAAAAATTTACCCGAAGGCACACTTCTCAAGATTTAGCTTCATATTGTACTTCCTTAGTACTTCAAAGGTTTTCTGCAAATGACTCAAATGGTCATCCGCATAAAGACTCTTAACAAGTTTTCGTCTATATATACTTCAATTGTTTTACCTATTTGCTTTTCAAACATTTTATTCACTAACCTTTGATATGTGGCCCCGACATTTTTTAATCCAAAAGGCATAACGTTGTAACAATAAGTATCAAAAGTAGTTAAAAAGATGTTTTGGTCTTCTGTGTGCATCTTTATTTAGTTATATCCGGAATACGCATCGAGAAAATTTGTTATCTCATGCCCGGCAGTAGCGTCGATCATTTGATCAGTGTTCGGTAGCGGTAACGAGTCTATAGAACATGTCTTATTTAAATCTTTGTAATCAATATACATTCTAAATTTATTACCCTTTTTAGGTACTACAACTACATTTACTAACCAGTTCGGGTATTTTACCTCCCGGATTGACCCTACATGGAGTAATCTAGCTACCTCTTCATTAACTAACATGTTACGAAGTTCGGCTATCGGCTGCTTCTTCTATCGTACCAGAGGGAAGTTGATATCCAGGCCCAACTTATGAGTTGTGACTTCTGGAAGAATGTCTGTCATATCTTCATGAGACCAAATAAAACAATCAATGTTAGATATAAGATATTTAAGAATTAAATCTATGAGCTATGGGGTTAACCAAGTGCCCAGGGATACCTTCATATCAGGGGTTTCAGAATGTAGCATAATCTGCTCCGATTCCCCTACGGTAGATTTGGTGGCATATGATTCATCCGGTACCTGGAAGTATCTGGGTACTTGATACTGGTCCAAAAACTCTTCCTCCAGATATGTGGCTACAGATTCTACTAGTGGGACCTCGTGAACCCCTTCGGGTACCAGCTCCGCCTCCTGTAATTGCTATTTGGGGTCTGCTGCCATCTCTAATTCCTCTATAACAAACATTTCCCTGGCAACAGGTTGCTCACCCCGAATTTGCTGAATTTCTTTCGGTGTCAACAATTTTACCAACAAAGGCAAAATTGATGGGACCACCTTATATCATGTATCCACTGTCTTCTAAATATTGTGGTGTACTTCATATCCTTATTGAGAATGTAAAACCTTATCATCTTGATAACCCCCATCGCATCCACCGACATGTTTACTTCTCCCTTCGTGGTTTCACTTGACATATTGAAGCCCAAAAGGGTTCTGGCAGCCGGATCTATTTGATCTGCCTTATCCATTTCTTTCACTACCTTCAGTCTAATTATGTTAGCCGAGCTTCCACAATCAATTAGAACTCTTTTGACCTGGAAGCAATTGATAGACACCGTGATTACTAGTGCATCATTATGAGGAAGATTACACATGCAACATCTTCTTCGATGAATATTATAGTATGTTCATCAGGTATCTCCCGGAACTTCTTTTCCCGAGTCACAGAGATTTTCATTTTTTTAGTCGCTGTAAAATATGTAGAGGCAGTCATTGATCCGTCATATATCATGTTTATAACATAAGGCGACACAGCCGGATTAGACTTTCCTTTTACAAGTGGTCCCCGCTCATAATTATTCTGAGCTCTTTCACTCAGATACTCCTAGAGATGGCCCCTGCTTAGCATTTCTGCCACATATTCTCGAAAATATCTACAGTTCACAGTCTTACGTTCGTGAGTGCCATGGAAATCATACCGGACGAACTGATCTCTTTTACTCAGATCAAACTGCAATGGTTATGGTAGTCAAGATGTTGGATGAGTTCTCAACACCACCACCATCTGTTCTTCATCAAAGTTGAAGTTGTATTCAGGTAATTTCGGATATCTAGTACCCTTAGATGAGTTGTTTTTCTCAAAATTCCCCAATCCCTGATTGTTTTCTCTGGAGCCTCCTTTGTTATTTGATTTATCAAAAGAGCAGAAAACATGTCCTCCTCTTTGCTTTCCGGTGGGAAGATAAGATTGATATCAGTTTTTCAAGGAACTCCCCTTCTCTGCCTTTGCAAAGATACTACCGGCTTTAGCTCCAAGTATATCATCATCAATCCGGATTTTGGACTCATACCGGTTGTGCATGTCTTCCCAAGTGGTAGCCTGGAACTCCAATAGGTTTTCTTTGAGCTTTCCGGATGCATTTTAGCCTACCGAATTCAACCCTTTTATGAAAAGCCTCTGCAGCCCATTCGTCCGGGACCGCTGGTAACAATATTTGCTCCTTTTTGGAACCGTGCAACAAAGTCTGTAAGGAGTTCTGATTCTCCTTGCGCAATGCGAAAGATATCTGCTTTAGGTGCTTTCACCTTCCAGACCCCTGTATGAGCCTTTATGAACATGTCTGCGAATTGGGCGAATGAACTGATCGAGTGCTCGGGTAGTTGTGAATACTATGTCAGAGCTCCCTTAGTAAGTGTTTTAGCAAACTTTTTTATCAGAACTATTTCTATCTCATGTTCTCTTAGATCATTCCCCTTCACGACCGTTGTATAGGCCAGGATATACTCCTGGGATTGGTAGTTCCGTCATAACTGGCCATAAAAAGCATTTTGAACCTTTTAGGTATTAACTCGGGCGCAACCTCTGGCTTATACACCAATTGAATATATTTCTTCGCATCCGGACCATCAGTCAGGGGTGGAGCCCCCGGTATTTGACTGAATTAGCGCCGAAACTCCTGGACAGTTTTCTTTGCCTTCTCTGTATTGGTATCAACTTTGCTCGGTCATGTCCTTCATGAATTTCAGGACATTCTCCTGGAATACATTTTTAGGGACCTCGCTATCTGAACCACCATTTGCAGATCTGCCTTGGTTATCATTGGTTCTGCCTTGATACCACCAGTATCTTTATGTGTATTTGGTGGATGGGTCGGTTCTTCTATCGGATTACTGCCAGTATTTCTGGACACGAACTCCTCTTGAAACCGTTTCATATGCTCCAACTCTGCTCTTATTGCAGCAATCTGCGCCCAAAGACTCTGTATGGCTTCTTCGAGCGTTTTATCCATTGGATCATCCCCATATTGAGTTTGACCGTCCTTGGGGGGGACACTGTTTGTACGCATTGGGTCTCTGGGCGTCACGCCGTCTGGCCCTAGATTTCCAGTATTTCCCCCGATGTTACGACTGTTGTCACCTAGTACTTTCATCTTGTCTGATCTGAACAAACAAAAAGACTTAAAGGAAAAAGTAAATTAGTAGAGGGGTCACTTGTGACACCACAATTGTCCAGGTTCCACGGTGGGTGCCAAACTGTTTACCCGTAGAACGGTACAATTGAATTTGTATACGTGGTCAAAGACACGTGGATCTCAAGTGACACGTTAGATAAGAATTATACATAAGATAAATAATAATAAAACAAAGTAAGCAGTAATTAGCCCGAGCCTTGAGATAGCTTCTGAGCAAAAATGATGATAACTTGTATGAAAGCACAGAAATCAAGAGAATATCAGTAAGTATTTTGTAATAGCCAGAATCTGATGATTTAATGGAATAATGTGCCCTATTTATACATAAGCTACACAGGTACACAACCCACGAAATATGCCCTCATAAATGAAGGAGAATGAATCTTGTAATAATTGGACAATCAATTTCTCAATAAATGCTATTAAAAGGATTGTTGGAAGATGTAGGACCGGTTTCAGTAACGGTCGTCCGTTACAATGCAAATGACTCTCAGCCTTATCCATTACCGGTACCGGCCTTGCTCGTGACGCTTCCGATACCATGCTTATCAAACCAGTAGTGATGTAATTTTACGTGAGTCTGACTTAGCGTCATACTCCACGTGTCTCACCATAATTCGTACAGTTGTCTTATACAAATTTTGCCCTATACAGAGCTTAAGATATCAAATTTCATTGAAATTACGGCTCGATTTGCAATTCAAGATTTACATTACAAACAAGTAATTGGCTATGTTAGACAAGAGATTATTAGATGTTATGTGTGTGGTTGTTTTCATAACAAGACGATGCATAGTTTAATCTTGAATAAAAACAATTAATGATTAGATGTAATATGTGTGGTTGTTTTCATATGAACTGAAAATTGATTAGCTTACGTTTGTCCACTGTTTATATTTGGACCCAAAATAAACGCGATTCTCTCTTACAATCCATTATTGCTTTCCACTACGCAAGTTGATAGCGCACCATCTTTATGATTAATGATTATGCTTTTGTGTTTTGGTTTTCACTAGTTATTCAATGACCACTTTGTTAAATATATTTACTTCTATTTTCTTCATGTACTATCAGTTAGGTAAGTTGGGGTTTTCTTGAGAAAGACAAATACTAATAGTCTTAACTATTTTTGGTAGTGTCTTTGGTTTTCGCTAATGATCACTAGAAGGCAAGCTAAGAGGGAAACTTTGACAAGTTAGCAAATTCAAAATAGTACGTTCATCGTGTTATTTATTACGCTGATTGATTATTATACGATTTCTCACCACAAAGGTATCAAGTATATGTGAATTTACTGGCACCCGTTCAGTCTAGTTTAAGATTGAGTAAACAAATACTATAAAAAAGTCTGATTTTGATATCATCATGAAAAAGTAGACATTAAATTAAACTTAACTGGATCAATCTAGAAGTTAACTCATGAGGTGTTAGAGGCGGAATTTAGAATTCGAATCTTATGAATTCTCAATTTTAGGAAGTGACCTGAGTACTAGTAATTAATTTTTAAATTTAATATTCGTACATATTTAATAAACTTATACAAAATTTTGGCGTCAAACCAAATAGTTTTCAATCAATGTGAGACATTCTAAAGCATCTTCTTTTCTCTCTATATATTACTAAATCATACTTCACAAAATTAAAGACTTATCTACCGTTAGTTTTTTAAGTGATTGGCTGAGTAACTTTCTTTTACACCATCAATACGTACGAAGTATGCAAACTCTAAAATCTAAATCTTATGAGATTTATCAATTGTTCGCAAAAGAAAGGGGAAAATGGGTATCACCAATGTATTTGTTTCCTTTTTCTTATTTTTTTTTTTCGGGTACATTTCTTTGTTCCCTTCATATGTACAAGTTTTGTATAGAGTTCCCGAATGTTTCTAGCCTTTATATGTACAAGCAACTTCTTTATACTTTAGCACCTGCTTGCTTTCTTTTTAGCAAATTGGCCAAAGGACCAATTACATGCTTTGCTTCTTCTTCTAAGGGCCTTTTCACTTTTATGCTTCCTTTTCCTTTTTTTGTTAAAAAAAATTGTTTGATCATCTCTAGCTAGTGTCTAGGGATGGCAGGTGGGTACAATTTTGTGGATTCCGCACCGCACCCGTCCCAATTGGGGCGGGTATAGGTATAACTTTAGCGGGTAGTAGGTGGGTATGGGTATAACTTTGACGGGTATTGGCGGGTATGTAGATGGTGGATTTGCAGTCATACCCGCCTCCCCCGCCCCGCATCCAACCGTCCACCCCAAATCCACCCGCCCGCCTTATATCCACCAACTATAATTTTATTTGTACAACTTTATATTTATCTAAAGCCCAAATAATTTGGCACACACAATTTTAGCAGCCTATAAGTCATTGATTTAGCCTTCACGCCTTAGTCACTAAGGCAAAACCCTACTCACCTTAGTATTGCTTCAGCCTTCATGCCTCTCTGTCCCTAAGACCCTGACTCTCTCTCCCTCTCACCTTCCCCTTCACGGCTTCACCTTCACTGGTATTTGTCGTCTCTCCTCTCTCTCTCGTTCTCCGCCACGCCGCCATCAGAGTCACAAACCACCTCGACAAGTCGACAACATGTATTGATTAATTTTAAATACTTCTTCTGTAAATCAAAATTTTAAATATATTTTTGAAAATCAAGTGAAAATTTGCATGTAATGGTGTCTAGTTGTTCTTGGATTAATTTCGTGTGTACCATTTTTATGTATTTAATTTGTGATTTTAATCTAATTATTTTTATTATTGAATTGTGAAAACTCTTGTTCTACTTGTTTCATTTGCACATTTTGTAAAGCATATCTAGTTTTTGCCTAATTTAATTTCCTTAGAAAAATTCTGATTGTATTTATGCAATTGCATAGGGAAGAATGGCAAGCAAGGGTAATGCCACTACGAAGTCTTCCTCAAAACCATCAGATCCTTCTACGGCAAGTTGTACTCCAAATACAGTGGAAAACGGTGAAGAAATTGAAGAGAGCCATGAGCGAACTAATTCTGCAGATCCTTCTGTTTTGCCCCGAACTAGTAGACATACATCAAAAGCTTGGGATGAAGTTTAGGGAGGTGTTTGTCGTTTTAAGTGTTCGAGATAATTTGTACAAATATCCACCACTTAGTGAAGATTGGGATAAGGTTGTGAAAATATGTGAACTATTGAAAGTGTTTAATCATATTACACATAAATTTTCTGCCCCAAAGTATCCTACTGCCAATATTTATTTCCCTAGAATTTGTGAGATTAGAATATTATTAACCAACTGATTGTCCTCACCTATCATTTATATAGGAAAAATGGTCGAGGTAATGCTAGAGAAATACAATAAGTATTGGTTAGATGTTAATGGGTGTGGCTGCTATACTTGATCCTAGGTTCAAGATGGCTCTCATTCGGTTTTACTTTGCTAAAATTTATGATACAATCGATGTTGATGTTGAGGTAAAAAGGATTTATGGTTTTCTAAAGGAATTGGTGGATGAGTATGGGTACAAAACTGGTAATAATCCAGCTAGTGGTAGTCACATGTCTTCAACTGATGTTACAAGTAGTATGGAAATGGGGTATATGCAAGAGTTTGCACAATTTGTGTCACAAGATAATAGTAAAGTTGGACTAAAATCTGATTTGGAGAAGTACTTGGAAGCTGAAATTGTACCACTTGTGGATGATTTCGATATTCTTAATTGGTGGAAAACAAATGGAAATAATTTTCCCGTTCTCCAACAAATAGCAAGGGATATATTGAGCATTCTAGTTTCTACCGTCCCATCGGAATCTGCATTTAGCACTAGTGGGCGTGTACTTGATCCTTATCGTAGTCGACTTCTTCCGGAAATGGTGGAGGCATTGATGTGTGCTCAAAACTGGATTTGGGCAGATATTAAATGTAACATTAATTTGATTAAATTAGTTATGTTGTATTAAATTAAAGTTAGACTCTAATTACTTTGAGTATACATTATGCAGATGGTGGTGATGTCAAGGAGATGGAAAAATATGATCTTGAGGATTAATATGATACAAGAATGGATACGGGAGCAAATGTTGTGTGTATCGATTGAGACTTTTGTATTGCTTTAAATATTTGTGGAGACATTAATATTTTTTATGTAGTTTGTCGTGTTTATATAATGTACTAATTTAATTTATAAGACTATTTTGTTTTGGGTTTGATCACTAATTGAGAAGTATGCTGGCTTTGTTGCCAATTTGCTATATTGGTAAAGTATAATAGTAGTTGATAATTCTCATGTATTGGCAGGTTGACAAAATGACAAATGAATTGATTACAAAATATGGCTGACGGGTACTGACGGGTATTGGCGGGTGGCGGATATCCACTTGGGTGGTGGAGCGGGTGTGGATTTAGGAATATACCAACCTAGGCAGATATGGAGGTTGAAAATGTATCCGCCACCGGGTATAGAATTTTTTGGCAGGTACGGGTGCGGGGGAGGGGGTACCTGCACCCGCCCCGCCCAATTGCCATCCCTAATAGTGTCATATATCTACACTCAAGCACCTAATTTGTACTCTATCTGTCCCCTATTACTTGGCACTTTCCTTTTTACACGCCCCTTAAGAAATCATAAATAAGAAGTGTATTTTTACTACATTACCATTATCTCTCTCCAACTAATTGCACTCTAATCAATATTGATTACTTTAAAAAATAATTAATGTTAAGGGAAAAGTATGAAAAACTTAATTAATTCTATCTTGTTTTTAGAAAGTGGCCAAGTAATTTGGGAATGATATTTTTAGTAATGTGGCCAAATAATATAGGATGGAGGGAGTAATTATTGTGGAAATCATTTGCATTTATCTGATTGACTATTAATTACCAACTGCTTAGACCTCACTACTTATTGAGAATTTAATTAATCCTTCCTTCATAAATTATGTGTCGTGGTTACTAAAATAGATGTCTCATATTATTTTTTATATTAGAAGTTTAAGACACAATTATTTTTTTTCATTTTACACTTATAGAATTTTAACATCAATGAAGCTAATACATAAATAGACTAAATATTTAATGGAGAGCGAATATAACTTAGACATAATAAAGGTTAAAGTAGTCAAATATCCTCCTAATTAATATTTCAGGCATGTAAAATTGAAAAAAATGATAAATGATTTGAGATAGGAGAAGTAATTAATAGTATTTTAAATGCTTCTAAGGAAAGAACTAATGCTAGAGACTGCCCGGAAAATCAAATTACATGTCACCGGACTAACCACACTAGATGACAGACCGATTATTATTATAATTGTCTTCACATTTGTAATTCAAAGGAATTAATAAAAAATTTCTTTTATTATTAACGAATATTTGTCATCACGAGCATAAAACGTATGTTATTATATTAAACATATCAAAATTTATGTGCCATAATGAACGGGAGACATCCTATTCTACAGCACCATTAAAAATAAGGGCCCTCTCTTATTAAAACCTTAACATAAAAGTTAAAGACTCTAGATACAAGAAGTACTGGAGTATTAAGTTATTCGGAGACAAGTTAAGTCCATAACTAACTTTGGAGGCCACAAGAAGCCCCGATCAAAGATGAAGACACATCTTTAAAATTTAGTTAAGGTTGTCTGAAAGTTGTTGAACTCCGAGTCCTAACCAATTCAGATAAAGTGAGCCTCCAAGCTAGGTTCTAGTTCATAAAGTAAAGTAATTAAGTTCAAAACTAATACTTGCTTGTGAAAGTAGATAAAGAGTGAAAAACTTGAAGCAGAATTGTGAAAAGGGAGATTAATTCATATTCTTTCGGACTGAAACTAGTCCGGGTATAAAAGATATTAACCAAGCCTAAAAGTGACCCCGTGACAAAATAAAAAATAGAAATGAAAACCCTCACGAAAGGTTATGTCATGCCCGCTCCATGGTCCGCTGGGGGTGTTTTGGATGTTGCTAACAAAAACAAGAGTTATAAAAAGATCAATGTGGGGGGGTTCATCTTCCTTATCAGCCTCCACGCTCGAGTCCTCTCTGTCTCTACAAAGATCCTCCAAGGACAACTCAACATCAGTCAGGTCAATTTCTGCGTCCAGAATTTCTGAAGCAATATAGAAGCTCGGTTTGCTTGCTTCCTCAAGAGCATCCACTCGACTCTTCAAAACAGCCAAGTCTCGTCGGAATTTCCACCTCTGACATTTGGCTTGGATCTCAGTGATGGTATGCTCGGAAGCATAGAGTTTTCCCTGGGCACCGGTTAAGTCAGTTGCATGTTGGGTTGTTCATCCCAGAAGGGTTGTATAGGTGGTGGTTAGGACTTGAAGAGAATTCTCTTGATCCTTCAGATAATTGACTACATCTTGAAAATGTAGCCAAAGTGAGGTTTGGAGAGAGTTAGAATCCTTAAGATCAGCATGTAGGATTTCAACTTTAGCCCTGAGGTGTTGAATCTCATCATTCAACTTCTTTTCCTCATCAGAAGGGCCGATTGCTTTTGCCAAATCTGCAGTAAATAGAGCAGAGGTGTGACCCTGAATGAAGGGATTGCGATTGATAAATAAGAGCAAGATCATGGAAAATGGAAAGAAATAAAGGGATATTCTATCTATATGAACATATCGGCAAGGTGAGCAATAAAGGCTTCGAGGGTAGCATGTAGAGATTTCCAGGGCGAAAAAGCAGATGTCCCGGCCTCAGTTCTGGATGTTGGGATTGAGCTATGATTAGAAAGGTCCTCAGGAACGGGAGTCTCTACCTCTAGAGCTTCCTGCCGCGGACTGACCGGATCAGAGTTTTCGTCATCGGCCTTCTCTTCTTCATCGAGGTGGATGACACCCGCCTTACCATTCGCCTGCAACTCCTTCTAATACTCAGTGAGTTGGCGACAGTTTCTCACCCAAGAACTAATTCCCACTGGGCTAGGCAACCTCATTTTGAGCTTTGCATTCCCGGCTGCCCGAAGCAGACTTGATGTTCGACAAAGGAGTTGCGCGAGATGACACTTTTTAGGCTGAGGAGGTTAGAGCCGGGAGACTTGGTAGTAGAGGAAAATGTTGAAAAGAGAGTTCTGGGATAAAATATGAATAGGAGAGAGAATTAAGATTAAAAGTTTACCATGGTATTTCCCCTTCCACCATGATGAGGTGATACTCTTCCAAGTCCTGGTGATGTCGGGGAAGGCATGAAGAAAACCTACCACCCACTCAAAAATATCTTCAATCAGTTGCGATTCGACAAGGACAACTGAAAAAGATTTTTAAAAAACTTAAGAATTGTCCTTTATTTGGTTAACCATGCAAATAAGCTCGTAAAGAAGAAAAGATAGAATACTCACAAGAGGGATTCCACTCTTCCGGGAAAGGATCTGAAGAAGGCTGGTGAATTTTGTCGGTCCCGATCAGAATGTAACGAGTTTGCCAACCACGGTCGTGATTATCCTCCGCATTAATAAGGCTGCGATTTCCCCAGGGGTGTAAGGCTATAATTCTGCCTCGTAAAACACTAGGGTAATACAAGAGAAGGAGATGGTCGATAGTAAATGGAACATTAGCAGCATTGGTTAACATTTGGATACAAAACATAATTCTCCAAACTTGCAGAGCAACTTGACCTATGCAACCCCTATATCGGCGGGAAAGATCCTCAACAATGTTTGGGATGGGGAGTTTGAAACCAATAGTGAATGGATAGGTGTATTCCATGGAAAATCCTTCAACATGGTGATGCACGCAATCGACAGGATCAATCGTTCTGACGACTATGTCATAAGATAAAACACAATCTTTTATAACAGCGGGAAGAATTTTGGTTGTTATCTTCTACTCGAACTTTTTGACGTGTTTGTAGTTGGTTTGGACACGGAGGTCTCCAGAAAAATCGAAGCCTGAGGGGAGAATTTCGGTAGCAGTATATTGTGAATCCACTCTTTGGGTTGTATGAGAAGCGGTTTCTTTCTCATGTAGACGGTTGGGAGGATTGATGTTATCCTCAGATGAACGAGAAGAAGAAGAGTTTGTAGAAGACATTGGTGAAGGAGTTGGTTAACAGGAAAGAAAGCAAAGTGATTGAAAGAACTTGCAGACGGTATGGTTGTCTTTTGTGAAAATATTTTGCCTCCTATTTATGGTAAAATAATATAACGTTTGGGAGGTGAAAATATGTGTATCATCATTATCACGATTCACAACGTTCAGGCGATTAGACAATGGACTTAGCTCCACTTCCAGCTACTCACAACTTTAGTGGAGATGCGGTGTCGTTTCAGAAGCATCGAATGGATGTGATGTTTGAAATGACTTACAAGTTGTTACTTTTCAAAGTTCCCACCAAAATAAAGAGGAACATACAGGCCGGTGGTTCAAATCCACTTCCCGGTTGCACAAAGAGTTGCGATCGAAAAGTGCGGGGACAGATGTATAGGGCAAAATTCGTATAAAACAGTTGTACGAATTATGGTGAGACACGTAGAGTATGACGCTGAGTTAAACCCACGTTAGATTACAACACTACTTGTTTGATATGCATGGTACCGAAAGAGTCACGAGCAAGGTCGGTACCAGTAATGGAGAAGGCTGAGAGCCACTTGCATCATAACGGATGATCATTACTGAAACCGGTCTTGCGACTTCAAACATCCCTTTTAATAGCATTTATTGAGATATTGATTGTCTAATTATTACACCATTCATTCTCTTGCATTTATGAGCGCATATTTCATGGGATGTGTACCTGTGTAGCTCATGTATAAATAAGGCACATTATTCCATTGTAAATCATCAGATTCTGACTATTATAATATACTTATTGATATTCTCGTGATTTATGTGTTTTCATACAAGTTATCGTCATTTTTGCTCATAAACTGTTTCAAGGCTCAGGCTAATTATTACTTACTTTATCTTATTATTATTTATCTTAAGCATAATTTTTATCTAATATGTCACTTACCATTCTACAGTAAACTAGCCCTATAATAAGAAGGGGAAAATCGAAAATGCATCTTTGACGTGTTAGGTCACCGTACCAGTAACAACCTTGTACAGTATCTTATTTGTTAATTACCTTCTGGTGCCTGAACTAGTGCAAGTTGTACCTTTGGAGCAATATATGGATCAACTGATACAACTTTAAGATGTAGTCTGAGTTACCGTGCGTGAGTGGGGTAACTTTTAATCTCACAAGTGGGGTAGATGAGAAAGATGTATGAAGATTTTATTTCTATTTTTGTGGGGGTAGAGAATTTGTTTTTAGTAGACCCCAGACTCAAAAGAAGTAGAAATATTTAAATAAAACAATTAAACTTTTGTAATATAAATAATTTAATAACTTTATAAAATAAAAGTTGAGTAAGAAAAAAAAGCAAGAGACCACTTCACATCTCTCTACTTTTTAGCAGCCAATGATAAAGTAGACTTGACCAGAAATTTAAATTGGCCTCACTCGCACTCCACTTTTTACTAGCCAATCATATCCTTAGAAACTAACATGGTTTAAATTGGGATTATCTTATTGGTCATTGCTTGGAATATCAACTTTGACACGAGGATTGAGGATAAAGACAACTTCAAAATTCTCAACTACTTTTAATAAATTCAGAAAGAGAGTTCCTTCCAAAAATAAATGTAATTAATTTTGCGGCGGACTTTCTTACCAATACTAATATAATTAAATTCTCAGCTTAAATTGGGTAAAAGGACAACTTTTTTTCGTTAAGACTTAAGACGGCTCTATTCGAGTTGATAAGAAAAAAGAATTCCTGTTTCTAAAACAGAAAAGGACATTTATGTAATAGTGTATTTATAGACAATGAAGAAAAAATAATTAATTACGTCTTGAACTTATAAAATGACAATTAATTTGAGATAATTATTTTTAATAATCACGATAAATAATTTGAGACGGGAGTAGTTAAATGTCACCAAAACTCTTTTTTTTCTAAATTCAAGGACCTAGGCATCAGAAAAATATTGGTTTGGGTAGATGCTCTACTAGCACTGTTTCTCTTTTATTTTATTTTTATCTTTGCCTCAAAGAATTGTTGGAGCAAGCCAATTTGTTTTTTCAAAATTTTTATCTTAATTAAAGTTATTAAGTTAAACTACTGTGACTGACGATCAAGCAAATTTTCGTTTTGAAATTATTTCTTGGTGAATTGAAAGAAACTATTTTTTTGCCGAAGAAAAGCATTTAATTAAAGACGGGAAATTAAGAGTTATTACAGGCATGGATTGATCAATGAGATACAATCCCTAGATAGTATTTGCGAAAACAAAAGAAAATACAAGTAGGTGGTTCATTTCAAAAAATTGTTGTGCCCCGAATAATTTGATCGCGCCGCACAAAATTTATTAAAGATGAAAACATTCTCAACCACATTTTTTTATTTTCAAAATTTGAACTCAAAAACTCTAATTAATAATGAAAAATCTTACTTATCCTACCACAACTTTGGATTATTATAAGTCTTTTCGTTATTTCTGCATTAAGTATGTCCAAAACTTCAAAACTAAAATAGAAAGACCTTTGGTGGAACAGCTTTTCGGAAAAGCTATTTGAAAAGTACTTGAAAAATTATGTGCAAAAAATATGTGTTCGTATGATTGTATCACTATTTTTTTCCGGAATGTGTGATGATATTTTTCATGAAGAAAAAAAAATCAAACAAAAAGTGCCTCGCGGCCTTCTTGGTTAAAAAAAAAAGCTTTTTGAAAGAGGTTTCTTTTGTTGTTTGAAATTTAATTCAAAAAGGATAAACAAGAATCTTAGCCAAAGCCGCAATCTTATCTTAGGAGTGTATTCAATTAGGATTTTAAAAAAACTATTTTGGGATAAATAAGTCTTGTGGTATTCTGTTAAATATACATATGATATACATTATATCATATGTATATTTCGGATTTTGTATATTAGATTAGGTAGTATTTGAGTGTAATTAGTATTGTATACTTAACATAATTGTATAGTTAGTGTCCAAGTAGAATAAGGATTTAGGAGGAGAATAGGAATAGGATTCTCCTAGTATGGAAATATGTAAATTGTATATAAACTCTTTCAATCAATGAAAATAATCAAGGGATTATTTCTTTCATGGTATCAGAAGTCTAGGACTAAATTGCTTTCGCTCTTCTCCAAAATTTCTCTCGGTTTTTCGTGCCCCTTCTCGGACAAAAAATGCATCGATTTCCGTGCCCCTTCCTCGGATTTTGTGTTAAATTTAACCTCCCATCTTCCCAAATTTTCTACAAAATCACCTATTGTTCTTTCGTTATGTCGACGACAAAGAGCACGTTTTATCCTGCCCGTATTGTTTCTAACATCAAGAATCACGTACCTCTCATTCTTGAAATAGAAAACGTCCAATACGCGACGTGGGCCGAGTTGTTTAAAATTCACGCTCGCTCGCATCAAGTCCTCCATCACATAATCCCCGCGGCTCCTGAGGATACGGAGGTGCCTCAACGTGAGGATGATCCTAAGTTATGGACAACGCTTGATACCACCGTCCTTCAGTGAATTTATTTCACTATCTCTACTGACCTGTTGGTGACGATTATTGAGCCAGACGCTACGGCAATGGTTGTTTGGAATAGGCTGCGTGACATATTTCAAGATAATCAGAATTCCAGAATTGTTACTCTTGAGCAGGACTTTTCCCACGTCAACATGGAAACTTTCCCGAATGTTTCAGCGTATTGCAAAAGGTTGAAGGAATTGGCGGACCAACTCCGCAACGTTGGTGCACCCGTTAGTGAAGATCGTCTGGTTCTACAGATGGTTACTGGCCTCTCCGAGGTATTTAGTGGCGTTGGGACCCTACTTCATCAAAGTAACCCTCTCCCAACGTTCTATCAAGCCCGCTCCATGCTAACTTTGGAAGAAGCCGAATTGGCTAAGAAGGCGGCTACCAGGGCAAGTTTTATGGTCATGATGACGTCCTCCACAAATTCTCCAGGGTGTGTTGATAATTCAGGCCAAAATCGTGCTCACGGTGGAGGCAAGAATACTAGGAAAAATAATGAAAGAAATCGTGGTGGCAAACGCGGTGGTAACGTCAGCAGTACCGGCGGCAGTAGGCCCCACCCCATCAATAGTGGGCCTCAGCCCCACTGGTCCCAGCCTTAGGCCCCCTGACCGTGGGCCTGGACCAGTAGGCAGTGGCCCAACAATCTCGGCTTTTCAGCGCCTCCAACCCACGATAATTAGGCCCAATTTCAGCCTTCTTTTCGGCCCAGCTACTCCAGCCCGGTCTCGGTCCAGCGATCCAGTAGGGTACCGGGTCAGCAGGGAGGCAGGCTTGGGCCCCACCAGGCCCATCATGCAGCGGGCCCTACTTCTACCGACATCGAAGCTGTGATGCATACGCTTGGAATAAATCCTTCGGACCCAAATTGGTACATGGACACCGGCGCCACTACTCATATGACATCCGATTCAGGTACTCTCTCGTCTTATTCTAATTTGAGCAACAATCGTAGTATAATTATTGGTAATGGTAGTTCAATTTCAATTCGTGGTTATGCTCATAAAACATTGTCTCCCCCCTCATCCACACCTTATTTTGAAAAATACCCTTCACGCTCCAAAATTGATTAAAAATTTGGTGTCTGTCTGAAAATTCACCACAGATAATTCAGTGTCCATAGAATTTGATCCATTTGTGTTCTCTGTGAAAATTTTCAAAACGGGGAGTCCTCTCATGAGGTGTGATTGTAGGGGTGATCTTTATCCTATCACATCATGTTCTGGTCCATCGAGTCAAGCCTTGCTGTCAGCGTTTGCAACCCTTGCTCCTTCCTTGTGGCATGCTCGTCTAGGTCATCCGGGATCGTCTATTTTGTCTTCCTTAGAGAAAATAATTTTATTTCTTGTAAGGGTGAGCATAGCACTCCGAATTGTCAATCTTGTTCTTTAGATAAAATAGTTAAGTTGCCATTTGTAGACTCTAATTCTCATACTTTAATGTCATTTGATATTATTCATAGTGATCTATGGACGTCTCATGTTCTTAGTTCTTTGGATCATCGGTATTATGTTCTTTTTTGGATGATTATTCTAAATTTTTGTGGACTTTTCCAATAGCAAAAAAATCTCAAGTTTTTTCCATCTTCTTAAAATTTAGAGCATTCATTAGAACCCAATTTGAACGTGAAATAAAAAATATCCAATGTGATAATGGCAAAGAATATGACAATGGGGTGTTTCGGGAATTTTGTGCAAATAATGAGATCAATTTTCGTTTTTCTTGCCTTCATACGTCTTCACAAAATGGGAAAGTCGAACGCAAAATTCGTACCATTAATAATATTGTCCGCACTTTACTAATTCATGCTTCCATACCCCCGTCTTTTTGGCATCATGCTCTACAAATGACTACATATCTTCTTAACATTATTCCTTCCAAATGTTTGACATATTTGTCCCCCCTTCAAATTTTATATAATAAGACCCCTTCGTATTCACATCTTAGGGTCTTTGGGTGCTTGTGTTATTCACTCTTTCCGTTCACCACAATTACCAAACTTCAGGTCCGTTCTACCCCCTGTGTGTTCTTGGGTTATCCGTCTAATCATCGTGGTTACAAATGTTTGATTTATCTTCTGATAAAATCATCATTAGTCGCCTTGTAATTTTTTATGAATCCCAATTCCCGTTTGCTAAGGTTAGTACTCCCGTGCCTAGTTCGTATAATTTTTTGGATGATGGTATATCCCCGTATATTATTCACCATTTTTCAAACGTCTCCCACACCCAAAATTCACCAGCGGCCCCACTGCCCGCTGCCCCACTACCCCATCACGAGCTACAGTGCCCAGTATAGTCACTAGGCCAGTTTCAGGGCCAGTCCAGCCCAATTCTGAAACTGGTCCAGTTCATACACATGTTTACCATAATGGGTCAGCAGGCCCACTGCCTGCTGGCTGGTCCGTCCCGAGTCCAGAAAATTCCCAAAATTCGCCGAATTCTTCCTCGAGTCATAGATCGGTCACTCGTAGTCAACGGGGTGTTTTTAAATCAAAAAGACATTTTAATTTACATTTTAATATTCTTAAATCACCCTACCCCGTAATCTTGTGTCTGCATTAAATGACCCGAATTGGAAAATTGCTATAACCGATGAATATAATGCTATTATTGATAATAAGACGTGGGAGTTAGTACCCCGTCCATCTGGTATTAATATTATTAGGTCTACGTGGATTTTTGCTCATAAGAATAATTCGGATGGTTCATTTGCCCGACATAAGGCGCAACTTGTGGGTGATGGTAAAACTCAGCAGGTTGGTGTGGATTGTGGTGAGACGTTTAGTCCAGTGGTCAAGCCGGCTACCATTCGCATTGTGCTTAGCTTGGCTCTTTCGAAAGCATGGCCTATTCATCAATTAGATGTAAAGAATGTTTTCCTACATGGTGATCTCAAGAAAACAGTCTATATGCATCAGCCTTTGGGATTTAGGGATCCCAAACATCCTCATCATGTCTGTTTGTTGAAGAAGTCCTTATATGGGCTTAAGCAGTCTCCACGGGCTTGGTATACGCGGTTTGCCGACTATATTTTGACTATTGGGTTCACTCACAGCAGGTCGGATAATTCCTTGTTCATCTACCATTGTGGTTCGTCCTTGGCCTATATTCTGTTATATGTGGATGATATTATTTGACTGCCTCTTCCGATCGATGCCTTACGCAAGTCTATCATGACAATGCTCAACTCTGAGTTTGCTATGAAAGACTTGGGGCCCTTAAGTTATTTTTTAGGGATTGCTGTCACTCGTCATACCGGTGGGTTGTTCTTATCCCAAAGAAAGTATGCAGCTGAGATCATTGAGAGGGTTGGGATGTCATCATGTAAGTCCACTTCCACTCCAGTTGATACTAAGCCCAAGCTTAGTGCCGCGGCCGGCGTACCATACGAGGATCTGACCCGCTATCGCAGTTTTGCAGGGGCCCTTCAGTATCTTACATTCATGAGACCTGATATTACGTATGTCGTACAGCAGGTGTGTTTGTTTATGCATGATCCCAGAGTTGAGCACATGAATGCGTTCAAACGCATCCTTCGGTATATTAAGGGTACGCTTGACTATGACTTGCATTTATATCCTTCATCCATGTCGACACTTGTCTCGTATACAGATGCTGATTGGGGTGGCTGTCCGGACACCAGACGGTCTACGTCTGGTTATTGTATGTTTCTTGGTAATAACTTGGTCTCATGGTCTGCGAAGCGTCAGTCGACTTTATCCCGTTCCAGTGCAGAGGCTGAGTATCGAGGGGTAGCTAATGTGGTCTCTGAATTATGTTGGTTACGTAATTTGCTATTAGAGCTTTATTGTCCCATTCAGAAAGCGATCTTGGTTTATTGTGATAATATTAGTGTCATCTACCTTTCTGGTAATCCGGTTCAACACCAGTGCACTAAGCATATCGAGATGGACATTCACTTTGTTTGCGAAAAGGTTGCTCGTGGTCAAGTTCGCGCTGCCATGTCCCGTCCAGGTATCAAATTGTCGACATCTTTACAAAGGGTCCTCCCTCGGTCCTTTTTGAAGATTTTAGGGACAGTCTCAGCGTTCAAAGACCGCCCTCTATGACTTCGGGGGTGTGTTAAATATACATATGATATACAATATATCATATGTATATTTCGGATTTTGTATATTAGTTTAGGTAATATTTGAGTATAATTAGTATTGTATACTTACCATAATTATAAATCTTATGATAAATCTTTTAAATTCAAACATAAAAAAAAATTTATTATCTTTTAAAATCTGTTAAGTCATTAAATTCCTAAATAGTCTTTTAAAATTGCTAAATTTATTTATCCCAAAATATTTTTTTTAAATCCTGGATACACCCTTTACCGTCAAAGGAAGGAAAATAAAATGGACCAATAGATATGAAGAGAAACTTAAGAAGAGGGAAAATGTGAGTAGCTGTTGGCGGCGGCAGTAAAAATAATGTCCTCACATGCACTATCAGCGCGTCCATCTCATTTCTTTTAAAAAGTACTTGATCATATTTATATTTTTAGCTCTATCTGTTAAACATTTTGTTTATCAATGGAATTAAGGACCAGACAATTAAAGCATTTTCTTTCACTGCATTCACATTCCTAAAGACCATTTCAACACTGATAAGCCTATATGGACTTTTACTAACAGTGGTACTTTCTCTATCAAATCTTGTTATGATCTCATTGAATCTCCAACATCTGAAGATAGGAACTTTCAGTGGATATGAGAATTTGATTGCCCAAATAACAGGATTTCTAGCAGATCGTACCTCCATCACATTGGTGTAAATATTGATCATATCTGCCCAATGTGTAAAAAGAATGAGGAAATCAATGACCATATCTTTTTAAAATGTGGTATTGTTATTGCTTTCTGGACTTCTATGAGAGTAGATAGCACTACTTATAATAATAAAGATCATTGGATACTTTACATTAGAAATCTAAATAATACTTTAGTGAATCATACTTTGCTATGGACTGAGTTATTTTCTTTTGTGATATGAAAGCTTTGGCTTAATAGAAATCATAACAATTAAAAATAATACTAGTCATAACCTGTCCTTAACTTCTGTTTTGAATAATGCCTCTGAATATGTTCGAATATTAATATATAATCAATCACATAACAGAGGGAAGATCTTACAGGATTGTTGTGTTGTGGACAGATCATTGTCCTAAAAGACGATTTCGCCTAGCCTCGGTGCAAGCTGTCTCCGGCGGCCGTCCTCCAGGATTAACACAACGCCGATCGAAGTGTGCACTCACAAAGATCGGATAGAGTAACCGAATCCTTTTACTCAAAACAAAAACAAATTTTTTTCTCTTCCTCAGTCAGTTTGCTAAAGCCTCCTTTTATAGATGAAAGCAAGGTGTGAACACTTTAATTCAATCCTGAAAATTCGAACCAATCAGTTTTGAAAATCCAAAAGTCTTTCGTAAATATCAAAGTTTTTTTTTTTTATAGAAACTAAGCACAATTTGAAAACTGTAAAGTGTTTCGTAAATACCAAAACGAAACAAATAGTGGAAAATTTTCTTGAACAAATAAAACTTTGTTTCTTCACAAACTTTCAAAACTTTGAAGCTAGTTTCCAGCAATCCCCACAAGATTAAGAGTTTAAATACCATTTTAGAAGTTTGAGCAAAAATTAGAGTTCTGTGCGTAAGTGCTAATGTCTTGCGACATGAATTAACACATAGTGTCACCAAACTAAGACCCACATCCCATCGAGTGATTTGCATCTTGAACTCAATGGAAAGTTTGTGAGACCGCTGTATGGGACATGCATTTCACTCAACAAATTTGGTTACTCCGTGAATAATAGTTTGCGCCTTATACTTGCCATACGCCTCATGCCCGGATGCTCATATGTGCTCTAGGGAGATGACCTTGTTTCTCCCATAGAAGCGGCCAAACTTTCACACCTAAGTAGGTGGATCCCATCAAGTGTGTGCTACCTCACACCACCACACATGTGGATATGGGTCCATTAAGAGTCAAATTGTCCATCCTTCACACATTGGTAGCAAGCACTACATACACAATTACAGGGATGGAAACACAGTAGTGCTCCTGAATTATTACCCATGTTACCCTTTGAACATTACAATGCAAAGTAAGGATCCATGAGCATAATTCACTCAATGGGTCTCAATCCCATCCCCTTAGATGATTCCAAAACCATCTTTTTACAAAGGCCTTTTGTTAACGGATCCGCAAGATTCTTTTCAGACTTTACATAGTCCAGTGAAATCACTCCACTAGCCAGCAGCTCTTTGACAACCTTGTGTCTCAACCGAATGTGTCTCTTCTTTCCATTGTATGCACTATTCTTTGCAACTCCAATAGCAGCTTGAGAATCACAATGCATCGCAATCGACGGAGCTGGCTTCCCCTACAATGGGATATCTGATAGTAGGTTTCTCAATCATTCTGCCTCACATGTTGCCAATGCAAGGGCAAAATAAATACAGAAACAAAATTTTCATCCAACACATATTCCTCAGTCAAGAAAGCAGTTATAAAATCTGGACCAAAATCAATTTCTTTTCTTGCCCTTTTACTCTTTCTAGGTTCGACGCATGAATCAACTGAGGGAGTAAGAGTATCACTAGCAGGTAATGCAATATCATTCACATGACATTCATTTTTCATAGAAAATATATGCTCAAAGAATTCAGCGGCTCTAGATTCAATAATATTTCCACATGCATATGATCCATTTGTATTCTTAGTAAGAAAACGATATGCAACACTATGATATGCATAACCAATAAAAATGAAATCAACAGTTTTTGGTCCAATCTTATCATGTTTAAACTACTAGGTACCCCAACTTTATCAAGACACCCCCACACTTTAAAAAATTTCAGATTAGGATCACGTCTTTTCCAAGTTTCATACGGAGTCTTATCAAGCTTCTTATGAGGTACTCTGTTTAACACATGACATGCTGACAGTATAGCCTCCCCCACATGTTATCAGGAAGTCCCGAACTAATCAACATAACATTCATCATATTTTTCAGAGTTCGATTTTTCCTTTAAGCTATTCTATTTTGCTCAGAGGTGTAAGGGGCAGTCAATTCATGTATTATTTCATTTTCCTCCCATAGTTTCTTAAAGGTAGTAGGATCATACTCACCACCCCGATCACTTCTAAGCCTTTTAATCTTTCGATTAAGTTGGTTTTCTACCTCAGCTTTGTAAATTCTAAACATGTCCTTAGCTTCATCTTTAGACCTAAGGAGATACACCACAGTGTAACGGGAACAATCATCAACAAAGGTTATGTATATCTTTTCCCGTCTCTACTAGAATGGTTTCTGAAATCTCCTAAATCACTATGTACCAGTTCAAGCAAGTCAGATTGTCTTTCAATAGACGAGAAAGGTTTCTTGGCATACTTGGCCTCAACACACACTTCACATTTAGTGAATTCAGAATTGGACAAATTAGGAATTAGGTTTAAGTTTTTAAGTCGTTTAATCGATGCAACATTCACATGTCCAAGTCTAGAATGCCACGGGTCAAGAGACTCAGCGATGTAAGCAAAAGAGGTACTAGCGAATTTATTCATATTTTTGGAAACAACATCAAAAATAAATAACCCTCCATTACAGAAACCCTTTCCCACAAATTCTCCATTTCTAGTTAACATAAGTCGATTAGAGTCAAAGGTCAATTTCAATCCATCCTTCATAAGCAAACAACCAGATATAAGGTTTCTACGCATTTCAACCACATGCAAAACATTAGTAAGAGTAAGAAAATTTTCAGAAGTAAGTTTTAAAAAAATCTTTCCTTTTCCGAGCACGTTGGCAGAGGCCGAATTGCTCATGAACTCGTTCTCTCCTTCAACTTTAAAGGACGCATTAATGGGCAATTTGGAGACTGCAAAAGTTTCAACTCCCGAAAGAACGAAAACAGTAGCTCATCGGGCAAATACAAACAATATGAAGGGCTAAAAAGGAAAAAGACGAAAATATTTTAATAAAATAATCAAGACTAAAGTAGTAGTTATTTTGTTGTTATATATTTCGTAAATAAAGAACGCATTAAGGGGTAATTTCGGGACTGCAGTCCAGAAATGGACCAAAATAGTGGCTCTTTGGGCAAATACGGACAACTTCAAGGGTAAAAATGTAAAAACACGAAGACGCCGAAAATGTTTTAATAATCCAGAGAGATAATAATTAAATAAATCGATAATGGAGATCTATTTGTAAATTACATACACACACCGAGTCCAACTCGTCCACCACTTGCCAGTTCAATAACGCGTTAAAGACAACAAAATATCTCTGCTTCTCCAGTTACCGGCAAGAGACAAACAAACAAACAAACGCCGTTAATGTTAACGATGGACGTGAATGGATTTAACGGAGTTGAGAAAGAGTATATACGGAAGCATCATGTTCATGAGCCTACGGAAAATCAATGCAGTTCGTTTCTAGTCAAGCACATTCGAGCACCTGTTCATCTTGTTCGTCCTTACTCTTTCTCCTTAATTAATTTCTTATATATATGTACTTACTTATGTGGAGTTGTGAATGTTCGAGATCGATTGATTTATTTGAATATCTTGAAGCTAAAACATCAGTTTTGTTATATTTGCGATTATATAAATCGGCATAATAAAGTGTTTATTGACTGTTCGTACGGTATCGAGAAATAGTATACAACACAAATCGGTATAATTGTAAGTGTTTATTTTGACTATTCGGCCTATTTGACAAATACATATTGATTTAAAATTACGAAGATTGTGATATTTGACTAATACACTTGAATGAGGTAAAAAAATAATTTGTGGATATCTTGACCGGTTTCCTAGTGTTTGTATTGATGTGTTGTGTTTTTTTCGTTTTTCTAAGAAAATAAGATGTCAGTAGGCTTTGATATTGGTCAAATTTGTATAGAAGATACAACAACAACATACACAGTGTAGTCTCACTAGTGGGGTGTGGGGAGGATAGAGTATACGCAGATCTTATCCCTATCTTGGGAGGTAGAGAGACTGTTTCAATAGACTCTCGGCTCAGAATAAAGCAAAAACAAAACAGATCAACAAGAAAAGGAACAATAACAAATTTGTATAGAAGATGAAACCTAGAAAATTTGAATTGTTTCCTGTTTTAGGTTAAGCAAAGAGTGTTGTTATCTTCTTTGAGTTTCAGTATTTTTTAGCTGTTTGGTTTATCTGGTCTTGAAAGTCTCTTATACTACTCGTTTGGTTAGTTGTATGAGTAAAAATCCTGGCATAAAGCTCTTCATTAGTAATGTGATGTTTTGTATAAGGTAAAGAATACATAAATGAGCATTACAAGGATTAGCTGTCTTTGATTTTGGCATCGCAATCTCTGCTTAATTAATTATTCCCTCCGTCTCAATTTAAGTGTCTTAAATGAAGGGAGACTTTTGAATCTGGTGGTCTTAAAATACACACGTGTGTAGTCCTTTAAATCTTGTGATATTAAACTTGCCATGTAGAATGTTGGAATTGGAAAACTTGCGAAATATAGGAAGAGGCACTCTTTTTGTGGCAGACCAAAAAAGAAAAGTTAGACAATTAAATGTTTTGTATAAGGTAAAGAATACATAAATGAGCATTACAAGGATTAGTTGTCTTTGATTTTGGCATCGCAATCTCTGCTTAATTAATTATTCCCTCCGTCTCAATGTAAGTGTCTTAAATGAAGGGAGACTTTTGAATCTGATGGTCTTAAAATACACAGTGTGTAGTCCTTTAAATCTTGTGGTATTAAACTTGCCATGTAAAATGTTGGAATTGGAAAACTTGCGAAATATAGGAAGAGGCACTCTTTTTGTGGCAAACCAAAAAAGAAAAGTTAGACAATTAAATGGTGACGGAGGGAGTATGTATTTGAAAGAAATAATCCCCTTGATTATTTTCATTAATTGAAAGGCTATATATACAAGTTAATATTTTTATAATAGAAGAATCATATTCCTATTCTATTTCTAAAACCTTATTCTACCATAATTCTAACTATACAATTATGGTAAGTGTATAACACTAATTAAGGTAACCTTTACACTACAATATACTACAAATATATATACCATATATACAAGATTGTCTTGTCCTCAATACACACGAGAATGGGCCACTGCTTGGCCGAAAGCCCATGCTAGCCTACGGCCGAGAGCCCCTCTGCCGGGCCGGGCACCATCCATCTCGCACCGTCGCTTGCTTTGTCGCTTTAATCCAAATGATATATATGTGATATACACTCTCTTGTATATTGATGTATATCACATGTATATTGCTCGTTTAACACACCCCCGCGATCATAGCGGACGATTTTCGAAAGCCGAGACTCGTCCCTAAAATCTTCAAAGAGAACCGCTATTTGGTAGACCCTTTGTAAAGATGTCTGCAATTTGATAACGAGACGGGACATGGCATACGCGAACTTGACCCTTTGCAACCTTTTCACGGACAAAGTGAATGTCCATTTCGATATGCTTGGTGCGTTGGTGTTGAACGGGGTTACATGAAAGGTAGATGGCACTAATGTTATCGCAATATACCAAGGTTGCCTTCTGAATGAGGCAATGAAGCTCCAAAAGCAAATTACGTAGCCAACATGATTCGGAGACCACATTCGCTACCCCTCGATATTCTCGCCTCGCACTTGAGCGTGATAGAGTTGCTCGACGTTTTGCCGACCGGAGACCAAGTTGTTGCCAAGGAACATACAGTAGCCAGAAGTCGACCGTCTGGTGTCGGGACAACCACCCCAATCAGCATCCATGTAGGAGACAAGCGTAGATGTAGATGACGGATACAAGTGCAACCCATAGTCTAGTGTCCCCTGAATATACCGAATGATGCGTTTGATTGCATTCATGTGCTCAACTCTGGGATCATGCATGAATAAACACACCGCCGAACCGCATATGTAATATCCGGTCCGGTAAAGGTAAGATATCTTGGAGGGCCCCCGCAAGATCGCGATAGCGGGTCGGGTCCTCGTATGGTGCACCCTGTTGTGGCACTTAGCTTTGGGTTTGCATCAATTGGCGTGGAAGTGGACTTACAGGATGACATCCCAGCCCTCTCGATAATCTCAGAAGATACTTCCGTTGAGACAAAACAACCCACCCGAATGACGTTTAACGGCAATCCCCAAAAAATAACTCAAAGGCCCTAAGTCTTTCATAGCAAACTCGAACCGAGCATGGTCACGATAGGGCGGCGCAAGGCATCGGAAGAGGCGGTCAAGATGATATCATCTACATACAAGAATGTAGGCCAAGGACAAACCACGGCGGTAGATGAACAAGGAATTATCCGACTGCTATGAGTGAACCCAATAGTTGAAACAAAGTCGCAAATCGTGTATACCAGTGCCCGTGGAGATCGCTTAAGCCCATATAATGATTTCTTCAACAAACGAGACATGATGAGGGCGGTTGGGATCCCCGAAACCCAACGGCCGATGCATATAGACCGTTTCCTCGAGGTCACCATATAGAAAAGCATTCTTGACATCCAACTGATGAATTGGCCAAGTCTCTGAAAGAGCCAAGCTAAGCACAGTGCGAATGGTAGCCGGTTTGACCACTGGACTAAACGTCTCACCACAATCAATTTCAACCTGCTGAGTCTTACCATCACCAACAAGTCGCGCCTTATGTCGAGCAAAGGACCCATCGGAATTCTCCTTGTGAGCAAAAATCCACATAGACCTGATAACATTAATACCATATGGACGGGGCACCAACTCTCACGTCTTATTAGCAATAAGAGCATTATATTCATCAGTCATAGCAAGTTTCCAATTAGGGTCATTTAATGCGGACACAGGATTGCGGGGCAAGGGGGATCTACAGACATCCGAATGTAAATTAAAATATCTTTTAGGTGTAAAAATAACCCGCTGACTACGAGTGACCGGTCTATGACTCGAGGAAGAATTGAGGGAATTTTGGAAATTTTCTGGGCTCGGGACGGACTGGCCAGCAGGCAGTGGGCCTGCTGGCCCAAATCGGTAAAAACTGGGCTCGGTTTCTGGACCAATTCCAGAATTGGGCTGGACTGGCCCAATAGCTGGAACTGTTCCAGTGGCTGGACCAGTAGGGTGTGACGGTACTGTGGGGCCAGCGGGCAGTGGCAAAAGTTGAGAGAAAACTTTTGTGTAGACCTAGTCTCTTGATACCATGAAAGAAATAATCCCCTTGATTATTTTCATTTGAAAGGCTATATATACAAGTTAATATTTCCATAATAGAAGAATCCTATTCCTATTCTATTTCTAAAACCTTATTCTACCATAATTCTAACTATACAATTATGGTAAGTGTATAACACTAATTAAGGTAACCTTTACACTACAATATACTACAAATATATATACCATATATACAAGATTGTCTTGTCCTCAATACACACGAGAATGGGCCACTGCTTGGCCGAAAGCCCACTGCTGGCCTACTGGCCGAGAGCCCTCTGCTGGGCTGGGCCAGTCCACTGCTGCACTGCTGCTTTGCTGCTTTAATCCAGTGATATATATGTGATATACACTGCTGTATATTCAGTGTATATCACATGTATATTGCTCTGTTTAACAGTATTATACTGTTGTCTTGTGGTAAAATAATTTATGGATTATCATTTTCGCATAGCAAACCCTGTATTATGATTCTTGCGTAACTTGGTTGTGAACCAAATGATCACTTGACGAACTACCTAATGCAAGTGCTTATAATGAACAAAGACAAAAGGCTAAATGCATGAGCAATTGATATGTTCATTGATTATGCAAAAGGAGCAAATGACTTATTTGCAGTTATTCTCGAAGTTGATTGCCTTATGCTTTTTACTTTGAGTGAAGTTCTCTGGTAACATAAATGAAACTTGCATTTTATAATTTGTGTTCAGCCAGTCCTAATGATTGTTGGGTCTTCCTCTTTTTATCAGGTTTGGTCATTGGTTAGGCGGTTTGATCAGCCACAAAAGTACAAGCCCTTTATCAGCAGGTGCATCGTGCAAGGAGATCTTGAGATTGGTAGTCTTAGGGAAGTTGATGTCAAGTCGGGCCTCCCTGCAACAACGAGTACTGAGAGATTGGAGCTTCTTGATGATGATGAGCACATCTTAAGTGTCAGGATTGTTGGTGGGGATCACAGACTTAGGGTATTAAACAATTCTCTCTTATTTGGTTTTTTTTTTTTTTCCCCATTATTTTTTCTGATTTTTAACAACTTAGAGATTTTGTTGTTATTAAGTACACTTGAAAATGGGTTTCTTTCTCAGTGGATGACCATTTCTATGGTAGAAGATTGCCTCCAAACTAGTTAGAGTACCAAAATAAGCTTCTTACTTGAATCACTTTGTATACTTCTGATTTCTAATTTACAGTTCTATTTTTCAAGTGCTTAGTCATATGTGTGTATAGAGGATTAGTAGTCTGCAATGCCTACTAATCCTCTTCCTCTAAATAGCCTACAACTTGTCAACAAAAAAGTAGGTTTGCAGTTTGTGTTTTCTAGGCAAAAATTTAAGCATGTTTCTCATTTGAAGGATTAATGTGTTCTCTTTTAGATTGATGCTTTTCGGAATTAAGCTTTAGTGCTGTGATCATAGTGAAGGCACTTTCTCTGAGTTACGTTATACCTTTAATGTCCCCTTTGACTTGTGTGTTGAGAACTGGAGACAATAGATCAGTTGTTAGGCATTTGAGGGATATATAAGTGTGTATCTTCCTGATGCAAATCATTTCTTAGAGCCAACTATTGGTTCTTTGATTTGCAAAAACGATTAAGGTTTGTTCTTAAACACACCAAAAATAACAAACATTGACCATTTAAAAAAAACACACTGTAGATATAATCAGGTTGTTTGTTGTGAAAATCTTCTGAACTAAAGCAACACTCTAATTGATAGTGCATTATGAAACTGATGATCAATACAGCACCAAGTGAGTTATTTAGCTCTTGTGGTTATTCTTAACAGAGAGCCGAGCATGTGCTTTTAAAAGTATGATAAGCTTTGTCGGAAGGTCTACCAGAAGGCCGAGAAAGAATCAATTTAAATTGCAATCTTATTGGTAATAAAGGGAGGATGATACATTATGTAGCACAGTGTAGGTGTCTGATTGGGTTAAGGAATTGGAATGCGGAACATTGAAAATTGAATGCTCTATGAATGGGTTGTCATGTCCTGTAAAGGCAAGTGTAATTACATTCAATTAAATATTGTGCACTGTATTTTGCCCTTATCTCTTCTTTTCTGTTTTTTCTTTTCCAGAATTACTCATCAATCATATCTGTCCACCCGGAGGTGATTGATGGAAGACCTGGGACACTAGTGATTGAATCATTTGTGGTGGACGTGCCCGAAGGAAACACCAAAGACGAGACGTGTTACTTTATTGAAGCATTAATCAAATGCAACCTAAAATCACTTGCTGATGTTTCAGAGCGGCTTGCTGTGCAGGACAGGACAGAACCCATTGATCAGGTCTAAATATTCAGGAAGATGTTCTGAAGGTTATTACACTAAGGATGAAGCTTCCTCAAGGCTGTTAGTTCTCCTGAGCTTTGGAGGTGGACTGTATGTGGCTGCTCTCTTCAATAGTCCCCAGTGCTTAAGTGCTCCACTTTTTTTTCTTTTTTCGCGGTGTATGTTTAGGGTTCAGTCATATTACTCGTTGTTTGTAGTATTCAGAACCACAGGTTTTACAAGGATTTGTACACACATTGTAAATGGATGAAAAGACTAGTCTGTTTCAATTCTTAGAATTTTGATAGTGGTTGTGGCCTGTGGGTATGTCACTTCTTACTTTAGCGTCGTTCCAGGGTTTATTGACTCTATAGTTATTAAGTCGCATTTGTGGTCTCTAGTTGCAGTAAATAATGGAGTACAGGGGAAATTCTATTTACTGAATAGAAGCACATTTAAGGCTTCAAAAGTCCATGAGCTAATGCTGTACAGACTTGTTATAGAGAAATGCATCTTGCTCTAGATCTACAAAGAGTTGTTAATGTTAACTGAGAAAGACAGCCATATTTCTGCTGAGGTTCTTTCAATGGCCATGTTTATTGAATTGACCCTTACTGGTCGCAGATGATCTGAATAACAGTAGTTGGTAACTGCAGGCGGCAAAACTACATGTAAGCTTGTGGTCAGTGGCCGTGTGTTTGCTATGCATTAGAATGTGACGTGCTTTTTTTCTCCGACAGAAGTTGCCTCTTTCAGAAGTTTGAAGGTGAAATAGACTTTTAGATGACTAAATCTAAGCTATTTTTCTGACTTTTACTAACAGCTTTCTGTTATCATTGACTATTCACATTTGCCATAGAAAAAGCAAACAAACGAAAAAGTTGATTCCACAATTCTTACTTATTTTTCATTTCCTGATCAGAAGTGTTAGAATATCATCTGAACCCCAGAAAGACAATACTACGAATTGAGAGTAAGGTGTGAACCATGAACATTTCTCTGAATTTATTCAGAAGTATAATTCACCAGATGAAATTCCATAAGGTTGTTGATGTGGAATGCTTTGACATATACCAGAATTTGAGATTTGAGTAAATCCTGCAGATGCCTAAAGTTCATAGTCATACTCTTGAGTTCTGAAATTTATGACACTGTCGTCGACTCGTCGTGTAATTCAAACATTAAGGCATCAGGAAAATGATGAACATAAGCCAGATGGTTTCCAGAAATATAAGTCTTGACCTTTTTTTACTTTTTAAGGTTGTAAATTTGAAGAATACACATATATTGGATTGTATAGCATGCCAGACCTGAGCTGAATCATGCATTTCCTAAATTGATCAAGAGGCAAGGGTCATGCTCGGGCAGCTGTCGACTGTGCACGCCAGTATGTCTCTATAGTCTCGAGATATCCTGAACGAGTCGTAGACTTTACCATCTCTGCTCTTTTTGTACTCAAACAACAGATTTGAATGATCAAATGCTGTCAACTTCACAAATCCATGGTCATAATCCCTGAAGATACTCCATTTAGTTTGGATGGGGGTAAAATCTGAAAGGCTTGCTCCAGCTCCTCCAGCAGCAACATGTATAGTTCCATTCAAGGCGCCCTTATAAAAGTGCTTCTCGTTGTTTGTACAAATATTCTGACAGCAACAAGAAAGTGTTATCTACTTATCTTTGCATCAGTCAAATAAAAGAATGTGGAACTATTTCATCTAAGAAATAATGTAAACGCTATACCATATGGTCACTAAATGTCAAATGGCAGGCAAAATAACATCCTAAAATTTGCTTTTCCTTTTACAATGAATGATAAAATATCAGATTCAGAAGTTCCAAATATACCTGATAGATGGGACATGTCCTTTCGTAGTTATGAACATGGCCGAATATGGCTATATCAACTTTATACTTCTGCCAGAGTTTTTGAAGGCTTTCCCTACCCATAGGTTCTGCAAAAGATCCTTGATCAGCATAAGAAGAATCTGAAGAATAGCCCAGTACCCGATGAGCAAGAAAGATCAGCCACGGTTGTTTTTGTCTGTCTACAGATGCCAGACAGTGTTCAATGAAGTTATATTGCTCGGTTCCCTCCCTCCAATCGTGTTCTGTATCAGCTATGCAGAAACGGAACATACCATAGTCGGTAGAATACCTGAGAGAAGAAAACAGCAATATTGGAACTAGTATCTCAAAGAACTGTCGGACACAAAAGGATAACTAGTGGAGGGACAGATAAAATGACATTCTTCAAAAGATTATATTCCACAAATAGAAGAATGATTGGCAGTCACGGATACAGTGAGGTTCATAGTTGAGCGATGATTATATGTCATGAAATTTGGAAAAAGAACCAATAGAAGTGAAATAATCAGATAGGTAAAATCACCATACCAGAACTTATCCCTGTTTTCTGTGGGAACATAAAACATATTCTGAATTAAAACTCCACATTCTCCACCTGAATCCATATTCCCATAAAATGACCCCGTACCAGGCCAGTCACGCTCATGGTTACCACTGCAGAAAGAAATTAAGAATTACCCAAAGCAAGCAGAAAATTCTTAAGTGTTCGACAAGGTTCTCCGTAGAACTGCAGCATACCTAGCAAGCATATAAGGTATAGTTGAAGCAATTGGCTCAATCTGAGAAGTAAACTGATCCCACTGTGAAATGTAGCCGTTGGCATAACAGATATCACCAATGTGGAATACTATGTCAATGTTCTCAAAATCATTAATAAGCTGATTGGTAGTGTTAAGGGCGCCAGGTTGAAATTGATTATATTCATTGGAGCCATCAGCTTCATCCTGCAGTTTGGAAAGATGAAGCAGATCATTACAAGATCAACCTGATCAAAATAGTTAATTTCAGAATGCTTATCCAGGGCTATTAAATTCTATGATTTTCCCAAGTAAATTTTAATCAGTCCAGAGATATCAAAAGAAAAAAGACCCGGGGGGGGGGGGGGGGGGGGGGGCTATTCTGTCGTGAAAACTGTTGCATATTCAATATCTGCAGATCATGCTAACTATACCAACAAGCAAAATATTTAAAGTACAAAGAAAATCTTGGTTAGATTGCATATAAGAGAAGACGCTCTTCTCTTAGGTTCTTTTTACCAATGCAACACAGGAAACGCGTCCGTTTTGTCATCCCTGCAGCTTTCCGGATTTTGAATTGAACGCGTAGCTAGGACCCTCCAAATTCTGTTTGAGCTACATGCAGACATAAAATGATCACAATTCTTTGTTCTTTGGCACACTCGTGCATTTAAGTAGTGCCAATACAACTGACTACAACAACATTTATCAGCCCCAACTAGTTGATCTATCCACCTTGAGGCGTAAAAATCCAGTTGGATCAAATATGGATTTGCACCAAACATGTCCACTCTATAACTGCCAAACCAATTGACCAGTGCAACACATTGTCATTTTCCTTTCCCCTCGTTCTCTCACCTTCCTCCGGAAGGTGCTTGTTCTCAAAATAAATTACTATTTGCCTTCTTATGCTACTCTGCTATTGATAAAAGCTTTTCCTGGCTCTCCTCCCCCATAAACTTGACAATCCATATGGAAAGATAACAAAAGATTCACAATTAGTAATCAAATAATATGCAGCAGCACAAAAAGAAAGAAAAATAATGATAATGCATACCCAAGGAATGCAAATCAGTAATGAAAGGATATGGTAAGCTTTCCAGATAAATGATAAATCAACACTATCAGGATAAAGTTGAAGATAAAGGTTCTAGCAATCTACTTGAATCTGAAGAGATTACAAACCTTTCCCATGTCTCCAAAAATGACAATATGTTGTATAGAGTTTTGACCAGGATAAGGAGATGATTTAAATTGATACATCTGATTCCAGATATACGTGTCATTTAAGAATCTATGACCAAGCTTGTAGGTATACCTGCAAAGACCAAGACGCAGCATGATCCAGAGTTTCACCTACTAAAATGAAACACAAGATTCCACAATTCTATAGAAGGTAATAGGTTGAACTCATCTATAAATATGATGAAGTTAATTGTCGTTTTAGAAGTACCACATCTTGACATTGAGTTTAGGAATGTTAAGTGAAAACCAAAGCTTCTGTAATGGAAGTACACATTCCCAAATCAATTCTCAATGTTCCAATGGAAGAATGAAGACATGTATGCCAAATCTGTACACAGTCCTCACACACAGGTTAAAAAACATACAGTTTGTTCGGCCACAATTCTTTTAGAAAACTAGTGTGGATGAATCCAGGGTCACGCCATCCAACAGTTCGTGCCGGTGCACCTGAAAGTGGCATCATATATGAGAAAAACCATAGTTGATCCACCATAACATTTGACACAATTAGGTAACATGTTTTATACCCTGAAATACTTTCCAAATTTTGTTAAGCTTCCTAGGTGTAAGTACCAAAAGAAGTCTATAGTTAGAATACGACATTGTCAACTAATCCAAAAGTATCATTATCAAAACGACTGATTCTCGTGGGGCAAGATCTTATGTTACACGTACATTGTTCTGGAATATTTTCTGTATAATAACATAGAAGGTGATTTACAGTGTGGAATTTGAATATACGTTCATCATACCTATGTTTTACCTTATGATTCTCTTTCATGCTAATGCTCTTATAACTTATCAGTTGGATGTATCCAATTCTCCATTAAGCAGTTAGTCATGAATTAACCCAGTTCTACTCCTTAACCAAAATTATACTCAAATGTAAAAGAGTTCAACGCACCACACATGCTGTTGCGGTCAAATGTCAATGTCCCTGCTGGAGTACGCCGCTGTTGTCCTCCCTTCGGACCCCATTCCACGAAAGGCTCTGCTTCGTTGATTCCATATCCACTTGTCCATGTCACAGTCATCTGAAAGTTCAAAGAAGGTTTCCTCAACTTATTTGTGTAACTACATCCTAGTCCACAACAGAAAATTTCTTATTCAATTAACAACGCATTAATACTGCATAAGATAACATGCTAAAGCTTATTTTGACCTCTGTTCGCAGGGAAAATAGACACTTACTTCATTCCATGTCTTTCCTTGTGCTAAACGTGGGTATCCTGGTGCATTTGGATTTGCAAAGGCAACTATGTTTGATACTGCCACTAGCTTTGGCTGTTGGACAAGGAGATAAATTAAGGTAAAATGAGATTATTACAAAGTCGCTTACTGGATATGTTAAATCAAAACAAAGCAAAAGCCTGAATAATGGAAGAGGAAATAGAAGCTAATCTACATTCACATACAGACAGATGAAATCAACATTATGTAAAATTGGAGAGATATATACAATGAACAAAACCACAAAACAATCGTGCTTTGATAGACACTACTCTATTAGGTTCCGAATTCCTGAAAGCTTTGAGCTTTGCAAAATTGAATTCAAAGATAAAATGGATCAGGAAATTATTTAACTTGTCTACAAAAGGAAGTTAGATATTCTTGAGGTGAAGTACATAGTAGTGATGGCAAGACATATATATAAACTTGCATTCAGTGCACAAATGTAAATTCTGGACAGAATTGACAAGGATGAGAAAGCTACAAACATACACTGAAGAGTCCACCAGAAAACAAGGCAAAAGAAAAGTCTGATCTCTGGTTAATCAATTGAAGCTTCAGTGATCCTTTCCCCGTGTCTTTGTAGTGAGAGCTCGAGTAATTGGCATATTGATACTGCACGGTAAAAAATGCAAGTAGTGGGACAATCATGGTTACTCTTTTATCCCTTCGCTCAAGAGAAACTTCTGCAACCGAATCTAATTGAACTGAGCAAAACACCAACCTTTATAGGTGCTGTACACAGAAATGGTGGAAACGTTCTTGGATTTTCAGGGAAGCAGCTAGATGCACTAACCAAAAGAAATAGTCATGGTTATGTGTTGAATAACAAATTAAAGCCACCATACTTGACATGATTTTATTAAAACATCACTAGTTATATTCTCAAAGGGGACTAGGAATTTAGTTTTAACTCAATGTTTAGGTAACTGTTCATTTAGGGGAAAAAGATTGGATTTACGAACTTCTAGTAATAAGATACTAACGAAAAGAGATAGGTAAAAACCTGTGAGGAAAATATGAAAGCTATTGGTAAGTAGGAAATTAGACTGGTTAATACCATAAAGAAGTATAAGGATGCACTCCAACTTTTTAATATCAAATTCACTTTGTATTAACAACAGTGTCATTTATCAAGGCAATGCAATAGTTTGAATAAAAATTGATAACGGCATGATTCTACCTGAAATTCCCTGGAGAAAATACCCCAATCCAATCATCGGCTGAGGGATTTGAAACGCTATACTCTAGAACAACCCATTCTTTGTTTTGCCCCTGCAATTTGAAGGGAAATGTAAACAATGAATGGGAGAAACTTTGTATCTTCTCATTTTGCAAAGCTAGACCAAATGCCATTGTCTATTAGAGACCATAGGAAATTCAATTTGTTTCCTTTCTTAAAGGCATCTACTAGTTTTCCCCGAGTGGTATACATTCAGTGCCTCCTAAAAAAGCTATCAGAGCTTACATTAACCCCAAGAACTGAAGGAGTGGCTTTAATAGAAGCATGAATGTCAAGGGCAAGAACAGTCTGATGAATTGCAATCCTTGAAAGAGGCTGCTCTCCATGACATGTTACCCCTTGAAGGCTAACCAGAGTCAGCATAATCGAAAGTAAAGCTACTAAAGTTCCCATTGCGTCCACCGCAGTATCTGAAACCAATCAAACAATATTGATTAGAATAGAAAATGAGGACAAATTTAGCATCCATCAATGATGATAAGAACTCCGTCAGAAACTAATAACATGAATAAAACAATTATCAACTTTCAAAACCATTTATGCCTTTCATATAACCAAAACTGAAAGCAAGTGCAACTCCCTGCTCGAACCCCAAAAAAGAAAATAATAGATGTTAAGTACTTACCTTTCCACTAATAAGAAAAAGGACCTTGGGCTAACTCAACCCTAAAAGCTACTTCAAGAGGTGAGGATTGACCAAGACCATCCCCACCCCAACCCTGCGGCCTCCCGCACGTCCAGGATTGGACATCTGAAGCGTGGATAATATAAGAAGGGATAAGGCATGAATGGTCTAGGCCTGATTCTCATACCATGATAAGAAAATGGACCTTGTCTAACTCAACTTCAAAAGCTAGATCAAGATGTGATAATTGCTCGACAAATGATCCAAGCCCCAACCGTAGCAGGACTCAGAACCCACAACAAAGGTCATGCTCCAATCACCCCATCTCACTCCTTTAAAGACAAAGACTGTTATTTCATAAGAAGACATAACTTTTTGCAAGTATATCCAGTCCCAAACATGGATAAAGGAAGATTAAGGTAAATTGATAGCCAGTTTAATAATAGTTTAACTATAACAAATCCTTGTGGTCCGGCCCTTTCCCAACCCCGCGCATAGCGGGAGTTTAGTGCACCGGGCTGCCCTTTTATAACAAATCCTTGTAATACTGATTTCCTAGGCATATGCTTAAATAGAGCATAATTTTTTTTTATCACAAGGGACCCACAGTCACTACTTTTTGAGTGCGCACAGGGTAAACCCAACTCCTGCACAATAGTCCACAAACCACACAAGAGAGATAATCCGCACTAGTCAAGCCCCGTGCGACGAGCTCGATCAGGAGTCAAATCACTTGCTATTATAGACAGGGGTTTTCGAACTTGAGACCTCCATTATGGAAGCTCCATGCTCAACTAACTGAGCCACCCTTGCGGGTTAAAATAGAGCATAATGAATGCAGATGATGCATATAGACGACCAATTAGTTTGGGATGGATGTGTAGTTAAGATTGATTGATCTCAGAAAATGTTAGCTGAATTAGCCCAAAGACACTTTTTGTTATCAATTTGTATTCCAAAAAACCAGTAAATAATAATAACTGAAAATAAACAGAATCAGTGTTGAAAAATAAGAATAATTTTTCATAATATAATCGAGCCCACTTAGTTCAAAGTGTGTCCTTAAGGAAATTATTCCCCTCACAGTACTCGAGGTTGATGGAATATCCCCTCCCAGGAAAGAACGATTATCTTACCAGAATAGTAGTACTCCAAATTCAGGTAGCGGCGAACCACTCAACATAAAGTATATCACACAGAATTTATTTGTGCAGAGGAAGAAGAAGTTTGTGTTGTTCGAAGAAAATTTGTAAGTAAAATTCGAGGAATCAAACGAATTTATAGCCATGGAAGTATCGTTTCGAAGGTTTGCAACCCTTACGAACACCACTAAAAGCGGTGGGAAATTTAAATATGGGAAAGAAACCGGGTCGCGGGTCAGACACGCGGATCCGGGTCACTAACGGGTAGGATTGGATAAGTTAATTAATTTAATAAAATTATTAACCGGGTCGCGGGTCAGACACGCGGATCCGGGTCACTAACGGGTAGTATTGGATAAGTTAATTAATTTAATTAAATAATAATTAATTAAATAATTAAAATTAAAGAAAATTTGGTCCAAAAAGATTATCAATCAATCAGATCATTTGACCGAATCCAAATCCGAATCCGAAGCCGAAGCCGAGCCGAGCGAGCGACCACAGCGCGAGGGGTCCTTGTCCCCTCAACCGTTTTAGTGACTAGAGAAGGTGTAATGTAATATATACACCTCTCTTTTCCTTTCTTTTTCCGATGTGAGACAACTGGTTTACCCAAGGCAAAAGGGACCTTTTACATTCCCTTTACTTTTCATCCCATCATTTCCCATTCACCAATATCAATACCCAACAATCCCCCACATGAATGGGAATGGCTATAATATAAAAGAATGCGCGGACAAGTGTGATATACAAGCGAGAATTGACTGCATCTGGATAAGTAGGTTTCCCTTTGAACTTTCCGTAGTGAACTTATATCGGATATATTCGATCAATCGGTAGATTTGATATCTTTGAACCGTCGTACTTTGTTGTATACCTAGACAACATAAGTCACACAATCAACCCTCAACCGTTTATGGTTCTCACGGTTGTGTTTGTTTCAGCCATGAACACCTCCTGGTTTCATGAGTGCATAGAGAATGGGCCTTCACTGTCATTCCCCTTTAAAGCGGCTTACACTTAACACTCACATAGGTGATTTCTAAACATGTGGTCCTATAGCCACATTATCCGGTCATACACGCGATTTAGATAATCATTAAAGAACCTTAATGCTTTATTAACTCATTAACAAGCCATAAGGTTTTATCCTTATTTCTGAACATTGTCTTCATCCGAGAATGGGTTGAGTTATTTGACAATGTTGAACCGTCAGTCACAACTTTGTTTGATCTCCTTGAACCTAGCTTTTGGGATCTCCAGTCTGCTAGGTAGAGTTATCGCCATGATGACTTGTCCTCGGCCTTAACACCATTCCCATTGATGATCTACTAACTCCCTCTCTAGATAAGCCTTTTGTAAGCGGATCCGCCACGTTATCTCTTGACTTTACATAGTCAATCGTGATAACGCCACTAGAGAGGAGTTGTCTAACGGTATTGTGTCTTCGTCGTATGTGACGAGATTTTCCGTTGTACATTACGCTCCCTGCCCTACCTATTGCTGCTTGACCGTCACAATGTATACATATAGGAGCCAAAGGTTTGGGCCAGAATGGAATATCTTCTAAGAAATTCCGGAGCCATTCAGCTTCTTCACCGGCCTTGTCTAAAGCTATAAATTCAGATTCCATTGTAGAGCGGGCGATGCATGTCACTTTTGATGATTTCCAAGACACTGCTCCTCCACCAACGGTGAAAATATATCCACTCGTGGATTTAACTTCAGATGATCCGGTGATCCAGTTTGCATCACTATATCCCTCAATTACTGCGGGATATTTATTATAATGCAAATCATAGGTTTGGGTGTGTTTTAAATACCCCAAGACTCGTTTCATTGCCATCCAATGAGTTTGATTGGGATTACTCGTGAATCGACTCAGCTTGCTTATAGGACATGCTATATCTGGTCGTGTACAATTCATGATATACATCAAACTTCCCAACATTCTTGCATAATCCAATTGTGAGTCACTTTCACCTTTATTCTTTTGAAGTGCAAAACTTACATCAATTGGAGTCTTTGCAACATTGAAATTTAAATACTTAAACTTCTCAAGTACTCTTTCAATATAATGAGACTGCGATAATGCTAGACCTTGTGGAGTTTTATGAATTCTGATGCCTAAGATCAAATCAGCAACTCCTAAGTCCTTCATATCAAATTTACTAGCCAGCATACGCTTCGTAGCATTTACATCGGTAATATCTCTACTCATTATCAACATGTCATCAACATATAAACAAACGATGACTTCATGATTTGGAGTATTTTTAATGTAAACACATTTGTCACTCATTAATCTTAAATCCATTTGCCAACATTGTTTGGTCAAATTTCACATGCCATTGTTTGGGTGCTTGTTTAAGTCCATAAAGTGACTTAACAAGTTTGCACACTTTCCTTTCTTTACCAGGAACCACAAAACCCTCAGGTTGTTCCATGTAAATTTCTTCCTCCAATTCTCCATTTAAGAAAGCTGTCTTGACATCCATTTGATGGATTTCAAGACCATATACGGCCGCCAGTGCCACTAACACCCGAATAGATGTTATTCTTGTTACCGACGAGTATGTGTCAAAGTAATCAAGGCCTTCTTTTTGTCTATAACCTTTGACCACAAGTCTTGCCTTATATTTGTCAATAGTGCCATCAGCTTTCATTTTCCTTTTAAAAATCCACTTTGATCCTAAAGGTTTATTTCCAGGAGGAAGATCAACTAATTCCCATGTATGATTGTTCAAAATTGATTCAATCTCACTATTGACTGCCTCTTTCCAAAATGCTGAATCAGAAGATGGCATCGCTGTTTTAAATGTTTGAGGCTCATTTTCAAGCAAGAATGTCACAAAATCTGGTCCAAAGGAAGTAGATGTCCTTTGACGTTTGCTACGCCTTGGATGCTCTTTACTTGGTGTACTTTCCTTTGGTTCTTCCCGCGGTCGTTTAGATCTTTCACTTGATGGCTCACATTCAGTTTTATACGGATAAATGTTTTCAAAAAATTCAGCATTATCTGATTCAATTATCGTATTAACATGAATTTCGGGATTGTCCGATTTGTGAACCAAAAACTGACAAGCTTTGCTGTTTGTAGCATAGCCAATAAAAACACAATCCACAGTTTTTGGTCCGATTTTTACCCTTTTGGGCAAAGGAACTTGGACCTTTGCTAAACACCCCACACTTTGAAATATTTCAAGTTGGGTTTTCTTCCTTTCCATAGTTCATATGGAATAGATTGTGTTTTCTTTGTGGGGCACCCCTGTTGAGTATTCGGTTAGCTGTAAGGATAGCTTCCCCCCACAAGCTTTGCGGTAAACCGAAACTTATTAGTAAGGCATTCATCATTTCCTTTAATGTTCGGTTTTTCCTTTCCGCAATTCCATTTGATTGTGGTGTGTAAGGGGCGTAGTTTGATGAATAATTCCATATTCTAAACATATCTCTCGCAAAGGGAGATTCGTACTCTCCACCCCTATCACTTCTAATCATTTTTATCTTTTTATTCAATTGATTTTCCACTTCGTTCTTGTATTGCTTAAATGCATCAATTGCTTCATCCTTACTATTAAGCAAATACACATAACAATATCGAGTGCAATCGTCAATAAAAGTTATAAAATACTTTTTCCCACCGCGAGATGGTATTGACTTCATATCACATATATCCGTGTGAATTAAGTCTAAAGGATTTGAATTCCTATCAATAGACTTATATGGATGTTTAACAAACTTAGATTCAACACAGATTTCACATTTAGATTTATTACACTCGAATTTAGGCAATACTTCTAAATTAATCAATTTTTGCAAGGTTTTGTAGTTGACATGTCCTAAACGAACATGCCATAAATCATTTGACTCCAATAAGTAAGACGAAGCTGAATTTTCATTAATATCGTCAACAACCATTACATTGAGTTTGAAAAGGCCCTCGGTGAGGTAGCCCTTTCCTATGAACAAATCATTCTTACTTATTACAATTTTCTCACTAGCCAACACGCACTTAAACCCGTTTTTGACGAGTAGTCCTATTTGAAACTAAATTCTTCCGAATTGTTAGAACGTGCATAACATTGTTGAGAGTCGGGACCTTGCCGGAAGTCATCTTCGAAGTATCTTCCCATATCCTTCAACCTTGGTGTTGCGTATTTCCCATAAACAAGACCTCTTCGGATCCGGCGGGAGCATAGGTTGCAAATGCTTCTTTTGTAGCGCAAACATGTCTAGTGGCACCAGAATCAAGCCACCACTCCTTTGGGTTTCCAACCAAATTGCACTCCGATAGCATTGCACACAGATCATCCATATCATCATTCTTTTCCACCATATTGGCTTGTCCTTTTCCTTGTTCTTTTTCGGGAGACGACAATCGGGGCTTTTGTGGCCGGCTTTCCCACAATTAAAGCAGTTGCCCTTGAACTTTTTCTTGTTGGAATCCTTCCCCTTTCCAGAAGGCCTCTTCCTTTTCTTGTTCTTTTTCAGAGCAGCATCTTCGACGATGTTTGCCCCTTCAATTGGTGAAGTCTTACGGTACCTCTTCTCAGCGGTTTTGTTATCTTCCTCGATCTTGAGCCGAATCACAAGATCTTCCAACTTCATTTCCTTTCTTTTGTGCTTAAGATAATTCTTGAAATCTTTCCATGAGGGCGGCAACTTCTCAATCATTGCAGCCACTTGGAACGCTTCATTTACTACCATACCTTCAAAGAATAAGGTCATGGAAGATAAGTTGAAGCTCTTGAACTTGGGTTCCAACGGTTTTTCCATCCACCATTTTGTAGTCTAGGAATTTGGCAACCACAAACTTCTTCAAGCAAGCATCTTCGGTTTTGTACTTCTTTTCAAGTGCACTCCATAGTTCTTTGGAAGTCTCTACTTGCACCGTAGACGTTGTACAAGTCATCTTCTAAGGCACTCAAAATGTAGCCTTTGCACAAAAAATCAACTGTTTCCAAGCCTCAGTAACCATGAACTGTTGGTTGTCAGGCATGTCGGCGGCAGGCACGAGAGGGTCCTCACTGGTGAACTTTTGCATACCAAGGGTGGTAAGCCAAAATAACATTCTTTGCTGTTATCCTTTAAACTTGGCACCGGTGAACTTCGCGGGTTTTTTTCAGCCGGTGGCACAATGCGGTACGGTTGTAGGAGTAACCGCCGGTGCAAAAGTATTCGAGAGGTAGTTCCGATTTCAATTGCCATTATTCGTTTGTCTTGTCATCAAATCGACAAACCTGTTTTAGTTAATAAAACCAGAATAGCAATTCAATCACAGACTTAAACGATGAAGATTTTATTTCTTCAAATCGCAATATAATTATGAAACTTTAGTATTCCAACGAAGTTTTTATATCTTCGAGTCAGAATACTAATATTCATATGGAGTAGAAAACTGCACAAGTTTTAATCTCCAAACCGTAATACTGACAATGATGAAGTTTTTATGTTCTTCAAATCGTTGTACAAGTATGAACTTTAATATTCCAACGAAGTTTTTATGTCTTCAAGTCAGAATATGAAATTTCATACGGAGTAGAAAACCACACAGGTTTTAGTCTCCAAAACAGAATACAGATTAATCTAAAAAATATAATTTCCTTAAGATTGTTATCAATCTGTATTCCAAAAAACCAGTAAATAATAATAACTGAAAATAAACAGAATCAGTGTTGAAAAATAAGAATAATTTTTCATAATATAATCGAGCCCACTTAGTTCAAAGTGTGTCCTTAAGGAAATTATTCCCCTCACAGTACTCGAGGTTGATGGAATATCCTCTCCCAGGATAGAACGATTATCTTACCAGAATAGTAGTACTCCAAATTCAGGTAGCGGCGAACCACTCAACGGCAGTATATCACACAGAATTTATTTGTGCAGAGGAAGAAGAAGTTTGTGTTGTTCAGAAAATTTGTAAGTAAAATTCTAAGGAATCAAACGAATTTATAGCCATGGAAGTACTGTTTCTGAAGGTTTGCAACCCTTCTGAACAGCCACTAAAAACTGGTGGAAAATTTAAATATGGGAAAGAAACCGGGTCGCGGGTCAGACACGCGGATCCGGGTCACTAACGGGTAGAATTTTCATCCCATCATTTCTCATTCACCAATATCAATACCCAACACTTTTAACATGGTGCAGTTCCTTTTGAACCGAGCCTGCACAGTCTTTTTGGGACTTTATTCACACACCACCACCAGCAAATATTAGAACAACTAACATCGTGCTTAACAATTACTATGTCCTTTTTTTTTTCTTTTACTAACCATTATGTCTGTATCCAACAAAGCAAATACATACAGCAAGAAACCAAGAATCACATGGGAACAAATCCAATGAAGAAGAAGAGAGTACTGACCTTAAGCTACTTAAAATCCAATGATATTCAAGATACAAATTTAAGTAGCACGTGGGAACAAATCCATAAAGATCAAGTTTTTTATCACCTCAATGTTGTTTTTAGCAGCTTTAATTTTAGGGAGCAAGAAAAGCTTAAAATTGAAGGGGGAGATTCAGGCATTACGTGATTTCGGGTGGATGAAGTTATTAGTGATAATGATTGTGACATCTTGTTGTGATGCCAAGAATTATTCCGGGAATCATTACATGTACTTGTTGCACAGAACGAAACAAAGTATTATTTAAATAAATCATTTCTGTATTTAGTACGTTAAAATGTCCAGCTTTCGGACTGTTTTGTGACAAATTGAAATGTAATTCTGATATGGTTACTTTTTAAGTTAGAAATAATATCTAGATCGAAAGAAATAATTCTTTGATTATTTTCATTAATGAATGAGTATATATATAAGTTACAATTTTCATAATATGGAAAATTATATTCTTATTCTACTCCCAAAACCCTATTCTATTTGTACAAGAATTCTATAATTATGGTAAGTGTACAATGCTAATTAATTACAAATAATATGGTACAAAATGCTCTCCAAACCGTGATATACTTACCATGTATATCACGGACAGTTTGGTAAGTATATCACGGATAGTGGCCTTGTGTCGTGTATACTTTCACACCCCCGCAGTCATAGCGGGCGGTCTTCGTACGCTGAGATTGTCCCTAAAATCTTCAAATAGAACTGAGAGAAGACCCTTCGTAAAGATGTCTGCAATTTGATACCTGAAAAGGACATGACAAACGTGTACTTGTCCACGAGCTACCTTTTTGCGGACAAAGTGGATATCCATCTCGATATGTTTAGTGCGTTGGTGTTAAACCAGATTACCAGAAAGATAGACGACACTAACATTATCACAATAAACCAAGGTAGCTTTCTGAATGGGACAATGAAGTTCTAAAAGAAAATTGCGTAACCAACATGATTCAAAGACCACATTGGCTACCCCTCGATACTCAGCTTCCGCACTAGAGCGTGATAATGTAGATTGTCGCTTTGCAGACCATGAGACCAAGTTATTACCAAGAAACATACAATAGTCAGACGTGGAGGGTCTGGTATCTGGACAACCACTCCAATCAGCATGTTTATACGAGACAAGTGTAGATGTCGATGATGGATATAAATGTAAGCCATAGTCAAGTGTTCCCTGGATGTATCGAATAATGCGTTTGAGCGCATTCATGTGCTCAACCCTGGGATCATGCATAAACAAACACATTTGTTGTACGGTATATGTAATATCCGATCTCTTGAAAGACTGCGATAGTGGGTTGGATCCTCGTAAGGTGAGCCAGCCGCAGCACCCAGCTTGGGTTTAGTATCAACTGGAGTAAAATTGGACTTGCCCGAGGACATACCAGCTCGCTCAATGATCTCAGTGTCATACTTCCTTTGTGATAAGAATATCACAACTGCATGACGAGTGAAAACAATCCCCAAGAAATAACTCAAGGGCCCCAAGTCTTTTATAGCAAACTCAGAACTGAGTAGTGTCATGATAGACTTGCATAAATCATCAGAAGAAGCTGTCAAAATAATATCATCCACATATAAGAGAATATATGCCAAGGAAGTGCCACGACGATATATGAACAGAGAATTATAAGACCTGCCGTGAGAAAACCCAATAGTAGATACATAGTCTGCAAATCACTTATATCAGGCTCGAGGGGCTTGCTTAAGCCCATACAAGGACTTTTTCAATAAACAGACATGATGCAGATATTTGGGGTCTCGAAAACCCAAGGGCTGATGCATGTAAACCGTCTCTTTAAGATCATCATGTAAGAAAACATTCTTTACATCTAGCTAATGAATGAGTCATGCTTTCGAAAGAGCCAAACTGAGAATAGTGCGAATGGTAGCCGGTTTGACCACCGAACTAAATATCTCACCACAATCCACGCCAACCTGTTGAGTTTTACCATCACCTACAAGACGAGCCTTATGTCTTGCATATGGCTGGCCAGTGGGCCGGATCGGCCCGGTCCCGCCCTGAACCCGATATTTTTAAAAAAATCGGTATCGAGACTCGAATCGGGACTGGACATGGTCTTGTCCCGACCTGTCTCAGCCCGCCCCAGGCCCGCTAGTCCCGACCCGATCCTGGTCCCGCCCGAAACCCCCCTTTTGCAAAAATAATTGTTGCACCAACGACCATTTTACATTTTGGCCGTTGTGCAATGGCCATTTTTGGCCTCCCCCAACCCCCCTACCCCCTAAATATTTATTTTTAACCCATAAATTATTATATTTACACTTTAACCTAATTTTCCAACTATAAATACCTCATTTTCTCTTCATCTTTTTCACAAATCTTCCTACAATCTCTCTAATCTCTCAATCTATCTCCCTACAAGTCTACATTGTCTACTAAATATTCAATTTTATTTATTCATTTGGGAGTGAAGTTGGCAACTAGCTTGAGGATCTTCCATCGAGCAAAGTTTCAATTTTCAACCTCTCGATTGCACGTCGATGTTACGTCGACGTTTGGTACATTCCTTCTTTCATTAAATTATTAGTGTCTATTTATTTTATTTAGCGCACTTAATTTCATTTACTTTAATTATTTATTAGTATGATTTTAAATTTATAATAGAAGGATTTAAACGTATGTTTACGGGTAGGGATCATGTTTTTTCTAGTAGGGACAATAAAGGCAAGGGTCATATTTCTAGACAGAATCATATTCCTACACACGATAATTTTGTTGATACTGAACATTTTCCTACAATACCATTAGATTTTGACGAGGAGCTATTTTCTGGTACTCAAGAAGACTTTAATTTAGACGATGATCTAAATGATACACCCACTAATGTAGATGACAACCCACCCACTAGTGCACCTTCAACTATAATGCCGCCGATTTCTCCTAGTATGAGACGAGGTCCAACAAAATGAACATTAAAATCAGATGTGTAGACATTTTTTGATAGGGACGTAGAGAATCAAGTAGCTAGATGTAAAATTTGTAAAGATGTTTTAAAATTTAAAACTAGAAAAGGTCAAGGTGGGACAGGGGATTTAATGAGACATGTAACAAAGGCTCATCCAGCTAGGTATGCCCAATATGAGGCTTCAAAACCGGGTGCGCAAACGTCCGCTCCATCGGAACAAGGTTCACATACTGTCTCGGGCCAAGTACAGGGTCAAATTAACCCTATGACGGGGGGAATTGTAGGTCCTAAATATGATAAACATAAAGATAGGGAAGCAATAGCAAAATTAGTTGTTGTGGAGGGTTTGCCTTTTTCATTTCCTTCATCTCCCGGTTTTATTCATTACATTAGAGATATGTATAATCATGCTTTTAGCAATTTTCCTAGATCAACTGTTAAGAGAGATGTATTTAAATTCGCACATGAATATCAACAGTATTTACGTTATTCATTATATCATTTTAATGGCAAAGTGGCTATCACTTCTGATATACGCCGTAGTACTAACGGCCATGATTATTTAACGGTAACATGTCATTGGATAGATTATAAATGGTCTATGCAAAAACGTATCTTAGCGTATAAATATATAGATGATATGCACACTGGTACTTTTATTGCAGAAAATATTTATCAAGTGTGCTATTATTACGGAATAACTGATAAAATTATGACTATTACATTAGATAACACTTCTTCTAACAATTACACTATTACAATTTTGAAAAATAGTTTAACTCTATTTTTTCTAGATCATTTTCATATAAAATGTGTGTCATATATATAACTTAATTGTAAAGGATGGTCTATCACTTTTTGAAGACATTCTTAGTAAAATACAATTTGCTATAAACTTTATTTTAAAAATAATAAATACAACGAAGAAAAGAATATAAAAAAACTTGTCACAATTGACAACTACCTTATAGAAAAATTCCAGAAGAAGTACCTACTAGGTGAAATTCTTTATACGAGCAACTACTTGTTGCTTATGACTATAGAAAACTTATAACTTTATTTTTTAACTCTCATAATCAAAATTCAGCTGATATGGTTGTAGATAGCGATTGGGGAAAATTTTCTGAACTTATTTTATTTTTAGAGAAATTTTTTCAAGCAACAAAAGAATTTTCCGGTATATATTATCCTACTATTTCAACTATGTTGTTTTATATAGCTCTAATATTTTTTTTACTTAGTGAATATATGGCAAAATCAGCTATTAAAAAATGTTTATCAATTTTTTTTTTATTCCTATTCCCACTATTTATATTATTGAGGATGTATTAAATCCAACTATTAAAATAGACGGTACTAAATCACTTATTGAAACTATTTACGATTGTATAGAAGTACTACCACCTCCAAGTCTCAAAAATCCAAATCACCCACCACCTATTGAACAAATTAAAGAAGAAGTGTTGTCTAGCGTAGAAGACGAATGCAAAAAAGTATATAGGTTTTACCAACAAGAAAGTACTAGTAACCTACCGGCTTCCATACCATCTTCTTCTTCTTCAACACAACCTCACAAAAGACATGTTGTTTCTGCGTCTAGTATTGAAAGCCTCAGAAATAGAATGTGCGGTCGTACCGCTACTAACCAAATTAGCGAATTTGATATTTTTGTTTTGCAGGGTTCTATACCGTACCAAGCAGTTCTCAATGAAGAAGGACGTGAAGACTTGCTGAAATACTGGAGGGGGAATGAGAAGACATTTCCGACACTTTCAATGATAACCCGAGATGTTTTGAACATTCAAGCGTCATCAACGACGTCTGAAAGCGCTTTTTCTACCGGTAGATATCAAATAGGAGAGAACATACACTCATTAGTCGGAGATAACTTGGAGATTGTAGTATTATTCAGAGATTGGATACGAGCGGAGCGGAGCGGAGAAGGTGCGGTCAACCGGAGATCAACGAAGAAGAAGACAAAAATTACAACGAAATCTTATCCGAATGTGGTGGAAGCAACGTGGAACAATTTGACCAATAAATACCAATTCCAACCGAAGAACCACAAGAAATTATCAAGAAACTAGAACATGTTTTTTTCAAAATGTAAATTTTAAATTTCAATTTTACTATGTAATTTGCAACTTTTGAACAATACCACAAAGTTGCAATTTTGACAATTGTATTTGTATTACAAAAAAAATCATATGTCTATTAAATAATATAAGAGGCACAAAAACAACATTGTGATGTTTTTATTACACTATTTTGTTTAATTATTGAGTTTTTTTATATCTATGTTATTTTTTAAATTAAGTGCAAAAAAAAATCCCGATACCTCCCCCCCCCCCGTCCCGTCCCGCCCCGACCCGATCCCGCCAAACCAGGCCTGCCGATCCCGATCCCGGCCCACTGGCCACTCCTCTCGCAAAAGAGTCATCAGAATTATCTTTATGAGTAAAAATTCACATAGACCGAATAATATTAACACCAGAAGGACGGGGGAAACAATTCCCACGTCTTATTTTCAATAAGAGCATTATATTCGTCATTCATAGCCAATTTCCAATTCGGGTCATTTAAGGCAAACACTGTGTTACGTTGTAGAGGGGATTTAGAGACATTAGAATTGAGATTAAAATGTCATTTTTGTTTAAAAATACCCCTTTGACTACGAGTAACTGTCCCTTGACTCGAGGAGGAAGCGGGTGGATTTTGGGCAATGGGTGGGCTGGTGATGGATCGGCCAACAGGCAATGGGCCTGCTGGCCCAATGACAGAAACATGGGCTGGAACGGAGACTGGGACAGTGGGCTGGAACGGAGAGTGGGACAGTGGGCTGGACCATTGGAACAATATCGAGATCGGTACTGGGCCGAGTGTCTGGCCCACTGGGTAGAGGCGACAGAACAGTAGGTCCAGTGGGCAGTGGGCCCGCTGGCGGATTTTGAGTGCGGGACAAGTCCGATAAATGGTGGATAATATACGGGGAGACTTTGTCATCGAAAAAATTATACGAACTAGGCCCGGAACTACTTACTTTAGCAAATGGAAATTGGGTTTCATAAAAAATAACATGGCGACAAATTATGATTTTATTAGACGATAAATCAAAACATTTGTAACTACGATGATTAGATGGATAATTCAAAAACACACAAGCGGTAGAACGGGCTTGACGTTTGTTAATTGTAGTTGACGGAAATAGTGGATAACATAAGCACCCAAAGATCCTAAGATGTGATACGAATGATCCTTATTATAGAAAATTTTAAGAGGGGATGAATATGTCAATCCTTTGGTAGGCAGTATGTTAAGAAGATAAGTAGCCATTTGTAGAGCATGATGCCAAAAGGAAGGGGGTACAGAAGCATGGACCAATAAAGTGCGGACAATATTATTAATGGTACGAATTTTTCGTTCGACTTTCCCATTTTGTGAGGACGTATGAGGACAAGCAAAACCAAAATTTATGCCATGAGTATCACAAAAATCCCGAAACAACCCATTATCATATTCTTTGCCATTATCATATTGAATATTTTTTATTTCTCGTTCGAATTGGGTACGGATGAATGCTCTAAATTTTAATAATGTGGAAAAAACTTGTGATTTTTTTGCTACCGGAAAGGTCCATAAAAAAATAGAATAATCATCCAAAAATAGAACATAATAATGATGGCCCACAGAACTGAGAACGGGAGAAGTCCATAAATCGCTATGAATAATATCAAAAGGCATCAAAGTACGAGACATAGAGGCTACAAATGGTAATCTAACATGTTTTCCTAAAGGACAGGAATGACAACTTGGAGTACTATGCGTACCCTTACAAGAAATAAAATTATTTTTATGCAAAGAAGAAACAATAGACGACCCATGGTGACCCAAACGTGCATGCCATAAGGAAGGAGCTAGAACTGCAAATGTAGATGGCATGGCTGGACTCGAGAAACTTAAGGTGGGCGTAATTGGATAAAGATCTCCCCTACTATTGCATCTCATGAGAGGTATCCTCGTTTTGAAATTCTTCACAGAAACTCAAAAGGATCAAAATTAACAGAAACCCAATTATTAGTGGTGAATTTTCGGACAGACACCAAATTTTTAATTAAGTTCGAGGCATGAAGGGTATTTTTTAAGACAAGATGTGGATATGGGGGAGACACAATTGTATTACCGTAACCACGAACTGGAATAGTATTGTCATTACCAACAATAATGCTACGATTTTTGCTCAAATTGGAATAAGACGAGAGAGTACATTGGTCGGACATCATGTGAGAGGTGGCGCCAGTGTCCATGTACCAATTCAGGTATGGAGGATTTAATCCAAGCGTATGCATCACGGCCTCAATATCTGTCGGAGTCGATGTGGGGCCCACTGCTTGGAATGACTGCGGTGGCCGAGGCCCAAGCAAACTGGCATACGGCCCCGACCCAGAAGTAAAACTGTTGCCTGAAACTGGACCCGAGAAACTGGGCCTAGCCTGTGGCTGGACCTGGGCCTAGTTACCCAGGTAGGGGCTGGGAGGAAAATAGCCATTGTTGGGCCATGGGCCACTGCCCAGTTCCACTGTCAGGGGGCCCACTGTTGAGTCCAATTTGGCTGCTGCCCACTGCCCCGAGGCCCACCGCCGTTGCCACCACTGTTTCGGCCACCGCGATTTTTGCCATTATTTTTACGGTTTTGACCTTTCTTGTCGCCACCGTTGTTGCGGTTTTGGTTCAAATTGACAACAAAACCGTGAGAGTTATTGGATGAAGTCATCATCGCCACGAAACTGGCGCCGGTATCCGCTTTTTTTGCCAAGCCGGCTTCTTCTAACGTGAGTATCGAACGGGCTTGATAAAAAAGGGCAAACAGATTACTTTGACGAAGGAGAGTCTCAATGCCATTATAGGCCTCAGATAGGCCTGCAACTATTTGTAGAATAAGACGATTATTGGTAACAGGCGCGCCAACGTTACGGAGTTGGTCCGCCAACTACACCAATTCTCTGCTTCCTGTCGCTTCCTCAGCCATAGATGCAAGTGGTCAGGTAATGCATCAGTCATAGCTCTAAAAGTGCAGACTCAGCTGCACATAGAGGATTTTCTAGGATTGTTAGATCCTTGTCTTCCAGTTTCCTTGTTGCTGGCATTGTGGCTTTCTGTGGTATTACTTTAAGATACTGCCCTTTCATACAGCAAAGTATTGATTGGATAACCATGAAGAAAAAGAAAAAGAGATATGTTCCTGGCGGGCAAGCTTCTCATGAAATGCTGTTTATCCTTTCTTTGAAATTTCTTCCATCTGTGCTGCAGTTCAGTTTGGGTTTGTCTGGGAAAAAACTCGAACCTGAGAGATGTTCTTCTTGCTTCCATTGAGAACATGCAGTATGCTGTTACCTTGGATGTCCTACACGGTAACACACTTCAGTTGCGAAAAGCTTTTGTAATTTCTCTCATACCTTTCTTCTGAGTTGTTTTGTTGGTTGTCGTTTTCCTTCATATATGCTCAGGTTTTCTCAGTTTTTGGTCCTGTACTAAAGATTGCTATGTTTGATAAGAATGGACGGCTTCAGGCTCTGATACAATATCCCGGTAAGATGAAATGCGGCCAATAATTTGCGAAATGTTAGTTCTTGCCCTTGCAAGTCATTACTTGCTTGCTCCAATGTTTCAAAAGCATTTGGCAAAGTGGCCAAACACTGTTCTCAGCTTCTTGACATTATATTATGTTGTGATTTCTATATGGCATTCTGTATTCTAGCGGGGAGTTATATTAGTCAGAGAAATGTTTTGAACCCGTGCACCCTAAGCTATAAATTTGACGATTCTACAGATGTGCACACAGCTGCTGCTGCGAAGGAAGCTTTGGAAGGACGTTCCATATATCAAGGTGGATATTGCATGCTTCATATCTCTTACTCTCGACACACTGGTCTTGGTATAAAGGTAAAATCAGCTCTGTAGAGAGCTCTATTATCTTGAGATATTAATCTGTGACGGGAACTCTGTAATTTAGTGTTGGCCATCTCTCTTTTGCTTATTGCTTATACTCCCCAGCTTCCTGAGCCTTCTTTTCCCTTTTTCCTGTGAGGGAACAAGTCACTGCCTAAATTGAATGATCATTTTTACTGATTTCAGATTAATAATGATCGCGGCAGAGAATACACAATCCCAAATACTCCTATGTTGAATTCTCAACCTTCAATCTTGGGGCAGCAGCCTTCCCAGGTAGGAGGTCCAGGTGTTCATCCATATGGTGCCCCTGCCCAGTACCCTCCAGCTCCAGGTGTTGCTCCGCCTCAGCATTCTGCAGGCTGGAACTCAGCGCCCGCCACAGCAACTCCATCAATGCCGATGCAGATGCATAGTCACCCTTACATGCCACCTGCTAGTGTGCCTTCTCAGATGGGTCCGGATGATGATGCCAATGCATGGACAGAATGGCATACCACATTCTACACCGATGCCTCCTTATCGTCCACATTATTACTAGCGCGAAAAAAGCTTTCCATACTAGAGTCCTTAATTTTGTTGCAGAGAGGTGTTAACCAAAATGTAACAAGTCTTTCTTGGTCCTGCTTATCTTGCTTCTTTTGTCCGTCTTTGCTCCTCTTTTTTTTTTGGGTCAATGGATGTTTAGGCTCTGCATTGTATATTCTCTGTTATCTTTGATCGGTATGAATTATAATGGAGCCAAAGGCTTTCATTTCATGCTTTACTCCGCCTACTCTCTTTCCCGCTCTTGTCAAGTTGAAAACAATGAGTAAAACAAGAGCCAAACTTATTATGTTTGTCTCAAACTTAGTTTGGTTGGAGTTGTCTTTACTTTTTCCGAAGTGTGTTTGTTTGATGTTTTCAAAAGAAACGGATAGGAGCAACTTTTAAATGGTTTCAAACTCAGATTTTCTTAATAACCCAGTTTTCCAAATTATGCAAAAGGCAAAACACAACGCATGAACTTCCCAAGAGAAGGTGAAACACAAAAATAAAAACTTTTGGGCCCTCCAATGAGTTGTTAAATTTCAATCCTTAAGGATACGGGTGCTTATCGGTCGGTTCGGTTATGTGTATTATTGGTTTGGTTTATCGGTTTTCGGTTTATAAATATCCTCAGGTAACCAAATCGATAAGATATCGGTTTAATCAATAAGAAAATGATGTGCTATTTTTTTTTGCTTTCTCTTATTTTCTTTTGTGAATGTATATATTGCAGTAGATTCACTCTAATGTAAACTCAACAAAATCAAAATAAAATGCACAAATTAAAGCATAGTATACTTAAGGAGATCCATTCTCTTGTCAACGCAACAAAGTAAAAGACCTTCGAGATGAATTTCAAAATGAGGGAGATCCACTAATTACAAGATAAACTATAAATTTATTGAGTTATCGGTTTAACCATTAATAAAATTCTTAAAATTGAAAACCGAACTGATAACCCGATAATTTTTTTTACAAAACCGTTTACAAATCGTTAATTAATAATCCGATATTAATAAACCAATAACGTTTTTATTGGTTAATTCGGTTTTTGCACAGCGCAATGATACGCAAATAATGAAGTTGTGTTCCAAAAATCAGGGATTGAAAATGATCAAACCGGCTCGGCTCAGTTGACAATACTGTTCAAAAAAAAATAAGAGGTGAAATTATAGAGGCCACAAGAAGAATAGCGCCAATTTGAGTATAGATAAGGTTTTCTTGTTTGCTCTACAACTACAACCCAAGGGAGAAGAGAAACAAGTGTGTAATCTTTTTTGGATTGAGTTATCTCTTCATTAAACCCTAAACATCTAAACAAAGCTATGGCCACTCTTCAAGCTTCTCTTATCTTCAAGCCTTTAGCTCCTCTTTTCCATTCTTCTTTCTCCAACCCCACTCCTTATCTCCGTTTATCCACCACAACTAAATCGATACTCCTTCATTCTACATTCAATCCTGACAATTCTATTCAACCCCAACAATTCAACAATTCCATTGACTTGAATGGTGGAGTCAATGTGGAATCTGAGGTATTGGTGGAGAATGATGAACTGAAGAAGATGAAGAAGAAGAAGAAGTTGCCTATATTGGTTTTCTTGATGGGATTATTTGCTAAGGTTAAGGAAGGGTTTGAGAATATTTTGATGTCTGATTGGTTTAGTTGGTGGCCCTTTTGGCAGCAAGAGAAGCGTTTGGAGAGATTGATAGCCGAAGCCGATGCGAATCCAAAGGATGCTGCTTTGCAGAGTTCGTTGCTTGCTGAACTCAACAAGCAAAGGTAAAAACTTTAGTCTTTATCTTAGTTCTAGAAGAGGTAGATTATACTTAGTAAAGTATCTCTTTTTTTTATGAGGAATGGTGTGTGGGATGACAAGGATACCATGTTTTCGCAATCTTTGTCCGATCTTTCAAGTACTAAATTACTGTGAAGAAGATAGATACAAAGTTGTTTAATGTGGTCATTGTCCTGATGGGTGTTTTTGATGTTGCAATCTTTACACTAGTTTAATACTCCCTCCATCCCAAATTAATTGTCATGTTTCCCTTTTCGTAAGTCAATTTGACTCATTTTCGAAGCTAAACTGGATATATCAACTCATTATTTAATATTTTAAAATTTTGGATATTCAAAAAATATACGATAACTTCTGCATACACTATGTCCTCCCCAGACCCCGCCTATGGGATTACACTGGGTATGTTGGTGTTGTAAACTATACGATAAGTACTACAAGTTGCAATTTTTCTCATGTTAATTTAATGAGAAATATGTTTTATAATGCTAGTCAAAGTTCACATAATTTGAGTCTCGAGAAGCGAAACATGACAACTAATATGGGACGGAGGGAATAACAAACCACGAATGCACATGAACACTAGAATGCGTCAGTTGCTGTGAATTACTGTATTGGGGGTCTTTCACCTGATCACTTCAGGTTATTTTTGTTTCGTTTTTTAGGTTAGTCTATAAGTTACCTTAGCTAAAGGAATTTATTTTTAGAGAGTATTCACTGTTCTCTTTATCTTTTTAACCTTAGCCCTGAGTCTGTCATTCGGCGCTTTGAGCAGAGAGCTCATGCTGTAGACAGTAGAGGAGTTGCAGAATATATGCGAGCTCTTGTGGCGACAAATGCTATTGCTGAATATCTACCTGATGAGCAATCTGGAAAGCCTTCTAGTCTTCCTTCACTGGTAATTGTTGATCATATTTTACCTTCACATTTTGTGCCTTTTGGCAATGCCACCTGTGAGGTAACAACAAACCATTTTAATGTTTGACACTAAATAATAAATGTTCTGGGTTCCTGACTATCCCAATCAGTCTTAGTTCATTCTATCTTCACAACTCTAAGTGCTTCTATTTTCTGAAGTGAAGGAAATCATTTTGAACTCTAGATATTCGAGTTACTGCTGTAATTTGTACTGCACTTTCGTCTTGATTTTGGCGTTCCTTTTTTGATGATGAATGGAATTATATTATAGTTGCAAGAGTTGAAGCAACGGGCATCAGGAAACATGGATGAACCCTTTCTCAATCCTGGTATTTCCGAGAAGCAGCCATTACATGTTGTGATGGTAAGATACTATCAGCCCTGCAGTTTTTGTTGACACAAGGAGTCTAATGTTCATCTTAAGCATCATATCTAACACCTGTGTTACTGACAGTTAAATATGAAATCATGGCTCTTGATGCTTCCATTGACTATGCTCATAATTACTTTGTCCATTTGTTGGGTCATGCTTTTGCACATGCGTGTTGTTGTTTACTCAGAATTCGTTATTTTCGCATGTAGGTTGATCCCAAAGTTTCAAACAGATCATCACGCTTTGCGCAAGAGTTTCTCTCAACAATCATATTCACTATTGCCATTGGCTTGGTCTGGTAAGCTTATCTTCTTGAATTTACTATTCTGCATGCACGAAAATGAGGCCTAGTAATTTCTCTAGATATATTCTTGCCCTTTTCTCCAGATTTGCTGGGAGTTTGTTTGTGGCAGGGTGGTGTTTTTTTTTTTTTTTGTGGGGGTTGGGGGGCACTGGTTATCTTATGTGATTGCTACCACGCTAGTTAGCCTATTAACTGATTTGTCTCTATCCTTCTCTTTCCTTGTTTTAGGTAACTTCTCCTGTCTTTGGTTGGCAGATATTTAGTCTTTCCTTCTTTATTTTTACTAAGAAAATAACACATTTAATTTTTTCAGGATAATGGGTGCTACTGCACTTCAGAAATATATTGGTGGCTTAGGTGGGATTGGAGCTTCAGGTGTTGGTTCAAGCTCATCCTATGCCCCGAAAGAGTTGAATAAAGAAATAATGCCTGAGAAGGTTTGTTTTCTTTCTGGAGATATTTGCATTTTTTTCTTCCCGGGATTGCCCAATTGGGATTGGAAAAGTATGAATTACTCTTGTTTGTGGATCTTGGATACTTGCAGCAGTTCTTGTTTATCCAATTTTTCTTTTGTATGCAGAATGTCAAAACGTTTAAGGATGTCAAAGGTTGTGATGATGCTAAGCAAGAGCTTGAGGAGGTTGTTGAGTACCTCAAAAATCCTTCTAAGTTCACTCGGCTTGGGGGAAAGTTGCCAAAGGTTTGTGCTTACTATGCTTGTTTATCCTGGCTTGTTATTGTCAATGTGCTTCCTTTTGTATAAACTACCCCTTATTCTTTTCCTGAAGTGCTTTATCTTGTTTCTAGGGAATTCTTTTGACTGGAGCACCTGGAACAGGAAAAACTCTCCTTGCCAAGGTAAGCTGTTGATTACATTTTACACTGAACTAGTTGTCCACATTGGATGTTCCATGCGTCGGCTTCTACTGTTCTTTGTTATATTTCCAGATGCATTGCACACTTCCAACTATAATCGAATTCAGATGAAATTTCTTCTTGTTAGTTGTGAGTCTTCTGATCGAGTCTTTTCTTCCCTCTTTCCTTTTCCTATTTGTTGGTGATGTAAGATTTGCTATTCCTTTTTTCCTTTTGATATAGAAAAATAATTTAAGATTTGTTATTCCATGTAATTACAAAAACATAGTTATTTCTTCTGTTCTTGAATAATTTCTTAAGTATCAGCGTTGGCCCTTTTTATATTAGTTAAAGATTTCTCTTCTATTATCTTTGGGCAAAGTTCTTTTATTCTGCATTCTTCCTGCATTCAGAAAGTGGCCTTTTGCTTTCTAATTCATGTATGTTAACATAAGCATATGCACTTATGCTAATCCTGCTTAATTATCTTGATTTGAAGGCTATTGCTGGAGAAGCAGGGGTACCTTTCTTTTATAGGGCAGGCTCTGAATTTGAAGAAATGTATGTCTACTACTTTCTCTACCTTCATGTCTTCGTCATGTTTGTATCCAATATGTGAGAAAATTATGATTTGTAACCGCCTCTTACTTTCTAGAAGAAACTCAGTTTCTTCTCATGGATAGCAAGTTGCTTGGTTCTTAGAGAATTACGTTAGTCAGTTTTTGTCCATTATATGTACATATCTTCAGTATTTTGCTTCCATCATCTAGGGTAATTGGGTGATACTCTCATTGATATCACACTTTGTCATACTAACTGTTTAACTGTGAACAGAGGATTGGTAATATTGCCAAGCCTATGCATGTCAAGGTGTCTAAATTTGGATAATGTAGGTCTCAATAGCTATGGTAGGGCAGATCTTTCCGTGGACACGTGACAAGTAGGATATTCAGCTCTAAGATGGTACTAAGTATATGTACATAATTGCAGTTAGCAAAACTCTGTCCAAATCTACATACTTATGAAGCTGAGGAAGTCAAGTCAAGTGTCCACTTCATGCATGTTACCATTTTGCGCCAGAAGGCTATCTAGAGTGTAATTTATACGTTTATCTAAAGAGACTGCAGCTTTGCCCTAAAAATTTGTGATTCCTTTCCCTCCAAGTGTCCTACCAAATGCATGTAGGAATGGCGTTCTAGGCAGCTTTAGTTTCCTTGTCAAGTATTTACAGAAAAAAAGTTTCCTCGTCAAGTCCTGCTCCAGCATTCTAGCAGCTCCTTGGTTGACTTTGGCACGGCCCACTTTACTTGAAAAAAGGGAAAAATGTACCAGAGTCGACTTGTGAAGTTGCAGCAAAACTAGGTGATTAACAGCTGCAATATTCTTTTCACATAAGGGGCATCAGGTACAACTGAGGAAGTCCCTTTGCAAGTAAATTATGCTGTTTCAAGCATTTGCTTCAGACTTCAGGTGCTACCAGCCAACTGTAGCAAGAAATATCGTTGGAGGCTTTAACTTACCGTGGAATCCACGCCCAGAGAAAATGTTGACTGTTTTCGTGGGATAGTCACTTGCAGCATGATTTTACTATAGAAATCCATCCTTCTGTTCTTCGAAGAGCATACTGTCTGTTTTTGTGCACTTGTGATTCTTATATGCTTGATTATTTTGTTTCTTTTTGGCAAATTATCCTCACTTTTCAAGATCTTACGATTACCTAACGACCTAATTAACTTCGCTGGGAAAATTTTACATTCTTTTAGGTTTGTGGGAGTTGGTGCTCGGCGTGTGAGATCTTTGTTTCAAGCTGCTAAGAAGAAGGTTTGATTGATCATATGTACCTCACTTGCTTGTTTTGGTTTATAAAGAAAATCGCTTTTACATATCAGAGTAAAATCATGTGAAACGTACTAGGTAAACACTAAACACTGGACTGAAAATTTTCAGTCAATGCTGAGCTATGCTTGAAAAGCTCACTTTAACTTGAGTGGTTCCGTTGTGAAGCAATATGTACTCTGTGCATAGAGACCCATCTTGCATGTATCCTAAAGTATGCATGCCTATTAATCTCTGTGTAGCAGAAGGTATGGCCGTATGGGAGAACAATTGATATGTTATTCCATGAAGTAGCAAGCACATGTACACCAAATTCTAACTATGGAAAGAATATAAAGGAAAATCCCATAGATCTGTTATCAATTCCTATAATTATGCTATACATAGTATACACTGAATATGACTATATATATATATATATATATGTTAACAAGGAATTCAACTAATGACAGAGGAGGTTTTGGGGTTACTCCAAATAAATGCTAGAAATTCCATTTATTAATATTAGACCTTGCTGTACTAGGAAAGCAACTCTCTTGTTTACTTGGAATTAACAAAGCTTGATAAGCGGAATGATGCCCTAGCATCTGCCTTGAACTTTTGTTGTCGTTAAACTTGCTATTGCCGTCTGAAATGCAAAATAAAAAGAACTCCCAATTTTGCTATAACTGTGAAAACCTAATGGGAAGTGGGAAGTCCCGTTTCTGCTTCATGTTACTATATCTATCATGTGAGATGATTTGCTTTGTCCTCTTCTTGTCCTTGTACTTGGAACAAGGAAGGATTTGCTGTCTGTTTCTGTTTCTGAAGAAGCTCAATCAGTTTCCTGGAACTGCTTTCTAATTTTCACGTGTCTGACTCCCTTTTAGGCTCCATGCATCATATTTATTGATGAAATTGATGCTGTTGGATCAACTCGAAAGCAGTGGGAAGGCCATACTAAGAAAACACTACATCAGTTACTTGTTGAGATGGATGGTTTTGAGCAAAATGAGGTGAATTCCTTGAAGTTAAAGTATCTAGATCATGAATACCTCTCCTGAATTTGAAACTGAAGTGTACTTTTGACTTATTATACAGGGTATAATATTGATGGCTGCGACAAACTTGCCTGATATTCTTGATCCTGCCTTGACAAGACCCGGTAGATTTGATAGGCATGTAAGTCTTTTGGATCTTTTCCAACCTGTTCGGCTACTTTTCAACTTCCGGATGTTATGGGGGGTTTCAAGGCATAAATTTGGGTCACTTTAGTAGTTTTCTCCATTCCTTTCTAAAAAGTAGTAGTTTTCTACTTGATGGCACAGATTAGAGGAGTTTTTTTCTCAATACTTGTCTGATAACAAGTACACCATGTACTTATCATGAATTTTTTTTATGAAGTAAAAGATTTCATTAATAATAAACATGCCATCTTGGCCGTATACAAGAGATATACCAAAAAAGGAGAATCCTACAAAATATAGTTCTCTCCAAAAAACACCCAATCCTCTATACAAACAGGAACTACATGGGTGCACCAAAAAAATAAGGGATCGAAGACTATTCCTCAATTGAGCAAAGCTCATCTCCACCCCTTCAAACGCTCTCCTATTTCTCTCCTTCCAAATAACCCACATTAATGCAAGAGGAGTAACATTCCAAGTCTTGTGCCTTCTTCTCCTAGCTCCACTCTTCCAACAGAACATCAACTCCTTCATGGACCTTGGCATTGCCCAAGAAACGCCAAACCATCTAAACATATCCCACCATAACCTCGTTTGCAATGTAGTAAGATATGATCCACGTCCTCACCCGTCTCCTCACAAAGGAAACACCAACTTATGCATACAACCTTTCATTTTCTAAGATTCTCCGCGGTCAAAATCACCCCTCTAGTAGCTAACCACGAGAAGAAATACACCTTCCTCGGCACCTTTGATATCCAGACGGAAACATACGGAAAACTATCCTCCGTCCTTATCAGGAGCTTCTCATAGAAGGACTTGACAGAGAACACTTTGTTATTCCCCATCTCCCAACTCAAAGCATCGGGCCAATCGACTGGCTCACATTGGTTGTGAAGTAAAGCTAGTAATCTCTGAAGCTCAGTCACCTCCCAATCTTGAAAATTCCTCCTGAATCTCAAATCCCAAAAAATCCCACCCCCTTGTGTCCCCCTAACTTGCTGTACAGACAATTCCCTTTGGCAAGAGACCTGATACAAAACCGGAAAATCATCCTTTAGGACCAAATCTCCCCACCACTTTTGTCTCCAAAAACTAACTCTACTCCCATCCCCAACCTTAAAAGCAATGTTGTCATTAAAGGATTCCAACCCCTTCATTATATTCCTCAACACACCACACCCGAAAGGCATAGTAGTCACATTTGTTCTCCATCCCCCTTCCATTACTCCATATTTATCCGCCATCACCTCTCTCCACAAAGCTTCTCCCTCCATCCCGAATCTCCACAACGATTTACCCAAAAGTGCTTTGTTAAACACCTTCAAGTCTCTAATTCCAAGTCCTCCCCATCGTTTAAGAGATGTCACAGTCTCCCACCGAACTAAGTGAAACTTCTTTGCATCATCCGCCGCATCCCAAAGAAAGTTCCTTTGCAGCCTTTCCAACGATCATATAACAACGGTAGGTGCATTGAATAGGGACATGCAATATGTAGGAATACTCGATAAAGTGCTCTTAATAAGCACTTCCTTCCCTCCTTTGGACAAGTATCTTTTCTGCCAACCAGCTAACCTCTTCTCTACCCTCTGAATGACCGGCATGAGAGTTGTGCAACACTATCCTACTGATTTAAATTTTTCAAAATTACTAACTTCTTACTGGCCCATACCTTAAGTTTGGGTGTCTATTGACAACTCCATGAATAACATTTGGAAATTGGAACAAGAGAAAAATTCAGGGGAGCATTTTTTTGAGAAGGCAGGGGAGCATTTTTGGTCGTGAAATTGTATAGTATATACTTTATTTAAAGTTTATTCTTGTTCTGAGATGTCAAACTAAGTCAGAATTTTTTTGAACGACTTTCTATCATCCTGCTTTTGGAAAACACGTTGCAAGTGATGAATTTGAGGAATAGTTTAATTGCATTTTTGTTAACATGGAAACAACTTTTCTAGATTGTGGTTCCCAACCCAGATGTGCGGGGTCGTCAAGAGATCTTAGAGCTTTATTTGCAAGACAAACCAGTCAGTGATGACGTCAATGTGAATTCGATTGCTCGTGGAACACCAGGATTCAATGGAGCAGGCATGTGCATTGCTCATTTTATTTTATGTTCATTTCCTTTTGTTTAAGTTTTCCATATAATGTAAATATTTTTATCCTAAAATTGGTGTCTAATGAGATGGTATACTACCTTCTTCAATATTGAAATGGATGAACCCCTTTTGGATTCTATCTATGATTTTTTAGATAACTCCCTCTGTCCCATAATAAGTGTCACCTTAGCAAAAAAAACGCATATTAAGAAACCAATAATAATGCAATGTGAAGTTTACCAAATTACCCCTATATAATAAAAATAAATTACTTTTTCCTCTTGATTAAGCATGCACAAGTAGTAAACCTTTTGACATTGGGAATCCAACAATACCAAGTTACTATGTAGCTTTTCCAATCATCATTTAGATGTTGCTTTAACTTGTCAGTTTTTGTCTATGGGTAAAATTGAAAAAAACTAGCCAGTTTATGTCTTGATGTCCTAAGGTGACACTTATTATGGGACAATTTTAGCTAAGGTGACACTTATTATGGGACGGAGGGAGTATTTGGTAAGAGAAGATTGGATTTGTGAAGTTGGCTGTATCATTTATCCAATCTGCTAGACATGGTTTACTCCTCAAAATAACTCTGGACGTGTGAAAGTAAAGTTAATGGATGCGGGATGCACAAAAGTAAATATTATGCAAGTTCATGGGCCAAATACATTAATAAGTGCACAAATTTCTAAATATTTTTTGAGATAACTGGACTAGATTACAATTGGAACCAATTGTATTCTTATGTCCATTGTTTTGTGCATTGTCTCTTCCTTGCGGTAACATTGTTTTATGAACTTCTTTTACCAATTTACTTCCTAGCCTAGATACATCATGTTACTGTTATTGACAAATGGAACAGTGGTGTTATTGATACATCATTGCACTGTTATTAATTGTCATGTTTCCTAGGGATTTGGGCGGATTATAATATTGGGAAATTGGGCATATGGCTGAAGTGAATATTTGGTAGAATTGAAGTACTGATAACTCATAGAAGGGTTAGATAAATGATGATTCTGATACTTTGTTTACTTTTGGGGTAAGATGGAATTATAATTTTGATAACAATTTCTTTTATTTATCATAGTATCAATCGAGTCACCAGATTAAAAATAAAATTTATAAAACTTGAATTCTTAAAAACAGAGATGGGTTTGGGCTGGGGCCTGGGTGGTAGAGTGAGGTAGGATCAACAATTTTTCACTTGCCCAAGTGAAAAGGCGAGCATTATATGTGTTAAACATTGAGGCTATGGCTGCCAGGACCATTTTAAATCTCTTTGGAAACTCTTGCACAACTACGAGGGACAAGTTTGAATTTTTAAAATAGGACAAATGTATTCTCTAATACCCTCTTTTGTGTAAACCTATTCTAGGATTTGCATTTAGAAATCGAGACTTCTTTTGTGGGAAAAGATCGAAAAGTGGACGTGGAAATAGAGATAGGTTCAACAAGCTGAAGAGTGAGCTTGGAGTATAGGTAGACACAGAGTAGACTCAACGGATTGAAGAGTCGGCCTAAGCTCTCTATCTCTATTTACTCCAAGTCACTCTTCATCCTATTAAGCATACTCTCTCTCTGAAGGGAGGGAGGGAGGGAGGGAGGGAGGGAGATTTTGCTACAGGATCACTCCTTAGTCCATTGAACCGCTCTCTATCTCTATTTACTCCAAGTCACTCTTCATCCTATTAAGCATACTCTCTCTCTGATCCCGAGTCCATTGAACCGCTCTCTATCTCTATTTACTCCAAGTCACTCTTCATCCTATTAAGCATACTCTCTCTCTACTCCAAGTCACTCTTCATCCTATTAAGCATACTCTCTCTGATCCTGAGTCCATTGAACCGCTCTCTATCTCTATTTACTCCAAGTCACTCTTCATCCTATTAAGCATACTCTCTCTCTCTTAATAGGATGAAGAGTGTGCTTAATAGGATGAAGAGTGACTTGGAGTAAATAGAGATAGAGAGCGGTTCAATGGACTAAGGAGTGATCCTGTAGCAAAATTTGGGGTTGATGGCTGAATTGAGAGGGAGAAGCCCAACTGAGAAAATAATTGGTAGAGAAACAGTTGTGAAAATGGGTTCACCAAAATTTGGTCCTGCAACCACTTGAAAGAATATGAAAATTCACACCAAAACTTCAATGCAATGGGTTGAGTAGCTAAGAACCATTATAAATCCTTTGGAAACCCTTTCCGTAGTAAAAAAAAAATCCTTTGGAAACACTTACTCAACCAATGTGGGACTGGTATATATTTTAACAACCTTCATCACTTGTAACTCAATTCTTGAAATTACACATGGATTAAAGATCATTTTGCCTTCTTTTTCGTTTATTATTTATCTGGCTTTGTTCTTTTCTCTTTTATGGGAGAATACGAAGTGGCTCCACAAGGGCGTGGCTGAAGCAGCTAAAAGAAAGAGAGAGGGTAGACTTACCAAGCTGAGTAGTAGGCCTAGAGTAAAGAGAAAAAGTAGATTTGATAGGTTAAAGAGTGAGTTTGGAGCTGAGTTAATGGCTCAATGCTGATTTTAGAGAAAGAATCTCAGAGTGATAGAGTGGTTAAAGGGAAATCAATTTTTAGAATGAGCTTACCAAAGTTTGGTTCTAATATCATGTGAAAATGTGAAAATGTGAAAAAGTGAAAAAGTGAAAATTCAAAGAGAAAAAATATTGAACACCTGATGATAATGGCGTACAAGAAGCACCTATATATAGGTGTCAAATCCAAGACACTTATGATATATGTTCCATGTGGGACAATATCTAACGAATGACATAAATCTTGTAGCACGTCATTTTAATACTAAACTTGCATTCTAGCACCTTTTCTACAAACACTGTTGATTTGAGTGATCACAACCTGACTCTTTTCTTAATTGGTAATATGGATATATTCTTAACTGTTTGTGTTTGAAACAGATTTGGCAAACCTGGTAAATATTGCTGCCATTAAGGCTGCTGTTGAGGGTGCTGAGAAGCTAAATGCATCACAGTTGGAGTTTGCAAAAGATAGAATAATAATGGGAACAGAACGCAAAACCATGTTCCTGTCAGAAGACTCAAAGAAGGTATTCTGCTCCATTGTGAAAAATAGGTTCATGTTTGTATCCCGTCTTTTAAGTTTGATTGATTTACCATCAGACATTGAATTTTTATAATCTATATAGTTGTTTGATTTTACATGTTTACAACAACAACATAACCAGTGACCCATAATGTGAGGTCTGAGGAGGGTAGAGTGTACACAAACCTTACCTCTACCTTGAAAGGTAGAGCGGCTGTTTCCGGGAGACCCTCGGCTCAAGACAAAGCATAATCACAAGTAAAGCAGCGCAAGTGAAACGGTCAGACCCAGACAAGAAATTAAAGCAATATGAACATGCTGATAATAAAATCGAATACGCCATGGTCTGACAGAAGGAAGCAGTAGCTAACTTAGATAAATAATATCAACAAAGTACACTAGGGAACACATAGCAGCAGAAATCAGACTATAAGGGAATATAAAGCAATACTGCGCCTATAAGTGTGATAGGCTAATTGGGCCTACAGTAATAACACTACAACTATCATTTTATAAGCGTAAGTAGGACTACACTTGACTACCTACTACCCTTCTACCCTAATCCGTGTCCTCCACAACCCCCTATCTAAGGTCATGTCCTCAGTAAGTTGCACCTGCGCCATATCCCGTCTAATCACCTCTCTCCAATACTTCTTCGGCCTACCTCTATCCCTTCTGAACCCGTCCATAGCCAACCTCTCACACCTCCGCACTGGGGCATCTGTGTCTCTCATCTGCACATGTTCGAACCATCTCAACTTGGCTTCCCGCATCTTATCCTCCACCGAGGCCACTCCCACTTTGTCTCTGATATCTCATTTCTAATCCTATCTCTCCTTGTATGCCCACACATCCATCTCAGCATCCCCATCTCCGCAACTTTCATCTTTTGTTTGTGCGAAGTCTTGATTGACAAACACTCCGCCCCACACAATATAGTCGGTCTAACCACCACCCTATAGAACTTGCCTTTAAGTTTTGGTGGCACCTTCTTGTCGCACAAAACTCCAGATGCGAGCCTCCATTTCATCCACCCTGCCCCAATACGATGTGTGACATCGTCATAAATTTCTCCCTTCCCTTGGATCATATGAACTGGAAAAATTCTTTAGAATACGAGAACTTATTTGGCCTCAAAACATCAAGTTGTGTATTTTGTGAATGCTAGGTCAACCTCTTGTATAGTTAATGAAAGAACTCTTGGAATGTTTTCGTAATGGACAAACACCTTGTTTTCCCTGTTCATATTCTGTGGTAGACATGTTACAATATCCAGACATACTATCACCATTATGGTAAATATCATCTTTTTCAGCTAACTGCATTTCACGAGAGTGGCCATGCAATTGTTGCCTTGAATACTGAAGGTGCACATCCAATCCATAAAGCTACAATCATGCCACGTGGGTCTGCTTTGGGAATGGTTACACAGCTTCCTTCAAATGATGAGACATCAATCAGCAAAAAGCAGTTGTTAGCACGGCTTGATGTTTGTATGGGAGGAAGAGTAGCGGAGGAGCTGGTCTTTGGTCCAGACAATGTAACTACTGGGGCTAGTAGTGACCTTAACACAGCTACAGAACTTGCTCGCTACATGGTACAAGTTTGCTACTTAGGAACATCTATTATAGTGAAAGAAATGGCCGATATACGTAAAAAAAGTACTTCTTCCCTCTTCCCTTTTTATTTCTCTAGCTCACTAAACAAGGATTATTTTTCAGTCACCTTTAACGGTTTAAACATAATATTGATCATCCTGTATTACAAATATTAGCTAACCTCAAAAAGAAAAATAATATTTATGTGTAATGTATGTTAAGCTGTGAATGATGTTATTAAATTTGTCAGAGTGAGCTTTCTGTTACTAGTGTGTGACAGTACCACATTTTTCTGTAGGTATCATCCTGTGGGATGAGTGATGCAATTGGACCTGTTCACATCAAAGAGCGGCCAAGTGCTGAAATGCAATCACGTATCGATGCTGAGGTATGTGCTTAGCCCGATTTTTTAAAAACTCTTTTTTGTAACAAGTGACCTGATGAAAAATTTCTGATGCATAGTAATCTAGTATGTTTATTATTTGGGTTGATAAAGCTCTTATAAAAGTTTGTTCTTTTGATGCACAGGTGGTTAAACTTCTAAGAGAAGCATATGATCGTGTAAAGGCCCTCCTAAAGAAGGTTTGTCTTACATATCTTAATGATCATAGAGCTACACTACCTTCGATACAACCATCTTCTTGCTCAGTAGTTGATAGTACTCCCTCCGGATTAAAAAGAGTGTCCACTTGGCCTTTATTTTTTGACTAAAAAAAAGTGTCCACTTACCAAATCAAGAAAGAATTAACCTTACTTTTCCAGATTTACCCTTATTAAGTGTTAGGTGACCAAATCTCAATACCTATTTAATTAGGGGCATTTTAGTCAAATTATCTATTTTTGTCTAGAAGTTAGTATTTTCTTAAGGGGTGTGCAAATGGCTAAGTGAACACTCTTTTTGATCCGGAGAGAGTATCTTTGGAAGTCCAAGTAGATGCATAGGTTAAATACTTCCGAGTGTATGATAGGATGCAAACAATCTTAGTCTCTTCAATGGGTTTGACAGTGTTTTGGTCTCTAGGACACTGGCAACTTTCTATGGAAAAGGGTGACTTACGAAGTACAAATATGAGCAGTGAATGACTCGCAACTCTTTAGGAACAATTTTATATGCAAGGTGGGCAGAAGGTGGAAAAATCAATCGCCAATTACATTGGAAACTATTTTCACATACAGGAAAATACATGATTTCCTCTTAGTTATTTAGATAATTAATATTAATGAAACATGTATCTCACCCCTATGTTGCTCAGATCCTTCGATTACCGAAGGTATGAGATTCGCACAGTTTTGGTCAATGTTTGGTGATACTTATGAAACATTTTTTTTTCATTTTGAGATGCCCCTAATGATTGAATACTTCTAGAATAACGATTCTCCACTACAAAAGAGAAACCAAAAAAGAGAAATTGAAAAACGAAAATTCGACTAAGTCAATTGTTGAAAGTTCTCTAGAATAATATGAATGTAGAAGTACGTGAAACATTCTGAGACGTCTTAAATCGAAAATTGCTTCTCATAAATTTGATAGAGCAAGTAGGAGAAATTTGGTAGAGCAAGTAGGAGACTTCAGAAAAGAAATAGGTAAAAGGAAAAATTATACTAGTACGAGTTGCTATAGATTCGGAGTTAGCTGCAGACTGCTAATTCCTTACGACCTTCAGATTTTAATTTGATACCTAATTCCTGACAAGTTGAAGGTATGCAAAGTATCAGGCATTACTTTTATGATTCATGAACAAATATCTTTATAGTTAATCGAATCAAGAATTTGGTCTTTAAGAGATCTTTTGCCATTGGTGTTATAGCTATATGACTAACATCCATAATGGCTGGTGTTGCGCCATGTTTATTTGATGAAAGCAACGACAAAGTTTAAGCCCCCCCCCCCCCCCCCCCCCCCACACACACACACACCCCACCCCACACACATGTCCTCATTACATTTTGTTGTTTGATCGTGAGTTTATTTCACTTGAAATGTTTTAACAGCGCTGCATAGTTTGGAAATATTACTCAAGCCTATCTTTTATTTTCTTATTGAATTGCAGCATGAAAAGGCTCTGCACACTCTGGCCAATGCACTTCTAGAGTATGAAACGTTGAGTTCAGAAGAAATAAGGCAGATTCTTCTCCCTTTCTCTGAAGACCCGCTCTCTGAACAACAGCAGCAGCAGCCTCAGGACGAAGAAGCACTTGCATTGGCTTAGGTATGGCTTGCTCTTCCATGGGTGATCATCTCAGTTGGCATAGGGGGGGGGGGGGGTATAATGTACAGTGTATACGAAGCACTAGTGTTGATTATTTCATCTACAGTTCTTCACAAAAAAATTCTTTCCTCTTTGTTGTAACATATTTTTAGGACTTCCCATTTCCTGGCATTGATAAAACAGGTAGCTTCAGTAGGGTATTGTTGTGTGCCTTGGGTAGGAAGTCTGGGATTTCTTTTTTCGTTTTCTTTGTCAGCCGTTTCCCTGTATTGGGCAAAATTTTGCATGTAAACTTGGGAATTGTACATCTATTTATTAGGAAAAGATGTCCTAGTTTAACACCATACTCGAGGATTTACTAAACGTCTGCTTCTTTTACTGCAATGTCATTTGCAAAATGCAGCTCTGAAAGGAAAAACGTAGAGACGAGGGGAAAAGATGAAACAAAAAAAAAAACACCTAAATGAACTGATTTCCTCATGTATTGTCTTAATATCCAGAGATCCATTTGTTTCAGCTTAAGGATCCTATTAAATTTTTTATATTATGACAAAAGTACTCCTCAATTTATGTGAGGAAATTTAACATACATCATATTGGAACAATATAAACGGCACTTTTTCTGTAACAGGAAAAATGGAAATTTGCGGAAACAGCGGAGATAAAGTTTAATAAAATTACATAACAAATATTACATGTATTATTCAACATCGGATCCAAGTATAATATACGATCATATATGCCAAATGGCCCCTCAACAGTTTTGTCAATAAGCACATAAAATCAGCATCATATATTTGATGAAACAAGGTAAACTGTAAATCCTCTGTACGGCCTCATATCGTATGACTGTCCAATCGCAGATGGGAGTTGTCCATATAGAATCATTAACTCTCTAAGCCTGACCAACAAGAGCATCCTTGTAAAGAGTTGGGGCAACAGTAGTTGATGCTGTTCCCTCCTCAAGCGACTTTCTCCTTCTCCTTTGCTCTTCTATTATCAGTGGCATTTGCCCCCCTCTTTCTTACATCAATCTGTCCTGTGCTCCGCCTCGTAACTTTTCTAGCCTCAATCCACTCATTTGATGCATCTTGAGCACCTTTACCGCGTTCATTAATCCCCCAATGAACAGCAATAAACTTCCAAATACTCCGAACCACATCCAGTCTTCACTCTGCATCATTTCACAATTCACTCAATAATTATCGACTGTGCAAAGGTGGTGCTAAAGATTATACCGCTTGTAAGCATTCAAACAGTGCAATCTATGTATAAGCTTACAAAATCAAGTATGAGACACAGACAGAGTTAAAAGGAAAAGAACCAAATAGGATGTCTCAAGACCCAAAAGTTGGATCCTCTATATGAAGCCTCTGTAGCAAGCCATTCAGTATTCACTATTTTTCACTGATTGGACTACTATTGTAGAATCTATTAATAGCATTTACGGTTAAAGATGACTAGTAGAAACTACAGAGTAAAAAATATGTTCACTTCTTTCTTTCTTCTTGATACTTGGTCGGCAGGACCAGGACCAGGGCCTTTCTCGCTATGCACACTCTACTCTAATTGAAGTCCTTTCTTGTCCTTAACCCACTTCTTGTTCAGTTGCTGAAAGAGAGAATGATTTCCAAATGAGAGTCTTATGGTTGATCAGGAGACTAACTACTGTAAAGAACAATAGTGTTCTTTTCAAGAGTAGGCGTGGAGAGCTTTCTGCTGGAGAACTAGCAAGTACAATTTGAGGAGATGCGGACATCAATCCTACCTTATGGTTATTTAGCCAGAACCCTCCGATTTATTCGAGTTAATTCAGGACTATATTTTATGATCATATAGGTGGTATTGAAGAGCTAAACGATAAATCAATAAAAATAATTTCCATATTTTTGATAATTTATAAGATCTTGGATTACTTACTAACAATTTCAAGCCATGGTGGACATATCCTGACTGGTCTCTCCAATTGAGTAGTGCTCCTATCAGAAACAGTGAACTGCCCAACAAGAAGGGAATGTTGACGCTTTGTTGCAAGATTTGGACATGCCCTTATGGATTGAACCAAGCAGCCATAAAGCAGGGCCAGCAATAAGCAGATTCACAGCTTGCTTCTCCACTTTCAAATTGCCATACCCCCTTTCTGCCTACATTTTCACAAACGAATTAAATACATCAGATGAAGAATTCAGCAACAGTACTGAAACTACATACACAATATTCAAAATTATATTTAGCCAGCAGTGAAAAATCACTACTCCATATATCACGGTCTTTCCTTTTTATTCTAGTATTACTTAAAAAAAAGAATGATACTTTGTGCAAGTGGTACAGGCATACTGTCACAATTCAGTGGGTCTGAGTTTGATACTGTGGTAGTCTTAATAGCACTTTTGATCCCCTCAATTATTAATAAATTCTAATTTTAGACTTCGGGATATATGTACTTTTGATCCTTTGCTTGTGAATATTCATTAAATCCCAGAATTATTAATCGTTCCACCATTTAATTACACACGCCGTGTATTAGGTTAAGCTTATATTGTTACTCATATTTGAAGGTAATATACTTCGAAAAATAGTTCAAATATACATATTTCACGTGAAAGGACCAAAAACACACATTAATTTAGTTAATTGAAAGTAAAATGTGTTGAATACCAAAATCAAGATTAACCAATACACCCTCCGTCCCAATTATATGATTTTTATATGATGTAGTTTGACTGGCCTGGAGTTTAAGAAACATAGGAGGATTTTTGAATTTTGTGGTCTAAAAAAACAAAGATACTCCCTCTGTTCCATAATGAGTGCTTCTTACCACTTAAGAAAGTGCTCATTCCTAGAAAATATTAAGAGTGCTTTTATTAATTTATCCCAACCAATGCCTAGGAAAAAAAATATAGTTATTGAATGTTGATTATTTAAACAATGACAATTTTGGAAGAACATGCCCAAAGTATTCATAAAATTCTAAAGTGACAGAAAAAATTGAAAGACCTAAACAATGTGGAATAAACAATGTGGAACGGAGGGAGTATTTGTGTGGTTATAGATAATTTCGTTAAACGAAAAAAATAAAATTTAAAGTTAAATTATTATCAAATAAGAAAATGTGTTATTCTTTGGAATGACTAAAAATAACCTGTTTGGCCAAGCTTATTCCCCAAAAAGTACTTTCAAAAAGTGTTTATTTTAAAAAATTGAGATATTTGGCCAAATTTTTGGAAGAAAATAAGTATTTTTGAGGAGCAGAAACAATATTTCAGAAGCTAAAAAAATAGCTTTTGTCCGGAAGCACTTTTTCAAAAAATATTTTTGTGAAAAACACACTTAGAAGCACTTTTCAAGTGTTTGATCAAACACTAATTGCTAATCAAAAATGCTTTTTAAATTAATAGGTCAAACACAAACTTTGTCTAAAAGTAGTTTTTAGAAGTTTGATCAAACAGACTATAAGACTGTGCGGAATTAATTAATTTACCTGAGTGAAGAGAAAAATAATGCCTAAGAAGTGAAGAATAGTTCCTACGGACTGAACCACGGGCACAGCGAATTCGACAAGGGCAAGTTGAGGGTCAAATCCGAGCAACAGAAATCTATAGTCAATGCCAGCAAGTTGAGCCAAAAGATCATGCACATTCACTACTATTATATTATCACCCCCAACGCTATCAACAATAACACCAAACCGGACAAGGCCTCTTTCGAAAACTGGGCCGCGAACCCACTTACAAGCAACATTGTAGCGAACATGTATAGACCCGCGTTGATGTACTCGAACCGGTTTCGGGTCAGCCTCGGCCCGTACATTCAGATCTCCAGTGCTGATACTAATTTCACCATTATTGTTGAACTAGAACACCAACAAATTGAAACTGAAAGTGAAATCTATCTTAAAGTGAGAAGTTGATGAGGGGAGATGGAGAGTAGTGTGTGTGGGGTGCGGGGTTACGTGGCTTTCTGCATGCTGCATGAAAGCGTCAACGGAAACCAATTGTTAACACGTGTTGATCGAGCGATACGTATAGGAGTACATTTTTCTTTATTTCAAGGCGAAATACATCAAATGCACTTAAACTTGTCCCGAAATATTGAATTCACACCCCCAATTAATTAGACGACGTTTTACCTCCCTACACATATAAAAAATAAATTTATTACCGCCCTAAACCTTCCTAAAAGTGCGTGAGATTTTTTTATTTAAACTAATAAAATTACACACGTGTCACTATGAAGGAAAATATTTTTCATGAAAAATGTTTTCCTACAAAATATTTTCTTGAAAAATAAGTGAGCTTCTAACTTGTTTTCTAGTGTTTGGTAGATAAGTTAAAAAAAATATCATTCTAAGAACATTTATATATCTACCAAAATACTATGGAGGTGGGATGAGGTGGGGAGTGGGGATTTAGAAAAATACTTACCCTAGCCCCATCAACCCTACCATCCACTACTAGAAACTAGGGCTGGCCAACGGGGCGGGTTCGGGGCGGCGCGGGTCCCGACGGGACGAGACCCGACAGGACGGGAGAGGGCGGGACTAGTCCTCCGGCGAGACCGGTGTGCCGGGACTGGCGGGATCCGCCGATGTCCCGTCCCATTTCCGGTCCCGTCAGAAAAGGGGATCGATCTTATCGGGCCGGGGGCGGGGCGAGATCGGGTCGGGATCAGGTTTTTCTTTTTTTTTTTGTTTGCACTTAAATTTAAAAAATAACATATATAAACACCTCAATAATTAAACAAGATAGTGTAATAAAAATATTCCAAGATTGTTTTGTGTTATATTATTTAATAGAAATATAATTTTTTTTGTAATACAATTTCAAAATTGCAACTTTGTGGTGTTGAAAGTTGCAAATAACATAGTATAATTGCAATTAAAAAAATCACATATTTATAAACACTTTTTTAGTTTTTTCACAATGTCTTGTGGTTCTTCGGTTGGAATTGGAATTTGTTGGTCAAATTACTCGACGTCGCTTCCACCTCCGTCGGATAAGATTTCGTTGTAGTTTTCATCGTCTTCTTCGTTGATTTCCGGTTGACCGCACCTTCTATGCTCCGCTCGTATCCAATCTCTGAATAAAACTGCAATATCGAAGCTGTCTCCCGCTAATGAGTGTATATGCTCTCCCATTTGAAATCTTCCGACAGAAAAAATGCTTTCAGACGCTGTTGATAATGCTTGAATGTTCAACACATCTCGGACCATCTTTGATAGTGTCGGAAATGTCTTCTCATTCTTCCTCCAGTATTTTAGCAAGTCTTCACGTCATTCTTCATTGAGAACTGCTTGGTACGGTACAACACCCTGCAAAACAAAAACATCAAACTCGCTAACTTGATTAGTAGTGGTACCACTAAACATTCTATTTCTAAGGCTTTCAATATTAGCCGCAGAAACAACACGTCTTTTTTGAGGTTGTATTGAAGAAGAAGATGGTAGGGAAGCCGGTTGGTTGCTCGCACTTTCTTGTTGGTAATGCGTATATTATTTTTTGCATTCATCGTGTATGCTAGACAAAACTTCTTCTTTAGTTGGTTTCTTAGGTGGTTGTTCATTTGGATTTTTTGGAGTTGGAGGTGGAAGTACTGCTATACAATCATAAATAGTTTCAATAAGTGCTTTACAACCGTCTATTTTAATAGTCGGATTTAATACAACACCAATAATATAAATAGTCGGAATAGAAAAAAAATATTTTTGTAATTTGATAAATATTTTTTAATAAGTGCCTTATAAGATGGTTTTTCCATATATATCACTAAGTAACAAAAATATTTGAGCTATATAAAATAACATAGTTGAAATAGTAGGATAATAAATATCGAAAAATTCTTTAGTAGCTTGAAAACATTTCTCTAAAAATACAGTAAGTTCTGAATTTTTTTTCCAATCGTTATCTACAACCATATCAGTTGAATTTCGATTATGGGCGTTAAAAAATAGAGTTATAGATCTTCTACAATCATAAGCAACAAGTAGTTGTTCATATAAAGAATTTCACCTAGTCGCTACTTCTTCGGGAATTTTTCTATAAGGTAGTCTACAATCGTGACAAGTTTTTTATATTCTTTTTTTCTTTGTATTCTATTACTTCTAAAAATAAAGTTTATAGCAAATTGTACTTTATTAAGAATGTCTTCAAAAAGTGGTAGACCATCCTTTACAACTAAGTTATAAATATGACACACACATTTTGTATGAAAATGATTAGGAAAAGATTGAGTCAAAAGATCTTTTAAAAGTCTAATAGAATAATTATTAGAAGAAGCATTATCTAACGTAACAGTCATTATTTTTTTCAGTTATTCCATAATAATTGCAAACTTGATGAATATTTTCTGCAATAAAATTTCCGGTGTGTATCATCAATATATCTATATGTTAAAATACATTTTTGCATAGACCATTTATAATCTATCCAATGACATATTACAGTTAAATAATAGCCGTTAGTACTACATCCTATATCAGACGTGATAGATATTTTGCCAGGAAAATGATATAATGAATAATGTAAATATTGTTGATATTCATGTGCAAATTTTAAAAAGTCTCTCCTAATAGTTGATCTAGAAAAATCGATAAAAGCAGGATTGTACATATCTCTAATGTAATGAATAAAACCAGGAGAGGAAGGAAATGAAAAAGGCAAACCCTCCACCGCAACTAATTTTGCTATTGCTTCCCTATCTCTATGTTTATCGTATTTAGGACCTATAATTCCCCCGTCGTCGGGTTAATTTGACCCTATACTTGGTTCGGAACACTATGTGAACCTTGTCTCGACTGAGAGCGCATTGTCGCACCCGACTTTGTAGCCTCGTATTCATCCCACCTAGCTTTGTGAAAACTTTGTACATGTCTCAATAAACCTCCCGTCCCACCCTGACCTTTTCCCATTTAAATTTATAAACATTTTTACAAATTTGGCATCTAACTACTTGATTCTTTTGGTCCCTATCAAAAAATTCCATGCAACTGATTTTAATTTTTGTTGTGTGGGGCTTCGTCACATCCTAGGGGGAGTAGGAGGCGTTCCAGTTTCAGTTTGAGGTGCACTAGTGGGTGTGTCATCTAGATTAGTGGGTGTGTCATCTAGATTATCTTCTAAATTAAAGTCTGATTGAGTTGCAGAATATATCTCATTGTCTAATGGTATATCATTAAAATAATTAGCTTCAACTATATGAGTGTAATCAATCAAATCATCCTGCCGAGGAATATGATGACTAGAAGAAGTACCCCCGCCTTTGTTACCCCTACTAGATGAAGCACCCTTACCCTTAAACATACATCTTAATCTTTCCATTTTAATTATGCAAATAAATAGTTAAAGTTAATGAAATTAAGTGCGATAATTAAGATAAAGTAACAATAATAATTTAAAGAAGGAACGAAGGTACCAAACGCCGACGTAACGTCGACTTGTAATCGAGGTTGAAGATTGAAACTTTGCTCGATGGATGATCCTCAAGCTAGTTGCCAACTTCACTCCCAATTTTTTAACTTTGATATAAATGATCAAAAAAATATAATATTTAGTAGGAAATGTAGAGAGATAAATTGAGAGATTGTAAGAAGATTTGTGAGAAATATGAAGAGAAAATGAGGTATTTATAGTTGAGAAATTGGGTTAAAGTGTAAATATATTAACTTAGGGGTTAAAAATAAATATTAATGGGGTAGGGGGAGGCCAAAAATGGTCGTTGCACAACGGCCAAAATATAAAATGGTCGTTGTGCAACAACCATTTTTGCAAAAGGGATCAGGGTGGGCGGGACCGGGGCGGGATGGGACTGGGGCGGGATCGGGCTCGGGCGGGACGAGCCTACGTCCCGTCCCGGGTTCGAGTCCCGTTCCATTTTTTTTCTGCGAGATCGGGGCGGGGTCGGGTCAGAATCGGGCCGACCTGGCCCATTGGCCAGCCCTACTAGAACTAGAAAATAGGGCTATAACAACGCCCTAGAAATTGTTGCACTAGATATAAAATTCGTTGCCATAGATCTATCGCAACAGTTTAGGGGTCCGTTGCTCCTCAAGGCATTGCTATAGGGCTATTGCAACGGTTACAAAACCGTTGTCATAGGTTTTCTATAGCAACGATTTAATAACCGTTGCTGTAGATTTATCTATTGCAACAATTCTTTAATCAAATGTAACAGTTTTGAACTATTGTGCAATATCTTTTTATGCAACAATTTTTTGGGACTATAGCAGCAGCTATTGGATCTATTGCAACTTTAATATGAGGTATTACAATAGTTTGTTTTTGGCTATTGACGATTAATGGAACCTACTGCAACGACGAATTCACTAGCTATGTACCAAAATATAATAAACTGAAATTTATATAAATCATGAAGTAATATTATTCATCAACATAATCGTAATTTATAATATTTATTTACTATCACACGTATATAAAAAGAAATTGACACCCAAGAGTTTGTAGGGTTTTGTTGAGTTCAAAGCATAAAAGTAAGGCACAACGGAAATTTAAAATTTTGTTTCTTACTTACCCCAACAACATTTCTGGTATGGTTATACAACAATCAAACCTGTAACATAAAGCATAAACTTACAGGTTAGAATATCTGGAGTCTTTATCTATTATAAGGTGGACACGCGGTTGCCCTTCCGATTGCAAGCTCCAAGCTTCAATGTATTTTTCTTTCGGAAAGCTAGGAAATCCGGCAGAGGTTCGAGAGAGTTTTAATTATAAGTCTCTAAGGCTTAGAATGATAATATGAAATTGGTGTGTGAATAATAAAGAGAATGCCTCTATTTATAGTTGAAAAATAGGTCAAAACCGGATTAGGGTTTGACCTTGGGCCTGACCCAAAATTCAAGGCAGAGGCGCCGCGACCCTAGGGTATGGGCGCCGCGGCGCTCGACGTGTTCCTGCACTGTCTCGATTTATTTTCTGCGCATTCTTAATTAAATTCAAAATCCAATTTTGACTTAATTAAAATAATCATTATTCATTTAAATATCTCGATTCTAAATCGAACATTTAATTACTCTCTCAATACATCCTTAGACCGAAAGGACAATCGACATAGTGTGACCCTACATGCCTTCTCATATCGACGTTAATCAAATTAAGGTCTACGCGGAACTCCTTTATGTGGTAAGATAAAATCCTTTCATTCACGACACACCCGATCAAGCTTAGGATTTGTCAAGTGTCTATCCAAATGGCTTAATCATTGTATCTCATCTATATTAGTTGACAACTAGACCATATTCTAAATACGTCTATTGCGTTGGCCAATGACTTAGTCAACCTAATATCACTAAGAATCCGAGTGTTCTTTCGAATATACATTCGAGGAATGAATTCTAATCTTGGCTCATACTAAGTGCAATTTGCAAGTCATACTAAGTGCAAAGGCCACATCTGGCCTAGTACAGGTCATGGCATACATGATCGATCCTATAGCCGAAGCATATGAGATCCTTTTCATGCGTTCAAGTTCTATAGTATTAGAAGGACCATCCTTCTTAGATAACTTGATGCCTTGTACCATAGGTAGACCACCTTTCTTGGAATTTTCCTTTGAAAAACGTCTAAGCACTTTGTCTATGTAGACTGACTGTGACAGCCCCAATAATCTGTTAGGTCTATCTCTATAGATCCTAATCCCCAGAATGTATCAGGCTTCACCTAAATCCTTCATCATGAAGGTACTGGACACCACTCCTTGACTGACTGCAGGAGAGTCTTATTGTCTCCCATTATTAATATGTCATCTACATATATGATAATGAAGGAAATACTCACATCCTTGCGTTTACTATAAACACATGGATCCTCTTTGCTTCTGACGAAATCAAATGACTTGATAGCCTTGTCGAAGAAAATGTTCCAACTCCTCGAGGCTTGCTTAAGCCCATAAATGGACTTTTGTAGCTTGCATACAACATTTGGTTTGGACTCAAGTGAAAAACACTCATGTTGTTTCATATACACCTCCTCAACTAGATTACCATTAAGGAAAATAGTTTTGACGTCCATCTGCCAATTGTCATAGTCATAATATGCAGCTATTGCAAGCAAAATCCGAATGGACTTAATCTTAGCAACAGGTGAAAAGGTTTCATCATAATTGACCCCAGACCGTTGATTATAACCTTTAGCCACCAATCTTGCTTTATAAGTCTGTACCTTTCCATATGCATCAATCTTCTTCTTGAAGACCCATTTGCATCCTATGGGTCTAACCCCTGTTGGCAAATCAACCAAGTTCCAAACTTGATTTATGTACATCGATTCCAACTCAGATTTCATGGCTTTTTGCCATCTCTGCGAATCAATGTCCAACATAGCTTCGCTGTAGGTTGTAGGTTCATCGTCATCAGGAATATCTATCTCATTGTATGTTTCAACAAGGAGATTAAGTCTTTGAGGCGGACGATGAGTCCCAGTGGTCCTACGGAGTTGATTATTCTACGTTTCAGTGCTTGTTGCGTTCTGATTGTGAGAAGATTTTTGTGTGTTGGACAATCCATCACCTTGAGAGCTTTCAGGAATGTCACTTTCATGTATTTCCTGAATGGAATGATGTACAACCATTGTATCATCTTCCATTGGTTGTGTATGAGAGCCTTGCATTTCGCACTATCTCTCACAACACTCCTACTAGCGAAGGGCGTACTCTAAGTACCCAATCTTCACCAAATACTCCCACTGAATCCTTGTTTAGGTCATTCGACAAGGGTTCAACTTCTGTGTTATCTTGTGGTTCTTGAATTTCTTCAAGTTCCATCTCTATGCAGATATGTTCCTTGTAGACATATTCTTCTTCAAGGAAAGTTGCGTTCCTGGAAACAATGACCTTATGTTCTCCAGGAATATAGAACATATAGAACATTTCCTTTGGATACCTCACGAAGTAACATTTCTCACTTTTGGATTCCAACTTGTCAGTGAGCATCTAGTTAACATATGCAGGGCACCCCCAGGGTCTCATATGTTTAAGAGTTGGCTTCTTGCCACACCATATCTCATAGGGTGTCTTTTCTACTGACTTGGAAGGAGCCCTGTTCAGAACATATATAGAGGTTTGTATTACATGTCCCCAAAGGTATGTCGGTAGAGCTGAGGAGCTCATCATGGATCGAACCATATCCAATAAGGTTCGGTTTCTCCTTTCGGCAACACCATTCATCTGTGGTGTTCTAGGAGGTGTCCATTCTGACTGGACTCCATGTAGCTTTAAGTAATCTAGAAAATCCTTGCTCAAGTATTCACCTCATCGATCCGGTCGAAGGGTCTTGATACTTGTTGCAAGTTGCTTCTCTACTTCCGACTTGTACTCTTTGAACTTCTCAAAAGCCATGGATTTGTGCCTCATAAGATACACATATCCATACCTTGTGAAGTCGTCAGTAAAAGTGATGAAGTATGAGAAGCCTCCTTTAGCTTGAGTCGAGAATGACCCACATATATCAGTATGGACCAACTCAAGCACCTCCTTGGCTCGCACACCTTTCCCAGAAAGTGGTTTATTGGTCATCTTTCCTCTCAAGCAAGATTCGCAGTTACCATAAGACTCCAAGTCAAATAGTTCGAGGTAGTCTAACTTCCTCAATCTTGCTATCCTTGATTCGTTGATATGACCAAGTCTGTAGTGCCATAGGTAGGTAGAGTTTCTATTACTTATCTTGGCTCGTTTATTTTGTACATTCAATATCTCTCGACTACAGTTTAGTGTATATAATCCATCCACAAGAGGAGCAGTTCCATATATAATATTATCAAAATACAGTACTTGACTGCCATTATAAATATACGAGGAAAAACCCTCCATGTCCAAAACTGGGATAGAAATGATATTCCTCGTTAACGAGGGTACATAGAAGCAATCATTCCACACTAAACAATAGCCAGAAGGTAAATTTAATCTATAAGTCCCTACGCGCTCAACATCCACTCGTGCTCCGTTTCCAATGCGTAGGTCTATCTCCATTGGTCTAACCTTCATGCTATCAGTTAGCCCCTGCACATTTGTACAAATGTGTGAGCCACAAGCGGTATCCAATACCCAAGAATGAGAGTTATTTATAGACATATTTATTTCAATGACGTACATACCTTGTCCACCAAAGACAGGAGCACCTAGTTCTTTTCCTCATCCTGGTGCCGTGCAGTCCTTCTTCCAATGCCCATTCTTGTGGCAGTTGAGGCATTCATCCTTAGCCGGATTTACCTTCTTCTTCACACCTTCCTTAGGCTTTATAGCTGAGGGCGCAATGACTGCTTTGCCTTTCTTCTTCTGCCATTCCTTGCCTTTCGGCTTGGGTCGGCTAGAAGAGCTCACCATGAGCACAACTTTGCCTTTGGAAGTGGAAGACTCAAAGGTCTTGAGCATGTTGTGCAGCTCCGGTAGAGTCGCCTTCGTTCCATTCATATTGAAATTCACTATGAAGTTCTCAAAAAAACGAGGGAGAGAGTTCAGGATGAGGGTGGTAGCGACATTCTTTTCAAGCTTCGTTCCAATTGAAGAAAGCCTCTCTATCAGCCCTATCATCTTCAACACATGCTGCGAGACTTGGACCCTTTCATTGAGCTTACACTTAAAGAGTTCTATTAACAACTCATATTCCATAGTCTGGGATTGTGAGTCATAGAGACTCTTCAAGTGCTCGAGCATCTCATTGGGCTCCATGTTCTCAATGTTGTCTCTGAAGTTCCGTAGACATGGAAGACAACATCACGCATTGCGCTGAAGTGGCATCATCTAGGTGTTTCTGGTAAGCATCCTTATCAAAGGAGGCATATTCAACAGAGTCTGTCGTAGGGATTGTTGGGAACACCGTGTCCAACACGTATTCTATTTTCTCTTGTCTCAGCACTATTCGCAAATTCCTTAGCCAGTCAGGGTAGTTCGGTCCAGTAAGTTTGTTCATCTCAATCAACATTTTCAATGATAAGCTCGACATCTTTTATAATCTGAAGAATTAGATAGACCGGAAATCAAACTCAAAATCTATTTCCTATTATACACAGTCATTTAGGCTAATCAATAAGACCTTTTGTTTAATTAGCTCCCACTATTTTAACATACTTCTATGATCCCATGGTAGAATACATACCTATTTTAATTGAGGTCATAATGGGCCAAAATCCAAGGCTATGCTATCTCCGTGTTTGCTTTGGCTGATAACTTCAATAACATATCTTGGTAGGTTCTAAACCAATTGTAAAACTTATTTGCAACTCTTGGTTGATTAAATATTACATTTAATCTTGCGTCCTTAGATTAGCCCGACACTTTGGCGCCAAGATTTGTCTAAGCAAGCCAACCCCATTACACGACTGCATTTATGTATCTAAGTAAATTTGGCCTTTGAGAGCAAACACTTTGGTGTAAATACCCACAAAAGTTTATCGTTTACCTTTACATTAAAACACATCTATGAAAGAGTCTGGGTCCTCGTAGACTTAGAGCAAATGCTTTGGCATAAATACTCGTATCGCCGAAAAGGATTTTGCACTCTAACAATTATAATGGACGACGCGTTTTAATTTAGACTTGTATTTAAAGTTTTGGGGGACATTTTAATTCAGGGTTTTAACCAAGATCAACTCTTTTACGCCATATCCAATATGACATCTTAACATCATGCAAACTAATGACACATATAGTTGGGAACCGTCAACCCAATATGCATGATATAAGATGGTTTAATCAAATACTGGGCGCCGCCTGCCTAGACAGTTATAGCGGACGCTATTCTAGAAATGTAAATGACAAATATTTTGACATTTAGCACATAAACAATATACTTATCAATTATACTGTATAATAATAATCTTGGGTTAAACATTCTGAACTCTAATTTTTTTTTGTTTCTGGACAGGTGGGGCCGCGACGCTAATCATTAGAGCCGCGACACCACTGAGCCCTTTCGGCTTCTGCAAAATGCATTAGTGCCGCGGCGCTCCACCATGGAGCCGCGACGCTGCAAGGACAGAAACATTTCTGCTTCCGCAATTGTATTAGCGTCGCGGCGCTGCAGAGGCAGAAACATTTATGGTTTTGCAAATGCATTAGCGCCGCGGCGCTCCACCATGGAGCCGCGGCGCCTATTGTCCAGTGAGTCCAAGTTTTGAAACGAAGCATTAGCGCTGCGGCGCTCCAACATGGAGCCGCGACGCCTCCATGAAACCCTAGCAAGCGCCGCGGCGCCCTACCATAGGACCGCGACGCCGATGTCCTGACAAATGTTTCTGTGTTGATTTTCAAAATCGTTCAACCCCTAAATCCAATTGAGGGATCAATTCACAGGTCTTTTATCATTACCTACCATTATCAATAACGCCTATATCGACCATCATCCGTTCTTACTCGTTCTTAGTCGTGCACCGTGCAATGAGCCAGACAACGCACCTTTGGCTTAGTTCGAGTTAGAGCGGAATGACTTCCTCAAGTTAGCGTAGGAGATAATTTAGGGTGATATCAAAAGGTCAACATTCGTTCAAGACATGTAGGATTTCAAGAAACCTCGTTTTAATCCAATTTTATGTTTAACCTATATTATTACTTTATTCAATTGTTATATAACCATTGAACCAGCCTGAGCTCTGATAGCACTGTGAGGTTTTATTGGGTTCAAAGCATATAAGTAAGGCATAACGGAAGTTTAAAATTTTGTTTCTTACTTACCCCAACAACATTTATGGTATGGTTATACAACAATCAAACCTGTAACATAAAGCATAAACTTACAGGTTAGAATATCTAGAGTCTTTATCTACTATAAGGTGGACACGCGGTTGCCCTTCCAATTGTAAGCTCCAAGCTTCAATGTATTTCTCTTTCAGAAAGCTAGGAAATCCGGCATAGGTTTGAGAGAGTTTTAATTTTAAGGCTCTAAGGCTTAGAATGATAATATGAAATTGGTGTGTGAATAATAAAGAGAATGCCTCTATTTATAGTTGAAAAATAGGCCAAAACCGGATTACGGTTTGACCTTGTGCCTGACCCAAAATTCGAGGCAGAGGCGCCGCGACCCTAGGGTATGGGCGCCGCGGCGCTCGACGTATTCCTGCACTGTCTCGATTTATTTTCTGCGCATTCTTAATTAAATTCAAAATCCAATTTTGACTTAATTAAAATAATCATTATTCATTTAAATATCTCGATTCTAAATCGAACATTTAATTACTCTCTCAATACATCCTTAGATCGAAAGGACAATCGACATAGTGTGACCCTACATGCCTTCTCATATCGACATTAATCAAATTAATGTCTACGCGGAACTCCTAGACGGCGCAGCAAGACGAACTCAATATGTGAAGTATGTTTACGCGAATCCAGTAAACTTAACCTTTATGTGGTAAGATAAAATCCTTTCATTTACGACACACCCTATCAAGCTTAGGACTTGTCAAGTGTCTATCCAAATGGCTTAATCATTTATCTCATCTATATTAGTTGACAACTAGACCATATTCTAAATACGTCTATTGTATTGGCCAACGACTTAGTCAACCTAATATCACTGAGAATCCGAGTGTTCTCTCGAATATACATTCAAGGAATGAATCCTAATCTTGAATCAACTACCACCTTTAATCCACATCGTAATGTACCCAATACAAGCTGTATCTCAACCTATAAGGCATTTGAGCTTAGGATGGGATCATAGTACATTACTTTGTAGACAAGGCGCATATTGACCTCAAGTCTAAGGACTTCTATCTCCCACATGCTGATCATACTTTAGACAAGTATAACAAACAATATATCAGCAAGGTATACCAATACTTCCAAAGTATCCATGTGTCCATCAAGAGTAGCCATTACTCGTAGCAGGTGAGACATACTACATCCTCTAAGGATGTGATGCAGACCACATGTCGACTTATCACATATCATCGATATCCCTTTCTCGATGATCATTAGTCGAGACTATTTTAAGAGTTACGTTATATTAATATCTCACACTATTAATAACAGCGTAACCTCCAGGGATACATATTATAGAATATTACAAACAATCAATTAATAATTCAATAATTGCAAATGCCAAAATATTAATCTCCATTAATAATAATACGAATGTGTATAAAGTACATTTGTCCTAATACATATTATCTCTAGGACATAAATATACTTTCAGAGTTAACATCCATGAGTTTGTAAAAGATTCTAAAATAAAAGATCCTAAAACATGTGAAGGTGTAACAATGATCAACTAGTACTCCTAAGTAAGTCTTCACTGCTTTCGTCTACCCCTTGTTTATTATCTTCACCTACAAAAATATTTAAATAAATGATTAAGCAAAATGTTCACAAAACATATGCTGTTAATAGACATATTAAGGTAAAATGTACATTTAAGAGAATTCGAACTTTTACAGTGAGTGAAAAAGTATAGATCTTCTCCACAAAAAAAAAAGGTATAATAAAATTACCAAACTAGTAAAAAATAAAATACAAAATTGATCTAGATAAAAAAAAAACAAAGAGTAGAAGCTGATGTGCATAGCAAAAGAAAAATGCATGGCCACTAGTGTTACACCCCGTAGTTTTGTGTTCCGTCGCGTTGTCGCTTAACACTTGAGTTTCGGGATGAGGTATGACCTTACGAAAGGATAACCAAGGTTTATAACTTGTTTACGGAAGTTCCGGAGTATATGGAAGCTAAACGGATCAAAGGAAATACATTTCGACGAAATCAGGGACTGGAGAAATTTGACGGACCATCAAACTGCCATAAAGGGCTGTAAAATACCCGGGCAGAACAACATTCAGGATTGACGGTCCGTCGAATGGACGGACCGTCGATCCCACCGTCAAATTCCGGTGGTGTAAAATCTTTCGGGTTTATATACGGATTATGCGACTTTTATCGATCATTTTCTCCAAAACCCAGAGCAAGCAAACTCCTAAAAATCCTCTCTAAAGTATCTCAACCTCCCAAGATCGAATCTAAGACGAATTACGTAAGATTAACGCTACTAATTCCTTAATTATCATAGTAATTACTTCCTCCGCGTAGAATCGGGTTTAGAAACACTTGGAATTTGGAGCAAAGCATTGTTTCGAGAATATTTGGATGTATCGAGGTAAAATTCACCTTCTCTTATCTATAATTATGATTAATTGATGATTTGCAATAAGTTATGAAGGAATTTTTGTAATCGAAACTCATAAACTTAAGAAATCATTATATAAAAATTTCTGGATTGTTTTGATCAAGATATGAGTTAAAATTAATTATTAAATTGGTTGTTGGTGTTATTAACCTAAGAAAGAATGTCACAGAGAATGGTGGGATCGAATTACATAAAGTGCCCTTTTGTTAATAAGTCCAAGGACTTTCCATGTTAAGATTATCAATAAAGATGCCTAAATGAAGTTTCTTATTGGGAATATGGATTCAATATTGATATCGACTCTTTGTTGCTATAGAGAGCTATTCGTAAGGTGTGCGAGGGCGTGTAAGACAAGTGTAATATCAAGAATAAGATATGTAAGGCAAACCTTCTTTCTTGGCATGAATCGACACGTTGTTTCTTTAAATGGAAATCTCTCGATAAAGTGAAGTAGCAAAAGATCTTATGTGATGAATCGATAATAATCCATGACCACTCTTTTGTTCATAATATCTCACGGGTTATATGAGTCCCGGGTGTTTTATATGTGGATCCTTGAACATAGCGCCAATAACAATAGTCGGAGGATAACGACAATAGGTCACTCTGGCTCTACTTATGGTATCCGATATATATATATACACTTATTTTCTTACAAAGATGCGCTATAGTCTTCTAGGTACGGCACATAGATGTGCACCCATCTGCAGTTGGTTTAAGACATTACCGAGTCCCACATTTGGGCCGGGTACGACCGAGTCCTCATCGAGGCCGGGTACGATATATATATATATATATATATATATATATATATATAATGATATGATTTGCCCCTCAGAGTGGCATGATTTTTACAGACATGAATGCATATTTTTCTGATTATGACAAAGTAGGCCTCTAGAGGTTGTTATGAGTTTCAAGTTGATTTTTATTTCCATATCTCTCATGTTATATCTCATGTTTACATATGTTACCTGCCTTACATATTCAATATATTTTTGTATTGATGCCCTTCTCTGGGGCACTGTGTTCATGCCCGTAGGTACAAATAGACATAGTGACGCTCCTCCTCAGTAGGCGATCTGCTCAGCTGTGATATTGTCGCACTCCCTTTTCTCGGAGTTACATTACATGACTTTAGGTATTGATGCATATGATACTAGTATTTTGGGGTATGATGGGGCCCTGTCTCGACCCGTTGATATGTTTATATGACTCTTAGAGGCTTGTAGACCTGTGCACAGTAGATATTAGTATGTCGTGTTCTTGTCGGCCCCTTTTGTTAGCAGTATAATCGTCTTGTGGCCTTGTCGGTCTTGGATATCTGTTTATATATATATATATCCTACTGGAACTTTTCTGTGTGCAGGTTATCTTCCAGTCATGTTATGTATGGGTAATTGGAGGCCTTGTTGGCCTAAGTTTCATATCTCAGAGTTCAGATACTTTAGTGGTACACTCAGGCCTTCGGGCACTAGGTGCTAGCCACACCCCCCAAGGATGGGGTGTGACAAATTTGGTATCAGAGCAGGTTTGTCCTAGGGAATCTGCAAGCCGTATTTAGTAGAGTCTTGTTTATGGGTGTGTTGTGCACCACACTTATAAACATGAGACTACATGATATTTAGGATAGTTACTTTTCTTTCTGATCTAGATCGTGCGATAGCGATAAATGATAAGTGTTCACTCCTAATCTTTATCTTGTTTATCTTCTCAGTTATGCCTGCTACTGTTGACACCCAATTTTGTCCCATCTTTTATGATTTTTATTCGCAATTTTTAATATTTTTGACACTTTAAAACAATTTTAAAATATAGGCATATATATGTATATATATCATTATTATTTGCATTTTTATTGTCATTTGCATTTTATATATATATATATATATATCATAATCATGCTTTTATCCTAATATTATATGTTATTTTATTTTGACAAAACGACATCACATTTTTATTTTTTATTTTTTAGCACCAAACATTTCCCAAATATTATATTTTTATCATATTGTCATCTTTACAATTTATAAATTTTGCAAAGCTTTCTTTTTATATAAAAATCCCTTTTTATATTCTAAACTCATAACCCATTTATTTTCCAACCCAACACCCTAATTTCTTATTTCCTAATTCCCTAACCAAACCAACCCCCTAGCCCAATACCTCTTATTCCCTTCCCCTTTATTTCCCCAAGCCCAACCGGCCAATTCCCCAAGCCCAAACCGAACCGGCCCATCGCCCCTTTTCCCTTATTTCCCCCCAAACCAAAACACTTCTAGAAAACAAAAACTAATACCCACCAAACAAAAACCCTAGCCACTCTTCAACTCTCCTCTCAACCCCACGCCCTCACCGCCGCACACCCCTATACCCCTGCCCCATCCCATCGTCGGTCACTTCAACCCACACCCTTATCTCCGAAAATCCGCCCCAAAAATCATATTTTTTGCCCACTTTTGTTTGAAATTCAAACCCAATTTTTCATCTATAAAAACCCCATTGTTCTTCATTGTAAAGGGGTTGCCGGATTTATTTTTTTTTGTTCTTGATTTGCATTACATCCTTTGTTCTTCATATTTTTAAAGAGGGTCCGAAAATCCGGAAAGAAAAGTGAAAAAATCGAGTCTGAAAAAAAAAAGATTAAAAAAAAAAGTGCAGAAATTTTCTGCAGAAAATTCATGGGGAGCAGCCAACTTCTTTGGTCGATTATCGCTTCGTTCCTTGTCCGATTGAGCTGATATTTGGACAGAGTATTCCTCTCATCTCAGTCTTTGATTGGGAACTGACAGAGGTGGATTCGGAGATCTGTAGCTCCAGATTGTCGTCGGTGAACAGTAGCTGCGTTTTGGTAATTTTCTTCCAATCTTACCTTCTTTGATGTTTGTTCTTGTTGTTATTATTTCTTCGTGTTTGGCGTTTATGTTGTAGCCATTTTGGAGAACGCTTTGTTCAGAAATTTTTTAAAAAGAACTGATTCGGGTCGGATTTCTGTTTCGGGCCGACCCGGGTCTGGTAATAACTTCATATTTATTGTGTTTAATATTTTGTGGTTGGTTATCTGAAAATTTTAAAAAAAATGTTTGATTCCGGGTCAGCACTGTTCCGGATCGGGTCGACCCGGTTCGAATAAATTTCCAGATTTTGTGGTTTAATATCTTGTTGTTTATTATATGAAAAATAAAAAAAATGTCTGATTTCTCGTCGGGTCAACCCGAAATCCGGGCCGGATCACTGTTCAGTGTCCGAGTCAGGTCAGATTTCAGAATTCGGATCAGACTTTTTAATTGCGAACTGCTGCTATTTTTTTTGGGTATTTTAAACATCTGTTACGCAGCTATCTTGTTGTTTTACTGTTTTAACTAACATTGCATTTAGGCCGATGAAATTAAATTCGAGTCAGCACTTTTTTTTTTCGTTTCGTTTCTCTCTTTTCTGTTTTCTGTTTTAAACATCCGTGCCACGGATATGTACTGTTTACTGTTTACTGTTTTGAATTAAATACTGCATTTTAGGCCGATGAAATTAAATTCGAGGCGGCGTTTTTTTCCATTTCTGTTTCATTTTATTGTTTTGACATTTAAACACCCGTGCACGGATTGTTTTACTGATTTAAATAAATTATGCATTTAGGCCGATGAAATTAAATTCGAGGCCGCGTTTTTTTTTCATTTCTGTTTCAGTTTATTGTTTTGACATTTAAACATCCGTGCACGGATTGTTTTATTGATTTAAATAAATACTGCATTTAGGCCGATGAAATTAAATTCGAGCCCGCGCTTTTCTTTTTCGTTTCTCTTTTTTTTTATTTACTATTTTAAACATCCGTGCATGAATTGTCTTACTGTTTTACTGTTTTGAATTAAATACTGCATTGGCCGATGAAATTGAATTCGAGGCCGCGCTTTTTTTGTTGTTTCTCTGTTTTATTATTTTACTGTTTTAAACCAAAATACTACACTGGCCGATGAAATTGAATTCGATGCCGCACTTTTTGTTGTTGTTTCTCTGTTTTATTATTTTACTGTTTTAAACCAAAATACTACATTGGCCGATGAAAAAACATCCGTCGATTTTTGAGGCCTCCACAGTTGTAAAGACGGAAAATAAAACTTCTGGGCAAGGATGAAACTTAAATCTTTTTCACCCGAGAGACCAACATGTTCGGTAGGCAAGGCAACTAAAATGACCAACGAGTCATGCGTTCGCAGCCACGACGTGATTGGAATGATCTTTTCAAAATTTAAGTCTGAGCCTTCCATAATCAAAACATTTATTGTTTTGGATACGGATCCGAAGTTATGTATATTCAATTGTTTCTAACCGTTTATTCTTGACAGCTTGCAAAGATAAAGTCAAAGAAGGCAAATACCCCTCGGAGATTATTTATTTTTGTTGTTGTCTTTTACTTTCTTTAATTCAAACTTTATTTTCATTCTGTATTGTAATATTATTGTACTCGTGAAATTATTGAAATATTTAGAATAGGTAGACATAGAATTAATTAATAGGGTAGTCTAAAATTGGAAACTCATCGCTAGTTTATTTATTTTAGGCTCGGTTAGTTTTAAAATTGAAAATCGCTAGTTTATTTATTTTAGACCCGTTGCCCATAATAATCACTTTGCATACATTCTTATCAATTTTGCCTACTTATATTTTTTTCAGCTTTACATGTATATTAATGCCATACAAATGCATACTTGTACAAAATACATCATTTTATTAACACCTTGCAATATTATTTTTTATATGTATAAAAACATGCATTTTTATTAGCATAACAATTAACCTGAATTTGATCGGATAACCGCAAGTTAGTGGATCTTAAAGGATGCCTAACCCCTTCCCTTTAGGATAATAAAGAACCCTTATCCAGAATCTCATTAGTTTTGTAGACCATAAAATCGGAGTTATTTTGCAGCTTTTAGTTAATATTCAGGTGCCCTAATTCACCTTAGAATAATTAGGTGGCGACTCCTCAAAACAAGCATTTTTAATCCATCCGGAGGAAATCGACGCCATCGCGTCGCGAAGCCTGCAGGTCAAAATCGGGCTCTACACCATGGCGACTCCATTGGGGATACTTTCAGGTTCTTAACCATAGCAAATTCAGGTTAGTTATTATTGTGCTTTATATTGCTCCTTATTTGATTTATTGTTTTTAATTGTTTTCTTTTTGAAATTTTGTATATTTAACTCTTTAAATTGATACTATTCTTTTATTGCTTTCCTTAAATTGGCATTCCGCTCATATTTCTTCCACTATGGAAAATTGACACTATCACACATTACACGCGAGGTGTGTTTTGCGCATCCGCAAATTCTTTCTAATTACCAATTTTAGGAGAGTTGGCGTATGCGCGGAGTTTCCGGACCATCCGGTGGCCGCGTAGCCTTCTCACTCGAGTAGTCCGCTCGGGAACCTTGAGTCCAGTAAGCCCAATCTTAGTAAATTTAGGATAGAGCTATACCACCTTTTATTTTTAAGTCATGCATACATACACATTAGGTGGGTTGATCCTTGGCATTGACTCCACAATTAAGAAATCCGCCAAAATTGTCGACGGGTCTCGCTCCCCCAACGACCATCAGCATATTATTTGTAGCGTGATAATGATAGATGAATTCAAGCCTAATTTTGACATGCCGATATTGGAAAATGTACATACGTTTTGTCTTCATTTCCAACAAAAGCATTGCAGTTTGACAGCTTGGATTATTCTGTCATAATCTCTCATATTTGGCGTTTAGGCTCACCTCTGGCATAAGAGAGGCTCCATGCATGTTAGGACGCATATTTAATTCCCGCACAAAATGTTTGCTATTTTTCTTCTTTTAACTATGTATATATTATTTAATGCAATAATTAGCTGCTTCAATTTTGTACATATCATACCATGTCGCTTGCGACTCTTGAACAAAAATTGTGGCACTACCTTAGGATAAAGCGTTCTTGAACATCAAGACTCGGACCTCGTGCAGCAATCAGGGGAGTTTTTGACCATACTTTCACACTCCTACATTTTATTATTCTTTTAGTGACTTTTCTCCTTTCACCCGGTGCTCTTATTTTTGCAGGGAGATCGTCCTCGCGAACAGTCGGTGGCGGTCGTTCTAAAACATTATCCCTGGATAAACTCCAGGAAAGAACAAAGCAAAATGTTTTCACAAAGATGATCGAAAGATCTTTTGATTAGAAAAGTCAGCAAACACTAGATCAAATGAGGCATTACTCTAGTTTGTTTATACTTTTGTTTTTTTTTTACATATTTGCAAATTCAATTTATATGCTTAATTTTCGTTACATAATTCTTTTGTATCATACATTTTACAACATATCCTTTCGAACTACGAGTGTCTGATTCTCATCATACGGTGTGATACGTAGGTAACCCTTCTCGGGTGCGACACCCCTAAAAATAAAATGAAAAAAATGATTCTGGTTTATCAATCTTTTTTTTTCCTCATTATATCCTAATGGACAATCTTTTTTCATTACATCCTTGTGGACAATCATATTTTTTTTTCTCATTGCATTAATCCTAATATGGACAATCAATTTTTCATTGCATACAATTTTTACTTACTATCCCATCGTGGATAAGTTCTTTTTCAATCATACATTTTTATAACCTATCTGCACGAACTACGCACACCTGATTCTTGTCAAAGATGAGATACGTAGCAGCCCTATTTGGATTCGGTACCCTTTATTCAAAAACAAAAAAAAACAAAAAAAAAAACAAAAATACAAAATATATATATATATATTTTCTAAGAATCATTGATGGACTTGGTTGTTATCAACACAGTTAGAAGTGTACACAGGAAAGAACAAGCGGAGAAGACCGATTAGTGGTAAACCATAGATTCTTCTGGTACCTCTCATTCACGCCTGTGTTGACACTTAAAAATTGTTTTGCATGCTTTCAAGATATAAACAAAGCCAGCCTCATCGTTTCATGTGCATTGTGTGGTGAGTTTTAGAATAAGTTCAATTGCATTGCATTGTGATCTAGAACTTGGCTCGAATGTTTGTTGAGGCGAAATCCTGAGTAACACTTGGTATAGGAAAGGATCGTAGGCTTTTTTTGATCCCTTTGAGCCTTTCCAGCTTACCAAATAACATTATCCGTAGTACTTCCCCTTTGAGCCTGAAGCCTATTTTTTTTAACAACCACATCTTATGCCTATACCCTTTCTGAGTGCGTACACGCACTATCCCTCTCTTGGCCCAACTTCCTCGAGCGCATAAGAAATATGCAAATTGCTGAAAATGATCAGAGTTGAAGTTGCAATGTTCCCAAAAGAGGAAGAGAAATCAAAACAAAAGGACAACTTCACACAAAGAAGCGTCAAAAAGCCCCGGCAATATCAAAAAAAAAAAAAAACTCAAAAAAGGATATAAGCTCCGAACGAAATATTCGAAAGAAGTCGGCACAAAACAAACGGGGGCAAAAAGAAGCAAATCGGCATCAAGGCACACAAATACAAAGCGCAGACATATTCCAAAGCTCAAGGAAGGATTAGTCACTTCTTACCCAAATGATATCCTTTCCTTTTACCAAGCCTACATTACAAACCCATAACAAGCCTTACATGATCCTATACAGAGGGTTCTCACATTAGTGGATACTCATATGACGGCCAAGCCTATGGTATCACATTTAAATGCATTGAACATCTTTCTGAGGGTGAGTGTACTTCTCTAGACGTCCCAAAGTTCAAAATACTGAAATACATTTGAGAAAGGGACTTTCTTTCAGTGAGGGCATTTGAAACATGAGGTTGCATATGTCAAAACCTTGGCTTGAAGCAAGTGTCGATACTCAGGTATGTTTGAGGTAGCATCTGAAGCTGTACCAATTACCCTGAAGTCAGCCTCGGTTATACATAGAGCAGTAACGGGAACCCTAAGCACATTACTAATTGTTGGTACCAGCTGAAGTCAAAATATGATTTTGTCTTTTTCATATTTTCAAAAAAAAAAAACATTCTACAAATACAAATCTCTTTTGCCACATGAACTACGTTATGACCTGATTCACTCGGCGGGATACGTAGGCGGCCACATCGGCTTCGGTCCCATTTTGAAAAACTTCACAATTCCTTTTGCTTGTAGCGAACTACGTTATGACCTGATTCCTTCGGCGGGATACGTAGGCGGCCTGTACCGGCTTCGGTCACACCATTGGAATTTCTTGCACACAACGCAATAGGCTCACATGATTGCCTTAACAGGACAAGCAAGCTGCCCACACAAACTCGATTTTGTCCAGTTGAAAGTTCAACATCTTCATATATACCAGAAACTGGGGCAAATTTTAAGGGTTCACTGCAAGAATACGCCAATTGACTTGGAAAAACGCCAGACAACTAAGTCTGAGCTTGCAAGCGTCAAAAGCCAAAGCTACAAGTCAACACGAATCAACCGCCTCTGCTCCCCAAACTCACAAATTTCTTTGAGTGCAAGTCTTCAGGTTGACAAAGGCAGGGAAGCCTCAACGTGTGTGCTTAATTTGGCAAAGAACTTCCGCATCGTAGTTTAGGCCCTACAAGGATCACGTTCCTATTGGGCGTCCGTACAAAAACATCATCTTGACCTACAGGGTCCCAACTGCTATGTCCGTACAAGGACGGTATTTTATTTCAGTCAGGCGCCCACCTCCTAATGCGGGTATTTAATTTCTGTTAGGCGCCCACCTCCTAATGCGGGTATTTTAATTTCAGTCAGGCACCCACCTCCTAATGCGGGTATTTAATTTCAGTCAGGCGCCCACCTCCGAATGCGGGTATTTCATTTCTGTCAGGCGCCCACCTCCTAATGTGGGTATTTAATTTCAGTCAGGCGCCCACCTCCTAATGCAGGTATTTTAATTTCAGTCAGGCGCCCACCTCCTAATGCGGGTATTTAATTTCAGTTAGGCGCCCACCTCCTAATGCGGGTATTTCAATTTCAGTCAGGCGCCCACCTCCTAATGCGGGTATTTAATTTCCGTCAGGCGCCCACCTCCTAATGCGGGTATTTAATTTCTGTTAGGCGCCCACCTCCTAATGCGGGTATTTCAATTTCAGTCAGGCACCCACCTCCTAATGCGGGTATTTTAATTTCTGTCAGGCACCCACCTCCTAATGCGGGTATTTAATTTACGTCGGGCGCCCACCTCCTAATGCGGGTATTTCAATTTCGATCGGCGCCCACCTCCTAATGCGGGTATTTCAATTTCAGTCAGGCACCCACCTCATAATGCGGGTATTTAAATTTCAGTCAGGCGCCCACCTCCTAATGCAGGTATTTCATTTTCAATCAGGCATCCACCTCATAATGCGGGTATTTCATTTTCAGTCAGGCGCCCACCTCCTAATGCGGGTATTTCATTTTCAGTCAGGCGCCCACCTCCTAATGCGGGTATTTCATTTTCAGTCAGGCGCCCACCTTGTAATGCGGGTATTTTAATTTCAGTCAGGCGCCCACCTCCTAATGCGGGTATTTTAATTTCTGTCAGGCGCCCACCTCATAATGCGGGTATTTTATTTTCAGTCAGGCGCCCACCTTCCAATGCGGGTATTTTATTTTTCCGTAAGGCACCCACCTTCTAATGCGGGTATTTTAATTTCAATCGCGCCTATGCAACGGCGCCATATGCATAATGTCTGAGCGACGGCGTCATCTCATTACGCATATGCTACGACATCATCTGCATTGAGGAAGTACTTCGAACGTCGTTCCGGCCTTTTCCCCCACCATCTCATCACATTTGAAACCAGTGTCATCATAACTCGACACTGGGGCGATCTTTCTTGAATCTGCACCATCTTTTTGCAACTTTCCTTCCATCGGGATTCTATCTCTTCCCACGCATCCCCAACCTTCCCTCGAGTCCAGATGATCCGGACAAAATTGGCTACTCAGTCAACTTCTTTGTCCGAAAACTCTTTCATCGTCTCCGGCCAAAGAGGGGCATCTGTTGACACCCAATTTTGTCCCATCTTTTATGATTTTTATTCGCAATTTTTAATATTTTTGACACTTTAAAACAATTTTAAAATATAGGCATATATATGTATATATATCATTATTATTTGCATTTTTATTGTCATTTGCATTTTATATATATATATATATATCATAATCATGCTTTTATCCTAATATTATATGTTATTTTATTTTGACAAAACGGCATCGCATTTTTATTTTTTATTTTTTTGCACCAAACATTTCCCAAATATTATATTTTTATCATATTGTCATCTTTACAATTTATAAATTTTGCAAAGCTTTCTTTTTATATAAAAATCCCTTTTTATATTCTAAACTCATAACCCATTTATTTTCCAACCCAACACCCTAATTTCTTATTTCCTAATTCCCTAACCAAACCAACCCCCTAGCCCAATACCTCTTATTCCCTTCCCCTTTATTTCCCCAAGCCCAACCGGCCAATTCCCCAAGCCCAAACCGAACCGGCCCATCGCCCCTTTTCCCTTATTTCCCCCCAAACCAAAACACTTCTAGAAAACAAAAACTAATACCCACCAAACAAAAACCCTAGCCTCTCTTCAACTCTCCTCTCAACCCCACGCCCTCACCGCCGCACACCCCTATACCCCTGCCCCATCCCATTGTCGGTCACTTCAACCCACACCCTTATCTCCGAAAATCCGCCCCAAAAATCATATTTTTTGCCCACTTTTGTTTGAAATTCAAACCCAATTTTTCATCTATAAAAACCCCATTGTTCTTCATTGTAAAGGGGTTGTCGGATTTTTATTTTTTTTTGTTCTTGATATGCATTACATCCTTTGTTCTTCATATTTTTAAAGAGGGTCCGAAAATCCGGAAAGAAAAGTGAAAAAATCGAGTCTGAAAAAAAAAAGATTAAAAAACAAAGTGCAGAAATTTTCTGCAGAAAATTCATGGGGAGCAGCCAACTTCTTTGGTCGATTATCGCTTCGTTCCTTGTCCGATTGAGCTGATATTTGGACAGAGTATTCCTCTCATCTCAGTCTTTGATTGGGAACTGACAGAGGTGGATTCGGAGATCTGTAGCTCCAGATTGTCGTCGGTGAACAGTAGCTGCGTTTTGGTAATTTTCTTCCAATCTTACCTTCTTTGATGTTTGTTCTTGTTGTTATTATTTCTTCGTGTTTGGCGTTTATGTTGTAGCCATTTTGGAGAACGCTTTGTTCAGAAAATTTTTAAAAAGAACTGCTTCGGGTCGGATTTCTGTTTCGGGTCGACCCGGGTCTGGTAATAATTTCATATTTATTGTGTTTAATATTTTGTTGTTGGTTATCTGAAAATTTTAAAAAAAATGTTTGATTCCGGGTCAGCACTGTTCCGGGTCGGGTCGACCTGATTCGAATAAATTTCCAGATTTTGTGGTTTAATAACTTGTTGTTTATTAAATGAAAAATAAAAAAAAAATGTCTGATTTCGGGTAGGGTCAACCCGAAATCCGGGCCGGATCACTGTTCAGTGTCCGAGTCGGGTCAGATTTCAGAATTCGGGCCAGACTTTTTAATTGCGAACTGCTGCTATTTTTTTTGGGGTATTTTAAACATCTGTTACGCAGCTATCTTGTTGTTTTACTGATTTAACTAACATTGCATTTAGGCCGATGAAATTAAATTCGAGGTCGCACTTTTTTTTTTCGTTTCGTTTCTCTCTTTTCTGTTTTAAACATCCGTGCCACGGATATGTACTGTTTTACTGTTTACTGTTTTACTGTTTACTGTTTTGAATTAAATACTGCATTTTAGGCCGATGAAATTAAATTCGAGGCAACGTTTTTTTCCATTTCTGTTTCAGTTTATTGTTTTGACATTTAAACATCCGTGCACGGATTGTTTTACTGATTTAAATAAATACTGCATTTAGGCCGATGAAATTAAATTCGAGGCCGCGTTTTTTTTCATTTCTGTTTCAGTTTATTGTTTTGACTTTTAAACATCCGTTCACGGATTGTTTTATTGATTTAAATAAATACTGCATTTAGGCCGATGAAATTAAATTCGAGCCCGCGCTTTTCTTTTTCGTTTCTCTTTTTTTTTATTTACTATTTTAAACATCCGTGCATGAATTGTCTTACTGTTTTACTGTTTTGAATTAAATACTGCATTGGCCGATGAAATTGAATTCGAAGCCGCGCTTTTTTTGATGTTTCTCTGTTTTATTATTTTACTGTTTTAAACCAAAATACTACACTAGCCGTTGAAATTGAATTCGAGGCCGCACTTTTTTTAGTTGTTTCTCTGTTTTATTATTTTACTGTTTTAAACCAAAATACTACACTGGCCGATGAAAAAATATCCGTCGATTTTTGAGGCCTCCACAGTTGTAAAGACGGAAAATAAAACTTCTGGGCAAGGATGAAACTTAAATCTTTTTCACCCGAGAGACCAACATGTTCGGTAGGCAAGGCAACTAAAATGACCAACGAGTCATGCGTTCGCAGCCACGACATGATTGGAATGATCTTTTCAAAATTTAAGTCTGAGCCTTCCATAATCAAAACATTTATTGTTTTGGATACGGATCCGAAGTTATGTATATTCAATTGTTTCTAACCGTTTATTCTTGACAGCTTGCAAAGATAAAGTCAAAGAAGGCAAATACCCCTCGGAGATTATTTATTTTTGTTGTTGTCTTTTACTTTCTTTAATTCAGCTTTATTTTCATTCTGTATTGTAATATTATTGTACTCGTGAAATTATTGAAATATTTAGAATAGGTAGACATAGAATTAATTAATAGGGTAGTCTAAAATTGGAAATTCATCGCTAGTTTATTTATTTTAGGCTCGGTTAGTTTTAAAATTGAAAATCGCTAGTTTATTTATTTTAGACCCGTTGCCCATAATAATCACTTTGCACACATTCTTATCAATTTTGCCTACTTATATTTTTTTCAGCTTTACATGTATATTAATGCCATACAAATGCATACTTGTACAAAATGCATCATTTTATTAACACCTTGCAATATTATTTTTTATATGTATAAAAACATGCATTTTTATTAGCATAACAATTAACCTGAATTTGATCGGATAACCGCAAGTTAGCGGATCTTAAAGGATGCCTAACCCCTTCCCTTTAGGATAATAAAGAATCCTTACCCAGAATCTCATTAGTTTTGTAGACCATAAAATCGGAGTTATTTTGTAGCTTTTAGTTAATATTCAGGTGCCCTAATTCACCTTAGAATAATTAGGTGGCGACTCCTCAAAACAAGCATTTTTAATCCATCCGGAAGAAATCGACACCATCGCGTCGCGAAGCCCGCAGGTCAAAATCGGGCTCGACAGCTACGACTCGATAATAAGAAGCTCTGCGAAGGATAGACGAGGGGGAGAGAGAAGGTGCCAGACATGCACCACCCGCTGGTTTAGGGAGATAGGAGCATCAAGATAAGGCTATATCTCAGGCCTCTAGGACTCCATCCCCCACCTCCAGAAGGAGATGAGAGAGATGATATATCTCCGGTTTCTCATCCAGTTGCCCCGATCAGGATATATATATGCAGAGTGTGGGGCATATGTTGACTTGACTTGTGGCCTCTTAGACCCAGCATCAGACTCCTGACATTGCTGATAGAGTTGTTAGTGCAAGAGTTCAGGATTTTGTTAATTTGGATCCTCCGGTATTTACGGGAACATAACCTAATGTGGATCCATAATTTTTTTTGGATAAAATGCAGCAGACTTTATGAGTTATGCACGCAACGGATGCTGAGACAGTGAGTTGGATTCTTATAGATTGTGGGACGTGAACGCGACATAGTTTGAGACTTGGGAACAGACTCGGGGACCCCAGGCTCCACCTTTAGGCTGGAGGGAGTTCCTTGAGCCATTTGTATAGTAGTATTTACCGGTCGAGCTTCAATGAGCCATGCGAGATAGGTTTTTGCATTTGGAGCAAGGTAATATAAGTGTCAGAGAATATAAATTGCATTTCAACTCTTTGTCTAGGTATGCTCCCACGATTGTCGCTGACATGAGTGATCGAGTACACCAATTTGTTAATGATTTAGGGCCACATTTGGTGAATGCGTGCACAACAACTTCGTTGAATCTGAATATGGATATCTCCCACATTCAAGCCTATGCCCAGAATCTAGAGGATCACAAGAGAGAACAGCGGGCTGATCGAGAGCATGATAGGGGTCAACACAAGAGAGCTCAGTTTGCAGGAGAACTTCGAGGTGAGTTTAGGCCTTAGTTTCTGAGATGACCATCTTATCCAAAGACTAGTGCGCCATCGTAGTTCCAGGGCCAGCGTCGGGACCAGGACACTTATTCTTGTCAAGGTTAGAGTTCGCGGGCATCAGGCCCACAGCTCAGAGGAGAATCTAGTCAGGTAAGGCCACTACTGCCATATTATTGTCTATGCGGCAAGAATCATTTTGGGCAGTGATGCCAGGGCTCGGATGCGTGTTGTTCATGTGGGCACCCTGGGCATATTAAGTGGTTTTGTCCAACCAGAATTGGAGGTGATATGGTACAACCGACCGAATCTGTAGCAGCTTCTTCATCAATGTGCCCCCCAAGATAGGGCACAAATACACCGATTGGTAGAGGCAGAGGAGTAGGACCTAGTTCGAGCAGTCCCTATAACCGCATCTATGCTTTGTCCAATCGATAAGACCTTGAGTCATCTTTCCACATGGTTACATGTATATTATCCATTTTCTCCTATGATGTATATGCTTTGATAGATCCGGGTTCTACTTTGTCCAATATTACACTATTTATTGCTGGTAAGTGTAGGAAAGAGTCAAAATTGTTACATAAGACGTTTGAGGTGTCTACACCCATGGGTGTACTTATAATCATTAAACGAGTATATAGAGATTGTGATGTAAAGATACATGATCGCCATACAATAACTGATTTAAATGAACTAGAGATGGTGGAATTTGATATTATTATGGGCATGGATTGGTTGACTTGTTATTATGCTAATTTTGGTTGTTGGACGAAGATCGTTCGCTTTAATTTCCCAAATGAGCCCGTCTTGGAATGGAAAGGTAATATTGCAGCACCCAAGTGTAGGTTTATTTCCTACCTTAAGGCTTGGAAGATGATCTCAAAGGGATATATCTATCACCTCCTGCGAGTTCAGGACGCGGAGGCAAAGCCCCCAACTCTTCAGTCCATTCATGTCGTTAGTGAATTTCCCAACGTATTTCCTGATGAACTTTCTGGCATTCATCCCGAAAGGGAGATTGAATTCGCCATCGACGTGCTCCCAGATACCTAGCTTATATCTATTCCTCAGTATCAAATGGCTCATGCGGAGCTAAATGAATTAAAAGCTCAACTGAAGGATCTTTTGGAGAAAGGATTTATTCGACCCAGTACTTCCCCGTGGGGTGCCCCAATGCTTTTTGTTCATAAGAAAGACAGTTTATTAAGGATATGTATTGATTACCGTTAGTTGAATAAGGTAACCATTAAGAATAAGTACCCGCTCCCCAGAATTAACGATTTATTTGATCAGTTGCAAGAAGCTAAGTATTTTTCAAAGATTGACCTCAGTTCTGGATACCATAAGTTGCGAGTTAAGGAGAAAGATATTCCAAAGACCGCTTTCAGGACTAAATATGGCCATTACGAGTTTCTTATTATGTCTTTTGGCCTGACTAATGCGTCGACAACCTTTATGGATCTAATGAACAGAGTATTTAAGCCATTCCTAGATATATTCGTAATAGTATTTATTGATGATATTCTGGTATATTCTCAATCAGAAGCTGAACATGCGGATCATTTGCGAGCAGTATTACGGACGCTTCAAGATCGTAAGTTGTATGCCAAGTTTTCCAAATGCAAATTCTGGTTAAATTTTGTTTCCTTTTTGGGCCATATTGTATCCTCCGAAGGTATTAAGGTGGATCATCAAAATATTGAACCCGTAAAGAATTGGTCGAGACCCATGACTCCTACCGAAGTACGTAGCTTCTTGGGCTTAGCAGAATATTATCGGAGATTCGTGGAGGTGTTTTCTTCTATCTCTGCACCTATGACCAAGCTCACTCACAAGGCAACTAAGTTTCAATGGACAAATGCATGTGAGCGCAGTTTTCAAGAGTTGAAAAATCGGTTGACATATGCACCTGTGTTAGCCCTTTATAAAGGCACCGATGGGTATGTGGTTTACTGTGATGCCTCCAGAGTCTATTTGGGGTGTGTTTTGATACAGCACGGGAAAGTCATATCATACGCTTCCAGACAATTAAGAAAACATGAGGTAAACTATTTGACTCACGATCTTGAGTTGGATACGGTAATTCTTGCCCTAAAGATATGGCATCATTATCTATATGGAGTCCATGTTGACATATTCACGAACCATCAGAGCCTACAATATATATTCCGCCAGAAGGAGCTGAATCTAAGGAAAAAACGGTGGCTGGAACTATTAAAGAATTATGTCATTGATATCTTATACCACCCTGGAAAGGCAAATGTCGTAGCGAACGCTCTAAGTCGTAAGTATATGGAAAGTTTTAAGGGTATTGAAGCTAATAAGCTAGAGATGACCAAAGAACTATGTTGCTTAGCTAGTTTAAACGTGCGATTTTTGGGGATGGAAAACGATGGAACAGTAGTGCAGAATACTATAGAATCATCCCTGATAGCAGATGTGAAGGCGAGACAGTTTGAGGACCCCGAGTTTGTCCGAATGAAAGAAGAAATTCCTCTACATAAGAAGCCCATATTGGAAATTATAGGAGACAGAGTCCTTAGATATCAAGATCGACTATGTATACCCAATGTAGGAGGACTTCGAGAGAAAATTATGGCCAAAATTCATCATTTCATATATTCTATTCACCTTGGATTGACGAAGATGTGTCATGACCTTCGACATGTTTATTGGTGGAATGACATGAAGAAAGATATTGCAGTATTCGTAGCTCAATGCCCGAATTGTCAGCAAGTTAAGATCGAGCATCAAAAGCCTAGAGGTTTGCTACAACATATGGAAATCCCTACTTGGAAATGGGAAATGATCAATATGGATTTCATCATCAGATTACCCCATTCTTATTGAAAGTTTGATTCCATTTGGGTTATCATCGATAGGCTAACGAAGTCAGCTCATTTCTTACCCATTTGTCCTACCTTCTCAGTTGAAGATTATACCAAGCTATACATTAAGAAAATAGTCCGTCTACATGGTGTTCCGATCACTATTATATCAGATAGAGGTGCTTAGTTTACGACTCATTTTTGGAGGTTGTTTCAGAAGGGTTTAGGCACCCAAGTGAACCTTAGTACAACCTTTTATCCTCAGAACGACGGTCAGGCCGAACGAACAATTCAAACACTTGAGGACATGCTACGAGCTTATGTATTGGATTTCAAAAGTAGTTGGGACGATCATTTGCCCCTTAAGGAGTTCACTTATAATAATAATTATCATTTTATTATCAAAATGGCCCTGTATGAGGCACTGTATGGACGGAAGTGTAGATCCCTAATTGGCTAGTTTGAAGTGGGTAAAGCTGGGTTACTAGGTCCAAATTTAATCCAACAGGCGGTTGAGAAAGTGAAGCTAATTCAAGAGCGCTTATTGATTGCCCAGAGTCGGTAGAAATCTTATTCAAATGTTCAACGTCGTGACTTAGAATTTGCCATTGGTGATTGGATATTCTTAAAGGTTTATCCAATTAAAGGAGTTATGATATTTGACAAGAATGGGAAACATAGCCCCAGATACATCAGACAATAAAAGATCATCCACAGAATATGCCAAATGGCTTATGAGCTTGAATTTCCTCCGGAATTGGAATCAGTTCACCTTCACCCAGTGTTCCATGTGTCGATGTTACGAAAGTGCATAAGAGACCTTTCTCGCATCACTCCCGTAGAGGATGTACAAATCACCGAAGATTGGACTTACGAAGAGACTCCAGTAGTTATTTTGGATCGGCAAGTTCGGAAGCTAAGGACTAAGGAAGTCACCTCCGCCAAGGTGTTATGGAGAAATAACAATATAGAAGAGATGACTTAGGAGGCCGAAGAAGATATGCGATCCAACTATCCTTACTTATTTCAGCACTCAAGTTGATACCGACATCCGTGCGATACGATTCTCTCATTTCTATTCTATTCAATGAACTTAAGTCCTATGTCTTGTTTAGGTGTTAACGTGGAGACAAATATGGCAGGTGTAGCTCAGAGCACGACAAGGGATAATTGAGGCGAGTTATAGCTAACTTTTTTGATTATGGTGTATACAAACGGTCGTGTGAGGCCTAGTTGATATGATTTTATTATTATGTTGCCCTATATGGAAGTGGATATATATTTGGGTTGTTTAACATGTTTTGGATAGTCCTATTTACAAAGGAAACTCTGCCGAAATTTTTAGAACCCTCGAGAACTATATATACCTTTAACATTCGCGGACGAATGTTCCTAAGGGGGGAAGGATGTTACACCTCGTAGTTTTGCATTTCATCGTGTCGTCGCTTAACACTTAAGTTCTGGGAAGAGGTACTACCTTACGAAATGATAACCAAGGTTTATAACTTATTTACGAAAGTTCCGGAGTATATGGAAGCTAAACTGATCAAAGGAAATACATTTTGATGAAATCAGGGTCTGGGAAATTTGACGGTACAATTGACGGACTGTCAAAGTAATTGAAGGACCGTCAAACTGCCATGAGGGGACGTAAAATACCTTGGCAGAACGACGGTCAGGATTGACGGACCGTCAACCATTCAACAGATCGTCGATCCCACCATCGAATTCCGATGGTGTAAAATCTTTCGGGTTTATATATGGGTTATGTGACTTTTCTTGATCATTTTCTCACAAATCCAAAGCAAGAACACTCCTAAAACTCCTCTCTAAAGTAGCCCAACCTCCCAAGATTGAATCTAAGTCAAATTACATAGGATTAACGCTACTAATTCCTTAATTATCATAGTAATTACTTCCTCCGCGTAGAATCGGGTTTAGAAACACTTGGAATTTGGAGCAAAGCATTGTTTCGAGAATATTTGGATGTATCGAGGTAAAATTCATCTTCTCTTATCTATAATTACGGTTAATTGATGATTCAGATTAAGTTATGAAGGAATTTTCGTAATCGAAACTCATAAACTTAAGAAATCATTATATATAATTTTGTGGACCGTTTTGATCAAGATATGAGTTGAAATTAATTATTATATTGGTTGTTGGTGATATTAACCTAAGAAATAATATCACGGAGAATGGTGGGATCGAATTACATAGAGTGCCCTTTTGTTATTAAGTCCAAGGACTCTTTGTGTTAAGATTATCAATAAAGATGCCTAAATGAAGTTTCTTATTGGGAATATGGATATTGATATCGACTCTTTGTTTCTATAGATAGCTATTCGTAAGGCGTGCGAGAACGTGTAAGGCAAGTGTAATCTCAAGAATAAGACATGTAAGGAAAACCTTCTTTCTTGGCATGAATCGATACATTGTTTCTTTAAATGGAAATCTCTCGATAAAGTGAAGTAGCAAAAGATCTTCTATGATGAATCGATCATAATCCATGACCACTCTTTTGTTCATAATATCTCTAGCGTTATATGAGTCCCAAGTGTTTATATCTGGATCCTTGAACATAGCGCCAATAACAATAGTCGGAGGATAACAATAATAGGTCACTCCGGCTCTACTTATGATATCTGATAGAGTCTGTCTTGCATTGCACACACACACACACACACACACACACACACACATATATATATATATATATATATACTTAGGCCGAGGATCTAAAAGGGATAACATACAGGGAAGGAATCGGGATATAAGGTATTGAAAAATTAAAAGATAATTGAAATATGCAGAAAGTAAATAAAGACTAACTTACAATTTAAGGTTCCAGTTATGGAAACCATCAATCAAAGGTTCTGCAGGGATTTAAATCAAATAGGCGGTTGAACCAGCCAAGTATTTAATGCAGGAATTTAAAAAATTTAAAAGCATGAAGTATTTAAAAGATTAGGAGGTAGTACCTTCCATAATCATATTCATTTAAAATAAATTGGAATTTACAAAGTAAATTATCAAGGAGATATACCTAGGGAATTTCTAAGGTATATTGGATCATATGATATGAGTCATATGATATGAATCATATGAACTATATGGGTATTTGAGGGAATATTAGGAATTTTAATCTAACCTAAAGGGGAATTTCTTTAGAGCTCTCAACTTCTCTCTAGTTTAGAAAGAGAAAGGCTTACTAAAAAATTGAACCTAAAACTGAACCTATCTAACTAAGGGAGAGGGAGTCTCCTTTTATAGGAGTTTTGCATGACATTTTCGTAATTAAAAAGGAATTTAACTATTCATCTCAGTGGAGAATAACTATTCATCATAGTGGAGAATGACTATTCATCCTTTTGGCATTTTCTTGAATTATTGCTGAAATCTTTGCTTTTTTGAAAGTAGTTTTTTCGAGCACTTTCTTTTGTCGGAATTTTGTCTGAACTCTACTCCGGGTATTTTGAATTCTTTTGGCAATTTTCTTCAGAATCCACTGCTGCCAAAAACTGGACTGTCTTCAATATCAATCTCTTGTTCTTCTTCTTCTTCTGACGAAGAGCCTTGTTTTGATGAAGACGGTGCAAATTTCAGAATTATGGCTTGCATTTCTTCTCAATTTTTGGCCGCTGCAAGCATTGAGGCCATCTGAGATTTTTGTGAAAGGAACCGGGTGTGCTCCTTTGTTTGTAGTGGTGCCGGTGGTGTTTGTGGAGGCGCCTGTAGAGGAATGAGTTTTTGGGTATCTAACCATTCCTGGACTTTTGTGGTGCGAGGCTTTTTGGTATTTTAAAGTTATCCCACCATCGGATTTTGAATCTTCTTCAGATAATGGGGATTTTATCGTCCGAATAATCTGTGAACCATGTAAATACTCATGGTAAGTGGAATTTTGTATGAAAAAGGTGTAGGGGCACAAATCCTTTTTCTTCCTCAGAGGGTTTAAACTGGGATTTGAAGAGGCTGAAAGATTTAGTGACTTCTGGTTTTTGTATTTCTAGGGTGGATTCGAATTGATCCCACCATGAATTCCACCATGTTGGAAATTGTGATGGATCACATAAGGTATCAAAATGGAAAAGCCAAGTGTGGCTTTGGTTGATATTTTGAGTAAAGAAAGAATTGAACGAAGCTTGTTGGTAATCCCAGTAATTAAAAGGAATATCAAAAAATGGTTCATTTTTGTGGGTATCTGGGAAATTTAGGTGTTGTGCATGTCATTCCCCCAATCAATAGGAGCAATTAGGCTAAGTATTTTGCAAATTGAATAAGAGGGATCTGAATTATTTTTATGAAAATTAATTTTAATTGTCGCTGATCCTGATATTTCAAGGATAACTTGATAAAAATATGGGGGTTTTTAAAATATCCCATGATTTATAAAAATATTTTTGTCCAAAATAATTTTGTAGTGCTAAAAAAGGGTCTTTATTAAAAAATCCTTTTTCAAGAGTCACAATATTTTGAAAAAAATGGTTTTATGAAGAATTTAGGAGCAGGTTTTTTGGGGACTTGTGGTACCACAAGTTGATTTTTTTGAAAATTATTTTTGAGAAAGGGGTTTTTGAAGACTCTTCTTTCTCAAGTTGGAGTTTTGAAAATTGTTTTTGAGAAAGAGTTTTTGAAGATTATCCTTTCTCGATTTTTGGAAAATTTTGAGAGGTTTTTTCCTCTCCTGGGCTTTGAGCAACTTATTGTTTGGTATTTTGAAGTTGTATCAATGCCTGTTGTAATTCTAGGGATTTCGCCAGGAGTTGCAGAAGATTTTCGGCAGTTATATCCTGTGCTGGTGTTTTTTGCACAGATGCTGCGGCATTTTCGTTTTCTTCTTTCATGACTGCATCGTACCACGATAGGTTTTTTTTTGTTGGAGATGTGGCAGGAAATTTTTCTTTTTCTTCTTTTGCGGGTTTTTTGGGGGCCATGGAATTTATTTGTTGTTGTGGTGCAACATCAGGTGTATTTATTGGTGGAGATATCTCTTATTTTCTCTTTTGGAGCAAGGCTCCACACATTGCGTGGACACAGTATTGTCCGGATTCTCGCATGTCCTTCCTGGATATTTTTTCCTTGGTAGCCCAGACAGTGGGGCAAGGGCAGTGATAGGACATTTCTGCGTTGTAGCCAGTATCAGAAATTTGTTGGTTTTTATAGGGATAGTGATAGGATATTTCTGTGTTGTAACTAGTATTAGAAATCTGTGGGTTTTTTCTCCTGTTTTTGAGTAAACCACTGGTCAAAAGATTTTTAAAGCAAAAAATGTCAGGAATTAATTTGCAGAAAATATCTTTTAATGCAAAGTTTTGAAAATGTTTTTGATATTGTAAATCATGCTTCAAAAATTTTGTGTATGCAAAAGAATCAATTAATTTGATGGAACGGGTATCACAGTTTCTAGGGGACTCAGGATTCTGATCTAAAAAATTATTCCTTAATTCGCCTAGATGACAAGAATAAATTTTAATCAGATTAAGGTCTCTAGCTTTTGGTTTTGTCAGAAAAAGGAATTTTAGATTCTTATTGTTGGAATCAAAAGAGATGAAATAATTATCTACCTTATAAGGAGTGATAAGAATTATAAATGGTGTTCCTAAGATAACGGAGGTGTGAATGTCTTTTACTAAGACAAACGATGTCGCGATAGAAACTCCATTAATAATAACTGACGCATTGGTTTGGAAATTGATTTCTAGCTTTGTGTTATTAGCCACCGCTAGAGTTTCCTGGGTATTTTCATGAAATTTATTGGGTATTAGACCTGTTTTTATGCAATTCAGATCTGCACCGGTGTCAAAAAGAGCAATAGTAGTAATTCTAAAATTGCTTGAGAATTTAAGGGTTATTTGAACAAGGTATTTTTTAGACGTGATTTGTCTTAAAACAATAAGGAATTCTCGTGGGACCTCTTCAAGGAAAGGGCTATCAGGAGGTTCTCCTGGATCTTCAAAGCTAGAATTGTCTGACTTAGAACTGGATTCAGAATTATCTTGGGTTTTTTAAAGGACTGTTTTTAGTAGAAGAGAGTCTTGTTCTTGTTTTTCTCGTAGAGCCTTGATCTCTACTTTGATTTGTTTCACCTCCCTCTGGAGTTCTAGAATTGTGGTTTCTTTGGATTCTTTCATCCCTTTACCCCTTTTCAGGATTTTGGTTAAATCGTAGGTATTTGGCAAAATCGTATTTTTGAAATCTTTTTTCTCGTCTGAAAAGAATTTGAGGAGTTTATTCAAATAATCTTTTTGGTGTTCGACATCTATGTGTTGAACCATTTCTAACATGAATTCTTGATCCTTGATGAGAATACAAAGTTTTTTCAGTTTTGTATCCTTAGCCGGTCCTGGGGAATCTATGGTGACTAAGGGGCGGTTTTTCATGTGGTCAGACCGGACTTTCTTAGAATCAGCTAAGGTTTTCCATTCCGGTGATTTGTTCCTAGTCGTAACGGGATTTACCGTACTGGAAAAGGGATAATAAATGGAATTTTGGGAGGAATAATAATCGAACCAGTCAAAGAAAAGGATGTTTATCCTATGTCTATTAACAAACTCGTAGAATTTTTCCTGTATTTGTGTCCTAGTTTTTGAAAAGGTTTTGAAGAACCAAATTCGTTTTTCTAGGTTGTATTTTTTATAAAAATCTTTTTGTAGAATTTTTTTTATCAATTTTGAAATCTTTTTGTAAAACACCAAGTTCGTTTACTATGTTTTCTGTAATCGAGGAAAAAGACGGACTAGTAGGTTCCTGATCCTCTATCTTTTCTCTAATAATGGAATTTTCATAAACGAGTCTCGGTATTTCGTTGGAGTAGTCTACGTTTCGTAGATTGGGTAAATCTGACGTAGAATATTTGGGTTTTGTTTTGTATGGAGTATTTATGACTGAAGGAATTTGTGAGACTCTTCCTAAGTCAAGAGTTTCTACGGAACTGGAATCTTCGTATCTACTACTCGTAGATTTTCTATGGACGGATAGACTGACTCTACCATCCTAGTATTGGGTTATTTCTCTGAGATGGGTATTTGGTTGGGAAGTCTCTAGAGGTTCAGGTTTAGCAACACCTTCTAAGATCCATTCGTCTGGTAGGGTAATATCCTTCCATCTAATAGGTCTCGATATAACGGTGTTAGATCTGGAAAGATCAGTTTGTAAAAGAAGGGTTTCGCCTTTCTTACTATGGTATCTGACTTTTGTAGCAAAAGCTGAAGTCATAGCTTTGTAATGAATTCTATAAATTATAGCTACGGGAATCGATCCTTCAAGCATTTGATAATTGTGTGTCTTGATTTGTAAGACAAGGGATTTTTGGATATTTTTGTCGTTTAAAGAAACTGAGAAATTATATATAGATATATATATATATATATATATATAATAGTCGGATACAACCGAGCCGCGTTATAGTCGGTTGTGTACGGCAAGTAGATGTGCACCCAGCTGTAGTTGGTTTGATATCAGATATTATCGAGTCCCATATTTGGGTTGGGTACGACCGAGTCCTCATCGATGTCGGATACAATATATATATATATATATATATATATATATATATATATATATATATATACAATATGATATGATTTGTCCCTCAGAGTGGCATGATTTTTTCAGACATGCATACATATGTTTCTGATTATGATAGAGTAGGCTCCTAGAGGCTGTTATGAGTTTCAGGTTGATTATTATTTCTATATCTCTCATGTTATATCTCATGTTTACATATGTTACCTGCATTACATATTCCGTACATTTTTCGTACTGATGTCCTCCTCCGGGGCACTGCGTTCATGCCCGCAGGTACAGATAGACAGAGTGACGCTCCTCCTTATTAGGCGATCTGCTCAGCTGTGATATTGTCGCACTCCCTTTTCACGGTGTTACATTACAGGAGTTTAGGTATTGATGCATATGATACTAGTATTTTGGGGTATGTCGGGGCCTCTCTCGACCTGTTGATATGTTTGTATGACTCTTAGAGGCTTGCAGACCTGTGTACAATAGATATTGGTATGTCGTGGTCCTGTCGGCCCCTTTTGTTAGCAGTATAATCGTATTGTGGCCTTGTCGGCCTTGGATATCTGTTCATATGTATATATCCTATTGGAACTCTTCTGTGTGCAGGTTACCTTCCAGTCGTGTCATATATGGGTAATTGGAGGCCTTATTGGCCCAAGTTTCATGTCTCAGAGTTCGGATACTATAGTGGTACACTCAGATCTTCGAGCACTAGGTGTCGGCCACCCCAACCCCAAGGCTGGGGTGTGACAACTGGCCTCATTTAAGCTAATGAATGGATAATTTTTGAAAGAGTAATCCTCCAAGGGACTACTAAAACTTTTAAAAATTATAGGGTAATATCCACTGTGTTTCGAGAAGTTGCAGAAGTGACTGGTAAAAGTTGTACATGTTGTAACAACTACATAAATGATAAAATGATTATAATCAGAGAAATTATACATGTTAAAGGATAACTGCTATTTGTATCATATTCTTTCATTTCAGAATTCAGCTTATCACTCACAGTAATTTCTATCAACCATTTGGATTTCTTGACACCAAAGGATGCTTATATACAATTAGAAAAATGCAGAAAATAAATGTAGCTCCATCTTTTAAGAAAAATGATAACAACAGGTCAACAACCAGCTAGTCAAACAAAAATAAAACTAAAGATGTTAATATAACTACAACAATAATCATTTACTAAGTGAAATCCCATAAAGTGGGGTCTGAGAGGTTAGAATGTACGCAAACCTTATCCTTACCTTGTGCGGGTAGAGAGGTTGTTTCCGGTAGACCCTTGGCATAAGAACAAGCAAGTCAAAGCAAGATGAAAAGAAAATAATGAATAAACCATGGCAACATACTAAAAAAGTATAATAGAGCAATAACAACAAAGTAATACAATAGGCAAAGGACAAGAAACAATAAATAGTAGCAGAAATCGAGCGCAAAAAATTACAAGAGTAACACTACGACTACTAGTATCTCTAATCCGTGTCCCCCATACAACACAATAGGTCTAACTAAAGATCCAAATATCTTGAATATACACCTCTGTTCACCCCACCCCAAACCTCTGGGGCCATTCAAATTTAACAGGGAAAATAGAGCTCAAGGAAAATTAGGAAACAAAGAGAAACACAGTACAACAGAACGTCCAAGAATACTTTCTAAATTCAGTTCAACAAAAGTCTTAAACTTCAACCAATTTTCTTGAATACAAATTTGATGACATTGTGCACATATCAATTTATAAAAAAAAAATGAAATTATACAGACATCAAGAAAGTTATTGGTAGATGTTGCAAAAAGTAAAGGAAAGCAAGGTCAAAGCTATTTTTTTTAATGATTACATATAAGAATCTGCTTGTTTATTCCTATTACACAAGTATATACTTAACCCGAGCTTAAGTTTTAGCAACAACTCATTCTTGCATTAGCTGTTTGAATCATTTGCCAAAACATCTCTATTGTTAGAAATTATGATTTCTTCTCTCTGTCATAAAGCTTTACACATTACATCAAATGAGCTAACAATTTCTTATACCACTTAGAATTAAGGCTTGTAACTAATCTCATAAAAATGAAGGCATGAACATTATTTATCTCACGTGCATAGATTAAAATGTTCTCACATAAGCTTCTCTAAGTATTTTCTATATCTAAGAATTATAATAAATAAAATTGAAACTACAGCAACACAGAAGAAAAGTACTTCATGCCTAACTATATTGATGCGAGATAAAAGTTTTATGTTATATCAATGCATTAAAAATATTGTATTGTGGCCTTGTCGGCCTTGGATATCTATTCATATGTATATATTCTGCTGTGACTCTTCTGTGTGCAGGTTACCTTCCAGTCGTGTCATGTATGGGTAATTGGAGGCCTTGTCGGCCCAAGTTCAAAGAGATTACAGAAGAGACACATAAAAATATTTTGGGTTTTTTGGCGGTAGGTGATAAGTTTTGCCGGTGAAAAGGGTGGTCTTTTTAATTAGGAGAAGGGGGTAAATAAAATAAAGAGGCATGAGAAAAAACCCTTGGGGCAAACATAGAAGCGTCGCAAACAAACTGTTGCCTAGGTCATCTATTGCAACAGAGCGGATTCAGTGAAATAGGAGGCTCAAGTGGTTCATCCCCTTATTCAAGGGATATTCTAAGAGGAAAGTAGGCTATTCGTCGGTGAGGGATCTATGGTAGCTCGTCTATCTCTGGGCCTTCTACCTCCACGCGGCATTGCTCCGTCAGGTTTTCGCCCATTGCGTGTAAGCTCGATGTCTTTCACAAAGGTAGAGGGATTTGATAATCGATAGGACTGGTGAATTTTCTCTTCCCTCGTAGGAAGTCGGTCTCTTTCCGAAACGTTGCGATAGAACATATAATGCAACGGATGCATAATCGTTGCGCAAACCGTTGAATAAAAACTCTATTGCAACACTTTTATAACCGTTGCTTAAAAACTCTATTCCACCTCGCCCCTTCCCCCCCTCCCGCAACAACCACAACCCACAACCCACCCACACCAAATTTAACCACGCAAATCTTTTATAAAAGTTTTATAACAATAAATTAAAATATATGAATTAGAAAATTAGGGGGGTTATTGGGGGGGGGGGGTGTAGAAACAAAAAAAAAATCAGAACTCATTTTTGTCAACATTATTTTTTGAGGGATGGGGATGGGGGAAGGGGGGGGGGTTGAGTAAAAACTAAAAAAAAACTCTTTTTAAAAATAAAATAAAATTGGAGGGGATGAATTGGGATGGGGGGGGGGGGGGGGGGGGGGAGAGATTGTGTAGAAACAAAAAAAAAATTAAAACTCTTCTTTTAAAAAAAAATAAAAAATTGGAGGGGTGGTGGGGTATTGGGGTTGGGGGATTGGTCGCCAGGGGGATGGGGGAGGTTGGGTGGTGTAAAAAAAAACAAAAAATGAACTTTTAAAACAAAATTAAAATTTTTTGAAGGGTGGTGGGGATTGGTCGGGGTGAGTTCGCATGAAGGGGTGGGGTAGAAAACCAAAAATTAAATTAAAAACTTTTTTTTAAAAAAAATTGTGTTGTGTGTGTGGGGGGGGGGGGGGGAGTGGTTTAGAAAACTAAAAAAATTTAAAACGTTGTATACAAAAATTGGGGGTGGGGGTGGTGTGGTGCATAGGGCGGTGGTAGTAGTTGGGGTTTGGTGGGATGGATGGTTTGGGGTGTGTTGGGTGGTGGTGAGATAGTTGGTTGAATGTTACTTGTGAGACTTGTTTTCCCTACTTTTATTAGGAAAGTCATTTTTCTCATTTTTAAAAAACTTATTTTCCTAAAAAAATATTTTTCAAAACTTTTGATCAGAAAATTAGAAAACATTTTCCGTTCTTACCAAACACACCCTAAAGTATTCTTCGTTTTCTTCTTAATACATTAAATTGTTTCTAATACGATTAATAATTTTAGATTCCCATTTTTATATTTTATTTATTTATTTATTTATTTATTGTGGGTCCCACTTATCTTTTAAACTTGTTCCCCTTTTCCTTCTTTTTTGTATCTTCTTCAGCAACACTTCGTCTTCTTCACTTTTGTTCCCGTGGAAACATCTCCGACACTCTCGTTAAATTTTGAAAGAGAAGTTTTAAGGAAGAAAGTTGAAAGTAATGGAGAAGATGATGACTTCTATCGAAAAATTGATTATTTCTCTCCATAAAATTCATGATTTTCTGTCCAAACTCATCGGAGAACCCACCGGAGAAAATTATTGGAAAGTCGACAACTCCTAATGAAAACCCCGTCAAATATCTGCATAAAACTCATGATTTATTTTGCCTAAACGCATCAAAAATTCATCGGAGAAGACTTTCATTATTAAATTGAATTAGCCATAGCCTGCCGGAAAACTCCCATCCTTTCAAAAGAACTTCAATGGAGGTTAAAAGAATATGTCCCTGGATTATATTCATCAATAATGTACAATATATATAGTAGTACAAATATATTTAAACTAACTAATCAACCTAATTATAATAGGAAACATAATTCTACCTAAAATAGGAGATATAATTACAATAAGAATACAATTCTACATAAAATAAGAGATATACAATTAATGAAAAAATATTCGGAAAATATTCTATTACACCCCCGCAGTCGAACCAGGAGGTTCACGAACATTGAGACTGGCTCCAAAATCATCAAAAAGTATGCGCGGAAGTCCTTTGGTGAAGATGTCAGCAATGTGATATCTGGAAGGAAAATGAAGGACACGAACTTGACCATAAGCCACTTTTTCGCGAATGAAATAAATGTCCATCTCAATGTATTTAGTGCGCTGATGTTGGACGAGATTGCCGGAAAGATATATCACACTAATATTATAGCAGTAGACTAGTGTTGCCTTTTGAATCGGGCAGTGAAACTCAAGTAGAAGGTTACGGATCAAACAAGACTCAGAGACGACGTTGGCGACACCTCTGTTCTATGCTTCAGAACTGGATCGGGATAATGTAGGTTGCCTTTTAAAAGACCAAGATAATAGGTTATCTCTGAAGAAAATGCAATAACCAGACGTGGAGCGTCGGGTGTCAGGACATCCACCCTAGTCAACATCAGAATAAGTAGTGAGACCAGTGAGCGAGGACCTGTATAGATGTAATCCGAAGTGAAGTGTACATTGAACGTATCGTAAAATACATTTGAGGGCATGCATGTGTGCTTTCGTCGGATTATGCATGTATAGGCAGATTTGTTGCACGACATATGATATGTCAGGTCTCGTGAACGTGAGTTACTGTAGGGCTCCAGCCAAGCTACGATAGTGAGTCGGGTCTAACTAGGGGGGGCCGGAATAAGTGTTGAGCTTGGAATTGGTGTCTACTGGCGTGTGGGATGGTTTGCAAGATGTCATGCCTGCACGATTAAGGATCTCTTCGACGTACTTCTTCTGACACAGAAATAGGCCGCCAGAATGTCGAGTGATAGAGATGCCCAAGAAATAACTTAGGGGCCCCACATCCTTCGTAGCAAACTCAGATGAAATGAGACATAATGGACCGATGGAGAGCATCAGATGATGTGGTGATGATGATGTCATCAACATATAAATAATAGATAAGTTATGTCTGTACCCTTGTTGTAGATGAACAGGGAATGATCGGACCAGCTGTGTGAAAAACTGATAGAGGAGACAAAATCGACGAATCGTTGATACCATGCTCGAGGAGCCTGTTTCAGTCCATAGAGTGATTTTCGTAACAAACACACATAATCCGAATGAATAGGATCTGTAACTCATAGGCTGATGCATATATACCGTTTCATGAAGATCCCCATATAAGAAGGCATTCTTGACATCAAGTTGATGAATGGGCTAAGAATTGGGTAGAGCAATGCTGAGGACAGTCCGGATAGTTACGGGCTTTACGAACGGGCTAAACGTTTCATCACAGTCCACTCCTACCTGTTGAGACCTGCCATCACCTATAAGACGAAACTTGTACCTCTCAAAAGAACCATCAGATTTCTTTTTATGTCTAAAAATCCACATAGAACGAATAATATTAGCATCAGATGGATGGGGTACTAGGTCCCACGTCTTATTATCAATAAGAGCATTATATTCGTCATTTATTGCAGCTTTCTAATTAGGGCCAGACAAGGTATTCTTCGGATTTCGAGGGATAGGGGGAAGGGACAACTGAAATAGATAGGTTAAACAACCATTTAGGTTTATGAATTTTGTGCATAACACGAGTTTTCATGGTCCGAGAGCGTGTCTCGGGATGCGGGATGGGAGGAGAGTGTGCCGTGGGACTGCTGGGAAGAAGAGTAAGGACAGGGGTGGCGAGATCGGCTGGCCGATGCTCGGTTTGCCGAGAGGTGGCTGCGAAATCACCCTGAGACGGGCTGTTTCGGGCCACCGTCGGCAGAACCGGGTTATCAGTGTGTCCCAAACTGTCCGACGGGCTGTTTCGGGCCACCATCGGCAAACCGGGTTGGCAGTGTGTCCCGGACTGTCCGAGGTGGGGGCGGGTGTTGGGGTCTAGGACGGCAGACTATGTAAATGATGAATTAGAAGAGGGTTCATGCCATCATCTAGGAAGTCATAGAAATGTTGAGGTGGTGAGTTTAGGTAGGCAAAAGGGAATTGAGACTCATCAAATAGGACATGACGTGAAATAATAATGTTACGACTTGACAAGTCATAGCACTAGTAACCGCGATGATTGGCGGGGCAACCCAGAAACACACACGGGGAACACTGGGGTTGGAGTTTGTGAATGGTCGGATGGAGAGAATAACAGAGACATCCAAAGATACACAAGTGTTGGTAGGAGGGGTTCCTACGAAACAGAACTTGAGTAGCCGACCGTTGAGCTAAAGACTTTTTTGGGATTATTTTTAGGAGATACGTGGCCATGGAGAGTGTGTAATGCCAGAATTGAGGGAAAATTGAAGTGTGAGCAAGTAGGGCACGAATTAGATTATTTATGATTGAGATTTTTCGTTCAGCCTTACCATTTTGGGATGAGGTGTGAGGGCAGGAAAAACAGAAGGTAAGACCGTTATTGGAGCAAAACTGTTTGAATTGATTATTATTGAAGTCCCTGCCATTGTTACATTGAAAACATTTAATGCTCTTTTCAAATTGTGTTTTTACGAGAGCACTAAATGAGGAAAAATGGGGTAGACCTGGGATTTATTGCCAATTGGAAAAGTCCATAGAAAGTTGGAATAATCGTCCAAAAATAACAAATAATATCGATGGCCAGCCGTACTTAAAATAGGGGGCGTCCACAAATCACTATGTATGATATCGAAAGGTAATAAAATACAATTTGTGGATGTAGAAAATGGTAATTTAACATATTTCCCAAAAATGCATGATTCACATATAGGAGTCCTAGAAATACGGTTGCAATTAATAAAATTATTTTTCCTAAGGGAGCGTAAAACAGAATCTCTCGGATGTCCTAATCTAGAGTGTCATAAGAAAGACGAAAGAGCAGCAAAGGTTGATGAAACTGAGGCTGGATTGTTGACAACGTTTGAAATATGGTAGAGATCTCCGGTGCTATCATATCTCATTATTCGTCTCCCTGTCGTAAAATCTTTCACGGAAAAACCAAAAGGATCAAAGTCAAGGGAAACATTATTATCAGTTGTGAAACGTCGCACATAGATTAAATTCTTAATGAATTTAGGGGAATGGAGGATATTTTTTAAGATTAGTGGTGGATGTGGTGGGGATAAGGATGAATGACTAAAGCTGTGAATGGGAATGCCTTATCCACTACCAACAATAATATTCCGATTTAAATTACTCAAATTGGAATAAGACGAGAGAGTACCTTGCGATGTCGTCATGTGAGATGTTGCGTCTGTGTCCATATACCAATTTTCGTTAAGAGCGTTGAGTGACATTGTGTTCATAGCTGCCTAAATGTTAGTCAGTGCATAAGTTGAGGATGGGGGGCCTGTGCTGTGGAGGCCTGTTGAGGACGTGAGACGAGTATGCCAGGATGGGCCTGTCGGTTCTGAGGTGAAGTCCACGAGGATGTCGGATACGGGTTAGGAGGAGAGGCCCATGATGGTGGGGCCCACGCAGCCCACGGTGGGTAGGCAGACCACGATGAAGGCTGCTGCCACTATCGCGGTCACTGCTGGCTATTTCCTGCCGGCGGGCACTGCCCCTTCCCACCGCCATTGTTGCCGGAATTCCGTCCGTCGTGGCCCTTGCCGGACTGCCTACTCCGGCGGTTGTTGCAGGTGGATGTGAGCTGTTGTGGGTCCTCGGGCCGGCGGTTCTGGTTGCCGGAGTTGGAGGCCCTGCTGTCGGCGGAGGGCTCGTCGGCGGAGGGCCCGACGGTGGTGGTGAGGGCGGCGTCGGCAATGTTGGCTTGTGTGGTGTTGCGATTGATTTTTCGAGTTTCCTCAAGAATAAGCTTCGAACGGGCCTCATAAAACAGAGGCAACAACGTGCATTGTTGAAGGATGGTGGCAACGCCGTCATAAGATTCGTTCAAGCCTGCAATAAGTTGCATGACCAATCTCTTAGTGACTGGTGCGCCGACGTTGGAGAGTTGGTCGGCAAGCATCTTGAGTTCTTGACAATATGCAGACACGTTTGGGAAATCGTCCTAATGAACGTCCTTGAATTGATTTTCAAGATATAACGCTCGTTGAGTTTTGTTGTCGTGGAAAATACTTTCCAAACAAGGCAGTTGCATTGGTCTCAATGATAGTGTGCAACAGATCATTAGATGTTGTGTCGTATATCCATTGGAGGAAGGCTGCGTCCAAACAAGACCAGAGTGCATCATCAAAAGTCGAAGCCGATGGTATGTCTGTGGATTTCAGTGTGGGAGGGATGATGTGGTCGTAACTTCGTAAACACGACAATGGATCTTAAAAAGCTCCGTCCACGAGGAGTATTGACCATTTTCTATCTCAAGAGTCACATAGATGAAGTTTTTAATGTTGTTTACTGCAAGTGCATGATGAAATTTGATTTTGTCAGCCATGGAAAATGAAATTTAGGAGGAAGAGGGAGGGAGAATGACCGGAAAAACTAGGGTTCCATCGTGGGGAAAAGAGAGGGTGGGCGATCGAGAGAGATCGGCGGCTAGGGTTCTGACGTGGGCTAGGTGCCGACGTGGAAAAAAGGTGGCGGCCGAGAAGGTGTATCAGCGGCTAGGGTAGGGTTTGTAGTTTTAGGGTAAGGTGGCGCTCGATTAGTTGAAATATGAATTCGACTTTTCGGAATAAGTTGAAGATGTATTTGATGTATTTGGCCTTATTTTAAAGTAAAATGTTGAAAACTGATTGTGCCTATGTACTTCTGCGTCTCGTGTCACCTGGTACTCTTTTTTTTTAATCCGTTTTAAAAGAAGGGCACTAATTTTCATTTATATTTCATAATAATTTTAAATTTAAAGTATTTATTATACTCTTAACGAATAATTTGAATTACATATTTTTTTCTTCTTAAATTTGCGTATTCAATCAAAATTATCACATAAACTAAATTAAAATAAATATATATAACAATCAAATCATATTTATAATTATAAGTATAGCTGAATAAGTGTGAATAATCTGTTCTATTTTATTTGTCACGCTTATTCAAAGTAGTTGTTAAAAATATTTATCATTTTAGAAAAATAAGAAAGTGATTCTTTCTTATTTAATTTATTCTTATGTTAAATATAATATGGAGAGAGATAATATATTAAAAATATTAATTTTAAAATGTGAATAAGTGTAATTTAATTTAAAAAATCATTTAATTAGCTAATATTTTATTAAAAATACGATAAGTAAATTAAGGATACTGGGAGTAGCAAATTGCTACAATCCGTAACAACATCAACAACATTCCTAGTATAGTTCTTAAATCGATAAGACTACTTTTAATACTAGTAATTTTTTATTACTCAATTAATGTATAGTACTATAAAATTTACCTTTAGATTTATTGAGCTATAGCCTTCTCACAAGACACTCAATATATGGCTTTCACTTGATGGACAAAAGTAGTTTACTGTATTCACATTTGATTAAGTTGTTGTTTTGGAAGTGTATCGCATTTGATCGAATTCATGTTGGGAAGTAATAATCTAACTTAGAATTGTGTTAACCTAATAATTACCTGATAATATGCTATAGGACCTTTATCTCTCCTTAACTTTAATTATTTTTGAGTCTCAAATTATTTGTCATTTTTTTTTAGTTTACACACCCTTAATAAATATTAATTATAAATATATTTGATCTACTTTATTCTTATTTATGTTTAAATTATAATTTATTTTTATTTATATGTAATCTTTATTAATAATAAACAGTTAATAATTTGAGACGGACGAAGTATGATATATTGATTCTTTTTCAAATTAATTCTTGCCTGTATCCTTCCCGATGCGGGGACCATCTTGTCTACAGTCGCCCCCGTTTGTCTCGAAGGGATAGTAAAAACTAAGAATGATTATAAGACATTCATTTACAGGAACCTGGAAACATCACCGATGGAAATGTAGTTTAAGATTTTTCTCCAACATGTGTTACAATAGTGATAACGCTTATCCAGCAACGTCCAAAGTTGTCTCCACTAACATTTCCATTACACAGCTAGCAAAAAAAGGTTCACTTGAACAAGCTCGAAACCTGTTCGACAAAATGCCTGTGAGAACAGTTGTCTCATGGAATACCATGATTTCTGGTTACTCCGAATGGGAAAAGTTCAGTGAAGCATTAAGCTTAGTTGCATTGATGCATAGGAGTTATATAAAGCTAAATGAGTCTACTTTTTCCTCAGTATTAAGTGTTTGTGCTCGATCACAGTCGTTGAATCGTGGTAAGCAAGTTCATGGTCTAGTATTGAAATCTGGATATCAAAGTTTTGAGCTTGTGGGTAGTGCATTATTGTATCTTTACTCCACGTGTCATGAAATCGAAGATGCGAGGATGGTATTTGAAGTATTGCATCATGAGAATGAGTTGTTATGGAGCTTGATGCTTGCGGGGTATGTTAAATGTGACTTGTTAACTGATGCTTTGGAGATTTTTAGGAAAATGCCGATTCGTGATATTGTTGCTTGGACCACTTTGATTTTTGGATACTCAAAGGTTGAAGGTGGATGTGTGAAAGCTTTAGAGTTGTTTCGGTCAATGAGAGAGGATAATAATGTGGTCCCGAATGAATTCACGTTGGATTGTGTTTTGAGGGTTTGTGGTAGATTGGGATCTTTATATGAGGGAAGAGCACTTCATGGGTTGGTAGTGAAGTTTGGGTTTGAGTGGGATCATTCAGTTTCTGGTGCATTGATTGATTTTTATTGTAATTGCGAGGTTCTTGATGATGCTATGCTAGTTTATAATGCACTAGTTAATCCTTCTTTAAATGATTCAAACTTGCTGATTGGAGCGTTAATCTTGGCGGGCAGGATTAAGGAAGCTCGATATTTGTTTAATGGATTGATCAAGCGGGATCATGTTTACAATTTGATGATCAAAGGATATGCTGTGTCTGGTCAAGCAGAGGAGTCAAAACAGTTGTTTCTAGAGATGCCAGAAAGAAATTTAACTTCCATCAATACTATGATTTCTGTGTACTCATGGAATGGTGAAATTCATAAAGCTATAGATCTTTTTGAACAAGTGAAGGTACAGGAAAATTCTGTGACCTGGAATTCTATGATTTCAGGATATACCCAAAATCATCAACACGAGAGTGCGTTAAAGTTGTATACGACCATGAGAAGATTATCAATTAGCCAAACTAGGTCAACATTTTCTGCCCTGTTTCATGCGTGCTCCTGTCTTGGATCACTTCAGCAAGGACAATTGATTCATGCAGATTTGATTAAGACTCCATTTGAATCCAATAACTATGTTGGAACAGCTCTTGTTGACATGTACTCCAAATGTGGGAGCCTTAGTGATGCTCAAGCATCCTTTCACAGCATCGCATATCCTAATGTAGCAGCATGGACGGCTCTGATTAATGGTTATGCACATCATGGGCTTGGCTCTGAGGCACTTGTACTTTTTCACCAAATGTTAGATGAAGGGATTGATCCTAATGCAGCAACCTTTGTCAGTGTCTTATTGGCTTGTACTTGTATGGGTTTGGTGGGAGAGGGCACAAGACTCTTCCATGTAATGCAAGAACACTATCGTATAGCACCTGCTTTGGAACACTACACGTGCTTGGTCGATCTTCTTGGTAGATCAGGCCATCTACATGAAGCTGAAAAGCTTGTTAACAGAATGACTATTGAACCAGACAGCGTTATCTTTGTTGCATTGCTTAATGCTTGTTGGTTCTGGATGGACGTGGAAGTTGGCGAGAGGGTGGCTGAGAAACTGTTCTCATTGGATCCCAAGTCCACGTCTGGCTTTGTTATCATGTCCAATATGTATGCAGGATTTGGCAGGTGGTGGGAGAAGATGAGAGTTAGGAAAGCATTGAAGAAACTGCAGTATAAGAAGGATACGGGATATAGTTGGATTGAACTAAACAACAAGGTTCAATTTTTCTCTGTTGAAAATAGAACTCATCCTTTTTGTGATATAATTTACTCAACTCTGGAAAACCTGACAGCAAATATGGATTCCGAAATTAATTTTGATTGTACTTCTTCAAAATTATATGGGGAAAGTGATTTACTGTCTTAGTTAATCCTCCTGATTATATTAATATTGCATAGCATCCATGGTGTTTGATTGATGTTATTAGTTTCGTGTAAAATAAAAACAAATGCAACCAGCATCATGTAAATTTCTGCAATTTATGCACTTGCTGCTAAATTAGTTTGACTTCTTAATGGATTAAAACCGATATGGAACTCTGTTTTCCTCTAGGGCTTTCATTTGTATTATGTCTAAATCTTGCTGCGCCTTCTATATCACACTATTGAATTTAATGACTGAAAAATTGTGCATTGGTTGGCTCTGGTACATAGAATGATATTTCACCTAGGTAGGTGCCTGAGAGGAGTTGTGGACAAGCAATGGCTAATTTTTTATATATGAGGCCTTGACTATCCTGTTGAAAATCATACCTGGGCTCAAAGGCATAGGTTCAAGCGTTAGGAGTGTCGGTTCTTGTTCATACACTCTTCCACAATTTTGACGGGTTCTCAGTATATATTCTTTCATTATCCTCAGACATCATCCATTACAAATTGGTGGACATTTCTATTCCTAAGAAATAGTAGGAATATTAGTTTCTGGAGCTATATCCACTTTCCCAGCAAAATTCTGATGCTTTTCTGATCTTTTTTGGTAATTCTGATGCCCTTTTTTATGGGGGAAAAAAATCTCATATGTGACATGGGGTTTCCTAAGAAACAGTAGGACCATTAGTTTTTGGAGCTGCATCCACTTTCCTGTGATAGTCCTGATGCTTTTCTGATCCTTTCTGGTTATTCTGATGCTTTTTTTTTTTGGGGGGGGGGGGGGGGGGAACTCAATTACGTGTGGTTTCCTAATGGTTTAAATCTGTTGTTCTTTCGAATTAATCTAGAGAAAATGACCAATTTGAGACAGAATTAGTGACTGAAATATGGATGATGTTTAGGGAGAGGAAAAAATCAGAACAAAGCATTTGTAGTGCTTATCGTGGATTAATATTCAATATACTTTTATAGCAGAAGCTTAGTGCACCGGGCTGCCCTTTTTTATACTTTCATATATTAGACTTTCCTTAATTGTGATTGATGAGGCAAGAGATAATTTAAGATTATGTACTAAACTCTATGGCTCCAAGCTGGTCGGACATCACCGTTATTTGAAACAAAAACATGGTCCCTATTGGCCTGACAACTGCCTGTTTGAATGGGGCTTGAAGCAGATTTCCTTTGTCCCGCCTATCCCAATGATCTTGAAAAAAGGGCAGTCTGGTGCACAAAGCGCTCCAGGGATCTTAATTTTTAATAATATTTTCTTGAATAATCTTTTTTATTTATAAAGCAGAGTAACATATGTGATTGCAGGGTCAAAGTGAAAAGAAAAGAAGAAGCTTCAGGCACAAAGTAAATTCTTCCAATTCCTCCTCAAGAGTAATTAAAGGATTACACACAGACAAAACAAAACAATGTATATGATATGGGTCACCATTTTATATTTATTGGTCCTCTTTGCTGATCGTTGGTTGGTGAGTTCTACTCCATAATTCGTGCAAGGTTTTACCTGCTTGTCCAAAAATGAAATACCAATATCACTTAGCAATAACAAGAAGGAAAAGAAGTTATAAGCAAGATACATTGGAACACACGTGAAAGAACATATCCAAATCCAAAAGACATAAAGAAAAAAAGAATGACATGAGATATATATAGTATACCTTAATAGAATACATAAATTTCTTTAAATCTTGATGTTGAGATTCCCAGTGACAACTACCACTGGTTCCTTCTTCTCATCTAACTGCAATTCCTGTTTGAGTTTGTCATCGTTATACTCCAAATCTGGCCATTTCTGTGGTTCTAATTCATTTATGGGGTTCTTTCGGTACTTGCAATACAGTATAAGCTGCAGGATGCACAGGGGTGTTCCCACTAAATTTGGAGACTGAAGAAGAAAAAAGAAGTTTGTGTATGAGTGAAATGACAATGTTGAAGTTGATATTGGTAACAATGCTGTATTTTGTTCTTCAATTTATGAAAAAGGGAATTGAAAATAGGTAGTAGAAAATACCAACCGCCAGAAAGAGATCATGGCTGAGTAGTCCATAGGCCATCCAAAGACCGCTAGCAAGAAAAGAGAATAGTGACAAGTAAAATGGCATGAACTCCACGCTCTTGGTCTTTATCACTTGTCTCTGCACCGTACCATCAACCAGTAAATACACACATACATGAGTAATTAATTTGTTAGGAAAATATATTCAAGTATTGATTAATTATTACAGAAATTAAATTTTACAAGTAGTTTGACATTATTTTAGAAATTGTGTACACTAATATTTTTATAGTTTACCGAAGGTATATTGTCATCACTAAGTAGGATCTCATCGTATTAATGTTTTCTTTGTAACAATGAAATAGAGAATATAATACTACAACAAATTATTTTTCTATCACAGAAGTAATAAAAGTGCTTTAACATTTTCTATCCTCTGTCGAGAAGTAATAGTTTAATACAAGTCCCTTTTGATAGCCGTAAATTATTTTCTATGTGTCTCATTAGATTGCGAACCACAATACATATTCAAAACTTAAACTACTATACTTCACGGGAAAAGAAGTAAATGAAGAAAAGATTCAAGTTATAGATAATGCAATATTACAAAAAGTTCACTATTAGCGCAATTTAATTGACTATAACAACTTACATTACTAAAAAAATCTTTATTTTTCCATTGATTTCCCACTGAAAAATGTTTAATGATTATTTTCCACTAAATATCAGTAAGGAAAACCTAAATAGTTGTGTTTTCGTATGAAAAAATTAAAAAGTTTTTCAGTGTTTTAGTGGGAACATGTTTTCCACCATGCGTTTTCCAAGTGAACTGATTTGGTGAAAATAAGGAGTAAAAATTATGTTTTATAACACAAATTTCTCACTAAATATCGATCGTAAAAACTTCTGTTTTTAGTAGTGTTATAGTAACTCTCAGGTTACCTTATTAGACTTGTTACAACCTTGTATGTGGATTTAATCTGGTGATAATAAACTGATGAAAAAAGACTTACCACAACAACAAGAGGAGAAGCATACATAGCCACTGAAGCAACGAGTCCAATGCTCCCTACAAAAACCTTGCGACGTCGGTGATCATGAAATACAAACGCCGATATAATCCCCGTTGCCACGCATATTAGAACAATTGAAACCACCATTTTTGCAACCTCTTTCTGCTTTTAATTAAAAAAAAACTAATTAATAATGCACGCATATTATTATATAATGTCATATACAAAAAAGAAATTGAGGTATATATAACTTGCCTTTCCTTTAGCCGAAGAGAACCAGAAATATATGAGAATAAATGAGATCTCCAAAAGAATCCCGATTCCATTTATGGTAACCACTGGAAAATTTTCCCATCTATAACTTACTACTGGCAACCCATACCATGTGTAGAGACAACAATTGAACAATGCTAATACGTAAGGTACGCATGAAAATCCTTCAGTTTTCTTCTTCTTTATGACTCGAGTGAAAGTAAGCCTGCCAAAACACAAGGAAATTAAAAAAAAAAGTCACTCCAGTAAATTATATATATCATAGCGTAATTGTTGTACACTAATAAGTTATTCAAATAGTAATATCTATGGGTACATCTCCTTAAAATGTGGATTTGTAATGTTGAAATAAGAAAGGTTACCTGCTACAACAGATAAAAGTGACCTGATAAAAGATAATATAAAAATATTTACACTAACGGTGTGTTTAACTTAAATATTATTAGTACTAAAATGATTAGAAAGAGGTGTATTAAATTATTTAACAATGTAATAGAAAATAATAACATACATTGGTGCAGCATAAAGCAACATGGAGGCGACATTCCCTGTGACAAATAAAAAATGCACATTTAGCATTAGTACTAGTAATTTAAATGAAGTAATAATATATTCATATAAATATAAAAAATTATGGTTTACCCATTATTCCTACTGCCAAACGCAATCTATCACCCATTTCTTTGGAGAAAAAAATATGAAGGATGATAAATCTAGGTAGCTCAGAAGAAGTGCTAATCAAGAAGCAAGTATTTAGGGTGGTTGTCTTGAACTGTTATAAATACTATAGTTTTGCTTGAGAAAGAGAGAAAATGCTGTCTACGTCTATCTAAATTTGTGGGTGGAAGCTGATCAATCATTATCAAAATAAAAAAAATTAATTAGAAAACAAAATTTTGTGGTAGGAAAATTGATTGGAGGCTAATCAGGTTGTGTATTTTATGGAATAAATTTGTTCTAATTGTAAATGCTCCACGAGATGCATGCAAAAAAAAGAAAAAGCATTTATTTGAAGAATTCTATTTTACTAGATAAATAAAATTGTTCTATGTGTTGGTGGAAGATGTTACTGGACTTCCACTATCCTTTTAATTATGTTGTGGAAACGCTAATCTTCAAGTGGTTTTACTTGCACGTCAGTCACATAATGTATGCTTCTCCATTTTGTTTATCATGTTAGTAAAGCATTAATTAAGGTTGGCGAAAAGACAGACGTTAAATGGTTAGTTACTAAGCTCATTGGAATTTTGCCTGAAAGATTTTAATTTGAAAAACTTGATAAACCAGATCAATTATAAGTAAAGTAGAATCACCTTGACCTGACGTTCTTGAACTCCAAAGACAATTTTCAAAATTCTAAAGTTACTGGATTAAAAACAGCTAGCACTGATATATCCTACTATATATTACTATAGGTGGCCAGTGGGCCGGGATCGGGTCAGTCGGGGCGGGACCGGGGGATCGAGTCGGGGCGGGACGGATGGGAGGGGCGAGATCGGGACATGCGGGATTCGCTGCAGTCCCGTCCCGTTTCCGATCCCGTCGAAATCGGGGCGGGGCGGGATCGGGCTGGGGCGGGGCAGGATCGGGATCGGGGCGGGGAGGTTTTTTTTTTTTTGCACTTAATTTTAAAAATAACATATATATAAAAAACTCAAAAATTAAATAAGATAGTGTAATAAAAACATCCAAGGTTGTTTATGTGCCTCTTATATTATTTAATAGACATATGATTTTTTTTGTAATACAAATACAATTGTCAAAATTGCAACTTTGTGGTGTTGTTCAAAAGTTGCAAATTACATAGTAAAATTGCAATTAAAAAAATTACATTTTGAAAAAAACTTGTTCTAGTTTCTTGATAATTTCTTGTGGTTCTTCGGTTGGAATTGATATTTGTTGGTCAAATTGCTCCACGTCGCTTCCACCACCTTCGGATAAGATTTCATTGTAGTTTTCGTCTTCTTCTTCGTTGATCTCCGGTTGACCGCACCTTCTCCGCTCCGCTCGTATCCAATCTCTGAATAATACTACAATCGTCAAGCTGTCTCCGGCTAATGAGTGTCTGTGGTCTCCTATTTGATATCTGCCGGCAGAAAAGAGCTTTCAGACGCCGTTGATGACGCTTGAATGTTCAAAACATCTCGGGCCATCATTGAAAGTGTCGGAAAGGTCTTCTCATTCCCCCTCCAGTATTTCAGCAAGTCTTCACGTCCTTCTTCATTGAGAACTGCTTGGTACGGTACAGAACCCTGCAAAACAAAAATATTAAACTCGTTAATTTGGTTAGTAGCGGTACGACCGCACACTCTATTTCTGAGGCTTTCAATACTAGCCGCAGAAACAACATGTCTTTTGTGAGGTTGTGTTGAAGAAGAAGATGGTATGGAAGCCGGTAGGTTGCTTGCACTTTCTTGTTGGTAAAACCTATATACTTTTTTGCATTCGTCTTCTACGCTAGACAACACTTCTTCTTTAGTTTGTTCAATAGGTGGTGGGTGATTTGGATTTTTGGGACTTGGAGGTGGTAGTAATGCTATACAATCGTAAATAGTTTCAATAAGTGATTTAGTACCGTCTATTTTAATAGTCGGATTTAATACAGCACCAATAATATAAATAGTGGGAATAGGAAAAAAATATTTTTTTATTTTGATAAACATTTTTTTAGTAGCTGATTTATCCATATATTCATTAAGCATTAAAAATATTAGAGCTATACAAAACAACATAGTTGAAATAGTAGGATAATATATACCGGAAAATTCTTTTGTTGCTTGAAAAAATTCTCTAAAAATACAATAAGTTTGGAAATTTTTCCCCAATCGCTATCTACAACCATATCAACTGGATTTTGATTATGAGAGTTAAAAAATAAAGTTAAAAGTTTTCTATAGTCATAAGCAACAAGTAATTGCTCGTATAAAGAATTTCACCTAGTGGATACTTCTTCTGGAATTTTTCTATAAGGTAGTTGGCAGTCGTGACAAGTTTTTTTATATTATTTTCTTCGTTGTATTCTATTATTTTTAAAAATAAAGTTTATAGCAAATTGTATTTTACTAAGAATGTCTTCAAAAAGTGATAGACCATCCTTTACAACTAAGTTATATATATGACACACACATTTTATATGAAAATGACCTGGATAAGATAGAGTTAAACTATTTCTTAAAATTATAATAGCATAATTGTTAGAAGAAGCGTTGTCTAATGTAATAGTCATAATTTTATGAGTTATTCCGTAATAATCGCATACTTGATAAATATTTTCTGCAATAAAATTACCAGTGTGCCTATCATCTATATATCTATATGCTAAGATACATTTTTTCATAGACCATTTATAATCTATCCAATGACAGGTTACCGTTAAATAATCATGACCGTTAGTACTACGATCTATATCAGAAGTGATAGCCACTTTGCCATTAAAATGATATAATTAATAATGTAAATACTGTTGATATTCATGTGCAAATTTAAATACATATCTCTTAACAGTTGATCTAGGAAAACCGTTAAAAGCATGATTATACATATCTCTAATGTAATGAATAAAACCGGGAGATGAAGGAAATGAAAAAGGCAAACCCTCCACAACAACTAATTTTGTTATTGCTTCCCTATCTCTATGTTTATTGTAATTAGGGCCTACAATTCCCCCCGTCGTGGGGTTAATTTGACCCGGTACTTGATCCGAGACAGTATGTGAACCTTGTCCCGATGGAGTGGGCGTTGCGCATCCGGTTTTGAAGCCTCGTATTGGGTATACCTAGCTCGATAAGCCTTTGCTACGTGTCTCATTAACCCCCCCCCCCCCCCCCCGTCCCACCGTGACCTTTTCCAATTTTAAATTTTAAAACATCTTTACAAATTTTACATCTAACTACTTGATTCTCTACATCCCTATCAAAAAATGTCCATGCATTTGATTTTAATGGTCATTTTGCTGGACCTCGTCTCATACTTCGTCTCATACTAGGGGGAATAGGAGGCATTTCAGTTTAAGGTGCACTAGTGGGTGTGTTGTCATCTACATTAGTGGGTGTATCATCTAGATCATTGTCTAAATTACAGTCTTCTTGAGTTTCAGAAAATAGCTCATCGTCTAAATCTAATGGTATTGTAGGAAAATGTTCAGTATCAACAAAATCATCTTGTGTAAGAATAAGATTATGTCTAGAAATAGGATGACTAGAAGAAGTACCCTTGCCCTTGTTGCCTCTACTAGAAGAAGCATGACCCCTACCCGTAAGCATATGTTTAAATCATTCCATTATAAATTTATAATTATACTAACAAATAATTAAAGTAAATGAAATTAAGTGCGCTAAATAAAATAAACAGACAATAATAATTTAATGAAGGAACGAATGTACCAAACACCGACGTAACGTCGACGTGTAATCGAGAGGTTGAAAATTGAAACTTTGCTCGATGGAAGATCATCAAGCTAGTTGCCAACTTCACTCCCAAATGAATAAATAAAATTCAATATTTAGTAGACAATGTAGACTTGTAGAGAGATAGATTGAGATATTAGAGAAATTGTAGGAAGATTTGTGAGAAAAATGAAGAGAAAATGAGGTATTTATAGTTGAAAATTAGGTTAAAGTGTAAATATAATAACTTATGGGTTAAAAATAAATATTAAGGGGGTTGGGGGAGGGAAGAGGCCAAAAAAGGTCGTTGCACAACGGCCAAAATGTAAAATCGTCATTGGTGCAACGGTTATTTATGCAAAGGGAGGTTTCGGGCGGGATCGGGGGCGAGACCGGGAAGGGACCGGGACCTGGCGGGATTGGGCCGGGTCGGGTCAAGACGAGACCATGTCCCGTCCCGGTTCGAGTCCCAATACCGCAATTTTTTTTTATAAAATAAGTCGGGTTCGGAGCTGGACCAGAGCGGTGTCGGAGGTGGGATCGGGCCGATCCGGCCCACTGGCCAGCCATATATATTACTCCCTATATATGGTAATGTGCATGTACAAACTTAGAATAAATACGTAACTAGTACTTTTTTCATCTAACGGAACCCAAGATCGATGAAGTCTTTTTCTTCCACAAGTTTTTAAGGACAATTACCCATAATAAAAGAGAATTTGGGTTCGAGTTTCATCTTCACCTATTATCAAAAAAAAATTACGTGTTTGATCTATTAAAAAAAAGTAGATTCGCATATGAAGAGACGTGTTGAAAACATAATTAAGTAAATAAAAATGTGCTTTATCTAACAATTTCAACGCTTACATGAGATAGTCGCACTCAACATGGTATCAGAATATGCATATAGAGCAGTGACAGAGGCAAAGGGGTGAAGGGGGTTCAATTGAACCCCAGCTCATTCGTTGAAAATTTATATTATGTAAATATGGTAACAAAAAGTAATAATTTGCATATATACACAAGTTATTGAATTCCCCTTTTATTAAATTTTTTTTGAATCCCCTTATTAAAATTCCTAGTTACTCTAATATAGATCGTCTTAGATTTAAATCCCATTGTCACCAATTATAGATTTTTTTTTCATATGCTTGGCTAGAATTAGAATCATACATCTATTTGAAAGGATCGAACACATGATGACACAATTCAAAGCGAAGGAGATTTATTTGAAGAGGAATAAAAGAGAAACAAATTACCATATCTTTGCAGAATATGAATTACGAAATTAACTTTTGAGGTCAAACATTTAGGAAATGTGATTAGGGAAAGAAACCATTCATATTATGGTTGATTAGACCTGTCCATCGGGTCGGCGACCCACCCGACCCGGCTCGAAAAAATCAGGGCCAGGGTCAGCTTATATTTGACCCATGAGCCACCTGACTCGAAAAAATGGGGACCCAATCATATGTAGGGTCGGGCCAGGGTCAGAATTTTTTACCCACTTGACCTGGCCCGACCACCGACCCGACCCCGACCCGCGTGTCTCTTTAATATAATTTAAATTATTTTTTATTTTATGAATATTTATTTTTTACTTATATAGGTGAAGGAACAAACGAAGAAGAATATAGTGATGACGATGATGATGCTTATGATGGTGTTGATGAATTATCGTGATGTTGGTTTGTATTTGCCTCTTGTCAGTTCTTTTTGGTGTAAATTTTAATGATTTTATCCTTCTGTTTGTTGTAATTTTTAATTGGTGACATATTATATCGGATAACAAATTGGGTAGAATTGCAGAAAAAATAAGGTCAAGGTCGGGCCAGGATCGAAAAATTTAAAAATAAAACAGGGTCAAGGTCGGGCCAACAGAAAAAAAATCACTTAACCCGGCCCGATCCGAACTATGAACAGGTCTATAGTTTGATGATATAAGAGAAAATATATCTTTTCACCGTTAAACTCGTCAAAAATTTACTTTAACAGTTAAACTTTAGCGTTTAAGTACCCCTAAATAACTTTAAAGTGAATTTAGTTCAATCCACCCTTGCCCAAATCAAATCAAAGCTAGGTGTTGTTGAATCATGCACCAATCATGTCATGACACGTAATTTCGTTATTTGTTAACCTTTTTCTTTTTTTTATTCCACCATTTTTTCTTCACAAATTTCATACCCTTCTTCCTCACTCAACCAAAACCCACCTCAAGTGGTTTATCAAAGTTGTTAATTCTTCCATCTCCAACCATCTGCCATAGGAATCTCTTAATTTCTTGAGAAAGTCATGTGACCACAAGTGAAGATGAAGCCGACGAGTCTTATCCATGCCCAATCGAAATTCAGATTTTCCGGAACATAATCGGTAGTTGGAGACCACCATTGAAGCTTCAGAATTGTCTGCTTCCAACTCCATTCACCTGTCATAATGTGCTCTACCATTTTTTTTAATGGGAACTCGAAAAGGAAATGAAAAATAATCTCATACATTGGAACTCCATTTCTATCCGATTTCAGCAAACAACAAAAGGTGATAAAAATAAGCGCTCCACTGATTCTTTATTTGCAGGTGGCCGGAAAATTTTCCGACAAGGTGGGTGTAGTTGCTGCACTTTTATATTTTTGGGAAAAAGAAGAAAGAGAATGAGAAAAAATAAGAAAAGAAAATTAAAGAAAAGGCCCCACTAAAAATTAAGTGTAGTTAATTTAATAGTGTCCAATTAAAAGATGCCACATGTAAAGCTTAACTATTTGTTTTTGTACTTTTTCATTGCTCCAAAAGGTGGAATCTTTCACCCAAAGAGCCCCCACACCCCGGTCCGACAGGTCCGTGAAGGAAGTAAATCATCGTGACTCAATTGATTTCAAATGTTAGATCAGTAACACGCTGCGCACAAGGGGCCCTCCTTTATTTCAATAAGAAACCCCACACTGCCGCTGACGGAATTCGATCCTTGGTCTTTGCTCCAAATATCCCCTTAAAATCAATTGAGAAGGGGACTTGTACTTTTTCATTTGTCAGGCGCCTAGAGGAGATTAGACCCACTTTCTTTGACACATCACCTCTTAGGAGATATTAAAATCACTTCAAAGTTGTTTAGGGTTAGTTAAACGCTTGTAAAGTTTAAATGATAAAGTGAGTTTTTGGTGCAAGTTTAAAAGTGAATATATTATTTTTTTGTTGATATAAGCATTATCTTTTGAGATGTACCCCATTCATCATCTCTTATTATATTCCATTAAAATTCTATTATCCTCAACTGATTAGCTGCTTCTACGGTTATGCTTGAATCTTATTCTGTCTTTGTTCTGGTACGTACTTGAATATTAATGTTCGTCCACCTCGTACATCCAAATTTCCAAGAGACAATAGACTACTTTTTTTGCTAATTAGTGCCTCCTATGACATGCCTGATAAGGGAGTTAAATTAGCTTTGTCACTTTTCACCCACTAAAGTTAGAATTTAAGTTTTACATACGGGAAAAAATAATCCGGTGTATGAAATATTCTACATTTTGAGGGATTCCGAGAAGGATCATACTCCAAAGAGGTGTAACTTAGGCGACCTATCCTAATGCAAGTTTAATGGCAGCTGATTTCACCGCTAAAACCCGTACATACAAAGACAACTTTATTATTACTCTAAAGCTTCCCTTCAAGTTATATTCATTTACAACATGCAATTTTTTATATAAAATTAATTATCGGTGAACTTTAATAATTTGTAATAGGCTAGTCATCATTTTATCTGGTTACAAATAAACGTTTATCATAAAAATTTACTTGCAATTAATTTATATATGATCTTATTGCATAGACGAATTAATACTTTATGGATGCGGGATGTAACTGATCATCATGACCATTTGAGTTACTGAATTCAAAATTTAGTATTTATACACATAAAATAGCTTTCTTAACATACCTACAAAGTTTTGATGCAAAGTACTGAGTTGAACCCCCAACTTATACTATGCATCTGTCCCTATCTAATTAATTGTGTAAGTATTTGCATAAGGCTTAAACTCCTTATTAAAATTACGCACCCCTTTTTTTTATTATCTGTATATATGCTAGGGACAGGCACGTGCCACTCCCATGGATATGATAAACAATTCTACTTTCTTAGTTACGATAAATTTCTTACCTTTTGAGGTACAGCTAGGTTATTGTGCTAGTATTTTATATAGCAAACGGAAGTGGGATATTCTAGACTGTCAAAGGAGTCCAAAACAATCATATGAACTAATTTTGGTCTTAAATGTCTAGTTTATAACTTCATGAAATGTTCTCCATTATTTTACAAATTATATATAGATTTTCGCTTCAGCTATGCATTCGTATTATTTATGTTGTGTAGTTTTAAATTGGATCCAAAAGTTGTATCAATAATGTAAGAGGGTTACTTTTTCTTATATGTCAAACAAATAACCCCTAAGATGTGCACTTTGTTGCTTATTTGAGATACAGTATAATTGCATGGTTTAGATGTTTAAAGTACCATTTATCATTAGTGAGAGCATATATATAGTAAATGTATTTGTACAATATTTATTAGATGATCTATCTCCATAAATAGAATAGTTCAATCCTATAAGTTTTCCAGTTTGGTTCGGTCAACAACAACAAGAATCACTTTTTTTTGGTGTTCAGTTTCTAGTTAATCCCAGCTAGAGATCGCTTACTGAACCAACTTGAATTTCTGATTGTATTGGGCATATATCTGTCTTGCTTTCATACATCTTATCACCACGAAATATGATGCTAAAAGACTAGGTAGATTCTTCACTACGCTTTTAAATCATGTTTGTAAAATGGCATCGAATTTATTAGTGCTTTATTTTCGTCTTCTCTTTTTAATTGATTGGGTGGGAGCATTATGTTGGCGGACTTACACTTAACACATATGTAATTACAACAATTACATCTTTTAGCTGGAACTATGAAAATAAAGTAAGAGAATGTTAGTGTATGATAAATTGCACATTCAATTATCCTAAGTTATCGGTTTGGAGGGTAGAATGTGATAGTCTAGTGAATGGGAGACTGAAGTAAGGCTTAGCGATTTTTATAAGACCGACTAATGACTACAACATAAACCACTGCCAGAAAAAGCTTGAAGCAACTAGAATTATTCCTTTTACACTCTTGAATTGTTATTCACGAATGAATTGAGAAAACCACATCATAAAGTTTCGATTCCGACTTCGTAGAGCTGGTGCTGCTAGCTCATTCATGGCATCGGTACCCTTATCCAATAGGTTACAGAATCGGATGTGTAAAACATAGATGATTGACTTACAAGCCAAATAACATTTTACAGTATCTTTGTTTTACACTATTTCGCTTATGATTCCCCAGTCAATGGAACATGTCACTCAACATTATGCAATAAACAACTGCTTAAAATATATGACAATAATAGAGCAACATCCTTTCATCTCATATCCTCGATCCCTAATGCATTTAGCAGCTATTTGAAAATCTAACCTGCATGTTTTTCCTTATCCTATCATGGTTTATTATACTGCTCAATCATTTAGATAGGATGCACTCAACCAATTTTTCAATTTTATATCATAACGTGGACTTGCACATTTTCACTTGTGGCTTATATGGATGACGGTCCAGCCCTAGTTTTTAGAAGTGCTTTTCTGAATCACTGGAAATGTCACCTGTATCATCATCTCAAGTTGCCCCGAGACAACAGAGGCAACAAGCACTACCAGATGCTTGTACAGTGTTTCTCTTTCCCTTTTGCTTTACCTAAATTACGAACTTAGTGCTCTGAATAAGGTAAAGCATATCCGATGACATAATTGATCCTAGTTGATTACTGTCTAGAAAAACGATTAATACACTCAGAGACCACCATGAAAATTAGGACAATCAAAGATCACCATGAAGATTGAGAGAAACATTTTCAGCCATGTCGTAAAATATACAGATCAGTTGTTTCAAACTCACTGTAAGGAGAAAAAGAAAAATACAATATAAGCTGTTTACAAGGTGTGTACTAACAGATTTTGTTTTTGATTTGAGTCTAGTGAAAAAGGATGTAAAGTTACAACTATGGTACAAATAATTAGTGTACACGAAGCTACTATACAGTATGGGCAAGATTGCTGACACAGGAATAGGGGTATAAATTTTCTCCAATACAATAATCAAATGATATTGATTTCTTTAGAATATGTACCGGCGAATATAATCCACACGAGTTGGATGCTTGAGCTTCATGAGAGCCTTCACTTCATGCTTCCGTACCATCTCTCTTGAAATATTTAGGTTGCCCGCAATTTCTCCCAATGTTCTATCACCTTTGCCATCAAGTCCGTATCTTTGTCTGATTACTAGACTCTCCTTCGGCTTAAGAGAATCAAGCTGTCAAGAGAGGAATGTGATTTATGTTAGAAAAAAAATTATTAAGAAACCCTGAAAACCTCGTAATTTAACAAACTGAAACTTATAAACTTAAAATGCTTTTCATTTACAGCAATGCATATCTTAAGATTCAATATTTACAAGTAATATTTCAGCAAATCTACTAAAAGTGCCCTTTCGGTGCCAGAAGTTTCCATTACTTCTCCTTGGAAGTGTATTAGCATCTGATTCTCTGCTTTGAAAGAAAGATAACTTCATAATGAACCTCTAACAAAAGAGATGCCAGTTTCATCAAATATATTTGCTTGTGTGCATATTACATAGTTGCACTTGATTTAATCAATTTTCAACAACACCAACGTCCCAACTAGAACTGCATAGTCAATTTTTAACAAGGAAAAAGAAAATCATAATTACCATGATACATGAGCATTATTTCTCTTTTCCTTTTTGTTTCTTCTTCGGAATTTCTCGTTTTATCTTTATTATAATCTGCTCTTGGGCAGGGGTGGGGGCATGATTAATTCACAAAGAAAAGGCTTTGGTCAGCGAATACTTAGAGAATCGTCACATGGAAAAGAGAACAGATTCAAACACCAAGAAATGTTCTAAATAAATTTCCTTTTTTCTTGTTGAGTTAACAGAACTCTTGTATCACTAAAAGCTGTGTAGGAGGTTGCATCTTCCGTTCTTTTTGGGAAGGGGCAGAGGATTAGGATCGAATTTAAAGCTTAATGTTGTTCCCTTCAGGACTAAGTAGGTATTGTTGGAAATTTATGTGGATAGTCTGCATAAACAAAAGAGTGGAGTAAAATTTGAGGTAAGATAAGTCACTTTCTTAAGAAAGATAACGGATAATTGCCTCCCACCAAGTTTTCTAATGGATTAAGACGACAACATTCTCAAGATAAAACAAAGTTCTTACTCTACGATTAGCAATACCGAACTACGCCTAGCCTCTAATTCTAAAGGTTTTGATGCTTAAAGATTTACATTCATATACCCTTGAACTTCGCTACCTAATATAGTATCTACTTTATAACAATTTTTCATCTTACATTTTAAAGGAAGATACTCATTAGTTTCACAAATACCTAAGTACATTCAAAGATTAGCGAACCATCCACCCATAGACAAATAATTACTCCATATTTTCCAAAGTTTGGAGTAAATACACATGCCTGCATTATTGTGCATGTCTGTTTAACAGGAATACCACATTAACTTTGTTTATCCACTGCTTAGGCGTACTTCATAATTTATAAACTCTCTTTTCATTTCAAGGTAACACAAACTATGTTACAGGGATCCTTCATTTGTCTTAACGTACTTTTGTTGAAATAGTGTGATAAGGCTGTTAGTTCTTCAAAATACACTAAAAATTAGTTTAAAAACTCATGCTGGATACATACCTTTAACGGTTCCATGTAACATAGTCTCAAACTGGTTGTTTCATATATACTTCCTCAATGAGTTATCATTAAAATGTCATTTTAACATCCATTTGGTGCACATGCAACTTATAAATGGATGCAAAAGCTACAAGAACTCTGCTTGAAGTCATCCTGGCCACTGGCGCATATGTATCAAAATGATATATACTTATCTTTTGGTCTAAATCCTTTGACTATTAAGTATTAACCCAATTATCTTCGATTCGAAACTTAATCTACTAGAATCCAAGTATTCTTTGACATAATCCAGTTCATCTCATCATTTAATGCCTTTTTCTAGAATATTGAGCCTCTAGAAGTTGCTCCATTGTTTCACCACAACTTCATGGATCTTCTTCCACATTCAGCTTAATGGAGCTCGTACCAGTTATCTTTTATTTTTTCTTCAACTAGAATACTATAGACTACGAGGAACCTAGGTACTTTTCCTTCCTCACCATAAGTCTTTTCCTAAGTTCCATAATGATCTCATCACGAAGACATTTATGGGATTTATCATTTGAAAGTTTGTCAATATAAACAATTTCATGTGACAATATTTAATTGCAAATTTTATTAAATTTTTATATTGCAAATTTAATTGAGCCGAGGGTCTCTCGAAAACAGTCGCTCTTGTTGTTGTTGTTGTTTAATATGCTTTAAATTTGGTGTATCATATAAATACACCCTTCGTAGCTCTAGGCAATAACCATATTTAAATGGTTATGAAATTTGAAAACTACCTATCCAGAAGTATGGTGGCATTATTTCAACAAGGAGCAAAGCTCTTAACCAGAGAAGCAAGTTCAAAACCAAATATAAAGGCAAAGAGGACAAAACATTACCACATCATCAAGAGCCAGCCTGAGTAGAGCTGGCTGCCTCTTCTTATCTCCATCAACGCCATCTACATCAGTTATTCCATTAATAAATTCTTCTTGGGTTATCTTGTGTCTTGACTGGAGAGAGAAGACAGGTTTCGATACTTTCATCACGTCATGGTATCTTTCAGGGGAAAATCCAACTCTTTCAATTATTTCTTCATCTGTTGGCAACCTCTGAAGCTCAAACAGCAACTCCAATTTGGCCTTCTGGATTTCCACTCTGATCTGAATCAGAAAAAGAATATCAATTTTTTTGCACCGACTACTTGACAAATACAAGCAAATGAGTCTCAAAGATTAGACATTTCCTTAAAGAAGAGAAGAATACTCCAAACGGGATCACAAAAGAACTTACAGCTATTTAAAGGATTTTCCTTTCCATCCATACAAATTCCTTTAGTCGGCTCATTGACTCAAAATTTTGCTATGTTCTCTCAAAATAGATATAGCACATTGGATTACATTTCAAGTTATATTAAAGCATAGAGGGAGGCCAGGAAACGATTTTCTTTCACCAAGTGAAAATATTTCATAACTAGAGATATATATTTCTTTTTTCACCAAATGAAGTTATCGCTTAGTTTCCGGACAGTGACAGAAGAAAGAAAATGGTTCTTTGCTGGGTGAACAGTGAAAGAAAACACTGGCAGATATAAGAATGAGAACGTACAGATTCAAGCCCAAATGGGACTTTGGTGAAGCTTGAGGTTGTCATAGAACGTATTATGGCATGCCTTATCCAAAAAAGGCCATATGTTGATAGCCTGAATTTCCTATTAGGTTCAAATCGATCAATAGCTGTAATCAGACCCTTGACGCCTGCCTGACAAAGGTCTTGGAATCTTGACCCATTCGCAAAATCTTGAAAATATTTGTTCATCACGAACAAAACAAGGCGTAGATTGTGCTGCAACCGAACAAGACTGCAAATGTGAGTTATTTATAAAGCCAAAAACTCATGTAATAGCTGGATTGCATATGAAAGCTAGAAGATATCAAGAACATGGGGTGGTTCAAGTTACACTAGTAGTATTGGCTTCATTTACCCTCTCAGGGGCATAGATTCAAGATATATATTTAGAAGAATTTCAAACATATAAGATACTCAAAAGAAAATGCAGAAGATAATTAACTGTGCTTTATAAGATGTAATACTGCCTTCTACATATTACTGTTTGTACACAGTACATGTCAAGATTGACCAGTTTCAATGTTATAACAAATTCATGTAGAGGGACTAAGAAAAAACGGATCATCAGGTTTGCTCAACTCAGATTATAAAACCAGAAACATGTTTTTTCTGCTCAAGGCATTAAATAAACTTCTAATGTGCACATCAAGAAGGTCTGACAAGTAAAAAGAGAAAGTACCTTAATCAGCTTATTTCTAGCAGCTCGACCAACTTCCAGGTTTTTCCGTAGTTCAGAGGCATCCATACTTGTTGCCTCAGCCACTTCGCCATCAGTTGGTTCTCGCCCCAAATCGTTTTCCAAGCTTTCCTTAACTTGAAGGATTGCCTAAATTACAACAACTGACTCTCAATCGTAGAGTAAAACAATTGCAAGACTAAAACCTAATGAATAAATACATGTAATCCACAAACTTCCTTTCACTTTTAATCTTTTTCCGTTAACAGATGAATGTCGTACCTTCATAGGTTGCATCAACTTGAAGAGCCAGGTATGCTCAGATGATGGAAGCACTGGAGGGATTTTCATTTTCTTCCAGTCTAAGCTAGATAAGTCAGTAGCACCTGAATATTCTCTGACAAGCTTATCAATTTTTTCATCTTCGGTGTCCTCTTTAAGTTTTCTTCTTTCAGATGAAGCAACTATTTCACCTTCTTTATTCTTTAGTAGAGCAATCCTCTGGTCAAGATTCAACCTCTTTGACTTCTTTCTATGATTCTTGACCACATTATCAGCAACTTCTTTCTTCGCTTTCTCATCACCTTCTACAAACCTCTTCCTCGTCCTTGGCCTTCTCTTCACCAAATGATCCTTAGCTTCTGTATTGGAGGTAGCAGTTTCCAGACTGCGCTTATAGATACTTTCAAGTTTGGCAGCAGCTTCACTGTAGTCTAACTCTAACGTACTTGGAGGGGCTTCAATTGAAACAGCATGCACTCTCTCAGAACGTTTAGATACTCGTCTTGACCTCTTTTCATTTTCTTTAGACGTTTCTATAGGCAAGGATATGGATTCCTTAGGTGCAACTAAAGTTGTATTTTTCGTTTTATCTTTTTTAAAAGATACAATTACTGGCCTTTTAAGTGGACATAAACGAGCCGAAAACCTTGTACTCAATCCCAATGGACTTCGAGAAGCAGAACTAGAAACAGTCACAACTCCCATACCAAGTTGTGCTATCAAAATTTTACTCAATGAACTAAAGAGCTTCTCTCAAACTATTCCCCTGTCAAATCCAATATACATGGCATTATGATATGTCAAATAAAGTTGACTTCAACTGAAAGACAAACGGTTGATGAAAGGACATGAGATATTTTCCTCTTTTTCTATTGTTTCCTAAAGAAGCTTCAGTACAAAGAATCAACAATTTGAACTTCATTAATAGAGAATTCATCAGTTATTTGCAAATATTTCCAATTCTGAAATTCTGTAACTGAATATCTTAAGCAAGATGGATCGATTTCGAGAGTCACGCTATTATTCAATCACAATCATATTATTTTCTAAAATAATTCTGTTTCCTCTTCTTTTTTTTTGGTGCAAATAATTCTGTTTCCTGATTTTCCACAACACCGAAAATTCAGAATTCTTTTTCCTTATGGAATAGCTAGCAAGATCGGTGCACTAGGACATTGCAGACGCACCAGTTCAAGCAAATTGGAAACTTACGGTAGTTCAAGTATCTGAAACTAATCTACTTCCTCAATTCACTTTTACTTCTCGAGAGTCAACTTGACTAATTTTCAAAGCTAAATTAGATTACACTAATTTAATAGTTTAAAGTTAAAATTTAAATGTTCAAAAATTATATATATGAAAAATATTATAAGTTGTAATTTAATAGTTTTAACTCTCAAAAGCGAAACATGATAGGTTAAAGTGAACGGATCAAATACAATAATGCCAGAAGGAGGCAAATCAAAACTATTTACTCTCAACAAACTTATGCAGTTGTAATACACATAAATCAGAAAATAATGTAACGCACCTGAAACGTAGCGCAGTGGAAACTTTTTTCTTTTTCCTTTTTTTCCGAAAACAATGATCGTAGTGGAAACTTGAGATGCTCAAAATGGAAGTGTGGTAGTAGTTAAGAAAATATATTTTTTAAATAACAATATATACCCTCTAGAATTTCCATGTCCACAAGCTCTTTTCTCTAACTATCCAACGGCCTAGATTTCTTGTTTAGAAAATCAACGGTGAGGACTTCTCGTCTACGTGGATAGAATAAGGGAAACCGGTGACGTGGACAGTGCCACAGCAGAATAATAATCCGATACGTGGCAAATTGAGAGTGGAAGCACATATATTTTGAGAGAGTATATGGATGTGGTTACTGACACGAGGTGTGATTTTTTTATTACTACTATTATAAAATATGTTTAGAAAAAGCAAGTGGGGTCTACTGATGAAGTGGTGCGGAGAATCTTACGTTGCTTATTTTGTACCATTTGAATTATACATTTTCCATTTTGTGTTTAATTGACTGCCTCATGATTTTACAAGCGGTTAATCTTGCACAATTAGTATTATTTGAATATTAAAAAGTCTTCAATAACTTTGACTTTTTTCTTATCTGTATGTACAATTATGCATTCCAGAAAGTTCTTTCATTGTTTCTTACTCCATTCGTTGCATAGACAAAAGAAAGACGATGTTCATTGAATATATTTCATATATCATTTTAGTGTAATTAATATAATTAAGATAAAATAGAAATTCTAATTCTATTAGAACTATAATTGTATACTATATATACATTACATTAATAAGAGAACTCAATAAAGGAGAATTACATTATTCTACATGGTATCAAGAGCCAAAAATTCATCCCTAAATCAGCCGCCGTATACCTCTCCTCTGCCTCCCCTTTTTCCGGCGATATCCAATCGTATACCGCCATGTATACCACCGCATCTTCGTGATATACAGCCAATATACCTGCTTCTATGTGATATACAAGCATACCCTACTACTCCCTGATATACGCCCCTTCTTCTCAAACAGAAACTGTATACCGCTGATATACAACGATATACACATCACCCAGCCCCTATATTCCCTGCTTTGTAGCCCGTATACATCAAGTATACAGTAAATATACACCATCTGATACACGTATCACCTAAGCAGCCCGGTATACCGCTGTTATACAGCTGATATACGGCAACCTCTCCACCGAGATTCTTCCACGAATTTTCGGTAAACCCCATGGATTCTCCCGCTTCCTCAACTCCCGACGTCACAAAATATCAGTCACATGCCCAGTACCCGACTCAGTGGGCCGAGCCACCAGGCCCACCACACAGCGGCCCAACAACAACAGTGGCCATTGCCGAGGCCCACTGCCCAACAGCCCAGTATCACTGAACCACTGCCCAGCCACCAAGCCCACTACACAGCGGCCCAACAGCAACAGTGGCCCCGCCGAGGCCCACTATCCAGCGGCCCAGTATGCAGACGAGGCCCACTATCCATCAACTCGATGATACATGGTATATGGATACGGGCGCCACGTCTCATCTCACCAATAATTCGGGTATTCTTCCTCAACTGCAAAATTTAAATACTCATCAATCTATTATAGTCGGAAATGGCCATCTCATTTCAATTCAAGGGTTTGGCCACCCACAAACCCCACCACCACATCCCCACTTCTCCATTAAAAAAGTTCTATATGCCCCTAACATTATCAAGAACCTAATCTCTGTCAGAAAATTTGTCATCGATAATTTCGTATCCATTAGTTTTGACCCATTTGGTTTTTCTGTAACGGACCTACGTACCGGGAAACTTCTTACGAGATGCAATAGTGAGGGGGGCCTCTATCATTTCCTATTTACGTCCACTGCCAATGTCAATCCTCCCACATCTCTAGCTTACATCTCCTCCTCCACGTGGCATAGTAGACTTGGTCATCCGGGAGCTCATGTTTTTTATTCTCTTAGAAACCGCAATTTAATCCAATGTAATAAAGGGAAACTTTCCCATATTTGCTCCTCCTGTCATCTAGGGAAACATGTTAGACTTCCATTTACGTCTTCATTAAGTATTACCTTCTCTCCCTTTGATATTTTCATGCGGATTTATGGACATCTCCTATAACTAGCAACCTCGATCATAAATACTATTTGGTATTTCTGGATGACTTTTCTCACTTCCTTTGGGTCTATCCGCTTAAACTTAAGTCTCAAGTTTACTCCAAATTCCTCGAATTTCGTACATTGGTTAAAATGCAATTTAAAAAAGACATCAAAACATTTCAATGTGATAATGGTCGTGAGTTCAATAACTCCCTATTTCATAATTTTTGTGCGGCTAATGGTGTGATTTTATGTTTCTCCTGCCCTCGTACTTCCCCTCAAAATGGTAAAGCCAAAAGAATTCTCCGCATCATCCACAATATGATTCGTACCCTCATTTTTCATGCGTCTCCCCCCCTATATTTTTGGTATATGCATTAAAATGGTAGAACACATTTTAACATCTTACCTACCCGTACGATCCAAAATAGGACACCAACTGAAATTATCTTCCGTCGGATTCCTTTCTATGGTCACCTCTGAATTTTCGGTTGTCTCTGTTACCCAAATATTGTCTCAACGGTCCCTCACAAATTAGCGCATCGCTCCACTCCGTGCGTCTTCCTAGGTATCCCGTTGAACCATAGGGGGTACTTGTGCTATGGGTTATCCATAGATAAAATCTTAATCTCACGTCATGTCACGTTTGTTGAGTACATTTTTCGGTTTGACAACATCCATAAATTTTGTAACACTAATTATGAATTCCTTGATGACTCAGACACCTCACCTCTAATCCAAAAGGCACTACAAAGTCTATACCCTCAGGCCGTCCCGCCAACCATCCTGTCGACCCCACCTCACTGCATGGTTCCTGCCCGGTCACTACCCAACCTATGACTGTGCCTGCCCTCCCATCACCCAGCCCCTGCCTACCCCAACCCATGACCGTGCCTGCCCACCCAATACCCAGCCCTGCCAATCCCACTACCAAGCCCCAACTCGTGATCGTCCCTACCCACATAGCACCCAGCCCCTACCCTTCCCAGTATCCAGCCTCGACCCCACTGCCCAGTCCACCCCGGCCCCTCTCAGCCCCCCATGCCCCACCAATGACCATCCCTACACACCGCATGGAAACCCGTGCACAACACGAGATTTTCAAACCAAAATTTCACTTTAACCTATCCACTCAAACCATTTTGCCCATTCCTAAAACCCAAAACTAGCCAAACTGTACCCAAATTGGAATGCGGCCATTGCGTGAGGAGTTTAATGCATTAACCAATCAGCACACTTGGGATCTTGTTCCGAAACCAGAAGGGGTGAATGTGATTCGTTGTATGTGGTTTTATCATCATAAATTCTGAGATAGTGGAAAGCTTGAACGCCATAAGGCAAGACTTGTGGCTAAGGGTACTGGTCAGTGGGAGGGTGTTGATTATGGTGAGACGTTTAGTCCGGGGTCAAACCATCCACGATTCACACAATGTTGAGCATAGATATTGGAAAAAATTGGCCTATTCACCAGCTTGATGTCAAAAATGATTTCTTACATGAGGACATGAAAGAAACTATTTATATGCATTAACTGCTTGACTTTGTGCATCTGGAGGTTCCTCATTATGCTTGTCGTCTTCGTAAGTCACTATATGGTTTGAAACAAGCCCCTAGGGCTTGGTATGAGAGGTTTGCTACATACATCATACATATAGGGTTCGTGTGCAACAAGAGTGATCCTTCCCTGTTCATTTTTCATTGAGGTACTGACACGGCTTATCTTCTTTTATATGTGGATGATATTATTCTGACAACTTCTTCTGATACTCTAAAATACGAGATCCTTGCCCTGTTCAAGTCCGAATTTATTATGACAGATTTGGGTAAGTTGAGTTATTTTTTGGGGATATCAGTGACCAGATCCGTACATGACATATTCTTGTGTCAGCGTAAGTATGCAGAGGAGATTGTCTACAAGGCTAAAATGGCAAACTGCAAAATTATGACCACTTCTGTCGACTCCAAGTCCAAACTCAGTGTAGATGATGGGGATCCGGTCAGTGATCCCTCTCTTTATAGGAGTCTCGCAGGTGCTCTTCAGTATCTCACCTTCACTCGGCCAGATATTGTATATGCAGTTCAGCAGGTGTGCTTGTTCATGCACGCTCCTAGGGAGCCTCACTTTACAACTCTTAAGTGTATCATTCGATATGTTAAGGGCACTCTTGACTATGGACTTCATTTATATCTCTCGGTACCGACTAGATTTCTCTCTTACACAGAGGCAAATTGGGATAGTTTTTCGGACACCCATCGCTCTACGTCCGACTATTATGTGTTTCTGGGGAATAATATCATATCGTGGTCTGCCAAGCGGCAAGCCACGCTTTCCCGTTCGAGTGCAGAAGCAGAATATCGAGGCGTTGCAAACGTTGTTGCCGAGATATGTTGGCTCTGAAATCTCCTTCTTGAGCTTCATTTTCCCATACGTAAGACATCTTTGGTTTACTGTGATAACATATTTGCTATTTATCTGTCTCATAACCCGGTTCAACATCAGCGAACCAAACATATTGAGATGGATATTCATTTCGCTTGTGAGAAGGTTGCAATAGGTCGCGTTAGGGTGTTGCATGTTCCTTGTTCGTATCAGTACACAGATATCTTCACAAATGGGCTTCCTCGACAACTGTTCCTTGACTTCAGATTCAATCTTAGCGTCCGGCCTCCTCCCGCTTCGACTGAGGGGGTGTGATAGTGAATATATTTCATATATATTCACAATATATTATGTACTCATTACTTTAGTGTAATTAATGTAATTAAGATAAAATATAGATCCTAATTCTATTAGGACTACAATTGTATACTCTATATATATGACATTAATAAGAGAACTACATCAAGGAGAATTACACTAATCTACCGTTGGTACAATAATTTTCTAATTTTTGTGTAAATTCATTTTATCATTAAAAATAGTAAACATTTAAAAACTAGATTAAAAAGTTTACTCACTATGGATGTGTTTGGTATAAATGAAAATATTTTCCTAGAAAATATTTTTTTTGGAAAATAAATGGTCTTCTTACTTATTTCTAGTGTTTGGTATGTAAGTAAAAATATATTATCCTAAGAACATTTATATGTAATCTACCAAAATACTATGGGGGTGGGATGGATGGGGAGTTGGTGTTCGGGGGTGGGGTTGAGGCGTTGGGTGGGCGGGGAAGAGACAATAAACTTGGAATGTCACTAATGGACTTGTTTTCCCAATTTCCATTAGGAAAGTCATTTTCAAGGAACTTGTTTTCCTAAGAAAAATATTTTTCAAGACATTTTGACCAACCAAACATGGGCAAATTGAAAAACATTTTCCAAAAAATATTTTCCTTCATACCAAACACACCCTATGTCTCATTTTATGGGAAGGTGTTATTGTTTGAAGAGTTAAACAATCTTCTTTTCCTATAATTTTCTCTTTTTAGTTATGTTGACTTGTAGTATTTTTTGTATAGTTTTTAAATATGTAAAAAAATTAAAATTAAATAGTCTAAAAATATATAATCAAAATTAAGTAATTTGACATTTATACTTTGAACATTTTGACATAAATCGAGACTTAGGCAATATAACGCATGCATAATTTTGCAAAAATAATATTGATATGGATCAATGAGGCCATAGATAAGCTGTTTTCATATCTTATTCTTATGTTCCTAGTCAAGTTCCTTCCTGCTAGGCTTAATATATACACCCCAATAGTAGAATTATTTTGCATTATTAAGGTATTCAAAAAATAATTTTTGTAATTATGTATATCAAGCATAATAAGATAATCCTGGAATAAAAGGAGAATCTATTATAATTGGTAAAGTTATGTTGATATGATGTTGTTCGAAACTTTTACCTAATTAGTATATATAAGTGAAGGTCATTTCTTGTCTTTTTATTACTTACTAGGATATTTAATACACTAGTCTTGGAAAGTCTGCGTTGAGCCCGAGCCCAAGGTCAAGGTAGAAAAGATATTTCTTTTTATTTTCTTAGTTTAAGTGAAATATTAGACAAATGCATTTTAACGTATTCTAGCCTGTTTAATCCGTTTTCAGGTTTACACCGGAATTAGATATTTTTTGGATCCTTTTTTCAAAATTGAAAGAAAATATTTGACTAACGGAGTGAATAATGGGTTTGAAACTAAAAAGAGAACATACTCAACAGGCTAAGGAGTATGTCTGAAGCAAAGCTTATGGCTAATGGGCTAAACTAAAGAGAAAAGATGCCTAGAATGATAGAATATAACGAGAAAAAGTGATTGCGCAAATTGATTAACTAAAAGTTGGCTTTAATATCATGTTGAATCATGTGTGATTATCTCATTTAAAAGCTTAAATTTAAAAATTTATTCTACTCAAACCCAACTAGTATTATAACCAAACTTTGGTGAGCCTTTTTCACAATCACTTTCTCTCGTTATGTTCTGTCACTATGAGATTCTTTATTTTCGAATTTGCTAGCTCTGATACCACGTGAAAGAACTGATTGTTCAACCTTAAGGCAATTGGTGGAGTGACCCAGGTCTTTATAAATCACTTTTGAGACCATTAACACAATTAATGAGAGACACCTGTATTTCTTTAACACGTGAAATAATTTGAGCATTCAATAAAAAATACTTAAGGTAATTGGTGGATTAACTCATCATATTATAAACTCCTTTGAAAACTATTACATAACAGATGAGGGACAATTATATTTTTCTAACGTTCTCCTGCATGTATAACCCATTCTTGAATTTAAACGTGGATTGAATATTATTATTTTTATTCTTTTTAAAAAAATTAAAGAGAAATTAGACTAGCAAGCTGAAGAGTGGGCTTGGAGCTAAGAGGAAAGCAAACTCAACATGCTAAGGATTAGTTCTAGAGAAAAGCTTGTGGTTTAATGAGCTTAATTAAAAAGAAAAGGAGTCTAAAATGATAGAATATGTCGAGAGAAAGTGGTTGTGCAAACTCACTGGTCAAAATTTGGTCTGATATCATGTTAAAGTGTGTGATTATCTCATTTGAAATCTTAAATTTAAAATAACATTTTATTCAATCCAACTTTGTATCGAAGATAAATTTTGATCAGGACCGACTATTAAGTAAAGCTGATAAACCCCAAGCTTTAGGACCCCACTTTGCACAAATACAAATATTTAAAAAAATGACATATTTTCATTAAAAAGGAAAGACGTATTTCAGATGTTGATTTGACCAAAAGTGAGTTCTAAAATCAGCTAGGTAACATGTGGATACAAGATTTATGGAAGAGATGTGTACAAGATAATTATTTTCTTCTTTCGTTTTCAATTAAAAAATGTGTAAGACTTTTCACTTCCTTTCTTATTTTCTATAATACTCATTCTTTTTCTTATAACTTTTTTCATCAATGTACATTGCACTTTTATTTATTTTCTTTGTTCCTCCAACGGATTTTATTCAAACAAATTGTTTTGAAAACAAATAAGAGAAAACATGTGTTGCAAAAAAGTTATTGATTTTCTTTTTCTCGATTATTTCATATCAAGCGTTGTAGAAAGCGTATGAAGCAACACATTTTTATTTTTGATCAAGTTATTAAATTAGGTTATGTTATTTCAAATTTTTATATTATATTTTCATAAATTTTGGATTTATATATATATATATATATATATATATATATATATTACTACGTAATCATATATTGTACTATAAGAAAATCTTTAATTACAAAGAAATGTTGTGAACTTTTTTCGGAGAAGAAGCAATGACAGTATCTGGGGAATAAGCAGCTTGTGTCGTAAGGTGTTGGGTTAAGTCCTGCAACGAGCTCAACCCTCGTGTTTAATTGTCATCAATGAGTTTGAAGCTCAAATTCGCTTGATAAATTACTAACTGATTATCATTATCTCTTATCATGTTTTATTATTATAGGCTTCTTTATACCATCAAATATGAATTTTTTTCCCGGGTACTATCCACTAACTATAAATACATATTATTACCCCATTCCCCTCCTAAGCTCTCTAACTCTCGTGATCATTTTAAGAAATTAAAATCCTCTCTAAGAAAATTTCATTACTCTCAATCTCTCCATTCAAAAATCAATGGCAACTCTCGTGATCATATGATTACCCCATTCCCCTCCTAAGCTCTCTAACTCTCGTGATCATTTTAAGAAATTAAAATCCTCTCTAAGAAAATTTCATTACTCTAATCTCTCCATTCAAAAATCAATGGCAAATTAGTTTTGTATCCATGTCCTTGTTGCAAAGTTCAACTATTTCAATTATCTATGGTTGTGCACAACAAGAAAGTTCACACAAAATTTCACTACTTATGTGGAAAATGTAATAATATTTTCTCTTCAAATACAACAAAGAAACTCCATTGAATTTGTATTCCAAAATGTGAAAAAGCTTCTGAAAAAAGAAGATGAAAACTGCAATTTTGACCAAGATAGGAAAAAATAAGAAGGTGTTGTATTGATTTCCTTCCCAGTAAATTTTTTTATGTGATTTGATAGGTACGTTTGATATCAAACAATAAGGTATTTTTTTAGTCTACATGTTATTAACAATTTATCAGACTTTGATATCAAAATTATTTGATATTGTATACGTAGTAGAGAGCATACAAATATTCTAATCTGATAAATCTACATATATGATAAATGCACGAAAAACGTAAAAAAATAGGCTTCTTTATTTTTGTACCTGCTAATACTGATATTACGTAAAAGAATATAACATTCAATCGAAATCTTAAGACAGTGAATGGAATGTCACATGATATTATAAACCACTTTAGCGGCACTTATATACAATGATGCGGAACAAATGTATATATCACGTGAAAAATTTGAGCATTCAACCAAAAACTTTAAGACAATTGGTTGATTAACCAATCACATTATAAGTCCTTTTTGATACCCTTACATAACATACGAGATACAAATGCATTTCTCTAACGTCTTCCTGCATGTGTAACCGTTCTTAGGTTTACACGTGAATTGTTTATTTTTGGATTCTTTTTTCAAGATTGAAAAGAGAGATTAGGCTAATATGGTGAATAATGAGCTCAGAATTGAAAAGATAGTAGACTCAACAGGCTAAGGAGTAGGTATGAACAAAATGAGCTAAATTGAGAGGAAAAAATATCAGAATGATAGAATATAACGAGAAGAAATGAATGTGCAAACAGATTAACTAAAATCTAGCTCTGATACTATATTGAATTCATGTGTAAGCATATCATTTAAAAGCATAAGTTTGAAAAATTATTTTATCAAAACTCAACTTGTATCAGAGCTAAATTTTGGTGAGTCATTTTCCACAATCACTTTTTTTTTCATGTTCTGTCACTCTTTATTCTTTATTTTTGTACGTACTAGCTCTGATACCATGTGAAAAAATCTTAGCATTTAACCAAAAATCATAAGGTAATTGTTGCTCCGGAACTTAATAAACATCTTTAGAGTAGGGTTGGACATAAATACTGAAAATTGAAAAATCGGACCGAATCGAATTAATTCAGTTTTTTTAATTTTCACTATTTAGGTTTTTCGGTTCGGTTACGGTGCTTGTTTTCAAAAAAATTGGTGTTCGATTCGATGTTGGGTTTTCGATACTTTGGTTTAACCGAATATTTAGCATATGAATACAAGAAAATTAATAATACCAAGGCACTATTATTAGTAGGCCCAAATAATTTTCATCTAACCCAAGCCCAACTATCCAAGCCCATTACCTAGACCCTAATTGAATAAAACTAAGTTTATTTTCTATTTCATTTCACCAGCGTCCAGCCCTAGTTCACGTAGACACGCACGCTTCAGCCTTCAGCTTCATCGCTTCAGTACTTCACCAGTTCACCGACGACAATTTTACTCTCTTCCGGCGGCAATTTCACTCTGGTCCTCACTTCCGGCTGCTGGGACATCGATTCCTATACAACTGCACTTCAATTTCATTTTGCCTACCTATGAATTTTTATACCCAGCTTATCATAGTGAAGCCTCAGCTATGAGATAATCAATGCTGTATCATCATTTTATCTTAATTTCTTTAAGTGTTTCCCAGATTAAAGAGAATAGTGAATGGCAAGCTAATGTATAAAACTTTCCCGGGGTGAAATCAATAAGTTTTTATGTTGAATAAGAAAGATAGAACAATGACAAATCACACTTTTAAGAGAGTAAAATAAGAAAAATGCAGTAGAATGTAAGGAAAGCAACAAAACAAAAGGGAGAGCTTTTTTTTCTTTTTGGAAGTGGGGTGGAGAACCTTGGATTATGTTTGGCATGCGTAGTCCATAGGTCCATAAGGTTCGAATTGCTCATTTTTAACTTAAAAGAAAGTCCATTTTACATGCCGAAAAAATCAAACCGAACTTCAAAAAACCGTTCGATGTCCACTTTCAAAAAAATCGAAATTAAAAAATCAAATAAAAATTTGAAAAAATTGAACCAAAGAATTGAATGCTCACCCCTACTTTAGAGATCCTTATAGACAATTGATGAGAGACAAATGTATTTTCTCTAACACGTGAAAGAATTTAGGCATGCAACTAAAATTTTTAAGATAATTGGTAGTTTGACTCATCACATTATAAACCCTTTGAAAATCCTTACATAACAGATGAGAGGCAAGTGTATTCTCTAACACCTTACTGCACGTGTAACTTGTTCTCAGATTTATACGTGAATTTGATCTTTTTTTAATATTAAAGAGAGAGATTAGACTAACATGTTAAAGAATGGACTTGGAGCTAAGAGGAGAGTAGACTCAACACAAGTAGTAGTTCATGAGAAAAACTTGTGGTTTAATGTGTTGAATTGAGAGACAAAAGAAACCCAAAATGATTGATATGTCAAGAAAGTGATTGTGCAAACTTATTGACCAAAGTTTGACTCTAATACCATATTGAAGTGTATGATTATCTCATTTGAAAACTTAAATTTAATTTTTTTAAATTTAAATTCACTATGTATCAGTGACAAATTTCGATCAAGCCCGACTATTGAGTAAAACTGATCAAGCCCGACTATTGAGTAAAACTGATCAAGCCCATGTTTTAAAGCTCCAATTTTTTGACAATCCCGCTTAGTACCAATCCATCTATAAAAGACTCTCAATACCAAATAAATTTCTCAAAAATAATATTTTTTTATTTTTGTGCATAGTTGTTTCTATTAGATGGCACCATTACCATTCACAACTTTTAAAACATTTTAAAGGAACTCAATATTTTTTATATTTACCAAATTGAGTGTGGAAACCTAAGTAATAAAGAAATAAAGTGGTAAATAATGACATAAAAATATTATGGTACATACTTCACCTGCAAAAAAAAATTGATCTAAGGGACCATGTAATAGTAACAAAAAAATTGGAAGTGTCTTGATTTATTGAAAAGATATTTTGGTGTGTGATACAATAAATATCAAATACAAGAGCAAAATTGAAAGAGCCAACCCTTTTGGTTGACATGTTGCACAACAAAATAGTTGAAAAGTAACTAAGGATGACAAAACTCATTCTATTGTCCCTTGTGCGGAGGATACAACAATTGCAGGGAACGAGAAATAAGTAAATATTACAATTGTTAGAAAGGATAAACTAAAGATTACAACAAAAATTGGAAATCAAGAATGAAACAAACTCTTTGTGTGATTTGTTGAGTCGAGTGATGACACTCTGTCTTTAAGACAAAATTGGCCCGTATATATCTTTTTACGTTGTCGGGCAATAGTCTCCCAAGATACAACAACAACTTAACAATTGAGCAAAGGAAACTCAAGTGTTACTCTTGAAGAACTTTGAGTATAGTAAACTTGCTAGAGAGGAAGAAGATAAATTCAGAAATTCTGTAGTATTTTTTAAGTGTAGTGAACACTTGAGTCAAATGCCTCAATTTATAGTGTAATGAGATGACTCTTTAACTAGCCAACTAATGGCCTTCAATAGCCATGTAATGGCACTTGATGGAGGGGTTACATTCAGTCAAATAATGGCTGAATTCATGTGCCAAGTAATGGAGATTCAATGCTCCAAAACCAGCCCAAAGGTCAGAACTTTCCAACTTCCCGTCGCAGCATTCTGCCTCCGAAGCGCCGCGACTCCAGTGGCTGAAGACCCAATTAGCGCCGCGGCGCTTCGGCGCCTAGGCTCCGACGGGGCTCCGTCGCGGCCCTTCGCGGCTCCGCGACGACTTCCGACTCGTTTCATCTTACACTTCGTACACTCCTTCCTTCGTTTACCAACGTGGAATACTTTGTCATTTGACCAATAACCGTCCATCATTCTATGTCTCAAACGTATTACATACGTATCAATATCTCTTTCACTAATGAAATTTACGATACTTGACACTACGTGTACACGTGTGTGAAAACGACGTTTCTGACGTGCGGGGCCCCAATTGTTTGAGTCATAAATAATGGGATATACTTAATTCCACATTAGTAAATTTCCAACACCTTGTTATATAGGGAAAAAGGTCAAATATATCCCTCTATTTTGTTCTATTAGTTAACTTTACCCCGTTAGCGATTGTGAATAAAAATACATTTGATGTCTTCAAACTTCACACTTATACCCCTATTTGAATGAAACTCCCAAATCCTCTTAAATTGCCCGATTAAAAAAAATTACACACTCTCGTCCCGACCCGCCTATCATCATCATCATCATCATCAAGCTTTGGCTTCAATCATGGAGAAAAAAGAAAGAAGTAAAGACACATCTAAATGATAAAACCCCAAAACTCACCTCAGATTTCACCTTTAAATCCATCTCTTATTCTTGATTTTATCACAACATGGGGCTGGATTGGCTGGAAGGATCAAGAACATATCATTTCTCAAATGTAATTCACTTTGCTAGGAGAAATTGCAAATTCACCTTGACGATCATCATAACGAATGAAACAGGAATTTAAAAAAAAGAGGCTATAGTGATTACAATTGCAACAGTAAAGTCGTCGAGATCCTAAAACACAAATGAAGGTTTTAAGATAACCATAAAAAAGGATGATAGGTGAGTCGGGGCGGGGCGGGAGCGGGTAATTTTTTTGAAATCGGGTAATCTAAGAGGATTTGGGAGTTTTCATCCAAATAAGAGTATAAATGTGAAGTTTGAAGGCGATTTGGGTATTTTTGTTCACAATCGCTAACGGGGGTTAAAGTTGGGCTAATAAAACAAAATAATATATATACAGTCAAATCTCTCTATAATTGTCATTCGCTATAACAACATTTCACTATAACGGCCTGGTTTTCTCCAGAACCGAATTTTCATGTTATATTTTACTTCTCTATAACAACATTCTACCTATAACAACAATGACATTCATTATAGCGGTACACTCTTTATAAAATTACATCTCTATAACAGTCATACTCAAATATTGTGTAATAATATTTGTAAAAAGTATATTATGTATTAAAATAATCAAAATATTTATGGCAATCAATATCAAAGAGAAGATTGAATTCCTTTTTGCTGAAAGTTTGGACAAAAATCTTCATCAATTCAAGCGTTATATTATCACTAAGACACTGGAATTTACGAAACAACTTACAATTGTAGAAATACCATTCTCCATTGTTGGAGAAACACAGGAATTCTACTTACAGATGAAAACCCCAACATTAATAGAGAAAATTTGGAACTTGTTGAGGAACTTGAAGGTGACAACGAAAGTGTTGATGAAGAGCCACAACCTATTGCTATGTGGTGAGATAAAAGAGTCAATTGTTAAGCTCTTAGACAACCTTCGAGGGAAAGTTATTGAATTCCCTTTTGCTAAAAGTTTGGACAAAATTCGTCGTCAATTCAAAAGTTATATTATCGCTAAGAGACAGAATTTTACGAAACAACCTACAATTATAGAATTATTAAGTCAAACTTGAAATTGTATTTAAATTCTCAATTTATTTTAAATGCATATGTTCCTTAGATTTCAACTCTTTATCGGTATGATACACAACTAGTTATGAATTTATTTGTAATTTATTAGTCTTTTAAATTTTTAATTAATGAGATATGAAATCAATTGAAATTCTAAAATTAACAAGTATATTATTTTCGTTTATAGCATATAAAAAAGTACAGAAAATAATTCTTTACGTACTTTCGTTTATAAAGGCTAGATGAGATCCAAATATAAAATGTCACTGTACATATATAACAACACCTCACTATAGTGGCCATGAAATTTTCGAACAAACGGTGCCATAGTGAGATTTAGTGATATATACAAGTTTTAATAAATATTGTCAGTTATTGGGCCTACATTAACTATGGCAAACTATAGCCCAAAATAATTGGCAGCCCATAGGGTAATAAGTTTTTCCTTCTCCCTAATTTCTTCCGTTCCTTTTGTATTAAGTTTTCTTTATTCGGAAATGTATAGACAACACAAAAAATTTCTTGTCGGGTTTGTTATAATTCATCATGTTCCCTTTTTAAAAACGTGATTACTGAGGCTTCCAACTTCATAGAGAAATATATAGTTTTTAATCCTAAAAATCTGAAGTTTTCTACTAGTTGTTTCCGAATTACTGTGGTAGATATTCGTTGAAACACTTGGACACAATTATATACAAAATTTGAGGAACATTAAAGGTGATTTGCACTGACTTGGAATCAAAATTAAGAGCTAAAATCAACCAGAAAAATATCATTGTAATCTGTCCCAGTGGCCCTGGCCACATACTAAGTAAATTTGTTCATAAATTTTCTTCCTCAATCATACTTATCACCTTTCACCTATTTGAATGGTATATTATAATATCACCATAACCCGTATATAGTTCAAGTAGTCATGTTGCTTCAAATTCAAGTCTTACGAACCTCACTCCTCTAAATTGATGATAGGATAATTGTACGTTAATTCTTCAATTTCTATATTCCATTGAAATCACATTTATCATGATCAACCGAAAATTACTCAAACACATCTGTGATGTAGATCGAAATATCACACAACTTTAAATTAGCTAAGTCAAACATGGAAGTAGTAGTAACCCATAATTTCAGGAGTAGCCAAAGTACTCTATATTGAAGTGTGTGACCATCTGATCTAAAAGCTTAAGCTGTTAGATATAACACACTTTTAATATTTGATTATATTCTCAACACGCCCCCTCACGTGCTGACCTGATTTTTTTTTTCATGGTCCAAGCACGTGGAAATTCTTTTTTTTTTAGAATGAGTGGCGGTGAGGTTCGATCCCAGGACCTTTGGCCTGCTATGATACCATATTGAAGTGTGTGACCATCTGATCTAAAAGCTTAAGCTGTTAGATATAACACACTTTTAATATTTGATTATATTCTCAACACTCTAAGACAATAAAGTACTAAGTTTGGAAGATTTCTTATGGTATATGACATTAAAATTTTGTGCACTATTGAGTATCTGAAAGTTTTCCCTGCCTTGCTCGAACCTTAAAAATTGAACATTCATCTAAGTCAAATGCACCACATATATAACCTCCACATTCCTTATCCAATTCAGGTTCAATAACCGATAAGTCTTAAGTACTTATGTTCTCACACTCGTCCATCGTTAGAGTCATTTCTAATATTGATCACTAGTTTCCCAGAAACCTATGGCGTAGTCAAACTAACCACTCAATTCACGTTTCCTTAACATGCGGGTCTTCTGACCGACGGTTCTAGTTGTCAGAACGGGAGGCCCTGTCATCGGCAGAGGGCCCGACGGTGGTGGTGAGGGTAGCGTCGGCAATGTTGTGCTTGATTTTTTGGGTTTCCTCAAGGATGAGCTTCGAACGGGCCTCATAAAAACGAAGGTAACGGCGTACATTGCTGAAGGATGGTGGAAGTGTCGTCATAGGATTCGTTCAAACCTGCAATAAGTTACATGATCAATCATTGATTAGTGACTGGTGCGCCGACGTTGGAGAGTTGATCGGCAAACATCTTGAGTTCTTGACAATAAGCAGACACGTTTGGGAAATCATCCTGATGAACGTCCTTGAATTGATTTTCAAGATATTACGCTCGTTGAGTTTTGTTGTCGTGGAAAATACTTTCCAAACGTTCCCACGTTTGGCGGGTTGTGGTATCGGTCTTAATGATGGTGTGCAATAGATCATTAGATATTGTGTCGTATATCCATTGGAGGAAGGCTGCATCCAAACGAGACTAGAGTGCATCATCAAAAGTCGAAGCTGATGGTATGTCTGTGGACTTCAGTGTGGGAGGGATGATGTGGTCGATAACTTCGTAAACACAATAATGGATCTTAAAAAGCTTCGCCCACGAGGAGTATTGACCATTTTCCATCTCAAGTGTCACGAAGATGAAGTTTTTAATGTTGTTTACGGCAAGTGCATGATGAAATTTGGTTTTGTCGGCCATGGAAGAGGAAATTTAGGAGGAAGACGTAGGGAGAATGACCGGAAAAACTAGGGTTCCGCCGTGGGGAAAAGAGGGGGTGGGCGGCCAAGAGAGGTCGGCAGCTAGGGTTCCGACGTGAAGAAAAGGTGACGGCTGAGAAGGTGTATCGGCGACTAGGGTAGGGTTTGTAGTTTTAGGCTACTGATACCATAAAGAAATATGTTCGTTGATGAATTATTTACAATATATATAAGGTTACAAGAATATTTACTTCTATACAAACTGGGTAACTAATTAACCTAATTACAAAAGGATTATAATTCTACCTAAAATAGGAAATATACCATTAATACAATTATATTGAGAAATATTCTATTAGTAATATTATCACATCATATAACTAAATACGACACTATATTACTAAACATTTAGGAATGGAGGGATAACATTTTTAAAAGCAATGAATTATTAAAAATTTCAAAGGTATAATGATAGGAGCAATAGTTAAGTAATTACATAACTGCAAAATTAACTGTATGCATGTGATCAAAAGAAAGAGTCACAATCTACTTTTGTTAATTGCTTCAGTAAGTCATGTTCCCCGACTTTTTCTATCATTGCTCAAGAGAATCGTCCTTTATGCAATCATGTTTTGTAACTATTCTTGTCTATTCGTTAATATTTTATTCTTGAAATGGTCGAACGATGATTTTTTTTTTAAATTTTGTGGCTCACAATTGATGACATTAATTGTGTGAGGTTTTTTTTTTATCTCATTAGTTGGTAGATTCAGATCTTACGCTTTTGGGTAAGCCTAAGATGACACAAAGGAATATATGCATTATTACCGGAGAGAACATGATATAGCATGAAAAATTGATCCTTTAAAAGTGAACGGAGAGAGTAGTTTTTAAAGGGATTCCAAGTCAAGAGGAACAAGTAAAAAAGAACGTGATATCCGCCGCTGAAGCACTCAAGAATTCGTGCTTGAATATCGAGATCAGAGGACTAATTTCAAAGCGGGGATTAATAAATTCAAAACCTAGCTTCTTTATTCATAAACAATAGTGTTATAGGGAGCGAAATACCGAAAATATAATACAAGTGATAGATCCACGCACATTATTTAGAAAGCCAGGTTAAGAATTATTATCAGGAAATTAACTATGCATCACTCTTGTGGACTTTCTTGAAGCCAAACGCAAAAGGCTGGTTAGTGAGCCAGACGCGGGAATTGCGAGCCCACATCTTGACACATATATTGAGCGGGACAATACCTTAACTTGTAAGAACCTTGTCTCTCCGTTATAAATTTCTCAATATTGAACCAGCTGCTTTTGGTCTGGTGTCCTGAATTTTCTAGGGTACCACCCGTTACCACGAACCTGTGCCCCATCTCGGGATCACCAACTTTCCTAACAGTTTCGTTAACACAACGGCGTTGTAGTTGGATCCGAGAACATGATATTTATAAAGAATGGATCTTGGGCCTAACTTAACCCCAAAAGCTAGCTTGTAGGGTGATGATTGTCCAAGTCCATATAAAGAGTCAATATTCCTATTCCATTACTGATGTGGGACTCTTAACACTCCCCCACAGGCCCAGACCCCGTTAACTGGAGCGTGGATTAGGGGTGAGCGGGTCCGGATACCCTAACATTTTTGAACTACCCGGACCCTACCCGGTAAAAGATCGGTTCCTAAATTTACTACCCGGATCCTACTCGTAGCAATCATTACCCGGAACCTACCCGGACCCGCAGGGTCCGGGTAGGTTCCCGGGTACCCTGTAAATAAAAAAACACAGATTAAGCAACAATTTGTTAGCCTATGAGAATCAAAAAGAGTTCTAAAATAATTTCATCCAGTAGTTTTTTAGCCTGCAATCGGAGTTTTTAGTACCCTTATAAGAAGTTTTAGAAAACTTATTCATTGTAGAAAAACTAATTCTGTAACCAAAACCTAAAATTGTAAGCCAAATTTGACACTCAATTAATTGAACGTGTTGATTTCAAAATAAATTTAGAAATATCTGGAATTAAACTTATTTTCGTGTTCATAGGCTCTTCGATACAAAAGAAAAGCTTTCTTATACTAGTAAATCTCTAAATTTCATCTTCAGAGCTACAAAAATATACACAAATTTTAAAAATAGATTTACATTTCAAATCAAAAAGTAATACAAATTGAAGATGAGTATCGCCTGTAATAGAACATAAGCATAGGATATTAAAAGAAATTGAAGAGTTAGATATGAACCCATATGCATTTTAGGAACGACGTGAACACAACCAAGGGAGAGAAAGAGGTAAAGGTGAAGCTTCAACGACGACAACGATGAAAGTACTAGAGAGAAAGCTTCAACAACGACGATGATGAAGCTCGGTGGTGTAGCTAAAACGCCATTGCTATTGAGAGAGTTTTGTGTGTTTTCTCTTAGGGCACAAAAAACATTCTAGAATAAAGGGGTGAAAAGGCTGAAATATTTGCGTCTTGGGGTGGGGAAAATCAATGTGCAGGCGTGCAACAAACAATTTTGGAGAAAGTTAAAAGTGGTCCAAATGTTTCTCAAAAAATTAAAAAAAAATTAATATTTTATAGGTTCCGGGTCCGGGTACCCTGTCTCTATTTGCCGGAACCGGAACCGGACCCGACATTGATCGGTTCCTAATTTTACTACCCGGACCCTACCCGTTATTATAATATATCTATCCGGAACCTACCCGTTAGTGTCGGTTCCGATCGGGTATCTGGGTACCCTGTACCCGTGCTCACCCCTAGCGTGGATGACATAATTTGGGGACCCAACATCGGTGAATATAGAATTGGAATGAGCATGACTCTGATACCATGTAAAGAATGGATCTTGGACCTAACTCAATCCAAAAAGCTAGCTTGTAGAGTGAGGATTGTCCAAGTCCATATAAGAAGTTCATGTTCCCATTCCATTACCGATGTGGGACTCTTAATGACAGAATATACCGTGATATACACGGTATACACGGCATAAACACTGCCCTGTGTATACCGTGTATATCACGATAATAGAGGCAGTTTTAGCACGTGATATACACGGCTTATACAGCAGTGTATATCACGGTTTTTGGTTAATATTTTGATAACTTTAGTTTGTATTTAATTAGCATTGTACACTTACGATAATTGTACAATTATTGTACAAGTAGAATAAGGTTTTAGGAGTAGAATAGAAATAAGATTTTCTATTATGGAAATTATAAATTGTATATATACTCATTCATTAATGAAAATAATCAAGGGATTATTTCTTTCATGGTATCAGAAGTCTAGATTTTTCATACCTCCCATATTTTCTTCCGCAAGCTTGGTTTCCGAGCCTCCTTCTCAGTTTCCGAGCACTCCTTCTCTCTTCTCTTCCCAAATTAATCCAAATCCCTTCATCATCTTTTGTTCTTTCGTTATGTCTAAGAACATATTTCATCTTGCCCTTACTGTTTTCAATATTAAGAACCACATCCCTATTGTTCTTGAGATGGAAAACGTCCAGTATGCGACGTAGGTAGAGTTGTTCAAAATTCACGCCATCTCACATCAAGTCCTCCATCACATAATTCCTCCCACTACCCCTGCTCCCGTGGAGGATCCCAGTTATGGATTACTCTTGATGCTACCGTCCTTCAGTGGATTTATTCCACTATTTCTACCGACCTTTGACAAATGATTATTGAACCATACACTACGGCTATGGCTACCTTGAATAGATTGCGTGATATATTCCAGGACAACCAACATTCCCGAGTTGTCACCTTCAGCAAGAATTTTCACAAGTACGCATGGAGAATTTTCCGAATGTTTTGGTCTATTATAAGCGACTCAAGGAATTGGCAGACCAACTCCGTAACGTTGGCGCGCATGTTACCAATAATCGTCTTGTTCTACAAATGGTTGCAAGCCTATCTGATGCCTATAATGACGTTGGGACTCTCCTTCGTCAAAGTAATCCGCTTCCCCCTTTTTATCAAGCCTGTTCGATGCTCACGTTAGAAGAAGCGGGCTTGGCAAAATAATGGCTACTGGCGCCAGTTCCGTGGTGATAATGACTTCATCCGATCAATCTCATAATTTTGTTGACAATTCAGGCCAAAACCGCAACAACGGTGGTGGCAAGAATGGTCAAAACCGTAAAAATAATGGCAAAAATCGCGACGGCAACAACGGCGGCGGCCAAAAAAGTGGTGACACCGGTGGTGGGCCTCGGGGCAGTAGACAGCAGACCAATTGGGCTCAGCAGTGGGCCCTATGGCAGTGGAACTGGGCCAGCGGTCCTTGGCCCAACAGTGGGTATTTTTTGCTTTGCCCTCACCCGAGTAACTGGGCCCAGTTCCAACAACAGGACAGGTCCAGCTTCTCGGGTCCAGTTTCAGGCAGCAGATTCTCTTCTGGGTCGGGGCAGCAGGCAAGTGTGCTTGGGCCTCGACCTACGCAGGCATTCCAGGCAGTGGGCCCCACACCGACTTCGACAGATATTGAGGCCGCAATGCATATACTTGGATTAAATCCTCCATACCTGAATTGGTACATGGACACCGGCGCCACTTCTCACATGACGTCAGACTAAGGTAGTCTCTCGTTTTATTCCAATTTGAGCAAAAATCGTGCCATAATTGTTGGTAATGCCAACTCAATTCCAATTCGTGGTTACGGTCATACTACTTTGTCTCCTCCCCGTCTACCTCTTGTCTTGAAAAATTCCCTTCATTCCCCTAATTTAATTAAAAATTTGGTGTCTGTCCGTAAATTCACCACTGATAATTGGGCTTCAATTATTTTTGATCATTTTGGATTTTCTGTGAAGGATTTCAAAACGAGGATACCTCTCATGAGATTTAATAGTAGGGGAGATCTTTATCCAATCACGCCCGCATCCGGTCTCTCGAGTCAAGCCTTGCCATCTACTTTTGCAGCTCTAGCTCCTTCCTTGTGGCATGTACGTTTGGGTCACCCTGGGTCGTCCATTGTTTCTTCCTTGCATCAAAACAATTTTATTTCTTGTAAGGGTACGCGTAGTACTCCAATTTGTCAATCCTGTCATTTAGGAAAACATGTTAGATTACCATTTGTAGCCTCTACTTCTCGTACTTTAATACCATTTGATCTTATTCGTAGCGACTTATGGACTTCTCCCGTTCTCAGTTCTGTGGGGCATCGTTATTATGTTCTATTTTTTATGATTATTCTAATTTTTATGGACTTTTCCATTAGCGAAAAAATCTCATATTTTTTCCACATTCTTAAAATTTAGAGCATTCATATGTACTCAATTCGAACGTGAAATAAAAAATATTCAATGTGATAATAGCAAAGAATATGATAATGGGTTGTTTCGAGAATTTTGTGTAAATAATGGCATAGTTTTTCGTTTCTCTTGTCCTCAAACGTCTTCACAAAATGGGAAAGCCGAACGAAAAATTCGTACCATTAATAATATTGTCCGAACTTTATTGGTCCATGCTTCCGTACCCCCTTCATTTTGGCATCATGCTCTACAAATGACTACATATCTTCTTAACATACTTCCTACCAAAGGGTTAGCATATTCGTCTCCTCTTAGAACCCTCTTTAATAAGGATCCTTCGTATTCACATCGTAGGGTCTTTGGGTGTTTATGCTATCCGTTATTTTCGTCAACTACAATTAACAAACTTCAAGCCCGATCTACCGCTTGTGTGTTTTTGGGTTATCCATCTAATCATCATGGGTACAAATGTTTTGATTTATCGTCTAATAAAATCATAATTATTCGTCATGTTATTTTTTATGAAACCCAATTTATCGTCTAAATCCCCTCTACCTTGTAACCCAGTGTCTGCCTTAAATGACCCGAATTGGAAATTGGCTATGCACTATGAGTATGATGCTCTTATTGCAAATAAGACGTGGGAGTTGGTGCCCCATCCTTCTGGTGTTAATATTATTCGTTCTATGTGGATTTTTACTCATAAAGATAATTCTTATGGTTCTTTTGCGCGACATAAGGCTCGTCTTGTAGGTGATGGTAAGACTCATCAGGTTGGAGTGGATTGTGGTGAAACGTTTAGTCTGGTGGTCAAACCGGCTCTCATTCGCACCGTTCTCAGTCTGGCTCTTTCGAAAGCTTGGCCTATTCATCAGTTAAATGTGAAGAATGTTTTCTTACATAGTGATCTTAAGGAGACCGTTTACATGCATCAGCCCTTGGGTTTTCGAGACCCCAAGTATCCTCATCATGTTTGTTTATTGAAGAAGTCCTTGTATGGGCTTAAGCAGGTCCCTCGGGCTTGGGATAAGAGATTTGCAGACTATGTTTCATCTATTGGGTTTTCTCCCAGCAGGTCTGATAATTCATTGTTCATATATCGTCGTGGTACTTCCCTGGCTTATATTCTATTATATGTGGATGATATTATCTTAAATGCCTCTTCTGATGCTTTGCGCAAGTCTATCATGACAATGCTCAGTTCTGAGTTTGCTATGAAAGACTTGGGGTCCTTGAGTTATTTTTTGGGATTGTTGTCAATCGTCATGCATGTAGGTTATTCTTATCACAAATGACGTATACCGCTGAGATCATTGAGCGAGCTGGTATGTCCTCATGCAAGTCTACTTCCACTCCAGTTGATACTAAACTCAAGTTGGGTGCTGCAGCTGGCTCACCTTACAAGAAATTGTGATTTTTTCATTGTTTGAATGTTAATATGTTAGAGTTTAGCTTTTGTTTCATTGTATTGTTTATACTTGTAAAAGTATGTTACATGTAATTACAAGTTGTAAGTGGCGTATAATGAATTGCTTTGATTAGTTTTTTTGTGAGGATCAAGCGTGTGCGCACACACACATATATATCATTTATTTACACTCTTTTATTTTTTATGTAATTTTACCTATTTAAAAATATTTATTGTAATTATATTATTTTATGAAATATTAAAAATTAAATATTCATGGGACTTACGCCCCGTGCCTCGGGGCTTACGCCTCGATGAGGCATATGTAAAACGCCTTGCCTTATGCCCCGCCTTTTAAAAATGAATATCACACATGCTTTAATGTATAATACAAATATACAAGATAATACATGAAAATATATACAGATATACACCACCTCAAAAATACATTGTTCCCCATTTCACTCATCATTCGCTGCACCTACGCACCACCACCATAAAATCACCATAACCACTTGTTATTCCATCGTAAAATTGCAAAACACCTTTTCAATCAAATTTTTAAAAAAACTATAATTGATTAGAAAACTGTTGTCGATCGAAACTCGACTAAAAACCTTGATTCTTCAAGAGAAACTCATTTTCAACACATAAAACTGCTTTGATTGGATTCTAAGATGATAGAGGTGGTGGTCGACTGATAACAGATGGTGGAGCTACGGTGGAGATGGGACGGAGATCTATGGGTTCTCTTTGGTTGACGTTGATGGAGATACCATGGCGAGTGGAGGTATGGTGAAGGATGATGTTGCCAATCTTTTTCTATTTCGTATTAAAATTATCAATTTCGAGAAAAGTGCACAGATAATCGAGTTTAGGACTCCGATTTAAGTCATGACCTAAGTTCATAAATTTTTGTAAGTCTAGAAACGTTATATTCAACTTCATACGTATGTGATTGAAGTTACGAAATTTGTATCAGAAGTTACAATTTTTGTCTGAAGTTTACAAGCAAATTTTCAGACATAATGTTTGAAATTGTAGCTATTTAAAGTTTACATATACAACTGACTATATCTGAAATTTAGATATATATAACTGAACTTTAGTCATGACGCTTCAAGTTTAATAAGTATAATGATTCTATCTATTGATTTAATGGCTGAAATTTCACCTACTCTTGAAATAACTGCAATTGAGTAGCTTTATGTTGTCGTATGATCTTCGTCACTAGAGGCAACCTTTCAGTTTCAAGTAGGTTAAGTACTCTTATGTCTCATGCTTGCTATCCACAAAATCTCAACTCAGACGGGTTAGGCCTCTCTTACTTTCATGCTTGTTCACTAGGTTTATACTCCTCCAATCCAAACTTTAGATTTGAAGCCATAAGTTTTGTTGAAATTAGACAATGATGTAAAACGCTGGCTAAATGTATTTTATTTAAGTCAGCAAACTGCAACACCAAACGTCTTCTAAGAACTGGGAAAGTTAATTTTGTTTCTACTGCACAGATGAGCAATTAAGAAGAAGCACTAGGGAAGGAGTTTTATCCACAATTTCCCAATACTAAGTACAAATTCTAACTTATATAAATAGCTATTGCTTGTAGGTGTCTAACATCATGTAGCATAGTTATATTTTGTACCGGATATAGTGTATTTTGCTGTATTTAATTCGATTCGACTGTATTCAAATAATAAAAATTCAAAAAAAAAACAGGGATATTCAGCGAAAATACAAAAATATATATTGTATTTACGTTAAAAAAATGCAGAATATACTCAAATTTATCTAAATATAAAAATACATTGATTTATCTTTTTATTTTGATTGTATCTGAATGTATTCGAGCTCAGGTTAGTACGTCCAACGACAACCAGATCTAAAATCAATTGAATGTATTCGATTATATTTAAATATATTCAAGCTACGGTCATCAAGGTCGCTGGTGTTGTGACGTCCGACAACAACCAGATCTGAAACTAACTGAGGCGGAAACGCCAGCGGCTTGGAGGAGGAAGAGGCGAAGGCGCACTATTAACGAAGTTACATTCCAGATCTGAACAAAAGATGCCTCAATTGAACTGAGATCAACGGCCGGGTCGAAATTCAGGTCAACGGAGAAAGTGAAGGAGGAAGATGGGTCGTTGGGTTCGGCTGTGCCGAGGTTGCAAAGTTACTGAAACTACGAGTTTGAAAAGGGGTTAGGGTTCTAAAGAAGGAAAAGCTTGATACTTCCACGATTTGAGCCGCCATAGCTAGAAGCGGACAAAGCTACGCAAAGTTGGTTGATGTAGCTCAAGATGTTGAATTTAAAGAAAGAGGCGAGAAGAGAAATGAGGGAGGTCTCAATGCATTTTTCTTTAAATATATAGGTAATAAAATATATATTATAACTATAGTATGTAATTAATTTAAATTATTATTACGGTAGGTAAAATACCTCTTAAAATTTCTTCAATAAAATGGTGAGAACTAACAACCGAATGAAATCAACACGCCAATTTCTCTTATTACTAGTTTATGGGCTTTGAAGTCCAAATAGCAATTGAATACTGTATGAAATTGTACTTGGCCCGCCCAAAGATCTGAATCGAAAAAAACAGGTCAATCAACATAATTTGACTCCCCATTTTATTCTTCAACAACATATAAGAAGAGATATAATTTGAATAAAAAAATCAGTTTTTCTTGCACGGCTAGACATTAAAATTCAAAAAGCCGGAGAAGACGCGTAATCACTAGAGCGGGTCATACTCAATATTACTTGTGGATTTAATTTATTCTCTAGAACCAACCATATATAATCCTTTCATTTCATCGTTTTGGTTTAAGCGTTCTTTGAACCTAAATTTTCTCATCATACTATATATAACAACTTGTTTGTTTTTCCACTTTTGCTGCTTTTTGAATTTTATGAAGAACTTGTGGTCCCGTGAATGAAGAAAAAGGAAAGGGAAAAAACGTTCTTGCTTTTGATCTTCTTAATATGTGGCAAAAAATATATATGATAGTATTCTCTCTTTATAACTCTTCAATATTCTGTCCGGGTTCAGCGATAACCCCCCTAGTAGAGTTCGTGATTGGATACGACTTACTTGTCTTTAGCCCTACTCTACTAATAAATTTAACTGAGAATCTTAAAATCATTTTTTAGCGGTAAACAATATGCATGCTAGTCCATAAAGTGGGTGTAACTATATGTCATTTAATTTAGAGATAAGAACACAACTAATTATAGAGTCCTCAAACGTACATGTTTTGACTTTGTTTCGCGTAATTTGATAAAATAGCTATAATATTTAAAACTAATTGGTGTATGACGGATGACGTTAAGCTAATTCTGTCATGTTTCCAGCACAGTCTAGCTAAAGCAGTTGGAGTAGACATGCAGGTGCATTTCAACTGCAAGTGTTTTAATTAACTATTGATCTTAGTGAAAAGATATTCAACGTCAATATATGGATCTTTGACTACACGAAAAATTAAGTAAAGAAGGATCAAAGACCCAAGCAATTATAAGAATGTGCATATCTAATATAAATAACCATTTAAATTCTCTAGTTATTTCTTCTCATGTTCTTTTTTAAATATCCCCTTTGATAACCAATTGAACCGCTCAAGCGGACTTCTTCTCATGTTCTTTAATTTGCTACCTAGTGGATAGAAGAGTTACTATTAATTATAATAATGTCTAATGAAATGAAAAGGATTAAGAAACTAATTAAGTAGCTCATTTACTACTTACTTCAAGGATGAAAGATCGAAGGTTTAATTAAAATAAGGTTAACTTTGGACTAGCGCAAATTTTGGACAATGTTTAGCAACCTATTTAAAGTTATTCAACGCAAATGCTTAAGTCAAACAAATTTGAACTACTAGTCAAACTATAGAGAAAAAGTGGGAAAATGGAAAGCGTGTGCTTACGTGTATCGTTTTTCAGAAAGAATAATAGGCTCTACCATATATTGCTATCGAAAGAAGAAGAAATTATTCTAAAATAAACGATTTCAAATATTTATTTTTGTGCGTGTTGCATGCATTCACGTAATTGTATACATGCATTTCTATTTTTGATAGCTAACTCTTCTGTGCTTGAATTTTCGTGAGTATGTTCTGTTGGGATACGTAAAGCAGTACGAAAAATAAATAAATATTACAAGTGTTCGAAAGGATAAACAAATAGGTCAATGTTCAGAACTGCCGCAAGCTTGTTGAGTCTTGAATCTTGATAACCTAAAATCAAGAAACACTAAATCTGGATTGTTACAACTGTGTGTTGAGTCGAGTGATGACACTCTGTCCTTAAGACAAGATTGCCCATATATATACTTTTACGTTAAACGGGCAATAGTCTCCCAAGATAAAACAACACTTTAATCAACGCTACAAAGCAAATAGGTTGACCCTAACGAATAAAACAAATACGAATCGATTTGCTGAAGATATGAAAAAGGAATGAAGAGTTTCTGGTTTTCGTCCCAACGTTACTGCTCACGTTTTGGACTGTATTTTACTCTTCTGTTTTGTCTCTGTGTATATAGTGTGTCTCTGTTTCTTCTGTGTATATTTTCTGTGTTGTTTTTGTGTATACTTTTTGTATCACGTTATTGAGCCAAAAAGGCATCAATATGTAGCATGAGGGAGGGACTCCTCAAGTGCCAAAACATGGCTGTTAATGGCCATTAGGGAGGGCTGTTAATGGCAGGTTTATGGGCATTAGTGAGGTTGTTTATGGCCATTGAAGGAGGGTTGTTTATGGAGGTGTTAACAGCCAAGTAATGGCTGGTTAATGCTCCAAAATCAGCCCAAACGGTAGGCAGAAACTTTCTGCCTTCCGTTGTTGCCAAATTCATCTTTTCAGAAACTCCAGGGACCAAACTGTAAATATTAAACAATTTGGAGTCCAAAGAGATAATATCATAAGAAGCCCACAGCCCACGACTCGAGCCCGGACCAGACGGGACTGGCGGGTGGCGGTGGCGCGTGTGGGCTTAGCCTTGAACCCAAGCACATCTAGGTCCTCCCTCCTTTAAACACATGGGATACCCCTTGGGGTCCCAAACCCTTAGCCAATTTAGAGACTTATAAAGAGAGCAATTCTTCTTTTTCTATCGATGTGGTAGATTTGTCCCACACCATATTTTCATGCCTCAAACACCTTACTTCGTGGACCAATATCTCTTTCATTTCTCAACGAAATTTGACGATTCTTGGCCCTACGGTCATCTACTCACTTAGTAGATTATGCACGTGAGAAGAGACAAAGCCTTCAACATGCGGAACCCTAGTGTTTAATTCATTAAATATGGGTGGACGCACCTCCCCACCAAAGGCAAATTTCCAACATGTTCGTGCGTTATATATAAAATTTAATGAGCTATCAACTGAATTACTATAATTTCCCTAGAAAGAAAGAGCTATACAATCTCGATAGTGATATATTTAAGATTGTTGGTAGATTTGAAACGGCTGATTTTGCTGAGAAGTAGGATGTGTATTTAATTACATGCATGAACCACATCTGTTTATGACTTTAATAGAAGAAATGTTATGGTAAAGAATGAATCTTGGGCCTAACTCAACCTCAAAAGCTAGCTTGTAGGGTGAGGATTGTGTAAGTCCATATAAGGAGTCCATGTTCCCATTCCATTTCCGATGTAGGACTCTTAATACTCCTCTGCACGCTCAGACCTCATTAACTGGAGCGCGGACAATATAATTTGGGGGGCCAACATCGGTGAACAAAGAATTTGAATGAGTCTGACTCTGATACCATGTAAAGAATGAATTTTGGGCCTAACTCAACCCCAAAAACTAGCTTGTGGGGTGAGGATTGTCCAAGTCCATATAAGGAGTCCATGTTTTCATTCCATTTCCGATGTGGGACTCTTAACCGTTATAGTGCTTAACGACATTAATAATACAATTAGAATAAGTTTATTCATCTAATCTAGAGGACCTCACATGGAGATATCCTATTGTAATAGCCAGTTGGTCCTTTTCCCTTACAAATTAAATGAGCACAACCTGTGCATATTTGTTTTCCTTTTCGCTCTACCGGTCCACCCATTAAAAAATTAAATTGGAGATCTAGCTCAAAGTAGATTCAATAGTCAAGAATATACCTTGAATGATCAACGGCTAAAAAAGAAAAAAAGCAAAACAAAAAGGGAAAGTGTTACACTGTTGAATATATGCAGTGTTCTGTTCATGTTAACAAAAGCGCAGATGTTCTATTAAAGAGGAAATATTACTCCTATTACTACGAAATCCTATGATGAACATTGTATTAGAAGTTTAGAATACCGTCTATGCATGTTGGGTACCGATAGAAATTTACTCGTACCAAGACTTTACACAAAATTAATACAACTTATGATAATAATGAAGTATTTTAATGAAGTAAAATACACGTTAATGAGTCATGATTAAGTAAAGAACTCTATATTCAAATACATGACCTGCAAGTATAGGCTTGGTGTAAACACTTTGCGCGCATAAATTTACGGTTGAGCACCACTACTGGTACTTGTGTATATAGTAAAACATCGATGTAAGAAATTAATTAGTCGAGGGCTTGAATAATCTAATAAATGAATCATCTTTTTCCTGTTTAGGGTCCTTGATTAAACTATCATTTAGTGTTTGGTTGATTTAAATCGTGAAACTTTGAATATATTAATTGAATCAAAATATAAGAAATGATTAATAATTTACCTATGGACGTGCATTGTTTTCCTTTCAAGCAAAATTGCAAAATCTCAAGTGTCCACCTTTAAATGCTTAAAAATATAACTAAAAACTATATTTATGTCATATCATTATATATATTCATATTTTACCATCATTATGTACCGTGAAACCTCTCTATATAATACTCTTGCTTGTTCAAGTATTTTATTATTTTCATACACTACTAAAAAAATAGTATTTTTCCACCCCGAATTTCGACTGCATGCCCATCTGACATTTTCATGTTCTGGATTCACTCACAAATCTTTCGCTTCTGATCCATTGTGAAAGAATAGCTAGCCTTCGGCTTAAAGCCATGTTCTTTTTGTTATCAATCTGTATTCCAAAAAAATCAGTAAGTAATAATAGCTGAAAATAAACAGAATCAGTGTTGAAAAATAAGAATAATTTTTTCAGAATATAATTGAGCCCACTTAGTTCAAAGTGTGTCCTTAAGGAAATTATTCCCCTCACAGTACTCGAGGTTGATGGAATATCCCCTCCCAGGATAGAACGATTATCTTACCAGAATAGTAGTACTCCAAATTCAGGTAGCGGCGAACCACTCAACGGCAGTATATCACACATAATTTATTTGTGCAGAAGAAGAAGAAGTTTGTGTTGTTCAGAAAATTAGTAAAATAAAATTCTGAGGAATCAAACGAATGTATAGCCATGGAAGTACTGTTTCTGAAAGTTTGCAACCCTTCTGAACTGCCACTAAAAACTGGTGGGAAATTTTAATATGGGAAAGAAACCGGGTCGCGGGTCAGACACGCGGATCCGGGTCACTAACGGGTAGGATTGGATAAGTTAATTAAATTTAATTAAATAATAATTAATTAAATAATTAAAATTAAAGAAAATTTGGTCCAAAAAGATTATCAATCAATCAGATCATTTGACCAAATCCGAAGCCGAAGCCGAAGCCGAGCCGAGCGAGCGACGACGGCGGCGCGAGGGGTCCTTGCCCCCTCAACCCTTTTAGTGACTAGAGAAGGTGTAATGTAATATATACACCTCTCTTTTCCTTTCTTTTTCCGATGCGGGACAACTGGTTTACCCAAGGCAAATGGACCTTTTACATTCCCTTTACTTTTCATCCCATCATTTCTCATTCACCAATATCAATACCCAACACTTTTTCTGCTGCAACCATAACTCTTCTCGTCTACAATAATCTTGCAAGTTCATTCCAGCCTTTGTATTATCTTTGGTCTTTCCCTTCACATCCATCACTGTGTTAAATAAATTATCAAAATATTTTTTTTAATGTGCATGACATCAAGATTATGGCATAGAAGATTATCCTTCCAATAAGGCAACTCTCAAAATATACTTTGTTTTGTCCAGTTATGGTTAACCCCATACCCATCGAATCTATACGGTTCTTCTTTGGTAACCTTTGGGCGGTGTTAAACCTTGATATCCATATAGCATTGGAGGTGGACAATCTTGTTCAATTGTATTATTCCTGAATGCATTTTTCATTCTCCTGAAGGGATGATCCATAGGCAAAAACTGACGGTGACAATTAAATCATAATTTATTTATTTTTTTAAGTGAAGGACTTAGTATTTTCCATGCAGTGAGGACATGCTAACTTTCCGTCTGTCATCCACCCAGACAACATCCCGTACGCAGAAAAATCATTAATAGTCCATATTAAAGCGACCTTCAAATTAAAATTCTGCTTGCGGGAAATGTCATATGTCTTCAACCCCTTCAACCCGCAATTGTTTCAGCTCATCAACCAAAGATTGCAAGTACACATTGATCAAAACTTTTGAATTACGAGGGTCAGGAATAATGCGATTAAAAAATATATATGGACTAGTCATACACATCTCAGGGGAAAGATTATACGGGGTTATGAACACAGGCCAACAAGAATATGGAGCAGCAGAAACAGAATGCGGAGTGAATTCGTTCGAAAATAAACCCAGCCTAACTTTACGTGGTTCAGCTGCAATGTCTGGATAGGTTCTATCAAAATGTTTACAGGCCTCACCATCCGATGGATGACACATAACATACGGTGACCTTTTATTTTCACTATGCCATCTCATATGAGGAGTAGAGCTATTAGATGCATACAACCTCTTTAACCTTGGTATTAGAGGTAAATAATGCATCGCTTTAATGGCAACTCTCTTCCCACTATGAGTATCCTTAAACCGATCACTACCACAAAATTTACAAGATTCTAGACCGACGTCATCATTATAGTATAACATGCATTCATTTTCACAACAACCAATTCTCACCGATAAGAGTCCCAACTTAGACACCAATCTCTTTACCTTATAGTAATTATCGGGTATCTATAGAGTCAGGTCAACCAATTCATGCATGAGGTCAATCATAGAATTCATTGCCGCTTTACTTCTCTTCTGAGATAAGAATGATTATATCACATACGCTTAAAGGGGGCAACGAAAATAGATCACAAAGTTTAGCATAGACATATAATATTGACCGGGCAAGTTGCTGTGCGGAGCATGAATAAGGTGGGGAACATTGTAATCTGCAGCGCCGCCACCGATGTTCTTGCAAGAGAGGAGAGGAACCGACGGTGGAAAAGTGGTGGAAAACGTCAGTCGCCGGTGGAGAGAGGAGATATTTCTAGAATATTGTGGATGAGTTTGGTCGACTGAATTTTGACCCAATGGGGTCTAAATGTTTAAAAACATTTTGACCGCATATCCACCACATGCGGTCGAAAAATTTAAGTCAGATATTTGACTTAAATTTTTCGATCGCATGTGGTCGAAAATTTAGTTTTTTTATTTTTTAATTAATTATTTTATAATTATATAATTAAATTTTATATAATATAATTGTTTTACCATTTATTGTTTGTAGAAAAACAATTTCGATCACATGCGGTCGAAACTATATTTTACCGTTTAATAATCGACCGCATGTGGTCGAAATCTTTAAAAAAAATTTAAAAAAATTCTGGAAATTTCGAGTCGATTTATTTTTCGACCAAAAATGAGGTCAAAAATTGTTGATCGAAAAATCCTATTTTTAGTATACACTTATAATAATGTTTAATATTTGTTATTTTAATTATTTTAAAAAAAATTACTCAAACTAGCTAGTTTGTAGACTAAATTATCTCGAGATTCTTGATATTAATTAATTATGATTCTTGGACTAATTTATATTATCTGAGAGGTGGGATAAAATAACACCTAGTTTCATGAGATAAGATGTGATATTCCATGATTAAGTTTGAGATTAAATATATATTTTGTTTGGTTAATAGATAAACTTATCTAGGATAAATGTATACCTTCAACCAAACAAAGTAAATTTGATCCCAAACTCAATCTTGGGATATCCCACCTTATCCCATAAACCAAGTGACTCCTTATTCTATTCTTTTTTTTTTTATAGGAGTAAAAGATTAAAAAAATTAATTTTAAAATCTCAAATAAAATTCATATTTCATTAATGTGGAATATGTAGGAATGACTTACTATAATACAAAGTGTCTCCAACTTCATCTTTAATAGAATAAAATTCGTTAAGTTATGTCCCCAATAAAACATTAATTGCTTTTATTATTATTATTATTATTATTATTATTATCATAAATTAATAAATATATAGTTATTTGAGTAAATATTAAAAGGAGGTAATTTTATAAGGAGAATACTATTATAATGATGGGTATTGTTGTAATAAGTAAAAAAAGATATTACAAAGAAGTAAAATATAACATAAAAATCAGTTCAAAGAAAGCTTGCATGTTATAGTGAGATAATGTTATAATTTCGTTAAGGGTGTTCAAGGATACTTTCAAGGTTAATATATGTATAAAAAAATAACTTATCAAGGATTATTATTATTATTATCATCATTATTATTATTATCATAAAATAATAAATATATATATAAATGAGTAAATATTAAAAGGAGGTAATTTTATAGGGAGAATACTATTTTAATGATGAATTTTGTCGTTATAAGTAAAAAAGATATTACAAAAAAGTAAAATATAACATAAAAAACTATTTCAATGAAAGCTTGCATGTTATAGTGAGATAATGTTATAATTTTGTTAAGAGTGTTCAAGGATACTTTCGAGGTTAATATATGTATAAAAAGATAACTTATATATTAGTATAATTTTTTAATAAGAGTATTCAACTGACCATCCTTCGGCATACGTAGCTACACCCTGGTTATAAGGATTAAGGAACACCTATTAGAGGTCTCACTGTATTACTTATACTTTTATATTGATCAAATATTGAAAGTGATTTAGAAAATGATTTTCTAAAATAGAACATATATATTTCAGACATTATGATGGGAACATTCATAAACTAAATTACACACTACATATATTTGGTTTCAATTTACTGTTGCTACTCGCTAGCTAAAAACAGTTAACGCGGCAGGAAGGTTTGAAGATTCTTTGGTCTTCATTTTTTGTTCATCCCATTTTCTCTTTATTTTTGACCCCCAAACTGATCACAATATATTCTGTAATTAATATTTAGTTAATTAAAATAAAATAGAAATTTTAATTCTATTAGAACTACAATTGTATACTATATATATATATAAGAAAACTCCATAAAGTAGAATTATACTATTCTATATGGTATCATAAGTTAAACCATACCCACTCCCTTCTCTCTATAGTCCCTATAGATACCTCTTTCCGTATTTGATCTATCAACAGTGCACAAACACTATCTTCCATTGCCCCAGCAAACCAAAAGAAGTCACTGATTTCTCAAACAAGTGGAATTCTTGAGTTTGACGATCAGCAGTGGAAACAAAATTAAGTTGCTCCCTTTGAAGCTTTGACCTCGTCTCTGTAAGACTTTGAAAGTATTTTTCTCAATGTATTCATCATTCAAGGGTACAATATATATACCATATACATTAATTAGGAAGAGTCAATCATGCCTAATCTTCCTAATCAATTCCTAATAATCTTCTACCTAATTAACATAATATTCCTAATTAACATTTTACTACCTACCATATATAAAATGATACTACATTAATACATAATAATAATATGATTGCAAAATATTCTAACACCCCCCCCCCCCCCCGCGCAGTCGAAGCTGGAGGGCGGTGAATGCTGAGACTGTCCCTAAAATCTTTAAATAATATTAGCGGAAGTCCTTTTGTGAAGATATCTGCGATTTGATGACGCGTTGGGACATGTAGCACCCGAACTTGTCCGCGAGCCACCTTCTCGCGTACAAAATGAATATCTAACTCAATATGTTTAGTGCGTTGATGGTGGATGGGATTCCCTGAGAGGTAGATTGCACTAATATTATCACAATATACTATTGTTGCAGTCGGAATAGGGCAATGAAGTTCAAGTAACAGGTTCCGAATCCAACATGAGTCAAATACAACATTGGCCACAACACGATATTCTGCTTCAGCACTTGAGCGTGATACCGTGGCCTGCCTTTTTGAGGACCATGAGATTAAATTGTCACTAAGGAAGACGCAATACCCGGCGGTGGATCGTCTTGTATCCGGACATCCTGCCCAATCTGCATCAGTGTAAGTAATAAGTTTGGCAACAGAGGACTGGTATAGATGTAATCCATACTCCAAAGTGCCCTGAATATATCGCACAATGCGTTTCAGAGCATGCATATGTTCCTCCATTGGATTATGCATGAATAGACACACTTGTTGCACTGCATAGGTAATATCTGGCCTGGTGAATGTGAGATACTGTAAAGCTCCTTCTAGGCTGTGGTATAACGTTGGATCAGAAAAAGGTTTGCTAGAGATGGCACTCAATTTTGTGTCGACCGGAGTTACCGAAGGTTTGCAGAAAGACATCCCAGCTCGTTCCACGATTTCTGATGCATACTTCTACTTGGAGAGAAATAGTCCACTTGTATGTCGGGTCACATCAATTCCTAGAAAGTAGTGGAGTGGGCCAAGATCTTTCATAGCGAATGCAGAACTAAGTTGTGACATGATATTCTTGCGAAAAGAGTCTGAAGATGTTGTTAGAATAATATCATCCACATATAGAAGAAGATAAGCAGTATGATTACCCTGACGATAGTTAAACAGAGAATTATCTGAACGGTTGTGCGAAAAACCCATGTGTGACACAAAATCTGCAAACCGCTTATACCAAGCCCTGAGGCCTGCTTGAGGCCATATAATGATTTGTTGAGCAAATACATATGGTTGGGATATTTAGGATCCCTGTATCCCAACGGTTGGTGCATGCAAACAGTCTCATTAAGGTGTCCATGGAGGAAGGAATTTTTGACATCCAATTGATGAAGTGACCATCCTTTTGAAAGAGACAGGCTGAGAACTATTCTGATAGTTACAGGTTTGACCACTGGACTGAATGTTTCCCCGCAATCTACACCAACCTGTTGTGTCTTCCCATCACCTACAAGACGGGCTTTATGCTGCTCAAAAGTTCCATCAGATTTTTCTTTATGGCTGAAAATCCACATAGATCGAACTATATTAGCATTAGATTGACGAGGTACTAAATCCCATGTCCTATTTGTAATTAGAGCATGATATTCATCATCCATGGCCATTTTCCAATTCGGGTCTTTTAGAGCAGACACTGGATTACGAGGCAAAGGTGATTTCGAGACCTGGGTGTGAAGGCTATATTTGGCATTGGGTTTGACAATTCCATGTTGACTACGGGTGACCGGACGGTTTGTTGGGCTAGTGGATTGGACGCCACTGACCGATGAGTAAGAAACCGAGGGTCCAGTGCTGGAGCTGGAGCTGGAATTGGGCCCGTAGTGGTGGACTGGCCCAATGGGCCTGAATTATGGTGTTCAACACTAGTAATAGGTACCGAGCTGTGAAAAAATGTGTTAGATACGAAAGCTTATCATCATCCAAAAAATCATAGTTATGAGTTCCGGTGACATGTATCTTAGCAAATGAAAAAATTATTTCATCAAAGATTACATGACGACTTATAAATATTCTTTTGGAAGAAATGTCGTAACATTGGTAACCGCGATGATGAGTAGGATATCCCAAGAACACACATGAAGTACACCGGGCTTGGAGTTTTGTGATTTTGGTGGATGAAAAGAGGGGGTAACAAAGACAACCAAACACTCTTAAGTGATGATATGTGGCTTTCGTAAGTAAAGTATTTTTAGGGGAGCTTGGTATGATAGATTTTTATGAGGAAGGACATTCAACAGATAAATGTCCATTTGGAGTGCATGATGCCAAAATACAGGGGGAAGTGAAGCATGAGAAAGAGATATTCTAACAATATTGTTAATGGTTCTAATTTTGCATTCCGCCTTCCCATTTTGTGATGAAGTATGAGGACAAGACAAATGAAACTGAAGACCATTTGTTTTGAAAAAATCTCAAAACTGTTTATTGTCAAATTCTCCCCCCATTGTCTAATTGAATATTTTTTATATCACGTTCAAATTGAGTTCGGATGAATGCTCTAAAAGTGAAAAAAGTGGAAAACACTTATGATTTTTTCGATAAATGGAATGTCCACAAATAATTAGAGTAGCCATCAAGTATAAGCAAATAATATCTATGACCAGAAGAACTCAAAATAGGTGATGTCCAAATATCACAATGTAAAATATCAAATGGCAAAAGAGTGCATGAAGTAGAGGAAATAAATGGCAACTTAACATGTTTACCAAGTGTGCAAGAATGACACTTCTTTAGAGTCCGTGTTTGGGTACAAGAAATAAAATTATTTTGTTTAAGAGAAGTCAAAACAGCTTCTCCCGGATGTCCCAAACGTTGGTGCCAAGGCTGCAAAAACATAAGGAAACTTGGATTGTTGTGTTGACGGATTTATTGGATAGAGCTCCCCCTTGCTATCACATCTCATGAGAAGCTTCTCCGTCTGAAAATCATGCACGAAAAAGCCAAAGGGGTCAAACCGGACAGATACCCAATTATCAGTTGTAAACTTTCTGACATAAACCAAATTTTTGATTAATTTGGGAGCATAAAGGACATTCTTTAAAATTAGGGGTGGGTTTGGTGGTGACAATTTGCTAGAACCATAATCTTTTATTGGAATTGAATGGCCATTTCTGACAATTATTCAACTATCATTGCTCAAATTAAAATAGGATGAGAGATTATCTTGGGAGGACGTCATATGTGACGTCGCTCCGGAGTCCATATACCAATTTGAATCCGGTGGATTAAGTCCAAGAGTGTGCATGACAGACTCAATTTCCGTGAGGTGGGCCCTTATTGAATGGGCCTCATGCCACTGGGTCGGTTGAGTCCCACTGCTACTGCATGTGTTAACAGACCCAACGAAATGGGCCTGTAGGGCCTGTTGCTGCTGCCAATTCAGGAGAAAATACCCATTGTTTTGCTGAGGCTGGCCAGTGGGCCTTTGGGGTTGCCTGGCCCAATTGCCTGTTGGGGCTGGGCTGGGTGGTATAGCCCAAGGCCACTGCCAGCTGGTGGGTTGCTGCCACTGTCCGCCGCCCCTGCCGCTGGGCTGTTGCCACTGTCCGCCGCCGTGTTGCAGCCACTGTCCACCACCAGAGTTGGTGTTGCCGCCATTACCACCGCCATCGAAATTTCGGTGGCCTCCACCTTTGTTATTTCCGCGATTTCCACCTTTATTTTTATTATTATGACGTCCTTTTTGTCCCTTATTTTGTTGAGAAGGGTCAAAAAAATTACCATCATGTGAAGGAGTGGCAAATATGGCGGAATTTGAAGTAGTTGAGGCCTTTTTCACCAAGCTCGACTCTTCAAGTACAAGCATGGACATTGCTTGATAAAATTGTGGTAGAGGATTACTTTGACGGATTAGAGTTCCCACGCCGTTATACGCATCGGTGAGACCGGCGACCAATTGTAAGACTAACCGGTTATTAGTAACCGGTGAACCAACGTTTCTTAATTGATCGGCCAACACTTTGAGTCATTGACAATATGTAGAAACATTTGGAAAGTCCGTCATGTCAATGGTTGTGAACTTATGTTCCAATGTAACAGCGTGAGAGTTTTGGTTATCTTGAAAAATATATCGCAAGCGTTCCCACGCCGCCATGGCTGTGGAATCCGGTTCCATTATTGTATGCAACAAGTTCGTGGAGATTGTTGCATAAATCCAACCAAGGACTGTGGCATCAAGTGTATCCCACAATTCCTTGTCTGCATCGTTTGTTATGTCTTTTCCTTTACCATCTTTTGGAGGAATTATATGATGAAGAACTTTGTGAGCACGACAACATATTTTGAATAATTCTGCCCATGTCGCATAATAAACGGTTTCCATTTCTAGTTTGATGGAAACATGTATTTTGATGTTTGAGACAGCAAGGGCAGGGTGAAAGGATGATTTGGTTTCAGACATAATTGGTTGTGATGAAGGATAATCAATAATGGAGTAAGAGAGAAAAAAAATTGAAGAAATTTCAGCCAACTAGGGTTCTAGGTTGGAAGATGACCGAAAATTTGGAAGAAAATAAACTAATTTTGGATCTTTCCTTAAGCTCTTGATACCATGTAAGACTTTGAAAATATTTTTCTCAATGTATTCATCCTTCAAGGGTACAATATATACACCATATACATTAATTAGGAAGAGTCAATCACGCCTAATCTTCCTAATTAATTCCTAATAATCTTCTACCTAATTAACATAATATTCCTAATTAATATTTTACTACCTACCATATATAAAATGATACTACATCAATACATAATAATAATATGATTGCATAATATTCTAACAGTCTCTCTATTTCACCTACCATTCACACACATGGCACGGTATTCCTCGTTGCAACCCAGTATCCTGGACCCACCTCCAAGCCCACGGTACACGGGCCATCAACACCAGACCTACTTCTCCACGGCCCAACAGCAGACCTACGGTCTCATGACCCATGTCAATCTGAGTCAGGCTTACATCACTTTAAAATTTTAGCAGCCCGATAATGCGTGGTATATGGATACGGGCGTCATATTTCACCTCACCAACAATTCTGGTAATCTTCCTCAACAACGCAATTTAATACTCCTCAATCTATTATGGTCGGAAATGGTCATTGCATTTCAATTCAAGGATTTGGCCACACACAACCCCACCACCGCATCCCCATTTCTCCCTTAAAATGCCTTATATGCCCCTAACATTATCAAGAACCTAATCTCTGTTAGAAAATTTGCCACTGATAATTCTGTATCCATTAATTTTGACCCTTTTGGTTTTTCTGTAACGGACCAACGTACCGGGAAACTCCTTACGAGATGCAATAGTGAGGGGGGCTTCTATCCTTTCCTAATCACGTCCACTGCCAGTGTCAATCCTCCCACATCTCTAGCTGTCATCTCTTCCTCAACGTGGCATAGTAGACTTGGACATCCCGGGACTCATATTTTTTATTTTCTTAGAAATCACCATTAACAATATGATTCGTACCTTTTTTTTCATGTGTCTCTCCCCCTACCTTTTGGATATATGCATTAAAAATGGCAGAACACATTCTTAACATTTTACTACCTGTACGATGCAAAATAGGACACCCACCAAAATTTTCTTCCGTCGGATCCCTTCCTATGATCACCTTCAAATTTTCGGTTGTATTTGTTACCCAAATCTGGCCTCCACGATCCCTCACAAATTAGAACCTCGTTACACTCCGTGCGTCTTCCTAGGTTTCCCGTTGAACCATAGGGGTACTTGTGCTATGAGTTATCCACAGACAAAATCTTAATCTCACGCCATGTCACATTTGTTGAGTACGTTTACCCGTTTGACAACATCCAAAAATTTTGAGACACTGATTACAGTTTCTTTGATGACTCGGATACATTCCCTCTACTTCGAAATGCATTACAAAATCTACACCCTTCGACCGTCCCATCACCCATCCCATCGACCCCGCCTCACTGCTCAGTCCCTGCCTAGTTATTGCCCAAAATTACACCCGGCACACTGCCCCAACCCACTGCCCGCCACACTACCCCACCCCACTGCCCAGACCCTACCCGCCACCGTGCCCATCCTCTGCTCGTCCCATTGCCCAATCCCAACCCCGCTGCCCAATCATGTTCGTCACCACCCAGCCCCCTGTCCAACCCGTGACCGTCCCCACTCACCACATGGAAACACGTGCTCAATACATGATTTTCAAATCAAAAGTTCACTTTAACCTATCAACTCAAACCATCTCATCCATTCCTAAAACCCAAATTTAGCCAAACTTGACCTGAATTGGAATGCGGCAATGCAAGAAGAGTTTAATGCGCTTACTTCACAATACACTTGGGATCTTGTTCCATGACCTGAGGGGGTGAATGTAATCCATTGTATGTGGCTATTTCGTCATAAGTTCAGAGATAATGGTGCCCTTGAACGTCACAAGGCTAGACTTGTGGCAAATGGTACAGGGAAACAAGAGGGTGTTGATTGTGGTGAGACTTTTAGTCCAGTGGTTAAGCCAGCTACCATCCGCACGGTTTTGAGCATTTCTATGGGGAAGAATTGACCTATTGTTGACACCCAATTTTGTCCCATCTTTTCTGATTTTACTTGCAATTTTAAATATTTGACACCTTAAAACAATTTTAAAATGTAGGCATATATATGTATATATATCATCATTATTATTATTATTGGCATTTTTATTGTCATTTGCATTTTTATATCAAAATCATACTTTTTATCCTAATATTATATGTTATTTTTATTTTCACAAAACGGCGTCGCATTATATTCTTAATTATTTTTTTAGCACCAAGCATTTCGCAAATATTATATTTTTATCATATTGTTATCTTTACAATTTATAAATTTTGCAAAGCTTTCTTTTTATATAATAAAATCCCTTTTTATATTCTAAACCCATAACCCATTTATTCCCAACCCAAAACAATTTCTATCCAAAACAAATCACTCATTTTCGGACCTCATCCAAGGCCCAACCGACCGCCCCACTTATATCCCCATCCGAGGCCCAATCGGACCGGCCCATTCGGCCAAATCCGAAGCCCAACCCATTTCCCCCTATTTGCCCCCAAAACCAAAACACACTTCACCTTTTATTCTCCCCCTAAACCTAACCATAAACTCAAAAACCAAACAAACCCCTTTCTCTAAAACCCTTCCATCCGCCGCACCCAACCCCACACCGTCGACCCCACACCACCGCCGGTCACCTCACCTCACCTCACCACCAACCCCTAACACCCGACACCACCCACACCCTTATCCCCGAAAATCCGCAACCCATACCCCGACAATCCGCCCCAAAAAATCATATTTTTTGCCCACTTTTGTTGAAATTCAAACTCGTTCTTGGGGGGAGGGGTCTGAAACCTATCTATAAAACCCCCTTTGTACTTCATTTTGGAAGGAGGGATTTTTGGGGAGGTCCTAAGTCTGAAAAAGGGGGGTTCGGAAAGATGTTTTGTTGGTGGTTTTCGGTGCTTTTGTTGGTGGTTTCCGGTTGTTTTGTTGGTGGTTTTCGGTCGATATGTTGGTTTTATTTTGGACCGGTTCTGAGATTTCACTTTTCGATTGTTGTTTTGGTTGGTTTCTCTTGGTCGGGGTGCTAAAAAAATCAAAAAAAATCCGGGTCAGGTCACTGTTCCGATAGGTAAAATTTCCAGATTTTGTGTTTATATTATGTTGTTGGTTATCTGAAATTTGGAAAGAAATCGATTCGGGTCGGGTCACTGATCCGGGTCGGATCAACCCGATTTGAGTAAATTTCCAGGTTTTTGTGTTTAATATTTTGTTGTTGGTTATCTGAAATTTGGAAAGAAATCGATTCGGGTTGAAACATCCGATTCGGGTTGGATCACTGATCCGAGTCAGGTCGACCCGATTTGAGTAAATTTCCAGATTTTGTGTTTTACATCTTGTTGTTGGTTATTTGAAATTTGGAAAGAAATCGATTCGGGTTTAAACATCTGATTCGGGTCGGGTCATGATCCGGGTCGGTCGACCCGGTTTGAGTAAATTTCCAAATTTTTGTGTTTATATCTTGTTGTTGGTTATCTGAAAAATAAAAATCCAAAAAATTGATTTCGGGTCACCACTGTTCCGGGTTGCATTTCTCGGGTCGGGTCAGCCCGAAATCCGGGTCTGTTTTTCAGAACTGGGTCGATTACCTAAATTTTCTTTACTATTTTTGTTGTTTTTCCGGGTCGGGTCGGGTCGACCCAAAATCCAGTCGTGTCACTGTTCAGTCTTAGGTCAGATTTTTCAGAAACATTTTGAATCCTACTTCTGTCTGAAAATTTCAGAATTCGGGTCAGTCATTTTAAACTGTTGGTTTATTTTGGCATTTAAACATTCGTACACGGATATCTTACTATTTTACTGCTTTGAATAAATACTGTATTTAGGCCAATGAAATTGAATTCGAGGCCGCGTCCCTTCGGGAATTGCTTCTCAGTTTCAGTTTGTTGTTTTTGGTTTATTTTACTGCTTTGAATAAATACTGCATTTAAGCCAATGAAATTGAATTTGAGGCCGCGTCCCTTCGGAAATTGCCTCTGTTTCAGTTTACTGATTTTGGCATTTAAGCATCCGTGCACGGATGTCTTACTGATTTAAATAAATACTACATTGGCCGATGAAAAAATATCCGTCGATTTTTTAAGCCTCCACAGTTGTAAAGACGGAAAATAAAACTTTTGGGCAAGGATGAAACTTAGATCTTTTTCACCAGAGAGACCAACATGTTCGGTAGGCAAGGCAACTAAAATGACCATCGAGTCATATGTTCGCAGCCACGACGTGATTGGAATGATCTTTTCAAAATTTAAGTCTGAGCCCTCCGTAATCAAAACATTTACTGTTTTGGATACGGATCCGAAGTTATTTATATTCAATTGTTTCTAATCATTTGTTCTTAACAGCTTGCAAGGAACACAGTTAAAGAAGACAAGATACCTCTCGGAGATTATTTATTTTGTTGTTTTTACTTTCTTTAATTCAGCTTTATTCCATTCTGTATTGTAATATTATTGTACTCATGAAATTATTGAAATATTTAGAATAAGGTAGACTATAGTTAATTAATAGGGTAGTCTAAAACTGGAAACTCATTGCTAGTTCATTTATTCTTAGGCTCAGTTAGTTTTAAAATTGAAAATCGCTAGTTTATCTATTTTTAGGCCCGTCGCCCATAAAAATCACCTTGCATACATTTTTATCAATTTTCATACAAATGCATACTTTTTTTTTAGCTTTACATGTATATTAATGTCGTACAAATGCATACTTATACTTTTTTCCAGCTTTACATGTATATTAATGCCATACAAATGCTTACTTGTACAAAATGCATCATTTTATTAACATCTTGCAACATTATTTTTTATATTTGTAAAACATGCATTTTTCTTAGGATAATAATTAACCTGAGTTTGATCGGATAACCATAAGTTAGCGGATCTTAAAGGATGCCTAACCCCTTCCCTTTAGGATAATAAAGAACCCTTACCTAGAATCTCATTAGTTTCGTAGACCATAAAATCGGAGTTATTTTGCAGCATTTAGTTAACATTCAGGTGCCCTAATTCACCTTAGAATAATTAGGTGGCGACTCCTCAAAGCAAGCATTTTTAACCGATCCAAAGGGAATCGATGCCATCGCGTCGCGAAGCCCGCAGGTCAAAAACGGGTGCGACAACTATTCACCAGCTTGATGTAAAGAATGTTTTCTTACACGGTGATTTAAAAGAAACTGTCTATATGCATCAACCGCCAGATTTTGTGCATTTAAAGGCTCTTCATCATGTTTGTCGTCTTCGTAAGTCGCTATATGGGTTGTAGCAAGCCCCAAGGGCTTGGTATGAGTAGTTTGCCACTTACATCATACATATCGGTTTCGTGTGCAGCAAGAGTGATAATTCATTGTTCATTTTTCATCGAGATACTGGCACCGCTTACCTTCTGTTATATGTGGATGATATTGTACTGACAACTTATTCAGATGGCCTGAAGCACGAGATCATTGCTCTACTCAAGTCCGAATTTGCTATGAGTGACTTGAGTAAGTTGAGTTATTTTTTGGGGATATCATTGGCCAGATCCGCACATGTCATGTTCTTGTGTCAGCGTAAGTATGTAGAGGAGATCGTCTATAGGGCTAAAATGGCAAATTTTCAGATCATGCCCACTCCCGTCGACTCCAAGTCCAAACTAAGTGCAGATGATAGGGATTCGGTCAGTGATCCCTCTCTTTATAGGAGTCTCGCAGGTGCTCTTCAGTATCTCACCTTCACTCGGCCAGATATTGCATATGCGGTTCAGCAAGTGTGCTTGTTCATGGACGCTCCTAGGGAGCCTCACTTTACAGCTCTTAAGCGTATCATTCGGTACGTTAAGGGCACTCTTGACTATGAACTTCATTTATATCCCTCAGCACCGACTAGATTGTTCTCCTACATAGATGCAGATTGGGCAGGCTGCCCGAACACCCGTCGCTCTACGTCCGGATATTGTGTGTTTTTGGTGGATAACATCATATCGTGGTCTACCAAGCGGCAAGCCACGCTTTCCCGTTCGAGTGCAGAAGCATAATATCGAGGCGTTGCGAATGTTATTGCCGAGCTATGTTTGCTCCGAAATCTTCTTCTTGAGCTTCATTATCCCATACGTAAGGAATCTTTGGTTTACTGTGATAACATATCTGCTGTCTACTTGTCTCATAACCCGGTTCAGCATCAGCGAACCAAGCATATTAAGATGGATATTCACTTTGTTCATGAGAAGGTTGCAATGGGTCACGTTAGGGTGTTGCATGTTCCTTCTTCGTATCAATACACGGATATCTTCACAAAGGGGCTTCCTCGGCAACTGTTCCTTGACTTTAGATTCGGTCTCAGCGTCCGGCCTCCTCCCGCTCTGACTGAGGGGGTGTGATAGTGAATATATATCACATATATTCACAATATATTCTGTAATTGATATTTAGTGTAATTAAGGTAAAATAGATATCCTAATTCTATTAGGACTACAATTGTATATTTTATATATATGACATTAATAAGAGAAATTCATAGATAAGTATTACACTATTTTACACCAAACTCTCTTTTTCACTCCTAATCATTTATTCGATCCAGTCCATGTTTGTTGCTCCAACATTTGATTATCAAAGATCAACTTATTTTTCCCACCCCGTACCCTCCTGCATGTATGTGGGGTGGGGTGGGGGGGGGTTAAATGGGATTTAGAGTTTAAAACTTTAAAAAATAAGAAGTTGATGGTTAGGTTAATTAGTTTGAAATGGTCAGCAATTAGACTAGCTTACTTAAACTACAATTCCCTTGACCGAAGACTGGTCCACCCAAACTATTCTGCAGTCAAACTTTCTCTAATTCCTTGTCATTCTACTCTCTGCTTCTCATATACTATACCTTTATATATCTCTTCTTTTTCCTCCTTTTTTCTGCAATTCAAAATCACAAACAAACTTACAAAAATTCTCCAACATATATAACTTCATTTCTTGCATGGTTTCATCACTTTACTTTAACTTTGATATTCCTAATACTCTGTCTTCCTCTTTCATTCCTCAATATGGACAACTATGGAACTGACAATGGTACTGAGTTTAATAGACTTGTAAGTGAATTAACTCAAGGAAGGGACCTCGTTCAGCAGCTCCAACTCCATCTCAATGCTCCTAATTATAATTCCTCTGCTTCACCCGAAACTACTCGGGAATTCTTGCTTCACAACATCCAGTCCAAATTTGACAAGGCTCTGTCCTTGCTCCAATACAATAGTAGTGGAGACAATTCTAATAATTCACTAGTAGCACTTTCCAATTCCCCTGCAATTCCCATTTTTGGAATGTCTGATTCTCCGCGATCAAGCCCTCCTCATAGTGAAGATTCTGATCGTGACCTCGAACCCAAAGATCATCATGCTACCCGCAAGAGGTTTATAATTTTTTTCCTTCTCATAAATTCCTTGATGCATATGTATTATGAGTAATTAAATTCACGTTTGGTTACTGGACTTTATTCACTAGTACTAATATGTCGATGTTTCTAATGTCACAGGAAGAGCAGTACACCACGGTGGACAAAGCAAGTTCAAATTCATCCAGGGGCGCCAATTGATGGGACTCTTGATGATGGTTTTAATTGGAGAAAATATGGCCAGAAAGATATTCTTGGTGCCAAACATCCTAGGTATAACATTAAAACATGAACAATACTATAAACTTGCATTTGTCTAGCAACTTATTTTTGCTCCTTTTAATGCAGAGGTTATTATAGATGCACGCTTCGACATGTCCAAGGTTGTTTGGCCACGAAACAAGTTCAAAGATCCGATGAAGATCCCACCATTTTCGAAGTCACGTATCGAGGAAGACACACTTGCAATCAAGGTGGTAGTACTAGCGTCAACAATGTGAATCCAGCACCAGCACCTTTGGCTATACTAGTACCTCAAAATCAAGAACCTAACTTAGGAAATCATGAACAACATCAACAACTAATCCCCGTGCCACATCAAAATCCGCAGGAAATTCTCTTGAATTTTCAAAAAAACCTCAGTATCTCCAAAGACGACTTCAACACTCATCATGATCCTAACAATGTGCCATATATTCCCTCATATAATTTCCCTTCATCATCGTCCCACGTTAAGACTGATCATCAAGATTACAACTTTATGCCTAATTCTTCCATAATTCCAAGCAACAACTTTGTGGAGAATTTTCCGCCTTCCTTCAATATGTCTGCAGGAACTTCTCAAAATGGTTCTGAGTACCAATTTAACTCAATGGGATTTGAATCAAACTTCCCATATGATTATCAGGGATTTTCTTCCTAATTAATTTCCCACGTGTTCCACGGAAGTAACTTATCCCAAGATTAATGATGAGCTGCAGTAAATTAACATTTTAAATTCAGGGACTTTACGAACTGGTGAAGCTGAATCAAGGACAATTTTGCACCATTTGTTATTAGCAAACAAGGCATTAGGACTTTAGATGTGTGTGTTTAACCATTTCTAATAACGATGATATCTGCTTTGTTTTCATGTGGTCCTTTATGTTTGTAGTTTCTAAATTAGTCTCTATTGGAAGCTTTCAAGCTTGTAACATCTTTAAATAATTTGCAAGGGACAAAAATGCCCTTCAATTATGAAATTTGCACTCCGTTTGAGTTTGGTCTTAAATATGCCTTATCGTTATTGCAATGACTCAGATTTGCCCCTCAACTATAGAAAATAGAACAAATTTATCATCCGTTTGAATTTGATCACAAATATACCCTTATTGTTTCAGGGAACGGGAAGTAAGTAACTATTACAATGGTAGAAAGAATAAACTAACTATTACAATAAACTGGAAATCAAAACTTAACAAAATGCTTGGTGATTTGCTGAGTCGAGTGATGACACTCTGTCTTTAAGACAAGATTGCCCCGTATATCTCCTTTTACGGTGTTGGGCAATAGTCTCCCAAGATACAACAACAACTTAACAAATGAGCAAAGGGAACTCAAGTGTTACTCTTTAAGAACTTTGAGTATAGTAACTTTGTTGGAGAGGAAGAAGATGAATTCAGAAAATCTGGAGTATTTTCTAAGTGTTGTGTGTCCTTCAATTAAGCCAAAGGCCTCAATTTATAGTGTAAGGAGAAGACCCTTCAACTAGTCAACTAATGGCCTTCAATAGCCATGTAATGGCACTTGATTGAAGGGTTACATTCAGCCAAATAATGGTTGAATTCATGTGCCAAGTAATGGAGAATCAATGCACCAAAACCAGCCCAAAGGTCAGATCTTTCCAACTTCCCGTCGCAGCATTCTGCCTCCGAAGCTCTGTGAATTAGCGTCGCGGCTCCAGTGACTGGCCAACCAATTAGCGTCGCGGCACTGCCTGGGAGGCGCCGCGGCCCTTCACGGCGATTTCCGACTCGTTTCATCTTACACTTCTTCCTTCGTTTACCAACGTGGAATACTTTGTTATTTGGCCAATAACCGTCCATCATTCTATGTCTCAAACATATTATATACGTACCAATATCTCTTTCACTAATGAAATTTGCGATACTTGGCACTACGTGTGCACGTGTGTGGAAACGACGTTTCCGACGTGCGGGGCCTCAATTGTTTGAGTCATAAATAATGGGATATACTTAATTCCACATTTAGGAAATTTCCAACAATTCCCTCTTGAAAGAGATTTTGGCGCACACACATGGTGCCTTTTCTAGTAATATTTCAGCAGACCGATGTTGCATCTGGATAGGTAGCATACGCTTTGAACCTTCCATAGTTGAATACCATCGGACTTACTTACTGCGCGGTGGACATGATGTCTTAAACCGCCAGTGTTTAGTGTAAGCCAAGACAACGGTACCAACACAACAACTTCATTTACTCAGTTCTTCGTAATGTTTTGTCCGTTGTGGCCATGGACACTTCTTGGATTCTTAAGTGTGTTCATTTGAGATGGCCTGTCCTCGCACTTAAATAAGTGGTCTCCTACAAGGTATCATGCTATACCCCACTTTACAAGTATTAGAAACCATTAAAAGTTTCCCCAAACCTAACCTCAACCGGTGAGGATCATTAAAGATTTTGGAAGCTTAACCTTTACCCACACTGCAGATAACACTTATAGTCTATCGCGGGACCGGCTTTGGATTTGGTGTTTCTTTACAGAAATCACTATCCGAAGTGCTCATGCTTCCACCGAAGCGCTCAACTGAACCTTTACAGCTTAGTTTTCCCATTGAACCTAATTCATGGAATCTCCAGTTAGTAAGGTTGGGTTACCACCGTATTGGTCCTTATACTTTGGGTGTTAAGCTCATTCCCCTAGACAGGAAGAACATTTGATCCTTGAGTAAGCCCTTTGTTAATGGGTCCGCTATGTTATCCTTTGACTTTATGTAATCAATGGATATTATACCTGTGGTGATCAGCTGCCTAACGGTCTTATGTCTCCGTCGAATATGACGAGACTTGCAGTTGTACATAGCACTACGTGCCATTTCTAGAGCCGACTGAATGTCGTAGTGGATCATTACAGAAGGTACAGGTTTTTCCCAACAAGGAACATCCTCTAAGAAGTCGTGAAGCCATTCAGCTTCTTCTCCTGCTTTGTCTAAAGCGATAAACTCTGATTCCATCGTGGATTGGGCGATGCAAGTTTGCTTAGAGGATTTCCAAGACACAGCTCCACCACCAATTGTAAATACATACCCACTGGTGGACTTGGTGTTCTCTATATCAGATATCCAGTTTGTATCATTGTACCCCTCTAGTACAGCGGGATATCTCGAATAATGCAACTCGTAAGTTAGCGTGTATTTCAGGTATTGTAGTACCCGATTCAACGCCTTCCAATGATCATTACTCGAATTACATGTAAACCTAGCCAACTTGTTGACTGCATAAGCAATATCAGGTTGGGTGCAGTTTGTTATGTACATCAAACTACCAATCACCTGTGTATATTACTCCTGGCATACGGGTGCACCACAATTTTTATCAAGCTTTTGATTTCTATCCAATGCTGCCTTTATAGGCGAACTGTCAAACATCCCAAATTTTCTCAACACATCCTCGATGTAGTGAGACTGAGATAAGACCAGTCTGTCAGATGTCTTAGAGATCTTTTTCCCTAAGATGACATATGTGATACCCATATCCTTCATGTCGAAGCATTATTTCAACATGTTCTTAGTCTCTAGAATTATGTTAGGACTGCTCCATGTGATCAACATGTCATCTACATACATGCATATCATAATGAACGAGTCAGGGTTACCTTTCATGTAGACACATTTGTCACACTCATTAATGGCGAAACCCTTCGATAGTAGAGTACTATCAAAAAATTTCGTGCCATTGCTTCGGGCCTTGTTTCAGCCCATACAGAGATTTGACAAGCCGATAGACTTTCTTCTCTTGCCCTGGAACCACTTACCCCTCGGGTTGTTCCATATAGATTTCTTCTTCCAAATCACCATTTAGGAAGACTGTCTTGACATCCGTTTGATGTATCTCAAGGTCACGCAACGCTGCGACCGCAATGAATACTCGTATGGACGTCATCCTAGACACCGGGGAGTACGTGTCAAAGTAGTCAAGGCCTTCCGTTTGCTGATATCCCTTGACTACCAACCTATCCTTGTACTTATCTATAGACCCATCTGCTTTATACTTCCGTTTGAGTATCTATTTACAACCCAACGGTTTATTTCCCGAAGAATATCAACCAACTCCTAAGTATGGTTATGCAGAATGGAGCCTATTTCACTCTCAATAGCTTCTTTCCAGAGCGATGCCTCTGGAGTTGACAATGCTTCAGCAATTGTCCTTGGTTCATCATCAACCATATAAGCTACAAATTCAGGACCGAAGGATTTATCCTTCCTGGCCCTTTTACTTCGCCTTAGTTCCATCTCTGGAGTCTCCAAGTTCTGAGAATCTGAAACACTAAATTTCGGATATTCAGCCACTTCGAGATGCACTAGATCTGAACCATCTAGATCCGGGTCATCAACGACTCCCAGTTCCTGAGATCTTTGTTTATAACTTCGTTTGAGAGAGGTTATGTCTTTTTTCTTTCTAGGAAAGGTATCTTCAAATAATTGAGCATTCCTTGATTCCATGATTGTACCCCCGTGGATATCTGGAATATCTGACTTATGCACTAAGAAGCGATAAGCACTACTGTTATTTGCATATCCGATGAAAATGCAATCTACAGTCTTAGGCCCAATATTTACCTGCTTTGGTTTAGGTACTTCGACCTTTGCCAAAAAACCCCACACCTTTAAATATTTATAGGTGGGTTTCTTTCCCTTCCATGATTCATATGGAGTTTTGTCCTTACCCTTATGTGGGATTCTGTTAAGAATCGTATTAGCGGTAAGGACGACTTCTCCCTACATGTTTTGGGGAAGACCGGAATTGATGAGCAAGGCATTCGACTGAGGTGAGTATGGAGCCGTCGTTTGATGAACATGCCAGATTGGGCACAATATTCCTCAAATGGCGCTACGTATTCTCCCTCTTTATCGCTGCGAATGGATTTAATCTGCATGCTTAGTTGGTTCTCAACTTCTGCTTTGTAACGTCGGAACGCTTCAAAGGCTTCATCCTTATTTTTCAACAAGTAAAGGTAACAATACCTTGTGCTATCATCAATGAATGTCGCAAAGTACTTGTTCCCCCCTCTAGTTTATGCAAACTGCAAACCACATATATCTGTGTGAATAAGTTCTAGAGGAGCGGTATTCCTTTCGACGGATCGAAAAGAAAGCATTGTGAGTTTTGCCTCTACGTACACCTCACACTTATGTTGAGAGTTTACGTCGATAGATGGCAACAACTCCAACTTTACCAACCTTTGGATGGACTTGTAGTTGACATGTCCTAATCTATGATGTCATAAATTAGAGGACTCAAGCAAGTAAGAAGAAGCTTCAATATTATTGCTTGTACGTAATACAGACATGGCGTTAACTTTGAAGAGGCCTTCACAGACGAATCATCTTCCCACAAACGTTCCATTCTTAGTGATTACAAATTTATTGGACTCAAACACTAGCCTAAAACCAGCTTTAACCAATAAATGACATGAAATTAAATTTCTTCTAATCTCAGGAACATGCATCACCTCCTTCAGAGTGAGCTAATTTCCAGAAGTCATCTTCAGGACTACCTTTCCTACCCCCAGCACGTCAGAGGAAGCGTTGTTGCCCATGAACAGCTTCTTGTTTGTAACCGGTGTATAAGTGGAGAAGGCATCTCTATTGGAACAAATGTGTCTTGTAGCACCTGTGTCCATCCACCATTGCATGGGATTCTCAACAAGGTTTGCTTCTAACACCACTGCTGAGAACTCCTCAATCATGTTGTCCAGAAACTTGTCTTTGACGACTTTAACCTGTGCCTTGGCCTTCTCTTGTTGCTCAGTCTTGAGCTTGCGGCAGTCCTTGATCATGTGACCAGGTTTCCCATAGTGGTGACAGTTTCCTTTGAACTTCTCCGCCGTTTGGGTCTCGCCATCTTTCTGGAACTTGCGCTTCTTGCTTGGGTTCCCTTTGGCCTCAGCCAGATTTGCCTTTGCATCAGCAGGTTGTTTACCCCTAGGCAAGGCCTTCTTATTATCTTCCTGAATTGGAGTTTGATAATAAGTTCTTCAAAGGCCATTTCCTTTGTTTTGAGTTTTAAGTAACTGATTCCATGAGGGAGGTAACTTTTTAATCAGTGATGCAACCAAAAACTGCTCATTTGGTTTCATTCCTTCCAAATCCATGTGATGTAGAATCATTTGGAATTCCTGGACTTGGGACATCACTGTTTTACTATCCACCATTTGAAATTTCAGAAATTTCCCAACGATGAATTTCTTAGTACCTGCATCTTGTGTGTTGTACTTCTTTTGCAGCTTCTCCCACAACTCTTTGGCAGTACCTACGGTGCAATACACCGTGTAGAGAGGGGCCGAGAAGCAGTTCAATATGTAATTCTTACACATGAAATCATTATGACTCCATGCATCAAGAACCATCTTCATGTCATTAATGACATGGATACCTAGGCCCCCTTCAGCCGTTTCAGAAGGCGAAGGGTCCATTTCATCTCTAGCTTGTGGAGGATCTTCTGTTAGGAAACGTGTCATTCCCATAACAGTCAGATAGAATAGAATCTTTTGTTGCCATCTCTTGAAGTTTGAGCCCATGAACTTTTCAGGGCGTTCATGGTGAAATCCAGCGGGTGGAGGAACGGCAACGTTCCCTTGAGCGGCAGTAAAGGCATTGGATGAGCCTTGAGCAACCGAAAAGGCATTAGGTGTGACTTGATCAGTGGGGAAGGCAGATGGATTGCCTTGAGTAGAAGCAGCAGCAGAATCAGAAGCAGTTTGTTCTCTTCCAGTCATCTTTCTAGGTACTTACAACAAATCTTGTCTTAAAATTGTTGGGATACAATTGTTTCAGGGAACGGGAAGTAAGTAACTATTACAATGGTAGAAAGGATAAACTAACTATTACAATAAACTGAAAACCAAGAACTTAACAAAATGCTTGGTGATTTGTTGAGTCGAGTGATGACACTCTGTCTTTAAGACAAGATTGCCCCGTATATCTCCGTTTACGGTGTTGGGCAATAGTCTCCCAAGATACAACAACAACTTAACAAATGAGCAAAGGGAACTCAAGTGTTACTCTTTAAGAACTTTGAGTATAGTAACTTTGCTGGAGAGGAAGAAGATGAATTCAGAAAATCTGGAGTATTTTCTAAGTGTTGTGTGTCCTTCAATTAAGCCAAAGGCCTCAATGTATAGTGTAAGGAGAAGACCCCTCAACTAGCCAACTAATGGCCTTCAATAGCCATGTAATGACACTTGATTGAGGGGTTACATTCAGCAAAATAATGGTTGAATTCATGTGCCAAGTAATGGAGAATCAATGCTCCAAAACCAGCCCAAAGGTCAGATCTTTCCAACTTCCCGTCACAGCATTCTGCCTCCGAAGTGTCGCAGCTCTGTGAATTAGCGTCGCAGCGCTGCGGCTCCAGTGACTGGCCAACCAATTAGCGCCGCGGCTCCGAATGTGTGGCGCCGCGGCCCTTCACGGCTCCGCGGCGATTTCCGACTCGTTTCATCTTACACTTCTTCCTTCGTTTACCAACGTGGAATACTTTGTTATTTGGCCAATAACCGTCCATCATTCTATGTCTCAAACGTATTACATACGTACCAATATCTCTTTCACTAATGAAATTTGCGATACTTGGCACTACGTGTGCACGTGTGTGGAAACGACGTTTCTGACGTGCGGGGCCCCAATTGTTTGAGTCATAAATAATGGGATATACTTAATTTCACATTTAGTAAATTTCCAACAGCTGAATCAAGGACAATTTTGCACCATTTGTTATTAGCAAACAAGGCATTAGGACTTTAGATGTGTGTGTTTAACCATTTCTAATAACGATGATATCTGCTTTGTTTTCATGTGGTCATCTTTATGTTTGTAGTTTCTAAATTAGTCTCTATTGGAAGCTTTCAAGCTTGTAACATCTTTAAATTATTTGCAAGGGACAAAAATGCCCTTCAATTATGAAATTTGCACTCCGTTTGAGTTTGGTCTTAAATATGCCTTATCGTTATTGCAATGACTCAGATTTGCCCATCAACTATATAAAATAGAATAAAATTGTCATCCGTCTGAATTTGATCATAAATATATCCTTATCATTAAGAATTTGCTCAAATTTGCCTCTTAAAACTAACAAAATTCACTTCTTTTTTTCCAATTAACCTTTTTATTTTAGAGTCAGGTTTATTTGACTTCTACTTTCTAAAAGGACGAACGGAAGAACAAAAAGAAGAAAATAAAGGAAAAGAAAAAAAATATGTAGGAATTATTTTCCTTAAAAAATACACATCAAAAGGATGAAAAATATGTCCCTGAAACATTCCTTTTTGCTAAACGAATGACTAATAAGTCTTTTCTCTTTCAGTTTTTTGAAGATCAATGCTTTTTTATTTATGTAATTGTGATCATATGCATAAATTTAGTTCAATAGAAATAAAATTGATACTTGATCAATTTTTTCATTTTTGCATGACAATAATCACAATTTCTTTAGCAAGATCAAAACCCTTTATTAAGTGTACAAAGTAGCTCCTTCCAATTTTTTCATTTACTTTCAATTATTTCTCACATAGTAAAGAATTTCTATTTGATATTGAGTTTTTGAAGTTTTTTTCCCATGAAAAATATTTGATTTTTTGAAATTTATGTTCTATTTAATAGTTGTTAAACTTTAAAGAGCGAAGATTTTTTTAATGGGAAAAATACATAAATATGATGAGAAATTAGATGTAACCCAACTCTTTTAACCCTCTTAGATTTGTTTAATTTGTTAGATAAATTTTTTTACAAGAAAATTTTAGAGTTAAGATTATTGTCTTTTAAGGTGACACTTCATTTAATAATAAAATATGTTTTAAATGTGTAAAATCAAGATATTGACGCCGCCGACAAACCCTATTGCGCAGCAAAGTCCGATAACAACTGAAAGCTCGGCCAAAGAGCTATCAGAGTAGATGATACATGTGAATGAAACGACAGCAAACACACCAGAAATGGTGAAAAAAGAAATCCCAACAGAAACTCAGACGTGGGCAAACATAGTTGCAGGTAAGAAGCTAGCAGGAAAGGGAATGTGTCTAAACTACTATGCACTTACAATACATGAAGGAAAGACAGTATTGACATTGGATTAGGAAGATGTTGAGGAGGAGTTCGAGAAATGGCAGTTTGCTCTTACTTTGTATGTGATAGGTAATTCCCCAGCAATTGGTGCGCCATGGCAATATGAGAACCTGAATATTGTGAGAAATGCCTCCAAATTGGGAACAATTATGCCAATATTCAGAAACCACAAGTCACAAATCCATCAAAGCCTGCAGTTTCAGCAAATAGAGATCAGCAATTAGGGAAGAATGCTAATGGGCAGAACAACAACAAGCCTTCGTACCAGAAAGCTAAGCGATATGAAGGCAGAAATTATCCAAAGCATCAACTGAGGATAGGACAAATGAACCAGAACATTAGAGGAACTAATATCTAAGCAAATGACTGGATAGTAGTAAGGGGAGGATCTCGTAATAAATACCATCTAGAACACAAAACAATGAGCAATGTATGAGCACAGGTAATGTTTTTCAAGACTTAAATTCCAATGAGATCCAACAAAGACGGACAGAGAGGAATAACACAGTTGAACATGGTAGCACAAGTGGGGGGAAATATCATGAAGAATTCCCCTCTCTTCCCAAATGAAGATTGTCACTTGGAATGTGAGGAGGATGAATAAAATATATAAGCAAAATGAGCTAAAGGAGTATATTAGAAGCAATTAAATTAGTGTCCTAGCCATTCTTGAACATAAGACTAAGGCCACTAAAATTAGAAAAGTCATTCAAAAAAATAGCATCGAGTGGGAATGGATTTCAAATTCAACACCAAGAACAAGAGGTAGAATATGGGTGATATGAAATCCTAAACAAGTGCAAGTCACAACAGTACAAAGTCATACAATTTATCTTGGTAGAAATTACAGAAATGAGTGGGGCAAATCTAATATTGGCTGCTATATATGGATTACACATAGTACATGATAGACAAAAACTATGAGAGAAACTAAGAGAGATTGACAGTAGAACTCAAAAACCATGGCTCATAATGGGTGACTATAATGTAGTGTTGAGTATTGAAGACAGAATTCAAGGAAATGCAATCCAGGATAGTGAGATAAAAGGATCTCAGGGATTTCATAACTGACACAGGCATGACTGAGCTACCATATGTGGACATGGAGTACATTGTCACGCCCCAAACCATGACCTGGGCGAAACATGACACTTGGTGTCTGGCTGCATGTGACCGAGCGAATCACACGACTTCTGAAACAATATGGGCATCAAAACATACTATAGTAATGGTTTAAAACATACAAAATATAATACTGAGTTTATAATATGAAATAATCATAGTGGAAGAAGGCTGAAAATATCACAAGTTTGAAAATAGTAAATACTGACATGTCTGACAAACTGAACTAGTCTACTTTATGAAACTTTTGACATGAGTCTAACTGAAAACTGTCTACCAGAACAAGGCCCTGGTATACCTCTATCTCAAAATATAATGCTGAAATAATAGACTGACACCCCGAATGAGATCGAGCTCACCAAGCAACTGTTACTGGGCAATCCTACTAAGCTGATCCGCCGTCCTGAAACTCAACACATGCATCGTGAAGTGTAGGGCCCATGCAAAGGGAAGTTAGTACATTTGAATTGTACTGTATGTAAAGCAACTGAAAAAATAATTAGTCGTGGGATGCTCGGGAAAAGGGCAACCCAAATCAATAATCAGATACTATATTGAGTCTGAAAATGATAATTGAACAAGGAAGCAAATAATAAGAATACTTCTTGTGCTGAAATAGAGAATCACATGTTTAACTAAAGTAATAAATAAATGCGGCCTTAGCCCAATATATGTGCACAAATTTATGGCCTTGGACCTAAAATAATATGTGGCCTTGGGCCCAAAATAAAGTTGCTCAACATGATACTAGATTACGAAAATATAGTGATATGAAATACTGAACATGAAGTACTGGACATGAAATACTGAACTGATTATGAGTACTAGAGCTTTAACATGTTGAATATTCTAAATTGAGACTCGTGGATATCAAACACAAGTCCATATTGATTACGCATTGAGTTCAGAACAATCAAAATGATAATTATGAACAACTATGAATTTATAATCTTGAGGATAGACATTCCAGTTTTTTCATGAATTAGGGCAAAATTCTCAAATTTTGAAATAATTCACGGTAATCTCGATAAACGAGGTGTGGGGATGATTAAGGACGTTTCCACACGTAGATAGAAGTTTTACATACCTTAATCGCTAAATCTGAACTTTGAAGAAAAACTCCAAAAATTGAACTGTGAAACCTTCAATTGGGTTTATCCTGAAAATTCTAGGTTAAGAACATTGGATTCTACTTAGAATTCATTAGGATTACGTTAGAATCACGTGAAAAAAACGTACCTTGGTGTAGGAGAAGGTTGGAAAGAGAGAGCCTTCGTTCTGGGGTTTGAGAATATGAAAAACTTATTTTTTTTAAAATTAAGTTGTGTATTTATACTTTTTGTTGTCGGATGAAATTGACGATTGAGATTGACGGACTGTCAATATTTTGACGGCCTGGATCTAGACCATCAATAATTGTACGATCCATATAATCAGACTGTATTGTATTTTTGCAAATTTTCAGTGAGCTGTGAAGGCTGATGTTCTGAGAGGACGGTGGAAATTGACAGGTTGTATAAATTTATACGGTCCGTAGAATTTACAACATGCCTTCAATTTCAAAAATTGAAGTGATGATTCATTTTGACGGGCCGTTGAATATTTTACGGTCTGTAGATCATGTTGTCAAATTTAATATGCAGAGCTGAAATTGATTTTCAACTTTAAACTCCCGTTTTGGTTTCCTAAACCCTTGAATCATAAACGTGGCCTAGATTGAAGGTATGAGGTGTTACAATATCTCCCCCTTGGAATCATTCGTCCTTGAATGATGGATCATGATTAAGACTGAGACTGGACCTTAAACGTGACTGATGGAAACATGAGAATACTGAACTATCATAAACATATTAATATTGAGCTGGATACTAAATTGAACATTGAACTGAATACTAAACTGACTTACTGAACTGAATAAGAGATACATATGTAAAGGTTAGTTACCTTCAACATTTTCTGCTTGTTCTTCAAATAAGTGCGGATATCTGGACTTCATGTCTTCTTCGGCTTCCCATGTAGACTCCTGAATATTTAGACTTCTCCACAACACTTTCAAATCTCCTCTTCCCTATCTCCCCTTTTTTTTCCTTTGGCTATTACCAGCTGGCAAGGCTTGGCCCAACATTGGATTTGTTTGAAAACTAGGCAACTTCCTTAGTTCTCAACTTTAGAATCTGGCGATCCAAAATAGCCACTGGGACCTCTTCATAGGTCAGTCCATCCTTAACTGTAAGGAATCGATAGGGACAATCAGCGACGGATCTCCCACACTTTCTCAACATGGATACATGAAACACTAGATGAATAACAATTAAGTCTTGTGGAAATTCAATTTCATAAGTCACCTGGCCAGCTCTCCTCAAAGTCCTGTATGGTCCGATATATCTGGGACTGAGCTTCCCTTTTCTTTCAAAATCTCATGACACCTTTCACAGGTGAAACTTTTAGAAATACCCAATCATCAACTTGAAACTCTAAGTCTCTACGCCTCACATCCAAATAGGACTTTTGGCGACTCTAAGCTGTTTTCAAACGCTCCTGAATTAGTTTGACTTTCTCCATAGCCTTATAGACCATGTCTGGTCCTAACAACTCTACTTTACCAACTTCGAACCAACCAATCAGCGATCTACACCTTCCACATACAGAGCTTCGAACGGTGCCATCTGAATACTAGCATGATAACTGTTATTATAAGCAAACTCAATGAGAGACAAATGATCATCTCAATTACCTTTAAAATAGAAGACATAACCCTCAAAATATCCTCAAGGATCTGAATAGTATGCTCTGCCTAGCCATATGTACAAGGATGGAAAGTTGTGCTGAAAATTACCTTAGTATCCAATCCTTTCTGGAAAGACTTCTAAAAGTGCGATGTGAAATGAGCACCACGATCTGAAATGATGGACACTGGGTCCCATGAAGCATGACAATTTCTCGGATGTACAACTTAGCATAATCCTCTGTTGAATCTGTGGTCTTAACTGGCAAGAAGTGGGTTGATTTGGTAAGTCAGTCCACAATCACCCAAATCGAATCATGCCTTTGGGCTGAGCGAGGTAGACCTGTTATAAAATCCATGTTTATCATCCCTCATCTCCAAACATTAATCTCAATATTTTGAGCTAACCCACAAGGCCTCTGGTGCTCGGCTTTCACCTGCTGACAATTTGGACACTTGGCTACAAAATCTAAGAACTCCTTTTTAGGGGGAAATTTTCCTCCAATGGGGTTCTCAACCAATGAGAATGAAGGATTTGAATTCGTAATCGGACAAGAAGCAATTAATGCTAGCAGCAAAAGCATTTAAGAGGGGTGAACCTCACCTTGGGGGTTGAAGGGTGGTGGTACGGTGGTACCATGGCATGGAGGAGAAAGGAGGGGAGCAATAAATACTCTTTCCTCTCTCGTCGAAGCAACAAGGATCAACGCAACGTACACCACTGTTATATTGCCATCTTTGGCAATGGAGATGCAGAGCAAGGCAACAGCTAGGGCAAAGACTTGTGCCAAATCGTAAAAGAAAAAGAAGAGGGGCTTTTGCCCTCTTTACGCTGTGGTCGTGGCTGGGCTTGAGCCATTTGGCTTGGGCATGGTTGTGATTAAACGAAAAAGAATGGCCCAACCGGCCTTTTGACAAGCTTTGATAATGAATGTAAATGTGGCCATTTTAAAAATTAAAAGGTGATCCACTAATTTCAATTAGGACCTAATTAGATCAAAAGCTTCATTTTAAGTTTAAATTTGACACTATTTAGGATTAAGGAGATTAAAATCATACAAACGTCTTTTAAATTAAAATAGGACTTAATATTAAGATGTAATTTCATTATCATATTTAATTAAGCAATTTTCCGACTTTGACGGAGCGGAACACTAATCCTTTAATTTGAAAATTCTTTTGAGATAATTATATTTATAATTATCGGTTAAAATTTCAAAATCATAATTAATGATCAAATTATGTAAAATTAGGATATGATATACAATAATGAAGTGATAAAATATTCCCGAAATAATTTTGTAAAATCATATTCGCTTTGTAAAAAAAATATATTCCACTCCGTCTGTGACTCGGGAACACTTAATAATTAAATAAAATTATTAGAGGGTAAAAATTAAGTGTCTAACCGTTATTAAATGTTGTTCTTTAAGATATCGCTAATAGTTATGTTTTGAAAACTGCCCAAACTGACTTTGTTTCTTACCATGTGTAATTTTATTGAGAGACCTCAGAATCTGAGACATAAGTAGACACATGATTTTTGACCTTCCCTTAAGTTTTACACCGTTTTGGAGTTAAATTTTCTTTTCTAGCTTAATCTTGACATTTTGACTTTTACTTTTATTTTTAGTGGATTTTGTTTGTGAAAAATTGAAAAGTACAAAAATATTCACTTTCGTTTTTTTCATTTACGAAAAAAGGAAGAATAATTACAAAATTCTCAGAAGATGAGGTATACATAATTTTTTCTTCGTTTTTTAATTTTTCTTTTCTTTAATATAATTGTGACTATTTTAGTTTTTCTTTTACGGTGAATTCAGAGAAATTTCGAAATAGCTTTACCATTCACTTTTTTTGTTGTTGGAAATAAGCAAACAAATTGTTCATTTATAATGCCTTCAATCAATACTATGATCCAAATATTGTTGTGATTTCCCATTATGGATATTTTGAAGAATTTAATGATTGACCAAGTACTATTCAAAGTACCAATGACTAGTCTAATAAACTGTCATAAAACAACAATAATGTCGGAGGTTGAAGCTGTTGAGCACGTTACAAGCCTGTTTCCAGATCTTCTTGCGATTACTTATGCGAAACTTTCGGTTGAGGAATGTTGTGTTGATGACCTGTAGATAAAGATAGAGGTAAGATTACTCTTATTCTAACACTCTTTTTTACTTTGGGATCTTATTTCTATTTGATGAAAATATCGAGATCTTTTTGTATTTTAAATTCATATGATAATGAATTTTAATAATTTTTGGCCTTTTAGATAATGAGTGTCTTTTAGGTCTAACTTTTGAGTCTTTAATGAAAATAGTGTTGGGATATTGTAAAGCAGTACGGAAAGTAAATAAATATTAGAACTGTTCGAAAGGATAAATAAGTAGGCCAATGTTCAAAACTGTCACAAGCTTGTTGAGTCTTGAATCTTGATAACATGAAATCAAGAAACACTAAATCTTGATTGTTATAACTGTGTGCTGAGTCGAGTGATCGCACTCTGTCCTTAAGACAAGATTGCCCCGTATATATTCTTTTACGTTAACGGGCAATAGTCTCCCAAGATAAAACAACAATTTAATCAACACTACAAAGCAAATCGGTTGATTCTGACGAAGAAAACAAATACGAATCGACTTGCTGAAGGAATGGAAAAGGAAGGAAGAGTTTCTTCTTTTCGTCCCAACGTTACTGCTCACGTTTTGGATTGTGTTTTACTCTTCTGTTTGTCTCTGTGTATATATTTCTATCTCGGTTTTTTTGTGTATGTTCTATTCACTTTCTGTATTTCTCCATCATATAATTGAGCCAAAAGGCATCAATATATATCATAAGGGAGGCTTCTCAACTGCCAAGACATGACTGTTAATAACAATTGAATGAGGGAGTAAACAGCCAAGTAATGGATGTTAATGGAGGGAGTTAATCAACCAAGTAATGGTTATTAATGTAGGGAGCTAATCAGCCAAGTAATGGTTGGTTAATGCACAATAACGCCTCCAAAAATCAACTCCAACGGTAGGAGTTTCTGCCTTCCGTCGTTCCCAAATTCAACATTCCAGAAACTTCAGGGACCAAACTGTAAATATTAAACAATTTGGGGTCCAAAGAGATAATACCAGAAGAAGCCCAAGACCCCCGACCCGTGTCCGTGCCCGGACGGGACCGGCGGGCGGCGGCGGCACGCATGTGGGCTTAGCCTTGAACTCAAGCACATCCAGGTCCTCCCTCCTTTAAACACATGGGCTACCCCTTGGGGTCCCAAACCCTTAGCCAATTTGAGACTTATAAAGTGAGCAATTCTTCATTTTCCACCGATGTGGTAGATTTGTCCCACACCATATTTTCATGCCTCAAACACCTTACTTTGTGGACCAATATCTCTTTCATTTCTCAACGAAATTTGACGATCCTTGGCCCTACGGTCATCTACTCACTTAGTAGATTATGCACGTGTGAAGAGACAAAGCCTCCAACATACGGAACCCTAGTGTTTAATTCATTAAATATGGGTGGACGCATCTCCTCATCAAAGGCAAATTTCCAACAAATAGCATTTTGACGTGGACCTCGCGAAGAATAAAGATGACTATTTGTTGCTTGGAGTATGATCTATATATTTTTGATATTGGTATGACGAAGAAAGAGATTGACATATTGTTTATGTTGCGTAACAGTCCTTATGTGACTTAAAAGGTTACTATGCATGCAACGACAAGAACAGAGAGGATGGAGGTATAACTCTCGTCGAGCCAGTAGTCTCCTTAGTAACTTGGCTGAAGAAAAAAACGGGTCTTTGTTTCTTAAGTACAATGTTCATAAATCTGCATTCATTGGGATTGGAGTGGACTTCACTAATATTTTTTTATGAGTTCTTTCTTTTTAAATTTGGAATTTTTATTTGAAAATTATTCGTTGTATTAATTTTTTTATTATTTCTATTGTTTTGGAAGTTGTTTAGTCAAATTACCCAAGCACTTGAGAGAATACACCAAGTTGGGATTTTTCATGACGATATTTAGTATGGAATTATGATGGGGACGGATGATAAAGTCAGATTTGAAACTTCTCGGATGGTAGTTATTTTGAACATTTAGTTATATATTTTACTGTTAAATATACATATGATATACAATATATCATATGTATATTGGTTACCGTGTTGATGTACATATGAAGTCACTGACTGAACATATTGATTAGGTAATATTTGGGTGTAATTAGTATTGTATACTTACCATAATTGTATAGTTAGTGTCCAAGTAGAATAAAGTTTTAGGAGTACAATAGGAATATGATTCTCCTATTATGGAAAGATGTAAATTGTATATATATTCTTTCAATTAATGAAAATAATCAAGGAATTATTTCTTTCATGGTATCAGAAGTCTAGGTTATTTTTCTCTCTAGCTTCCGCCGAACCCTTCCTTAGATTCCGACATTGTGTCCTCGGTTTCCATGAGTTTTATTCTCCAACCTAAAATTCTTTCTTTCAAATCCCTACATCACCTATTGTTCTTTCGTTATGTCTACGTTCAAGAACGCGTTTCACCTCGCCCTTGTTGTTTCTAACATCAAGAATCACATCTCTCTAATTCTTGAAATAGAAAACGTCTAATATGAGACGTGGGCAGAGTTATTCAAAATTCACGCCTCGCATCAATTCATCCATCACATAATCCCCGCGGCTCCTGAGGATACGGAGGTGCCTAAACGCGAGGATGATCCTAAGTTATGGACAACACTTGATGCCACCGTCCTTTAGTGGATTTATTACACAATCTCTACCGACTTGTTGCAGACGATTATTGAGCCGGACACTACGGTGATGGCTGCTTGGGATAGGTTGCGTGACATATTCCAAGATAATCGCAATTCCAGAGTTATTACCCTTGAGCAGGAATTTTTCCACGTCAACATGGAAAATTTTCCGAATGTTTCAGCTTATTGTACAAGGTTGAAAGACTTGGCGGACCAACTCAGCAACGTTGGTGCGCCCGTTAGCGACGATTGTCTTGTTCTTCAGATGGTTGCTGGCTTATCCGAGGCCTATAGTGGCATTGGAACACTCCTTCGTCAAAGTAATCCTCTCCCGAAGTTTTATCAAGCCCGATCCATGCTCACTTTGGAAGAAGCTGACTTGGCTAAAAAGGCGGCTATGAGTGCTAGTCCCGTGGTCATGATAACGTCATCCACGAATTCTCCGGGGTTTGTTGATAATTTGGGCCAACACCGTGCTCACGATAATGGCAAGAGTACTCGAAAAAATAATGGCAAAAACCGCGGGGGTAAATGTAGCGGTTCCTGTAGACAACATACCGGTAGTGAGCCCCATCCAATTAGCAGTGGGCCACCGCCCCACTGGTCCCAGTCGTGGGCCCCATGGCAGTGGGGCTGGGGCAGTGGGTCGTGGCCCAACAACCCTTATTTTCTAGGTTCTTTATCCAGCGGGCAGTGGGCTGGACAGCCGCAGTTCACGGCAGGCCCAACTTTCAGGCCCCTCATTCTAAATTCAGCGTTGGGCGGGCAACGGGAGGCCCGGTTGGGCCTCGGCCCACACATGCATTCTCAGCAGTGGGCCCCACACCCACTCAAACCGACATTGAAGCAGCAATACACACACTTGGATTAACTCAACCGGACCCGAATTGGTACATGGACACTGACGCCACTACACACATGACATCCGATCAAGGTACTCTCTCGTCTTATTCCAATTTGAGCAACTCCGTGGTATAATTGTTGGTAATGGTAATTCTATTCCGATTTGTAGTTATGGTCATAAAACTTTATCTCCACCCCATCCACCACTTATCTTGAAAAATACCCTTCATGCCCCTAAATTGATTAAAAATTTAGTATAGCTGGCCAATGGGCCGGGCTCGGGTCTAGCGGGCCGGGTTTGGCTGGGTCGGGTCGGGTCTGGCGGGGTCTGGCGGGACTTGCTCAAGTCCCGTCCCGATCCCGATCCCGTCGGAATCCGGTCGGGGTCGGGTCGGGATCGAGGCGGGGTCAGGCGGATTTTCCTTTTTTTTTTTAATAACATATGTATAAAAAAACTCAATAAACAAGACAAAGATAATGTAATAAAAACATCTCAATGTTGTTTTTGTGCCTCTTATATTATTTAATAGACATATTATTTTTTTGTAATACAAATACAATTGTCTAAATTGCAACTTTGTGGTGTTGTCCAAAAGTTGCAAATTACATAATAAAATTGCAATTAAAAAAATTACATTCTCAAAACAAAACTATTCTAATTGCTTGATAATTTCCTGTGGTTCTTCGGTTGGAATTGGTATTTGTTGGTCAAATTGATCCATGTCGCTTCCACCACCTTCAGATAAGATTTCGTTGTAGTTTTCATTTTCTTCTTCGTTGATCTCCGGTTGACCGCACCTTCTCCGCTCCGCTCGTATCCAATCTCTGAATAATACTGCAATTTCCAAGCTGTCTCCAGCTAATGAGTGTATGTGGTCTCCTATTTGATATCTGCCGGCAAAAAAAAGTACTTTCAAACGCAATTGATGACGCTTGAATATTCAAAACATCTCGGGCCATCATTGAAAGTGTCGGAAAGGTCTTCTCATTTCCCCTCCAGTATTTCAGCAAGTCTTCATGTCCATCTTCATTGATAACTTCTTGATACGGTACAGAACCCTGCAAAACAAAAATATCAAACTCGTTAATTTAGTTAGTAGCGGTACGGCCGTACATTCTATTTCTGAGGCTTTCAATACTAGCCGCAGAAACAACATGTCTTTTGTGATGTTGTGTTGAAGATGAAGAAGATGGTATGGAAGCCGGTAGGTTACTAGCACTTTCTTGTTGGTAAAACCTATATATTTTTTTGCATTTGTCTTCTACGCTAGACAACACTTCTTCTTTAGTTTGTTCAATAGGTGGTGGGTGATTTAGATTTTTTGGACTTGGAGGTAGTAGTACTTCTATACAATCGTAAATAGTTTCAATAACTGATTTAGTACCGTCTATTTTAATAGTCAAATTTAATACAACACCAATAATATAAATAGTGGAAATAGGAATAAAATATTTTTTTATTTTGATAAATATTTTTTTAAAACCTGTCATATAAGCTAGTTTTTCCATATATTCACTAAGTAATAAAAATATTAGAGTTATATAAAACAACATAGTTGAAATAGTAGGATAATATATACCGAAAAATTCTTTTGTTGCTTGAAAAAATTTCTCTAAAAATACAATAAGTACCCAATCACTATATACAACCATATCAGCTGGATTTTGATTATATGAGTTAAAAAATATAAAGTTATAGGTTTTCTATAGTCATAAGCAACAAGTAGTTGCTCGTATAAAGAATTCCACCTAGTGGATACTTTTTCTGGAATTTTTCTATAAGGTAGTCCACAATCGTGACAAGTTTTTTTATATTCTTTTCTTCGTTGTACTCTATTACTTTTAATTTTTCTATAAGGTAGTCATAATTTTATCGGTTATTCCATAATAATGGCACACTTGATGAATATTTTCTGCAATAAAAGTATCAGTGTGCCTATCATCTATATATCTATACACTAAGATACGTTTTTACATAGACCATTTATAATCTATCCAATGACAAGTTACCGTTAAATAATTATGGCCGTTAGTACTACGACCTATATCAGACGTGATAGATACTTTGCCATTAAAATGATATAATGAATAACGTAAATATTATTGATATTCATGTGCGAATTTAAATACATCTCTCTTAACAGTTGATCTAGGAAAATCGTTAAAAGCAGGATTATATATATATCTCTAATGTAATGAATAAAACCGGGAGATGAAGGAAATGAAAAAGGCAAACCCTCCACAACAACTAATTTTGATATTGCTTCCCATCTCTATGTTTATTATATTTAGGGCCTACAATTCCCCCCGTCGTGGGGTTAATTTGACCATGTACTTGGTCCGGGACAATATGTGAACCTTGTTCCGATGTTGCGGACGTTTGCGCACCCGGTTTTGAAGTCTGGTATTGGGCATACCTAGCTGGATGAACACTTACCACGTGTCTAATTAAACCCCCCGTCCCACCGTGACCTTTTCCAGTTTTAATTTTTAAAATATTTTTACAAATTTTACATCTAGCTACTTGATTTTCTATGTCCCTATCAAAAAATATCTATGCATCTGATTTTAATGATCGTTTTGCTGGACCTCATCTCATACTAGGGGGAATATGAGGCATTTCAGTTGAAGGTGCACTAGTGGGTGTGTTGTCATCAACATTAGTGGGTGTATCATCTAGATCATCGTCTAAATTAAAGTCTTCTTGAGTTCCAGAAAATAGCTCCTCGTCTAATTCTAATGGTATTGTAGAAAAATGTTCAGTATCAACAAAATCATCATGTGAGGAATAGGATGACTAGAAGAAGTACCCTTGCCCTGGTTGCCCCTACTAGAAGAAGCACCCTTACCCTTAAACAAACCTCTTAATCCTTCCATTTTAATTATGATAATAAATAATTAAAGATAATAAAATTAAGTGCGTTAAATAAAATAAACAGACAATAATAATTTAATGAAGGAACGAATGTATCAAACACCGACGTAACGTCGACGTGTAATCGAGGGGTTGAAAATTGAAACTTTGCTCGATGGAAGATCCTCAAGCTAGTTGTCAATTTCACTCTCAATTCCCAAATGAATAAATAAAATTGAATATTTAGTAAACAATGTAGACTTGTAGAGAGAGATATTGAAAGATTAGAGAGATTGTAGGAAGATTTGTGAGAAAGATGAAGAGAAAGTGAATTATTTATAGTTGAAAAATTGAGTTAAAGTGTAAATATAATAACTTATAAATTAAAAATAAATATTAGAAAGTGATGTGCACGCGCGCCATGTGAATAACACATCAGATAATCTCTCCTCTTTGAATTTATCTTCCTCCTCCTGCACTCTCTTCCTCTTCCTTAATATCTTTTTTCTGGTTTAAAACAACAGCAAACAGGTTTTGAACTAACAAGTTTTTAAAATCAAAGCTTTCTCCAAGTTTCAACTCTGATTCAGAAACACATCGTCAAAAAAAATAATGAACCACCCACGTCGTCGGAGAAAGTCCACCTCCGCCGTGAACCACCGTACAAAATGCCCAAATCACCGGATAAACCAACAACATCCATCACCGAAAGCATCTCAAAATCGCCGAAAACCCAGTATTCACCGAAAACGACGAAATCCAACTCCTCAAAACCCTTTCACAATCCCCAAACAACTCCTCCGGTATCCGCAACGGCAATTTCACAGAGAACCAAATCGAAAAGTTGAAAGGACTCAAAGAAAAGTACCACAAGCTCGTTAGAAGCAAATCCTAATTAAAACCCCACACCATAGAAAAATTTGCGAAATCGAATGAAATATTGCGGGTCGAAATGCTACAATGGGAAAAGAACCAATAGTAGAATTGCATGAAAATAATGAAGCTTCTGAAATTGAAGATGTGAATTTGGAGGATTTTTTTGTTTTTGGTGAATGAAAACAGGACGATTTTTTAGGGGGGAAATGGGTATTGTAGAGAAAGGCTAAAAAGATTAGAAAAGGAGAAATTGAAAATGATTTTGAAATTGGAAGAATCTGAGCTTAGGATGAATAATAAGGTTCAATTGTAATAAGGTGGTATGAAGGTGGTGGTCATCTTTGTCGTTGTTGTAGAAGTTTTCCGGCGGGGTATATGGTCTGGCAATGACTTGAAAAGAAGGCAAAAAGCTGGGGCCCACTTGTTACGCGCATAGAATTTAGGTGGGCCCCACTTGTCACGCACAGAATTTTTTTATTTGCATGTCAGCTATTGAGATTGTATTTAATTCACTTGAAAATTGTTTAGAATATATATAAACGGCAATAAAATTAAAATTGTAAAGTGAATTTTCGGGATAAATTAAAGAGGAAAAATATGTATTTTCTCTATTGAAAATTTAGAATATAGTGTCAGCTTCTTGTATGTTCTTCCTTTGAAGAATCTAAATAAAAAATAATGAATTGCTATTTGATTCTTGCTTTGGCTATCCCATCAATTAAATTAGTTTAGAGTCTTGAGTTTTTTGCAATATATAAAACTCCAATATCCATTAGCTTGAGTCAGAGATGACATTAAGCTGCCCCAGGAGCACAGACGAGTTGGTAAGTGACAAGGTGATTGGGCTATAACCACTCTGACATTGCGGATTCGAATCCGTGTGGTGACAGTCTTTGCTGAAATATTGCAAGGGTTGTTGCTGAGTTCGTGTTTCGTTGGTCCTCTCCCTTGCAGGGCGTCACTCGCGCATATTCCTCGATTTACATCTCACCTGGTCAAGTGGCCTCTGATATAGGTGGGGGGTTTCGCCTTCGGGACTTTCCCCTTCACAAAGAGATGACATTAAGCTTATGCTTACGTGTTACATGAACATGTGTGAGAGTATAAAGAGCATCTGATATAGGTGTGTCTTCCCATTATCATCCCTACCGTGAGATTAAGGTATTGAAAACTATTTATTATTAAATAGTTAAGAAATTATTTTTCTTTTCACCAAAAAAAATGGAATATATTTTCTACTCACTTACAAAATACCAAAAAGTATATGAGAAATTCTTTAACCTTTTCTCATTGAGAACAATTTTCATAGAAAACATTTTATGGTTTCCTTCCCGCCATAGAAGAAAAAGAGCAAACTTATCTAGAGGGGTCAGCTTGCTGGCAGGGAGTCAACTTTGCGGCCTTAGGGTCGCAAGTTCGATTCTCCCCTCCGGATATCGTCCTCCGGGGCACATACATGTGGTAAAGCCTGTGCGCTAAAAGCCGCGTGGGCATGTTGCAGTTTGGGTTCGGTCTCCGCCAAGCCTTGTGGATGGGCCTGTGGGGGGGTCAACCTTGTAGCATTGATCCGTTGGACGCAAGCAGACACTGACCATGTGTGCACATCCCGCGATTTACCTGGTGGTGGGATGCTGAAGGACCGGTCCCATCATCTCCAGGACGTCTGGGTAATACCAGTGAAGTAGTCAGGCGCAAGCCTGGAAACCTGGATTATCAAAAAAAAAAAAAAAAAAAAAAAAATAGAGCAAACTTAAAGTTTACTAGCTAGGCAAAGGTCACGTCAATGTAAAACACACAATAAGAATAGCTACTCTTATCTTATTACTCCCTCTTAATGAAAAATAGTGTTTATTTAGCTATTTGTACCCTCTTGAAAAAATATTAACTTTTAGGTAATAATAGATAATTTGACTAAAAATTTTCTAATTAAATAAGTATTGGATTTGATTATTTAACACTCAATAAGGGAAAATCTGAAAAAGCAAGGTTAATTTTTTTTAATTTAATAATTGGACACTCTTTATTATTCAAAAAATAAAGACTAAATGAACACTTTTTTTAATCCGGGGAGTATATTAATTTTACACTTTATTAATGAGAATTTGGAGGCACAATAAACAGTGTTCATTCTTGCAGAAGACAAATTCATTTTTACATAAAAAGATCATCTATCACTTTCACTAGTGATGTAATTTTTCTTTACAGTGAGTTGAGAACTCATTCATTAAGTACCGTGTTACTGTCAATCTAACAATAATATCATTTAGATTAGTGATTTTTTGGCTCATTTGAATAAAAAAGGTTTAAGATGTTATCATTTTTATTTCAGAAAAAATTGTAAGGTTGACAAAAGTGAGTTGGGCTATATGGAGTGGCATATTCAGAATTTTCATTCGGGGTTTCGAAAAAAATAATAAAAGCTAAAAATAAAAAAATATTATTGTCCCTGAGAATCAAAACTAAGATGCTCGAGATAATTTTGAATACCCTAGACTAGGGGTGTACAACGGGGCGGGGCGGGTCCCAACGGGACGGGACCCGACGGACTGGGGGAGGGCAGGACCGGTCCTCCGGCGGGGACTGGCAGGACCGGTCCTCCGGCGGGACTGGCAGGCCGGGCGGGATCGGGTTTTTTGATTATTTTTTTTGCACTTAATTTTTAAAAATAACAATATACACCTTAATAATTGAACAAGAAGTTTAATAAAAACATCTCAAAGCTTTTTTTGTGCCTCTTATATTATTTAATAGAAATATAATTTTTTTAGTAATACAGTTTCAAAATTGCAACTTTCTGGTGTTGAAAGTTGCAAATAACATAGTAAAATTGTAATTAAAAAAATAACATATTTATCAACACCTTTTCTAGTTTCTTCACAATGTCTTGTGGTTCTTCTGTTGGAATTGGAATTTGTTGGTCAAATTGCTCGACGTCGCTTCCATCTCCGTCGGATAAGATTTCGTTGTAGTTTTCATCGTCTTCTTCGTTGATCTCTCGCTAATGAGTGTATGTGCTCTCCTATTTGAAATATTCCGACAGAAAAGCGCTTTCAGACGCTGTTGATAACGCTTAAATGTTCAACACATCTCGGGCCATCTTTGATAGTGTCGGAAATGTCTTCTGATTCTCCCTCTAGTGTTTCAACAAGTCTTCACGTCCTTCTTCATTGAGGACTGCTTCGTACGGTACAACACCCTGCAAAATAAAAACATCAAACTCGCTAACTTGATTAATAGTGGTACCACTAAACATTCTATGTCTAAGGCATTCAATACTAGCCGCAGAAACAACATGTCTTTTTTGAGGTTGTATTGAAGAAGATGGTATGGAAGCCGGTGGGTTGCTAGCACTTTTTTATTGGTAATGCGTATATACTTTTTTGCATTCATCGTGTATGCTAGACAAAATTTCTTCTTTAGTTGGTTTCTTAGTTGGTTGTTCATTTGGATTTTTTGGAGTTGGATGTGGAAGTACTGATATACAATCATAAATAGTTTCAATAAGTGATTTACAACCGTCTATTTTAATAGTCGGATTTAATATAACACCAATAATATAAATAGCGGGAATAGGAAAAAATATTTTTTAAATTTGATAAACATTTTTAATAGGTGCCTTATAATATGGTTTTCCATATATTCACTAAGTAACAAAAATATTAGAGCTATATAAAATAACATAGTTGAAATAGTATGATAATATATACCAGAAAATTCTTTAGTTGCTTGAAAAATTTTCTCTAAAAATACAATAAGTTCTGAAATTTTTTCCCAATCGTTATCTACAACCATATCAGTTGAATTTCGGTTATGGACGTTAAAAAATAAAGTTATAGGTTTTATATAATCATAAGCAACAAGTAGTTGTTCATATAAATAATTCCACCTAGTCGCTACTTCTTCAGAACTTTTTCTATAAGGTAGTCCACAATCGTGACAAATTTTATTTTTCTATAAGGTAGTCCACAATCGTGACAATTTTTTACATTCTTTTTTTCTTTGTATTCTACTACTTCTAAAAATAAAGTTTATAGCAAATTGTACTTTATTAAGAATGTCTTTAAAAAGTGATAGAGCATCCTTTACAACTAAGTTATAAATATGTCATGCACATTTTATATGAAAATGATTAAGAAAAGATGGAGTTAATAGATCTTTTAAAAGTCTAATAGCATAATTTTTAGAAGAAGCATTATCTAACGTAACAGTCATTATTTTGTCAGTTATACCATAATAATCGCAAACTTGATGAATATTTTCTGTAATAAAATTTCCGGTGTGCCTATCATCAATATATCTATATGCTAAAATATGTTTTTGCATAGACCATTTATAATCTATCCAATGACATGTTACAGTTAAATAATCATGGTCGTTAATACTCGGCCTATATCAGACGTGATAGATACTTTACTAGGAAAATGATATAATGAATAACGTAAATATTGTTGATACTCATGCGCAAATTTTAAAAACGTCTCTCCTAACAGTTGATCTAGGAAAACCGTTAAAAGCAGGATTATACATATCTCTAATGTAATGAATAAAATCAGGAGAGGAAGAAAATGAAAAAGGCAAACCCTCCACCGCAACTAATTTTTCTATTGCTTCTCTATCTCTATGTTTATCGTATTTAGGGTCTACAATTCCCCCCATCATCGGGTTAATTTGACCATGTACTTGGTCCGGGACACTATGTGAACCTTGTCCCGATAAACCTTCTGTCCCATCATGACCTTTTCCCATTTTAAATTTATAAACATTTTTGTAAATTTGGCATCTAACTACTTGATTCTCTTGACCCCTATCAAAAAAATCTCATGCAACAGATTTTAATTTTTGTTGTGTGGGGCCTCGTCTCATGTTAGGGGGGAATATGAGGCGTTTCAGTTTCAGTTTGAGGTGCACTAGTGGGTGTATCATCTAGATTCGTGGGTGTATCATCTAGATTATCTTATAAATAAAGTCTGGTTGAGTTGCAGAATATATCTCTTCGTCTAATGGTATATCATTAAAAAATCTAGTTTCATCTATATGAGTATAATCAATCAAATCATCCTGTCGAGGAATATGATGATTAGAAGAAGTACACATGACCTTGTTACCCCTACTAGAAGAAGCACCCTTACTCTTAAACATACCTATAATCCTTCCATTTTAATTATCCAAATATATAATTAAAGATAATGAAATTAAGTGTGATAATTAAAATAAAGTAACAATAATAATTTAAAGAAGGAAGGAAGGTATCAAACGCTGACGTAACGTCGACGTGTAATCGAGGTTGAAAATTGAAACTTTGTTCGATGGATGATCCTCAAGCTATGCCAACTTTACTCCCAATTTTTTAACTTTGATACAGTTACACAAATGAATAAATAAAATATAATATTTAGTAGGCAATGTAGACTTGTAAAGAGATAGATTGAGAGATTAGAGAGATTGTAGGAAGATTTGTGAGAAAGATGAAGAGAAAATGAGGTATTTATAGTTGAAAATTGAGTTAAAGTGTAAATATATTAACTTAGGGGTTAAAAATAAATATTAAGGGGGGTAGGGGGGAGGCAAAAAATGGTTGTTGCACAACGGCCAAAATATAAAATGGTCGTTGTGCAACGACCATTTTTTGCAAAGGGGAGGGGGCGGGCGAGTGGGGCGGGATGAGCCCATGTCCCGTCCCGGGTTCGAGTCTCATGCCCATTTTTTTAAGGGGGTATCGGGGCGGGGTCAGATTGGGACCAGGCCGACCCGGCCTACTGGCCAGTCCTACCCTAGACCGCTTGAGCTAACCTTTTACATTTGTTCAAATTATTCAAAAGTTACTAATATATATACATAAATACATAAAATCTATCATATATATATATAATATAATTTTTTACCAAGAGTGTTCGAGTGAACACCATGTCCACACTAAATCCGCCGCTCACTTTATGTGTAAGAACTAAGAAGTAAGTTGTTTTTCTGTTGTTAGAGCACTGTTGGATTCTAAATGGACAAAGTTTCTTTCTTGCCAAACAATAAAAGGAGATTTTAAAATTTGAGTTGATTAAATAGGAGTAATATTCATCATCTTCATGATCTTAATATCTTCTTTTAAATTTTAATTTATAACTCAAGATACATTTTTCAGTTATATTTATTTATGTTGTAAAAAAAAATACTGGACTTACGTGCGACGCGCGTGTCCAGGTACTAGTTATATTAAAAGTGAAAACTCATTAAGTTAAAAATTGATTACCAAAATATCCCTTAAAACCCGATTGACCATTTTTTTATCCTTCAAAAAAACTTGCCTTCTTTTTAGATGATTAATAATTACAATTAATTGGAAATTAAAAAGTTAGTTGCAACTGAGATTTTATTTCTTTTACTTCCTATTCTTATTTGAATTTTGTTTTCTTTGCCTTGATTCTTTAAAAGCTACTTTGGTAGTTGGTGTTAGCTTTGTTGTAGAAAATAAAGTTTCTTCCTTGTGATTTATATATATCATGAAAGAGAACAAATTGTAGGGTTCCATCAAATCAATAAAAGAGAACATATGGGGTGCACTTCCTTAACTATAAACTTAAGAAAGTGGGCAGGGATGGGACGGGGATTAGGGGGAAGGGAAGTGGTCATGTCTCATTCCACATCCCGCTATCAGAGGGGACGGGGCGGGTCGGGATGGGGGATTTAGGGAGATTTTTTTTATTATATATATTTAAACACTTAAATAATTGAATAAGATAGTGAAAAAATATCTCAAGGCTAATTGTCTCTTATATTATTTAATAAAAATATAATTTTTTTAATACAATTTCAAAAATTACAACTTTGATTCGTAGTTCAAAAGTTGCAAATCACATAGTAAAATTGTCATTAAAAAAATTACATATGCAACCATACTTTTTCTAATTTTCTGACAATCTCTTGAGGATCTTCTGTTGGAATTGGAATTTGTTGGTCAAATTGTTCAATGTCTCTTCCTGCTCCACCGGATAAGATTTCGTTGTAATTGTAGTCGTCTTCTTTATTGGCATCTGGTTGACCGCACCTTCTACGCTCCGCTCTAATCCAATCTCTATATAAAATTGCAATCTCCAAACTGTCTCCCGCCAATGAGTGTATGTGCTCTCCTATTTGAAACCTTCCAGCAGAAAAAGCGCTTTCAGAAGCTGTAGATGACGCTTGAATATTCAACACATCTAGGGTCATCTTTGATAGAGTCAGAAATGTCTTTTCATTCTCCCTCCATTATTTCAGCAGGTCTTCACGTCCATTTTCATTAGCAATTGATTCGAACGGTACAACACCCTACGAAACACAAACATCAAACTCGCTAATTTGTGAATCACTTGAACCACTATACATTCTATTTCGAAGGCCTTGAATACTTGAAGAAGAACCCGCATATATTTTTATAAGGTTGAAGTGAAGTTGAAGAAGATGGTACAGAAGTCGGTTGATTATTTGCATTTTGCTGTTGGTAATACATATACATAATGTTTGCATTGTATCTGTATGCTAGAAATAACATCTTATTTAGTTGGTTTTTCAGTTGGTTCTGGTGGAAGTATTTTTAAGCATTCATAAATCGTTTTAGTAAGGAAATTACAACCGTCTATTTTAATAGTAGGATTTAATACAACACCAATAAAATAAATAGTGGGAAAAGAAAAAAATATTTTTTAAATTTTACAAACATTTTTTAATAGCTGGAGCGTAAGTTGGTTTTTTCATATATTCATTAAATAACAAAAATATTAGAGCTAATATAAAATAACATAGATGAAATAGTAGGATAATAAATATCAAAAAAATCCTTAATAGCTAGAAAAAAATTCTCTAAGAATACAATAAGTTCCAAAATTTTATCCCAATTATCATCTACAAGCATATCCGAAGGATTTTGATTATGGGCATGAAATAATAAAGTTACAGGTCTTCTATACTCGTGAGCAACAACTAGTTATTCATACAAAGAATTCCACATAGTTGTCACTTCTTCTGGATTTTTCCTATAAGGTAATCCACAATCACGACATATTTTTTTATACTCTTTGCGTCTTTGTATTTTATTACATTTAAAAATAAAGTTGATAGCAAATTGTACTTTATCAAATATGCCTTTAAAAGGTTTTAGGCCATCATTTACAACTAAGTTATAAATATGACATGCACATCTAACGTGAAAAATATCGGGAAAAGATGGAGTAAATCGAGTTTTTAAAAATGTTTACACCATAATAATTACAAGAAGCATTATCTAATGCAATAGTTATAATTTTATTAGTAATTCTATAATATTCACTAATTTCATGAATATTTCTTGAAATAAAAACTCCAGTGTGCCTTTCATCAATATACTATACATTTTTGCATAGACCAATTGTGATCTATCCAATGACATGTAACAGTTAAATAATCATTACCATTAGTACTACGGGTGATGTCAGAAGTGATAATTACTTTTCCATTAAAATGATACAATGCATAACGTAAATATTGTTGATATTCATGTGCAAATTTAAAAACATCTCTTCTAACAGGTAGTCTAGAAAACCGTTAAAAACAAGATTATATGTTTCTCGAATGTAATGAATAAAACCAGGAGAGGAAGAAAATGAAAAAGGCAAACCCTCCACAACAACTAATTTTGCTGAATTTTCTCGTTCTTTGTGTTTATCATATTTCAGACCTATAACTCCCCTCCCCCCGTCATCGGGTTAATACGACCTTGTACTTGGTCGGGGATACTATGTGAACCTTGTCCTGACTCAGAAGGCATTTGCACACCCATTTTTTCGGCCAAGTATTGGTTATACCTTGCTTTGTGAGAGTTTTCCACATGTCTCATTAAACCTCTTGTCCCACCTTGACCTTTTCCAGTTTTAAATTTATAAACTTCGCGATAAATTTTACAAATAGCTAGTTGATTAGGAATGTCCCAATCAAAAAAATCTCATGCAGGTGATTTTAATTTTCGTTGTTTTTGGCCTCTACTCATACTAGGAGGAATAAGAGGGATTCCAGTTTCAGTTTCAGACTCAGTCTGAGCCCGAGGTGGAGTTACACTAGTGGGTGTGTTATCTAAATTATCTTCTAATTCATTTTCTAAATCATAGTCTGGTTCAGATGCAGAATATACCTCATGATCTAATGGTATATTAATATTAACATTAAAAAGATCAGTTTTATCTACATGAGTGAAATTATCGTAATTAGAATTACTAGAAGATGCACCCTCACCCCTGTTATCCCTAATACCTCTACCAGAAAAACGTCAACCTCGTTCCATTATAATTATGCAAATAAATAATTAAAGTTAAGAAAATTAAGTACGATAATTAAAATGAAGTAACAATAATAATTTAAATAAAAGAAGAAACGAGTGTACCAAACGCCAACGTAACGTCGACGTGTAATCGAGGTTGAAAATTGAAACTTTGTTCGATGATCCTCAAACTAGTTGCCAACTTCACTCTCAATTTTTGAACTTTGATAGAAATTAGCAAATAAAATATAATATTTACTGTGCAATTTAGACTTGTAGAGAGATAGATAGATTAGAGAGATGGTAGAAAGATTTGTGAGAAAAACAAAAAGGAAAATGAGGTGCTGACAAATAAGGTTAATGTGTATATATTCGGTCAAAATCATTGTACCACACTTGTTATTGTATATATTCTGTCAAAATCACTTTTTATCCCAGCTTATCTACTGTTCTTCATTAATCGAATCGGAATACTCAATAAGAATTTCTTTGTCCTTTCCTCTTTCAGTTATTTCAATTTGATTCTATTGTTATTTCCAGTACGTTATAACATTCAAATTATCGAAGAATTAATTGAATTTGAATTAATCATGTTGCTTGTAATCTCAATCTTAACAATTTGATTCATTAACATAATAATTAAATTTTAGACTAAACAGTTCATCGCCCATCGTGGAGCCCTAGCAATTGTGATTGATCCAAAATACTACTGATCTTTCAATGATTTTGTGCATGCCATTTTTTCTAAAGTATAGTGGCAGGGAACAAGACTTGGTTAGTGTGCAAAACTTATAGAAATACAAAACGTGGTTGAAGTGCAAAATCTGACAGAAGAATAAAGCAGATTGAAAACGACACAATCGACTCCAGCATGTTCTCTTATGAACACTACACTTCAGTCTAGGGAAGTTTTGCCTCGAGGACATCCTAGTATTGGAAAAGAAAGGACACAATCTACTTTGGAAGACTTCATGGCCCAACAAAAAGATTGGAACAGACGGATCAGTGATGCATTAGTAGCCTTAACCGAGAATATGGACACAAAATCACCTGCACCATTGAGAATGTAATCAACCAGGGATACTCTGAATACTGCACCAGGAAGATTAAACAAAAATGATTGAATATATTACTGAAGTTTAGGAAAAATGACTGAAATTCAGTTATTTTTACCTAAAGTTCAAGCACAAATGACTGAAACTTCAACCATATATGTCTATGGCTGAAATTCAAGGCTTTATCAAACCCAAATTCAGACACCTAACTTCAGCCACTTCATGTCTCGAGTTATTTTGAAGTTAATATTGAATAATAATAAAATATTCTACGTATATTTTGTAATTATTAGTGTTGTATAATTATGGTAGATATAGGATCCCTATTGTATTAGGATTCACATTGTACACACTATATATATTTGTATTAATGAGAAAGACTCCCCAAAGGAGATTAATACAATTCTACATGGTATCAGGAGCAAAAAATCATTCCCTACCTAAAACCTAACTTCGGCCGCCCCTAATTTCCTTTTTCCGGCGTCGAACTGCCAGTATACCGGCAATATACCTCTGATATACGGTGATATACAGCTGCCCAGCTCTCCAATTCTACAAACAGCCCCGTAACCATAATAGATTGGGGATTATTTAAATTGCGCAGTTGAGGAATATTATCGAAATTGTTGGTGAGGTGAGATGTGACGCCTGTATCCATATACCATGTATTATTAGGCTGTTGGAGAGTCAATGGGCCAAAAACCTGGCCCAAATCGGTTGGGGTAGGTCCTGGAGTGGGCTGCCTAATCGCTAGAAATTAGGTTTGATTGTTGTGCCCCATCTGCTGGCTTGGGGCGGGGATGTGGTGTTGCCTGATTATGAATTGCATTTATACCCCTCTGCACCAACCAAGTTGTTATCATATACGATGCAGATTGGGCAGGTTGTTCGGACACGCGACGCTCCACCTCCGGCTATTGTGTGTTCTTAGGGGATAATCTCATTTCATGGTCTGCCAAGAGGCAAATCACCCTATCCCATTCGAGTGCAGAAGCAGAGTACAGAGGCGTTGCCAATGTTGTTGCTGAGATCTGTTGGCTCCGAAACCTTCTTTTGGAGCTCCAGTGTCTCTTGCGTAAGACGTCTATGGTTTACTGTGATAATATATCCGCTATATATTTATCTCACAATCCGGTTCAGCATCAGTGAACCAAGCACATTGAGATGGATATACATTTTGTTCGTGAGAAGGTTGCTATCAGTCATGTTAAGGTGTTGCATGTGCCTTCTTCGTATCAGTATGCGGATATCTTCACAAAAGGACTTCCTAGACAGCTATTCCTCGACTTTAGATCTAGTCTCACCGTCCGACCTCCTCCCACTCCGACTGAGGGGTGTATTAGTGAATAATTATAAAATATTCTATATATATATTTTGTAATTATTAGTGTTGTATAATTATGATAGATATATGATCCTTATTATATTAGGATTCCACATTGTATACACTATATATATTTGTATTAATGAGAAAGACTCCCTAAAAGAGATTAATACAATTCTATGGCAGTAAATAAATTTGCAAAATTTATAAATATTTCAAGTATAATTTAAATAGTGACCCCAAAATAATATATTTGTGCACTTTGCTCCTCCCCCCCCCCCCCCTCTCAAACCTCCACCACCGGAATTATCTGAACGGGTCGACCCTCCCATCCCCTTTGTTTTAGCAACTTATCCTAAAGGTCTCCTCGCCAAGAGCTCCCCGGCGACGACAAAGGAAGTAACCCGTCTGCTGTGGCGGGGCGGTTTTTTTCTTTCACAATAAGACCTGAACGATTATCCCTACCTTCGGTAGCTTACGAGTTTATGTCCCCCTATCAAAAGCACTTTCAGTAGAAAAATGAATTCGTCTCAAATCAAAAGAAGAAGACTCCGCACCTTCAACTAATTCAAGCAATTCGGTCAGTAGAAAAGTCATATCACTGAACATTGGATTATATATAACCTCGTGAACTTTACAACCAATCAATCGAGAGTCTTCTATACATTTAGAAACTTTCTATTTATTCTCATTCCCGAACGCACAAGAAAAGGTAGAACCTTTTGACTTGACGTCATCCTCACATTCCTCCCGTATATCACGGCCCCATAAAAATCTCCTTCAAATTCCATCATAAGCTACTGAAAAAAAGGGAAAACAACATAAACTACCCACTATAGACAAACTATTTACATGAACATGCCCCTCCGTAAATTATTTACACAAGATTCCATAAGGCAAAAACATTCACCCGAGATGCCTTATTTAGGCGGCATCCCTTTTATTTCCCGCCATTAACCCATTACTACATCTTTGCCAACGTGCTTGTGTGAGTGCGTGTACATTTTTTTTTAAAAATTTCTATTTTGTCTTTTTCATTTTTTTCTGTTTTGTCCTTTTGTTTCTTTTCAAAAATTAAAACAAAATATAATGATAAAAATATTTGTTAAGAGTCTCACATTGAAAATGAAATGCGAACATGGACTTCTTATATGAGCTTGAACCTCCCATCACAAGCTATCTTTTAGGGTTGAGTTAGACCCAAGATTCATTCTTTAAATGGTATCAGAGTCAGATTCATTTCAATTCTATGTTCACCGATGTTGGATCCCCAAATTATGTTATTCACGCTCCAGTTAACGGGGTCTGGGCGTGCCGGAGAGTATTAACAGTCCCACATTGAAAATGAAATAGGAACATGAACTTTTTATATGGATTTGGACAATCATCCACTCATAAGCTAGCTTTTGGGGTTGAGTTAGGCCCAAGATCCATTCTTTACCGTATTAGCTAGTTATTTTAGACTAGTAACAATATAAAAATCATTAATTATACTACAGTAACTAAAGAAAATACTAAAGTCACTAGCTTTTGTTTCGAATTCTTCTTTCCTTTTCTTTTCTTTTCTATATTTCATCTTTTTCTTTTCTTTAATTATTTTTAAATATAAAAATAAAATATGGAAATAAGTATAAAAACTAATTATTTTTAAAATATTTTTCATAAAAAGATTAAATAATTAGACTACAATAAGAAGTAAGTAAGAGAAATGCAAAAGTCAATAGCTTATTTATTAAATTAACAGAAAATACATTTTTATAAAAGTAATTCTTATGCAAATGGAAAAAAAACTTATATCTAAAATATGGGCCTATTTTTTGTATTTTTTTCAAAACTAAAATTTGCTAAAATGATAAAAAAAAATACTAAATTATACTCTTTTTGTTGCATTTTTCTTTTATAATTTTTTTCTATTGAATGAATGAACTTGTCCTTTATGAATGAATCAGTCTTCTGACATAACTCTTTAATATATGATATATACCATGTGGGTATCATAGATGATTGAAGAGTGTTTTTATTGAAGAATGAATCATTCCTGCATAACACCCTGCCAATATATGATATATACCTTTGTGGCATCACAAAGGACTAAGTAATGTTGAATTTATATGATATATACAATGTCAGTATCATAGAGGATTAGGTTGTGTTTTCTTGAAGAAATGAATCAATCCTCCATGATACCATGTCAGTATATGATATATATCATGTAAGTATCATAGAAAATTAAAGAGTGTTTTTCTCGAAGAATGAACCAATCCTCTATGATGCTTTGCAGTATATGATTATACCATCTGAGCATCATAAAAGATTTGAGTAATGTTGGATTGAAAAGTGTTTCATTGAAGGACTGCAATTGTCCTGCATGATACCATATCAATATATTTTTATACCATGATGGTATCATGAAGGACTATTGAAAAGTGTTTCGTTGAAGAACTACAACATTCATGCATGATACCATCTTAGTATATTTTTATACCATGATGATATCATGGAGGACTAGAGACTTTTATTCAAGGACTTCAGAAGTCCTTCATGATATCAGCATGATATATACTATCTTAGTATATTTTTATACCATAATGGTATCATAGAGGACAGTTGAGGAGTGTTTCATTGAAAAACTGCAGTAGTCCTACATGATACCATCTCAATATATTTTTATACCATGACAATATCATGGAGGACTAGGGACTTTTATTCAAGGGCTTCAGCAGGCTTCATGATACCATCATGGTATATATCAGCTCAATATATTTTTATACCATGATAGTATAACAGAGGACAGTTGAAAAGTGTTTCATTGAAGGACTTCAACAGTCCTGCATGATACCATCTAAGTATATTTTTATACTATGATGGTATCCGGGAGGACTGTTGAAAAGTGTTTCGTTGAAGGATTGTAGTCATGTATGATAACATCTCAATATATTTTTATACCAGGTGCGTATCATAATATACTGTAATAGTATACTTCAACTGCTACTGATTTGATATACTCTATACTAGAATAAATTGTTTTTTGAGAAATAAAAAATAAAATAAATAGAAAAGATTATATATAAGCTATCCAATTTATTGAAAAAGATAAAGGAGCCAAAACGTTTGTAGAATTAGATTATGATAAAATAAATAAAAAATAATTTGAAAAAAATACAATTAAAAAGGAGAAAAAATAAATGAAAATCATCTCAAATTAAAAAATAAATAGAAAAAGATGAATGAAATTAGATCATGGAGATAAATAAATAAATAAATAAAATTTAAAAAGGAACAAGTAAAAAGGAAATGAAAAAATGAAAAAAGAAGTTAGAATTAAATATATAATCAGATTATGGTGAAAAAGAAAATAAAATACAGTATGAAAAAATAAATGAACAAAAAAGAGAAAAAATAAAATAACAAAAGAAAGAAAAAAAGATAAGAAGTAGAGAAATAAAAAGGAAAAGAAGAAAAAAGAGACAATTAAATAGAAAAGAAGAAATAAAGAAAATAAAAAAGAAGGAAAATAGAAAAAAAATGAAATTAAAGATGTTACAATTAAATATGAAATTAGATTATGGTGAAAAAAGAAAATAAAGAATATTATGATTTGAAAAAAAATAAATGAAATTAAAAAGAAGAAAAAAGAAAAAAAGGAGAGAAAATAGGAGAAAAGAAGTAAAGAAGGAGAGAAATAAAAAATAAAGGAAGAAAAAAGAGACAATTACCTACAAAAGCTACAAGGGCACTAAGGGTAAATAGTTTTTGGGGTATGAAAGTAAGAGGAACATGAAAGGGTAATTATTTTGTGTTTAGGGGCATTATTATTTTCCCAAAAAACAATCCATCATAAGTTGCACTGGCCCGTACTGATTTCTGCACCGTATATCCCCAATTACCTTACCCAAGCCCAAGTGGATCCAGATAACAGGCCCAATTCTGTATTCTCTTAGGATAGTTCATAGTTATCAGACTCTTGCCAGGTAAATTCACGGCCTGTTAGCACTCCTGCTGGATTTCATTGGATACGCAATAGTTACACATTTCTGATCGGTATAAAATAATTATATTTCCTTGTATAAAATATATTTTTTATATTAATATATATATATCAGTTATTATTTTAATGGGCGAATATACAATGTAAAAATCCTTTTTTTTTCGCAACTTGGTTCAGCAATTAACTATCCGTTTTGTTGCATTATCCCCTTGGTATTTATTTTTTCTGAGCCATTTTTTTTTTTGCTGAGCCATTTGTTATTTGATTATTAAATGAAAAGGAGACCTGATTTCCATTTTTCATTACTGATTGAAAAGTGCAATGTACCCAGGATGAAGTTTGATTAAATACGAGGTTTAAAATATTAACATGACTTGTAAAAGAGATGCAAGTATCCCAAAATTCATTATCATATTGAAGAACTCCTCTTTTTACAACAATTTATACTCGGAAATCGGAACTATAAATTGAATTAGGATAGTGAAAGCTAATAATTTTACGTGGTATGACTTGTAAGAAAATTTTGTACCATTCCTATTTTCTAACAGATTTAATAGTATATACCGTATATTTGGTGGAAATGGGTCAACTGGACTCTTTATAGTTTGAAAAGAAAAAAATAATGCTATAAGTTTTTTTTAGGGTGGTGGTGGTGGGGGGGGGGTATTATTTCAGATATTTTATTCGTAAAAGTAAACATTTCTTATAAAAAAAATATGGTCATAAAATCAATTGATCCGTATTATTTATAATAATGTGATCCGTATATTTGTAATAACGTTTCATCCATACTGTAACTTTGGCTTATCTAGCCACCGGGAATGCAATTGAGTAGTATCTGTCATAAAATTAAATTCATGCAAATAATAAAAGTCACTCACGTCACGTAACACTCAATTGGTTTCCCATATCCCTGCAAATAGCAATGAGAGTTAATGGCATTTCCTATTTTATTTCTTGATATATATATAATTGAAAAAAACTAAGATTCTGATAGAAAGAAAATCTTTAATTTGCTAATAACACAGAGCAGTCATTTCCATTGTGGTCCGTCACAGCCTACTTTGGTGACCCTAGCTTTCTCATGCATTTTTTGGGACCATATATTTGAAACACTTCTTAATAACTTACTCTCTTAAATAACACAATACACAATTTCGAATTTATTCAAACTTGGAAAAAAGTGTAAAGTTGTTACATATATATATATATAGGACCACATGCATTGTCAATTGTCATGTATGGAGTTGGATAGTCATACAATTACAAACAAGTTTACATTAATCTAATTAATAGAATATTTCCCAATATTCTTTCATTAATTTCATTAATTATATATCTCCTATTTTAGGTAAAATTATAATTCTTTTGTAATTAGGTTAATTAGTTGTATCAAAGTAAATATTCTTGTAACTTTATATATATTGTAAATCATTCATCAATAAAATCAAGAAACATATTCCTTTATGGTATCAGTAGCCTAAAACTACAAACCCTCCCCTAGCCGCCGATACACCTTCTCGACCGCCTTTTTTTTCCACGTCGATACCTAGCTCACGTCGGAACCATAGCCGCCGACCTTTCTCGGTCGCCCCCTCTCTTTTCCCCACGACAGAACCCTAGTTTTTCCAGCTATTCTCCGTCCCTCTTCCTCCTAAATTTCCTCTTTTATGGTTGATAAAACCAAATTCATCCGGCACTTGCCGTAAACAACATCAAAACCTGCATCCCTGTGACTCTTGAGATGGAAAAGGGTCAATACTCCTCGTGGGCGGAGCTTTTTAAGATCCATTATCGTGTTTACGAAGTTATCGACCACATCACCCCTCCTGCGCCGAAGTCCACAGACGTACCATCGGCTTTGACTTCTGATGATGCACTCTGATCTCGTTTGGACGCAACCGTCCTCTAGTGGATATACGACACGGTATCTAATGATCTGTTGCACGCCATCATTGAGACCGATGTCACTGCCCGTCAAACGTGGGAACGTTTGGACAATATTTTCCACGACAACAAAACTCAATGAGCGTTATACCTTGAAAATCAGTTCATGGATGTTCATCAGGACGATTTACCAAACGTGTCTGCCTATTATCAAGAACTCAAGATGCTTGCCGATCAACTCTCCAACGTCGGCGCAACAGTCACTAATCAACGATTGGTCATGCAATTCATTGCAGGTTTGAACGAATCTTATGACGGTGTTGCCACCATCCTTCAGCAATGCACGCCGTTACCTTCGTTTTATGAGGCCCGTTCGAAGCTTATCCTTGAGGAAACTCAGAAAATCAAGCGCAGCACCACTCGGGCTAGCATTGCTGACGCCGTCCTCACCACTACCGTCGGGCCCTCCTCGATGGCAGGGCCTCCCAATCCGACAACCAGAACCGTCGGCTAGAGGACCCGAAACAATCCACTTTCTCCCTAATAACTGCCGGAGCAGGCAGTCCGACAAGGGTCGCGCCAAAAGATATTTCAGCAACAACAACGGCGTGAAGGAAAGTACCCGTCTGCCGGAAATAGCCAGCATCGACTGTGGTTGTGGCAACAGTCTCTGCCATGGGTTGCCTACCCGCCGTGAGCCATTTGGGCCCTACCGTCATGGGCCTCCCCCCATTGCCCATATACGACATCCTTGTGGACTCCACCTCAGAACCAACAGATCTAATCTGACATACTTGACCCATGTCTACAACAGGCTTACACAGCACAGGCCCCCCGCCATCGACTTATACACCGACTGACATTGAGGCAGCTATGATCACAATGTCACTCAACACTCCAGACTAAATTGGTATATGGACACAGGCGCCACATCTCACATGACGGCATTACAAGATACTCTCTCGTCTTATTCTAATTTGAGTAATTTAAATCTGAATATTATTGTTGGTAGTGGACAAGGCATTCCCATCCGTGGTTATGGTTATTCCTCCCTATCCCCACCACGTTTCATAACTAATAATAATGTTTCCCTTGACTATGATCTTTTGGTTTTACTGTAAAGGATTTTACGATAGGAAGACGAATAATGAGATGTAACAGCATCAGAAATCTCTACCCTATTTCAAACGCCGTCAATAATCCAACCTCAGTTCCCTCAACATTTGATGCTCTTTCGTCTTCCTTATGACATTCTAGATTAGGACATCCGGGAGACTCTGTTTTACGCTCACTTAGGAAAAATAATTTTATTAATTACAACCGTATTTCTAGGACTCCTATATGTGAATCTTGTGTTTTTGGGAAACATATCAAATTACCATTTTCTGCATCCACAAACTGTACTTTAATGCCTTTTGATATCATATATAGTGATTTGTGGACATCCCATATTTTGAGTACGACTGGCCAATTGGAAATAAATCCCAGGTCTACCCCGTTTTTTCTTCATTTAGTGCTTTCGTAAAATACAATTTGAAAAGAGCATTAAATATTTTCAATGTGACAATGACAGGGAATTCGATAATAACAAATTCAAACAATTTTGCTTCAAAAACGATCTTACCCTTCATTTTCCCTACCCTCACATATCCTCCCAAAATGATAAAATCGAACGGAAAATCTGAACCATAAACAACCTCATTCGTGCCCTACTTGCTCACGCTTCAATTCCCCATCAATTCTGGCATTACGCACTCTCCACGACCACCTATCTCCTAAACATAATCCTAAATAAGTCTCTAGTTCAACGGTTGCCCACCCAAGTTCTATTTCATAGGAACCCCTCCTACCAATACTTGCGTATTTTTAGATATCTTTGTTACCCTCTCCACCCGACCACTCACAAACTCCAACAGTGGTCTTCCCCGTGTGTGTTTCTAGGTTACTCTGCAATCATCGTGGTTACTCCTGCTATGACTTATCGAGCCGTATAATTATTATTTCACGTCATGTCCTATTTGATGAGTCTCAATTCCCTTTTGCCTCTCTACACTCGCCACATCGACATTCCTATGACTTCTTAGATGGTGGTTAAACCCTCTTCTAATTCACTATTTACATAGTCTGCCGTCCCAGACACCGGCACCCGCCACCACCTCGGTTAGTCCGGGACTAGCTGCCCACCCGGTTCTACAGACGGTGGCCCAGAACTGCCTGCCTCAGGGTGATTCCACAGCCACCTCTTAGCAAATTGAGGTTCAGCCAACCAGTACCATCCTTGCCCTTTCTCCTCTTCCCCCCGCGGCAAACCCCCCTCCCGTAGCGCATCTTAAGACACACTCTCGGACTATGGAAACATATGCCATGCACAGAATTCATAAACCTAAACGGATGTTTAACCTTTCCATTTCAGTTGTCATTTTCCCTGTCCCTCGTAACCTGAAGGATGCCTTGTCTGACCCTAATTGGAAAGCCGCAATGATTGACGAATATAATGCTCTCATTGATAATAAGATATGGGACCTAGTACACCATCCACATGATGCTAATATTATTCATTCTATATGGATTTTTAGACATAAAAAGAAATCAGTTGTCCCTTTCCCTCGTAACCTGAAGGATGCCTTGTTCGACCCTAATTGGAAAGCTGTAATGATTGACGAATATAATGCTCTCATTGATAATAAGATGTGGGACCTAGTACACCATCCACATGATGCTAATATTATTCATTCTATATGGATTTTTAGACATAAAAAGAAATCTGATAATTCTTTTGAGAGGTACAAGGCTCGTCTTGTAGGTGATGACATGTCTCAACAGGTAGGAGTGGACTGTGATGAAACGTTCAACCCGGTCGTAAAGCCTGCAACCATACGGACAGTCCTCAGAATTACCATATCCAAGTCTTGGCACATTCATCAGCTTGATGTCAAGAATGCCTTCTTACATGAGGATCTTCATGAAATGGTATATATGCATCAGCCTATGGGTTTCAGGAATCCTATTCATCCGAATTATATGTGTCTGTTGCGGAAATCGCTCTATGGACTGAAACAGGCTCCTCGAGCATGGTACTAGCGGTTCATCGATTATGTTTTCTCTATCAGTTTTTCACACAGTAGATCTAATCATTCCATGTTCATATACAACAAGGGTACATACATGGCTTATCTATTATTATATGTTGATGACATCATCCTCACCACATCATCTGATGCTCTCCGCCAGTCTATTATGTCTCTCATTTCCTCTGCGTTTGCTATGAAAGATCTAGGCCCTTTGAGTTATTTCTTGGGCATCTATGTCACTCGACATTCTGGCGGCCTATTTCTATGTCAGAAGAAGTACACCGAAGAGATCATTGACCCTGCAGGCATGGCATCTTGCAAAACACCCCACACATCCATAGACACCAATTCCAAGCTCAGTGCTGATTCCAACCCTTCATATTCAGACCCGACCCACTATAGTAGCCTGGTTGGGGCCCTACAATACCTCATATTCACGAGACCATACATATCCTATTTCGTGCAACAAATCTGCTTGCACATACATAGTTCGACGGAAGCACACATGCATGCCCTCAAACGTATTTTACTATACATCCAAGGTACACTTCTCTTCAGATTACATTTATACTAGTCTTCACTCACTGGTCTCACTGCCTATTTTGATGTTGACTGGGGTGGATGTCCTGACACCCGATGCTCCATGTCTGTTTATTGTGTTTTCCTCATTGATAACCTATTATCTTGGTCTTCTAAAAGGCAACCTACACTATCCCGATCTAGTACAAGAGCAGAATACAGAGGTGTTGCCAACGTCGTCTCTAAGTCTTGTTGGATCCGTAACCTTCTACTTAAGCTTCACTACTCGATTTAAAAGGAAACACCGGTCTACTACGATAATATTAGTGAGATATATCTTTCTGGTAACCCCGTCCAACATCAGTGCACTAAATATATTGAGATAGACATTCATTTCGTTCGCGAAAAAATGGCTCGTGGTCAAGTTCGTGTCCTTCATATTCCTTCCAGATATCTGATTGCGACATCTTCACTAAAAGACTTTCGCGCATACTACTTGATGATTTTTGAGCCAGTCTCAGTGTTCGAGAACCTCTCGCTTCGACTGCGGGGGTGTAATAGAATATTTCCCAATATTCTTTCATTAATTATATTAATTGTATAACTCCTATTTTATGTAGAATTATAATCCTTTTGTAATTAGTTTAATCAGTTACCTAGTTTGTATCAAAGTAAATATTCTTGTAACCTTATATATATTGTAAATCATTCATCAAGGAATACATTCCTTTACTTATTGAGCTTCCATGAACACGACATATATATCATTGTGTTAACACTCAAAAATACTTTTAGTATTTTAGCAAAATCAAGTGGCAGCCGAAAGTGAAAACCTGAAAATGAGCAGGCAACAGAATTTATGTCGATAACCGAACTGACTCGTAGCCGAATATATTAGTCCTAGCCCTTGGCTAGAAAAGCTTCATCGACTATTTCAGTAACATGGCTGAGTCATAATTCCAAGGAACGACTAAGACTCACACATATTTGGACGCCTCGAAGACCAAGTCAAAATACCTTCTAGACCCCCAAGAAATGGAAACAAGCTGTCAACAGCTAGAAGGAAGTGCCGTCAGTCGTGAGAGAGGAAATCAAGGAGCAAAATCGGCACCACCTCTTCATAGTTGGCTAGTGGATTTAGTGGCTAACATAGGGGGATCACGTTTTATTTCTTGTAGTTTAAATATAGGATCATTTTTACAGAATAAAGGACAATCCAACCAATCAAAAAACTAATTTTACGTATCTTCATTCAATATTTATTGTCTTTATTGCATTCTAGTTGTATTTATGTTTCTTACCACTTAGTTTATTCAATCACCATCCTAACGCTTTCTGGAGTAGTTGGGGAACCCATTGCTGAAAGTTAGAGTTCCGCTTCCAACCCAAATCGCTTAGTTAAGTAATTAATTTGTCATCCGATTTCGCTAGCTGATAAAACGACAAATATTTTGGACGGGAACAAATTTGGCATGCCCAGTGGGACCATAGGTGACCTCATAACAAAGTTTGATTCTCCAGGTCAGTATCACGCTTAGCGTATGCGCCTAAGGTCTGGTAAGAAAATAAACCCAAAGTCCAGTCCACATCCTAAACAGAATCCAGAAGGAACAGCTAGCCACCATTTTCGTCGAGTATGCCTACATCGGTTGATACCTCTCCACTTTCTCCATCAACCCAAGCTGTGCGTGAACTTAACCAATCTGAAGGTCCAACTGTCATGACCACATAATTCATTAGACAACAGATTGACTTAGGCATCCACGACATTATGCACTAGTTTTCAAACAGTTGGCTGACATTGTCAAGTCAATGGTGCATAATGAGGTTCAGCAAGCGAGGGAACTGGAATCCAATCGACTGCATCCAGGAGAAGGTTAGGCTAGTTTTTCCATCCCTTTGACAAGTGGTGTTGTGCAACACACAACTGTGACTCCAGGTATTGTTCCTCAGCCGAATGTGTATCAGTCAGTACCTATTCAAGTTCAGCCAATAATACACCTAGGAGCACAAGCCTAGTCACTTGGTAACCAGTATACTATATGGTTTCCACCAAATGCTGGGGGGTAAACTGTGCCATTCGACCAAATGAGTCTGCAATATGGGCTGATCAATATGGCTCGGAGACCAGTTCAGGCATCTGGACAACTTGGTTTGCCACTCGTTTTGCCTTACGCTCTTATAAATGGCCCTACGGTACATGCGACCTATGTTGGCCAACCAAATTAGCAACTGGTGGCCCCTAGCTATGACCTTGCCCGGCTATCTGGTGACGCTGTCTACAACGGGGCACCATTCCAGCAGTCACAATCGGTACCCAATCCATACCATCCAGGAAGCGCAAACTTTCTAAGAATGGCTAATGTCTGGGGAGAACCGACATGGAACACTGTTCCACCGTATCCTTAAGCTCCATCGGCTGTTCCAGGAGCTCAGGTTGCAGGCTTTGGTGGCTATGCCCAACAACAACAATGGGGATATACCCTACCTATTGGTAATAGCCAACATAATACCTACAACTTTCAAAACCCTGCTCAACAAGGTACAGAATGGAGGCCACCAGTTCAGAACGCCTACCAGCCGGTTCCAGTTGAGAATCGGCAGGGGACTTCATAGCTGATGAACCTTGAAACTATCGCAAATACCATGAAGAAATACTTTGGCATCCAACTGAAACCCTTGGACAAACCTATTTATAGGAAGCCCTACCCCTATTGGGTAGATCGGGTAGCATCATTGCCAAGAGGCTTCAAAATGCCTGACTTCGCCACCTTCTTGGGTGATGACGACAAACCTGCCATTGAGCACATCAGCAGATTTACCGCCCAATATGGCGAAGATGCCCAGAACGAGTATCACAAGCTGCAGTTATTCCCCCTTTCTCTAACTGGAATAATATTTTCCTTGTACTCATCCTTGACTCCCGACTCCGTAAAGAGCTGGGCTGACATGGAGCGTTGTTTCCATAATAGATTTTATTAGCCCCAACTTCAGGTCATTGTAACCGACCTGACGAATCTCAAGCAACAGGTCAATGATTCGGCTATCGATTACATCGAGAGATTCAAAAAGAAGGTTGAGAAATGCACTGTACACTTCCCTGAATTTGAATGCGCCCACATGATAATCAACAACATGCATCCTCAGCTAAAGAAGAAATTAGTGGGATAATTCTGCTCTGCCTTAAGCCAGTTAGCCGAGATGGCTAGCCAAATAGAGCAGTATATCCAGGAGAAGGAGAAAAGAAGAGCTAACCGGAACCGAGGCTCCCATTTGGTATCCATTATTGAGGCAGATGAGTCTAACTCAGATTCATCCGATTACACGGCAGACACAATGGTTGCCGAGATTATCAGGGGTAATGTTTATTCTTGTCCAGCCTTGAGAGCTACTAAAGGCAAGGAGATGAGTTCAACTGATGACAGGGTCGGTTACTCGTTTGACATTACAAAGGCAAAATCAGATCTTTGATCATCCTCTTAAAGATAAATAGATTCGGTTGCTTGATGGTCATAGGATTCCATCTGCTGAAGAACTCAATGATACGAAGTACTGTAAGTGGCACAATTCATATAGCCACGCTACTTCTAATTGTGTGGTCTTCAGGAAGGCAATTCAAAAGGGCATCAAGGAAGGTAGGTTCAAGCTAGCCGATAAAAGCATAACTGAAATGTCTGTTGATACTGATCCCTTCCCCGCAGTACCGATATATATGGTATCATTTGCCAAGCCAGATCAATTGAAGGATGTCAAGGGGAAACATTCGATGAGAAATATATGGGTTCCAAAGAAACCTACTGGTAAGGAGGAGGACACAAGGACCTCTGTGTTTGATCGGCTAGGCAGCTTACGTGACGTTTATGAGGACACGGACAAGAAGCTAACTAGAAACAATTTTTATGGCCGCCCTTATAAACCAGAGCATGTTGCACGGGAACATCACAAACAGCACCTAAAGTTCAGAAGGGACCCAACAGACCTCAGGCGCAGGCTTGGGGGGCAAGCATGGGAACCAGTTGATGAGAAGCCAAGTGTACCCCAGATAGGTGAAGAACCATTCCCCATAGATAAACAGAAGGTGGCTGAGTTCAACATAAAAGTAGGCATTTCTTCCTTGTGTATCATAGTGATGGATGAAGGCCAGTTGACATCCCGGAGGATGATCAAGCCAACCGCCAATATAGAGGAAGGAATGTGGTTCATCAATCAGGCTTTTGGAAATAAAGAGGCACCACCGGGTGTCGTATCCAGGACTCAGAAAAGAATGATGCAGTGTGCCAAAGCCTTGCGCAAGATGAAGTTAGCTTTGCACATGATATCCAGCGTGAGGCAGCTGATAAGCAAGAATGGGCATTCGGCTCAACCTCTTCAGAGATGGTGCCGCATGAAGGAGAAGCTTTGGACCAACTAGAGCTGAATATACAGCCGGGTGACGACCCGACAGACGAACCACGACAGGAGACTACGGTCCTGAATAAATCCCCAACCGAGACGGTTCCACAGAGCGCGCAAAGGATCCAGGCATTAGAACCCAGCTGGTTCCTATATGCTTCCAGGAGATGGAAGATATTAACTTCTCGTCAACCGAATTGGATGAGGTAGGAGACTCCATTCTTGATTTATTTAAGCATGATTCAGTCGATGAGATTTGGGCAACTATTGAAATGGTCAGCCTGATCCCATATGAGTTCTGGGCCGGCCGCTCTAAGCTAGATAGCCTAGAAGGTGATGTGTGTGTGGAAGACACTGAATGGGCGACATTAGCTGATACCACGGTTATGGACGCTTTGAGCACTGTATTTGGTGCACCTACGGAAGAGATGGTTAAAAACCTCAAACTCCTCTATGTTAAGGCTTACATGAATGACAAAGCTTTCAGTCGAGTGTTCGTCGACAATGGGGCTGTGCTGAATGTGATGACGTTGATTAATTTGAAATTCCTTAACAAAACCAAGGAGGATCTCATCCTAACTAATATGAAAAGGGCTAGCTTTATGGGAGAGGCCTCTGAAGCTTTGGGGATCTTAGTAGCAGAAATCACCGTAGGTCCTAAGACGGTCAAATCTGCCTTCTTTGTGATAGACGGCAAGCCGTCCTACACCATCATGTTGGGCAGAGATTGGATTCATACCAGCTGATGCCTTTCTTCCACGATGCATCAAAAACTCATTTTCTAGGAATGAGACAACATAGAAATCGTCCCAGCCGACGATAACCCATTTCAAGCAGGGGTTAAGAACTTGGAGGCTGTCTTATATTCACCTTATGTGGCTTCCATAGCTGTAGTGTAGCAATATGAAGAAGGATCTTGGGAATACTACAATCTTACTCCATGAGGTTTTGAAATAAAATAATTAGCCGAACCACGGCTTACCTTGGAAGAGTTAGATGATTGAGGAGACCAAAATCATACGTGATATGTGGCATCAACTGACTGCTTTAAGTTCTTAAGCAAGGATAGATGAGGCATCACAGGCAGAGAACTACAACGGAGAACCAACACTGGCAGCCAATAACATTGAGTTACTGATGAAACTTGAATCACCCATAAGAAGGGATATGCCTAGTTTTGAATCTCATGATCCCTTGGAAGATATCAACTTGGGTACTAAGAAAGTCCCTCAGCTAACACGTATCAGTGGTTTGCTGAAGGAGGAGGATAAACAAAGCATGACAGCTCTTCTACTGTAGTATAAGGACTATTTCCCATGGGATTATCATGAGATGCCTGGGTTGGCATGTACTTTGGTAGAGCATATATTGCCAATCAAGGAGGGTTTCACACCTCATAAACAATCGCCCAGAAGATATCATCCTCAGTTGATGCCTCAAATTAAAACCGAGATTGAATGACTGCTGAAGGTCGGGTTCATCAGAATGACTAGGTATGTGGAATAGTTGGCAAACATTATGCCAGTCAAGAAGAAGAATGACAAGGTTCGGGTATGTATTTATTATATGAACCTAAATCTAGCTACTCCCAAAGATGAATACGTCATGCCTATAGCCGATATGATAGTCGATTTGACGGTCGCTAACGGTATGCTGACATTCATGGATGGATACTCCGGCTATAATCAGATAACAGTAGCCAATGAGAACATTCACAAGACTGCCTTTAGGTGTCTAGGATCCTTGGACATTTACGAGTGGGTAGTCATGCCGTTCGGTCTGAAGAATGCTGGTGCTACTTATTAGAGGGCGATGAACACTATCTTCCATGATTTGATCGACAAGACTGTGGAGGTCTACATTGATGATGTGTTGGTAAGGTCTAAGGACTTCAAAGATCATTTAACTGATCTGGAACAAGCACTAAAAAGAATGAGGATTCATAATCTTAAAATGAATCCAACCAAGTGTTCGGATTATCGGCTGGCAACTTCCTTGGCTTCTTGGTACATAAGAAAGGTATTGAGATAGATCATAACAAAGATCGGACAGTAATGGAGTCTGCACCACCCAAAACAAAAAAAGAGTTACAAAGCATGTTAGGGAAGATCAACTTCTTAAGGAGGTTCATATCTAATTCGGCTGACAAAATGAAGGCTTTCTCAACAACCGCACTCGAGTTAATGTAGGGGGGCAATTGTTAACACTCAAAAATACTTTTAGTGTTTTAGCTGAATCAAGTGGTAGCCGAAAGTGGAAACCTGAAAATGAGTAGGCAACATAATTTTAAGTCGATAACCGAACTGACTCATAGCCGAATCTATTAGTCCTAGCCCTCGGTTAGAAAAGCTTCATCGGCTATTTCGATAACATGGCTGAGTCATAATTCCGAGGAACGACTGGGACCCACATATATCAGACGCCTCGAAGACCAAGTCAAAATACCTTCTAGACCTCAAGAAACGGAAACAAACCGTCAACAGCTAGAAGGAAGTGCCGTCAGTCGTGCGAGAGGAAATCAATGAGCAAAATTGGCATCACCTCCTCATAGTTGGCTAGTGGATTTAGTGGGTGATTTAGTGGCTAACATAGGGGGATCACGTTTTATTTCTTGTAGTATAAATATAAGATCATTTGTACAGAATAAAGGACAATCCAATCAATCAAAAAACTAATTTTTACATATCTTTATTCTATTTTTATCGTCTTTATTGCACTCTAGCTGTATTTATGTTTCTTACCACTTAGTTTATTCAATCACCATCCTAACGCTTTCTGGAGTAGTTGAGAAACCCATTGCTGGAAATTAGAGTTCCGCTTCCTGCCTAAATTGCTTAATTAAGGAATCAATTTGTCATTCAATTTCGTCAGCCGATAAAACGGCAAACATTTCGGACAGGAACACATTGTACTTTCACTAATCATCTTTCATAATGATAATCAACTCGTCTTTCCTTGTCATTTTCTTGGATTTTCTGTCTAATAAAAAGATGCATTGAGTATCAAATTATCATCTTCTCCTATATTTTGGGGTGTCAAAAATTAACTCATAAAAATATGACATGTTCAAATTCGGGCGGATTAATGACCTGCTCATTTATTAACTCACTCATCTGGATCGATCCATCCAGATTCAGCTCATTTAAAAGTTGAGTTAATTTAAGTTAAGTATCACTACTAAAAAATCTCTATTATTTTCCCACTGATTTCCACTGAATTAGTGGCTATTTTCCACTGAATGTCTGTGAGAAAAACATAAATAATAGTGTTTTCACATGAAAAAAGTAGGAAGTTTCTAGTGTTTCAATGAGAACCTGTTTCCTACCATGTGTTATCCCAGTGATCAGCTGGTTCGGTGGGAATAAGGTGAGAAGATCATGTTTTATAGCACAAATTTTTCACTGACTGTCGGTGGGAAAAAAATCTCTATTTCTAGTAGTGTATGCAGTCCAAATTAACCCATAAGAAACCTTATTGAAATACTTAAAAAATAATAATTTTAGATTCAATATATTACTTTTAGAACTCTTATCTTTTAATATTTTGGAAGTACTCAATCAATTGGAAAGCTAAGGGTTGTTGACTGATCACTTTCTAGCTAGTTTCTGGCCTTAAAATCTATTTAGAGCTCAGTAGAACTATATATAGTTAGGTTCAGGTCTCTCCATTACAAGCTTCAAAGTTGTTAGGCTAGACTAGGGCTAGGCTAGGAAGATGATCATATGATAATCATTTGACATACTGATAAAGCTTCATGTATAGCTCATTCAATTCTAAGGTGAAAATGTAATTGTATAAACTAAATGTTGGAAATTTGCCTTTGGCGGGAGTTGCGACCGACCAACTTTAACGGCTTAAACACTAGTGTAACGTATGTTGGAGAATCCGGTTCTTCACACATGCATGATCTACTAAGTACGTAGATAACCGTAGGGCCAAGAATCGTCAAATTTCATTGAGAAATGAAAGAGATATTGGTTCACGAAGTAAGGTGTTTGAAGCATGGAAAGTGTGGTATTGTGTGTAATTCTCCCACATCGGTAGAAGAAGAAAGAATTGTTGTGTATATAATACTTGAAATTGGTTTGGGGTTTGGGACCCCAAGGGGTATCCCATGTGTTTAAAGGAGGGAGGACCTAGATGTGCTTCAGTTCAAGTAAAGACCACACGCGCGCCGCCGCCGCCCGCCCGTCCGGTTCCGGGTTCCGGGTTCCGGGTTCTCGGGTTCACGGGTTCACGGGTCGTGGGTCGTGGGTCGTGGGTCGTGGGCTGTGGGCTGTGGGCCTTCTGATATTATCTTTTTGGGCCAGAAAACTTTGCCGAAGTACGTTTGATCCCGAAGTTTCGTACGTACGATTTGAACCGAATTCTTTCGATGTACTTGTTTGGTCCCGAAGTTTCAAGATGTACAGTTTGGTCCCCGAAGTTTCAAGATGTACGGTTTGGTCCCCGAAGTTCGAATTTCGATGGTCAAAACGAAACGTCAAGCACTCAATTCGGCCATTTATTTTGGCTGAATTACTCCTCCTATAATGGCCAAATCCGTTGGTTCTTTCACCATTTATGTTGGTGACTTTACTACCTCCATAATGGCCATTATTTGGCTATTATGGGGGCAGTTTTCAGCCCCTCCCTCACCTATATAAACACACCCTTACACCATTGTTGAGCACCAAAAAGAACAGAAAAATAACAGTTCATAAAGCTCACGAAAATACACAACAAAAACAGTTTTCTTCCTACAACTTCCAAGCATCATTTCGTTACTCAATATTCTTCACGGTAGCTCTTGAGTTTCCTTTGCTCAAGGGTTCCATTGCTGTTTTATCTTGGGAGACAAATTGTCCAGGACGTATAAAGGATACATACGGGGCAATATTGTCTTAAGGACAGAGTGCCACACTCGACTCAGCATAAACCAGTTTCCATTTTTCAGTCTTCAACAAAATCGTAATTTCAATTTTGTTGTTATATTGTAATTTTCAGATTTCTAGTCGAAAATATTATTGAAATCTTTATTTATCCTTTCGAATACTTGTAATAGTTATATACTTCCCGTACTGCTTTATAAAGTACCATAGAGCAAAATCTCCCAACAATTTAAGACAATATTTTGTATTGTATTACTATTAGTGTTCGAAAGATGTCTGTCAAAAGTTGTGTGACCAAATCTGGATATGGAAATGGTTTTCTGGTAGAAGAGAGTGATGATGATGAACGTGTTCATGGTGTCACCGCTACCAAGATCGGTGGAAACAAGCGCTCTCGAGAGCCCGAGGATGTCAACCGGGACAAGAGGAGAAGATCGAAGATGTTATTCTATCTTGTAGCAGAAGGCCTATATCTGTCCCAGACAAAGGATCCGAATAATGGTGAGAAGGAAATGGACACTCAGTCTGATGAAGTGACTGAAGTGAGCCAGAATCCGAAATTGGGATAAGTATTTTTTTACTTGTCAAGAATAAGGATTAAATGATAAGTATTTTTCTTACTTGTCAAGAATAAAGATTAAATTATGTCTGATTAAAAATGGATTAAAGTAAGGAGGAATATGAAAATAATTTATATTCCTTATGCTTTAACAAATCAGAAGTTTAATCTCATCTTCTTTTCCGTTTAAAGATTGGATTTTGTAAACGACTTAAGAAGATCCGTTCTTTTAAGTGTAATTACTAAAGTGTGTAAAGTATGTTCGCACATACGAGGGAGTAAGATCCACTGATTGTGCGAAAACTGTTACCACTCTTAAGTAAGCGCCAAGAATTATCTGGGCACCAATCATAACGGAAGAAGACTAAAAGCTAAAGACGTTGAGCCCGTCATACTATTTGCGAAGATCCTTCATAGGATGATATTGGACACTCGGTCATATAAAGCCTCCGGCGACCGGAGTGGGCCAAAATTCCTTTGATATGATGATATTGGACACTCGGTCATATAAAGCCTCCGGCGATCGGAGTGGTGCCGAATTCATTTCATAGGAAAAGTACCGGACACCTAGTAAGGTAGGCCGAGTTTCCAGTCCTAAATGATCCGAAGGCCTAAATAAAGGCAAGTAAAGAAATTGGACACTCGCCCGCCAAAGCAACTAGAGTGGACCCGAGTATCGAGATCACATATGATCCGGTTACGCCCTAACCACGGGCAAAAGGTTGTTCATGTGAAGCAACGCCACCTCTAAAATCAAAGGGGCGGGAGAGGTTGTCCTCAATAGGACTTCAAGGAATGAGATCACTCTAAAAGAGGTGATACATGTTCCTAACTTGGTTAAAGGACGTTGTTGGTCAAATCTGATTTGAGACTAGTCCAACAGGTCCGTAATAACTAAGAATGGTACAATATGTCTATAGCCAAATGAATGATATATTTGTAATCCGTGCATCTATGACATCATAGATTAAGACACGTTAAATAGCAAGTCATTCAAAAGCTAACGATGTTGAGATTGTTGCCTTCGTCGACATAAACCCTCAAAATAAATGTGAGGTAGATGAAGAGGCAAAATCACCTTTCCAAATTCCGTCAAGGGAATAGCGAAAGAAGCACCGCTCCTCTAGAACTTAGTCACACCTACTTGGTGATTTGAAGTTTATACAAAATAGAGGGGGGAGACAAGTACGTTGTGATCTTCATTGATGATAGTACAACGTATGGAATCCTTTGTTTGTTGAAAAGCAAAGATGAAGTTGTTGAAGCGGATAAGCGCTACAAAGCGAGAATTTGAAAATTAACTAAGCCTACGGATTGAGAAATTCGTAGTGATAGAGGGGGAGAATGTGAACCATCGTTTATTAAACGACTGCTCATTACTCACCTCAGTCTAACGGTGTTAGCCAAGCACGAAGTCGTACGCCTAAATTATGAGGGGTAACTTGGTAAAAGATGGGCTATCGAAACAGTCAAGTTTGACCTAAGATCGTAGATTGCATATCCTTTGGATCCGCAAATAACGTAGTGTTGATCGCCTCTTGGCATCAAAGAATGCTGAATTCTTTGGAGATAACTTTCCTTGGAAAAGGAAAAAGGAGTAATTGCTCAAGGTTAACAAGAACCCGCGAGGGCCTGACTGTCCGGAACTAGACGTTCCGTATCTACAGGACTCGAAAGTTCCGGGTTGTCCAGGAACTTAATATTCCGGATCCGAGAACTCAGGGATTCTAGATGTTGAACCGAGACAGAGCAAAGAGGGGACAAAGACTTGTTCCAGTCCTTCTAGCTTGTATGGTTGAGAACGAACCATGGACAATTGACAAAGAATTGTCATCTCCAAAAGCACTGCTTTGGAAAGAAGCTAAATAGAGAAATAGATTCCATCATATGGAACCATACGTGTGTGATGGTTGATCTTCCTCCGGGAAAAGAATCTTTGGGTTGTAAAAAGTGCTCCCTGTGAGTGGTTTCACATCCGGGGCCATTGTAGTCTTACGGGGCATGGGTGTTGAAACGACCTTCCCTAGGAGAGTTGGAAGAAGAGGATCGAATTGGTTTGTTGAACTGTTGGGCTTCCTTCCGAACTTTCATTTTGGTCCCCGAAATGTTAACATTTTGGTCCCGAAAGTCTCAGATAAAACAGAAACAATGAATCGATCACGAAACATTGACTCGAAGTTAGAAAGCCAACAGTTGGGAAAACCAACGGTCTTAGAGTGAAAATCATATTGAAACAAAGTCTCGATATGAAAGATATGAGTATCATGAGATGACATCTTAGGAATTGGATTTCTAAGACATCTAACGGATCGGTCGATAGTTGACGGTCTCGTTGAAGCCACCAATGGATATGAATCATAGAACCGATTGGAATCATGGTGCACCCATAGACAAGGAGTGATATGCACATGGTCACGTGTAGTTCAATGTATTGTACACACTACAACCGACCCGGTATCGTCCAACAAACAGATCGGTTGAACTAAGGTTCACCGATGATCTTAATACATGATCAATAGAAGGCGTTAAGTCGGATATGACGATATCCGAATTATTCGCTTATCTACGGATTATAGTATTCGGATGTCCAGCGGTTACGAGAGAACACGGTGATGCAAACCGGACATCGATCGAAGAACACCAAAGCCACAAGTAAATGTGTATGGTGGTTCTTGGAAAATCCTCTAAGCAAACTTGCATCGACCGATTCATAATGGTATCGGAGTTTATCGCTTTATACAAAGCATGAAAAAAAGTTGAGTAACTTCACGACTCATTAGAGGACGTCCCTTATTGGGAGAAACCGTGCCTTTCGGCAGTTCTAACCGTGGCTAGCCGGTCGGCTTTAGGAAGGACACGGATGACGGCGTCGAACATATCCGTCGGGATCCGTCGGAGACATAAGACCGTATGGCAATTGATCATCACGGGTGTCACTTCCTTGTTTACAAACTAAGGGACTACCCGGAGATCAAGTGTTCTCGCTGTCTAGGGGAATGGGCTTAAAACCCAAAATATACGAACCAATACGGTGGAAACCCAACCTTACGAACCGGAGATCCCGTAATTTGGTTCAATGGGAAAACTAAGTTGTAAAGGTTCGGTTGATCGCTTCGGTCGAAGCATGAGCACTTCGGATAGTGATTTCTAAAAAGAAACACCAAATCCAAAGCCGTTCCCGCGATAGACGTTAAGTGCTATCTGCGAGTATGGGTAAAGGTTAAGTTTTCAAAACTCGTAATGATCCTCAAACGAGTTGAGGTTAGGTCTTTGGGAAACTTTTAATGGTTCCTAACACTTGTGAAGTGGGGTATATTTGGATACCTTGTAGGAGACCACCTATTTAAGTGCGAGGACGGCCGCCTCAAATTGAACGCACTTAAGAATCCAAGACGTTGTCCATGGCCAAAACGGACAAAACATTACGAAGAAGAGAGTAAGGGAATTTGTTGTGTTGGTACCGTTGTCTTGGCTTACACTAAACACGACGGTTCAAGACATCACGTTCACCGCGCGGTAAGTAAGTCCGATGGTATTCAACTATGGAAGGTTCAAAGCCGAGGCTACCTCTCCTTATGCAACATCGGTCATTTGAAATATTCTTTGGAAATGAAAAGACACCATGTGAGTGCGCCAAAATCTCTTTCAAGAGGGGATTGTTGGAAATTTGCCTTTGGCGGGAGTTGCGACCGACCAACTTTAACGGCTTAAACACTAGTGTAACGTATGTTGGAGAATCCGGTTCTTCACACGCATGATCTACTAAGTACGTAGATAACCGTAGGGCCAAGAATCGTCAAATTTCATTGAGAAATGAAAGAGATATTGGTTCACGAAGTAAGGTGTTTGAAGCATGGAAAGTGTGGTATTGTGTGTAATTCTCCCACATCGGTAGAAGAAGAAAGAATTGTTGTGTATATAATACTTGAAATTGGTTTGGGGTTTGGGACCCCAAGGGGTATCCCATGTGTTTAAAGGAGGGAGGACCTAGATGTGCTTCAGTTCAAGTAAAGACCACACGCGCGCCGCCGCCGCCCGCCCGTCCGGTTCCGGGTTCCGGGTTCCGGGTTCTCGGGTTCACGGGTCGTGGGTCGTGGGTCGTGGGCTGTGGGCTGTGGGCCTTCTGATATTATCTTTTTGGGCCGAAAACTTTGCCGAAGTACGGTTTGATCCCGAAGTTTCGTACGTACGATTTGAACCGAGAATTCTTTCGGATGTCTTGTTTGGTCCCGAAGTTTCAAGATGTACGATTTGGTCCCCGAAGTTTCAAGATGTACAGTTTGGTCCCCGAAGTTCGAATTTCGATGGTCAAAACAGAAACGTCAAGCACTCAATTCGGCCATTTATTTTGGCTGAATTACTCCTCCTATAATGGCCAAATCCGTTGGTTCTTTCACCATTTATGTTGGTGACTTTACTACCTCCATAATGGCCATTATTTGGCTATTATGGGGGCGAGTTTTCAGCCCCTCCCTCACCTATATAAACACACCCTTACACCATTGTTGAGCACCAAAAAGAACAGAAAAATAACGAGTTCATAAAGCTCACGAAAATACACAACAAAAAAACAGCTTTTTTTCTTCCTACAACTTCCAAGCATCATTTCGTTACTCAATATTCTTCACGGTAGCTCTTGAGTTTCCTTTGCTCAAGGGTTCCATTGCTGTTTTATCTTGGGAGACAAATTATCCAGGACGTATAAAGGATACATACGGGGCAATATTGTCTTAAGGACAGAGTGCCACACTCGACTCAAAGATAAACCGAGTTTCCATTTTTCAGTCTTCAACAAAATCGTAATTTCAATTTTGTTGTTATATTGTAATTTTCAGATTTCTAGTCGAAAATATTATTGAAATCTTTATTTATCCTTTCGAATACTTGTAATAGTTATATACTTCCCGTACTGCTTTATAAAGTACCATAGAGCAAAATCTCCCAACACTAAATTTGATTTCTTCGTCTCTTAAGTGCTAGATGTGGATGTTTACATATAACTTCTCCTAAAAAGGTAAGATTTACTACTTGCTACAGTGCTACAATCAGGGGCGAAGGTAGAGGGGTGCGTGAAAATTGTTGAATCCCTTTAATATAAGAATTTTTATAAAATTCCCTTATTGAATTTTTTGACTCCGCAACTAACTGAAACAGATAAATAAGTCATGATTTATCATTGGTATGCAAATTTCAGCTATTTTGGTAGAGGGACTGCATAAATTAATAATACTCGTGCAGTGCATGACTCCTACAGTCATTGTTGGAACTTGGAACGGAAAACTAAAGCTGGAGAATTTAAGTTTTTATGTGGTGGCTACAGGAGGAGGGTTAATATGTAAGACGAGCACGCGGTGGTATATTTCTTGATCACTTCAAAAATACCAAAAGTACTGAAGAGTATTTATTATCAATTTAACATATTGTATTCAACTACTCATTGTTTTTTTTTTGCTTGTGAGTTCAAATTTAACTATTTATAGGAATACAAGCAAAAATAGGAAAAAAGAAGCAAGAGCGATCACATTTGCAAGAATGACCTCAATAAGGAGTAAATTTTTTCCCTAAACATTTTTTTTTTTTAAAAAAACAATCGACCTTCGCTGGACAAATTATTTTGTTGTTCATTGGGTATAAATCGTGAGCATAAATTAATTTTGCCTATGAGACAATAGTCCGGGACATTATAAGTGAGAGAAAGTGAATCTGTTTAACTGGCCAAAATTCTACCTCATTGGCAAAACTTTTATGTGTTGCTCGTTTGTTCACAAGTTATAATAGAGAACCAAGACTTGATACTATTCATTTTACCTATTATGTTAAATTAGTTACAAGTTGTGTTATTGGCAAAAAGTTTCATGTATTATTCAATTGTGCACAACCTTTCCTTCATTTTACGAAGATCCATTTTTATAATCCACAAATAATATTCTACACCCCTTTAACTGAAAATATATTTTTTGTTAAATCATTGTTGAAAAAAGTATAATTGAATTTGATCATCATCAATTTTAAAAGAAGTATGTCAGTTAATACAACTGAAACATCCTGTCCAATAGTACACTACACTATCTTCGATCTCCGTAACTTATAGAAATATTTAGAATTGATACCTTATAAACAAAGCTAACTTATGCTCATATTATAACTGAAACTTATAGCTAACAGGTAACATAAGTTTTGCCCAATGATTTTTTTTAACTTGATGTCATTTTTTAGATATTTTACTAAACGGGATAAAAGTTCAAAAATACTCTTGTGGTATCCTATTTTTGCAATATATACCTCTATTGGTGCATCATATCATCCTATTGAACACTGTAAAGCTTTCACTATTTTATGCATTCCTTTGCATAATTTTTCATAGGACAGCTCCTTTAATTTGACAGTGATATCTCATTCCTTCATAGTTATTTTACCTTGAATACCACTTATTTCCTTGATGCTTGAATTTGTTATATAGTAAAAAATCTTGAAGTTCATTAATTAACAAGCAAACAGAAACTAGAAACTAAGATACTAGAGATTAAGTGTACATAAATGAAAGACTGAACATAAAAAAATCAGTACAAAGGGGGTCATATTAATTGATCACTAGTAAATAAAAGACATGACAATCTATACGGACGTCTGTTAAAACAGAAGGTGGTAAATTCAACTACCCACATTCTCTTTTATTGTTACAGCTCCCTAGTCAGATCTACTGGAATGAGACATTTCTTTTCCAAGAGGATAAAAGAAAAAGGAATTGGAAAAATAAAAAGAAACATATACTAAAATTATTACTACTAGTATTACTAAAGAGTAATGAGTACTGTGCTTAGCAGAATGTCTGCTGAATCTGATGAGCCAGTTCCTCAGCACTAAGTTGGCATTCAATTCCGATCTGCCAAATGCAAGAAATTACCAATCATTAGCTTTGAAATCTTCACTAATTTAATGAAACCACACATCTACAGATTCTCTAATTAAATTCAAAGTTTAAGTTATATACATAAAATAAGATAGGTTATACGAATAATATACGGGGTAAAAAAAATTGTAAAAGGGTTTTGGAAGAAGTGTGTTTGTGAATAAGGGAGCCATAGTATATGTAGAAAAGCTACCTAGTAATCCCCACATGTCTGTTTCACCAGAGGAATCAAATGATTACTAGGAACTTCAGGAATCAAGAGTATACTCATTTTTTTGTGCTAGTAAAGAAGTTTCCTCCATTGTTCTGACTTGTCAAGTCTATTTTCCATTTCAAAACTTTCAAGCTATATGATATTGTCCATGTTATATTTGGAGGAAGCTAGGTTAATTATACCAAAAATGATGTATGAATATTTCACTTTTTGTACACCTCTAGGTAAATGTGCATTCAATGGAAGAGACTGAAATAGAAAAAAAAATAACAAAATAAAGAGGTTTGAGAGTTCTTATCACAATAAATTTAGGACTTACTTCAAATTGTGAAAAATGGATACTTTTTCATATAAGTTACCACAAGTGAAAGAAAAAGAAGGTAATAATAGTGCCTGCGAACCATTCTAGAGTAAATTCATTTTCATGATAGTACATTAGTACTTACGTAATTTGAGAGTTATTGAGCTAGCCTTATGTTGTTTGAATTTAAGTTATATGAACCGTCTATCAATACAATTTAATTGATTGTGCTATTATATATTATCAGTCCACATAACTTAAATCAGTTACCTTAATGGTGAAGGAATTGAGCATGGTACCATCAATAGTACTAATGCTGACATGGAGTATTTCGAGGGCGAGTTCTTCTAAAGCAGCAATGATCTTCACAGCTTGGCCAGGAATAAGTGGAGAAACAGTCTTCAATATGACATTTGCGCCGGAGAATTTCACCTCCACGTCAGCAATGGCTGATTTTGAATTAGCAGCCAGCTCATTATTGACATGACTGTCAATGGAAGAATTTGAAGAAGTACTAGGAGATGGTTCGAGTGGGACAACAGACATGGCTGCTGGACCTTGCTGTTGTAGCCTGTTAGCATTATTATTGTGATTAGGCTTGTAAGGGCTGATGGGTTGTGGGGTTCTTGGGCTAATTGGTAAGTTCATTCTGGGGCTAAGTGGTGGTTTTCTTGGACTTAGTGGTGAGGGTACTCTTGGACTAATTGGGACTAGTCTTGGACTTAGAACTTCACTGTAAACTTTGCGCTGCTTCTTGCCTTCAAGGGATTGTAGAACTTGTTGTAGCTCGTTTATGTAATCCACAACCCCACCAATTATTGATGCTTGATCACCCTATTTATTACACATCCACAAAATAGAACATGAAGAAAGAGCTCAATTTTATATATGCTGAAGTTCAACAAGGAAATGATCTCATCAGAAGCATATATACTACTACTTAGTAGAACTTTTGTTTGAAAGTTTACAAGATTTCTTGAACACATCTCCAACATGCATGTTCCCACCCAATGGGCGAAGTAAGATTTTTTTACTAAAGAAATTCAAAACATAAAGAAATAAACACATGAACAAGTTAAGGAAATTTAATATTTATTATAATTATAAAAATAAATTGATCATGTATCTATAATGTAATTATTTTTATAAAGAGTGTTTGGATGAACCCTTTACGCCCCTAGCTCAGACCTTGTCCCCACCCCACTAATTAAAACTCTTACTACTTTTTTTACGATTTATATATGTGTCTGGTATTTGATTGGAAAGAAATTAACAATGAAAGAAAGACTAGTCACGTATAGCAAAGTATCCATAAAATTTGTGGTTTTAAACGTATCTACGTCTATAACGACTTATTATCATTAGAAGTAAAATATAAATTTTAAAGCTAACAAGTTCATATCATTCTTTTTTAAAGATATTATTCATCAAATTATATACAAAAAAAAAATGGTGGTTGGAACCACTGAAATAGTTTGAAAAGGAAAAAAATGAGAAGACAAGAATATGTACTGCATAAAGCAAGAAGTGTGCGTACTCGTTTAGCATAAAAACAAGGCATCAAAGAGCGGAGCACAGAGAGATGTTCATTCATTTGCTTGCGGCGGTTCCTTTCAACTGTTATGTGAGAAATCCTATTTTCTTGCTGGTTATCCTCTATCCCACCTATAACACACGCCCCAATTTTTTGTCTCTTGCTACTTGGTGTATCTGCTTCAGTCTCCTCCGAGTAGTACTCTTGTAAAGTTGCACTTGAGCCCGTAGATTTTTGAGAAACCAACTTCCTTTTCTTCCCTTCTTCGGGAACTAAACCATTAATTTCATCAGAAGTTGTTGTCGTCGTCGTTTTATTATTGTTAAACTCCGAAGGGCCTCCACCTTCTAAAGCCTCTAAAATACTGAAGATGTCACATTCAGTATCCTCAAAGAAATCAGACAAACTCTGGTCACCATCCATTTTCAATCGTACCCTCTAATGAAAAGTAAAGAGAGAGTTAAAAGCTTGTGAAGATCAAGAAAATGGAGAAAACAAGAGACTGAAAATTGTAATATGTTACTAGGAAATTAGAGTGAGTGACACTGGCTTTTGATATGAAGGAAAGAACATAGACAAGATGAAGAGAAAAGCAATAGAGACAGCCGTTAAGAGCAATCTATGGATATTTATTGCTGAACAAAACAAGGGCGAAATATCTATTTATTGAATGAGAATAATAATACTGGAGTATATAAAATATAAGTATATAATTGTTAAGTATACATAATATACACACAATATAAATGTGTATATTATGTATATGCAAGGTATATTACTCCCGGTTATTACTGCCCATCCGTGGGCAGTCCTATTCCATGTACAATTATGTAATTAATGTTGTAGTCTAATTAGTATTGTACACTTACCATACTTGTATAGTTAGTCTCCAAATAGAATAAGGTTTTAGGAGTAGAATAAGAATATGATTCTCATATTATGGAAATATGTAAATTGTATATAAACTCTTTCAAGTAATGAAAATAATGAAGGGATTATTTCTTTCATGGGTCCAGAAACTGGGCCGCCTCCCCAGCCCAGTTCTGGCCCAATTCTTGTTCCCATTGCTGCATCCGAAACAATAGCTAGCTACCGTGTTGGGCCAGCAGGCCCACTGCCAGTCCGTCACTGGTTCCGTTATTTCCCAAAATCCGCTCAATTCTCCCCCGAGTCAAAGACCTGTCACTCGTAGTCAACGGGGTGTTTTTAAACCGAAAATACATTTTAATTTTAATTTTAATGTTCTTAAATCACCCTTACCCCGTAATCATGTGTCTGCATTAAATGACCCGAATTGGAAAATTGCTATGACCGATGAATATAATGCTCTTATTGATAATAAGACGTGGGAGTTGGTGTCCCGTCCATCTGGTGTTAATATTATTAGGTCTATGTGAATTTTTGCTCATAAGGATAATTCAGACAGTTCGTTTGCACGGCATAAGGCTCGACTTGTGGATGACGGTAAGACTCAGCAGGTTGGTGTGGATTGTGGGGAGACGTTTAGTCCGGTGGTCAATCCGGCTACCATTCGTACTGTACTCAGCTTGGCTCTTTCGAAAGCATGCCCATCCATCAGTTAGATGTGAAGAATGCTTTCTTACATGGTGATCTCAATGAAACAGTGTATATGCAACAACCTTTGGGGTTTAGGGACCCCAAGTATCCTCATCATGTCTGTTTGTTGAAGAAGTCCTTATATGGGCTTAAGCAGTCTCCTCGGGCCTGGTATAAGAGGTTTGCCGACTATATTTTGACTATTGGGTTCACTCACAGCAGGTAAGATAATTTCTTGTTCATATATCATCGAGGTTCGTCCTTGGCTTATATACTATTATATGTGGATGATATTATCTTGACTGCCCCTTCCGATGCCTTATGCCAGTCTATCATGACAATACTCAGTTCTGAGTTTGCTATGAAAGACTTGGGGCCCTTGAGTTATTTTTTGGGGATTGCTGCCACACGTCATGCAGGTGGATTGTTCTTATCACAGAGGAAGTATGCAACCGAGATCATTGAGAGAGTTGGGATGTCATCATGTAAGTCCACTTCCACTCCAGTTAATACTAAACCCAAATTAGGTGTTGCGGTCGGCGCACCATACGAGGATCCGACCCGCTATCGCAGTGTTGCAGGGGGCCTTCAGTATCTTACATTAACGAGATCGGATATTACGTATGTCATCCAGCATGTGTGTTTGTTTATGCATGATCCCAAGGTTGAGCATATGAATGCGCTCAAACGCATTATTAGGTATATTCAGGGTACGCTTGACTATGACTTGCATTTATATCATTCATCGACGTCCACAATTATCTCGTATACAGATGTTGATTGAGGCGATTGTCCGGACACCAGACGGTCTACGTCTGGCTATTGTATGTTTCTTGGCACTAACTTGGTCTCATGGTCTGCGAAACGTCATTGGAATCATGTTGGTTACGTATTTGTTGTTAGAGCTTCATTGCCCTATTCAGAAAGCGACCTTGGTTTATTGTGATAATATTAGTGCCATCTACCTTTCTGGTAATCCGGTTCAGCACCAGCGCACTAAACATATCGAGATGGACATTCACTTTGTTCGCGAAAATCCATCCAGGTATCAAACTGTCGACATCTTTACAAAGGGTCTTCCATCTGTCCTTTTTGAAGATTTTAGGGACAGTCTCAACGTTCGAAGACCACCCGCAATGACTGCAGGGGTGTGTTAAGTATACATAATATACACACAATATACATGTGTATATTATGTATACGCAAGGTATATTACTCTCGGTTATTACTGCCCATCCGTGGGCAGTCCTATTCCATGTACAATTATGTAATTAATGTTGTAGTCTAATTAGTATTGTACACTTACCATACTTGTATAGTTAGTCTCCAAATAGAATAAGGTTTTAGGAGTAGAATAGGAATAGGATTCTCTTATTATGGAAATATGTAAATAAAAAAAACTCTTTCAAGTAATGAAAATAATTAAGGGATTATTTCTTTCAATAATATTTCTTATTTTTAAGATTACTAATTTCATAGTTTAATTAAGAAAGCTTACCTATAGATATTTTTTAGATGATCTGATAATATTTGAAAAACAACTTTGCCTTGATGAGTTGATGGTGTATAAAGTCAGGACAAAAATTAGTACTTAATTCTGCTGAACTTGTAGGCGTATAGCTCTCCTGGGTGGATATAACTTATGTATACTCCCTCTGTCCTAATTTATATGAGATATTTTTCTTTTTAGTCAGTCGAAAAAAATGATACATTTATTTATTTGGCAACAATTTAACTTTAAATTTTATCTTTTACGCTTAGTGAGATGATCTATAACCATACTGTAAGATTTGAATAATTTCCCTTAGGGATTCCTTTCATTAATCACACTGTATATATAGTTGTACAAATGTTAATTCCTAATACAATAAGAATCCTAGGTTACCTTAAATATACACCTATCATAATTACAAAATATATTGTGAATATTCGCTAATACTCCCCCTCAGTCGGAGCGGGAGGAGGCCGAACGACAAGGCTGGATCGAAAGTCGATGAATAGTTGTCTCGGTAGTCCCTTTATGAAAATATCTGCATACTGATAGGAGGAAGACACGTGTAATATTTTAACCTGACCAAGGGCGACCTTCTCACGCATAAAGTGAATATCCATCTCGCTATGCTTGGTCCGCTGATGTTGGACCGGATTGTGAGACATATAGATGGCAGATATGTTGTCACAATAGACTATAGACGCCTTTCGCAATGGACACTGGAGCTCCAAAAGATGATTTCGGAGCCAACAGATCTCAGCAACGACATTATCAACTCCATGATACTCTGCTTCAGCACTCGAACGGGATAGTGTGGCCTGCCGCTTGGCGGACCAAGAAATAAAATTATCCCCAAGACATACACAGTAGCTTGAGGTAGAGCGACGTGTGTTCGGGCACCCTGTCCAATCTGCATCCGTGTAGGAGAGCAACTTGGTTGGTGCAGAGGGGTAGAGATGCAGTCCAAAGTCAAATGTGCCCTTAATGTATCTGATAATACGCTTGAGGGTAGGAAAGTGGAATTCTCGAGGCGTGCATAAATAGACACACCTGCTGAACGGCATATGCAATATCAGGCCTAGTGAATGTAAGATACCGAAGGGCACCTGCAAGACTCCGATATAGGGTGGGATCAGAAACTGGCGCACCATCATTGACACTAAGCTTGGATTTTGAGTCAACCAGAGTTGGCATAATTTTACAATTTTCCATCTTAGCCCTGTACACTATCTCTTCCACATATTTGCGCTGACACAGAAACATAGTAGCTGCAGATCTGGTCACGGATATACCCAAGAAATAACTCAGCTTGCCCAAATCAGTCATAGCAAATTCAGTTTTGAGTAGAGCAATGATTTCATTATTTAAACCGTCATAGGAGGCAGTAAGAACAATGTCATCCACATATAATAACAAATAAGCAGTGTTTCTACCTCGATGAAAAGTGAAGAGAGAGTTATCACACCTGCTACATATAAATCTGATCTGTTTAATATACCTGGCAAAGCGATCATACCAAGCGCGGGGTGCCTGTTTCAAGCCATACAAGGACTTCATGAGATGGCATACATACTGCGGGACTACCGGATGAACAAAGCCATGGGGCTGATGCATGTACACAGTTTCTTTCAAATCCCCATGAAGAAATGCATTCTTGACATCAAGCTGATGAATCGGCCAATGCTTGCCCGTAGCAATACTGAGAACAGTACAAATGGTAGCCGGTATAACAACCGGACTAAATATCTCACCACAATCAATACCCTCGTGCTGATTAATGCAATTAGCAACCAGTCTTGCCTTATACCGCTCCAAGTCACTATTGTCTCTGAACTTGTGATGAAATAGCCACATACACCGGATAACATTCACACCATCCGGTCTAGGTACCAAATCCCAAGTGTTCTGCTTGGTTAAAGCATTAAATTCCTCGCACATGGCCGCATTCCAATTAGAGTCCAGGCTGGCTAGTTTTTGATTTTTTGGAATGGGTGATAAGGTTTGTGTGGAGAGGTTGAAGTGCCTTGGGTTTGAAAATCCCGTGTTGGGCACGAGTCTCCATGCGATGGGTAGGCAGCAATGGTTGGCTGTGTTTTGTGGCTGCTGGCTTGAGGGTTCTGGAGGGGTGTTGGTTAGGCTCGGGTCGATGGCTGGTCGTGTAGGTGACACATGGGGGGTCTATCAGTGGAAGGTTCGACCGAGAGCTAGGTAGTGCCTGGTCGGAGATGACGTCGGACACTGGAGGTGACGGAGCTGCTGGTGCAGTCTCTGTCGGGACAGTGAACTGCTGGTGGCACATCGACTGAATTATAGGGGACAAAGTAGACCCATCGAGAAATGTGTAATCCGTGGTTTGAAACTTTCGAAGATTTGAAAATGGATAGTTCGCCTCGTCAAATGTGACGTGACGTGAGACAATGATTTTACGATTGGTTATGTCATAGCACAGGTAACCCCGATGATTAGGTGAGAAGCCAACGAAGACACAGGGTGTGGTATGTGGGGTTAGTTTGTGAGGTGCGGTGGAGGCCAGGTTGGGGTAGCATAAGCAACTGAAAATGTGGAGTTGGTCATAGGACGGGAACCTATGGTATAAGATTTCGGTTGGGGTCTTATTTTGGAGAGTGTTGGTTGGTACAATATTAAGGAGGTATTCTACCATTTTCACAGCATAGACCCAGAACGGCGGTGGAAGACATGCATGAAACAATAAGGTACGAACTATGTTATTGATAGTGCGTATAATTTGTTCAGCCTTTCCGTTTTGGGATGAAGTGTAGGGACAGGAAAAACGGAAAGCCATGCCTTGTTTAGAGCAGAAATTGTGAAACGCCGAATTATTAAATTCACGTCCATTATCACATTGGAAAGACTTTATGGATTTTCAAACTGTGTTTTAATGAATTTTTGAAATTCGAGGAACTTGGCAAAAATTTCAGATTTGAACTTTAGTGGGTAAATCCATACGAAGTGTGAAAAATCATCTAAGAAAACTAGATAAAATTTGTGACCCAAGGAACTAACATCCGGAGATGTCCACAAATCAGCATGAACAATATCAAATGGAGAAAAAGTAACACTATTGGATGACATAAATGGAAGACGAGTATGCTTGTCAAGCGGGCAAGAAAAACAGTGTTGGGCAAGTTTCCCATTATTACATTGAATACGCTTATTAGTTCTAAGAAAATTAAAGACAGGGTTTCCTGGGTGTTCGAGTCTGTTATGCCAAGTTGACGGAGAGATAATAGCAAGGAATATGGTTGAATGTGTTCTGACATCGGAAGATTGAGTGAAGGGGTAGATTTCTCCCACACTATTGCAGCACGTAAGAATTTTCCCCGTATTGAGATCCTTCACAGAAAAACCAAAAGGGTCAAATTCGACAGACACATAATTATTGCGAGTGAATTTTCTAACAGAGATTAAGTTTTTAATGATGTTAGAGGTGTAAAGGACATGATTTAGGGAGAAAGGTGGGTGGGGATGTTTGGTATGTGTGTTACTGTAACCTTCAATTGAAATGCGGTGACCATTGCCAACAGTAATAAATTAAGGACACTTTAACCGATACATTTGAGATAAATTACCTGACGACCGGGTGAGATGATATGTGGCTCCGGTGTCCATGTACCAATTATCATCGGGTTGTTAAAGGTTCAGTGTGTTGAAGGCCTGACCCAATCAGTGGGGGCCAAGTTGCTGGCTTGCGGATGCTGAGTGGCCGAAGACATGTGGGCCTGCTGTGTGGACTGGTGGGCCTGCCTGTTGGCTGGGGCGTGGCCCAAAACACATGGTGACCATGTTTGCTGGAACCGGGCCCCTGAAGTTGGGTAGGGGCATGCAGGCGAGGCCTAGTTCCCGATATTGGTCCAATGTTGCTGCCCAACCCACTGAAAATAGGGAGTAGGGGTTGGGCCTGGCTGCTGGTTTCGATTGTCCTTGTCGCGGCCCTTCCCTTTGTTGTTGTTACGGCGGCCTCTGCCGCCACGCCCTCCACCGCGGGACTGCTGCTGGTGGTGGTCTTGCGGTGGTGGTTGGGTGGTGTTGGCCGCCGATGGTGCCATGCCATCAATGGCTAATGCCTTGTGATTGTGATCCTCTTGTTTAGCACGGCGGGTTTCTTCCAACAAAAGTTGCGAACGTACTTTGTTGAAACTTGGTAGGGGGTCAGCCTGTTGAATCATCGTTGCAAGTGTATCATATTCACCTTTCGGTAAACCAACAACTAGTTGAAGTACCATCTTGGTTTCTAAAACAGATGTCCCTACGTTGAAAAGTTTGTCGGTTATGAGTTTCAGTTGTTTACAGTATTCGGACATGTTAAAATTCTTGAGACGCGTATTGTTCAACTGCTTTTCCAAATACACGGCCCGAGTATTTTTATTATCCTAAAAAAATTCTTCTAACCGTACTCAAAGTTCACGTGTCGTAGCACCTGTTTTTATGATAGTACACAACAAGTCTTTAGAGATGGTGCCGTAGATCCATTGTTTGACGATGGCGTCAAGGCGACGCCAATCGAGTCTGCAACATCGGTTGGACGAGGAACAGAATCATCAATATGGTCGAGCACATTGTACGCACATGCATGAATATAGAACAGTTCTATCCACATGGAATATTGACAGTCTTCTTGGTCAAGAATTATAGGGATAAAATTCTTGATGTTGGTAACGGCGAATGCCGGGTGAAAAGAAGACGATGAACGTTGAGGGGGGGGTTGTCAAAAGTGTCAGTGGAAGAACCGGAATTGGTGGGGGGGGGGTAGGGTGAGTCATGGTGGCAATGGTGTTGTCATCGGCCGAGAGGAAGGGAAAATAGAATTTTGGTGGTGGTCGGCCGAGAGGAAGAGAAAAGAGTAGGGATTAGGGTTTGACTCTTGATACTATGTAAGGTTGGAATAATTTTCCTTAGGGATTCCTTTCATTAATTACAATATATATATTTGTACAGAGGTTGATTCATAATATAATAAGAATCCTAGGTTACCTTAAATATACACCTATCATAATTACAAAATATACTGTGAATATTCTCCGAATATTCGCTAATACATACAAATATATTTAACTTGTTGTAGACCACAAAGTTCAAAATTCTTCCTTTATATCTTAAATTTCGTGCTCAATCAACTACATCATATAAATTGAGACCGAATGAGTAAAATATAATAGTGACGTCCAAAGAGCACAAGCAAGGCATAATAGATTAATGATGAAAAGAAAAAGTTTGGTACGTACGTCGGCATGAAATTGAAGGCGCCGACCGGGGTGAGATTCTAAAACACCAAGTTTACCTTGTTACTCTTTGTTGCCGAGTAAATTTAAGAATCAACCAGTTTTAACTAACAGCATTTCTTCTTTCCTATATCATCGGACGTTGCCAAACTGGAGCAGGTGCAGAGGGTAAATAAATAAAGGAAAACTTACCGTTATGTACATCTCTGCCAAACTTATTTATTAATATGTGACATATGCGAAACTTATACCTTGATTATGTATATTAGCATATGTATAGTATGTATATTATATGTATATTATACGTATAAATTTACAAAATCTATTTTAAGCCAAAAATGTAATGACGAGGGCATTTTTAAATAAAAAGCGTAACAAAAGATAAATCTGACCTATTTTGAATAATTCCAAGGTATTTTTGGCGCTTCTTCCTATTTTGTAAACCAGATCATCCAAAAGCATTGGACTGTAATTTTTTCATAAATAAATATATAGATTTCGATACCAATAACTAGTCAAATAAGTTGTGATAAAATCCTGAACTTAAACTCATAAAGTTATAATTCTGGGTTTGCTCTAGACCCAAAAGGGACATTTCTTATTTCCACAAAAAGGAAAAAAGAAAAGAATTATGAACCTTAACCTATCCTTTACGGAAAAGATCATTTATTTACCAACTTTAATTTTACAGGCCTGTAATTTGAACCTAATAAAAAGATTTGCAGTCTCTTTTCTTGATTGTGAGATTAGCTTATTTTCTACTATCTGAGTTTAAAAAGAAATTGAATTTCTTCAACAAAATAGAGATTGACTCCAAGTTAGAAGTGGCAGTCTCTTTTTACTCTCATTAGTAATTTCCATTTTTTGAGCAAATATACGTCATAGTTAGCCAAGTCTGTAGAAGGGCTCGTTTGGTTCTTTTTAGACTTAGTTTCTAGGTCTTACAGTAGTGATTGCAAAGCACCAAAAGGGCCCTTGCATGATCTTCACTAGTACTTTCCTTTTTCGTCTAGACTATGTCAAATTTAGCAAGTCTTTCAAACAGGGTTTGTCTTACTCTTTCTTAGGTTTTCTGCTAGGTTTACAATAATAATGCAAAACAACTTCTTTTTTTAAAAAAAGGGCTTGCGTCTTGTTTTTTTATTTTTTGTATTTTTTTCATTTTTTTTTTGGTTAGTAACAAGAGAACCATTGTCAAGTTGAATGTTTGTGTAAAGTTTCTGTCAGGTTGGCCTCTTCCCTGGCAGTGGCTTTATTGTGGCAATAGCTACCTCCATATCAAATTTATTGGACCCACAAATTTCAAGTATTCACCTTCTAATTCATAAGACACGCCTTTTCATGTTAACATGGACCAAAACATTTGATTGTATATTCCACAAGTTTATTCATAATATTACTTTGTACATTTTTTGAAATTTAAATTTTGATAAAAAAAGAAAGCAACCATAGATCGAGTGACATTGCTTCTTCGGCCCGAACCGAGGAATCCCTTAGATGTGGTGCAAAAGGGCTCTTGTTCTATCCTTGATCAGGGATTTCTCTATGAAAAATATGAATTGGAGTTTGAAGAAGGGGAGGGAGAAGGAGCCCTTGACCCGCAGGAGGATTTATTCAATCACATAGTTTGAGCTCCTAGAATATGGCGCCCTTGGGGCTTTCTATTTGATTGTATCGAAAGGCCCAATGAATTGGGATTTCCCTAACGGTCCAAGTCATTTCAGGGCAAGCGGATCATTTATGATGAAGAAGATGAGCTTCAAGAGAATGATTCGGGGTTCTTGCAAAGTGGAATCATGCAGTACTAGACACGAGATAGATCTTCCTTAGAAATAGAGAATACTCTAGAGAAACAAGAGAGAATGAATATCTTGATTTATTGATTCAAATACAAGAGAATACATCGTTGTTGTTGTTTTGGAACCCCCAGGAAAACTCACAGCCTCTGTCACAGTCTCTGCCCTTCGGGTGAACACTCTATGGTGAGCTCTCTATGGAAACCTGCTCAACTGTGCAATAGCTCGTAAACCACGCAGGAGATGTAAACTGCGCTAGGCATGTCCTGTGCGACGAGCTCCTAACTGAGCAGACGAAGGATGGATTCGATCACGGGTCTCCCACATGGGTGACCTACCTCCCAACCACTCAACCAGATCTTGCGGGTAGTACATCGTTGTTTATACACAAGAGAAATAAGGAATAAAAGAAAAAAATCAACAATTAATGTAGTTCCTAAATTAATGTTATGTAAATATTCTACTAGAATATCTATATGTAATATAAAACTAGGAATAAATAATTCTATGTGGCACCTTCCAATGGCCTCCGTTGACATTTATCTTTTTCTCCTTTTTTTGTCTTTTCTTTCATTTTTTCCCCATTTATTTGCTATTTTAAAAAGCCAAAGAGTTACTCCATCAACTCTCTTAATTATCTCTTATTGCTCACTTAAAAGGGAGAGACATTTAAGAATATTAAAACTTACTATTAATTATTTGAAAGGTTAATAAACATGATTAAATATTATTCCATTAACGTTAAGAAGTCCAAGAGCCTTCTTTAGAAACTAAATCTAGCATCTTTTCGTATTCCAAAATAAATTTACATAATGATTAATTTAGTATTATTAATATGTGAGATTCAATCTTATTTGTTCCTTCCTAAGCACAAACCAGCTTTTAATCTTTCTCTGTTTATTTTGTTCTTCTTTTTTCAAATATGAGCTGATGAAGGAAGAGTTTGCAAATTAATGCATCACAAACCTAATAGGTATATATATAAGATGATGTGACACTTCTCTATGGTCAGTAATTGTATTTATCTTTTATCTCACTTTTTTGCACTTTTTTCTACACTTCTCTACATAATATAATAATTTACTAACTAAATGGATTTAACAAAAATCTCATTAACTAAATATAAATGTGCTAAGTAAAACTGAACACCCCACGTAGCATAACAATAACACAAGATGCAGTTAATAGCAACTGCAATCACTCCTATACGTTACTCATACTATTGTTTATCTCATAACTCATAAGTTACAAATTGTTGCTTAGTATAATTACTTAAGCACATTTCTTCATTATTGACTAAAGAAACTTTTCCTCTCCTCATTTCAAAATTTCTGCATAAAAAGTTTGCTCTTCTTATTTTGTTTGCTCCTTTCCCGTTATTGGTATTTTTGTGATATTACGTAAGTTATTTGTACTCCTATCTTCGACTCTTCTATAACTGCTATTATGGTTAGCTTTTTCACATACCAATTGATTTTCTTTTTGAAAATAAAAAAATTATGAACTTTTTTATGTGAACAAAAATGATTGTAGGTTGAGCCGGAGGGTATAACTCACGCGAGACAGTGAAAATTTGCAAAACGGGGATAAAAACCTCTCAAGGTAGAAAAACATCCGACACACATATTGAGGTAGATTTTCTTTTATTTCCTTTATTGTGTTTGATTTTAAAATGAATGTGTGTTTCTAATAGGTGGCGGCATCATCAGACGGAAAGTATTTAACTCGATCCTGAAGAGCTTGAAAACAAAAAAAGATACATGTATACGTGTAGGAGTATATGTATATATTGTCACTCTTTTAGTTTGTTGCAGGCTTGTAATTAGACCGCTAATTCAATTGTAATAACGTTTGTCGCGATATCTGAGTTCCTGAATGAACTAGGGGTTGTTCCAAGTGCCACTTGTCCAATAACGATTTATTGTGACAACACTGGTGCGATTTCGCAAGCTAAGGAATCAAGATCAACGAACAGAAATAAGCATTTACTAAGGAAATACCACATACTCAGGGAGATGGTGGAAACTGAAGAAATAAGATTAGACTATGTTCCCACAGATGATAATCTAGCTGACCTGTTTACTAAAACATTAAGCTTAGTTAAGCATAATGATCATTTTGAGAACATGGGCATTAGATACATTGGAGATTGGCTCTAGGCCTAGTGGGAGATTGAAAGTATATATGTCCTAGAGACAATCATTATTAGGGATAAATGTACTTGAACACAGTTCTATATACTAAATGCACCTACTAGAATTGTAACTAACTCAAGTACACACCATGTGCTCATAACAAACTCTCTAATAAATTGGTGACTCAGCTAATAACTTTACTTAATCAGCTAAGTACCAACTTAATACTCCCCCTTAAGCTGGAGGGTGGAAGACATCTAACACTCCTAGCTTGTAAAGTAGATGTTGATGTTGTCTTGCACTAAGGCCTTTTGTTAAGATATATGCTAGTTGCATACTTGAGCATATGTATTGATGCATTATGAAACCATACTTCACTCTTTCTTTGATGAAATGACAGTCTATGTCAATATGTTTGGTTCTTTCATGAAACATGGAATTTTCTGCTATTTAAATAACATATTTATCGTCACAATACAACTTGATAGGCAAGGAAACTAGCACATTTAACTCCTGCAACAAACCAGCTAACCAAATCAATTCTACTAAAACTGCAGTCATACTTCTATATTCAACTTCAGCTGAGCTCCTGCTCACTATCAATTGCTTATTAGATTTCCAAGAAATCAAGAAGTCTCCAAGTTTAACTATATAACCAGTAATCGACCTTTGGGTAGTAGGATAGGATGCCCAAGCAGCGTCACAATACTTGTCAATTCTGTTATATCTCCTCTTTTTAACAATATTCCAAGTCCAAGTGATCCTTTAAGATACCTGAGTATTCTCAGTGCAGCTTCCCAATGTGATACTTTGGGATGTTGCATAAATTGGCTCAACACCACTCCAAAAAAATATCTAGTCTTGTAATGGTTAAATAAAGTAGTTTCCCAATTAGTTTTTGATAGGTTGTGATGTCTTTAAACTCTGCATCACTAGTAGAACTTGTATGTTTGTCAAGTTCCATACTAGTAAACTTCAAATCGAACTCTAGTGGGGTGATGATAGTTTTAGCTCCACCAAGACATGTCTCTGATATAAGTTGCAATGCATACTTTCTCTGGTTCAATAGGCTGCCCTCCTTAGACTTCATTACCTTTATACCAAGGAAACATCTCAGATCACTTAAATCCCTCATCTTGAAATGTTGATGAAGTGTGGCCTTGGCTTCCTAAATCAACTTCTAATTGGTACCAGTTACGAGTAAGTCATTAACATAGACCAAAATCACAACAAGTTCATTTCCAATATTCTTTGTAAAAAGTGAATAATCATGCACACTTTGACAATATCCTTCTCCTAGGAGTGCATCTATGAGCTTGGTGTTTCACTGCCTTGAGGCATGTTTAAGGCCATAAAATGATTTTCTAAGCCTGCAAACCTTATGCTCCCCCTGTTCATGGAAACCTAGAGGAATTTCCATAAACACATTTTTATTTAAATCTCCCTATAGAAATGCATTATTGATATCTATTTGAAAAATATCCCAACCATAAGATGTTGCAACACTGATCACAGTTCTGACTGTGACCATCTTTTCCACTGGAGAGAAAGTCTCATAATAACCTAGACTTTCTCTTTGTGTATAACCCTTAGCCACAAGCCTTGCTTTGAATCTATCTACCTCCCCATTTGCCTTGTACTTCACCTTATATACCCACTTTGAGTCACTAGCTTTAGCTCCTGTAGGAAAAATCTACAATACTAAGTATTATTCTCTTCTAATGTTGAAATCTCCTGATTCATAGTCGTTACCCGTCTTTCATCTTGAGATGCTTCCTTATAAGACAGAGGCTCAGTGACAGAAGAAAAGGAATTGAGATAAGCCCGATAGTTATTGGAAATATGATCATAACACACATGATCTATGATAGAGTATAGACTGGGTTTAGGAGGTACCACATAATCTTTGATCCAGATAGGTGGCTTAGATGCTCTTCTTGTTCTCCTATTAGAAGGAATAACGGTTGTAACTTCTCATGAAGTAGGATCAGTCAACATAGTTTCTTCTGTAGTGAAGACTAAGGAACCAGTTGTTCATTGAGAAAGTTTATCAGCCTCTGCTACACTAGGGGATCCCTCCATCCTATGTTCTTCATTTGCAATAGATAGATCAGAAGGATGTATGCCATGATCCTACTTATCATCATGATGCAAGTCATGTGCTGTTATGCCCCGAATCATGGCCTGGGCGAATATGACACTTGGTGTATGATTGCATGTGACCGAGCAAACCACATGGCTTGCTGAGTCAATATGGGCATCAAAAACATGTAATAGTAATGTAAAATGAATAATTCTGAATACTGAAATGTAGTCTGAAAATATATTGGGGAAATAATATAAAAAACATAATAAGTCTAAGTGTCTGACATGACATATAAACTAGCCTATGAAACATCTGAACATGAGTCTGACTACTAAAATTGGTTACCAGAACAAAGCCTTGACATACTTCTGCTATGCATAACATAAAAATAACTAAATGACACCCCGAATGAAATGGGGCTCACCAATAGCTGATACTGATGAAATTCTAGCGAGCAGATCCGTCGTTCTGAAATTTCGTACCTACACTGTGAAGTACAGACCCCGGGAAAAAGGGACCTAAGTACATTTGAATTGTTTGTATGTAAAGCAACTGAAAGAATAAGCAGACACATGAAATAATAGGAACTGAAACTAAAAATGTAACCTCAACATGAGCATGTATAATATCTTACATGAATATAATAAAATATGCTTATCCTGGTCATGGATAGATCACCCAGGTTCGGGTCCAAAAAGACTCTAAGACCTATTGTTAAGAATAATGATTTACTATTTTCATAACCTATTTTAAATAGGAGAGATTTAATATAATCAACATGAAACCGCTACGCTAGAACGTGGCATTTGATCTCTGTCTGATCAGCGAAGCTATCTCGTATCTTATCGGGTACGAGATATGAATGGATCCAATAACCCGCAATTGGTAACATGAAGGAATCGTTCTAACTGGGCAGAGCGATCCAAATCCTACATTGGCATACGTAGTTTCAGGCTGTCTGAGCCTTCTCGGTAATATGTGCAACTCCCAAACATGAACATGAATATAGTTGATTTAGAAGCTCATTGATTTCATAAACATAACATGTAAACATGATTTGTAAGAATAATTTAGCATGTAAGTAGATACATAATATAGCTTGAATGAAACATGTATAATTTCATGGATTGAGTAATAATGATTCATGATTGTATTTAAGAACCCATAAAATTCAAAACATGTGTTCATGGATTACAGACAGATTCATGACAATTATAATGACATATAATGAATAAAATTAATGAAAATATGATATAAGCATGGTATATAGTTGTACATGTATATATGGTTATCATGAATTAGAGCAAAACTCTAGGTTTGAGGAAATTCGTGTTTCATGAAATAAAAATGGTGTAGGGGAAGAACGATGATGTTCCCACATGTGGATAGAAGCTCTACATATCATAGTTGCTCCAAAACTTGAAGAAAAGATCTGAACTTTTGAAGAAGAAACCCAAAACTCTTAACTTGAAATCTTGAGAAGGATTTTCTTGAAAACCCTAAGATTATATAGCATGGAATCTTGTTAAAAATTGATGTATAAGTGTTAGAATTACTTAGGAATACATGAGAGAGACTTACCTTGGTGTGGGAGGATGAGGAGATTAGAAAAAAGTCATGCTAGGACTTTGGAGAACTGAAAAATGGGATAAAAATTAAAAAAAACACGACTTTAAATGAGTTTCGGGTGCATCTGCGTTGGCATCAGCATCGCTGATGCTATCGCACATGGAAACAGAAGGTTGGAAATTTTGGGACATAAATTTGGCCCTAAATTCGATGGGAAATGCGTCGCATATCGCCTTTGCGACTCCAAAAGATTACTTTGCGACCTTTCAGTATAATAGTCATAATATTTTGTACAAACGTTCGTTTGAGCTTCACAATATACCGCTGGAAAGGTATTTCAATGGGCTACAACTTTAATGTTTTACTTTTTGTCACATTCCTTATATATGTTCCCGTATATTCTATTTAAGTTAGACCTAGTGCAAACTCACTTGAAAACATGCTCCGTAGAATAGCTTCCTACTATACTTTGCCCAAAGACTCTTCTTATGACTTGATTAGTTTTCAAAATACTTCCTATACTCCTCATCTTGGTTCCATTATGTTCCCATCATACGGGCAAGCCTTAGCACGAAGGTACGAGGTGTTACAATATCACCCCATTGGGATCATTCATCCTCGAATGATGGGTCATGGTTAGGAATGCGGTTAACTCAAGAACTTATGGACATGACATGAGTACGTGAACGTGAAGAAATATGACATAAATCATAGGGAATGAAATGACATTGTTACATAAAAACATGAACATGGGGTCATGAGACATGAATAGGTAGTACATGAACGTGAAACATGAGACATGGATACGTATGGGACATGACATGAATACTGAAGGTATTTACCTTGTACGCTTTTGGCTTTCTCCTTAAATAAGTGGGGGTATCTGGACTTCATGTCCTCTTCGACTTCCCATTTAGCCTCCTCAACTTTCTGACTTCTTCATAACACTTTTACTGAGACAACTTCCTTAGTTCTCAACTTGCGAACCTGACGATCCAGAATAGCCACATGGACCTCTTCATAGGTTAGGCCATCTTTAACACTGATGGATTTGGTATTAACAACCAACGACGGGTCTCCCACAAACTTCCTCAACATAAATACATGAAACACTAGGTGCACAACAACTGAATCGTGCGGTTGTTCGAGCTCATAAGCCACTTGGCGAATCCTTCGCATGATCATGTATGTTCTGATATATTTGGGACTGAGTTTCCCTTTCTTTCCAAACCTCATGACACCCTTCATAGGTGAAACTTTCAAAAATACCCAATTATCAACCTGAAACTCTAAGTCTTACGTCTCACGTCTGAATAGGACTTTTGGCGACTCTGTGATATTTTCAAATGCTCCTGAATCAACTTGACTTTCTCCATAGCCTTATGGACTAAGCCTGTCCATACCAATTCTTCTTCAACAACTTCGAACCAACCAATTGGGGACCTACACCTTCGCCCATACCGAGCTTAGAACAGTGACATCTTGATACTAGAATGATAATTGTTATTATAAGAAAATTCAATGAGAAGTAAGTAATCATCCCAATTACCTTTAAAATAAAGAACGTATGCCCTCAACATATCCTCAATGGTATGAATAGTCCGCTCTGCCTGACCATCTATCTGAGGATGAAAAGTTGTGCTGAGATTTACCTTAATACCCAATCCTTTTTTGAAAGACTTCCAAAAATGTGTTGTAAACTGAGCACCATGATCCAAAATAATGGACGATGGGTCCCATAAAGCCTGACAATTTCTCGGATATATAACTTGGCATAATCTTCTACGAAGCGTCTATAATAGTCTTCCAGACCCAAGAAACTTCTTATCTCAGAGACTGAGGTGGGTCTGGGCCAACTCTTTACAATGTCTATTTTTTGAAAATCAACTTGGACGCCTTCGCCTGAAATCACATGGCCTAAGAACGCTGCTGACTTTAGCCAGAATTCACACTTGAAAAACTTCGCATAAAGCTTGCGGTCCTGAAGTGTCTGCAACACTATTATGAGATGTTCTGCATGATCAACCTCACTACGGGAATAGACTAAAATATCATCAATAAATACAATGAGGAAAAGGTCAAGGCAAGGCTTGAAGACCCTGTTCATAAGATCCATAAAAGCAACTGGTGCTTTCGTGAATACGAACGATATGACACAAAATTTGAAATGATCATAACGAGTTCTGAAGCCGGTTTTCGAAATGTCAACTTCCTTAATCTTGATCTGATGGTACCCTGATATGAGGTCAATCTTGGAATTACATTGGGCACCCTAAAGTTGATCGAATAGGTCCTCGATTCTGGGAAGAAGATACTTGTTCTTAATAGTGACCTTCTTCAACAGGCGATAGTCAATGCACATACATAAAGATCCATCTTTCTTACAAACAAACAAGACTGGTGCACCCCAAGGTGAGGCACTTGGTCTAATAAATTCTTTATCAAGGAGATCTTTCAGTTGGGGTTTTAGTTATTTTAGCTCGGCTTGATGACAGAAAGTAAATCAATTCCAAAATCGAACTCCCTATCGGGAGAAACTCTGGGAAGATCTCCGAGAAAGACTTTTGAAAAGTCGCTGACAACTAGCACGGTCATATGCTCATTTCTTATATCCAACACTCCTAATTTCCTTTGGCTTTCCTCCTGGATTGCCATGGCATATGCTTGATTCACACTTGGAACATCTTAATTGATCAATATTGCACTTCTTACTTGAGCAAAACTTTCATTCAATCCAACCAAAAACTGTAATAATCGTTGGTGTTTCATGTGTTTAATATGAGGTCTAGATTCTGGGCAATCACACGAAGGTAATGGCACCATTATATCAATCTCATTCCACAGATCCTTCATCTTTGAATAATAGACTGTGACATAATTTGTCCCTTGTGTCATTATATTAATTTCTTTCCAAATATGATAAATTCTAGTTATGTTCGACTTATTAAACCTCTCCTTGAAATTATCTCAAATCTTCTTCGAATTGGATGCATATACTATGCTAGTCATCAGTTCTGGTGCAACAGTTGCACTAATCCAGGATAAGACAACAACATCACATCTGTCCCACTTCACAGCCAAAGCTCCTATGTACGAGTTCTTCGCGCAGGTGCCATCTAACAACCCTAGCTTGTTTTTGACTAATAACGTGATTCTCATCTATCTACTCCAGACTCCATAGTTCTCGGGTCCAACGAGCATCATATGAATTAGGGCTACTCCAGGGATATCTGATTCTTGAAGATGTAATGGATGATTGTGATCCGTCTGTGGATCTTCTATCGACTACGAATTTTGAGTTTCCGCCATTATCGTCACCTCGAGTTTTCAACAATGGTGAATTTGGACTGAAATATGCTACACTAACTCTTAATCGCAACGAGACGCTCTGATACCATATTAGATTTCTAGAATCTACTAGAATTGAAAGACATGCAAAGAGAAATCAGAAAATATCTTCTTTTAGATTTCTAGGATCAACTAGAATTGAAAGACATGCAAAAAAAAATCAGAAAATATCTTATTTTGATTGAGAGAGTTACATTGCTCGAACAAGAGAGCATTTGCAATTACAGCTCACAGTGCACACACAGTTCTAAATACTAACTGCACCAACTAGAATTGTAACTAACCCACGTGCACACCATGTACTCATAACAAACTCTCTAACAAACTGTTGACTCAACTAACTACTCTACTTAATCAGCTAAGTACAAACTTAATATTTACGAAGAACAAAATAAACACAATCAAATACTTTTAAGTGATGTAGTCATGAGCTTACTTATAGAGTCGGTCTTAACGAGATACATTCCCAAGAATAGATAAAGGAAGAGTATGTCATGTGATTACAACATGATATACTCTTGAAATTTGGAATCACCTTAGGTAGGGAGAGTTCTATTTTCAAAGTGAAAAATTTCAGCTTTAATCCAAGTCAATCGAGTCCAAACGAGTACTGACACTGGCGGAAAACAAAAAAAAAACATGTATTCAAATTAGAACTAGTGTTTCATAGGTCCATCTTTGCCAATATATTCTGAAAATACGTAGAGCACAAATATATGAAAGAATTGGCAGTTATAAATAAAATAGGCCAATATATATCTTCTCATATGTTAGTTTTGAAAACATAGTTCCGAATTCCGATAAAAGAGGAAAATTGTTATAAATTGACAATTATTATGAAAATAGTAACTAGTACTCTCTCCGTGCCAAAATAATTGTAGTTTTAGCTTATTTCACGCCCATTAAGAAAATAATAAATATACGTATAATTTACCAAGTTACCCCTATTTATTAAATGTTCCTTTGAGAATTGAGAACTAATTAAGAAGAAATAGTTCTTTAATATAAGGATATAATAGGAAACAATTACTAAATTTGTCTTGAATCCATAAAGCAACATTTATTTTGAAATAATTCTGCAGTAAAATATAAACACAGCAACTCCTTACTCTGAGTGAGAGTGGTGACTGTTCAACAAAATTTCGTAGTACTATTATTTATTTTTCCTCGTAACTGTAGAGTGGACCAGACTTGCCCAGTTGCACTCTTAATACATGCAAAATTGACACCAAACTTTAATTGTTACATCGTATTGCCTTAATTTTAATTTTTATATTATGACATTTTTATTGTACTCTAGAGAGATCAAAAGTTATACTATATATTATGATTCTTGTACTCTGAATTTCCTTAGCAGTGCAGAGTACTCTAATATTCTTGTTTCGATACGCTTTAATGGTCTAAACCTACCCTTGCAGTAGCTTGCTACTTGATAGTATTGATTCTTTTTGTACTTTTAATCCCTTTTTATGCTACATGTAGATATTACCCCACGGATAATACATTTATGTCAATATGGTTTCAAACTTCAGTGATCTGAGTTTCACCTTTAGGAATTAGTATTACTCTAGGATTGACAAAATTTCTCTGTTAGAATTGAAGTGGATATTTTACACCATTTTCATCCAAGAATTTTTTAACGTCGAATTTTGGTCTCGACTTTAGTTATTCTACTCTTCAAGCGAGTGAATCTTGAAATAAAAATCTAAACTTAATTTCATGGCAATATAGAGAAATTAAAGTAAACATTAAGCTGCTAATAAGTCTGCCTCATATGGCTGAAATTGGCTTGATGAACATCAAGAATAGTTTTTACAAGGAATCTTATCTTCTTCAATGTACCCTTTATCCTACTTCGTCACACCTAAAATTTTAGATGTCAATAGACACCTGTCAAATGTTATCAATAAATCATTCCCACGATTTAAAAGTTAAAACTTGAGAGCAGTTTGAAATTTAGACTATCAAACTACTGTATTATTTTCTTTTGCTTTAATTTACTTTTTCTTACTAAATCAACTCACTCGTTATAGATATTATCATATATTATGGATGTCTATCTTTAGAAAAATATTATGATTAATAACTTTGGGACCAAGTCAATTTTCTCCTATAAATAAATATGTTCCCCTCATTATATTTGATCTCTCAATAGAAATAAGAACTCTTCTCTCTTCTCTCTTCTCTCTTCTCTCTTTCTCAACAATATTCTTGTTCTAACTTTATTATTATTTCATAACACGTTATAACACGAGTCTCTAATATTATTTGTGGTTATTTCTAATTTGTTTCTTTGTTCGTTATCAGTGAAACACCGAAACATGATATCCAGCCATGCCATCCTCAATTAAATTGAGGTTATCGGCAGTATGTCAACAACGCCTCAGTAAGTAGATCCTTAAGTGGTATTCTTATCAAACTCTACTGCAATTGATTTCTCATGTGATTGGTTATAAATCTGTTGCTATGGAGTACTTCTAACTTTAACCACAAAAGGTAATAATCACTTGCTTGCAAAAAGAAACGTACAACTCTACTTGTCCTTTAAATTTTAAAGGCCTTGTTAATATTAAGAAGTTTCATTATTTATTGTCAGATCCATGTGTAAATTGCATACAACTTACAAATTTCGTATGATTTATTATTATTATTATTATTGTTATCCCCTTAATACTCTGATGAATTCATCGAAGTGATACTATTTTCATACTTTTATTGTGATTAAAATTGAAGATATGTTAGAGAAATTTTTTCCACATCTGCCTTGATTTGCTCCCGAAGTAGCAAGATCTTAAAGAAATTTTAAGTTATCATTATTTGATATGTTTAAGGCACATTCAAATATGTTTCATTATATTCCTAAAGAATGAGAACTTTTGATAAACGTTATAAATACAGATTCATTCCTTGAAGTGAATGTGACAGTGTGTAGTAAAATTTTATATATATGGACGTGCTTTTGATTGTGAAGTTATGACGACTCACCTCCACAAGAGGTAGAATAATGAAAAAATATTCTAAATATTCTATGCTTTACTTTCGAAGTAGTAAACTCAGAAATCTGCTCCCGAAGTAGCAAATTCAGAAATCTACTCTCGAAGTAGCAAATTTTGAACTCTATTCCGAAAGTAGTAGAACCTTGAAAGTAATAAAATTTTGTACTTTACTCGTGAAGCAGTAAACCTTTGAACTTTACTCCTGAAGTAGTAAAACTTTAAAATTTATTTTAAATTTTACTCTTGAAGTAGTAAATCTAAATTTATTCTTGAAGTAGTAAGGCTTTGAACTTTAATCTTCAAAAGGTTCAAATTTAAAATTTACTTCTAAAATAGTAAAATAATTGAATTTTCTCACCAAAATATGTTATGATTTTTAATGCATGTAAAAAAAATTCTTAATTTTCTCTCAGCTTCGATTTTAGTTATCTATGGTGACTTTCATATTTTTATATGAAGGTTAATATTCTACACAGATCTATACATTAGACCGTTATTATCGCACTAATTTTTTAGTAACTTGTTTTAAGGTGTATTAATTTTATATTATGTGAATGCATGTGCCTGATTCAACTAGATGCAATTTCGTATGACTTACTTAGTTTGATGTCTTTCTCTGCCCTTTCATATGACATTTCATCCGCATGTTACATCTGATATTAGAAATACATGTTAGTCAACACATGCATCAATTTTCTTAAAATTGAATCTCTGTAAGATCACTTGAAGATTTGAGATTGTGTTACTATAGGATTTTACTGCTAGTCATACTAAAAATTATAAAGTGGATAATAATAGGTTCACTTACTTTCCAGGAGAGTTTACAAGAAATATATTGGAGCAATGTTTGTTCGTGCTTGAGAAAAATAGTGAGTTATTGTAAATTATGTATGAAGCGCATCTAAATGACCATGTTTCATTCCTCAAAGTGAATGAAGAAATACCACAACACAACTCTTGAAGAGATAAAATTATAAAGAATGTAAATGTTATTTTGTGGTATGAAAGTCATTGTTGCATGTACCTGTCGTAAGTCAAATCATCTTGAATTTTTTTTATTATGTATCATTCTAATGCAAAATGATATAAATTTTGTAGAATACTTTCTAATATAACCACATTGATATAATATTGTTACGATCGCCGCTGTGATGCAAAGTATTCGAATGTTAATGGGTATTCTCCCTGAAGGAGATGTCTGAAATACTGAAGTTTAGAACTTACTTTTCATCGTTTATAAATTGTATTGTCTAAAATGATCATTTAATTATTGTTTTTTTCATGACACCAGTAGTGTCTAACTATAATTTCTCTTATGATACCAGCAGTATCTATGCAATATTTGATTGTGCAAAATTAATGATCAAGGAATCCAGAAGAACTAACTATTTATCTAGAAGATCATGACACTAGTAGTGTCCAAACAATATGTGATTATGGAGAATAAATTAAAGGCTCCTGAAGAGCTTAAATACTATTATGTAGTTCGTTTTAGATTGTCATATACGAAGTTGGGTTATCGAAACACAAGTTATATTAAACCCGAAGTTTATAAGTAAATGGCTATCATATTGAAGCTATAAATGATTGGAGGACTGAAATATACGAAATCATAGTGGGTAAGAAATATGTATTTTAAAGGTTACCCTCTTTATTCTTCAAATTGTATTACACAATATAAGCATGATGAAATCATATGTCACGATAAACCAGAAGTTTATTGTACAAAATAGAATTCATATTATAGTAAACCAGAACTTTACTAAATATAAATAGCATGTGGCATGATAAACTTGAAGTTTACTATTATAAAAAAATTATTAGTCGGCATGAGCGATTTGGCCATCCTGATTCAAATATGATGTGCATATTGAGTATTTGACATTAATTGAAGAACTAGAAGATTCTTCACGAATTTATTTTTGTTGCTTGTTCTCATGATAAGTTGATTATACTGGTTAATGTTGGGATTAAATTTCCTAAATTCAGAAAAAATATAAAAGGTGAATATGGGCCCGTTCACCTGTTATGTGATGTCTTAAATAGATGTATCGATAAGACGGTCACATGTGCGTTTATTGTCAACCCGCAGTTTGACATATGCAAAGTTACTTGCTCAAAATAATTGAGTTGAGAGCACGATTTTCAGATTATGTAATCAAGATAATTCATCTTGTTAATGCTGGTTTATATCCAAGTTGGTTTAGCGTTGAATGTCTGTGATAAATAGCTAAACCATTGCTAATGAGAACAAAGCTTCATGTGTTGATCTGAAATATGATATATTGCATACAACGACGTTTGTATGCTTCAGACTAATAAATTATGATAAATTCGCCCCTTATAATTAGTTCAAGGTCAGGAACCAAATATTTTCATCTAATAGTTTTTGTTGTGCGATATATGATTAATGAATCTACCACGATGCACACAGATGGATTTCCCAAAGAATGTGGAAATGTATGTTAGTTTTTTATAACATAAGGAGGAAGAGAATAAACAGCTAAGATATATGTTGTGAATTATCATTAGTATGATCGTTCAAACGATAATTCAAGTCAAATGCCAGAAGCATTTGATGATCCAACTATTTCATATTCAAGCTGCAAGATGCTCGTAAACGTCCCTGAAAGACAGGGTTTACAACATGCGTGACGCATGGTAGACAAATCGGTTCCAAATGCAATAATCCTTGAAAAAAGAGAGGATCAAATGATCATAATAAGGAGGCAACATGCTCTTGAAGAGCTTACGACATAACACTTCATAAAACGTCATACGAGGTTCAGGTACCTGAAAAATAATGAAGTGATAAGATCTCAATAAGTTATGTTTAATTGCAAACCGATATAAAATGATATCTCGTCGACGATATCTTTGATACAATATAGTGCACAATATTGTATAATATTATGAGGATCTGAATTCTACGTCTTTAAATCATGTTGATGTAGAAATAATTACCAAGTAGATGCATCTTGGTAAGAATAAATTTGCTGGACTTGCAGTCCTGACATCAGAAGATGTCATGTAAATCAAATACTAAATAAAAATTGTCTCAGCCTATATGGCTTACGTGATAAAATTTATATGAATTTTTTTTAAGAATTCAAAGGATACACAAGTTATTGAAAAACTTGTTTGTAATACTTAAACGGATTAAATGAACTAAGATTGATGTACTGAAATCACCTTAGTAAATATTTATTGATGAGGGGTACAAAGATGACTCTGTTTATCCTTATCCATTTATAATATTTAAAATATTTCATAATGTTATGCAAGTTGCTGACTTGAATATTGTTAGATAGATTTTAGTACTGTTTTAGAGTGTGTTTTAGGGAGTCTTTTGTTTGTCTTTTAGTTGTTTTGTGCAGTATTATGCGTGTTGTTTTGTGTTTTCAGGCTATAAGAGATTCAGAAAGGAATAAGGCGAATTCAAAGAAATATTAAAGACAAAAATGCAAAGCTGGTCACAGGAAATGAGTCAAAGAAACCCTGGGAAGCTTGGAAAGCAGTCTAGAAATAATTCTGGATGAAGAACGCTGAAGAGCCACGGCGCAACACAGCATGGAGCCGCGGCACTGAAGGGTCGCGACACCCAACATTAGCGTCGCGGTGCCCCACTGGCAGAAAGTGAGCGACTTTCAGAAGCAAATTAGCGTTGCGACGCCTGTTTGAAGAGTCGCGGCGCCGACGACGTCAGGGAAGCGAGAAACCTAAATTTAACAAGGGCAAAAAGGTCCATTTTGGGGGGATTTTCGTGATATATATTGGGGGAAACGTTTTTCTGAAAAGGAGATAACACTTTGGAGGCAAGAAACAAGAGAACAAGAAGCCATTAGAGACATCTATTGTTCAAGTTCTTTTCTTTTTCTTTACTTTAATTCAGTTCATGTTGTATATTAAGTTAATTAGTTTTTTTAGCATGTCTAGGAGCTAATTACTTTTATTAGGGTTTTCCGTTGAGTCACTTGAAACTCTATTATGATTTAATGCATTGCTAATGTTCTTCTTAATCTATTAAGATCTCTTCAACTTGTGTTTATTGAATGAGAATTAATTGGCCATTAGTTTTCATTACCTATATGATTTCAAATCGAGATCCGAAAAGGGAGATTTGAGTATGCTATAGTTGGTTAGACGTAGGTTTAATCTTGAATGAGAGTATCACGATTGCATGTGTAGCTTTTTAGGTTATTGATCTTAATCCTCCTATGTGATCGAATTTATCATAGAAATATAGAAAAATCTCATTTAGGTTGAGTTTTTATAAGTCCTAACAGGAATATAGAACATCTCAGTTAACCTGCTATCTTAACAAGAAGAAGAATCGCTAGTCTTGCATTAATGAATGATAGAGTGGATTGTTGATGAGATTGGAAACCCTAATTTCTTTCATTACTGAATTAAACTTCGTGTGTTTTCATTACTACTTCATATCTGCAATTTACTTTAGTTGTCAAATTCGTTAGTTTAGAAATCACTAGTTATATTCGTTAGTTTAGAAATCACTAGTTATATTCGTTGACCAGTTAGAAACTAAAGATTAATTAATTGGTACTTGATAAATCAGTCTCTATGGACGATACTAGGTCTTACCGAAATTTATTACAAATTGCGATACGTACACTTGCGTAGCATCTAGAAATACCGCAACAAGTTTTTGGCGCCGTTGCCGAGGATTGAAGTATTATCAATATCAAAATAATTAATCTTATTTCTAATTTGGTTGTTCCTAGAACACATTTTATTATTATTAAATTATTATTTTTCTATTTATTTTTATCTGCGTGCAGTGTTTGTGATCATTTTTCAGGTAGCTTTGGTATATGCGAAGCAGAAGAGGAGCAGACAGCCTTGTTCCTCTGAATCCTGAGATTGAGAAGCGTGCAAGCATAATCGAACAAACGAGAGAGCTGGTATTTCAACCAAGGATATGGCAAACCGTCAAAATAAGGATTGGTTGAATAGAGGGGCACTAGAAATGGTGCAGGAGCAAGCTTAACAGGAGTGTAGACTTGTATAAGACCACCAGCTGTGGAGGTAAATAATTTCGAGATTAAGCCAACAATCCTGCAGATGGTCCAGAACACGGTTCAGTTTGGGGGTTTTCCCTCTGAAGATCTACATATGCATTTGGCCAATTTCTTGGAGTTATGTGCAACATTCAAATACAATGGTGTGACTGATGACGCCATTAGATTGAGGCTCTTCCCATTCTCATTAAGGGACCGAGCCAAAAGCTGGTTGAACTCTCTGCAAGCTAACTCCATCACCACGTGGCAAGACCTGGCTCAGATGTTTCTTGCAAAAAATTTCCCTCCATCAAAGGCTGTTCAGCTAAGGGGAGAACTAAATAACTTCTATCAGCTGGAAGGAGAATCTCTGTATGATGCTTGGAAAATATTCAAAGAGTTGCAAAGGAAATGTCCTCATCATGGACTTGAGCAGTGGATGTTAGTCCATAATTTTTACAATGGTTTGTGTGGTACGACCCGTACCATAATTGATGTTGCTGCTGGAGGGACATTCATGAACAAGAGTGCTAATGAGGCATATGAGTTGTTGGAAGATATGACAACAAATAACCATCAGTGGTCCGATAAAAGACTTACCAACAGCAGAAAGATGGCCGGAGTTCATGAGTTAGATGCCATCACCGCGTTAACTGCTCAAGTTGCTTCTTTGACAAAGCAATTATAGCAGAATACTATGACAGCAAATGTTGTTCAGACACAGGCAGGATGTGAAATTTGTGGAGGACCGCATCCTTTTGATCATTGCACAGCAGCGGATCCCAACAATGTACCTATGGATCAAGCTTAGGTTCAAGCAGTTGGGAATTTTCAGAGGCCCTACAACAATCCATTCTCTAACACTTATAATTCTGGGTGGAGGAATCACCCTATTTTTTCGTGGAGAAACAGCAAGAACCAGCAGCCACAATTCCAAGGGCAGTATCAACAAAACAATCAACAACAGCCCATGAGTCAAGCTTCGTCGTTTCAACAGCCCAAACCATAAGTTCAACAAGCTGAACCCAATGAATTGCAAACAGCCTTGTTGACTTTCACCAATTCCCAGACTCAGTTCATGACTGAAACGAGATCTTTTATCCGAAACCTGGAAACACAAGTGGGTTAGCTAGAAAATATGTTAAACAATATATCGCATGGGAATCTCCCTAGCAATACTGTTGTAAATCCGAAGGAGCAATGTCAGGCTATAAATTTGAGAAGACGTAAGCAAGTTGAACCAGTTGCACCTCTACCATCTTCGGAGAAGACAGACAAATTGAGTGAGACATCTAATTTAGAGAAGGAGGGGGTTACTGAAGACCACCCCACGGTAGAAAAGGCACCACCGGCAGTGAGTAATGAGCCTCAAATCAGAATTCCATACCCGCAGAGGCTTAGAAAAAAATCTCTGGATAAATAATTTTTCAAGTTTTTTGGAAATATTCAAGAAGCTACACATAAATATTTCCTTTGCTGAAGCCTTAGAGCAAATGCCCAGTTATGTCGAATTCATGAAAGAAATTCTCTCAAAAAAAATGAGAGATTATGAGACTGTGGCGTTAACTGAAGAGTGCAGCGCCAGTTTGCAAAAGAAGCTTCCCCGGAAGTTGAGAGAACCAGGGAGCTTTACTATTCCCTGCACTATCGGGAATTTTGAGTCCCAACATACTCTGTGTGATTTGGGGGAAAGTATCAACCTGATGCCCTTATATATGTTTCGTAGACTTGGTTTGGGTGAAGCTAGGCCTACAACAGTTACCTTACAGTTAGCAGATCGCTCGATCAAGCATCCACGGGGAATTATTGAGAATGTGTTAGTTAAAGTGGACAAATTCATTTTTCCTGTTGATTTTATTGTCCTTGACATGGATGAGGATGTTGATGTGTCCATAATTCTTGGGAGACCATTTTTAGCCACGGGGCAAGCACTAATAGATGTTCAGAAGGGTGAGTTGAGACTCCGAGTGCAGGGCGAAGAGGTGGTCTTCAATGTATTCAAGTCAATAACGTATCCCATAGCAAGTGACAATTGTTTCTCAATTGATGTGATTGAAGGAGTTGTTTCTGAAAAGAACATGACTGCTGATGCTCTTGAGGTGGCACTGACACAATGTGATGAAAATAACAGTGATGATGTCGAGCTTGTGGATTATGTCAAGTGGGTGAATTCTTATGAGCCATTTTATAAAAAGAAATATGAAGAGTTGGGGAAATTTCCAGAAATACCATTGCCTTCCATAGAGAAACCTCCAATGTTAGAATTGAAGACTCTGCCAGAACATCTTCACTACATGTATCTGGGTGAGAATGAAACTTTACCGGTGATTATATCTGCTTCTCTGTCTAATGTGGAAGTGGAAAAATTATTGAGATTCTTAAGTGCTCACAAGCTTGCTATTGGGTGGACATTGGCAGATATTAGAAGGATAAGCCCTTCTACGGTAATGCATAAAATCCATTTAGAAGATGAGAGCAAGCCTTCAATTGAAGCTCAAAGAAGGTTGAACCCAACTATGAAGGAAGTGGTGAGAAAAGAAAATTTGAAACAGTTAGATGCTGGGGTAATTTACCTATTTCTGATAGTGCATGGGTGAGCCCAGTGCAAGTAGTGCCTAAAAGGGGCGGTATGACTGTGGTGAAGAATGAGAAAAATGAGCTTATTCCTTCACGAACTGTGACGGGATGGAGAATTTGCATTGATTATCGCAAGTTGAACAAGGCAACAAGGAAAGACCATTTTCCCTTGCCTTTTCTGGATCAAATGCTTGACAGACTAGCAGGTCATAGCTTCTATTATTTCTTGGATGGTTATTCTGGGTATCATCAGATTGTCATTTCACTGGAACATCAAGAGAAGACGACATTTACTTGTCCTTATGGTATGTTTGCTTTCATAAGGATGCCATTTGGGCTTTGTAATGCTCCTGCTACTTTCCAACGATGTATGATGGACATATTTTCTGACATGGTGGAGAAAACTATTGAGATTTTCATGAATGATTTTTCAGTGTTTGGGTCATCTTTTGATGAATGTTTGAAACATTTGGAGGCAGTGCTACATCGGTGTGAAGAGTCCAATCTCGTTCTAAACTGGGAGAAGTGCCACTTTATGGTGAATGAAGGTATTGTTCTTGGCCACAAAATTTCTATTCAAGGCATTGAGATAGACCGAGCTAAGATTTCTGCTACTGAAAATCTACCACCCCCAGTGTCTGAAAGGGGTTAGAAGTTTTCTTGGGCATGTTGGTTTCTACAGGAGATTCATCAAAGACTTCTCAAAAATTTCAAAGCCTCTTTCAACCTTGTTGATGAATGGTGTTGTGTTTGAGTTTAATGAAGAGTGCCTAAATGCTTTCAAGGCACTTAAGGAGAAGTTAATTTCAACACCAATTGTTATTGCATCAGATTGAGAGCTTCCATTTGAATTGATATGCGATGCTAGTGATTATGCAGTGGGAGCAGTTCTTGGGCACTGAATTGACAAGTTATTTCGGTCCATTTACTATGCTAGTAGAACTCTTAATGATGCACAATTGAATTATGCCACAATAGAGAAAGAGTTGCTAGCCATAGTATATGCATTCGATAAATTCAGGACATATCTCATTGGGAACAAGGTAATTGTGTACACTGACCATGTTGTTATCAAGTACTTGATGACAAAGAAGGATGCAAAACCCCATCTTATTCGATGGGTGTTGTTACTGCAAGAATTTGACATGGAGATTCGTGATAAGAAGGGAACATAAAATTTGGTTGTAGATCACCTGTCAAGACTTGAGGTGGAAGAAGGCCAGAATGCCAAGGATGTGCAGATTAATGACCACTTCCCAGAAGAGCAACTTTTCGAGGTAAGTGCCAGTTCAATTGTGCCTTGGTATGCTGACTTAGTTAATTTCTTGCAGCTAAGATTGTGCCCCCAGAGATAACAAGGCAACAATTAAAGAAGTTATATTTTGAGGTAAAGCATTACTATTGGGAGGAGCCGATTCTTTATAAGCATTGTGTTGATCAAGTCATTAGACGTTGTGTACCAGAGGAGAAAATGCACCAAATTCTCATTCATTGTCACACTTTACAATGTGGTGGCCATTTTGGAGCTTCAAGGACAGCGGCTAAAGTGTTGCAAAGCGGGTTTTATTGGCCAGGATTGTTCAAAGATGCTAATGCTTTTGTGAAAGCCTGTGATCGTTGTCAACGCACTGGGAACATCTTAAGAAGGAATGAAATGTCACTGAATGGGATCCTAGAAGTCGAGCTTTTTGATGTATGGGCCATTGATTTTATGGGCCCTTTTTCCACCATCCTTCAACAATCAATACATCCTGCTAGCAGTGGATTATGTGTCCAAATGGGTCGAAGCAGTAGCAACTAAGGAAAATGATGGTAGGACCATCTTGAACTTCCTGCACAAGCACATATTCACAAGGTTTGGTACTCTCCGAGCTCTCATTAACGATGAAGGGAGTCATTTTTGTAACAAGCAACTTGATGCTCTACTTGCTCGCTATGGAGACTACCACCGAACTGCTTTGCCATATCATCCTCAATCAAATGGTCAAGCTGAAATTTCAAACAGAGAAGTAAAAAGGATCCTTGAGAAGACGGTGGATGGTTTTAGAAAGAATTGGTCTAAGAAACTGGATGATGTGTTTTGGGCCTATAGGACGGCATTCAAAACTCCAATTGGAATGTCTCCTTATAGATTGATTTTTGTAAAAGCATGTCACTTACCAGTTGAGCTGGAGAATCGAGCATATTGGGCCATGAGGAAGCTGAATTTGGATGAGAGTGTTGCGGGGCAGAATAGGCTACTGCAATTGAATGAGCTTGATGAGTTTCGAAATGAAGCCTATGAGAATGCCAAGATCTATAAGGAACGCACTAAAGCATGGCATGATAAGAACTTGGTCCGAAAAGAGTTTCAACCTGGGCAACAGGTACTGCTATTCAATTAGAGGTTGAGTCTGTTTCCAGGCAAGTTGAAGTCTAGATGGTCGGGTCCATTTACTGTTGAGAGAGTTTTTCCATATGGTTCAGTCGAGGTGCGAGGAAAGGAGGGTGCACCATTCAAAGTGAATGGACAAAGATTGAAGCCATACGTAGGTGGTTCTAGTGATCAAGCCAAGTCGATTATCATCTTGAGGCCCATCTAAGAGAAAATCTGTGTCCGGCTAAATGACGTTAACAACAGCGCTATTGGGAAGCAACCCAGCATTTTAATTTTGTTATTTTATTCTTTTTTGTTTATCTTATTTTGAACAATCTCATTATCTTGTTGTTTCTTGTTCTGTGTGTTTATGTTAAGTGAATTGTGAGCCAACTTTGGGGTGAAAATGTGTCGCGGGATGTTGAAATTAGCACCAAAAGTCAGAACCCCATATGTTGATTTAGCACCGCGGCGCCAAAACATTAGGGTTGCGGCGCTCGGAAGGCAGTGAGCAAAGGATTTTTTATGTTGATTTAGCACCACAGCGTCAAACATTAGTGACGCGGCTCCTTCGGCATACGTGATCGCACCGCGGCACTGAATGGTGAGAATCGCGGCGCCCATGTGAATTACAGGTTAAAATCGAGAAACAAGAACACTTTTCTCACTATCCCAAAAAATAATTCACATAACCCTTCTCTATTCTTCTCTTCTCCAACCCCAAAAATCTGAAAAAACCCCATTGTATCTCAAATTACAATCTTTTCGCACCATAAAAACTCTTCTCTTTCCTCAATTCTTCTATTAATTCTAAATCCACGCTTCCCCCCAAATCCTCTTTCCAAACCCTAAAATCTCAATCCTTCAAGAAATTGTTCCATAAGTTCTTCAAATCTTCAATACTTGAGGTAGTAAAGCGCCACATGAACTCTCTCTCGCCATAAGGTAAGTATTGCATTCAAGTTTTGAAGAATTTTTTTGTGTTCTTTTATGACTTTGGAGAAATTCTAAGTTGGGAGGGTTGATTGTGTTCTTGTGAGGAATAGTGTTATTGTGGAGTGGTTGAATGGTAGTTATTGATAATGTGGGTTGATTGAATGTATTGTTGTGGAGTCGAATTGTTGTTGGGAAGTAAAAAAAATTAAGGGGAAGTGCTGCCGGATTTATTTTAGACAACTTCAAAAGTTGCTAAACAATGCATAATGGGTCCACGATGAGCTACTTCCAAGGCATCCTCCTCTCGGGACCCTGTGAATCTACCACCAAGGGCCGACTATGATAAGAAAAGATTTGCCAACAAGGATGCCCAAGACATGTATAACAAGTTGTGTACTCGTTCCCTGATACCGGAGAGATGGATGGAATTCCAGACTGCGTCATACGAAGATGAGGTATATGAACCCATCAGGGCCATGATTGCCGATAGAGGTTGGGGAGCATTTGTCAATCCTTATTTGGCAAAGACAAATACTCAACTAGTCTACGAATTCTATGCCAACTACCTAGAGAAACAAGACAACATTTGTTTCGTACGAGGGAGAAGAGTACCAGTTGGGGCTGAAGCGATTAATGTCATATGTGGGGTCATAAATTTTCTAGAGAAAGAGGAGGAGGATGACTTCACTGTTTGGAAGAATTCAGAAATTGACTCGGTGGAGGTGGCTGAGACAGTAGGATATCCAGGGGCCCGTTTCACATATACATATGACGCCCCCAAATGCATGCTCCGCTGCCAATTCAACAAAGTTGCCAAAGCTTGGCTCTACTTTGTGAGTGCCCGCCTGATCCCCTCCACACACTTATCTGATAATACCAGTGGATCGTAACAAGCTGGTGTATGCTATCATGAAGGGATTTTCAGTAGATGTGGGTTGAGCTGTCAAAAATAGCCTCAAGTGGATATGCAGACTGAACACAACAGCAGGGTTGGGGCATGGATCATTGATCATTGCACTATGTGTCGCACATGGAGTGAGGGAGAGTAGCAATGATATAAAAGGCAGAGTGCAGAATCCCCTAACCCGGACAATGGTCAGCGCATACTCAAACCCTACACCAGAACCTACACCTGGAGAAGGCAACCGCAACCAGCCAAAGCGCCAGCAGAGAGAGCACGATGAAGAAGTCGGAGAGCCTGGACAAAGCAGTCATCCACCTCCTTTGGCGATTGAGGATGGCCACACCCAGAGGTTGGATCAACTTTTTCAACAGAACCAGTACATTATCCAGTAGAACCAATATCTCATCCAACACCAGCAATATATGGACACTTATATGCAACAAAGACATGCGTATGAGGTCACGAGTGTCGACCAAATAAACTCATTCATGCATAATTGGTCCATGGATGACGACAACACTGAGTCCTCTCTTAGATATACTCCAATGTACTAGTCGCCTTATCATCCACCGTCGCCGCCACCACCATTTTGAATCGCTTAGCTGCATTTTCGGTGAGTCTTCTTACTCTTGCTTTATTTATCACATTGGGGACAATGTGTCGAATAGGTTTGGGGGAGTCCTATTGTTTTGTGTTAATAGTGTTAATTGTTTATGTTTGTTTGTTGTTAGTTTCTTTGTTTAGTGACAATGTTTAAGTGTCATGTGTCAATGAATCAAGTTAATACACAATAGCTCATGAGATTGAGTGAACACATGTGATAGAGTTTGATGAAATTGATAGCCATGAAATGCATAAATCTGTGTGCTTGAGTTGGATAGGTCTTGAGTTGTTTTTAATTATTAATAAGTATGAAAACCCGACCATGATTGGTGAATTTCTTGTATTCAAATATTGGTTTAGACATGATTGAATTTTGGTTTGAGGAAAGATGGTAGAAAGTCCTAGAAATTGCTTGCTTGCTATTTGAGACGAAATCATAGATAATGCATGCTTAGTAAGATGATTTAGGCCATCTTTTGAACGATTGAGTCTTTCAAGCCAACCTTGACTAATGTAATCCCTATTTACCCTCTTTGAGCCTTAAGTAACCCTTCTTTGATTGACACTTATTCTGAGCCTACTTGAAACCCTTTACAAATATTTTCCTTCCCTTGAATTCCATGAGCATATAAGTATATGATTGGGGGATTGAAATTTTGTAACTGGTATTTTAAATTGGGTGCTATCAATATAAGAGCAAAGGATTGAAAAAAAAAATACACTATACTTCCCTTGTACATACATTGAAAAACAAGTTTGGGGTGTAGTTCGAAAAGAAAAATAAAATTGTGTAACGAAATATTGGGGATTGCTTTTGGTTTGTAACATGAATATTGAGTTGGGTTGATTGGTTTATATGCTTTGATAACTTTGAGCCTAAATGGCATTTCATCTACCCGTGCTTAAGTCTATCGTCATAACCTATAAAAGTCCTGCTGATTCTTGAACATGTGTTGTCTAAATTAGTAGAGAGTAGCAAGTTAGCAAGCCTATAGAACTTGGACCTGATGGACGGTTGGTAAGAATTAGTTGTGCATGAACTAATGTTGAATACTTGTTTAAGTTAATAATCATGGTTGAGTAGTCATATGCATTAATAACTTTAAGCAAATTTGAGGATTATCTGACTTGAAATTCTAGATAGCAAATTCGTGGCTAGAATGTTCCGGAAGATTTTATTGCATGTTGTTCATGATTTTCGAGGCATGATATATTGTTGTTGACCTGATTCAGTCTAGAGTCTGTGTGTTTTTCTTTTTAGGGTGTCTAGAGTTCTTTACTCGAGGACGAGTAAAGTGTAAGTTTGGGGGTGTTTGTTAGGTAGATTTTAGTACTGTTTTAGAGTGTGTTTTAGGGAGTCTTTTGTTTGTCTTTTAGTTATTTTGTGCAGTATTATGCGTGTTGTTTTGTGTTTTCAGGCTTTAAGCGATTCAGAAAGGAATAAGGCGAATCCAAAGGAAATAGGCAGTTATTAAGGACAAAAATGCATAGCTGGTCACAGGAAATGAGTCAAAGAAGCCCTGGGAAGCTTGGAAAGCAGTCTAGAAATAATTCCGGATGAAGAATATTGAAGAGCCGCGACGCCCAACATTAGCGTCGCGGCGCCCCACTGGCAGAAAGTGAGCGACTTTTAGAAGTGAATTAGCGTCGCGGTGCCTATTTGAAGAGCCTCGGCGCCGACGACGTCAGGGAAGTGAGAAACCTAAATTTAACAAGGGCAAAAAGGTCCATTTTGGGGTTTTTTCGTGATATATATTGGGGGAAACGTTTTTCTGAAAAGGAGATAACGCTTTGGAAGCAAGAAACAAGAGAACAATAAGCCATTAGAGACATCTATTGTCCAAGTTCTTTTCTTTTTCTTTACTTTAATTCAGTTCATGTTGGATATTAAGTTAATTAGTTTTTTAGCATGTCTATGAGCTAATTACTTTTATTAGGGTTTTCCGTTGAGTCACTTGAAACTCTATTATGATTTAATGCATTGTTAATGTTCTTCTTCATCTATTAAGATCTCTTCAACTTGTGTTTATTGAATGAGAATTAATTGGCCATTAGTTTACATTACCTATATGATTTCAAATCGAGATCTGAAAAGGGAGATTTGAATATGCTATAGTTGGTTAGACGTAGGTTTAATCTTGAACGAGAGTATCACGATTGCCTGTGTAGCTTTTTAGATTATTGATCTTAATCCTTGTATGTGATCGAATTTATCATAGAAATATAGAAAATTCTCATTTAGGTTGAGTTTTTATATGTCCTAACCGGAATATAGAACATCTCAGTTAACTTGTTATCTTAACAAGAAGAAGAATCGCTAGTCTTGCATTAATGAATGATAGAGTGGATTGTTGATGAGATTGGAAACCCTAATTTCTTTCATTACTGAATTAAACTTCGTGTGTTTCATTACTACTTCATTTCTACAATTTACTTTAGTTGTCAAATTCGTTAGTTTAGAAATCACCACTTATATTCGTTGGCCAGATAGAAATTAAAGATTAATTAATTGATACTTGATAAATCAGTCTATGTGGACGATACTCGGTCTTACCGAAATTTATTACAAATTGTGATACGTACACTTGCGTAGCATCTAGAAATACCGCAACAAATATTATTGGAGCTTTAGAGTTTTCGAAAAGCAGTAGACTACCTGCTAAAATAAGTTGAAATGAGAAAATTAGATTGGTCCTGAAGTACCATATATTTGTTCAATTGATGCATTTATTTATCTTGCTATAACTATGAGCATGATATAATTTCTTTTTATATGGAGATACTGAAATAAGATCAATTGCATAATATCAATTTGATGAGATAATTTTTTCAAAATTAGGGGAGAGAACAATTAAATTAAAAGAGAAATTATGTGGAATAATTCATCCTTTTCTCATCTTGATCCACGTGCTTCTATTTGTGAGCAAGAGGTCCAAAAGATTATTCACTTGCATAAAATAGCAAATTAAATGCCAGACGCATTTACAGATTTGAAAATGATTACTAAATCACATATCCCTGCAGAGAATGTCTCAATTCAGATTGATGTCCCTGTAGGACTATCTACTAGTGTCATAGCAAATTAGTCCAAAGCACGCCTGAAGCATGATAGACCATTGAGTTCTAAGGATCAAAATCCTAGTAAAAGAAAAATAAATGGTCAAGATGACACTAAGAAAAAATCTCATAAAGAAATGCAAGATTTGATCAATCCTGATATTCTTGAAGAAATTAATGAGCCGCAAACTCAAGAAAATGAAGAAATATCAATAAATCCAATTGATGTTAGGACTAATTTGAAACGCTTGGAAATAAATGTGGTTTGAAATGCCCACAACCTTATATGAAGATAATGCAGCATGCATTGCTCAATTGAAGGGAGGATTCATAAAAGGAGATACGACAAAAGCACATTTCACCAAAGTTGTTCTTTACACACGAGCTCCAAAAGAATTGTGATATCAACGAGCAACAGATTCGTTCAAGTGATAATATGGCTGATTTGTTCACTAAGTCTCTACCAACTACAACTTTCGAGAAGATGGTGCACAAGATTGGAATGCGAAGACCCAAGCATTTGGACTGGAGTTCTCATCATGGGGAGTTAATACATGTTGTACTCTTTTTTTCATATAAAGTTTTGTCCCACTGGGTTTTCCTTGTAAGGTTTTTAATTAGGCAACCAAAATGTGTATTATTAAAAATGTGTACTCTTTTTCTTTCACTAGAATTTTTCCCACTGGGTTTTTTCTAGTAAGGTTTTAATGAGACATATTATCTATCAAAATAGACATCCAAGGAGGAGTGTTATAGATATTATCATATATTGTGGATGTCTATCTTTAGGAGAAATATTAGGGCTAATAACTTTGGGATCAAGTCAATTTTCTCCTATAAATAGAGATGTTCCCTCATTGTATTTAATCCCTCAGGAAAAATAAGAACTCTCATTTCTTCTTTCTTTCTCAACAATTTTCTTGTTCTAGCTTTATTATTATTTCATAACATCGCTGATTTTTTTGCTTATCTAGTCTGGTTTTTGAGCTATCATATCAAACTTGTTATTATGAATAATTGTTATTTTGTACCTGCGAAGGTGAATAAGTTATAGTACTCCTGGTAGTGAAGGAAAAGAAGAAGGGGAAGTGTTAATATGTGAGGTGTTCTAGTTCGGTTGGAGTCGGCTTTTTCTTTAATAATCGAGTCAATTTTTCAAATATTAGAATCAAACCAAATTATTAAATTATTTTTTCATCACCTCAGTTTTTGTCAGTTTAACCGGGTTTTCTTCGGGAGATTTTCAGTTTCTTATCATAAACATGTGACGTTCATTGCCAAGCATAGATTCCAACTATTATATTTCAAAATAACACTACCAAAATCAATTAGTCATTAAGAAAAGCTCTCATTTATCAAGGATGAATAAGTAAGAACTCAATTGAAGAAAGTTAATTTATAGCATGTAATGAATTTTTGACGTTTCAAAATAAAAATTATAAATCAGGCTAGAATATAAAATCAAATAACTAAATTACTGTAAACGCAAAGAACTAGACTAGAAAACAAAGAGTCCACAAGACTATCTACCGTAAAATTTTAATTTTTTTATATATATAATTATAACCTTTATATAGGTATTCATGTAATTGGTTTGGTTAAGATTTTTTCAGTCTTTTATTTAAAACCAAAACCAAATCAATACTTATCGATTTTTAAATTTAATAAACAAAACAAATCAAACCAAAAAAATACTACCCCCTACATCCCATGTGGCACCATTCACTTTTCGAGAATCAATTTGACTAAATTCTGAAGCTAAATTGGATTACATTAACTTAATATTTTAATATTAAAATTTATATATCAGAAAACTACATAAAAAGTACTATAAGTTGCAACTTTTCTCATATCAATTTGGTGAAAAAAATAGTACATCTTAAAATGTTGGTCAAAGTTCATGTAGTTTGATTTTCAAGAAACGAAAAGTGCCAAATAAATTGGAACACAAGGAGTATCAATTTTTTCTTTCGGTTTCTCGTGAACACCCCTAGACCGTAATAGTATAAGTTATGGGATATAGAAAGAAAAGCAGAAGGGTGAGTAGTTTCTGAGAATTGAACAGATATGTATGAATAAAGTGAGTTAAATGCAAAGCGACAAAATGCGAAGTGTAAATATGTAAGGTAGGAGAAAATTAAATGTTAACGAGACGGCAGTAGACGAAGAAGATGACGGAAGAGCAATGGAAAAGGGCCCAAGAGGCCAAGATCTGCAACTTGTCTCTTGAGACAAAGCTTAAATGAATTTGCTTTCAATGCGCAGACACGGAATTTCCGTGCCTTTTTTTGATACCATTTTTAATTTAGTACTCAACTTGAAGTTTTGTGTTTGAACATACCACCATAGAAAACACACACACACAGTAAGAAAGAGGGCATTGGGTAGACTGGAATGCGGGCGAGGAGTAAATGCACTGCATGGGAGTGCGTTTTATGACAAATGTGGAACAAGAGGAACGACACATTTCTTCACCTCCGGTAAAATCATATCACCCAAAAGATAACTACATGTAGTAACAGTCTATAAAAAGTTGGACTAGTAAGTTCAAACATAACACAAATTACCTGCTACAACGGATTAAAATACATCAATAGTATAAAAAAGATTACACTGTTAGCTTCTTACACCGGCAGGGTAGGGTAGAAGTATTTTTACACATTAATATTAGGTTCTAACCTGTTTAGGAGGTAATATGTCTTACCTGTACTAATCTCAATTTACGTGTTACATCCTTTACAAACAAAACAATGACCTTTACCTCCTATATTTTCGATCAGAAATCACCTTTCACATTAACTATCCTCACCAAGCTCTCTCTTTCACTGTGCACGCAGCATACTTGTCTGCATGCATGCACCACTCATCAGAGAAAGAACAAGAATGAAGGAGCTAGAAGGTACTTGCCAGTTGCCACAACAAACATGAAATAACTAAACATAAACTATTAACGAGAAAATTAACTAGAATTCATCATACATACAGAATCGGTACCGTCGTTTTTTCAGCAAACTGCTCAAGTTGCTTTAGCAGACAACAGAAATGATATTGGTTACCATAAGCTTACAAGGTCTTTAATTAGGATCCTGTAACACATTAATTGTATTCTTTATTAATTCCATTTCTTGTAGTGAAATAGCCGATTGATACAAGGTTTGGGTGATAGTATGGAAGCGGGAAAGACAGACATCATCTAATATCATACCTTATGTGACCTATAACCTAACATATTTGGTGCAAGTCACCAAAACAGTTTATGTTTATTGTTTGTCACAAATTGTCCTCCAAACTTATAGGCTAGATGACTCGACTTCTTCAGTGACAGCAACGAACCGGAGGTGTGTTTGTGTAAGACCCTTCGCGGTTTTTCAATATCTTTTCAGTTTCCATAGTTTCAAAATTTTATAGCTGCTAATGTTTCTTTGCTCCTTCAGTTCTATGTATTTCACTTGAGATTATATGACATCTATTAGGAGGTGTATTCTTTCAGTCCCAATACATTGATTTAATTTGACGGTCAAAATTATGAATTGTGGCAATGAATTTCATAATGTACTTACATTTGTACAACCGAAGTTTATTAGTAGTATTTGATGGCATTTTTATCAGGGTTTAGTTATAAGTATCAAATATGAAATATGTACGATGAGGTACGTGATGCATGTTATTTGTATATGATATTAAGATAGTTGGCAAATTAGCAAAGCAACAAACCAAAGATGAGAGTAAGGTTTTAGGTTAAACTGAAATAAGACAAAAGAAATGCACGTTGCAAGTTTAATCCCATAAGAAGAAGAAATGTAACATGGGACTAAAAGGGATTGTGGTGCCTAAATGCACCCAATTCAGATATGTAAGCTAATTCTTCCAGAAGAATGGCATGATAGATGAATACTTAATTAACACACAATTAAAATAGGATGGTAAAATTAGTGAAGTATTGTTTTACAATAGGAGGAATAGGTATATCCAAATTGAAATGTTTAATACACCACTTGTGAAATCAGTACTATCATATAGAATTCAATATTGAACCTCTAAGGCCCAACATATCTACAAGATAAGAATCGTAAAATCTAGACATTGAGATGGATATATGACGATGCTATATCGAAGAAATAAAATGACCGCATTAGACAAGGTACAAAGAGCACAAATAGATAAAAAGTAGGATGTCTGTTATGATCAGTCATTTCTACATCGACCTCCAAATAAATCGGTCTCATAGGTAAGTTGTGATGATAATTAAGTGGGACAAACATAACGAGGTAGATCTATAATCACATAGAAAAATAGTCTCAAAAGAGTCACAATCTTTCATAATCAAGACAAATCAACCTAAAAGTATAACATTAGAAGTAAAGGATCCACATAGGTGCAGCAACTAATTAGGATTATCGTTCGGATTTTTCTCAGTCTTGTTGAGATTGTATCTCACTCCGAAAAGAATTTCATAAAAAATGGGTAAGATAATTTATATATGTTAGCCCCGTTGACAATGTTGAGTTCACAAAACAACTTAATAAGTATAATTGTAATGTTTAGCAACATCTAACTTACCTTAAAAAAACATTATATTATCATCATTGGATCAAAATAGATGCAATGGAACACAATGTATTCATATAAGCAACCCCAATTAGTTTGATATTCAATTAATTGATTGTTACTCTTAAACTAAACTCAAACTTGAGACACCAAATATGGGATGGAGTCAAAATTACATGCAGTAGTCCTTGCATTACACATTGTGCATATCACCATCTTTTCATTTGTCCCCCATTGAGGATTTCCAAATTTAAGCTTTCATTAATTTTCAAAGAAAATTTCAATTTTTTTTCAAATGTTGGCGGCCAACAAAAAGAGAAGTAATTACCCTTTTCTGTTTTTTTGTTTTTATTTTTTGTCTAAGTGGAAGTAAGTAAACTCCAATAGGGAAATGAATGTTTTGTTAAGGGCACAGGGAGTGGATGCATTAGATGGCATATACTGCAACCTGCACACAACATTAATGTGAATGCAGGACAAATTTTAAAAACTAAGACAGAGTAAATAAGCGGGGTCCTCCTAACTTCATTCATTTCACAATCTGCAAACTCATTTAAGATCACCACGAAATGTATGAGCTCTGCATTACTCCCAATTTATTCACTATTCTCATTTTTTCTTTTTGAATCAAGAAAAGAATCCAAAATGTACGTACATGAATCCACGCAGGAAAACATATTTTATTTTTGGAGCTGAAATTTCGGGAGTTTTGAAAGGATTGTGATAGCCAATAACAATAAGAAGGGAGCAGCGGGACCTACTACCTTGATTGCTGTATAGATTTCCATGTCCCATTTGGATGTCCTGTCTCCATCCTTCCCTGTAACGGTTGAAGGACTGTGTTCATACTGCTGGTTCAAGCCCCCTTCCTCATCTCTGCAAAAAAAAAAATTGTTTGTCACTCTAGTTGGCACTTGTGTCAATCTTGTATCTCAATTTAGTGCGCTCTCTTTTTGCAAAGTAAAGAACCTTTTAGGGCCCTGCGCTCCTTCAATTCCTAGGATACCATACAAAACTGACTTGAAGTTCGGGTCCCTAAAGCAAAAATAGTGAAACCTCAATAAACTAGATTATTGAATGAGTCTATAACTATTAAGCATTCTAAGTCTAACTTCCACAATTGTTGTACTACTAACTCCTATATGCATTCAGAAATACCTGTCTCGAAAACCCAAAACTGAACAGCCAAACGCTGAATACTTCTGAATAACAACTCCTTTGAAAGGTGACAAGCAAAGGTGATCTCACAGAAATGCAACAATTTAAACGCATTCCATCAACATTCATTTTCTATTCAATTCTAACTTCTTTCTGTTGGAATGGATAAACACAATGACATATCATGTATCCTCAAAACTTTGACTGCCTAACTTCTGCTGCTGTCAGACCGAACACTTCTCAAAGGCAATAAGTCTGTAATTCGATTGAAAATTTACACACTTGTAGATTCTCATAACTTTAAGAATAGACTGCCAAAGACCACAATCATGTTCAGGAAATCAAATTGTTTGAATATTATAGATCTCAACTCCAGTTATATAACATAAGGAGATCTACCTTTACCTGATGAACGAGTCTCGGACTTAATATGTCCCAAGGCTGCAGCTACTATTATCAGTCCCGTAAATGAGTGTTCATGGAAGGTTAGACCCACTAATGATGAATATATAAAAGTCTGTTACAAATATTTTCGTGAAGTTATTACTTATCACCTTTTTTCTACAAAATTGCTACTAATAATTCTCTTGTTAAAACATTAAGAATTTTGTCATTGTGCTCATAAGACACTACTTTTTACGGTTTATTATAGTGCTTGATACAGAAGCCCACAACTTAAGATTATACATTTTGTGAAGAGCATTTGTTGTTGTTCCTCCACAAACTAGAGAACTAAACATTAGACAATACAGGCTTCAACCTATGTTACTGTGAACTTGCTATGTAATAGGTAAGTATTTGGTCGCATAAGTTCAACTTTTAGTGTATTTTGAAGGATCTATATGAAGTACCAATACCCACGTTACACCTGTTTGACACAATATATATCAAGGCAAATGAAGAGTTTATGCAAGATGGGCTTCGAAAACCGGTAAGTAAAAGAACTAACTACTTAAGTATCTTGGCAATTTCACTTGTGTCACTAAAGTAAATGATTTTACATTCACCCAAGTGAGAGCTAAGGGTCATCCACTTATTCCACTTGCACCGGAAATTTCATGGTTCTGAACCTCCTAGCCCATTTTAATAACTCGATCGATCAAGGGCTTTGGCAGATTTTCCATCTCAAAAAAAGAGGATTCGGCAGATCCTTACACGAACATAATGTTCCATCAACAGGTAAGACCATCAACATGAATGGCTGATAGAATCAGATGACAACCTATTGACACGTCCCTAATGTGGTTTATAGAGCACAGATGCAGCTATGGAAGACATACAAATAGAATTACTGCCTTTAATATCATTTAAAGTGGGTCAGTATATAAAGTAGCAACCTTAAACAAGAAGTGCAATAGCAGTGATAAGGCCCAAATCTCAAATATCCTGAAGTTATTCGTAACTGGAGTAAATTCTTGAGGTACAGGAGTTTCTGAAAATGAGGAAGACCAGGAAAAGGAGGAGATATAGCAGAAGACAGATCAAATTATACATTAGATTGAAAAGAAAAAGAAGACAAATCAATCAAGCTACTATGCCTCAATCACAACCTAGATGTAGTAGACTATGAATCCTCTATATAGATCTATCAAGAACCAGTTTCAAGTTTCAACCCAATATCAGCAAGTGACAAGACTATAATGTTGTCTTTTAACACAAATTTGGGGTTTTAATGGCTTGTGGATCTCTAAGTCTTACAATTATCCGTGTCCAGGCCTAATCTAAGTTTAAAAAAGACAACTAGGCAAGAGTCCCAACTAGTTAGTATTGCCTACATAGACTCTTTGCTTCCATTGTGTTCTATAACAACAACAACAACATACCCAGTGAAATCCCACAATGTGGGGTCTGGGGTTTGGGGAGGGTAGAGTGTACGCAGACCTTACTTCTACCTTGGTAGGTAGAGCGGCTGTTTTCGATAGACCTTTGGCTCGGGACATGCAAAGTAGAAAAAAAAACAGTCAGACCCAGTCAAAAATTTAAAAAATTTAAAGCACTATGCAAACGCGAATACGCCATAATAGCGCATCCTGAAAAGGAAGGAATAAGCAGTAACTAACGCAGATAAATGAGATAAATAAGTACATTAAAGAACGCATAGCAGAAGAAATAAAACTACAGAAGACTATAAGGCGTAAGTAGGACTACGCTCGACTACCTACTACCCCTCTATTCGTAAGATATGCTAAGCGGCCTTACAGTAATAACATTGTATGATATGATAAGCGGACCTACCGAAGAAATACTATAAAGCATAGTCGGTCTAACCACCACCCTATAAAACTTGTCTTTTAGTTTTGGTGGCACCTTTTTGTCGCACAAGACTCCAGATGCAAGCATCCATTTCATCCACCCTGCCCCAATACGATGTATGACATCGTCATCAATCTCTCAATTCCCTTGGATAATAGACCCGAGGTACTTGAAGCTTCCTTTCTTCGGAATGACTCGAGTCTCAAGCCTCACCTCCACGACTGTCTCACGGTTGCTCCCGTTGCTGAACTTGCACTCCAAGTATTGTGTCTTGGTCCTACTCAACCTGAACCCTTTAGACTCCAGAGTATGCCTCCAAACCTCCAACTTAGCATTCACCCCGTTGCGAGTCTCATCAATCAGGACTATGTCATCTGCGCATAACATACACCATGGCACCTCCCCTTGGATTTATCGCGTCAGTCCATCCATCACCAAGGCAAATAAGAATGGGCTAAGAGTTGATCCCTGGTGCAGCCCCATCATCACAGGAAAGTGCTCCGAGTCTCCTCCCACTGTCCGTACCCTGGTCTTGGCTCCATCATACATATTCTTGATCGCCCTAGTGTACGCCACAGGTACACCTTTAGCCTCCAAAGAACCTCCCTAGGGACTTTATCATATGCCTTCTCGAATGTAAATAAAGAGAAAAAAAGAATAGACAAAGAGAAGGAAATTTTGTGATAGGTGAAAAGAAAAGATATGAAAGGATGACAGAAGTAACATATATAAGCAGATAGATACATTAGCATCAACAATGTATAAACTCTTGAACAGCAGGGTACAGGGTCTTGTTATGAGATGAGATCCCTATCAAAGGAAAATCTTAAAGGAAGTACTACTTCCCCACATGTGCATCTTCTCAATTTTTTCCTCCCTTGTATTAAAACCAATACAAAGCAGCAAAGGTCGGTGCTTTTGATTTTAACAGAAGTCTCTACAATTAACTGGCAAATACAAGGTGACTTCCAATACAACGGAAGCAGGATCTGACCTTTGATCATTGACACCTTCTTTAGCCATCCACTTATAATTCCTGAAATTTGTGCATATGCTGATGACATGTAAGAAATAATACTTATCACAATAAACTTTATACATTATTCCAAACAACAACACTAGCTAATAAAGAAAGCTTATATTATTCCGTCTCATTGGATTCACAAGTGTGGACCAGTATTGAGAGTGCTTTTAGCTAGATAAATTGAAATTACATTAGAGGACTTCTATGAAATAATCCCCTTATCTGTATGAACCATATTGACGTAGATGCTAGGCTTCTTGTATAAACTAGCTTAAAAATAATACAGCAATAACACACAGTCCAATGATTAAACCTTCTTTTATCATTTGTTTATAAAAAAGAATTGTTTAAATTCAGAAAAGACAAAGGCAAAAGGCGGTGAGGCAAATTAGGCAGAGTTGAACTTAGAATAAAACTTGTCTTACCAAATTTAGGTCAGCCATGAACAACCCTAAACCCACTGAAAACAATACACAGAGAACCAGCGACTATACATTTCAAACTTGATCTGTGGTTCTTGTACAGAGGATCTTAAGTCCAACTCTAATAGAAACCAATGCCAATCCCTCTGCAAGTAAGATAGCTTCAGATTTTATAACCCTGCACCCTGAAGTGATTGATCCTCGATTTCTGAAATATTGAGATCAAGAACCTCCATGCCCATTCTCAAGAAGTGTGAATCCAAGAACCTTTCAGTAAAGAAGCTAAAGCCGTTCAAGATCCACTTCAGCAATGTCAACTTACGGCGAGAATCACTGCCACCAAAGACTTAACTGCTCAAAGAAAAAGATGTAACGTTGTCAGAGTGCAGACTTCGAAATAGAGACTGCGACATAAAGGCCTGGTTATACATTTCATTTGGAATGCAGATTTTGTTTATATGGTAGTTCTTTCTTTTAATAACTATTGTTTGTATGAGTCATCACAGCATGTAAATGAATAACCAGATGAGAGCTTACAACCTAAAGTATTAGAAGAGTCTCTGTGTCACCGTATTTCACCTTTTCTGTTATATCATCAGAGCCAAAATTAGACTCACCTTTCATATTTCCCAACATCTAACATTGCTCGGAAAATAAACTCCCACATTGGGATGCAGCTTGTTTTAAAGTAGAACTATCTGTTCTTTAACTTTAAGTTAATCACCCATTCAAAAGTTTGTACGCCAGGAAAGCTAAAAAATTTAAATCCGAAATTCATCTTGAAATAGATGAAGCAATGTGTTCGAGGGTAAAATAAATATAGCAAAACCTAGAAGGATTTAAACTCACAATCAAATTGTTCCAGAATCTCTCAAGAAATAACCACAATAAGGTAAAAACGGATTAGGAAGTATATTTTAAAAGGGTAAATAAAGGTCAAACTTGTGAGCAGTTCTTTGCAAATCCTACATGAATTTTTTCATTTGCCATTACAACCGCAACCACTTCATCGTCAGGCTCAAGTTTTGTAGTCTTAAGTTCCCAATCCCTAGTTCCCGTTCCTTCTTGATGGCAGTGAGTATATCCCATCTGACCAGATGGACTCTTCTATTTCCACTGCTACCTAGCCAAAGGAAATTCCTTCTTAGTGCATCTAGTCTCTTCACAACACACGCAGGAATAGGAAAAAGGACATGATATATGTAGGCATGACATCAAGAATAATTTTAATAAGGATTAGTCTCCCTCCCAAAGATAGGTATTGACTCTTCCAATTTGCTAGATTTTTTCACATTTCTCCAGCACACCATTCCATATCCTTTTCTATTTGCTCGTTACCCCACTGGCATTCCCAGATAAACTATTGGTAATTCTCCTATTTTGCCCCCAAGAATTCCTATCAAGCTGTGAAGCTCATTTACGCCATTAACTGGATATATGTAACTCTTATTCCAGTTATAGTGTAATCTAGCTGTGGCTTCAAATAGGATGAAGATCACCCTCAGCACTTCTAATTGTTCTTTATCAGCATTACAAAACACAAGTGTATCATCTGCATATTGTAAATGTATAATTTCCAGATTATGGGCTGCCCTAGAGTTCACCCCTGAAACCCTTAATCCAATTGTTTACTTGTGCAGTTTTTAACATGTCATTTAACTATGAAAGGTCACATAGGGTCACCCTGTCTCAGTTCTCTTTGAGAGGAGAAGAAATCAACAGGTAAGCCATTTATCAAAATTGAGAACTTTATTGTGCTAATACAAAATTTGATCCAACTGGAACATCTTCCTCCAAAGCTCATCTTCAGTAATATTCCCAGTGCCTTTTCTATATCCGACTTACATAAAAATCATGGTTTTTTTCGCTCTTTACTCTAGCATCTAGAATCACTTATTTGCAATGAGGATAACATACATTATCTGCCTGCCTTTGATAAAAGTCATCTGCTGAGCATCCACAAATTCGCACACCATTTTTTTGAGTCTCTCAGTCAACAGTTTTGAGATAATTTTGTAGACACTACCTATCAGATTGATAGGTCTAAAATTCTTTTGTTCCTTAACTCCCACCTTCATAGGAATCAATGCTACAAAGGTGGCATTAAAACTTTTTAAAAGACTCCATGTTCATGGAAATTCTATACAACAGCCACAACATCAGAGCTCACCACCTCCCAGCAATGCATAAAGAAGTCCGTAGAGTATCATCAGGGCCAGGTGCTTTGTCCCCTGGACATTCCTTAAACATTGTTCCATATTACCTGTGTTTCAAAAGGACTCAATAGCATTTGATTTTCCTCTGGACTAATCATAGGACACATTCTAAGATTACATTGAGGTCTCCAATCCTCTGATTCTACATATAAATTTTGATAGTATGAGGCTCTCTCCTTGATGTCTTCAGGATTTCACATTGTTTCCCCCTCTACTGACAACTACTCAATGTTGATATACCTTCTGTGAGCATTAGCAGTTCTGTCAAAAAACTTTGTATTTCTATGACCTTGTTTCAACCAAAAAAATCTGGATCTTTGCCTCCATCCATGCTACCTCCTCATGCTTTGCAATCTCCTCAAACGCCACAGATAGAGAAGCTCTGAAATAAGATTTGACTGGTTCCCAATTCGCACATTAAAGCATCAAAGGTCTATGATGTAAAGTGACTTTTTGAAGGGTTGATTTTTTAATATTTCTAAAGCCTTCATCCCGATAATCTGAAACCAAAAACCTGTCCAGTCTAGCTGCAATATCCTGGTTGTCCCCTTCTTCAAAGTGAACTTCCTTCCTAATAGTTGCAGGTCACCAATCCCATATCCTCAATGACCTCTGGAAATCCAGATATTGATCAGGTGATTCTGTTGCAGTTCTACTTCTTTGAGAGGAACTCCTAGCAGTCTTTAAATCCCCACACACTACCCAAGGCCCAATGAATAATCCCCTTGCAACACCAATTTTCCATCATACTTCTCTCTCTTCCCAATCATTTGGAGCATATACACTAGATAAATGCCAGGTAAAAACCTGGGTCTTACCAGTGAACTTACATGTAATAGAATATGAGCCTAAGCTGCTCATCTCCCCTTCCCATACTCTGCTATCCCGCAGTAATATGATATCTTCCCTAGTCCCACTAGCTTACAACTAGGGGTGTTCATGGGTCGGTTTGGATCGGTTTTTAGTTAAAACCAAAACCAAACCAATGTATTCGGTTTTTAATTTATTAAAAGCAAACCAAACCAAATATAATACATATCCATCAGTTTGGTTGTTGTCGGTTTGGGTCGGTTTTTAAGAAACTTAATGGTATTTCTCTCTTTAATTTTTTTTCCTACGATTAAGAAAGGCTTTTTCATTCTTTTCCAATTTATAATTTGTTATTATTACTTTTTTATTGTGGGAGCTATAATTTTCTTGGATTATGAAGAAAATATCTTAAGATTAATAAGTTTTAATCAAGTGAATAAAGTTTATAAGAAACACAATCTTTTTTATGTAAATCTCATAAATGTTTTTTTTTGAATTAATGAGATTGGATTTCATGGTATCTCTTTTAGTTAGAAATGAGCTTAAGGTGTAAAGTTCATTAGCCTATTAGAGACAAAGATGATAAAAAAGTAAATAAAATATTTAAAATTATTTATAAAAATTAATATATCTTATATATATATCTATAAAAATTATGTATATGATTTATCGGTTCGGTTCGGTTCGGTTCGGCTTTTCCTTCGGGTTTTTTTTAATAAAACCAAAACTAACCCAAATATTATCGGTTTTAAAAATATTAAACCAAACCAAAACCAAACAACTATCAGTTTATTTGATCGGTTTGCGGTTTGGATCGGTTCCTAACCAAACCGTGAACACCCCTACTTACAACAGAGCAAATTTCATCCTCCTATATACCACAATTCTTCGACAACGTTCCTGATATCCCCTTCTAATTTAGTCTCTTGAAAACAAAAGACATCAACTTTCCGTGTATCATGCTTTTAATCAACCTTCTCTTCCTAATACGATTTAACCCCGCTAACACTCCAGGAAACAATATTGACTTTCATTGATCATCGATGGCAAGAAATTATTAGAAGGGCAAATTAATCAGCTCACCATAATTTTGCATTAAAAATAAATATATTAAAGGAATTATTACAAAAAAAAAAATCAAAATAAGAGAGGTAAGCCTAATATCGTAAACTACAAGGGAAGTTACCTTGAAAAAGTCATATATGGGGGGAGGTCTCTGAATTTATCCCAAAATATTAAAGTAATTAAGTACGTAGCAGTTCTTGCTTCAGAAAATGAAGCTAGTTTAGTACATTGGATTTATTGCACAATCTTCAAACAAAAGTAAAGGCAAAGAACCATTTGCAACTAGAACACAATTATCTTTCACAAGATTTCTCCAAATAAATATATCTAATGGTCTATGAAGCAGTATTTTCCAGAGAAAAGGGGAATTATTGCTTTAATAAAATGCTCCTAGACACTACTGCAATCAGTTATCACCCTACAGGATCCCTAATATTTAAAACTGGAGTTTGTCTCAACATAACAAGATAAGATTTCATGCATTAGTATTTCATTTATTGGTGGTTTCATGCATTAGTATCAATGTCAAGTCTTTTCCTCATAACTGATTTAATCACCAGAGGAGGAAACCCAATGTAAAGTTTACCTCATTACTGAACTCAGATGTTGATTTTGTGGACTCTCGCAGCTTTCTGTAACCCATCAATTATGTACTTGCATGTCAACTGATTCGGCGCAAAACCCACATTCCTCATTTTATCTTGAAATTTCATTAATTTTGCAATATCAGCTTCGGCACTTAGAAGCCTTACAATTGCGTTGTAACAAACTGTGTCAAATATTTCAAATTCTTGAGCAAAGAAGCTTAACAGCGATTCTGCCTCGCAGAAATTGTCTTCCTGGCAATGCCCATTTATTAAAGCTCTACAAACTTCAATATCAGGTGGAACATCATAACCAATCATTTCTTTCATCAAGGAGTTAGCATCCATGCTTCGACCTGATTTACACAAACATTTAATTATAGCTCTATATGTACCTATATCAGGCTTCAAATCTTTTGACACCATCTCTGCTTTCAAGCATAAGGCCTCATCAGGGCAATCACATCTGCAGAAAGATTCAATCAACTCCCTATAGTGGTTATTGTCAGGCTCATATCTGTCACTAGATACTCGATCAATTAGAGCTTTGGCTGCAAATGGTCGATTCTCCATACAAAGAGCATCAATTAGATAACGGTATATATCACGAGATACTACTAACCCAAATCTTTGAAGCTCTGTGACTAAATTCACAGCTGAAACCAAATTATCCTGTTTTTGATGTCCTCGTACAAGAACCGAACAAGTGAACTTATCAGGGTACACCCCTTCTCCAATCATGTCATGCAATAAAAAACGTGCATCTTGCATCATCCCCCCTTTGCAATAACCAGAAATAAGAGTGTTATACAAAATAAGATCAGGCTTCAACCCACTGTCAGCCATTCTCACAAACAACTGATGTGCATCCCTCACATTTCCCTTTTTACAAAATCCATTTATCAAAGAAGTATACGTGAACAAATCAGGCGATACACCTCTAATGTACATAATTTGATACAAGTAAACTGCATCTTTCATTCTTCCTTTCCTACAATAGCTACTAACTAATGTATTATACGTAACTATATCAGGTTGAAACCCTTCTTCTTCCATTTTCTCCATAAAATCATTAACCTTATTCACATCTTCATCCTTACACAACACATGAGTTAATATATTAAACGTACACGAATTCGGGTGCACCCCGATTCTTTCCATTTCCGCATAAACCTCCCAACATTTTTTACTATAATTCAACTTCGAAAGACCCGTTAAAAGACAGTTTATAGTAATAACACTCGGGTTAATTCCACATTTCACCGTCTTTCTAAAAGCTCTATAACCATCTTTCACCATATTCACCTTAAGAAAAGCCTTAATTAACATATCAAACACAACCGGGTCCCAATTACATAAACTACAAGATGAACCCAAACTTTCAAACACATCTACACTATGCAAATTAACCAATTCAGACATAATTTGCATTGCTTTTTTAAAGTTTTTTGACCAAGTGAGTATATGAATTACAATACAGTAATTTTTAGGGTTAGGGTTTATACCCAAATCAGTTTTGACCCAATTGAAGAAACTAAGAGCAGTTAATGGATCCGACTGGCATCTCAAAATGACCCGTGAGATTTCATTGTTACTGAGATAACTAATAAGGCCAGTATCTTTGATGTTTTTTTGAAGGAGGGCAAAATGGTCACTGTTTGTGTTCTTTAGAGCTGAACATATTAGAGTAACTGTGTTTTGAGGGTTTTGGGTTTTAGGTAGAAAGTTGTGAAGAGGGTTTGAAATGGGTCTGGGGGACTCACTATAATCTGTTAGGGTTTGGAGACAATTTGATGATAATGATGAAAAATTCAGTGTTGACTGCAGAATCTTGATATTAATAACTAATTTGCAATTTGAACATGTTGATTTAATTGATTTCTGCGTTATATTCATGGAAGAATGCAAGAAATGGAGCTATTCTTCGAAATTTAGATAGAGAGGATTACCGAAGGGGGCTGAAATTTAAAGATTCTGGATCTTCTAGCTGCGTTTGTACTTGTGGGATTACAAGGAAGCCCGGGTCTCTTTCGATAGTTCAGGGCTATAAACGTTAGTTCAGGGCTATAAACGTTCACAAATTCATATTTCAGGAGATTTGGAGGGTTTTTTTTGTCTTTTTTTTTTTTTGGTAACTACTCCCATCACTTTATTTACAGGAGAAAATATTTACACAGTTTTAGAATCAAAACCCTTATATATTTGCTACTAGGCATTGGAATAACGGTAGTTAAAGGTGTATCAGAAATGTTAATTAAGAAAGAAAAGCTCTCTTTCTTTAAGATAAAATTGTCTCGTATAGATGTTTTTACGGTATTGGACAATAGTCTTTCAAGATAAAACAGCAACAACCAACAATACAAAGCTAGTAATGTTTATTCTGGCGAAGAAAAAGAATATTGAACAGATTACAAAGAGAAGAGAGGATTTTATGGTTTTGTTTATTTTTCTTTTATGTGTTTGAATTGAATAGTAATGTTCAATTTATAGGTGAATAAGAGGGCGGATTCTGACTGTTGAAGTCAGATTTGTTGCAACGTTTCTGAAATCTTCAAGGACCAAAGTGTAAATACGAAATATTTTAGGGACCAAAAGAAAATTTCGGAAGAAAGCCTGTGACCCGTGACCGGACCGCACGGGCGGCGCGCACGTGGGGATTAGCCCCGAACCAAAGCTCACCTAGGTCATCCCCCTTCTTAAAACTTGGGTCACCCCTTGGGGCCCAAATCCTTACTCAAAACTATAGTTAATATAGTCATCAATCCTTCCATATTCAACCGATGTGGAAGTTCTATTATTTGGCCAAATCAATCCATCTATTTGTGTCTCAAACACCTTATTTTGTGCATCAATATCTTTTTCATTTCTCAACTAAATTTGACGATACTTGGTACTAATATCATCTACTCATTTAGTATATTAGGCATGTGCAAAGAAATTATATTTCCGACATGCGGGGCCCATGCGTTTAAGTCATTAAAGGTGGGGAAAACTCAATCTCATATAGTTAAATTTCCAACATCCCCTCTTGAAAGAGAATTGGTGCACACGAGGTGCCAAAGTTCAACAATCTTTCAGCGGAAAGATATTGTATCAAGAAATGTAGCTTTCGGCTTTGAACCTTCCTTAGTCGATTACCATCAAATTTACTTACTATGCGGTGAACGTGATGTCTTGAACCGTCAGTATTTAGTGTAAACCAAGACAATGATATCAACACAATAACTCCCCTTATTCATTTATTCTTATAGTTTTGTCCGTTGTGGCTATGGCCAACTCTTGGATTCTTAAGTGCGTACATTTGAAGCGGCTTGTCTTCGCACTTAAATAGGTGATCTCCTATAAGGCATCCTGCTATACCCCACTCGCAAGTGCTATGAATCATTAAAAGTTTTAGAAACTTATCCTTTATCATTTATGCAGGTAGCACTTAATGTCTATTGCATGAACAACCTTGGAATTATAAGAATAATAATCTGAAGTGCTCTTACTTCCACTGAAGCGCTAAAACTAAACCTCTACAGTTTAGTTTTCCTATTTAACCAAAATTCTTGGGATCTCCAGTCAGTAATTTAGTAAGGTTGGGTTACCACCATAAATATTCTTATTGTTCGGGTTTTAAGCTCATTCCCCTAGACATATATAATCTTTGATCTTTGGATAGACCTTTAGTTAATGGATTCGCTATGTTATGCTTTGATTTGACGTAATCAATGGAAATGACACCCGTAGTAATCAACTGCCTAACGGTCTTATTTCTCCGACGAATATGTCTAGACTTGCCGTTGTACATATTATTATGTGTCCTTCCTAAAGCTGATTGGCTGTCACAGTGAATCATCACCGAAGGTACGTGTTTATCCCAACAAGGGATATTCTCTAAGAAGTCGTGAAGCCATTTTGTTTCTTCTCATGTTTTATCCAAAGCAATAAACTCTGATTCCATCGTGGAGCGGGCGATGCAAGTTTGCTTAGAGGATTTCCAAGACACAACCCCACCACCAATTGTAAAAACATACCCATTGGTGGATTTGGTGTTCTTTATGTCCGATATCCAATTTGCATCACTATATCCTTCCAATACGGCTGGATATCTAAAATAATGTAATCCGTAAGTCAACGAATATTTCAGATATCGTAGTATCCGATTTAACGTCTTCAGGTGATCAATTCCAGGATTATGAGTAAACCTAGCCAACTTATTGATTGGATAAGCGATATCGGGTCAGGTGCAGTTTGTAATGTACATTAAACTGCAATGACCTATGCATATCACTCTTGGGATACGGGCGCACCACGATTCTTACCAATTTTGTGATTTATATCCATTGGTGACTTCATAGGGGGACTGTCAAATATATCAAATTTCCTCAAAACATCTTCAATGTAATGAGATTGAGATAAGACCAGCCTGTAAGATGTCTTAGAAATCTTAATTCCTAAGACTACATCTGCAATACCCATATCTTTCATGTCGAAACATTGTTTCAACATATTCTTGGTTTCCAAGATCAAGTTTAGACTACTTCAGGTGATGAGCAAGTCATCTACGTAAAGGCATATCATGACATGAGTCAGAGTTCCCTTTAATATAGATACATTTATCACATTCATTTATGGAGAATTTTTTTGATAATAAAGTATTATCAAACTTTTCATGCCATTGTTTCAGGGCTTGTTTGAGTCCGTACAGAGACTTAACAAGTCAACATACTTTCTTTTCTTGTCCTGGAACCACATACCCCTCGGGTTGTTCCATGTATATTTCCTCTTCCAACTCTCTATTTAAGAAGGCTGTCTTAACATCCATTTGATATATCTCAAGGTCACGCAAAGCTGCAATGGTTATGAATACCCTTATAGACGTTAATCTAGACACATGGGAGTATGTGTCGAAGTAATTGAGACCTTCCTTTTGTCTGTAGCCTTTGACTACTAATCTGGCCTTATACATGTCAATAGTTCCATCTGCTTTGTACTTTTTTTTAAGTATCCACTTACAACCCAACTGTTTGCTTTCCGGAGGAAGATCAACAATTTCCTAAGTATGGTTTTGCATGATGAAATCTATTTCGCTTTCTATTGCTTCTAGAGTTGACAATGCTTTCTTAATTGTCCTCGGTTCATTTTCAACCATATAGGTTAGAAATTCTGGACCAAAGGTTTGGTCCTTTTTTGCCCTTTTGCTCCGTCTTGGTTCAACCTCTGGAACCCCTGAGTTCTATAGATCTGGAACATTAAGTTTCGGATAGTCAGTAACTTCTGAGTCCTGTAGATCTGGAACGTCTAATTCTGAATAATCAGAAACTCCCGGGTCTTGTTGATTTTGAGCGTTTTGTTCATAACTTCGTTTGCGGGAAATTGTTTTTTTTTCTTTCAAGGAAAGATTTGTTCAAAGAATTCAGCATTCATTGATTCCATGATCGTACCCTCGTGGATATTAGGTATATCCGACTGATACACTAAGAAGCGATAAGCACTACTGTTATTTACATATCCGATGAATAAGCAATCTACAGTCTAAGGTCCAATTTTGACCTGTTTTGGTTTAGGTACTTCGACCTTCAAATATCTATAAGTGGATTTCTTTCATTTCCATGATTCATATGGAGTTTTATCCTTACGCTTATGCAGAACTCTATTGAGAATTGTATTAGCGGTAAGAATCGATTCGCCCCACATGTTTTGAGCTAAACCGGAATTGATAAGTAAAGCATTCATCATTTTCTTTAACTTACGGTTTTTGCGCTCGGCAATACCATTAGACTGAGGTGAGTAAGGAGCGGTCGTTTGATGAACAATGCCGAATTGAGCACAGTATTCTTCAAACGGTGCTACGTATTCTCCCACTCTATCATTGCGAATTGCCTTAATCATTAGGTTTAGTTGATTTTCAACTTCTGCTTTGTAACGTTTAAATGCTACAAACGCTTCATCTTTACTTTTCAACAAGTAAACATAACAATACTTTGTACTATCATCAATAAAAGTTACAAAGTACTTGTTCCCCTTCTAGTTTGCACAAACTTTAAATCACATGTGTTGGTGTGAATAAGTTCTAGAGGAACGATATTTCTTTCGACTGAATGGAAAGATGATTTGGTTAATTTTGCCTCTACGCATACCTCACATTTATGTTGAATGTTTATGTCGAAGGAAGGCAACAATTCCAACTTTACTAACTTTTGAATGGATTTGTAGTTAACGTGTCCTAATCTATGATGTCATAAATTAAATGATTCAAGCAAGTAGGTAGAAGGCTTTATTTTATTAGATGAACGGATTACAGACATAGTATTTATTTTGAAGAGGTCGTCACACGTGAAGCCCCTTCCTACAAATATACCATTCTTAGTTATTACAAATTTGTTGGACTCAAAAACTATGTTAAAGCCAGCCTTGACCAACAGTGGCCCTGAAACCAAGTTCTTGCGGATGTCAAGGATGTGCATCACTTCCTTCAGAGTAAGCTCTTTGCCTAGAGTCATTTTGAGGACAACCTTTCCAACCCCTTGCACTTCAGAGGTAGCGTCGCTACCCATGAACAGCTTTTTGCCCGTGATTGGGGCGTAAGAAGAGAATGCACTCTTGTCAGAGCAGATGTGATGGGTTGCACCCGTGTCTATCCACCATTGCCTTGGATTCTCCACCAGATTTGCCTCCAGCACTACAGCTGAGAAATCCACAATTATGTCATCAAGGTTCGAAGGGCCACCCTCATTTTGTACAACGTTAGCCTTGGCCTTGCCTTTGTACTTGGTCTTTTCCTTCTGTTCTCGCTTTAGTTTGAGGCACTCTTTGATCACATGGCCAGGCTTTCCACAGTGATGGCAGTTTCCTTTGAACCTCTCCATCGGTTAGCTTTTGCCATCTCCGTGGAACTTGTGCTTTTTGTTAGCGTTTTCCTTCGAATCAACAAGATTTGCTTTTGCCTCCATTGGTTGTTTCCCTTAGATATAACCCTTTTATTGTCCTCATCTATTTGCAGTTTGATGATAAGGTCTTCAAACCTCATTTCTTTTGTCTTTAGTTTGAGATAACTCATGAACTCGTTCCATGAGGGAGTCAATTTCTCAATTAAAGATGCAACCAGAAACTGCTCATTTGGCTTCATTCCTTCCAAATCCAGATGATGAAGAATCATTTGAAACTCCTGGATTTGGGACATCATTGATTTACAATCCACCATTTGAAATTTTAGAAACTTTCCAACGATGAATTTCTTAGTACCCGCATCATGTGCGTTGTACTTTTTCTAGAGTTTTTCCCACAACACCTTTGTCGTCTTCACGGTGCAATACACAATATAGAGTGTATCCGACAGACCGTTCAGAATGCAATTTTTGCACATGAAATCACTATGATTCCAGGCATCCAGTGTTAACTTCAAGGAATTTGTGACTTGGATATCTTCGCCCACTTCAGTTGTTGTGTTAGACTGAGTGTCTATTGCATCCCCACCAGAACGAGGATCTTCTTTCAGAAAGTGTGACAGGTTCAACGTAGTAAGATAGAACATCATCTTTTATTATCATCTCTTGAAGTTGGTACCCAGAAGCTTTTCTGGACGTTCGCTTTGGAAACTGGTTGGAGCAGAACTGTTGGCAATGGTTGAAAAAGACATCTTTCGAATATTTAGAAATATTTTTTGTCTTAAACTGTAGGTAAAAGTGTATCAGAAAGGCTAATCAAGAAGGAAAAGTTGAGTCGAGAGATAACTCTTTTTTTTAAGATAAAATTGCCTCGTATAGATTTTTTTACTGTATTGGACAATAGTCTCCCAAGATAAAACAGAAACAACCAACAATACAAAGCTAGTAATGTTGAGTCTGGCGAAGAAAACGAATATTGAACAGATTGCAAAGAGATGAGAGGATTTTCTGATTTTGTTTATTTTTCTTTGTGTGTTTGAACTGGAGAGTGATGTTCAATTTATAGGTGAAGAAGAGGGTGGATTATGACTGTTGAAGTCAGATCCATTGCAACATTTCTGAAATATTCAAGGATCAAAGTGTAAATAAGAAATATTTCAGGGACCAAAAGAGAATTTCGGCAGAAAGCCCGTGACCCATGAGATTTTAAGAGCAGGTTACTATTGGATCACAACGGAACCCGACTATAGCCGATTCGTGCAAAGATGACATCAATGTCAAATTTATGGAGATCTAATCAAGGTCCCACCAAATGAGCTTAATGTCATGATCTCACCCTGGCCATTTTTAGCTTAGGGCATGGACGTCATTGAGCCCATAGAGCCATCAACATCTAACAGACATCACTTCATCCTAGTTGCAATAAACTACTTTACCAAGTGGGTCGAAGTTACATCTCATAAGTTGGTAACAAAGAAAGTGGTAGCCGACTTTGTGCACAATAACATCATATGTCGATTTGGTATCCTAGAGTCAATCATAACAGATAATGGAGCGAACTTGAATAATCATCTGTTGAAAGATATATGTGAACAATTCCATGTCACTCATAGGAATTCAACCACATATAGGCCACATATGAACGGAGCCGTAGTGGCAGCAAATAAAAACATCAAGAGAATCTTAAGGAAAATGACCGACAATTACAAGTGTTGGCATGAACAACTACCCTATGCGTTGCTAGGATATTAGACAATTACTCGGACTTCAACTGTAGCAACTGCATACTTACTTGTCTACAGCACTGAAGCAGTAATACCAGCCGAGGTAGAGATACCCTCATTCAGAATCAAATAAGAAGCAGAACTAGATAACGCAGAGTAGGTTCGGAAAAGATATGAGAAAATTGGCTCTGATCGACTAGAAAATGATGGTTACCGTATGTCACGGTAAACTCTATCAACGAAGAATGGCACTCGCCTTCAACAAGCGGGTAACTGCCCAAGCTTCCAAATAGGATAATTGGTACTCAAACGCATGTTTCCACACCAAGACGAGTGCAAAGTAAAGTTCGCACCCAATTGGCAAGGGCCCTACATGGTGCGCAAGTACTATCGGAAGGAGATGTCATCCTCACATAAATGGATGGCCAAAAGTGACCCAAAGCAATCAACTCAGATGCAATCAAACGATACTATGCGTAAAGACACAACTATCAGGCGTAATTAGTTTTACTTGTAATCACATATCTTTTACTTGTAACCGCACATTTCTTTTATTTGTAATCGCACTTCTTTGCTTGTAATTGCATTAGAAAAACAAAATTATTCCTTATAATGAACTACGCGAGGACCTGATTCCCAAAAAGGGGATACGTAGGCATCCATTACGAACTCGGTCTTAATATTACTCAAATCTATCATTCCTTGTAATGAACTACGTGACGACCTGATTCCCAAAAAAGGGATACGTAGGCGTCCATTACGGACTCGGTCACAATATTACCCAAATCTATCATTACTTGTAACGAACTACGTGGTGACCTAATTCCCAAAGAGAGATATGTAAGCACTCTTCGAGCTCAGTCACATTATTACAAAAATCAACCATATTTATTATGAACTACGCAATGACCTGATTCTCAAAGAGGGATATGTAGGCGCTCTTCGAGCTCGATTACATTATTATAAAAATCAACCATATTTATTCTAAACTACATTTTGACCTGATTCCCGAGATAGGATACATAGGCGATCTTCGAGCTTGGTCGCACCAAACAAAACACCAATGAAACCCTTAGAGAAATTAAGAATACAAAGAATCGCCTCAAACAATGTAAATTGACGCAGAATTTTTAAGAAGATCTCAAAAATATCATCAACCAACCAGCTCAAAGGATCATCCGATCCAAGCTCATAAACCGGGGCAAAATTGTTGAGAGGGACTCAAAAATTCCTTCAAACGCAAATCAACGCAAGAGTCAGCCGATCTAAATCGGCAACTAAGCAAATTTTTGAGGGGGTCTCAAAATTTTTACCAAAGACAGACGAAAAGCAAAAGCAGAGCGTCAGAGACGGTCAAAGAACCTCACTCAAGTGAATATGTCATGACATGAGTTAATAATATTTTTAATATATAAAATATCTTGGTCAAAACTTTCATTTTCCAAAAAAATATTTTCAAATATTTCTACTCAAAATACATTCTCTCATTACACTGGGACCGCAAAAGGGATCGAGACCAAAAAAATAGAGAAATAACACAACGGGAGTCAGCGACAGGGATCGATCGCATAGGCAACTAACAGATCTTTCTGTGATTGTAGGTCATCAGAATGTCATTGGGAGGACGATGGGCTTTTTCTACTAACTTATTTATTCATGAATGAAATAGCTACAACAAAAGCCATTCTGACATCGAAAAACATATGCCAGGCCCTGAGAGCCACCAACAAAGCAAGGACACAACACCAGACCTGAGAGTCGCAGCCAGAGGAAAAATGCCATGAGCGGCATGAGGTAAGAATGTACAACCTGACCCTAAGAGTCCAGGTGTCTGAATGATTTAATTTCGATCGAAAGACTGCAGTCTTCATTTAAAAGTCCAAGTGATGTAATTCTGGCCGAAGGGTTGCAGTCTTCACTCCAAGCGTTAGAATGATGTAATTCCATCCGAAAGGCTTCAGTCTTCATTCAATAGTCTGAGTGATGTAATTTCGACTGAAAAGTTGCAGTCTTCACTCCAAGTGTCTGAATGATGTAATTATAGCCGAAAGGCTACAATCTTCATTCAAAAGTCTGAGTGATGTAATTTTTGCCAAAAGGCTGCAGTCTTCACTCCAAGTGTCTGAATGATGTAATTCCGATTGAAAGGCTGCAGTCATCACTCAAAAGTCTGAGTGATGTAATTTCTGCCAAAAGGCTGCAGTCTTCACTCCAAGTGTCTGAATGATGTAATTTCGGCCGAAAGGCTGCAATCTTCATTTAAAAGTCCGAGTGATGTAATTCCGGCCGAAAGGTTGCAATCTTCACTCTAAGTATATGAATGATGTAATTCCAGTCGAAAGGCTGCAGTCTTCATTCAAAAATTTGAATGATGTTATTCCGACTGAAAGGCTATAGTCTTCATTCCAAGTATCTGAATGATGTCATTTCGGTCGAAAGGCTGCAGTCTTCATTCAAAGGTCTGAGTGATGTAATTATGATCAAAAGACTGCAGTCTTCATTCAAAGGTTTGAGTGATGTAATTTTGGCCGAAAGGGTGCAGTCTACACTCCAAGTTTCAAAATGATGTAATTCCAACCGTAAGGTTGCAGTCTTCATTCAAAAGTATGAGTGATGTAATTCCAACCGAAGGTTGCAGTTTCACTCCAAGAGTCTGAATGATGTAATTCCAACCGAAATGTTGCAGTCTTCATTCAAAAGTCCGAGTGATGAAATTCTGGCCAAAATATTGTAGTCTTCATTCAAGTGTCAGAATTATGTAATTCCGGCGGAAAGGTTGCAGTCTTCATTTAAAAGTCCGAGTGATGTAATTTCAGCTAAAAGGTTACAGTATCCACTCAAAGCATTAGAATTATGTAATTCCGATCGAAAGGTTGCAGTCTTTATTCAAAGTCTGAGTGATGTAATTCCAGCTGAAAGGTTGCAGTCTTCACTCCAAGAGTCTGAATGATGTAATTCCGGACAAAATGTTGTAGTCTTCATTCAAAAGTCCGAGTGATGTAATTTCGGCTGAAAGGTTATAGTCGCCACTCCAAACGTCATAATGATGTAATTCCGGCCAAAAGGTTACAATTTTCATTCAAACGTCTGAGTGATATAATTCCGTCTGAAAGATTGCAGTCTTCACTCCAAGAGTCTGAATGATGTAATTTTGACAAAAAGGTTGTAGTCTTTATTCAAAGGTTAGAGTGATGTAATTTGCGGTCGAAATGCTGCAGTCTTCACCCCAAAGTCCGAATGATGTAATTCGGTCAAAAGCCATAGTCTTTGTTCCCAAAGAATCAAACTACACCACAGGGTCAATAACATCTACCAAGAAGAGCCAGGTGATGTCGTAGGTGACATTCGCTCAAACAAACACTCCCCAACAAGTCAATAGAGCCAGATAGTATCGGAAGTGGCATCTGCTTAAACAATAAAACTCAAGCATAACCAGATGGTGTTAGAGGAGGCGCCCGCTCAAAAGAAATCAACCAGGAGGGTAAAACAAACAAAGCCACGCAGGTATGAAAAAATATAAAAAATAATAATTAACACGTATGTCTCAACATATGGAAACATGTCAAAGCTACCGGAGGTGAAAATAAAAAGACCAGATCCAAATACATGATCATAAATATGTGTCAATGAGAGTCAAGCTCTCTACATATGAGCTTGAACATCACTCCGCACATACCTCGCTCGCAAATCACAAAGTTTTTGTTTTTTAAACCCGTAAATGGTCGGGCATATACCGGAAGGGTCAAAGGGATTTCCACATAAGGGATACCCTTTTTCTGTCATCAAGTCAAACTACAATTGACCTGATTCTCGAAATCAGGGATATGTAGGCTACTCAATCTCTGAGGATCGGTCACATTCTAATAAAATCATTCCGAGAAGTATCAGCTTTTTAGTAGTTTAATCGAGTCGAACTACAAGTGACCTGAATTCTTATGTACCCTGAGATATGTAGGAAGCCCAAAAACCAGAGTCTGGACACAATTTTCAAAAATTGCATGAAAATAAGAAGTATTTCCTATTGGTTGGCTAAAAACTAGGTCAATCAAATTTTGCTACTCAGGGATGGTCTAGTTATCCCCGAACAACGAAGGGACAATTGCCGACACCTAATTTTTATCCTCCAATAATTTTATTTAATTATTCAGAGTTTCTGAGTCACAGACAGAGTGGAATATTACAAAGCGAATATAATTTTACAAAATTATTCTGGGAATATTTTGTCACTTTATTTGACAAATTACAAAGTGAATATATATATATATATATATATATATTGTATATCATATCCTAATTTTACATAATTTGATCATTAATTATTATTTTGGATTTTTAACCAATAATTATAAATGTAATTATCTAAAAAAAATATTCAAAATTAAAGGATTAATGTTTCGCTCCGTCAAAGTCGGAAAATTGTTTAATTAAATATGATAATGGAATTACATCTTAATCGTAAGTCATGTTTTAATTTAAAAGACATTTGTATGATTTTAATCTCCTTAATCCTAAATAATGTCAAATTTAGACTTAAAACAAATCTTTTGATCTAATTAGGTCATAATTGAAATTAGTGGACACCTTTTAATTTTTAAAATAACCACATTTACAAATTGTTGCAATTTATCACTTAAGCTTGTCAAAAGGCCGATTGGGCCATTCTTTTTCGTATAATCACGGCCCGGCCCAAGCCAAATGGCTTAGGCCCAGCCCATGACCACATCGTAAAGAGGGCAAAAGCCCCTCTTCTTTTTCTTTTACGATTTGGCACAAGGCTCCGTTGGCTTGCTCTGCATCTCCATTGCCAAAAATGGCAATATGACAGTGGTATACGTTGCTTTGATCCTTGTTGCTTCGACGAGAGAGGAAAGAGCATTTATTGCTCCCCTCCTCTCTCCTCCACGACATGGTACCCCTCAACCCCCAAGGTAAGGTTCACCCCTCTTACATGCTTTTTTTGCTAGCATTAATTGCTTCTTGTCCGATTACGAATTCAAATCCATCATTCTCATTGGTTGAGAACCCCGTTGGAGGGTTTCAATTCCCCCATAAATTCAGACCCTCACCCTACATTTTAATGGTTCAAAATTTGATATTTGGCATTCATATTGATTGAAAGCCATTTTTGAGTTTAAAATCTGATCAATTAGGCTTAAGTTGAGATTCGGATTAGTTTTAATTGATCATTCGCTATTAAAACCACTTTTTGTGTGTGTTTTGCGAGTTGGAGACTGTCGGAGTGAAGATTCAAGCCCTCCTTCGATCTTAGGTTGCCTCCACACAAGGTAAACCCTTTCCCTTTTAATTTTCTGTTTAATTAGCCTAATGCAACTTGTATTATGTGGTTATTAAGAATGATTAGTTGCTGTTTGAGCCTGTTAGATTAAAATGTGAGCATGTCTAGTTAGATTAGGTGTCGTTTATGGTCATTAGGTTAAGTATTAAGCATGTTTAAAGGATATTAATACATGTTTATGTTCATTAAGTTAACTGTTGGACATGTCTAATGGATGTTTATGTTTATTGAGTCAATATTCAGTATGTTATAGTTAAACTATGTGTTATTTATGTCATTAGGTCATTGATTAAGTATGTTAGACATGATTAATTACTGTTAGTTTTCATCCTCATGACTGTCAAGCATGTTTAGCTGAATGTTGGTTACTGTTAGCAAGTTGGTTGCTTGTTGGTGTTTATAACTATGATTTCTAGTATGTTAGGCCATTATGGGAACTTATCGTGGTTCTGTAAGCCTGATTTAACATGATTAGTGATTGTTCAAGATTATTAGATCATTTTCCAGCATGTTTGACTAGTTACAATCACTGTTGAAGTGTATTAGGATAGTTACTTGTGTGTTAAGTTATTTATTATGCTAGATTAAGGTAGTTTAATTATGTGTACATCTTTGAAGTTATAGAACTTGTAACTAGGCTGCTCATGGTTTAGTTTAGTATGTTTAGGTGGTTTTATTCATCTTGTGTATGATTAGGCATATAGCTACCTAATATGTTAGTTTAAGGTTTGTTTAGTCCTGTGACCTGTTTAAATGACCTTAAGTGATTAGCATGTTAATTATAGTTTGTCTTAATCATTTTTAGCTGTTAAGTTAATGTGATGTTAGTTTGGAGTTGTGTGATTGGGTAAACTGGACCAACGTGCTGCTATAATAATCTAAGAAGCATGTTTAATCTTTTAGGGACTAGGGTTAGTTAACTCATACTCACTATGTTTGTTGTGTCATTTAACACTAGTTCTAGGATAAAAATGAATTGATAAGGTCAGTTTGTGCTTGTTTGGTGTTATCTTTTAAAGGTCATATCTGGTTTGAATGTGTTGTAAATGATGTTGACACCTAATTTTTACCCTCCAAGAAGGTATTTAATTATTTAGAGTTTCCGAGTTATGAACGGAGTGAAATATGTATTTTACGAACCAAAAATGATTTTATGAAATTATTCCGGTAATATTTTGCCATGTTATTTGACAAAGTATTATCGAATATATTATTGTATATCATTTGAGTATTTTTACATATTTTTAAGAAATATCTATCAATATATCTAAATTAAAGAGGATAATTATTTAATTAATCGTCTAAATTAATTATATTAAATTGATAAATATTTTACAGCGTGAAATTAAAGAAATTTGGGTAATTAAATAGTGTAAAATAGCATCTTATTTTACCCCTCAATTGTTTTAATTGTAAAAGATTTTGCTTTATGTAAAGCTTTGTTTAATTTTGGGCTTATTGATTTTAATTGGCCAATTTGACCACAATTGAATTTAAATGGCTATTTCCTAAATTAGTTCGTATCCATTTGTAAAATCAACCCAAGTTACCCCATCCCTTTTATTTAAATGGATTTTGAGACATTTTTCACTTCGCATCGGCCTAGTCCAGTCCATTTCGGACCAAGCCCGGCCCACATCTCCACATATTAACCAAAAAGATGGCAAAAGCCCTTGGTCTTTCATTTTCCCAAAAAGGGTGAAACCCTAGCGCCTCCATGTTGTTCCCTTTCTCTTTCATCGATCGTCATTTTTGGCAAAAAAAAATGCAGAAGCTCAGTCGAATACCAGTCCTTGCTCGTTTATTTCGGGCAAGGCTCTTAGATGAGTCTTGTCTCCTTCTACCATCTAGACTCCACCGACGGAGGTAATACCCCCTACCCCCTTGCTTTTTCTGGTACTCAAGGACGAAGCATGCTTCATCCTCATCTACGTCTGATTTTCCATTAGGCGAATTCAAAAGCATTTTATATTTTAAATAAAAAACCCCTGATTTTACAATCTCCCACATAGGTGGGAATGGGATTTGTTGAGGTTTGTGCTCCTATATAAAGAACCCCAACCCTCAGTCCCAAACGAAGCCTTGATTTGGTATTTTCGCCTAAAAATCGAGCATAAGCCTTAAGCATTGAATTTTTCTTAAAGGTTAAGTATGAAGCCTTGACGGTGGTATTTTCACCAAAAAAATTAAGCATAATCTCTATTTGAGCAAATCCGAAACTCTAGAAATGTTCTAAGGTTTCATAGTTTAAAATTTTCAATTTCTTTTCTTGTGTGGTCTGTTCTTGTGAATTTGGAGAAGGCATCCCACTTCGGATTCTCTTCACGGCTGCGCATCAAAGTGTTAATTACAAGATCCTCTTAGTTTAAATTTCACATTCTTTAGTTGCTTTGTTAATTATGTGCTTAGTTTATTTGTTTTGTTAATTGTATGCTTAGTTTAGTTGCTTTATTAATTATGTGCTTAATTTAGTGCTAAGTTTAATCATTCCTATTTGATTAGCCTATTTTAAGTTAGGATTTTAGATTAGTTTCAATTAGTTTAACCTTGTCTGTTTTTCTGTGCTTAATATGAGTGATTAGGATTATACTTGTTGTAGTTTGTTGGGTGTATCAATCCCAAACAGCATAATATGGACAACATCTGCTTAGGGAGATAGTAATTAAGATCTAGGCAGTAAAACTTAGCTCAAAGAGTTAGAATATGCACTAGCTATGGTATTGATTGATTCAAGTCTTTGTTTAGCCTTGGTTTGGACACATGCTATTAAAAAGGACTGTATGTGTGGAATTACTGAGCATCTGTATGACCTTTGCTTGTTTGGTTAACTATATGCTTTGGCATGACATATTAGGCCATATTCAAATAGGGTGTGATATGTGTTACTGTTTTGGTACTGGTTTCAGTATGTGATCATATTCAACTTGGGAGTTATTTCATCTTTAGAACAGGAAGATGACAATGCTAGGATGGATGTATAAATCTAATATTATGCGTTGGTGATCTTCTATGCTCCATTTATACTTAAGATCAGTACTTGTGTACTTGTTGAATGTTCTTGAGTTCTGTCCAGCATGTTCTTGGTATGATTTATATAATGAGATGATTAGTTTTTATGACCATAGGTCCTGTTTAGTAACCAAGTTAACCATATCATGTCTATTTTAAAAGGGTCAGTGTGCATAATGAAGCCTAAACTGGATTAAACATGTCTGTTGCACTTATGGTCTCACATATCTAGGATAGTGTCTCAAAAGGCCAACTAATCATGTCATGATAAGTAATAGGTTCTTACCTGTCTGTATATGATTTATAAGTTCACTTTCCTGCCAACATGCATAAATATGCCTGAAATGCTGTATTGATTTGAGAGTTGTTGACTAAATAAACCAAGTATATACCTGCATATAGATTTCCTGATTAGGATATGTGTTGTATTGCCTTAGTTATTCAGTTACATGCAAACAATGCATATGCTTATCCTGCCTTGCCTCTTAGATTGAATTATGTGAGAATGTTTCTTTTTCTCCTTGGTAGTATGTATGTTTAGCCTAGCTTAAACAGTTCTGTTTTGCAAAAAATTGCTTCTGATTAGTCAATCCAACATTTGTAAGTTTCGTATCTTGGTTGTATACTTGTCTTACTTGCTCAAGTATTTTCATGTCTAAAATATAGTATAAATGAAACCTGGCATATTCAGATCCAGTCTAGTTGGCCTTGTATCCTTGAGGATTTGCTATCTGTGTACTCTTAGGTCCCCTTTGTCTCTATGCCTGATCTGGTATCATCATGTCTAGGTATAGTGGCTATGTGTGTCTTTTTGAAATCTAGGAAACTGGAGATGTGAAGAATGTGGGTCTCGATTGTTTTTTGAAGGTCATAGCAAATTCTTGCTGTTAAGTTTTGCCTCCCTACGAGCTTGGGTGAAGAAATGAAGTCTGGTTTAGAGTTATGTATCCTTAGTGTGTAACTGATCATAAGCATGCTTAGCTAAAAGACTAAGTTACCTCAATCATGTGTATGGTTATGTACTGTCGAGGTATATTATGTGTATACTAGGTAAATATACTCTATGTTATTTGGACCCATTATTATTTGTAAGGGTTAAAGAGGCCAAAAACCCAATTGCCTTTGTTTTATTTCTGTATTTATATTCACTGCTGCTGCTCAAAGATGAACCAGGCCTAATGCCCGTTTCAGCTGTTATCAAATGCGCACAAATAAAAAATACGATGTTTGTGTTTGGCTAGGCCATTTTTTATTTTTAAATCGATGTGAAATAATTATTTATTTTCCTTAGTTGTGTGTTTGTAAGTTTGAGTGCTTGCTAACCGCGATTCTTGTTTTTCCCTTTCCTTTGCGTGTCCCATGGGCCTATGGTCCACATCTCGCTGCCTCCGCGCCACAGTTTGAGCCGTTGGGCGTGAGGGCCCAACAACCTATTGTTTTATCGAGTCCGGCAAAGAGTTGAAGGCCCAACCATGGATAAAAATGACCTAGACAATAGCATTTCTTTTTTGTATTTTCATAGATGGTGTTTGGTGGGCTGGTATACCCGTCAACTCGTTCGCCTTATTTTTATATTTTTTGTTTGCTACTTGTGTAAAACGCTAAATTATTGTTGGAACCTTTAAAATTTAAATTAGAACTTGATAGAGTTGCTAGTCTTAAGAAATGAATGAAGTTTCGGGTAAAGTTAGTAAAAATTTGAATTTTCTTGGTTATTAACTGATTCTCGATTTTCTCTTAATTAACACTTGGCTAATAAAAAATGAGAATAATTTGGTTGGAATTTCTAAAGGAAAGACTGATTCTTCTTCAATTTGACATGAATTAATATTTTTAAGCTAGTTTATAATTATCTTAAAATAAAAAAGATGAATTTTTCTTTACTAAATAAAGCTCGTGTAGGAAAATAAACTCCCTTAATGGTTGACCTCATAATAAAAAAATGTTTTTATTAAGGTTGTATTCTTTATATTTTCACGTAAGTAATAAATATTTTTACCATCTCTTTGGTGAAAAAAAAGAAGAAAAGAAGTACTTTTGTTTAAAGGAAGGATTTTGCGAAAAAGAATCTTTATGCATTAAATTTTTAAAAGTGTAAGAGGTTTCGCTTAAAATGATTGAAATGACTATTATTTTGTGATATTTTAACACAAACATTTTAAAAGCAATTTATATTATATAAGACCCGAGGTCAATGGTATTTTACGGATCCTTAATACCGGGATGCCTATTAAGGTTGTATTCTTTATATTTTCACATAAGTAATAAATATTTTTACTATCTCTTTGGTGAAAAAGAAGAAAAGAAGTACTTTTGTTTAAAGGAAGGATTTTGCGAAAAAGAATCTTTATGCATCAAATTTTTAAAAGTGTAAAAGGTTTTGCGGAAAATGATTGAAATGACTATTGTTTTGTGATATTTTAACACAAACAGTTTTAAAGCAATTTATATTATATAAGACCCGAGGTCAATTGTATTTTACGGATCCTTAATACCGGGGTGCCTAACACCTTTCCCGAGGGATCATTTGAACCCTTACTCAAACTTTGGTTAATATTAGATTTTTCTCTTGTTTTGAAAAATTCTTTTAAAATGGTTTTCCTATTTTTCCTTTGATAAAGCAGATGGGGACTCTAAAAAATAAAATAATTTCAAGATTCCACAAGTTATCCATTAGCTTTTATGTCCCACGTAAAAGTGAACCGTAATAAATGACTTCTATTGTGTCACTTAGTCTCTTTTTTAGGATAAAAATGACTTACATGACTTTGCTTCATGGCCTACTTATTTATTGCCTTGATTATTGTAAAGATGTATTCTGGCATTAGGTCATAGGTGTCACCATGTTTTATATGCATCATCCACTCATGTACCTTGACCATACTGCTATGAATCATGTTGCATCTAGTATTAGACTAGGACTGTATATTTGCCTTGCTATGTAGATAGTTGAAGTAAGATTCCATAACAAAACTTTAACATGATTCCAGTAGCATGTCTGTTGGCCTTAAACTGAGCGTGACTAATCTAGATTGTGTGCTGATTTCAAGAAGTAATTCATATACCGTGTGAGTTCTCATTTCTATACCTTCTGTTTTGCTAAGTTGAGTCATTTAACTCTGACACTCGGTTAGAACGAAGCTTGAACCTTAAAATTCGAAGTCTCATAGTCGTTTAGTCCATACTTGCCTATGACTGATTCTGTTCATCTTTCCATCTCATATGTGACATTAGATTGGTATGAGACTTGAGGCTTAGATTGGTTATTTGTCCCTTCTTGTTATGGTGTAGTTACAATCTCACTCAAGTTGTGCTAACACTGTCTACTTACTAAATCATGAACTGTGGCTTTCCTAGGGAGAATTTAGCTGGGAAATAAGAGTATATATCCAGGTACTGTTATGATTGAGTTTCCTCCTTAAAACATCACTTCTGTGTGCTTGTCTTAAAGAAAATGCTATGTTATACACCGGATATACAGTTCAAATGTGTTAATATTTCTAGTATATGAAGCATGTATATCCGTATGCCATCCATGTTTTGACACATGATATGTTTGGCCATAGCCCATTTCTGTGCTTATTTGTTCTTTTCACACGACTGTCTTTGGGCCTGGCCCATTACTTGATTTTCTTCTTTCCCCTACTTGTTGATTAATAGTTTGAGCCCATTTAGATTATCATGTTCATTTTATTTTAATTACGGGCTGTTAGCTTGATTTAATCTCCATTTGCATTAGATAATTATAGGGTACTTCTAACTTGTATCCTTGTTTTCCCCCTGCTTGTTTTTGGTGCATTATCTACAAGATTAGTTCAAGAAAATTCGTACATGATTTGGAATTATATTTTTGGTAAATCTGAGGAAAAATTAAATGCCTATCGTCATACTTCTTCCTCAGTAAGAGGGATCAAAGGCCTACTTCATGAGTAAAGAACAAACAGAGGCTATTCTGAAGGGTGATGGTGATAGTGGTAAACCTCCAGCAGCAGGATGTTTAGAGTCTCATGGTGGAGGAAGTTTGTCTCCAGCGCCATGTTCACCAACTGCTCTAGGGAAAGGTGAAGCGAACAAACTGCTTTCACAACGGATGAAAAAAGTTATGGCAGACAACCCAAAGAAACTAGCCAATTTGATTGACCTGGATCCAAGCAACAAACAAGAACTTAGTTAATTGCGATGAAAAGTTGAAGAGTGTCTTGTTGGGTAATTTCCGGGTTGAGCTGACCGATCTACCAACGCTGATCAAGCTGCACTTCCGTAAGCAACCAAGATGATTAAGTTTCTTGTAATGTTCAATTTACGTGCTTAGTCCTCAATCAGGCCATTTACTTTGATTATGCATCTTGGTAATGTTCGACTTTATATTATGCATCTTGGTAAAAAGACTTGGTTTTGATTTACTTTGATTATTCAAACTTTATTCTTGGTAAGCTTAAACTATATTGATAGTAAAAAATACAAATGCATGCAGATTCTAAAACGCAGGCCATTTTTTTCTTCAGCCAAGTTACGAATTAAGGAGACTACTAGCTCGGCGAGAGCTATTCCTCCATCCTCTAGATCCTTGTGGTTGCATGCAACCCGTAACCACATAAGGGCAATTACGTAACATAAACAACATGTCAATCTCTTTCTTCGCCGTACCAATATCCAAAAAAAATATAAAACCCAGTGATCATACTCCAAGTGACAAAGCATCACCTTTACTCTACACAGGTCCACGTCAGGGTACTATTTTCACTAAAGGCTTAAGAGTCGGTCATAAAGACACTCATTAGCTAACAACAAAAGTCCCATGTTGTGGGGTTTGGAGGGAGGGTAAAGTGTACGTACACCTTACTTTTACCTTGATAGGTAGAGTGACTGTTTGCGAAGGACCCTCAGTTCAAAACAAAGCATACGCACAAGCAAAGTAAGAGAAACGGTCAGACCACCACCCTATAGAACTTGACTTTAAGTTTTGGTGGCACATTTTTATGGCACAAGACTTCAGATGCGAGTCTCCATTTCATCCACCTTGCCCCAATACGATGTGTGACATCGTCATCAATCTCTCAATTCCATTGGATAATAGACCCGATGTACTTGAAGCTTCTTTTCTTCGGAATGACCTGAGTACCAAGACTCACCTCCACGTCTGTCTCAAGGTCGCTCCCGTTACTGAACTCGAACTCCAAGTATTTTGTCTTGGTCCTACTCAACCTGAACCCTTTAGACTCTAGAGTTTGTCTCCAAACCTCGAGCTTAGCATTCACCCTACTACGAGTCTCATCAATCAGGACTATGTCGTATGCGAATAACACACACTATGTCACATCCCCTTGAATATATCGTGTCAGGCCATCCATCACTAAGGCAAATAAGAATGGACTAAGAGTTGATCCCTAGTGCAACCCCATCGTCACTGGGTAGTGCTCTGAATCCCCTCATATTATTCATACCCTGATCTTGAATCCATCATACATATCCTTAATCGCTCAAGTGTATGCCAAAGGTACACCTCTAACCTCCAAACATCTCCATAGAACCTCCCTAGGGACTTTGTCGTATGCTTTCTCGAGGTCGATGAAAATCATATGTAGGTCTCTCTTCCTCTCCCTATACTGCTCCACCAACCTCCTAATAAGATGAATGACTTCTATGATCAAACGCCCCGGCATGAATCCAAGCTGGTTCTTGAAAATTGACATGCCTTTTCTCACCCTCATCTCCACGGCCTTTTCCCAAACTTTCATAGTGTGGCTTAGCATCTTAATACCCCTATAATTGTTGCAACTCTAGATATCCCATTTGTTCCTGTACAAAGGAATAATTGTACTCCACATCCATTCTTCGGGCATTCTCGTCCTCTTAAAAATGATGTTAAACAACTCAGTCAGTCACTTCAAACCTGCCCTGCGTACGCTCTTTCAAAATTCAACTGGGATCTCATCGGGCCCGGTCGCTCGTCCCCTACGCATCTTGAGGAGGGAACGTCTTTTGTCAAGGGAGAAAACCGGCTCAACAAAAGACTCTTTTCAAGGGATCGTCGACAAGAACTACTCATGAAGACCCAAAACCTCATTATGTGGAAAATTCTTCCAATCCGGATCGGAAAGAAGGGTGGTGCCTTAGCTCATGGGTGTAAAAACTTTTGGTCATGTGCTATTTGCTTGGCTTTTTTTAGAAGGCCGGTCCCAACCCGTCTATAAAATAGGGCTAGTGTTCAGTCTTGGTTGGTTCCACCTCTTTGCATGGTGATGACACCAGTAGCTGTGGAGCACATATGACCATTTATGTTACTATTGAATTCCAACTTTTCGCTCCTTTCCTTTTATAATAAAGTCAAGTGGCTTCCATGCCTCTCTTTACTTATAGTCAAGAGAGTTGCTAAAGCTCATCTCCAACGAGTCAAGTGGCTTTCACACTTTCTACTCTAAACTACTATGTGCCTATTTAGATCTTTTCACAATCAAAGTCAAAGGTTTGTTGGTGGCAAGATCGGCATGCCTTCTAGTTGCAGTTGACTTTAAGCTAAGGTAAATCATCTCTTTTGGTAGAAGCTCGGCTCTGTTCTTCCTGTCATTCATCACAAGTCTCCCAGTTAACGCATTTCATCTGCCCACCCACGGATAGAGGCCACCCGTTAGGATTTTTTTATATAAGTATGCCCCTATCTCGTAAGTCTTCCATCGTTGAAAGCCCCTTCCATTGGGCCCAAGCTTTCTTTCGATTACGTCTGCTTCCGATGGCTTTCATGGGAGCATAGGTAGAGATCTCACTTTTTTTTCTTTTTTTAGACACTAGTTGGTTGGATATGCATCAGTCCTTACTCTATTTGGTCATTGATTGATCCTCATCTTCTTGAACTATGGCATATTGTATGTCACTGAATGCCTGCTCTCATAAATGGAGAAGGAATAAAAAATTTAGTGAACCCCTCAAACTTCGTAGGTAATTCAAGACAATTCAAGAAGAATAAGACCGACTTTTTGGATGCTAAGATCCAAAGTCGAGAGGAAACAACCCAGATCGTACACTAAGGTCCCTAAGCAATCACTTAGTAGAAAAGGAAGTGATCGAGCGATGACAACCAGGAGGTGGGCTTGGAAGCAGCCATCCTCTTTCTCGTGAACTAGGTTCAGTAAAATAAATAGATGGATCACCATTTCATGTCCTCGAAGTTGATCCCCGTTGCCCAAAACCAACAAAGGTTCTAAGAGTCAAGTAAACGGTGGGGCCTCCTTCCGGGAACTCCGGATCACCCGCTACTGAGAATGAATTAAATCATATGGTTCTATTTCTTAATCTTTCTGACTTGCTCCTACGAAACCAGGTGAGTTAAATTTTCTTGTTATTCTTGTTAATGTTGGGTTTGGTGTTGTGACATTTTAACTAACATATCTTTTTAAGGACTGATTTAAATGTATACAATGTTGGAACAAATGTCACAACATTCGGACCAACATCTTCTGAAAAAACAGTTTTGCCTTACTTCACGGAATAAAGTTATATTTGTGGAAATATTACTATGAAGGAAAAATGACTTGGTAAGGTAAATAAGAGCTGATGAAAAACGTGGGAAGAACAAGTGAAGGTTGTTGCTATGCGTGAGAAACAAGACCAAGAAGTTAGAGGATTTTGCGCCATGATCTTCTCCAACAAACACACCAGTTGTCCACCTTTCCCTCAACCTTCACAACGGATCGATGAGCTGTTCAAGGAAGACTCTCTACTATAAATAGAGAGGCTACTGCAGTGAATCGATATCCAGAAACAGATTGCAAAAATATCAAGAGAGCTCTCGAGATCATCTCAGAAATCTGGATCACAAGTGTTGCATGAGCGTGTCGACAACATTCTGTCCAATATTACAATTGCATTTTAGATTCTAGATTAGCTTTGTATTGAGCAAATGTAATGAGAAGTTGTCTATGTCTATTTAGGTAGATTTTTCAGGCAGAAGTCATCTGCGACTTCAACATTTAATTCCTTTCTGTTTCATCTTGTAAAATTGTAAAGAAAAGAATTTGTAACTTTTGTATATAATAAATATATACAATACTTTCAGTCATTGATCGTCATATGTTATATAATGAAAATAAATATATCACATAATTTTTGTGATCACACTGATTTTCTTGATCTTTAAGCATAAAAACTAGTCATAGTTGATAAAAGATAGATATTAGCTAAATACAGAAACCCTTTAACGTCCATTATTTATTCACTATCATCAATCCAATGATATATGGTTGTTTGATTCGAACAAGAATATCCTGAGGTTATATCTTCATATTTTATATGGAATAGATAATATCAAAATTCGGTACAAAATTTATATCTGTTTCAACTAATATCAATAACCAAACACATGATAAATGTAATCCCAAATTCCTTAATCCCGACAACCAAACTACTAGGGAATTATCAGGAGGATTTATAGCCATAAACTCATCATTACGTATATAATGGAATAGTTTTCGTTTTGTACATTCTTTTTTTTTATACGTGAAAAAATGAAAAAGACAAATTCATGAAAAAATACCAATATTTGTCACACAAGCTCCTTAAACAAAAATAGGGATAAGGAAATGGACTTCTAGACGAGTCAAAAACTTCTTCAAAAAAATCAAGTAAATGTATTGAACCTCCAAACAAATACTCCCCATTTCAAAATGTTTGTCTCTTTCCTTTTTTTTTTTTTGCAACTCTTTAATTTCAACTTTCCACATGCCATGTTTAAGACCATAAGATTAAATGATATTTCAATATATTCTTTATATCTTTAATTTAAGACCACAAAATTCAAAAGTATTTTTTACTTTCTTAAACTCCGTGCAAAGTTAAAACCAGATAAACATTTTAAACGGAGGGAGTGTTAGAAAATACAACACCAACGTCAATGGGCCAAAAAATTGAAAACGAAACCTCTAAATGGACTTCTTTTTTCCAGTGGGCTCTCTTTAATGTGTCCTTTTTTTTTGCGTGGATTTCCTTCAAAGGCACTTGTCTTTAGTTTTTGTCCCTTAAATTTAAATTTTTTAATTTTTTTCCTTCGTTCAAAAATATCTCAAGGTTCCGGGTTCGAACCTCTGCTCAATTAAAAATAAAAAAATCACAAGGTTGAGTTTGGATTCGCAAGACAGAGTTTGTTTTATGCATGAAGGCAAACTCTGTCTTGCGAACTTCAAACTATGTCTTACGATTTTTTTTTTAGTTTTTGTCTCAGCGGTAGTTCGAATCCGAAATCCAGGAGTTTTAGCTATTATAAGAAATGAGGTTTTAACTCACTTTAAAAGAGACCTTCAAAATGAGTTTTTTAGAGGTCAATTCTTTTTTCCGATCATAGTATATAAGGGAAAAAATTAAATATTCTCAATTTGAGGGCCAAAAATTAAAGACTCAAAATAGGACATTCGTGCGAATTGTCCATGTGTCTTTCAATGTTTGTCGTGGGAGATTTGCAGAAATACCAAACGAGTGGCCTTACATACATGTAACCTTATGGCCATAACCAGATTTGGTGCAAAACATTAATTGTGAGTAACAAAATTTCCTAAGACATTGTGCTCGAGACAAAGGCAATCTAAACTCTGTGATATGAAACCAGTAGAGTGGATTTGTGGCCTTCGATTCACATTATGCTCTCACTCTTTAAGTGATTTAAAAAGTTTGGTCATGTGACTAAAGGTCATGAAATAAAGTGCCACTGAAATTTTATTTAGATTGGTTATGTCATACTACCTTCGAATGTGACAATTATTATGGTAATGGATTCATTAGTACTTAGGTACATATACTAGAGAATATATTAGCGCTTCACGCGGCATTAAAGATACTCCATGTATCAACTATAAACAACTAATATACATGCAAAACTCGAGCTCAAAATTGTCTTTCACTTAAATAAATCTTATATTTGACAACCAAGACCAAATAGGGTAGAAAAATTGAACCTTACTGCATTCATGGATATAACTGTTGGAAATTTGCCTTTGGTGGGGAGATGCGTCCACCCATCTTTGATGAATTAAACACTAGTGTTCCGCATGTTGGAGGCTTTGTCTCTTCACACATGCATAATCTACTAAATGAGTAGATGACCGTAGGGCCAAGAATCGTCAAATTTCGTTGAGAAATGAAAGAGATATTGGTCCACAAAGTAAGGTGTTTGAGGCATGAAAATATGGTGTGGGATAAATCTACCACATCGGTGGGAAAAGGAAGAACTGCTCTCTTTATAAGTCTCTAAAGTGGTAAAGGGTTTGGGACCCCAAGGGGTATCCCATGTGTTTAAAGGAGGGAGGACCTAGATGTGCTTGGGTTCAAGGTTAAGCCCACACGCGCGCTGCCGCCGCTTGCCCGTCCGGTCGGGTCACGGGGAACGGGGAGTTTCTGATATTATCTTTTTGGATCCCAAATTGCTTAATATTTACAGTTTGGTCCCTAGAGTTTCTGGAAAGTTGATTTTGGGAGTGACGGAAGACAGAAACTTTATGCCTATCGTTTGGGCTATTTTTTGGAGCATTAACCAGCCATTACTTGGCTGTTAACTCTCCATAAATAGCCCTCCTTCATGACCATTAATCAGCCCTCCTTCAAGGCCATGAACAACCTCACTAATGGCATTAAACCTACCATTAACAACATCTCTAATGACTATTTACAGCCATATTTATGGCAGTTGAGGAGTCCTTCCCCCATGCTATATATTGGTGCTTCTTTGGCTCAATAACGTGACAAAATATAAGCATAAACAATGACGAAAAAGATAGCAAAACAGTGTTGAAAAATAGTGAGGAAAAACTCACATATACACAAGATATACACAACAGAGACACACTATATACACAAAGACAAAATAGAAGAGAAAATAGAAACTCTTCCTTCCTTTTTCATATCTTCAGCAAGTCGATTCATATTTGTTTTCTTCATCAGACTCAACCTGTTGGCTTTGTAGCGTTGAGATTAAAATGTTGTTTTATCTTGGGAGACTATTGCCCGCTAACGTAAAAACATATATACGGGGCAATCTTCTCTTAAGGATAGAGTGCAATCACTCGACTTAACACACAACGTTGTAACCATCCAGATTTAGTTGTTTCTTGATTTCAGGTTATCAAGATTCAAGACACAACAAGCTTGCGGCAGTTTTGAAGATTGGCCTATTTGTTCAACAAGATTCAATTTCTGAATATTGAATGTTTGTTCATCCTTTCGAACACTTGTAATATTTATTTACTTCCCGTACTGCTTTTATAAAGTACAATAGAGTACCCAGCAATTTAAGACAAGATTGTATTGTAAGAGTATTAGTGTTCGAAAGATGTCGGTCAAAAGTTGTGTGACCAAATCTGGATATGGCTGTGGTTTTCTGCTTGAAGACAGTGATGATGATATTGTTGAAGTTCAATGTGTTCATGGTGTCACCGCTCCTGAGAGTGGTGGGAACAAGCGCTCACGAGAGGCTGAGGATGTCAACTGGGACAAGAGGAGAAGGCTGAAGATGTGGTTCTATCTTGCAGCAGAAGGCCTATATCGGTCCCAGACAAAGGATCCGAATTATGGTAAGGAGGAAATGAACACTCAGTCCAATGAAGTGACTGAAGTGGGCCAGAATTCGAAATTGGGATAAGTTATTTTTCTTCCTTGTCAAGAATAAAGATTAAATGATGTCTGATTAAAAATGGCTTAAAGTAAGGAGGAATATGAAAATATTTTCCGAAATAATTTATATTCCTTACGCTTTAAAATCAGAAGTTTAATCTCTTCTTCTTTCCCGTTTAAATATTGGATTTTGTAAACGACTTAAAAAGATCTGCTCTTTTAAGTGTAGTGATTAAAAGTGTGTAAAGTATGTTCACACATACGATGAAGAAAGATCCACTAACTGTGCGAAAACTCTTACCACTCTTAAGTAAGCGCCAAGAATTGTTTGGGCACCAATCATAATGGAAGAAGTCTAAAAGCTAAAGACGTTGAGCCTGTCACATTATTTGGCAGAAGATCCTTCATAGGATGATATTGGACACTCAGTCATACAAAGCCTCCGGGCGACTGGAGTGGGCTAAAATTCCTTTGATATGATGATATTGGACACTCAGTCATATAAAGCCTCCGGGCGACTGGAGTGGGGCCAGAATTCATTTCATAGGAAAAGTAATGGACACCTATAAAGTACAATAGAGTACCCAGAGTTTCCAGATCTTAAATGATCTGAAGGCCAAAAGAAAGGCAGAAAAGAAATTAGACACTCACTCTGCCAAAGCAACTGGAGTGGGCCAGAGTATCCAGATCAAATATGATCCGATTACGTCCTAACCACGGGCAAGAGGTTGTTCATGTGAAGCAACACCACCTCTAAAGTAGAAGGAGTTGGAGAGGTTGTCCTCAATAGGATTTTAGGGATTGGGATCACTCTAAGATGAGGTGATACATATCCCAAACTTAGTTTAAGGGACGCTGTTGGTCAAGCTGGTTTGAGACTAGTCCAACAGGTCTGTAATAACTAAGAATGATTAGTACGTCTGTAGCTAAATGAATGATATATTTGTAATCCGTGCATCTATGCCATCATAGATTAAGACACGTTAAATAGCAAGTCATTCAAAAGCTAATGATGTTGAGATTGTTGCCTTCTATCGACATAAACCCTCAAAATAAATATGAGGTAGGCGAAGAGGCAAAATCACCTTTCCAAATTTCGTCAAAGAAATAGCGAAAGAAGCACCGCTCCTCTAGAACTTAGTCACACCTACTTGGGTGATTTGAATTTTATACAAAATAGAGGGGGGAGACAAGTACTTTGTGACCTTCATTGATGATGGTACAATGTACCGCATCCTTTGTTTGTTGAAAAGCAAAGATGAAGTTGTTGAAGCGGATAAGCGCTACAAAGCAGAAGTTGAAAATCAACTAAGCCTACGGATTGAGGAATTCGTAGTGATAGAGGGGGAGAATGTGAAACATCGCTCATCAAACGACTGCTCATTACTCACCTCAGTCTAATGGTGTTAGCCAAGCGCAAAGCCGTACGCCCAAATTATGTGGGGGCAAGACGATCCTTACCGCTAATGTGATTCTCAACAGAAATACGCATAAGGATAAGGATAACCCTCCGTGTGAGACATGGAAATGATCGCACATACAAATGTTGTGATGTGAGGTGGTTTTGTACCTAAGACTGTAGATTGCATAGCCACTGTATCTGCAAATAACAGTAGTGCTTATCGCCTCTTGGCGTCAATGAATGCTGAATTCTTTGAAGATAGCTTTCCTTGGAAAAGGAAAAAGGAGTAATTGCTCAAGGTTAACAAGAACCCGCGAGGGCCTGACTGTCCGGAACTAGACGTTCCATATCTACATGACTCGAAAGTTGCCGGCTATCCGAAACTCAATATTCCAGATCCGCTGAACTCAGGGATTCTAGATGTTGAACCAAGACGGAGCAAAGAGGGGACAAAGACTTATTCCAGGCCTTTTAGCTTGTATGGTTGAGAACGAACCATAGACAATTAACAAAGAACTGTCATCTCCAAAAGCGCTGCTTTGGAAAGAAGCTAAAGAGAGAAATAGATTCCATCATATAGAACCATACTTGTGTAATGATTGATATTCCTCCGGGAAAAGAACCTTTGGGTTGTAAAATGTGCTCCCCTGTGAGTAGCTTAACATCCAGGGCCATTGCAGTCTTGCGTGGCATGAATGTTGAAACAGTCTTCCTAACCGGAGAGTTGGAAGGGGAGAGTCAGAGTTGGTTTGCTGGACTGTTGGGCTTCTTCCTAAACTTTCATTTTGGTCCCTGAAATGTTTATATTTTGGTCCTGGAAGTTTCAGATAAAACAGAAATAATGAATCTGACCACAGAAACATTGACTCTAAAGTTAGAAAGCCAACAGTTGGAAAACCAACAGTCTGAAAGTGAAAGTCAGATTGAAACAAAGTTTCGATATGAAGATATGGGTATCAGAGATGACATCTTAGGAATTGGATTTCTAAGACATCTAACGGACTGGTCGATAGTTGACAGTCTCGTTGATGCCACCAATGGATATGAATCATATAACTGATTGAAATCATGGTGCACCCATGGAGAAGGAGCGATATGCATAGGTCACGTGTAGTTTAATGTATTATACACACTACAACTGACCTGGTATCGGCATACAAAACAGATAAGTTGAACTAAGGTTCACTGATGATTTTAATACATGATCGGTAGAAAGCGTTAAGTCGGATATGACAATATCTGAATTATTCGCTTATCTACAGATTATAGTATTCTGGATGTCCAGCGGTTCTGGGAGAACACAATGATGCAAACTGGACATCAGATATGAAGAACACCAATGTCATAAGTAAATGTGTATGGTGGGTCTTGGAAAATCCTCTAAGCAAACTTGCATCGGCCGATTCATGATGGAATCGAAGTTTATCGCTTTATACAAAGCATGAAAGAAGTTGAGTAACTTCATGACTCCTTAGAGGATGTCCCTTATTGGGAGAAACCCGTGCCTTCAACAGTTCTACACTGTGGCTAGCCGGTCGACTTCAGGAAGGACACGGATGACGGCGTCTGGACATATCTGTCAGGATCTGTCAGAAGACATAAGACCGTATGGCAGTTGATCATCACGGGTGTCACTTCCTTACTAACTAAGGGACTACCCAGAGATCAATTGTTCTTCATGTCTAGGGGAATGGGCTTAAAACCCAAATAATACAAACCATTGCGGTGGTAACCCAACCATACTGATTGGAGATCCCAAGAATTTGGTTCAATGAGAAAACTAAGCTGCAAAAGGTTCAGTTGAGCGCTTCGGTAGAAGCAAGAAGCACTTCAAATGATGATTTCTGTACGAAAACATGAATCCAAAGTTGTTCCCGCGATAGACATTAAAGTGCTACCTGCATAGTGGGTAAAGGTTAAGCTTCCAAACCTTTAAACGATCCTCAAAAGGTTGAGATTAAGGTTGGGGAAATTTTTAATGATTGCTAACACTTGTGAAGTGGGGTATAACATGATACCTTGTAGGAGATCACCTATTTAAGTGTGAGGATGATCGCCTTAAATGAACGCACTTAAGAATCCAAGTGTGTCCAAGACCACAACAAACAAAAATGTAAGAATGAAAATGAATAAGAAGAGTTATTGTGTTGATATCATTGTCTTGGCTTACACTAAACACTGACGGTTCAAGACATCACGTTCACCGCGCAGTAAGTAAGTCCGATGGTATTCAACAAGGGAAGGTTCAAAGTGGAAGCTACCTCTCCTGATGCAATATCTTTTCGCTGAAAGATTGCTGAAAGTAGGCACCTTGTGTGTGCGCCATAATCTCTCTTTCATAGAGGGGATTGTTGGAAATTTGCCTTTGGCGGGGAGAAGCGTCCACCCATCTTTGATGAATTAAAAACTAGTGTTCCGCATGTTAGAGGCTTTGTCTCTTCACACATGCATAATATACTAAGTGAGTAGATGACCGTAGGACCAAGAATCGTCAAATTTCGTTGAGAAATGAAAGAGATATTGATCCATAAAGTAAGGTGTTTGAGGCATGGAAATATGGTGTGGGACAAATCTACCACATCGGTGGGAAAAGGAAGAACTACTCTCTTTATAAGTCTCTAAAGTGGTAAAGGGTTTGGGACCCCAAGGGGGTATCCCATGTGTTTAAAGGAGGGAGGACCTAGATGTGCTTGGGTTCAAGGCTAAGCCCACACGCGCGCCGCCGCCGCTCGCCCGTCCGGCCGGGTCACGGGGAACGGGGAACGGGGAGTTTCTGATATTATCTTTTTGGATCCCAAATTGCTTAATATTTACAGTTTGGTCCCTAGAGTTTCTGGAAAGTTGATTTTGGGAGTGACGAAAGACAGAAACTTTATGCCTACCGTTTGGGCTATTTTTTGGAGCATTAACCAGCCATTACTTGGCTGTTAACTCTCCATAAACAGCCCTCCTTCATGACCATTAATCAGCCCTCTTTCAAGGCCATGAACAACCTCACTAATGGCATTAAACCTGCCATTAACAACCTCTTTAATGACTATTTACAGCCATATTTGTGGCAGTTAAGGAGTCCCTCCCCCATGCTATATATTGATGCCTCTTTGGCTCAATAACGTGATAGAATATAAGCACAAACAGTGACGAAAAAGATAGCAAAACAGTGTTGAAAAACAGTGAGGAAAACCTCACATATACACAAGATATACACAACAGAGACACATTATATACACAAAGACAAAATAGAAACTCTTCCTTCCTTTTCCATATCTTCAGCAAGTCGATTCATATTTGTTTTCTTCGTCAGACTCAACCTATTGACTTTGTAGCGTTGAGATTAATATGTTGTTTTATCTTGGGAGACTATTGCCCGCTAACGTAAAAGCATATATACGAGGCAATCTTCTCTTAAGAACAGAGTGCAATCACTCGACTCAACACACAACGTTGTAACCATCCAAATTTAGTTGTTTCTTGATTTCAGGTTATCAAGATTCAAGACACAACAAGCTTGCGGCAGTTTTGAAGATTGATCTATTTGTTCAACAAGATTCAATTTCTGAATATTGAATGTTTGTTCATCCTTTCGAACACTTGTAATATTTATTTACTTCCCGTACTGCTTTATAAAGTACAATAGAGTACCCAACAATAACTCTCAATCATTTTTTTTTACAATAACTACAGTATTTTACTAAAAATTTGAGATAGCTAAATGTCAAGAAATATTAAATAAAATATCATAAAACCTTACTGCATTCATGGATATAACTATATGATGTAATTCCTTTTTTTTTTTTCTCTTCTTCCAAATCCAACAATCTAACCACCTACATTAGCTCTCTAAAATTACAAAATCAGTTCCCTTGTTCAAAGTTAACTTCCCCTTATATCTTCTCTCTATTTCCTTCTACTTCGCTATCATTTTTTTTGTTTTTGTTTTTGTCAAGATTATTTAAATGGTAGTAGAAAAGTACAATGCTATATCTTTCTAAATATTGGGCGATTCTTAAAACCGAAAAGTAAATGTGTAATAAATAATGAATAAAAAAATAAAAGCTTATAATTATCTTTACCTGTCTATATAACTTACTTAGAAGAAATAAATTAGAGAAAATAAAAAGTAATTCTTAGTCATGCATACGTAGTGGTGTACCCCTTCAAATAGTTTTCCATTCCATGTAATACGTTGTTACGTATTAGAATTGAGCAACGTGACATTGCAATGTACTTTACAAGCATGCATGGCGCGCATTACATGAAGTGAATTCCATTGTTTGTATTTTATTTTGTACCCACTCCTCAGTAATATTACATATGAGGGGAAAAGTAAATTATATGTGTACTCTTGTTTCTTCCAAAAAAAAAAAAAATTGCTATCCGCCGCAAAAGCTAATACAGTCTTGGAAATTGGAGGTTTTCCTTGTTTCTTTGGTTTGTTGTGACGGTTGGCAGAGAGGCTGTTTGGCAAAATTTGGATTTATTCTCAATTGGTGTTCTGGTTGCTAATGTTTGGTTAATGAGATTCGAGTGAAAGTTCATGCTTATAGTTCGAGAATTCGTCTTCAGGCCCACAAGTATTTAATTTTGTTCTATCGTGAAAATTTATGTAGTCCTTTGGAGAACTTAAATTTGAATATTGGTGTAGTTATATGTATTTTGAGATGAATAAATTGAAGCTAGATGTAATACCTTTCTTGTGTGTGTAACTTATGTGAATATTGATAGGCTCAAATGAAGATTGATGTTTAACAGAATTACATATGCATTTTGTGGTAATAAGCGTGTGATAATTATTTGGTTTTACGTGTGAATAATTAAATCGGCCCAAAGGAAGATTTACTATTTGACGTGTTCTTTTATTATCAGTGTTTGATTACTACGACAAGATATCACTTACAAGTTAATATTTTATCCAAAGATGAAATATTAATGGAGTGTCAGGTATCTTGAGATGAGGTTTACCTTTATTCAAATTTATTTTCATTTTTTGGTATAAATTTAATGTGAGCTTATTTTGTTATTGTTCTCTGATTCAGCTAAAATTATACCTGCAAGTATTACTGCCAACATCAATTCCATTCCTATGCTAAACAACACTAACTTCAGATCATGGCAAGAGAACCTTAACATAGTTCTCAGAGTCATGAATCTCGACCTTGCGTTAAGGACTGATTCTCAACCACCTCTTACAGATAAGAGTACCTCTGATGAAAAGAGGGAGATGGAAAGGTGGGAGAGACAAATCGCATGTTTATGATGATCATGAAGAAGGTCATTCCAGAAACATTCAGGGGCACTATGTCCGACAAGGTTAAGACGGTTAAGGAATTTATGGCTGAAATTGAAAAAGTATTTGTCAAGAGTGAAAAGGCTGAATTAGTACGCTTTTTACAAGTCTGATTTAAATGAGGTACCATGAAAAGGTAATATCAGGGAGTACATTATGCGGATGTCTTATCTTGCTTCAAATTTGGAAGCACTTAAGTCGGAACTCTCCGAGGACTTGTTAGTGCATCTGGTTTTGATATCCCTTCCATCACAGTTTAATCATTTTAAGGTGAGCTATAAATGTCATAAATAGACTTGGTCTCTGAATGATCTCATCTCACAATGTGTTCAGGAAGAGGATAAATTAAAGCAAGAAAAGTCAGAAAGTGCTCACTTAGCCATTTTTTCAAAGAACAAAAGGAAAGACAAGAAGAGAAAGAACAAGAAAGTTACGGATACAACTTCACAAAAGAAACAACATAAGAAACCATCTATATATGGTGTTTCTTCTGCGGAGCTGCAGGTCATATGAAGAAGCAATGCTCTAACTATCACGCCTGGCGTGCAAAAAAAGATATGCTTCTTAATTTTGTTTGTTTTGAGGTTAATTTGACTTCGGTACTAAGACACACACGGTGGCTAGATTCTAGTGCAACAACTCACATCAATGTGTCTATGCAGGATTGTCTGAATTGCCGAAAGCCTAATAATGGTGAAAGATACATTTATGTTGGTGATGGCAAGTCGGTAGAAGTCGAACCAATTGGAACATTAAGATTATTGTTAAGAACTGGTTTTTATTTGAATTTGAATGAGACTTTTGTTGTACCGTCTTTTAGACGGAATTTGATTTCCATTTCAGCTTTAGACAAATTTGATTATTGTAATTCATTTGGAAATGCAAAATTTAGTCTTTTTCATAATTCAAAATTAGTTGGATCCGATTCTTTATCAGGTTACGATAATCTATATTTAATTGACATAATTACTTCATATAATGAATCATTGCATGTTAATACAATTGGTATAAACACAATTTAACCAACGAGAATCTAGTTTCATTATGGCACAAGAGATTAGGTCACATCTCCAAAAGGAGAATTGAGATACTTGTGTCTAAAGGTATTCTCAATTCCCTTGATTTTTCAGATTTTGATGTACGTGTTAATTGCATAAAGGGGAAATAAACAAATGTTAGGAGATTTGGAGCCAACAAAAAACTTAACGGCTTAGACTGATACACACTGATATTTGTGGACCATTTCTTAAGGCTTCTTAGAATGGTCAACAATATTTCATAATGTTCACAGACGACTTTTCAAGATATGACTACATTTATCTCATTCATGAAAAATCGCAATCATTGAATGTGTTAAAAAATTATAAGGTTGAAGTTGAAAATCAACTTGACAAAAGTATAAAAAACGTTAGATCTGACTGTGGTGGTGAATACTATGGTAGATATGACGAATCAGGTGAACAACGTTCAAGAACATTTGCAAAATAGAGGAATGAGGTATCATCCCACAGTACACCATGTTAGGTTCACCCACTATGAATGGTGTTGCTAAAAGATGAAACAAAACGCCTATGGATATGGTGAGAAGTATGATTAGTTATTCTACCTTGCTTGAATCACTTTGGGGAGAAGCATTAAAGACCTCAACATATATACTCAACAGAGTTCCGACTAAGGCAACTGATAAGACCCCTTATGAGCTTTGAACAGGCAAAAAGCCTAGCTTAGATTATTTGCACATTTGGGGATATCCAGCTGAGGCAAGGCCTTATAGGCCAAATGAAAAGAAATTGGACTCAAGGACTATCAGTTGCTAATTTATTGGATACTCTAAAAGGTTTAGGGGTTATAAATTTTATGATCTCAATGCCAAGGCTATTTTTGAGATAAACAATATGTGGTTTTTTCAGGATGTTGAGTTTGCGATGGAAGAAAGAATAAATGACTTTGTATTTGAAGATGAGTATATTGAAATTCCTCTAAATATTCTTCTAATTGTTGTTGACAATGCTCAGGAACAGTCTCCTAGACCTGACATTATTCAAGAAGAAACTCCAGACCAAAACAATATCATTGAACAAACTCTATAACCTCAAGAACCAATGCCATCAAGAAGATGCACTAGAGATGGGATAAGTGCGATTTCAGACGTTTATATTGTGTTTCTCCAAGAACATGAGGATGGCATTGGAGTGACGGAAGCTGATCCAATCAACTTCCGTCAAGCCGTGAAAAGTTCTAACTCTCAAAAGTAGATTGATGCCATGAATGAGGAGATGAAGTCTATGAAAGACAAAGACGTATGAGACCTTATTCAATTGCCTGAAGGTGCGAAGCTCATTGGTTGAAAATGGATATTTAAAACCAAGAGGGATTCGAAGGGCAATGTGGAAAGGTACAAGGCACATCTTATTGCTAAAGGCTTCACCCAGAAAGGAAACATCGATTATACAGAGACTTTCCCTCCGATTTCATCAAAAGACTCTTTCATGACTATAATGACATTAGTCGACATTTTGATTTTGAGTTACATCAAATTGATATCAAGACTGCATTTCTCAATGGTGACATTGATGAGACAATTTATATGGTGCAATCATAAAACTTTGTGTCTGGTGATGCAAAGTCAATGGTCTGCAAATTAAAGAATTCTATCTATGAGCTCAAACAGGCGTCTCATCAACGGTATCACAAATTTCATCAAGTTATTATCTCATTTGGTTTCGAGATATATCTTGTTGATAATTGTATATACCAAACATTCAGTGGGAGTAAGCATTTTTATGATTGTTTGTGCGCTTGAATACTTGTACACATTTTTAGAATGTTGGGGAAAATATTTGAATAATATATATTTATCTTTAGAAAATAGTCAAAAGATTCATAATGTATTTATAGAGAATAAATATTTTATGCTCACATAAGGAAGTCAGAAAAGTTAAAGATAATCAAGCATTCAGATACCGACTTTGCTAGATGTCAATATAGCAGATACATACTTGGTTGATGAGCTATATAAAGAAAGAGTTTAGAGTGGTTAGATGTCTATAGAACATATTTGGTATAAACTTTATGATTGTGGATTCACTTACTAAGGGACTGCCACCCAAGGTCTTTCATGAGCACACCACTCATATGGGTGTCATGTCATTTAAGAATACTCAGTTTCAGTGGGAGTTTGTAACCTTTTAAATGTTCTTTGTGCAGACACATTCCATTTTTCAGTTTATGATTTCAGTTTAAGATTTCTGAGATTATTTCTGCAGAAATAAAGTATTCAATTTATTTTCCACTCTGACTTGCTTTTCGATTGGACAAGTTGAAAATAGGCATATTTAAATCACATTACATGTAATTTTCATGCTACGCACTCATGCTTGATCTATGTCATTTGGTTATGTTGGTTACGTGATTAAGAAAGGTTGAATTACGATATGAATGTAATGAAAGCCACCTTGACTCTATCCTGACATGATTGATGGACGATATTGTTTAGAGGTACTTCAGTTTATGATAGCAGTTATTTGAACTCATAAGGTGACATACAGTTATAAGGTTATGTGTTATATATGTGTCATCCAAGTAGGAGATTGTAAGAATATATATATATATATATATATATATATATATATATATATATATATATATAGGGTTGGCCCAAATTAAATGTGATATGGTAAGGTTAAAGTTATATGGGCCTAATTAGGCACCTTATAAAGTATGCATCTTTATGTGTAGATACCCGAATGTAATTCTAATTTAATGATGGACTAAATTAGAATTACATAAATTATATTTAATTATAAGAAGGGGTTATGATTCCAAAATCAAGCGTGGAGTTTTCTTTACTGACATACCATCCCCAGTGAAAGAGACAACGACTCACGTCTAGGTTTGAAAGACGAAAATCGTGAGATTGAAGAACACAATCATTTCTATGGATTCAGGTACGCTTCCGCATCTAGTTTTACATTCTCGATATTTTGACATGATAGTTCTTGGGAATAGATGATGAATTCCATCATAAAGTTTGGTTCTAACATCCATGACCTATAGGTTGTTGGAAAATAGTATTCGAGAACACAAAATATATGAAAAATAACACAAAGATGAAGGTTTGATAATATGAACAATGAACACAAAATTATAGGCTTGAAACACGTGCGAAACACTTTTCTAAAAATGATATTTGCTCCATCTCCTTTGCGAAATTTCTATGGGATTGTTCGCAAACAGTTTTAGTGGATATGACAAGCCTTTGAATTCTGCACTAAGCAAATAGTGAAGAAATTCATATATAAAAGCAAAAACTTGAAGTTTATCTTTTTGAAATTGGAGAAGAAAGAGTATTTTGCACAGAGGAAAAAGTTACTCTGCAAAGAGAAGAAATTACACTGCAAAGTTATGTTAGAAATCATAATAGTAGACTTTAAATGGAATATGTGGTAACCAAATAATGAAAGGACACATCCTTTCATTTAAAAGACACTTTTCCTTTTAAAATAATATAATTTTATTTAAACAAAATTCCAACAATCCTACACTTGTTTAAATATAAATTAGGATACAAAGATCAAGTTACGTTCATGCATAGAGTAATGTATCTTTCGATTTGAACATTACCTTAGTATAATATCACAAGACAAAATCGAAATCTCATGTAGCATAATAGCTTTGAACATGTTATTCCTTGTGATAACATCAGTGACGCTATACACATAAACATTTCATTCACTACAAGAAAGTATAGAATTGACAACAAACTTTTAGCAACAATAAATAGATTGTTGCTAAAAAATGTAAATGACAACAAAAATTTAATATTTTGTTGCTAAAAAACATAAATGACAACAAAAAAATAACTTCTTGTTGCGAATTTTTTTTGCATAGGAGGTTATTGCAACAACATGAAATAATTTTTGTTGTTGCGAAAAGTACTTTTGACAACATCCAACATATGACAACAAAAATATTATTGGCAAATGTCTTTCTTCTTGTAATGATTCATGTTTTCCACTCAAACATGCTTAGCACTTTAATGGACATGTGCTATCCAAAATTCATGAACATTTATGAGAGGACTCCCCTCTCAATCGAAGCGGCGCCACTTCTATGTTCATATAGGTGAAGTTCTTTCAGTGTCTTTGTCACATTTGAGACACTTGTTCCTTTAATTGAACTTCATTAAGAGTATAAGAACTCAACCCTCTAATTTGTAACAACCAGTACTAGTATATCTCTTAATGTAGTACTGAAACATCCACGTATTAATAATTTGTTGTTACTCTTTGAACTCATAACTACTCATTTCATAGTGCAGGGTAAGGTTGCCATTATTTATGGACATAATTATAGAGTTTTATTTAATCAGCTCGAGGTTGGTGTTAACCAACTTCCTTATAAGAGTTTTAGTAATTGGATTACTGAAATTACTTTTTTGACTTCACAAATGCGAGAGATGATTCCTTCTTGAATTAACTTTCTCACATAGTCATGTCGAAGATTTATGTGTCTGACTTCACATAATATATTTATATATATGCTCGAGTTAAAGTGGCTTGACTATTATAAAATTGAGCTCATTATTTTGCAAAATCAATGAATTCTCTTAAAAATTCCTCAACCACTCAACTTCTTTGCTTGCTTCTAGTAATGCAAGTTTGTTTCTTGAATTTTTAAGAAATTGCACCTCCTCTCGAGGTTAACATCCGTCATGAGATAAATTTATTTTCTCACATACTCGATAGCCAACTTACACCGATACATCTTTATAAAATAGTATGAAACTTAAGGTTTCTCAAATCTTTAGTTTTCTAAAGAAAATCAAGAACTCGTCGACTAGCTCTTCCAGTAGCGCTTGTTTACACAAGTTAATCCACAATTATGTAGGATTTTATTGGGTACAAAGCACATAAGTAAGACACAATGGAAATTTAAAAGTTTTGTTTCTTACTTACCCCAACAACATTTCTGGTATGGTTATACAACAATTAAACTTGTAACATAAGGCATAAACTTACAAGTTTGAATATCTGGAACCTTTGTCTATAAACTTACAAGTTTGAATATCTGGAATCTTTGTCTACTATAAGGTGCACACGCGATTGCCCTTCCGATTGCAAGCTCCAAGCTTCAATGTATTTCTCCTTCGGAAAGCTAGGAAATCCGGCAGAGGTTCGAGAGAGTATTTGATTCTAAGTCTCTAAGGCTTAGAATGATTTTCAGAAAATTAGTGTATGAATGATGAGGTGAATGCCTCTATTTATAGTTGAAAATAGGTCAAAACCGGATTAGGGTTTGACCTTGGGCCTGGCCCAAAATTCGAGGCAGAGGCGTCGCGGCGCTCGACATGCGCCTGCACTGCGCCGCGGCGCTCGACGTGCTCCTGCACTGTCTCGATTTATTTTTCGTGCATTCTTAATTAAATCCAAAATCCAATTTTGACTTAATTAAAATAATCATTATTCATTTAAATATCTCGATTCCAAATCGAACATTTAATTACTCTCTCAATACATCCTTAGATCAAAACGGACAATCGACACAGTGTGACCCTACGGGCCTTCTCATATCGACATTAATCAAATTAAGGTCTACACGGAACTCCTAGACGACGCCAGAAGACGAACTCAATATGTGAAGTACGTTTACGCGAATCCAGTAAACTTAACCTTTATGTGGTAAGATAAAATCCTTTCATTCACGACACACCCGATCAAGCTTAGGATTTGTCAAGTGTCTATCCAAATGGCTTAATCATTGTATCTCATCTATATTAGTTGACGACTAGACCATATTCTAAATATGTCTATTGCGTTGGCTAACGACTTAGTCAACCTAATATCACTGAGAATCTGAGTGTTCTCTCGAATATACATTCGAGGAATGAATCCTAATATTGGCTCAACTACCACCTTCAATCCACATCGTAATGTACCCAATACAAGTCGTATCTCAACCTATAAGGCATTTGAGCTTAGGACGGGATCAAAGTACATTACTTTGTAGACAAGACATGTATTGACCTCAAGTCTAAGGACTCCTATCTCCCACACGCTGATCATACTTTAGACAAGTGTAACAAATAATATATCAGCAGGGTATACCAATACTTCCAAAGTATCCATGTGTCCATCACGAGTAGCCATTACTCGTAGCAGGTGAGACATACTACATCCTCTAAGGATGTGATGCAGACCACATGTCGACTTATCACATATCATCGATATCCCATCTAAGGATGTGATGCATTTGGTTTGGACTCAATTGAAAAACCCTCAGGTTGTTTCATATACACCTCATCAACTAGATTACCATTGAGGAAAGAAGTCTTGACGTCCATCTGCCAAATGTCATAGTCATAATATGCAGCTACTGCAAGCAAAATCCTAATGGACTTAACCTTAGCAACAGGTCAAAATGTTTCATCATAATCGACCCCAGGCCGTTGATTATAACCTTTAGCCATCAATCTTGCTTTATAAGTCTGTACCTTGCCATATGGATCAATCTTTTTCTTGAAGACCCATTTGCATCCTATGGGTCTAACCCCTGTTAGCAAATCATCCAAGTTCCAAAGTTGATTTATGCACATCGAGTCCATCTTAGGTTTCATGTTTTCTTGCCATCTCTGCGAATCAATGTCCAACATAGCTTCGCTGTAGGTTGTAGGTTCATCGTCATCAGGAATATCTATCTCATTGTGTGTTTCAACAAGAAGATTAAGTCTTTCAGGCGGACGATGAGTCCTAGTGATCCTACGGAGTTGAGTATTCTGTGTTTCAGTGTTTGTTGCATTCTGATTGTGAGAAGGTCTTTGTGTGTTGGACAATCCATCACCTTGAGAGCTTTCAGGAATGTCATTTTCATGTATTTTCTGAATGGAATGATGTACAACCATTGTATCATCTTCCATTGGTTGTGTATGAGAGTCTTGCACTTCTGCACTATCTCTCACAACACTCCCACTGGCTGAAGGGCGTACTCTAAGTACCCAATCTTCACCAGATACTCCCACTGAATCCTTGTTTAGGTCTTTCGACAAGGGTTCATTTTCTGTGTTATCTTGTGGTTCTTGAATTTCTTCAAGTTCTATCTCTGTGCAGCTATGTTCATTGTAGACATATTCTTCTTCAAGGAAAGTTGCGTTCCTGGAAACAATGACCTTATGTTCTCCATGAAGATAGAAGTAGTATCCCTTAGTTTCCTTTGGATACCCCACGAAGTAACATTTCTCACTTTTAGATTCCAACTTGTCAGTGAGCATCTTCTTAACATATGCAGGGCACCCCCAGGGTCTCATATATTTAAGAGATGGCTTCTTGCCACACCATATCTGATAGGGTGTCTTTTCTACTGACTTGGAGGGAACCCTGTTCAAAATGTATATAGAGGTTTGTATAGCATGTCCCCAAAGGTATGTCGGTAGAGCTAAGGAGCTCATAATGGATCGAACCATATCCAATAAGGTTCGGTTTCTCCTTTCGGCAATACCATTCATATGTAGCATTCCTGGAGGTGTCCATTCATATTGGACTCCATGCAACTTTAAGTAATCTAGAAAATCCTTGCTCAAGTACTCACCTTCTCGATCCGATCGAAGGGTCTTGATACTTGTTGCAAGTTGTTCTATACTTCAGACTTGTACTCTTTGAACTTCTCAAAAGCCTCGAATTTGTGTCTCATAAGATACACATACCCATACCTTGTAAAGTCGTCAGTAAAAATGATGAAGTATGGGAAGCCTCATTTAGTTTGAGTCGAGAATGGCCCACATACATCAGTATGGACCAACTCAAGCACCTCTTTGGCTCACATACCTTTCCCAAAAAGTGGTTTATTGGTCATCTTTCCTCTCAAGCAAGATTCGCAGTTACCATAAAACTCCAAGTCAAATGGTTCGAGGTAGTCTAACTTCATCAATCTTGCTATCATTGATTCGTTGATATGTCCAAGTCTGCAGTGTCATAGGTAGGTAGAGTCTCTATTACTTGTCTTGGATCATTTATTTTGTACATTGAATATCTCTCGACTACAGTTCAGTGTATATAATCCATCCACAAGAGGAGCAGTTCCATATATAACATTATTAAAAGACAGTACGTGACTGCCATTATAAATATATGAGAAAAAGCCCTACATGTCCAACATTGGGATAGAAATAATATTCCTCGTTAACGAGGGAACATAAAAACAATCATTCAACACTAAACAATAGCCGAAAGGTAAATTTAATCTATAAGTCCCTACGCGCTCAGCATCCACTCGTGCTTCATTTCCAACGCGTAGGTCTACCTTTCTTGGTCCAACCTTCCTGCTATCAGTTAGCCCCTGCACATTTGTACAAATATGTGAGCCATAAACGGTATCCAATACCTAGGAATGAGAGTTATTTATAGACATATTTATTTCAATGACGTACATACCTTGTCCACCAAAGGCAGGATCACTTGATGCTTTCCCTCCTCCTGGTGCCGTGCAGTCCTTTTTCCAATGCCTCTTCCTATGGCATTTGAGGCATTCATCCTTAGCTACGCTTACCTTCTTCTTCACACCTCCCTTGGGCTTCATAGCTGAGGGCACATCGATTGCCTTGCCCTTCTTCTTCTGCCATTCCTTGCCTTTCGGCTTGGGTCGGCTAGAAGAGCTCACCATGAGTACAACTTTGCCTTTGGAAGTGGAGGATTCAAAGGTCTTGAGCATGTTGTGCAGCTCCGGCAAAGTCGCCTTCATTTCATTCATGTTGAAATTCACTACGAAGTTCTCAAAGGAACGAGGGAGAGAGTTCAGGATGAGTGCGGTGGCGACATTCTTTTCAAGCTTCGCTCCAATCGAAGCAAGCCTCTCTATCAGCCCTATTATCTTTAACACGTGCTGTAAGACCGGGCCCCCTTCATTGAGCTTACAGTTGAAGAGTTCTATTAGCAACTCATATTCCATTGTTTGGGATTGAGAGTCATAGAGACTCTTCAAGTGTTCTAGCATCTCATTTGGCCCCATGTTCTCATGCTGTCTCTGAAGTTCCATAGACATGGAAGACAACATTACGCATTGCGCCGAAGTGGCATCATCTAGATGTTTCTGGTAAGCATTTTTATCAAAAGAGGCATATTCGTCAGAATCTATCGCAGGGACTGTTGGGAACACCGTGTCCAACACGTATTCTATTTTCTCTTGTCTCAATACTATTCGCAAATTCCTTAGCCAGTCAAGGTAGTTCGATCCAAGTAAGTTTATTCATCTCAATCAACATTTTCAACGACAAGCTCGACATCTTTTATAATCTGAAGAATTAGATAGACCGGAAATCAAATTCAAAATCTATTTCCTATTATACACATTTATTTAGGCTAATCAACAAGGCATTTTGTTTAATTAGCTCCCACTATTTTAACATACTTCTACGACTCCATGGTAGAATACGGACCTTTATTAATTGAGGTCATAATGGGCCAAGATCCAAGCCTATGCTATCTCCGCGTTTCCTTTGGCTGATAACTTCAATAACATATCTTGGTAGGTTCTAAACCAATTGCAAAACTTATTCGCAACTCTTGGTTGATCAAATTATTACATTTAATCTTGTGTCCTTAGATTAGTCCGACACTTTGGCGCCAAGATTTGTCTAAGCAAGTCAACCCCATTACACGACTGCGTTTATGTATCTAAGCAAATTTGGCCTTTATGAGCAAACACTTTAGTGTAAATACTCACAAAAGTTTATCATTTACCTTTATATTAAAACACATCTATGAAAGAGTCTGGGTCCTCGTAGACTTAGAGCAAATGCTTTGGCATAAATACTCGTATCGCCGAAAAGGATTTTGCACTCTAACAATTATAATGGACAACGTGTTTTAATATAGACTTGTATTTAAAGTTTTGGGGAACATTTTAATTCGGAGTTCTAACCAAGATCAACTCTTTTTATGCCATATCCAATATGACATCTTAACATCATGCAAAACTAATAACCTACTAAGATGAGAAATTCCCCGATAAAGACATCTATTGAGAGTGGATTTCAGGTGTTTAGATATTTCAAGCATAAGCAGTAGTTGAACCAGCATAATGAAAAAGCTAGCAAAAATCATCCCTTTTCTTGCAGGAGTGCTAACGTGCGACCTTACGTTTTCTTCCGCTTGCTCTGCAGTACGAGCCTCATACAGAGCCGCGCTCCTTTAATATGATGAGAAGAAGGGGGGCCGGCCTCTTTTCCGTACCAATCCTTATTTACTACTACATCTTTTTGGGGGTGTATAGCTCAGTTGGTAGAGCATTGGGCTTTTAACCTAATGGTCGCAGGTTCAAGTCCTGCTATACCCAAACCTACCTTACACTCTACTATGAATAAGGATGCATAGTAGCCTTCAAAGATGACTCTTTGGCCTTTAGACTCGCTTCAGCGACTTCGCCCTTGTTGTGATAAGGGGATGAGACGCCCGCGCAAGGACCTAAGTTAAGGTGGGTGAAAACCCCCCAGATGTACTCAAAAGAGGAACCGGGTCACCAAAAGTCACGATCAGAATCAAATTTGGGAGTTCGCCGCGGGGGCAGCATAGACCTAACGGAGGTGCCGGTTCAAGTCCGGCTCGTGACTAAGTCTAAGTCAAGTTGACGATCATTGTCAAAGGGGAGCTACGGATAATCGAAATCCGAACCACCTTTCGTCTTAGAATGAGAACTCTCATGGCATTGGCGTTATTGAACTATGGACACATATCATTTGGGAACCGTCAACCCAATATTCATGATAGAAGATGGTTTAATCAAACACTGGGCGCCGCCTGCCCAGACAGTTATAACGGACACTATTCTAGAAATGTAAATGACAAACATTTTGACATTTAGCACATAAACAATATATTGTATAATAATAATCTTGGGTTAAACATTCTGAACTCTGAAATTCTTTTTTTTTGTTTCTGGGCAGGTGGGGCCGCGGCGCTAATGATTAGCGTCATGGGCCACTGTGGCAGTAGCCTTTCGGCTTCTGAAAAATGCATTAGCGTCACGGCGCTCCACCATGGAGCCGCGGCGCTGCAGAGGCAGAAACATTTATGCTTCTGCAAATGCATTAGTGTCGCGGCGCTCCATTATGGAGCCGCGGCACCACCTTGAAACCCTAGCAAGCGTCGCGGCGCCCTACCATAGGGTCACGGTGCTCATGTCTTGACAAACGTTTCTGTGTTGATTCTCAGAATCGTTCGATCCTTAAATCCAATTTAGGGATCAAACCACATGTCCTTTATCATCACCCACCATTATTAATAACACTCATATCGACCATCATCCGTTTTTACTCGTTCTTAGCCGTGCACCGTGCAATGAGCCGGACTCGTCTTACGCCCAATCATTTTAAAACATTGATTTCGTCCCTTCATTGTACTGAGCGTATGTTAAAGGACTTATGTAGTAAAATACTTTTGACATGAAATTAACTCAAAAATGAGCATTCAATTTTAAATGTATCCCAATATAAAACTTTTTTTTATGAATATTTATTAAGATGAACCGTTTCTATTAAATTAAACCGACAACGGAATAAATAAAATAAAACCCCCCATAACGTCTGTTGGTAACGGAAGCGAATAATTCCGGGGACATGGCGGGTATATCACAACCCTTTGACAGTTGCTCGAGAATATGCTTCAGATTTTGTAAGTTTTATTATTATTAAAAAAAACACCCTTTTCTGTTTTCTTTTTCCTTTCTCTTGTTCTCTAGATTCTTCAGCATCATATTTTGTCAGAGTTGTAGTTGCTATGGCCACTGTGAAGCCTAAAAGAACATTGCTAAGCAATTTTTGCTTTTTGAGAGTTAATTTGACTAATAAGCTAAATTGGATTAGACTAACTCAATATTTGAAAATTAAAATTTAGATATTCAAGTACGGTAATTTGTTTCATGTCATGATGTCAATACAACTACAATAACATACTCACAAGTGGGGTCTGGAAGGTTAGAGTGTAGCACACGCTGCACACCTTACCCCTACCTCGAGATACAATGTCATGATGTCTGATGAAAAAATATTGGTGGAAATTCACATAATTTGAATCTCGAGAATTAGAAAATGTCACATAAATTAGGATAGGGAATACGTACCGCGAATAACCATGCTTAAGATTAGTCACTTTTGTTTTTTCTTTTTTATTTTCTTCTTTTTTTCCCCTCTTTATTGAAATATGATTGGTTAGTAATCTTCACTTTTCGCACTGAAGTATCCAAAGATTTTGAAAATTTGATGTTTTTCTTTAATATCAGGGTTTGTACTAACTGTGGAGTTTTGGACTTCTGATGAAACAATTATATATTGAGATAGTTGCTGTATGTTGGGAGATGAAAAATGGACTGTAGTACTGAATCTTTGAAGATTGATATGGGGGTGGTAGTAGGTGTTGGTGATACTACAAATAATGTGAGTGGTATTTGCAATCAGTGTTTAAATCTGGAATCAAAGATCAAGACAATTGAAAATACTTGTTCCACTTTGCAGCAGGAGATTGGCCGGGAGAGAAATGAGTTTACGTTGCTTGAAGGTAAGTTTGAGGCATTGCGAGTCGAAAAGCTTGCTGTTGAGAATGAGCTTGAGGTGTTGAAAAGAAGGAATCAAGAGTTGGAAGAGCGGATGCGTCAAATAGATAATAATAATGGAAGTAATGAGGAAAATGAGGAGGAAGACAAGGTTTTACAGTTGATGATCGAGAACAGTGTCTTGGAGTGCGAGAAAAGGAAGGCTGAATGTGATGTTGAGTATTGGAAATCCAAGTGCAACGAGCTACAGTTGACAGTGGCGGAATTGGACAAAAAAATGGTTTCAAAAGCAGGAGATAGAATTTCAAGAAGTATGTAAAATCGCAAAAGTTGATGAAATGCATAATAAGGCTGGTTTAGATGGAGAAATCGCATCTCTACAATCTCAAGATTCAGGTACTATAATTTTGTCTAAACAATTTTGTTGAGAAGTTGTAAACATCATTTTAGGAGTTTGATGTTTTAAGTAGTATCTATTTTGCTTTTAGAAGATTGGGATGCATAATGTAGATATTTTTTACTTATTCCTTTGCTTATTGCTTTTGATGGACAGAGAAATCTTTGGCAAAAACACCAAGCGTGCAAGCCAAGCTTGTGGGAGGAAACAAAGGTTTACTATCTGAAAGTGGCAATAACCAAGTGAGGAAGCGATTGACATTTGAAGAAGAAAGGGGATCTAACAAGAGGGTGGCTCCTTCTACACCAGCTGGTATAAGACCTACAAAAGTTGTTGTTATCGACATAAATGACAGTGATGATGAAAGAACCACTAGTCCTTGCTGTACATCAGTAATTGGAAGTGATTATGAAACTTCAGTCCCTCTCTGTACACCTCCCATACCAGGATTTGCTCGTAGTGAACCTTACTGTGGATCAAGGAGCACCTTGGCTAATATCGAATTGCCTTCAGAAAGCAATATAAAGATGACTGGTGTTGAGCAATTTGAAGACAGTGACATGGTTTGCCATAATAAGGAGGTTTTATATGTTCCAACTCCAAAAAGAAGAAGAGCTTCGAACATAATTGCTAGTGATAGTGACACCGATGAGGATGATGATAAAGTTCCAATTTGCATGCTCAAAACTAGGCATTTTCGTGAAAAATGCTCCGATGATCATCCCAGAGGCCACTCAACTCAAACTAGTGATTCAGAGGAAGAAGTCAGGAAACTGTCTAGTAGACGCCGCCTAGTGAAGCTAAGTCAATGCGAAGGGAAAGGTGGCGGCGGCAATGACATAGAAGAAGATGTGTCAGACAGTGAAGGAGAGAGTTTAGGTGGATTTATAGTTAGCAGCTCTGACATCTCAGATGATGACGACATTTCTAATTCTGACGGTGCATTGCAAAGTAATTCTTCTGTAGCTGAAGATTCAATAAGTGATTTGGAGTATATATCAGAGAGTGATTCAGATTATGGTGAGATAATGTCAAAAATTCGTAGGAACAAAAATGATTTATTAGAGTGGGAGTTCGAGGGGGACATGCTTGCTGCCTTTGGTATGGATCCTGAATTATGTATGAAGGCTGTTTGTGTTTTGTATAGGCAGCAAATGTCCGAGGAGCAATGTAGTAAAGAAACAATATTTCACAATCAAAGAGGTTTTAGCCAGTGCGATGCCTTCAGGTATGTGCTTGAATGAGATGTGAATACTACATGATCTATAGTTATTATGTTGAAAACTCGCGAGAAAATGCAAAAACATGCGCATTACAATCCTTAAATGGGGGTGGTCTGGATGAATGGAACACTTATTTTAGCTCTACATGGGTAGTTCTAGTATCTACACTAAGGCGCTAACTCATTGTTATTGCAAGTTATCCAACCTCATAGCCTACATAAGATAACACATGGTTAAAAGTGTGTCGGCATTAAAAGTTTGTCAATATTTGTTATTCTCCTTCTCTTACAATTTAAATCTTATTTGTCTTGGATACTTTAGTTAAAAAGTATTGACTTATTATTGAATTTGAGGTTTATAATCTCCTTTTCTCATAATCGAGTTGTTTAGCATGATACATTTTGGTCGTAATTCCTTGATACCCTAGGTGTTGGACTACATTTTGGATGACCTTAGAAAAAACTCACAAGCCCTTGGGTTTATCCTGTATTTGGAAGAAAAAGCAGAAAAATGAATAAATATAGTGATAATTTGATTCTTCGTCACTGTAGTAACAACAACAACAACATACCCAGTGAAATCCCACAACGTGGGGTCTGGGGAGGGTAGAGTTTACGCAGACCTTAACTCCACCTTGGTAGGTAGAGCGGCTGTTTCCGGGATGAAAATGATGGTAACAAAAGCGAATAAACCATGATAGCGTATTCTGAAAAAAGAAGCAGTAACAAACGCAGTTAAATAAGATAAACAAAGTACACTAAAGAACACATAGCAGCGGAAATCAAACGATAGGGGACTATAAAGCAATATTGCGCCTACCAGTATGATAGGCTACGCGAGCCTACAATAATAACACTACAACTACCAGTTTATAAGCGTAAGTAGGACTACGCTCAACTACCTACTATCCTTCTACCCTAATTCGTATCCTCCACAACCCCCTATCTAAGGTCATGTCATCAGTCAGTTGCACCTGCGTCATATCCCGTCTAATCACCTCTCTCCAATACTTCTTCGACCTACCTCTACTCCTCATGAACCCGTCCATAGTCAACCTCTCACACCTCCGCACTGGGGCATTTGTGTCTCTCCTCTACACATGCCCGAACCATCTCAACCTTGCTTCCCGCATCTTATCCTCCACCGAGGCCACTCCCACTCTGTCCCGGATATCATCATTTCTAATTCTCTCTCCTGGTATGTCTACACATCCATTTCAGCATCCTCATCTCCGCAACTTTCATCTTTTGGATGTGTGAAGTCTTGACTGGCCAACACTCCGCCTCATGCAACATAGTCGATCTAACCACCACCCTATAGAACTTGCCTTAAGTTTTGTGGCACCTTTTTACCCCATTCCTATACCTCGACCTACCCGAGAACCATAACTTATACCTGTCCACATCCTTAGCCTTAGGTCCTACCCATTTGGTCTCCTGGACACAGCTCTATGAACTTCCCTGTTAAAGTCTCAATGTTTCAAGATCCTATTCTCAGCCTAGCATCTCCCTTACCCTACTTACCCCCCTAACCCTCGCTCCCGTCCCTGACCGAGAACATGACCCTAGTCTATCATCAGTCACCAAAGCCACTAAAACAGATATAAACTAATAGACTAATCAAATATTTACACCTAAAACAGGAACGTCAAGAGTGATATAACTAAAGGCAAGAAGGGTAAATGCAAGAACGTAAAGGCAAGAAGCAATACAGTGGAGCGTCAAATTTAAATACAGGGATAAGGACAAAGAATAGATACGAGCAACCGGAGGTACCAACTCCAGTTGAACCGAACATGTTTGCCGTCGAAAGTCACTGTTCAACGCCGGGAGTTACTGTTCATTGTCGGAATTTACTGCTCGCCGCCGAAAGTTGCCCGAAAACTCAAGTATCTGGATTCTAGTCGAAGATGTCGAGGCGATGTTGCAAGCCGAATGCAGTCCCGCCAAAAAGGTCTAGTGTGATCCCTGAAAACTAAGGAAAACCGCAGCACACCAAAAACACTGGATGGGGCGACGAAAGTGACAGTCCGGCACTGTCCTTGGTGGGAAAAAGAACAAAATGGAGAAACAGAGAAAGGAACAGAAAACAAAGAAACAGAGCCAACGAGCCCAAGAAGCAGGATAACGGGAAGAAAAGATAGATAAAACCGGGAAAAAACCCACAATAAAGGAGAAAAAAAACGAGAAGGGAAGGCAGTCCGACGTCTCCTAATGACCGGAACCGACCGGAATCTGGCTATAGTGAAGCCGGTGTGGCGAAGGGAGAAGGGAAAGGATGGCGAGAGAGAGGTAGGGAGAAGGGAGATCTGGGGGAGAGAAGAGAAGAGGAGGGAGAAGGAGAAGACTGCTTACCTGCGTTTATCGGAGCCGGCGAGTGTAGAAATTTGCTGAAACAACAACATATGTCTCTTTTTCTTATACTTGCTGGGTGGGGGGTGGGGGGTGGGGGGTGGGGGGAACTAGCCGTTAATGGACAGAATTTTACGCAAGAGAGAGAAAGAGAGATGTAGAGAAAGAGAGAGAATCATCACTGTAGTAAATAGGAGAGAAATCGTATTTAATTGTTCGGTTTTACAAAAAGTTTACAAAAGAAAAAGGAGTAAGCTTGTGACACATTCACTAAAAACATATAAAAGAGAATTCAAGGGTAAGGACGGGATGGTTTTCTTTCACAGTACCACTCCCCACAAATGAATATGTGACTTGGACACATCTAATTGTTATGGCAATAGGCCTTGTCTGTCAAACTCCCAATTACATTAGTTCACAACTCTTTAAACTCTTCTAACGTAATGAATAGGCATTAAGCTAAATTTCTACGGTTAGTCGATTTTACTTGATCTGAAATCTGCAAGCAATTCACAAATCCAAAGTGTAGGTCCTTGAACTATGGGAACTAACTAAGCCCCATGAAGAGCATTTTTGCCCTATTGAGGGCTTAAGAGCGCGATCCTTAGCTTTCCGACCACTTTTTAAGTAGCAAATTTGAAGATCTGAAGACAGTCCAAGAAAATCCTTATGCTTTGCATTTTCAAAACGATGATATCGAATTAGATCATGAGGTTATGTAGTTCAAAAGTTGATGTTGGTTATTCACTAAGCTTCTTAAGCTGGTAGTAAATAGCTTAACGATATATTTGGACTCTGTAACTTTTGTGTAGGGTGGGCTTGTGATGTCAAACTGCAGATGAATTTGACTACTCTGAGGACCACCTATGACCTTGACTATGCCGATGTAAAGTAGTCCAGTTATGAGTTTCACATAGATCAAAACAATCTATCTGCTATGATTGGGATTGCGAGACTGATATAGCCTTGTCTAAGATGGCATGGTTATTTCTGATGTAGTGAATTAAATGTCATGTAGAGACCATTCTTTAATGGTTTAACGTTTCATTATGTATTTATCACTTGGTTTGACATCTATGATAAGAGGGAGAAAAGAAACATGTAATTTCAAAAGGTTTGCTCAGCTTCTTCCAAAAGAGGTCAAAGTGGATAAGAGAAGGAAATTATTGCTGGGACAATTTGTCTACGTTAGGCCAGGGAAAACATGGGAATGATGGTTTCTCTTCGAAAAGATGATTGCAAAGGCTGCAAATCTATAAATATGGAACTCTTTAATATTAAGCACTCGCGTAAAACATCTAAAAGTTATTCTCTTGACCAGAAAGGCATTTGGCCTTTGATCTGATTTTGTGCTTCTATGCTGAATCTGAAATTTGCTTTGTATGTTTGGGTGCTGATTTCACTACTTTACTGCTACATTACAGGGGAAGCACCTTGGCTGAATTTCTTACTGATGGAGATCCTCAAGGTGATATGAACAAGTCTATGGAGGAATTGCAAGCTTATGATTCCAAGGGTGTTGAAGTGTGCATAACTTTGGCGACAAGATGCTCTAAGCAGCTATTTGCTATTTACAAAAACAAAGAGGATCCTTTTTTCTCAGCTCCTTGACATCGTGTCTGGTTTTGTGCCTTGCCCAACATGATGGTCCAAAGTCAGTCTTCCTAACCTTGATGTAGATATGACATCTTATCATGTATAGTCCTTCTGTATATAAAGCCTAAATTTTAGGTGCTTTTGCAATCAAGAATTGACAACTGCTCTATTACGCCTCAATCCCAAGCAAGTTGTGGTCGGGATTTAAGATAAAGTGGGGGTCTTCATTCACTCCTCTTACTTTCCCTACTTCTAGAAAAAAAAATGTTGAACAAAATTTTTATTTTGTCAAAAAGCATCCTTTTTTTATTGTAACAGTTGTGCTGTTGTTTTCTTGATTTTGGAGCTTGTACAGTACAATCAGACCCAAGTGAACAACATTACTGAATTACAACGAAGGTGATTTTCAAGAACTCTGCTTTTTTGTTAATTTGCTCTCGTGTGGTTGAAACTAGAGGGAAAGTGACTTTTTATGTCTTTGAATCTTAGAGAATTACTAGTATTGGAATGGACCCGAATAGGGTTATGGAAGATTCATGCAATAACTATTTTTGAGTGGAGGCTTAGTTGATTGATTGGTCATTTTACATTACAACAACAACATACTCAGTGAAATCTCACAAGGTGGGGTCTGAGGAAGGTAGAGTGTACGTAGACCTTACCTCTACCTTGATAGGTAGAGAAGTTGTTTCCAAGAGACCCTCGGCTCAGGACATGCAAAGCAGAAAAACAGTCAAATCTGGTCAAAAATTTAAAAATTTAAAGTAGTATGCAAATGCTGATAGCAAAGGTGAATACGACATAATAGCGCATCCTGAAAAGGAAGGAAGAAGCAGTAACTAACGCAGATAAATGTGATAAACCAAGTACATTAAAGAACGCATAACATAAGAAATACAACTACAGAAGACTATAAAGCAATACTACGCCTATTCGTATGATATACTAAACGGACCTACAGTAATAATACTACAACTACCAGTTTGTAAGCGTAAGTAAGACTACGCTCGACTACCTACTACCCATCTACCCTAATATGTGTCCTCCACAACCCCTTATCTAAGGTCATGTCCTCAGCAAGTTGCGTCTGCTCCATATCCCGTCTAATCACCTCTCCACAATATTTCTTCGGCCTACCTCTACCCCTCCTAGATTCGTCCATAGCTGACCTCCCACACCTCCGCACTGGGGCATTTGTGTCTCTTCTCCGCACATGACCAAACCATCTCAACCTCGCTTCCCGCATCTTATCCTCCACCGAGGCCACTCCCACTCTTCCCCGGATATCATCATTTCTAATCATATCCCTTATTATATGCCCACACATCCATCTCAGCATCATCATCTCCGTCACTCTCATCATTTGGGTGTGCGACGTCTTGACTGGCCAACACTCCGCCCCATACAACATAGTCGGTCTAACCACCACCCTATAAAACTTGTCTTTTAGTTTTGGTAGCATATTGTTTGTCGCACAAGACTCCAGATGCAAGTCTCTATTTAATCCACCCTGCCCCAATACGATGTGTGACATCGTCAGCAATCTCTCTATTCCCTCGGATAATAGACCCGAGGTACTTGAAGCTTCCCTTCTTCGGAATGACCTAAGTCTCAAGCCTCACCTCCATGCCTGTCTAACAGTCGCTCCCGTTGCTGAACTTGCATTCCAAGTATTCTTTCTTGGTCCCTACTCAGTCTGAACCCTTTAGACTCCAAAGTCTGTCTCCAAACCTCCAGCTTAGCGTTCACTCCACTACGAGTCTCATTAATCAGGACTATGTCATCTGCGAATAATATACACCATGGCACCTCCCTTTGGATTTATCGCGTCAGTCCATCTATCACCAAGGCAAATAAGAATGGGCTAAGAGTTGATCCCTGGTGCAGCCCCATCATCACAGGAAAGTGCTCTGAGTGTCCTCCCACTGTCTGTACCCTGGTCTTGGCTCCATCATACATATCTTTGATCGCCCTAGTGTACGCCACAAGTATAATTTTAGTCTCCAAACATCTCCAAAGAACCTCTCTATGGATTTTATCATATGCCTTCTCGAGGTCGATGAAAATCATATGTAGGTCTCTCTTCCTCTCCATATACTGCTCCACCAACCTCCTAATAAGATGAATGGCTTTTATGATCAAACACCCCAACATGAATCCAAACTGGTTCTCGGAAATAGACACGCCTCTTCTCACCCTTATCTCCACGACCATTTCTCAAACTTTCATAATGTGGCTCAGCAGCTTGATACCCCTATAGTTGTTACAACTCTGGATATCACCTTTGTTCTTGTACAAAGGAAGCATTGTACTCTACCTCCATTCTTTGGGCATTCTTGCCGTCTTAAAAATGACATTCAACAACTCAGTCAGCCACTTCAAGCATGCCCTGCCTGTGCTCTTCCAAAATTCAGCTAGGATCTCATCAGGCCTGGTCGCTCGTCCCCCGCGCATCCTGCGAACAATACCCCCAACCTCATGAATCTTAATGCTTCTATAGTACCCAAAATTCCGGTACCTACCAGATTGCTCCAGATCTCCCAGCACAATGTCTCTATCTCCTTTTTCGTTCAAGAGTTTATGGAAGTAAGACTGTCACCTCTGTCTAATATGCGCGTCCTCCACCAGTACTTTGCCGTCCTCGTCCTTGATGCACCTCACGTGATCTATATATTAGTGTTGCTATATATGGAGATGCTCTGTGTAGTTCTTATTCCCATTATATATTCTTGGTGCTTAAGAGCCTTCCATGGTATCATGTCAATATAGGAAAAAATAAGACATTTATTCTCCATATTGAGCTAAGGGTCTATCGGAAACAACATCTCTACCTCCACAAGGTAGGGGTAAGATTTGTGTACACACTACCCTCGTCAGACCCCACCTGTTGGAGTACACTGAATTTGTTGTTGTTGCTGCTTGCAAGCATAATCACTTGCATATTATTAGATCATTAAGGTATATATCTTGGAAGATATAGATAAGTGGTTCTTGATGGTTGTATTCTTATTTGAATGTTTAGTCTTGTAATGTGTGCCTACATTTCATGTATTGTTTCTCTAACTTTTGCCAAGTCCGTGCTTTTTATCTGCGTGAGGAAGAGGCATGCACTTATCAATGGTTGATCTTCTGATGAGGATGCCTAATTATTGCAGTGAATGGCTGCCTTTTGTGTATAGACTTTAGTGTTTAGCCTAGTGCAATTATTGTAAGAATGGATCTTTGGCCTAACTCAATCCCAAAAGCTAGCTTGTAGGGTGAGGATTGTCCAAGTCCATATAAGGAGTCCATGTTCCCATTCCATATCTGATATGGGACTCTTAACACTCCCCCGCACGCCCAGACCTCGTTAACTGGAGTGTGGACAATATAATTTGGGGGCCCAACATCGGTGAACAAAGAATTGGAATGGGTCTGGCTCTGATACAATGTAAGAACGGATCTTGGGTCTAACTCAACCCCAAAAGCTAGCTTGTAGGGTGAGGATTGTACAAGTCCATATAAGGAGTCCATGTTCCCATTTCATATCCGATGTGGACTCTTAACATGTATTACTCTTACGATAGATTATTTAGTGACTAAAATTTCGTGAACACTGGGTTCTTTTGAAACTATGAAACTATGATTGCATTTGCGAATGTTTAATCGAAGTATGCTAACGGGTAGCGTCAATCAGAAGAAATGTTTTGACAATGGGTGCTTTTCTTGGCCTGATCATTGCCAGAACATCTTCAGTGAGACAACAGCCCCATAATCATCACTTGATTGAAAACTCAACTAGTGCGTAGTCACCAAAATAGGACGAGAGGGAGATGCCTCAGACTACGAAGAAAGGGTCAAGGAAATGGCCTTGAAATAAAGGGAAGCTAGGACATGAAGTACATTCCCCATCAAAGGGGTGGAGCTAGTTTGACCATTACCGAATGATTTCATTCTGATCCTTAAAAATAGAAATCGAATGGAAAAAGCTCATGACACAAGGTGGACATTTTTTTTGTTGACGAAGGAACCCGCAGCCGCTACTCTCTCGAGTGCGCACAGGGTAAACTCCGGACTGATGCTATAGCCTGCAAACCACGTCAGCCGATTAACCACACTTGGCAAGCCATGTGTGACAGGCTCAACCAAGAAGGTTTATGCAGGGGATCGAACTCGTGACCTTGCGGTCCCGCGCTCTACTGCTACACCAACTTGTCTACCCTTGCGGGTATGACACAAGGAGGACATGAGCCTTAATACCTGAGGGAAGAAATAAAAGTTAATTATTGCTTCTCCAAAGGCCTCACACGATTAATAAGCTTAAAGAGAGGCTATTGGGCATAGGCTCTTCACTGACGCTATTTAGTTATTGGGGATCAGAAAAGTATGATATGTACTATTAAATAGTAAAAAGTATTGGCACGTGTACAATTGTAATATATTTAGCCATATTTATGGCTGGCCAGTGGGCCGGGATCGGGTCCGTCGGGTCGGGACCGGCGGGATTCGCCACCATCCCGTCCCGTTTTTGATCCCGTCGGAATCGGGGCGGGGCGAGGCGGGATCGGGATCGGGCTGGGGCGGGATCGGGTCGGGCGGTTTTTTCCACTTAATTTAAAAACTAACATATATATAAAAAAAATTCAATAATTAAACAAGATAGTGTGGTAAAAACATCTCAATGTTGTTTTTGTGCCTCTTATATTATTTAATAGACATGATTTTTTTTGTAATACAAATACAATTGTCAAAATTGCAACTTTGTGGTGTTGTTCAAAAGTTGCAAAGTACATAGTAAAATTGCAATTAAAAAAATTACATTTTGAAAAAAAATTGTTCTAGTTTCTTGATAATTTCATGTGGTTCTTCGGTTGGAATTAGTATTTGTTGGTCAAATTGCTCCACGTCGCTTCCACCACTTTCGAATAAGATTTCGTTGTAGTTTTCATCTTCTTCTTCGTTGATCTCCGGTTGACCGCACCTTCTCCGCTCCTCTCGTATCCAACCTCTGAATAATACTACAATCTCCAAGCTATCTCCGGCTAATGCGTGTCTGTGCTCTCCTATTTGATATATGCCGGCAGAAAAAACGCTTTCAGACGATGTTGATGACACTGTTCAAAACATCTCGGACCATCATTGAAAGTGTCGGAAAGGTCTTCTCATTCCCCCTCCAGTATTTCAGCAAGTCTTCACGTCCTTCTTCATTGAGAACTGCTTTGTACGGTACAGAATCCTGTAAAACAAAAATATCAAACTCGCTAATTTGGTTAGTAGCGGTACGACCGCACATTCTATTTCTGAGGCTTTCAATACTAGTCGCAAAAACAACATGTCTTTTGTGAGGTTGTGTTGAAGTACACTTCTTCTTTAGTTTGTTCAATAGGTGGTGTGTGATTTGGATTTTTGGGACTTGGAGGTGGTAGTACTGCTATACAATCGTAAATAATTTCAATAAGTGATTTAGTACCGTCTATTTTAATAGTCAGATTTAATACATCACCAATAATATAAATAGTGGGAATAGGAATAAAATATTTTTTATTTTGATAAATATTTTTTAATAGCTGCCTTATAAGCTGGTTTATCCATATATTCATTAAGCAGTAAAACTATTAGAGCTATATAAAACAACATAGTTGAAATAGTATGATAATATATACCGAAAAATTCTTTTGTTGCTTGAAAAAATTTCTCTAAAAATACAATAAGTTCGAAAATTTATCCTCAATCGCTATCTACAACCATATCAGTTGGATTTTGATTATGAGAGTTAAAAAATAAAGTTATAGGTTTTCTATAGTCATAAGCAACAAGTAGTTGCTCGTATAAAGAATTTCACCTAATGGATACTTCTTCTGGAATTTTTCTATAAGGTAGTTGGCAATCGTGACAAGTTTTTTTATATTCTTTTCTTCGTTGTATTCTATTATTTTTTAAAATAAAGTTTATAGCAAATTGTATTTTACTAAGAATGTCTTCAAAAAGTGATAGACTATCCTTTACAACTAAGTTATATATATGGCACACACATTTTATATGAAAATGATCTGGAAAAGATGGAGTTAAACTATTTTTTAAAATTGTAATAGCGTAATTGTTAGAAGAAGCGTTATCTAATGTAATAGTCATAATTTTATCAGTTATTCCGTAATAATCGCACACTTGATAAATATTTTCTGCAATAAAAGTACCCGTGTGCCTATCATCTATATATCTATACGCTAAGATATTTTTTTAGACCATTTATAATCTATCCAATGACAAGTTACCGTTAAATAATCATGGTCGTTAGTACTACGGCATGTATCAGAAGTGATAACCACTTTGCCATTAAAATGATATAATGAATAACGTAAATATTGTTGATATTCATGTGCAAATTTAAATACATCTCTCTTAACCGTTGATCTAGAAAATCGTTAAAAGCATGATTATACATATCTCTAATGTAATGAATAAAACCAGGAGATGAATGAAATGAAAAAGGCAAATCCTCCACGGCAACTAATTTTGCTATTGCTTCCCTATCTCTATGTTTATCGTATTTAGGGCCTACAATTCCCCCGTCATAGGATTAATTTGACCTTGTACTTGGTCCGGGACAGTATGTGAACCCTGTCCCGATGGAGCGGACGTTTGCGCACCCGGTTTTGAAGTCTCATATTGGGCATACCTAGCTGGATGAGTCCTTGCTACATGTCTCATTAAACTCCCGTCCCACCGTGACCTTTTTCAGTTTTAAATTTTTAAACATCTTTACAAATTTTACATCTAGCTACTTGATTCTCTACGCCCCTATCAAAAAATGTCCATGCATCTGATTTTAATGGTCGTGTTGCTGGACCTCATCTCATACTAGGGGGAATAGGAGGCATTTCAGTTGAATGTGCACTAGTGGGTGTGTTGTCATCTACATTAGTGAGTGTATCATCTAGATCATCGTCTAAATTAAAGTCTTCGTGAGTTCAAGAAAATAGCTCCTCGTCTAAATCTAATGGTATTGTAGGAAAATGTTCAGTATCAACAAAATCATCCTGTGTAGGAATAGGATTTTGTCTAGAAATAGAATGACTATAAGAAATACCATTGCCCTTGTTGCCCCTACTAGAAGAAGCATGACCCCTACCCGTAAGCATACGTTTAAATCCTTCCATTATAAATTTATAATTATACTAATAAATAATTAAATTAAATGAAATTAAGTACACTAAATAAAATAAACAGACAATAATAATTTAATGAAGGAACGAATGTACCAAACACCGAGGTAACGCCGACTTAACGTTGACATGTAATCGAGAGGTTGAAAATTGAAACTCTGCTCGATGGAAGATCCTCAAGCTAGTTGCCAACTTCACTCCCAAATGAATAAATAAAATTGAATATTTAGTAGACAATGTACACTTACAGAGAGATAGATTGAGAGATTAGAGAGATTGTAGAAAGATTTGTGAGAAAGGTGAAGAGAAAATGAGGTATTTATAGTTGGGAAATTGGGTTAAAGTGTAAATATAATAACTTATGGGTTAAAAATAAATATTAAGGGGGTAGGGGGTTGGGGGAGGGAGAGGCCAAAAATGGTTGTTGTACAACGGCCAAAATATAAAATGGTCATTGGTGCAATGGTTATTTGTGCAAAGGGGGGTTTCAGGCGGGATCGGGGGCGGGACCGGGACTAGGTCGGGCCTGGCGGGATTGGGGAGGGCCGGGATGAGACCATGTCCCGTCCCGGTTCGAGTCCCGATACCGCAATTTTTTTTTAAAAAAAAAAATGTCGGGTTCGGGGTGGGATCGGGCCGATCCGGCCCACTGGCCAGCCATAGTCATATTTAGTCTTGTGTAATTATGGTAGATATAGGATTCCTATTGTATGGGGATTCCAGATTGTACACCCTATATATATTTGTATTAATGAGAAAGACTCCCCAAGGGAAATTAATACATTCCTACATGGTATCAGAGTGAGGCTCATTCCACTTCTTTGTTCACCGATGTTGGGTCCCCAGATTATATTGTTCACGCTCCAGTTAACGAGGTTTGGGCGTGCAGGAGAGTGTTAAGAGTCCCACATCGGAAATGGAATGGAAACATGAACTCCTTATATGGACATCCTACAAGCTAACTTTTGGAGTTGTGTTAGGCCCAAGATTCATTACATGTTTAGCCTGCTGTGTTTGGTTGAAGTTGTTCCTCCAATCAAACTGGACAAATCGAAGATTTAGTTAAATCCTTCTTATTTGACCGATAGAGGAAATTACTGCGAGACAAAGATGACTTAGGTTGAGTGTATATATAGAATTTGGTTCAATGGAGGATGCAAATGCAGATGTGCGATTTCGATAAAACCCAGAGTCAAAACTCTATTTATGTGTAAATAAATGGTGTAACGATTGTTTACACAGATAATGTATATTACTTAAACTTTGAATTTTACTCTTTAACTTAGATCCCACGATGTCTTAGATTCTAAGTCGGCCACTTAGCAGGTTGTACATCTGCATGGAGTTTGGTATGTGCATTCTTCATTTTGGAAATATCGTACTCTCTGCGTTCCTTTTTTACTTTGTTCTGGATAAATAAAATTAGTGGAATAGGGACAAACCTTGATTTAATCATCCTATTCACTTCAAATGGCATACGTCATTCTATAGTCAAAGTTACTTTGTCATTTTGTGTTCTAATGTTGATTTTTCTAGAATTAAGAAACTTTTATTACTTAGTGTATGGTTGAAAAATAAATTTGAACCATTTCTTGAATCATAACAACAACAAAAAATGCAACTAAAAGAATCTAAAACTAATTTTCACATAGATAATGTATTTATCTCATAGTTTGGGTTTTATTCATGGCAGGGATAAAAATAGACCAGGGGCCTAATGCTGGTGGCTTTGGTGCTAACATACTTCATTCACTTAATTTCGTTTACAATTCTTTTACTACTATTACTCATGATAGCAGTTGAAGCACGGAAATAGAAATAAGAAAAAAAATGCAAGTAGAGTCAATATTTTCCATGCTGTTATTCCATTTTCCTTTTTATCCGGAAGATGTGTAATATTATAATTTCTTTTTCTTTTCTCTTTGTCCTTCCTTTCTTGTATATGAAAAGGAATTGGTTTTTAGAGTAGATATATACATATACATATATATATATATATATACATATATATATATATATATTAATTTTCTTTTATGTGCTTGCTTGTTTTCTTAGTATATATTTACTTATTTCTTTATTTTTTAAAAGGGAAAGAGGCCAAATTTACCCCTCTACTTTGAGAAAAGGTTTATATTTACCCCTAGTAAGTTATACTACTAGCATGTATCCTTACCGATAATAAAATATTAACATTTACCCCCATCCCTAACGACTGTCCACTGTGGTGTTGCCACGTCAATTAATGAGTCCACGTCGGCTGTCCACCAGTAAAAATATTTCAAAATAAGAGATTTTATTAAGAAATGAAGCTTGAAATACTTGTTTATTCAATGGACAATAAGGAAATGACACGTGTATAATTATGACAGATTGGGGTGCCACGGTGGACAGCCGACGTGGACTCATTAATTGACGTGGCAACACCACAGTGGACAGTCGTTAGGGATGGAGGTAAATGTTAATATTTTATTAACGGTAAGGATACGGGTTAGTAGTGTAAAGAATTGATATTGGACCTAACTCAACCCCAAAAGCTAGCATGTAGGGTGAGGATTGTCCAAGTCCATATAAGGAGTTCATGTTTCCATTCCATTTCCGATATGGAACTCTCAACACTCCCCTGCACGCCCAAATTCCGTTAACTGGAGCGTGGATGACATAATTTGGGGATCCAACATCGGTGAACATAGAACTAGAATTGGTATGGCTCTGATATCATGTAAAGAATGGATCTTGGGCCTAACTCAACTCCAAAAGCTAGCTTGTAAGGTGAGGATTGTCCAAGTCCATATAAGGAGTTCATGTTCTCATTTCATATCCGATGTGGAACTCTTAACAAGTAATATAACATACTAGTAATATAATCAGCATTATTTGCACAAACAAGTGGAAAAGATGCCAGAGGCTTAATACAAAGGCATAAAAAGATCAGCAACTAGCATACATCATCCTTTTCTTGAGTATTCGTGTGTTTGACCTCCAATACTCTATTTGAAGATGGAAAAATGGCATCAATTGATTTTTTCAAGATACACTAGACGTGCAGAGTTTTCATTAACTATTGTGCTTAATAAATGAGATATTCTGAAGACGATAATGTCAGAGCAAAAACTATACTACTCCCTTTGTGTCCCGGTTTATGTGATATAATTTCTTTTTTAGTCCGTTCCAAAAAGAATGATACATTTCCTTACTTGACAATAATTTAACTTTAAATTTTACCTTTTACGCTTAACGAAATAATTTATAACCACATTGAGCTTGTTTTAGACCACAAGATTCAAATGTCTTTCTTTATTTCTTAAACTTCGTGCTCAGTCAAATTATATCACATAAATTGGTACAGAGGAAATATATAAATTCATAAATCATATGTCTCATACAAAGAGCAACGTGCGATATTTTTACTCAAAGCATATGCTGTTTTGGCAAAACGAATGTCCCCTATGCTATTTATCAATTTCCCAGTTCTCCTAGTAATTGTCAAAACTGGTAAGTAAAGCTAACGAATTTTCATTTTTTTCTTGTTGTCTGGAGATGAGAGAAGAAAAAAGAGCGGAGAACGTTTGTTTACTTCTTAGATCCACAAAATTCAATTTATTGAGAAGAATTAGTCGAACACATTTAGTTCTTTTTCTTTTTCTATTCGAACAGAATAAATTAGAAAAATAGCATCTATAATGCACCCTTGAAACATTAGAAGAATAAGCCAATTCTATTTGTAATGCAAAATAGCACTGATGAAAATCTTTCCGCGTCGATATTTTAGCTTGAGATCTCCAGACCAGTCAAGAAGGAAATTAAAATTGTACTACACGAAGTAATAGAAGAACTTGAATATTCTTATGGTAACAGAACACCTCAGGAAAAACTGCTCATTGATGCAATCAAAGTTTATCAAAATCTCTTCTTAGTCCAAAGACAATTCTGCCCAAAAACCAAACCAAATTGGCTGGAAAACAAAGAGTGGATTATTTTCTACAATCTAACCTGTGAGGGTATTCTACCGTGGTCAAAACTGCTCCTTTGGGTGCTACCATACCCACATTAGAGCTCCAGTGTCCCATCATGGCCCGACTCAGCTAAGCCAGTGACCATTGCCCGATCCGAGACGTTGGAAAGAAGAAACCTAATTAACATGACTACACTCCCTATGAAGAAGCATATTGGTGGTGTAATATATATTTGACAACTTCATAAAATGAAATCACAATTCCAACTGAAGGGCCAGCACGACCAACACGAGGACCGACTCCAGTAAACAGTCCCTTGAGCCCTCCATCCCTGCATCGGTCAGCATGATTTCAGTCAGAATCCATTAAAAATTGTGCATTCTTGTGAACGCACACGATACATCCCTTCTATTTAAAAGCATAAGCCATACCAGAGGGATACAATGGCTTAATTTAACATAGAAAAAGCACATTCCTGAGCCCACGAAAGAGTATTGATGGATAGAACTTTTTGGGGCCATAGGATATTTTTGCAGTGAAACACTAAAGCCTAAACAAAATTCATTTCTGACTAGAACATGCTTCTGTTATCTTCATTTTTCCGATAGCACGTTTAGCAATAGCATTATGTTTTTTTTAAAATGCTGTTTATACATTGTTTTACATTCAGTAGAGATATATTCTCAAAGCGGTACCTCCATATCTCCAGTAGAGTTTGCCTTGTCGTCATGGTCAATGCCCTGGCAGGGTCCCTCTGACATAAAGAAAAGAGGTGGATAAAGCAAGCCATCAGATCATGGAGGAAAAAAAAGTCAATTATATCACCATCAACCTTTGGCTAATTGGAAAGCAGCACTCTCTAACATAAGCTAAGTTCAAATAATCATTGTATTCTTTTAAAAACATGAAATTGCAAGCCCCTCGCCAAAAATACACTACACAATGTGCAGAGTCATAAAATTTGTGATATTGATTATATTGTGTAGTGTACACACTAGAAATGCCAAAAAGAAGAAACAAATAATAATTACAAGGACGGTTCACCAAAAGTTTTAAGACGTCAATTAGGGCTTGCAGATTTACGAAGTTCAAGTCAATTATGAGATTTCCATCCCTAAGTTGCCCTCATCATGATCAGGAAAAAAGAACTTATCTTTCAATGGAAAGATCTGAAGCGAACCCGGTAACTAGGGTAACAATGAACACAGCACTAGGCTAAGGGCATTGAAGTGATCGCACTAACTAACCAGACATTCTTAACTGTGGGGTCTGACTATGGATTCCTGGATCACTTCCTAAATTATATAACAGACAAGAAAAATGTGGGTTTTAATTGACGAAAAATAAACCTCAATCTGTCTTCTAGTCTTAGCAACATCAAGGGGACATGTTGCAGCAGCAGCAATGCTTCCTGCCACAAAACCAGCAGAAAAATTTGCCCCAAGGACACCTGCAGCATTAGCTTCATCTCCCATCAGACTAAGAAGCCGCCTTCTTACCTGCAAATAGACTTGTGAGAATAATGCTTGAATCAAATGAAATTCATGAACTAGATCAGAATCTAACCAAAAAAAAAGTAATGAATCATACAGGTTCAAGAGTTGACCAACAAATTGCAGAAAAAGGGACGTCACGAGTAAGCTGTGCCCCAAGTCCAGTCCAAAGTACACGATAGCTTTGTACTGCAGCAGAAAATACTATGTCAACTTCAAACGAGATTGCAAGAGCATTCATATTTAAAGAGTGGAAGGGCCAGAATTTTAAAGTAGAGGAAGAAGGAGCTAGAATGAGTTGTAAAGAGCTTTTAAGAACTCTATAAGCTATGTGAAGATTCAACTTTCTGAAGGACCGTGCTTTAGGAAATATTCTTTTCTCTTGCAATATTTAGTACTTCGCGAATTAGACAACATCTCAAACCATTGCCAAGGTTCGATTCATTTACTCCTGTTGTAATAGCACTATTAGAAGATGAACAAACTAACTAGTATCCCCCACGGAGATAAGAATTCAAAGATTATAACTGTTGAGCCTAAAGTTGGAAGGCAGATTTTTTGGAATGAATTTAGATAAAATCTTTAATAATATTATGGAATCTACATTGCTATTCATTTTCACTAACAAACAAGTTCTGTAAACTCTCTTCTATCGCTAGAAAGCATGAACAAGAAAAAAATTGACTTACAGCCACTGTTGGTACTAGTTGTGCTCCTCACATTGGCAATAACCTCAAACAAAGTCTTCCAGACTCCAGCAGGCTTCTTGTTCATATCCTTAAATGCCTGTAAACAGGAGCAACTCAGTGAAAGAGAGAATTAAAACAGTTGAAGGAGTGGATCACCCATATCCGTAGCAAGTAAAGAGCGAATGGAACACATAGAATGACACATACAACAAAATATGCATCAAAGGCTCACAAGGAAAAGAAATGCCACCCTTTCCTCTCATTTATACATGGTGGATAGATGAAACCTTGACAATAGGAGATGTGAAATACCTGCATTCGTGTTTTGGCAAGTTCAATAGGATAGCAACTTGTGCAAGCTAAAGACCGTGCCAGTGAACCAGCTAACAAAGGAGAATATGGTGTCAAGCTTGGGGCATGTTGGGCTGTGAACTCCTCTAACTTGTTCCGAAAAATGTCATAGCAAGGCAAGTAAATTCCGACCTGTTAAAAAAAGCATCAGTACAAAATTGTGATTATAACATTAGCCTTAACTCACTTAAACACACAATAAGGGAGTCGTGGGCGAGTTAAAAGCAACTGAGTAAATCAATAGGCACGTACTGTTGGTACAGCTAGTGCTAGACCAGCATTTGTGCCTCTCCATAGCCTAGAAATACCTTCCTGTGAAAAGACTCCAGTTAGAGTCACAGAAATTTAAACAACCCAAACTGTAAGATGAAATTTCAGAAGAGAAGCATGAAAGAAACATGAACATGTGCAATCAACACAATCGAATATCTGAGAAAAAATGAGAATAAATTTTCCAACCTGCCGAATAATTTTGTAGAAGACATCAAGTGCTCCTTTGTACTGGAAACAATCAGGCGGGCAGATTGATACAGTACCGTGAACACCAGCGCGGGTACATGAAGGTGAACATCTCAGATCTGCAAACATCTGAGTGAACAAGCGAATAAGTCATAATCAAATGCTTATTTCAATATAAGAAAAGATTTATAAACATTCCACATTCTTCAAGAGACCAACGCAGATATACATTTGAGACAAGGAGTGCAACAAATCACCCAGGAAATACTGTATTTAAGACCCTTTTTTATTTTTTTTACACTTTTATTTTATGTTGGTGTCCCGAGAACCTACATGCACCTCGACTAATCTACGCGGTATATGCTACCTTTCACTAGCACATGCACCGAGTACCTACTGCCCACCAAGACATAGACAAATGGAAGAATTCACCAAGTCGAACCTTGATTCCTAAGATTGTTAGCGAATAACTACTGCCCACTAAGGCGTTGGGAAATTGGAAGAATTAACCTAATATTGTCTCTTTGGATTCGAACAATGATTCCTAAGTTATTACTTCAACTCTTCCACCACTAGGCCACTCTCTTGAAAGTTTTTACACCCGTTATATTAATGACACGGAAGGTATGCTAATAATTTGGACCATCCTGAAATACAGGTTCTTCGGCATAACAAAATCATGTTCTCATCTTTTGTCCCCGACCAAGAAAGGAAGTTGCTTTCACCTTTTCTTCGCCATACCAAAAAGGTTCTAGAAATCACCCAAGAACAGATACTATTTTATGCCAACTGAATCAACCTCAAACTTGCTGCATGTGCCCCCTCCCCAAACTCCCCGACCTAAGCACTAATTATGAAGGGAGACAATTCATACTCCTGTTATATTGCATAATTCAAGGCTATAAATTCTAAGGATGAAACTACTGACATCTTTAGATCGTTCTATCAATTTCTCCTCATTTTACATGGTTTACGTGCTATTTTGTTTCTTGTGCAGTCGCAGCTATTTTTTCCAATTTATACTTTAACTAATTATAGCATCAAGTTGATTTTTATCAAAAATAAATAATAGTGTAAAGTTGATTCTATTTTAATGATTATGTGAAACATGCTCCCACTCCCAAGTCTGGTGTCCTCAGATACTGCACAACTAATCAAGCAGGCAAGCACATGTATACTTTGAACAAACTGTTTATGTAACTGCAATAATTACAAGGTATAAACCACTAAGGAAAAGTTAGGAAACAAGTGGACCATTGGCCAAAATTTGTTCTGCAAGTCCATTTCTTGTGGCAATGCCAATGCAAAGGGTTTTATGACACAATTAAGTAACTGTCATAGCTTTTTCATCTATCTTTCACTTGAAAAATACAAAACCTAGTGAGCCATTCAAGTCCAACATAGACAATGAAGATAACGCCAACACACAAGTCAATATCCTCTCTTTCTTAACTACCTCACTTTAACATGATGATTATCAGGAAAGCATATTGATTTTGCCTGTCATTCCACAATAGGTTTTGGGTTATGCTTAGTACCATAGTTCTCGATGTATGAAAAAGGAAAAGAACCTCAACGGGAACAAGTGAACAAATCTATAATCGAGAAAGACAAATTAAAGTACGGCACAAAAATAAGTTTCTGCATAGAAAAGAAGACTAAAAAGCATGCCGTACCATATTTGGTCCAAAAACTGCCATGCGGCTTGTCATGTTACTCATTGGATGTGAATAAGCAACTCCAGCTGCCTGTGCTTGCAATCTAGTCTGTAAATTAGTGCAGCAACAGAAATCAGTCAGCTTATCCATTTACTGTATGCATGTAATATTCTTTATCTGAAATTCAATGAACATCAAAAGATAAGTAGAAGGTGAACAAAATAATTGGAAAATTGCCGCTAAATACCTTGACAACATCAAGTGGATTAACAAGGACTGCAGAGAGAAATGCTGCACCAGCTGCTGAGACGGCTCGTTCAGATACGCCCAATTGGACATCCGGGGAGGGGGTATGACCCTGAGGTGGAGGCTGCTGAAGTTGTAAGGGTTCTGCCCCATCAGTGATAATTACTGATTCAGACATCAAGGTAACATTATTATCAACATCAAATACTCTATTTGACTTCTCAGTCGTGTCCATCCATGAATTTTCTCCGTGCTTCAATTCGTCCACCATTTTTTTCTCTCTGAAACTCTATTTAATTAGAACCAAATAAAGATCAACCTGAAATGAATCGTTGCCAGAAACCAACCCTTTTAGTAATTTAAGCACTAAAATTCTACAAATGAAAGGAACAATTTTGACCATTCCCCTCACCCCCTTTCTAGGTTCACTTAAATTGCTTCTATGAGAAAGGAAGCAAAATTAGTACTCCTCCGACCCAATCTATGTGATACATTTTCCTTTTCAGTCAGTCCCACAAAGAATGACACATTTCTTTATTTGACAACAATTCAACTTCAAACTTCTCATTAAGATGATTTATAATCACACAAATATCTATGGCTAATTTTAGAACACGAGTTTCAAAAGTCTGCGTTTCTTTTGTAAACTCTGTGACTAGTCAAACACACTTCACATAAATGGAACGCAGGGAGTGGCAAATAAATGGAAATCTGGAATAACAAAGCTAAAAGAGAAAATTGGACAACCCATGAAAAGAATGTCAATATCGGATCAAACAAAGGTTAAATCCAAATGAATACAGGAAAAACATAGAATTTATTAAAGAAAAAATTGACAATAGCACAATCAATCAAAAAGACTACACCTGAACATCAAATTAGGTGGTTCGGCTGTATGAATCCTCAATATTAATTTCTCCAACAACAAAATAAACTCAGTGTAATCCCACAGAGTGGTGTCTGGAATTATTCCATTTCATTACAATACTCAATAATTTGTTTTTAAGACAAAGAAGGAAGAAAACTCAAAAATATAACTTATATCCATTCCTCCTCCTCCACCCAAACAGCAAACAGTACTTATTATTGAAGAGAAGAAGAAAAATAACCTGTTGATCTCAGCTTTAATTCAGCAGTCGTGAGAGTGAAATTAAAATTATTAGGAGAAAGAAAGGAGTTGCCTATTTCCTTCGAGAACAGGAAAGCAAAGAGAAGCAAAAACGCCACGCCTTGCGGCCCACAAAAATACACACAACTCTCTCCAATTAGGTCTGCGTTTGCCACGCCTAAATATTTGGGTGTATAAAAAGGAAAAATAAATAACTTCTTTTCTCACTTTTCCAATTTGAACCAATAGAAAATGAAATTCGAGTTAAAGCATGTTTGATCAAATTTTTCAAATTATTTTATTTTATTCTTTTACAAAAGTATTTTTTTAAAATTACTTTTGATGAGAAATAGTTTGTGGTAAAGTATTTGGCCAAATTTTTAAAAAAAGTATTTCTAAATATATTCTTATCAAAAGTGTTTTTGGACAAAAATTAATTTTTTAGGTTCTGAAAAATAACTTCTACTACTCATCAAAAATACTTATTTTCTCTTAAAAACTTGATCAAACACCTTAACTTTTTAAAATAAAATATTTTTGGCCTCTTAAAAAGTTGGCCAAACAGACTATTAGTATGGTAAAGAAAAATCGACTTAAATGTGGAAAATACATATTTCTTTTTAGTTTTGCAATATTTCAAGACGACTCAATGAAAAAAGGGAATTCGAGTTAGATATGGTAAAGGAAATTATATTTAAATGTGGAAAAAAGATTCTACTTAAATATGAAAAATAGATATTTCTTATTATTTTTGTAATATTTCAAGAAAAAACAATGGAAAAAGATAATTCGATTTAAATGTGAAAAAGGAAATTCGACCTTAATAAATATATGGAAGAGAAGGAAAGGAGAAAAGAACTCTTCTGGAAGTACGACTTGGAAATCTGAAGTCCACAAATAGGAATATGCATGGAACAATTAATAAAATGGAAATTAGAGAATACACCAAATATGTACCACAATTAATTTGCCCCAAAAATTGACTACTGTTCCTCCAATTTCAGCTGTTTAAGATGATTTTCAAATAAATATATGTTTTAAAAAAATCAAGTCAATGTTCCCTTTAAGAATTGGTAGCCCTAAGCCCTAGTTGGTGAAGCCAAAGTGAAGGTGTAGTAATTTGTAAAATCTGAAATTGTTCATTTTCAAAATAGCTCAATTTCTAATATGATTGTCGTGATACCAAAGTAGTTTTGACCAAAATTATTTATTCAAGAACGATTTGTGGGATACAACAATTGCAGAAAATGGGAAATAAGTAAATATTACAAATTGCTAGAAAGGATAAACTAAAGATTACAATAAAACTGGAATCAAGAACGTAACAAACTGTTTTGTAATTTGTTGAGTCGAGTGATGTCACTTTGTCTTTAAGACAAGATTGCCCCGTATATATCATCTTAAGTTGTCGGACAATAGTCTCCCAAGATACAACATCAACTTAACAAATGAGCAAAGAAAACTCAAGTGTTACTCTTGAAGAACTTTGAGTATAGTAAACTTGCTAGAGGGGAAGAAGAAGATTTTAGAAAAATTCTCTAAGTGTTTTCTTGCTTGTGTTGAACAATTGAGTCAAAGACCTCAATTTATAGTGTAAGGAGATGACCCCTCAACTAGCCAACTAATGGCCTTCAATAGCCAATGTAATGACACTTATTGAGGGGTTACATTCAGCCAGATAATGGTTGAATTCATGTGCCAAGTAATGAAGATTCAATGCTTCAAAACCAACCCAAAAGTCAGAACTTTTCAACTTCTCGTCTCAGGATTCTGCCTCCGAAACGTCGCGGCTCTGTGAATTAGCGTAGCGGTGCCGCTGCTCCAGTGACTGGCCACCCAATTAGCGTCGCGGCGCTGCCTGGGAGGCACTCCGATGTCGCGGCTCCGACGGTGTTGCGCCACGACCCTTCACGGCTCCGCGGCGATTTCCGACTCGTTTCGTCTTACACTTCGTATACTTCTTCCTTCGTTTACCAACGTGGAATACTTTGTCATTTGGCCAATAACCGTCCATCATTCTATGTCTCAAACGTATTACATACGTACCAATATCTCTTTCACTAATGAAATTTGCGATACTTGACATTACGTGTGCACGTGTGTAGAAACGACGTTTCCGACGTGCGGAGCCCCAATTGTTTGAGTCATAAATAATGTGATATACTTAATTTCACATTAGTAAATTTTCAACAATCCCATCTTGAAAGAGATTTTAGCGCACTCACATGGTGCCTTTTCCAGCAATCTTTTCAGCAGACCGATGTTGCATCTGGATAGGTAGCTTCCGCTTTGCACCTTCCATAGTTGAGTACCATCGGACTTACTTACTGCGCGGTGAATGTGATGTCTTGAACCGTCAGTGTTTAGTGTAAGTCAAGTCAACGGTACCAACACAACAATTTCCCTTACTATATTCTTCGTTATGTTTTGTCCGTTGTGGCTGTGGACACTTCTTGGATTCTTAAGTGCGTTCATTTGAGGCGGAATGTCCTCTCACTTAAATAGGTGGTCTTCTACAAGGTATCCTGCCGATGATCGTAAGCTATGTCCTCCATCACAATCTCGAATGAAACTATACATGGAATCGTGTGTCATTCCCACTTTACAAGTGTTAGGAACTATTAAAAGTTTCACTAAACCTAACCTCAACCGGTGAGGATCATTAAAGGTTTTGGAAACTTAACATTTACCCACACTGCAGTTAACACTTATAGTATATCGCGAGAATGGCTTTGGATTTGGTGTTTCTTTACAGAAATCACTATCTGAAGTGCTCATGCTTCCACCGAAGCGCTCAACTGAACCTTTACAACTTAGTTTTATCATTGAACCTAATTCCTGGGATCTCAGTCAATAAGGTTGGGTTACCACCGTATTGGTCCTTAAACCTTGAGTTTAAGCCCATTCCCCTATAGAGGCAGAACATCTGATCTTTGGGCAAGCCCTTTGTCAGTGGGTCTGCTATATTATCCTTTGATTTTATGTAATCAATATATATTATACCTATGGTGATCAGCTGCCTAACGGTCTTATGTCTCCGTCGAATATGACGAGACTTGCCGTTGTACATAGAACTACATGCCCTTCCTAGAGCCGACTGACTGTCGCAGTGGATCATTACAAAAGGTACGGGGTTGTCCCAATAAGGAACATCCTCTAAGAATTCGTGAAGCCACTCAGCTTCTTCTCCTGTTTGTCTAAAGCGACAAACTCTGATTCCATCGTGGATCGGGCGATGCAAGTTTGCTTAGAGGATTTTCAATACACAGTCCCATCACCAATTGTAAATATATACCCACTGGTGGACTTGGTGTTCTCTATATCAGATATCCAGTTTGCATCATTGTACCCCTCTAGTACAGCTGGATATCTCGAATAATGCAACCCATAAGTTAGCGTGTATTTCAGGTATTGTAGTAACCGATTCAGCGCATTCCAATGATCATTACTCGGATTACGGGTAAACCTAGCCAACTTGTTGACTGCATAAGCAATATCAGGTCGGGTGCAGTTTGTTATGTACATCAAACTCCCAATCACCTATGCATATTGCTCCTGGCATACGGGTGCACCACAATTTTTATCAAGCTTTTGATTTCTATCAAGTGGTGACTTCGTAGGCGAACTGTCAAACATCTCAAACTTTCTCAACACATCCTCGATGTAGTGAGACTGAGATAAGACCAGTCCGCCAGACGTCTTAGAGATCTTTATCCCTAAGATAACATCTGTGATACCCATATCCTTCATGTTGAAGCATTGTTTCAACATGTTCTTAGTCTCTAGGATCAAACTAGGACTGCTCTATGTGATCAACATGTCATCTACATACATGCATATCATGATGAACGAGTCAGAGTTACCTTTCGTGTAGACACATTTGTCACATTCATTAATGGAAAAACTCTTCGATAGTAGAGTACTATCAAATTTTTCGTGTCATTTCTTCGGGGCTTGTTTCAGCCCGTGCAGAGATTTGACAAGCCGACAGACTTTCTTCTCTTGCCATGGAACTACATACCCCTCGGGTTGTTCCATATAGATTTCTTCTTCCAAATCACCATTTATGAAGGCTGTCTTGACATCCATTTAATGTATCTCAAGGTTACGCAACGCTGCGATCGCAATGAATACTCATATGGATGTCATCCTAGATACCGGGGAGTACGTGTCAAAATAGTCAAGGCCTTCTTTTTGTCGATAGCCCTTGACTACCAACCTGGCCTTGTACTTATCTATATACACATCTGCTTTATACTTTCGTTTGAGTATCCATTTACAACCCAACAATTTATTTCCCGGAGAAAGATTAACCAACTCCCAAGTATGGTTATGCAGGATGAAGTCTATTTCACTCTCAATTGCTTCTTTCCAGAGCGGTGACTCTGGCGTTGACAGTGCTTCACAATTGTCCTTGGTTCGTCATCAACCATATAAGCTACAAAGTCAGGACCGAAGGATTTATCCTTCCTGGCCCTTTTACTTCGCTTTGGTTCCATATCTGGAGTCTCCAAGTTCTGAGAATCTGGAACACTAGTTTCCGGATATTCAGCCACTTCGAAGTCCACTAGATCTGAACCATCTAGATCCGGGCAGTCAATGACTCCTGGTTCCCGAGAGCTTTGTTCATAACTTCATTTGCGAGAGGTTATATCTTTTTCCTTTCTAGGAAAAGTATCCTTAAAGAATTGAGCATTCCTTGATTCCATGATTGTACCCCCGTGGATATCTGACTTATGCACTAAGAAGCGATAAGCACTACTGTTATTTGCATATCCGATGAAAATACAATCTACAGTCTTAGGCCCAATCTTGACATGTTTTGGCTTGGGCACTTCGACCTTTGCCAAACAACCACACACCTTTAAATATTTATAGGTGGGTTTCTTTTCTTTCCATGATTCATATGGAGTTTTATCCTTACCATTATGTGGGACTCTATTAAGAATCGTATTAGCGGTAAGGACGGCTTCTCCCCACATGTTTTGGGGAAGACCGGAGTTAATGAGCAAGGCATTCATCATTTCCTTCAATGTGCGGTTCTTGCGTTTCGCAACACCGTTCGACTAAGGTGAGTATGGAGCCGTCGTTTGATGAACGATGCCCGATTTGGCACAATATTCCTCAAACGGCGCTACGTATTCTTCCCCTCTATCGCTATGAATGGATTTAATCTGCATGCTAAGTTGGTTTTCAACTTCTGCTTTGTAATGTCGGAACGCTTCAAAGGCTTCATCTTTACTTTTCAACAAGTAAAGGTAACAATACTTTGTGCTATCATCAATGAATATCACAAAGTACTTGTTCCCTCCCCTAGTTTGTGCAAACTTCAAATCATATATATCTGTGTGAATAAGTTCTAGAGGAGCGGTATTCCTTTCGACGGATCGAAAATGAAGCTTTGTGAGTTTTGCCTCTACGCATACCTCACACTTATATTGAGGGTTTATGTCGATATACGGCAACAACTCCAATTTAACCAACATTTGGATGGACTTGTAGTTAACATGTCCTAATCTATGATGCCATAAATTAGATGACTTAAGCAAGTAAGACGAAGCTTCATTATTATTGCTTGCACGTATTACAGACATGGCGTTAACTTTGAAAAGGCCTTCACAGATGAAGCCTCTCCCCATAAAAGTGCCATAATTAGTGATTACAAATTTATTGGACTCAAATACTAGCCTAAAACCAGCATTAACCAATAAATGACCTGAAATTTAATTTCTCATAATCTCAGGGACATGCATCACCTCCTTCAGACTGAGCTCCTTTCCATAAGTCATCTTCAGGACTACCTTTCCTATCCCCAGCACGTCAAAGGAAGCGTTGTTATCCATAAACAGTTTCTTGTTAGTAACTGGTGTATAAGTGGAAAAGGCATCTCTATTGGAACAGATGTGTCTGGTAGCACCCGTGTCCATCCATCATTGCATGTGATTCTCAATAAGGTTTGCTTCAAGCACCACCGCTGAGAACTCCTCAATCATGTCATCCAGAAGCCTGTCATTAACGATGTTAGCCTGAGTCTTGCCTTTGGCCTTGACCTTCTCTTGCGACAGTCCTTGATCATGTGACCAAGTTTCCCACAGTGGTGACAATTTCCTTTGAACTTCTCCACCGCTTGGGTTTTGCCGTCTTTCTGAAACTTGCGCTTCTTGCTTGGGTTCCCTTTGGCATCAACCAGATTTGCCTTTGCCTCAGCGGGTTGTTTTCCCCTAGGCAAGGCCTTCTTATTATCTTCCTGAATCTGGAGTTTGATAATAAGTTCTTCAAATGTCATCTCATTTGTCTTGAGTTTTAAGTAACTCATTCCACGAGGGAGGTAACTTTTTAATCAGTGATGCAACCAAAAATTGCTCATTTGGTTTCATACCTTCCAAATTCAGGTGATGTAGAATCATTTGGAATTCCTGGACTTGGGACATCACTGTTTTACTATCCACTATTTGAAATTTCAGGAATTTCCCAACAATGAATTTCTTTGTATCAGCATCTTGTGCGTTGTACTTCTTCTGCAGCTTCTCCCATAACTCTTTGGCGGTGCCTACAGTGCACTACACCGTGTAGAGTGGGTCTAACAGATAGTTCAAAATATAGTTCTTACACATGAAATCACTATGACTCAATGCATCAAGAACCATCTGCATGCCATTAATGACATGGATACCTTAGCCCTCTTCAGCCGTTTCAGTAGGCGAAGGGTCCACTTCATCTCCAGCTTGTGGATGATCTTCTGTCAGGAAACAAGTCATTGCCATAACAGTCAGATAAAAATAGCATCTTCTGCTGCCATCTCTTGAAGTTTGAGCCCATGACCTTTTCTGGGCGTTCATGGTGGAATCCAGCGGGTGGAGGAACCGTAATGTTCCCTTGAGCAGCAGGAAAGGCGTTGGATGAACCTTGAGCAGTATTGAAGGCATTAGGTGTGCCTTGAGCAGCAGTGGGGAAGGCAGATGGGTTGCCTTGAGTAGTAGCAGCAGCAGAATAAGAAGTGAGTTGTTCTTTTCCAATCATCTTTCTAAGCACTTACAACAATCTTGTCTTAAAATTGTGGGATACAAAAATTGCAGGAAACGTGAAGTAAGTAAATATTATAAATTGCTAGAAAGGATAAACTAAAGATTACAATAAAACTGGAATCAAGAACGTAACAAACTGCTTTGTGATTTGATGAGTCGAGTGATGTCACTCTGTCTTTAAGACAAGATTGCCCCGTATATATCCTCTTACGTTGTCGGGCAATAGTCTCCCAAGATACAACATCAACTTAACAAATGAGCAAAGGAAACTCAAGTGTTACTCTTGAAGAACTTTGAGTATAGTAAACTTGCTAGAGAAGAAGAAGAAGAAGAAGATTTTAGAAAAATTCTCTAAGTGTTTTCTTGCTTGTGTTAAACAATTGAGCCAAATACCTCAATTTATAGTGTAAGGAGATGACCCCTCAACTATACAACTAATGGCCTTCAATAGCCAATGTAATGACACTTATTGAGGGGTCACATTCAGCCAAATAATGGATGAATTCATGTGCCAAGTAATGGAGATTTAATGCTCCAAAACCACCCCAAAGGTCAGAACTTTTCAACTTCCCGTCTCAGCATTCTGCCTCCGAAGCGCCGCGACTATGTGAATTAGCGTCGCGGCGCTCCGGCTCCGACGGAATTGCGCCGCGACCCTTCACGGCTCCGTGGTGATTTACGACTCGTTTCATCTTACACTTCGTACACTTCTTCCTTCGTTTACCAACGTGGAATACTTTGTCATTTTGCCAATAACCGTCCATCATTCAATGTCTCAAACGTATTACATACGTACCAATATCTCTTTCACTAATGAAATTTGCGATACTTGACAACGTGTGTGGAAACGACGTTTCCGACGTGCGGAGCCCCAATTGTTTGAGTCATAAATAATGGGATATACTTAATTTCACATTAGTAAATTTTCAACACCATTCACTATTACTAATTCACGTCTAATATGATTGTTTACTACAATGCATTTTTCTCATATATGGACATAAAAAATTGGCATTAACCCGTTTAATGAAAGATTTACAAATAATGACATAATATATGATGACTACAGCAATCATTAAGTGCTTAAATAGGTGCCTAAATTAAGTTGTAGAAGGTAATAACTCATAAATACAGCTTTTGAGGAATAAATTTTTTATCCCAAAAAAATTTAAAACTTAGCCAAATTATAAGTCACGAAATTAAAATATAGAAATATATACAAAGATAACTTAATCTAAATATATATGTTTCAAATAGCTTCACAAGCAAAAAAAATATTTTACTATTTACTTTGGAATTTTAAGTCATTTGAAAGAAGTAATTGAGTTCCAATGAAAAAAGAATTTCATCCTGGACAATTTTATTCAATACAACATAAAGTCGATCAATTGGTATATATCTATTAACTTATAAATCTTTTTTATAAAATATAAACTTATGAGTCAAGTTTTATATTTAAAAAAAAATTGAATTCAGGATTTGCAATTCCAAATCACACTTTTTTGGATGATTTGGAATTCCAAATCATGACATGAAGTTAAAATTATATCAAAATTACATAAGCAAACAGTGATTTGAAATCGCTTGACCAAACACCTACTAAGTGGAAGATCTTATCAATCATAGGTGTTTCCCGATAGATTTGACCATAAATTAGGGTTAGAACATCATATGCATGACTCATGAGCAATATTAGGCAAACAGTATCAACACTCTTATTTAAGCCATACATCTTTAGGAAATATATCAACTTTATTTAGAATTTAATACCCAAAAAGAAAAGGAAGTCCTCTTAGGGCAATTTGAGCTTGAGTCAATAAAGATTGAGCACTAGCTTCATTGCGTGCTTTTTGTGTCCCATAATTGAGGTTAAGGATTGTTGGAAATTTGCCTTTGGTGGGAGTTGCGACCGACCAACTTTAACGGCTTAAACACTAGTGTTACGCATGTTGGAGAATCCGGTTCTTCACACATGCATGATCTACTAAGTACGTAGATAACCGTAGGGCCAAGAATCGTCAAATTTCATTGAGAAATGAAAGAGATATTGGTCCACGAAGTGAGGTGTTTGAAGCATGGAAAAGTGTGGTTTGGGATCAATTCTCCCTCAACGGTGGAGGAAGAAAGAATTGTTGTGTTTATAAGACTCAAAATTGGTTTGGGGTTTGGGACTCCTAGGGGTATCTCATGTGTTTAAAGGAGGGAGGACCTAGATGTGCTTCGGTTCGAGGAAAGCTCACACGCGCGCCGCCGCCGCCCGTCCGGTTCTCGGGTTCACGGGTCACAGGCTATGCTTCTTCTTATATTATCTTTTTGGGCCAGAGAACTTTGCCAGATGTACAGTTTGATACCAGAAGTTTCATATGTATAGTTTGGACTATAATTCTTTCATATGTACAGTTTAGTCCCTGAAGTTTCCAGAAAGTCAGAATTGGGCAGAGAGATCAGAAACGCCACAGCACTCAATTCAGCCATTTATTTTGGCTGAATTACTCCTCCTATAATGGTCAATCCGTTGCACATCTTCACCATTTATTTTGGTGGTATTACTACCTCCATAATGGCCATTACTTGGCCAGTAATGACACTTATGGAGGCAGTTCTTCAGCCCCTCCTTCTACTATATAAAGACCCCATTGTCACCATTGTTAAGCACACTCTACACTAGACGAAAAACAGAAAACATAATTCTTCTTCCTATAATCTTCCAAGCATCATTTCGTTACTCAAAATACTTCACGGTAGCACTTGAGTTTCTTTTGCTCAATTATTCCATTGCTGTTTTATCTTGGGAGACAATTGTCCAGGACGTATAAATGATACATATGAGGCAATATTATCTTAAAGACAGAGTGCCACACTCAACTTAACATATACAAAAACAGTTCCAGTTTCTTGTTCAACATCATTGTAATTTCAGTTTGTTGTTGAATTGTAATTTCCGTTTCCTGCACATTTATATCCAACGAGTTTAAGACAATATTTGCTTACTGTAACTGTTGTAACATGGCTGGAAATATGAATGATGTTGCTGCTACTGTTGCTGCCTCTCAAGGCAACGTTGTTGCCTTCCCGCTACTGTCGCTACTGGCCAAGGAAGCAACTCTGCTGCCTTCACTGCTGCTGTTGCTACTGTTCAAGGCAGTAACTCCGCTACCTTCCCGACTGCTGGTGTTCCACCCTCTGCCTCACACCACCATGATCGCCCTGAAAAATTCATGGGATCAGAATTTAAGAGATGGCAGCAAAAGATGTTGTTCTACTTAATTGTAATGGGCATGGCCCAGTTCCTAACGGAAGATCCTCCACGAGCTGGAGATGAAATGGACTCTTCGCCTGCTGAAACGGGTGAAGGGGGCCTTGGTATCCATGTCGTTAACGGCATGAAGATAGTTCTTGATGCGTGGAATCATAGCGATTTCATGTGTAAGAATTACATACTGAACTGCTTGGCAGACCCTCTCTACACGGTCTATTGCACCGTTGGCACTGCCAAAGAGCTGTGGGAAAAACTGCAAAAGAAGTACAACACACAAGATGAGGGTACTAAGAAGTTCATCGTTGGGAAATTTCTAAAATTCCAAATGGTGGATAGTAAGACATTGATGTCCCAAGTCCAAGAATTCCAAATGATTTTACATCACCTGAATTTGGAAGGAATAAAACCAAACGAGCAGTTTTTGATTGCATCGCTGATTGACAAGTTACCTCCTTCATGGAATGAGTTTATGAGTTACTTAAAACTCAAGACAAAGGAGATGACCTTTGAAGAGCTTATTATCAAATTGCAAATCCAGGAAGATAATAAGAAGACCTTGCCAAGGGGTAGACAACCTGCTGAGGCAAAGGCGAATCTGGCTGAGGCCAAAGGGAACTCAAGCAAGAAGCGGAAGTTTCAGAAAGATGGCAAGGCCCCCGCAGCGGAGATGTTCAGAGGTAACTGTCACCATTGTGGGAAACCTGGTCATAGGATCAAGAAATGCCGCAAGCTCAAGACTGAGCAACAACAGAAAGCCAAGTCTAAAGGCAAGGCGCAAGCAAACGTCGTCAAGGACACGCTCCTGGATGATATGATCGAGGAATTCTCTGCAGTGGTGCTAGAAGCCAACTTGGTTGAGAATCCGATGCAGTGGTGGATGGACACAGGTGCAACCAGACACATCTGTTCCAACAAAGATGCCTTCTCCACGTACACACCGGTCACCGACAAGAAGCTGTTCATGGGCAACAACGCTTCCTCTGACGTGCTGGGGGTAGGAAAGGTGGTCCTGAAGATGACTTCCGGCAAGGAACTCACTCTAAAGGAAGTGATGCACGTCCCAGAGATTAGAAGAAATTTAATTTCTGAACCTTTATTGGTTAATGCTGGTTTTAGGCTAGTGTTTGAATCCAATAAGTTTGTACTCACTAAGAATGACACTTTTGTGGGGAGAGGCGTCATCTGTGAAGGCCTCTTCAAAGTGAATGTCATGTCTGTAATGCGTCCAAGTAATAAAGTTGAACCTTCTTCTTATTTGCTTGAGTCTTCTAATTTATGGCATCATAGATTAGGACACGTTAACTACAAGTCTATCCAAAGGCTGGTAAAGATGGAGTTGTTGCCGTCTATCGACGTAAACCCTCAACACAAGTGTGAGGTATGCGTAGAGGCAAAACTCACCAAGCTTCATTTTCGATCCGTCGAAAGGAATAACGCTCCTTTAGAACTTATTCACACAGATATATGTGATTTGAAGTTCGCACAAACTAGAGGGGGAGACAAGTACTTTGTTACATTCATTGATGATAGCACAAGGTATTGTTACCTTTACTTGTTGAAAAGTAAGGATGAAGCGTTCCGACGTTACAAAGCAGAAGTTGAGAACCAACTAAGCCTACAGATTAAATCCATTCGTAGCGATAGAGGGGGAGAATACGTAGCGCCTTTTGAGGAATACTGTGCCCAAGAAGTCATTGTTCATCAAACGACGACTCTATACTCACCTCAATCAAACGGTGTGGCAGAACGTAAAAACCGCACATTAAAGGAAATGATGAATGTCATGCTTATCAATTCCGGTCTTCCCCAAAACATGTGGGGAGAAGTCGTCCTTATCGCTAATACGATTCTTAATAGAGTCCCACATAAGGGTAAGGACAAAAATCCATATGAATCATGGAAGGGAAAGAAACCAACCTACAAATATTTTAAGGTGTGGGGTTGTTTGGCAAAGGTTGAAGTACCCAAGCCAAAAAAGGTCAAGATTGGGCCTAAGACTGTAGATTGCATATTCATCGGATATGCAAATAACAGTAGTGCTTATCGCTTCTTAGTGCATAAGTCAGATATTCCAGATATCCACCAGGGTACAATCATGGAATCAAGGAATGCTCTATTCTTTGAAGGTACCTTTCCTAGAAAGGAAAAAGACATAACCTCTCGCAAACGAAGTTATGCACAAAGCTCTCAAGAACCAGGAGTCGTTGACGACCCGGATCTAGATGATTCAGATCTAGCGGATCTCGAGGTGGCTGAACATCCGGAATATAGTGTTCAAGATTCTCAGAACTTGGAGACTCTAGAGATGGATCTAAGGCGAAGTAAAAGGACTAGGAAGGATAAATCCTTCGGTCCTGACTTTGTAGCTTATATGGTTAATTATGAACCAAGGACAATTGCTAAGGCGTTGTCAACTCCAGAAGCACCGCTCAGGAAAGAAGCTATTGAGAGTGAAATAGGCTCCATTCTGCATAACCATACTTGGGAGTTGGTTGATCTTCCTCCGGGAAATAAACTGTTGGGTTGTAAATGGATACTCAAACGGAAATACAAAGCAGATGGGTCTATAGACAAGTACAAGGCCAGGTTGGTAGTCAAGGGCTATCGGTAGACAGAAGGCTTTGACTACTTTGACACATACTCTCCGATATCCCGGATGACATCCATACGGGTATTCATTGTGATCGCAGCTTTGCGTGACCTTGGGATACACCAAATGGATGTCAAGAGAGTCTTCCTAAACGGTAATTTGGAAGAAGAAATTTATATGGACCAACCTGAGGGGTATGTGGTTCAAGGGCAAGAGAAGAAAGTCTGTCGACTTGTCAAATCTCTGTACGGGCTGAAACAAGCCCCGAAGCAATGACACGAAAAAATTGATAGTACTCTACTATCGAAGGGTTTCACCATTAATGAGTGTGATAAATGTGTCTACACGAAAGGTAACTCTGACTCATTTGTTATGATATGTCTGTATGTAGACGACATGTTGATCACATGAAGCAGTCCTAGGGTAATCCTAGAGACTAAGAACATGTTGAAACAATGCTTCGACATGAAAGATATGGGTATCGCAGATGTCATCTTAGGGATTAAAATCTCTAAGACGTCTGACGGACTGGTCTTATCTCAGTCTCACTACATCGAGGATGTGTTGAGAAAGTTCGAGATGTTAGACAGTTCACCGATAAAGTCACCAATGGATACAAATCAAAAGCTTGATAAAAATCTTAGTGCACCTGTATACCAGGAGCGATATGCACATGTGATCGATAGTTTGATGTATATAACAAACTTCACCCGACATGATATTGCTTATGCAGTCAATAAGTTGGCTAGGTTCACCCGTAATCCGAGTGATAATCACTGGAAGGCGTTGAATCGGGTATTACAATACCTGAAATACACGTTAAAATTCGGGTTACACTATTCAAGATATCCAATTTGTACTAGAGGGGTACGGTGATGCAAAGCGGATATACGATATAGAGAACACCAAGTTCACCGGTGGGTATGTATTTACAATTGGTGGTGGAGCGTGTCTTGGAAATCCTCTAAGCAAACTTGCATCGCCCGATCCACGATGGAATCGGAGTTTATCGCTTTAGACAAAGCGGGGAGAAGAAGGCCGAGTGGCTTCATGACTTCTTAGAGGATGTTTCGTGTTGGAACAAACCCGTACCTTCGGTAATGATCCACTGCGACAGTCAGTCGGCTCTAGGAAGGGCACGAAATGCTATGTACAACGGTAAGTCTCGTCATATTCGACGGAGGCATAAGACCGTTAGGCAACTGATCACCACGGGTATAATATCCATTGATTACATTAAGTCAAAGGATAATATAGCAGACCCATTGACAAAGGGCTTACCCAAGTATCAGATGGCTTGCCTGTCTAGGGGAATGGGCTTAAAACCCAAAATATAAAGGATCAATACAGTGGTAACCCAACCTTACTAATTGGAGATCCCAGTAATTCGGTTCAATGGGAAAACTAAGTTGTAAAGGTTCAGTTGATCGCTTCGGTGGAAGCATGAGCACTTCAGATAGTGATTTCTGTAAAGAAACACCAAATCCAAAGTCGTTCCCGCGATAGACGTTAAGTGCTATCTACAGTATGGGTAAAGGTTAAGTTTTCAAAACCTTTAATGATCCTTAACAGTTGAGGTTGGGTTTTGGGAAACTTTTAATGGTTCATAACACTTGTGAAGTGAGGTATAGCATGATACCTTGTAGGAGACCACTTTTTTAAGTGCGAGGACGAGCCGCCTCAAATGAACGCACTTAAGAATCCAAGAAGTTGTCCATGGCCAAAACGGACAAAACATTACGAAGAAGAGAGTAAGGGAATTTGTTGTGTTGATACTATTGACTTGGCTTACACTAAACACTGACGGTTCAAGACATCACGTTCACCGCGCAGTAAGTAAGTCCGATGGTATTTAACTATGGAAGGTTCAAAGCTGAAGCTACCTCTCCTTATGCAAATCGGTCCGCTGAAATATTGCTGGAAATGAAAAAGCACCATGTGAGTGCGCCAAAATCTCTTTCAAGAGGGGATTGTTGAAAATTTTCCTTTGGCGGGAGTTGCGACCGACCAAATTTAACGGCTTAAACACTAGTGTTACGCATGTTGGAGAATCCGGTTCTTCACACATGTATGATCTACTAAGTACGTAGATAACCGTAGGGCCAAGAATCGTCAAATTTCGTTGAGAAATGAAAGAGATATTGGTCCACGAAGTGAGGTGTTTGAAGCATGTAAAAGTGTGGTTTGGGATCAATTCTCCCTCATCGGTGGAGGAAGAAAGAATTGTTGTGTTTAAAAGACTCAAAATTGGTTTGGGGTTTGGGACCCCAAGGGGTATCCCATGTGTTTAAAGGAGGGAGGACCTAGATGTGCTTCAGTTCGAGGAAAGCCCACACGTGCGTCGCCGCTGCCCGCCCGTCCGGTTCAGGGTTCTCGGGTTCTCGGGTCACGGGCTGTGCTTCTTCTGATTTTATCTTTTTTGGCCAGAGAACTTTGCCAGAATTGGTCCCTGAAGTTTCAAGATGTACAGTTTGGACCATAAGAAATATTTACAGTTTGGTCCCTAAAGTTTTCAGAAAGTCAGAATTGGGCAGAGAGATCAGAAACGCCACAACACTCAATTCAACCATTTATTTTGGCTGAATTACTCCTCCTATAATGGTCAATCCGTTGCACATCTTCACCATTTATTTTGGTGGTATTACTACCTCCATAATGGCCATTACTTGGCTAGTAATGGCACTTATGGATGCAGTTCTTCAGCCCCTCCTTCTACTATATAAAGACCTCATTGTCACCATTGTTGAGCACACGTACTAGACGAAAAACAGAAAATAGAATTCTTCTTCCTACAATCTTCCAAGCATCATTTCGTTACTCAAAATTCTTCACGGTAGCACTTGAGTTTTCTTTGCTCAATTGTTCCATTGCTGTTTTATCTTGGGAGACAATTATCCAGGACGTATAAAGGATACATACGGGGCAATATTGTCTTAAAGACAGAGTGCCACTCGACTCAGCATATACAAAAACAGTTCCAGTTTCTTGTTCAACATCATTGTAATTTCAGTTTGTTGTTGAATTGTAATTTCCGTTTCCTGCACCTTTATATCCAACAAAAAATTCAAATTCCATGCATAGCATCTCATTTCCCGTTCTCCTCCCTCGTGTAATTTTTTTGTTTTATTGGAAAGAAAAAAAGTTTGACGCAGTATTACACCGGGGGGGGGGGGGCTTGAGGTGAACTCCAACTCTGCATTTTAAAATGTGCGTATAGTTTGTTTTGGCCAAGAAATTAAATCAGCTTATTTTAAAAAGTGTTTCTCAAAAAAATAATTTTAGTGGAAAGTAATTTATTTTTGATGTATTAATTTTAAAAATACTTTTGAGCAATAGTTAGTGTTTAGTCAAACTTTTAAAATGTACTTCTAAGTATATTTCTTCGAAAGTGTTTTTCGAGAAAAAATATCTTTTTAGCTTCTGGAAAACAACTTATACTATTCACGAAAATTACTTATTTTCACCCAAAAGCTTAACTAAACACCTCACTTTTTCAAAATAATCACTTTTTGAAAAAAATAAGCATTTATGCTCTCCCAAAACCTTGGTCAAAGCTAATTGAATAAATGGAGAAGACTGAAAATTAACTGATTAATGAGTAGAGTTTCACCTTTTTTTTTCCCCTCTACTATTTATTATTCCGTATGTTTTAAAATATTTGTCTGATTTACATGTAATTTTAAAAAGTAAAGAAAACTTTTGAATCTTATGATTGTTAATTAAAGATATATAAAATATATCAAAATATTTTTTAATCTGGTCAAGTATCAAACATGTCGTATGAAAAGTTAAAATAAAAATATTATCAAAAAAAGAAAAAAACATTCTTTTTAACCTGATAAAAAAAAATTAAGACAACCATTTTAAAGTGGAGGAATTACTAGAACAGTATTATTTTTCAACCCCACGATTCAAATTGATATATTTTGACAATGAACTGTTCATTGTGGGGACCACCACCCCAGAAACTGAACAGAACCCGACTCCTAAGCCTCACGTTCCCACGCTGTAAGGGCAGAGGAGTGCCAGGTTTTCCCCACTCTATCGTGTATGTCACTACCCACCAAAATATGCATTGGTTATTGCGAACTAAGCGCTAACTACATCCAAAAAAAATAGAGGAAAAATACAAATACTGGACACAAAATCAAAACTAAATAAAAAAAATGTTCAAAACATACTATAATTACTATTCACACTTAAATTATTAATTATTCTTTTTTCTATCTGAATCATCATCACTTGTGTATTAAAAATACATATAGTTAAATAGTTTAAGTAGAGAAACAGTTGGCTTATTCCGCTTTAAAGTATATTTTAATACACAATACACAATAATAACAGTTTAGGTAAAAAAATAAAAATTTAATATTAAAGTATATTGTAATATATAAACTATGATAATTCAAGAAATAAAACTGTTAATAATAGTTAAAGTGTAAAATTCATAAAAATAAAATAAAAATTAAGATGTGAAACTCGTGAAATAAAAAAAAAATCCGTTTATCATGCTTTGTTTTGAGCCAAACAACCGCTCTAAACTACCTTTTCCGGATTACATGTTTTGAAATTTTACTAAATATGTATTGTTATTTCTATGTAAATAAAACAATAAAGAAATCACACAAAACCCTAGAATACTCTCTTTATCTTTTTGCTTTTAACAAAATTTCAATATACTTTCCCTCCTAAGTGTGGTTTCCTCCATGAAATGGGAAATGGAGGTGTATGAAATCGAAGCTGTCCTCGAGAAAATATGTGATTTACACGATAAGCTTAGCGATGCTATTCACTCCGTTTCTCGAACTCATTTCCTCAATTCCGTCAAGTCTCGTAGTAAGTCTGACGACTTCTACAATCACCGTTCTAAGAAGAAAAACGACCTAAATTCCGATAGCAATGGAGATCCGGTAAAGGCTGGTTATGTTTTCGTTAAGGAGTTCCGTGTTGATGATGATGAGTCTGCTGTTCATGAGGCTAAGAGTCTTAATGCTATTCGGACTGCTCTTGAACACCTTGAGGACCAGCTCGAGTTCTTCCATGTAATTTCTCGTTTTTTTTGTTTTTTTTTTTGTCTATTGTGATAATTTATTCTGGATTATATAGTTTTTTCAGAGTTTCTGGTTATTGTTATTTATTTGATTCAATTTTGGCTGAATTGAATTACACACGTTGTTTGTGAAGGAAGAAATTATCGAATGTTGTGCCGTGCCTTAGATTTGAATTTTTGTGATATTTAGAGGATTATGTTGCAATTAATGTGGCTTGCATAGTTCGATGAAACGTTCTAATATACTTATTCGTGTTAGCTGAGTAGCTGCTTGATGTTTCCAGCATATTATTAGTATTGTTTAGTTGATTTAATTTTGGCTGAACGGAATTACTCGGCGTTGTGTGAAAAAAAAAGAAGAAAATTATCAACGATGTGCTATGCCTTAGATTTGATGTTTTGAGACACTAGTAGAGTATTATGCTGCAATTAGTGTGGTAGCATGTTTCCAACATATTATTATTATTATTATTATTTGGTTGATTCGATTTTGGCTGACGACGTTGTTTGTCAAGGAAGTAATTATCGAATGTTGTGCTATGCCTTATATTTGAAGTTTTGTGATATTAAAGAATTATGTTGCAATTAACGTGGCTTGCATAGTTTGAGGAAACGTCATAATATAATCCTTCTGTGTTAGCTGAGTAGCTGCTTAGCATGTTTCCAGCATATTATTATGTTTAGTTGATTCAATTTTGGCTTAACGGAATTACCTGACGTTTGTGAATAAAAGGAAAATTATCAATGTTGTGCCATGCCTTAGATTTGGAGCTTTGGGATACTAGAGTATTATGCTGCAATTAATGTGGGTTGAACTGTTTGATGAAACAGTCATAATAAAATCCTTTGTGTTAGCCGAGTAGCTGATTAGCATGTTTCCAGCATATTATTGCATATATGCTAGTACATCTTATTTATCCCCATGCAGCAGAACTGCAGTAATTGCAAGAGGCAAAGGCAGGAATGGGGATGCGAAAAGAAAAGAAAACACAAAACAGTGTATTTGTTTTGTTTTCATACTTCAAATTAAACAGTATATTTTCGCATACTGATATTGCTGTTATCTAATTTTAAAATTCCATGTTGTCCACTGTCGAGGAAGTACTGCAAAGAGCTTGTGGATTTGATACTGCGACATGCAATTTATAAGATGGTATCCTACACTTTTTTTTGCCAAAACATAGAAACAGGAGTCTTTGACAGCTTGGTTTTTGTTAGGTGCTCATAGAGAAAAGTTTGATACTATACTTGGTAGTACTTTTTAATTTTTTTTTTTTGAACTCCTTCGACAATGCTATGTAGGATAGCCAGATGATTGCAGTTCTCTGTTTAAGTTGTTACTGGCATTTGTTATACAAAAATATAAATAAAATTGCTAGTGGCATTTATTTTACCCTGCATATTAAACAACTCTCGTTGTCGAAAATGGATAAGAGTATGGTTATAAACTTGTTGGATTTACTGTATGCATCTCTGATAGCGTATGTTCATTGAGGTTGGTATCAATTATGTTCGTTGTAGTGGGTATCAAATATCTTTTGATGTTTAGTGAACAAAATATTAAGGTGTACATGTGCATAAAAAAGTTGTATCCAGCATTAATGGTCGTGTAAAACTTTACTATGAAAAATTGATATTGATAGGATGGTTAGCAATAAAATGGAAGAACAACTAGGAGTAGAGGGGATGGCCAATCATATGGTAACTGCCTTGGACTGCTCTCTTTCGGTTTTACCAAATAGATAAACCTACTTCTTAAATTCAACAAGAAGCTTTCTGCGTGCAACTGTGTCCTCAAGAATAGATCAGAAGACGCTGAAGCAGATTCTAGCGCTAGTAGACAGCTAGAAACAAAGCAGGTTCTAGAGAAGCAACAATAAGGCAAAACCACCACCAAAGGCTGCAGCACTTTCAACTTTGGCCTCTGCAAGTGTATGGGCACCCAAAATGAGACGACTAGTGACCGTTGTAGTCACAATCTTCCATGGACCAAGAGGTGAAGCTAACATATTTGATAGTACTAAGAAAGAGAGTGAGAGTGCTCTAGTGACTTAGCCACCAGAGCTTAGAAAAAGTTGATTTCACCATTTTTAGGATATGTTTTGCACATAGTTGTGTATAATTTATTGGTACTAGAAATTTTTGGTTCGTTTTTCCCCTCCTTTTTTGGATGAAGACCGTGGCGGTCAGATGTGCTTGCGTACCTCGACTATTCCTCCCGTTACCTGCTAACTCCCATCAACGCAGTTATTTGGTAACTTCTCCCACCGAGGATTAGACAGATGGGAAGAAATCACCTAGTGGTGCTTTAATCCCTCTGGGATTTGAACCTGAGACCTTAGGGTTCTGCTCCCACTTCATTGACCGCTAGTTCACACGCTTGCGTTAGTGGTTTTGGTTCTTGTTCTTTTATTATTGAGACCTCAAGAAAAGATTGAAGTAATTAAAGTTCCAAATGAGGCATGTTTCCAAAATATCCAAACCAAAAGTACCAGGAAATTTTGGATTTCATTTTGCTATATGAATTAGAAAGGCGGGACTAAGAAACCTTAGGAAATACATATGCCAATGTGTTAGAAGTTTATTATTCATAATTCAAGGGTCATCCAAATATGACTAACAACCAAAGTAAGGGAAGAAAGCACAATTACAATTGAGGAGGCTTCGAGGAAACAAAAGATCATAGTGCAACACCTAAGGATGTGGCCTACTAATCAACGGAGTGGGTGCGGACCTTGGAGACAAGGGTTCAAATCCCAGCATTAACTAAAAAACACTAGATGGCTTCTCATTTGCTTAAGCCTTAGTGGGCAAAGTCACTTGATACCTGTGTTGGTGGGAGGTTGCAGGTAACCGTGGAATAGTCGAGGTGTGCGCAAGCTGGCTCGGGCACCACCATTATCCACAAAAAAGATAGAAAAAGACCAAAGTATAATGGTTAAAAGAGCCAACCAATTCTAATATTAATTCTATCATCAACTTATCCTAACAAAACATTAAATCCGTCATCAATGAGTAATTCTAGGATTGCAACAAAATCAGGAATATTACCCATGTATCAGTCATTACAATAAGAAATGTCCACTTTCAGCGCAATATTTTTCACTGATCTCAAATTTTTTCGGGCTGGAACTTTGCTTCATGAGAAGTCTACCATTTATAAACTCAGATATATTTTAAATGGCTGCTAAAAAATGTTCATAAATTTCACCATGAAAATTATCCCGGCTATTCCCTGTCAACGTGCTACATATGCATCTCAACCTAGAGACGATGCCAATTTTCTAGTTGAATTGCTAGGACATTTCTGTTCAACACAGGTAAACTTAGGGACATTCGCCTTTGATAACTGCTATGGTTTTTGTATTTCGTTGGCCATGTGGAGTCATGTTACCCGATGCATAAGACCAACTTTTCTTGCTAGTCAGTTTTGTAAGAGTTGGAATAATTGTGGTGAATGCAATCTGTATCTTCTTCATTGTATTGTTTGAAGTGGTTCATCATGTGTTAGAGCGGTTTTCTCTCTCTTTTGAGTTGTGCGGTGCTCGGGCAGGCGCTGCGATAGCGTGCAAGTAGAGTAAATTACTGTCTAACAGAATCAAGAGAACCAATTAAAGAGAAAGTTGAAAAGCAATTAGGAATGGTACAGAGATGTGGTTGGCAAGGACAAGTAGTCGGTTGAGCTTACATTGATAATCATAAGAGTATGTATAAGGTAGAAGAAACCTCAAGTTTGATCTATGAGGATGTAAATGGATAGATCCTGTCATTTAACTGTTTCTGGGATCCGCTTCTTTATTGCTGAATATATTGTTCATGAAGCATTCACATAGTGATATCTTAGTTAGCACTTTTTCTCTCTATAAAAGTATGACTGCGCAGTTTGTTTGACTTTAAATTTTATATTGTGCCCAACATATAATTAACCTCCTACTTACTTTTTCTTCTTCTTTTTGGTTGCATTTGTACCAGACCGTGCAAAATCAGCAACGTGCAGAAAGGGATGCTGCACTTGCTCGCTTAGAGCAAAGCCGAATTATACTTGCAATGCGATTGGCTGAACATCAGGGAAAGAAATATAAATTCATTGAAGAAGCTCAATCTTTGGTGGGAGATGTTCGTAATGCCAGTCAGTTTGTTTCCCCTGAAAATATTTATGGTCCTGCTACAAGCCCTCCAGGTGAGAATTTAACGGCGCAGAAGAGGAAGAGATCAAATGCTCTAGTCAATATACTCTTTTCCAGTTTTAATTTCATTAGGAAGTCTCTTAGAGTGGATGAAGTGGGTGGAATTTTGGGGAATGCAGCCTTGGTTGCAATCAGCATGCTTGCACTGATGCACCTGCAGCAAGTTGGTAGCAAGGAAAAATACCTTTTGGACCTCCCATTAGGACAAGATGTTGGCTTCAACAGAAACATGAGAAAAATCTCTCAGCCTGAGGGGTCACCTTTCGGTCTAAATTTGGATGTGCTGTCAGCCAGGGGCTGAAACGTAAAATATAGTTGGTATGGTGAGAATTACTGCTTCCACTTGGCTGCTGAAGTTTTGTTGATTGATGGGGGAGAGCTTTTGTTTCTCAAGGTTGTTAAATGCTTAGTTGTGTAAAACCAAATTTTAGATCTATTAAAGCATATAAGATGTGAGTTTGTCTTCAGTGGTGCCGTTGTCCTAATTTCCGAAAAGGTGGAGTCCTATGTGTATTAGATAGAATTTCAACTGTTTTAATGGAGTATAAATTTGTATATATCTCTGAAAAAAGTTAACAAATGACGGATTTTTTCCGCAACAGAGTGGCAAGAAGGGGACATATTGACCAAATATGTTTTTGCTATCTTTGATGTTGTAAAGAGCGACAGCTACATTTCTTTGGAACATTATGCCAGTTTTACACCATAGTGTATTATGTATATGTATGTTACAGCGTGACGTTCAACAAATTTGACTAGTTTGCCAATAAGCATGTCATTCTTCTTCTAAAGGCAGTATGCACAATGTTGTGTATTAGCATTTAAAAGATGATTAAACATGCACGGGCAAGCGAATGCTAATCGTCAAATGTTTGAAGAAAACTGAAATGAGATGATACATTTTGAAGTTTAGGTTAAATTGCGTTGGTACAATTGAAGTCTGCTGTGGATAAAGGTGTTATATTTATGGGTCGAGAACCAAAATAATGTGAAGAAAAATAGCTATAATGCTAACATCCCACATTAAAGAGCTTTAGCCGAGTTCTTATTTTTATTTTTTAGAGAGAAGTACATAAAGCATGTAAAATGCAAACTAGTTTTAGGAGTTTCGTAACATCATGACCATAATAAACTTGAAAGTTTAGTACATCTTGCTATCTAAATTGCAATAGAAGTTCATAACTAGAAATGAATTGAAGACCGTCCGCACCTGCCTAGTTTTTGATACTTTCAATATGAATTTCAGTTTGTTTAATTAACTTGATCCTATATCTTAGTGCAGTGTTTTTTTTTTGGTTAAGGGTCAAATATACCGCTATACTTACTTTTATTGTCTAACTTTATCCTCCATTAGCGTAGTGCACAAGAATTCCCCTTCCGTCTATAAACTTTTTATTCCTGCCCTCAATTAGATGGAAAAACCCCAATTCGCTCAAATTGACCCGATTTAATAAAAAAAACAATCCCCAATTGATAACCCACCCAGACCCACAGAATAAACGCAGCACCTACCCCAATATTATACCCCTCTTCGACCCTTTTCCCTATTTCATAGGTATTCAGCCACATAAGAGAAGAATTTTTTGGGCATCAAAGAATGCACAAAAATGATTTTTGCTAGACTAATTAAAGACTCGCATGCATCATAACTTTACTGCAAAAGGTAGAATTAAGGAAATCTCGACAATTTGTTTCAAAGCTATTACTAGTATGAAAGAACGAAAAGCACCATAATAAAATAGTCCATAATTTAGTTCAAAAACTGCACAAAAATGATGGCCAAAACTGAACCGAAAACTCGGCAAAAAACAGTCCTCGTTATTACCAACACTATGTCAAACCTGCCCCAAAACTTGTTATATTTGGCCATGACCAAAAACTGAACCAAAACAAGCAATAAAACTACCCAGAACTGAACAAAACAGTCCAAAACTACCCAGAAACTGCACCTTAAACGAACCTCAAAATTAAACCAAAATCTGCACAAAAACAGTCCAAAATTTGAACCAAAATCTCAACCAAAAACTGATTTTAAATCGCCATTGATACACAAAAACCCTAACTTCTCTCTCTTGAAAATATCGGACTGCTTTGTTTAGTCGAAGAGGGGTATATTGGGGTGGGTGCTGCATTTATTTTGTGGGTCAGGGCGGGTTACGAATTGGTGATTGTTTTTTATTAAATCGGATCAATTTGAGCGAATTGGGGTTTTCCCATCGAACTGAGGATAAGAGTACAAGTTTATAGATGGACGGGGTATTTTTGTGCACTATCGCCAACGGAGGGTAAAGTAGGCCAATAAAAGAAAGTAGAGGGATATTTTTGAGGATAAGAGTACCAAGTTTATTAATCATATTATTGTTATTAAATGTATCAACATTGGTGTCCCAAAACACATATAGGAATAGCATTGCAACCTTATTTAACAATCCAAACCCCAAGTATTTGAGGGAGATATGACATTGTGCACCGTTCCCCTTGGAGTTCTGAAGAGTGGTTCTATCAAGTTCATCCCTGAGTTGCCTCAGCGGAAGCTGGAGGCAATAAAAAGATTGGGGTTTGGATTGTTAAACAAGGTTGAAATGTTATTACCATGTGTGTTTTGGGACACCAATGTTGATAAATTTAATGACAATAATATGACTAATAATTTAGGTAAACCGACTTTTAATATAGGAATTAAACAATACGATAGCCCACAGTATCTCAAACATGGAATGCCGTAAACTTCAAAACTTGACTAAGAGTTACCTACACTCAGCCTCCTTAGAGCTGGCTGCATATACAGCTAAAAGCATACACAACTAGGTAAAAACTTTTTCCAACAGTAGCACTTAACTCACGGATGGAAGAGCTGTCTGGTAGGTAAATCATCGAAACGGATCACCAAAAGAGAAGCAAATTCATTGCACAAGACAGCCCCGGTAACATTTTTGTTATTTTATCCGCTTTCCTTGGGTTTAGGAATTTTCTTATATTCATAATCATTAATATCAACCTTCTCTTGCAAAGCCTGCAAAAGGATAATAGGCATCAAAGTAAGCTTTAGAAAGGAATTCAACACACGCATACACATAAATGAAGAGACTACTTGTACCTTTAGTTCTTCCTCCAAGTTAATTTTTTTGGGGTTATATGCATTGACAGGTCCAACCCTGGAAAGAGCTTTTCTTGTTTCGATGATTTCCCACTCTTGATCATCCTTTACTTTAGCAATATCCTTGCTGAACAAAATTTTACACCACTTGTCTTAAGCCAAGGGAGAAACAAAAGGATAATGTCTTAAAACCCCACACAGTTATGGCAGGAGAAAACTGTCCAAGGAAAACGTGGAGATCAACAAAATGTCAGAATTTTGGCTATCTGGAAGCTACACTGCTTAGGAGTGGCATGAACCACATAGATACACCCAGTGAAGGGTAAGAGATGGCATATTTTAATGCCTAGCCCTCATATTGACAGCAGACTCTGGCCGAATGAAATAGCCCATAAAAATTATGGTTTTCACTTCAGCTATCTAAATTTAAGTCTAGCAGGATGCCATAGTTAGTAGCACTAACGAAATATAGTAAATTATTGTTGCATTACCAATACACATATAAGTATCATTATCACAATAATGATCCAGAAGACAAGAAAATATACATGGCATTTCGATATCAACAAGGTAAATGAAAATTTCTCCACCTGAACTATTCTCGCACTTTTCTTGAGCCATCAATATCTTTAGTCTTGAATTGCCTTTTGAATCAAATTTCGTTTTGGCATTTATCATTTTTCTCAATAGTTTTTTTTTTTGGAGAAAAGTAACAATATCAACAACACAAAGGCAGTGTTGTATGCCATATTTACAGTTCAAAAAGCCAAAAAGAGTGTCCTTGATTCTTCTTACAAGGATTCTAGAACTTCTAAAATAACTTCTGAAACATCTGTATTGTAGGTAAATGTATAAACACGTGTCTGTGCAGGTAAAGGTAATTACAACCAAATAACCATTATTTAATTACCTTTAACTGTGCTACTGAACAAGGTAAATATATGCATGTGTGTGTGAATTACTAATCCCTATAGATAGCAATATTAATTATAAATCTAATGGACTACAGATAAATCATACTCCACGCTATTGCCGAATATAAAGGCCTGGGATACTTGAGGTTTATTGGACCCAAGCTATGGAGTATGTTTATGTCTCCGCGAATTTAACCATTAATTTGTATAGAATGAGCTGGTTTAGAACTCCAAATAATGGATTTAGCAAAATTGAGCTTTTTTTCCAGATAGGCAGCAAAATATAGCAAAGATTCAATAGTCACGCTAAGTTTTCTGCCATTAGCCACATTCTCTATGGCTTCCTTCCTCTGAATATGTAGTATTAAGGAATTAACAGTCAGAACAGCTAGGTGAGTGAAAACTTATTACCGTTATGGCATTACATGAGATGATAACAAGAAGTTCTCCATGCCTTTTAAGTCTCTTTCTCGATATTTTTTCTCTTTTACTCACAGATCATGCCATTATGTGAGATAAAGTCACAATGAAACAATGATAGAGAAAGTGAAAGAGACAAAAGTAAATAGTAAAAAGTAAGACAGAAGTTGTTGTGCTTATTATCATGTGCAATAGTTTCTTTCTTCCACCCATTGCGACTCTTAACGCTTCAATATGTAAATCCCACCGAGTACCATATGCTCTAGCCACGAACCACTACAATTTCATCTATACACTATCCTTAATTATTCAAGAATAGGCATCAGTGATACGAACGCAGCGCAATTGCAACTTGCATGTGTCCAGGTGGGAATGTGATTTGGAGATGGATGACTAGTAGCTACACAAAATATTGTTTAACAGGTTAACTCTGTTATTAGGACTAAGTTAAGTCATGCTAGACAATTTGAAGGTTGAATGCACTTCTCATAATAATAGGCAACTAAATTTAAACTATTAAAAAAGCCATAAGTGAAGAGGTGAAAGAATACAATAAACCAAAGAAAAAAATTAATTACAGGTGCCACTCTACTCATCAAGTATCCATGATGAACTTTTTTTGTCATAAAAAGAATCTCTTTACACAGGCTACTCTTTTTGACACTAAACCCTTGGGGTTTCTACAATCCCATAAGGACTTGACTACGACATATGAGCCTGAGGTATCCAAGACCAATATTTATTAACATGTAAAGGTCATGTAAAGGTCTTCCCTTGCTGACTTACTCAACATATGGACTCAAATGTCTAAAAATTTACTACTCCATTAGCTATTCAAAACATAAAAAATACTATGTATTAGTTATTACTGAGGAAGCAGCAACTATGAAAACTTTGAAAAGTCAGAAAAATGCATCATAAGGAACAGAAAAAAAACATAACTAAGAGTAAATCAGAAATAAGCTAAGAAAATGAAGGCCGAGTCTGAGCTCACAATTGCAGATAGTCATATAAGGACTAGTTGTAATACTTTTAAAACATGAAAATACGTCCGTATAAAAGAGCCTCTGATTTAGCAGAAAAACGGAAAAAGTAAACAAGGACAATTACATAAAACTGACAAACCCCTTAAAGAATATGTTTTCTGAGATAAGCTCAAATACTTGCAGGGACTGTTATGATTCTTACATAACCTATGGGAAGGTGAACATATATTAGTTGTAGGATTTTCATAACTGATCCAACAAACATCAATTGAGTAATTTGACATTAAGTATATCTAACCTGCCTTGCAGAAGTTGGCTAAGACCAATAGATCCAATCACCGTTAGTGAGATCATAGGAAGTCCATATCTCATAAATGGTGATCTCCTGCCCAATCTTTTGTATGACAAAGCTGGGTTTTCAACGTTGGCAAAAGAGGAGGCTGCTCGTTCATTAACTTTATTAGGCCGACTCATCGTAGGCTGGGTAGTTGTCATGGTAATATCAGTAGGTCATCTGCTTCACAATCTCAAACTAATCAAAAAGTTGGGTGATAATAATGAGCAGTCAATCAAATAAAAGGAACTTGGAACTAAGAAAGGGCTTCGGACTTCAAGTTGTCAAACTCCCATGACCCCAATACTCTGACCCAAACGGCTAACTTGGGCCCCTGAGAGTTCAAACCAGCCCAAAATACAGGAAAGCTTGTAAAACACATATACAGTCGACTACAACAAATGATAATGAGTTCTATTAGTTCTAAGTCTAGCATGGTGTAGATTATGTCTTAGGATCATGACATCTAGACGTATTCAGATCTGCCAGAACGCAGACCAAGACGAGCAAGTCATAATAGGATTAGCTAAATGTATGGAAGCTAGTATGTAGCCAGATTATTAAAGATTCCTTATTAAGCCTAGATTCGAGCGATGATGTTCTTATTAGTGTAGCATTTTAATCCTAAAGCGTGATATATAGGTGAAATTCCTAAAAAGAATAAATTACAAGTAGAAGAGAATGGACTAAGACATGAGTTTCTAGTCCTTTCGACATCGCACAGATTCAAAGTCACAGTATATCAATAACGGAGATAGATATGGGCCTAGTCATATGTTAACAGGAACATGGAGACAAAAAGCCTCTTTTCTTTCGAGCTGAGGGTCTATCAGAAATAACATCTCTACTCCACAAAGGTATGGGGGTAAGGTCTGCGTACAACCTAGCCTACCCTCCCCAGACCTCACTTGTTGGATTACACTGGGTATGTTGTTGTCGACGTTGTTAAAAGGTCCTAAATATGGTTCTGGGATTATGATCAATCTTCGAGGCAAGTACAGATGGGATCAAACCAACTATAACGTTCATCATAGAGATTTCTTACTCAAACACAAGGTCAAACATATCAATGATAGTAAAGAACCATATTTTGAACACATACAGCATCTTGGAAGTAACAAGAAGGGTAGCGGTCAACATTCGAGCAGTGCAAACATATGAAGTACATATTTACAGTTCAAAAGGCCAAAAAAGAGTGTCCCTGATTCTTCTTACAAGGATTATAGAACTTCTAAATCATCTGTATTGTAGGTAAATGTATAAACACGTGTATGTGCAGGTAAAGGTAATTACAACCAAATAACCATTATTTAATTACCTTTAACTGTGCTACTGAACAAGGTAAATATATGCATGTGTGTGTGTGAACTACTAATCCCTATAGCTAGCAATATTAATTATAAATCTAATGGACTACAGATAAATCATACTCCGTGCTATTGCCGAATATAAAGGTCTGGGATACTTGAGGTTTATTGGACCCAAGCTATGGAGTATGTTTGTCTCCACGAATTTAACCATTAATTTGTATAGAACGAGCTGGTTTAGACCTTCGAATAATGGATTTAGCAAAATTGAGCTTTTTTTCCAGATAGGCAGCAAAATATAGCAAATATTCAATAGTCCCGCTAAGTTTTCTGCCATTAGCCACGTTCTCTATGGCTTCCTTCCTCTGAATATGTAGTATTAAGGAATTAACAGTCAGAACAGCTAGGTGAGTGAAAACTTATTACCGTTATGGCATTACATGAGATGATAACAAGAAGTTCTCCATGCCTTTTAAGTCTCTTTCTCGATATTTTTTCTCTTTTACTCACAGATCATGCCATTATGTGAGATAAAGTCACAATGAAACAATGATAGAGAAAGTGAAAGAGACAAAAGTAAATAGTAAAAAGTAAGACAGAAGTTGTTGTGCTTATTATCATGTGCAGTAGTTTCTTTCTTCCACCCATTGTGACTCTTAACACTTCAATATGTAAATCCCACCGAGCACCTTATGCTCTAGCCACGAACCACTACAATTTCATCTATACACTATCCTTAATTATTCAAGAATAGGCATCAGTGATACGAACGCAGCGCAATTGCAACTTGCATGTGTCCAGGTGGGAATGTGATTTGGAGATGGATGACTAGTAGCTACACAAAATACTGTTTAACAGGTTAACTCTGTTATTAGGACTAAGTTAAGTCATGCTAGACAATTTGAGGTTGAATGCACTTCTCATAATAATAGACAACTAAATTTGAACTATTAAAAAACCATAAGTGAAGAGGTGAAAGAATACAATAAACCAAAGAAAAAATTTAATTACAGGTGCCACTCTACTCATCAAGCATCCATGATGAACTTTTTTTGTTATAAAAAGAATCTCTTTACACAGGCTACTCTTTTCGACACTAAACCCTTGGGGTTTCTACAATCCCATAAGGACTTGACTACGACATATGAGCCTGAGGTATCCAAGACCAATATTTATTAACATGTAAAGGTCATGTAAAGGTCTTCCCTTGCTGACTTACTCAACATATGGACTCAAATGTCTAAAAACTTACTACTCCATTAGCTATTCAAAACATAAAAAATATTATGTATTAGTTATTACTGAGGAAGCAGCAACTATGAGTAAATCAGAAATAAACAAAGTTTTATACCCGTCACCTACACGCCACCCATGGCGGGTACAATTTCAACATTCATACACGCCTAGGCGGGTATATTACTAAATCCACACCCGCTCCACCACCCAAGTGGATATACGCCACACGCCAATACACGCCTGTACCCGCCAGACATATTTTGTAATCAGTTATAGATATAGTGGGTTTGAAATAGGAACTAGCAAAAATAAAAGTCAACCCACCAAACTTCAACCAATTTTTGCCCCAATTCCCAATCTCAGAATACCAATTTTAAAGCTAAAAAATTAAATCTTTACCAAACTCAACAAAAATTAACCAAGAAAATAAAAACCCTCACACAAAATCCACAAATACATATTAATTCACTAAAGAAAATACCTCATCGTCCCCATCAGGTTTCTTCTGGAACCAATTGATATTCAACACCTATACAAAATGAAAACATAAATTCAAGTGATCAGACACATGGGTCTTGTACAAAAACAACAGATCTAATCATAATACACAAAGATACCAAAAGAAAAATAATTAATAAAAAAACAAGAATTAAAGTATGGTATTAGGGAGATGGGGGTGTACTTGAACTTCGGCTGTAGGGGTGAGAAAGAAGTAAAGGGACACATAAAAGTGAGTATTGTGATTGCTAATGTTAACAAAGCGTTCGCTCTCTACCCAAATGAATGCATCTTTGCCTCAATGAAAACTGATAGTATTTCTTCAATTTTGGGTCGCGTGAAAACCGAAGAGAAGAGTTTTGTATTATGGCGTGAAGACCCAAGCTGCTGAAGTATGGACTTATGGCGTGCAAGTGAGTAGGGTTTTGTATTATTGGTACCGGGCTTATGGGCGTGCAAGTGAGTAGGGTTTTGTATTATTGGTATTGGGCTTATGGGCGTGTAAGTGAGTAGGGTTTTTTATTATTGGTATTGGGCTTATGGGCGTGCAAGTGAGTAGGGTTTTGTATTATTGGTATTGGGCTTATGGGCGTGCAAGTGAGTAGGGTTTTTTATTATTGGTATTGGGCTTATGGGCGTGCAAGTGAGTAGGGTTTTGTATTATTGGTATTGGGCTTATGGGCGTGCAAGTGAGTAGGGTTTTGTATTATTGGTATTGGGCTTATGGGCGTGCAAGTGAGTAGGTCTTTGTATTATTGGTATTGGGCTTATGGGCGTGTAAGTGAGTAGGGTTTTTTATTATTGGTATTGGGCTTATGGGCGTGCAAGTGAGTAGGGTTTTGTATTATTGGTATTGGGCTTATGGGCGTGCAAGTGAGTAGGGTTTTGTATTATTGGTATTGGGCTTATGGGCGTGCAAGTGAGTAGGGTTTTGTATTATTGGTATTGGGCTTATGGGCGTGCAAGTGAGTAGGGTTTTGTATTATTGGTATTGGGCTTATGGGCGTGCAAGTGAGTAGGGTTTTGTATTATTGGTATTGGGCTTATGGACGTGTAAGTGAGTAGGGTTTTGTATTATTGGTATTGGGCTTATGGGCGTGCAAGTGAGTAGGGTTTTGTATTATTGGTATTGGGCTTATGGACGTGTAAGTGAGTAGGGTTTTGTATTATTGGTATTGGGCTTATGGGCGTGCAAGTGAGTAGGGTTTTGTATTATTGGTATTGGGCTTATGGGCGTGCAAGTGAGTAGGGTTTTGTATTATTGGTATTGGGCTTATGGGCGTGCAAGTGAGTAGGGTTTTGTATTATTGGTATTGGGCTTATGGTCGTGCAAGTGAGTAGGGTTTTGTATTATTGGTATTGGGCTTATGGGCGTGCAAGTGAGTAGGGTTTTGTATTATTGGTATTGGGCTTATGGGCGTGTAAGTGAGTAGGGTTTTTTATTATTGGCATTGGGCTTATGGGCTTACGGAGCTACAACTATTAATGCAGCATCATTTCACTTATTTTTATAAAAATAGAAAAAAAATAAGCTAAATACATTCTCTTCTTCTAGTTAAATGGATCTATAAGCCCTCAAAATTTGGAGTATTTTCGGAAACTAATTCTCGGTTTGACTTCGTAAAGTTATAAGCACAATGTTCAAATAAAGATTCACATAAACTGTGTGGAAAACATTTGATCATACAAATTCAAAATAATCTTAAAAACTTTACATATTTATGGGACAGATTTTGAGTAAGAAAACCACTTTCGAAGGTCATAACCAAGTAAAGATTAGATTAAAAAAATTATTTGATTTTTACACGAAACCTAAGTTCCAAATACAAATTGCGCTATCAACCACTTTTTAGTTGTCTTGTTAAAATTAACAATTATCATGAAATTTCAAATTGTATCAAATTAACAATTTGCTTGTGGAATATGGAACTCCATGATACTGCTTAGGAGTGACATGAACCACATGGATACACCCAGTGAGGGATAAGAGATTGCATATTTTAATGCCTAGCTCTCATACTGACAGCAGACTCTGACCGACTGAAATAGCATAAAAATTATGATTTTCACTTCAGCTATCTAAATTTAAGTCTAGCAGGATGCCATAGTTAGTAGCACGTTCAGCATAGAGATTTCTTATTCAAACACAAGATCAAACATATCAATGATAGCAAAGAACCATATTTTGAACACATACAGCATCTTGGAAGCAACGAGAAGGTAGCGGTCAACATTCGAGCAGTGCAAACATATGTGGCTTTTTCTTAAGGGCTTGAAGGATTAAATAAGAAAGTGGGCTTTTGGATCCATTGGGCTTTTTTCCATGCCATGTAAGACGTTTTTAAGTAGATTTCCTTCAAACGCATTGGTCTTTAATTTTTGTCCCTCGTATATGTGGCTTTAATTTTTGCCTCTGTTGCTCATTTAATGAAAAATATATAGACCTGCTATGTTCGGCATAAGTTCTGTAACATTTAACTTAGAAAACTGAACTTTTGTCTCGCTCGGCACAAGTTCTATAAAAATTAATAAATGCGGCATAAGTTATGTAATATTTTTCAAATCATGTTGAGTATTGAAAGTTTTGCCATGCCATGCATAACTTGTGGGATACATATGCAGATCGAAATCTAAACTTAAGATGCGTGAAAAGTGATGAAGGGAAAACAATAAAAACCACAAATTTGAGGGCCAAAAATCAAAGACCGCCCGGAAATAGAGACATTTGTGTGAATGACACGCTCTGTAACTCATTGTAAGACTGGGCTTTTGATCGGTTCACATGAAAGCCCAAATGTAGTGAGCGCATTCCCAAACTAAAGTCCATCAAAAACTGAGCGACCAATATGATTTCTTCATATAGCATATTTGTGAACACGATTATCCACTTGATCTTTAATTACTCAAGGTAATGATTATTTGGTGACTGGGACCTAGCTACTGTCCAGCAATTAAAGAGATATATGGTCCACCTGGATAATCCTGATTAATCAGATAAGCATGCTACCTATACTTTTGAGGAAAATTTGGAATTAAGAAATGCCACAAATGACCCAGAGAAAACTTGCAAAATCAGTAATCTTTTTAGGAAAGTAGTGGATTTTGTAATTGCATGCATGGGATTTGGAATGGCCCCTTTCAAATCTCTACTACTTTTACTTGCTATTTAGCTGGCCACTATTTTATAATGGTGGGGAATGGATTGATGGTGGCATTTATATGTAGCTATATATCATTAGGGGCGGAACCATCAATCCGTTTAAGAGTTCTGTAAAATTCAATAGCTTATCGTAGATTCTATATTTATATTATAAAATTCACTTAATATATTAATAATTTATCAAGAACCAGAGACGAGGGACTATTGGAAATAACCTCTCCTATCCCCACAAAAATAAGAATAAGATCTGCGTACATCTTACCCTTTTCAGACTCCATTTGTGCAATTACATTGCATATGTTATTATTGATTTATTAAAAACCAAATAACTTTTCTTTTTTTAGAATCTAGAACCATAAACTATAAAACCTGACTCTGCTCTATGTATCATTCTTTTTTCTTTCTTTTTTGAGTTCTCACTGGAGTTATATATTATAGCATAGCATTCCATATTTGAAGGGCCAATATGTCGATAAGACAAAACAACAGAAAAACATTCTCTTGTTTCTTTTGTCTACCTTTTCCTTCTTTTTCTCCCAAATCTTTTAATAAAAAGAATTTAGGCGTGCAATATTTGTGTGCTTTCGGCAATAGGCATACTCTAAAATCCATTTCTTTTTGGTTTTTAAATTTAGAGGTCAACCCCCAAAACGGTGATGTAGTTATGATACAATTATGAGTTCATGCATAATGTTGTAAATTAATAAGATCTCAATCAAAGTTGCTACACTTAATCATGAAGCCTTCTTCCTAGTTCCAACTGCTTTTCCCATGACTTTTTAACGATGTTCACTTTTCTTTCTCTTAAAAATCATATTATGGATCATCCTGATATATTTAACTATGTTGAGTAATTTTAACGATTTGAGAATATTAAATACCTCATTTATTGAGTATGCGAACAATAGTCTCACATTTGATAGCTGAAGAAAATGAAACTATCACTAAAGTGTAAGATACTATTAATGATGTGAGATCTAATCGGATAATATATCACACCATGTTATAAGAATATTTTTGGGCTATATTTGCCCAACATCGTTCATGTTACTAAAGTAATTTGAGTTTGAGATTTTAAGGTTGTTAAGACATTACTAGTTCACGTTTCAAATTATGGATTATCCCAATATATGTAAGTATGTCAGAGTAATTTTAACGATTTGAGAGAATTAAGTACCTCGTTTATGTTAAGAAAATTTAAGTGTGTGATTTTAAGGTTGTTGAGACTTAACTAGTTAGACGAAGGTCTCAATAGCTTGCGAACTCCTTTAATTCTACATGATTATTTAAAAGCTAATTATAATGACTTTCACTTATTGATCATCAAACTCTAATATCCCACTAGGTTGTTGAGCATCATTTCACTTATTTTTATAAAAATAGAAAAAAATAAGCTAAATACATTCTCTTCTTCTAGTTAAATGGATCTATAAGCCCTCAAATTTTCGAGTATTTTCGGAAACTAATTCTCGGTTTGACTTCGTAAATTTATAAGCACAATGTTCAAATAAAGATTCACATAAACTGTGTGGAAAACATTTGATCATACAAATTCAAAATAATCTTAAAAACTTTACATATTTATGGGACAGATTTTGAGTAAGAAAACCACTTTCGAAGGTCATAACCAAGTAAAGATTAGATTAAAAAAATTATTTGATTTTTACACGAAACCTAAGTTTCAAATACAAATTGCGCTATCAACCACTTTTCAATTGTCTTTTTAAAATTAACAATTATCATGAAATTTCAAATTGTATAGAGTGTAATTTCATGACAAATTAACAATTTGCTTGTGGAATATGGAATTTCATGATACTTCTTTTTATTACAAAACTTAAAAGTGGCTATTTGTGAGTTTTAAACAATAAATTGAGATGAAAATTCATAATGAATGAGTAACTAATAAAGGTTTATATAAAATAGTGTTTATTAATTTGATGTAATCATCGACTATATTAATAAAAAATTCAAACCATATTAGTTACAATTTCACCTTATACTGAGGACGCTTTAACATTTGATCTTACTCTATTTTTACTTTTTCTTGGTTTTGATTAGAGTGGAGGGGGTACTATTTTTGCACGAATATCAATTTTGATCATAATTCATATGACAAGTTGGCAGATCCGTTTTATGGAAAAAGTCCGACCCAGATTTAACGCGCAGCCTAGAATACGGGCCCATCAACGTGTTGTCGGTGGGTAAATAGCAGAGTAAATGGGCCCTTTTGTACAGGGCTTTTACCCACTTGAGCAGATGATTTTCACAAAATAACTGACCCAAATCACGTGACTCATAATACCATTTTATTGACTCCTCATCATTAAAACAAAAGTTTGGTACAGACAGCCCACTCCCCACAAACATTTCACGTTCCCTTCGGTTGATTATGTTTTTACAATATGAAGAAAGAAAAAATCAAACATAGCAAAGCATTTTTCAAAGTGTATGCTATTTACTTTATACTACATTTGTATCTCACTCTCTTTTATGCGGCTCTATATATGCATATAATATTCACACAATATATATATATATATATATATATATATATATATTTGGGATGGAGCTAAAGTCTAGACTACAGGATCGGCTGAACTCAATAGCTTTGATTCAATCTCTATATTTGATTTAAATATTCATTGAATATGTACAAATTTTTACTCCCTTCGTTTCAATTTATTTGTCTTAGTTTGACTTGACATGGAGTTTTAAGAAAGGAAAGCTTTTTTTTTTAATCTTGTGATCTTAAACTAAAGATATGTATGATGTACTAAAATGTTTTTTAATCTTGTTGTGCAAAATATCTGGATTGATATCTATTCCTGGGTTTGAAACCAAGAAATCCAAGAACTTGCCTGAGCCAACTCCAAAAGCACACATCTCTGGATTCAACTTCATTTTGTACTTCCGGAGTATGTCAAATGTTTCCTGAAAATTCTTTAAATAATCCTCTGTCTCCAGGGACTTTAATAGCATATCATCAATATAAACTTTCATTGTGTTACCTATTGGGTCCTCGAACATGCGATTAACTAGGCGTTCGTATGTTGCTCCAGCATTTTTTAAACCAAATGGCATCACATTATAACAGTAAGTCCCGTATCTAGTTATAAAAAAGGTTTTCTTTTGATCCTCGGATTCATCCTGATTTGGTTGTATCCGGAGTAACCGTCAAGAAAATTCAGCATCTCATGCCCTACCGTAGCATCAATCATTCGATCGATGTCCGACAAATGAAAAGAGTCTTTTGGACAAGATTTATTTAAACCCTTAAATTTATGTACATTCTCAATTTAAAGTCCTTTTTAGGTACGACAACCATGTTTACTAACCAATCCGGATACTCTACTTTCCGGATGAAACCTATATTTAACAAATTTGTTACATCCTCTTTGACAAACTTATGCTTGTATTTGTTACCTCATCCTTGACAAACTTATTCTTGTAGTCAGACATTGACATGCTCTTTTGATTTAACGGAGGGAAGCTTGAGTCCAAACTTAACTTATGAGTCGTAATCTCCGGTAGGATACTTGTCATGTCTAAGTGGGACTAGACAAAGCAATCAACGTTAGCTTTAAGATATTCAATTAGTTTAATCCAGCTCAATCTCTTCCTCTTTTTTCTTCGGACTCGACGGGCCCGAACCTGTGATTGCTATTTAACTTCTGTACCTTTATTAGCGTCCTTCACTTCTTTTGGTGCTTACATCGACTCCTCTATCACGAACATTTCCCTTTCCGTCGGTCGCTCTCCACGAACTGATTTAATTACCTCCGGAGTTTGGAATTTTTTATCATGAGGTGCAGTGTCGAAGGACGACTTTCATGTCGTGTATCTATGGCCTGCCGAACATTGCGTTATACCTCATTTCGCCTTCGATATGTAGAATTTCGTTTGTCAGATTATTTCGGCTGCATTGAGTGAGAGAGTGATTTCCTCTTTTATAGTCTCATTTGCCATGTTGAATCCGTTCAAAACTCGGGCCGCCAGTACAATTTGATCCAGAAACCCCAATTGCTATACCACCTTCCACCGAATGATGTTGGCCGAGCTATCTGGATCAATTAAAATACACTTAATCTAAAATTTGTTGATAAAGACAAAGATTACCAGTGCATCATTGTGAGGTTGAATGGTGCCCTCCGCGTCTTCATCATTGAAAGATATTGTTTCCTCCGACAAGAAATCCCTGGATCTTTTTTCTCGAGTTATTTAGACTTTCGTCTTCTTTGCAGTCATGACAGATCCTTTCGGAACATCCATCCCTCTGATAATCATTTTATGATATGCTGGGGTTCAACCAGATCAAGCTGTTTGTTTGCTTATCTATTTCTGTTGTTTCCTTTTGCTCGATCACTTAAAAATTCATGTAGATGGCCATTTCTCAACAATCGGGCCACTTCATCCCTCAACTGATGACAATCCTCCGTCCGGTGACTATGAGTTCCATGATAATCACATATCAAATTTAGATCTCTCTGAGACGAGTCTGTTCGGAGTGGTCTCGAACATCTTGTCTCTTTAATGTGTCCAATAGCTAAAATAAGTCCTGCCACATCAACATTGAAATTATATTCGGAAAGCCTCGGCCTTTCCAACTATTAAAAGAAGCTACACATATATTATTTTTAAATTGAAAACCCCTACTGGTAGACCCTCGATCATTACGTCTATCTCCTCTGTCTGATAAGAAGTTGTGATTGTTGCGACCCCTATTCGACCTGAAGTTCAATCGTTTAGGTTGTCCGTAGGGTTGATACCTATCTTTTAGAAGCTCCACTTCTGACTAAGCTACCCTCTTCGATTTATCATGACTCTTGTTCCGCCCTGCTGACCCCCGATGATGTTCGAACTAATCATCTTTCACTCAGATTTTGTTCTCGTACCTATTATGTACGTCTGCCCATGTCACTGCTGGGAATTCCAACAAGTTTTCCTTATTTGAATGAAGCACTAGAGCTCCTAGGATTTAACTCCTTGGTGAAAGCTTTAGTTGCCCACTCATACGGTACCGTGGGAATAATATGCGTTCCTTCTGAAACCTTATCACAAACTCTCACAGCAACTTCGTATCTTTCTGAACAATTTTGAATATGTCCACTTTCCTTGCTTGGACCTTCTGTGCTTCGGCATGTGCCTTTATAAAAGCATTTGCAAGTATTTCAAACTAGTTAATAGAGTGTTCATGCAACATAGAGTACTATGTCATTGCCCCTTTGGACAATGTTTCGCCACATTTCTTCAGCAACACCGATTCGATCTCATTCGGGTGCATGTCATTGCCCTTCATTGCACAAGTGTACGAGGTCACATGATCATGCGGATCCGTAGTTCCATCATACTTCTGGAGATCTGGCATTTTGAACATTTTTGGTATCAACTTTGGAGCTGCGCTCGATGGGAATGGCAACTGGATATATCTCTTCGAGTCCGATCCTGAAAGGATCGGAGACGCTCCAAGAATTTGGTCTACCCGTGAATTGTAGGTTTCAACCTTTTTTTCATTAGTATCCATTTGCTTAGTAAAAGCTTGGAGCATTTTCAAGACCTCCGATGACTCATTTTCCCCCAATCCAGTGCTATCTCCTTCGACTCGATTCTCCTTTCAGACCCGATCCTCATCCCTGATGGGACTAGTTTCGTCCGCTGCACTTGCTCCACTGCTCTTATTTTGCAACTGAGTAATAGCCTCATGTTGCTCCTTCAACATGTTAAAGATTCGAGCCAAATCTATTTCACCATCTTCACCATCGTTCGGTGTTTTCTCATGTGACCTTCTAGACACCTAGGGTGAAACTAATGGGTTATACTGATGCTCACCAGTTATTGGGTCGACAGACGGGATGTTGTTGTAGTTATTGTTGTTGCTAACTTCAATATGGATTTCACTAACCATTTTTAAGTGTTTGGTATTGACATGTTTTCACAAAACCTCAAAAGAAATAAGTGAAATTTAAGTTTGAACAAATCATCACTATTATCCTTAGCCCCAAGGTGGATGCCAAATTGTTCACCCTAAAAAAGGTACAATTGAATTTGTAAGTGGTTTTAAGGATACATGGATCGATTTGTAATAGATGATGATAAACAAATGACAATATGTAAGTAAAAATAAATAGTAGGTAAGAAAGATAACCTAAAATGCAGTAAGACAAGATGAATCTTCCGTTCAAATTAGTCCGGGCCTTATCATAATTGCTTCGGTTTTGAGCCAACAATGAGAACTAGTGATTATAATTGCTATGTGAAGATCGTACAAGTGTGAATAATGAGAATTGGATGTCCTTCCAACATGAAGGTTGTGCTCCTTTTATAGCTATGAATACAAGGCATTGATGCCCCAGAATCGCTTTTCAAGATCATACAAGTGTGAATAATCAGAATTGGATGTCCTTCCAACATGAAGGTTGGGCTCCTTTTATAGCTATGAATACAAGGCATTGATGCCCCAGAATCACTCTTCAATTAAATGTAATTAAATGACAATAATAGTCTCTTAATGAGCAAGGAGTAACGACTGACATCATATTCAGAACGGGTACACGCTAGGATCTTCAGTTTTTTCATCTGGTGTTATCTGGTTTGGTCATTTCCCGATCTTGTTCCAACATCCGATCTTGTCTCGATTCAACTCACATCCGCTGTGGAATTCAGTTACTTCCCTCGAACTCCATACCTAAACCTTACCACGTGTCATGTAGGTTTTCACCGTATACAGATAGTCCCCACAATTTTCGGATCAAAGTTTATCGAAGTGACGGAAAGTGAAAATGATTTCTTCATTGTCTTCCCTTGCAAGCTTCTTTTCAAATTACTCCGAAATAGACGGGAAACGAATCGTTTCCTCATCTCCAAACTCTGACTCACGTCTTATCGTTATGCAAATTCAGACATGTGTCAATTTTTTATTGCACCGCTTCTTCGGTTAGTTCATCGAAACATTTTGTAATGAAGACTTAAACCCCTATAAAACCTTCATCTTCTCTTCCTTTTTCCATTTCTGCAAAATATCTTTCAAATCTCTTTTACTCGTTCTAAATTCCTCCTGTTCAAATCTTTAAACCTTCATATCTTTAAATCTCCATACCTTCTTATATTCTTCATCATGGTTAAAACCACCTGATCTTCTTCAAGACACTCTTATCTAGACCCTTCACCTCCGCCAACCACCAATGACGCCATCATCGCCAGTGCATCTCCTGAAGCTCAGACTGCCATTTAGCCCAGAGCTTTTGATATGCTCCCATCCACCTTTCGTTTTGACAACGAATTTGTTATGCGCGCTGCTACTTTGAAATTCGACCGGGGTGAAGAGGCTAAAAACTGGACAACCTCTATAAATCCCTCCGTTCTTGGCATAGTCAGAAAAAACTATAGTTGGACCGGTCTCTCGGGGATCGCTATACCCGGCCCATACGAGGATATTACTACCTACAGGTCCGAGTACTCTAATGTTTACACCTACTCTTTCACTTTCAAACGTGTCCCTTCGATCAACAATGTAATCCTTGAGATGTGCAGGACTTAAAATTTGTGTCTTGCACAAATTGGTCCTTCTGTCTGGAGGGCCGTTACATGCCTCCGATTTTTGGTCAACGAGGTCAAAGAAATCTTCACTTTGGATCATCTGATTCGGTTATACGTAGCAAGTTTTTTCCGTGGCGGGATCGCCAGATCTTGAAATGAGGCAAATTCCTCATCCTCTCCAGCATCGATGAAGATACAGACCGAGGTTAGATGAAGCATTTTGTCGCGATTCCTACCGTTGAAATCATTCCGGCAATGTTCATGCCTTCTCGGAGGAATGGAATCTGAACCGTAAGTACCAACAATCATTCTTCTTGTTTATATAATCCCTTTAATTGCCAATTTATTCTAATTTCATATTTATCACCTTCTCAGATGTCTGTTGGACTCCGACCCATGTCGATAACCTTCACACATGGGTTGAAAAAATTATAAGCACTCTTCCACATAGAAAGCGGACATGGAAAATACTTTCCAAAAACCGATGAAAATCTCAAAACCATGGTTGGTATCTTCATAACTCTCTTTTTTCATTACCATTTTCCTACACATTTTCACCATTTTTTGTTTAACAACCAGGTCTGCCGAAAGGTACTTCGGTCCCAAGGACCAATCCTGTAGTTGTTTCAGCTATCCCAAATCCAGTACTTGATCCGACTGCAGCCGCTCGCCATATCGTCGAGGTACCGAAGAAAAAGAAAACATCAAAACCTAAATCCATAAAACATCCGAAGTCTCCCTCAATGACTTTAAAGGGGAAAAGAGCTCCGGAAATGGGCGACCCTTCCGGGGTTAAAAAACAACACAAACTCTCCAAACGAAGATGCTCGGATAAATAAGACCACCACCACTCCGATAGAAGATGTTTCTGCCAGAGTCAATGAAAATGTTGTTGCTGAATCTGTCGTGCCCCCATCTGGTACCGTACCAACTTTAGCCAACACGCCACCACCTGCCGACCAAATTCCCGTTATCATTGAAGATGACGATGAAGTAACGGATGAGGAGCCGTTGGCAAAGAAACCAAGAACTTCAACTCCTCCTCCATTATCACATTCAACATCCAGCTTTGGGCAAGAGAACTTTGAACGCATCTTTGGCGAGGCTGGAACCTATGTAAACCCAGCTCCGACGATCAATACTTTTGGGTTTGCTCACTTGAAAATCCCTAGAGGCTAAAAAAATCAAGTCTCCCCCTGAAGAATTATGCCTCCTCCCAATTCAAGCTCGTGGAAGTATTCCCAGCTCCGAGTGTGGATCCAAAGAGAATGAGGACTGCGACTCTTTCTTTCCTCGAGGACATAAATTTCTTATTTTCGGCCAGTCGAGGTCTCAAGCTATTTGAGGCCTACGATATAGGAGTTTGATAAATAATATATGAAGAATGTCTCTTGGCAATGCCTCTTCAACAAAGGCATGCACGCATCCAACCGGGTACGTTCGCCGAACCTTACCTTACTTGCTTTTATCTTGCTTTTATTCTTGCCCTTTTCTTTTAACATATTCTAACTCGAACTCGGTACATATCATTATTTATCAAGCTTAATCATTATTTAGGAGATGTTGCTAAGACAGATGTGTTAGATGGAGCACAAGTGTCGACATGAGAAAGTTGAGGTGAGTTACAAGTGTCGACATGAGAAAGTTGAGGTGAGTTACAAGTGTCAACATGAGAAAGTTGAGGTGAGTTATGATTAACCCTTTTAATTTATTTTTTTGGATAGATAGACGGCCGTGTGAGGCTGATATGTTATCTTATATCGTCATATAGCCATGTAAGGTATTGTATATCTTTCCTGGCAGTTTGATATGTTTGGATAGTCCTGTTTACGGAGGAAACTCTGTCAAAAATTTTAAGAATCCAACGGATAATGAATTATGAGAGTTCAGTTACCCCAACATCCGAGGACGAATGTTCTTAAGGGGGAAAAATGTTACACCCCTCACTTTCGCGCTCGTACGTGTCGTAAGTAATGTAACATAAAGCCTGGTGAGACTAACATACTATTTCTAGAAGGAAACAAGTTTAAAGAAGTGTTATGTATGTTTCGTAAGTCTTTGAGGTTAAATGGACCAATGAAATTAAGTTAGTCGAAACTCGGGGAAAGACAAGTAGAATTTCGGACCTGATTTTTTGCCCAACTTGTCGGGGGTATATCTCATGGTATATAAGGAAAAAAAATTGTATGGACTGTAAAATAAATTACGGCCCGTACTTTCTAGCCAGGAAAAAAAGGGCGATGCAGGTTGTTTTTTTATATAAAGGATGCCTTCGACTTGGAACCTCACTTTTCACTTTGTTCAGACCCTAAAATATTCCTTAAGCCCTCTCAAAGGTATATTAACATATTAGGTTCAAATTCAAGGCAAAAATAAGTTAGTTCAACGTGGTGAAGCCCGTAATCATCGTGGTATCATCTTTCTCTTGAGGTGTCGAGTTCGCAGAATCCTTAGAGGTGAAGTAACCGCTGTTTTGGGAGATTTTTGGGTGCAAAAGGTGAGTCTCATCATCCTCTACCGATCCTTATGACTTTATAGGTGATTGAAGTAAGTTGTTAAAGAACTTTCATGAACCAAAATTTGTAAACTTTGAAATCGTGTTGTATGGGTTGTGGGACTGTTCTACATGGAATATATGATGAAGTTGATAATCAAGACTTATAGTTCTTGTTGTGAAGCTAAGGTGAGTGTGTTTGAAAGTGTGTGGTGTTGATATGCACAAGTTTCCATACTAAAGGAACATAAGAACTTTACGTGCATAAGTTGTTCGATAAAATGCCTAAATGAACTTTCCTATAGGATATGAAGTCGATATTGATATCAATCTTTTATATGATATAGATAACCATCTGTAAGAAGTGAGTGGACTTGTGGAATGATTGTAGCTTCGTGAACAAGGTATGTAAGGAAAACTTTCCTTCTTGACATGACTTGACGTAAACGCTTCTTTGAGATATAGTTTCATCTTATGAAATCAAATAACAATATGCCTTCCTTGAGAAAATTTGATCATAATCCTTATGTATTTCTTATTCATAAGCACCTCCCAGATTCTATATGTCTCAAAAGATTTGTATTGATATTAAGGAACATAGCGACAATAACGATAGTCGTAGGGTAACGATGATAGGTCACCCCGACTCAGGTCTTGCTGTCTTTGATGTCTTGCATTGCACTTATCTATATGCATCTATTTTCTTACCGAGTCACGATATAGTCAGCTGGGTACGACACCTATATTTGCACACCACTGCAGTTGGTTTTGACATTGCCAAGTCCTATTACTGTCAGGTACGACCGAGTCCTCTTCGAGGCCGGGTATGATGTACTATGATTTTGCCCCACAGAGCGACTAGATACTATATTATATGGCCCCATTGAGTGGCTTACCTTTTTCCAGACATGCATATATATTCATGATTGTGACAGGGTATGCTCTCAGAGGCTCGTTATAAGTTTTAGGTTGACTTCTGTACCCATTTCTCTTATATTGCATCCTTGTTTACTTATATTTACTGACTTACATATTTAATACATCTTTCATACTGATGCTCCATTTTTGGGATGTATAAAAGTTAAGCTGATCGAACATAATATATTTCGACGAAATCAACAAGTTCCTAGAATTATGGTTCAAATATACGGAACGTACAATATTGTACGAACCGTACAATTAGGGGATTTGAATAATAATTTTTCCTACAATTTTTAAGTTACAGGTCTGGTTATACAGTCCAAATGTACAAACCGTATATAAATGTACGGATCATACAATTGTACCATATTTATGGGCGGTGGCCGACTTTTAAGTCCTTATATTTTTGATGATCTACGATCTAGAGCTCATTCCTCATTTCCTACAACCCCGAGCAGCTCCTTAAGTACCTCCAAAGTTTCTCTAAGCGTTCTTGATGGTTCAAGCAAGGTTCTAAAGTATAACAACGTGAATCTTTCTCCCTCGAAAAATCGTAAGCCTAGTCTACTTTTCTCCTCCTTTCTTGGTTGATTGTGGAGGTTGTTTTGTGCAAGTTAAGGGTGTTAAAAGGACTAACTTTAATTCCTAAGGGTGAGTTCTATCATCTCCTTATTGGGTTTGAGCTTCTACAAGTTGTAGTGGATCATTTTATTAAGAGCTTGTAGCTCAAATATTCTGTTATAAATATCTGGACTAAGGTAAGAAGTGATACAGATAGCAAGGGAATAATACAAATATAAGTGGGATACCTAAATGAGTATTAGGAATGACTATGAGGTTTGAACGACTAAATGTTAATATGATGTATCTATCGAATGATTTAGTTCTTTGGGTTAAGAAAAGCATTAATATTGGCAAGATCGCTCGGCTAGCTTCGAAAGATTGTTATGATAAGGGATATTGAGAAGTTGTAAGGTAAGCGAGCAGGCGGTAAAGGAACAAACTGCAAAAGAAAGGGGAATCCTTAGAAGATTATTAAGAAAGGAGCCCTTAAGATCTACGTCATAGCTTGAAGATAGAAAGTCAATTGAGACTGAGTATGTTAGTTACAAATGCATTACGTTCTATCTGTGTAAATGGTTTAGTAATCCCTAGTAAGAGGAATTGAATTGGAGCAAATTGTAAATTGTTAAAAGATCATAGAAGTATGAAAAAGGTGAGACAATAAGCTTATTTTTCAGGGCGAAAATCGCATAAGAATAGAAAGTGGTTCTCCTCCTACAGGGGAGGTAGTACGATGAAGAATCTATACATAATTCATCTGGTGGTTTAATAATAAGAAGAAAAGATCACGATAAAAAGTTTCAAGACAAACTAGATTGTGTCATCCTGATTTGATGAATGTGGTCTGACAATAACACGAGATGTAAGTGTCAACACTAAGGAAGGAATGGTAGAGACCTACTGATTAAAGAAAATAAGCAGCGGTAAGAGCCGCTAAAGATATAAGGCTTAGAAGAGAATAGCATGATCTGTAAGTAAAGACAGAGGCATGTAATCCCAAGAAGGAGGTATTCATAATTAATGAATGAAAGAGATAAATTGAGTTAAGACGAAAGATGGTATATGAGGCCAGGAGAGCCGTCAGTTGAGACAAATTTTTACAGTATAAAATGTTCTTAGAGCCTGGAGTGTTAACCTCCCCGGTAAGTGATCACAACTTTCATAAAGAAACCCAAATGGAAATTAACGCCAAAAAGGCCCAATATAAAGCGAATCAAGTTAAAAGTTTAGGGATGCCTAGAAAAATGATCAAAGCAATTAATTATGCACTTAGAATTGCCACGGTTAGAATGAAAATGGATATGAAGATAAGAGGGATGATGATGGATAGTTAAATATATCCAAGATTCTATAAGGATATATGAGGATGAATTATTTCAAATAAGTTGGTTGTGGAAACATTTAACGAGGATGCGTAGGACGACGCACCCTGAATAGTGACCCCGAGTTACAAGGGTGAGTACCCATAGTAATAGAAGGCGGCATAAGCCGTTGCTTGGTCATAAAGAAATTATATTGCTTACCGTTGAAAGTCACTTATCAGAATGTTAGTAAGCCAAGCATGTTGTAAACGACGAAGTGAAGATATCTTAAAATTTATTGAAAGATGTGTCATAATATTAGATACCTCGAGATAAGAATAGTCGTTGAAACCAAAGATGACAAGAACATGAAGACGACTGAGGAATGAGTAAAGAAAAGTGGAATATTTAGTTAGTGTAAGTAGAGTGACATGACAAAATGTTGAGACAAGGGTAGGTATGCTAATGACAGAAGGATAAGTTGCAACGAAAGGGATAACAGTGAATGAAGTTATGACTATAAAGGTTTCATTAATATGCGATTATGCCAAGGCAATATAAGAACCCATTGTGGAAAATGGGGCCGTAATGGTTTCATAGACCAGAGGTGTTAGATTATCATTATTTGAAAAGACAAGTACGAAAATGATATCAAGGAAAAGAAACCCTCCCGATAACTTAAAGTAGGAAAATGCGAGTAAGACGGTTGAGTAATTGGACGATGAAAGACCTGGTTATGGCAGAATGAGAAGATTTAGAAGAACCTTGGGATTATGTAACACGACAAATTGAACAGAACTGTGCAATGACTCGCAAGAAGTAGGTAGATGAGAATAATTATGAGTAAGGTGCGAGATACTCACATAAGGAAACCTAAAAGGGGCAGATAAGTCTAAGAATATTAGGAAAGCATGAGAAAGGTACGTTAAAGAGTAGTGATCCGATGAAAAAGGTGAAATGTCATGTAGAAAAGAATAACTGCAAGCATTTTCGAATAGATGAAAAAGAGTTATCTTGCATAATATAGATGGAGTAGGAGCCTATGGCTCAAAATGATTAAGAAGCCCCCTTCCTATGCATTATTGATGGGAAAATTATAGTCCTAACATAAATGCTAAAGAGAAAATAGTAATAACCTCGGACTAGAAATGCCAAATGATGGTAAGGGTAATTGAATATTCGAGACTCAGAAGATTAGTGTGAGGCATGAATAAAGACAAGAGGATAAAAACCCCAAGTGAAGTTACTCGGAGTTAAGGTATAAGAGAGAAATTGGTTTAAACAATCAGTAATAGACCACATGTGTATACCAGGGCGTTTCAGAATAAATAACGTAGAGTAAGTAAGAAAAGGAGAAAGGGCAAGTGTTAACAAGATTAAGAAAAGAAAGTCGCTTATAGCGGCAAGTAATGAGAAAATACGATAAGGTTCTGTTTCTAAATCTTGAATAAAAGTTTTAATGAGGACAGTTAATATAAGATTCGTATATAAGAATTTCCATGATATTAACATGAATCGATTTAATAATTAGGGTTACCTGTGCAGTTAAGGATTATGCAAGTTAGTACGATTAAAATGATGGTACACCTTCATGGTGCCTCTGGTTGTATAATTTTCAACAAAGATACTCAATTTATAACTAAGTTCAGAAGATTATTTAGGAGTTTTGGGGCACTACGATAAGCTTCATCCTCTAGCAAGTATTCAAATTGAGAAATTTAGTTAGACACTCGAGGGTATGATACGAAATTGCACAATGAATACCAAAATCGTAAGTAGGGTATCACGGTGGTTATCGAAATGAGAACCAGAACGGTATCATACAAAGCTCTAAATGTGCGAAGACGTAAGATCTCTACCAGATGAACACAAATAAGTAAACCAGAGTCAATTAGATCAAATTTAAAGTATTAAGCCTTAAGGCAGATAAAGTGGCATGACAAAAGATATCAATCGCCTAGAATCGTCAGTAATTAGTGCTTGAATGGACGACGACTGAACTTAGAATTTCTAGTTAGTGCTACTTAAGGAAAATGTTGTCTCTAAAAGGTGTGATAGAAAAATCGGAAAGAGAGGCAAGTATAACCTTAGGTACGTTGGACCATATAAGATTGTTCAAAAAATTTGCCAGGTGGCCTATGAGTCGGAACTACCCCGGAAATTTAAAACAACTCATCTAGTGTTTCATATGTTAAACGCTTCAAAAATGCCTCAAAAATCTTTTCCGCGTTAACCCTGTAAAATATGTCCAGATTATGGGGAACTCGTCGTACGAAGACCGAGGAGATTATGAAATCCAGACACCTTAATTTATTTTCGACTTCCAGTGTATATCAATATACAGTTTTTTTCCTATTCTATTTATCGAGTTTAATCTTTATGCCTTATTTAGGAGATGTTGCTAGGACAAATGTGTCAGATGGAGCACAAGTGTCGATAGGAGAAAGTTGAGGTGAGTTATAGTTAACCCTTTTAATTTAGTTTTTTGGATAGATGGACGGTCGTGTGAGGCTGATATGTTATGTTATACCGTCGTATAACCCTGTAAGGTATTGGATATCTTTCCTGGCAGTTTGACAGGTTTAGATAGTCCTATTTACAGAGGAAACTATGCCGAATTTTTTAAGTATCCAATGGATAATAAATTCTGAGAGTTTAGTTACCTCAACATATGAGGACGAATGTTCTTAAAGGGGGAAAGATGTTACACCCCGCATTTTCGCGCTCGTACGCGCCAAAAGTAACGTAACATAAAGCCCGGTGAGACTAACATACTATTTTAGAAGGAAATAAGTTTAAATAAGTGTTATTTATGTTTCGTCAGAGTTTGAGGTTAAATGGACCAAAGAAATTAAGTTAGTCGAAACTCGGGGAAAGACAGGCAGAATTTCGGACCTGATTTTTTTCCCAACTTGTCGGGGGTATATCTCGTGGTATATAAGGAATTATGGAGTGCATAAAATATCTAAATTCAAGTTCAGAGAGTCTACTTTCCAATAAACCTGACAGTTCGGAAATCGGAGAAATAAAATGAAAGTTACGGATCGTACAAAATCATTCGATTCGTAGAAAAATTGTACGGACTGTAAAATAAATTACGGCACGTACTTTCTGGCTGTAAAAAAGGGCGGTGCAGACTGTTGTTTTTGTATATAAAGGATGACTTCAACTTGGGACCTCAATTTGTACTCTTTGCCGACCCTAAAATATTCCTTAAGCCCTCTCAAATGTATATTAAAATCTTCGGTTCAAATCAAAGGCAAAAACAAGTTAGTTCAATGTGGTGCAGCCCGTAATCATCGTGGTATCGTCTTTCTCTTGGGGTGTCGAGTTCGGAGAATCATAGAGGTGAAGTAACCTCTATTTGGGGCGATTATTGGGTGCAAAAGGTGAGTCTCATCATCCTCTACCTATCCTTATGACTATATAGATGTTTGAAGTAAGTTGTTGAATAACTTTCATGAACCAAAATTTGTAAACTTTGAAATTATAGTTGTATGGGTTGTGGGACTGTTTTACATGGAATATATGATGAAGTTAATAATCAAGACTTGTAGTTCTTATTGTGAAGCTATGGTGAGTGTGTTTGAAAGGGTGTAGTGTTGATATGCACAAGTTGCCATAGTAAAGGAACCTAAAACTCTCCGTGCATAAGTTGTTCGGTAAAACGCCTAAATGATTTTTTTTATAGAATATGAAGCCAATATTGATATCAATCTTTTATATGATATAGATAACCATCGATAAGAAGCGGGAGGACTTGCAGAATGATTGTAGCTTCATGAACAAGGTATATAAGGCAAACTTTCCTTCTTAGCTTGATTTGACGTAAACGCTTCTTTGAGATAAAGTTTCATCTTATGAAATCAAATAATGATATACCTTCCTTGAGAAAATTTGATCATAATCCTTATGTATTTCTTATTCATAAGCACCTCCCGAATTCTAAATGTCCCAAAAGATTTGTATTGAGATTAAGGAACGTAGCGATAATAACGATAGTCGGAGGGTAACGACGATAGGTCACTCCGACTCTGGTCTTGCTGTCTTTGAGGTATTGCACTACACTTATCTATATGTATCTATTTTCTTACCAAGCTATGCTATAGTCGGCCGAGTACAACACCTATATGTGCACACCACTGTAAAAATAGTTGGTTTTGACATTACCGAGTCCTTTTAAGGTCGGGTACGATCGAATCCTCTTCTAGGCTGGGTACGATATACTATGATATAATTTTCCCCACATAATGGCTAGATATTATATTATATGGCCCCATTGAGTGGCTTGATTATTTTCAGATATGCATACATATTCATGATTGTGATATAGTATGCCCTCAGAGGCTCGTTATAAGTTTCAGGTTGACTTCTGTACCTATTTCTCTTATATTATATCCTTGTTTACTTATATTTCCTGCCTTATATATTCAGTACATCTTTTGTATTGATGCCTCTTTTCTGGAGCAATGTGTTCATGCCCGCAGGTACAGATAGGCAGGGCAGTGTTCCTCCATAGTAGGTTGCCTATTTTAGCCATTGTTTATCGCACTCCACTTCTCCGAAGTTGCATACAAAAGTCGATAGGTACTGTTGTACATATGTACAATAGTATTTTAGATATGGTGAGGCCCTATCTCGACCATTGATGTATTATAGCACTCGTAGAGACTTGCATACTAGTGTTCGGTGCATATATGTTTTGTCATGGCCTTGTCGGCCCTCTTGTTAGTTGGTGATACTTTTCTAGCGGCCTTGTCAGCCTTGATTATCTGTATATGTTGTGTTGGAACTCTTCTGCGTGCAGGTTATCATACATTATTGCCTAGTTAAAGTTATTGGAGGCCTTGTCGGCCCAAGTTTCGTGTTAAAGGCTCCAGGTACTATAATTGGTTCGCTCGAGCCTTTGGGTGCTGTACATATCCCCCAAGGATGGGGTATGATAAATTTGGTATCAGAGCAGGTCTGTACCAAGGAGTCTGCAAGATGTGTCTAGTAGAGTCTTGTTTATGGGTGTGTTGTGCACCACACTTATACGCGAGAGGCTGCAGGACATTTAGGGATGGTTCAATTCTTTACCTCATAGATCGTGCAATAGAGTTGAGTCGTAAGAATTCGAATATAACTTGTGCAAAAAAATCCGTACCGGGTTGATGAGATGCCCGAGATATGTCAGCTCATTTGTCTCGCACATACACATGAAAGATAACACAAGCGTAGAAAAGTGATGTGTTGATTTTAGGATGATTAAGGAAGCGTTGAGTATGTTCCGGAAGAGTTTAAGATTTATCGGAGTAACAGAAGTATGTTCGACAAAGATTGCTTGTTTGGAGGAGTCTCATACGGAAGGATGATGATGAACTAAGACTTATTTATAGATGTATTGGGATGTATAGAAGTTAAGCGGATTGAAGAGAATACATTTTGATGAAATCAATAAGTTCCCATAATTACGGTCCAAATATACGAACAGTACAATATTGTACGGATTGTACAATATTCTATGGATATCGTCATTCTCATCTTTGTCAATTCCCTAAGTATGAGGGACATCGAGTCCTCTCCTTCATGGGAATGACCTCCGGAGTTAGTCATAGTACCTGCAAAAACTCAACAAATACGTTAGAAGTAATGTTCCTCATGTCGTTCGTATTTGCACTCCACTCACTACACTCTAGTATTTTCACTCACTCTCCACACTCTGGTGTCTTCCAAGGTTGGTAAAGAACTTTGTCTAATCAATTCACAAGGTCACTTAGCCTATGTGGAGGAATAGATTCTTATCAAATAGAAAGACGAATGACTCAATAAAGCTAACGGATGGAGCCAAAGAAATTCAATGAAATAAAATGGGAAAAACTTAAGAAGAATTATCACGAAACAAAGTAGGACTCAAGAACTAATTAATAATTAAATAGGTTAATTACTTGATGTTAAATAGTTTGGAGAATCAAAGAAGTGAAAAGAAATGGATTCGAAATCGAATTGAAATCACAAACCTGAAAAGCGTGATCTGCGACGTGATATGTGATTCAACAGTGGTACAAAGCATGATCTGCGATTCAATAGTGGTACAAAAGCATGGTTTGCGACACAATCTGCGGTTCGCAGATGATATCCAATTTAATAAAGTTTCTATCACAATCTGCGTTTTGTTTGCGGTTCGCAGGCGTGGTTTGCGGCTCAACCTGCGATTTGCAGGTTATGACTATGTCCCAAAACACCGGTAACGTCAAAATTCCTTGGGATTCGTTTGACTAACTAACTTTTAAATATTCTCTGTAATTTTAACGAATTGGACCCACTTTCCTTGGATTTTGCTCTTTGGGCCCAAAAATACTTTTCCAACTTTTTCCTTAGGGTTTTGGATCAAACACCACTTTTTGGCCTTATTCCTCACAAGAACTTGATGAACTTTGTAGAACAATTCAAATTTCCAATTAGTATCAAATCACCTCCAAATTGGCTCAAATTTCAGATCTAGCTTCCTCTCAACAAGGAGAACAAAGCCCAATAGTTTTTGAAATCAATTGAACACTAATTTACTAAACCCACTTGCTTGTTCTTCAAGTACTTCAAAACCTTCAAGTTCAACAATGGTGAATTCTTCTAAAACAACTCCAAACGACTTGAAATTTTGATATGTGATAGATTCAACCTCTAGGAACTCAAATCTATCAATCGAAATTCTCAAATCATACAACAAATCATTTTTTTGTGAATTTTTAAAAAATTTAGATTTTTTTATTTTCTAAATAAGAAGAACCTAGGATTGAGAGTTGTAGAAACAAATCTCTAGCCTAAGCTCTGATACCAAATGATACAGTTCCTAAAGGGGAAACTCTAGAAATTAAATGCGGAATTGAAAGGATAGAATATTGATACAATCAATGAAATTCAAAGCAACCTAAACTATATGAAAGCTTATACCTCAATGAAATAAACCAAATCAAGCAACAATCAAGATAGAAAGCAAGACACAAGAATTGAAATCAATAGGCAATCAAAGGTATATTAAACCAAAGATCTCCTAAAGATTATTGAATAAAAGCACCTATGCTATGAAGATGATTCCACAAGTGAGAGAACTCATGTGAGAATCATGAACAAGTTCAATAGACAACCAAGGAATCCACCCTAATTGTGATATCACTCTATAATGTATACTAATCATTAGCTAACACTAAGTTAACACTACAAAGTAGCTAACAAGAGTTTACCCTCAATTTATCAATCATCAAAAGTCCTATTCTAAGCCTTGAGAACCACTATTTATAGTATTAGGCTTTATTACAAACTAGATCCAAAAGTGACCATAGTCATCAACTTGCAAAAGTAACCCAAAATGGACCAATTTGGCTCGCAGACACAACCTGCGAAATGCAGGATCGGCCGCATGTCACACTTGTGATTCGCAGGTTGTGCTACATGTGGTTCTTGGCCTTCACATGACTCTCCACCTTGGGTAAGATCTGCCAATCACATGCCATGTTGCACGTGACATTTGCGGCTCACAGATTGGTCACATCTTGTGATACTTCATTCTCGAGCTCCTCTTCACTCCAATCGATCATCCAAATATCGTATGCTCTATTTTGTAAACTTTCAATGGACTCCAAATCCTCTTTTTGCATCAACATAACTTGTAAAACTTGTAGTTCCTTAGCTTGTCCTCAGATAAAGGCTTTTGAGGGGTTTCTGCTCCCCAATATCGTATTATTTCGGAACATACATCCATCAGATAATCATATTTATGATATGATAGGGTTCAACTAGATCCGCCAGCTTGTTTGCTTTTCTATTTCTATGGTTTCCTTTTGCTCGATCACTAAAAAATGCACGCAGATGGTTGTTTCTCAACAATTGAGCTACATCAACCCTCAACTGATGGAAATCCTCCGTCCGGTGACAATGCATTCCATGATAATCACATATCAAATTTAGATCTCTCTAAGTAAGGTCTGTCCGGAGTGGTCTCGGCCATCTTGTCTCCTTAATGTGTCCAATAGCCGAAACAAGTTCGATCGCATCAATGTTGAAATTATATTCGTAAAGCCTCGAGCTTTCCACATTGTTAGAAGAAGCTCCAGTGGTATCATTTTTAAATTGCAAACCCTTATTGGTAGACCCTCGATCATTATGTTTATCTCATCTGTCCGATAAGAAGTTGCAATTGTTGCAACCCATATCTGACTTGAAGTTCGATCTTTCAGGTTGTCCGTAGGGTTGATACCCATCTTTTAGAAGCTTCACTTATGACTTAGCTACCCTCATTGATTTATAAAGATTCTTGTTTCGCCCTGCTGACTCCAGAGGATGTTCGAACTGATCATCTTCCACTCAGATTTCGGACTCATACCTATTATGTATGTTTGCCCATGTTACTGTCGGGAATTCCAACAAGTTTTTCTTTAATTCAAATGAAGCACTAGATCTTCTAGGATTTAACCACTTGGTGAAAGCTTCAGCTGCCCACTCATCCAGTACCGTGGGAAGAAGCATGAGTTCCTTCTGGAACTTTGTCACAAACTCTCGCAGCAACTCCGTATCTTTTTGAATAATTTTGAATAATTTTGAATATGTCCTCTTTCCTTGCTTGGACCTTCCGTGCTTCGGTGGGTGCCTTTATAAAATATCTGCAAGCATTTTAAATGAGTTAATATAGTGTTCATGCAACATAAAGTACCATGTCATTGCCTCTTTGGACAATGTTTCGCCAAATTTCTTTAGCAACACCGATTCGATCTCATTCGAGTGAATGTCATTGCCATTCACTACATAAGTGTACCAGGTCACATGCTTTTGCGGATCTATAGTTCCATCGTACTTCGGGAGATCTGGCATTTTAAACCTTTTTGGTATCAATTTTGGAACTGCGTTCGGTGGGAATGGCAATTGGATATATCTCTTCTAGTCCGGGTTTTTCAGGATTGGAGGCGCTCCAGAATCTGGTCTTCCCATGAATTATAGGGTTCAACATTTTTTTTCAATAGTATCCATTCACTTAGTTAAAGCTTGGAGCATTTTTTAGTGTCATCTGCTCTCGATCCAGTGCCATCTCCTTCGACTCGATCCTCCTCTCGGACTGGATCCTCAACCCGGACGGGATGAGTTTCATCCACTGCACTTGCTCCACTGCTCTTTTCTTGTTGTTTCTTCAGCGTGTTAAATATTTGAGCCAAATCTATTTCGCCATCTTCATCATCCTTCGGTGTTTTCTCACGTGACCTTTTAGACCCCTGGGTTGAAACCAAGGGGTGATGCTGATGCTCCCCAGTTATTGGGTCGACATGCAGGCCGTTGTTGTTGTTATTATTATCGCTGACTTCAACATGGATTTCGCTAACCATTTTGCGAGTGTTTGGTATTGACCTATTTTCACAAAATTTCAAAAGAAACAAATGAAATTTGAGTTTGAACAAATCACCATTATTATCCTTAGCCCCACGATGGATGCCAAATTGTTCACCCCAATAAAGGTACAATTGAATTTGTAAGTGGTTTTAAGGATACGTGGATCAATTTGCAATAGATGATGCTAAACCAATGTCAATAGGTAAGTAAAAATAAATAGAAGGTAAGAAAGATAGTCTGTAATGCAGTAAAACAAGATGAATTTTCCTTGTCAGATTAGTCCGGGCCTTAGCTTAATTGCTTTGGTTTCGAGCCAACAATGAGAACTAGTGACTATAATTGCTATGTGAAAGATCGTACAAGTGTGAATAATGAGAATTGAATGCCCTTCCAACATGAAGGTTGAACTCCTTTTATAGCTATGAATACAAGGCATTAATTCTCGAGAATCACTCTTCAATTAAATGCAATTAAATGACAATAATGGTCTCTTAATGAGCAAGGAGTAACGGATAGCACCATATCCGGAACGGGTACATGCTAGGCTCCTCCGGTTCTTCATCCGATGTCATCTGGTTCAGTCACTACCCGGTCTTTTCCCGATGCAACTCGCATCCGATGTGGAACTCGATTACCTCCCTTGAACTCCATACATAAACCTTGCCACGTACCGTGCCGATTTTCACCGTATACAATTTAAAAAATTATTAAATTTTGATATCATAATTCCAAAAGTGCCATGAGTTTAGTGGTAAAAACCGAAATATTAAACCCATGTCCCTATCTATGAACACTATAAAGATGGGGTCGGATGTTCAATTTTCTATTTGTACAAGTAGATAGATCCTTTTATTATGTGGAAAATTGCCTTTGGCTGTTGTGGAAAGGACACCTGGACAATCATCAAGAGCCTAAGAGAAAAGAAACTACTAATTCCATGAAGTAATTCTAACTTCTAACTACCCTCACACAAGATTCTAAATTAGTCAAACTAAAATCTTCGAAGGTTGACAATGAAGACTACCCTTTGTTTATAATATTCTAGGCAAGAGTGAACATGTTACTCTTTAGAAAGAAAAAAAACAAAGCTACGTATTCTATTTGATTGTAGGATTATGTTAAAGTATATATATTCGTTATTGTTTGCCGGAGTAGAGATTAATTTTTTCAAACCGAAGGAAGGGGGACATTTAATATATCATCTAATTTGCCAGCTTTGTGTGAGAATTCCTCTTCTCCGCTAATTTTAATTTTACAGATCGATGCAAATTGCATCTGAAAGCAGGTACAGATGACAAGTTGTTATACACGGCCATGAAATGGACCAACCAGAGAATGAATTTTAGCATGCATTTCTTAAAAGATCGAGCAGCCAAAAATCGATTGTACCATGTCCATGTACGTATGCAGCGTCAATGACATATACTATATAAACAGTACGTACATGCATCTTTTAAGAAAGGGACGTAAGAAAACGTGGCTATTTGGTTCAAGCAACTCTGCCAGTACGCCAACAATTAGACTATCCCCCCAACTGCTACAAAACCAACTGATGCTGAACTTTGTGATGTCGCTATTCATTAAATTGCTCGTTTATTGAAGGTATTTAAGTTTTATATGCGGATATTGTCATAAACTTTTAAATTATTTGTCTTACATATATTGATCTCATCACCTTTAATGTGTCACAATCTAAGTCCATGACACCTATTGTTACTTTGGCCGAATAGACTTTTCAGATTTTTTCCTTGAGCTATGTTATCATCGAGCTTCAAAACGTGCATATCACATGAATTTATGATATATCTTATAAACTTTTTTATATAATTTTTTCATTCATTTCAATATGAGATTCGATTAAAATGTAATATAAATTTCTTTTCGAATCAAAAGTTTATCGGCCTAGAAGTCTACCGGACCTTGCCCACCCTCCGTCATAGACATCACATAACGGAGGGTTGCCTATAATTGTGAAAATCATTCTCGAAACGAATTTAATCTTAGGCTATATATGACCTTAGCTGAGCTGTTTTGTGCATTGGATTCCGCAAAGCCTATGGAAAAAGGCGGCTCTGATTATGTTACATGTACATCACTTATACATATAGCTATTGTATTGTTTTGATGATTCTGTCTTCTGAATCTAGGCTCTCTGTTCTATGTGAAGTTAAGTGTCAAGCTAGTAGGTTTGGGAGGGGGGCCGGGGGGGGGGGGGAATTCTCAAATATATTCATAAATAGCCCACACTTTTTGACTTGTCATCATATTTTGCTTCTTGTTTTTGCAGGAAAATAAGCTATAGATTCTTAATTTCAGCTTTAAATAGGACAGGAAATGTGTGCCCAAAAAATGTAACCGACATAGTGTCATTGTCACTACCGAGAAAGAAATAATTCTTTATTATTTTAATTAAAGAAATAGAATATATATCACAATAGAAAATTTATTTCTATTTTAATAGTACAAGACTCCTATACTTAAGGTAAGTGTACAACATTAATTAATATAATATTTACCATAAAATACTACAACAATATTTACTAAAATAGTGCCCAAACCATGGGCTTCCCGCTGTACATAACCGAGACTTCTAGACCAAATATACATCTGATATACACATGTATATTGTGTATATATGATGTATATTTAACACACACCTGCAGTCATAGCGGGCGGTCTTCGAACGCTGAGACTATACCTAAAATCTTCAAAAAGGACCGAGGGAATACCCCTTGTAAAGATGTCTGCAATCTGATAACTGGAAGGGACATGGCAGACGCGTACTTGTCCACGAGCTACCTTTTCGCGAACAAAATAAATGTCCATCTCAATATGTTTAGTACGTTGGTGTTGAACCGGATTTCCCGAAAGATAGATGACACTAACATTATCACAGTAAACCAAGATAGCTTTCTGAATAGGATAATGAAGCTCTAAAAGAAGATTGCGCAACTAACATGATTCAGAGACCGCATTGGCTACCCCTCGATACTCGGCCTCTGCACTAGAGCGGGACAATGTCGATTGACGCTTTGCAGACCATGAGACCAAGTTATTGCAAAAAAACATACAATAGCCAGACGTAGACCGTCTGGTGTTCGGACAGCCGCCCCAAATCAGCATCTGTGTATGAGACAAGAGTAGATGTCGACGACGGATACAAATGTAAGCCATAGTCAAGTGTCCCCTGGATGTACCTAATAATGCGTTTGAGTGCATTCATGTGCTCAACCCTGGGATCATGCATAAACAAACACACCTGCTGTACGACATACATAATATCTGGTCTCGTGAATGTAAGATACTAAAGGCCCCCTGCAAGACTGCGATAGCGGGTAGGATCCTCATAAGGTGAGCTAGCCGCAGCACCCAACTTGGATTTAGTATCAACAGAAGTGGAAGTGGACTTACATGATGACATCCCAGCCCTCCCAATGATCTCAGCTGCATACTTCCTCTGTGATAAGAACAACCCACATGTATGACGAGTAACAACAATCCCCAAAAAGTAACTCAAGGGCCCCAAGTCTTTCATAGCAAAATCATAACTGAGCAGTGTCATGATAGACTGGCGTAATGCATCGAGAGAGCCAGTCAAGATAATATCATCCACATATAATAGTATATAAGCCAATGAAGAACCACGACGATTTATGAACAATGAATTATCAGACATGCTGTGAGAGAACCCAATAATCGAAACATAGTCTGCAAACTTCTTATACCAAGCGCGGGGAGACTTCTTAAGCCCATACAAGGACTTCTTCAACAAACAGACATGATGAGGATATTTGGGATCCCTAAACCCCAAGGGCTGATGTATATAAACTATTCCCTTGAGATCACTATGTAAGAAAGCATTCTTCACATCTAACTGATGAATGAGACATGATTTTGAAAGAGCCAAGCTGAGCACAGTGTGAATGGTAGCCGGCTTGACCACCGGACTAAATGTCTCACCACAATCCACACCAACCTACTGAGCCTTACCATCACCTACAAGACGAGCCTTATGTCGCACAAAAGAACCGTCAAAATTATCTTTATGAGCAAAAATCCACATGGACTGAATAATATTAACACCAGATGGACGGGGGACCAACTCCCACGTCTTATTATCAATAAGAGCATTATATTCGTCAGTCAAAGCAATTTTCCAATTCGGGTAATTTAAAGCAGACACTAGGTTACGAGGTAGAGGGGATTTAAGAACATTAGAATTGAAATTAAAACGTCTTTTTGGTTTAAAAATACTCCGTTGATTACGAGTGACTGGTATTTGACTCGGGGGAGAATTGGGCGAATTTTGGGACGTTTTGGGACACAAGACGGACTGGCCAGCAGGCAGTGGACCTGCTGGCCCATATCGATAACCGGAGCAGGAACTGGACACATGAACTGAGCCACGATTGGACCCGAAATCAGGAACTGGAACTCGGCCAAAACTAGGCAGGATAGATGGCCTAGTTTCTGGACCCAGAACTGTAGACGAGGACGTTACGGGAGGACCAGCGGGCAGTGGGCCCACTGGCGGATTTGGGGTGCGGGACATGTCCGAAAACTAGTGAATAATAAACAAGGATATATCATCATCCAAAAAAGTATACGAACTAGGCACGGGAGTACTAACCTTAGAAAACGGAAATTGGGATTCATAAAAAATTACATGGCGACTAATGATGATTTTATTAGAAGATAAATCAAAATATTTGGAACCACGAGGATTTGACGGATAACACAAGAACACACACGGAGTAGAATGGGCCTGAAGTTTGTTAATGGTGGTGGACGGAAATAGTGGATAACACAAGCACCCAAAGACCCTAAGATGTGAATACGAAGTAGTCTGATTATATAAAATTTGAAGGGGGGACGAATATGTCAAACCTTTGGAAGAAAAAATATTAAGGAGATATGTGGCCATTTGTAGAGCATGATACCAAAAAGATGGGTGTATGGAAGCATGAATCAATAAACTGCGGACAATGTTATTAATGGTACAAATTTTGCGTTCGGCTTTCCCATTTTGTGAAGACGTATGAGGATAAGAAAAATAAAAATTGATCCCATTATTTGCAAAAAATTCCCGAAACACCCCATTGTCATATTCTTTGTCATTATCACATTGGATATTTTTTATTTCTCATTTGAACTGGGTTCTAATGAATGCTCTAAATTTTAAGATGGAAAAAATTTGAGATTTTTTCGCTATTGGAAAAGTTCATAAAAATTTAGAATAATCATCCAAAAAGAGAACATAATACTGATGGACCAAAGAACTAAGAACATGAGACGTCCGTAGATCACTATGAATAATATCAAATGAACTTAAAATATGAGAATTAGAGTCTACAAATGACAACTTAACAATTTTTCCTAATGAACAAGATTGACAATTTGGAGTACTACTCGTACCCTTACAAGAAATAAACTTATTTGTATCCAAGGAAGACAAAATAGACGACCCCGAATCACCTAGACGAACATGCCACAAGGAAGGAGCAAGGGCTGCAAAAGTTGATGGCACGACTTGACTTGAGAAACCGGAACGTGGTGTGATAGGATAAAGATCTCCCCTACTATCACACCTCATGAGAGGACTCTCCGTCTTGAAATTCTTCACAGAAAACCCAAACGGATCAAATTCAATAGAAACAAAGTTATCAGTGGTGAATTTACGGACAAACACCAAAATTTTAATCAATTTAGGGGCATGAAGGGTATTTTTCAAGACAAGGGGTGGATGGGGGGGGGAGACAAAGTTGTATGACCATAACCACGAATTGAAATTGAATTACCATTATCAATAATTATACCACGAGTACTGCTCAAATTGGAATAAGACGATAGAGTACCTCGGTCAGATGTCATGTGTGTAGTGGCGCCGATGTCCATGTACCAGTTCGGGTCCGGAGGATTCAATCCAAGTGTGTGTATCGCGGCTTTGATGTCGGTAGGAGTGGAGGTTGTTGCATGATGGGTCTGCTGAGGCCTCGGCCCAAGCACCCTTGCTTGCTGCCTCGGCCCAGAGGGGTTACCGAAATATGTCCACTGCATGTTGGGCCGAGAGATGGGTTGACTAGCCCACTGACCATTAATTGGACACGACGGAACTGGGGACCATTGGCTGTTAGGCCATTGCCTACTGGTCCAGGCCCAAGGCCAATTGGCCCAAGGCTGGGGCCAGTTGGCCTAAGGCTGGGACTAGTTGGGCCGTGGCCCACTGCTGCTGGAGTTGGACCCGCTGCCGCCGTTAACTCCGTCGGAACCACCGCATTTGCCGCCATGATTTTTCCCGTTGTTTTACGATTATTTTTGCAGCCACCGTGAACACGGTTTTGGCCCGAAGTATCAACAAAATCCGGAGAATTTGTGGAGAACGTCATAATGACCACGGGGCGAGCACCGGTAGCCGCCTTCTTAGCTAAACTGGCTTCTTCCAAGGTAAGTATGAAGCGGGGCTTGATAAAAGGGGGAAGCAGATTACTTTGACGAAGGAGAGTCCCAACGCCATTATAGGCCTCAGAAAGGCCGGCAACCAATTGTAGAACCAGACGATTATTTGTCACAGGTGCGCCAATGTTACGGAGTTGGTCCGCCAACTCCTTGAGTCTCTTGCAATATGCTGAAACGTTCGAAAATTCTTCCATGCTGACTTGGGAGAATTCTTGCTCGAGCGTGACAACACGTGAATGTTGGTTATCTTGGAATATATCACGCAATCTATTCCAGGTAGTCATAGCCGTAGTGTCCGGCTCAATGATTGTCTGTAAGAGGTCGACCGAAATAGTGGAGTAAATCCACTGGAGAACGGTAACATCAAGAGTAATCCATAACTGAGGATCCTCCGCGGGAATAGGCGCAGCGGGAGGAATTATGTGATGGAGGACTTGATGGAAAATAGCGTGAATCTTAAATAATTCTGCCCACGTCGCATATTGGACGTTTTCCATCTCAAGAACAATAGAGATGTTGCTCTTGATGTTAGAAACAGTGATGGCAGGATGAAACGTGTTCTTAGACATAACGAAAGAACAAAGGGATTGGAGGGAAATTTTTGGAAGAGTGGAGGTAAACTTTAACACGAAATCCGGTGAAGGGGTACGGAAATTAAGGCAGGTTCTGGCCGAGAAAGTTTACAAAAAACCGAGAGCAGTATTTGGAGGACAAAGGCGGAAGCAATTTAGACCTAGTCTCATGATACCATGAAAAAAATAATCCCTTGATTATTTTGATTAATGAAAGAGAATATATACAATATACAATTTTCCATAATAGGAAACTTATTCCTATTCTAATACCAAAACCCTATTCTAATAGTACAAGACTCATATACGTAAGGTAAGTGTACAACACTAATTAATATAATATTTACCCTAAAATACTACAACAATATTTACTAAAACAGTGCCCAAACCGTGGGCTTCCCACTGTACATAACCGAGACTCCTAGACCAATTATACATCCGATATACACATGTATGTTGTGTATATCTGATGTATATTTAACAGTTAGCATGAAAATTGAAAATCTTCAACATAGAAAAAAGTCAAAAACAACAAAGAAGAAGAATGTTTAAAAGGTAAAACTAAAGGAGAGGAAAAGCAAAAGGGAAAAGAAAGTTGAAACTAGACACTAGTTATGACTTTAATTTGGATGACATCTTAGCTCCAACGTGCATTTGGTTCTTCTGTAAAAAGTCACCTACAAAATCTTACTTTATTTTGTACGGATTTGATTTTTTGGGGCTAAAATACTGTTGCTGTCACAAAGTCAATCTTAATGCGGTGCTTACTAGTAAATGAGAAGACAGGTTGATCGCTGAAGAGTGTGATTTCAAGAATTTGAACTGTTCTAAGTATGAAATTTTGATAACCTTCACATTTTTATGGTTGAGGCAGTGACCAAATCACTCCAGTACTACTCCTCAGCCACCAAAAGAACTTACTCATTACACCAAAATATAATTCAATTAATATATGACATTTGTCCAGCTTACATGCATTATTATCACTTAGTCATAATTAATAAAAATTTAATACATGTTATTCTTACATTATCATGAATTGACAAGTTTTATACCGGCTACGTCCTACCATTTTTTTTTTCTCCCGAGTTAGTCCCTCCTTCCCAATTTCTCCCAATTCCTTTTGACTTGTAAGTAGCTTATGACCGGTAAAGAATACTCCATTTGTTTCATTTTATTTGTCATAATTTAAAGTGATAGAGAATTTAAGAGCGAAATAACTTTTTAAATTTGTGGTTTTAGATATGTATAATGATTGTGTGACTATAAAACTTATGAAATTTGCGAGCATTCTTTTCACAGACATAAATCACCAGCGTTGAAAAGGGTAAATAAGACAAGCGATCAAGCTGGCAAGTCAGGGATACAATATGAATTTTTCCAGGGTGTGTGAACTTCCTTATATATTCAGCCACATGTGCGGGTGTGAAAGGATTTTATGGTCTAAATTGTGAAAATAAAAGATCTCTACTTAATTTATAGTTGCATAAGAAACGCTAATGAGATCCCGCCTCATATGTAACTCTTGTTATAAGCGAAAATCAAAGAATTACCTCCGCATACCCTCAAAAGTGTGGATGGTCCTCTTAGATTGGGCCTCAGTCTAAAGATGGAAAAATGTGCTATGTCGTGGGATTGGAGCACTGAATCTTCTTTCTGATAGACCAATATTGATTGGCTTATGGGCAAAAGTAAACGGAAATTAAAGATTTTATCATGTGGAGATGATGAATCCCTTTTTTTGAGGAACCGATCAACAAAATGGGTCATGGAAACTACATCTGTTGGGTATGTAAAGTAATACGGGAAGTACGGGTGGACGCACCTTCCAACCAAAAACAAATTTCCAACAACATCTTGGTTTGGTACCAACCATTTCCATCATTACAATAATCAAACTTGAAGTTGTGCATACAACTCCGACGTGTCGGTTTAATTATCCTCACTAAAATACTGACTTGATGTTTAGTTTTTCAATAGGTAGACGGTTTCTTTTTCTCTCATCAAATTACTAACTTGATATCTAGCTTTCTAACTAGTAGATAGTTCCTTTTCCCTCAAATTAATGAAGAAGCGAGACGGTTTATTTTTTCTTAAATATGACGTATCATTTATGTAACATAGAAATTTCTCGTTAAAAAGACATAAGAATGTAAAACAAACTAATAAGAATATACTCCTAGCGTTTACCAGTGTAAAATGCTGAGAGTTTTATATCTAATAGAATTATATGGACCAAAGAGATTTTGTAAGTGTCCTAGGAAAGTGAGTTATCAAATGGGTAGTCAGGCAAGAGATGTTGTTATAAATATCTGTATGTTCCTTTTTACTTTTGTCTTTATTTATCGGTCCCTAACTAAAAGTAGTCAGTCCAAACAGGTTATCATTACTCCAACTTGTATGTACATACTACTATATGACATTATAAACCTTCACCTACCCGTGAATATTATCACTATAATGTAGGATAATAGGTGCCGTATGACTTTATAGTAGTGTTTGATTTCTGCTGCTATATGTTTTGTAGTATATTTTGTTTATCTTATGTACTTGCATTAGTTACTACTTCATTTTTCCAGAATGCGCTAGCATGACTTATTCACTTTTGATACCGACATTTTCATACTGCTTTAAATTTCTTGTCCAGACTTGACTGTTTATCTTGCTTTTCTTGTGCTTATGCTTTATCTTGAGCCGAGGATATCTCGGAAACAACCGTTCTACCTACCAAGATAGAGGTAAGGTTTGTGTACTCTCTACCCTCTCAGACCCCACGTTGTGAGATTTCACTAGGTATGTTGTTGTTATAATTCAGGATAACTTAATTAATCATTTATATTTAAAAAAAAAAGAATATGATTACCATGGAATAAGAAATTTGTAAAACGTGAAAAGACTGAAGGAGTATGCAGTGCTTAATCAAGCATTTAACACAGATCAATATTGCAGAAATCCCGAAGATAATTCATTAATTAGAACTCTGTATATTCATAGATTTGCAAATAATCATTACCTGATGATTTTTCACAGTTATTTTGTCTTTCCATGCCCAGCATTGCAATTGAGCATTCCCCAGAGTCTGCCAACAGTACCTTTTATTACTAGTTGAGTACTGGGACTCGTTTGGTAGCTAATTTAGAGGTGAGTTATGTAAATATTAAATCTTGCATAAGTAATATCATGTTTGGTAGTTGATTAAGAGTTAAATTATTCATATAAAATATCAATACGGTATTTGATAATTTATAATTTAAAACCCGCATAAGTAATACGTGTATAATTTGTAAGGGAATTCATGTATTATTTTATACATGATAAAATGTGGAATAACTAATACATGGATAACTAAATTTTGCAATAACTAATTCCTATATATAATAATAGTCCACATAAATTTTCTCATAACTAATCTATGTATTAATAATATCTGCATAATCTTAACCAACTACAAAGGAAGTTATTACTTATTACTAAGCTTCTCTCACGTTCTCCAGTACTCTACTAAAAAGAAGTTTAAGTTTGACAGCATAAACATTTTCTTTACATCATCACAGTACCTCATAGATAATTTAATAATTTATAACTAACTTATTATATGGGAATAGGTTCAAATATGCATTGACGTATCACAAATGATTTAATAATATCCTCCTTTCACTTAAATAAAAAATGTCTGCAACAGGCGAGTTGGTAAGTGACAAGGTGATTGGGGTACAATCACTCCGACGTCGCGGGTTCGAATCTGTGTGGTGACAGTCTTTGTTGAAATATTGCAAGGGCTGTTGCTGGGTTCGTATCCCGTTGGTCCTCTCCCTTGCAGGGCTGTCACTCGCGCACATATCCCTCGATTTACATCCCACCTGCCAAGGAGCCTCCGGTATAGGTGGGGGGTTTCGCCTTCGGGACTTTCCCCTTCACAAAGAAATGCCCTTTATTAACTGGCAGGACTCATAGCATTCTGTCGTTATAAAAGGCATAGCTAGACCTTAAAGAAATGTTGTACACATTCTTTGCTCGATATAATAGGTGGAAGGAAGCCATTTTTAAACTATTTTTTTCTAATTGTGATGATCGAGAGTTTGCTCTTAATTCGGTTAGTTTACGGGTATTTGTTACGTCCCACCAATATAGATATTGGGTGACTCGGTTCTTCAAAAGCTTGGACATATGAGGGGTAATCATAGTATTTCTGTGGTATTTAATTAAATCTGAAATTTTATAATTCTTAATCCATTGCATTGACCATTAAGTCACACGCACACCTTTGATAATTGGGATTTATATACTAAAAAGTATAGTAAACGGAAAGATTATATGTTATAAGTTGTAACATATTAACATGTATTGAAGTATAAAAAATTATTTGTTAACGTATATATTTTTTGTCCCAATTTATATGACACAATTTTTTCTTAGTCAGTTCCAGAAAAACGACACATTTCCTTATTTATCAATAGTTTAACTTTAAACTTTACATTTTATGTTTAACGAGCTAATTTATAACCACACAAATATCTTTGATTAATTTTAGATTATAAAAATTTTTAAAAAAACTTTATTTCTTAAATTTTGTATCCGATCAAATTACATCACATAGATTGAGACGGAGAGAGTATAAATTAAATTTTAAATTTTTAAAAAAAACTTGTTGTCACCTTATAAATAGCTCAATGTGCCCAGGTCCAATTCTAAGAGGTGTAGCTTCTTCCATGGGAGTTAGTAGTATCAGCCGCCTGCTACAACCAATCAAACTAAGTTTAAGTACATTTACATTTTAGTATCAGCCGCCTACTACAACCAATCAAACTAAGTTTTAAGTACATTTACATTTCATATAATCAGTAAAATACTTTTACATTGTTTTAACAAAGAAGTTTTTTCTTCCACTTGTTTGTTTTTGAAGTTGATGCTTAGTGAGCAGATTTTGGGCTTTTCCTTTTTCCTAAAGTACCGACCGGTTAAATTAGAAAAAAACAAAGTTTGTCAATTTTAGAAGATTGCTTTCTATTTTAGTAAATTATCATTAATATTTATAATTGTCTATTAATTGATCTAATAATGCAAATCTTTTTTACACAATGAGTACATAAAACTTATTACACTTTTCTTAGAGTTAATTAAGTTATATATATTAAGTTATATATAAAAATTACCTATAACTTTTTTTAATAACCCGATATCAAGAACTTATTCTCTTTCCCTAAAAACCAACCGCAAAGCTGCAGTAAAGCAGTCATCTTTTTTTCTTGTGAAGAATATTGACAAAATTTTACAGCAATTCTTGAAGGAAAAAAATGTTGGTTTACAAGGATTTGCAGGAAACGGAAATTACAAGTAACTGCTTATGTAGGAATTACAATTCAACAAGAAAGCTGAAAATTACAATATAACAACAAGATTGAAATTACACTTTTGTTGAACAAGAAAACGGGAAAGTTGTTTATCTGTTTTTGCTGAGTCGAGTGTGGCACTCTGTCCTTAAGACAATATTGCCCCGTATGTATCCTTTATACGTCCTGGACAATTTGTCTCCCAAGATAAAACAGCAATGGAACTATTGAGCAAAGGAAACTCAAAAGCTACCGTGAAGAATATTGAGCAATGAAAAGATGCTTGGAAGATTAGGAAGAAACTGATTTTTGCTTTGTGTATTTTCGTGTATGTCAAGTACTCCTCAACAATGGTATAAGGGGTGTTTATATAGGTGAGGGAGGGCTGTTTAACTCGCCCCCATAACACCATTATTGGCCAAATAATGGCCATTATGGAGGTAGTTAATCCACCAAAATAAATGGTGAAAAATGCCAACGGATTGGCCATTATAGGAGGTGTAATTCAGCCAAAATAAATGGTGAATTGAGTGCCGGACGTTTCGTTCGGGACCGTCGAAATTTCGATTTTTACGAAAAACTTCGGGGACCAAACCGTACATCTTGAAACTTCGGGGACCAAAGCGTACATCTTGAAACTTCAGGGACCAAACTGTATATCCGAAAGAATTCTCGGTCCAAACCGCACATCCGAAACTTCGGGATCAAACCGTACTTCGGCAAAGTTTTCGGCCCAAAAAGATAATATCGAAGGCCCACGACCCACGCCCCCCGCGACCACGCCCCACGACCCACGACCCACGACCCACGACCCGTGACCCGTGAACCTGAGAACCCGGAACCCGGAACCCGAACCGGAACCGGACCGGACGGGCGGGCGGCGGCGCGCGCGTGTGGTCTTTCCTCGAACCGAAGCACATCTAGGTCCTCCCTCCTTTAAACACATGGGATACCCTCGGGGTCCCAAACCCCAAACCAATTTCAAGTATTATATACACAACAATTCTTTCTTCCTCTACCGATGAGGGAGAATTGATCACACACCACACTTTTCCATGCTTCAAACACCTTACTTCGTGAACCAATATCTCTTTCATTTCTCAATGAAATTTGACGATTCTTGGCCCTACGGTTATCTACGTACTTAGTACATCACGCATGTGTGAAGAACCGGATTCTCCAACATACGTAACACTAGTGTTTAAGCCGTTAAAGTTGGTCGGTCGCAACTCCCGCCAAAGGCTAATTTCCAACAATCCCCTCTTGAAAGAGATTTTGGCGCACTCACATGGTGTCTTTTCATTTCCAAAGCAATATTTCAGGACCGATGTTGCATAAGGAGAGGTAGCCCCGCTTTGAACCTTCCATAGTTGAATACCATCGGACTTACTTACCGCGCGGTGAACGTGATGTCTTGAACCGTCGTGTTTAGTGTAAGCCAAGACAATGATACCAACACAACAAATTCCCTTACTCTCTTCTTCGTAATGTTTTGTCCGTTTTGGCCATGGACAACGTCTTGGATTCTTAAGTGCGTTCATTTTGAGGCGGCCCGTCCTCGCACTTAAATAGGTGGTCTCCTACAAGGTATCCCGCTATACCCCACTTCACAAGTGTTAGGAACCATTAAAAGTTTCCCAAACCTAACCTCAATTGTTGAGGAGCATTACAGTTTTAAAAACTTAACCTTTACCCACACCGCAGATAGCACTTAAAGTCTATCGCGGAACGGCTTTGGATTTGGTGTTTCTTTTCGAAATCACTATCCGAAGTGCTCATACTTCCACCGAAGCGATCAACCGAACCTTTACAACTTAGTTTTCCCATTGAACCAAATTACCGGGATCTCAAAGTTAGTAAGGTTGGGTTACCGCCGTATCGTCCTTATATTTTGGGTTTTAAGCCCATTCCCCAGACAGCAAGCCATCCGATCCTTGAGTAGGCCCTTTGTCAATGGGTCCGCTATATTATCCTTTGACTTGATGTAATCAATGGATATTATACCCGTGGTGATCGGTTGCCTAACGGTCTTATGCCTCCGTCGAATATGACGAGACTTGCCGTTGTACATAACATTCCGTGCCCTTCCTAGAGCCGACCGACCGTCGCAGTGGATCATTACCGAAGGTACGGGTTTGTTCCAACACGGAACATCCTCTAAGAAGTCATGAAGCCACTCGGCCTTCTTCTCCCCGCTTTGTCTAAAGCGATAAACTCCGATTCCATCGTGGATCGGGCGATGCAAGTTTGCTTAGAGGATTTCCAAGATACACCCCCACCACCAATTGTAAATATATACCCACTGGTGGACTTGGTGTTCTCTATATCGATATCCGTTTGCATCACCGTACCCCTCTAGTACAAATTTGGATATCTCGAATAGTGTAACCCGAAGTTTAACGTGTATTTCGTGTATTGTAATACCCGATTCAACGCCTTCCAGTGATTATCACTTGGATTACGGGTGAACCTAGCCAACTTATTGATTGCGTAAGCAATATCGAGTCGGGTGCAGTTTGTTATATACATCAAACTACCGATTACCCGTGCATATCGCTCCTGGTATACGGGTGCACCAAGATTTTTATCAAGCTTATGATTTATATCCATTGGTGACGCTATCGGAGAACTGTCTAACATCTTGAACTTTCTCAAAACATCCTCGATGTAGTGAGACCGAGATAAGACCGTCCGTCGACGTCTTAGAGATTTTAATCCCTAGGATGACATCTGCGATACCCATATCTTTCATGTCGAAGCATTGTTTCAACATGTTCTTAGTCTCTAGGATTATCCTAGGATCGCTTCTGTGATCAACATGTCGTCTACATACGGGCATATCATAACAAATGAGTCGAGTTACCTTTCGTGTAAACACATTTATCACACTCATTAATGGCGAACCCCTTCGATAGTAGAGTACTATCAAATTTTTCGTGCCATTGTTTCGGGGCTTGTTTCGGCCCATACAGAGATTTGATAAGTCGACGGACTTTCTTCTCTTGCCCTTGAACCACGTACCCCTCGGGTTGGTCCATATAAATTTCTTCTTCCAAATCACCGTTTAGGAAGAAATTTGTCTTAACATCCATCCGGTGTATCTCAAGGTCACGCAAAGTCGCGATCGCAATAAATACCCGTATGGATGTCATCCGGATACCGGAGAGTATGTGTCAAAGTAGTCAAAGCCTTCTCGTCCGTCGATAGCCCTTGACTACCAACCTGGCCTTGTACTTGTCTATAGACCCATCCGCCTTGTATTTCCGTTTGAGTATCCATTTACAACCCAACGGTTTATTTCCGGAGGAAGATCAACCAACTCCCAAGTATGGTTATGCGAGAATGGAGCTTATTTCACTCTCAATAGCTTCTTTCCGCAGCGGTGCTTCCGGAGTTGACAACGCCCGAGCAATTGTCCTAGGTTCATCATTAACCATATAAGCTACAAAGTCGGGACCAAAGGATTTATCCTTCCGGCCCTTTTACTTCGCCTTAGATCCATATCCGGAGTCTCCAAGTTCGAGAACGGAACACTAGATTCCGGATGTTCACCACCTCGAGATTCGCTAGATCTCGAACCATTCGATCCGGGCGATCAAGGACTCCCGGTTCTTGAGAGCTTTGTGCATAACTTCGTTTGAGAGAGGTTATGTCTTTTTCCTTTCTAGGAAAGGTACTTTCAAAGAATAGAGCATTCCTTGATTCCATTATTGTACCCTGGTGGATATCTCGGAATATCCGACTTATGCACTAAGAAGCGATAAGCACTATCGTTATTTGCATATCCGATGAATATGCAATCTACAGGTCTTAGGCCCAATCTTGACTCGCTTTGGCTTGGGTACTTCGACCTTTGCCGACAACCCCACACCTTAAAATATTTGTAGGTGGGTTTCTTTCCCTTCCATGATTCATATGGAGTTTTATCCTTACTCTTATGTGGGACTCGTTAAGAATCGTATTAGCAAGAAGTGACAGCCTTCTCCCCACATGTTTTGGGGAAGACCGGAATTGATAAGCAAGGCATTCATCATTTCCTTTAATGTGCGGTTCTTTCGTTCCGCTACACCGTTTGATTGAGGTGAGTATGGAGCCGTCGTTTGATGAATAATGCCCTCTTGGGCACAATATTCCTCAAATGGCGCTACATATTCTCCCCCTCTATCGCTACGAATGGATTTAATCCGTAGGCTAAGTTGATTCTCAACTTCTGCTTTGTAACGTCGAAACGCTTCAAAGGCTTCATCCTTACTTTTCAACAAGTAAAGGTAACAATACCTTGTGCTATCATCTATAAATGTCACAAAGTACTTGTTCCCCCCTCTAGTTTGTACAAACTTCAAATCACATATATCTGTGTGAATAAGTTCTAGAGGAGCGGTATTCCTTTCGACGGATCGAAAAGGAAGCTTAGTAAGTTTTGCCTCTACGCACACCTCACACTTATGTTGAGGGTTTACGTCGATAGAAGGCAACAACTCCATCTTTACCACCTTTGAATAGACTTGTAGTTTACGTGTCCTAATCTATGATGCCATAAATTAGAAGACTCAAGCAAATAAGAAGAAGACTCAACTTTATTTCCTTGACGCAATACGAGACATGGCATTCACTTTGAAGAGGCCTTCACAGACGAAGCCCCTCCCCACAAATGTGCCATTTTTAGTGAGTACAAATTTATTTGATTCAAACACTAGCCTAAAGCCGCATTAACCAATAAAGGTCCGAAACTAGATTTCTTCTAATATCCGGGACGTGCATCACTTCCTTCGAGTGAGTTCCTTGCCGGAAGTCATCTTCGGGACCACCTTTCCAACCCCTAGCACGTCCGAGGAAGCGTTGTTGCCCATGAATGCCTTCTTGTCGGAGACCGGAGTGTACGTGGAGAAGGCATCTTTGTTGGAACAGATGTGTCTTGTTGCACCCGTGTCCACCCACCACCGCATCGGATTCTCCACCAAGTTGGCTTCTAGCACCACCGCAGAATTCCTCGATCATGTCATCCGGAGCGTGTCCTTGACGACGTTTGCTTGAGCCTTGCCTTTTGACTTGGCTTTTCGTTGTTGCTCGTCTTGAGCTTGCGGCATTCCTTGATCCCGTGACCAGGTTTCCACACGGTGATGACAATTACCTCGAACGAACATCTCTGCGCAGGGGCTTTGCCGTCTTTCCGGAACTTCCGCTTCTTGCTTGAGTTCCCTTTGGCCTCTGCCAGGTTTGCCTTTGCCTCAAGCATGTTGTCTACCCTTTGGCAAGGTCTTCTTGTTATCTTCCGGATTTGCGTTTGATAACAAGCTCTTCAAAGGTCATCTCCTTTGTCTTGAGTTTCAAGTAACTCATAAACTCATTCCATGAAGGAGGTAACTTTTCAATCGCCGATGCAACCAAAAATCGCTCATTTGGTTTCGATCCTTCCAAATCCAGGTGATGTAAAATCATTTGGAATTCTGGACTTGGGACATCATCGTCTTATCGTCCACCATTTGGAATTTTAGAAATTTCCCAACGATGAACTTCTTAGTACCCGCATCTTGTGCGTTGTACTTCTTTTTTTGCGCTTTTTCCCACAACTCTTTGGCGGTGCCAACGGTGCAATAGACCGTGTAGAGAGGGTCCGCTGCGCAAGCGATTAAGTATATAGTTCTTGCACATGAAATCGCTATGATTCCATGCATCACGAACCATCTTCATGCCGTTAACGACATGGATACCAAGGCCCCCTTCACCCGTTTCAAAGTGGCGAAGAGTCCATTTCATCTCCGGCTTGTGGAGGATCTTCCGTAAGGAATCGGGCCATGCCCATAATCGTTAGATAGAACAAGCATCTTTTGCGCCATCTTTTGAATTTCGATCCCATGAATTTTTCGGGGCGATCATGGTGGTGTGAAGAAGAGGGTGGAGCTCGATGAGTCGGGAAGGCAAGCGGTGTTATCGCTTGAGAAATGGCAAAGAAGAAGAAGAAAAGCAAAGGCGGCGGTGTTATCGCTTGAGCAAAGAGCGATTGGCAACAACATTGCCTCGAGAGGCAGCAGCAGTAGCAGCAACATCGGACATATTTCCAGCCATGTTATTGCAGTTACCGTAAGCAAAATATTGTCTTAAGTTGTTGGTTTACAAGGATTTGCAGGAAACGGAAATTACAAGTAACTGCTTATGTAGGAATTACAATTCAACAAGAAAGTGAAAATTACAATATAACAACAAGATTGAAATTACACTTTTGTTGAACAAGAAAACGGGAAAGTTGTTTATCTGTTTTTGCTGAGTCGAGTGTGGCACTCTGTCCTTAAGACAATATTGCCCCGTATGTATCCTTTATACGTCCTGGACAATTTGTCTCCCAAGATAAAACAGCAATGGAACTATTGAGCAAAGGAAACTCAAAAGCTACCGTGAAGAATATTGAGCAATGAAAAGATGCTTGGAAGATTAGGAAGAAACTGATTTTTGCTTTGTGTATTTTCGTGTATGTCAAGTACTCCTCAACAATGGTATAAGGGGTGTTTATATAGGTGAGGGAGGGCTGTTTAATCGCCCCCATAACACCATTATTGGCCAAATAATGGCCATTATGGAGGTAGTTAATCCACCAAAATAAATGGTGAAAAATGCCAACGGATTGGCCATTATAGGAGGTGTAATTCACCAAAATAAATGGTTTGAATTGAGTCGGACGTTTCGTTCGGACCGTCGAAATTCGATTTTTCGAAAAACTTCGGGGACCAAACTCGTACATCTTGAAACTTCGGGGACCAAACTCGTACATCTTGAAACTTCGGGGACCAAACTCGTATATCCGAAAGAATTCGGTCCAAACCGCACATCCGAAACTTCTGGGATCAAACTGTACTTCTGGCAAAGTTTTCTAGGTCCTCCCTCCTTTAAACACATGGGATACCCCTTGGGGTCCCAAACCCCAAACCAATTTCAAGTATTATATACACAACAATTCTTTCTTCCTCTACCGATGAGGGAGAATTGATCACACACCACACTTTTCCATGCTTCAAACACCTTACTTCGTGAACCAATATCTCTTTCATTTCTCAATGAAATTTGACGATTCTTGGCCCTACGGTTATCTACGTACTTAGTACATCATGCATGTGTGAAGAACCGGATTCTCCAACATACGTAACACTAGTGTTTAAGCCGTTAAAGTTGGTCGGTCGCAACTCCCGCCAAAGGCTAATTTCCAACAAAAAATGCATGGTGTTATTGGCTTGTCTTTTGCAGTAGCTGCCATTTTATCAAATTTAATCTTCTGCATATATATAACATTGCCAAATCTGTATGTTACTACCTCGTCCCAATTTATGTGATATAGTTTGATTGCGTACGGAGTTTATTTAAGGAATAAAGTAAGACTTTTAAATCTTGTGGTATAAAATAAGTCAAAAATATTTGTGTGATTATAAATTATCTCGTTAAGCGTAAAATGTACTCCATCCGTCCCATATTACTTGATCACATTACTAAAAATATTCGTCACAAATTACTTAGTCACTTTTTAAAAATAAGATAGAATTAATTAAATAGTTTTTCTTACTTTTTCCTTAACATTAATTGATTTTAAAGTAACCAATATTGATTAGAGTGTAATTAACTGGAGAGATAAGGCTAACATAGTGAAAACACCCTTCTTATTTATGATTTTTTAAGGGGTATGTAAAAGAAAAAATGGCCAAATAATATGGGACAGAGGGAGTAAAGTTTAAAGTTAATGTTAAAATGAGTGAGGGATCCGCCATGGATGCTCATACGAAGCTCCAAATGAAATCAACGAAGAACCAGAGAGAAATCGTGAGAGTGAAGAAGGAGAAGGAGAAAGAAGGGAGAGAGGGCTAAAAAATATATCTGATCTCATTAACGGCTCAACGAATCATTACAATGATATATATATAAAATATCTAAGCTATCATTAACACTTTCTAACTCATTATCCAGCTAATCACCTATAAAACATTTGTCATAAATACTACTGCATAATCAGTGACTGAATTTGAAATGGAGGAAATAGTGACGGACGAAAAATCTGAACCCGTGAAATGAGTTCCCGGGTACCCTGTAAATATTGCAAAACTGAAATGACTACAACACAATGACTAAATCTAAAATGGAGGAAATCAGTGATGGAACAACTTTAAGGGTTATTCATTACCTTTAACAAAACCGAGAGGAATTCGAGCACAATACCGCAACCTTTGTCAAGCTTCTGGAGTGAGAAACAGTGACAACAAGAGAGAGGAGAGGCTGCGAGTGCGAGGCTACTGCGAGGCGCGAGCTACGTAATGGTGACTGGCGATGGCGATGGCGAGCTGCGTAGTAGTGCGAACCTGTGAGCTGCGCCTCTGGAAAATGAAAAATTTGGAAAGTAAGAGAAAGTAAATTAGGGCGACCTTGCGTAGTGCGTAGTATATACTATATCCGTATATGACCTTTTAACCGGACTGGGCCAAATAACCGGATTAGGCCAAAAATTTAAACGCGCCAAAGCCCAAAACTAAATAATTTAAATCGGGGTAGGTTCATAGGGTCCGGGCATCGGTTTCGGATCCGGGTACCCGGTTTCTATTTACCGGAACCGGACCCGATATTGATCGGTTCCTAATTTTAATACCCGAAACCTACCCGTTATTATAATATATCTACCCGGAACCTACCCAATAGTATCGATTCTGGTCGGGTATCTGGGTACCATGTACCCGTGCTCACCCCTATGAACCGCAATGAACTCAACTCTGATATCATGTTAAAATGAGTGAGGGATCCACCATGAATGCTCATACGAAGCTCCAAAAGAAATCAATGAAGAACCAGAGAGAAATCGTGAGAGTGGAGAAGGAGAAGGAGAAGGAGAAGGAGAAAGAAGGGAGAGAGGATTGGAAAAATATCTGATCTCATTAATTGTTCAATGAATCATTACAATGATATATATAAAATATCTAAGCTATCATTACACTTCCTAACTAACTCATTATCCAACTAATCACCTATAACCGACTCATAACTAACTTCTAACAATGATAACCAACTAATTGAATATGTACAATCCATAAAACCCACCGTACAAGTCATCTTAAGCTGACTAAATTTGCACTTTTATTTCTATCGTTAAATTGTTGTCAAATAAGAAAATGTCTTTTATGAACGAATTTAAAAGAAAATTGTATCACATAAATTAGAACAAAGAGAGTAATAGATTTTCTCTAACATCTTTTTATGATTGATTTTTAACCTTAGTTCGTTCCAATATCTTTCAAGATAGTTAGGCGGCCGTGGTCCAAATAGTTTTTTCGATTTTCGTTTTACCTTTTCACTTTATTACTGCGCTCCCGGCTCCCACTTGTAGTAAATATGTACGATAAAAATTACTATAGCAACATGAGGCTATATATAGAACACCTAAGTTATATATAGTAGAACGGACAAATTAATGTTGCCTTTTCTACGTTTTCAATGTGAAAATTTGTAGTTTCCTTTTGTCATCTTGGAAAGAAATAACTTAAATTTGGTTCTTTCTTAGGGTCAATTTTCTGTTTTGGCTTTTAATTTGAATATATTGTGTCATTACAATCAACCGATGCAAGTGAAAACTTTAAATATTTACAATTTGATAAATATCATAATGATATCGATGTGGCGTGTGGGTGATTAATTAGATACACTGTAACCCATAGATAAAATTCATTGTACTTTTTGGTTACTGATTTTAAGCATCAAAATGGGCTGTATATAAGCGAGCTTTCTATAAACAGGAAAAAGCCACTTAAATTAATGGGGACGCCAATAATTAATATAAATTCGTGCTAACCTAGGACAGTAGGACCACATATATATGTATTCATCAGTTACATGTAATTCTTCTCAACTAAACCATAAAGACCTGAATTATAATTTACTGTTGAAAATCAACTTCGCCAGTTTTATTAAGGATTTAATAGTATACTATATACTGATAGTATAAAAAAATATAAATTCTTAACAGGTAGGTTGCTTTATTTTCAGGTTCTAATTTCACTATTTAGGAAATATTACCTATAATTATTTCTTAAAATAACGTTATGGTCTAAAAATTCTTTTACATTCGTGAGAATGTGTCTCATTTACTAAATCTTACTCCCTTATAATTAAGCAGTTGTTGTGTGCATGCGCGCATGTGGTTTTGATAATTTTATAGATTATCCGTTTCCCTGCTAGAGCTGATGAAAGCCTAATAAAATGAGGCTTAAGTCTTTCTAGCAATCATTAAAACTTGCATCTTAAGCATACAATTTTCGAAAATCATGCATATGGGAATGGTCCCATATATGTAGATACTTGGGTAACTACCAAAGTTTATGATAGACAGCGCCAGAGTAAAAATTTTCACAATAAAATTTAACATAGGAATATATGAAGAAATAAATATATAAACAGGTCAAGGACATTCAATATCTAATAAATATATATGAAGAGGTCAAGAACATTCAATATATATATATATATATATATATATATATATATAAAAAGATGACCTTATATATATACAATGTAATGTAATTTTTTAGGGCAGAATGAATCCTCTTGTGCTCCTAGCTCTGTCTCCGGTAGTGGGATAGATAGGGGGGTTTCCAATGAATTAAAAGTCTCAAGTTCGAGTCGTGAGAATAAAAAAAAATTAAATAGGGAGCGTTTTTCTTTTTAATTGGCCTCGCACACGGTAATGGTATTAAATTCCGGGAGGAAAACAAAAAAAAAAACTATATATTCCAATTTATATATCACATTTTTTATTTTAATATATCTCAAAAAAATATCATATTTTTATATTTAAAAATAACTTAACTTTATCTTTTCATGTTACGGTTACTAAAATAATTTATAGCTATACAAAATATCTAATATCTTATTTTAAATTATAAATTTCAAAAATCCGTCCCACAATAAATACATTACATAAAGTGAAACAAAGGAGTAAATATTTGTGTAAGACAAAGTGTAAATGAGGAATCTAAATGAAAATGCAGAAAGATCAGATAGAAGGATATGGGCAGTCATATGTTGATGCTGAGACAGATGGTGTCGTGTCAATTGATAAGAAATAGTACTATCATTTATTTGTCGCTCGCATGTTACTGTTTTTCTTGTTTAGGTGCCAAGTGTTAAACATGACTGAACCAAATTCAACAGTACTGAATACTGTTTCTTTTTGAAGAGTGAAACTTCTGTTCAACGCTCTTATCATTAACTAGGGTGGCCAGTGGGCCGGGTCTGGCGGGGTCGGGGCGGGACGAGCCAGGGGGTCGGGGTCGGTCTAGCGGGCCTAGTGGGGTCGGGTCTAGCGGGCCTAGCGGGGTCGGGTCTAGCGGGACCTGCTCCAGTCCCGTCCCGATCCCGTCGGTATCGGGGCGGGGCGGGGTAAGGTCGGATTTTCCTTTTTTTTAAAAAAAAATAATATATGTATAAAAAAAACTCAATAAACAAAATAAGATAGTGTAATATAAACATCACAAGGCTGTTTTTGTGCCTCTTATATTATTTAATAGACATATGATTTTTTTGTAATACAAATACAATTGTCTAAAATCTAAATTGCAACTTTGTGGTGTTGTCCAAAAGTTGCAAATTACATAATAAAATTGCAATTAAAAAAATTACATTTTCAAAAAAACCTGTTCTAATTGCTTGATGATTTTATGTGGTTCTTCGGTTGGAATTGGTATTTGTTGGTCAAATTGATCCACGTCGCTTCCACTACCTTCGGTTAAGATTTCGTTGTAGTTTTCATCATCTTCTTCGTTGATCTCCGGTTGACCGCACCTTCTCCGCTCCGCTCGTATCCAATCTCTCGAATACCGCAATTTCCAAGTCGTCTCCGCCAATGAGTGTCGTGGTCTCCTATTTGATATCTCGCTCGAGAAAAAGCGCTTTCGACGCAGATTGATGACGCTTGAATGTTCAAAACATCTCGAGCCATCAATGAAAGTGTCGGAAAGGTCTTCTCATTCCCCTCCGTATTTCAAAGCAAGTCTTCTTGTCCATCTTCATTGATAACTTCTTGATACGGTATTTAACCCCGCAAAACAAAAATATCCAACTTGCTAATTTGGTTAGTAGTAGAGGTACGGCCGCACATTCTATTTCGAGGCTTTCAATACTAGCCGCGAAACAACATGTCTTTTGTGAGGTTGTGTTGAAGATGAAGAAGATGGTATGGAAGCCGGTAAGTTACTAGCATTTTCTTGTTGATAAAATCTATATATATTTTTGCATTGGTGTTCTACGCTAGACACCGCTTCTTCTTTAGTTTGTTCAATAGGTGGTGGGTGATTTAGATTTTTGGGACTTGGAGGTGGTAGTACTTCTATACAATCGTAAATAGTTTCAATTAGTGATTTAGTACCGTCTATTTTAATAGTAGGATTTAATACAGAACCAATAATATAAATAGAGGGAATAGGAATAAAATATTTTTTAATTTTGACAAACATTTTTTTAATAGCATTTGCCTTATAAGTGGTTTTTCCATATATTCACTAAGTAATAAAAATATTAGAGTTATATAAAATAACATAGTTGAAATAGTAGGATAATATATACCGGAAAATTCTTTTGTTGCTTGAAAAAATTTCTCTAAAAATACAATAAGTTCGAAAATTTTTACCCAATCACTATCTAAAATTATATCAGCTGGCTTTTTATTATGAGAGTTAAAAAATAAAGTTATAGGTAATTTATAGTCATAAGCAACAAGTAGTTGCTCGTATAAAGAATTCCACCTAGTGGATACTTCTTGTGGAATTCTTCTATAAGGTAGTCCACAATCGTGACAAGTTTTTTTATATTCTTTTCTACGTTGTACTTTATTACTTTTAAAAATAAAGTTTATAGCAAATTGTATTTTACTAAGAATGTCTTCAAAAAGTGATAGACCATCCTTTACAATTAAGTTATATATATGGCACGCACATTTTATATGAAAATGGTCTGAAAAAGATGGAGTTAAACTATTTTTTAACATTGTAATTGCGTAATTGTTATTAGAAGCGTTATCTAATGTAATAGTCATAATTTTATCGGTAATTCCGTAATAATCGCACACTTGATAAATATTTTCTCGCAATAAAAGTACCAAAGTGTGCCTATCATCTATATATCTATACGCTAAAATACGTTTTTGCATAGACCATTTATAATCTATCCAATGACAAGTTACAGTTAAATAATCATGGCCGTTAGTACTACGACCTATATCAGACGTGATAGATACTTTGTCATTAAAATGATATAATAAAAAACGTAAATATTGTTGATATTCATGCGCGAATTTAAATACATCTCTCTTAACAAGTTGATCTAGGAAAACCGTTAAAAGCAGGATTATATATATCTCTAATGTAATGAATAAAACCTAGGAGATGAAGGAAATGAAAAAGGCAAACCCACCACATCAACTAATTTTGATATTGCTTCCCTACCTCTATGTTTATTGTATTTAGAGCCTACAATTCCCCCCGTCATAGGGTTAATTTGACCCCGTACTTGATCCGGGACATGTACGTATGTGAACTGTCCCGATGGAGCGGCGTTTGCGCACCCGGTTTTGAAGCCTCGGTATTGGGCATACCTAGTGGATGAGCACTTACTACGTGTCTAATTAAACCCCCGTCCCACCGTGACCTTTTCAGTTTTAAATTTTAAAACATTTTTACAAATTTTACATATGGCTACTTGATTCTCTACGTCCCTATCAAAAAATGTCCATGCATCCGATTTTAATGGTCGTTTTTTGGACCTCGTCTCATACTAGGGGGAATAGGAGGTATTTCAGTTGAAGGTGCACTAGTGGGTGTGTTGTCATCAACATTAGTGGGTATATCATCTAGATCATCGTCTAAATTAAAGTCTTCTTGAGTTCCAGAAAATAGCTCCTGGTCTAAATCTAATGGTATTGTAGGAAAATGTTGAGTATCAACAAAATCATCCTGTGTAGGAATAAGATGACTAGAAGAAGTATCCTTGCCCTGGTTGCCCCTACTAGAAGAAGCACTCTTACCATTACCCTTAAACATACCTTTTAATCCTTCCATTTTAATTATGATAATAAATAATTAAAGACAATAAAATTAAGTGCGCTAAATAAAAATATAAAATAAACAGACAATAATAATTTAATGAAGGAACGAATGTACCAAACGCCGACGTAACGTCGACGTGTAATCGAGAGGTTGAAAGTTGAAAATTGAAACTTTGATCGATGGAAGATCCTCAAGCTAGTTGCCAACTTCACTCCCAATTCCCAAATGAATTAATAAAATTGAATATTTAGCATACAATGTAGAGAGAGATATTGAGAAATTAGAGAGATTGTAGGAAGATTTGTGAGAAAGATGAGGAGAAAATGAGTTATTTATAGTTGAAAAATTGGGTTAAAGTGTAAATATAATAACTTATGGGTTAAAAATAAATATTAAGGGGTACGGGGGTTGGGGGAGGGGGGGGCCCTAAAATGGCCGTTGGCCAACGACCATAATCTAAAATGGTCGTTGGTGCAACGGTCATTTTTGCAAAGGGGGGAAAAGGGCGGGGTCGGGGTCTGGGCGGGGTCGGGGCGGGGACGGGTCAGGCGGGCCTGGGGCGGGCTCGGGTCTGGCGGGATGAGACATCGTCCCGTCCCGAGTTCGAGTCCCGCCCCCTTTAATTTTTTTTTTTAAAGCGGGGTCGGGGCGGGCTCGGGACGGGATCGGGCCGTCCCGGCCCACTGGCCAGCCCTACATTAAACTCAACCTGCTAAACCTGAATACCACATGCCCCTCTATCCTAATTAGAGGTGCTAAAATTTTGAGTGATGGATTTTAGATTTAATAAAAGTTATTAAATTTGTAATAATATATTTATATATAATAAATAGATTTTTAATATATTTATATATATTAAATAGATTTTTAATATATTTATATATATTAAATAGATTTTTTTGAAAGTATTAGAGAAGTGCACAAGGGTGCCATGAGGAGGAGTACATATTATTATTATTGTGGTTGAGTTTGTTATGTTTGTTAAGATAGTTAGAAGAGTTAGTTAGTTGGTTAAATTATTTAGTAGATATTTGTAATGAGTTGTATGTGTATATATATAGTTGTGATGTAAAGCATTGTAAGAATAATACATAGAAATATACACAAGAGAAGCTCAACTTTGAGCACTAAAACCTTCATCGTTTTTCTCTTCATCTCCTTTACTCTTCCAACGGAGAATATCAACTTACCTGCAATTCTAAGAATCAGTACATGAAATTCAACAATTTTTAATATATATAATATTTGAGTCAAAACTATTAAACTTCTCCGTAGCCGTAATAAAAAATGGTCCCCTACAAAGTAATAGTACTTCATTTATCTCAATTTATATGCTATATTTTCATTTTTATCTATTCAATTTATGTGTTACATTTTTATTTATATACATTCACAAATAATGTATTTTTTTAATATTTATAATTAATTTAACTTTAAAATTTATATTTTACTCTTTATAAAATAATTTTTAAGCACAAATGTTAATGAGTAATTTTAGACTACAATTCCAAAAGCCCTTATTTTTTTTAAAATATCATGCCGAATCAAATAATGATAAATTGAGACGGGGAGTATAATTTATCGGGTTAGCATGTTAGAATATATATAGTTCAAAATGGTGATTTGAAAATCTTAAAATATGAGCTTTCTCGAATCCAAAATAAAACCAAAAATTGGTGGAGTCTATAGTATGAGCCTCTTGTGAATTCATAAATTGATTTCTTAAATGTTTGCATATGTAGAGACAATACAAAAAAAAAAAAGACATACGTCACCGTAATTAACAATCAAAATATTTTAAAAATCATAGTCAAATAAACTCTCTTTTAACTCTCCCAATATAAACTATGAATGTCGCATAAAATGGATCAGATAAAAATATGGAGTGTGTTTCTGAGAATAATATTTAAAAACTTATGCTCAAAAGGAAAAGCTATTGCACTCTTCAAATATTAAATTAGTACTATCATTCTTTTTCAGAAAAGACAATAATAATATATCCATTGTGATCTCACCAATAAGCAGTGACGAAGTTAGAATTTTTATCTAGAAAGTTCAAAAATACGAAGAAGTAAATACACGAAAAAGTAAAGGTGGTTTAATATTTATTATATATATATAAAAAATAATTTTAACTTTATATATATAATGTAGTTTTTTATCGAGGAGGTTCAACCTTGGAGCCTACCTAGCTCCGCTCCTGCCAATAAGGCTTTGAAATTTTTTTGCAATAGGGGAACTGATGGATCATAGTCTATACTATAGTTTTACTTATATATTTATTATTTATATAGAAGAATAAGAAGAAAGAGTAAAGTTTGATTTGAGAGATTGAGATCTAATCTAACAGGAGGCAAATCCTACCCATGCAGGGGAGAAACACAACGTAAAATACATAATCACTATGTTGGCCTGTGAAAGTAAGTACTGGTCGGAAAGCCATTTGACCATCTTATCACTTTAAAATAGAAAAAAATATCATTACTCCTACAGTAATAAAGGTGCATAGAAAGTACGTATAGTCTATATTTGTGAGAACAACACAATACCCTCAATGGACTAAACATTGTTTATCCTCAAGGAGAATGAGTAAATTATTTTATTGAGAGGCAATCCAAATTAGTGACGTCAAGATCAATAGCAGTATTTATTTGATTAACGCACCCCACTAAATGGGAAATCGCCCCTTTTCGTTTCATACCAATTACTCCACTAATGATAAATACTAATTTAATATCTTCAATAGGACTGAATAAAATCGGAAAGCTTCTGTTGAGACGTGTGTCCACCCTCCTAAAAAGCGTGTATAGAATTCTCAATTTAGAGAAAATAAGATATGTTAATTAATTTATCGATAATTGAATATTATAAAGTGAACTTCAAAGATCTTTTCCTCGATATTGTCTGCAAATACAGTGTGCGTGTCTGCGTGAGGTCCCTAATATGATGTCTTATTTGCAAAATTAAGCTTGAAACATGCAATTGGTAAAAAAAATTCTGTTTGTCTGGTGGCTTATGACTCATGGCTCACACGTAAATTTCTTTTGTCTCAACTTTTATCTTAGCCTTTTTGCTTGTGGGAAATATGTTGATATTATCTTTCACACTCTAAATTTGAAGAAAGAAAAGAAAAAGAGAAACAAAGCAAGCAACATTCTTTATTTCTCGTTGACCAAGAAAAAGAGAAGACAGGGTTGACTTTTTAACCCTAGGGTCAAAGGCTCAAAGCTGCATGTATATTGGATTTATGAACTGTCTAATTGGCTGATTATAAGCTTTGGACTATTGCTCTACTTTGAGCCACTTTATTTTCCAGGTATTCTGTCTAACAGGGTTGACTTTGTTGCTCTACTTTGAGCCACTTGTTTGTCAAAAGAGATTAAATTACAATGATTATAATACATGTAAAACGTTTAATTCCACGCTTGAATCTTTTAACAAAAAAGTGAGTTTTCCATAAAACTGGATAAATTATACCAATTGTATATGAAAACGTTTTATCCCACAATTGAATTCTCAAATGAATTGGTGGAGGTAAGTAGCTTAGTTGATTAATTATCTGAACTTTCATTTTATTGGTGATGGTTTAATATGCCCTTTTTTTCCATTTCCCTCTTCTCTACCCCTTGTGTAATAAAAAATATATAAAATAATTCTCAAGTGAATTAACATGAATATACGAACTTGTAACTAAAAGAGGTACCAATTTTAATAAGGCTATGATATCATACTCCCTCCGTTCACTTTTACTTATCAACTATTTCAAAAATAGATTTTTACTTTTATTTGTCACTTTTCGCATATTAAGAGTAATTTTTTTTTTCATGTTTTACCTTAATTTATTTACTACCAAGACATTTTGAAATTGTAAGTCAATTTTTGCTAACCAATACTCCCTCCGTCCCATAATAAGTGTCACTTTAGCCAAAAATACACATATTAAAAAATCAATAATGCAATGTAAAGTTTACCAAACTACCCCTATTTAATAAAAATAAGTTACTTTTCCCTTTTGATTAAAACATGCATGAATAGTAATCATTTATGTCTTGAATAGTGAACCTGCCAATAAATGTTTCTTGACTAGAGAGCTTGTCAGTTTTTGTCTATGTGTATAGTAGGAAAAAGTAACCAATTTATGTATTGAATTTCTAAGGTGACACTTATTTTGAGATAAATTATTTTTGATAAGGTGACACTTATTATGGAACATAGATAGTACTTTGTATTGTGATTGACATACACCTCTTCGTTAACCCTCCTAAAGAGATGGATGAGTTGTAAAGTGCTACTAATATCTATACAAACTTAATGTTGAATCATGAAACTTCATACTAGCTCTAATAATTAAGTACGAAAAATACTTATCAATTATTGAGGTTTTTATTAATTAATAGGAATATTGTGGTAAAATATCTATATAAATCATTGTTTCTTAACGAGTATAAAAAGTCCAAAAGTGATAAGTAAAAATGAACGGAAGAGTAGTTATTGTAGTGACCTTTGTCCATTTATTGCCCACCTTGATATTATTTTTTCATAGCTTCTATTATTGTCCTCATTACCCCCAACCGCTGTTTTTTTGGTACAATATAGAAAAACATCACGTTTTTAGTGGAGCATAATCTTAATTAATATTCACTTCCAAAAAGATAAGAACCCAAAATCTTTTCTAGTTCTAGTGCTTATCACAAAAAATAGACGTTTTAAGCAACACATGGGCTAAAGCACATAAAACTTGACCCGGTCAATTGAACAACCCGCAAATCACGCCTAATGGTGTGTGGCAAAGAGAATGCCACTTTGGCAATATCAGTACATTCATATGGATTCACTATTCAAAATCTAAGACATGATTCACCTTCTTATTAAATCAATTTAACATTCTCATTACCTAATTTGTTTAATAGAATTAATCATATAGAGTATTTAAAACAAATAACATTAATATTTTACTTACACCAGTAATTAATGTAGTTGTAAGCATAGAATTAACAAAAAAATATCTTCTTAATTTTCTGAAGTGCAAATAATTTAGACCATTTCTTCTTTAAAAAAAATTAAGTGAAAGACAAAAATCGGACGGACAACAACCTATCCAATGACCAGTGTAATTCAAAGCATATCAAAGGAAATCACATATAATAATAAAATTGAAGAACAAAATAATAGAAGAGTAGTAATAATAATACTGATAAGAAAAAAATTGAATAGAATAAAAACAAAATAAATAAAGATTGATATTGGAACAACTGAAATTTCAGTGAAGATTATAAGATTCTCATTAAAGTCTCCGTAGAGTTTTACGATACAACTCTTTCCAAGGCAGTCTCTTTTTATTGTATAAAAATACTTTTATAAACTAAAATAAAACTCCACTCTTCACTCCATTCACTTTCACGGAGGATTCTAAAACAAATAAACTATACTAATATACTTAATAAATACTATTACTAATATACTAAAAAAATAATAATAAAAAAAAAAGAACAAAACTCTAGCCGATTTCTTGCTGTCGCCGGTACACAAAATTTGCCACTAAACAGTGGCAAGCCGGGACAGTGACAGTAACAGTAACAAAATTGATCATTCATAGAAGTGAATTAAATAGCCAATAGAGAATCAACACTGGAAAAATCAACAATGTCTTGGAAATAATCATCCATTCCTAATGTACCCAAGTCTTGAAACGAATCATCAAAGTTGGCAAAATCAAAATCATCATCGTTAAATAGGAAGTCGTTGTTCGCGAAATCCGATGAAAATGTGCCATTGTACGACGAGCAAAAATCATTGGGATAACTTGTTGTTGCTGTTGTTGTGTCCTCAAATAACGTTTGTTCCGCTGCTTCGAAATTGAAGAAATCTTCTAAGAAGGGAACATCTGTTGGCATGTAATCGTTTGAGTAATCTGGTATCATGCTTGTCTCCCCCTGACACTCCTCTAGGGCCTGCTGCTGAACTGTTAAATCCAGTGGTTCAGCAGCCTGAGCAAATGGCTGGTTAACATACTGAGCCGTTTGCTCAGACTCCATCGGTCCTTGGACCGACGGACACTGGCTTTGTTGTTCTGTTTCTTCACTAGACTGGCTCATTCTAAACCGCAAAACAGAGGTTGGAGAAGGAATGTTACGGGACTGGTTGCCGGATTCGTACCCGGAGTTGGACGGAACACTGATATCGGGCTCGGGCTCGGGATTGGGTGGAGTGATGAAGTTTGTTAAGGCGTCGGGCCCACGAAGCTTAATGGCAGCGTTGTCATAAACCATAGCGGCTTCCTCAGCAGTGTCGTAAGTGCCTAACCAAAGCCTAACACGACGGGCCGGGTCTCTGATCTCAGCAGCCCATTTACCCCATGGGCGTTGACGTACGCCCCGAAACTTCCTAACAGTGCCGGCCGATTGTACGGGCTGGACTTTCATCGGTTTCTGTTTAGGCTGAAGAGCTTCAGGTACTCTTTTCTTTACCGCCTTGCTACTGTTAGGCATGCTGACTTCACATTTTATGGCGGTTTCAATCTTGATTTCGTTTATGTACCTTTTAACCCGTCGTCGTCTAAAAAGCTCGCCTTCTTCGTCACTGGAAGAATCAGTTGCGTCTGGGTCTGTAACAGAAATCCTAACAGACCTCGGAACAGAGGGATTGTATTGGGAGGATTTTGGGGCTTCTTGGAATTTTTTTACGGGGGAGGGTTTAGTGACTTTTCTGATAACGTTTCGGTGCTCGGTGTATTTGATCGGACATAGCATATCATGATCCATTGAAGAACACTCTGTTTCTTTTGATTAGCTATTTTCACAATTTCTCTGCTTCTATTTTTTCACAAAGGAAGGAAAGATATCTGAGTGAGAGGTCCAATGAAGGCAAAGGAGGATTGCTTTGAGAGTGACACCAAAAGTAGTACTCTTAAAAGATGTGAAGAGTAATGGAACCGTCAAAGAGAAGCCAAAAACAAGATGATTCAGAACATAACCTGACAAAAAGATGACCTAAAACGTTAAAAGATGGATTGTAAAAGGAGAAACACACCCACAGTCACTACAACAAAGCCTGAGATTAAAAAAGGAATTGAAGAACAAAGCTTTGGGATTAAAAAAGGAATTAAGGGACCGTAAAGGAAGGAAGAGAGTTTACAAGGAAAGAAAATAAATAATGAATCAAGATTCTGTAATGAATGTATCTTTCTTGCTCCTTTTAGAATGATGATGATGGGATGCTAAGTTGATGATGAGAGAGGTGTGAGTGACATTTTAGAGAGACAGGAGTTGTGTTTGAGATTGGCGTGAGTCAAGAACTCAATTCCTTGTTTTATAGGATCCAACCAGCAGAAAGTAGAAGTTCTACAATAATAAGCACACCTATTTTTAATTACTATACTTTATTATTTTCTCTTTTCTATTTTTGATTTCCAATTAGTACTTTTTAAATAAGGAAAATAAATAAATACTATTAGATTCTGTAAAAATATCTAAACATATTCACCGGCCGAAGGTAACTAGGGACCAAAGATTCCGGTAAGATCGACGGTAAAGAAATCACGATTCGCCACATCTCAATGAGTTTGAAACACCGTTAGAGGGGAAGCGGCCCGGCTAACGACGTTGGTCCAATGAGTGAACTTCAAACGCTGCTGAATCAGCTCCTAATTGTATCCTCCAAGTACGTGTGGCCTATCACATGAGGCCCAGGATACCCGGCCCAGTTAAAATATGTTGGTCAAATTTCAAAAGACATTGCCAACGACTCGCTCTGACCAATTAATAACAGATTTTTACGAAGTTACTTACTGGTGGTTGATTTGGTTCCCTTAATTATTTTTTTTCTTTATTATTCCTGATTTCCTTCCATAAAATTTTTATGTCAAGTTGTTGAGTATTGCATGAATTTTAAAAGAATTTTCAAAAAGTTTTTTAGACATATTAATTAAATAATAATAATAACATATCAAATTTAATATCACAAATGAAATTTGGGGAAGGTAAGATGTAGCCAAATCTCACTCCTACCTTTTGTGGGTTAGACACTTTTTCTGATAGACCATTGACTTATGGTGAGAGTTTCACGCGTTTGAGAGTTATTCTTTTCAAGATTGTGGTGTGAGTTTCATGTGTTCGAGAGTTATTCTTTTCAAGATTATGGTGAGAGTTTCACGTGTTTTTATTTTAATCGGGTGATGATAAAGTCTAAAAAATTTACTTACTCTTTCTTAATTTATTCGATTCACGTTTTTAGTCCGTTAAAAACAGAATGATATATTTATATATTAAAATATTATTTAATTTTATACTTCTCATTTTTACACTTAATGAAATAATTACTGTGATATAAATATAAATAATTTATTTTAGACCACAATTTTTTAAAATATTTTTTTCTTCCTCAACTTCCGAGCCTAGTTAAAGGGCAACACATAAATTGAAATGGAGAATAATATCCTACTAGGGATAAAACGGCAATATACAATTAAAAAGTTTTACAAATGTATATTTTTTTTGAGACGGATTAAAATTGTGTCAAATATTTTTTTTTTAAAAATAGTTTATGAAATTTGGGACTTTCACCAAGGGGCATTTTGGTCATTAACTTTACACAAATTTAAAATTTACTTTTACAGCTAGGAATATGATGGGAGACACCTAGAATTTGCCGCTTGTGGTGGCCTGTGGGTTTTACCTTGTTTTCTATTTACGTATATCAAGGTAAATCAACTCACGTGACTATCAGGCCCGTGCATATAACAATCTCATTGCCACCCGTTATATGAGCGCGTGAGAAAGATATACAGTCTAGAGAGTGAGGAAGTTGACATAGTATATCACCCAATTGTCGACTCCATTCTCGGTAAAATTGTTCGGAACACCAATCTTTTACCACCACACAAATAGCACATGATAAACCAACTCTGTTGAGCTTGAGTCTGAGTTAGCAATGTGATAATTCTTGTGACTCTTTTGTGGGCTCCAGCACGTGGTTATTTCCCATTTTTCATTATTTTATATTTTTGTATTATTATTATTCAAACAATAATTAATTTATGGGATGATGTTTGAGTTGATACGGTGATCAGAAACTAAATGAGGACTCAATTATGTGATTTTAAATATGATATAATATTATTATGAAATTCGTGATATTAAACATATCATAACATTTGAATGATTAGAGACCAAACTAACATTTGAACTCTATGAGTTGTAGATTCAAGGATAGCTATATTATGTGTTAGTAACTGATTTTTGAATTTAATTTTTATACATGAAAGGAGTATCAAATTTAGGTACAAATACTAATTGTACTTTCTCCGTCCATATTATATGGTGTCTTAGTTTGAGCACACCATTTAAGAGATCACTCATTGTTTTTTCATTAAATTATCTTTAATTAAATAATATTAATTTAATATATTTTTTTTGGTTATGTAAAAATGAACTTATTAATAAGGATAAATTTTAATAATAATAATTAATATCTTCTTAATTATGTAAAAAAATATTTTGAATTATATGTAAAAGCTTAAAATACCAAATAATATGAATCAGAAGGAGTATTTTTGTAATTTAAAATTTAAGTTGAAAAACAGTCCAAGGTGTAAATCCATTCATTCCAAGTATCTACAAATGGTTTAGAAAATTAGGGACAAAATCTAATGAGTATAATTAACTCTAGGAAATCGTATCATGTCAAATATTTAGGGACACGAATTGTAGCATTTTGTTTCCATTTGAGATTATAGTTTCTTTTTGTTTTATATTTAACAAGAAATTAACATTAAGAAAATAATAATTACTGAATTGATAGTCAAAATTGATAATTATAGAATTGATGGAAGTAAATATAGAAATTAGTAGAGACTTACCTAGTTATAACTTCTTTCCAAGTCTAATTGAGGTAAGTCAAATATAACTTTATTTGATAGTGTAATCAATGAGTTACTTAAATTTCACTACAACATTGGTAGCAAATAATTTTATTCTTTTTCTTTTGTGACTTTTATAATCATATATTTGAATCAATTACAATTGTGTTTTCTTGGGTAATGAACTCGATTTCAAAGAATTTTCTTGGTAATATCATGTATGCAGAAAGTGCACAAGTAGTGTGGGAAGATTTGTGTGAACAATTTAACAAGATTGATGGTTCAAGAACCTTCAATCTTCATAAAAAATTTAACCCAGGGGACTACTTCTGTTTCATTGTATTTTTCAAGATTAAAAATACTTTAGGAGGAGTTTGATAATATTGTGCCTAAACTGGGGTGTGATTGTCTAAAGTCAAGGGATTTTGTGTTGCATTTACAGAAACTAAAGCTTTTTCAGTTTTTGATGGGACTAAATAATTCTTATGAACAACCAAGAAGTCAAATACTTATGATGAATTCAACTCCATCTGTTAACCTCCATCTGTTAACCAAGCTTATACCATGGTCATTAATAATGAAAGTTAGAGGTCTATGAATGCGAATAATAATGGTGTGATGGGGGCAAATGCTATGGTTAATGAACAATTTGATGTTGCCATGTATCCTAAGATTAATGAAAATGGTTATAATGGCAATCAAACTGCTCAAGGTAGTCAGAAATTCAAGAAGAACAATTATAATCAGTCTGAGGCTGGTCAAAGTAACTACAATCATCAACCAGTTGTGTGTGACTATTGCAAATGCAAAGGTCATACAAGAGAGCAATGTTACGACCTAGTGGGGTACCCTGCATATTTCAAGTCAAAGAAAAAAGGGTATACTAATAATGGTGGTCAGGTAATAACAGAATTGTTGTTTATAACGTGCATTATGACAATAGTATTGATGGACAAGTTGAAAGTGCTCAAACTGAACAACATGTGTTCTTATATGGAATAAATACAAACATGGAGACGGTAAATCTGAAACAGACTAGGACATCTGCAAGCTCAAGCCTGAGTACACAAACAGGAACAAGTACTGGACCTTTCACTAAGAGTCAATATGATTAAATTGTGCAACTATTAAATCAAACCTCTACAAATCCTACACCCGTTGGTTCTACTCCCACATATGCTAATGTGGCAGATATTCCTAAAGCACTAGCATTATTGTCTCCTAATAGTCCTGACTGGATATTTGATAATGGGGCCACAAATCATATGGCCTCAGATCTTGAACTTTTGAATAAAGAGACTATGGTAAAAACAGAAGTCCCTAAGCCAGTTTACTTACCAAATGGTGATGTGTCTTATGTGTCACATACTGAGGCTAATTCTATTTCTACTAGAAGTACAATATCAAATGTTCTTCATGCTTCACAATTTAAATACAATTTGTTAACTGTATTTAAACTAACAAGAGATTTGCAGTGTTTTGTATCCTTTTTTTTCCTGGCTTTTGTCTTTTTCAAGATCTCTTCACTGGGAGGATGAAGGAGATTGGTAAACTAGTGAATGATCTATATGTGTTGCTGAGACACTTTGACAGTCAATGAAGGAACATCAGTTATCAGTTTCAAATCTTACAAATTCTGCATCAACTCTTACAAAATCAATAAAGTCTAGTAATAGTATTCATGATATCAATATATGGCATAAAAGACTAGGACATACTTCATATACAGTTCTGAATAAGTTGTGTTCTAGTAGCATACTAAGTGTAAAAGGGCATCTGAATACTTGTATTTTATGTCCTTGTGCCAAACAGATGAGGCTTCTATTTCATTCTAGTATAATAAAAATTGTTGCTTGCTTTGATCTTATACACATGAATTTATGGGGTCCTTATAAAACTTCTACATTTTATTAGAATAAGTACTTTCTTACCATTGTTGATCACTTTACTAGAATAAATTGGGTATTTATACTAAGACAAAAATTTGGTGCATGTGTTGCCATAAAACAGTTTTAATCTATGTTAACACACAGTTTAACAAGGCTATCAAAACTGTAAGAATAGACAATGGCACAGAGTTTGTTAATTCTGTGTGTGATAGTTTATTCAAGGAATTAGGAATTATACATCAAACTTCTTGTGTCTATACACCTCAACAAAATGGTGTGGCTGAAAGAAAAAATAGACATATATTAGAAGTAACTAGAGCAATAAGGTTCAAGCACATATTCCCATAAAATTCTGGGGTCATTGCATCTTAGTTGTTGTTTACTTGATAAACAGATTGTCTAGCACAGATTTACATAATAAATCACTATATGAAAGAGTGTATAATAGAAAACCATCCCTACAACATCTAAGAGTATTAGGGTGTTCATGCATTGCAAATATTATACCTCAAACAGATAAGTTGTTATCAATGACCAAATGTGCAGTTCATATGAGCTACTCAAAACTGCAGAAGGGTTATATTTTATATGACTTGACTAATAGTGTTTTTTGTTAACATGGATATTGTATTTCAAGAAGATACATTCAGTTTTAGTACACATACAACTAATTCTGCACTAGTGTTTGTAAAAAAGATGAATATTCTTAATGATTTAGATAACTGGCCTAACTCAGTTATTCAGTTCAAACAGCAGCCTGAGCAAATCCAAATGCCATTATCTCCTACAAATGACATGATTCCTAATATATATGAAAATGATCCACAAGAATTAGAAGTTGAAGTACAAGATCAAATTGCACATGAAAATGAACCAGTTGTTGATCCAGTGGCAGTGATACCAACTCAACCATAATACATCAGACAGTTTGCTAGGGCCAAAAGACCATCTATTTGGCTAAAAGATTTTGTGTCACTCAATGTTCATCATGACAAAAAATTCAGTCTTGACAGGTACTTCTTCTATGATCAGTTGTCTTCCAAATATCAAGAGTATATTGGTGCTTTCTCAGCAATAACAGAACCAACTAGATATCATGAAGCAGTTCAGGATCCTAGATGGGAGAAGGCAATGTAAGAGGAAATTGCAGCATTAGAAAGTAACAACACTTGGAAATTGATTCCATTAACTAAAGGAAATTCACTATTGGCTGCAAATGGGTGTACATAGTGAAATACAAGACTAATGGAGAGGTTGAAACGTTTAAAGCTAGGTTAGTGGCTAAAGGGTATAGTCAGAAGGAGGGCATTGATTTTCAGGAGACATTTTCTCATATGGTAAAAATTATGATAGTAAGGTATGTGTTATCTATGGTTGCAGCAAAACAATGGTATATACAACAAATGGATGTGTATAATGCCTTTCTACAAGGTGATTTATATGATGAAATCTACATGAACTTGCCACAAGGCTTTCAAAATCAGGGAAGAAGTTAATGTGTAGACTTGTGAAATCCTTGTATGATCTAAAGCAAGCACCAAGACAATTGAATGTTAAGCTGTGTGAGGCATTGGTTAGGCTTTAATTTATGCAAAGTCAGTATGATCGTTCCTTATTTACTAGGAAAACAAAGCAAGGGACTGTGAATTTGTAATAGGATATCATTGATAAAAGTTATCTCTCTCCCTGACTCTAACGTTCACATAACCCTAACCCTACTCCCATCACCATTCACTCCACCACATCGTCGACGACCAGGTAACGCCTCAACCTTCTCTCTCTTGGCCTCTCCCTCTTTCCCGCTCTCCTTCTCTCTCCACCATTTCTTCTTTATTTTCCATACTCTCTGTTCTATTTTTACTTCCGGCGATGGTGTTCTCCAGCGAGCCCTACTCTATCTCACTGGAACCCTAGAATCCACTCGGAAGACGAGAACGTGTGGATCTACCCATGTGCTATCTCGTGCTGCGACTGCTCTATCACGCCGGTCGGGATCAACAGCACCGACTACACCCATTTTTCAATGTCATCTTTTGGAGGTCGACCATGTTCTATCGTTCCCCTTTTCTTGTTTATTTCTTGTATCTTGTTTTGTGGCTTGTATCTTTCTTGTTTCATATTTATCTCATGTTATAATTAGCGATTTTAGGTATTCTGCTCTGTTGTGTATTTTTTGCTCTATTGTGCTTTCCTCGCTGGTTTGCTAATAGTAGCTTGTTCCATTGCTTGCATTGCATTTTTGCATATCTTGTTTCCTGCCAGTAACTTGCCATATTTGTTTATTCTAATTTTGTTGATTGTTTACTTTACTTGATTATTATTATCATTAGTAGTTGTCTTTTCTCAATATTTCTCATCCGTGTTGTTCAATTTTGTGTGTTGCTCTTTATTGAATCGGAACTTTGCATTCTTACATGTATTCTTGTTGCCCTTTGTTTTATCATTCGGATCTGTATTAGCCTGACTTACCTCTAGATTCTTGCTAACTTGTGCTCTAGTATTGCTTTATGTGTGTGTTAACATTAACCTTGGACTAGTATTCTGTGTGGATTTGCTCTAGTGGCTTTAGTAAATGATGGTAGACTAGGGTCATGTTCTCGGTCAGGGACAGGGGCAAGGGTAGGGGGTAAGTGAGATGCTAGGCTGAGAATAAGGTCTTGGAATATTGGGACTTTAACGGGGAAGGCCATAGAGCTAGTTAAGTTTCTTAAGAAGAAGAAGATTAATATAGCATGTGTCTAGGAGACCAAATGGGTAGGACCTAAGGCTAAATATGTAGACGGGTATAAGTTATGGTTCTTCGGTAGGTTAAAGTATAGGAATGAGGTAGGCATTTTTATAGACAGCGAACTAAGGGATCAGGTGGTAGAGGTGAGGAAGGTCAATAACAGGATGGTGGTGATTAAGTTGGTAGTTGGAGGGTTCACTATGAACATTATTAGTGCTTATGCGCCACAAGCGGGCTTGGACGAGGAGGAGAAGATATGTTTTTGGGAGGATTTAGGCGAAGTGGTGGGAGGTATACCACCCACTCAGAAGTTACTTGTAGGAGGGGATTTCAATGGACATATCGGGTCACTTCCAGGGGGTTATGACGACGTGCTTGGAGGATTTGGACTCGGGGTCAGGAATGGGGGAGGCGTCTCACTTTTGGATTTCGCTAGAGCTTGTGGGATGGTGATAGCCAATTCTAGATTCCTAAAAAAGGAGGAACACTTGGTGACTTTCCGTAGTTCGGTGGCTAATACTCAGATATATATTTTGCTCCTTAGGAAGGTTGACAAAGGTCTTTGTAAATACTGTAATGTTATTCTGAATGAGGATCTTACAACCTGACATAAGCTTTTGGTGATAGATTTGGAGATCAAGTTGGAGAAGTAGAAGAGGGTTGTGGATGACAAGTTAAGAATGAAATTGGGGAGTTTGACCATGGCTAATGCAAAGGAGATGTGGGAGAGGTTGATGGCTAAGGGGGCTTGGGGGAGTAGTGGGGATGCGATCGGTATGTGGGACAGGATGGCCAGTTGCATTCGTGAGGTAGCTAGAGAAGTGCTAGAAGTCTCACGGTGTTATCATGGTGGACATCGAGGGGACTGATGGTGGAATGGTGAAATTCAAGAGAAGGTGGAAGCGAAGAAAATGGCGTATGTGAAATTGGTAGAAAGCAGAGATGAGGTGGAGAAGTGGACGAATAGGGAACTGTATAAGATAGCGAGGAAGAAGGCAAAGCTAGCGGTTACAGCGACGAAAATGGCAGCTTTCAAACACTTGTATGTGGAATTAGAGGAGAAAAATGGGGAAAAGAAGTTGTACATACTAGCCAAGACAAGAGAGAGGAGGGCCCGTAACTTGGATCAAGTAAGGTACATCAAGGACGAGGACGACAAAGTACTAGTGGAGGAAGCGCATATTAGGTGTCGTGCCCGTTTTTAACCTGCAGGGGTCTAAGCGGAGCACAACGTGTCTGTGATTCCTGGGTATTGGATTTTGGGATTTTGTTTTGTGGGTTTTGGTTTAAAGGGGGATAAAAGGTTGTGGGGGTTGGGCTTGGACAAAATGGGTTCTGGGGCGGCCGATTGGGCCTTGGACGAAATGGGTTTTAGTTTAGGTGGAAATTGTTTTGGGTTGGGAAATGAATGGGTTATGAGTTTTAAAAAATATAAAAGGGGTTTAAATAAATAAATAAAAAAGCTTTGAAGAAAAAATGCAAATTATTATTTTAAAAAATAGGATATAACGATGTGATAATAATAAAACATAATATTTGCGAAGTTCGTAATGCTTGATAAAAAATAGAAATGTGATGCCGTTTTTGCGGAAAATAGAATAACATAGAATTTTCGGATAAAACTTATGATTATGATAAAAAAAAATGCAAAATGACAGTAAATAATGTGAATAATAATAATAATAATGAGAATAATATATATATATATATATATATATATATATATATATATAAGTATATACGCATGTATGTATGTAGATTAAAATTGTTTTGAGGCGTTAAAAAATATTTAAAATTGCAAATAAGTTGGAAAAGATGGGACAAAATTGGGTGTCAACAGATGCCCCTCTTTGGCCGGAGACGATGAAAGAGTTTTCGGACAAAGAAGTTGACTAAGTAGCCAATTTTGTCTTGATCATCGGGCTTTGCACGGGTAGAAACAAAATTCCTAGGGAGAAGAAACTGCAAGAGTTGGTGCAGATTCGAGAAATATTACCCCAGTGTCGGGTTATGATGACACTGGTCTCAGGTGTGGCAACATATTGGGAAAGAGCGGAATGACGTTCAAAGTAGGCTGCTGACCAAAATTACCTCGATTCGCCGTAAGAGATAGTTCCACGTTGTGCTGAAAGCTCCTGCCAATTCAAACTCCTGTGGACTAAAGCTAAGATAAAAATTAGTGCACAACTGTTGCCTACAATGTGTATATGAGAAATTTAAATACCCGAATTATGAGGTGGGCGCCTGACTGAAATTTAAATACCCGAATTAGGAGGTGGGCGCTTGACAGAAATTTAAATACCCGAATTATGAGGTGGACGCCTGACTGAAATTTAATTATCCGAATTATGAGGTGGGCGCCTGACAGAAATTTAAATACCCGAATTATGAGGTGGGCGCCTGACTGAAAATTAAATACCCGAATTATGAGGTGGGCGCCTGACTGAAATTTAAATACCCGAATTATGAGGTGGGCGCCTGATAGAAATTTAAATAGCTGAATTATGAGGTGGGTGCCTGACTGAAAATTAAATACCCGAATTATGAGGTGGGCGCCTGACAGAAATTTCAATACCAGAGTAGATGAGAATGTGACCCTGTAAGTCAAAATACCGTTCTTCGCACGGACATAACGCGGTTGGGACCCTGTAGGTCAAATGGCGTCTTTGTTCAGTCGCAAAATAGGAAAATGATCCTTGTGGTGAGTTGTGATGCCGAAATTCTTTGGGAAATTGATCATAAGTGATGCGGCTTCCCTGCTTCTTTCAATCTGAAGAACATGTACTCAAAGAAAATTTGTGAGTTTGGAAAAGGGGCGGTTGATTCGCATTGACTTTTTAGCTTTGACTCTCGATGCTTGCATGTCCTGTTAATTCGGACTTGTAGCCCCGTCTGGTTCCCAGTCTTGGCAATCCGTTAATGAAAACATTTGTTGAAAACAATTTGTTTATAAGAAAATATGCATATCAGTAAAAATTCTTGTCGAACTCCAATGAAAATATTTGTTGAAAATAATTTGCTCATAAGAAAGTATGCATCTATGTAAATGTCTGTCGAGCAGTGACATGCGGTGAAACAAAGCAAACGTCTTATCCAAAATCCTTTTTCTGGCTGAAGACTTAGTTGGCCGATAATTTTCTATGCCTGTCGGCGTCTTCTTGCAGTGATCACTTAAAATTTAGCCCCAGTTTTCGATATGTGAGGATGCTGAACTTTCAACTAGACCAAGTCGAGTCTTGAGTGGGATGTTTGCCTAGCCTATCGAGGCGATCAGATGGGTGCATTTTGTCATATGTGAGATAAAGGAAAAAAGATTTCCTAATGGTGGGACCGAAGCCGATTTAGGCCGCCTACGTATCCCCATGAGGGAATCAGGTCATAACGTAGTTCATTACAAGCAAAGGGGATTGTAAGGGTTTTTCTAAGATGGGACCGAAGCCGATGTGGCCGCCTACGTATCCCGCCGAGGGAATCAGGTCATAACGTAGTTCATATTACAAAGAAATGTGATTTTGGGGAAATTTGTGATCTAAAGAAACGGAACCCGACATGGGTTCTTTGCGTATCCCGCCAGGGAGTGCAACTTTAACAACATAAGAAGTGCATTACATAGAAAAATCCTAAATGTAGTATCTTTTCACCGCATCTGCGTTGATAGCTTTTGGCCATACTTCGCCGTCCATTTCAGCTAGAATTAATGCTCCCCCAGTTAACGCCCGGTGGACCATATAAGGCCCTTGCCAGTTAGGTGCGAATTTTCCTTTAGCTTCATTTTGGTGCGGGAATATACGTTTTAGCACCAATTGCCCCGGTTTGAAAGTCCTTGGTTTTACTTTCCTGTTGAAAGCTTTGGCCATTCTGTTTTGATAAAGTTGCCCGTGACAGATTGCGTTCAATCGCTCTTCATCGATCAATATCAATTGTTCGTACCGATTCCGTATCCATTTTGCTTCGCTCAGCTCGGCTTCTTGGATAATTCTCAAAGATGGTATTTCCACTTCTGTTGGTAACACATCTTCTGTTCCATAGACCAAAAGATACGGCGTTGCCCAGTAGAAGTCCTGATTGTAGTGCGATAGCCCAAAAAGTGCAAAGGACAAATGCTCATGCCAGTGCTTGTAGTTATCAATCATCTTTCGCAGTATTCTTTTGATATTTTTGTTGGCTGCTTCGACTGCTCCGTTCATCTGAGGTCGGTATGGAGTGGAATTGCGGTGAGTGATCTTAAACTTTTTGCATATCTCATTCATCAGATTGCTGTTGAGATTAGCTCCATTGTCTGTTATAATCGACTCAGGGATTCCAAATCGACAAATGATGTTATTGCGGACAAAATCAACTACCATTTTCTTTGTCACTGACTTGTGGGACGATGCTTCTATCCACTTTGTGAAATAGTCAATTGCCACTAGAATAAATCTGTGTCCATTTGATGCAGCAGGTTCAATAGGGCCAATGACATCCATGCCCCAAGCTGCGAATGGCCAAGGAGAGCTCGTCACATTGAGTTCGTTAGGAGGTACCCTGATTAAATCGCCGTGAATATGACATTGATGGCATTTTTGCACAAAGTGAATGCAATCTGTTTCCATGGTCATCCAAAAGTACCCTGCTCTTAGAATCTTCTTTGCTAAAGTGAAACCATTCATATGAGGCCCGCACGTGCCTCCGTGTATCTCTTCAACTAAACTGCTTGTCTCTCGGGCATCAACACATCTTAACAAACCTAGATCCGGAGTCCTCCGATAAAGGATTTCTCAGTTTAGGAAGAAATGGTTTGCTAACCTCCGAAGTGTCTTCTTTTGTGTGCTGGTTATGCCTTCTGGATATTCACCTGACTTGAGATATCTCTTAATGTCATGGTACCGGGGCTTTCCATCCAGCTCTTCAACTATGTGGAAACAATAGGCCGGCTGATCCGATAAGTTCACCTTGATGGGATCAATGTAATTCTTGTCCGGATGTTGAATCATGGAGGACAGAGTTGCCAGAGCGTCAGCGAACTCATTTTGAGTTCGTGGGATATGCTTGAATTCTATCTCGCTGAACCTTTTGCATAATTCTTTCACGCAATACAGGTAAGGAAGTATATTCACGTTCTTGGTGGCCCATTCGCCTTGTACCTGATGAATCAATAAGTCTGAATCCCATATAACCAATAATTCTTGAATGTTCATATCAACGGCCATTCTAAGTCCGAGTATACAAGTTTCATATTCCGCCATATTGTTGGTGCATGGAAATCGGAGCTTCGCCGAAATTGGGTAGTGTTGACCTGATTCTGAAATCAAAACTGCTCCGATACCAACTCCTTTGAAGTTTGCAGCTCCGTCGAAGAACATTCTCCAACCTGGGTATTCTTCTGAGATATCTTCTCCAACAAACAATACTTTCTCGTCCGAAAAATAAGTCCGGAGAGGCATATATTATTCATCTACGAGGTTTTCTGCAAGATGGTCGGCTAGTGCTTGTCCTTTGATAGACTTTTGGGTGACATATATGATATCAAACTCACTTAGCAAGATTTGCCACTTTGCTAGCTTCCCAGTGGGCATGGGCTTCTGAAAGATGTACTTGAGCGGGTCCATTCTTGAGATAAGATAAGTGGTATATGCAGACAGATAATGTCTAAACTTTTGTGCAATCCATGTCAAGGCACAACAAGTGCGTTCCAGCAAAGTATACCGAGCTTCATACGGTGTGAACTTCTTGCTCAAGTAGTATATAACTTGCTCTTTCTTCCCCGTTTCATCATGTTGTCCCAGCACACATCCAAATGCATTTTCTAACACAGACATATATAACAGCAACGGCCTTCCGGGTTTTGGAGGCACCAAAACAAGTGGGTTAGACAAGTATTCTTTGATTCTATCAAAAGCTTGTTGGCAATCTGTTGTCCACTTGGTAGCAGCGTCTTTCTTCAGTAACTTGAATATCAGCTCACATATTACCGTTGATTGCGCTATGAACCTGCTGATGTAGTTGAGGCGACCAAGGAAACTCATCACGTCCTTTCAACTCTTTGGAGGAGGCAAGTCTTGAATAGCTTTTACCTTCGAGGGGTCCAATTCAATACCCCTTCTACTCACGATGAAACCTAACAGCTTCCCAACAGGGACACCAAATGCACACTTTGCAGGATTTAATTTCAGATTATACCACCTTAACCGGTCAAAGAACTTCTTCAAATATGTCAAGTGATCTGAAGCGCTTCGCGACTTGATAATAACATCATCCACGTAGACCTCTATTTCTTTGTGGATTATATCATGAAAAATGGTAGTCATGGCCCTCATATAGGTGGCACCTGCATTCTTGAGTCCGAATGACATTACCCGATAACAGTATATTCCCCAAGGTATAGTGAATGCTGTCTTTTCTGCGTCTTCTTCATCCATCAAGATTTGGTGGTAACCAGCAAAGCAATCAACAAATGATTGCAATTCATGCTTCGCACAATTATCAATGAGTATGTGAATATTTGGGAGAAGGAAATCATCCTTCGGGCTAGCCTTGTTGAGATCCCGATAATCCACGCACACCCGTATCTTTCCATCTTTCTTTGGCATAGGTACAATGTTGGCCAACCAAATGGGGTATCTTGTGACTTGAATGACCTTTGCATCGAATTGCTTGGACACCTCTTCCTTGACCTTTAAACTCAAATCATGCTTGATTTTCCTTGGTTTTTGTTTCACCGGAGGGCAGGATGGATCAATAGGCAATCTATGCGAAACAATGTCCGTGCTCAGACCTGGCATATCGTCATAAGACCAAGCAAATACGTCGATATATTACCTCAAAAGATCCGTCAGTTCTTATCTTTGTGGGGTGCTCAGATGGACGGTGATTCTCGTTTCTTTCACATATTTTGCATCTCCCAAATTTACTGCCTCAGTTTCATCTAAATTTGGCTTTGGCTTACTCTCAAAATGCTCCAATTTATCTGCCAATTCCTCTGGCTGCGAGTCTTCCTCATACTCTTCGAAGTCCTGTTCATTGTTTGAATTTTGTTTGTTTGTTTCATTACATGTCACATTCACATTATCGACAGATTTATTAGTTTGCATGCTGAAAGAGAAAAGAAAATTAGTAAACAAATTAACAAAATAAATTTTGAAATAGCAAAAACAATGTGGATTTGTCATTTAAGCTTTCAAAAGATGGAGGCAAAACACAATAAAATGCATAGATACGAATCAAGCCTCAATTAGAATCGCATTGTTTCATAAAGTACTAAGGTAATTTCTACCAAGCTTCCCGGAGAAACAGGGCCGGGGCACAGGTCCATTTTTTCAAAATATCTCCATGTTCTGCATCCCAAATGGTTGGGCCTTCAGCAAAATCATCCAGAATTACATTGCATTCCGTTTCTTCTCCTGCAATGAAAAGACTTTTGAGTCCTTCCGCGAGGTTTTCGGCATCATCTTCCTTTGACTCCTGAGCATCATATGCTTTGACAAGTGACTGATTCAGAGGCGGAACATGCTTTGGCAGGGGAGTGTCTCTTTTCTTTCGGAGGTTGACTGACAAGACTTCTTCAGAAGTGGGTTCGTATCCGAGACCAAAAGTATCGTTTTTACTGATCAAGTGAACCGGCTCGACCATACCTTCAAAATTCAATCCGAGGCCTTGACCGGGCTTAAAGCCATTCTTCAGCATTTTATGGGCCACCATTGTGAGAACCCGGGGCAATTTCAGTTTTTCAGCTTTGGAGGCACATGTAATTTCTCTGATATGGAAAACAGACCCATCCAATATATCTACGCTTTCAACAGTAGGGATTTGGCCTTCGGGATATATAATTGCTCCCTTCTCCGTGTATCACGACTTCGTGATGATCCAGACAAACTTCAGGCTCTGGTGTAGGGTAGAAGGAACTGCACCAGCCATATGGATCCAAGGTCTTCCCATTAGCAGGTTATAGCCGGTAGATATGTCAAACACTTGGAATTCCACGACGAACTCTACGGGTCCTACTTGCAATGTCAAATCCATTTCTCCCATAACGCTCCTTTGGGCTCCATCAAAACCTTTAACCCTCACATGACTTTCGCGAATCTTTCCAATGCTAATTCCCAGGGCTTGGAGAGTCGCTATAGGAAAAATGTTGACGGCTGAGCCTCCATCAATCAACACCTTGGAAATGAACTTGTTCATACACTTTATCGTTTTGTTCAATGCTTTGTTGTGGCCTAAACCCTCAGGCGGCAATTTTTTGTCATGAAAAGAGACTTTATGGGCCTCTAGAATCTGTCCGACCAAGGCCGAAAGTTTCTCGCCAGTGGTCTCTTTCGGAACATAAGCTTCTTTGAGTACTTCCAATAAGGCACGTCCGTGGGTCGCGGAACTCATCAACAATGATAGCAAAGAAATTCGAGCCGGTGTTTTCTTCAATTGGTCTACAACGAAATACTCCTTGGTTGGCATTTTCCTCCAGAACTCTTCCACTTCGGTCTCTGTTACAACCTTTTTTGGATTGTCTGCAGGGGCATAACATCGCCCGGATCTTGTCATACCAGCGACGACAACTTCTACAATTTGTTTCTCTTTTCCCCTGCTCCTTTCCCTAGTCGAATAACTCCAAGGAACAATTGTGGTATCAAAAGATGGCGTCATTATCCGCGATTTCGGAGGAAGTACTTCCACTTCAAACGGTGCCCTCACTTGAACTGTAATTATAGGGGTGATAAAGGTCGATGATTTAACCTTTTGGACCGGCACAATGGTCCCTTCCAAACTGTTTTCTTTATCTACAGTAATCATGTTCACATTGGCATTGTCATGATTTGGCAAAGGATTTTTGTTTACATTAGGGGAAGGTCCTTTCAGTTGGATGATGCCTTCTCTGATCAACACCTCGATCTTGTCTTTGAGGGCAATACAAACCCCAGTGTCATGTCCAGTGATTCCAGAGTGGTATGCACAATTCTTAGTTTCGTCGTACCATCTGGGAATAGGATTGGGGATATGTCCCGGGATGGGTTGGAGTATTCCCGCAGTCCTCAATCTTTCGTACAACTGGGCTAGAGGTTCGGCTAAAGGTGTATACGTTTTGACTGGCCTTCTTTCATAATTCGCACGGGGTCTGGGAGAATTTAGTGGATGGGCTCGTAGCTGAGGTTGATATATGGGTTGATACTGTGGGGAATTTGGATAAGTAGGTGCTCGTGGTGGGCTATATATTGGCTGGCTATGGTAGACAAGGTAGGGAGTAGGTGAGTGTTGATAATGAGGCTGAGGGCTTTGTGTGTTTTGACTGTAGTAGGAGGTCTGAGGATTCTGGGCATTTTGATTGTAGTAGGGAGGCTGGGATGATGGGCTTTGGTAGGTTGGCTTTTGGTTTGACCTATGTTCGTGGACCATCATGACAGGAGATGCTCCGTCCCTCCTCTTCTTAATTGCTCCCCCAAATGAGTCTGACTGAATTGCCTTATTCGTGGCCTGCAATGCTGCTAAGTTTGTGATTCTTCCTGTTTTGATACCCTCTTCTATGAAATCTCCCATCCTTACCACTTCAGAGAAACTCCGTCCTATGACGCTTATTATTCTTTCATAGTATGTTGCATCTTTCATAGATTACACAAAGAGAGTGGTCATTTCACTTTCCGCCATCCGGGGTTGAACCTTTGCTGCTTCCGCCCTCCACCTCATGGCATATTCTCTGAAGGTCTGTGTAGATTTTTTCTCTAATTTCATTAAATAAAATCTATCCAAGACTGTGTCGGTGTTAAACCTAAATCTATCCACAAAATCCTGTGCCATTGTGCCCTAGTTATGCCACTTTCGCGGGTCCTGGTTTGTGTACCAATCGAGTGCTTCTCCTGTCAAACTCCTTATGAACAACTTCATTATAATGGCCTGGTCCTTACCCACTCCAACCAGCTCGTTACAGTACGATCTTAAATGAGCGCGAGGATTTCCTTTCCCATCAAATAAGTCAAATTTTGGCACCTTATATCCGACAGGTAACTGAACGTCGGGATGCATGCAGAGATCCTCGTACTCGAGTCCTTCATGCCCCTTGCTGGTTTGGATGTTTTTGAATGCTTCTTTTAGGCTATGAATTTCTCTCGCCATACTTTCATCGGTTCTGATCCTTGCTTGCCTTTCCATTTCTTCATATTGGTCTATCTCCCGAGGAGGTATGTTTGGTATGGTGGAAGTAGAAGGTTGGGCTTCCATTGCATATACTGGTGGCACATACCGCTTATTAGTGATGTGTGCCATCGGTATTTGTTGGGTTGCTTGGTAATTTTGTGTGAGAGGGATATTTTGGACGAGTGGGGTAGTTTGGATAAGTGGAGCTTAAGGCGCATATGGAGTTGTGAAGGATACTGGGTCATTTTGCAGTGGGCTTTGTAGTGGACTGGCTTGTGGGTTGATAGGATGCGGATTAATGCGTTGCGGGCTAGCGTGTTGAGGATTGGTTTTGCTTAGTAAGGGATTTTGGGGAAGGTTCTGGGGAAATGGCGGTTCAGGAGATGGAAAGGTTTGTGGTGCAGTTGCGCTCATCCCTTGTTCAGGGAGTGGAGTATTGAGGCTGATGGAAAGATTGGTAAGATTTCGAAGCCGCTCGATCTTAGTCTGCATGGTTGCCATTTGTTGCAACAGTTGGATGAGGTATTCATCCTGGACGGTAGTGTTTCTCCTTTCCGATGTCTCTGGTTCACCTCCCGGAAGAGTGACAAGTCCCAGGCCAGTTTGTTCGGATGCTCCTGAATCAGTCATTTTGTTGGACGATTGTCCCTTTGATCTCGTGAAGTAGGAGTGTTCCGCCAGTTTCAGTTCAACACGAATCAACTTTTGGGGAAATAAATCAGGCAAAAATAAACCTTCTGAATTTGCTATGGTTAAGAACCTGAAATTTCTCCAGCGGAGTCGCCATGTTGTCACGCCCGTTTTTAACCCTCAGGGGTCTAAGCGTAGAACAACGTGTCGGTGATTCCTGGGTATTGGATTTTGGGATTTTTTTTTGTGGGTTTTGGTTTAAAGGGGGATAAAAGGTTGTGGGGGTTGGGCTTGGACGAAATGGGTTTTGGGGCGGCCGATTGGGCCTTGGACGAAATGGGTTTTAGTTTGGGTGGAAATTATTTTGGGTTGGGAAATGAATGGGTTATGAGTTTTAAAAAATATAAAAGAGGTTTAAATAAATAAATAAAAAAGCTTTGAAGAAAAAAATCAAATTATTATTTTAAAAAATAGGATATAACGATGTGATAATAATAAAACATAATATTTGCGAAGTTCGTAATGCTTGATAAAAAATAGAAATGTGATGCCGTTTTTGCGAAAAATAGAATAACATAGAATTTTCGGATAAAACTTATGATTATGATAAAAAATGCAAAATGACAAGTAAATAATGTGAATAATAATAATAATAATGAGAATATATATATATATATATATATATATATATATATATATATATATATATAAGTATATACGCATGTATGTATGTAGATTAAAATTATTTTGAGGCGTTAAAAAATATTTAAAATTGCAAATAAGTTGGAAAAGATGGGACAAAATTGGGTGTCAACATTAGGCAGAGGTGGCAGTCTTACTTCCACAAAATCTTGAACGAAAAAAGAGACGGAAATGTTATACTGGGAGATCTAGAGCATTCTGGTAGGCATGGGGATTTTTGGTATTGTAGAAACATTAAGGTTGAGGAGGTTAAGGGTGTTATTCGCAAGATGCGCAGGGGATGAGTGACCGGACCTGATGAGATCCCAATTGAATTTTGGAAGAGCGTAGTTAGGGCTGGGTTGGAGTGGTTGATTGAGTTGCTTAATGTCATTTTTAAGACGGCAAGAATTCTCGAAGAATAGAGGTGGAGTACAATGATTCCCTTGTACAAAAACAAAAGTGATATCCAGAGTTGCAATAACTATATGGGTATCAAGCTGCTGAGCCACTCTATGAAAGTTTGGGAAAGAGTCGTGGAGACGAGGGTGAGGAGAGGCATTTTATATTTCCGAAAACCAGTTTGGATTCATACCGGGGCGTTCGATTGCCGAAGCCATTCATCTTATTAGGAGTTTGGTGAAGCAGTATAGAGAGAGGAAGAAAGACTTACATATGGTTTTCATCGATCTCGAGAAGACATACGACAATGTCCCTAGGGATGTTCTATGAAGATGTTTGGAGCTTAGAGGCATACATGTGGCGTACACTTGGGTGATAAATGATATGTATGATGGATCCAATACTAAAGTATGGACAATATGAGGAGACTCAGAGCACTTTCCAGTGATGATGGGGCTGCACCAGGGATCACCTCTTAGCCCATTCCTATTTGTCTTGGTGATGGATAAAATGATGCAACAAATCCAAGGAGAGGTACCATGGTGTATATTATTCGCAGATGACATAGTCCTGATTGATGAGACTCGCAGGGAAGCGAACGCCAAGCTGGAGGTTTGTAGACAGACTCTGGAGTCTAAAGGGTTCAGGTTGAGTAGGACCAAGATAGAATAGTTGGAGTGCAAGTTCAGCAACGGGAGCAATCCTGAGATAGGCGTGGAGGTAAGGCTTGGTACTCAGGTCATTCCAAAGAAATGAAGCTTCAAGTACCTAGGGTCTATTATCCAAAAGAATGAAGAAATTGATGACGATGTCACACATCGTATTGGGGCAAGGTGGATGAAATGGAGGCTTGCATCTGGAGTCTTGTGTGACAAAAAAGTGTCACCAAAACTTAAAGGCAAGTTCTATAGGGTGGTGGTTAGACCGACTATGTTGTATAGGGTGGAGTGTTGGCTAGTCAAGACTTCGCACATATAAAAGACAGGAGTGGTGGAGATGAGCAAGATGAGATGGATGTGTTGGCATAGAAGGAGAGATAGGATTAGAAATGATGATATCCGGGAGAAAGTGAGAGTGGCCTTGGTGGATGATAAGATGTGGAAAGCGAGGTTGAGATGGTCGGGCATGTACAGAGGAGAGACACAGATGCTCCAGTGCGGAGGTTTGAGAGGTTAGCTAAGGACGGGTTCAGGAGGGGTAGAAGTATACCGAAGAAGTATTGGGGAGAGGTAATTAGACGGGATATGGCGTAAGTCCAACATACTGAGGACATGACCTTAGATATGGGGTTGTGGAGGACACAGATTAAGGTGGAAAAGTGGTAGGTACTCGAGCGTAGCCCTACTTATGCTTACAAATTGATAGTTATAGTATTATTTCTATAGGCCCGATTAACCTATCATACTTATAGACACATTATTGCTTTATAATCCACTGTAGTTTGATTTCTGCTGCTATGTGTTATTTAGTGTATTTTGTTTAGCTTATTTAGTTGTGTTAGCTACTGCTCCCTTTTGTCTGAATGCACTTTGTACTGCTTTAATTCCTTATATGAGTCTGACCGTTTCTCTTGATTTACTCTTTACTCTTGCTTTACTCTTGCTTTGTTTTGATTACTTTGCTTGTGATTATGCTTTGTCTTGAGCCGAGGGTCTCCCGAAAATAGCCGCTCTACCTACCAAGGTGGAGGTAAGTTCTGTGTACACTCTACCCTCCCCAGACCCCACAGTGTGGAATTTCAATGGGTATGTTATTGTTGTTGTATGTGGATGATATGTTAATTACTGGGGATTGTCTTAATCTGATCAAGGATACTAAAGAGGCACTACAACAAGCATTCAGGATGAAAGACTTAGGTGAATTAAAGTACTTCTTGAGTATTGAGTTTGCCAGGTCTAAACAAGGCATTACTATGCATAAAAGGAAATATGCATTAAGTCTTATTGCAGAGGCAGGCTTGTCAAGTGCTAAAACAGCTACAACTCCTATTGATACTAATGTGAAATTAACATCTAAGCAGGATGATAATACTGTAAAAGAGGAGAACAAAGGGGAAAACAAGTCAGAAGATCCTCTAGCAGATCAATAGGTATACCAAAGGATGATTGGAAAACCGTTATATTTAATAGTAACAAGGCCAGACATTTCTTTTGATGTACAAACATTGAGTCAGTTTTTACAGTGTCCAAAGAAATCTTAGATGTTGCTCTAAGGATCATAAGGTACATTAAGTTTCAACCGGGACAAGGCTTACTTCTATCTAGCAATTAGAAGAACGAAGTCACAACCTTTTGTGATGCAGACTGGGCTGCATGTCCAGTTACAAGAAAATATGTCACTGATTTTATGATCAAATTTGGTGAATCTTTAATATCATGGAAGTCTAAAAAACAAACAGTTGTGTCTAGAAGTTCTACTGAAGCAGAATATAGAAGCCTATCAACTGTGGTAGCTGAATTGACATGGTTACTGGGAATTTTGAAAGAAATTGATGCTGAGATAAAACAACATGTTATTATCTTTCGCGATAGTAAAGCGGCATTGCAAATAAATGCCAATCGAATATTTCATGAAAGAATAAAATATATAGAAATCGATTATCATTTTATTAGAGAAAAAATTGAGAAAGGACTGGTTACAATTCATTATATACATACAAATGATCAACTGACAAACATCTTTACAAAGGGGCTATCAAGAGTTCAATATGAGTATTTGAAGTCCAAGTTGGGTGTTCTTGATATCTTTCATCCCACCTAACTTGAGGGAGAGTGTTGAATTATACAAGTGAAAACTTGTGGGGTCTAAATGTAATTTCAGGAAATTAGCTAGTTAAGTTGAGGGTTAGTTATATCTGATTGTTAGTCAGTTAATTAGTCAACTAATTAACCTCAATTATACAGCGTATATATAAAGCTTCTTAGCTCATTTTGTATTATAACATTGAAATGAAATAATCCATTCTCTCTCTCACTACTTCTTCCTTATACGATTTGCTCTCTTTCTCAATCTAAGTTTCATATCTGCCATAGCTAGTATCAACATTATGAACATGAAAGATATTTTTCATGGATAATCTGTATAGCAACATATTCACTAATGTAAGAGATAATATAAAAAGTTGTTGAGAATTAGTTTCTCCTAAATAAGATTCTCTTAAGAACCACTTATATTGTAAATATTGTACATAGTGAGATGAGGAGATCCTCCATTTATAGAGGTCTCAAAAAAGTGTTAAACAAATATGAAAAAGATTTATATATTTTTTTTAGAAAAAGTAAATGAAAGACCGACAACCAACTGTAGAACTAGACGATTATTTGTTACTGGTGCGCCAACGTTACGGAGTTGATCCGCCAATTCCTTTAGTTTCTTGCAATATGCAGAAACGTTCGGAAATACGTCCATTCGAACGAGAGAGAATTCCTGCTCGAGTGTGACGATACGGGAATGCTGGTTGTCTTGGAATATGTCACGCAATCTATTCCATGCGCCCATCGCCGTGGTATCGGGCTCCATAATCGTCTGTAGAAGGTCCACTGAAATAGTGGCGTATATCCACCGAAGAACGGTAGCATCGAGTGTAATCCACACCTCAGGATCCTCCGCAGGAAGGGGTCTAGCGGGAGGAATTATGTGATGAAGAACTTGATACGAGATAGCGTGAATTTTAAACAACTCCGCCCACGTTGCATATTGAACGTTTTCCATCTCAAGAACAATAGGGACACTGAGCTTGATATTGGAAACTGTGAGGGCAGGGTGAAAATTGTTCTTAGACATATTTGAAAGAACAAAGAAGGAGGATAAATTTAAGAGAGGTTTTTGAGAGCGGAAGACGAGATATTTGGAGAGAAAAACCCGAGGGAGGGGGGGGGGGGGGGGGTTCTCGGCCAAGGATACAAAAAGTTTGAGAGAAGAAAACTTTTGTTTAGACCTAGTCTCTTGATACCATGAAAGAAATAATCCCCTTGATTATTTTCATTGATTTAATAGATATATATACAAGTTACAAACCTTCTCCTACCATAATTCTAACTATACAATATGGTAAGTGTATATCCTAATTATGGTAAGTGTATAACCTAATCTAGGTAACAAAATATACTACAATATACACACAATATACTTTCCTTAATACTAAAGATTTGACAACTGTTTTTGGCTACCAGACGTGCTGGGCTGCTGCCTGCTGGGCTGCCGAGAGGCCCAGTTGGGCCTGCTGCTGCTGGACTCTGTTTAACAGTAAAGATCAATTTTGATAAATATTTTGCAATTACTTTATTAAAAGAAAATTTTAATTATGTTAAGAAAATCAGGAAACGTCTAACAATACAAACTTTTTTGACAGAACATGCATCACGAGTCGGGTTTCTGGCTTTGATTTTTTATTTGGGTCCGAGAGCTTTCTATAGTTTAAAATAATTTTTTAATGAAACATTCCAAGCAGCCTTCACCGGTTTTGTCTAAACGATATTCTAAGGTTATTTAGCGTTACTTGAATAACTTTATGATTAGACAAATTAATTTGATGATTTTATAGCAATTATATTATACGTTGAGCAAGTAATTAACAAATGATTTTTTTTCATGAAATCATCGATTATCTCTACCATGATTGGCAACTCTAAGAATTTTACTTTTCCAACACAAATAGATTTTTTCAATTCAAATCAGAAAAAAGAAAACAAACAAGAAAAACAAGAAGTATAGTAGTAACTCAAATAATACTCAGATCCCATTGCATATCTTAAACAAGGGATACAGGTATTATTGTATATTGAATTAGCAAATTCCAGATGAAAGCTATATAATTTGGGTATCTTGGAGTTTGGCCTCTCATTGAGCCAAGTGAAATCAATTCAAATAAGCAAAGAAAACGGAAACACCCGAAATCGACAACATCACACCTTGGATCTAAGTTCGAGATTAATTATTTAACAGAAGCAAGACCATATTATATTTGGCCCAAACCATTTGTACTACCTTGACTTTTTCTTCTTAATTTCTCAAAGAACGAACATTTTTCGTTCTTGTTATATTGTAACTACGTAGATGGAGTTATGCTAAAACATGCTTTAAGGGATATAAGTCAATGAGCATCAAGTCCAATACCTTTCCGGGGATCTTTCATCTCTAGTATTGGCCGACTCACATTTACCAAAAGCGTTCAAACTGAATTTTATTAGGGGAAAAATTATATTTATATACATAGACAAATCTAGAATTTTTGACTTTATGAGTTTTGGTTTTTAGATTGACAGTTTACTTGATTTTAAATAAATTATTGATACAGTCAGATCTCTTTATAACTGTCATTCTCTATAACAACATTTCTCTATAATAATGATGCTTTCTGTCGAACTGATCGTTAATGTTATCTTATGTTATATGTTTCAATAATGCATTTTGCTATAGTAGTAAAAAATATCCAGATAAACGATGTCCTTATAGAGAGATTTGACTATTATATCAAGTGAATTTCTGAACACAAATATATGATTTTGGCCAAAAAAGTATTGGGGAGAGGCAATTAGACGGGATATGACGTACGTACAACTTACTGAGGACATGACCTTAGATAAGAGGTTGTGGTGGACACAGATTAGCATATAAATCTCCCCTTAAAGCTCTCTATAATAAGGATCTCTTGTATTCTCATCTTAGGGTCTTTGGGTGCTTATGCTATCCACTTTTTTCGTCAACTACAATTAACAAGCTTCAGGCCTGTTCTACCGCTTGTGTATTTTTGGGTTATCCGTCTAATCATCGTAGTTACAAATGTTTTAATTTATCATCTAATAAAATCATAATTAGTCGCCATGTTATTTTTGATGAAACCCAATTTCCTTTTGCTAAAGTGAGCAGTTATCTGCCGAGTTCATATAATTTTTTAGATGACGAGGTCTCACCAAAGGTATTTTGAGTCGCACAAATGAACTCGGCACGGGACTACTCGTGATGTGTGAGACGTACATTGAGTCGCACACATGACCTGCGAAATGCAGGTTGTGTCGCAGATCTTGTCATCTTTAATCCCGAGTTCTTCTTCACTCCAAACGATCATTCAAATATCGTAGGCACCCTTATGTGGTCCCACAAGGACCTCCAAACCCTCTCTATGCATCAACTTATCTTGTAAATCTTGGAGTACCTTGGCTTGTTCTTGGTTGAGTGATTTTGAATAGTTGGTGCCCCGATATCGTATCAAAAGGGGAACGAAGTATATTTTTATATGATACTCTTAACGGTCTAAGAGCAATGTGTTAATAGGTGAACAAAATAGTGGGCCCTATAATCGAAATTTAATCACGTGTTATAATATTCATAGAGAAAGATTTTCCTAAGAGTGAGTGATAGGTCAAGACTTATCTCTATAAAAAATTTCAGCCCAGATCAATTCCGTACAAAATGTTCAGATGAATTTAAGTGAAAGTCTTTTTTATGATAATGCATCAGTTCCTATTGCCACAGATAAATCATCTGAAATGAATTCTTCTGATATTGGTGGTCTTATTGGGAGTAACTTACCAATTGATCTATCAAATTATCAATCTCAACCTCGATGAATGAGTCATCTACATATACCCGTCTTCGATTTGATATCTAAGGAGAACATTTATAATTACTCCATAAAATGAAGAAGAGCCACAAAGTATAAATGGAGTTGTTACATGCCCCAACAACAACAACAATAATCAGTGTAATTTCTTAAGTGAAGTCTGGGGGGAAAGATGTACACAGACCTTACCCCTACATATGTGGGATAGAGAGGTTGTTTCTCATATACCCTCAACTCGAATAGATCCTCATCTTGAAGGGTTGTTACATGCCCCGCTATTAAAAAATAGTTAAAAGCAATGGATGATGAGATGGATTCAATGTAATCAAACCAAGTGTGAGAATTTGTTGATCTACCAATGGAACGTAAATATATTAAAAATAAGTGAGTTCTTCAAATCAAAGTAAGCCCGATGGTAGTATCGAGAGATATAAACCCCGCCTACTAGTTAAGAGGTACACACAACATGAAGAAATCGTTTTTGAGAATTTTTTTCACATGTTGTACTATTTTACTCAATGAGGCTGATTTTATCAATAGTGGATAATTTAGATCTTGCGTTTCATCAAATGGATGTGAAAATTGTATTTTTCAATGGAGAACTACAAGAGGAAATCTTTATGGAACAACCTGTAGGTTTCGTGAAGAAAGGTGAAGAGTATAAAATATGTCGACTTTGTGGGTCAATTTATGACCTCAACAAACTTCTAGACAATGTTACTTACATTTTCATAATGCGATCATATCATATATTTTTATTATTATTCATAAAGATCCTTATGTATACATCAAAATAGTCAAAGATTTTTTTTTTGCGATCTTGTCACTGTATATAAACGATGTACTATGGTTATAAGTGACACCGAGTATGTAAAGGAAATAAAAGAGTGGTTATAATCTACATTTGAATTTAAAGACTTGGTAAATCGTCATAAATTCTTAGAGTTAAGATTTTAAGAGACCGTTAGAAAAGATTGTTATCTCTTTCACAAGAAACTTTCATTAATAAAGTTCTTGAATGTTTTAATCTCCAAGACTGCAAATTCATAAATACTCCTATTTCTATTAGTGAAGTTTTAAGCGAGCGGATGTGCCCTCAGATTCTACAAGAAAAAGAATCAAAAGTCCAAGTATGTTATGATATGTACTAAATCAGATATTTGTTATGTTGTTGGGTTAATTAACAGATATCAATCTGAACTAGGATAATAACACTAGAAAGTAGTTAAAGATCTTGAGGTATCTTAAAGACACAATCAACTATTCCTTGTGTTACCAAGAAAATAATTGCAACTCAAACTCTACACTGATGTGATTGATTAGGAGATTTAGATGAGAGAAAATCCATATCTAGATATGCATTCTTGCATAACAATATTGTCATATCATGGAGTAGCAAGAAGTTGTCATTTATAACCTTATCTGCAATAAAAGTTGAATTCGTAGAGCAAGAAGTTGTTTGACTTGAACGTTTTCGGGGACACCTGAATGTGAATGACAACATAATTGAGCAGGTTACTTTCAGTTGTGATAGTCAAGCAATAATAGCTACACAAGGGATCCCAACATAAAAATAAAATATATAGATATTAAGTATCCTAATGTTAGAGACATAATTGTACAAAAAAAAGTAAATATGAAATACATCTATATACACCAAATGGTAGCAGGTCCCTGATATTAATTCATAGCATGTAACACTTATGAAATGCATGCGAGTACCTTGAGTCTGCGTAGATGTTAGTGTATTCATATTTTTTTATTTTCTCAAATATTTTCATGTAAATTGCCATTATTAAAATTGATGTTAGTTAATTCCTAATTACATGTTCTTGTTAGTTCATATATATATATATATATATATATATATATATAAAGATTTATCTATTTACATATGTGGCTCAATTATCTAAGTGACTAATAGAGAAGAGACAATTATAAACTTATTAACTGACAGTTGTGATGATAAAAGAGAATTTAAAGTTTATAATACAATCATTTAGTTTATTTTATGATTAATCATGTGTAATTAAATGTAATTGTCTAAATCCCATATGTGAGTTCTAATAGATGAAATAAATGAGTAGATTTGTAAACTCAAAGTTAATATTAGTTTGAGCTATCATCTACATGATATTAAACCTCATAAAAAAGAAGTCGATATTGTGATACGTGATTCATACCACATTTGCATAAAATGACCTATAAGGATGAGATAAGTTTAATCTCTACTTATCATAGTGTGAAGCTCTGAAAATTATGAGGTAATTTCTACTTTGTACCCTCATGACTCTGATCAGATTCTTGAGATTCGATTTGGTGTTTGCTATCTTAGAGTATTGTCAAGAGATCATTATTAATTCGATCTGACGGGACATTTCTAGTAAAGCATATCAAATTTAGATTAAGAGATCCATGAGATGACGAACATCAATAAGTATTATTACATTAATAGAGCTGAATCATGACTAGTTTAATAGTTCAACCTAATTTTCCTACTACATTAATTCAACCTAGTTAGACCCATCTAAATTTGACCTGATTGTGCAATTGATACCTTTATGTAATTTAAATTTTGAACCGACATGCTCGTGTATGCGTGTGAAGTCATACGTTTACATATTATATTGACATCAAAGTGGAGAACGAAAACCAAAAGGTAGAAAGATATATAAACATCATTACCGTTAAATAAGGCAATATACACACAATATACAAGTGTATATTGCCTTATTAAATGCCACGAAATCTGCCCATTGGTGCTCTCAGTTTTTGGCTGATTTTGTACATGAGAATATTGTATATTTGGAAAATATATGTGTAGTATATTGTAATGTATTTGTTACCTAAAGTAGGATTATACACTACCATAATTGTAGAGTTAGAATTATGGTAGAATAAGATTTTAGGAATAGAATAGGAATAAGATTCTCCTATTTTGTAAGTTGTATATATACCTATTCAATTAATGAAAATAATCAAGGGGATTATTTCTTTCATGGTATCAAGAGACTAGGTTTTACAAAAAAAATTCTCTCCCAAAAATTTTGCACCTCTCGGCCGAGTACCCCCCCCCCCCTCTCTCGGATTTCTCTTCCGAAAGTCGTCTTCCGCTCTCAAAATCTCTATTACTTTTCCCAAATTTCCCCTCCTACTTTGTTCTTTCAATATGTCTAAGAACAATTATCATCCTGCCCTCATGGTTTCTAACGTCAAGAACAATATCCCTATTGTCCCTGAGATGGAAAACGTCTAATATGCGACGTGGGCGGAGTTGTTTAAAATTCACGCTATCTCCCATCAAGTTCTTCATCACATCATTCCTCCCGCTACACCTCTTCCCGTGGAGGATCCTCAGTTATGGATTACTCTTGATGCTACCGTTCTCCGGTGGATCTACGCCACTATTTCGGTTGACCTTCTACAGACGATTATTGAGCCGGATACCACGGCTATGGCTGCCTGGAATAAATTGCGTGACATAGTCCAAGACAACCAACATTCACGAGTCGTTACACTCGAGCAGGAATTCTCTCTAGTTCGAATGGACGAATTTCCAAACGTTTTTGCATATTGCAAGAAACTCAAGGAGTTGGCGGATCAACTCCGTAATGTTGGCGCACCGATAACAAATAATCGTCTGGTTCTACAGTTGGTTGCCGGTCTTTCGGAGGCCTATAATGGTGTTGGAACTCTCCTTCGCCAAAACAGCCCTCTTCCTGACTTCTATCAAGCCCGCTCCATGCTTACGTTGGAAGAAGCCGGTTTGTCTAAAAAAGGCGGCTACCGGAGCAAGCCCCGTCGTCATGGTGGCGTCCTCTCCAAGTTCTTCGGGTTTTGTTAATAATTCGGGCCAAAACCATAATCATGGTGGCGGCAAAAATAATCGTAAGAATAATAATAAAAACCGCGGGGGCAAACGCGGCGGTTCTGGTGGCGGTTCCGGTGGTCAGCAAGCAGGCGGTGGGCCCCATCCATGGAACAGTGGCCCACCACCCCTGGTCCCAGCAGTGGGGCTGGGGCAGTGGGCCGTAGGTCAGCATCCCTTATAATCCAGCAGGAAATTCCAGTGGCCAGTGGGCTGGCCAACACTTCAGGCCCAACAACCAGCAGTGGCGGCCCACTGGCCAGTGGCCAACAACAGCAGCTCTAGCAGCTACGGCCCAGCTCCATCACGGACAGGAATTCTTGGGCCCCGACCTCCGCAAGCCCATCATGCAGCACGCCCCACTCAAACCGATATCGAGGCCGCGATGCACACATTGGGGTTAACTCAACCAGACCCAAATTGGTATATGGACACCGGTGCCCTACTCACATGACTTCCGAATCAGATACTCTCTCATCTTATTCCAATTTGAGCACCCCTCGGGGGATAATTGTTGGTAATGACAGTTCTATTCCAATTCTAGGGTATGGTCAGAAAACGTTGTCTCCCCCCAATCCACCCCTCCTCTTGAAAAATACTTTACATGCTCCTAAATTGATTAAAAATTTAGTGTCTGCCCGAAAGTTCACAACTGACAATTCCGTTTCCGTTGAATTTGATCCTTTTGGTTTCTCTGTGAAGGATTTCAAGACGAGGAGTCATCTCATGAGGTGTGATAGTAGGGGGGATCTGTATCCTATCATGTCGGGTTTCAGTCCATCGAGTCAAGCCTTGCCGTCAGTTTTTGCAACCATTTCTCCTTCCATGTGGCATGCTCGCATGGGTCATCCGGCATCTTCTATTTTATCAGTTTTAGATAAAAATAGCTTTATTTCTTGTAAGGGTACGAGTCATACTCCACTTTGTCAGTCTTGTTCATTAGGGAAAATTGTTAAGTTGCCATTTGTATACTCAAATTCTCATACTTCAATGCCATTTGATATTATTCATAGCGACCTATGGACGTCTCCTGTTCTTAGTTCATTGGGTCATCGATATTATGTTCTCTTTTTAGATGATTATTCTAGATTTTTGTGGACGTTTCCAATTGCGAATAAATCACAAGTGTTTTCCATCTTCATCAAATTTAGAGCATTCATTCGTACTCAATTCGAAAGAGAAATAAAAATATTCAATGTGATAATGGGAAAGGGTATGACAATAGGGAGTTTCGGAAATTCTGTGCTAATAATGGGATCAATTTTCGGTTTTCGTATCCTCATACATCTTCACAAAATGGGAAGGCCGAACGCAAAATTCGTTCCATAAATAACATTGTCCGAACTCTCTTAATTCATGCGTCCATACCTCCATATTTTTGGCATCATGCTCTACAAATGGCCACATATCTTCTTAACATAATTCATTCTAAAGGTCTGACATATTCTTCCCCCCTCAAAATCCTATATAATAAGAACCCTTCTTATTCTCACCTTAGGATTTTTGGATGCTTGTGTTATCCGTTATTCCCATCCACCACAATTAACAAACTTCAGGTTCGGTTTACCCCGTGTGTATTTTTGGGTTATCCGTCGAATCATCGTGGTTATAAATGCTTTGACTTATCCTCCAAGAAAATCATAATTAATCGCCATGTCATTTTTTATGAAACCCAATTTCCTTTTACGAAAGTTCATACCACCGAGCCTAATCGAATAATTTTTTGGATGACCAAATATCCCCGTATATTATTAAGAATTTTTCGGACATCTCCCGCACCCAAAATTCTCCAGCGGCCCCACTGCCCGCTGGCCCCACAGATGGTATTGGGGGATAAGTATCCTATCATTATTAATCATATATTTTTATTTTGAGTCGTGAAAATTGAATTGTCTTTGGGAGGAGTGCTTTATCCCCAAAATAAGATTTCTGCTGCGAATTCAAATTTATCGCATGTCAAATCCGATACCAAACACTGGACAGCAAAAAGAGAAATATATGCAGCCTAATATTCGTATGTGTGTAATGATAAATTTACAATTAATTATGAGGATGGCGGAGAATAGAATTAATGAAACCAAAATTAAAGGAAGAGAAACAAAGGTTAAATCCCTGTGTTTCTCTAATTAATCCCAAAGGAATCAAGAAGTAAGCAAACAGGATCTATTCTTAAAAGCAGGGCATCATCAATTCACAAGATTCGAGTTTTTCATTATTAATGGCCTACTTTGATATTAGTGATCGAGGAGGAAGCCAACAAAATAAGTAACCCTTAATTAGCTCGGATTTTTATGTCTTTCAAATTAAAACAAGTGCTACTACTTGAAATAACTAAAACCATCAAGTACACTGCATTAACTTTATATTCAGCATGTAGGACGATTAATTAACACTCGCTACCGTTTTTCACAAGCAAGAGATGTTGGTCTTTCTACTTAAGAATTTTGAATTAGCAAGTGGGAAATCACTAATACATAAAATTTTATAAATATTGACCATTTCAACTATAAAAGTTATGAATGCAACTACACTGGGATTGTTTAGTTCTTGGAATTATTATGTAAAGATATATTGTTATGCTGTGACGAAGCCATTCTTGTATTTTTTTTTTTTTAAATTATTGGGGAAATGGGGAGAGAAAGCCACTCTTGTTCAATTGACACCCCTCGGGTAAAATATTATATTGGGTAGAGATGCAATCTTTTTAGGTAACTTAGAAGATTTATATATATATATATATATATATTATATTTTAAGTTATAGAAGATATAAGCGAATTGATATACTTCTTTAATAGTTTAAACTATTAAATAAGAATGCTCACGCGATTTTACTGTTAGAAATTCTCTATTTAGTGAACTCACATATTTAATATAATTATACATAGATATACTATCAATTAAAGACGTCTATTTTTTTAACCTAATAAAGTATTATTTTTATGAGCTATATACATAAATCTTATATTATAAGATATGAATTTTATATGCATAGAAACCTAGTTAATTATTCAGTTATAATTAACGGGTTCATAACTGAAGAGTTACACCTCTTCTGAAAGGTAACCTTTGAAGAGTTATGTCTCTTCCGAAGAATTGTCTTACTATTATATATATGGTTGTGGTCCCTTAGTCTGTTACTGAATCTTTTTGTCTCTGTCCCATTAAGAGAAATGTACATAAAGAAAGTAACAAGACTTAAAAAATTTCGCCTTCCTTCAGTCGATATTAAAATGGATCAAGAAAAGTGCTCTTACTATCTATCATTGTCTAATAATTTATTTGCAATCTTGTGTTGAGTGTATAAAATTTTCCACCATTTGCTCCTACCACGCTAATAGAACAAAAGGTTTAAATCTTGTTTATAAAAAAATTCTTAGAAATTCACCTACTTGACGACATGAAAGATATCTAAGTCGCGTACATGGTCAGTAAGTTATTTTCATGGGAATTTACGAATATAATTATGTTAATTATTAGCGAATATTCACAATATATTTTGTAATTATGATAGATGTATATCTAAGGTAACTTAGGATTCTTATTGTATTAGGAATCAACCATTTAAGGTAAGTTATGATTCTTATTGTATTATGAATCAACATTTGTACAACTATATATATTGTGAATAATGAAAGGAATCCCGAAGGAAAATTATTCCAATCTTACATGGTATCAAGAGCCAAACCCTAATCCCTTCCCTCTCTATTTCTCTCTCTCGGCCGAAACCACCACCTTCCCTTCCTCTCGGCCGGCGGCTACGACGTTGCCACCATGTCTTCCCCCACAAATTTCGGTTCCTCCACTGGCACTTTTGACAATCCTTCTCACCGATCATCGTCTTCTTTTCACCCGGCTTTCGCCGTTACCAACATCAAAAATTTTATCCCTATAATTCTTGACCAAGAAGACCGTCAATATTCCATGTGGATAGAATTGTTCTATATTCATGCATGCGCGTATAATGTGCTCGACCATATTGATGACTTTGTTCCTTGTCCCACCGATATTGCCGATTCGACATGGCGTCTCCTTGACACCATCGTCAAAAGACTTGTTGTGTACTATCATGAAAACAGGTGCTACGGCACATGACCTTTGGGTACGGTTGGAAGACATCTTTCAGGATAATAAAAATACTCGGACCGTGTATTTGAAAGAGCAATCAACAATACGCGTCTCGAGAATTTTAACAACATGTCCGAAAATTGCAAACAACTGAAACTCATAGCCGACCAACTTTTCAACGTCAGGACATCTGTTTCTGAAACCAAGATGGTACTTCAATTAGTTGCTGGTTTACCGAAAGGTGAATACGATACACTTGCAATGATGATTCAACAGGCCGACCCACTACCAAGTTTCACCAAGGTACGGTCACAACTATTATTGGCAGAAATCCTACCACCACCAGCAGTCCCGTGGCGGAGGGCGAGGCGGCAGAGGCCGCGGCAATAATAACAAAGGCAAGGGCCGCAGCAAGGGCCACAAAAACCAACAAACAAGCCCAAACCCTGCACCCTACTTCCAGTGGGTTGGACCGAAAGCCTGGCCCAATACCGGGAACTGGGCCTCGCCTGCCGGCCCTTACCCAACAGCAGGGGCCCAGTTCCAGTAGCAGCCTTGGTCACCCGACCTTTTGGGCTCCGCCTCAGCCAATAGATAGACCCACTCGCAGCAGCAACAGGCCCTCATGGCCTCGGTCCAGCATCACCTACAAGGCAGCAGTCTGTCCCCCACTGATTTGGGCCAGGCCTTCAGCACCGTGAACCTCCAACAGCCCGACGAAAATTAGTACATGGACACCGGAGCCACATCTCACCTCACCCGATCGTCAGGTAACTTATCTCAACTACTTCGGTTCAAGTGTCCTCAATTTATTACTGTCGGCAATGGTCATCGCATTCCAATTGAAGGTTACAGTAACACACATACCAAACATCCTCACTCGTCTTTCTCCCTAAATCACGTCCTTTACACCCCTAACATCATTAAAAACCTAATCTCTGTTATAAAATTCACTCGCAATAATTCTGTGTCTGTTGAATTTGACCCTTTTGGTTTTTCTGTGAAGGATCTCAATACGGGGAAAATTCTTACGCGCTGCAATAGTGTGGGAGACCTCTACCCCTTCACTCAATCTTCCACTGTCATACCGCAAGCACCTCTATCCCTTGCGGCTATAACTCCCTCAACTTGGCACAACAGACTCGGACACCCCGGAGACCCTGTTTTTACTTTTCTTAGGACTACTAAGCGTATTCAATGTAATAATGGAAAACTTGCCCAACACTGTTTTTCTTGCCCACTCGGCAAACATACTCGTCTTCCATTTATGTCATCCAACAATATTACTTTTTCTCATTTTGATATTATTCATGTTGATTTGTGGACATCTCCGATTGCTAGCTCTTTGGGTCACAAAGTCTATCTAGTATTTTTAGATGATTTTTCACATTTTGTCTGGATTTACCCACTAAAATTCAAATCTGAAGTGTTTGCCAAATTTCTTGAATTTCAGAAATTCATTAAAATACAGTTTGAAAAATCTATCAAATCATTCCAATGTGATAATGGACGTGAATTTAATAACTCGGCATTTCACAATTTCTGCTCTAAACAAGGCATGGTTTTTTGTTTTTCCTGTCCATATACTTCCTCCCAAAACGAAAAAGCTGAACGAATTATACGTACCATCAATAACATGGTTCATACCCTTCTGTTTCATGCTTGTCTTCCACCACATTTTCGGGTCTATGCTGTTAAAATGGTAGAATATTTTCTCAATATTTTACCAACTAGCACTCTCCAAAATAATACCCCTACCGAAATCTTATATCGTAGGTTCCCATCCTATGACCATCTTCGTATTTTCGGCTACTTATGCTACCCCAACATAGCCTCCACTACACCTCACAAACTTGCCCCTCGCACCCTGTCATGTGTCTTCGTTGGTCTCTCTCCTACACATCGGGGCTACCTGTGCTATGACATTATCACTCGTAAAATCATCATCTCCCATCACGTCACCTTTGACGAGACGACCTTTCCTTTTTCCAATCTCCAAAAATTTCAGACTACCGATTACACTTTTCTCGATGAACCAAGTCTGTCCCCGGCTATCCAATATTTGTACCACCGGCAGTCTACTATTCGGACAGAGCCTACAGCTCCGTCACCACCACTGTCCTGCACCATCCCCGACTAAACACCTCCCAGCTCTCGATCGAACACCCAGCCAGTAATATTGTTGCCTCCAGTCGCATCTTCTGGCCCTCCAGCACCACCACTGCCTCCCAAACCCGACAACTCACAGCCACCAAACCCAGAGATCCCACTGCTGCCTACCCACCGCATGGAAACTCGTGCCCAATACAGGTTTTGCAGACCCAAGGTTCACTTCAACCTTTCCACACAAACCTTATCACCCATTCTAAAAAATCCAAAACTAGCCAAACTGGACCTTAATTGGAATGCGGCTTTGTGCTAGGATTTTAACGTTTTAACTAAGCAAAACACTTGGGATTTGGTACCTAGACCAGACGGTGTGAATGTTATCCGGTGTATGTGGCTACTTCATCACAAGTTCAGAGACAGTGGTGACTTTGAGAGGTATAAGGCAAGACTAGTTGCCAATGACACTAATCAGTAGGAGGGTATTGATTGTGGTGAGACATTCAGTCCGGTTGTTAAACCGGCCACTATTCGGATTTTTCTCAGTATTGCTATGGGCATGCATTGGCCGATTCATCAGCTTAATGTCAAGAATGCATTTCTTCATGGGGATTTGAAAGAAACTGTGTACATGTATCAGCCCCTGGCTTTGTTCATCCGGTAGTCCCACAGTTTGTATGTCATCTCAGGAAGTCATTGTATGGCTTGAAACAGGCACCCCGCGCTTGGTATGATCGCTTTGCCAGGTATCTTCTGCAGATCAGTTTTATATGTAGCAGGTGTGATAACTCCCTCTTCACTTTTCATCGAGGTAGCAGCACGACTTATTTGCTATTATATGTGGATGATATTGTTCTTACCGCCTCATCTGACGGTTTGAAGAATTAAATCATTGCTCTACTCAAAACTGAATTTGCTATGACCGACTTGGGCAAGCTAAGTTATTTCTTGGGTATATCAGTGACCAGATCTGCAGCTACTATGTTCTTGTGTCAACGTAAGTATGCAGAAGAGATAGTGTACAGGGCTAAGATGGCAAATTGTAAAATTATGCCAACTCCGGTTGACTCGAAATCCAAGCTCAATGCCAATGAGGGTGCGCCAGTTTCTGATCCCACTTTATATCGGAGTCTTGCAGGTGCCCTTCAATAACTTACGTTCACTAGGCCAGATATTGCATATGCCGTTCATCAGGTGTGTCCGTTTATGCACGACCCTCAAGAGTCCCATTTTGCGGCCCTCAAACGTATTATCAGATACGTTAAGGGCACACTGGACTTTGGACTACATCTCTACCCCAAACAAGTTGCTCTCTTACACGAATGCAGATTGGGCAGGATGCCCAGACACACGTCGCTCCACCTCAGGCTACTGTGTATTTCTTGGGGATAATCTTATTTCATGGTCTGCCAAACGGCAGGCCACGCTATCCCATTTGAGTGCTGAAGCAGAGTATCGCAGAGTTGCTAATGTCGTTGCTGAGATCTGTTGGCTCCGAAATCTTCTTTTGGAGCTCCAGTGTCCACTGCGAAAGACGTCTATAGTCTATTGTGACAACATATCTGCTATCTACTTGTCTCACATTCCGGTCCAACAACATCGGACTAAGCATATTGAGATGGATATCCACTTTGTACGAGAGAAGGTCGCCCTTGGTCAGGTAAAAATATTACACGTGCCTTCCTCCTATCAGTATGCAGATATTTTCACAAAGGGACTACCGAGACAGCTCTTCGCTGACTTCCGATCCAGCCTTAGTGTTCGGCCTCCTCCCGCTCCGTCTGAGGGGGAGTATTAGCGAATATTCTCCGTATATTCACAATATATTTTGTAATTATGATAGATGTATATTTAAGGTAACTTAGGATTCTTATTGTATTAGGAATCAACCATTTAAGGTAAGTTAGGATTCTTATTGTATTAGAATCAACATCTGTACAACTATATATATTGTGAATAATGAAAGGAATTTCGAAGGAAAATTATTTCAATCTTACATTAATAAAAGTGTGACGTCGCTAAAAGTTTAATCTTTTGGATGAGGATTATGAGGTGACCATATAATCCTTCTTAAAATTTTGGAGAAAATATGGCGTATGCTTTTATAGAAATGTTGAACTTATTTATCGGGTAACTCTTTTTTTTTTCAACCAACGCTAGAAATAATAAACTTTATTTTTTAATCAAAACTTAAAAAGCCTCTAAATTAGTTTTTCAATTATATAGCTTGTTTGGTCAAGAAAAAAAATAGTACTTACTTAGAGAATAAAAGTGTGTGCACAAGTTTTTAGTGAAAAATTAAGTGATTTTGAGTAGTAGTAGAAGGTGAAAAATGTAATTTCACCCACATTAAGTGTTTTTTTAAGGCAAAATTATCAATATAAAAAATCATATCTACCTAAATCAAAGTTAATAATAGCAACTTTCTTTTTGGTAATTTGACTTTTTTTAAATAATTTATAAAACAAAAATTGCTACTCTCTAAAAAAGTTTTAAAATATTTGTAGTAAACGTATTTTTTTTAAAATATTTTAACAGCTTGACCAAATAAACTACTAGTTACTCATATTTTCACGTCAATTTTAGAAATAAAAAAATGACTAGTAATATGCTCCCTTCGTTTTCATAATAAGTTTCATCTTAGTAAAAAAAAATTATCCCAAAATAAGTGTTACCGAAATTTAATACTTAAATTAGTTATTTTTTTCCTACTATATCCTTAGACTAAAATTGACAAGATTTGTATTCAAGAAACATTTATTGACAAGTTATCAATTCAAAATATAAATGATTACTATTGATACATACTTTAATCGAAAGAAAAAAGTAATATATTTTTATTAAATAAGAATAATTTGGTAAATTTTTCTTTATATTATTAATTTTTTAATATGTGTTTTTTTTTTGTTAAGATGCACTTATTATGAGAGGGAGGGAGTAAGGCGGGAGGGAAAGCGAGGGCAACTACTCTCCTAAAGTCGACAGAGCGGTGGCATTGTCTTGGGACTTGACGGCAGTGGGGACCACTTTTTTCGTGGGCCCCACCTAAATGTGTTTCAGTTTCTGGAGCGAGTGTGTGAACCGGCTACCGGCGCTTTTCAAGCCTTCCGGCATACCAGTTTGCGGCACGTGTTCGCCTGCACGTGGAGGAGATTGCGGCTCTCCTCTTTCCGCGTTTCTGTTCACTCAGAGAGAAATGTGTATTCACTTGGAAGAATGTAACAAAGATTATATTGGTTCAACACCTACTCCATTAACAAAATAAATTTGGAGACCTTTAGGTGTCGTTTAGCGCCCGTTAGAATTATGCCGTATATACGGCTTCCGTTCCAAAATATTTATCACATTATATTTTTTAAGAATCAAACTATATGACTTTGATCAACATTTTTAGTTATTTTTTTATCATATTAATATGAAAAGAATTACACATATAGTTTCCGAATATTTAAATTTAAATTTTAAAATATTGAGTTAATATAATCTAATTTAACTTTAAAATTTAGTTAAAATGACTTTTTTTTAAAAAAAATATGACAAGTATTTTGGGACGGAGGGAGTAGAAATTAGATATGAAAAATTTATGTATTATGTTATACAATAATTATGCAGGATTTAACTATTTTATTTTCTATTCTGCATAAAATAATACATAGATTCCTTCATAAACTATACATATATTAGTTATGCAGATTTCTACAACAAATTAAATATTGTATTAATTTTATACATGAATAACTTGCCTCCTAACTAGCTATCAAACGTGATATTACTTATGTAAGATTTAATAATTATATATATATATATATATATATTGTCATTACTTAAGTAATAAAAGGTCTAAATTTGTCACAACTTTACGAAATAATTCGAATTTGTCTATCTTTAAAAGTTGAGGTATAACTTATTACTTACATTATAAGATTGGTTCAAATATGTATTTATTATTTTTGATATTGAGCTTTTTAAATAAGAAAAAGGTCAATTTACCTTTTAAATATACGAAATGATTCAAAATTGTTTTTAAACTTTTAAGAAGGGAGTTACAGTTCTGGTATTAGGCTTCAGCAGCATCGTCTTGTTTGACACACAAAATTTCAAATGACAAGGTCTCTTTCCCCAAACACCCTTACGCATCAAATTATCCTAATGGAACTGAAACAATGATCAATTGCAGCAACAAGTAGAATTTCAACCTTTGTCGATACTTTATCAATATAATTCCATCACCAATTCTTCTCATATCATCATTAATAGCGGTGTCATAAAGCTTCATACCTCCTAATGTTAAAATAAATCTAGATACATAATATTTAACTTTAAAATCATTCACATCAATATTATTACAGCCAAGATGGGGTTTCAGTAATAAGCATGATAGGGTGATAGATCTTGGGCCTAAAAGCGAGCTTGTAGGGTGAGGATTGTCCAAGTCCATATAAGGAGTTCATGTTTTCATTCCATTTTCGATGTGAGACTCTTAACACTCCCCCGCAAGCCCAGATCTTGTTAACTGGAGCGTGTACAATATAATTTGGGGGTCTAATATCGGTGAATAAAGAATTGAAATGGGTCTGATTTTGATATCATGTAAAGAAGATTCTATCAGTAATCTTACGACCTAGGTAAAATGGTGATAGGGGAAAGTGGTATAGATTAAGGTGTGAAAGATATCGTTTCTATGAAGTGATTTTGGGTTATTTTGTGTGTTCTCAAAGTGAATGTCGTCAGAGTAAAGTGGCAGTGAAGTAACCACGATTTTCAAGTGGTGTTTTTGAGAATGAAGAGAATAAATTATTATGGCGGAGATTGATTCAGAGTGTAGATAGATGGTGACAGAGAAAACTAAAATATGCACAATTTTGACAAAGTTCAGAGATAAATTTAGTCTATTCTGCACAGTAATTTTGACCATTTTTCTTTGTAAAAAAGACTCATAGCAAAGCTTCCATCCGAGTATTTGAACCAATTTTATAACTATGGGAGTATTTCTGAACGCAGTTATTGATTATGGGAATTTTTTGATAATTTAACAAAGTACGAGGTCAAATTTAAAACTTATTTTGTCGTCATAACACTTATCTGTCTATTCTCTTAATAAATAAACGTTTACCCTAGAGGGATTAGTTACTGATAGTTCTCTAATATGTTATTTTTAATATTGTACTAGACACTAAATATGTACATTTTACATAAATATCACGTCAATTTTATAAAGTGCAACTACTTTATAAACGATGAATAATATTCATTTTATCGTAGTGAATTTGTTAACATCCTCCAACGAAACTTTTGCTGTTTAATATATGATTGGCAAACAGATTTATTTCAATGATCTGACTACATATCAAGAATAGAAGTAACTTTTTCAGTATTTGATCCATCACAGATACACGTAATTTTCTCTAACAAATACGGGTAATTCGGGTTACTTTAAATAGCTTCAACCCGGTTCGAACCCTTTCTTAATTGATTTGAACTGAACCCTAAAAACGATTCATTTGCTAATCGGGACAATCCCTTTGCTAATCGGATTTAGGGGTACGAAATTTCTTCATTTTCTTTGCTAATCGATAGTGCTAGGTTCTTCTTCTATCTGTTGTGTTCGCATTTGTTCAACTTTCGACGAATTTGCCGACATGTTGTGTGTGTTTGTTCGGGTTTAGCATTCGTTCGTATGTGTTCCATTTTGTTGTGTTTTTTGTTTTGATTTCACTTTATCTTCAAGTTTCTTTAATAGCGCAACTTTTTTTGTCGATGAATTTCATTTATTTTGTATTGATATGTGTTCATGGTTTTATCTAGGGTTCTTAACTTCAGCCCCCATTTTCTGAGTAACAGATGTACTACCCAATAATGTATTACCCAATAGTGCAATGTTGTTTTGCTAAAGTTAACAAATGTTCATGATCCTTACTAGTTCTGGTAACTGTTCTTATATATGTATTGGTTAGACAAGTTGAATAGAGAAAATATGAATCCATTAAAAAAAATTATGTGTGTGTGGTTGTTGAAATACATTTTGTATGTATATCATTCTGTATGTATATAGGTAGTTTAGGGTTGGGAAAAGTGATATTAGGTTTTGTTGTTGAAATACATGTGCACTTTGATTGTTTTTTATGTTGAAAGAAACACCTTGGATGTATAAAATCTGAATTGAATATGCAACTGGTCTCTTCTAGTGGGACATTCACTGTGACTAAAGTTATTTTTCTTATTGTTTTGTCTTGAAAATTTACTTTGTGCATTTATTTATTATGTGGTCCCCATTTGATCTTGTTTGTTTCTTGTTGACTAAAATAAGTGTTCCTTTGTCTGTTTCTTAGGTGTTTAATGTGTAGTTTCTTTTTCTTCTTTTACCTTCTTTGTTGACTTATTCCTTTGTTCATTTAACATTTATGTTCTGTACTCAAGTGTTGTTACCTGTTTGCCCTATATTAAATTTATTGTTTATGTACTTAAGTTTAATCAAATAATTAGTGTTATTGTTTGTTGTCTATTTTGCAAACAGTAACTGAATTTTTATTGTTTGTTGACCATTTTGCATATCATAGTCATGGTAAGACTTATACTGATTTTTTACTATGGTGGAGAGTGGATTAAAGTTCCAAAGTTGATTATTCAAGAAATTTTGTGCACACATGGGAAGAGTATGACTCTGACCTTCTATGCTTTTCAGACTTGGTAGATCAATTTAAGAATTTAGGTTTCTACGGGTTCAACAACTTGTAGTGATTGATCCATCAGGGAAATATTATGAGATGAAATTTGATATAGGGATTAGGACATTGTTGTATCTTGTTAGTGATGATTTTTGTGTAATTAATCTGATTGTTGTGATGAATTTGAATTAGGGATAGATGTGACTAACATTGTACATCATTCTGAGTCTTATTCTATTGATGTTGAGGCTGGCACAGATTGTGACAGTGCCAATGAAGCATTAAACTCTTCTTCTGGTGATTCACTAAGTGATGATGATTTTTATCTTGAAGAATTAGAGCTTATTAGACTTCAAAATAAAAGGGAGATTACACCTAAGTTAAAGCATTTCAAAATAATTTATCCTGAAATGTCTTTCAAAGATACCATTGAAGCTAGAATTTTATGAACCTTTATGCCTTACCGAAAATAAAGGGTTAGTACTGTTGAAAAGTGACAAATATAGGGTTAGGTACTAGTGTGTTGAGGGTTGTCCCTTTAAGTGTTCTATCTCTAAATGTAAGAAAGGACTTGGGGTTTCAGTTAAAAAATTGATCACTGAGCACAACTGTCAAGCATCCTTTGAATGCAAAAGAGCATATTCTAATACAATAGCTTATTACTTCCAAAAGAAGCTACAAAATGATCAAAAAGTGAAGGTCAAAGAGATGAGGACAAAACTGAAAGTAGCCTTTAATGTTAATGTTAGTCATCAAAAGTGTAAGAGGGCCAAGAGGATGATTTTGGAAGAACTTGGTGGTAGTTACAGTGACGAGTACAATAAGTTAGAGTGTTATGCCAATGAATTGAGGAATACCAATCCTGGAAGTGATGTTGTAATCAACCTATCTAGGGATGCACTTGAAAAGGGATAAGAGGTTTCTAAGGATATATATATATATTTTAATGCAATGAAGAATGGATTTAGTAGTGGGCTAAGACCTTTCATCTGATTGGATGGCACACTCTTGAAAGGAAAGGCTAAAGAGCAATTGTTGGTGGCTGTTGGTCACTTGAAATTGGTTTCTAGGATTACTCAAGAAGTCACTGAATCTGCAGTAAGACCAATGAATCACCTTCACGTTTGACATGCAAAAGGTAAAATATTATTGTTTTTTCCACTTTGTTGTTTGTTTAACTGTTTTAGTCCAAATTTCAGTTTACTAATTGTTTCCATCCATGGCTTAATTGATGCAATTCGGACAATTTTACCAGAAGCAAAGTACAGGTTTTGTGCTAAACATGTAGAGCACAATTGGTTGAAGAGATGGGATGGTCTGAAGCATTGAAGAAGAAGATGTGGCATTGTGCATGAAGCTCTTATCATGAAGAGTTTTGTGACCATTTGAAGGTTATAGGTGAGATGGATCAGTCAGCTGCTGAGAACTTGTTAACATACCCAATTGAGACTTGGGTTAGAGCCTACTTAGACACCACTTGCAAGAATAAAAAACAACATCACAGAGTCATTTAACAGGTGGATTTTGTAGGCAAGGCACAAGCCAATTATAAAGATGCTTGAAGATATCAGGCTAAAGGTAACACTTGCCCATTTCAAGTTTTCAATTTAGTTTTAACACATAAAAATAACACTTTAATATTGTATAGGTAATGGACATGTTGGCAGCCAATGAAAGTCAGGTGCATAAATGGGCTATTGACTACAGTCCTACATCATAGAGATTTACAAGGACTTTGTGGTTATTGCTGAAAATTGTGAGGTCCATTGCAATGGTGATGATGGGTATGAAGTGTCTGAGGGAACTGACACACACATTGTGGATTAATGTTGAAGAAATGCAGTTGTAGGACATGGGATCTTATGTCCTCATGCTATAAGAGCTTACAAGCATAGAAACAAGGATCTTATTGCTGAGGGAGCCTTTCACCCATATTATAATAAGGCAACCTACTTGTCAGTTTACTTACACAAACTTCAACTAGTTAAAGGATTAAAATTCTGGAAATATGAAAAGAGTCATGATATGGAACCACCAGAAATATGTAAGATGGTAGGTCGACCCAAAGTTAAGAGAGGAGGGGTGAGGAATGAAAACTTGAAAAGACATGGTGTATGGTCTTCTTCAAGGAAAGGGAAACCTATGACATGTTCTACATGCCATCAAAGTGGACACAATGCAAGGGGGTGTGCTAAGGTAATACTTTAAACACAAGTATTTGTAGCAGTAGCCTATTTAATAGTGCATATCTGATTTTGATTTCTGAAGTACAATTATATGTTGTATACATAAGTATTTGTATACAACAATATACAAATATTGATGTATACAACATATACATCAGTATTTGATTTCTGAAGCACTAGTATTTATAGCAGTATTTGATTTCTAAAGCACCAGTATCTGTAGCAGTATTTGATTTCTGAAGCACCAATATTTGTAGCAGTATTTACTTTCTGAAGCACCAATATTTGCAGAAGTATTTGTAACTAGACACAAATATAATTCACTAATTTAATTTTTGTGTAATGACAAAAAATAAAGGGAAACAAGCTGCTACACCGTCAAGGTTGGTGGATGATCCAATTGTGAAGAGGTTTAAGGGTAGCAGCAGCACCACAATAGTGCTAGAATCTGAAGACAATTTTCCAAGCAGCAGCTGCACCACAACTGTGCTAGAACTAGACCCATCACTAAGGTCAAAGTCATTTTTTGAAGCTAATACTAGGATACTTGAAAGGATGAAGAAACCATTAGCTACACCAACAAGAAGAATCTTATTTGTTGGTGATTCTACTGGAATGAGTCAGCTAACCAACATGCCTTATCAACCATCAAACTAGGCTGATGTTACAGGGAATAAGCTGAGGGTGACAATAGAGAAGATGAAGACAAGGAAGGGGAATGTGAAGTCTCAAACATGATGAAGACTTATAATTATTGAAGTCTATTTTTTGTGAAGATGAATTTACTGATGTAACAATACAAATTAACACATTTGATTTATCTTTTGGTAAACATTTAGTTGGGTGGTGACAATAGATGTCATGTTATAATTTACAACTATTTTTGTGATTATGAGACATCTTAAACTTCATATTTATGTGAATCTGTTCAGGTTACAGAGTTTGTATATAATACTAATTTAGTGCCCTTGTTTTGGTTATGATTTGGAAACTCTTTCATGTCCATGTTTTTCTCATGCCAAGGATTGAGCAGCGATAATTTTCAGTATCTAAAATGTGTCATGTTAAGCTTGTTCTAGAATTATATGTTGTATACATCACTGTTTGACATCTGTTTTTTTTATTAGAAATGGAACGATAAAAATGTTTGACCTTGGTTTGGTGCTAGTAATAGAACATGTGTGCCTATATTAAGATCTAAGCTCAAAACATGCATGCTTAGAGGTGATTTTTGTTGTGAAATGCTGATATTGTTAGTTTTTGCTTTAAATGATGGTTTCATTACCTATGTGCAAAATAGAATGTCAACATGCCTAAGCTGCCTATTTAAGAGTGCATATCTGATTTTAATTTCTGAAGTTGCCCATAGTAAGCATGTCCACCCACATCAAATAATTGTTAAATGGAGAGTATGTTACAGATACTGTTCATCTTGGTTGTACTACTATTGTGAACTGATTTAAGAGAATGGTATGTCTTGGATGGTGGTCTTGGATGTTGCCTTTCCTATCAACAGCAGAAGGCAAGAAGTGAAACGAATATTTAAGAGAATGATATAACTTTGCTTTTGCAGATAGTAAAAAAAGTTCCATATCAGCAACTGAAGTTAAGAATGGTAAATAAAATTTCACCAACATGACTTAGTTCATAACATAGCACGAAAACCCATAAATGGTGAGCTAACCACCAGATTTAATGACATAATGGGGTACAAACATGAATTTAGTTCATAGCTACTAGTACTTAATCATAAACAACACATTAAACTTTCTTATGCATCTACAAATACATATTCATTTCATAATCGACGCCGCAACAAATCCAACAAATAACACCCATGAAATCATCATAAACACGCGCATCTTCAAAACTTTGTTCATTTCAGCTTGATTTATACCCTGCAACACAACTATTTCTTCCTTCAACGTATCTCTTTCATTCTTCAGATCTGCTATTTCATTCTTAAACGCATCCAATGATGACATTAATTCACCGACAAAACTTTCGGAGTATTCCTCATCCTCCCATTGCCAATATCCACAAGAACTTATTTGTAAATAAAAAAATGAAGAAAGAATCAAAAACAAAATCAGTCCAAGAAATGACGCAAAATGCAGCAATAGTCGTCGAAGTAAATTGAAGAATTACATAAACATTACTTACCTTAGGCTTGGGGCATTTGAAGAATTTCCTTCCAGGAATGGAAGTAGTCGTCGAAGTAAATTGATTTGCAGTTATACCACAATTGCACCGCCTTTGTGAAGAAAAACTCACTTGAGACATTTCTTACTTAGAAACAACAAAATTTAGGAGGCTCAGTAAGGATCATCGACAAACAAAGTTGTTCTATTAAAGAAACTTGAAGACAAAGTGAAATCGAAACAAAAAACACAACAAAATGGAACATATACGAACGAATGTTAAACCCGAATGAACACACACAACACGTCGGCAAATTCGTCGATAGTTGAACAAATGCGAACACAACAGATAGAAGAAGAACCTAGCACTATCGATTAGCAAAGAAAATGAAGAAATTTTGTACCCCTAAACCCGATTAGCAAAGTGATCGGCCTGATTAGCAAAGGGACCGTTTTAAGGGTTCAGTTCAAATCGATTAAGAAAGGGGTCGGACTGGGTTAAAGCTATTTAAAGTAACCCGTAACGGGTACGGGTTAAAAGAGTTAAGTGAGCTGACGTGGATCCGACGTGTAGTATACATGGATACGACGTGGCGTCCAACTCACATATCCGTCCATCCGAGGGAAAATTTAACAAGTTTGTTAACTGGAATGATATATTTGATCTCAAAGTTTGACGGAGGGTAATGTTATTCCATAAATCATAGTTGGAGGACAAATTTGACCATTTTCTCTATTTTTTTTAAAAATAATAAAGGTTTTAAGAGCTTCTTATCAGATTCTTCTGCATATCTCAACTCGAAACGTGTCATTTATGTTAATATTAAATAAGCAATTAAATTATAATTTCCATGTGAAATAAAATATTGTAGGAGCAGACAGTGCACACAACATGGGTCACCGTGTCCTTTTAACATTAACAAATCACGTGATAAACTGGGCAGATTGTTATTTAAATCAGAGCTGAATATTTTGTGGGAGACAACAATTCATATAATAAGATAAATCTCCAAAACTAGTGATTTAAATATATTGTTTTTGTGGGATTCCTAGGAGTACGTACTTTGGCTCTTCACATCTCACTTTCTGAAATATTTGTGTCCTTTCTGGAAAATATTAAAGTAATGATGATTTTCCACGGCATATTTATAACAATTCTCCATGCTTCACTTACAAGAAATATTGGTATATTTGTAAATCAACAATCCTTCCATATTTGTGTGTCAACACCTACATACATGATCCTTGCACATTCTCTTTGTTAATTTATTTTCTTGCATAAAAAATACTCGCTCTAGTTTATATGACTTTATTTTCTTCTTGCCTCGTTAAAAAAATATACTCCTATACTTCTATATTTTTATTTTTATATTTAAAAAGAATTAACTCTGTACTTCCATTTTATTTGTAATATGACCACACCGAACAATTTTTGTGCAAAATCTTGCTTCATCGTTTTCAATTTGATTGTTTTACTTTCTTAGTCGGTTTAAAAAAGAATGATAATGTTTTATATTTAGTACTTCATCCGTTCCAATTTAAGTGTCTTACTTTTCTTTTTGGTCTGTCCTAAAAAGAGTGTCTCTTTCTATATTTAGTAAATTTCTAATTTTAACATCTTGCATGTCAAGTTTAAGGATACAAGATTTAAAAGACTATACACATTTTAATTTAAGACCTTAAGATTGAAAAGTCTTCCTTTATTTCTTAAAATCTGTATTAAATCAAACTAAAACACTTAAAATGGGACGGAGAGAGTAGCTCTTTACACCTAACATCCTACATGACATATTTAAGGCTACAAGATTGAAATGAGATTTTAAAATGTTACAACATCTTTAGTTTAAAATTACAAGATTTAAAAGTTTTTTTTTCTTAAATTCTATGACGAGTCACACTAAGATAAATAAATTAAAACGAAGTTAGTACAAAATTTCCTCTGATTGGTGATCTCTTGGATGACGCAGTAGAGGAAAGGGAAAGTACAAAGTAGTATGTGCAATCAGTGAGAAAATCAGAAGGAAACCACATGGGGGGGTGGGGGTGGGGGTGGGGTGGGGGATCATTTGTTATGGAGACTTCTGGGAACAATTTAATTAGAGGATGTTTAACAGTTAATTAGAGTACTTAGTGACACTTGAGTTTGACTTCAGCAGTGACCCTTCAAGTGTTGAATGGTTCTTCTAACTAGCATTAGTGGATTTCTGTAATTAATGCTACTGATTCTATTCAGTCGACATCTACAAATCTGTTTGTATTTCTCCTTCTTGTAGTATCATTCTTGTCTCATTCTTTTCTTTTCTTTTTTAATTATTTTTTCGCATCAATTTATGTGATGATGTTTGACTATACATGAATTTTAAGAATGAAAGTAAGGTTTTTGAAATTTATAGTTGTAGACATTTGTGTGGTATAAATTATCTCATAAGGATATAATGAAAAGTTCAAAATTAAATTGTTAAGTATTAAATATAGAAAAATATTATTCGTTTTGAGATTGACTATAAAAGAAAGAGTGTCACATAAATTAAGAAGGAATGAGTACTTCATCTGTTCCAACAAAAAAAGACAGTATTTCCATAATAATCTATTATGAAAAATTGTCATTTTTTTTAAACAGATTAAATTCAACTTCTCATTTTATAATGACAAATACACAAATATCATAACATATTTAAAGGCACAATTCATAAAAGTTTTATAATCATAAAAATATCATAGCATATTTAACACCATAAATTTCTTTCTTTCTTAAATCCATGCTAAGTCAAATTACTCTATATACAAGTTGAAATGGAGGGAGTAATGGACTCTAAATTGTGTTGGTCTCTCTGATTCTCTTCTTGGGCCGGGTATTCGTTATCTTGATCTGAGCCCGCATGATAAAACTTCATTCACAAGAATGTCTCTATTTCGGGGTGGTTTTAATTTTTTGCCCCTCAAATCCCCGATCTATAATTTTTCTCTTAGGTACTTTAAAGTGATCGAAAATATTTCTGACATCAATAAAATAAATTTAAATTCTGGGTTCGAACCCGACAGAGTAAAAAAAAAAGAAAATAATTTCGCTAGGTAAAGGTTACATAGAAACTATGTTTATTCGCGCGAAGTTACATAGAAAATATGTCTTAAGACATAGTTCTGTAAAAATTAAGTTATCCTACGAAACTATGCATTACTTAAAAACTGTCTTAAGGCATAGATTTGTATAATATGCATTGTCCGGCATAGTTATGCAGAAATTTAAGTTATCCTATAGAACTATGCCTTAAGACATAGTTTTTATGTAACTACATAGCGAATAGACATAGGTTCATAGAAACTATGCCTTGCGAAATTATTATTATTTTTTACTCTGCTGGAAATTGAACCCAGTATCTCCCCAACGAATAAGTGTACTTTGGCTCTTAAATTTTCATTAAATGAAAAGTATGGAAAAAAATAAAAACCACCAAATTGAGGGACAAAATTAAAGACCAGCCCGTATGAAGGAAATCAACGCAAAAAAATGATAGAACTTTGATGGACGAAGCCCATTCCATAAGTCATCTCTTGGATAAGAATAAGAAACAATAGGCCCAATTAGTGGGGAAATACTTACACATCTGGAGTTCCCGATTGAACATACGTTCTTAACAGGTAATTAATCATAACCAGTTATCAACTGAATGTTGAAAAAAAGAGATAATGTTTCTCAATATCACAGCAATTGAATCATTTCTATTAAGATTTAGGTAGTCAGTGATCATGGGCATCAAGGGGGGGGGGGGGTTGAGTAACACCTTAATAGTTGCAACTTCATCTTACGTAATTAGGTGTAAGGTTTTAATTTTATCAACGATTTTTCTGTCTCGTATCTTCTTCTCCCTATTTTTTTTTTGTGACAAGGAAACCCGCAGCCGCTAGCCTTTGGATGTGCATAGGGTAAACTCCGCTCCTATGTAATAGCCCGCAAACCATACATGAGAGATAACCCGCACTAGGCAAGCCCATGCGACGAGCTTGACCCAGAAGGCAGAAGGCAAATACCCTGTTGTCATCGGCAGAGGGCCTCGAACCTGAGACCTCAATTATGGAAGCCTCATGCTCAACCAACTGAGCCATCCTTGTGGGTCTTCTTCTCCCTGTTATTTATGAACCCTCCACCACAACAAAAAGAATTTTTTTGACAATTTTTTTTGAAAAACGTCTAAGAACACAAATAATAATTAATACCTAGTATTTTATTCATTTGAGTTGTAGATCTATCATATTTTTCAAGCAAAAAAGAGATGACTTTGTTTGGATTGAGAAAATATTATGTGTTTCATAAATTAATTGTCTAGCTTCAGACAGGATTCACTTTAACGATACTAGGTTCATGTTCACTGATACCATGCTATCGAACTTTACTATAATACAATAAGAAATAGTAAGATATTACACTACTTATTAAATTACACCATAAAAAAGAGATGATGATTTCCAATATTTCATGTCTCAAGTTGGTGTGTCGTTTAATAATCTGCCAAAAAAGATACATGAAATCTCTAAAATTATGTAATGAGGAAGTGATCGCGGTGTTGAGCTTGTCAGTTGATTTTTATGGTGCTTATTCACATGCATCGATCTTATATAACTAATGAGTTATTAGAGTCTGACTGTCTATTTCAGTTTTCTGAAACTATTAGAATTGGAACACTTCACATGCATCTTCAGTAGTGCTGATTTTCGATTTCGTACTAAACTTACAGTAGTGATTTCGATTAATAAGTTGTCCTCCGTGAAACCATCCATTTTGTCTCAAATGAGTAGTCTAGATTAAATTTTAACGGGTCAAAATCGATTGAATTAGTAAATGAATGAGTCATTAATCCGTTAAAGATTATTTGGGTTGAAATGAGTGAATCAAAATGAGCTTAAAATAGGTCATAGCCAAACTCGTACAAGGTTTTAATTTCTTATTTATTTTTTTAAAAGTTGTTCAATACCTAATAAAAAAACATTTATTATTTTTACAAGGTTAATAATAGGTCAATTTGAGCTACATGTTAGACCAACTTTTACATGGACTAAATTGAGCTGAAAAAATGAGTTGAATTATAAATGAGCGAGTTGCGGGTCATGATTACACGCCCAAACTTGAATGGTTGGATAAATCACATTTTCATGTACTAATATTTTCATCCCAACCATCGGGTTAAGTTCACAATAACCTCCATGAGGGGTGGTCTTTATTTTTTTGACCCCGCTTAACAATTTTTTAAAAAAAATAGCATCCGTTTTAAAAAATTCGCTAGGAAATTTTTTTGTTGCCCGTCGAGTATAAGTTATGGATATAAATTTGTTTTGCCATTAAGACAAAAATTCAAGATATTTCAAGGCAGTGAACTTGTTCAATTGACCACAAGTTCTACCTTATACGCAAAAGTTAGAACTTATGTTTGATGAGCAATAGAGTCAAAAATTATATCGCCCATCGGGCATAAATTAGTTTAGCATATAAGACAGAAATTCAGGATATGTCCTTGTTCACAAGTTAAGGTCATTTTAAAAAAAAATTATTAAGCGGGAATAAATATTCAAGACAGAACATTTTTTAAGACACCATGCGTCATTTCTTGCCAACCACCTAAGAACTCTTTGATTAACTTGAGCGGTCATTAACTCACCCAAACTTAAATGAATTAAACAAATTATATTTTGATGGTTTAATTTTATCACCTTATATCGGACCAGTGGAGAACTCATTGTTTCCCCTATTTAGTTTATTTTATTATGTAAAGAAAATCAATTTACTTGATAACAAATTTAATAGTAGAAAATGTGAGGAAAATATGCAAATCCAAAATAAAAGTTTTATAATTCGGTATGTTGAGGTTTGGGCCCTTATTGAGCCCAATGAAATCAAATCAAAGAAGCAAATTTAACGGAAACACACTGAAATTCAACAAGACCACACCTCGATTCTACGTTCGAGATAGTAAATAACTAAATACTAGTCGTACCACATATTAGTACAAATTAAACTAATTGTACTGCGTTGATTTTTTTCTCTCAAAGATCTTTATTATTATTATTATTATTATTAGGGAGTGGATTACAACATGGGGACCAACAAGGTGAAAGTTCAGGTAGTCAACCTGTAGAAATTTGTTGGGTTCGTAAGCACAACGGAAGTTTAAAATTTTCTTACCCAACAATGATCCTGACATGACTTATACGATAATCATGTTTATGTTCAAAACATAACAAAAGAAACTTACAGGTTTTCGTACGCTGGATTCACCACTAAGGTATCCACGCGATTTGTTTCCTCGACTACAAGTTCCAACTCCAGTGTATTTCCTACTCAAGAAAGCTAGAAAATCTTGCTTTAGGAACTGAGAAGTTATTTTCTGTAACCTTACAATTATGGGGTATGTGTTGTTTATATAGGAGTTCACGACAAAATCTAAGTAGATTTAAAACAGGAAAACCTGGCCCATGTTAATGTTCAGTGGACCAGCCCAGCTGGTCCACCCTATACGTCCAAGGTGGACGGCCAGGCCCCAATTTTGGGCCAGTAATTTCTGGCTCAATTGCTTCCTTGTATTTGTCCGAGTATCCATATAATATATCCAACACATTTAATTAAATCTGAAATCCAATTCGACTTAATTAAATAATTTCTATCAAATAGAAATATTTCATAATTATTATAAATTAAATATCTCGACTCTCAATCGAATATTTAATACTTTCTCAATACACTCTTAGATCGAAGAAACAATCGCATATAGTGTGACCCTATAGGCCTTCACATATCGACATTAATCTAATTAAGGTCCATACGAAACTCCTAGATTGCGTCGTATGACGAACTCAATATATGAAGTATGTTTACATGAATCCAGCAAACTTACCTTTATCCGGAACTATAAATTCCTTTCATTCGCAACACACTCGATTAAGCTTAGGATTTGTCAAGTGTCTATCCAAATGGCTTAATCACTTTATCTCACATTTATTAGTTGACAACTAGACCATATTCTAAATATGTCTCCTGCACTGGCCAGTGACTTTAATCAACCTAATAACATTGAGAAGTTGAGTGCTCTCTCAAATTTCCAATCGAGGAATGAATCATATTCTTGGTTCAACTACCACTTTGATTTACATCCTGATGCATCCAACACAAGCTGTATCTTATTCAGAAGGAATTTAAGCTTAGAACTTGGTCAAAGTACATCATTCTGTAAACAAGGTGTGTATTGACCTCAAGTCAAAGGACCTTTATATTTCACACGCCAATAACACTATAGCCATATATAACAAACAATTTATCGGCATGGTATACCAATACTTCGACAAAGTATCCATGTGTCCATCACGAGTAACCATTACTCGTAGTTGTGAGACATACTACATTCTCCAAGAATGTGATGCAAACCACATATCGACTTATATCATATCATCGATATCCATTCTCGATGATCATTAGTCGAGGCTATTTTGAGAGTTACGTTTTATCATTAATATCTCACTCTATTAATGACAACGTAAGCTCAAGGGATGCACATATATGAATAATTGCAAACAATCAAACAATAATTCAATAATTGCAAATGCCATAAATATTAATCTCATTAATATTACGAATGTGTTCAAGTACATTTTTATCCCTAATATAGATTATTTCTAGGACATACATACTTTCACAACCAACTTATCTACTAGATCCCTACTCTCTCAAAGAAATAACATCAAGTCCGAAGATTTTTCATAGACTGTTAATTAATGATTAAATCATATATAATTCTGTAAATGATCAAATAACTTAATGGTCATCAAACACTAGATGCCCTTGATTCCAGTGATTACCAGCTATCCCAAATCCTTCTTGTCTGGGTTTTTTGTTAAGCAGATACTCAACAAATCTGGTCCTTTTCCCTGTATAATATTAGTTTGTTAGTGATTAAGGGCAATTTCAAAACAAAAATTATAGTTAGGAGAACATGGATGAGCCAAACTTCTAAAAGAAGACAGAGTTAGACCTTTTCAAAAGTACATGTAAATCGATATCTTTAATCTTTTATCAGTAATATAATCCAAATATCCAATTTGAAATTGAAATTTCTATCAAATAAGAACTCGTAATAATATTTAGAATATTGTAAAATATGCCGAAATGTAAAGTATGAAAATATCATATGAATATGAACTTTCGCAAAGAAAGAAACGGAGTTATTTGTGGACGGAGAAGTCTCCAAATCCAATTCCTCTCTCTTAAATGAACGAATGTCAAATTGACACTTGAACTATGTGAAAATATCTAAATATGTATTTCGTTAATATATAGATGGGGTCAAATATGTTCTTGTCGTTTAAAAATTAACTATACTTTTCTTTATTGACTAACCATACTGATTAACATGATTTATTACGTATTCAAAATCTAATGATGAGATAAGGGTCAACTTTTCTCCTGAATTATGCGAAATAATCTAAATATACATCTGTAAATAGCTCGGGTTAGTCATGATTTTTCTGCCGATTTGAATTCTCCAAGGGAATGTGACAATAAAGCTACTCTATTTGATAGAAATAGGAAAGATGTTATAAGAACTTCTTCATCATAATCTTCACATTTAATTAATTATGAATATGAAATTAAGAGGGTTATATATCGATTGCAAGATAGAGTTAATCCATTGAAGAGATCGTCTACCAACATCATCCTTGTGGTGTGTCTTGGGTGATTCTGCTTGTAGAAGCTCTTATATTAAATATTTTTTCGATTGAGAACAACCAGACTCAACCTACTGAATTTTCTGATCCATCTAGGCTCTAGCCAAGAACTATCAGAATCACTTGAATTTTTCCGGCTACCCTCGTTTCTTACTGGTGATATGATCTGGTTTTGTTGCATTTTTTTTCCCCGAAAATGGTAGTCCTATTATAAGGGAAAATGTAACGTTGTTCCACTGTTGTCATCTCTCTCATTTGTCGGCTCACACATTAAATTATTAAAATGAGCGGGGTGGTTTAAAGGAGGGGTAAAAAGTCGTAGTAGTTGAGTAATTTTTAAGCCACACCTAGACCACTTCACATAGTGTACGGGGCAAATTTGACAATTTTTTTGTTATTAAATCTTAGGCACGTGGCAGGAAACCATGCTTATTAGTTCTTTTTTTAGCCAATAAGAGCAAATATGGATTCGGCTTCCCTCCAGCAAATATAACCCTCTTATGTAAAGGTTAAGGCAGAGTCTAATTAGCCTCTATTATTAACAACGGCATATATCGACCTATTCACATAAGTTGCGGGCAAATTTGATTTTTTTTCTTTCTTTTTAAGCTTCTTTTTTTCCTTAAAAGAGGAAGGTGTCTTTAGCTAACAAAACTTGGTGGGATTTGGTACTAATGGTTCCCTCAGTTGTGCTATCTAATCTTCAAATAATGTTTTAAAAAGAAAATCCTTTAATAACAGAACTTCTATTTTCCATTAAGGTCCTTTGATTCTTTCTCATCTCACTTCACACTATATATATATATATATAGTTGTATACGGTGGAAACCAGCACGACACGTGGCATAGTTTAGGTGTGAGGTCGAAGGGAGTAATGTTAGTGTGCACCCGATATGAGTTGTCTCGGGGTAAGACTAGGTATCGGATTGAGTTCAGGTGTTTGAATAAGACCGGACAACGACCGAGCCAGGAGATCGAGGGATCAAGATACGGAAGAGGCTCAGCACGTATCCGTTGCGGATAGGTGCCAACTATTACGTTTCAGCCATTAAGTGGTCATTATTGTCATTTATGTACACTTAATGAGGGAGTGATTCTTGGGCGTTGATGCCTTGTATTATCTACTATAAAAGGAGTCAACCTTCATGTTGGAAGGGCATGTGATCCTCATTACATATACTTGTACAATTTCATTGTGAATTTGAGATTCTCAAACTCTCAGTATTGGCTCAGGTTCAAAGCAATTCAACTAAGGGCTGGACCAATCTCAGTGTCAAGTTTCAATCAAGATTGCATCAATTTAGGCTATTTCTATTGCTTATTATTTCCATTTGCTGATTTATCTTTAATCATTTCTTACATTAGTTTACGAATCAATCCACGTATCCTTAAAACCATTTACAAAATCAATTGTACCTTTTTGGGGGTAAACAATTTACCGCCCACCGTAGGGCTGAGGATAATAGTGATGATTTGTTCAAACTCAAATTTCACTTGTTTCTTTCGAGATTATCTGATTTCAGGTTAAAACTAAGTAATGCAGAATGGCTAGTGACATTCAAGTTGAGGTTAGCAACCATGATGACAACAACAACGGGGACAATGGTGCTAACAACATCAATAACAACAACGGTGTTCCGCCCGTTGATCCGTTGAATCCCAACCCCGTGATTTTACCCCAAAGGTCTAGGAGGTCACGTCAAAAAACATAAGATAACGCAGAGGAAGAAATCAGTTTGGCTCAAATTTTTTACATGCTGAAGGAACAACAAGAGGCAATATCTCAGTTGCAAAAGAAAAGCAGCGGAGCGAGTGCGGCGGATGAGCCTCAGCCAGTTCGCAATGATGATATGGGCCGGGAAGAGGAGCGAGTTGATGAGAATGCTAACGACTCGGGGACTAATGAGTACTCAAAGGTTTTAAGGATGCTCGAAGCCTTAACCAAACGGATCGACTGCAATGAAAATAAAGTGGAAATTTACAACTCACGGGTATACCAGATTTCGGGAGCTCCTCCGATCTTGAAGGGACTGGACTCGAAGAGATATATCCAATTGTAATTTCCACCAAGTGCAGCACCAAAACTAATCCTGAAGAGGTTTAAGATGTCAGACCTCCCGAAGTACGATGGGACAACGGATCCACAGAAGCATATGACGTCGTATGCTTGTGCAGTAAATGGAAATGACATGCATCCGGATGAGATTGAATCGGTGTTGCTGAAGAAGTTTGGTGAAACACTGTCTAAAGGAGCGATGACCTGGTACACTATATTGCCTGAGAACTTGTTGGAATTCCTGGCAGTAACTTGGGCAGACGTGCATAACCGGTATAAATCCAAAATCAGGATGGAGGATGGTCAACTCGAGCCTCCACCGGGGTCAGCAGGTCGAAACAAGAATTGTGATAAGTCAAAGAGGGTAGTTGAGTCGAAGTCAAAATCTTCGAAGGATAGATATCATCCCTATGGGCAATCAGAGAGGTCTAATTTTAGGTCAGAGAGGTTTAATTTTAGGTCAGATAGGGATAAAAAAATCATAATTTTCAATCGGACAGAGGTGATAGGCGAAATGATCAAGGGTCTACTAGTAGAAGCTTACAATTCATGAGTAATACCAGCGGGTCTTCTTCCGATAGTGTTGAGAATCCAATGTTATCTGAATATAATTTCAACATTGATGTTGCTCGACTCGTTTCGGCTATTGGACATATCAAGGAAACAAGATGGCCAAGACCACTCTCGTAAGATTTGGCTCAAAGGGATCTAAGTTTGGTTTGTGATTATCATGGAAATCATGGTCATCGAACCGAGGATTGTCGTCAATTGAGGGATGAAGTGGCTCAGTTGTTGAAAAATAGCCACCTGCATGAATTTTTAAGTGATCGAGCAAAGGGGAACTATAGAAATAGGGAAGCAAGAAAACAAGTGGATCCAATCGAGCCCCGACATATTATCAACATGATTATTAGAGGAATGGACATTCTAAAGGGAGCGGTCATGACATCAAAGAAGACGAAAGTGTCAATTACTTGAGAGCAAAGATCAAGAGATTATGTGCCAGAGGGTACAATTTTCTTCAATGATGAAGATGCGGAGGGGATCATTCAGCCTCACAATGATTTTTTGGTAATTTCGATATTTATCAATAAATTTTAGATTAAGCGTATTTTGATTGATCCAGATAGGTCGGCCAACATTATCCGTTGGAAAGTGGTAGAGTAGTTAGAGATGTTGGACCAAACTATGTCGGCAGCCTGGGTTCTCAACAGATTTAACATGACAAGTGAGACTACGAAGGGGGAAATCACTCTCCCAGTCAATACAGCTGGAATAATTCAGCAAACGAAGTTCTATGTTATCGAAGGCGAAATGAGGTACAAAGTTGGCAGGCCTTAGATACATGACATGAGGGACGTGCCATCGACGTTACACATGATACTAAAGTTCCTGACCCAGAGGGAATAAAAACAGTTCATGGCGAGCAGCTGACAGCAAAGAAAATGTTCGTGGTAGAAGAGGTGGTGCAAGCGCTGAAAGAAGTAAAGGATTTAAGTAAAGGCAAAAAGGTCAAGTAGCAATCACAGGACTCTGACTCTTCGAGTACGTAGAAAGAAGATGAGAACAAGATAAACTTTGAAGATGAAGAGGATTACTTCCGTGCTGAGGTCATTCGTGCTACCAGATGCCACAAAGTCAACCATAGAGGAGTTGTATCAAGTCATCTTGTTCGTGAATCTACCGGATAGAAAGGTATACATGGGCACTAGGTTAGCCCCAAAGCTCAGGCTTGAATTAGTTAATTTTTTTAAGACTAACTCCGATTGTTTTACTTGGTCCTATTTAGACATGACAGGTATTCTATCGGAGATCACGACTCACAAGTTGAGTTTGGATTCGAGCTTTCCCAAGATAAAGCAAAAAATGAGGCCAATGGCTGCATTCATGAATAAATTCATCAAAGAGGACGTAACAAAACTTTTAAATATAGGTTCCATCCGGGAAGTAGAGTACCTAGATTGGCTAGCTAATGTAGTGGTCGTACCTAAGAAGAGTAATAAGTTGAGAATGTGCATAGATTTTAAATATTTGAACAAATCATGCCTGAATGAATCTTTTTCTTTCCCGCACATCGATCGGATGATTGATGCTATGGTAGGGAACAAAATGCTAAGTTTTCTTGACGCTTACTCAGAGTACAACCAGATTTGAATGAACCCGGAGGATCAAGAGAAAACTTCTTTCATAACTAGGTATGGGACTTATTATTATAATGTGATGCCATTTGGTTTAAAAAATACCGCGGCAACATATCAATGCTTAGTTAACCGCATGTTCAAAGATAAAAAATGAAACACAATGGAAGTTTACATTGATGATATGTTAGTGAAGTCCCTGGAAGTAGATGACCATTTAAAGCATTTGCAGGAAACATTTGACGTGCTCTAAAAATACAACATGAAGTTGAATCTTGAAAAGTGTGCTTTTGGAGTGGGCTCGGGCAAGTTCTTAGGCTTCATGGTTTCAAATCGGGGAATAGAGATTAATCCATATAAGATCAAAGCCATCGACGAGATACCGGAGGTGCTTGACAATACGAAAGCAGTGCAAAGACTCACTGAAAGGATAGCCGCTTTAAGCAGGTTTATCTCTCGGTCATCGGAGAAAAGCCACTAATGTTTCTCTTTGTTGAAAAAAAAAGAATGACTTCGAGTGGACACCGGAGTGCTAGCAAGATTTTGAGGTATTTGAAGAAATACTTGTCTAGTCCGTCATTACTACATAAACCGAAGGCAAATGAGCAATTGTTCCTATACCTGGCAGTGTCCGAAGTAGCGATAAGCGCAATGTTTATTCGAGAAGAAAAGGTACACAATTTCCGATTTATTATGTGAGTAGAACTTTTGCTAGTGCAGAGACTAGGTATCCTCTCTTAGAAAATTGATTTTAGCATTAGTAACGACTTTTAGAAAATTGAGATCATATTTTCAGTGTCATCCCATATGTGTAGTAATAACTTATCCACTAAAAAATATGATGCATAAACCGGAATTGTCTGGTAGGCTATCCAAATAGGTGGTAGAGATTAGTGGGTATGACATATAGTATAAACCAAGAATAGATATAAAGTCTTAGGTTTTAGCAAACTTCGTAGCAGATTTTACACCCGGAATGAATCCCGAGGTAGAAAAAAAAACTTTTGCTAACCTCGAGAGCAACCTCGGAGGTCTGGACCTTGTGCACGAATGGAGCTTCAAATGTGAAAGGGTCCGAGCTTGGGGTAGTATTGAAGGCATATACAAGGGATATTATTCAACAGTCGATAAGAACTGTGAAATTGACTAATAATGAAGCTGAGAATGAGAATATGATTGCAGGTTTAGAATTAGCAAGGAGATTGGGAGCCGAGGTCATCAAAGCAAAATGTGACTCGCTTCTGGTCATTAATCAAGTCAACGACGTATTCGAAGTAAAGGAGGAAAGGATGCAAAAATACTTAGATATGATTCAAGTGGTATTGCATCGGTTTAAAGAATGGACCATGAAACATGTATCTTGGGAGAAAAACAATAAAGCAGATGCCTTGGCTAATTTGAGGTCATGCATGGATACAGAGGAATTTAACTCAGGGACAGTTGTGCAACTTCTAAACTCCGCAATTGATAGTGGTCATGCTCAAGTAAATACAACGAGCTTAACTTGTGATTGGTGTAACAAGTTTATCGACTACCTTCGAGATGGGAAGATATCTGTTGATCCGAATGAGTCAAGAGCAGTTCGGACTAAGGTGGCTAGGTTTTATTTGGTTGATGGTCAGTTGAACCGAAGGTTTTTTACATCTCTTTAGCAAGGTGCTTAGGGCCTGGAGAAACTGATTATGTGATGCGCGAGGTTCTCAACGGGGGAGTTGCGGTAATCATTCAGGAGCATAACTTTTTGTTCGAAAATTGATTAGGGCCGGATATTATTGGGTTAAGATGGAAGAAATGCGAATAACTTCATCCAAAAATGCGATGAGTGAAAGGCATGCTCTGATGATTCATCAGCTGACAGAATTAATGCATCCTGTTTTATCTCTTGGCCATTCATGAAATGGGGGATGGACATCATGGGACCATTCCCATGGACACCCGGAAAGGTATGTTTTATCTTGTTTATGACTGATTATTTTTCTAAGTGGGTTGAAGCGAAGGCCTTCAAGAAGGTCAAAGAAAAACAAGTCATTAGTTTTCTATGGAATCATATCATTTGCTAGAAAGAAGGTGAATGACTTCTTCCAAATGTTGAAAATTAAATAGATTGTATCGACTCCGTACCACCCAAGTGCCAACGAGCAAACGGAGTCAACAAATAAGTTAATTATTCAAAATCTAAGGAAAATATTAAAGGAGTCAAAAGTCAAATGGAAAGAAATTTTACTGGAGGTGTTGTGGGCATACAGGACAATGGCAAAATCGAGCACTGGGATACTCCATTTTCTTTGGTTTATGGCGTGGAGGCTTTAATTCCGGTGGAAGTGGGTGAGTTGAGCTTAAGGTTCAACCATGCAACCGAAGAGTCAAATAATGCAGCGATGGCCATAAAGCTCGACTTGATGGATGAACATCGTGAATTGGCTTTACTTCGACTAGTTGCTCAAAAGCAAAGGATGGGAAGCTATTACAACCGTAGGACTAATCTTCGGCACTTTCAAGTAGGAGACCTAGCCCTGCGAAAAGTGACCCTTAACACCAAAAATCCAAACAAAAGAAAATTGGGTTCGAACTGGGAAGGGCCTTACAACGTGTCAGGAATCACCGGTAAAGGCTTGTACTAGTTGGAAGACGAAGATGGTCAAAAACTGTCAAATAACTAGAACATCGCTCACTTGAAATGATATTATTGCTAAGGTATGTTTTTATTAACCGTTTATATTTTGTAGATATTACTACGTTATGGTTAATCCATGCAGGTCCAGCTCGGAGAAATCATTCAAGAAGCCGAGCCAAGTTAGAATTAGGTTTGAAAACATGTGTTGCACTCTTTTTCCCTCAGCATAGTTTTTATCCTGAAAAGGGTTTTTCTGATAAGATTTTTAATAAGGCAATAATGTAAAGCATTTTACTTACTTTGGAGTAGAAGATCAGCCAAGCGCTGGGGACTAGGGACTACTCGGTATGGAAGAAGAAAATAATGTTTGAGTCCTCATGCTTCGAGCACAAACATTAGGGGACTGCTATACCCTCGACAAGGAAGTTCGAGGCAAGTTCGGAGATTTTTCAAGTTCGAATATTTTTTAAAAAAGCTTTTTAGGCTTATCATTGTAAGGGTTAAAAGATAGAATGAATGTTGCCCGAATAGTTTCTTTGTTATGATAAAGCATTTAAAGACAAAAAGATAGAATGAATCTTGCCCTGTTGCTTGCCCGGAATAAATGTTTTGAATAAGAGAATGCTTTGACCGGAACTTGTTTTGATTATATTTCTTTACATACCTTTATCTTCGAGTAACCATTGAAATTTGTAGGCTTACGAGCTAACGACGTCCTTATTTGGGGACTGTCGTCATAAAAATACCCTGAACAAAAATAAGTAAAGTTCCGAAGGTACCAGGTCAGAGTGAACCCAGACTATTTCTAAAGACACTTGAAATTGTCTAAAAAATTAGAAATAATTAAAAATCTAATTTTCATGCCCGAAGCGAATAGGAGACGTCATATTCACATGCATAAAAATAAGGTCCTTATATTAAAGTCATTGAATGACTCAAACAGGAGGAATTTATCCGGTCTAGAGCAAGCTAAAAAAATTGTTCAAGTTACTTAAGTCATTCTTAAGAGACTTGCTTAAGTCATTTTTAAGACCGAAGGTAACTTTTAGCGTTCATTCGGCTCAACGCAACCTAAGTGATAGTTTATTTTATTAAAACTCTGGAGCCGGAGGTAATTTGCTCAAATTAGGTTAAAAGCTTATTTGGCTAAGTGTTGGAATTAAGAAAATAGTGACACATGTAGTTACATGTCGTACGGTAGAAAAGTTATAACAAAAAAAATTCACTTTATATACAAGGTCGGTAAACGGCCACAACAAAACATATTCAAAAAGGGAAATAAGTACAAAGACATGAAAGCCTAGATCTTAATCGGACTCGTATTCGGAGTCCTCTGGGTCATCCTCGGAACTATCTCCATTCATCTTGTGGTAGGCTTGGAGCTCGACCTCTCTGGCTTTTTCAATCTTGATATCGATGTTTGAGATCACATCCTGAGCCTGCTCCAAAGTGTACCTCCGAACATTCCATTTGATTGCTCAGTTTTTAGTACTGTCCGGGCCACCTTGGCCTCCGCTTCAGCCAAAGCTTAGTCTCTTTCAGCCGAAACTTGAGCAAGTTGGGCATAGATCTCAGCATACCTATGGTTTGAAGCCTCAAGCTTGTTTCTCAAACCTTCGTTAGTTTGGGATTGTTGGATAGCCTGATCCTGAGCCATCTTAAGTGTAGAAAGGTCGGCGCCCCTATCAACGTCCATTACAGCAAGTTCGGCACCAAGGCAATCGAGTTCGGCGTTGAGAAATTCTACTTGTTGAACTTGATAATGCCGAACTTCTTCCTGTTCCCCGAGTTGTTGGGTGAGGACTTCGACATCTTGAAAGAGTTTTTCATTTTCTTCCTCAAAAATCTTATTTTCCTTGGTGACAAGCTCGAGGTCGTTCATAGCTTGGAGGTAGTTGCCTTTGACATGATTCAGTTCGGCCTGGACAACAGACAAGTCACAGACTTGCTGCAATTGGTCATCATTTTCTTGAAGAAGTCCTTTGAGGTGTTGGATTTCTTTTTCTTGGGCGGCCAGCTGCCCTTTAAGGTGTTCGTTTTCATCCAAACACCGGATGAGATCCTCACCCACAAGAACGGAGAACTACAAAATAAAGAATCAAGGGAAAGTTAAAAATAAGAGATAAAACAATTTTCAGCTTAGGAAATAAAGAAGAAGAATACGTACCCGGTTGACAGCATGCATACCCTCGTTAAAGAGGCATTGCCAAGACACACTCTACATCTTCTCCTTATCGAACTCCAAGATGAGTGGACTCATGTAATTGACAATTGTTGACACCCAATTTTGTCCCATCTTTTCGATTTATTTACAATTTTAAATATTTTTGACACCTCAAAAAATATTTTTTATATATATACATATATACATATAGGCATATATATACATATATATTATTATTCTCAATGTTATTATTATTATTATTATTATTAATAATAATATTATTATTATTCGTATTTCTACAACCATTTGCCTTTTTAAATCATGATCATAGTTTCTATTCTAATATTTTAGATTATTTTATTTTAGCAAAACAACATCGTATTTTTTTTATTTTTTAATTAAGCATTAAGCATTTCACAAATATTATGTTTTATTATTATCACATCTTATACTATATTCTAAATAATTTACATTTTTTTTTATTTCAAAGCATTTTTTTTAATATTAAACCCCTTTATATTTTTAGATCCATAACCCATTTTATTTCCCAACCCAAAATAATTTCTACCCAAAACATTCTATCAACCCCAAAAATCCATCTACAAATTAACCCCTATTTTCGGCCCAACTTACCAAGCCTAAATCAAACCCATTTCACCCCAAACCGTGGCCCAAAAAACTAATTCGTCCAGCCCATTCGACCAACCCCTTTATCCCTTCTACAACCCATAAAAGTCCCAAATTGAACCGGCCCAAAAACCCAACTAAAACCCAAATCCCCCCCATCATCCAGCCCAATTCCCCAACCCGTCGGCCCCAAACCCGACACCCCTAAAAACCCAACCCCAAGCCCCTAACCCTAAAATCAGTTATAATCGAAAACAAAACCCTCCCAATCCGTCGGTCAACTCGCCGCACACCCCTACACCCCTACCCCTACGTCGCCGCATCCTACGCCGACACCGCCGCTTGACACCACCAACCTACCCATCACCTCTCACCGACCGATGCCTCAAGAGGTCGTCCCCAAACCTAATACCCCAAAGCCAGACACCCCTCTCCAAAAACCAGCGGTCTTTCACATCGTCGCTCCTTTTACTCGCCAGACAAACACCCTCACCATACCACTGCCACCATGCCCCCTCGACCATCGAGTCTGCACATCGCACAGTTCCCTTTTCCCATTTTTTGCAAAAAACTAGAGCTTTGAATAGCTCGCCCGGGTTAGATCGACCTGCATGCTACAGTAGGCCTCTAGAACACCTTTAAGAATTCAGTGGGTAAAAGCATGAACCCGTACCCCTTTGTTATTGTCTCGGTTTTCGAAATGAAAATAAACCGTCACTTTTTCTTTTTTTTTCTTTGAATTCTAGCTGTTGAAACCCCTCAAGTTTTGGCTATAAATATAGCCCTTTGGGTTGTGTTTGAGGGAGAGGCTTTTTTTTTTGGACGAAAACACTCGGTTCTTAAAAAGTCGAACTAAGAATTCACCATTTCTTAGGCTTGTTCAGAGGCAAAGATAGGCAAAAAAAACCCCCTCTCTTGAACAGCTTTCGATTCTCAAAATCCCTTTTTTACTCTCGGTTCCGGCCCGGCAAAGTCACAAACATTTTGTTCTTTTCAATCGCATAAACAAACTTCTCCGAGCGGGTCGACAATTCAAAACACTCCTCGGTTCGCTGCCCGGAGAAGGTCAGTAAATTTAAATTCCTCTCAGTCTAATTTCCTTTTCATATTTCTGTTAATTAAATATGCTTTATTAGTATTATTTGATTTAGCTTAGTTTAGGTTGATTTCTGTTAGTTTGGATTGCTAAATTAGATTCTCTATTGTATGCTTAAACGATATGTGTGATTTCCTCTCATTCTCTCTTTTTAGTTACTGTGCATTCAATATTTGATAGTTAGAATGTTAGATTAGTCTTAATTAGTTTAATATAGTCTGTTATGTGCAATGTGATCTTAATATTGATGATTAGGTCTTATTTGTATTAAGCTCACATTGCACATAACATAGGTATTTGTATGTCTATTACTGTTTTGTTGTAGTATAAGGCTGAATCCGATGTTTGATATCATGTTACGTTCATAATATGGCCATAATAAGTTCTGGTTTAGTGAAAATCCTATTGGATTCTTGATGTGCCTCTTTTCTGTTTTAGTGAACCATGAGACATCCAACATATACCTTGTGTTTGTCCCTGATCTCTAAATAAGACTGACTGAGGTTGTTTTAGGTTGTTTGAAGCATATTTTATCTTTGCCATGTCTAATTTGGGATAGTCGAACTGGTATCTGTAGTCTTGCACATCTAGGATATTATCTCAAAAGGGCCAACTGATCATGTCATGATAAGTCTTAAGTCCTTGCTTGACTATACATGGTTTACAAGTTCTTTTTTTCTGCAAATATGCATAGATATGTCTGAAATACTGTATTGGTTTGAGAGTATCTAACTAAATAAACTGAATGTATGCCTGCATATAGATTTCTGTAGGAAGTGTGTTATCTAACTTAGCTATTTAGTTCATGTAAAAAAAACATATGCTTATCCTGCTTTGTCTCTTAGATTAGACAATGTAAGTTTTGACTATTTTCTATCCCCTTGCCAGTAAGTATGCATGTTTAATTTAGCTTAAATAGTCCTATTTTGCAAAGTATGCTTCGGATTAGTCAATCCTTCATTTGTATATCTAGCATCTTCCTTGTATAATGGCTTTGCTTGCTTAAGTGTTTTCGTGTCTACAATAAAGCATAAATGAAACCTTGCTTATTCAGAATCAGTTTAGTTGACCTTGCAAGATTGTTATCTGTACGCTCCCAGGTCCCTTTAAATTGACCATATGTTTGTTGTGTTAGCCTAGATGTGAAATGCTTTCCTGTGTTGATATCATGTTAGTTGTGCAATATTCATTCTAAAGGAATAGTATGCCCAAATAGGCTTGAATCACAAGTGAATAGACTTCCTTAAATGTTTTAGGCTAGGACACCTGTGATGCCATCTCCAGTTTTACTGTTTTGATATAGCAACACTCATCCTCACATATATCTGCATTTGCAAGCCTTTGGTATAACATTGGCCCAATTCTTAAGTACTGATTAGTCTTATCTCCTGAGGTCAGTTTTGGATATCTGTGGTGTGTTTAACTGCTTGGTAGTAGCATTACTAGGGTCTCTATATGTTGCCTTTTGGCCAAGAATGGCTTTGCCCCTACTCATGTTGCCTCAAATGATCATGTATTTGTGTCCACATCTTGAAACATACCTCCTGAGTTAGTTGTCTATTTGTGTTAACTTGTTTGGATATCCAGATATATACATGTTTGGTTCAACTTAGACATTTCGGGGTATATAGGGATATCATTTTGATGGTCAAAACTGTGCCCGCATGGCTATTAATCCGATCATGTGCCTACCTTGCTTAATTGATGGCCAGCATGTCTAAATATCTAGTATAAATATGACTATGGGTGCTCAACTCAACTTAAATTAGTTTTTTTTTTGCATCTAGGAAACGCTATGATTTAAGAAATTATCTGTCTATTCCTACCCTTACAGGTTAACCCAGACCCATGAGGTATTTTTGTTTGCTTGTTTGAGTGTTAAAATGTAACATGCTAACATGAGGAGTCTTTCTGGGTCGTTCTGTGTCCTGCTAACATGAGGAGTCTTTCTGGGTCATTCTGTGTCCTGCCATGCCTATATTCGGGTTGGTGAATGGTACTAGTGCTTTGTTGTGCCTGCTAAATTAAAGGACAGTTGTCTATGATATTGTACATCTTTTGACAAGTCTGGTTTAAAGCATATTAGGTTATGATTCCCCCTTTAATGCAATCCATTTCTGTTTGCACCAAGTTGTTCGTACGTGATTTTCATAGATTAATGAAATGGTGTAGCTACCTAAGTTAGAATGAGAAATGATCAGAATAGGTTCGTATGAAAAATGCCTTTGTCCATAGATTTAGCTGAAATGTTGCACCATCTTTAGTCTTTCCCTTTATTATTATCTATGTCGTGTATCAAACCTGAGGTCCAACAACATATTATCTCTCACAAATTATTTATTTACATTTTTTCATATATATATATTTTCGTGTTCCGTTTACTAATCCTTTTCTTTTCTTCTATTTACATAAAAATACATCGGGAGCAACGAAGAGTCTCTTTATGAGACTCATCATGGCTATTGTCAAATGAAGACCCGCATCCACATTCCTTGCATTCTCCAACATCGGGATTTTCAAAACAAATAGGGCTAGATGACATCGTCATCCGCCTTAGTTCCCCTTTTTATTATTACTCTTTAATTTCGTTATTTCTATTTTTTTTGGCATGTAATAATTATTTAATGTTCGTGTGATTGTTAGGATATTTAGAATAATTAGGCCATGAATGGATAATTAGTAGGGTAGTTTAAAACCCGTCACTAGTTTATTTATTTGTAGGTTCGGTTAGTGCAAAGAATACAAATCCTTCGCTAGTTCATTTATTTTTAGGCTCGTCGTGCATATTCAAGATTTTCAAAACAACTTCGGTCATCTTTTATTCGCATTATTAATTACACAAAAGTTTATCTTTTTGCATTCAACTCAAAATGATTTCCAAAAATATACTTCTTTGGCATTATAAATAATTTGCTTTACTCCTTATTATTGTCACAAATGCATATTTTTTTAACTTTACATGTATTTTTCTGTTATACCATGCAAATGTATACATGTACAAAATGCATCCCTTTCATTAATTATTAAACATGCATTTTCCTTAGTATAATATTAACCTGAGTTTGATCGGATAACCGCAAGTTAGCGGATCTTAAAGGATGCCTAACCCCTTCCCATTAGGATAATAAAGAACCCTTACCTAGAATCTCATTAGTTTCGTAGATCATTAAAATTGGAGTTATTTTGCAACATTTATTTAATATGTAGGTGTCCTAATTCACCGTAGAATAATTAGGTGGCGACTCTTTAATCATACCCAGGAATCACCGGATATGTTGTACTCTGCTTTGACCCGCGGGTCAAAAAAGGGCGCAACAACAACCCCTACCGAATGGAACAAGAAATTGGTATCCTCAGGAAAGAAAATTATGGCTGACCTCATATTTCTCAGATCTGCGCTTGTGGCCGGGAAGACATTCACAAGCTCAGCATGGGAGCTTTCATGGTTCCTCGAAGCTTTAGAAGACTTGGACAGTTTTTGAGGAATGACCAGATGGGAGAACCCGGCGGTATGAGCCAACTCAGCCCGACTTGCGGAGGTGTCAGTCTCTTCGAAGAGGCAGTCAAAATCTTCTTGACCTAAAGGTTTGGGCTGATTGTGATAATGGAGGAGGAGTTAGAGTAGAATTCTTTGGTTGTTTAGCCAACGGCTCCTCATACGTGGCTTCATCGTCATCCTCAATGATGCTAGATTTAACTACCAGGGGTTCTGGAGCAGGAGTATGCACCTTGGCTGTAGGCAACATTGGTTCGACTGCCTTAGTAGCAACATTCTCTTCTCATACTTCAGTTGGAGTGGCCCCCGCCGAAGTGGTGGTAGCAGTGGTGGAGACTCCTCTGACCCAGACATCATTTGGAGAGATGCCTAAATCTTGGGCTCGGTAGGAGCCTCCTGCCTCCGAGCTTCTTTTCCTCTTTTTGGCGACCGAATGTGACTTCGAAGGCTTTGAGGATTTGGACTTGGAAGTCTTCTTTTTTGGCACCTCGGTGATACGCTGAACCGATGATCAAAAACCAAATCGGGGACAGTTGGAGCAGTAGAAGGGTGAGACCTCGGGATAGAGGAGCCCTTCGGTAAGCCTGCCAGTTTGGAAAAAATGATGAAAAAGTGCACAAGGCTACTATTTAAGTTAAGGAAGGGGGGTTCGCCGAGCACCAACCTTTGTTACGTGTCACCTATTATTTATCAGAGAGTTTCTTCCATGTCCGATTCTTATACGGATGATTGCTAATTATTTTCTCAACCCAAGTATAAAGATTGTCCACGTGGGCCGGAATCCATTGAACGACTGAAAGAGAAAGGGAAACTTAGGCAAGTTATTTTTTTTTTTAAAAAAAGAAAGAGCGGGGGGTTTTGAGTACTAATGGTGCATGTTTCATTCCTTCGGGAAAGGCATGAAACTAGTCGAGATAATTTCTGACCATCGAGGCGAATATAAGCGGATCAAGTGATCCAAGGTGAAAAGTTCTTTGACCAAATTTGCCAAGAACCGGAGGCAAGTAACGATCCTCCATACAAACGGACCAATTTGTGCAAGACACATATTGTAAGTCCAGCACATCTCGAGGATCACACGATCAATCGGTGGGTTGAGTTTGAGAGTAAGAGGGTAGGTGTAAACATTAGAGTATCCGGACCTGAGGGTGGTGATGTCTTCGTCTAGGCCAAGAACAATGATCCCGGAGAGATCATTCCAGCCGCAATCATCTCAGACTCTCTTAAGATCGGAATCCTTGATAGAGGATGATCATCTTTTATCTTCTTCCCCTCGGTCAAATTTTTTGAAGGTTGTTTGAACGTCAAATTCAGTGTCAAATGTGAAAGTTAATGGAAACATATCGAAGGCTCTAGGTTCAGTGGTGGCCTGAGCTTCAGAAGGGTCTCCGACGCCGGTGGTTTCATCAGAAACCGGTGGTGAAGAGGTTGCTGGAGAAGATTGTCGGGAAGACGATCGGGCAGATTTCATCATGGTTTTGAAGATTTGAAGGTTTGAAGATATGAAGATCTGATGATTTGAAGGTTTGAAGGTTTGAAGGTTAGAAGGAGTGAAAATTTGAAGATTTGAAGAAATTCTGGAGAATTGAAAGTTGATTAGTCGAAGGATGAAAAGAAATTTACCAAAAGGTAAAATCTAAGAAGTGAAAAGGAAGGGGTTTTATAGGGGCGAAGTCATCATTACAAAATATTTTGGTTCGTGAACCGAGACGGTGGTTCAATTAGGGGGAGACACGTCCAAAGTGGCAGAGTGATAAGACGTGAGTCAGATCATGTGGAAGGTTTAACGGTTCATTTTCCAGCTTATTTTGGGATAATTTGAAAGAAGGCTTACAAGAGAAGACATCGGAGGGATCATTTCCACTTCTCATCACTATGGTAAACTTTGATCCGGGAAGTGTGAGGACTATCTGTATACGGTGGAAACCAGCACGACACGTGGCATGGTTTAGGTGTGAGGTCGAAGGGAGTAATGTTGGTGTGCACCCGATGTGAGTTGTCTCGGGGTAATACTAGGTGTCAGAGTGAGTTCGGATGTTTGAACAAGACCGGGCAACGACCAAGCTAGGAGATCGAGGGATCAAGATACCGAAGAGGCTCAGCGCGTATCCGTTGCGAATACGGTGCCAGCCGTTACGTTCAGCCATTAAGTGGTCATTATTGTCATTTATGTACATTTAATTATGGAGTGATTCTTGGGCGCTGATGCCTTGTATTATCTACTATAAAATGAGCCCAACTTTCATGTTGGAAGGACATCTAATCCTCATTACATATACTTGTACAATTTCATTGTGAACTTAAGATTCTCAAGCTCTCAGTATTGGCTCGGGTTCAAAGCAATTCAGTTAAGGGCCGGACCAATCTCAGTGTTAAGTTTCAATCAAGATTGCATCAATTCAGACTCTTTCTATTGCTTATTATTTACATTTGCTGATTTATATTTAATCATTTCTTACATTAGCTTACGAATCAATCTACATATCCTTAAAATCACTTACAAATTTAACTGTACTTTTTTTGGGTAAACATTAGTCTCATATAGGTTGAAGAAAAAGAAAAAGAATATGTGTAGTAATTTGATAGTACACTTTAGCCAAACATATCTTATTCAATCCGGGTAATAGGAAATGTGATCGAAGATTAAGAACTTTAATAAGAAAAAAAAAGGAAGTAGAATCAGTAAGTTAATTAACAAGCTATAATGATATGTCATTGGGAACTAAAGAGATGTGGAAGTATGATAATAATTCATACTGTGGGTGTTCGATAGGGAGTGAAATTATTTTTCGGAAAATGTTTTTCAATTTTTTCATGTTCGTTTGCTTAAAATTTTTGGAAAACAAGTTCATTAAAAATAGGAAAAATGACTTTTCTAATCAAAGTAGTGAAAACAAGTCCACAAATAACTTCACCAACCACCCTACCACCACCCAACCCACCCCAACGATCAAACTCCAACCTACACACCCAATCCCCCCCCCCCACAAAATCATTTTCTACACCACCGCAATACCCAGCCCCCCCTCACCCCCCCCCCCCAAAAAAAAATTATTTTGGTATTCTACGATACCCCACCCCACCACACCCTCCCCCCGAAACAACCCACCCACCCTCTCCAAAAAATTAATTTATTTTTATAAAAAATAATTTTGAAAAGTTGTTTTTTCTTTTGTTTTCTACGACACCCAACCCCCCTCCGCCCCAACACCACCCCTTCCAAAAAAAATATTTTTCTTTTATAAAACAAGTTTTGAAAAGTTTTTTTTGGTTTTATACGACATCCCAGCCCCCCCCCCCCCCCCTCTCCAAAAAATATTTTTTTTATAAAAAAAGTTTTGAATTCTTTTTTGTGATTTTCTACAATACCCTTTACCCTTCCACTTTACAGGAAGTTCTAAAGGAAGAAGTCGAAAAGGAAAAGAAACTCACCTTTCCTGTCAACCTCCTGGCTTTATTCTTATATTGATAGAGCTGCATTTCTATTCTAACATATTCCACTTCGCTTGCTTGCACGATGTTCTCTTTGCTTAAAAAGGGGGGGCAAATCAAGTAAGTAAGCAGTGATCTGAACCAAAGCACAAACTTTGAAATTTATTCAAAATTTCGAAAGTCCCCTTTTCGACATCATTATTTAAAGAAACTTTGATAGTTAAAAATAACTTTTGATCATCTTAGGAAAAAAGATAAGTCTTTTTCTTAATTGAATCATCAAAGATTTTAATGATTTAAAATAGATAAATACACCAAGCAACAAATCTATTTTTTTATGAGATGGATAAAAAAAGATTAATATAAAGTAAGATTTTAATTCTTATTCTTTTTTTCATCTGATTAATAAAATCCAAAGAATGAGGAGGGTTTCGTATCTATCAATTCGATCAAATAGACTGAGCAATTGTCACCATTTATAGATATTGAAATGAATGTCTACTTTGAGCTGAGGTAATATTCCATTTCGAGGGTTAGGTTTGCGTTCCTTGAGTATGTTTTTGCCCTAAACTAAGAAAGAGTATAGTGCTCGTTTTGATAAGAGTATTACATACTATATGCTGGAATGTTTCCAACATCCCCCTTATGCAATTACGGGAATTTCTTCTAGTTTGATACTATATAGAATTAATGGTCAATGTATATTCCCTTGTGGGAATAGAATACGCCACTCACTCCTTGGCTCTTATCTACATCCTCTGCCCCTCGAGAAAGAAAATGGAGATTTTCGGTGAACTATTAATAGTAGGTCTTTTTCGAGTACTAGTAATACAGTTTATTACAGGTCAATCAGTACTAAGCTTATCTTATCCTAGTGCTATGTCCTACTCCTACTCTTTGCATTAGGAAGTGTCTAACCTTTCTCCTTCGATCCGATCCTTTCTGTGACCCATGGTCTAGAAATAAATTTATTGGCTCTTCGTCTCTTGCCTTTGAATCAGATATTTTGATGAAAGCGGATTCTCTTTCCGTCCCTCGTCGTCGAGAGGAAGAGAGTTCAATTTCAGTCGCTCGCCCATACTTCATTTTTAAAAATAAATGATTGGCTATAAAGGGATTTTTTAGTGAACGTGTCACAAGCTTACTCCTATTTTTTTTGTAAAATTTTTGTAAAAATGAAGAATTAAATTTGAGGGCATCCGGTGGATGAAGTCTACCTTTGTAATGTCAGGCTAAAAAGGGGGGATAGCACTAGAGAGTCGGGAACTTTCACTGCTCCCCTAGATGCATTAGTGGTCTTAGCAGTTTTCCTCATTTTTCGAATGAGTCAAGCAATTTCAGGAAGAGTGAATCGTCGAATAAGAGGAAGTAATATCACGGCAAAAGCCTTTTGGATCGGAAGAACAAGCTGCCGGGCATATAAAAAAGTTGTGTTTGAATGTGTTGGAATTATAAGAAATTTCGAGGTTCTTGTTTACTTGAAAGGGTAATCTAGAAATAAATGAGTCACTTTTATTTTCATAATTAATCGATTTATATGATAAAAGAGCATCTAAAACCGCAATCCCTTTTGGGGGCCAAATACCTCTGATCTCTACCGTAGGTGTCAAAGAAGAATGAGAAGAAGCTCGTAAAAGAGCAAAAAAGAACATAACCTCTGATACGATAAGCAAAATAAAATCATATTGAGGTCCTAATTGTACGACTTTGGTATGATGTCCTTCGAACTTGTTGAATGAACGACTGATTTAGAACCAGACCGGATAACTTTAAAGGTGGTCCCGATGTTCGATTCTGAAGAACCGACGGTTCTATTGGTGACTCATTCAAAAGAAGTTGGCCGCTTTTACTTTAATTATCCAATAGAGTGCGGAGGGTGTTGTGCTCCTCTTCATTTGTTCCCGTTAACGACCACAAAGCTCAACGCTGCTCCTGCCCAAAGCAAATTTGGATTTCTTCTTTCATTTTCCTTTCCTGTATCTTTCTTTCTATCCATAGATCGGCTTCGCGTAGATAGATCTTTGCCGGAGGAGATTGGTTCCCTTGAGGTATGCCCTGCCAGTGGGTTCTTCCTTTATCTTTCTTTTCCATCAAGTGTCTGCACTGTGTCAGAAAGTCTTCATCTTCGATCTCTCTTCGCAACATAGCCCTTGAACTTGAAATGTCTTTTATGAGCTGTCTCAATAGTGATTGACTTGATTTTCTTAGTTGTATGATTAGTGGCTTAGTTGTTAGCTATCTAAAAGCTACGGTAAAATAAATTCCTTTTGAAAATAAAGCACTAATCCGCCTTAGGTACTCTTTGTTGTCCGTGTAAGGCGGAGGGAATGAAGGGACCTGCAGGAGGCTGAAAAGTCTAGTGCGCTAGCGCTAGCACTTTAAATTTTAAAGTCAAGGTTTGGAAACATATTTATTCTGATTCAGACAGAGAAATGCACTGGAGTACTGTCATACCAAAGTCGTACAATTAGGACCTCGATATGATTTTATTCTGTTTATCGTATCGGAGGTTATATTCTTTTTTGCTCTTTTTCCCCCACGCGCCCCAGACACCCCACCACCCCCTCCAAAAAAATTATTTTAAAAAAAAAAGTTTTGAAAAGTTTTCTTTTATAATTTTCTACACCCACCCTCTCTCCACCCCCCCGACACCCCCTACCCCCTCCCAATTTTTTTACGTACTTCATATTTAATTTTACCTTTATAAAAAAAAAAAATTGTGTGGTTAAATTTAGTGTGTGGTGGGTGGTGGGGGTGAGGGATAGTAGGTGGTGGTGGGGCGAGTAAGAAAATATTTATCATTTTTTTATAAAAGTAAAATAAATATATGAAATAAAATATTTGGGAGGGGGAAGATGGGTGGGAGGGTTGGATGGAGCGCTGGTGTGGTGTGGGGTTGGGGTGGATGGTGGTGTGGGGTAGGGGTGGGTGAAGTTGACGTGCTTTCTCCGGTGGGGTGGGTGGGATGGGGTAGTGGAGGGGGTTGGTGTGGTATACGGTGGGGTTGATGGGGCTTGGATGGGTATTTTCCGAAAAATATTTTCTACCAACCGGCCGAACATGAAAAAATGGTAGAGATTCACTTATTTTTCAAAAACACATTTTCCAAAAAAACATTTTTCTCCGTACTGAACACACCCTATATAATAAAACATTCTTAGGAGATTAATAGGAAATAATTAAGGGGAACACGCACCAAACTGTATACGTTTAAGCTAATAAGGTTAGCAAACAACCAGCCATAGGCACTGAACCGCCATTAAGAAATGACTGCAAAATGGAAATGGGAGTCATCTTGTCCCTCTCAGCCTTGTCTTGGAAAAAAATAATCTCTTGATTATTCTCATTAATGAAAGAGTATATATACAATTTACAATTTCCATAATAGAAAAATCTTATTCCTATTCTACTCTTAAAACCTTATTCTACTTGGACACTAGCTATACAATTATGGAAAGTGTACAATTCTAATAATGTAATATTTACACTAAAATATTACAACAAACAATACCAAATTAGTAGCCCAAACCGTGTATATTTAACACACCCCCGTAGTCATAGCGGGCAGTCTTCACACGCTGAGACTGTCCCTAAAATCATCAAAAAGGACCGAGGGAAGACCATTTGTAAAGATATCTGCAACTTGATACCTGGAAGGGACATGGCAGACGCGTACTTGTCCACGAGTGACATTTTCGCGAACAAAGTGAATGTCCATCTCGATATGTTTAGTGCACTGGTGCTGAACCGGATTACCAGAAAGGTAGATGGCACTAACATTATCACAATAAACCAAAGTCGCTTTCTGAATAGGACAATGAAGCTCTAAAAGCAGATTACGTAACCAACATGATTCAGAGACCATATTGGCTACCCCTCGATACTCGGCCTCTGCACTGGAGCGGGATAAATTCGACTGACGTTTCAAAGACCACGAGACCTAGTTGTTACCAAGAAACATACAATAGTCATATGTAGACCGTCCGGTGTCCGGACAGCCACCCCAATCAGCATCAGTATACGAGACAAGTGTAGACGTTAATGACGGATATAAGTGCAAGCCATAGTCAAGTGTCCCCTAGATGTACCGAATAATTCATTTGAGCGCATTCATGTGCTCAACCCTGGGATCTTGCATAAACAAGCACACCTATTGTACGACATATGTAATATTTGGTCTCGTGAACGTAAGATACTGAAGGGCCCATGCAAGACTGCGATATCGGATCGGATCCTCGTAAGGGGAGCCAGTTGCAACACCCAATTTGGGTTTAGTGTCAACCGGAGTGGAAGTGGACTTACAGGATGAAATCCCAGCTCTCTCAATGATCTCAGTTGCATACTTCCTCTGCGATAAGAACAACCCACTTGTATGACGAGTGACAACAATCCCCAAAAAATAACTCAATGGCCCCAAGTCTTTCATGGCAAACTCAGAACTGATCATTGTCATGATAGACCGGCGTAAGGCATCGGAAGAGGCAGTCAAGATAATATCATCCACATATAATAGTATATAAGCCAAGGATGAACCAAGACGATATATGAACAAGAAATTATCCGACCTGCTGTGAGTGAACCCAATAGTCGAAACATAGTCGACAAACCTCTTATACCAGGCCCGTGGAAACTGCTTAAGCCCATATAAGGTCTTTTTCAACAGACAAACATGATGAGGATAATTGGGATCCCTAAACCAAAAGGGGTGATACATATAGACTGTTTCCTTGAGATCACCATGTAAGAAAGCATTCTTCACATCTAATTGATGAATGGGCCATGCTTTCGAAAGAGCCAAGCTGAGCACAGTGTGAATGGTATCCGGCTTGACTACCGGACTAAACGTCTCACCACAATCCACACCAACCTGCTGAGTCTTACCATTACCCACAACCCTAGCCTTATGCCTTGCAAACGAACCATCTGAATTGTCCTTATGATCAAAAATTCACATAGACCGAATAATATTAGTACTAGATGGACGGGGCACCAACTCCCACATATTATTATCAATAAGAGCATTATATTGATCGGTCATAACAATTTTCCAATTCGGGTCATTTAATACAGACACAGGATTACGAGGTAAGGGTGATTTAAGAATATTAGAATTTAAATAAAAATGCTTTTTTGGTTTAAAAACACCATGTTGACTACGAGTGACCGGTCTATGATTCGGGGAAGAATTGGGTGGATTTTGGGAATTTTCTAGACTCGGGATGGACTGGCCAGCAGGTAGTGGGCCTGCTGGCCCAACACGATAATCAGAGGCAGCTGAAGATGAAGGAACTGGACCAGTTCCAGTATTGGGATGGACTGACCCAATTTCTGAAACTGGCCTGATGACGAGACTGGGAACAGTGGCCTGCGACGGACCAGTGGGACCAGCGGGCAGTAGGCCTACCGGAGGATTTGGGGTGCGGGATATGTCCGAAAACTGGTGAATAATATACGGGGATATACCGTCATCCAAAAAATTATACGAACTCGGCACGAGATTACTAACCTTAGCAAACGAAAATTGGGATTCATCAAAAATTACATGGCGACTAATGATGATTTTATTAGAAGATAAATCAAAACATTTGTAACCACGATGATTTGACGGATAACCCAAGAACACACACGCGGTAGATGGGCCTGAAGTTTGTTAATTGTGGTGGACGGAAAGAGTGGATAACACAAGCACCCAAAGACCCTAAGATGTGAATACGAAGGAGTCTTATTATATAAAATTTGAAGGGGGGCGAATGTGTCAAACCTTTGGAAGGAATAATGGTAAGAAGATATGTAGCCATTTGTAGAGCATGATGCCAAAAAGTCAGGGGTATGGAAACATGAATTAATAAAGTGCGAACAATGTTATTAATGGTATGAATTTTGCGTTCGGCTTTCCCATTTTGTGAAGACGTATGAGTAGGGATGGAAACGGATCGGATCTGGACCGGATCCTACTAGATCCAGATCCAGATCCATTTTTCATACCTGAATCCAGATCCGTCGGGTCCATAAAAATCAGATCCAAATCCGGATCCATCGGATCCACCGGGTCCACGGATCGGATCTGGATCCACATGTAAAAAAATTTGCCTTGCTAAGATTTTTTTTTAAAACTAACAAACGATTTTTACTTAGCTAACAGTTTACTGTGTTTCAATTTTGAAATGTTCATATGAGATATTTTGTTTGTTGTCTCGTTTTGATTGTGAGCTATTAATTAAAAATGTTGGACAATGACAATAGTTGTGGAAAATGCTGACTAGTATTTCCACAATGCAGAACTTGCATGTGCTTGAAATCTTCACAAATGAAGTAAATATAATTTTAACTACTTGTCTATGGAAATGTTAGTCATTCACTAATATAACATTGATTTTATTATCGAAGTTACCTATTTATTTTTGGGTTTTTGAGTTAACGCGGGGATAAATTAAACTTATTTTGAGAATTAAACTTGCAAGGATGTGCTTAGCAATTTTAAGAAAATACTTATAAAATTACATTATAGGTTATGAATATATTTAATAAAAAATGGATCCACGGGTCGGATCTGGACCGGATACGGATCTCAAATATAAGATCCAGATCCAGATCCAGATCCGATCCGTCAGAAATGGATCCGGGTCCGATCCGGATCCGTCGGATCCAAATTTTGAAGATCCATATCCTATAAAACGGATCTGGATCCACCGGATCCGGTCCGGGTCCAAGATCCATTGCCATCTCTACGTATGAGGGCAAGAAAAATGAAAATTGATCCCATTATTTTCAAAAAATTCTTGAAACACCTCATTGTCATATTCTTTGCCATTATCACATTGGATATTTTTTATTTCACGTTCGAATTGGGTTCTAATGAATGCTCTAAATTTTAAGAAGATGGAAAAAACTTGAGATTTTTTCGTTATTGGAAAAGTCCACAAAAATTTAGAATAATCATCCAAAAAGAGAACATAATACCGATGACCCAAAGAACTAAGAACAGGAGACGTCCATAGATCACTATGAATAATATCAAATGGCATTAAAGTATGAGAATTATAGTCTACAAATGGCAACTTAAAATTTTTTCCTAAAGAACACGATTGACAATTCGGAGTACTACGCGTACCCTCATAGGAAATAAAATTGTTTTTATCTAAAGAAGCCAAAATAGATGACCCTGGATGACCTAGACGAGCATGCCACAAGGAAGGAGCCAGAGCTGCAAAAGTTGATGGCAATGCGTGACTCGAGAAACTGTAACTTGGCGTGATAGAATAAAGATCTCCCCTACTATCACACCTCATGAGATGACTCCCCGTCTTGAAATCCTTCATCGAAAACCCAAATGGATCAAATTCAATAGACACGGAATTATCAATGGTGAATTTTTGGATATACACTAAATTTTTAATCAATTTGGGGGCATGAAATGTATTTTTCAAGATAAGTGGTGGATGGGGGGCGGCAATGTTTTATGAGCATAACCACGAATTGGAAATGAATTACCATTCCCAACAATTTTGCCACGAGGGCAGCTCAAATTGGAGTAAGGTGAGAGAGTACCTTGGTCGGACATCATGTGGGTCGTGGCTCCGGTGTCCATATACCAGTTTGGGTCTTGTGGATTTAATCCAAGTGTGTGCATGGCGGCTTCAATGTCGGTTGGTGTGGGGCCTGCTGCATGATGGGCCTGCGGGGGCCGAGGCCCAAGCACGCTGGTCTGCTTCCCCGGCCCATAAGATGGCCTGAAATCCGAGACTGGACCCTGAAAATTGGGCCTGGGCTGTTGAAAATTTGGGCCCCAGTTTTTCGGGTAGTAAGCTGGAAACCCGCCACTGTTAGGCCCAAACTGGATGGCCCACTGCCACTGCATAGGGGCCCACTGCGGGGCCCAAAACTGCTGTTGCTGACTGACCCGAGGGGTACCACCGCCACTGCCATTGTTTCGGCTGCCACCTGTGTTGCCGCCGTGATTTTTTCCATTATTTTTCCGATTCTGACCCTTTTTGCCGCCATCGTTGTTGCGGTTTTGGCCCGAGTTGTTGCAATCGAACGGAGGAAAATTGGACTTGGTCATCATGACTACGGGACTAGCACCGGTAGCCACCTTTTTGGACAAGCCGGCTTCTTCGAGTGTAAGTATAGAACGAGCCTGATAAAATTGCGGAAGAGGGCTGCTCTGACGAAGAAGCGTGCCAATACCATTACATGCCTCTGTAAGGCCTGCAACCATCTGAAGGACAAGACGGTCGTTGGTGACTGGTGCACCAACGTTGCGGAGTTGGTCTGCCAACTCCTTCAACCTTTTGCAATAAGCTGAAACGTTGGGAAAATCTTCTATGTTGACGTGGGAGAACTCCTGCTCCAAGGTACCAACACGAGAATTTTGATTATCTTGAAATATATCACGTACTCTATTCCAAGCCGCCATCGCCGTGGCGTCTGGTTCGATAATCGTCTGCAAGAGGTCGGTAGAAATAGTGGAGTAAATCCATTGAAGAACAGTAACATCAAGTGTCTTCCATAACTTAGGATCATCCTCGAGTCTGGGCACCTCCGTATCCGTAGGAGCCGCGGGGATAATATGATGGAGAACTTGATGCGAGCGTGCATGAACTTTGAACAATTCGGCCCACGTCGCATAATGGACGTTTTCTATCTCAAGAACGATAGGAATGTGATCGGTGATATTAGAAATAACAAGGGCAGAGTGAAACGTGTTCTTAGCCATAATAGCAACGCAAGACGTGATGTAGGGATTCAGAAGAAGAAATTTGAGAAGAAAAAGTATTTCCAGGCACGGAACCCGAGGAAGGGAGGTCGGATTCCGGGCTGTTTGGACGGAAATTTTGGGAGAGAAAAATAAACCTAGACTCTTGATACCATGAAAGCAATAATCCCTTGATTATTCTCATTAATGAAAGAGTATATATACAATTTACAATTTTCATAATAGGAAAATCCTATTTCTATTCTACTCCTAAAATCTTATTCTACTTGGACACTAACTATACAATTATGGTAAGTGTACAATTCTAATAATGTAATATTTACACTAAAATATTACAACAAACAATACCAAATTAGTAGCCTGAACCGTGTATATTTAACTGTCTTCAAAATAGAATAATTGGTTGAGCCTAGATTTTTATTAAAGATAATTTATAATATAAAGAAGTAAATATAAAAAAAAAATATGCGATCAACATCTTTGATACATACATATAAAATAATTTTAATTTTATATATATACGGTGTAATTTTCATTAAAGGAATTCAGACAAATCTCATGCGACCCACTAGCTCTGCTCACGAGAACAACCTCTTGTGTTCCAAGTACAATATGCATCTATTTTTATTCACTCTTTTTTTTTCTAGACATCAAGGCAGTCAGAGAAAGAGAGCGCCAAGGATTTCTATGAGGGATTAAAAAAATACCAGAATATTATACCTAAGATTTGAACCTGTGACTTAAAGCAATTTTGAACCTCTTTTGTGTCTATGCTAGAATTACTTTCTTTTTTAAGGAGGATTTAATAGTTTGTATATGACGAAAAAGTTCATTTTATCGTAGTTAAGTAGTATAATTTTCTAACGAATAAGATTTAATTAAACTCCTTGCTTGAACGGATTCGGGAAAGGACCAATATTTTCTATCTATTTTGAGAATAATCAACCTGATTTTCAGAGACCTTTGCCCTATTGCCTTTCTTCCTCCCACTTGTGTGCACGACTCTGTTGACAGAATTATGTTCTTTAAATATAATGAAGGTTTTATGAGCTTTGTATCAGACATTTTTGTATATCTCCACTGAACAAGTGTAATTAATTAAGTTTTAAATAATCCAATTTTATTTTTTGGCCAGTTACATAAAAATATAGCAGGGGCATCAGCCAGTGAACAGGACATGTCACATGAGTCACCGTGCCCTTTTGCCGTTTCTGATTTCAAGCTAAAATGGGCCACCTTTCTTATATAAATCAAAGCTGATATATTATTTAGTGAAATTTCAAAAATATATAATTTGATCACTTACATTATAAAAAAAAGTAGTCCAAAATTTACATTGCAAAGCTTTGACCCAAAAACACTTTTATATAGTATTATATATTTATATATAAAAGACAAGTACATTATGTATATAGGTGTTTGAAGTTGTATACATATTTATACACTATATACATAGACACTCATATACACCCATATACCACCATATACACCCATCAACAACAACATACCCAGTGAAGTCCCACAGCGTGGGGTTTGGAGAGGGTAGAGTGTATGCAGACCTTACCTCTACCTTGGTAAGTAGAGAGGTTGTTTCCAAAAGACTCTCGGCTCAAGAAAAAGCATAAGCACAAGCAAAGCAAGAGAAACGGTCCGACCCGAACAAAAAATTTAAAGCAGTATGAAAATGAGAGTAACAAAAGTGAATAAGCCATGATAAAGCATTCTAAAAAAAGAAGTATTAACTAACGCAGGTAAATAAGATAAACAAAGTACACGAAAGAACATACAACAGCAGAAATCAAAGGACATGAGACTATAAAACAATATTGCGCCTACTAGTATGATAGGCTAAGTATGGCTACAATAATAATACTACAACTACCAGTATGTAAGTGTAAGTAGGACTACACTCAACTACCTACTACCCTTCTACCATAATATGTGTCCTCCACAACCCCCTATCTAAGGTCATGTCCTCAGTAAGTTGCCACCATATACACCCATATACACTATTATACAAAAAAAAACTTCTAACACTACCCAACTCCCATAAACACTTATATACCACCATATACACACATATACACTATTATACAATATTATAAAAAAATAACTTCAACACCACCAACACCCATATACACCACCAAAATTTAAATCTTTAGCTCCATATACACCCACCATTCATCGTCGGAGCTCTGGCTCACCATCACCAGATCTGAGAGAAGAGCGAGAGAGAGCACCAAATCTAAGAGGGAGAAGAGGTCGAGAGAGAAAGAGCGCAAGAGAGGAGGAGAGAGAGCGTCGTCACTCACCGAAAGGCACCGCGGCAATGACGACGACGAGGAGATGACGGTGGTGCTGAGAGAAAGAGTGAGAGAGATGACGGCAAAGAGAGGAGGCCGAGAGAGAGAGAGAGAGAGAGAGAGAGAAATTTGAGTCATGTTTTGTAAGATTTAAAAAGATTGGTTAATTTTGGTAGCATTGTTGCTCTAAATTTCATACAGCGTAATTTTCTCATATTATTTTGGGATATTAACCTTATTAGTTAGTCGGTTAAATATATTTTTACACGCCTAGATAATACTCTCTTTGGTTCAAAATTAGTGTCCACGTAGCCTCTCACACTTCTTAAACAAAAATACTAAATCCTAGAAAAAAATAGATATTTTGACTAAATTGTTCTTAACTAATAGTTTATAGCCATCATCGTTATATACTCAAATTATACAACAAGTAGAAAATTTATCAGCACTTTGCGCGGTCAATAACAAGGTTGTTGGACTCCCATCTTATTATACTTAAATTTTCTCACATCACCTTATTAAATTCCAACAAAGTCTAGGTATATCTAAAAATTAAAAATAAATAGTAGCCTTTATATTATTTGAAAGTAGTAGTTTAGTAGATTATATACTGTTTGTTTTCGATACATATCAATCACAATTTGAATCATAAAATACACTTTTTAGTAGCATGTATTATGTGTTATTTCAAATTAACAAAAAAAGTTATAAATTTCTTTGCAATAATTTTTCTTAGTACATCTTAGCTATGAATTTGAATGTTTGCGTTGCAGAATGATGCCTTTTTTTATCTATAAAAAAATTCTTTTAGGTGATTATATTGCTATTTAACTAAAATTGGATGATATCTTATGTCATATTTTATCATATATGAATATTCAATTTAGAAAATATAAAATTTGTAATACCTTATAAAATTAATAGAAGGAACTCTTTTTATATCCTATTATTATCGATCTCCTCTTCTCTTTTTCACTTCTATAAAAAATTATGGAGTTATAACAAAGGCCCTAATTTCGATCAAAACAAATAAGTAATAAATTATATTAAAATGACATAAAAGTAGGGTTGGCCAGTGGGCCGGGTCGGCCCCAATCCCTCCCTAAAAAAATTGGCACGAGACTCAAACCCGGGACGGGACCTGGGCTCGTCCCGCTAGGGCCCATCCCACCCCAGGCCCAATCCCGCCCGACCCGCCCCTTTTCAAAAAATGGTCGTTCCACAATGATCATTTTATATTTTTGGCCTCCCCCCAACCCCCTTAATATTTCTTTTTAACCTCTAAGTTAATATATTTACACTTTAACCCAAATTTTCAACTATAAATACCTCATTTTCTCTTCATCTTTCTCACAAATCTTCCTACAATCTCTTTAATCTCTCAATCTATCTCTCTACTAGTCGACATTGCCTACTAAATATTATATTTTATTTATTCATTGTATAACTGTATCAAAGTTCAAAAATTGGGAGTGAAGTTGGCAACTAGCTTGAGGATCATACATCGAGCAAAGTTTCAATTTTCAACCTCGATTACACGTCGGCATTTGGTACCTTCGTTCCTTCTTTAAAGTATTATTGTTAATTTATTTTAATTATCGCACTTAATTTCATTATCTTTAATTATATATTTGCATAATTAAAATTAAAGGATTAAGAGGTATGTTTACGGTTAAGGGTAAGGGTGTTTCTTCTATTAGGGGTAATAAGGGCATGGGTACTTCTTCTAGTCATCATATTCCTAGAGATGATGATTTGATTGATTATACTCATATAGATGAAACTGGATTTTTTAATGATATACCATAAGACGATGAAATATATTCTGCAACTTAATCAGACTTTAATTTTGAAGATAATCTAGAAGACACACCCACTAGTACACCTCAAACTGGAACGCCTCCTATTCCCCCTAGTATGAGACGAGGCCCCACACAACGAAAATTAAAATCTGATGCGTGAGAATTTTTTTATAGGGACCAAGAGAATCAAGTAGTTAGATGCAGAATTTGTAAAAAATGTTTATAAATTTAAAATGAGAAAAGGTTAGGGTGGGACGGGAGTTTATTGAGACATGTACAAAACTTTCACAAAGCTAGGTGGGATGAATACGAGGCTACAAAGTCGGGTGCGACAATGCGCTCTCAGTCGGGACAAGGTTCACATAGTGTCTCGGACCAAGTATAGGGTCAAATTAACCCGACATACTAAAGATTTTTCTGGTATATATTATCCTACTATTTCAACTATGTTATTTTATATAGCTCTAATATTTTTGTTACTTAGTGAATATATGGAAAACCCGTCTTATAAGGCACCTATTAAAAAAATGTTTATCAAATTAAAAAAAATTATATTCCCACTATTTATATTATTGGTGTTGTATTAAATCCGACTATTAAAATAGACGGTTTTAAAGCACTTATTGAAACTATTTATGATTGTATAGAAGTACTTCCACCTCCAACTCCAAAAATCCAAATGAACAACCACCTATGGAACCAACTAAAGAAGAAGTTTTGTCTAGCATACAAGATGAATGCAAAAAAGTATATACGCATTACCAACAAGAAAGTGCTAGCAATCAACCGGCTTCCATACCATCTTCTTGTTCTTTAATACAACCTAAAGAAAAGATATGTTATTTCTGCGGCTAGTATTGAAAGTCTTAGACATAGAATGTTTAGTGGTACCACTATTAATCAACTTAGCGAGTTTGATGTTTTTGTTTTGCAGGGTGTTGTACCGTACCAAGCAGTTCTCAATGAAGAAGGACGTGAAGACTTGCTGAAATACTGGAGGGAGAATGAGAAGATATTTCCGACACTATTAAAGATGGCCCGAGATGTGTTGAAAATTCAAGCATCATCAACAACGTCTGAAAGCGCTTTTTCTGCCGGAAGATTTCAAATAGGAGAGCACAGACACTCATTAGTGGGAGACAACTTGAAGATTGTAGTTTTATTCAGAGATTGGATACGAGCGGAGCGTAGAAGGTGCGGTCAACTGGAGATCAACGAAGAAGACGACGAAAACTACAACGAAATCTTATCCGACGAGGGTGGAAGCGACGTCGAGCAACTTGACCAACAAATTCCAATTTCAACCGAAGAACCACAAGACATTGTGAAGAAACTAGAAAAAGTGTTTATAAATATGTGATTTTTTAAATTGTAATTTTACTATGTTATTTGCAACTTTCAACACCACAAAGTTGCAATTTTGAAATTGTATTACAAAAAATCATATTTCTATTAAATAATATAAGAGGCACAAAAACAATCTTGGGATGTTTTTATTACACTATCTTATTCAATTATTTAGGTGTTTATATATGTTATTTTTTAAAATTAAATACAAAAAAAAATGGAAAACCCGATCCTGCCCCACCCCGGCCCGATAAGATCGATCCCCTTTTCCAACTGGACCGGGAACGGGACGGGACATCGGCGGATCCCGCCAGTCCCGCCGAAGGACCGATCCCGCCCTCTCCCCAATCTCGTCGGAACCCGCCCCGCCAGGATCCATCATGAACCCGACCCATTAGCCACCCCTACATAAAAAGAAACATATACAGGTCTATGAAGGTGTCATACCTTTTCTAAGACCCTCTTTATGATTCTCGAACGATGATAATAGATAGTTAAATACCTTAGTGCATCTTTCAACTTTGACCTGCCATTTCTAAAATTAGTGAATTAATTCATGCGGTCATTAAAATATAGTTAAGTAATTATTTAATTTTTTATTTAAAAATATTAATCTTTGTCCATCAATTAATTTTATTTTTTTATATTCTTTAATTGTAACACTACTATTATTCTAATAATAAAAGTTGAGGACAAATGAAAAAGCAATTCTCACTTCAGCTCAATTCAATATTTTATAAATAACCCTCCTTAGTTTGATCATATTATTTATTGTAAATATGCAATTACGAATAACTCGGTAAAAGTAATAGGAATTCGATCTAACACGATGTAAATTGAAGTTTCTTCAGAACCTAAAGGAGCATGAATTATATATACGTGAAACGTCATTATTGTCAAAGTTGTGTGTCTTTTTTCATCCTACTCATTACCTTCTTGACATTATTGAAATTTATCTTCTTTTTTTGTCTTTTTGTATTTTTTCTTGATTATCCCTTTTTCTTTTTCTTATATTTTTCTCTTCCATTTTTCATATTAATAAATTTCTTATGTAATCATTTCTTTATTTATATTCATCCTAACATTATTTTTCGGCTCACTTTTTGTCGGGTACTATTGTAAAGCAGTACGGGAAGTAAATAAATATTACAAGTGTTCGAAAGGATAAACAAATAGCCAATCTTCAGAACTGCCGCAAAGTTGTTGAGTCTTGAATCTTGATAACCTGAAATCACGAAACACTAAATCTGGATGGTTACAACTGTGTGCTGAGTCGAGTGATTGCACTCTGTCCTTAAGACAAGATTGCCCCATATATATGTTTTTACGTTAGCGGACAATAGTCTCCCAAGATAAAACAACACTTTAATCTCAACACTACAAAGCAAATAGGTTGAGTCTGACGAAGAAAACAAATATGAATCGACTTGCTGAAGAAATGGAAAAAGAAGGAAGAGTTTTTGTTTTAGTCCCAACGTTTTGGACTGAATTTCAGTGTCTCTTCTGTTTGTCTCTGTATATATAAGTGTTGTCTCGTTTTTGCTGTCTGTTTAGGTATTTTTCGTGTTTTGTGTATTTTTCGTGTGTTGCACAATTGAGCCAAACAACTCAATATATAGCATGGATGAGGGACTCCTCAACTGTCAAAATAAGGCTGTTAATGGCCATTAGGGAGGGCTGTTAATGGCAGATTTATGGCCATTAGGGAGGCTGTTAATGGTCATTGAAGAAGGGCTATTTATGGAGGAGTTAACAACCAAGTAATGCTCCAAAAAAATAGCCCAAACGGTAGGCAGAAACTTTCTGCCTTCCGTCATTCCAAAAATTAACTTTCCAGAAACTCTAGGGACCAAACTATAAATATTAAGCAATTTGGGATCCAAAAAGATAATATCAAAAAGTCCCACAGCCCAGACGGGCGGGCGGCGGCGGCGCGCGTGTGGGCTTAGCCTTGAACCCAAGCACATCTAGGTCCTCCCTCCTTTAAACACATGGGATACCCCTTGGGGTCCCAAACACTTAGCCAAATTAGAGACTTATAAAGAGAGAAATTCTTCCTTTTCCCACCGATGTGGTAGATTTGTCTCACACCATATTTTCATGCCTCAAACACATTACTTGTGGACCAATATCTCTTTCATTTCTCAACGAAATTTGACGATTCTTGGCCCTACAATCATCTACTCACTTAGTAGATTATGCACGTGTGGAGAGACAAGGCCTCCAATATGCGGAACCCTAGTGTTTAATTCATTAAATATGGGTGGACGCACCTCTCCACCAAAGGCAAATTTCCAACAATCCCCTCTATGAAAGAGAAATTTTGGCGCACACACATGGTGCCTACTTTCAGCAATCTTTCAGCGAAAATATATTGCATCAGGAGAGGTAGCTTCCGCTTTGAACCTTCCCTAGTTGAATACCACCGGACTTACTTACTGTGCGGTGAACGTGATGTCTTGAACCGTCAGTGTTTAGTGTAAGCCAAGACAATGATACCAACACAATAACTCTCCTTATTCATTTTCTTCTTATGGTTTTATCTGTTGTGGCCGTGGACACACTTGGATTCTTAAGTGCGTTCATTTAAGACGGTTTGTCCTCTCACTTAAATAGGTGATCTCCTACAAGGTATCCTGCTATACCCCACTTCACAAGTGTTAGGAATCATTAAAAGTTTCCCCAACCTTAACCTCAACCGTGTGAGGATCGTTTAAAGGTTTGGAAGCTTAACCTTTACCCACCATGCCGGTAGCACTTTAATGTCTATCGCGGGAACAACTTTGGATTCATGTTTCCCTACAGAAATCATCATCCGATGTGCTCTTACTTCTACCGAAGCGCTCAACTGAAACTTTTCACAGCTTAGTTTTCCCATTGAACCAAATTCTTGGGATCTCTAATCAGTATGGTTGGGTTACTACCGCAAAGGATCGTATTGTTTGGGTTTTACGCCCATTCCACTAGACAGGCAGAACACTTGATCTCCGGGTAGTCCCTTAGTTAAAAAGGTCTATTATATCCTTTGATTAGTAATCAAGGAAGTGACACCCGTGAGGATCAACTGCCAATGGTCTTATGTCTCCGACAGATCCTGATAGATATGTCCAGACGCTGTCATTCCTGTCCTTCCTGAAGACGACCGGCTAGCCACAATGTTTAACTGCTGAAGGCACGGGTTTCTCCCAATAAGGGACGTCCTCTAAGGAGTCGTGAAGTTACTCAACTTCTTTCATGCTTTGTATAAAGTGATAAACTCCGATTCCATCATGAATCGGCCGATGTAAGTTTGCTTAGAGGATTTTCCAAGATCCATCATACACATTTACTTGTGGCTTTGGTGTTCTTCACATCTGATGTCCAGTTTGCATCACTGTGTTCTCCCAGAATCACTGGACATCCAGAATACTATAATCCGTAGATAAGCGAATATTTCAGATATCGTCAAATCCGACTTAACGCCTTCTACCGATCATTTTTTAGAATCATCGGTGAACCTTAGTTCAACTGATCTTCTTTGTAGGCCGATACCAGGTCGATTGTAGTGTGTAACATACATTGAACTACATGTGACCTGTGCATATTGCTCATTGTATATGGGTGCACCATGATTTCAATCAGTTATATGATTCATATCCATTGGTGGCTTCAACGAGACTGTCAACTATCTCACAACTGAGTTTGGAGTTATACCAGTCCGTTAGATGTCTTAGAAATCCAATTCCTAAGATGTCATCTGTGATACCCATATCTTTCATATCGAGACTTTGTTTCAATATGACTTCCATTCTCAGACTGTTGGTTTTCTCAACTGTTGGCTTTCTAACTTCAGAGTCAATGTTTCTGTGGTCAGATTCACTATTTTTGTTTTATCTGAAACTTCCAGGACCAAAATGTAAACATTTCAAAGACCAAAATGAAAGTTCAGGAAGAAGTCTAACGGTCCAGCAAACCAACTCTGATTCTCCCCTTTCAACTCTCCGGTTAGGAAGATTGTTTCAACATCCATGCCACGTAAGACTGCAATGGCCCTGGATGTTAAGCTATTCACGGGGAATCACAAGTACAAGTAGCCGAGGCCTTATACTCGTCAGTAGATCCATCTACTTTGTACTCACTTTTGAGTATCCACTTTTATAACCCAAAGGTTCTTTTCCCGGAGGAAGATCAACCATTACACAAGTATGGTTCTATATGATGGAATCTATTTCTCTCTTTAGCTTCTTTCCAAAGCAGCGCTTTTGGAGATGACAATTCTTTGTTAATTGTCCATGGTTCGTTCTCAACCATACAAGCTAGAAGGCCTGGAACAAGTCTTAGTCCCTTCTTTGCTTCGTCTCGGTTCAACATCTAGAATCCCTGAGTTCTGTAGATCTGGAACATTAAGTTCTGGATAGACAGCAACTTCTGAGTCCTGTAGATACGGAACGTCTAGTTCCGGACAGTCAGGCCCTCACGGGTTCTTGTTAACCTTGATCCAATTACTCCTTTTTCCTTTGGAGGAAAGTTATCTTTAAAGAATTCAGCATTCTTTGACGCCAAGAGGCTATAAGCACTACTGTTATTTGCAGATCCAGTGGATATGCAATCTACAGTCTTAGGTCCAACTTGACCTGTTTCGGTAGTCCAACTTCAACCAAGCCACCGCACATCACAACATTTGTATGTGAGATCCTTTTCATGTTTCACACGGAGAGTTATCCTTATCCTTATGCGGAGTTCTGTTAAGAATCGCATTAGCGGTAAGGATCGCCTTGCCCCACATAATTTGGGCGTACGACTTTGCGTTTGGCTAACACCGTTAGACCGAGGTGTGTAATGATCAGTCGTTTAATGAACGATGCTTCACATTCTCCCCCTCTATCACTACGAATTCCTTAATCCGTAGGCTTAGTTGATTTTCAACTTCTGCTTTGTAGCGCTTATCCGCTTCAACAACTTCATCTTTGTTTTTCAACAAACAAAGGATACAATACGTTGTACCATCATCAATGAAGGTCACAAAGTATTTGTCTCCCCCCTCTATTTTGTATATACTTCAAATCACCCATATATGTGTGACTAAGTTCTAGAGGAACGGTGCTTCTTTCGCTATTCCTTTGACGGAATGGAAAGGTGATTTTGCCTCTTCGCCTACCTCACATTCATTTTGAGGGTTCATGTCGACAGAAGGCAACAATCTCAACTTCGTTAGCTTTTGAATGACTTTCTATTTAAGGTGTCATAATCTATGATGACATAGATGCACGGATTACAAATATATCATTCATTTGGCTACATACATACTGTACCATTCTTAGTTCTTATAGACCTGTTGGACTAGTCTCAAACCAGCTTGACCAACAGCGTCCTTTTAAACCAAATTTAGGACATGTAACACCTCATCTGAGAGTGATCACATTCCCAGAAGTCCTATTGAGGACAACCTCTCCAACCCCTTCTACTTTAGAGGTGGCGTTGCTTCACATGAACAACCTCTTGTCCGTGGTTAGGGCGTAACGGATCATATGTGATCCGGATACTCCGGCCCAACTCCAGTTGCTTTGGCAGACTGAGTGTCCAATTTCTTTTCTGCCTTTATTTACGCCTTCAGATCATTTAAGACCTGGAAACTCTGGCCCACCTTACTAGGTGTCCATTACTTTTCCTATGAAATGAATTCTGGCCCCACTCCAGTCGCCCGTAGGCTTTCTATGACTGAGTGTCTAATATCATTATATCAAAGGAATTTTGGCCCCACTCCAGTCGCTCGGAGGCTTTGTATGACTGAGTGTCCAATATCATCCTATGAAGGATCTTCTGCCAAGTAGTGTGACAGGCTCAACGTCTTTAGCTTTTAGTCTTCATCCCTTATGATTGGTGCCCAGACAATTCTTGGCGCTTACTTAAGAGTGATAATAGTTTTCGCACAGTCAGTGGATCTTTCTCCCTCGTATGTGCGAACATACTTTACACACTTTTAATAATTACACTTAAAAGAACGGATCTTTTTAAATTGTTTACAAAATCCAATCTTTAAATGGGAAAGAAGAAGAGATTAAACTTCTGATTTTAAAGCGTAAGGAATATAAATTATTTTGTGAAAACATTTTCATATTCCTGCTTACTTTAAGCCATTTTTAATCAGACATCATTTAATCTCATCCTTGACAAGGAAGAAAAACTACTTATCCCAATTTCATATTCTGGCCCACTTCAGTCACTGAATCGGACTGAGTGTCCATTTCCTCCTTACCATAATTCGGGTCCTTTGTATGGGACATATATAGGTATTCTGCTGCAAGATAGAACCACATCTTCAGCCTTCTCCTCTTGTCCCAGTTGACATATTCAGCCTCTCGTGGGCGCTTGTTCCCACAGCTCTCAAGAGCGGTGACACCATGAACATGTTGACCTTCAACAACATAATCATCAATATCTTCTACCAAAAAACCACAACCATATCCAGATTTGGTCACACAACTTTTGACCGACATCTTTCGAAAACTAATACAATCTTGTCTTAAATTGTCGGGTACTATTGTAAAGCAGTACGGGAAGTAAATAAATATTACAAGTATTCGAAAGGATAAACAAATAGCCAATCTTCAGAACTGCCGCAAAGTTGTTGAGTCTTGAATATTGATAACCTGAAATCAAGAAATACTAAATCTGGATGGTTACAACTGTGTGCTGAGTCGAGTGATTGCACTCTGTCCTTAAGACAAGATTGCCCCGTACATATGCTTTTACGTTAGCGGACAATAGTCTCCCAAGATAAAACAACACTTTAATCTCAATACTACAAAGCAAATAGGTTGAGTCTGACGAAGAAAACAAATACGAATCGACTTGCTAAAGAAATGGAAAAAGAAGGAAGAGTTTTTGTTTTAGTCCCAACGTTTTGGACAGAATTTCAGTGTCTCTTCTATTTGTCTCTGTGTATATAAGTATTGTCTCGTTTTTGCTGTTTGTTTAGTTGTTTTTCGTGTTTTGTGTATTTTTCGTGTGTTGCACAATTGAGCCAAACAGCTCAATATATAGCATGGAGGAGGGACTCTTCAACTGCCAAAACAAGGTTATTAATGGCCATTATGGAGGGCTTTAATGGCAGATTTATGGCCATTAGGGAGGATGTTAATGGTCATTGAAGGAGGGCTATTTATAGAGGAGTTAACAGCCAAGTAATGCTCCAAAAAAACAGCCCAAACGGTAGGCAGAAACTTCCTGCCTTCCGTCATTCCCAAAATCAACTTTTCAGAAACTCTAGGGACCAAACTATAAATATTAAGTAATTTGGGGTCCAAAAAAATAATATCAGAAAGTGCCACAGCCCACAGCCCGTGACCCAAGCCCGGTTAGGCGGGCGGCGGCGGCGCGCATGTGGGCTTAGCCTTGAACCCAAGCTCATCTAGGTCCTCACTCCTTTAAACACATGGGATACCCCTTGGGGTCCCAAACCCTTTGCCAAATTAGAGACTTATAAAGAGAGCAATTCTTCCTTTCCCACCGATGTGGTAGATTTGTCCCACACCATATTTCCATGCCTCAAACACCTTACTTTGTGGACCAATATCTCTTTCATTTCGCGACGAAATTTGACGATTCTTGGCCCTACGATCATCTACTCACTTAGTAGATTATGCACGTGTGGAGAGACAAGGCCTCCAACATGTGGAACCCTAGTGTTTAATTCATTAAATATGGGTGGACGCACCTCCCCACCAAAGGCAAATTTCCAACACTTTTACCTACTCTCTTTTTATATAGTATTTTTTACCTTTTTTTTCAATCCATCCAAAAAAAATTGTAATTGCAGTTATCTTTTTTTTTAAAATAATCAAGTTGATTTGCCTATTTCCTTCTACTAAATTGCAAACAATTAAATTTTCTCTTAATTAGATATATCTCATAAACTCATGATTTATGTGTTTTATTAAACATTCAAAATTACTTCATAAATAATTGGTTGTAAATGGTTCTCTCCCTCTTTCATTTCCCACGCTTTTTAGTACATAAAAGTCATTTGCCTATAAAATGCATCAACGAACGTATTTTAATGTTTGTCGAAAATTATTTGTAAGAACTTTTATCAATGATTTTAGTCTTATAAGTTTATACGGCCTTTTCGAATTTACTTTATTTATTTAGATGTTTTATTTGTTTTGTATCCTCCTTCCAAATAATTTTTTTGAACAAAGTAACAGTGTAAGTTTAGAGAGCTTAGAACATCAAAATTCTATCTTCCTTCTTGTCCATCCCGTAAAATAATATTGTTGCATTCCGAATAACGCTATTTAAAATATAGGTTTAATTGCCTTTTTCATCAAAATTTTCTACCTTTTCTATTTTAAAAGATCTTACGGTCTAATCATGATCTTAAATTATCCATATATAATTATTCGTTAAGGATATAACTTAGATATTTAAATATTTAATAAAATATATCATAAGTTATAAATCATATTACATTTTTCTTTTTCTTCATCCTCTCTTTCTCATATTCGTACCCTTTGAAATAATTAACTTTCCTTCAATAATCAAATCAATTCTCCTTTTATCTCTTGTTAATCTTACGAAACATCCTAAAATATTTTATGTTTTGACTAAATTCTCTTATTGTTACTCATTTATCATCATCCATTGCCATGTTTTAAACCATGAAAACAAGTATTCCATACCAACACTAACAATTTATTTTTTGTGTTATCCACTCTTTCCGTCCACCACAATTAACAAACTTCAGGCTCGGTCTACTCCTTATGTGTTTTTGGGTTATCCGTCTAATCGTCGTGGGTACAAATGCTTTGATTTATCATCTAATAAAATCATCGTTAGTCGCCATGTTATTTTTTACGAATCCCAATTTCCGTTTGCTAAAGTAAATAGTCTTGTGCCTGGTTCGTATAAATTTTTGGACGACGGTGTCTCCCCATATATTATACACCATTTATCGGATATGTCCCGCACCCCGAATTTGCCAGCGGGCCCACTGCCCGCTGGACCTACAGTCCCATCTCCCACCAATGTTTCCAGTTTCGTTGTTGGGTCGTCCACTGTTCCAGTTGCCCAGCTCAATCCGGAAACTGGCCCAGTCGCTGATTTAGGCAGTGCTAGCATTTCCAGTTCTCTGGTCCGTCTGTCACGTGTCCCGCTATTTTCCAAAATCCGCACAATTATTCCCCGAGTCAAAGACCAGTCACTCGTAGTCAATGGGGTATTTTTAAATTAAAAAGATATTTTAATTTAAATTCTAATGTTCTTAAATCACCCCTACCCCGTAATCCTGTGTCTGCTTTAAATGACCCGAATTGAAAAATTGCTATGACCGACGAATATAATGCTATTATTGATAATAAGACGTGGGAGTTGGTGCCCCATCCATCTGGTGTTAATATTATTAGGTTTATGTGGATTTTTACTCTTAAGGACAATTATGACCGTTCTTTTGTAAGGCATAAGGCTCGTCTTGTAGGTGATGGTAAGACTCAACAGGTTGGTGTGGATTGTGGTGAGACATTTAGTCCGGTGATCAAGCCGGCTACCATTCGCACTGTGCTCAACTTGGCTCTTTCGAAAGCATGGCCCATACATCAGTTAGATGTGAAGAATGCTTTCTTACATGGTGCTCTCAAGGAGACAGTCTATATGCATCAGCCCTTGGGGTTTAGGGATCCCAAATATCCTCATCATGTTTGTTTACTGAGGAAGTCCTTGTATGGGCTTAAGAAGTCCCCATAGGCTTGGTATAAGAGGTTTGCAGAGTATGTTTTGACTATTGGGTTCTCTCACAGCAAGTCTGATAACTCATTATTCATATATCGTCGTAGTTCTTCCCCTGGCTTATATACTATTATATGTGAATGATATTATCTTGACTGCCTCTTCTGATGCATTATGCTAGTCTATCATGACACTACTCAGTTCTGAGTTTGCTATGAAAGACTTGGGGCCCTTGAGTTACTTTTTGGAGATTGTTGTCACTCGTCATGCAAGTGAGTTGTTCTTATCACAACGGAAGTATGCAACTGAGATCATTGAGAGGGTTGGGATGTCATCCTATAAGTCCACTTCCACTCTAGTTGATACTAAACCCAAATTGGGTGATGCGGCTGGCTCTCCTTACGAGGATCCGACCCGATATCGCAGTCTTGCAGGGGCCCTTCAGTATCTTACGTTCACGAGACCAGATATTACGTATGTCGTACAACATGTGTGTTTGTTTATGCATGATCCCAGGGATGAGCACATGAATGCGCTCAAACGCATTATTCGGTACATTCAGGGGACACTTGACTATGGCTTGCATTTATATCCGTCATCGACGTCTACACTTGTCTCGTATACAGATGATGATTGGGGTTGGCTGTCCAGACACCAAACGCTCTACGTCTGGATATTGTATGTTCCTTGGTAATAACTTGGTCTCCTGGTCTGCAAAACATCAGTCGACGTTGTCCCGCTCTAGTGCAGAGGCTGAGTATCGAGGGGTAGCCAATGTGGTCTCTGAATCCTGTTGGTTACGTAATCTTCTTTTAGAGCTTCATTGTCCTATTCAGAAAGCTACCTTGGTGTATTATGATAATGTTAGTTCCATCTACCTTTCTTGTAATCCGGTTCAGCACCAGCGCACTAAACATATCGAGATGGACATTCACTTTGTTCGCGAAAAGGTAGCTCGTGGACAAGTACGCGTCTGTCATGTCCCTTCTAGGTATCAAATTGCAGACATCTTTACAAAGGGTCTTCCCTCGGTCCATTTTAAAGATTTTAGGAACAGTCTCAGCGTACGAAGACTGCCCGCTATGACTGCGGGGGGTGTTAAATATACATATGATATACACAATATACATGTGTATATCATATGTATATTTGGTCTCAGATTGTATATTGGGTCTCGGCCTAGTTTCGGTTATGTATATAGGGTCTCGGCCAGATTGTATATTCAGTGTATATAGCACACTTTATTTAGGTAATGTTTGACATTAATTAGTATTGTACACTTACCATAATTATAAGAGTCTTGTACTACTAGATTATTGTTTTGGGATTAGAATAGGAATATATTTTCTATTATGAAAAATTGTAAATTGTAGATACTCTTTTATTAATGAGAATAATCAAGGAATTATTTCTTTCAGTTGATTATGCATTAATTATACATTATATACCGATTATAAGTAAAAATCAGAGTAATTTTTTATTGTGGATTTTATCGAACTATTGTGTAGTGTAAAGAGAGTACCTCCGTTTCAAATTATGTTGGATACTTTGTTTTATAACCGTCCCATAAAGAATATCATACTTCTTTACTAGAAAAAATTATTCTAAATCTTATTTTATATTTAATGAGATGATTTATCATCACATAAATATTTACAATTTATTTTAAATCACAAACTTCAAAAGCTTTTTTATATTCATATATCAATTAAATATCGTCACATAAATTAAAACAAGCTATTGACTAGTCGATTCGTGTCATTTACGCTACTGACTCTGCCCACACCTACATTTCACTTTCGTTTCCATATATTTTTTAAATGAGCTTAACATCTCTTCTTTTTTTCCCTATATTTATATTTTTTCTTTCGTGCATAGTTGTTGGAATTGATAAAATGCGCTTTATAGCAACATCATATATTCATTTCAACCTCAAATTTTCAATTACTAAAAATTAGAGAATTCATTAGTTCATGAATCGTGACAGAAATTTTATCTTTCTAAATCGGAACTCTTAACCACAAGCTGTGTTATTGAACCAACATTCTTCCCCTCCATTTCCTTTTCTGATTCTACTGTTGGGCCGGCATCTGGCTATCTCGACTACTTCTTGAAGCCCAGTCCATGACAACGTGAGCTCTTGGAATATTATAGAAGTTGTAGTTATCACTTAAATCCCCTTAAGTTTGGAATGTCATTTGAGCCTCGTCTAGCAGTCTTGTTGGACTTAAAGGTGGCAATGAGTGCTTAGGTTAGCATTCTTGGGCTTCTTGTGCCAAGTATAAAGTTCACATGAAGTTGAGAAATAGAATTGATGTCTTTTCAACTACAAGGCTGGTGATTATCTAGGTCGTGATCATAACTACTTTATTTTCACAACTTTAGTGATGTGAAAGACTAACAATACCGTGCCCTTTTTATAAGTTTTTGGCATACCTCTTCACTAAAATACCACATCAATCATCGTTACCAATACAGTCCGACCCGAATGCTTCAACATGGTGAAGTTGGGAATTGAAGGGACCTATTACAGCGTTGTTAAGGCATGCAAGATGTAAATATTATCTATATATTCAAATCCTATCTATATTGCTCCAAGATAAGAGCTTGTCAAAACAAACAGTCAGTAAATATTATCGCAGAAACACCTGGAAGAAAAGGTTAATTCATTGGTGTCTTTCAAAGATCAAATTGTTCATACAACCACTTAACAGCAGCAGCATGATTTTCCTCCCCTTTCAAGACATGGACTCCCTCCATCTGCCCATGGTACAGCTCAAAGAACAGATTTAACTCATTAATACATTCAATGTAAAAAACAAAGTATCTGAAAGCACAATGTCTTGATCGCACAATTACCAATGTGCATTTAGCCCATTGCATACTTCTGGGTCCAGCTCCTTGCAGTACTCTCGTACTTGTTCCTATCTGTCTTGTACATGTGTGCAATCTCCGGGACCAATGGATCATCAGGATTAGGGTCTGTCAGAAGAGAACATATCGAAAGCAACACCTAAAAATTGAAACAAACAGTTCTCAACAAATAAGTGGAGAGGCCACACAGAGCAGAAGTAATCAAATGGTCACACATTGCAAATTTTTTGCCGGTTGAGATTTAAAGCTCCAACAATGCATCAGATGCTCATGAAGCAAATTTAGTGGCTGATCCTCCTAAGATAGATGGTAAGTTGTCTGATCAACATTCATTATGTTTTTGAGGGAACATGATGTCCTCCCCTTTTTTCTAAATGCAAAAGTAGTCAAAAAGGTAAACTAGCAGGAGGATAACCAACAGTTGACAGGGCTGTGTTATGTTGAATCAATGATAGCCTTTATATCTAAGATATACGGTCAGAGGCAGTACATTGAATATATGAGAAAGACGTTTAAATAGGTGCTCTAATGGGATAATTGAATTGAAGAGGAAGACGTTTGAATAGGTACTCTAGTGGCAGAATTTAAAGAGGAAAGCCGGGCCTAAGATGCCAAGAACCTAAATCTCTCTAGTCGATTACACGTCTTTAACTCTGAAATATATATGGCTATGACAAACTGGAAATTGAAAATAAACGACATAGACTAGAATATTCCTAAAAACTAGTTTGCAGACATTACAATTTGCTCATGGTATTAAATGGAAATGCAAAATAAGTTTTAATTACTCTAATGTAGAGATTTAAACAACATAGTAAATCTCATGGTTTTGGCTACTAGACAATAACAGAGTGTTTTTTAAAGGAATCCTTTCTAGTGGCAGTACACAAGGCTATGTTATTTTTTTTATAAGTAAACAAAGATTTTATAAATGCTTGCACTAAGAACAAAACGTAATTACAGATTGTGCAAATCCTCTATTGTATCTAGGATCGCACAAGGCTTTGTGTATATAACAAACATATTACTAAATCAATCTTTATATTACTATCCAAATAAAAGGAAAATAAAGAAGCAAGATTGGACCATATAAGTTTAGAACAATTTATTTAAGTACAAGGGTACTATGGGCGTGAAAATAAAAACACTGAAACACTTGACAAAATATTGATAAGTAGTACTTCAGATATACACAACTTAAACGTAATAAGAAATGAACCTTGGAAATCGTTAGGGCAGGGCTCCACTGCTCCTTTAAAATGTCAAGGCATATGCTTCCATTGCTGTTTATGTTTGGGTGGAAAACTTTTGTCCTGAAAGCCACCTGCCAGATTTTCATCAATGGTGAGCGTCTCTTCAGCCAAGTTTGTTGCCAGTGACAAAAGTAAGTAGTAAGAAATGAATACAGAATGTCATCAAATCAAGTACAACAGCTAGGGAGAAAATGATGTGTAACTACCACTTGGTTTCATGGAGAGTCCTCGATCTTTCGCGCTAGTTGTTCTATTTGAATTTTTTATGATCCGAAGAGATATTTTAACCTGTTTTGTCAGATTTGTGGATGCTTTCACAACTTGGAGAAACCGGTTTTTTAAAATTATACTGATGTTTGGTTAACTCAAAGATTTAAACAAGTATCACAAATCAATATTTTATACGCGGTCGCCATTGTTTATTTATTTTGTTATAAATTGCAGAAGGCAACTAAAATTGGCTTTCTCACTTGGTAGACTTGAAACATTTTTTGTGCTGTTAAATTTAGTATTTCTTTCACTTGCTAAGCAAATCATTAATGAGAAAGCAAAATAAAACGGAACAATGTAGCGTAGCACCAATAATAAATGAAAACCAGGTTCACTTATTCGATGGACGGAATCTCTTAGATCCATAATTTTTTAGGTTGTAAGGGACCAATACCTAATATATGAATGTGTATCACAGCTATTATCAATGTGATATTTAAGGAACAACAAGAGCTTGTTACCGCGCCTTAGGTGGCTTGAATGGGTAATCTGGAGGAAAATGGATTGTCACCAGGAAAACGCCACCAGCATAAGGACTGTCTGGAGGACCCATGATCGTTGCTTGCCAATGAAACATGTCCTCAGCAACAGGTCCTGAGAAATCCAGTTTTAGCAGATAAGTAACCAAAATACAAATGACAAGCCCAACAAAGTTATCCCTTAGAGACGTTTTAAGATAAGTGGTCGATGGGGTCTGGCCTGGATGGTAGACTAAACAGGGCTACAATAATAACACTACAATTATCAGTATGTAAGCGTAAGTAGGACTACAATCACCTACCTACTACCTTCTAACCTAATCCATTTCCTCCACAATCCTCTATCTAAGCTCCATCATATCCCGTCTAACCACCCCACCCCAAAAGCAAGGGTAAATAAATTAAATTCGCTAAAAATGCACAAAAAAACAAGAGAATTGGGGGTTATACCAGCACTACAAGAAGTAGGAGGATCCTTTTGAAGCTCTTTGAGCTCCTTCAAGATCCGCTTGGAAGCCATAGCGACTACTACAATTCAAAATTTCTTAGATCCACACCCATACAAGACAAAAATTGATCTAATTTTACTTTTAACAAAAACAATAAAAGCATTTAATGGAATTGAGGAATGAGACCTGACAGAGATCGGGATCCTCCCTTCTTCTTTTTTTGATGAACAGTAAGAAACCACCACGGAACAAGAGAAGATAAAAAATGATGATTTCGCCAGGAAAATATGACCCTTTATATAGGACCTGGCCCCGCATTAAACATAGGAGTATTTTTTTTAAGGGTTTATATTTTCCGCCGACTCACTAATTGAATCATTGACGCACAATCAGACGACATCAATTGGAAATGTCATGCACATTAATGCGTGTATATTCGCTACTAAATCATGAAACATAAGGATGGCTATTTTTTCGGACTTGATGTAATCTATTTATATTAGAATCTCCATTAATTTAAATTCGCACTATGTAAAACAATTCCTAACATAATTTCTTTCATATTCTAAGACTCACAAAAATGATTGAGTTACACGCTAGATCAAACTCAAACATATTTGTATTCACTAGCTAATATTTATTATTATATCGGCTATTCTTGTAGTTATGTATGTCAAATTTTCTTATTAATTTGGATGTCCATTGAATAAGTTCATTTTGGATGAATAATTCAATTTTTTCTGGACTTGGAATTTGAAATTTCTAGTAAAAATAAAGAGATCCAATATTTTCACCATATTTTCTTGTTGAATCATATCTTAATGTACTATTATTGGAAAATTCTAGTTGTTTAGTTGGATTTGCATTTGAGTATTTATATATTTTTTTCATGTCTGACATCGACTCCTCTTATTAAATAGGTGAGAAGTAAGTAAACCTTTATCGTTATTCAGATCACTACCAACATAGAAAATTCTCAAAAACTAGACAATATCTAATTAATAAGGAGCATATTTGGTAAGTTCTAAATTAGTGAAGTCCTTATGTTAAATTAGTTCCCAATTGATCAACACTTGCAATACTTGTAATTAGTGGCGGATCTTAGTAGGGGTTGTGGCCCCCTCAAAAAACTTTTTTTTTTTATATATAACTCAAAATACACGATCTGCCCCAAATCGCAGAAAGTCCTAAGCCCCTAAATTTGGCTTTTCTTAGATTGGCGAGAAACTTCCTTATCGGTAAAGTGAAGCAGCCTTCGAAGTCTTAATACCGTGTCACAATGAAAAGGCAAAAGCAGATCTACCCACAGACCTGGCCGGAGCCGACAGCAAGCTTCAAGAGAGAGGAGAGCGTCACCAGATCCCCTGGATAGATATTGTCATTAATTTGTTCTAAATGTTCAATTTAGGTACTTATGTTAATTTAGGGTTAAAATTTGTCTTATTCCATTGTTAATCCGAGATGCAAACTCATTTCGTTATTAAAAATTCAATTGCTTTAGTCTTTAAAAAGAAACTGAAAATGATGAATTTTGAAGTTTATCTTAACTAAACAAATTCAAATTCAGTTCTGCCTTTGAAAAATCTGAAACTATTTCCTTAAAAAAGCTGTTTTAGGATTAGTTTTCTAAAAAATAGATTTTTTGAAAGTTGAGTTAAGTCATGAAAGTGGATCTTTCTACCATTTCTAAGGATCTTAGCATCGTTTGCCTACATGAAACTTCAACTAAATTTTAAAGTGTTTCAATAAATTAAACAGTCTTTACAGTTGTGTTCCTATTTAGATTTAATGTGTAGTCCTCCCTTGATTTTCAATTCTGTTTTTGATGTAGTTTTCTAGTATTTTCGTTTTTGCTTGCAGTTCTGTTGCTTTAGCATGTTTAATGTATTTCCAATTCTGTTTGGTGTACTGAAATGAGTATGAATTAGTTGATTAGGTGCTTGCAGATTAATGCTTTAACAGATTAACTATTCTTTTATGTTTGTTTCTTTGATAATTGATTTATGTATTTTTTAGGAGCGGTAGTTGGTACGATGGTCCAACTTTAGAAAATTGATGCATTTTTCTAGAGTAAAGCTTCCAACAAAGATGAAAATTGTATAGCTTCAACATCGACACTTGAAAAGCACCATTCTGATGATCAAACTGTTCAACTGGATGAGCAACCTTGCAAGATTCAAGATTCAACGAAGGGCATCACTTTAATTCTAGGTACGTATTTCCTTTTATATTATATTTTTATTGTGTTGATGTCATTTTGAATCTTTGATAAAATTATATTTTGTTCTTATAAATTTCAATTATAATATTTTTATTAGTTATTACCGCCCTCTTAATATTTTTGACAAGTTCCGCCACGGCTTGTAATATAACGTAAAGATGAATTTCCCATTAAGTGTATCATAATAAATTAATAACATTGCAGTGATTTTGTACGTCCCAATAAAGATTAATCAAAGGAAATATTCCATCCTTGACCAAAAAGAAAAGAAGCATAAAGTAAGAAACACTTTACAACCAACATCATCCAATATATCGTCTCCCACGAAATGACAACGAATTTACTACTTATTAAACAGAAAAGGTTGAACGGTTTAATAATATTTTTAAACGGTTAACGATTTTTCAAGTAAATAGAATAGAGTTAAAGAGGAAATATGAGCTGGATACATAGGAGGGGGAAAACATACTGAGTTCGAAACTTAAATGACCCAAAAAATTGGAATTTTGATCTAAAATAACCTCCCCAAAAAAGAGTTACAAAAATGACTTTTTCCCAAGAATTTCGTGAGCAATAGGGACTTTTCACAAAGGATATCGATCTTCTCCCATCGGTTTCCCCACTGCTCCTATTTTAAATAAAAAAATACCATTAAATGCCAAAATCTTAGGTTCGACGTACCAAAAATATTATTTTTTATTTTTATTTTAACTCGAAAGTTAAGATTCTCGGTATATTTGAATTAAGGAACAATAATCGAAACTTGAATTTCGGAATAAAGCGACGTAGAAGTCGATTCCAAAACTCAAAAAACAAATTTCAATCTTAGTATTTTACTATGAAAGTTTGATTTATATTGTTAAAATATATTATTATCCTAAGCATGATTATGTTTAATAGTCTCGGATTTCGAAATATTGTCTTTTTGCGCAAAATGTTTTCACGAAATAGGGGTTGCCTGCCGTGATCACTGTTGCAGTCCCTTTATTTTTATTTTTTTTAATTTGTTGTTTAATTGTTTATTTGTTAATTGTTAATTTATGTTTAGTTGCTTAGTTATTAATTAGTTAATTATTATCCTAATTAGTTTAGTTGTTTAGTTGCTTAGGAGATTAGTTGTTTATCCCAAGCATGATTAAGTGTTAATTGTTAATTAATTGTTTACTTGTTAGTTAATAATCTTCTAATTGTTAATTAGTTGTTAATTATTTCTTAATTATTTGATCAGACATAATATACTAATCTCCTAATAATATTTTTATTTTTTAATTATGTAGTTCTTAATTAATTTATTTCTAAAATTGTGTAATTCATGTTAATTATTAATGTGCTAATTAGTTATCTAATTAACATCAATTATTAATTATAAATAGTTAGTCCTTAGTTTAGATTTGAACATTGTTAGTTTAGTATTGAACATCATTATTTTATGATTAAAATATCATTAATATTATATTAGTTAGTTAATTGTAGTTAGTATAATTATTAATTAAAAATTATTAGTTAAAAATAGTTAATCCTTAGTCTAAGATTAAACAACATTAGTTTTAAAATATCATTAACATTATATTAGTTAGTTAGTTATAGTTAGTATAATGATTAATTAAAAATTATTAATTAGAAATAGTTAATCCTTAGTCTGGGATTGAACATCATTAGTTTAGGGTTAAAAATATCATTAATATTATATTAGTTAGTTAATTGTAGTTAGTATAATGATTAATTAAAAATTATTAATTAGAAATAGTTAATCCTTAGTCTAGGATTGAACACCATTAGTTTGGGTTAAAAATATCATTAATATTATATTAGTTAGTTAATTGTAGTTAGTATAATGATTAATTAAAAATTATTGATTAGAAATAGTTAATCCTTAGTCTATGATTGAACATCATTAGTTTAGGGTTAAAAATATTATTAATATTATATTAATTAGTTAATAATTAATTAAAAATTATTAATTCACAAATTTAGATAGTTAATATAATTTTCCGTTAAAGGATTAGTTAGTTAGTATAATTTTTTGATAAAGGATTACATAATTAATATTACATGTTAATGATTAATTTAAAAATTGTTAATACATATACGACACCTCATTGGATCCCAACCTTCATCCGGGGCCCTTCGATCCATCAATATTTCATCTACAAGCTAATCATAGGTCTCAGCTATTATGAGATGAGGTGATAGGTACGAGTACGTTGTTCCGTCCCCGTAGGGTGGAACATGCGTGAAATCTTTTAGGAGCTCGACCCTACATCCTCGCGTCTTAGATATATTTTATCGGGGCGATATTTACCATTGCGTTGCTGCTATTCGGATACACCATGATAGGGCTCTGGTGACGTCCATGGTTGAGCGATGGAGACCGAATACCTAGACATTTCATCTCTGCACTGGTGAGGCCACCATCATGCTTCAGGATATGGAGGTCAAGTATGGACTATAGGTAGATGGACACCCGTTATACATTGAGAAGCCTTAGCCTCCGTCGTTGTATCGGCAAGAGTTGACTAGGCTCACTAATTATGTGCCCAAGTCGGGTGATATCCATGGACAAACTCAGATGTCAATGAATGCCCTCTATACTCACTTGCGCCTCTTAGACTTGGAGCATCCTATTACAGATAGCACACCTCAGGTAGATATATATCGTCATGCCCGTCTATACTTACTCATCATATTCGGGAGCATCCTATTCCCGAACACTTCGGGTTCCCATGTGAGCTTAAAGTATTTGTTATTTCTGGAGGATCTAGGCGAGTTGAGATATTATAGCTGGGGCGCTGCTGTTCTGGCTTACTTGTATTGATCATTATGTCGAGCGTTTATGGGAAATAAGACGGATGTCGCTGGATTTCACGCGCTCCTCCAGACAATACATTGAAGTGTGTGTATTTTATTCTAAATATAGCTTTTTAAAACAACGACTAATAAAATATTTTTTTAACGACCCCTTTAGTTCTGGGTGTGGTCTAGGATGAGGCCTTTGCAGCCCATAGCTGCGCATCCTTAGCCTGACTTCATTGCAAGTGGCATGACCTACGCGCAGAGATAGACGGGAGACGTAGTGCGAGATGTGGATACGCACCACATACTTCTTCCGTTCAGGGATCAGATAGATCGTATGACGGCGGACATGGTGAGGTTATTTGATTTTACATTATTATCTTATTTTTGTCTTTATTGTTTACTAATTCATTTTTACAGTATTTTATATGAATGTCGTATGGTCAGATTTTGGATCAGTTGCCGGCGTTTTGTGGGGCTAGTGAGCCCATGTGGAGGTCGTAGTGTTCGTTAATACACATGAATATCGTCAAGGATCATGCGTCCCACCGCGTCTTACAACAATTTGGACATGTACAGAATATACCTGAGTCGGTTCATTGGGAGAAAGACCACTATACGCGAGACGAGCGTGTGAATGACACTTCTGCATACTGGGCCTTTATGTAGGATCAGATCCATTGTTGGGATCAGAGGCTGGGGACGCTAGAGGTGGTCGGACATACGACTCTGATCCTAGAGTACATGTAGTCGTACCGACAGATCACACGCAACTTGGTTGGCAACCCCGAGACACGTCATCCAGATGACCGAGAATATGCAGCACTCGCGGGACAATATGAGGTATTGGTAAGTTTACCCCACTTAAACTTAATTAATCGTCCTATATATTACATTACAAATTTATTCAATCATTAATATTTGCAAACAAATGCAGCTACGGACCGTACAGACAATGCGCTGGGTGGGCATGGACTATATGACTTTGCCTGAGACATCGGGATTTGCAGCCAAGATAGTTGAGCTAGCAGAAAATGGTATGTCATAATCACAAGAGGTCGGACATATCCATGAGCGTGTTCCAAAGGTCTCGTATCAGGCAGCGAGTGGTCATGGTCGTGGTCATGCTCCTGAAAGCGGTGGTAATATAAGTGCTGGTGGTAGAAGGGGGTGTCAGAGGGGCTGGTAGCCGAGGGGGTAGGGCTAGAGGGGCTGGTGACAGAGGGGGTAAGGATGGCTGGTGGCCGAGGTGGTGGCGGTAGAGGCCTCCGTCTAGTAGATGAGCCTGACGAGCATGCTACTGTTCCCGCTCCAACCCAGCAGCATCCGTCGAGTTTAGAGCTCTCATCGACTTCAGAATGCCCGATGACTTCTTAGACTGGGCATCATTAGAGGCATCAGTGTCTGCGCAGCCGTCAGTTCGTGATTCACAAGGTGAGCGACTAGTTTGTGATCTACAGGGTGGCAAAGAGCTGGAGTACGACGACCCATTCATGAACTTTGGCATGTTTCAGAGCCTAGATGTAAGTGTTTAAAATAATTATTTTAACAAATTAAAATACTTATACTGATTATTTAATATTTTTCCATATCTTCGGATCCAACTCCAGCTCCGGCACTATCTATAGCTCTGGCTCCAGGGCCCACTCAAGAGACAGCTGAGGAGCCCACTCATGAGCCATCTCAAGAGCTCGTCGACACACAGGTTTAATTTTTTACCAAAAGATAATGTATTAAATCTAAATTAAAATTAATACTAATTTTTTATATATTATTCCAGGTTCATCCTTCTGCGCTTGTGGACCCGTCTCCTGACACTACTAATGAGATTCTGACCGTACATAGTTTTTCACGCAATCCCAAGAAGAACCACATTATGCTCAATGGGCGCAAGGAAGGAAAGAGAGGATGATCATGACATAGAGCATCATATTATTAAGAGGAGAAAGGGGGATTGAGATTATGTTGAGGGGGATGGGGATCGTCTTAGGCCTAAGATTACTCTAAAGCCTATCACATGCAGGACCTAATAGAGATTGTGTATATGTAATTAAGTTGTACAGTTTAAATTAATATTATTTTTTTGTATTATTTTCTTAATGATAATTAGTTATCTTAGTCTTTATTACCATTTATTAATAACTCGTGCGATGTCCTAAATTAATTATAAAAAAACTCGACATATTCAAAATAAAGTAATGCATTGACTAAATAATAAAACACTTAAATCAAAACCTTATAAAATAAAACACTTAAACTTAACGATAACAAGTTTTCAAACAAAACTTACTTCAGGGCACTTTATAACCCCTAAAATGACGATCCAAACATTTAGGTATACTTAATATTGTCTGTATTTTATCAATAATGTGAAAGCGATATTATACAATATTGATAAGATGGTTGTTTCTTCGAACAAAACTCTTCCAGATTTATCAAAACTTGAGCATGTGAACAAAAATAATTCTAAACTTTGGTCTCAAAAACTTTTAATTTTCTTTGAACAATTAGAAGTTGATTATGTTTTGTTTGACGAATCAAATGTTGTTATTCCTAATAATGTTTCTAACATCACCGGTAGTACTACTGCTACCTATAGTACTATTGCTACCTATAGTACTACTGCTACAATGATTGTTGATGATGCTGCTAAAAAGAAATTTGAAAATGATAACAAAACTGTTAGAGGGCATTTGCTGAACCATATGACTAACCCTCTGTTTGATTTATTTGTTACTAATAAATCTGCTAAAAATTTTGGGATAGTTTAAAAAAGAAATATGGTTCTAATTTGGGACACTTTTTGCTTCCATTTGCAAAAAGTAGTACTCCCTCTGTTCAGTTTTACTTGTTCATTATATTAAAAATAATTATCTAATTTTACTTGTCTACTTTAGATTATTAAGAAATAATTTACCACTTCATACCTATTTTATTCTTATAATTTATTATTGGGTTGACAAGTTCAAAGAAACTTTAGTGATTGCACAACTTTTAAAGTATATTTTATTTTCAATCATTAGCTTACTTAGCAATAATTAGGGATGATATAGTAAAATTACCATTCTATTTTTGGCTTCTTAATAGGCGTGCCAAGTTAAAATATGTCAAGCAAAAATGGACGAAGGGAGTAGTAATAAATAAACGGAAAAGGCCCAAATATACCCTTGTAGTATCAGAAAAGGCTAAATATACCCCTGATATTATACTATTTGTTCAAATTTAGCTCTCTTCCGTTAAAGTTGTCTAAAGTGGACATTTAATTCTATGTGTCACTAACATTTGATCAGGGCCGTCTCAAACATTTTGGGGGTCATGTTCTAATTCGTAAAAGTAGGCCCTTAATATAAGTAAATATACGATTTCAATAATTAGATTGGGCTAAGACCTACGAAGACCTATGAATTATGAGTCTTTAAAGTAAATTCTGGCTAATACTACTTAATAAAAAATGAAAAAAATGAGCCCCTAAAATTTTTCATTTTTTCAGGGGCCCTGTGCAGTAGCACATCTCACACGAGCCCAAAGACGGCCCTGCATTTGATGAGGTAGATATCATGTGGCACACCACATCGGCACCTCTAACCCATTTTACCCCTTACCTCTATTTGTTCTTCCACTGCTAAAATTATCTTCCCCTCCACCACTATTACCAGAGAAGTAGAAGTTGGTTAATTATTCTTATTATGCTTAGAATGTACTAATAGTTTCTGGGTTTTATTAGTTGGGGGTAGCGGCAAATTGTCTAGGGAATCCAGTATGGACTTTATCCAGTTCCTATATTTTCAGTTTTCAGCAGTAAAACTTAATTCAATTTCTTTTTAACTGTCCCTAGATGCTACTGAAAGTTTGGACAGTCAATTAATTTTCGATCGAAGAGGAGCTTTGTTGTCGGTGGGATTTTTAGCAGCATCCATTTGTAATGCTGGAAGGGCAGCAACTAATTTGCTGACGGTAATATCTGATAGAAACCGTAACAACAAATTCTAGCGTAGTTAGGTTTTTACCTTATTTTGTAAATTCTTGTACAAGTATAATTAGGATATTAGTATTATAGTAGGAATATAATTTTTCATATTTAGAGATTGTATATTATATATATAGACCTTTTCATTAATGAAAATAATCAATGAATTATTTCTTTCATTGTATCAGAAATTTAGTGTAAAATTCCTTCTCCCAACTACACTTCCGCCGCCTAGCACCCTCGGAATCCGCAATTCCGACACTTTTTTTTTCTTCTAAAAATTTTCCTATCTTCCCAAATTCTCTTCCAAATCCCTAATTCTCCTCTTGTTCTTTCATTATGTCTACCTCAAAGAACACGTTTTATCCTGCCATTACCATCTCTAACATCAAGAACCACATCCCTATCGTTCTTGATATGGAAAACGTTCAATACGCGACGTGTGCAGAATTATCTAAAGTTCACGGACGCTCGCATCAAGTCCTTCACCACATCATCCCCGCGGATACATGCAAGGAGAAGGAGTACAAGTCGGAAGTAGAGAAGCAACTTGCAAAGAAGTATCAAGACCCTTCGATCGGATCGAGGAGGTGAGTACTTGAGCAAGGATTTTCTAGATTACTTAAAGCTACATGGAGTCCAATCAGAATGGACACCTCCAGGAACGCCGCAAATGAATGGTGTTGCCGAAAGGAGAAATCGAACCTTATTGGATATGGTTCGATCATGATGAGCTCTTCAGCTCTACCTACATACCTCTGGGGACATGCTATACAAACCTCTATATATGTTCTGAACAGGGTTCCTTCCAAGTCAGTAGAAAAGACACCCTATGAGATATGGTATGACAAGAAGCTAAATCTTAAACATATGAGACCCTGGGGGTGCCCTGCATATGTTAAGAAAATGCTCACTGACAAGTTGGAATCTAAAAGTGAGAAATGTTACTTCGTGGGGTATCCAAAGGAAGCTAAGGGATACTACTTCTTTCTTCCTGGAGAACATAAAGTTATTGTTTCCAGGAAAGCAATTTTCCTTGAAGAAGAATATGTCTACAAGGAACATAGTTGTACGGAGATAGAACTTGAAGAAATTCAAGAACCACAAAATAACACAGAAGTTGAACCCTTGTCGAATGACCTAAACAAGGATTCAGTGGGAGTATCTGGTGAAGATTGGGTACTTAGAGTACGCCCTTCAGCCAGTGGGAGTGTTGTGAGAGATAGTGCAGAAATGTAAAGCTCTCATACACAACCAATGAAAGATGATACAATGGTTGTACATCATTCCATTCAGGAAATACATGAAAATGACATTCCTGAAAGCACTCAAGGTGATGGATTGTCCAACACACAAAGACCTTCTCACAATCAGAATGCAACAAACACTGAAACGCAGAATACTCAACTCCGTAGGACCACTAGGACTCATCGTCCGCCAGAAAGACATAATCTCCTTGTTGAAACACACAATGAGATAGATATTCCTAATGACGATGAACCTACAACCTACATCGAAGCCATGTTAGACATTGATTCGCAAAGATGGCAAGAAGCTATGAAATCTGAGATGGACTCGATGTACATAAATCAAGTTTGGAACTTGGTTGATTTGCCAACAGGGGTTAGAACCATAGGATGCAAATGGGTCTTCAAGAAGATTGATGCATATGGCAAGGTACAGACTTATAAAACAAGATTGGTGGCTAAAGGTTATAATCAACGGCCTGGGGTCGATTATGATGAAACATTTTCACATGTTGCTAAGATTAAGTTCATTTGGATTTTGCTTGCAATAGCTGCATATTATGACTATGACATTTGGCAGATGGACGTTAAAACTGCTATCCTCAATGGTAATCTAGTTGAGGAAGTGTATATGAAACAACTTGAGGGTTTTTCACTTGAGTCCAAACCAAATGCCATATGCAAGCTACAAAAGTCCATTTATGGGCTTAAGCAAGCTTCGAGGAGTTGGAACATTTGCTTTGACAAGGCTATCAAGTCATTTGATTTCGTCAGAAGCAAAGAGGATCCATGTGTTTATAGTAAACGCAAGGATGGGAGTATTGCCTTTATTATCATATATGTAGATGACATATTAATAATGGGAGACAATAAGACTCCTGCAGTCAGTCAAAGAGTGGTTGTCCAGTACCTTCATGATGAAGGATTTAGGTGAAGCCTACATTATGGGGATTAGGATCTATAGAGATAGACCTAACAGATTGTTGGGGCTGTCACAGTCAGTCTACATAGACAAAGTGCTTAGACGTTTTTCTATGAAAAAATCCAAGAAATGCGGTCTACCTATGGGACAAGGTATCAAGTTATCTAAGAATGATAGTCCTTCTAATACTATAGAACTTGAACGCATGAAAAGGATCCCATATGCTTCGGCTATAGGATCGATCATGTATGCCATGACCTGTACTAGGCCAGATGTGGCCTTTGCCATAGCATGACTTGCAAGTTCCAGCAGAATCATGGGGAAGAATACTGGAAGGCAGTCAAGAGTATTCTTAAGTATCTTAGACGAACTAAAGATTACTTCTTAGTCTATGGCGGAGAAGAAAAGCTAGCTGCTACTGGGTACACTGATGCTAGCTTCCAGACGGATGTTGATGACTACAAAACTCAATCAGGATACACATTCATTTTCAATGGTGGAGCAGTAAGCTGGAAAAGTTTCAAGCAAGTTACAACTGTTGATTCGACAACAGAAGCTGAGTACATTGCTGGATGGGAAGCTGGTAAAGAAGCTGTCACGATATCTGAGTTCCTGAAGGAACTAGGGGTTGTTCCAAGTGCCACTTGTCCAATAACGATTTTTGTGACAACACTGGTGCGATTGTGCAAGCTAAGAAACCAAGATCAACCAACAGAAATAAATATGTACCAAGGAAATACCACATACTCAGGGAGATGGTGGATACTGAAGAGATTAGATTAGACTATGTTCTCACAAACGATAATCTAGCTGACCTATTCACTAAACCATTAAGCTTAGTCAAGCATAATAGTCATTTTGAGAATATGGGCATTAGATATGTTGGAGATTGGCTCTAGGCTAAGTGGGAGATTGAAAGTATATTTATGTCCTAGAGATAATTTGTATTAGGACAAATGTACTTTATACACATTCGTATTATTATTAATGGAGATTAATATTTTGGCATTTGCAACTATTGAATTATTATTTGATAGTTTGTAATTATTCATTAATGTGCATCCCTTGAGCTTACGTTGTCATTAATAGAGTGAGATATTCATGATAGAGCGTAACTCTTAAAATAGCCTCGACTAATGATCATTGAGAATGGGATATCGATGATATGTAATAAGTCGACATGTGGTCTGCATCACATCATTAGAGGATGTAGTATGTCTCACTTGCTACGAGTAATGACTACTCGTGATGGACACATGGATACTTTGGAAGTATTGGTATATCCTGCTAATAAACTGTTTGTTATACTTGTCTAAAGTATGATCAGCGTGTGAGAGATAGAAGTCCTTAGACTTGAGGTCAATACGCGGCTTGTCTACAAAGTAATGTACTTTGATCCCGTCCTAAGCTCAAATGCCTTAAAGGTTGAGATACAGCTTGTATTGGGTACATTACAATATGGATTAAAGGTGGCAGTTGAGCCAAGATTAGGATTCATTCCTCGAATGTATATTCGGGAGAACACTCGGATTCTCAGTGATATTAAGTTGACTAAGTCGTTGGTCAACGCAATAGACATATTTAGAATATGGTCTAGTTGTCAACTAATATAGATGAGATACAATGATTAAGCCATTTGGATAGACACTTGACAAATTATAAGCTTGATCGGGTGTGTCGTGAATGAAAAGATTTTATCTTACCACATAAAGGTTAAGTTTACTGGATTCACGTAAACGTACTTCACATATTGAGTTCGTCTTCCGGCGTCGTCTAGGAGTTCCGCGTAGACCTTAATTTGATTAATGTCGATATGAGAAGGCTTGTAGGGTCACACTATGTCGATTATCCGTTTCGATCTAAGGATGTATTGAGAGAGAAATTAAATATTCTATTTGGAATCGAGATATTTAAATAAATAATTATTATTTTAATTAAGTAAAAATTGGATTTTGGATTTAATTAAAAATGCATGAAAAATAATCGAGACAGTGCAGGAGCACGTCAAGCGCCGCGTCGCCCACACCCTAGGGCCGCGGCGCAGTGCAGGAGCACGTCGAGCGCCGCGGCGCCCATACCCTAGGGCCGCAGCGCCTCTGCCTCGAATTTTGGGCCAGGCCTTAGGTCAAACTCTAATTCGGTTTTGACCTATTTTTCAACTATAAATAGAGGCATTCACCTCATTATTCATACACCAATTTTCAAAATATCATTCTAAGCCTTAGAGACTTAGAATCAAATACTCTCTCAAACCTCTGCCGGATTTCCTAGCTTTCCGAAAGAGAAATACATTGAAACTTGGAGCTTGCAGTCGGAAGGGCAACCGCGTGTGCACCTTATAGTAGACAAAGATTCCAGATACTATAACTTGTAAGTTTATGTTTTATGTTACAAGTTTAATTATTGTATAACCATACCAGAAATGTTGTTAGGATAAGTAAGAAACAAAATTTTAAACTTCCGTTGTGCCTTACTTATGTATTTTGAACCCAACAAAACCCCTACAGTAGGCCCTTTTTTATAACGTGTTGGATAGAATATTGAGTTCTTGAGGACGATGCATGGGGAAACTGATTCAAACAAAGAATCTGAAATCAGAGCAGTAAGTGATGCTGTTCTTTTTAATCATTGTAGACGGGGGCGAATTTACATGCTAATTTTGGAGCACGTGAATCCATGGTCTTTCGGTAAAATTAGGTATTTTATGTATATATTTCTTAAAATTGATATAATATTAACTGTTGAAAGCCATGTTACAAGAAGGCTAAATGGTGCACTTGGTTGAATGTTGAATTGTTTACTTAGAGGCCTAGGGATCAAATCCCAAGTAAGATACTTTTTCCTTCTTTTTTTTAGTAGTGCACTCATGCTCTATAAATTTTAGATTCTCCTGTGATTGTAGGTGATGTGATGATTGAAATTGCTAGTTTTATTTTTATAATGAAGTAAGCATTATCACTAGTGGCATCAAGAAGATGCAAATAGTGCAGATATTACAAAAGATCGTAAGTACAAAAGATATTTTGTAACTCCATACAATGAGGCCTAAGTTAGGGCTATGGAGTCAACAAAAACCAAAAGGGTATAAGGAGAGTTTTACAGGGGATAAGTCACTCCCAACTATATAAACTTAAAGAGACATTTAGCTTTCCGGGAATGTTTGGAGTTGATGTTCCATTAAAACATCTTTTGTTTCCATCTTTCCAAACATTGAATTGCTAGTCTAGAATAGGAGTGACCAGTGAGCCGGGTTCGGGGCGGGTCCTCGGCGGGACCGACGGGTCGGGACTAGCGAGACAGGCCGATGTCCCGTCCCCATCCCGTCGGAAAAGGGGACCGGTCTTGGCAGGGCGGGGTCGTGATTTTCATTTTTTGGCACTTAATTTTTAAAAAATAAATATATAAATACTTCTATAATTGAACAAGATATTGTAATAAAAACATCCCAAGACTGTTTTTGTGCCTCTTATATTATTTAATAGAAATATGATTTTTTTGTAATACAATTTCAAAATTGCAACTTTGTGGTGTTGAAAGATGCAAATCACATAGTAAAATTGCAATTAAAAAAATTACATATTTATAACACATTTTCTAATTTCTTCACAATGTCTTGTGGTTCTTCGGTTGGAATTGAAATTTATTGGTCAAATTGGTCGACGTCGCTTCCAGTTCTGTCGGACAAGATTTTGTTGTAGTTCAAATCGTCTTCTTCGTTGATCTCTAGTTGACCGCACCTTCTACGCTTCGCTCGTATCCAATCTCTGAACAAAACTGCAATCTCCAAGCTATCTCTCTCTAATGAGTGTCTGTGCTCTCCTATTTGAAATCTTCCGGCAGAAAAGGCGCTTTCAGACGCTGTTGATGACGCTTGAATGTTCAACACATCTTGGACCATCTTTGCTAGTGTCGAAAATGTTTTCTCATTTTTCCTCCAGTATTTAAGCAAGTCTTCACGCCCTTCTTCATTAAGAACTGCTTGGTACGGTACAACACCCTACAAAATAAAAACATCAAACTCGCTGACTTGATTAGCAGTGTAACCACTAAACATTCTATTTTTAAGGCTTTCAATACTAGCCGCAGAAATAACATGTCTTTTATAAGGTTGTATTGAAGAAGAAGAAGATGGTATAGAAGCCGGTTGGTTGCTAGCACTTTCTTGTTGGTAATGCGTATATACTTTTTTGCATTCATCATGTATGCTAAAAAAAACTTCTTCTTTAGTTGGTTCCTTAGGTGGTTGTTCATTTGGATTTTTTAGAGTTGAAGGTGGAAGTACTGCTATACAATCATAAATAGTTTCATTAAGTGCTTTACAACTGTCTATTTTTGTAGTCGGATTTAATACAACACCAATAATATAAATAGTGGGAATAGAAAAAAAAATTTAATTTGATAAACATTTTTAATAGGTGTCTTATAAGATGGTTTTTCCATATATTCATTAAGTAACAAAAATATTAGAGTTATATAAAATAACATAGTTGAAATAGTAGGATAATATATACCAGAAAATTCTTTAGTTGCTTGAAAACATTTCTCTAAAAATTCAATAAGTTCTGAAATTTTCCCCCAATAATTATCTATAAGCATATAAGTTGGATTTCGATTATGCGCGTTAAAATAAAGTTATAGGTCTTCTATAATCGTAAGCAACAAATAATTGTTCATATAGAGAATTTCACTTAGTCGCTACTTCTTTCGGAATTTTTCTAAAAGGTAATCAACAATCGTGACAAGTTTTTTTATATTCTTTTTTTCTTTGTATTCTATTACTTCTAAAAATAAAGTTTATAGCAAATTGTACTTTATTAAGAATGTCTTCAAAAAGTGATAGACCATCATTTACAACTAAGTTATAAATATAACACACACATTTTATATGGAAATGATTAGGAAAAGATGGAGTTAATAGATCTTTTAAAAGTCTCACAGCATAATTATTAGAAGAAGCATTATCTAACGTAACATTCTTTAATTTGTCAGTTATACCATAATAATCGCAAACTTGATGAATATTTTCTGCAATAAAATTTTCAGTGTGCCTATCATCAATATATCTATACGCTAAAATACGTTTTTGCATAAACCAATTATAATCTATCCAATGACATGTTACGGTTAAATACTACGACCTATATCAAAAGTGATACTTACTTTCCCAGGAAAATGATATAATGAATAACGTAAATATTGTTGATATTCATTTGCAAATTTAAAAACGTCTCTCCTAACAGTTGATCTAGGAAAACCGTTAAAAGAAGGATTATACATTTCTCTAATGTAATGAATAAAACCATGAGAGTAAGGAAATGAAAAGGGCAAACCCTCCATCGCAACTAATTTTGCTATTGCTTCCCTATCTCTATGTTTATCGTATTTAGGACCTACAATTCTCCCCGTCATCGAGTTAATTTGACCATGTACTTGGTCCGGGACACTATGTGAACCTTGTCCCAACTGAGAGCGTATTGGCGCACCCGACTTTGTAGCCTCGTATTCATCCCACCTAGCTTTGTGAAAGCCTTGTACATGTCTCAATAAACCTCCCGTCCCATCCTGACCTTTTCTCATTTTAAATTTATAAACATTTTTACAAATTTTATATCTAACTACTTGATTCTCTTGGTCCCTATTAAAAAAAATCATGCAACTGATTTTAATTCTAGTTGTGTGGGGCCTCGTCTCATACTAGAGGGAATAAAAGCCGTTCTAGTTTCAGTTTGAGGCTGAGACTCAGTCTGAGGTTGAGGTTGTTCATGTGCACTAGTGGATGTGTCATTTAGATTATCTTCTAAATTAAAATCTGGTTCAGTTGCAGAATATATCTCATCATCTAATGGTATATCATTAAAAAAATCAGTTTCATCTATATGAGTGTAATCAATCAAATCATCCTGTCTAGGAATAAGATGACTAGAAGAAGTATAAATTGGCCGTTGTGCAACGGTCATTTTTGCAAAGGAGGGGTCAGGGTCGGGGTAGGGGCGGGGAGTATCTGGGGCGGGACGAGCCCAGGTCCCGTCCTGATTTCGAATCAGACACTATTTTTTTTAGGGGGAATTGTGGCGGGACTGGGGTCGGGTGGGGACCGGCCCGACTGGCCAGCCTTAGTCTAGAAACAGAAAAAGAAAAAGGGCATGGGGTTGGGCAGGGTCGGATCTATGTTTGTTACATGATCAGAGGTTGACTAACATGCTATTTTCTCGTGGCATCACCTCTGGGAATTTGTACACCTTTTTGTCACTTACTTTCTTATTTGAACACATGCTAAAAATAGTGATGTTACACTTATTGGACTAACACAGAGTTCGCCTGACATGACCAGAGGAGCATTTAGGACTCAATGTAAGGCTTGTTGCTCGTTATTTTTTTTTATATCCAGCTTTTCGGCTTACGCCAGACTATTTCTAGAGATAGTAGTTTCTGTCCTCAGCACTACTACCAGTAAATCGCGGGATGTGCCTGAATGATCAGGATTTGAGAACAGAACAACTGATATTTTCTTTGTTACGCATGCTGTTTTGTTTTCCTCTTCCTCTACCTTGGATATTTTGTCATTTTTATTTCCTTTTAGTTTTTTCTTTTAAGTACCTAATACTGTTGTTTATATCGTTTAGTAATCTTAATCTTGCAGGTTCGAGTACAATGCAACTTCTGAACTCGTTAAAGAAGTTCAATTTGAGCAAGTTGAAGGTTAGTGGTGTTTTTTCTCATGACATTTTCTGTTTACTATCTTTTTGTGCAGATAGTGATTAGGTTTAATTTTGTTGGAACTTGTATGGAATTAAGAATAAATAAAGTGATCAACGGACAGAAAATTCGAATCAAAGGTTGCAACTTTTCAGAACAATTACAACCTTTGGTATGAATGGCTGTAACTGTTCATATGCTACTCTATTTAAAGAATGTTGATCACTTGGTTGGAAGAATATATACAACAAGACAGAACAAACTACAATCAATCAGTTTTTCACAATTAATGATTTAAGATTGTGGCTTCTACTTCTTCTTCAAAACAAGTTTCTGAAGAACACATATAGTAAATTCGCCAGAATTGAAGTTCTTGTGCTAGAACTCTCACTTAGTTGTATCCTCTAGACAGACGTCCGTAAAACTGCAGCACAAGTGGGGGCGAATTTTTGTCTTAGGACACTGCATCAAGCAGGCCACTATCGACACCAAGTTAGTATGTGTTTTCAATTTGCTGAATTCATTGTTGTTGATTTCAAGTTATTTTGACTTATTATTATATTATTGTGCTCAATTCATTTCATCATTGGTGATACTAGATTGACACTAACAAATTTCACTTTATCTAAATTCTCTTATGCTGAGCGGGCTTTTTTCTTCTCCTTCAATTTCAACGGCTGTCAAAACAAGAATCTAGTGGAAATGATCTAATCCTTAGCGTGTAATGGTCTAAGAACATCAACTGCTCACTACCAAGCCTGCAAATGTGTGTCTTGCTATTTTTTTCCCCATCATATGCATTTATAGCTTATTGCCTTGTGGTAAATCTGTAGATGTGTTCTCCTTTCTTCTTATTTTTTATACTTTCTCTGATTGTGTTTTGTAATATTGTAAATTTTCCAATTTATAAGATGAGATTGTTTGGTGGCTGATAGTTGAAAGGCACAAGTTGTACAGAGGTTTCTGCACCTAAGGGTGGATCAACTTAAAGTCTTAAACCGTATAAAACATGAAGAAGAAAACGACATTGTGGATTTCATATATTACAGTAACATGATAGACCAGTTATAGTAAATAATGCAGGCAAGTTGATATTGTAAAAGAAAAAAAAAATTGTAGTGCTGTGGACATAGAACCCTTTCTTTACGGCACAGCAATGACTAATATGCAAATGTAATGCATTATACAGTTTATAATTATGAAGTCTGCGCCTACCATGTGCAAATTGATACCGTCACAAGTTGTGCCTGGTTGGCTTGTATTCTCAAAATTATTTTCTGATTATTTAAACAGCAGTAAGTGATTATCGACACTTTGTTATTTGTACTAAAAAAAATAGTATTATTGTATAATAGCTAGATTCTTATTGATGAATTGACATTTAGCTCCAATAATCCAAACCAAATTTAGCATCACTGTTCATTTTGGTCAGTGAACTAATATCTGGCAGAAGCTCGAGAAAGGGTATCACCGTAGGCATAAATCGGGGTAAAGTGTATCCGAAAGGTTAAACAATAGAAACACTGAGTCGAAAGATGACTCTCTGTCTTTAAGACAAAATTGTCCCGTATAAATGCTTTTACGGTGTTGGACAATAGTCTCCAAGATAAAACAACAACTAATCAACTGTACAAAGCAAATACAGTTGATTCTAGCGAAGAAAATAAATAAGAACAGATTTGCTTCTTTGAGTTTCTGATTCTCTGTATGTTCTGATCAGAAGAGAAGATGTTGGGTTGTGTGTTCTGTGTATTTCTAATTTTTCGATTTGAACAGAAACATTCAATTTATAAGAGTAGAAAGGGAAGCAAACAGTCATGTCTGTTGGCGTTCTGTTCTCTTGAATAGTCATGACTGTTGGTGTCTTCAAGAACCATTAAACTTCAGGGATCAAAATGTAAATAATTAACATTTCAGGGACCAAAAAGAAAGTTCCGGAAGAGATTAGTGACCCACGACCCGACCGGACGGGCGGCGGCGCGCGTGTGGGGCTTAGCCCCGAACCCAAGCTCACATAGGTCCTCTCCCTTCTAAACACATGGGTTACCCCTAGAGGTCCCACACCCTTACTCAAACTTAGAGTTTATGTTTATATATTGCATAAACTCTCCATCTTTTACCAATGAGGGAGATTTGTCAGTTTTGGCCAAAGACCCTCAATCTTTTTATTTCTCAAACACCTTACTTTGTGTGCCAATATCACTATCATTTCTTAACGAAATTTGACGATACTTGACACTAACATTATCTACTCACTTAGTAGATTAGGCATGTGTGAAGAAATGATGTTTCTGACATGCGGGGCCCACATGTTTAAGTCATTAAAGACGGGATAAACTCAATCCCACATTTAGTAAATTTCCAACAATCCCCTCTTGAAAGAGATTTGGTGCGCACAGGGTGCCAAAGTTCAGCAATCTTTCAGCGGAAAGATATTACATCAGGAAATGTAGTTTTCGGCTTTGAACCTTCCTTAGTCGATTACCATCGGATTTACTTACTGCGCGGTGAACGCGATGTCTTGAACCGTCAGTGTTTAGTATAAACCAAGACAATGATATCAACATAATAACTCTCCTTATTCATTTCTTCTTATTGTTTTGTCCGTTGTGGCCATGGACAACACTTAGATTCTTAAGTGCGTACATTTGAAGCAGCCTGTCTTCGCACTTAAATAGGTGATCTCCTAGAAGGTATATTGCTCTACCCCACTCGCAAGTGTAAGTAATCATTAAAAGTTTCAGGAACTTATCTTTTACCTATTATGCAGGTAGCACTTAATGTCTATCGCGGGAATGGCTTTGGAGTTATCATTCTTTAAATAATGATAATCCGAAGTGCTCTTACTTCAAGTGAAGCGCTAAACTGAACCTCTATAGTTTAGTTTTCCCATTGAACCAAATTTCTGGGATCTCCAGTCAGTAAGGTTGGGTTACCACCATAAATATTATTATTGTTTGGGTTTTAAGCCCATTCCCCTAGACAGACAGAATATTTGATCTTTAGGTAGGCCTTTAGTTAATGGATTCACTAAGTTATCCTTTGATTTGACGTAATAAATGGAAATGACACCCGTAGTGATCAATTGCCTAACAGTCTTATGCCTCCGACGAATATGTCTAGACTTGCCGTTGTACATATTACTTTGTGCCCTTCCTAAAGCTGATTGGCTGTCACAATGAATCATCACCGAAGGTACGGGTTTATCCCAACAAGGGATATCCTCTAAGAAGTCGTGAAGCCATTCTGCTTCTTCTCCTACTTTTTCCAAAGCGATAAACTCCCATTCTATCGTGGATCAGGCGATGCATGTTTGATTAGAGGATTTCCAAGACACAGCCCCACCACCAATTGTAAAAACATACCCACTGGTGGATTTGGTGTTCTTTATGTCCGATATCCAGTTTGCATCACTGTATCCTTCCAGTACAGCTGGATATCTTGAATAGTGTAATTTGTAAGTCAGCGAATATTTCAGATATCGTAGTATTCGATTTAACGCCTTTCAGTGATCATTTCCAGGATTACGAGTGAACCTAGCCAACTTATTGTCTGGATAAGCGATGTCGAGTCGGGTGCAGTTTGTAATGTACATTAAACTGCCAATGATCTGTGTATATCTCTCCTGAGATACGGATGCACCACGATTTTGATCAATTCTATGATTCATATCCATTTGTGACTTCATAGGGGAACTATCAAATACATCAAATTTCCTCAAAACATCTTCAATATAATGAGATTGAGATAAGACCAGTCTGTCGGGTGTCTTAGAAATCTTAATTCCTAATATTACATCTGCAATACCCATATCTTTCATGTCGAAACATTATTTCAACATATTCTTGGTATACAGGATCAAGTTAAGACTACTTCCGGTGTTGAGCATGTCATCTACGTAAAGACATATCATGACAAATGAATCAGAGTTCCTTTTGATATAGATACATTTATCACATTCATTTATGGAGAAACCTTTTGATAATAAAATATTATCAAACTTTTTATGCCATTGTTTCGGGGCTTGTTTGAGTCCGTATAGAGACTTAACAAGTCGACATACTTTCTTTTCTTGACCTGGAATCACATACCCTTTGGGTTGTTCTATGTATATTTCCTCTTCTAATTCTCCGTTTAGGAAGACTGTCTTAACATCCATTTGATGTATCTCAAGGTCACGCAAATCTGCAATGGCTATGAATATCCTTATGGATGTTAATCTAGACACATGGGAGTATGTGTCGAAGTAATCGAGGCCTTCCTTTTGTCTGTAGCCTTTGACTACTAATCTGGCCTTATACTTGTCAATAGTTTCATCTGCTTTGTACTTTCTTTTGAGTATCCACTTACAACCCAAATGTTTGCTTTCCGGAGGAAAATCAACTATTTCCCAAGTATGGTTCTGCACAATTGAATCTATTTCTCTTTCTATAGCTTCTTTCCAAAGCGGTGCTTCTGGAGTTGACAATGCTTCTTTAATTGTCCTCGGTTCATTTTCAACCATATAGGTTAGAAAGTCCGGACCAAAGGTTTTGTCCTTTTTGGCCCTTTTGCTCCGTCTTGGTTCAACCTCTAGAACCCCTAAATTTTGTAGGTCTGGAACATTAAGTTCCGGATAGTTAGCAACTTCTGAGTCCTGTAGATCTGGAATGTCTAGTTTCGGATAATCAGAAACTCCCGGGTCTTGTTGACTTTGTTCATAACTTCGTTTGCGCGAAGTTATTTCTTTTTCTTTTCTAGGAAAGATCTGTTCAAAGAATTCAGCATTTCTTGATTCCATGATCATACCCTCGTGGATATCAGGTATCTACGACTTATACACTAAGAAGCGATATGCTCTACTATTATTTTCATATCCGATGAATATGCAATCTACAGTCTTAAGTCCAATTTTGACCTGTTTTGGTTTAGGTACTTCGACCTTTGTCAAACAGCCCCACCCTTTTAAATATTTGTAAGTGGGTTTCTTTCCTTTCCATGATTCATATAGAGTTTTATCCTTACCCTTGTGCGGAACTCTATTGAGAATTGTATTAGCGGTAAGAATCGTTTCGGCCCACATATTTTGGGCTAAATCGGAATTGATAAGTAAAACATTCATCGTTTCCTTTAACATGCGATTTTTGCGCTCGGAAATACCGTTAGACTGATGAACAATGCCATATTGAGCACATTATTCTTCAAACGGTGCTACATATTCTCCCCCTCTATCACTACAACTTGCCTTAATGGGTAGGTTTAGTTGATTTTCAACTTCTGCTTTATAACGTTTAAATGCTTCAAACGCTTCATCTTTACTTTTCAACAAGTAAACATAACAATACCTTGTACTATCATCAATGAAAGTCACAAAGTACTTGTTCCCCCCTCTAGTTTGCACAAACTTTAAATCACATATGTCGGTGTGAATAAGTTCTAGAGGCGCGGTGTTTCTTTCGACATAATGGAAAGATGATTTGGTTAATTTTGTCTCTATGCACACCTCACATTTATGTTGAGGGTTTATGTCGAAGGAAGGCAACAATTCCAACTTTACTAACTTTTGAATGAATTTGTAATTAATGTGTCCTAATCTATGATGCCATAAATTAGAAGACTCAAACAAGTAGGTAGAAGGCTTTGTTTCATTAGATGAACGGATTATATACATAGCATTCATTTTGAAGAGGCAGTCACACGCGAATCCTCTTCCTACAAATATACCATTCTTAGTTATTACAACTTTGTTGGACTAAAAAACTAGTCTAAAACCAGCCTGGACCAACAATGGCCCTGAAACCAAGTTCTTGCAGATGTCAGGGACGTGCATCACTTCCTTCAGAGTAAGCTCTTTACCTGAAGTCATTTTGAGGACAACCTTTCCAACCCCTTGCACTTTAGAGGTAGCGCCATTGCCCATGAACAACTTCTTGCGCGTGACTGGGGCGTAAGAGGAGAATGCATTTTTGTCAAAACAGATTTTTGACGGGTTTCACCCGTGTCTATCCACCATTTCCTTGGGTTCTCCACCAAATTTGCCTCCAGCACCACTACCGCAAAATCCACAATCTTGTCGTCAAGATCCTGAGGATTACTCTCGTCTTGTACAACGTTAGCCGCTACGTTGCATTTGTTCTTGGCCTTCAGGTCATTTGTGACCTGGGTATTTTGGCACACTTCAGTCATTGTGTTAGACTGAGTGTCCATTGCATCCCCACTCTGAGGAGGATATTCTGTCTGAGATTGTGACAGGCTCAACGCAGTAAGATAGAATAACATTTTTAGTCTCATCCTCTTGTTGTAATTGAAATCCAGAACCTTACCTTGACGTTTGTTTTGGAAACTATCAGGAGCATGGACAACAACATTTCCTTGAGCAACGCTAGAGACAACAACATTTCATTGAGCAGTGGCAGAGACAACAACATTTTCTTGAATAGCAGCAGTGCCTTGAATAGCAGCAGCAGAACTAGAACCAAAACTGTTGACAGTAATAGAACCAGAACTACCAATGTAATTGTTAACAGAACTGTCAACAGAATAGTTGGCAGAAACAGAGCCAAACCCAGAGTTAGAACCATAACCGGAAACACAACTGTTGACATACATCTTTCAAACAGTTAGAAAATAGCAAAATTTTGTCTTAAGATTATAGGTATAAATTGGGGTAAAGTGTATCCGAAAGGTTAAACAAAATAAATGTTGAGTCGAGAGATGACTCTCTATCTGTAAGACAAAATTGCCCCGTATAAATGCTTTTACGATATTGTGCAATAGTCTCCCAAGATAAAACAACAACTAATCAACTGCACATTCTTTGACATTTATGAGAACCTATTATTCAAACTTCATATTCTTTGATATATATGACACACAAACTTCATATTCTTTGACATATATGAGAACCTATTATTCACCCATTTTTCTTTTACAAAGCATATTTTCTCATTTTTATCATGGAGATTAGATCATATGGTTTTAAGAGAGTTTTCGTACCCAATTCCTGCATGTGAATGTTTACTAAAGTTGAGTATCTCATTCAATTTCGAAGTCCCCGTGTTGAGCTTACGGAAGGTTGCTTTGGCTAAATCCAATTTGTCATGGATCTTACCAAATTCAATATCCTTTTTGGTAAGTGCAACCTCAAGTCAGGTTATCGTGCCTTTTAATACTAAATTCTCATGAGTTTAAGATTTTATCTTTTTGTCAAGTTGCTTGGATTCTAATATTAAGACTTTGCAAATACTTTGTAATTCATTAATCATATTATCTTTCATTCAACTTGATCCATACAATCAGCCTCACTAACAAAAATAGAACCACTTTAGCAATTAACATCAGAATAGTTAAAGAATTCATACCTTTCGAATGTCGTTGAGGATGTTGATGTCGTTGCTGATGTTAGAGCAAATGTCGTGGCATCTGAGACAACATTGTATACGACATCTTCATTATCCAATAGAGACTGTTCAAAAACAGTAGACAACATTGCTTGTGTTTCAATTTCACGATCTCCTTCCTCTTCTCCTTCATCATTACTAAGAGAAACCCATAGGTTCTTACCAAATTTTCTAAGAGTGTTTGCAAATTCGTTAGCATAGTGACCCCAACCCGAGCAAGCATGACACTGCATGGACTCAAGTTGTTTGGGATCAAATTTGGTACGATCTGAGTTGGTTCTTCTTAGTTGATTTCCTTTTTGTACATTTGGAAGGAATCTAGTGGGCTTTTGATTGAAGACTTGGTTTTGGTGCTCTTTAGATTTAGATTGTTTTCTCTCAAGATTCTCATTCTCTTCTTTGATTTGACTCTCAGAGGATTGAACTTGAAGTGCCACATTCTTGCTTTTATACAATTCCTTTTGATTCTCAATGCTCATCTCATAAGTTTTGAGAATGTTCATCAAGGTATGAAGGTCCATTGTGGCAAGATTGTGAACTTCTTCAATAGCACAAATCTTTAAATTGAACTTTTCAGGAAGAGAACAGAGAGCTTTTTCAACAAGTTGAGTGTTGTTTAATGGTTCACCAAGCACTTGACATTCATTTGAGATGTCAATCAACTTTTCAAAATAAGATTTAATATCATCTGCTTCTTCCATCTTTAAACGTTCATATTTACTCATGAGCATGTGTAGCTTTGTTCGACGAATATTTGAGCTACCTTCACAATGAATTTGAAAAGTATCTCATGCATCCTTAGCCATGGGGTAGTTTTGAATGATTTTGAACATATACATATCAACCCATCAAAAAATTGCATTTAAGATTTTTTCGTTAAAGCTAGCATTATTGGTTTCTTCTTTAGTCCATTCGAATTCAGGTTTAACAAGAATGTCACCTTCCTCATCCGGTGGCAACATTGGAACAACATACTCATTGGTTATAGATCTCCATGTCCTAACATCAATTGATTTGATATGAGAACGTAGATGAATCTTTCAATAGGCATAATTTGATCCATCTAAAATAGGAAGCCTACCAAAAGTTGAATTTGTCGGATCCATATTTTATGACAACGGGATCAAACACTTATTGTGTTAAGTGTCGGCTCTGATACCACTTGAAGGGGGCTATGGAACAATAAAAACAAAATTAAATACACTTGAATGCCAATTTTGTTTTCGAATATCGGAAATTATGTCGTCCGACACCAGTAACAACAATTTAGAAAAACGTTGAACAGTAAATGCAGCGGAAATTTAAAGAACACAAAAGTTTTAATTTTCATAAGTTATATATAGTCAATGACCAAATGTATTATATATATATATATATATTATATTCAAATATACAAATTTATTTCTTTACAAATTTACAAGATAAAATGGAAAGTAATTAAAAGTTGAAGTCGCAGATGACTTCTGGCTGAAAAATCTAACTAAGTAGGCATAGACAACCTCTCATTACAATCGCTCCATACAAAACTAATCTAGAATCTAAACAGCAATTGTAATGTTGGACAAAATGTTATCAACACACTCAGACAACACTGGTGATCCAGGTTTATGAGATGAAATCCTGAGAACTTTCTTGGTATTTTTACTTTCTGGTTATGGATATGATACTCTGTAGTAGCCTCTCTATTTATAGTAGAAGGTCTTTCTTGAAAAGCTCACCGATCAGTGGTGGAAGTTGAGGGAAATGTGGACTGCTGGTGGGATTGGTTGGAGAAGATCATGGAGTAATAATCTCAACAGCTTTGGTTTGATCCTCACGACAAGCAACAACTTTTGACTTAGTCCTCACTCATTTTTTACCAGCTCCTTTTTACCTTGCCAAGTCGTTTTTACCTCATAGTAATATTTACACAAATATTACTGCATCGCATGAAGTAAGACAAAGTCTGTTAAAAAATATTGGTCCGAATGTTGTGCAATATTTGTCCCAACATACCTACACATTCATATCAACACTTTATGAGATATGTTGGGTCAATCGTCACAACACCAAACCCAACATTAACAATCTCCCCCGTTTTGCCTTTCTTCACAAAACTCATTAAAATGTAAAGTTGACTTAGGATGTTGTCACAAGTGTTGTCCGACATCTGTGATCAATAATTTCAAGGTCATGTTCCTTCTTAACCTGTGATGGAATACAAGCAAACATGTGTATACCGATTCATAGGATTAGAAAAGAAAAAAAATATGAGCACACATATCACATATCATCCAATATATACAAACCACAAATAGAAATATTCATTGTCAACAAATATCAACATCAATCCACTAAAGATCCTCATATAGCATCGACAGCAGCAACAACTCCCTCTTTGCTCATCATACAGCAACAGCTTCCAACAACTTTCTACTCCTGCATAACAGCTTCAACTTCCTCTGCACAGCAACATTTAGCTTCCCCCATGTTGCTTTCTACACATGTATAACAGTTTCAACTTCCCCTTCACAACAACCTTTAGCTTCATCCCCCTGCATCAGCATCATCTCCCCCTTTTTGTGAAGAAAGTAGCATTATGAAATGGTCTATAGCTTTTATCAGGACATTTCTTGTAGCATCAACCTCAGAAATCTGTTGGTTGATTTTTCCAATTTGATCCACAAGCCATTCTGTAGACAGTGTAGACTGTCCTGGACCAGTGTTGCCCAGAATATTGGTGACATTTCTGGCAACATTTTCACTTTTAGCTTCCTTCTTCCATGGCAACTCGATGACTCTGTCCTTGCTCTTTAAAATTGCTTTGTTTACAGTGTAAAGCTCAAGAGCCTTCCCTAAAGTGTCTTCTCTCATAGATTCAAAGCTTTGGGTGGTTAATACTTTGTAGATCAGAGAGGGAAAGGGAAGGATTGAAGTTGATTTTTCTCAGCCAAGTTGGCAATTTGATGAAATATCATTTTTTTCAAATCAATTTTCAAACCTTTCCCAACTTTATACAACATGGTGACTTGTTTAGATGTCACAATTGACTCATTCATTGAAGGAAGCTAATAAATAGAAATTTTGTGGAGGGTGGAAAATAGGGCTGTTAGTTTGGACGCTGGACATCTAGGGATCTACTACTTCATCATACCTCCAGTGAGATATTCAATCACTTCATCCCTATTGTCTATGACATGTTATGTTTCTCTATCATTATCTCCAGTATCTCATACATTGATTTATAATAGAAGGCGTAAACAGATAGACATTGTTGTAGAGATATACCTTCCCAAATTTCTTTGATGAGGTCTTCTCTATAACAGGGATCAGATCAATGTAAAACAACTTTACTACATTATTAACATACGATCCTTTTTCATTGACAAATCCTAGGAGTTGTATGTCCTTTAAGAATTCTACCAGTCCATGTTCAGTACAAGAGGCAATCTCAATTACTTTCTCAGGCCTGATTACTCTATTCTTGTAACAGTCCCATATATCATAGTTAGTTTTAGAATAGAATTTATCTGAGTAAGCAGATACCTCAAAGTCTGAATCGGTGGATTCAGTACTGCTGGAGGATATTGTTGTATATGTCTCTGCAGATGTTGGCTGAAATGTAGCCTGAGATGTTGTGGCATCAGTGGCAACATTTGGAGCAACACTCGACTTTGCAGATTTGGGAACATCCTTTGGAAATAATTATTTTAAAGGAGTGTCGTCTGGGATTTCCCTTTCTTGAGGCACATTTGGCTGCACTGAAGCAAATGGTTCTTCTTCACTCTCATCTGTTGAAAGCATATAGTCTGTATCTTCACTTGCACTGCTCGAGTAAGAGGATATAGATGTTTCATAACTAGACCTTTTGTTACTCAGTCCTTCTTGGATTGTTTTCTCAAAACTACTCGATCGACGAGTAGAAAAGGTAGAGGACCTTGGCCTTTTACCCAAAGATAAAAAATCAACATTTTCATCAACATCTATAGGGTTATTATCATCTCCAGGATAGCTAATAACTAAAGGTTCATCAAAACCTTTAAACATTATTATTGTACATGGGTTTTCTAGGAGATTGGAGGAAGATGATGGTTGTTCTGTTTGCTGGGGATCATTGTGCTCGAAAGCCTCCGTATTCATTGGAGAGCTTGTTCTCATTGAAGTGTTGGAGTGGATGTTGGATGACATTTGTTCTGACATTGGTGATATTTTCATTGGTGAAAATTTGGGAGAGGGTTTTGAAAAGTTGGGGTTTCTGATAGAGATTGGAGTTTGGTTTGGTGATTCCATCGGTTAAGTAGGTAGATGTATACCCGATGTGATTTTCCCTTTTTTATGGAAAAATCAGAAATGATAAAATAATAGCAAATGAGAGGAATATTTATATACATGGCAAACCTTTTCTTAGCAACAAAAAATCCCTTATTTTTAGGTGTTTCAATTTTACACAATAACTTACACCTAAAATAAACATCACGGTAGTAATAAGATTTAATCTTATCATTTTAAATTCTGAAATTCCATTAAACAAGGCATATAATAGAGAGTAAAATCTGATATTTCAAAAATCAGTTAAGAACAACATCCCAACACATATAACATTCTGAAAATGTCAACAACAATGTTAGCAACATTTTGGATGACACAAGTCTTTTGATCCCACGAGAATTTTCAGAGTTGACAACAAATCAAGACACGTTTTATATGCACTTTATGAGTTTGACCACTAGACCAATGTAACATTTTCCTATCGTGTTCTTGGTCTAATCATATAACACATATAAAAGATTTTTCGTGTCAAAAATAAGAATACTTTTATGGTATTCTCAAATCTCCTTTGATGCACTCGATACTCCTGTAGAATAGGAACGGTACCTTTTCACGGACTGCCTATTTTTCACAGTTGCCAAATATTTGTAAAGGTTTTGCCTTATTTTGACACTCCCTTTTATGATATATATATATATATATATATATATATATATCATCGCAGATAATGGTATCACTTTGATAACATATTCTTATTGAAGGATCATGCTTGTGTGATCAAAAGTTATGCACCATACATCAACAATCATCAGTTAGTGATACAACATAGGTAAATATCACCCGAAATGTTAGACAAAATTTCAGCCGACATTCACCAAAAATGTCTTTTTAGAGATTACAAAGATCAGGAGATTTCTTCAAGCTAGAAAATCTCTCATGGTCCAAAGCTTTTGTAAAAATATCAGCTAGTTGATGAAGAGTGTCAACATGTTCAATTTGAACTAGCTATTTTTTCAATTAAATCTCTTAAAAAATGATGTCTAATATCAATGTGTTTTGTACGTGAGTGTTGAACTGGATTTTTGGAAATATTTATATTTATAGCACTCGAATTATCACAGTACAAACTCAAAATGTTGTTAGTAAATCCATAGTCGCCTAACATGTGTCGTAGTCATATTAATTGAGAGCAATAACTTCCAGCTGCTACATATTCAGATTCAGCAGTTGAAAGTGAGACACATTTTTATTTACGACTATACCATGAAACAAGGTTATTGTCAAGATAAAAACATCATCCACTTGTACTTTTTCTATCATCCACATCTTCAGCCCAATCCGAGTCACTAAATCCTATTAATTTAGGATTAGTGTCTTTGGAATACCAGATTCCCAACTCACATGTGCCAGCAACATATCGAATAATACGTTTCACGACATTTAATGTAGATACAAAACAAGAAAGACTAACCTCTTGGTATATGGTTGACATAAACACATACCTTACCATTTCTCTATAGTTGAGTGGTTCTTCGCCTCTCGTTCCAATTCCTTCAAAAACTCCCCCTATCACTTGGCCCGTTGAATTATTCTTCCTAATCCTTTATGAGGGGTCCCTACGAACTTGATCTAACAATTCAGCACTTGACTCCTCATCTGTGGCCTCTGTGGTCTTTATTGTTGTTTCGGATGTTGCTTCAGGTGTGGCAACATTTGAAACATCCGATTCTTCTACAATCTGTGGACTTTCCATTGTATTTATAATGTTATTTTCAATAGTTTTTCCTGAAACATCAGCAGGATCATCAAAGATAATATTTAGAGACTCTTATACAGTTCTAAATCTCAGATTGTATACTCGATAAGCATGACTATTTTTTGAATATCCAACAAAATTCTTTTATCACTCTTAGAGTCAAATTTTGCCAAATGATCTCTGTCATTTAACATATAACAAATACATCCAAAAACATGAAAGTAACGCAAGTTTGGTTTCTTTCCATTTATAACCTCATATGGTGTCATCTTTGTTCATGGCCTTAAATAAACTCTATTAGCGATGTGATTAGAAGTATTCAAGGCGTCTGCCCATAAACATTTTGACAAATGTTTAGAATTAAGTATCACTCTAGCCATTTCTTGCAATATCCTATTCTTCCGTTCTGTAACCCTATTATGTTGAGGAGTTTTGGAGGCAGAAAGATCATGTAAAATTCCCTTTTTCTCACAAAAATTTGTGAATGAACTATTTTCAAATTCTTTTTCATGGTCGGATCTAATCTGAAAAATATGAGAATCGTACAAATTTCTAATTCTAGAGTGCAAGATTTTAAACATGTCAAACGTTTGTGATTTTTCTTTCAAAAAATATATCCAAGAATATCTAGAAAAATCATCTACTATCACAAAGGAATACCTCATGCCTCCTAACTGTCTACTTCAATTGGACCCATTAAATCCATATGTAGCAATTGAAAACAGTGAGACGTACCTGAATGTTGCCTATCTTGTTGGATAACATTACGAGAGACACGGGTTTGCTTACCTTTCAAACAGTCTTCACAGACAGTTTTACCTTTATGGCTAAGTTTGGGTATGCTTCTAACCGCTTCATATGAGACCAATTTTTCTGAATTGCGATTGTTGACATGTCCCAACTTTTGATGCCATAGTGTTGTGTCATCGACCTTAGCATTATTGCATGTTTTTTGTCTTTCAACAAGATAGCAATTGTCACATGTTCTTGTACCTATCATGACACATATATTTGCTACATTCGTAACTTTACAGGCATTCTTATTAAATTTTACCTCAAGATCGTCATCACACAGTTGACTTATACAAACAAATTAACCATTAAGCCCTCAACGTGTAAGGCATTTCTTAAGGCTGAAAATCCAGGAACATCCAAGATCCCTTTTTCCAATTATTTTGCTTTTATTGCCACCACCATAAGTCACGTTTCCTTCATTGAGTGACTCGTAGTTCTTTAGAAAACCTTTTGTACCTGTCATATGGCGAGAACATCCACTATCAAAGTACCAAATACATGAAATGTTAGTTCTTAATGCAGTTATAGCAACATTACATATTACATTCTTTTTAGGAACCCAAACTCTCTTAAAACATTTTTTATCTTTTGGCTCAGAAATGTTGATTCAATTGTTATCTGGAATGTTGGACAACATTTTAGGCAATATTTTGCTCACATAATCTTGAAGTTTGAAACAATATGGTTTTAAGTGTCCAGGGGAGTTACAGTGATGACACACAAACTTCATATTCTTTGACATATATGAGAACCTATTATTCACCCCTTTTTCTTTTACAAAGCATATTTTCTCATTTTTATCAAAGAGATTAGAGCATATGGTTTTAAGAGAGTTTTTGTACCCAATTCCTGCATGTGAAGATTTACTAAAGTTGAGTATCTCATTCAATTTCGAAGTCCCCGTGTTGAGCTTACGGAAGGTTGCTTCGGCTAAATCCAATTTTGCACGGATCTTACCAAATTCAATATCCTTTTTGGTAAGTGCAACCTCAAGTCAGGTTATCGTGCCTTTTAATACTAAATTCTCATGAGTTAAAGATTTTATCTTTTTGTCAAGTTGTTTGGATTCTATGATTAAGGCTTTACAAATACTTTGTAATTCATTAATCATATTATCTTTGCATTCAACTTGATCCATACAATCAGCCTCACTAACAAAAATAGAACCACTTTAGCAATTAACATCAGAATAGTTAAAGAATTCATACCTTTCGAATGTCGCTGAGGATGTTGATGTCGTTGCTGATGTTGGAGCAAATGTCGTGGCATCTGAGACAACATTGTATACGACATCTTCATTATCCGATAGAGATTGTTCAAAAATAGTAGACAACATTGCTTGTGTTTCAATTTCACGATCTCCTTCCTCTTCTCCTTCATCATCACTAAGAGAAACCCATAGGTTCTTATCAAATTTTCTAAGAGTGTTTGCAAATTCGTTAGCATAGTGACCCCAACCCGAGCATGTATGACATTTCACGAACTCAAGTTGTTTGGGATCAAATTTGGTACGATCTGAGTTGGTTCTTCTTAGTTGATTTCCTTTTTGTACATTTGGAAGGAATCTAGTGGGCTTTTGATTGAAGACTTGGTTTTGGTGCTCTTTAGATTTAGATTGATTTCTCTCAAGATTCTCATTCTCTTCTTCGATTTGACTCTCAGAGGATTGAACTTGAAGTGCCACATTCTTGCTTTTATACAATTCCTTTTGATTCTCAATGCTCATCTCATAAGTTTTGAGAATGTTCATCAAGGTATGAAGGTCCATTGTGGCAAGATTGTGAACTTCTTCAATAGCACAAATCTTTAAATTGAACTTTTCAGGAAGAGAACAGAGAGCCTTTTCAATAAGTTGAGTGTTGTTTAATGGTTCACCAAACACTTGACATTCATTTGAGATGTCAATCAACTTTTCAAAATAAGATTTAATATCATCCGCTTCTTCCATCTTTAAATGTTCATATTTACTCATGAGCATGTGTAGCTTTGTTCAACGAACATTTGAGCTACCTTCACAATGAATTTGAAAAGTATCTCATGCATCCTTAGCCATGGGGTAGTTTTGAATGATTTTGAACATATACATATCAACCCATCAAAAAATCGCATTTAAGATTTTTTTCGTTAAAGCTAGCATTATTGGTTTCTTCTTTAGTCCATTCGGATTCAGGTTTAACAATAATGTCACCTTCCTCATCCGGTGGTAACATTGGAACAACATACACATTGGTTATAGATCTCCATGTCCTAACATCAATTGATTTGATATGAGAACGTAGGCGAATATTTCAATAAGCATAATTTGATCCATCTAAAATAGGAAGCCTACCAAAAGTTGAATTTACCGGATCCATATTTTATGACAACAGGATCAAACACTTATTGTGTTAAGTGTCGGCTCTGATACCACTTGAAGGGGGCTATGGAACAATAAAAACAAAATTAAATACACTCGAATGCATATTTTGTTTCCGAATATCGGAAATTATGTCGTCCGACACCAATAACAATAATTTAGAAAAACGTTGAACAGTAAATGCAGCGGAAATTTAAAGAACAAAAAGTTTTAATTTTCATAAGTTATATATAGTCAATGACCAAATGTATTGTATATATATTATATACAAATATAAAAATTCATTTCTTTACAGATTTACAAGATAAAACGGAAAGTAATTAAAAGTTGAAGTCGCATATGACTTCTGCCTGAAAAATCTAACTAAGTAGACATAGACAAACTCTCATTACAATCGCTTCATACAAAACTAATCTAGAATCTAAACAGCAATTGTAATGTTGGACAAAATGTTATCAACACACTCAGACAACACTGGTGATCCAGATTTCTGAGATGAAATTCCGAGAGCTCTCTTGGTATTTTTACATTCTGGTTCTGGATATCGATACTCTGTAGTAGCCTCTCTATTTATAGTAGAAGGTTTTCCTTGAAAAGCTCATCAATCAGTTGTGGAAGTTGATGGAAAGGTGGACTGCTGATGGGATTGGTTGGAGAAGATCAGGGAGTAATAATCTCAACAACTTTGGCTTGATCCTCACGACAAGCAACAACTTTTGACTTAGTCCTCACTCATTTTTTACCAGCTCCTTTTTACCTTGCCAAGTCGTTTTTACCTCATAGTAATATTTACACAAATATTACTGCATCGCGTGAAGTAAGGCAAAATCTGTTCAGAAAATGTTGGTCCGAATATTGTGCAACATTTGTCCAACATACTTACACATTCATATCAATACTTTAGGAGATATGTTTAAATGTCACAACACCAAATCCAACATTAACAAACCCTATTTCAGTCATGGGTGGACAAGCCTTTATTCGCTATTCTAATGTTGTACTACCATCTACCAACTATATACTCCATTTTTACTACTACCTATGCTTCCATTGGTTTGAAAACAAGTTCTTCGAGAATAGTAATGCTGAAATTGTGAAGTAAAAAATATATAATACAGAATTACTAATTTATTATTCCCTCTGTCATGAAACATAAATAGAGTAAACATTTAATGGAGAGAAATTATAACTTAAAGGGTAAAAGTAGTCAAATACCCATTTTAATTAATATTTCTTAAGGGGCGTGTAAAAAAAGTGGCAAATAATTTGAGACGAAGGGAGTAGATGTTTGGTTTGATATATTAATGGTCAGAACAAAATGTATAATTTGAAATAATCTTTTATTCTTTAAGCAAAATAAACGTTTGTTACAATTTTGAGGATTAGTTTTGTTACTTTAGTGTTTTGAATTAATGTATTGTTAATATATGCATTATTATTGCACAATCTATCCTGCACAAATAATACAACATAAATTCTCAATTATACAAGTACTTCCTCCGTTTTACTTTATGTGATTGCAGTTGCCAAGGTGCAAAGTTTCAGAAAGAGATTTTTTAAACTTGTTATCCAAAACAATACATACATTTTTGTGACCGTAAATTATTTCATTAGGGACAAAATAAACAGTTTAAAATTAAATTATTTTTAAATATAAAAATATGTCAATTTTTATATAAAATAGTACAAAGAGTATTATTTATGAGAAAACAAAGGTAGGGGCCAAATATTGTACAATCAGTGATCCTAGATCTTATGTGGAGATTATATCTCCTTACAACACCCACCAAACGACCCTTACAGTGTGGTCTCTCTCTGGCATTCTAGCTTGACATGTCGAGCATATTTACATCATTTCACGTACGAAAGTGATTGAGTTTCACTTGTCAAATGACAAAAATGATATGAAAATCTGTAGAAGTTTTGGTGGACCAAATTATTCAATACTTTTGTTTGTGAGTAAAAGCAATATTTCGTAGACTTGGTCGAAGAGCGCATAAGTTTGTCCAAACACCACCGGTTATAAAACTAAATGATAAGGAACAAAATGTATTAATGTATTACTATCTTTCATCATGTTGAGCTGGTTTCGTTGCTCAAGTTATTCCTCCATACACATTAATCTAGCTTTTGTTGCTTTGCCGTGAATCTGTTTCAAGCCTTCTCCGTCTTTTTATACTCCAAGTGTTCTTTGTAATGTTGTGATTTTCCCGATAATAATGATAGGAGATTCTTTGTTTGCTGATATCCCAAAATCTTGAACAATAATACAAACTCGCTTAATTTGGAAGGCACAAATTATTCGAAGCTTTTGTACCTTTTCCTACAATTTAAGGTCTGACCTACCATGTGCAAATTCATTCTATTACAATTCAAAGGAACTTGCTACTTTTTTTCCTGTATGGTTAGTATTATAAAAAAAATTGATGAAAATAATCAATGCGTTTGAAGTACAAACACTTTGGTATTAGCATAAAATTACTTACTTGTATTAGCCACAGACTTCATGACGTGATTGAATCAGTTATCTGAAATAATCTAAACCAAACAGACTTGTATACTTTCTGGAAACAAGCTTAATTGGAGAAGATCAAGTAGAGAGATCAATTATTTAGGATCACTATTCAATTTGGTAGCTAAAATAATACTTAACAGAAGCTAAAGAGGAAAATCTAAGATGGAAAATGCTCAAATAATTACCAGCCATGTCTTTAAACTCATAACAATGAAACAATTGAGGATACAGAAAAGGTGACCAATCTCTAACTAACAAGAACTATCAGTGTGCAACAGAAGACGACCCTATTTCAGTCATCGGTGGTGTCAGGTTCGGTGTAGAAGCTTCAGTGGATGGCTGAGTCCCCGTATTCACTCTCCTAACACCCTCTACCATCTTTACTACTTCTGCCATTTTTGGTCTCTGCTCTGGCATTCTGGCTACACAAGTCAAACCTATTTGTAACATCTCTACCATTTCTTCTTCTATATTTGGATACCTCAAAAGCTCCACGTCGAATACTTCAGCAGTCCATTCCTCACGGACGACAGAATGGACCCACCTGACTAAGTGGACAACCTCGTTAGTACCTGTGGCATGTATAGGTGACTTTCCCGTGAGAAGTTCAAGCAATAGGACGCCAAAGCTGTAGACATCAGTGGCTTGGGACACTTTTCTTGAATCCGTAACTTCTGGAGGTTGATAACCTGCAGCCCGCATGACTGGTGGAACAATCGGACTCATTATAGTTGTGAGGCCTAGATCAGAAATACAACCGAATCCTTGGGAGTTGAGGAATATGTTTGAGGATTTAATGTTCCCATGGACAAGCTTTCCCCCAGACTGTCTGTGTATGTGAGCAATGCCTCTAGCTGCACCAGTGGCAATTCGTAGTCGGGTTTCCCAGTCTAGAGGAATCCGATCAGCAGACCTCTTTGCTGCAATTAGAAAGTGCATCAGAATATATAGGAATACTTGGAGGTGCATTTAAAGACACTATCCACTCTAACAAAGACAAGAGTCATGCCAAAGCAAAGTTGTCCTCAGGGATTTATTTCACTGATATCTTTGTCATTGAAACCCATAGTGAAAAACTCTCAAGAAACATGATGTTCTTGAATTTTGACAAATTAAAACCAAAGTTGCATTTTAAAACATGGCGTAGAAGTTGCAATTAACTTTATGAACTTGAGACACTTATGTTTTCCTATAAGCTATTGATGATAACACTATCAAGAGGCCTAATGCATTCAATTGTCATTGGTATTACAGTACGAATTAGCCTGCAAGCAGAGACAAATGTTGAAAGTTTCAAGCACTGCACAAGACAAGAAATTATCTGCATTATCTTTTTGGTCATGATAATCAGTTCCTTTAGGGATTGGTTCAGTAATTAAAAAGCAGGAGTAGTAGAAGTTGGGTGCTTAACATACCATGCAGCATTAAAGATGCACTCCCTTGGCTGTAGAAATCATAGACCATAAGCTTCTCATCCTTAGAATAGTAGTATGCCCTCAGCGGAGCCACATTCTCGTGCCTGATATTGCCAACAACCTCCATCTGCTGCTCGAAATCTTTTCTTCCGACACTCTCCTTCAATCTCTTCACTACAACTGTGGTAGAATCCTCCAAAGCTGCCTTATACGTAGTGCCAAATGTTCCCTTTCCAAGCACCTCCGCTGAAGCTCTCAACAGATCCTCAAGGTCAAATGCAAGATTACAACCCTCAAAAAATGCAAGATTCCCTTCTCCATGCTGACTGCTGGAAGCTCCCTTCCTCACTGCAGATTCTTTCTTGAGTGATTTCTCTGTGTCCCCACTTTTACCCTCTTTCTTCGAATAGCGCATAATCAGTACTGCAGCTATTGCCAAGAAACCTAAAACACATCCTCCAATTACGATCCCAAGTATCGCAGGTTCACGGAGTTTAAACGATTTCTTTTTTGGTGGGACAGTTGGAGGAGGAACTGGGGGAAATGAAGGTGAGAAACTTGCAGGAGAAAACCGGTTACCAGAAAAAGCTGAACCAGGAAATCTTTTAAGAGAATTGGGGATACTTCCAGTGAAGTTATTATTGGATAGATCTAATACTTGCAAACTCGGGAGATTGAGATCAGGAATACTGCCAGAGAGTGAGTTATTAGCAAGAACCAGAGCAGTCAAATGAGTCAAGTTCGAAATTGAAGAAGGTATACTCCCACTAAAATCATTATTCGACAAATTCAAAACCGAAAGGCTTTTCCAAGCAGAAAAATCAACAGGCAATGGACCTTGAAAGTTATTGGATTGAAGATATATAGAAGTAAGATTTCCAAGGTTTGCAAAATCAGAAGGGATAGGGCCACTAAAACTATTAGACCTTAAACTCAAGATCTGAAGAGCAGACAAACGACTAATAGTGTTTACATGAATTGAACCACGAAATCCAACTCCAGGCAACCTGATTGCTATAATTCTTGATTTGTCATGATTACAGGTGACACCAGTCCAAGAACTGCAAGCAGAAGTTCCATAATCCCAATTCAGATAGCGCGAGTGGTTAACATTATTGAGGAAATCAAGAAGTGCTTGTTTGTCTTCATGTGGTTCACTGCTTGCTAGCCAGAACAAAGTTGTGCAGAATAAAACTGATAAGAATAGGAACTTTGTGCCCATCCTTTTCCTCGTCTGAGCTAAAATACAAATACATCAACTACAAGTAACAGCTCCCTTCATCTCTACAAGAATTTCAAGAAATAAAGAAATTTAATCAGAGGTTGAAACGGCATGATGTTCATTATGCAGTATAAATAATTGCCATTTAAATTAGAGAACCGTTTTTTAGCCATAAATATACAATTTATAAGGTTAACTTAAGTTACGTAGACATTAAGAAGACCTTTTATTTTTTTGGTCAACCAAGCAAACTAAGTAAAAGTTAGGTTTCCATATACAGAACTGCTAAAGTAAAACAAGAATTAGGTACAATTTCTTCCGTCATTTACTGACAAACGATCCTTATTCAACACGGGCTGCCAGAAAATTTAAAAATAAAATAAAATAAAATGAACTAACAGGCATTTCATGTTCTTCACCTATTTCCAAGCACACCCACATAAAAAGATTGAATTTTTAATAGTTTTCTTGACCTTAAAGCAAAAAATACAGAATTTGAACTGTCGGCAATAACAAAAGAACATTGTAATGAACCTGAATGGAAATACCCAGATGGCCAAATCGCATCAAAAGGGAGAATGTTTCCTGCCAGCAGGAAAACCCCACAAAATAAGAAACTGTATAGTAGCAGCTATCTCAGTGAGACAAAGAATCAAACAGTTGGAAGAGTACTAAACGGAAAATAAAGAGTAGACGAAGGGTAACGTAGATGGAAGTAAATGTAGAATTAAGTAGCTAAAGGGAGAAGAGACAATGATTAAATGAGGAGGGAAGGGAGTGGGTGACAGACAATAAATGAATGAAAGGCAGTTAATTTGAAAAGAAGAAGAAAGCAAGCAATAAAGAACTGATGGGCATAATATGAGTCCCATATTAAGAAATTAATAATATAAAGAAAAGTTTACAAAATTATCTCTATTTAATAAAAATATATTATTTTTTCCTTTTAATTAAAACATGTATAAATAGTAATTATTTATGTTTTGAATAGAAACCTTGTTAATAAATACTTTTTGAATAGAGATTTTGTAATTTTTTTATCTAAAAATATAGTAGTAAAAAAGTAATTAATTTATATCTTGAATTACTAATATAATACTTATTTTGAAATAAAATTTTCTTTTATTAAAATTGACACTTATTATGGTACGGATTAGTAAAGAAGCGAAAAGGCTCCAGGGGCACAGACGAGTTGGTAAGTGGCAAGGTGATTGGGATACAACCACTCCGACGTTGCGGGTTCGAATCTGTGTGGTGACAGTCTTTGCTGAAATATTGCAAGGGATGTTGCTGAGTTCGTGTCCCGTTGGTCCTCTCTCCTGTAAATGGCCACTCACGCATATCACTTGATTTACATCTCACATGACTAAAGGACATCTAGTACAGGTGGGATTTCGCCTTCGAGACTTTCCCTTCACAAAGTAAAGAAGCGAAAAGAGTGGGAAAAGCACGTGGAGACAAAAGCGGAACTACTACTACTGCTATGAAGTTAAAAGTTAAAACACAATTATGATTATGAGTACTCTTCTTCTTGGGATTTAGAAGAAATAATGTGAAAAAAGGGAGGAAAGGGGGGGGGGGGGGGATGCACGTGGTGCCAGTGGGGTAGGGAACACTAGAACAGCACTATCCACCATTTCCTCCATTTTTTGAAGCTGTTCAATAAAGACAGATTGCTATGTATTACAAAAAGAGAAAAGGAAAGTAACCTCTAGCCGAACCACTATTAATCACGTCCCCCATGCAACCACAGTGTGACTCGTTTAATTTGGTATTTAATTTTTGCCCCTAAAATTATTGGTTTTTATTTTTTGTCATTCGCTTAAAAAGTGGCTGAAAATATCCGAGGTCCTGAGTTTGAACCTCTGCTCAATCAAAAATTTTAAAAAATTCGCAAGACATAGTTTACCTGCAAACTCTCAGAGTTTGCCTTCAGTTATAAGACAAACTATGTCTCGCGAAATTAAAACTCTGTCTTGTGAATTTTTAAAATTTTTTGACTAAGCTAGGGTTCGAATCAAGAATTTAGAAATTTTTAGACGAAACATAAAAATTAAAAAAAAAATAATTTGAGGGCAAAATTTAAAAACCATCCTGAAAAGGGACATTTGTGCGAATTTCCCAATATTCCTAATAAATAACGTATATGATATAACCAAGTGATCGTTTTTGCACTTGATTAGATAAACAAAGATAAACTTTATTCTGAATTTAATATTTCCCTTTTTAAAGGATTTTAGAAGAAAAATTCTGGGTCGAATGACTTTTTTGTCATTTAATTGTTTTATCTAGAAATTAGCTAATTCCTAAGATTGTTGTCGCAAATGGATATAAAAATACTGGAGCATCAAACTTAAGGCATAAATAATAATACTAATAAAGTTTAACTAAATATAAAATAAAATAATTATCTCAAAATTGTTATCCAATCACATCAACCAAACCACCCGTTATATCTTGACTCTCATACAGAGAGAGACATGAGAAATTTTATTTTGCTTTTTATGTAACAAACATAAGTCATGTAAAGTATTTATATTATTTGACAAATGGTTTTACCTTTTTCTTTTCAGAAAACACAAGTAACCAAAAAAAGTAATGGATGCAACGTTAGTAAAAGTTTATCATCCTTACCAAACTAACGTGCAGCTGGTCTCTAATATGTAAAGCATGCATGGGAGCTGGAACAACCAACATAAGGTGTAAACATGTGGAAGATGGACGATTAGCTAGATGAAAAAATTATGAGCGCGAGTAATATTTCACCCCTAATCATAATTTATTCGCTGATTCTTCAACATTTTCGATTGTATTCCCACTCAAGCTTAATTTTGATCAGTAATCATGGATAGATAATTCATGTTCAGGTCCATAACCCATCTCAACCCAAAATAAATGTTGTATATTCGTTTTGGCATGCCCAAAAGAGCAGTATGTGTGTCTAAAAAGGATAGTATGTTACTACTAGAAGTTGGTTCGAACATAATTTTTACAACTATTAATTCTTCATATATATTTTTTAAATCATTTGACAACAATTTAAGTGCATTTTTAATCCTTCCGTAAATTAGTGTAAGTCAAAAGCAAGATATGGAGCATATTAACACGATTCCTCTTCTGTATTCGTTGGCCTAACTTTGACAATTAGGCATGCCCCACAAATAATATGTGACATGTACATAGGATGGTGGGTAATATAAAATAATTGACTTTGTCTTTAATTCTCACGCTCATTTCCCTTTTGTCTTTTATGTACCGATGATGGAAATAAAACTTTAAAAATATATTTTTTGGCTTATTTATTTAGCACCTTTCTGCTTGTTTGCCACTTACTAATATAAAAGAAATTGACATTAATTTGGTCATTGGTCGTCCCCAAACAAAGAAATATGACTATTATCAATGTCTGAAGACGAAATAGTACAAAGCAAAGGACATTAAAAAAAATTCCATGACGCATATCCAAGTGAACTTACGTGTTAAGAGGTTAAGTTATATACTAATTTTAGTTTACAAATTACACTACTGGGTCATATTATCTGTTATAGATAAAACTCAAACTCATAAATGAAAGTATAATTGAAGAGAAGCCTGTTTAAAAAACATGTGAAAAAATAATATTTTTTTTCAAACGCCATTAATAGACGAAAGGTTTTTACTGAAGAATTACTCTAAATATGTGCTTTCAATTCTTTTAGAAAACTTTCCTCTAATATAGTACTCATTTGGTTAAAGAAAAACTCAAAAATATCGATAGCTATCTTTGGAGGAAAAATAACACTTAATTAGGGAAGGCAATTGGGCGGGGCGGGTACAATTTTCAACATCCATACCCGCCTAGGCGGGTATATTCCTAAATCCATACCCGCTCCATCACCCAAGTGGATATCCGTCACCCGTCAATACCCGTCTGTACCCGCCTGCCATATTTTGTAATCAATTCATTTGTGATCAACATGATCCCAAAAATTTAAATTTCAAAAATTATCCCAAAAATTTGAGTCAAGAATCAATACTGGCACGGTCTCATTTTCTTTGGGAGAGAGGAAGGAGAATTCCGGATTTTTTCACCATCAGAATTCCCCATTTTTTTTACCTCTCTTCCTCTTACCCAACAAAGAATCAAGAAAACAAAATTTCCAAGAAAACCCAAAAATTATCCACCCAAATAGCTATATATTACAAATGTAGACAAAACCCAAATATTATTTCAGCTATATAAGCTAAAGTTTTTCTACTTTTTCAATTGAACTCCACAAACCCAATAGGTAAAACTTAACAAATGCACAAAATTGACCTCACCAAGACAAGCTCAAAGCACAAAGCAAAGACAACAATATTTTTCAATATTTCCCAATCAGCATCTCCTTTAAAGAAAAAGACAGAGTCGTCGAGAATGAGAGAGGGAGGAGAGACGGCGTGAAGGGGAACGAGAGAGAGGCGTGAAGGCGTGAAGGCGTGAAGGACTGAAGAGGCATAGGGTTTTGAGTTTTGTTGGAGAATGAGAGACTTGTCGTGACTTATGGGTTGAAGGCACGACTTATGGGCTGCTAATATTTTGGGCTTGGGGCGGGTAGGCGGTTGGATGTGGGGCGGTGGAGGCGAGTATGACTGCAAATCCACCACCTACCTGTGACGGGTACATTTTCAATATCCATACTCATCTATTACCAGCCAAAATTATACTCATATCCGCCCCAACTGAGACGGGTGCGATGCGAAATTCGCAAAATTATATTCGCCTTTCATCCCTACACTTAATTAAAAGCAAAGGCCATTATTGTTACGTAGCCCGTGTTACCTACTAAAGTAGGCCGACCATGACAACTGAAGCCAAAGATTAATTAGTATAATTACTACTACAACAGCAAAACAAGGAGAAAAAACAATTAAGCAAAAGAAAACAAAAGAAAAAACAAGGGACAGTATATGTACCTTCAATTTGAAATTTATGAATTTTGGATTCTAAATTTTTTTTAATTATTTTATTTTAAATTAATATTTTTCATATATTTCATAAATTTTAAAAATAAAATGAGATTTGAATCAAAATTATTGAATTCGGCCGAATTCGTAGCTAGAACCCTGACACTCTAGCTCCGTCCCTATGCACACTATAATTTTAATATTTATAAATCCGTATCTATTGTTAGGAAAAGTAATAACGCGACGTACTCCAAACAGATCTAATTCTTGAATTTTCTCCTTAGAGAAAGGAAAACTTGCATGCACAAATAATAAGATTGTCATAGAATCCTACTGCCAGCCTATTGTTTAATCAATCGTGTCAGGACAGTTTATCATTTTCTTTTGTCAGCTTAGGCTTTTTCCATGGTTAATCAATACTGATGACATTAGTGCTATTAATAATTCATTTAATAATATGCATGGTGATCGATCAGGAATCACATATATGTTACAGCTAATTCACGAAGGACAACATATATATGTGGTCCTGCTGTTTATTTTAGTGTTCTTCACATTCGGTGCCTTAATTTAATTACTATTCCTATAAAGATAGTGCAATGGTGGTTCTTGCATGCTTCAGCCTTCAAATATGTATACAACTGTCCGCAACTTTTATTCATATTGACTAGTATTTATTCAATTTAACTTATGCCGGTGGAGTCAGAATTTAAAATTTATTTATTTTAAATTTTAATTTTTTTAAATTATTGAATTCTAAATTATTAATTATAATATATATGTATATATAAAAGAATACAGAGTTCGATCAAAGCTTCTGGATTCAACCGAATCCATAGCTAACACCAGTGTTTCAAAAGGTAATTTTGGGACTCGCTCCGAGGCGAAACACTAGCAAAATGTCTCGGGACTTACATGTGGGGCATAGTTTTGTGAGGCTTATGCCCTAAGCGTCCGATTGTACGTCCTAAGCACGTCTAACGCCTAACACTCGAGGTTCGCAATAGTTCTTGCACGAATTATGTGTCAAATTCCTTTATTAACACTATTTACCCTCGTAAGTATTTAATAAATGAATGATACTTAATAGTTTTTTTCATTTATAGAAATAAGAAGATTGAGAGTAATAACAAGTCGTAGTATTGTATATTTACTAAAGAACACCGTAATGGTGAATACCACTTAATATTTTTTTTAAAATACAAAGCCAAAATTTACATATTTACCTGCATTGGTCTTCGTGATTTGTCCTATGTCTCAAAATTATTATATTTTATTAATTAGCTATTTAAAAATAATTTTATTCTATTCATGAAGGATTGATGTTTTAGTTGTAATACTGATAAACTTAATTGATTATTTTATTTTAGGGAGATAAATCGCATCGTATGATAGTAATATATTTTAAGAAATTGTGATTCTTTTATTAGTTGAAAGTAAGATGTTAGAGTAGATTGCATCTTGAAGGAAATGTTTTTCATACCTTATTTCATTCCAAGAATACAATATATATACAACCATATAAAATCAATCTAAGCTACTATTAAGGTAGAATATCCTAAGAATATGCTAATAATATTTACAACCTAATTATACAAAAGTTGATTTAATTATACAATATTTGATTTGATATTATGAAAATAATAATGAATTATTTCTATAATTATCTTAATAGTCCCCCGCAATCTTAGCATGAGGTTCTCGTATGTTGAGATTGTCCCTGAAATAATCAAAACGTACGCGCGGAAGACCTTTCGTGAAAATATCTGCAATCTGATAACGGGACGGTACATGGAGATCACATACTTGTCCACAAGCAACCTTTTCACGGACAAACAAGATATCCATTTCTATGTGTTTTGTGCATTGATGCTGGACAGGGTTACCTGATAAATATATCGCACTCACATTATCACAATAAACCACAATTGCTTTTTCGATCGGACAATGAAGTTCCAAAAGAAGATTGTGGAGCCAACATGATTAAGAGACCACCACCCCTCGATATTCTGCTTCAGCACTCGATCGAGATAGTGTCGGTTGGCATTTTGACGACCATGAAATGAGGTTGTCTCCTAGAAACACACAATAATCAGAGGTGGAACGCCGTGTATCCGGGCAACCACCCCAATCAGCATATGTGTAAGATGTGAGGCCAGAGATGGTGGACTTATACAGATGCAATCCAAAATCAAGAGTACCCTTAAGATACCTTAGAATTTGTTTGAGAGCCCCCATATGCTCTTCCTTCGGGTCATGCATATGTAAACAAACATGTTGAACTGCATAAGAGATATCAGGTCTTGTGAAGGTGAGATACTGCAATGCCCCTGCTAAGCTGCGGTAATGTGTTGGATCACTGTAGAGAGTACCTGTAGAGTTACCAAATTTTGCCTTGGTATCAACCGGCGTGTGTGACGGTTTATAAGAGGACATGCCGGCTTTTTCAATGATCTCCTCAGCGTATTTCTTTTGACAGTGAAACAGACCACCTGCATATTGAGTTACAACAATGCCCAAAAAATAGTTTAAAGGGCCCAAATCCTTTATAGCAAATTCCGAAGCAAGAAAAGACATAATAGACTAGCGAAGTGACTCAGATGACGTTGTGAGGATGATGTCATCCACATAAAGAAGAATATATGTCATGTCATTTTCCTTCTTATAAATGAACAAATACTGATCGGACTTGCTATGTGAGAACTCCAGTGTGGAGACGAACCCTGCAAACCTGTAATACCACGCCCTAGAGGCCTGTTTCAAACCATATAATGATTTTTTCAATAAGAAAACATAATCAGGATGAATAGGATCTCAGAAACCCAAAGGCTGGTGCATGTAAATTGTTTCCTATAGGTGACCATATAGAAACACATTCTTGACGTCCAACTGATGAATGGACTATGATTTGGACAGAGCCAGACTGAACTGTCCTAATAGTTGCTGGTTTAACTACTGGGCTGAATGTTTCACCGCAATCCACGCCAACCTGCTGAGACATGCCATCACTAACAAGACGAGCTTTGTGTCCCACAAACGAGCCATCAAAATTCTTTTTATGACAGAAACCCACATAGAACGTATTACGTTCACATTAGATGGATGGAGCACCAACTCCCATGCCTTATTTTTAATAAGAGCACCAATTTCATCCAACATGTCAGCTTTCCAATTCGGATCTGATAGGGTAGCTTTTGGATTTTTCAGAATTGGTGATGGTTGGACCGAGGATGTTAGGTTAAAATGACGCTTGGGTTAAAAAATCCCGTGCATGGCATAGATTTCAACGAACCAAGGTGGGACCGAGACAGATGACTGGGAGTTGGCTTTTGGGATTTGGATTGGGCTGAGAGAAACCTATTATATGGGTTAGTAGAAATGGGTCTAGTTGCCGGGTTGGTGAAGTGGATGAGGGAGCACCCCCATGTGGGCCAACCGGTTGCGAGAAATGGACTGGGCCGAGATCGATGAAGAGGGAGCATTGGGCTCCCTGACTCAGAATGGCCCAGTTTCATTATGTTGTTGGGCCGTAACATTTTGGGATCCATTTTGGGCTAGTCTAGTTGGGATCGGGGAAGCAGTGGGGCCCCTCAATTGGGCTTGGTGAGATGGACCATTTAGATGGTAATTTAAAAATGGATGTAGCCCCTCATCCAAAAATCCATGTGAAGGCGGGGACGACACGTGAGAATTAGCAAACAGGAATGTGGACTCATAAAAAACAACGTGACGAGAGACGATAATTTTCTCATTAGACATATCATAACACTTATAGCCCCGATAATTTTGTGGGTATCCTAAAAAGATACATGGAGTGGAACGGTCTTGAAGTTTGTTTATCGTTGTGGAAGGAAACAATGGATAGCACAAACACCTAAAACCCTCAAATGTGTATAGGAAGGAATACGATGGTACATAATTTGTATGGGTGATAGGTTTGAGAGTAGCTTGCTAGGAAGAATGTTTAAAAGATATATGACCATTTGAAGAGCGTGATTCCAAAAAGACGGTGGTGTGGACGAATGCGCAAGAAGTGTGCGAATTAAATTGTTGATTGTTTGGATTTTTCTTTCGGCTTTTCCATTTTGAGGAGAGGTATGTGGACATGAAAGACGCAATGACATTCCATTTTGGTGACATAATTCCTTAAATTGGTCATTTATGAATTCCCTCACATTGTCACATTGAAAACATTTAAGGAACTTCTCAAATTTGGTTTGGATGAAAATACTAAATTGTTTAAAAATAGTGGGGACCTGCAATTCTTTTCCAATGGGAAATGTCCACAGAAAATTAGAATAATCATCCAAAATAAGCATATAATACTTATGACCTTTCTTGGACTTGTTCCTCAAGCATAGCAACGACTTTGACTTGTTCTTCCCACATTTTTCATCAGCTCCTATTTACCATGCCAAGTCACTTTTACTTCGTAGTAATATTTCCACGAATATTGTTTCATTCCGTGAAGTAAGACAAAACTATTTTTCATAAAAATGTTAGTCCGAATGTTGTGACATTTTTTTCAACATTCATAAATTCAAATTAGTATTTAAAATGATATGTTGTGTAGAATGTCACAACACCAAACCCAACATGAACATTCTCCCCATTTTTGTCTTTCTTCACAAAATCCATTATAACCTGTGCAAATGACTTAAGGCAATGTCATAGCTGTTGTCCAACAGCTATGAATATAATATGCTCCCCCTTAACCTGTGATGGTATACATTCAAAACATGTGTATACTACTCTATAAAAGTAAAATGGCATACCAGAAGACATGCATACACCAATCTTATAGGATTAGAAGAAATAATATCAACATATATGTCATCCAAAAAAAACATTGTCAGAATAGAGCATTGTCAAGATAACCATCCACATCACCAAATAGCCAAACCAAAACAAATAAAATCCACAATCATTAACCAATAATCATTCATCAACAACAGTAGTTTCTCCGTTGCTCATTATGCAGCAGCATCAACTCCCAGCAGCTATCTACTTCTGCATAACTTCAGCTTGCTTCTCCATCTGCCTAGCAGCTTAGCTTCAGCCCTTTGCATAACAAGCTTCAGCTTCGCCTTCATCCTCAACCTCTTCAGCAAGACTTTCCTTCCAACAGTCTCTTCGCTCTGTATAACAACACCCACAACTTCTCCACTTGTACCTTCACCATCTTCTTTCTGCTCCCCATGTATAGAATCATCTCCCCCTTTTTGTGAAGAAAGCAGAAGTAGAAAATGGTATCTGGCTTGAACCAGGGCATCTCTAGCAGTATCAACCTCAACAATTTGTAGGTTGATTTTTGCAATTTGCTCCACAAGCCAATTTGTGGACAGTATAGGCTGCCTTGGACCAGTGTTATCCTGAATGTTGAAAACATTCCTGGCAACATTCTCTCGTTCTGCTTCATTTTTCCAAGGTAGGTCAATGACTCTCTCTTTGCTCTTCAGTATTAAGACCCATACATTGATTGATGATTGAATGTATAAATTGATAAATTTTGTTATAGAGATATACCTTCCCAAATTTCTTTGAGAAGGTATCCTCTATAGCAGAGTTTAAGTTGGCATAGAACAACCTTACAATCTCATCAACATATGGTTCTTTTCCGGTAACAGAGCCAAGTAGTTGTCTATCTTCCAAAAGTTCCACCAGACCATATTCAAAACAGGAGGAAATATCTAACTCTCTTTCAGACCTAATAACTCTATTTCTATAATAGTCTTATTTATCATATTTATCTTTAGAGTAAAATTTATTGGAGAAAGTAGATACCTCATTGTCTGAACCAGATAAGTCTAGACTGATGGATTCAGTACTATTGGAGGAAGTAGGTGAGTGTGCATTGTCAGCTGTTGGCTGGAATGTTGCCTGAGATGTTGTGACATCTGTGGCAACATTTGGGACAACACTTGATTTTGTACCTTTGGGAACTCCCTTCGGAAGGAATTGTTTCAAGGGAGTTTCATATGGGATTTCCCTCTCCAGAGGCACATTTTGTGGTACAAAAGAAACTTTTTCTTCTTCACTTTCTTCAGTTGAGAATTCAAGGTCCGTGTCCTCATTGTTACTGCTCGAGCAAGCAGGTATATGTGTATCATATCTGGACCTTTTGTTGCTTAGTTCTACTTCAAATGTTCTCTCAAATACTCTACTCGATCAACGAGTAGGGACATTGGAGGATCTTGGTCTTTTGCCGAGGGCTGAAATATTAGATATTTCATCAACATCTATTGGATTGTTGCCATCGCCTGGGTAGCTAATATCTAAAGGTTCCTCTAAACCTTTAAATACTATAGCTCTAGACACGTCCTTTGAGGATTGTGAGGAAGATGATCGGAAAGGTTGTTGCGGTTCAGGTAATTTGGATGATTCAGTGTTTAAAGGAGGGCTTGTGCTCATGGGTGTGTTGGTCGGTATGTTGGTTGATATAGGTGTTGACATATGAGAGGTATCCATTGGTCAAGTTTGAGAAGAAATTTTAGGGGATTTAGGGTTTGAGATTGAGAGTGGAGTTTGGAATGGTGAATCACTCATCTAGTAGGTGATGTTAAGCCCGATTTGTGATGTGATTTTCCCCCTGCTTTTTTTTTTGTATTTTTAATAGGGAAAATCAGTTATGATAAAAAAAATGCAAATAAGAGGATTTTATATACATTGCAAATCTTTCAAAGCAACAAAAATCCTTAGTTTTAGGAGTTTGAGATTTATCTAATAACTTACACCTAAAATTTTGGGATAAGTTGATAAGCATCACGGTCGGAATTTAATCTTATCATTTAAAAGTTTGAAATTCCTATAGAAACAAGGCATAAACATAGGGAGAAAAATTTGATTTTTCTGAAATCAGTTAAGAACAACATCCCAACAAATATCACAAACTGAAAAATGTCAACAACAATGTTAACAACATTTTGGACGACACAAGTATTTTGATCCTTCAAGAATTTTTTGTTTTGGCAACAAATCAAGACACGTTTTATACATATTTTATGAGTTTGATCACTGGACCAATGTAACATTTTCCCATCGTGTCCTTGGTCTAATAATAAAACACATACAAAAAAGGTTTCTCGTGTCAAAAGTGAGAATACTTAATTTAGTATTTTCAAAATTTCTGTTGAAGCACTCGATACTCCTATAAAATAGGAACAATATCTTTTCAGAGGGCTTTGCCCATTTTGCACAGTTTTCCAATCATTTGTTAAGGCTTTGCCTTATTTTGATACTCTTTTTTATGATATATATGATTTTATATATCATCGCAGAGAACGGTATCATGTTGGAATCACATTCTTATTGAAGGATCATGTTTGTATGACCAAAATTAATGCACTATGCAGCAACAATAATCAGTTTATGATATTACATAGGTAAATGTCACCTGAAATGTTAGACAATGTTTCAATTGACATTCTCCAAAAATGTCTTTTTAGAGATTACAAAGACCAAGAGATTTCTTCAAACTAGAAAATCTCTCATGGTCCAAAGTTTTTGTAAAAATACCAGCTAGTTGATGAACAATGTCAACATGTTCAATTTGAACTAGCTATTTTTCTACTAAATCTCTTAAAAAGTGATGTCTAATATCAATATATTTTGTACGTGAGTGCTGAACTGAATTTTTGGAAATATTTATAGCACTCAAATTATCACAGTACAAAATGTTGCTCGAAAATCCATAGTCGTCTAACATGTGTCTTAGCCATATTAATTGAGAGCAGCAACTTCCAGAAGCTACATATTCAAATTCAGCATTTGAAAGTGAGACACAGTTTTGTTTACGACTATACCATGAAACAAGATTATTGTCAAGATAAAACATCCCCCACCTGTACTTTTTCTATCATCCAAATCTTCAGCCCAATCCGAGTTACTGAATCCTATTAAGTTAGGATTAGTGTCTTTGGAATATCAAATTCCCAACTCACATGTGCCAGCAACATATCGGATAATACGTTTCACGGTATTTAAATGGGATATTTTGGGACAGGTTTGAAAATGGGCACAAACACAAACACTAAACATAATATCTGGGCGACTAGCAGTAAGATAAAGAAGGCTACCTATCATAGATCGATATAATATTGAGTCGAAATTTTCACCAACATTATCCTTACATACATTCTGCGACGAACCCATTGGCGTTTTCATTTGTTTAGCGTTCTCCAAACCAAATCTCTTAACTAGATTCTTAGCATATTTACTTTGTGAGATGAAAATTCCATCTTCACTTTGCTTAATCTGCAAACCTAAGAAAAAAGTTAGTTCCCCAATCATGCTCATTTCAAAGACTATGCCATCTACGTAGATTTGAGAAATAATAATATCTACACCATGACGTTTAATGAATAAAGTACGATAAGCTTCACCACGGTTAAAACCAAATTCAAGAAGGAAGTTAGTTAGATGACCATACCATGCACGTGGGGTTTGTTTCAATCCATACAAAGCCTTTTTGAGCTTATACACATAGTGTGGATGGTGAGGATCTTCAAATCCTTTTGGTTGTTCAACATAGAATTCCTTATCTAGATAACTATTTAAGAATGCACATTTTACATCCATTTGGTGTAAAGTAATTTTCAGGAAGCAAGCAATAGCAAGTAACAGTCTAATTGACTCAATTCTAGCCACATGTGCGAAGGTCTCATCATAATCGATTCCTACAACCTGAGTATAGCCTTGTGCAACTAGACGAGCTTTAATTCTCACAACTGTTCCCGATTCGTCTGATTTATTTTTAAAAATCCACTTAGTTCCAGTTACATTTGTATTATTTGTACAAGGAACTAAGTCCCAAACTTCATTTTGAGAGAATTGTTCAAGCTCTTCTTGCATTTCTTGAATCCAAAAATTATCTTTAAGTGCTTCTAAAATATTTTTTGGTTCTAAAGTAGATATAAAACAAGAAAGACACCTCATGGTATATGGTAGACATACACACATACCTTACCATATCTCTGTAGTTGAGTGGTTCTTTCCCTCTTGTTTTAATTCCTTAAAAAAACCTATCACCTGGCATGTTGGATGATTCTTCCTAATCCTTGATGAGGGGTCCCTTCGAACTTGATCTAGCAATTCAGTATTAGACTCCTCATCCACAACCTCTGTGGTCTCTAGTTCAGGTTCAGATATTGCTTTAGGTGTGGCAACATTTGGGACAACATCTAATTCTTCAACAGTTTGCACATTTTCCACTGAAACTATAGTGTTATTTTCAATTGTATTTCCTGTAGAAGAAGAAAAATCACCAAAAATAACATTTACAGACTCTTGTACAGTTCTTGTCCTTAGATTGTATAGTCGATAAGCATGACTATTTTGTGAATAGCCAACAAAAATTCCTTTGTCACACTTAGAGTCAAACTTTTCCAAATGATCTCTATCATTTAAAATGTAACAAATACACCCAAAAACATGAAAGTAACACAAGTTAGATTTCTTTCCATTTATAATCTCATAGGGTGTCATCTTTGTTCCAGGCCTTAAATAGACTCTATTAGCGATGTGACAAGCAGTACTTAAGGCTTCAGCCCAAAAATATTTTGACAATTTTTTAGAACTAAGCATAACTCTAGCCATTTCTTGCAATGTTCTATTCTTCCTTTCTGCTACCCCATTCTGTTGAGGAGTTTTGGGAGCGGAAAACTCATGGAAAATTCCATTCACAAAATTTTGTGAAGGAGCTGTTTTCAAATTCTTTTTCATGATCGGATCTAATCCAAAAAATTGGACAATAAAACAAGTTCCTAATTCTAGAGTGCAAAATCTTAAACATGTCAAAAGTTTGTGGTTTTTCTTTAAAAAAATATATCCACGAATATCTCAAAAAATCATCTACTATCACATAGGAATACCTCATGCCTCCTAAACTGTCTACCTCAATTGGACCCATAAGATCCATGTGCAATAATTGAAAACAGTGAGACGTACCTGAATGTTGTCCATCATAATGAACAACATTATGGGAAGCACGGGTTTGCTTACCTTTCAGACAATCTTCACAGACAGTTTTATCTTTATGGCTAAGATTGGGTAAGCCTCTAACCGCTTCATATGAGACCAATTTTTCTAAATTGCGGTAGTTGACATGCCCCAACTTTTGATGCCATAGTGTTGTGTCATCGATCTTGACATTATTGCATGTTTCTTGTCTTGCAACAAGATAGAAATTATCACCTGTTCTAGTACCTGTCATGACACATTCATTAGCTTCATTCGTAACTTTACAGGCATTCTTATTAAACTTTACCTCAAGATTGTCATCACATAGTTGACTAATACTAATCAAAGCCATTAAACCCTCAACGTGTAAGACATTTCTTAAACCTGGAAATCCAGGAACATCCAAGATCATTTTTCCAATTATTTTGCTTTTATTGCCACCTCCATAAGTTACGTTACTTCCATTGAATGACTCATAGTTCTTTAGAAACTCCTTTGTGCCTGTCATGTGGCGAGAACATCTAATATCAAAGTACCAAGAACCTGAAATGTTAATTCTTAATGCAGTTATAGCAACTTTACATGTTACATCCCTTTTGGGAACCCAAACTCACTTAAAACATTTTTTACCTTTCGACTCAGAAATGTTGCTTCGAATGTTATCTGAAATGTTGGACAACCTTTTAGGCAACATTTTGCCCACAGAATCTTGAAGTTTGAAACAATATGGTTTTAAGTATCCAGAGGAGTTACAGTGATGACATACAACTTCAAATTCTTTGACATATATGAGAACCTATTATTTATTCCTTTTTCTTTTACAAAGCATATTTTCTCATTTTTGTCAAACAGACTTGAGCATATAGTTTTGAGAGAGTTCTCGTATCCAATACATGCATGTGAATGTTTACTAAAGCTGAGTATCTCATTCAATTTCGAAGTTCCTGAGTTGAGCTTGCGGAAGGTTGCTTCGGCTAGATTCAATTTTGCACAAATCTTACCAAATTTTGTATCCTTTTTGGTAAGTTCAACCTCTAATCGAGTTATTGTGCCTTTTAGATCTACATTCTCACGAGTTAAAGATTTTACCTTTTTGTCAAGTTGTTTGGATTCTATGATTAAGGCTTTATAAATACTTTGTAATTCATTAATCATGTCATCTTTGCATTCAACTTGATCATTACACTCAACCTTACCACTAGAAATAAAACCACTAAAGCAATTAACATCATGATAGTTAATGAATATGTACCTCTCGGATGTTGTTGGGGATGCAGATGTTGTTGCTGATGTTGGAGCAAATGTCATGACATCCGAGGCAACATTGCAGACAATATCTTCATTATCAGACAGAGACTGTTCTAAAACAGTGGCCAGCATTGCTTGTGGTTCAATTTCTTGATCTCCTTCATCTTCTCCTTCGTCGTCACTAAGAGAGACCCATAGATTCTTGCCAAATTTTCTAAGAGTGTTTGCACATTCGTTAACATAATGACCCCAACCCGAGCAAGCATGATATTGCACAGACTCGAGTTGTTTGGGATCAAATTTGGTACGACCTGAGTTGGTTCTTCTTCCTTTTTGAGTACTTGGAAGGAACTTGATGGACTTTTGATTGAAGCCTTGGTTTTGATGTTGTTTAGATTTAGATTGATTTCTTTCATTGTTGAACTTTCTCACCATCGAATTATTTTTGCGAGTGAGTAAGGCAACATTAGCACCTTCACCAATTTCTTCAAGGTTCTCATCCTCTTCTTCGATTTGATTCTCCGAGGATTGAACTTGAAGTGCTACATTTTTGCTTTTATATAGTTCCCTTTGATTCTCAATGTTCATCTCATAGGTTTTGAGAATGCTCATCAAGGTATGAAGGTCCACTGTGGCAAGAATGTGAGCTTCTTCAATGGAACAAATCTTTAAATTAAACTTTTCAGGAAGAGAGTGGAGAGCCTTTTCAACGAGTTGAGTGTTGGTTAAAGGTTCACCAAGCACTTGACATTCATTTGAGATGTCAATCAACTTTTCAAAATAAGATTTAATATCATCCGCTTCTTTCATCCTTAAACATTCATATTTGCTCATGAGCATGCGTAGCTTTGTTCGACGAACACTTGAGTTACATTCACAATGAATTTGTAAAGTATCTTATGCATCCTTAGCTGTGGGGCAGTTTTGAATGAGTTTGAACATGTACAGATCAACCCATCCAAAAATTGCATTTAAGGCATTTTCGTTAAAGCTAGCATTATTAGTTTCTTCCGTCATCCATTCGAATTCAGGTTCAACAAGAATGTCACCTTCCTCATCCGGCGGCAACATTGGAACAACATACCCATTGGTTATAGATCTCCATGTCCTAACATCAATTGATTTGATATGAGAACGTAGGCGAATCTTCCAATAGGCATAGTTTGAACTATCTAAAATGGGAAGTCTACCAATAGTCGGATTTGTCGGATCCATAGCTTTAAATAACAGGACCAAACACTTAGTGTGTTAAGTGTTGGCTTTGATACCTTTTGTTATGTCCGGATATGCTATGGAACAATAAAAATAAACTGGAAATAAACTAACTCGAATGCCAATTCAGTTTCCGAATATCGGCGACAATGTCATCCGACACCAGTGACAACGCTTCAATAAAACAAAAACTTTAAAGAGTAAATGCAGCAAAAAAAATAAAGAACACACAGGTTTAAAATTTATATATAACCTATGACGATCAATGACCGAAAGTATTGTATATATTTTATATACAATACTTTCGGTCATTGATCGTCATAGGTATATATTTTATATACAAAATTACAAATTCCTTTCTTTACAGATTTACAATATCAAATGAAAGGAATTAAAAGTTGAAGTCGTAGATGACTTTTGCCTGAAAAATCTACCTAAATAGACATAGACAACTTCTCATTACAATTGCTCAATACAAAGCTAATCTAGAATCTAAACTACAATTGTAATGTTGGACAGAATGTTGTCAACACGCTCAGGCAACACTTGTGATCCAGTTTTCTGAGATGAATTCTCGAGAGCTCTCTTGATATTTTTACAATCTGATTCTGGATATCGATTCACTCTTGTAGCCTCTCTATTTATAGTAGAGAGTATTTCTTAAAAAGCTCATTGATTGGTTGTGGAGGTTGAGGAAAAAGTGGGCAGCTGGTAGGGTTTGTTGGAGAAGATCATGGAGCAAAATTCTCTAACTTCTTGGACTTGTTCCTCAAGCATAGCAATGACTTTGACTTGTTCTTTCCACATTTTTCATCAGCTCCTATTTATCATGCCAAGTCACTTTTACTTCGTAGTAATATTTCCACGAATATTGTTTCATTCCGTGAAGTAAGGCAAAACTGTTTTTCATAAAAATGTTAGTCCGAATGTTGTGACATTTTTTTCAACATTCTTAAATTCAAATTAGTATTTAAAATGATATGTTGGGTAGAATATCACAACATCAAACCCAACATTAACAAGTTTGATTCAGCTTGATTTGACTATTTGAGCACGGATGAAGTTGTTTCCTTAACTTGATAATGATATCCGGCAAACATGTTGAGTACAAATTCTGCACAGCTTTTTTCTCATATTTGGGTGCTAAATTTAAGTAGTTCTCGTAGAAATTAGATTTTATTAGGTAAGATTTTCTCTTCATATAGTGATTGTTAGTTTTGCTTGTGGTTTCAGACCATGTATCAACTGACAAGTGACAAAATAAATAACAATATCTTCAAATTTGAAAGTGTAAATAAAATATTTTTGAAATGTGTACCATGAGTTCATTGTCTTCAGTTATTGTTTGGCCGTTCATGATATCAGATAGTTTCTTCTCATTTCATGTGTGCCTGAGGCTTATGTATCTTTAATTTAAAGTGAAAGGTTTATTTGGATATTCTTTTTCTCCGGATGGCTTTGAGCTACTTGCTTAGGCAAAAAACAATTGTTAATACATTTGTAAGATGTTGGGAATTCAAACCAGTTTGTATACCATGTTGTTACTTTTAATATTCAGCTCTTTGCTCAAAACATAAATATGCAAGTGATGTTTTGATTTTTGGTTTAGTTTCTTAAAACTTAAGATTCACAAATACACGTGAATTAAATTATAAACTATATATGTTTGGATTATTACCTTTTGAAAGAAAAATTAAGATAACTTTAGTTTTCATAAAATATGAGTGTTTTATATTATCCATGCTCCAAATTAATAAGGTCTAGGCGTGCAGGGGAGTGTTAAGAGTCCCACATCGGATATGGAATGAGAACATGTACTCCTTATATGGACTTGGACAATCCTCACCCTACAAGCTAGCTTTGGGGGTTGAGTTAGGCTCAAGATCCATTCTTTACTTGGGGTTGAGTTAGGCCCAAGATTCATTCTTTACATGGTATCAAGAGCCCCAAAATAACCCCCAAATGTTTTCCCTATACTCGGCCAAATTCACCCCCCTAAGCCGAAAACCCTACCGGTTTTTTGCCAAACCCTAAAACCGAAAACCCTATTTTTTACTCAACCTCCATCAAACCCTAGTGAGGGTTCCACCACCCCCTCCCCTAGACGAAACCCACTGTTTCAGTTTCTTTCTTTACAAACCACGACTCCTTTTCGGTTTTCTTCTCCTTTTCCAAAGAAATAATGGCCGACTAACATAAATTTCATCCCGCTCTTATCGTAAACAACATCAAGAACTTTATTCCAGTTATTCTTGAGACGGAAAAATGGAAATATTCTTCTTGGGCGGAGATATTCAAAATCCATTGCCGAGCATACCAAGTCATAGACCATATTATTCTTCCCAAGTCTCCAACGGAGACCACCATTGTTGACAAAACTCTATGGTCTCGCTTAGATGCTATAGTCCTTCAATGGATTTACGACACCATCTCTAATGAATTTTTGCACACCATTTTGGAACCGAACTCTACGACTCAACAAGCTTGGGAGCGTTTGCAAAATATTTTTCAAGATAATAAAATTTCTCGGGTGGTATATCTTGAAAACCAATTCACCAATATCAAATTGGATGATTTTTCAAACGTCTCCGCATAATATCAAGAGTTGAAAATGCTTGCCGATCAACTATCAACTGTTGGTGCGCCGGTGACGAATTAAAGGTTAGTTCTCCAATTGATTGCGGGATTAAATGAACAATTTGATGGTGTTGCTACGTTCATTCAACAAAGCAATCCCTTACTACCATTCTATGAGGCTCGTTCGAGATTAATTCTTGAAGAAATCCGGAAACAAAAACAGGCGACGGGGGCGGCAACCAATGCCGGCAACACTCTTATTTCCACCAACAATTATACCGATGATTTTGGCACTCAAAATTCTGGTTCGGGCAGTGGTACTAACCGACAAAATAATGGGACAAAAGGGGGTCAAAATTGTAACAATAACAAAGGAAAAAATAATGGTGGAAAGGGACGAGGTCGGGGTGGCGAACAGGCCACCGGTGGCGGCAACAACCGCGCCTAGCAGGGCCAAAATAGAGCCCACTGGCAGTAGCCCAACCAGCCAGCCGGGGGGCAGTGGAGGCAGTACCCACTGTGGGGTTGGCAGCCGTAACTGTGGGATGCTCCTCCCTTCTCGTACCTCACGGCTCAGTGGGCCCGACATCCTTCAGTATCTAGACAGCCCGGGGTTCTCGGTTCTCATCCGCAACAAGTTTTTGCAGCCCGTACACCATTTTTCGCAAGTTATGCTCCCACAGATATCGAGCAAGTCATGAACAACATGAATCTCAATGTTTTTGATGATTCGTGGTACGTGGACACCGGGACAACATCACACATGAAGGCATCTCGAGGTACTCTCTCGTCTTATTTTAATATTAGTAGTAATAAAAATATTATCGTTGGCAGTGGGCAGAAAATTCCAATTTGTGGTATTGGTCAATGAAACCTCCCCCTCACCCACCTTTACGTTTGAAAAATGTTATACATGCATCCAAACTCATTAAAAACTTTATATATGCACGTCGTTTCACAACTGACAATAATGTTTATGTTAATTTTGATCCGTTTGAATTTTCTGTGAAGGATTTTCAGACGGGGATGCTCCATGATCTTCTCCAACAAACCCTATCAGTTGCCCACCTTTCCCTCAACCTCCACAACCAATTAATGAGCTTTTCAAGAAAGAATCTCTACTATAAATAGAGATGCTACAAGAGTGAATCGATATCTAGAATCAGATTGTAAAAATATCAAGAGAGCTCTAGAGAATTCATCTCAGAAAACTATATCACAAGTGTTGTATGAGCGTGTTGACAACATTCTGTCCAACATTACAATTGCAGTTTAGATTCTAGATTAGTTTTGTATTGAGCAATTGTAATGAGAAGTTGTCTATGTCTATTTAGGTAGATTTTTCAGGCAGAAGTCATCTGCGACTTCAACTTTTAATTCCTTTCATTTTATATTGTAAATCTGTAAAGAAAGGAATTTGTAATTTTGTTTATAAAATATATACAATACTTTCGGTCATTGACCGTCATATATATATATAACCTATGTAAATTTTAAACCTGTGTGTTCTTTATTTTTCTGCTGCATTTACTCTTTAAAGTTTCTGTTTTATTGAAGTGTTGTCACTGGTGTCGGATAACATTGTCGCCGACATTCAGAAACTGAATTGGCATTCGAGTTAGTTTATTTTCAGTTTGTTTTTATTGTTTCATAGCATACCCGGACCTAACAAAACTGTCATGCGCACTCTGCTTTTGTTTAATTTGTGAATATTAAAATAAAGAAAAGTGAAAGAAATTTTTTAGTACCCGTAAGAATCCTTAAATAATATCCAAAATAAAATTACGTGTGTGAAGGGAAATATACAAATTTGAAGCAAAAGCAATAAACAAGATGTGCAAAAGAAATCGAAAACGAATAGAAAAACGAAGGGATAGGCATAGCTTAAAGATGTTTGGTTATGTGTGCATAAATTTAAAAGGGAAGCTAGACTAATATTTTAGAGGTATTATAAATACGCAAGATCATGTTATACCGTTTCAAGCTTTTCCTATCCACGATTTCAAATAAACAGATAAGTAATTATAGAGGAAGAGGAAGAGGAAGAGGAAGAGGAAGAGTTAAGTAATTAAATTTAAAAAGTATCTTTCGAATTAACAAATCCATAAATGGAAAATAATAGGAAAAATGTCAAAAAAGAAGAAGAGAAAAGATACATAGAAATACTAATCATAGAGATGTGTCATATACTATTTCTAGTTTTACTATAGTATATAGATACATGTTGGTCATCAATTTGTTTTTAAAGTTACACTCTTCAAATTAAGACGAACCCAAAATTTAGTGACAATAGTAATACTCCTTCGTGTTAAAAGAATTTTAGTAAATTTTGTTATTTTTGAAAATACTTAATTATATTTGTACGACCCAGTGCTCGAACTTGTTATTCTCTTGCACTCGCATTTTAGGGGTCATTTTTATTAATAAAAAGAAAGGAATCCAAACAACAAAAAGAAAAGTGCATGAAAGGAAATAGCTTTTGTAAAATCATGACATAAACGCTGCAAGTTTCGAAAATGACTTTCGTCGCGTATCTCTCTTGTCTGTGGGTCGTCCATGGCAGTTTTCTCAGCTATGCCTTGATCTTCCCTCTTTGCCGCTACATTGAAGCTCGTAGCTGCCGTTCTTCAGTAGACAAGGTACGTGCTTCTCCTCCTTTCGCGATTTGGTAATATAAGCTCCATTTTTCTATGTTGTTTTCTTGCTTGTACCATTGCATGATGATTTTGTTAAAGCTAGTTAATGAATAAAACTAGCCAAGTTGGTGTGAATGAGAAATGGAAGGCAACCTTTCCGAACAGTCACCAACCTATTCCGAAGAGGCACCTTCAAGGCTATATAAACTAAGGCAATGCCTCATTTTAAAGATACCAAAACCAAAAATTTCGCATCGAAATTCTCGCATTCTTTTTTCACAAATAAAACTATCGAGTCTTACCGTGTTTCGTTGCCAACTTTGAGTTCGTCGAAGTCGAAGGCGTTTGACGTACCGCTACTCTCGCGACAGGTATATCCGTTTTATCCCGGGAGGAAGTAATCCATAACCTCGGGTACAAAGTGAGGGGATTAAATTCCTTAAGGACACATAGTGAATTCGTGGTCTCGGATATTTTCTTACTTCGTATTATTTTTCCGGTTTTGTTTTTTTTCTGGTTTTTTGTCTTTCCGTTTGGTTTTCGTTTTTCCCGATTTTTGAACACGGGCACAACAACAAGCTTAAGGAATTTAAACATTATTTCGTGTTCATTTGTTCTTGTTTAACAATTACGAACATTGTCGGAAAAAAAAAAAAGTGTATGTTTGTTGTTTCGATGTAACGAACTTGTATGTTGTTTGGAGACTAAAATCTTCGGATTTTCTACTCCGGTTGAGATTAAAGTTTCCATAACTTTCTACTCCTTTGGGTACTTGATTTGAAGATATAAAAACTTCATCAAGTATACAACATACAATTTACTGAAATAAAAAGAAAAAAAAAAGGTGTTTGTTGTTTCGGTGTAACGAACTTGTATGTTGTTTGGAGACTAAAATCTTCGGATTTTCTACTCCGGTTGAGATTAAAGTTTCCATAACTTTCTACTCCTTTGGGTACTTGATTTGAAGATATAAAAACTTCATCAAGTATACAAAGCATACAATTCTTGGGAAAAAAAAAAAAAAAAAAAGTGTTTGTTGTTTCGGTGTAACGAACTTATATGTTGTTTGGAGACTAAAATCTTCGGATTTTCTACTCCGGTTGAGATTAAAGTTTTCATAACTTTCTACTCATTTGGGTACTTGATTTGAAGATATAAAAACTTCATCAAGTATACAACATACAATTTACTGCATTTCGTTTCAAGTATTTTAAATCTGTTTGTGTAACCTTGATTCGGTTTGAAGAAATAAAATCTTCACCGTTGTGTATTATAATTGTTCTTTGTCAAAACTGATTCGAGTTCGATAATTTATGGCATTCACGTTTAGGACATGTCAATTACGAACCTTGCGAAAAATGATTAGTTTGGAAGTATTGCCTAAGTTTGAATGCAATCAATCAAAATGTCAAATCTGTGTTGAGTCTAAGTATGTTAAACATCCTTATAAGTCGGTTGAAAGGAATTCAAGTCCTTTAGACTTAATCCATACGAGATATTTGTGACATGAAGTCAATCCCATCTCGCGGTGGAAAGAAGTATTTCATAACTTTTTATCGACGATAGTACGCGGTATTGCTACGTTTATTTACTTAATAGTAAAGATGAAGCAATTGAAGCATTCGGAGCAATACAAAACTGAAGTTGAGACTCAACTTAACAAAAAGATTAAAATGATAAGGAGTGATAGGGGCGGTGAATATGAATCTCCTTTTGAACAAATATGTTTGGAATATGGCATTATTCATCAAACAATCGCCCCTTACTCGCCACAATCAAACGGAATTGCGGAAAGGAAAAATAGAACCACGAAAGAAATGATGAATGCCTCGTTAATAAGTTTGGTTTACCCCAGAACTTGTGGGGGAAGCCATTCTAACGACTAGCCGAATACTCAATCGAGTGCCCCATAGCAAAACAAAATCTATTCCATACAAAAAGTGGAAAGGAAGGAAGCCCAATTTGGGATACTTCAAAGTGTGGGGGTGTTTGGCCAAGGTGCAAATTCCTAAACCCAAAAGGGTAAAAATAGGACCTAAAACCATTGATTGTGTTTTCATAGGATATGCCACAAATAGTAAGGCATATCGATTTACGGTTCACAAATCGAAAATCCCGACATTCGGTAAATACGGTAATTGAATCGAGATAATGCGACTTCTTTGAAACCATATATCCGTATAAAAAGGAATGTGAGTCGTCTAGCAAAGAATCTAAACGACCTCGGGAAGAAACAAAGGAAAATATTCCTGATGAGGAAAAACCGAGACGCAGCAAACGTCAAAGGACGTCTACTTCATTTGGACCAGAATTTCTAACATTTTTGTTGGAGAATGAGCCTCGAACCTTCAACGAAGCTATGTCTTCATCGGAAGCTCAATTTTGGAAAGAGGCAATCAATAGTGAGATAGAATCCATCTTAAACAACCATACTTGGGAATTGGTTGACCTTCCTCCAGGGAATAAACCTTTAGGTTCCAAATGGATTTTCAAGCAGAAAATGAAAGTTGATGGTACTATTGATAAATATAAGGCAAGACTAGTTGTTAAAGGGTTTAGACAACGAGAAGGTCTTGATTACTTTGATACATACTCGCCGGTAACGAGGATTACATCTATTCGGGTGTTAGTAGCGTTAGCCGCCGTGTACGGTCTTGAAATCCATCAAATGGATGTGAAAACAGCCTTCTTAAATGGAGAGTTAGAGGAAGAAATTTACATGGAACAACCTGAGGGGTTTGTAGTTCCAGGGAAAGAGAAGAAGGTGTGTCGACTTGTTAAGTCTCTTTACGGACTAAAACAAGCACCCAAACGGTGGCATGCAAAATTTGACCATACAATGTTTGTCAAATGGATTCAAGATAAATGAGTGTGATAAATGTGTCTACATTAAGAACACTCCAAACCACGTAGTCATTGTTTGTTTGTACGTGGATGATATGTTGATAATGAGTAACGACATTGCTAACATAAATGCTACTAAGCGCATGCTTGCTAGTAAGTTTGATATGAAAGACTTAGGAGTTGCCGATTTAATTCGGGAATTAAAATCCATAAGACTCCTCAAGGTCTAGCATTGTCTCAATCTCATTATATTGAAACGGTACTTGAAAAGTTCAAGTATTTGGACTTTAAAGTTGCAAAGACGCCAATTGATATGAACCTTGCTCTTGCAAAGAATAAAGGTGAAAGTCATTCTCAATTGGATTATGCCGAGTGTTGGGAAGTTTGATGTATATCATGAACTCGTACGCGACCGATATTGCATGTGCTATAAGTAAACTAAGTCGCTACACTAGTAATCCCGACCAAAAACATTGGTCGGCAATGAAACGAGTTTTGGGGTATTTAAAACATACTCAAAACTTTGCTTTGCATTATAACGGGTATCCTGCAGTTATTGAAGGATACAAAGTGATGCAAATTGGATCACCGGTTCAATCGAAACTAAATCCACAAGTGGATATGTTTTTACCATAGGTGGAGGAGCAGTGTCTTGGAAGTCATCCAAACAGACATGTATCGCCCGCTCTACAATGGAATCTGAGTTCATAGCTTTAGACAAAGCCGGTGAAGAAGCTGAATGGCTCCGAAATTTCTTAGAAGATATTCCATTTTGGCCCAAACCGTTGGCTCCTATATGCATACATTGCGATAGCCAAGCGGCAATAGGAAGAGCCGGGAGCCTTATGTACAACGGAAAGTCTCGTCACATACGACGAAGACATAATACCGTTAGACAACTACTCTCTAGTGGAATTATCACAATTGACTATGTTAAGTCAAGAGATAATGTGTCGGATCCACTAACTAAAGGCCTAACTAGAGAGGTAGTTGAAAGATCATCAAGGGGAATGGGACTATGGCCGAGGACAAGTCATCGTGACGGTAACTCTACCTAGAAGACCTGGAGATCCCAAGATCTAGGTTCAAAGAGATCAAACAAAGTCATTAATGACGGTTCAACATTGTCACAATAACTCTTTGGTCCATTCTCGTGATGAGACAATGTTCGGTATCGGGATAAAGCATTGCGGCTTTTTAATGGTTCCTAAGTTTGGTACGGGGTATATCAAATAGTGTATCTACGGGATGACACATTTAGGAATCACCTATGTAAGTGTGAAGTGTAAGCCGCTTCAAGGAGAATTATGTAAGGCCAATTCTCTACACACTTATGAACCAGGCGGTGTTCATGGTGAAACGAACAAAACAATGAGAACCAAAGACGGTTAAAGGGTTAATTGTGTGACATGTGGTTGTCTAGGTATACACCAAAGCTCGACGGTTCAAGGATATCACATCTACCGATTGACCGAGTATATCCGACATATGTTCACTACGGAAAGTTCAAAGAGAAATCTACTTATCCGGATGCGATTAATCCTTGCTTACGAATCACACAGTTTTTTGTCATGCATGTTTTTCATCATATAGCCATTCCCCATTCATGTGGGGGATTGTTAAAGCTAGTTAATGAATAAAACTAGCCAAGTTGGTGTGAATGAGAAATGGAAGGCAACCTTTCCGAACAGTCACCAACCTATTCCGAAGAGGCACCTTCAAGGCTATATAAACTAAGGCAATGCCTCATTTTAAAGATACCAAAACCAAAAATTTCTGCATCGAAATTCTGCATTCTTTTTTCACAAATAAAACTATCGAGTCTTACGTGTTTCGTTGCCAACTTTGAGTTCGTCGAAGTCGAAGGCGTTTGACGTACCGCTACTCCTGCGACCAGGTATATCCGTTTTATCCTGGGAGGAAGTAATCCATAACCTCGGGTACAGTGAGGGGATTAAATTCCTTAAAGACACACAGTGAATTCTGTGGTCTCGGATATTTTCTTACTTCTGTATTATTTTTCCAGTTTCTGTTTTTTCTGGTTTTTTGTCTTACCGTTTGGTTTCTGTTTTTCCTGATTTTTTGAACACAGGCACAACAACAGATTTGAGGTTGTTCATAGGTCAAGGTTTTCCTTTTCGATGTTCAATCTCTCCTGCTTCTCGACTCGATGCATGTTTGTACTTTTGCTGCATTTGTGATGATTACTCCTTAATGTTAAGTGTGTTTTTGTGACCTGATTCGTAGATAAGGGATTTGAGATTTGTCACTGTTAGGTATCCTCCTCTTATTATTGTCTACTTCCATGAAATTGTGGCATTTGACTGCTCATTTTTCTATTGCTTGAATAGCCAAAGTTTCTGCTAATTTGTTGCCCTCTCTCAACATGTGTGAATATGTGCATTTAGGGGTCACTAGATTTATGGGATAAGTGATAGTAATAATTTTAAGATAAAATACGGGATTATTTTGTTTCGCATTTGGTTGAATTCCTTATCCGAAATTAGTAGTAATATAGGGGATCCATTATACCACAATTGTAGTACTAATTTTATACCACCTTCAATGCGAGATAACAATCTCGGAATTAATAATCCAAAACACCAAAATTACCAAGGCGTCCTTCTAAAAGCCCTTTTAAGATCTAAGATTAAAATTAGAAATGGAGTAAAAGTTTATTCCAACCTATTTAGCATAAAACATGAGATAGGTTTGAAAGAAATAATCCCTTGATTATTTTTATTAATGAAAGAGTATATATACAATTTACAATTTTCCATAATTGAAAAATTATATTCCTATTCTACTCTCAAAACCATATTCTAGTTGTACAAGAATCCTATAGGTATGGTACGTGTAGAAGCCTAATTTAATACAATATTTACATCCAAATTTGACTCCAAAACCGTGATATACACGGGCTTGTATACCGTGTATACCACGGTTTCACATAAGGTAAGTTTCCTTGTGAAACCGTGATATATATAGTATACAAACCCATGTATATCACGGGTATAACTAACACACCCCCACAGTCATAGCAGACGGTCTTCGTACGCTGAGACTGTCCCTAAAATCTTCAAAGAGTACTGATGGAAGACTTTTGGTAAAGATGTCTGCAATTTGATACGTGGAAGGGACATGGCAGACGCGTACTTGTCCACGAGCTACCTTTTCGCGAACAAAGTGAATATCCATCTCGATGTGTTTAGAGCGTTGGTGTTGAACCGGATTACCAGAAAGGTAGATGACACTAACATTATCACAATAAACCAAGGTAGCTCTCTAAATAGGACACTGAAGCTCTAAAAGAAGATTACATAACCAACATGATTCAGAGATCACATTGGCTACCCCTCGATACCCGGCCTCTGCACTAGAACGAGATAATATAGACTGACGCTTCGCAAACCATGAGACCAAGTTATTACCAAGAAACATACAATAACCAGACGTGGAACGTCTGGTATCGGGACAGCCACCCCAATCAGCATCAGTATACGAGACAAGTGTAGATGTCGATGAAGGATATAAATGTAAGTCATAGTCAAGTGTCCCCTAGATGTATCGAATAATGCGCTTGAGCGCATTCATGTGCTCAACCCTGAGATCATGCATAAATAAGCACACCTGCTGTACGGCATACGTAATATCTGGCCTCGTGAAAGTAAGATACTGAAGAGCCCCTGCAAGACTGCGATAGTGAGTCGGATCATCGTACGGTGAGCCAGCCGCAGCACCCAACTTGGGCTTAGTATCAACTGGAGTGGAAGTAGACTTGCATGAGGACATACCAGCTCGCTCAATGATCTCAGTTGCATACTTCCATTGTGATAAGAGCAACTCATATGCATGACAAGTGACAGTAATCCCCAAAAAGTAACTCAAGGCCTCCAAGTCTTTCATAGCGAACTCAAAACTGAGCATGGTCATGATAGACTTGCGCAAAGCATCAATAAAGGCAGTCAAGATAATATCATCCACATATAACAGAATATAAGCCAGGGAAGAACCACGACGATATATGAATAATGAATTATCAGACCGGCGGTGCAAAAAAACAATAGACGAAACATAGTCTGCAAATCTCTTATACCAAGCCTGTGGGGCCTGCTTAAGCAAATACAAGGACTTCTTCAATAAACAGACATGATGAGGATATTTGGGGTCTCAAAAACCCAAGGGCTGATGTATGTAAACGGTCTCCTTAAGATCACCATGTAAGAAAACATTCTTTACATCTAACAGATGGATGGGCCAAACTTTCGAAAGAGTTAGACTGAAAATAGTGCGAATGGTAGCCGGTTTGACCACTAGACTAAATGTATCACCACAATCCACGCCAACCTGCTGAGTCTTACCATTACCTACAAGACAAGCATTATGCCTTGCAAAAGAACCGTCAGAATTATCCTTATGAGTAAAAATTCACATAGACCGAATAATATTAACACCAGAAGAACGGGGTACCAACTCCCACGTCTTATTTGCAATAAGAACATCATATTCGTCGGTCATAGCCAATTTCCAATTTGGGTCATTTAATGCGGACACTGGTTACATGGTAGAGGGGATTTAAGAACATTAGAATTAAAATTAAAATATCTTTTCGGTTTAAAAATACTTCGTTGACCACGAGTGACCGGTCTGTGACTCGGGGAAGAATCGAGTGGATTTTGGGAAATATCGGGACAGGTGATGGACTGGCCAGCAGGTAGTGGGCCTGCTGGCCCAATATTGGAACTGGGACCGCCATCGGAAATAGAAACTGGGGCAGATTTGGGCTGGATAGGCGGCCCAGTTGCTGGCCCAATAATTGTAGACTGCGACGGTACTGGAGGACCAGCGGGCAGTGGGCCCGTTGGTGGATTTTGGGTGCGGGATAGGTCTGATAAATGGTGGATAATATATGGAGCAACATTGTCATCTAAAAAATTATACGAACTACGCCCGAGACTATTTACCTTGGCAAACAAAAATTGGGTTTCATCGAAAATAACATGACGACTAATGATGATTTTATTAGACGAAAAATCAAAACACTTGTAACCACGATGATTAGAGGGATAACACAAAAACACACAAGGAGTAGAACGGGCTTGAAGTTTGCTAATTATAGTTGACGGAAAGAGCGGATAACATAAGCACCCAAAGACCCTAAGATGGGAATACGAATGAGTCTTATTATATAAGATTTGAAGAGGGGAGGAATATGTCAAACCTTTGGTAGGAAGTATGTTAAGAAGATAAGTAATCATTTGTAGAGCATGATGCCAGATAAGTAGTCATTTGTAGAGCATGATGCCAAAAGGAAGGGGTACGGAAGCATGGACCATTAGAGTTTGGACAATATTCTTAATGGTATGAATTTTTGGTTCGGATTTCCCATTTTGTGAAGACGTATGAGGATAAGAAAAATGAAAAACAATGCCATGATTTGCACAAAATTCCCGAAACATCCTATTATCATATTCCTTGCCATTATCACATTGAATGTTTTTTATTTCTCGTTCGAATTAGGTATGGATGAACGCTCTAAATTTTAAGAAGGTGGAAAAAACTTGAGATTTTTTCGCTAACGGAAAAGTTCATAAAAATTAGAATAATCATCCAAAAATAGAACATAATAATGATAGCCTACAGAACATAAAACGGGAGAAGTCCATAAGTTGCTATGAATAATATCAAATGACATTAAAGTATGAGAAGTAAAGTCTACAAATGGCAAACGAACAAGTTTTCCTAGTGGACAAGATTGACAAAATGGAGTACTGTGCGTACCCTTACAAGAAATAAAATTGCTTTTATATAAGGAAGAAACAATAGATGACCCAGGGTGACCCAAACGTGCATGCCATAAGGAAGGAGCGAGAGCTGCAAAAGTAGATGGCAAAGCTTGACTCGAGAGACCGAATGTGGGCGTGATAGGATAAAGATCTCCCCTACTATCACATCTCATGAGAGGAATTCCCGTCTTGAAATCCTTTACAGAAAATCCAAAAAGATCAAAATTAACAGAAACCCAATTATCAGTGGTGAATTTAGAAACATACACCAAATTTTTAATTAAGTGAGGGGTATGAAGGACATTTTTTAAGACAAGAGGTGGATGTGGGGGAGACAACGTTTTATGACCTTAACCAAGAATTGGAATTGATTTTCCATTACCAATAATTATGCCACGATTGTTGCCCAAATTGAAATAAGACGAGAGAGTACCTTGGTCAGACGTCATGTGTTAAGTGACGCCGGTGTCCATATACCAATTCGGATCTGGGGGATTTAATATAAGTGTATGTATTGCGGCCTCAATATCTGTCGGATTCGGTGTGGGGCCCATTGCCTGGAATGCCTGCGGAGGTCGAGGCCCAAGCACACCGGCCTGCTGCCCCGACCCAGTCCATATACCAATTCGGGTCTGGGGGATTTAATCCAAGCGTATGCATCGCGGCCTCAATATCTGTCGGAGTCGGTATGGGCCCCAATATTTGGAATTCCTGCGGAGGCCGAGGCCCAAGCACACCGGCCTGTTGCCTCGGCCTAGTAAACTGCCTGTTTGCCGAAGCTGGACTCGAGAAACTGGGCCTGACCTGTTGTGAAAATTGGGCCCAATTTCCCAGGTAAGGGCTTGGAAAATATCCACTGTTGGGCCAAGATGGACTGATTCAGTTCCACTGCATAGGGGCCCACTGCTGAGCCCAATTGGGTTGCCGCCCACTGCCCCGAGGGCCACCTTCGCCGCCACTACTTTTCCGGCCGCCACCATTGGTGCCTCCGCGATTCTTGCCAATATTTTTACGGTTTTGACCTTTCTTGTCGCCACCGTTATTGCGATTTTGGCCGGAATTGTTAACAAAACCATGAGAATTATCGGACGAAGTCATCATTACCACGGAACTGGCGTTGGTAGTTGCCTTTTTTTCCAAGCCGATTTCTTCTAAGGTGAGCATCAAGCGGGCTTGATAAAAAGGGGGAAGCGGATTACTTTGACGAAGGAGAGTCCCAACGCCATTATAGGTCTCAGAAAGGCCGGCAACCATTTGTCGAACCAGACGATTATTGGTCACAGATGCGCCAACGTTATGGAGTTGGTCCGCTAACTCCTTGGGTCGTTTGCAATATGCAGAAACGTTCAGAAAATCGTCCATGCGGACTTGGGAGAATTCTTGCTCAAGGGTGACAACACGTGAATGTTGGTTATCTTGGAATATATCACGCAATCTATTCTAAGTAGCCATAGCCATAGTGTCCAGCTCAATGATCGTCTGTAAAAGGTTGGTAGAAATAGTTGAATAAATCCACTGAAGAACGGTAGCATCAAAAGTAATCCATTACTGAGGATCCTCCGTGGTAATAGGGGTAGTGGGAGGAATTATGTGATGGAGGACTTGATGGGAGATGGCGTGAATTTTAAACAACTCTACCCATGTCGCATATTGGACATTTTCCATCTCAAGAACAATAAGGATGGTGTTCTTAATGTTATAAACAGTAAAGGCAGGATGAAACGTGTTTTTAGACATAATGAAAGAACAAAGGGATTGAGAAGAAAATTTTGGAAGAGAAGAGGTAAAATTTATCACTAAATCCGAGGAAGGGGCATGGAAAATGATGCAGTTTCGGCCGAGAAGGGGCACGGAAACCGAGATAAATTTTGGAGAAGAGCGGAAGCAATTTAGTCCTAGACTTCTGATACCATGAAAGAAATAATACCTTGATTATTTTCATTAATGAAAGAGTATATATACAATTTACAATTTTTCATAATAGGAAAATCATATTCTTATTCTACTTCCAAAATCCTATTTTAGTTGTACAAGAGTCCTATAATTATGGTAAGTGTACAAGCCTAATTTAATACAATATTTACATCCAAATTTGACTCAAAAACCGTGATATACACGGGCTTGTATACCGTGTATACCACGGTTTCACATAAGGTAAGTTGCCTTTTGAAACAGTGATATACAAACCCATGTATATCACGGGTATAACTAACAAGGTTATATATTATACTCAGTATATCTCATTTTTTAAAACTAATAAACCAAACATTTATTACTAAAAGCATCTACTAAAATAATCCTGTCATAATCCTTGTATTATAATTTCAGAATAACTTGTTCCTCGACAAAACAACCCCTTATGAAATAAAAAGAAGAAAGCTTTGATTTTACCTCACTCATAGTATCTATTATTTTTAATGCGAAAACAAAAAAGAAAAAAATAGGGTGAACTTAGATAACCTCCAATATTTATCAGTATTGATATCTAAATAATGTTGCCAATTTTATACCAACAAATCAGAGTGGCGCAGCGGAAGCGTGGTGGGCCCATAACCCACAGGTCCCAGGATCGAAACCTGGCTCTGATAACAGTTTTTGCTTCGAGCGTTGCATTTTTTTATCAATTTTCTTTGTCCTTTACGACGTCGCTTCGTTCTGCCCGAAAATAAAAAAGAGTAAACTTCAACTAATGAGATATTACCACGAGAAGACGATAAATAAAAAGTCTCAAAGTTGAAGAACCGATACGAACTAAACCCTAGCCTCAGAAACTTAAAAGTCCACAAAATATCGCGATAAATCAAACAGATCTGCAACTTCCGTCTTCACTGATAATTCGTCTCTTCACTTCTCCATGTGAGTTTTTCTCGTCTCTTTTTCCCTCCCTTTCGTTTTATATTTCGATATTCAAATATATCTCATTTCTAACGAACTTTGAGCTGGAATTTGAAATTGCTAACTAGTTTCTATGGTGACTGTAAATAATGGTTTCATCTTTTACTTGGAAATTGAACTACTGGATGAAGTTATAATGGTGATTGTTCAGCAATTACCAGTTTAATTAAAATGATTTATTTTACTGATTTGTGCTGTATCCTCTCTTTTATTTGAACTGAAATGTTGTTGTTGTTGTTGTTGTTTAGGTTTGCATAGCTCCAGTCCACTACGTAGCGCCTCCATAACTAGTAAGTCACTCAACTATTTTCATGCCTTTATTATTTCAATTTATCTAATCTATGAAGAAATTTAAATGCTTAGCTGCACTATTACACCATTTAATCAAAAGAAATTTAGTTGATTAGTTTAACAAAATGGAAACCTAGTTTTAATTTGGGAATTTTGAGTGGACGACACTTTAGCTTTTTTCCCCGTCTTTTTACAAGGATTCAAATTGGATAATGGAGTTTTAACGTAATTGACTGGTGTTAAAACTGTCGTGTGATTTGCTCGTGCTATTTTTCCAATTTAAATGCCGTCAATCGTATGTAATTGTGGTTTTCGAATGTATCTTGTATATGATCTAAAGAAGCCTATCCACACACATCACTTTTAGCTTTGCTAGTGAATTGAGATGTACTCTTGTTGCATGAATCGAAGATGATCCTCATATTAGGTAGCATTTGTTTGGGGCTTATCATTGGAACCTAAGATAATATATATCTACCTTAGTAGCAGATTGACACTTGATTACATCATTGTATTAGTTTCAAGTTATTAAAGAGATTTTCTATATGACAATTTTGTTTCATTATTGTGCACTGTGGCATACAGTCTTTCTTTATCTTTTAAGATGGGGGGAAAAATAAAAAGAATACAGAAAGCGCATCTAGGTAAAAGGGCAGCCCGGTGCACTACACAACCTTACCTTGCATTTCTGCAAGAGGTTGTTTACACGGCTTGAACACGTGACATCCTGGTCACATATGGCAGCAACTTTACCAGTTACTCCAAAGCGCATCTAGGTTGAGCAAGAAAATTTTCTAACAGATTTTTTGTAAGTCTAACAGATTTTTTGTAAGAAAATTTTCTAACAGATATTTTACTGGCAGTGGTTCGAGAAAAAGATGCATGTTGGGAATATGCTGAGAAGTTAGACGGGAATAAAGTTAGATGTAAATTCTGTCTTAGAATTTTAAATGGTGGCATTAGCAGGTTAAAGCACCACTTATCCAGACTTCCCAGTAAAGGTGTGAATCCATGTACTAAGGTCAGGGATGATGTTACTGACAGGGTAAGGGGAATAATAGCATCAAAGGAAGAGGTAAAGGAAACTCCCAGTACTAAAAAGCATAAGATCATTGAGGCAAAATCTCTTGTAAATATTTCTCAAGAAAAAACACTTTTGTCTGCGGAACCAGTAACTCCAATTGCAAGAATTTTCCCACCAATTGGGCAGGCTATCTCTTTACCTGAAAATAACCAAGAAAATGCCGAGAGAAATATTGCATTATTCTTTTTTGAGAACAAAATTGACTTTGGTGTAGCAAGATCTTCCTCTTACCATCAAATGATTGAGGCAGTAGGGAAGTGTGGCAGTGGGTTTGTAGGTCCTTCTCCTGACACTCTGAAAGCAACATGGTTGGAGAGGATTAAGTCTGAAGTAAGTTTACAGTCAAAAGATGTAGAGAAAGAGTGGGCTATGACAGGTTGTACTTTAATTGCAGAAACATGGACGGACAATAAACTGAAAGCTTTGATCAACTTCTTGGTTTCATCACCCTCCAGGACTTTTTTCTACAAATCTGTAGATGCTTCTTCATATTTTAAGAATCTGAAATGCCTCTCTGAGTTGTTTGATTCAATCATTCAAGATTTTGGCCCAGAGAATGTTGTACAGGTAATTGTGGATAATACACTTCACTGCACTGGTATAGTGAACCATATTTTGCAGAACTATGGGAGTGTTTTTGTGTCCCCTTGTGCTTCACAGTGTTTAAATGCAATCTTAGACGAGTTTTCAAAACTAGATTGGGTAAATAGATGCATTTTACAGGCACAATCACTCTCGAAGTTTATATACAATAATTCCTCATTGCTTGATCTCGTGAAAAAGTTCACTGGAGGACAAGAGATCATCAAGACTGGTATCACGAAGTCTGTATCACACTTTCTCTCCTTGCAATGTCTATTGAAGTATAGATCAAGATTGAAACTTATTTTTAACAGTCCAGAGTTAGGTGCCAATTCTGCTTATACAAATAAATCGCAAAGTGTTAATTGTGCTGGAATTCTGGATGACAATGACTTTTGGAGGACAGCTGAAGAGTGTGTTGCTGTTTCTGAGCCCTTTCTCAAAGTTATGAGAGAAGTATCTGGAGGAAAGCCCGCTGTGGGCTTTATATATGAACTACTGACTAGAGCAAAAGAGTCGATAAGGACATACTATATTATGGATGAAATAAAGTGCAAGACATTTTTAGATATAGTGGATAAGAAATGGCAGAACAACCTCCACTCTCCTCTGCATTCAGCAGCTGCCTTTTTGAATCCTGCCATCCAATACAACACAGAAGTCAAGTTTCTTGGGTCTATAAAAGAAGATTTTTTCAGAGTGCTGGAGAAGCTGCTACCAACTCCCGAACTGAGGCGAGATATCACCACTCAAATCCTTTCATATACAAGGGCATCCGGAATGTTTGGTTGTAATCTGGCGAAGGAAGCAATTGATACTGTTCCTCCAGGTATGCTTGAAGCTTTACATTTTATCATCCCCAGCACATAATTCTACAAACTTAAATTGAAGCAATCCTAAGAAACCTCTTGTCTGTTCATTCTTCTTTCTTCTCCTTGAGATAGTAGGAAGGCTGACTATCATCTTCTTCTAAATTGAAGATATCATAGGTCATGTTTATGTTCCTGGTGTCACACCCCTCTCACACATTCACTGGGCCCTCCCCTCGTCAAGACCTGCCTGCAATCTCACATCTGCTGCGGACGAAATGCGACGAGCTCTGCTAGTTGTACTTCATGGACTGCTCACAAGTTAAGTTGTCCTCGGAGGGTAGCTTCTTTATAGGCTCTTTCCTCTGCAAATTCTTCTTACGTTTCTCCTATCCTTGCCCTAGCATGCTCCAGGTCTATGTTCAGCTTCAGGGTCTGAATAGTGGACTAATAATCTCTCTACATTAACCATGCTTGCTTAATTCCTATCTCCACTTCGGCTTCCCGGTCTATGGCCCCCTTCGCGGATCCTTCGTGCATGACTCTAAGGGGGGTTGATTATGAAACCACGTTAAGTACCAGCGGTTCACTTCACCTCTGTCACGATCGGCCACCATGTTACGAAAACCTGAGAACAAACATCCTCCCCAAAATTAAGGATTTCGGAGCTCCTAAGAGGGTGGAACTCATACATAATCTCCGCATGTCCTCGACTGGGGATATAGACTGCCGTTGACCGAGTTGCCTCATAACTCTAAGAAGCACATAAGGCTGAACAGCCCGAAGCTCCATTAAGATGATAAATGGACGGAAAGAAACATGTATATCATCTTCACCAAAAAAAGAAGACATGTATATCACCTCTTTTGAGGGGAACCAATGATAGTTACCCACAATCTGATCAATGGTCAGTGCGTTAAGAAGTTTCTCGGGGCTCCAATGCCCTCTGGGAAGTTATAATCTGCGACTCTTTTCTCATGACCCCCGATTTGATTACTCCAATCAACTTTAAAATCTATAGCGAAGGGCGACAACGGAGATGCTCTATAATTCATATTTGCAACAAAATATCGCATCCCTCGAAATAATCTGTGTCATCCTTACACATTGTCAGGGCATGATAAATTTCTGCTAAAACCATTGGTAGCGAGGGTGACATTGGGCACCTTTTGAAGTCTGTAATGACTGCGGGTAAGTTAGTGGTGGTATTTCCATCCCTTTTCGGGGAGAGGACTTCCTACCTGTGTCTCTCCCATGTCCTTAAGTCTCCACCGTTGCTGAATTGTTTTCCATATAGCCCGAATTCCTTATTCCTGCCATTCTTATTATACAGAAACTCTAAATGAGTCCAACCATTATTCAGGAAACCAATCTCTGTCTAACTAAGCCTCCACTTGTGCTTTGGCATCATGAGGCCCATTATCCTGAGTTCCGAACCTGCTGCCACCGGTCCCCGGGGATTTCCCGGTTATAAAAAATATGATAGCAAGAACTAAACCATTGCTACCGCTATTTGTTGTGGTTGCTAGTCCTTAAGTTAAGCATAAGTTGATAAAAGGAGATGTACTTGGGTTCTTGTTTCTTGCATACTAAAAAATAAATACTGTAAAAGGAGATGTACTTGCATGGTAATTCTGCCTCGGAATACATACATTACTTCCTGCAAGGCTAAACATTCAGGGAATCATTTAAGTCAGTAGGACTTTTCAAATATATGGAAAATGTATTGCCCCTAAATGTTGGAAAACAACATTAATGAGTCGGTACACATTAACTCGTAACAAGACTATGTGAGAGACTGGCTTAAAACACTGATTAAGTTGAAATTACATCTAGTTGATCTCTAACCATGAGCCTCCTCTGGCATCAATTGCATGGACGCTCTCCAACATATCTTAAATGACTTTTTAACTGTTCTATTATAATTTTCTATCCTCTCGTTTGCATCTCATTGATTAAGCTGTCAGGAAAATGACTTTTGCCAACAATCATGCTTTTCACACTAGTTTTCTTCATAGCCTAACTAATTTTCAGTGGACTGATGCAACAGATATGTATTGTAGGTATTTGGTGGGAACAGTATGGTGATGCTGCTCCAACATTGCAAAGAGTCGCTATTAAAATACTTAGTCAGGTATGCAGTACGTTCACTTTTGAGCGACATTGGAGCACATTTCAGCAAATCCACTCTGAGAAGCGCAATAAGATTGATAAGGAAACACTTTTAGACATTGTTTACATCAATTATAATCTGAAGCTAGCACGGTATTTGGCTTCTAAACCTGCCGAGGAAGATCCTCTCCAACTTGATGACATAGATATGACATCCGAGTGGGTAGAAGAGGCAGAAAATCCTAGTCCAACTCAGTGGCTTGATAGATTTGGTTCAGGTCTGGATGGGAATGACTTGAACACAAGACAGTTTACTGCTGCAATATTTGGTGCTAGTGACCACCACATATTTGGTTTGTGATCATGTTGACTGTCCACCCCCTAAATACGCATACTCATTTAGTTGTCATAATATAGCATCTTGGAATTGTGTGGTACTTTAGCTACTTTTTTTTCTTTTTTCATGTAAATACAAGTAGTTAGGAATGATGCAAGTAGCTTTTCTCATAGGCCATCTAAATGTCACACCTACCTATAGAGGGCGAGGGTACTTCGACAAACTGACCGTGTATGTTTTATGTATATGCATCGAGTAGTATGTGAAAAAGGTGTAATGCTTCTCCTATATCAAAATATTTGGCTAGTCTGGGAAGTTGAATTACATTTTGACGCTCCTTTGAAGTAAATAGAAACAAGGTTCTTGATGTATGAAACAGGACACGTGGGATACCAAGTGCTAGTGAAAATTCACTAGTTTTTGCTTGTTCAGTAAAAAATTTATCCAAACTGCAAATTTTCCTTTTGACTGTCCATGCAAAAGGGCAGGCATGTTATGTTAGCTGTTCTTATATGGAAGCTAACCGGCTTCAAAGTTGAATCAGTAGATTGAACCTTCGCATTGCATATACACATGATTAACACAGGTGATGCAGTGGCTGGTATCGTGTCGGGCAAAGCACATCAATAATAATTGAATAGCTAACTAGGATGCCATGATGCAAAATTGACATGGAAGAAGAATAACCACTACCAGCCAATTTTGCTTATCACAACCTGTAGCTATCAGATCAATGCCAAACATCACTCATCTAAGGTTAACAGGACTTATCAGAAAATATTTTATCTGCACACACAAATGGCTCAACATACATTTACAATAACATTATAATGTACTGACACCCTTATTACATGCTCATTAAAATTATTATGATGAACTGCCGAGCAACTGAGCCGCCGCCTTGTCTTTGTCGTTATCATTCATTAGTAAGGCATCTGCAACACTGTTTGATGAGAATCCCATCTCTTTCAAGAGAGTATATCCCTCCGCAAATTCCTTGACCTGAAAAGTTGATGAAGAAAATGGTAGAAGAGCTAATGAATGGTCACATTGACTATAGAACAGTGCTCCTCATGATATTGAACAAATTCTAGTACATCACTAACCCACTTTAATCTCGGTCGCAACTTAAAATGTCATGATTTGCTATTCAAAAAGTAAAACTCAAAATTTGTAAACATTACTGTCTAAATATTTCCCAAATGGTTTTATGATGCAGATAGTTGCATCATGTTGTACTTTAATGCAGTTTCCAAATATGTAACTCTATTTTCAAAAAGTGTAATCATTTTCTGATTTCACTATGAAAATTAGTCAAGTTGACTCTTCAATGAACTAAATTTGAAATTCGACCAAGGACAGGGGATCATAAGAAATGGAAATCCTTGTGGAGAAATGTCTTCCAGCAAATTAATTTAAAGTAATTTTGGTAGATAAAGTCATTTGACATGCTCATAGTTCCACATGCAGACCGAAATAAGAGAAGCATGTAACAGATCCGTATACCTTGATCGGATTATCTCCATAATTTGCAACCGCTATGGCCACAGCCTCTCTATTGAAACCAGATGTTCCGTATTTGTTGATAATAGGATCTCCAGTGAATCCCTATATTCAAGCAAGAAAAGAAATACATCCAAGTCAGAAAAGACTCATTCAAATCTCAACAAAAATTAAGTATCCACTGAAGACCACTGTTCAGAATCACATTGCGTTTCTTAACTGCAAAACATTGGATGTAGTACACATTCCGAAACTTTCGGGAAAAATGTTCTGAAACAAAGCACATGACGCACTCTTCGCAATCAATGCTTAATTGATATTTATAGAGTCAAGTCAAACATTTGGGGATGCTAACTACCTTTGTCCATAGAATTAATCTTCAATATCCTAAAAATGTCATAAAACAAATGACATGTTTCAAGACATGATAATTTCCTCCTTTGCACATGCAAGCCTTTGTACAGAAATGAAGGAGGAGTCTCACTTTTGGATTTTGTGAAAGCCTTTGGCCTGGTGGTTGTCAAGTCTAGTTTCCCAAAGAGAGAGGAGCACTTGATAACCTTTCGTAGTTCGGTGGCTAAGGCGCATATAGACTTTTTGCTCCTTAGGAAGGAAGATAAAGGTCTATGTCAAGACTGCAAGGTTATTCCGAGTGAGAACCTTACAATCCAACATAAGTTCTTGGTGATGGATTTGGAGATCAAGAGGAGGAGAAATAAGAGGGTTGTGGAGGATCGACAGAGGATCAAATGGGGGAGCTTGACTATAGCTAGTGCCCAGGAGATGGTGAGAAGTTGATGGATATGGGATCTTGGAGGAGCAATGGGGATGCAAACTGTATGTGGGATACGACTGTCAGTTGCATTCGGGCAGTAGCGAGAATAGTGTTAGGGGTTTCAAGATGTAGATTTGGTGGGCATTGAGGGGATTGGTGGTGGAATGGAGAAGTCCATGGGAAGGTGGAAGCAAAGAAGATGGTGTATGCGAAGTTGGTGGACAGTACGGACGAGGAGGAAAAACGGTCGAACAGAGAGATGTATAAGATGGCGAGGAAGCAGGGAAAGCTTGCGGTTACAACAGCAAAATTGGTAGCTTTTGAACGCTTATATGCAGAATTAGAGGAAAAAGGCGGATATAAGAAGTTGTACAAGCTAGCCAAGGCGAAGGAGAGGAGGGCATGTGATTTGAACCAAGTGAAATGCATCAAGGACGAGAACGGTAAAGTCCTAGGTGAGGAAGCACTCATTAGACGGAGATGACAGTCATACTTTCATAAACTCTTGAACGAAGAGGGGGACAGAGTCATTGTGCTGGGAGAGCTGGAGCACTCTGAAACGCATCACGATTTTGGATTTTGTAGACATATTAAGGTTGAGGAGGTTAAGGGGGCGATTCGTAGGATGCGCAGGGCGAGAGCGAAGGATGCGCATGGGAAGGGCGACAAGGCCTGACGAGATCCTGGTGGAATTTTAGAAAAATGTGGGTATGGAATGGTTGACTGGATTGATTAATATCATTTTTCAAACAACAAAAATGCCCGAGGAACGGAGGTGGAGTACAATGATCTCTTTGTACAAGAATAAGAGTGACATTCAGAATTAAAACTATAGGGGTATTAAGTTGATAAGCCACTATGAAGGTTTAGGAGAGAGTGGTTGAGATGAGAGTAAGGAGGGACGTGTCTATTTCGGAGAACCAATTTGAATTCATGTTGGGTCATCGACCTAGAATAGGCATACGACAAAGTCCCGAGAGAGGTTTTGTGGAAATATTTGGAGGCTAGTGGTGACCTATGGCATACACGATGGCGATCAAGGATATGTATGATGGAGCCAAGACTATGATAAGGACAGTGGGATGAGACTCGGAGCACTTCCCAATTGCAATGAGGTTACACCATGGGTCAACACTTAGCCCGTTTTTACACCCTTTAGCCTGTTTTTATTTGCTCTACTGATGGATGTTTTGACGCAGCAAATTCAAGGAAAGGTGTCATGGTGTATGTTATTCGCTGATGACAGTTTTGATCGATGAGACTCGCGACGGAGTTAACACTAAGCTAGAGGTTTAACAGACCTTGGAATCTAAAGGATTCAGGTTGAGCAAGACAAAAACAGAATACTTAAAGTGCAAATTCAGTAAAGCAGCACACGATGAGGGCGTGGAAGTGAGGCTTGATACCCAGGTCATTCAAAAGAGAGATAGTTTCAAGTATCTTGGGTCTATTATTCAAGGTAATAGGGAGATTGATGAAGATGTCACACATCGTATTGGTGCAGGAGATGAAATAAAGGCTTGCATCAGGAGTCCTGTGTAATACAAAGTGTCACCAAAACTTAAAGACAAGTTCTACAGAGTGGTGGTTAGACCAACTATATTATATGAGGTGGAGTGTTGACCAGTCAAGAACTCTCATGTTCAGAAGATGAAGGTGGCAAAAATGGAGATGTTGCGATGGATGTGTGGGCATACAAGAGATAGGATTAGAAATGACGATATCCGAGACAATGTGGGGGTAGTATTGGTGGATGACAAGATAAGAGAAGCAAGACTGAGAAGAGAGGCACTTGGGGAGGTATGAGAGGTTGGCTATGGATGATTTCTGGAGAGGCAGAGGTAGGCCGAAGAGGTATCGGGAGAGGTGATTAGGCAGGACATGGCGCAGTTACAGCTCATCGAGAACATGACCGTAGATAAGGGATCATGGAGGACATGGATCAGGGTAGAAGGCCAATAGGTAGTTGAACGTACTCTTGTAGTTTCTTGTCATTTGATTTATGTGTTATCGGTGGTGTTTTGCACTTACTTTATTTTTTTTTTCCGGACTGCTTTACCATACTTTATTAAGTATTTTGCTTTAGGTTTCTTTACATCTATTACTTCCTTTTGCGGATTGCTTTGGTTTTCTTTCTTTAAGCCGAGAGTCTATCGGAAACTGCCTCCCTACCTCTCATGGTAGGAGTAAGGTCTGCGTACACCCTATCCTCCACAAACCCCACTTGTGCTTGAAAAGGAAAAGGACAAACCTACCATCCCTTAGGCTAAGTAAGCTATGCATTATGGAATATGTTGTTTAAACAGAATAATCCATCACGCACAGGAAGGATTCAACCACCTTGAAAACTCAAAAGTAGTCTAAATATGCCAACAAAAAGGAAGTAAAAGAAGTAACACTTCCACCATTATCCCTGAGTTATAAGACAAAAGAATATTGGTCTTTTGTTAGATGTCATGAAGCAAATGAGTTTTGGAGATAGACGGATAGAGTGGATCGGGTTCTGCATTTCCACAATCAGATTTTCCATATTGATTTTCCTCAAGGTTTCTTCAAGTCGGGAAGGACATTAAGACAGGGTGATCCTTTATCCCCCTATCTCCTTCTTTTGGTGATGGAGATCCTAAGTTCAATGCTCAGCAAAGCAGAGAATTTGGGAAGGTTCAAGGGCCTATGTATTGTCAGGAGTGGAGAGGGAAAAATAGTTCTCACCCATATTCTGTATGCAGATGATACTTTACTGTTTTGTGAAGCTGAAAAAGAACAACTACTGTATTTAAGAGGGGTTGTTAAGTTTTGAAGCAGCTTCTGGGCGGAGAATCAACTTGGCTAGTAGTATGGTCAGCATCAGTGCTGAAGATAATATTGAGGATTTGGCTGATATAATAGGGTGTGAACTTGACAAGTTCCCTACAGTCTATTCGGGATTACCATTAGGGGTGAAAAGGAAAGATAAAAATATTTGGCAGGTGTATTAATAAGCTGACCTCATGGACCCTATCCATTGGGCGGAGACTTATCCTAGCTAGTTATGTGCTGGATGGAATGCCAACTTATACAATATTCCAGTTTCCTATGCCTGCAGCAGTAGAGAAGAAGTTGAATTCCATTAGTAATCAGTTCTAATGGGTGGTAATGCTAATAAAAGGAAGGTTTATTTAGTAAAGTGGCAAGTGGTTACAAATGAAAAGAAAGAGTGAGGTTTGGAAGTGAGGAATTTGAAATTACATAACAAGAGCTTATTATTAAAACGGCTATGGGGATATAACAGGGGTGGTGATGAAATCTGGAAGCAGCTTATAAATGCTATTTTTCGCAAGAAGGATGGTTGGAAATAATATCCTTCACAATTGAGAGCAGGGGGTGTTTGGAAAGGCATGATTATGTGGGATGAGTTTTTATAGGATACTAAATTAGAAGTGGGGCAATGGAGTCAAGATTAGACAGATATTTGGATCGGGAATACAGATTTGAGAAGCAGTTATCCAGATTTATTCAGATATTCTGTGCTTAAGGCTGGCTATGTTACTGAATTACATTCAATCTCTAGCTGGAATCTAGAATTCAGAAGGAACCTAAATGATTGAGCATTGGAAGTTTTCTGTCAACTTACTCTGACACAATAGTAGGATGCTATTCCAATTGATCTAAATAAGGAGGTAGGGCTACAACAACAACAATATACCCAGTGTAATCCCACAAAGTGGGCAATAAGGAGGTAGGGTTACCTGATAAAAAAAGGAGGTAGGGTTGATTTGGGTGAATAGCAAGGATAAAATGTTCTCTGTTAGTAACTGCTACAAATTGCTATTAAAGCCGTTTGGTCAGGGAACATCTAATTAGCTCTGGAAGTCTAAAGCTCCGGTCAAATCTGCTTGCTTTGGATGGATTGTCACTTGGGAGGCCTGTTTGACTCACAATAATTTACAGAAGAGGGGTTTTGTGTGAAGAAGACCAGGAATAGTGGAGCATCTGTTTTTGCATTGCAGAGTTTCCAGAGAATGGTAGGAGTTTTTTTTTTTAATGTAACTGGTGTTTCTTGGGTTATGTTATGCTTTGAATATTAAGAGTTCAATGGATTTCTGGCAAAGTCAAAGGATGTATAGAAACATGAAGCAAATCTGGAGAACCATTCTCATATGCATATCCTAGCAGGTAACAAAATGCTTATGGGTATAAACCAAACTAGCACTCTCTGATTTCAATTTACACAGAACTCTTTTCATTATTGGGTGTTCGAAAATGATTGTCATCATTCCATGCCTATCCAACATTCACAACTTCCAGTAAAGCACATCCATTAAACTATAAAAAAATTTAAACTTTGATGTGAAGTTTCTCTATCAAATTAACATTTCCTATTGCTTCTCATTATTTTCTTCCACTACCACTAAAAATATACATAAGTCAAATGAATTATATTAAACTCCATGCTTCGATCCCAGGACCTTTGCCTGGCGGCTCTGATACCACATTAAAAATGGATCTTGGGCCTAACTCAACCCCAAAAGCTAACTTTTTTGGAGTTGAGTTAGGTTCAAGATTCATTCTTTGCATGGTATCAGACCAAACTCATCTCAATTCTCGTTTACCGATATTGAGCCCCCCGTCTTATATTGTCCACGCTTCAGATGTCCAGTCCTGGGCATGCGGGGGCCTGTTGAGTCCCACGTTGGCTCAAGATGGGTAACTTGGACTCCTTATATGGAGTTGGGCAATCCTCATTTCTTTACGCTAGCTTTTGGGGTTGAGTTAGGCCCCAAATTCATTCTTAACATGGTATCAGAGCCAAGCAAAGATCTTGGGATCGAACCTCACCGCCATCCATTATCAAGAAGAATTTCCACGTGTTTGGACCATGAAAAAAAATCAAGTCAGCACGTGAGGGGGCGTGTTGAGAATATAATCAAATATTAAAAGTGTGTTCTCTCCGATAGCTTAAGCTTTTAGATGAGATGGTCACACACTCATCATATAAATTATTGAAATGGAGGGAACATTTCAGCTAACAATCAACTACACATCAATTCTAAACTATTTGGAGGGGGGGGGGGGGGGGGGGCTATATGAATCCTCTTACGCCATTTTGCTCTATTAAAGGGCCAAAAAGCGTGGTCCTATGTGGGTATATTCCAACAAACTCAGTATTCAGAGGATTCATTATATTTAGACATTTCTATTTTACGCGGGTCATCAACCTTCAGTAACCAGCACATTTATTCAGATACTGAACTTGCTACTCTTTGAGAAACTCGTGTAAGTAGATTTTAGTACTGCATTTAACGAGATTACAAAATATGCAAGTACCATGGTAGTTTGTTCTGGCATTCTAGGTGGAAGATTTTCCAGCCCTAGCCTGCTCCAGTTCTGGCTTTCCTTTTCTGCTTCGGCCAAAATCCTTTTCTCAAGGTCAAAATCAAAGTTGAAAGTGCTTCGTGGAATGTCTCCCACTTGTGTTGACAATTGAGGCTGAAATAAACCAAAAAGAATATATTATTCACACAAAAGATATGCAACTGATAAGTGATTTTTTTTATCAACCTGATACATTATTTCAACTCCAAAGTTGAAATATAGAATTTCAAAATTCAAAAAATTTAGGAGTTTTTCAAGTTTTCACTCACAAAACTTCAACAATTTTTCATATCCAAACACAACTTCAACTTACAAATAGTCCCTCCGTCCACTTTTACTTGTCACGTTTCGCTTCTCGAGAGTCAACTTGACTAATCTTCGAAGCTAAATTAAATTTGATTAATTTAATATTTTAAAATTAAAAATTATTAATTTAAATGTTCAAAAACTATACGAAAAATACTATTAAGCTCTAATTCATCAAATATTAATATGATAGAAAAATACATCATAAAATGTTCTCAAAGTCCCAGTAGTTTGTCTCTCGAGCAGCGAAACGTGAGAAAGTAAAAGTGACCGGAGGGAGTACCTTCTTTCAAAATAACTTCAAATATATTTTTCAAACATCAACTATATCATGTCCAAACGCCTAAAAATTCATATACAAAAGCTAGATATGGATAATAAAGTTGTATGAGCAGAGTTATAGGTTACGTACCGGAGGTGTAATCCGATATTCAGGTTTTATAGCAACTCTGATCCCAATTCCAGCTTCAAAGGTACAATTCAACAAATGAGAGATCAAAATTCCGAACATAAAAAAGAGATGGAGGAAATACATACTGTTTGAAGTGTGAGAAGGCGTATGATTATGAAAAGGAGGGTTCCGTCCACCCGAGTGTTGACCAACCCTTGGATAATGTCCGCCGTACATGGGCTGTGGCTGTGGATGTGGCTGTGGAGCGGTGGTTTCCATAATTAACAAGGAAAATGAAGGAGATGGTAGTAGAGGAATTTCTTTGATTTCCGTAATTAGCAGGCCTGTCTTGCTGATTCTTATTTGGGCTTGGTGCGTAACCCATTTCCAAAAGTGGGCTTCTTCTGATACAATATTGGGAAAGTTGACTGTTAATTTCGGGGCAATTCGCACGATTGATCCAATTTTAGGTGTTCTTTAATTTTTATCCCTCAATTCGCTGGTTTTTTTATTTTTGCTCATACTTCTAATTTAATAAAAATTTGTGGGCTAAAGTATTCTTTATTTGCGATTTTACTAAATCTAAGATTTTGGGTTCGAATCCCAGCAGTGAAAAAAAAGAAGAAAAAATCGCAAGATAAAATTTTCATAAAAATTATGCTTATTCAGTCAAAGTTATATAGAGATTATGCTTTAAGGGGCATAGTTTCTATGTAACTGAACTTTGCCTTTAAGGCATAATCTTAAAATATGTCCATTCGGCCAAAGTGTAAAGAGATTACGTCTTAAGGGGTATATTTTCTATGTAACTAAACTTTGTCTTCAGACATAGTTACATAGAAACTATGTCACTTATGGCATAATCTATACAACTTTGGCTGAATAGACATAATTTCTATGAAATCTTATTTTGCTATTTTTTTCTTTTTGACTCTGCTGGAATTCGAACCCACAACTTCAAAGGTATTTTTGGAGGTATAATTATGTAGAAACTATGCTCCTTAAGGAATAATTTTTATATAACTTTGGCCGAATAAACATATTTTCTAATGAAATCTTGTCTTGCGAATTTATTTTTCTTTTTTACTCTACTGAGATTCGAACCCACAACCTCAAAGGTATTTTCGGTCATTTTTAGGCGAAAGGCAAAAATTAAAGACCACCAATTTGAGGGGAAAAATAAAAGACCACCCTAAAATAGGGACAATCATGCGAATTGCCCAAATATTTTTAGGGAAAATGACACAAATAATCATCAGGCCCAAACTATTGACAACCGGATCACCCAAGAAGTTTAAAAGTTTTTAAAAATAATTTCATTTTGTAACCCTTTTTCAATTAGTTTCAACATATATAAAGAAATTATATCATTGTTATATAGAAAATGTATCATACGTATAGAAACCGTGTCATTGTTGTATAGAATATGTATTCATAGAGTATGTGTTTAGAAAATATATCATTATTGTATAATTTATGTTTAGTAAATATATAATTAACACATACTTAATAATTATACACATATTATACATGTTTTGAGATATTTTTTTGAAGGCTCGATATGAATTTTTTTTTGTCGCATAGTGTTTAAGTTTAACGCCATAAAATGTGTAGTTCTTGTCAAAAAAAAAACTTTTAGCAACAACATTACATATGATGATCTTTAGTTACGACTTTTTAATTTAATTGTCACAAAAAAGTCTAATCTCTTGTAATGATCGGATTGTTGAGCTAGCGCTTGACAATAGTTTGGATAGAAAGGTTAATTTGTTGCATTAAGCCTAAACATGGGCCAAACAAATTTCTGAGGGTTAGATGGTGTTATTTTTCCAAAAGTTTAAGGCTATTCACGTGTATATACATTTCTTAGTAAGTATAGACATATTTTTAGCCAAGATTTCACTGCCATAAAAGTTATATATTCAGTTTGTCTAAAATATTTAACTTATATTAATATTGACAATTTTTTAATAAAAATATGTTTGATCCTTCTCCGCCTCTTCTTCTTAATTGCCAAGTTGTATTTGTTACTTTAGTTATTAACTAATATAAGTTCCTTTGTCAAACCTCTATTTCACGATCATAATTACTACTAGACCTGCCCAACGGGTCGGGGACCCGACCCGACCCAAAAAATCCAGGGTCGGTTTATAGCTGACCCGCGAGCAACCCGACCCGAAAAAGCGGGGACCTGATCTTATAGGGTCGGGCAAGGGTCAGAATATTTTACCCGGCCCGACCCCGACCCACGTATTTTTTAAATATAATTTATATTATTTTTCCTTCATTAATATTTATTTTGTACTTATATATATTTTTGTCATTAATATTTAAGTGATATAATGCATGTGTTTTATAATATATGTATTTTGCTCTAATCTACATTGAGCTCGACATAAAATAAGATAAAAACGGTAGATGATTATTAATTATATTTTTATATTATTAGTCGTTCTGTTAATATCACGGAAGCATAATGTAGGGAGAGAAAGTAGTTTTAAATTGGTGAAACTTTAAATGGTCATAACTCTGCGCTCGGATGTCCGTTTTACCCGATTTGTTTTTTGATTTTGCGTATTTTTTCGAGACGGGGTCGACTGCCAATTTTTAGAAAAACATTTGATTTCCCAATCAATTTGTGTTTTCCCCCAACTTGATTTCTAATTTTCCTTTTTCTTTAGTAAACATCTCACGATACACAATAGATTTCAACGTCGAAATTTCATGATAGTGTAGGTGTGAATGTCAATTTCAGTTTTGGAAATTCAACTAAAAAAAAATCTTCGACCCGACCCGACCCGCCAAATTCCGTCCCCCTTCCGACGGGTCAGGGCCGACCCATGACCCGTAGGGTCCCCGAAGGGTCAGGGTCAGGGTCAGGGCCAGGGTCGAAATTTTTTTAAAAAAATAGGGTCAGGGTCGGGCAAGCAGAAAAAAAAAAGCCACCCGACCCGAGCTTTGGACAGGTCTAATTACTACTAACCACATCTATCATTAGCTATCCCCACTAATTATTTCTACCGCTAGGCACCTACTCACTGTCTCAAAATACTTGTCGTATTACGTTTTTCAAAGGTCAAATTATATGAACTTTGACTAATAATTTAAGCTATATTTTTATTATATTAATATGAGAAGAATTGCAATTTATAATATTTTTCGTATATTTTCCAAATATCTAAATTTTAATTTTAAAATGTTAAATTAATTTAATCTAATTTAACTTTAAATTTTAGTAAAATTGACTTTTATAAAAAACATAACAAATATTTTAGGAGGGAAAAAGTATTTCATACCAACTTCTATAGTCAATCACCAATAACAATCACCTTCATCATCAACCACCACTAACCATTTATTGCACAACTACTATCGCCGGCCATCTACACCCACTTCGACCTCAAAATGGTTACTGCCAACAAGTATAACTAACTTTGAAGTAAGGAAATTTCATTCAATAACCTTGAAAATGAACGATTTTGAATTTTCGATCCTCGATTGCCTCATGGGCATACTTTTAAGATCAAAAAATAAAACTTGTTGATTTTGAAATTTTGTCCATAGAGCAAGCGAAGTCAAAAGCTCAAGACCATTCACCTCCAAAGTCATTCATGTAAACCCTTTTCACTGTGTTTCATCAAACAAATATTGTTTACATTAAAGTATAATTTCAGATTTTCTCTAATATTTTTTATTAATTATATTTAATAGTTTTCAATAAAAGTATAATATGCATATTCTGATGTTGAGAAAATAATCTTAATTATTCGATGTCATTTTAGAGACATTATTTAAGGGAAAATTTCAAAAATATACAATTTTGCTCACTTATATTGCAAAAAAGTATCCCAAAAATTTACATTGCAAAGCTTTAGCCCAAAAACACTTTTATACAGTATTATACATTTATATACAAAACACAAGTACGGTGTTTGAAGGGGTATATATATTTATACACCTATATACATAAACACATATATACACCCATATAACACCATATACACTATTATATAATATTATACACTATTATACAAAAAAACAACTTCAACACCACCAACCCCCATATACACCATCAAAACTCAAATCTTTAGCTCCATATACACCTGCGATCAGTCATCGCTAGAGATTACGCTGGAGCTCCGGCTCACCACCATCAGATTTGAGAGAAGAGCGAGAGAGAGCACCAGATCTGAGAGAGAGAGGAAGAAAGAGAGCACATTCACTCACCGGACGGCGTCGCGGTGCCGACCATGACGAGACGACGGTGGTTTTGAGAGAAAGAGTGAGAGAGACGACGGTAGAGAGAGCGCTGGAGAGAGAGAGAGAGAGAGAGCGCGATAGAGAGAAAAAATTGTGCCATTTTTTTGTAAGATTTGAAAAGGTTGGTTAATTTTGGTAGCATTGTTGCCCTAAATTTCATACATCGTAATTATCTCTTATTTTAATAGTTACATATTTATTCAAATGTAAAAATCATAAATTAATAAAAATAAAAGGAGCATCGACAATTAATCTTAATTTAATGTTTACCCCAAAAAAGGTATAGTTGAATTTGTAAGTGGTTTTAAGGATACATGTATCGATTCGTACGCAAATGTAATAAATAATAAGCAATATAAATAAGCAAATGTAAATAATAAGCAATATAAATAACATGAATCGATAGAATCTTGATTGAAATTTGTCCCTGAGATTGGTCCGGTCTTTAGCTGAATTGCTTTTAACCCGAGCCAATGAATATCTTAAGTTTACAATGAAATTGTGCAAATGAATGTAATGAGAAATCAGATCCCATTCCAAAATAAAGGTTGGGCTCATTTTATAGTAGATAATATAAGGCATCAGCGCCCAAGAATCACTCTCTAATAAAATGTACATAAATGACCACTTAATGGCTAAAATATAATGGCTGGCACCGTATTCGCAACGGATACGTGTTGAGCCTCTTCGGTATCTTGATCCCTCGATCTCCTGGCTCGATCGCTACCCGGTCTTGCTCAAACACCCGAACTCACTCTAACACCTAGTCTCACCCCGAGGCAACTCACATCGGGTGCACAACATCATTACTCCATTCGACCTCACACCTAAACCATGTCATATGTCATGCTGGTTTCCACCGTATATAGATAGTCCCCACACTTCCTGGATCAAAGTTTACTGTAGTGATGTAAAGTGGAAATGATTATTCCAATGTCTTCTCTTGTAAGCTTTCTTTCAAATTATCCTTAAATAATCGAGAAAACGAACCGTTTAACCTTCCACATGATCTGACTCATGTCTTATCACTCTGCCACTTTAGAAATGTGTCTCCCCTTGATTGAATCGTTGTCTCAATTTACGAACCGAAATGTTTTGCAATGATGACTTCACCCCTATAAAAACCCATCATTTTTCACTTCCTAGATTTTACCTTTTGGTAAATTTCTTTTCATCATTCGACTAATCAACTTCTAATTTTCCAGAATTTCTTCAAATCTTCAAATTTTCACTCCTTCTGACCTTCAAACCTTCAAAACTTCAAACCTTCAAATCTTCCAACCTTCAAATCCTTAGACATTCAAGTCTTCAAACCTTCAAACATTCAAATCCGCAAATCTTCAAAATCATGACGAAATCTACCTGATTATCTTCCAGGAAATCGTCTCCATCAACTTCTCCACCATCGGTTTTCGATGAAACCACCGGCGCCGGTGAACCTTTTGAAGCTCAAGCCACCACTGAACCCAGAGCCTTCGATATGCTTCCATTAACTTTTATGTTCGATATTGAATTCACCGTTCAAACAACCTCCAAAAAATCTGACCGGGGGGGAAAGGCTAAAAATTGGTTGTTCTCTTTCAAGGAGTCCAATCTCAAGAGAGTGCGAGATGACTGCGGTTGGAAAGATCTCTCTGGAATCATTATTCCTGGCGCGAATGAAGACATCACTACCTTCAGGTCCAGATACTCCAATGTTTGCACCTACCCCTTCACTTTCAAACTTGTCCCTCCAATCGACGACGTGATCTTTGCAATGTGCAGGACTTACAATCTGTGTCTTGCAAAAATTGGTCTGTCTTTATGTAGGATCGTTACTTGCCTCCGATTCTTGGCCAATTTGGTCAAAGAACCTTTTACCTTGGATCATATGATCCATTTATATTCGCATTGATTTTTTCGCGGCGGGGTTGTGCAGTTATCCAAATTAGGGAAATTCCCCATCCCCTCGAGCGTCGATGAAAACCAAGATCGAGGTTGTTTGGAATGATTTTTTGCGGTCCCTACCGTAAAAGTTATCATGGCTAGGTTCATGTCTTTCCCAGAGGAATAGAACATGCACCATAAGTACTCAAAAACCCATTCTTCTCTTTTTTAGTAAATTAAGATAACTTGCCTTTTAATCTTCTCTTTCTTTCTCAGCGGTTCAATGGATTTCAGCCCATGTGGACAATCTCCATACTTGGGTTGAGAAAATAATCAGCAATCATCCGCACAAGAAGCGTACATGAAAAGAACTCTCTGATAAACGATCGGTAACCCGAAACCACAGTTAGTACTCGACTAACTCATTTTTTTATCTTACATAATAACCTTATGCACCTTTTCATTTCATTTTTTTTAATTGGCAGGTCTACCGAAGAGCTCCTTGATCCCGAGGTCCAACCCCTATGCTGCTCCAACTATCCCCGATCAGGCCGCATCGGTTCAGCGCATCACCAAGGTACCCAAAAAGGAAACCTCTAAGTCCAAATCTTCGAAGTCACCTTCGGTCGCCAAAAAGAGGAAAAGAAGCTCGAAGGCAAGAGGCTCCCCCCGAGCTTAAGATTCAGGTATCTCTCCAGATGATGTCTAGGTCAGGGGAGACTCCACCACCACTTCGGCAGGGGTCACTCCGGCCAAAGTGCGAGAAAAGAATGTTGCTACTAAGGTAGTCGAACCAATTTTTCCTCCAATAGATGTGCCTACCTTCTCCCGCACCCCTGATTGTTGAATCTGTCATCATTGAGGATGACGATGAAGTCACGAATAAGCAGTCGTTGGCTAAAAAACCAAAGACTTCTACTTCAACTCCTCATCCATCATCACAACCGACCCAAACCTTTGGGCAAGAAGATTTTTCGACTGCCTCTTTGAAGAGGCTGGCACATCTGCAAGTCGGGCTAAGTAGGCTCATACCGCCGGGTTTTCCTAACTGGTCATTCCTCAAAATCTGACCAAGTCTTCTAAAACTCTGAGGAACCATGCAAGCTCTCAGGCCAAGCTTGTGAATGTTTTCCCGGCCCTAAGCGCAGATCCAAGAAATATGAGGACAACCATAATTTTTTCCCGAGGATACCAATTTCTTATCCCATCTAGTAGGGGTTGCCAATTACATGAGGCCACTCATATCGAAATCCGATAAGGAGAAGATGCAGAACGTGTCTTGGTAATGCCTCTTTAACGAAGGTATGCATGCTTCCAACCGGGTACGTATTCATCTTCTTAATTACCTAAGTTGAGAATTGTTTTATCTCTCGTTTTTAACTTTCCCTTGATTCTTTATTTTTTGCAGTCCTCCGTCCTTGTTGGTGAGGACCTTATCCGGTGTTAGGATGAAAATGAACACCTTAAAGAGAAGTTAGACACCTAAGAAAAATAAATCCAACACCTCAAAGGGTTTCTTCAAGAAAAGGATGACCAACTGCAGCAAACCGGTGACTTGTCTGCTATCCGGGCTGAACTAGATTAGGTCAAAGGCAACTACCTCTGAGCTATGAACGACCTCAAGCTTGTCATCACGGAAAATAAGATTTTTGAGGAAGATAATGAAAAACTATTCCAAGATGTCGAAGTCCTCACTCAATAGCTCGGGGAACAAGAAAAAGTTCGGTATTATCAAGCTCAGCAAGTAGAATTTCTGAATGCCAAACTCGATCGCCTTGGTGACGAACTTGTTGTAATAGACGTCGATAGGGCCGCTGACCTTGCTGAGCTGAAGATGACTCAGGATTAGGCTGACCAACAAGCCCAAACTAATGAAGGGTTGAGAAACGAGCTTGAGGCTTCAAACTAGAGGTATATTGAGACCTCTGCCCAACTTACTCAAGTTTTGGCTGAACGAGATCAATACTTGGCTGAAGAGGAGGCCGAGGTAGCTCGGACAGTACTAAAAACTGAGCACATCAAATGGAACATTCCTCGGTACACTTTGGAGCAAGCTCAAGATGGGATCCGAGACATCGATATAAAGATTGAAGAAGCCAGAGAGGTCGAGCTCCAAGCCTACCATAAGCTGAATGGAAATAGTTCTGAGGATGCCCCAGAGGACTCTGAATACGAGTCTGATTAAGATATAGGCTTTCATGACTTTTGTACTTATTTCCCTTTTTTAAATATGTTTTGCTCTGACCGTTTACTGGCCTTGTATATAAAGTGAATATTTCTTTTTGTTATGACTTTTCTACCATGTGACATGTGTCGCTATTTTCTTATTTGTAACACTTAGCCAAATAATCTTCTAACCCAATTTGAAAAAATTTCCTCCGACTTCGGAGTTTTAATAAAACAAACCGTCACTTAGTTTGCACCGGGAAGAACGAACATTAAAAGTTACATCCGGTCTTAAATATTTTTAGCTTGCTCTACACCGGGTAAACTTTCGCCAGTTTGAGTCATTCAATGGCTTAAATATAAGGACCTTATTTTTATACTTGTGAATATGACATTTCCTATTCACCCTAGGCATGAATATTGGATCTTTAGTTATTTCTAATTTTTAGACAACTTCAAGTGTCAATAAAAATAGGTTGGGTTCATTCTGACCTGGTGCCTTTGGAACTTTACTTATTTTTGTTTCTGGTAATTTTATAACGACAGTCCCCAATTAAGGACTTCTTTATATCGTAAGCCTAAAAATTTGAATGATTACCCAAAGATAAAGATATGCAAAGAAATATAATCGAAACAAGTTTCGATCAAAACATTCTCTTATTCAAAATATTTATTTCGAGCAAGCAACAAGGCAAGATTCATTCGATTTTTTAACCATTACAATGATAATCCTAAAAAGCTTTAAAAATCTTCAAACTTATCGAACTTGAAAAATCTTTGAACTTAACGAACATGCCTCGAACTTCCTTGTCGAGGGTATGGCAGTCCCCTAATGTTTGTGTTTGAAGCATGAAAACTCAAATATTATTTGCTTCTTCTACAACGGACAATCCCCAGTGCTTGGATAGTGTTGAACTCCGAAGTAAATAACACGTTTTACATTGTTGCCTCATTAAAAACCTTGCTAGGAAAACTCTTTCAGGATAAAATCGTGCTAAGAGAAAAAGAGTGCAACACGTGTTTTTAGACCTAATTCTAACTCAGCTCGGCCTTGGAATGATTACTCCGAGTTGGACATGTATGGTTAACCATAACGTAGTAATATCTACGAAATAGAAACGGTTAATAAAAACATACCTTAGCAATAATATTCGCTTCAAGTGAGCGATGTTCTAGTTATTCAACAGTTTATGACTATCTTCGGCTTCCAACTGGTACGAGTCTTTACTGGTGATTCCTGACACTTTGTAGGGACCTGCCCAGTTCAGACCTAATTTTCCTTCATTGGGATTTTTGGTGTTAAGAGTTACTTTTTGCAAAACTAGGTCTCCTACTTGAAAGTGCCAAAGATTAGTCCTACGGTTGTAATATCTTCTCATCATTGCTTTTGAGCAACTAGTCGAAGTAAAGTCAATTCACAATGTTCATCCATCAAGTCGAGCTTTACGACCATCGCTTTATTATTTGAATCTTAAATTGCATGGCTGAACCTTAAGCTCGGCTCGTGCACTTCCACCAGAATTAAAACCTCTACACCATAAACTAAAGAAAATAGAGTCTCCCCAGTGCTAGATTTTGGCGTTGTCATGTATGCCCACAATACCTCCGGTAAAATTTCTTCCATTTGCCTTTTGACCTCTTTAATCTTTTCCTCAGATTCTGAATAATTAACTTATTTTTAGACCCCGCTTTCCTGTTTCCACTTGGGTGGTACGGAGTCAACACAATCTGCTTAATTTTCAACCCTTCGAGGAAATCATTCACCTTCTTCCCAACGAACTGTCGCCCATTATCGCAAGTGATCTCTGTCGGTATGCTGAACTGGCAAATAATATGATCATATAGAAAATCAATGACTTGTTTTTCTTTGACTTTCTTAAACGCCTTCGCTTTTAACCCACTTAGAAAAATAATCAGTCATAAATAAGATAAAACGTACCTTTTGGGGTGCCCATTAGAGTGGCTCTACGATGTCCATCCCCATTTCATGAATGGCCATGAAGACAAAACCAGATGCATTAATTCCGCCAGTTGGTGAATCATATGAGCATTCCTTTGACACTTATCGCATTTTCGGATGAAATTCTTCGCGCCTTCTTCCATCTGAACCCAATAATATCCGGCCGTAATCAATTTTTGAACCAAAAGTTATGCTCCTGAATGATTACCGCAAGTCCCTCGTGAACCTTATGTATCACATAATCAATTTCTTCGGGCCCTAAGTACCTTGCTAAAGGATCGTAAAAAGACCTTCGATACAACTGACCATCAACCAGATAAAACCTGGCCGCCTTAGTCCGAAGTGCTCTTGATTTCTTCGAATCCGTAGGCAACTTCCTATCTCGAAGGTAGTGGATAAACTTGTTACGCCAATCCTAAGTTAAGCTCAGTGTATTTACTTCGGCATGACCACCATCAATCACGTAGTTTAGCAGTTGCACAACTATCCCCGAATTAAATTCTTCCGCATCTACGAATGACCCCAAATTAGCCAAGGCATCCGCTTCATTATTTTTTCTCCCAAGATACATGCTCCATGGTCCATTCTTTGAACGGATTCAATATCATTTGAACCTTCTCTAAGTATTTGTGCATCCTTCCTCCTTTACTTCGAACACACCATTGCCTTTATTAACGACTAGAAGCTAGTCACCTTTTGCTTTGATGACCTCGGCTCCCAAGCTCCTTGATAATTCTAAACCTGCAATCATATCCTCATACTCAGCTTCATTGTTTGTCAATTTCACAGTTCTTATCAACTGCCGAATAATATCTCATGCAGGTGCCTTAAGCACTACCCCAAGCCCGGACCCTTTCACGTTCGAAGCTCCATTCATGAACAAGGTCCAAACCTCCGAGGTTGCTCCGGAGGTTAACAAAAGTTCTTTTTCTACATCGGGAATCATTTTGGTGTAAAATCCGCTACGAAGTCTGCTAAACCCTAAGATTTTATAGATATTTTCGATTTATACTCTATGTCATACCCACTAATCTCTACCTCCCATTTGGCTAGCCTACCGGACAGTTCTGGGTTATGCATCATATTATTTAGTGGATAAGTTATTACTACACATATGGGATGACATTCAAAATACGGTCTCAATTTTCTAGAAGTTGTTACTAATACTAAAGCCAATTTTTCTAAGTGAGGATACCTAGTCTCTGCAATAGCCAAAGTTATACTCATATATAAATCAAAAATTACGTACCTTTTTCTTCTTGAACCAACACTACGCTTACCGCTACTTCAAATACTTCCATGTACAGGAATAACTGCTCGTCTGCCTTCAATTTATGTAGTAATAGTGGACTAGATAAGTATTTCTTTAACTCCCTCAAAGTTTACTGACACTCTGGTGTCCACTCAAAGTCATTCTTCTTTTTCAACAAAGAGAATAACCGGTGACTTTTCTCCGATGACCGAGATATGAACCTGCTTAAAATGGCTATACTCCCGGTGAGCCTCTGCACTACTTTCACATTGTCAAGCACCTCTGGTATCTCCTCGATGGCTTTGATATTTTTGGATTGATCTCTAGTCCCCGGTTTGAAACCATGAAGCCTAAGGACTTGCCCGAGTCCACTCCAAAAGCACACTTTTCTAGGTTTAGCTTCATGTTGTACTTTCAAAGTATGTCGAACGTTTCCTGCAAATGCTTCTAATGGTCCTCTGCTTCGAGGGATTTAACTAACATATCATCAATATAAACCTTCATTGGGTTTCCTATTTGATCATCGAACATGTGATTAACTAGGCGTTGATATGTTGCTCCAATATTTTTTAATCCAAATGGCATTATGTTATAATAATAAGTCCCATACCTAGTTCTAAAGGAAGTTTTCTCTTGATCCTCTAGGTTCATCCAAATTTGGTTATACCCAAAGTAAGCATAAAGAAAACTTAACATCTCATGCCCGACTGTTGCATCGATCATTCGATTGATGTGCGACAAAGGAAAAGAGACATTTGGGCATGCCGTATATAAATCTTTAAAATCTATGCACATTCTAAGTATATTACCTTTTTAGGCACAAGCACTACATTAGCTAGCCAATTCGGGTATTCAAATTCCTGGACGGAACCTATAATTAAAAGCTTTGTTACCTCCTCATTGACAAAGTTATGTTCGGCTATTGACCTTCTTTTTGCTTTACTGGGGGAAAGCTCTAATCCAAACTTATCTTGTGAGTTGTGATCTTCGGTGGAATACCTGTCATATCTAAATGGGACCATGCAAAATAATCTGTGTTAGCTTTAGGAAATTCAATTTATTCAAGACTAAGCTCCGAGGTTAACCCGATGCCTAGGTATACTTTCCTATCCAGTAGATGCGTGAACAATGTGACTTGCTCTAGTTACTCTACAATTGACTTTGTGGCATCCGAATCATCTGGCAACACGAATGACCCCGGGACACGAAAATAATCCTCTTCATCTTTGAAGTTTATCTTGTCCACCCCTTCCTTCTTCGAACTCGAAGAGTCCGAGTCTTGTGATTGCTACTTAACTTCTTTGCCTTTACTTAAATCCTTCACTTTTTTTGGCATTTGAACCGTTTCTTCTGCCGTGAATATTTTCCTTGGTATCGATGCTCACCACGAACTATTTTATTTTTCTCCAGCACATATCTGTTCTCCAGAGTAATTGACACGTTCATCTTCTTTGCCATCATGACCGCTCCCTTCGGAACGTCCATTCCTCTAATAATCATGTTAATAATATGATGGGGTTCGACTGGATCCGTTTGCTTGCTTGCTTCTCTATTTCTGTAGTTCCTCTTTGCTCAATCACTTTAAAATTCACGCAAGTAGCCATTTTTAAACAACCGATCCATATCATCCCTCAATTGATGACACTCCTCGGTCTGATGACCATGAGTTCCATGATAACCCTCCCTACTATATCCTAGCATCTTAGGTCAAAATTGAAGCCTATTGCAAGGATAACGTGATAAAGCTCGTAATTAACATAATAATATTTTTCTCCGTATCAGGTTAGGTTGGAGAACCCTTGAGAATAAAATTTCCTATTGTTTTGAGAAGGATTTGATACGTAAAGTTATGATTTACCTATATCTACTTATGATTTTTCTTAATTGTCGATTTGGAGGAAGTTATGAAAAAGTTATCATGATCAAAGCTTCACAAAACTATGAAATTTTCGTAATATGAATTGTTGGGTTGTTTTACTCTAATTGTTAGTTGAATTAGATGATGGTATTTATGGTATATGTTACGGATTAAGGAACGTACGTTTTGAAAGGTTGTGAGACTAATTCACATGAAGTTTTCTGTATAAGAAAAGTCTAAAGAATCACCTATGCCTAGAATTTTTGAAGACCACCTAACTAAGGTTTTATAAAAATTGTATTTGGATCAAACCATTGAATTAGATTACATAAGCATCCCTTGTAAAGGAGTCTAAGAACCCGAAGTGTATACAAAAGTCGATAAGATACTTAAGCGGACTTTTTTATGGAATTTAGATTCGATATTGATATTACTTCCTTGTATGGTATGGATGAGCATTTGTAAAGGGAACGAGGACTTGTAAAACGACTGTGGTGACAAGAACGATGTATGTAAGACTCAATTCTTTCTTGTTGGCATGCTCCATATCAAAATGACTTATATAAGGCTAAATCTGATAAGCATTTTACTCTAAATCCTAAAGAAAGTACTGGTAATCCTTCTTCAAATGTATTATGATATAATTCCTCATTTATCGTCGAGGTAATATCCCCATTCTAGGCATCCTTGTAATATCAATAAGAGTCGGTCCTTTATTATTTCTTGGAAATTAATTTAATGATGCGATTCATGATTTCTATAGAGTCAGTGAAAGAAAAACAAATGAAGTGTTAACCCTCATAAGGGAGTCGGAGGTGCAACGACATTATGTCACTTCGATGAGTTCAGAGAGTATATAGAATTCTTAAAAAGGTCATCATATGCATGCATTATATATCTATATTTCCCACAGAGGCCTATTACATTATATACACAGCTATACATTACGATATTTATTATATTGCCCACAGAGGCTATGGCATTATACACAGTTATACAAATATGATATTGATTATATTGCCCACATAGGCCTATGGTGTTATAAATGCAACTCATACATATATGACATAAATAATATTGCCTCCATAGGCCTACGACGTTATATACGCGATTATACTTCATTATGAGTATTCTGACCCACAGAGGCACTCAAAGTACATGTTGTATTTCCACCGCTTTACCTTACAGTTATTCATTCAGTTACAGTTTCAGTTTTGTTTCAGTTGCATCATTGTAATTATTTATAGTTTTAGCCTTACATATTCAGTACATCTTTCGTACTGATGTCCCTTTCCGGGGACACTGCGTGTTTGTCCGCAAGTACATATTGAGCAACAAATAATTTTCTCATGGTAGGACTCGACTCAGTTGAAGGTTGTCACACTCCTTTCTTTCGGAGTTGTGTGGTAAGCTGATATGTATGACAGATATGCATATGTATACGGTTGGGTATGGCGGGGCCTTGTCCCGACCAATTGTTGTCAGTACACTCTTTAGAGGCTTGTAGACAATGTGTTATGTGTGACAATCGTGTGTGGCCTTGTCGACCTTGTTATATATATGTGTGTATGTTTTGGGCCTTTTTTTAGTGCATGTGACTATATCTTTGTTCAGTTGATTATGCGTCAGAGGCCTTGTTGGCCCATGAGTTGTTGTATATCTTTCAGGTATCAGGATCGATACACTCAGGCCTTAGGGCGCCGGGTGACAGCCACCCCCTTCCCCAAGGTTGGGGTGTGACAAAGTGGTATCAGAGCAGGTCAGTCCTATGGATGTCTACAAGTCATGACTAGTAGAGTCTTGCTTATGGGTGTGTTTCACGCCACACTTATAAACAAAAGGCTACAAGACATTTAGGATGTTACTCTCTTTGAAAATCTAGTTCGTACATTTGAAGTGAAGTCATAAGTCACTAAATTCCCATCTTTTCATCTTGAATTTTTCTTTCGGTAATGCCAAGACCCATGGAAAGTACTGATAGCAAGAAGTGGGTTAGAAATGTGGGAGAATATAGTAGTCGACAACCACCCGTTAAAATGAAGTCTAGCGGTATAAGAACTCCAGAAAGAAATGTAAGTTATTCTATGGATGAAGATCCTTCTGATGATTCATCTATGGAAGAGGACCATCTGAGGCCTCAGAGGAATCATTTTTCCGAGTGCCATCGATTCCGATGGTAGTGCTAGATTATAAGAAGGCCCGCACAATACGTAGACCATCAATGCAATGATCATTTTCATTTGGGTTAAGTGTGAGTGGTCTTGTTTATGCAACAGCACCTCCAGTTATCTTCCCATAGCAGGGTCATGTTCAGGTGCCCCCACAGGATAGACCTTTAGAGAGATTGAGAAACCCAATATCATGGAAGTCAGTTAAGCAAGGTTCTCCCCTGACGAGTAGAAGCGATGAGGAAGTGACTAGTAGACACACCGAAAGATTTGGGATGGACGCAGATGCTGAAGAATTAATATTGAGAGATACATCAGATCGAAGCTCCTGAGTAGCAATCAGACAGACACCGAAAGTTATTGAAGGTAGTAGACCATGTTGTCAGCAATGTGGAGAGAGGCAATATGAGGCATGTTTATCCGATATCGAGTTATGTTCTGGATGTGGAACTTTGGACCATAGGGTCAAAGAATGTCCCGAGAGGTTTCAGTCACTGTGCCATCAGTGTGGATAGGTACGGGCCATGACCACGTGATCTTGAGGAATGTTATTAGTGTGGAAGCAGGAGCCATAGGGTTTATAGATGCCCGAGGTTGAGTCAGGAAGACTAGCTAATTCCGATGTTACTTAGAATCATACAATCAATCAGGTATGTTGACAATTTTATTAAAGATAGTTGTGTTTATACCTATGATCGATCAGTTATTTTTATGTAGTAAATATGGCATACCAGATGTATATAGTCTGTGAATCAATGATAGGAATGGAAGACGGTAAGTGAAATCGCAGTTATGTTCAAAGCTCTAAGCAAGACGATATAGGAGTCAATAAGTTATTAACTATCTATGTACCCAGCACCCTTAGATTTTGTAGCATGAATATTGAGACACAAAGTGTAAATGAATGTGTGATTTAAAAAAGGGGATTCACGAGTTCAAAGAATTTAAGGAAACCTAGAAGAGTAATAAAGAAAATGGATTTCCAGGAACAAGTTACATGGAGATTTGTTCAGAAGACAGTTGTAGGAAGAAAAAGGACGCGAAAAGTAATACATAAGTGAGTAATCCCAATCTCTCCGCAAGGGTAAACCATGTAAAAAGGAATTGTCAAGCGGGATGTGATTTGTTCTCGACATTAAGTGAAAATAATTTGCGATGAAAGTATAACTAACAAAAAAGCAGTGACAAATGATAAATGGGTGTCTGGTAGACACAAGTAAGAGTGTTATGCCAACTTAATAAAGTTGAAGGATATATCTTACACAAATAGATTAGTGGCAAACCAGAAATAGTGAGGATGGCGATAAAGGAGTTAGAGTGGGACTTCCAAGTAACCAGAATACCAGTAAAGGATAAAAGTATAAGTAAATGAGTGACATTTAAGCTTCTAGAACTAAAGATTTAGGTTATGACGTCCGCAAATGACGATACCAAAATACGCTAGGAGAAGGAGTCTTTGAAGAAATTTAAATCGGCAAGCATCAGTTGAGTAATCGGACAACGAATAGAAAAGAATTGTAACACCAATTTAGGGGAGAAAGCCCGAAGTTAGTAACAAGGATGAATCCAGTTATGACTCGAATCAATTATGTCAAGCCTTAGCTTCGCTGTGAATATCGGCAAGACGTTTAAAGGTATGTGAGTGGGAGTAAGCGGGAGTGAAACCCGATGTAGGGTATAAAGGAGCAACGGAAAGAGGATTTAAAGTAAACGATTAGGAAAAGAACTAAAAAAACAAGAGTAAAGGAACACGATATGAGCAAGCAAGTGATAGTAAATGTGGACGGCTGAGTAAAACAGAAACCTTACAAGAAATATAATGTAATGGTAATAATGATAAGGACGTCAGTTACAAAGGAGATTGAAACATAGCAAATAAGGGCAGCAGCATGGATTAAAATGCGGTAATCACGAAGGGAGCAAGTAAGAATAACACATTGCAAAAGTAAATCTTTAAAAAGGGATGTGGGACAACCCCTAGCATGAACTATATTGAAAAATCAACCCAATGATGTCAAAGATTTGCTTGGGGAAGAAAACATGTATGCTAAAAACACTCAATGAATGAACAATCCAATGTGAAGTATAAGGGATTTTGAAGTTACAAGGAGCAAGTATGTGCTCATAGTATGAAAGAAATATCATTTTTGAAAGATCATGAGCCTGGAGCCAATGAGTATAGTAGATGCTCTAGTAATAAGGCCAAGAAAAAAAGAACAACATCGAAAAGGAGAAAATATCTTGTTTTCAATATTTGACGAACGATATAAATTGAGAGAGCATACTTGAGAAAATATGAGGTATAACTAAGGAAATGATGAATCTATTTCGGAATACGTAGCATTGCCCAATAAGTATACAAACTCAAGACACTGTAAGAAGCAAAAGGATCGGATGTAAATAGTAGGAAGGTAATAGAGCATAGGGTCATATATTGTGGAACAACGAGAGTCACTAAAGAAGTCACGGAAAAGGACCCCCCTAAAGAAGTAACAGATGGTCAACCATAATAGAAACCGGGTGATACCCCCTTGAAATTATGGTTATATGAATTCTTCCTTATATTGGGAATTGAGGTGCGTCAAGACAAATCGTCTCATCTAAATCCCCTTTAAGAAGTATTGTGAGAGGGAGTAGAGATAATAATGCGAACCTTATCAAAGATTCGAGGATTAAGAGTATCAAGTAGCAACATTCGAAGAAGAGTTGCTTTTGAAGTTGAGGTATTACGTATGGATTAATTAATAAACTGGGGATCTTTAAGGACCAGTTTAAAAAAAATCAGAGTATTCAGAATTTCCATTGTCCCGCCCTAAGATGACCAATGAAGATTTCAGGTTGGAATATCGAACCCAGGCCGATGGTGAACGCATAAAGTTTGGAAGAAGTTTGAAATAAGGATTGATGACTAGTGAAGGGATATCACAAGAAAATAAAGGGACCGAAAGTAATAATACTAGATTTAAGAAAGAAAGTCTAAAGAAATACTTAGATCAACGGGGAAGCGAATTGAGAGATTTGATGTTAAAAACAAGAGTTAACTTGACAAAGAAGGAAGATTCCATCTGAGCATGATCAAGATCGTAGTATCTAATTCAGTTGAGAGATGTAGTAGTCGCAAACATAATCCAGTCTTAATCAGAAACATTTATTTAGAGGTTGCTTCAAGCGAAAGCGGAAAATAGATTTATTAATAAAATGTTTTTTAAGGCTAGTAGGTTGCTTCAAACTTATGTGCTATATAAGGATATTATCTAGAAAAGAAAAAGAAGAACAGAAAAAGAAGTGCTTGGATTCAGGCAACCCTACTATTTTCATGTTCTGAACTAGGCATTTTTGTACCACAATCATTTGTTATCATGTTACACTTAGTATCTATGGACTCAACTATCTAAACTCCTTCACAAGATGAACATTATAACCCTGAAAATAAATATGTGGTCCAAATATCAAAATACAATGACTCAAACAAAGTACAGCCACTAAACAATTGTGTAAAAAAGGATTGTATGAGTATGAGGAACTTGACAATGTGCCAATAGTGAAATGTTAATGTAACCTGGGCAAGTGACGGGTTGATGCAACTTTTGGTTTAGAAAGAACTGTATCAGAATGATTGCAGAATCTAAGAATCGCTCTACTAGAATGACTCAGATTTCCTGTTAGTATTCATGTGGTATAAGCCCACTATTTTTTATTCAGTTTATCGAAGATGGACCATGTATCTTATATAAGCTATATTTTTAAGCAAGTGTATCAGGTGTAGCTAGGATGTTAGCAAAAGGATATTAAGGTAAGTTATGGCTGTAACTTTCTTTAATTTTATAAGTGTAAGCGGTCGTGTGAGGCCGATTTGATATTGTCTTATTATTGTTCTGCCCTGTGTGACATCAGAGATATGTTTGGACTGTTTAACAGGTTTCAGATAGTCCTCTTTACAAAGAAAACTCTGCCAAAATTTCTAGAAATCTTGGGAGTTAGAATATTTCCAACATTCGCGGATGAATGTTCCTAAGGGAAGAAGGATATTGCACCCCGTAGCTTCGCGTTCCACCGTGCCATTAATGGATACCAAATTCCCGGGAAGAGGTATGACCTAACGAAAGGATAACGAAGGTTTACAACTTATTTGTGGAAGTACCGGAGTGTTTGGAAGTTAAACGATCGAAGAAAGTACGTTTCGATGAAAACAGAAATCTGGCCAGTTTGGCAGTGTAGTTGATGGACCGTCAAATACTTTGACGAACAGTCAAATACTTTAACGGACCGTCAAATTTCCCAAGGTGAGCCGAAAAATGAAGTCTTCCAAAGGGAAATTTCATTCATTAAAATATATACCTGGCCCTAAAGTGACCCAGGAACAAGATAAACCCGCTCAAAAGGGATCGACATGCTTGTCCCATGGTCCACCGGGGGGGTTTCACAAAATAACAACCTAAAAGGTGGAAGTCTAAAATAATATGAAAGCTAAGCAGCAGGGGCACCATCAACGTTTTTATATGAATTGATCCCTTCGGCGCCCCGTAGATCCTCCAGGGCTAACTCGACCTCTTCGGTCAATCTCCACATCAAGAAGTGTTGTAGGGATGCATGTTTCATTATTACTGACTTCTTCGAGCGTTAGCGTTGGCCAACGACTTAGTCAACCTAATATCACTGAGAATCTGAGTGTTCTCTCGAATATACATTCGAGGAATGAATCCTAATCTTGGCTCAACTACCACCTTTAATCCACATCGTAATGTACCCAATACAAACCGTATCTCAACCTATAAGGCATTTGAGCTTAGGACAGGATCAAAGTACATTACTTTATAGACAAGGTGTGTATTGACCTCAAGTCTAAGGACCTCTATCTCCCACACACTGATCATACTTTAGAGTTTAGACAAGTCTAACAAACTGTATATCAGCAGGGTATACCAATACTTTCAAAGCATCCATGTGTCCATCACGAGTAGCCATTACTCATAGCAGGTGAGACATACTACATCCTCTAAGGATGTGATGCAGACCACATGTCGACTTATCACATATCATCGATATCCCATTCTTGATGATCATTAGTCGATGCTATTTTAAGAGTTACGTTATAATATTAATATCTCACATTATCAATAACAGCGTAACCTCCAGGGATGCATATTATAGAATATTATAAATAATTAATTAATAATTCAATAATTGCAAATGCCAAAATATTAATCTCCATTAATAATAATATGAATGTGTATAAAGTACATTTGTCCTAATACAGATTGTCTCTAGGACATAAATATATTTTCACAGACTTAGTTAACTGGAGTGTGGATAATATAATATGGGGGCCTAATATCGGTGAATAAATAATCGGGATGAGTCTGACTCTGATATCATATAAAGAATGAATTTTAAGTTTAACTCAACCCCAAAAGCTAGCTTGTAGGGTGAAGATTGTCCAGGTCCAATGTGATACTCTTTTAATACCTCTAATCACATACTACTATATATAACATCAAATTACACATACCATGACTACTCACACATAATTGTCAACTACACCACCGTTTTCTTACGTCTAATTTAAATAGTCGAATTTAAAACTGCTTCTCTGTCACTTTGCCTAACATGAAACAAATTACAAAACCTTAAAACTTTATGATGAACGAAATATATAGTCACCATTAGTACTGGGTTTTAAGGATTATATATAGTTCTTGATTGGTGATATTTCCAAGAATCGCGGCCTTTTTATCGTACACCTTCTGTTTCTCTGGTTAGTCCTATTTATTGTCTTCAATTTTATTTTATTTTTAAACTATTTAAGCCGCCCAAAACATCCTTGGGCATCCTATGCAGATATGCTCATATTTGTTCTGGTTAATTAGTCTTTCTTAAATGCATTTGGATCTCACAGCATGTGACTGTCTTATTATATTACCCTTTTATCCCCAAATAAATGTCACCTTATCAACTCATTAATAAATCAATAAATACAATGTGAAATTTACTAAATTACCCAATTTATTAGATATATTTTGAGAATTGAACAAATTAAAGAGGACTACTTCTTTGACATAGTTGGAAACACTTGCCAATTTTTGTCTTAAATTCGTAAGGTGACACTAATTTTTTGCTAAGGTGACACTTATTATGAAATAATAGATTATATTATTATTCTAGCTGCCTATTAATAAAGTGAGAAACATTCATATAAACCATAATTTTAACCGCTCCCTATTGTCTTGGAACCGTTTTTGTTTGCAGTTTTTATTTTTTGTGTTCTCACTTTGTAGTATGAAAGCAGTTGAGTAGTGTAGTGGTCATTTTTGTCTGTAATCACTTTTATGTTGTAATAATAACATAATTAAGGTACATAAAGTTCACTTTGACCTTTTTGGCTACTGTTTGCTACTTTCTTTCTTGCAATAATTGATTCTAAAGTTGTGGCTTACAATAATTCTTCATTATACCATTGTTTGTCCCTTTTTGTTTTTCTGTTTCTTTTCCTACTAGAATGTCTCTTTACAAGTCTGATCATGTTAATACGTTGTTTATTGAATTTCCCCGCAGCATGGATTTCGATTATTACGAATTAAAGTTTGAATCGGTCTGTAATCCATGTATATTCATGTTTTTTATTTTCATAAATTCTCAGATACAAGTCATGAATCAATATTATTCAAGAATGGATTTTACATGTTTCTGAAAGTATATGTGTCCTAGAGACAATCCTAATTATGGACAAATGTACTTGAACAGATTCATATTATTAATGATTAATATTTATGGCATTTGCAGTTATTGAATTATTGTTTAATTGTTTGCAATTATTCATATATGTGCTCCCTTGAGTTGGCGCTGTCATTGATAGAGTGAGATATTAATGATAAAGCGTAACTCTCAAAATTGCCTCGACTAATGATCATCGAGAATGGATATCGATGATATGTTATAAGTCGACACGTGGTCTGCATCACATTCTTAGAGAATGTAGTGAGTCTCACGACTACAGGTAATTGTTATTCGTGATGGACACATGAATACTTTGGAGAGTATTGGTACACCCTCCCGATAAACTATTTGTTATACATGTCTATAGTGTTATCGGCATGTGAGATATAAAAGTCCTTTAACTTGAGGTCAATACGTGCCTTGTTTGCAGAATGATGTACTTTGACAAAGTTCAAAGCTTGCACTCCTTATGGGGTAGATACGGTTTGAGTTGAGTGCATTACGATGTAAACAAAGGCAGTAGTTGAGCCAAGAATAAGGTTCATTCCTCGATTGGAAATTCGAGAGAACACTCAACTTCTCTATATTAGGTCGAATAAAGTCATTGGCCAATGCAAGAGACATATTTTGAATATGGTCTAGTTGTCGATTAATAAAGATGAGATAAAGTGATTAAGCCATTTAGATAGACACATGACAAATCCTAAGCTTAATCGAGTGTGTCGTGAATGAAATGATTTTATTATTCCACATAAAGGTAAGGTTTGTTGGATTCATGTAAACATACTTCACATATTGCGTTCGTCATACGAAGCCGTCTAGGAGTTTCGTATGAACCTTAATTAGATTAATGTCGATATGTGAAGGCCTATATGGTCACACTATATGCGATTGTATTTTCAATCTAAGAGTGTATTGAGAAAGTATTAAATATTCGGTTAGGAACCAAAATATTTAATTTATAATAATTATGGAATATATTTCTATTTGATGGAAATTATTTAATTAAGTCAAGATTAGATTTTGGATTTAATTAAATATGTTAATATAATAAAGGGGCTTGGATGAAAACCTAAAGAAAGTACTTGGGCCTGATTAGTCTTTTGTACTCCCTTTAGGTTTAAGTTTTTCCCTTTACCTATTATATAAACAACACAAACCCCATAATTAGGTAGTTAGTCAGTCAAACAAAACAGATAATTCAAGACTTAGAGTCTTGAATTACTTTCTCTCTTCTAACAAAAGAATTCCTAGCGTTCTTCGTTAGATAAATACACTGGAGTTGAAACTTGCAATTGTAGAGAGAACTCGCGTGGATACCATAGTTGTAAATCCAGCATACAAAGACTTGTAAGTATTCCTGATTATGTTTTGACATTCATTAGATTATCATATAGCTATACCAGTTCATTGTTGGATAAAATTTTAACTTCCGTTGTGTGAACATTGTGTTCATGACCCAACAAAACCCAACAGTGGTATCAGAGTCGGGGCTGGTTTAATGATTATGTGATAATATTTAATAACAATTAGATGGGTTAATTAATTTCAATAATTTGTTAAAACTGATTTTTGAAAAAAAAAACCAGAAAATCAGAAAATGGTCACTCGCGGAATTCGGATTTCCGACAATTCGCCGTCGTTCCGGCCACCGTCTCAACTGTTATCGAGAACAACGTTATGTCACTAACCCGAACTAAGCCATTATGCAGAAACTGGCTCGATTTGGAGCGTTGGAGCTCGTCCACCATTAATGGCGGATTGAAGCTTTTCCGCCCTAAAATCTTAAGCATGGTGCATGGTAAAGAACGGGAAAGAGATGTATGATGGTCGATAGAGGTGTGGGAGGTGGCGGGACACGGCGTAGCCGCTGGAAGGCGGCTTGGAAGCAGCCGACGACAGACTTATTTCCGGCAGCCACACGCCGGCAATCGGTGGTTTAAAACCACCGGCGTGATCGTCCCGACAAGGGGCATCGACCGGTGGTGGTGGTTCGCGGCGAGGTGGGCCGAAAACAGATCCCCAAATTTGATTAAGAGATTGGATTAATTTTGAGAATTTGAAACATTGCATGGACCTGTTTGCAATTAAAATTAGGGTTTTGAAATTGCAATTTGGTCCTTAGGGAGAATCTGTAAATAAATTTAAGTTTCTGAAATTGAAGAATAGCCCTCGGAGCAATTTTGTAAATTCTGAAGAATTTGAAAATTGCAGAAAGGTCCCTGAAAATTAATTTTAGTTTCAGAAATGTTAAGACTGTTTGGATAGGCAGAATTTTTAAAAAAAATAATAAAATTGACGTTTAAATTTGGAATTTAAATGTTTTCTAAATTGAAACAAATTAATTAACTCACGATTATTGTTATTTAGCATGTTATTTGATAATATGCTCTTATATTAATTGTTTCTCCTAATTGTTTAATTGATTGTCATTTAAATAATTAGTATAGAGTCCGTAAATTTATGTCTGGGTAGATGGCACCCAGTATTGTCGGACCGCGTTATTTATGTTTGGGTAGGCGGCGCCCAATATGTGATTTATTTGATGAAGCACATAAAACCTAAATCTTGTTAAAACCCCGCTTAAAATGTTCCCCAAAATTTTAATATACATCTCATTTGGAATGAACGCGTCGTCCGTTATAATTGAATGAGTACAAGACTCTTTTTCGACCATGAGTATTTACACCCCAGTGTTTGCTCCGGTCTACGAGGATTTTTCACTTATTCATAGATGCATTTGTTTGCAATTGTGAGTGAGAAACCTTTTCGTCCGTGAGTATTTACACCCTAGTGTTTGCTCTGGTCTTCAAGGCTAAACTTATGCAAAATTGCAGTCACGTAACAGGGTTGACTTACTTAGTTATATCTTGGCGCCCTAGTGTCAGAATAATCTAAGGACGCAGATCGACTAAACTCAATCAACCAAGAATTATGAATTATTTGTAATTGGTTTTGAGACCTACCAGGTTGTGCTGTTGTGGTCATCAGCCTTAGCAGAGGCCACGATGGTATGAACTTGGATCTTGGCCCATTATGATCATATTTGATATGTGTCTGTATTCTTCCCTGGGGTTGTAGAATATGTTAAAATAGTGAGAGCTAATTAAACTAAAGTCCATATTAATTAGTTATTAAATATGTTCAAGAAATTATATTTGAGTTTAATTTAGTTCTATCTATTTCTTCAAATTATTTAAAATGTAGAATTTATCATTGAAATATTTGGTTGAAACGAACAAGTTAATTGGATCAAACTATCCGGATTGGTTGCAAAATTTGTGTTTAGTTCTAAGGCAGGAAAAGATTAAGTATGTGTTGGACACAGCTGTTCCTGAGATTCCTGATGAGAAATCTGTTGAGTATGCTACGTTTGACAAAGCTACTTATCAAAAGCATCAGGATGATGCGACATCGGCACAATGTGTTATACTGTCCTCTATGACTACAGAGTTACAAAGGCAGCATGAGAACATGGGTCCCTATGCGATGTTGGAACATTTGAAGAGTCTTTATGCTTCACAGTCTCAGACAATGGAGTATGAACTGCTGAGAGATCTCTTCAAGTCCAAGCTTAATGAAGGGGGCCAGGTGTCTGATCATGTTTTGAAGATGATTGGATTGATTGAGAGGTTGGCTTCGATTGGAACAAAGCTGCCTGAAAATGTCTCAGTCAACCTAATATTGAACTCGCTTCCTAGTTCATTTGAAAACTTCATTGTGAATTACAACATGAATGGAGCTAAGGTGAAGCTTCCAAAACTTCATAATATGCTTAAGACTTATGAATCATCCACCTCAAATGGCAAAGTTGTGCTCATGGTGAGCTCATCTGCTATGTTCAAGCCTAAGGGTAAGAACATGCATAAGAAGAAGGGTAGGGCTGGTGCCAAACCCGCAACTTTGAAACTAAAAGGGGTTGTTCAAAAGAAGTCAAGGTTGCCGAAGGACGTATGCCTCAACTATAAACAGAAAGGGCATTGGAAGAAAGACTGCACTGCTCCACGGGGCGATAAGGCACTAGGTGCTTCTGGCTCTGCTGGAAAAGGTATGTTTGTCATTGAGATAAATATGTCTATGAATAAATCTCACTGCTGGGTATTGGATACTGCTTGTGGATCACACACTTGTAATAATGTGCAGGGGCTAATTGACAGCAGGATGGTTAGACCATGGAAAGTTGACCTACGGGTGGGAAATGGAGCACGAGTTGATGCTGAGCGTGTAGGAACTTATAGATTAGATCTACCCTCGAGTTAAAGACTAGAATTAAATAATTGTTATTTTGTTCTCTCGATTACGAGAAATATTATTTCCTTTCCTATGTTAGACATTGAAGGGTTTTCCTCATATATTGCTAATAGTAATTATATATTATCACATAATGGTATTGTTTATGGGAATGTTCCACTTGTGAATGGTTTATATACACTTAATTGTAATCGTGATATTCTCAATGTGCAAAACAAGCGAGCTAAGATAAGTAATCTGAGAAATCTCACCTACTTATGGCATTGTAGGCTTGGTCATATTAATGAAATAAGGATAGCAAGATTAAGAAAGTTAGACTATCTAGCACCATTTGACTTTGAGTCTTATGGTAACTGTGAATCTTGTTTGAGAGGATAAATGACAAATAAGCCACTTTCTGGGAAAGGTGTACGAGCCAAAGAGGTACTTGAGTTAGTCCATACGGATGTATGTAGGCCTGCTCTTACGCATATACGAGCCTGGGGTTGTCCTGCATATGTAAAGAAAATGCTTAGTGACAAGTTGAAATCTAAAAGTGAGAAATGTTATTTTGTGGGATATCCAAAAGAAACAAGAGGATACTATTTCTATCTTCCTGAAGAACAGAAGATTATTGTTTCAGGGAATGCAACTTTCCTTGAGGAAGACTATATCTACAAGGAACAGAGTTACAATAAGATAGAACTTAAAGAAGTTCAAGAACCACAAAACAACATGGAGGTTGAATCCTTGTCAAATGACCTAGAGAAGAATTCAGTGGGAGTATTTGGTGAAGATTTGTTACTTAGAGGACAATCTTTAGCCAGTGGGAGTGATGTAAGAAATAATGCAGATATGCAAGATTCTTATACACAACCAATGGAAGATGATACAATGGTTGTACATTTTTTCCTTCAGAAAACACATGAAGATGATATTCATGAAAGCTCTCATAGTAGTGGAAGGTCCAACACACAAGAACATTCTCATGATCAGAATACAAGAACCATAGAAACACAGAATAATCAACTTTGTAGGCCCACTAGGACTCACCGTCAGCATGAAAGACTTAACCTTCTTATGGAGAATCAAAATGACATAGAAATTCCTGATAATGATGAACCTACAACCTACACTGAGGCTATGTTAGACATTGACTCGAAGAGATGGCAGGAAGCCGTGAAATCTGAAATAAACTCAATGTACAATAATCAAGTTTGGAACTTGATTGATTTGTCAACTGGGTTAGACCCATAGGATGCAAATAGGTATTCAAGAAGAAGATTGACGCAAATGGCAATATACAAACTTACAAGGCTAGGTTGGTAGCAACAGGTTATAGTCAACGACATGGGGTTGACTATGATGGAACCTTTTCGCTAGTTACGAAAATTAAGTCCATTCGAATTTTGCTTGCAATAGCTGCATACTATGACTATGAAATTTGGCAGATGGATGTTAAAACCACTTTTCTCAATGGTAAGCTAATTGAGAAACTGTATATGATACAACCTGAAGGTTTTACATCCAAGTCGAGCAATATGCAAGCTACAAAAGTCCATTTATGGACTTAAGCAAGCCTCGATGAGTTGGAATATTTGCTTTGACAAAGCTATCAAATCGTTTGACTTTGTTAGAAGCAAAGAGGATCCATGCGTTTATAGTAAACGCAAGGAAGGGAATATTGTTTTCATTATCATATATGTAGATGACATATTAATAATAGGAAACACGTGTCTCTCATGCACATCCGTGAAGGAATGGTTGTCCAGCACCTTCATGATGAATGACTTGGGTGAAGCCTGTTACATTCTTGGAATTAAGATCTACCGAGATAGACCTAATAGATTGTTAGGGCTTTCACAGTTCACATACATAGACAAAGTGCTAAGACGGTTTTCTATGAAAAACTCCAAGAAATGAGGTCTTCCTATGAATCATGGCATCAAGTTATCTAAGAAGGATAGTCCTTCTACCATTGCAGAACTTGAACGCATGAAGAAGATCCCATATGCTTCAGCTATAGGATCAATCATGTATGACATGACTTGCACTAGGCCAGATGTGGCTTATGCACTTAGCATGACCTGCAAATTCCAGAAGAATTCTGGGGAGGAACACTGGAAAGCAATCAAGAATATTCTTAAGTATCTTAGACGAACTAAAGAGTATTTCTTAGTCTATGGTAGGCAAGAGAAGCTAGTGGCTACCGGGTACACTGATGCTAGCTTCCAAACAGATCTTGATGACTACAAGTCACAATCTGGATATACCTTCATTTTAACGGTGGAGCAGTAAGTTGGAAAAGTTCCAAGCAAGAAACCACTGCTGATTCGACAACTGAAGTCGAGTACATTGCTGGATCGGAAGCTGGTAAAGAGGCTACGCGATATCTGAGTTCTTAAAAGAACTACGGGTTGTTCCAAATGCAGTCGTGCAATAACCATATATTGTGACAATACTGGTGCGATTGCACAAGCAAAGGGACCAAGATCAACCAATAGAAATAAGTATGTACCAAGGAAGTACCACATACTCAGGGAGATAGTGGAATCCAAAGAAATAGATATAGATTATGTTCCCACAGATGATAATCTAGCTGACCCATTTACCAAACCCTTAAGCTTAGCTAAACATAATGGTCATTTTGAAAATATGGGTATTAGATACATTAGAGATTGACTCTAGGCCAAGTGGGAGATTGAAAATATATGTGTCCTACAAACAATTCTAATTATGGACGAATGTACTTGAACACATTCATATTATTAATGATTAATATTTATGGCATTTGCAGTTATTGAATTATTGTTTGATTGTTTGCAATTATTCATATATGTGATTCCTTGAGTTGGCGCTATCATTGATAGAGTGAGATATTAATGATAAAGCGTAACTCTCAAAATTGCCTCGACTAATGATCATCGAGAATGGGATATCGATGATATGTTATAAGTCGACATGTGGTCTGCATCATATTCTTAGAGAATGTAGTGAGTCTCACGACTACGGGTAATTGTTATTCGTGATGGACATATGGATACTTTGGAGAGTATTGGTACACCCTGCCGATAAACTATTTGTTATACATGTTTATAGTGTTATCGGCATGTGGGATATAAAAGTCCTTCAACTTGAGGTAAATACGTGTCGTGTTTGCAGAATGATGTACTTTGACCAAATTCAAAGCTTGCACTCCTTATGGGGTAGATACGGCTTGAGTTGGGTGCATTACGATGTAACACAAAGGCAGTAGTTGAGCCAAGAATAAGATTCATTCCTCGATTGAAAATTCGAGAGAACACTCAACTTCTCTATATTAGGTCGAATAAAGTCATTGGCCAATGCAAGAGACATATTTTGAATATGGTTTAGTTGTCGACTAATAAAGATGAGATAAAGTGATTAAGTCATTTAGATAGACACTTGCCAAATCCTAAGCTTAATTGAGTGTGTCGTGAATGAAAGGATTTTATTATTCCACATAAAGGTAAAGTTTGTTGGATTCGTGTAAACGTACTTCATTTATTGAGTTCGTCATACGAAGTCGTCTAGGAGTTTCGTATGAACTTTAATTAGATTAATGTCGATATGTGAAGACTTATAGAGTCACACTATATGCGATTGTCTTTTCAATCTAAGAGTGTATTGAGAAAATATTAAATATTCGGTTAGGAACCGAAATATTTAATTTATATTTATTATGAAATATATTTCTATTTGATGGAAATTATTTAATTAAGTCAAGATTTGATTTTGCATTTAATGAAATGTGTTAATATAATAAAGGGGCTTGGATGAAAACCTAAAGAAAGTACTTGGGCATGATTAGTATTTTGTACTCCTTTTACGTTTAAGTTTTTTCCTTTTACTTGTTATATAAGCAACACAAATCACATAATTAACTATCTCTCTTCTAACAAAAGAATTTCTAGAGTTCTTAGATAAATACACTGGAGTTAGAACTTAGTTGTGAATCCATCATATAAGCATATAAAGACTTCTAAGTATTTGTGATTATGTTTCGACAATCATTGTATTATCGTATAGCTATAACAGTTAATTGTTAGGTAAAATTTTAACTTAGTTGTGGTAACATTGTGTTCCCTATATTTTCCATGTCTCGTTCATTTCAGGGCTTAGAGATTGGAAGAAGGAGATGGAGGACATTTGGGCTATATTTTGTGGGGCATCAGATTGCTTGAACGAGAAAGGAAAGCCTTGCAATACTGATTGGGTGTCCGTAATACAACTGTCATCCTGTATCAATCATGCATTGATAATTTGTTTTGATGTTATACTCCTGTTGTTCTTCCTATTCACTCTGTTTTCAATGGTTTCCTCGGAATACTGTATTTTTCCTTGTTCATTTGGGTGTTTGAAGACCAAGTGAAGAAAACCCGTAGTACATTACCACTACATTGGTGGTTACTAACCTTGTTTCATGGAATTACCTGGCTATCAGTAAGTTTAACTGCAAGCCTTAGGGGAAAACATATTTCAAGAACCCCTCTGAGGCTCTTGTCAATTCTTGCCTTTGTCTTTGCTGGAATTTTTGCTGGTATGTCACTCGTTGCGTCTATTCTTTATAAAGAGGTAACAATGAAGATAGTTCTAGATGTTTTGTCCTTTGTAGGAGCATGTTTATTGTTGTTACGCACCTACAAGGGACTGCAGCATGAAGAGAGATCAAAATGATCTTATGCTCCCTTAAATGGTGCTTCCAATGGAATCAGTAAAAGTGATTTTGCTAGCTTTGTCACTCCCTTTTCTAAGGCTGGGGTTCTTAATATAATGTCGTTTTGGTGGATGAATCCACTGATGAAGAAGGGAAAACAGAAAACTCTTGAGGATGAAGACATACCCAAATTGCGTGAGGCCGATCGTGCTGAATCTTGTTACTTAATGTTTGCGGAGCTACTGAATAAACAGAAACAAGTTGATCCCTCTTCCCAGCCGTCCGTTTTGAAGACAATAGTGTTATGTGTTGGAAATTTGCCTTTGGCGGGAGTTGCGTCCGACCAACTTTAACGGCTTAAACACTAATGTTCCGCATGTTGGAGAATCCGGTTCTTCACACGTGCATAATCTACTAAGTAAGTAATAACCGTAGGGCCAAGGATCGTCAAATTTCGTTGAGAAATGAAAGAGATATTGGTCCACGAAGTGGGGTGTTTGAAGCATGGAAAAGTGTGGTATTGAGATCAATTCTCCCTCATCAGTGGAGGAAGAAATAATTGTTTTGTATATAAGTCTTAAGGTTGGCTTGGGGTTTGGGACCCCAAGGGGTATCCCATGTGTTTAAAGGAGGGAGGACCTAGATGTGCTTCGGTTCGAGGAAAGCCCACACGCGCGCCGCCGCCCGCCCGTCCGGGTCGCGGGCCGCGGGCTGTGCTTCTTCTGATATTATCTTTTTGGATCCATAATTTATTCATATGTACAGTTTGGTCCCTGAAGTTTCAAGAAAGTCAAATTCGGTGGTTTCTGGAACGTCAACCATCACTCAATTCAGCCATTTATTTTGGCTGGATTAATCTTCCTAAATGTCAATCCGTTGCACATCAATTCACCATTTATTTTGGTGAATTACTAACTCCATAATTGACATTACTTGGCCAGTAACATGCAATTATGTGGGCAGTTGGTAAGCCTCTCCTTCAACTATATTAAGGACCCTTTGCACCATTGTTGAGCAACACACAAAAACAGAAACGAAATCAGTTCTTCCTACTACCTTCAAGCATCATTTCATTACTCAAAATTCTTCACGGTAGCACTTGAGTTTCCTTTGCAAATTTGTTCATTTGCTGTTTTATCTTGGGAGACAATTGTCCAGGACGTAGAAAGGATACATACGGGGCAATATTGTCTTAAAGACAGAGTGCAAACACTCGACTCAGCATACCAAAAACCAATTCCAGTTTATTGTAATTTCAGTTGCTTGTAATACTTAGCAGTTATTTATTTCCATTTCCTGCAACTTTTTAACCAACATTATGTCACTGGAAGGAGCTAATTGTGTCTGGATTCTTCGCGCTACTGAAAGTAACTACTCTGTCTGCTGGTCCCCTGCTTCTTAATGCATTCATTAAGGTTGCTGAAGGAGATGCAGCTTTTAAAAATGAGGGATTTCTATTGGTCATTCTGCTTTTTATATCAAAGAATTTGGAGTCCTTGTCACAAAGGCAATGGTACTTCAGGTGCAGACTTATTGGTGTAAAAGTAAGTTCTTTACTTACAGCAGCCATTTATAAGAAGCAAATAAGATTATCCAATGCTGCTAAGTTGATGCATTCTAGTGGTGAGATCATGAACTATGTAACTGTGGATGCTTATCGAATTGGAGAGTTTCCTTTTTGGCTGCATCAGACCTGGACAACAAGTGTCCAGCTCTGCTTTGCACTTATTATTCTCTTTCGTGCAGTTGGACTTGCAACTATTGCACCCTTGGTAGTGATTATACTCACTGTGCTTTGCAATACTCCACTTGCAAAGTTGCAACATAAATTCCAGTCCAAGCTAATGGTTGCACAAGATGATCGGCTCAAGGCTATCTCAGAGGCTCTTGTGACTATGAAAGTTCTGAAACTATATGCATGGGAAACTCATTTTAAGAGTGTCATTGAAAATTTGAGGAGAGTGGAAGAAAAATGGTTATCAGCTGTTCAGTTGCTAAAGGCATATAATAGTTTCCTTTTCTGGTCATCTTCTGTTTTAGTCTCTGCTGCAACATTTGGGGCTTGTTATTTCCTAGGTGTTCCACTATACGCAAGCAATGTTTTCACCTTTATAGCAACTTTACGTTTGGTTCAGGATCCAATAAGAACCATTCCTGATGTTATTGGTGTGGTGATTCAAGCCAAGGTTTCCTTTGCTAGGATAGTCAAGTTCCTTGAGGCCCCCGAGCTGGAAAATGCAAATGTTAGGCAGAAGCACAACTTTGGATGTACAGATCATGCCATACTTATGAAATCAGCTAATGTCTCATGGGAAGAGAATCCACCTCGACCTACGCTGAGAAACATTAATTTGGAGGTTAAACCCGTTCAGAAGATTGCTATATGTGGGGAGGTGGGCTCAGGAATGTCAACCCTTCTGTCAGCAATTCTTGGAGAGGTTCCAAGTATCCAAGGAACTGTAAGTTATATTGGTTAGTTATTATTTTTCTTGCTAGGTACTAGGTAGGAAATGACAAGCAGTTTTTTGAAACTTCTATTGTAGGCTAATTTTACTTTGGAACTAATCTATAGATTCTCTGTGTTCTGCAGGTTCAAGTTTTTGGAACAGTTGCCTACGTATCTCAGTCAGCATGGATTCAGACGGGGTCAATACTAGAATATTTTGTTCGGTTCTCCACTGGATAGCCAGAGATACCAACAAACTTTGGAAAAGTGTTCACTGTTAAAAGACCTTGAGTTGCTACCATTTGGTAATCTCACTGAAATAGGTGAAAGAGGAGTTAATCTTAGTGGTGGTCAAAAGCAGCGCATTCAACTTGCTCGTGCACTGTATCAAAATGCTGATATATATCTCTTGGATGATCCGTTCAGTGCTGTAAATGCCCATACTGCTAGCAGCCTATTCAATGTGAGAAATATTGTTTGTATAATTGTGCTTCATATCATTTCTTATTATTTGCAAGCTCAAATCTGAACTGATCTCTTGCAGGAATACGTCATGGAAGCTCTCAGGGAAGACTGTCTTACTTGTGACCCACCAAGTTGATTTTCTTCCTGCTTTTGATATGGTTCTGGATAGTTTTTCTTGATAAACTTCTCTTTCTAACACGTCTCTTTTCAATGGCTTATAAGTAAACTCTCGAACTCTTAATGTATATTCTGTAAAAACCGCGTAGATCTTTGTAACTGAATGGTTGGCCTAACTTGTGTCTACTTTTATTCACAGTTAATGTCAGATGGAGAAATTTTACATGCAGCTCCTTATCATGAGTTATTGGCCTCAACCAAAGAATTCGAGGACTTGGTTAATGCACACAAAGAGACTGCTGGTTCAGAAAGGGTTGCAGAGGTTAATTCTTCATCAAGGCGGGAATCAAATACACGAGAAATTCGTAAGACTGACACTGGTAAAAAATCTATAGCTCCTGAAGGTGATCAGTTGATTAAGAAAGAGAGAGAAGTCGGAGACACTGGATTTACGCCTTATGTTCAGTATCTAAATCAGAACAAAGGGTACTTATTCTTTGTCATTGCTATCCTCTCTCATGTAACATTTGTGATTGGTCAGATAACTCAGAACTCCTGGATGGCTGCACATGTTGATAATCCCTAAGTTAGCACTCTGAGACTGATAACAGTTTACTTGGTAATTGGAGTTGTTTCAACGCTGTTTTTGCTCTCTAGATCCCTATCAACGGTATTTTTGGGTTTGCAATCATCAAATTCCTTGTTCTCACAGCTATTAAATTCTCTTTTTCGTGCTCCTATGTCATTTTATGACTCTACACCTTTGGGGAGGATATTAAGCCGGGTAAATATCTCAAACATGAACCTTGAAAAACAAGCTATAATAGTGATGTTAAGGATGTTTATGGACCTAACCATTTTTTTTTGCTAACCCACACCCGTGGATGCAGGTCTCGTTAGATTTGAGTATAGTTGATCTTGATATTCCATTCAACTTGATTTTCGCTTTTGGAGCAACCATAAACTTTTATTCTAATCTTATGGTGCTAGCTGTTGTCACTTGGCAAGTTCTGGTTATCTCCATCCCAATGGTTTATTTGGCGATTCAGTTGCAGGTACGAGTTGGCTGTTTTATTTTTTCAACATCCTTTATACACCCGTGCGCATACACACTCTCAATCACTCTTTTGAATATCCTGAAAAAGATCCTTCAGGATGTCAGATTTTGAATTTCATGTCTCTTCCCATAGGGTGCCTGTATGGAGGTAGGAGAGAATTTATTGCAGTTAAACACACTTTAACTCTTCCTTTTCATTTATTCTGTCTCCAAACTGAATGGCATGGATACATGATATTCTGGGAGATTCTCTAGCAGGGATTTTTAAGTTCAATTTTCTGCAACACTATTCTTTTACGTGCCAGCAGTAACTGATAAAGTGAGACTTCAAACTTTTTCTGTTACTCTTGGCAGAAATACTACTATGCGTCTGCCAAAGAGTTGATGCGGATAAATGGTACTACCAAATCATTTGTGGCCAACCATCTTGCCGAATCTATTGCTGGAGTTGTGACTATAAGGGCATTCAAAGAGGAAGATAGATTTTTCACGAAGACTTTTGAGCTAATTGATATAAATGCCAGTCCTTTCTTCCACAATTTTGCAGCAAACGAGTGGTTGATTCAACGGTTGGAAACTATTAGTGCAACTGTTCTTGCAACTTCAGCACTCTGCATGGTTTTGCTTCCTTCTGGGACTTTCAGCTCAGGTATGCCATGAACTAATATTAATTTGAGACTAGATAAAGAATTCAATATTATTGTTTCTTAACTTTCTCCTAATGTTAAACGGAAAGTGTTTTCTGATAACAGCCTCATATTCTTTTGCAGGATTTATTGGGATGGCTTTGTCCTATGGTCTTTCCTTAAACATGTCTCTTGTTTTTTCCATTAACAACCAGTGCACTCTAGCAAATTACATAATTTCTGTAGAAAGACTTAACCAGTATATGCACATTCCAAGTGAAGCACCTGAGATAGTTAATGAGAACCGTCCACCAGTCAATTGGCCAACAAGGGGTAAAGTTGAAATTCAAGATTTGCAGGTAAACTTGGTCCCACCACCCTAATTTCTTGTATTCAGAACGTTCATGAAACTGTCAGTGTTATCCAAAACAGATAAGATACAGGGAAGATTCTCCGCTTGTTCTTAGGGGGATCAGTTGTACATTTGAGGGAGGCCATAAAATTGGTGTTGTTGGCCGGACTGGAAAGACTACACTCATCGGTGCACTATTTCGATTAGTGGAGTCAACAGCTGGAAGGATTTTGGTAGATGGAATTGACATTTCTAAAATTGGTCTTCCTGATTTAAGGTCACGTTTTGGCATTATAGCTCAAGACCCTACACTCTTCAATGGAACAGTAAGATACATACAACATGGATCCCTTATGTCAGCATACTGACGAGGAAATATGGGAGGTAATTTGCGTTTACCTATGATGTATTGGGTTGCAAAAAGAAAACTTATGATGTATTGGGTTTTAATTTGACGGAGACTATGCATTGCATCAAAAGCGATCTTCTGATTTCTGGTTTCATTGACATCTTCATTTAAAAAGGTCCTTGGAAAGTGTCAGCTAAAAGAGCCAGTTGAGGAAAAAGAGAAGGGGCTTGACTCATTGGGTAAGTTTTTCTAGTAACACGTCCAATTGTTTTATCCAATTGGGGTTCTGTTAACCATGGTAGCGTCATTTCAGTTGTGGAAGATGGATCAAACTGGAGCATGGGGCAGTGGCAATTGTTCTGTTTGGGACGTGCTCTTTTGAGGAAAGCAAAGATTTTGGTGCTTGAAGAAGCAACTGCATCGATTGACAATACTACTGATATGATATTGCAGAAAACTATCAGGACAGAATTTAGTACTGTAATTACAGTTGCCCATAGGATACCCACAGTAATGGATTGTACAATGGTTCTAGCCATTAGTGATGGTAAGTCCTGTTTATTTACTGTTGAACGCGACAACATATTTCTCAGAATGTTTTAGCTCTAATTACCGAGATTTGGTTGTGAATACAGGGAAACTAGTGAAGTGTGATGAACCTATGAAGCTAATGGGAATGAAGGTTCACTCTTTGGGCAGCTTGTGAAGGAGTATTGGTCTCATTATCAGTCAGCGGAATCTCATTGAAGCTAACTGCGTATTTGCGGTATATTTTTTGGCCTAACACATATTGCCGTATAGTTGCAACTGCTTTGGATGCCCGAATGAGGAATCATTAGGGCAGAGCTGAGCGCAATGTTGATTTTCAAAAGCATGTGAACTTAATCAGATGAGGAGTCTGGAATAGCATAAACCAATATGGGGCATTCACTGAGCAAGAAAAGAAGTAACTAGTGCTCCAAATTTCTATTGTATAACTTGGATCGTTCAGTAGGTAGCTGGCGTGAACTGTAGCTTATGCCAGTTTTTTCATCGGATGTATGCTCACAGATGTATATCTTCCAATAGTATAAATGAAGTTCGTTGCCACCTCTCAAACCTCACTTGTGGTGTTGTAGACAGAAAATCGTCTTATAATTCGGTCTTTCCCAAACAAAGAATTCTCGGAATGTCATGACACAGTTCTGTTTAAATAGTTCAACTAATGAGCCTCAGTATTTCTCTGTTGCCATTAAGAATGAAACAACCAATTCCATAGTCAAGACTCAAGAGTTGCAATTTAACAAATAGCAAAACAAAGATCCCTTGTGATGGAACCTGTAATACTAAGGGTGTGTTTGGTACGAAGGAAAACAGAAAATGTTTTCCAATTTTCTCATGTTTGGTTGATCAAAATTTTTGGGAAACATTTACTTTAGGAAAACAAGTTTCTTAAAAAGAGGAAATTCAACCAACTACCCCACCACTACCCTACCCCCAACCACCCACCCCACCAAACCCCAACTACTACCACCACCCTATGCACTCCATCCTCGCCCAAACTTTTTTAAAGAAAGTTTGAATTTTTTTTAGTTTTCTAAACCACTCCCCCCCCCCCCCCATTATTTTTTTAAAATCTTTATAATTTTGTTTTGAATAATAATTTTAAAAGTTCTTTTTTTGTTTTTTACACCTCCCCCCTTCCGACCCCACCACCCCGCCAAAAAAATTTAATATTTTAAAAAGAGAGTATTTAATTTTAAAAATAGAAAATTGGGGGGAGGGGGAAGGGGGAATGTTGGGGTTGGTGTGGTGTGTGGGGTGGTGGCGTGGGATAGGGGTGGGTGAAGATGAAGTGCGTTCGAGGGTGGTTGGGTGTGGATGGGATTTGGTTGTGTGGTGGGTGGGGTCAGTGGTGGAGGGTGGGGTGGTGGGGGGGTGGGGGTGGAATGGTGGGGTTAGGGTAAGTATTTTCTGAAATTCCCACTCCTCACCCCATCCCACCCCCATAGTGTTTTGCTAGATATATAAATGCTTTTAGGATGATATTTTCTTTTATTTATTTGCCAAACATTAGAAAACAAGTTAGAAGCTCACTTATTTTCCAAGAAAACATTCTAGAAAAACATTTTTCATGAAAAATATTTTCCTTCAAACCACCCCAAGTGACGAAAAACATTAAAGTTTTGTGCTAAAGGCCTTCTCTCTCCTCAAATGGAGGCAAATTGAACATTTGAGATTACAAGCTGATCTGTACTATACCCTATATAGAACCAGTTATTTGTCAACCAATTTGGATGTGGGCGCCAGAAATGAAGATCGTAAAAAAGAAAAACGAAAGAACCATAGAATTCTGACCATATGAATAGTTTTGTAGCAACAGTATGAAAACTAGTCTAAAATCCTGTTCTTATCAATTTTAATACTGAACGGCAAACAACAATAGAAGTGGATGAGCATCAGCCAGGTAGTTTATGAAAGTGAACAATGCTTCCCATAAATCATTATGAAACTTGATCTAACCGCACAATATATCTCTACATATCCCCTTCCTAAAATAATTCAGATCCCACTGTGTATCTATATGAGTTTTTGGGAAACATTACTCATTGGAGTTGCTTGGAATTCAGATGGAAGTGCTGAGGCTAACTAACATATGCACATAAAATGTTTGTCCTTATGGACCTCCAAGTATGGCATTTTCAATATCTTCCCTACTCAGTGCGTAGCTGAATGTTCTTTCTACATCTTTCTCAAGATTTCCAAGTCCACTCTTTAGATACCTGTATTTCAAGAAACATTCAACTTGTATTAGATCAAAGTTCAAACTGGAGGTGCAATATTCTTTGAATAATGCAATTAAATTACAACGATAGAGGGTATAATCTAGAAATTATTGATCGCAGTATTGACAATGTGAGGAGGACTAGCAGACGATGGTTTGCATCAAATAAGAGTTTTTCTCTCTCGAAGGGATGAAACATTCTGATGGCCAAGCTCTTCTATAAATAAAGACATACATCCAATAAAATCTGTAATTATCCACGTTCTGCAGCATTTTCAAGCCCTGGCGATGTTAGACATTATGCTGTTAACTAATTCAGTTAAAAGAAAATGCATGTAGTTCTGGTGGTTTTTTTTTTTTTTTTTTGCATCATACACCACAACATAAATATAGAAACATTAAGAAGTGCTATGAAGTTTTCAGTAGATTAAACAAATCCTACAATATACCCGATAGGAAGAAGAGGGAGACAATAATAAAAAAGATATATCTGCATCCTATGCTCATATTCACGGCTGCTATTGTTTTAGCAGGTTTTTCAGTATAGAACATGACCGAGTATCAAAATTTCTCTATGCATGAAATTGAATGCTGATGATTTTAAAAAATAAATTGCTTAGAAGGAGAATTAGAATCCAAACCTACAAAAAGAAAAAGAGTACAAGTACAAAATCAAGAGAACAGTGTGCAATTTTCTCATTGAACCTTGAGACCTCAATTTCAAAACTTGTGAATTAAGTACCAATCTGGTAGGCAATACAATGGAAGTCTTTCTAAATTCTTCTTTTTTTTAATAATAGTGGTATCTAGGTTAGCTTGTGTGCACCTCGACTAATTCCACGGGGTACCTATTACCTCCCACCAGCACAGGTACTGGGTAACTCTTGGCTTGGATAGATGGGAAGAAATTACCTAATGGTTTTGTCACTTGACCACTAGGTCACACCCTTGGGTACGGAAGTCTTTTTAAATTCTTAGAAGTTTAACTTCCTTTAAGGTAGACACTGGCATATAATTCCACAACCTAAAAATCAAACTTCACCATTCTATTCATCAGCCCACAAAGAGATCCACAGGAATTTTATTTCATGAAGTGAGATATCCACCGGACCCTTTTTCCATGAAGTGAGATATCCACCGGACTTAACTAAAGGCTGCAATCGTGAGTTTTCCTTTCTAAGATAATCACACTTGTAATCCATATAGTATCAAAAAAATATATTAATTCCTATCACCTGAATAAAGGCACAACACACAACAATAGATACCAAATTGACACTTAAACTATGTTTCTAAACCCAGAAGCAGAGACAGTAACCAATCAACTTCTCCAAACTCCTCTAACCAATCAACTTCTCCAAACTCCTCTATCATTTTCTGATAGCAGTGGTGTACGGCCAGGTCGCGCACCTCTACTATTTCACCGGGTACCTGCTATCTTCCATCGGCACAGGAACCGAGTAAACTTAGATGGGAAGAAATCTCTACTAGGATTTGAACCTTGGTCTCCCATGGTTTTCACCCACTTCATTGGCTGTTACACCACACATGAATGTCTTGAAAACGCAAAATCAAGAAAAGGAGGCAGGGAACATGCTAACCACATAAGATCTTAACTTCAGAAACTTAAACAATGTTACAATAAGAACTCCAGTATTGACTGTTATAGCCAGTAAAAGAATTCCCCAGCCACTAGGTTCAACAAAGTCACGAAAGCTTGATGTTGCCGCCAAATTTGTCCAACTTGCTTTCTATCAGTTAAAACCTTTACCGTTAATGACAGAATGAAGTTCAACATTGATACGATCCCGAGGAGCACACATGATTCGAGATACTTCATCCGAGGCCGAGCCAAGGAACTCCAAGCCTTACAAGCCATGGTGATGCAAAGAGAGGCTTTGGAGAACATTGAGGAGCTTCATAGGAGAGCATATGACATGTGGATGATTGCTTGGTCGTGTAAGATGAGATGGAGGGAGACGATGGCGATTATTTATGCAAATCGGTTATTTTTTTAAGTCAAGCCATCATCCCTAAAGAAGACTACCAAACAAGGCCCTTATTTCATTAAGGCTATTACTGTAATAACTAGTCTAGTCTTCTTTAGCTTATTTAGTATAAATACCATACATGGTCATTTTATTACTTAGTTTTTGATGATGTTGAGATGAATACTCTTAAAGAGTGATAGTTTGTTTGGTAGTTAGTGTAGTGTTAATCTATTGATTAGTATTAGTGATGGTTAATTATAGTGGATTCCATTATTGGCTATTGAAACCCTTTTCGATTGATTTTCATATAGAGTTGTTCATTTGTGGATTCAATTGATGAACTCTTGTTGAACTTCAAATATTTCATATAGTGTTGTTCATTCCAGAGGCGAATATGAGGCAAATGGGTCTCATGGAGCTTATGAAGAAGATGAAGGAGTAGAAGAGCCTAATGAAGAGTCTTATAGTGAAGACAAGAGTTATCAAGATCCTCATACTACACACCATAGATATGGAGGCGACTTGAGGTATAGTTGTCCTCACACATACCTCATGAATCAATTTGTGAAGATTTGCATGAAATAGGAAGTTGTGATGAATATAAATCTTTTGAGTATGCACTTTGTGGTGAATATGTTCGTGAGGATAGTGAATTTGAATGTGAACCTTGTGGAGAGTCTTCTAGAGGATATTCACATGCATTTCCTTGTGATACTTCCTATACTAAGCGAGATGGTATAAGTGTGTGGGTTGGAGGAGGTAAAAATCGTCCTAGGAGGAAAAGAGGATATACATTTCCTACTTCGAGAAATACAATGAATCGTGCTTCTTATCCTAGAACAAGTGTGCCATGTTCTCAATATGGCTATGGTGTTGAAAGTAGGAGGGGAGCATCAATAGGCAATGGAAGTAGAGGAAATGTTTCAAGGAGGAAATGACACGAAGAGGTGAATTCTTGAAATGAAGGTAAGTGTCTTTGGGTGTACGGGATGCTTTCTTGTGCTTGATGATGGTAGTCATGGCAACTACATTACACATCACACGATTGAATAGTTAAGGATACCTTGTGTGAAGAAGTGGAACTCTTACTATGATCAACGAGGGTATTTGGTTAATGAGAGCGCAAAGGTAACATTTTCCCATGGTGAATATGAAGAAGAGGTTTGGTGTGATGTGCTTCCCGTGAACAATTGTCACTTGTGTTTGGGAAATCCTTAGTTCCAAGAACATAGGATTCTGTATGAGCAAGAGTGGTACAAGTGCATAGTGGATGCTAGAGGGAAACTTCTATTTTCACCCATGCATCTTAATCCCGAGGCAAATGCAAGCAACATTTCATCATAGAGTGACCAACTTTGTGTACACAATCTAGTGAAGAAGATTACTTCTAATGGGAACGCAACTTGGATGAGATCTTTAAAAGCTACAACTACTTGGAAGAGAGGAAAGTAGAGCTAGCTTCTAGAACCCTAAAAGGAGCCCTTATTAAGCATTGGGAGCATGAGAAGGTAAAGGGGCACCCAATTGAGACTTGGGAGTGCCTTGAAGGAATTTTGGAGGTGTGGCTTTTTCAATCCATATGGAAAGAAAAAGAGAACCAAGCACATTCCGAAAAAGCAAGAACCAACACAAGAAGAGAAGGCTATTCCAAGTGAAGCCAAAGGGAAAGAAGTGAAGGGTTCACCAATTCCTTCTTAAGAAATTCTTAGCACTTATCCCAACTCCCATGAAATTGAGAGAGAAAAGATTGAGAGGAGTAAGGGAAAGAAAAGTGACAACTCTAAAGAGGAAAAATGAGAGATTGTGAGGAGTGATGTGAGAGGGTTGTCACAACCCCATTCTAACTCATGTAACTTTTCTTTCTTTTCTAGTTGTCTTGATAATGGTGTAGGTATTCTTGGAAGCAAACAGAATGAGGAACCTCAAACTTTGAAAGTTCACGAGGTAGTTGAAGGCTTTCTGAACGAGCAAATGTGCTCCACCATTGAAAACCACGGTAAAGAAGATACTTTGTGCGAACTTCAAGGTAAAATAGCTAATCTCTACTCTCCAAATATCGTGAATGAGCATGTTGACTTGAGTATGAGTGATAGCTTGCATGTATGTGAGCTTAATGAGTCTTTACCATGTGTTGAGCTTAATTCTTTAATGCATGTTGACGATGTGGTTGATGTGGGTGCTCCAACATTAGTTGATCCTTTTGATGATCGGATTGATTCTTCTTGCAAGGTCGATTTGTGTTCACCTAGTGTTGACACTTGTGATACAAATGTTTGTGCATTGTCATGTGAAGAGATAGCTCACACACTAGTTGATCCTATTGATTCTTCTATTGAGGTCGATTTGCGTCCAACTAGTGTGGATAATTGTTTTGGTCAACTTTCTTGCGGTGATATTCCACTACGTGAGGAAGTTTGTGATGTATTCTATGAACCTCAACTTAGTGATGATCTTGACCTAGTTGATAATGTGAATGAATGTGAATATGAGTCATTTGATCTTACGTTGTTGACTTTTGATGAGACTCAAGGTTATGATAGTATTATGTACCATGTAGAGAGTCATGACATTGATCCTTTTGAGAGTGAACTTACATGCTTTCACTCACCAACTTTAGTTGATTACTCTTTCCTTAAGGATAATGCTTTATTTGATAATGACATGACTATTGAAAGTGAAGTACATAGTGGATGTGTTGTAATGTTGAAAATGTAACCACCTTTGGAGGCTACAAGGTGTTTAGTGACCCGCTATGGGAGGATGATGCCCCCTCCGACGAAGGAAAGTCTTTCTTAAGGGTTTGTGGCCCATTTGATGGACCAATGTCGAATTTAGAAAAGGCTTCCGAAAGTGAAGATTGCTCTTTAAAGAAGGGGAACGATTTGAAAGGAAAAAGAGCATACTTTTTGGAAGGACTATACTAGATCTTCTAACCTAAAGGGTGAGGAGATGCTACTCAAAGCTTGGCATAGGATCGATGAGCTTAAAGGTAAAACTCTCTCTCTTGATGAACTTGATTATGTGATTAACTTGTTTGTGAAGTTTCATCAAAGGAGGAGACTTGAAGAGGAGTTTTGGAGGGAATCTCATTGGACAACAACTTGGTATGACGTCACATCTTGTACTTCCTTCACGGACAGTATGTACTCGTGGCTCATGCTTATTCTTGGGCTTTCTAAAGCCATGAAGGTGATGAGTATAGTAGTAACACTTATAATCGTTCATGTGATTCTTTCTTAATGTTATTACTTGAGTTCATGTTGGGCTTGCATGGAGAATGTGAGCAAATGAGTGTGGGGGATACCTTTGTATTTGACCCCGGTGTTGACTTGAGAGTAATCCCTTCCTTGGGATGGGCTAGTGTAATGATTAGACTCTTGACTTAGGTTGGTTTTGTTTGTGATGTTGCACTTAGCGGTGAGGGGGATCACTTGTTTCTTGATTTAAGGAGAGATATGTGCATCTAGATTGCTAGGACCAATAAGAACTGCATGTTTGTTTTCCTAAATGCATTGGGTTCCTTAATATATCCTTTTGTCAACATGTCTTGAATAGCCAAGTATCTTGGGCATTATTTGGATACTTACACTTTCTATATCCTAATGATGCTTGGTTATATCATAAATGTAAATCCTTTTGTGTGTTGGTTACATGCTTTGCTTACTTTAGCTATTATCATTTGCCTTGTGATGATTACCTTGTGTGTTTTGTGAGGGGAGCATGTACTCATTATCTCCTATGTTTTGCAAGGTTCGAATTCGAGGACGAATCCTTTCCAAGAAGGGGAGGATGATACGATCCCGAAGAGCACACATGATTCGAGATACTTCATCCGAGGCCGAGCCAAGAACTCCGAGCCTTACAAGCCATGGTGATGCAAAGAGAGGCTTTGGAGATCTTTGAGGAGCTTCATAAGAGAGCATATGACGTGTGGATGATTGCTTGGTCGTGTGGAGGGAAGATGAGATGGAGGGAGACGATGGTGGTTATTTATGCAAACCGGCTATTCTTTAAAGTCGAGCCATCATCCCTAAAGAAGACTACCAAACAAGGCCCTTATTTCATTTAAGGGTATTACTGTAATAACTAGTCTAGTCTTCTTTAGCTTATTTAGTATAAATATCATACTTGGTCATTTCATTACTTAGTTTTTGATGATATTGAGATGAATACTCTTAAAGAGTGATAGTTTGTTTGGTAGTTTAGTGTAGTGTTAATCTATTGATTAGTATTAGTGATAGTTAATTATAGTGGATTCCATTGTTGGCTATTGAAATTCATATAGAGTTATTCGTTTGTGGATTCAATTGACTAACTCTTGTTGAACTTCAAATAGTATAGGTTCTCTTAGGTTGATTCGATTGGGAGGGTTTGGATTTCATATATCCAAGTTTGCCCATAAATCCAATCCTAATTGGGTCTTGCTTCTATCCCTCTATTCTCATCCCAATTTCTTCAATACTCATCTCCAATTTCTTGCTATTTTAGTTTCTGCGTATTTGTTGTTTGAATCTGTGTCTTCCACAAGCCGAATCTTATCATTTGGTATTAGAGCTTAGGCTAAAGGATTGTCTCTACAATTCTTAATCCTAGGTTCTTCTATTTTAAAAATTCCAAAAAAAAAAATGAAAATTTGAAAAAATCCCCAAAAATTTGATTTGTTGTTTGATTTAAGAGTTTCTATGGATAGAGTTGAATTCCTAGAGGTTGAATCTATCACATATCAAATTTTCAAGTCATTTGGAATTGTTTTGAAAGAATCACCATTGAAGACCTTCAAGCTTTGAAGAACACTCAAGTGGGTTTTGTGGTTTGAAGAAGTAATTGATTCAGAAATTGCTTGGGTTTTGTTCTCTACATCAAGGAGGGGCTAGATCTGAAATTTGAAGTAATTCGGAGTTGATTTGAGTATAGTTAAGATTTTGGTTGTTCATCAATGTTCATCCTTGTTCTTCATTGTTCTTGGTGAAGAAGGGGTGAAAGCAGTGTTTGATCCAAAATTCTAACTCCAAAAGTGAAAAAAGTGTTTGTGAGGTCAAAAATAGCAAAATATCTATATAAAAAAAAAGTGGGTCAAAGTACAAGGAATAATCATAAAAAGGTCAAAAAATTGGATCCCAAGAAGAAATTGACGTCACAAGATTTTGGCTACGTTGCAATCATGAGACTCCCAAAACGAGTCGCAGGATTGTCCCGAGATCGCAGGACTATCGCACGACGTGACAGAAACTTCTGAAGTTGAAGTGTTCATTATGAGACGAGCAGAAACGTATCGCGGGATTTCATATCTCTAAGTTTGCCCATAAATCCAATTCTAATTGAGTCTTGCTTCTATCCCTCTATTCTCATCCCAATTTCTTCAATTCTCATCACCAATTTCTTGCTATTTTAGTTTCAACATATTTGTTGTTTGAATTCGTGTCTTCCACAAGCCGGATCATATCAAACATATAGCTTGTATAAGGAATTTTCTTAACATTAATCAACCAAACAACCCTTCTTGGAAAAACCAAATCTAAGCAGGCTTTAACCTCTTCAAACTCCAATTATAATCATATACAGCACATGCCAATGGTTAAGACAGCAACTGACCCCATACATAAGACCCAAACCCTATCAATATATGGTCCGTTTTCAAGTTAACTTCAACCCTGAATTTCACACCCTAATCTGTTTCTTGTTATAGTACTCCTAGCATCACAAAACATTAGTATCAATCACTCAATTTAACTAAGCCTTAATTGGGGTCAAGCCACATGAATCCTCCATTCACATTTTGCTTTCATTAGGCCCTTTTCATTCCACAACACATGCGTAGAGCAGCTAAAAAGAAATTTCTCATTTTGCCTTTCTTGATTATTTAATAATCCTATTTTATCCTTTACCTTGCCTTTCTTTATAATAACTCTAGCCCGTACCCAACTTATCTTTATGACATTGTAAGTTTATTCTTCAGATTTCCTGGTGTGTAGCATTATGTAACGACAAAAAATGATATGATCTATCCAAACATTATATTCATCAAAACAATACAACACAATACATACAATATGATACGTTATGAATCGATATGTAACAACCTTCCAAACAAGCTGTAAATTTAACCAAACAAGACACATTAAGGGTGTGTTCGGTATGGAGGAAAACATTTTTTGGGAAATGTTTTTCAATTTTTCCATGTTCGGTTGGTCAAACTGTTTTGGAAAACAGTTTTTCTAGGAAAACAAGTTCTCACAAACTAGGAAAGTGACTTCCTTATAAAAGTAGGGAAAACAAGTTCCATAAGTGAACTTCCAAGTTCATCCCCACCCACCCAATGGCCCCAACCTCCACCCATTGATCATCCCAACCCCCCAACCCCCGCCCCCAATCTCCTCCCCACTCCTATAGTATTTTGTTAGATTACATATAAATGTTCTTGGATAATATTATCTTACTTATTTACCGATCACTAAAAAAAAGTAAGAAACCAACTTGTTTTCTAAAAAAAACATTTTCCTTTCATACCGGACACCCCCTAAAAATATAATCTTTCTCATAATTGTTCATCAAAATAGTACTCCTAGTAGTAACAAAAACTAACCTTATATAAAGGTCAGTAATATCCAGTGACAACTGAGCCTGCCAATCAGGATTTTCAACAAACCAAAGAGCTCTATCATCTCTACTCTGATAAAACCCCAAACTCCTCAACCAAGCTTCTATACTCGGCAAACTATGAGAATACAAAGGATTCTTCTTATCTGGTAGTTTCTGAAGCCATTCGTCTAGTGTCTGAGAAACTTCTGCTTCTTCTGGGAGCTTCGAACATGCCACCGTTATAGATGAAGTAAAAAGATAGGGGCATGAACGGAATTTGGGGAAAATTGAAGGACTTGGAAAAAAGAATTTTGAGAAAGTTGAAGGTGGTGGAGAAGATATAGACAATAATTTGTATGTGCTTAAAAATGTTGCCGAAATTGTCGACATTTGTGTTCTGGTTCGATGCTACTCTGCTTAGGATGTGGTATTTTGAGCTCCCGGAGAAGAAGATAGGATATCAACGGCGTCGTATTTGTGTTTTTTTTTTACCCAAAACTCGACCATCAAATTATTATGAAACTATTTGACATAAGAGTCTGTTTGATTTAAGCTGAATTAAAGTAGCTGATAAGTATTTTTAAGTGTTGAAATTCATTTGATAAATAAATAGTTATATGTTTGGATAAAAGTAATGAAATTGATAATAAGTAGCTGAAGTATTTGATAAAAAAAGTGTTGATATACATTTTTTCCGTTACAATTATTTGAATATCCTTAAAGTTGTTTGCATTAATAAGAACGTTATTTTAATAAAGTTTTAAAATACAAATTAATTCAAATACTATATAATTTATGACTCATTTTATTTTTAATACAAAATTAATTAGATAAAAAAATTATGAATATATATTATTTTATGATAAGCTAAATTATAGCCATACACTATATTGTTCACAATTACACTGAATTCGTTAGTATAACATCTGACGGTTGTTAGCTTGTTTCAATATCATATGTAAAAATCTATGACCTGTTTATTTATTTGGCTGTCTTTTCTCCGAGCATCCCGCTTACAGTTCTTTCTTTCAGTTGCTTTACATACTAGTGCAATTCAAATATACTAACGTCCCTTTGTCCGGAGCCTGCATCTCGCGATGCAGGTAACAATTTACAGAACGACGCATCAGCACGCTAGGATCTTCGATATCAGCTGAGTTGGTGAGCCCTAGTCTTTCAGTGACTTATCATTCATTTTACAATCTTTATTTAGTTCAGACAGTCAAGTATGTAGGGGGCTTGTCCCAATAACAGTTAGTATTTCATTATTCTTAGAGGCTTCATAGACTAGAACAACAGTCACTCGGTACTAACTTTTCAGTATCTCAGCATATTTATCAGTTATATTTCGCATTTAGTATACCACATGTTGATTTAGCCAACCAGTCGGTTTGCTCGGTCACATGCAGTCTGGCACCGAGTGTCGTGTTACGCCTGATTCGGGGCGTGACAAAGCTTGGGATCAGAGCCCTAGGTTAAAGTGTCCTAGGGAGTCTATGAAGTCGTGTCCAGTAGGTTTTTTTTTATGTGTGTGTGCGCGCCACACATGTAAACAGTTGACCACCAAGACATTCAGAATTGTTTCACTTCTTTCATATTCTAGATCATGAAATTAGAGCAGTACTTTCAGGAATTCCGTGTGAATTACGTATTTCAGAAAATGACTGCAAAAAGAAAGTACACGAAGAGGACTTCAGCTACTAGCCAGAGAGCTACTGATAATGCTGCTTAAGAGGAGGATACTCAAGCTCAGAGAGCCACCTCAGGTACAATACCCCCACCTACTACTAGAGGGCCTACAGAGGTTCATACTCTAATCCCACCACCCAGTGCCATTGACTCGGAATTAGGGGAGATATTCATATGCTCACCCAAATTGTTGCAGCACAAGCTCAACGTCAGGGGACAACTCCAAGTGCAGGTGCTAGTGGAGAGTCATCCAGTTTTAGGACTCGAGAATTTTTGCATATGGAGCCGCCAGTGTTCACAGGATTTAGCAAGACGGTAGATCCGCAAAATTTCATTGAGTCTTAAGAAAAAATTTATATCATACATGCTACTGAGATAGAGGCAGCAGAGTTGGGAGCTTATCAGTTGCAGGATGTTGCTAATATTTGGTATGAGTCATGGGAACAGTTCTGTGGGGAAGGTGCACCTCCTGCGACTTGGGATGACTTTGCAGATGCTTTCATTGAACATTTCCAGCCGCTAGAGGTTAATGAGGTAAAGGTCATCGAATTCGAAAAGCTCCAACAGAATGGTAGGAGTCTGCAGGAATATTACCTCCACTCTGTTTATTTGGCTAAGTATGCTCCTCACATAGTTCCAGACATGAGGGACGGAGTTAGCCGTTTTGTGTGGGGTCTTGACCCCATTTGTTCGGTGATTCTAACATTGCTGGTCAAAATAAAGAAACGACTATTACCAAAATGGTTGCATTTGTACAAGGCAACGAGAGCAGAATGAAGGAGGAAAAAAACTTCAGAAAGAGAAAGACAAGAAATTCAATAAAAGAGCTAAGTATGCAGGTAACTTCAATCAGGGAGGTGGAAATCGTCTGTTCTTCAAAATCGGCTCATCTAGACCTGCTCCCTCTACATCCAGTGCATTAGTTCCTAGGTCCAAGTTTAATTAGAGGTGCCAAAATTTTAGAGCAACAAGCTCACAGTCTCAGGCCAGTGTGGGCCACCAAGGTCGTACCAAACCTACATGCAATAAGTGTGAAAGAAGGCACCCAGGAGATTGTTGTTCGGGCACAAGTGATTGTTTTGGATGCGGTCAACGGGGTCATTTTCTGAGGGATTTTCCATCGACAAGACAAGGTACTGGTGGTAACGTAGCTTAGTCCACCAATTCAGCAGTCAATCGCATTTTTTTTCCCAAAACCCATACGAATTCATTTCGGAAAGTGAGTCACCCATCTTCGGAAGTCACAAATGTCGATAAGAGGTTACGAAAAAAGAGTAATTTGGTCAAAACACGATAAGAAACCTAAAAATCCGAATGGGTCGTTACAATTTGAGTAATTAAAAGATCAGAGTTTCTTCTTAAATAGGAAAAATAGGCCTCTCCTTAAGCTTGGGAACATGGCTGCTACTTTAAAGGAGGGAAATCTATCGGGTTTGTTGACATTATGTCATATTTATTCAATGGTTTAGGGCTTTAGGCAGATGAAGAAGACGAGCGAAACAGAAAAGGAACAGTGAGGTGTTTAGTTTGTTTTTTAAAGTGTATATTTAGGAATTCTCTCTGGTCAATTTTTAAAAATATCTCCTGAAAGACTTTAATACTATGATCTAACATAAGCATTATTTTAAGGATCAATTAAACATGTCGTTCTTCAAATTTTAATCAGTTTTGTCTATTCGGTAAGATTGTGATAAAGTTTGAAGAGTTTGATTAGTATTGTATGTAAGAAAAGTACGAAATTGTTCTTAGTAAAAGCATTTTAATTTTTGTGCAATGTAGAGTATTTGGGATTAGCACAATTCAACTTGCTATAAATAATAGGCACAAACCCATCGATAAATTTTTGTGGTCATCAAGATTTTTCACTTGAACACTTTAACTAAACCTTGATTTATAAAAAAAAACCATATTTTATTTAGACACCTGAGGTAGAGGCCGACTATGCCATTTAAATATTTTTCGCTGATTCAGTCAAATATGTAAAGAATGTGTAATACACTCGACGATGACGTGACAAAGTAGTCAATTAACTGATTAAATGTGGCATTTGAGTCTGAAATAATAGTTAAAATGAATTATGAGAAAAAGAAAAGAAAAAATATTTTTTAGCAAAAAAAAAAATAAGTTCTAAACAAACTCCATGTACTTTCGTCAAAAATGAATATCTTTTGCCGAAAACAAATCCTGGTGAACTCTTTATAAATTTTCAGATCAGTTTTCTTTTTTAGATTTGTTTTTTATTAGGCTAAATTTTCAAATCCGTTTTTTAGGCTGAAATTTTCAAAAAAGGAGGGGTCGATGGTGAAGAAGATGGGGTGGGGATCGCCGAGAAGAATACGAAGTCGGGGGGGGGGGGGTCGCTAGAGAAGTAGACGAACATAAGGTGGGTGGTTTTTTTTCCTTTTTGGCTGATTTTTATTTTTATACCTAATTTTTTTTAAATTTTAATTTTATACAATGTTCTCATAGAATGATGGTTGTCATCATTTTTTTCAGTTTAGCAAGATAGCAATGGTAAAAATTTTGTTAATTGTAGAATATTAAGTGGAGAAGAAAGAGAAAAAGAATAAAGATGAAGAGGGAGGAAATTAAAAAGATAAAAATTTATTTTTTAGCCTTTTCACGCGCTTGTTTTGTGTGAAAATCACGCAACTTGTCAAGTCAGCGAGCGAGAAGTATCTAAATGGAACATTCGAGCCCTACCTTAGGTGTCTAAATGAAACATGATTTATAGGGTGTTTGGCCAAGCTTCTAAAATCAGCTTATTTTGAAAAATGTTTTTTTCAAAAGTGTTTTTCAAAAAAATAATTTTGGTGTGAAGTAGTTTGTGTTTAACCAATTAATTTAAAAAACACTTTTGAGCAGTAATTAGTATTTTGTCAAGCTTATCAAAAAATGCTTCTAAGTTATTTTTCTTAATAGTGATTTTATGAAAAAACTACTTTTTAGCTTCTGAAAAACAACTTCTGTTACTTCCTAAAAGCACTTATTCTCCCAAAAACTTGGCCAAAAACCTCTCTTTTTAAAAAAAAAAAAAAAAGAAGAAGAAGCACTTTTTGACAAAAAAAAAGCATTTTCGAAGGAAAATAAGTTTGGCCAAAGAGACTATAGAGTACACATACAATTGAACAATTAGTTGAAATTTGAAACTTTGATCAATTTGTATCGAAATATAACTTATTAAAAATGATGTAAAAAAAAAAGAGAAATTATGAGGGTGTTTGGCTAAGCTTATAACCAGACCAGCTTATAAACACTTTCTCGCTTATCTCCACATTTGATAAAAATAAAAGTTCTTATAAGTCAAAAATAAGTCATAAGTTGGTTTCCCCCAACTTAATATTTTTGAGCTTATAAGCACTTTTAGTTTGACCAAGACTTTTACTCCCTCTGTCTCAATTTATGTGATGTACTTTCATTTAACATGTACTTTAAGAAATAAAAGAAGACCTTTGATCTTATGATCTAAAATGAGTCAAAGATATTTGTGTGGTTATAGATCATCTCGTTTTGCATAAAAGGTAAAGTTTAAAGTTAAATTGTTGACAAATAAGAAAATATGTCATTCTTTTTTTAACGGACTAAAAAGGAAAATGAGTCTTTCTTTTTAGGACAGAGGGAGGACTATTCTATCACTAATATTATTTGGTAATCCCTGAAATACCATTATTCTAATAAAATTCTAACCCTCTCCATCACGTCTTCCTCATGATAACTTGGTATTTTACCAACTTATCTCTTCTTCAATCTTAGATTTTTGTTATGTTTTATTGAAAAAATAGTGCATTAATGTCATTTACTTTTATTTTATAGGTTTTATGTGATTTAGAAATGATCGGAAAGAAATCAAGTAAAAACGAGGCAAAAAGGAGCCAAATTGAAGAAAATGAGAAAAGTACTTAGAAGCGCAAAAAGTAGCCAGAACTGTAAATTTGAAAAATCTGAAATTTGAGGACTATTTTTGTCATTTTTGAGTGAAATTATTATGGATCTACAAAAGCAATACTTTGGAGATATTATTTTCATCTTTGGCATAAAACACAAGTTCTTAGAGCTAGGGTTCATACACCACACTTTGGAGTTGAATAATCGAAGATTTGGTTGAGCACTTTCTGTAGGTAGAAATCGGGGTAAAGTGTATTCGAAAGGTTAAACAAGAGAAACGATGAATCGATAGATGGCTCTATGTCTTTAAGATAAAATTACCCTGTATAAATGCTTTTACGGTGTTGGGCAATAGTCTCCCAAGATAAAACAACAACTAATCAACTGTACAAAGCAAATACAGTTGATTCTAGCGAAGAAAATGAATAAGAACAGATTGCTTGTTTGAGTTTCTGATTCTCTATATGTTCTTAGCAGAAGAGAAGATGTTGGGTTGTGTGTTCTGTTTATTTCTCTTTTTTCGAATTGAACAGAAACAGTCAATTTATAAGAGTAGAAAGGGAGGCAAACAGTCATGTATGTTGGCGTTCTGTTCTTTTAAACAATCATGTCTGTTGGTGTCTTCAAGAACCATTAAACTTCAGGGACCAAAATATAAATAGTTAACATTTCAGAGACCAAAAAGAAAGTTCCGGAAGAGCCCAGCAGCCCGTGACCCGAGCCCGAATTGGACGGGCGGGCGGCGGCACACGTGTGGGGCTTAGCCCCGAACCCAAGCTCACCTAGGTCCTCTCCCTTCTAAACACATGGGTTACCCCTTGAGGTCCCAAACCCTTATTCAAACTTAGAATTTATATATTGCATAAACTCTCCATCTTTTACCAATGAGGGAGATTTGTCATTTTTTGCCAAAGTCCCTCCATCTTTTTATGTCTCAAACACCTTACTATCTGTACCAATATCTCTTTCATTTCTTAACAAAATTTGACGATACTTGGCACTAACATTATCTACTCACTTAGCAGATTAGGCGTGTGTGAAGAAACGATGTTTCTGACATGCGAGGCCCACGTGTTTAAGTCATTAAAGACGGGATAAACTCAATCTCACATTTAGTAAATTTTCAACAATCCCCTCTTGAAAGAGAATTGGTGCACACATGGTGCCAAAGTTTAGCAATCTTTCAGCGGAAAGATATTACATCAAGAAAGGTAGCTTTCGGCTTTAAACCTTCCTTAGTCGATTACTATCAGATTTACTTACTACGCGGTGAACGCACTGTTTTGAACCGTCAATGTTTAGTGTAAACCAAGACAATGATATCAACACAATAACTCTCATTATTCATTTCTTCTTATTGTTTTGTCTGTTGTGGCCATGAACAACACTTGGATTCTTAATTGCGTACATTTGAAGCAGCATGTCTTCGCACTTAAATAGGTGATCTCCTATAAGGTATATTGCTCTACCCCACTCGCAAGTGTTAGGAATCATTAAAAGTTTCAGGAACTTATCATTTACCCATTATCCAGGTAGCACTTAATGTCTATCGCGGGAATGACTTTGGAGTTATGAAGCGCTAAACTGAACCTCTATAGTTTAGTTTTTCCATTGAACCAAATTCCTAAGATCTCCAGTCAGTATGGTTGGGTTACTACCATAAAGATTCTTATTGTTTGGGCTTTAAGCTCATTCCCCTATATAGACAAAATACTTGATCTTTGGGTAGGCCTTTAGTTAATGGATCCGCTAAGTTATCCTTTGATTTAACGTAATCAATGAAAATGACACCCGTAGTGATCAACTGCCTAACGGTCTTATGCCTCTGACGAATATGTCTAGACTTGCCGTTGTACATATTACTTCGTGCCCTTCCTAAAGCCAATTGGTTGTCACAGTGAATCATCACCGAAGGTACGGGTTTATCCCAACAAGGGATATCCTCTAAGAAGTCGTGAAGCCATTCTGCTTCTTCTCCTGCTTTGTCCAAAGCGATAAACTCTGATCGTGGATCGGGTGATGCATATTTGCTTAGAGGATTTCCAAGACATAGCCCCACCACCAATTGTAAAAACATACCCACTAGTGGATTTGGTGTTCTTTATGTCCGATATCCAGTTTGCATCACTGTATCCTTTCAGTACGGCTAGATATCTTGAATAGTGTAATTCGTACGTCAGTGAATTTTCATATATCGTAGTATCCGATTTAACTCCTTCCAGTGATCATTTCCAGGATTACGAGTGAACCTAGCCAATTTATTGACTAGATAAGCGATGTCGGGTCGGGTGCAGTTTGTAATGTACATTAAACTGCCAATGACCTATGCATATCGCTCCTGGGATACAAGTGCACCATGATTTTTATCAATTCTATGATTCATATCCATTGATGACTTCATAGGAGGACTGTCAAATACATCAAATTTCCTCAAAACATCTTCAATGTAATTAGATTGAGATAAGACTAGCCCGTCAGGTGTCTTAGAAATCTTAATTCCTAAGATTACATTTGCAATACCCATATCTTTCATGTCGAAACATTGTTTCAACATATTCTTGGTATCTAGGATCAAGTTAAGACTACTTCCGATGGTGAGCATGTCATCTACGTAAAGACATATCATGAAAAATGAGTTAGAGTTCTCATTGATATAGATACATTTATCACATTCATTTATGGAGAAACCTTTTGATAATAAAGTATTATCAAACATTTCATGTCATTATTTCGGGGTTTGTTTGAGTCCGTACAGATACTTAACAAGTCGACATACTTTTTTTTCTTGACCTGGAATTACATACCCCTCGGGTTGTTCCATGTATATTTCCTCTTCCAATTCTCTGTTTATGAATGTTGTCTTAACATCCATTTGATGTATCTCAAGGTCACACAAAGCTGCAATGGCTATGAATACCCTTATGGATGTTAATCTAGACACATGAGAGTATGTGTCGAAGTAATCGAGGTCTTCCTTTTGTCTGTAGCCTTTGACTACTAATCTGGCCTTATACTTGTCAATAATTCCATCTGCTTTGTACTTTCTTTTGAGTATCCACTTACAACCCAAAGGTTTGCTTCTCGGAGGAAGATCAACCATTTCCCAAGTATGATTCTGCATGATGGAATCTATTTCGCTTTCTATAGCTTTTTTTCAAAGCGGTTCTTCTGGAGTTGACAATGCTTCTTTAATTTTCCTCGGTTCATTTTAAACCATATAGGTTAGAAAGTTTGGACCAAAGGTTTTGTCCTTTTTGGCCCTTTTGCTCCGTCTTGGTTCAACCTCTGGAACCCCTAAGTTCTGTAGGTCTGGAACATTAAGTTTCGGATAGTCAACAACTTCTAAGTCCTGCAGATCTGGAACGTCTAGTTTCGGATAATCAGAAACTCCCGGGTCTTGTTGACTTTGTTCATAACTTCATTTGCGCGAAATTATTTCTTTCCTTTCTAGGAAAGATTTGTTCAAAGAATTCAGCATTCCTTGATTCCATGATCGTACCCTTGTGGATATCAGGTATCTCCGACTTATACACTAAGAAGCGATAAGCACTATTGTTATTTGCCTATCCGATGAATATGCAATCTACAGTCTTAGGTCCAATTTTGACCTGTTTTTATTTAGGTACTTCGACCTTTGCCAAACAGCCCCACACTTTCAAATATTTGTAAGTGTGTTTCTTACCTTTCAATGATTCATATGGAGTTTTATCCTTACCCTTGTGCGAAACTCTATTGAGAATTGTATTAGCGGTAAGAATCGTTTCGCCCCACATGTTTTGGGCTAAATCGGAATTGATAAGTAAAACTTTCATCATTTCCTTTAACGTAAGGTTTTTACGCTCGGCAATACCGTTAGACTGAGGTGAGTAAGGAGCGGTCGTTTCATGAACAATGCCGTATTTAGCACAATATTCTCCAAACGGTGTTACGTATTCTCCCCCTCTATCACTACGAATTGCCTTAATCCGTAAGTTTAGTTGATTTTCAACTTCTGCTTTATAACATTTAAATGCTTCAAACGCGTCATCTTTACTTTTCAACAAGTAAACATAACAATACCTTGTACTATCATCAATGAAAGTCACAAAGTACTTGTTTCCCCCTCTAGTTTGCACAAACTTTAAATCACATATGTCGGTGTGAATAAGTTCTAGAGGCACGATGTTTCTTTCGACAGAATGGAAAGATGATTTGGTTAATTTTGCCTCTACGCACACCTCACATTTATGTTGAGGGGTTATGTCGAAGGAAGGCAACAATTCCAACTTTACTAACTTTTGAATAGATTTGTAGTTAACGTGTCCTAATCTATGATGGCATAGATTAGAAGACTCAAGCAAGTAGGTAGAAGGCTTTGTTTCATTAGATGAATGGATTACAGACATGGCATTCATTTTGAAGAGGCCATCACACGCGAAGCCTCTTCCTACAAATATACCATTCTTAGTTATTTCAAATTTGTTGGACTTAAAAACTAGTCTAAAACCAGCCTGGACCAACAGTGCCCCTGAAACCAAGTTCTTGCGGATGTCAGGGATGTGCATCACTTCCTTCAGAGTAAGTTTTTTGCCTGAAGTCATTTTGAGGACAACATTTCCAACCCCTTACACTTTAGAGGTGGCGACGTTGCCCATGAACAACTTCTTGCCTGTGACTGGGGCGTAAAAGGAGAATGTATTTTTGTTAGAGCAGATGTGAATGGTTGTACCCGTGTCTATCCACCATTGCCTTGGGTTCTCCACCAGATTTGCCTCCAACACTACTGCCTAGAAATCCACAATCATGTCGTCAAGATCCGGAGGATTACCCTCGTTTTGTACAATGTTAGCCTCTGCCTTGCGTTTGTTCTTGGCCTTCAGGTCATTTGTGACCTAGGTATTTTAGCCCACTTCAATCGTTGTGTTAGACTGAGTGTACATTGCATCCCCTCTAGAAGGACGATCTTCTGTCTGAGATCGTGATAGGCTCAACGCAGTAAGATAGAACAACATTTTTAGTCTCCTTCTCTTGTTGTAATTGTTATCCAGAACCTTACCTTGGCATTTGCTTTGGAAACTGTCAGGAGCATGTACAATAACATTTCCTTGAGCAGCGCCAGAGACAACCACATTTCGTTGAGCAGTCCCAGAGACAACATCTCATTGAGCAGTGGCAGAGACAACAATATTTCCTTGAACAGCAGCAACAGAACTAGAACCAAAACTGTTGACAGTAGTAGAACCAGAACTACCAACGTAATTGTTAACAGAACTGTCAACAGAATAGTTGACTGAAACAGAGCTAAACCCAGAGTTAGAACTACAACCGAAAACACAACTGTTGACTGACATCTTTCAAACACTTAGAAAATAGCAAATTTTATCTTAAAATTATAGGTAGAAATTGGGGTAAAGTGTATCTGAAAGGTTAAACAAGAGAAACACTTAATCGAGAGATGGCTATATGTCTTTAACACAAAATTGCAGCGTATAAATAATTTTACGGTGTTGGCAATAGTCTCCCAAGATAAAACATCAACTAAACAATTGTACAAAGCAAATACAGTTGATTTTAGCGAAGAAAATGAATAAGAGCATATTGCTTATTTGAGTTTCTGATTCTCTATATGTTCTGAGCAGAAGAGAAGATGTTGAGTTGTGTGTTCTGTTTATTTCTCTTTTTTGAATTGAACAGAAACATTCAATTATAAGAGTAGAAAGGGAGGCAAACAGTCATGTATGTTGGCGTTCTGTTCTCTTGAACAGTCATGCCTGTTGGTGTCTTCAAGAACCATTAAATTTCAGGGATCAAAATGTAAATAGTTAACATTTTAGAGACCAAAAAGGAAGTTCCGAGAGAGCCCAGTAGTCTAGTAGCCCGTGACCACAGCCCGAATCGGACGGGCAAGCGGCGGCGCGCGTGTAGAGCTTAGCCCCGAACCCAAGCTCACCTAGGTCCTCTCCCTTCTAAACACATGGGTTACCCTTTGGGGTCCTAAATCCTTACTCAAACTTAAAATTTATATATTTCATAAGCTCTCCATCTTTTACCAATGAGGGAGATTTGTCATTTTTTGCCAAAGACCCTCCAACTTTTTATGTCTCAAACACCTTACTATGTGTACCAATATCTCTTTCATTTCTTAACGAAATTTGACGATACTTGACACTAACATTATCTACTCACTTAGTAGATTAGGCATGTGCGAAGAAAAGATGTTTCTGACATGTGGGGCCCACATGTTTAAGTCATTAAAGACGGAATAAACTCAATCCCACATTTAGTAAATTTCTAACGCTTTCTTGAACCTTTACTTCACTTCTTTAATTTCTTGCTTTGTATTTCATATCTAAGTGTGTCATATTTCTTTATATGACTTGAATCTTGTTTATGGGAATATTCATGATTAAAGTTTGGATTTAAACTCTAGTTTTGCTTATGTATTGAATGATTTTATTCTTAATAAAGTGAGTTAATGTTATTTTAATTATTCTTGTTCTTTAATATTTCTTAAGGGATTAGCTAATCTTAGGATTTGCCCATTTACTTTGGTTTAAACTCAGAAGAGGCAAACTCGGGGTTGAAAAAATTAATTAACAAGAAGTTAGGATGCTAACCCTCATCTAGTGTAATCGACCTAGGAATAGATGAATCTACTTGTAGCCATATTCGGGTGTTCTTAATGCTCCTAATTTCTTTTGGGATATTCAATTAGGTAGTCTAGTTAGTCTTCGGAAGAAGTTAATTTAGAATCATTATTCGAGGCTAAGTAACATAAGCTCGCCATTATATGTAAATCGTAGACCTGTCCAAACGGGTCAGGGCCGGGTCGGGTGGCTTTTTTTTTATGCTTGCCTGACCCTGGCCCGACCCTAACCCTATTTTTTTTAAAAAAAATTCTACCTTGGCCCTGACCTTTCGGGTCACTGGTTGGCCCTGACCCGTCGAAATTTTTTGGCGGGCCAGGGATGGGTCGGGTCAAGGAATATATATATATATATATATATATATATTTAAAATTGAATTTCAAAACTGAAATTGACATTCACACCTACACTACCATGAAATTTCGACGTTGAAATCTATATGTATCGTGAGATGTTTACTAAAGAAAAAGAAAAATTAGAAATCGATTTGGGGGAAAACAAAAATTGATGGGGTAAACAGACGTTTTCGTAAAAACTGGCTGCACCAAACTGTCTTGTGGCAGTTTGCCCGGCCCCTTCTCAAAAAAATACGCAAAATCAAAAAATAAATCGGGTAAAACGGACATCCGAGCGCAGAGTTGACCATTTAAAGTTTCACCAATTTACAACTACTTTCTCTCCCTACATTATGTTTCCGTGATATTAATAGAACGACTAATAATATAAACATATAATTAGTAATCAGCTATCGTTTTTATCTTATTTTATGTCGAGCTCAATGTAGATTAGAGCAATACATATATTATAAGTACAAAATAAATATTATTAATGAAGGAAAAATAATATAAATTATATTAAAAAAACACGCGGGTCGGGGTCGGGCCGGGTCAGACGGGTAAAATATTCTGACCCTGGCCCGACCCTACATAAGATCGGGTCTCCGTTTTTTCGGGTCGGGTGGCTCGCGGGTCAGTTATATGCCGACCTTGGCCCTGGATCTTTTGGGTCAGGCGGGTCCCCGACCCGTTGGACAGGTCTAGTAAATCGTGAAACACAATATATCGTGACTTGAGAAGTAACTTCCTTTGTTTTCATGCTTGTGGTCATTGATCATTTTAATTGCTTTCTAGGTTAGATTTACATTTTCGCATTAGTTGTAATTTTCTCTCTAAAAACAACCTTTACGTGCTTGGCTTAGCGTAGTTGGTAAAAATTCCTACTTTACTTGACCGCCTACATATTGTTCCCTGTGGAATTTGACCCCGACTCATAATTGGGTAAATTATATTGTATACGACTGTGTACATTTTCTCTTTGAGGAGTGTATTTAGACGTTATCACCTCACCCTTTAAAACCCAGTAGCTATCCTGTACCAACGTTATTAATATACGAGAATCTGAAGCTCTTCTCCATTAGAAGCAGTCGAATTGATCCGGTAGCAGTCACATTGATCCGGTAAGAAATCTTTCTACTTCATAAATCATCCTTCTTCATCTTCTTTAGCTTACAAATTTGTTTACACTCTTTTAATAAGGCAATATGTTAGTTGCTTTGCTTCAAAGCTTTGATGTTTTTGTTCTAATCCTTTTTCATAATCTGTTTAATAAGTTTTTTTTTTGCTTTAATGTCGAGTATGTGTGCAGTTTATGTTTAACATTTGTATTTATATATAGGTAGTATTAGTTGTGTGAGTTATCAGATAACAATATCTATGTATTTGTGATGTGTTTATTATTTGTTTTGTTAAATCTCTATTGACGAAAAATTGAAATAAAGAAGTTAAATCTCTACGAAAATTTCATGTCAGCACCATGCCCTTTCTTCAATCCCAGGAAAAGATGTAATCAGTATAATCAGAATATAGACTTTAAAACAGAAAACTTGGAGAACAAAAATGATAGTTTCGAGCCCACAGAAAATTGTGTTTTCTTAAGGAATTTAAGTCCCTCACAATTGTCCAAGTTTTGGATTAATTCCTCCCAAAATAGAACGAAACTCTATTCTGCAAGACTGACAATTGAATTTCAGTACTCACAATAGTGAGAATTTTATGAGTTTATGTGAATCATCCTTGTCGTTTAATTCGGAAAAATGATGAGGATGATATGCAACTAGAATCTAGGGGTGGTCAGTGGGCCGGGCTCGGGACGGTCGGGCCGGGTTTGGCGGGATCGGATCGGGGCGGGACGGGGGAAGGGGCGGGATTTGCCGAAGTCCCGTCCCGATCCGTCGGAATCGGGTCGTGGCGTTTTTTTTTTTTTTTTTTGCACTTAATTTAAAAAATAACATATATATAAAAAAAACTCAATAATTAAACAAGATAGTGTAATAAAAACATCCCAAGACTGTTTTTGTACCTCTTATATTATTTAATAGACATGATTTTTTTTGTAATACAAATACAATTGTCAAAATTGCAACTTTGTGGTGTTGTTCAAAAGTTGCAAATTACATAGTAAAATTGCAATTAAAAAATTTACATTTTGAAAAAAACATGTTCTAGTTTCTTGATAATTTCATGTGGTTCTTCGGTTGGAATTGGTATTTATTGGTCAAATTGCTCCACGTCGCTTCCACAACCTTCGGATAAGATTTCGTTGTAGTTTTCGTCTTCTTCTTCGTTGATCTCCGGTTGACCGCACCTTCTCCGCTCTGCTCGTATCCAATCTCTGAATAATATTACAATCTCCAACCTATCTCCGGCTAATGAGTGTTTGTGCTCTCCTATTTGATATCTGCCGGCAGAAAAAGCGCTTTCAGACGTCGTTGATAACGCTTGAATGTTCAAAACATCTCGGGCCATCATTGAAAGTGTCGGAAAGGTCTTCTCATTCCCCCTCCAGTATTTCAGCAAGTCTTCACGTCCTTCTTCATTGAGAACTGCTTGGTACGGTATAGAACCCTGCAAAACAAAAATATCAAACTCGCTAATTTGGTTAGTAGCGGTACGACCGCACATTCTATTTCTGAGGCTTTCAATACTAGCCGCATAAACAGCATGTCTTTTGTGAGGTTGTGCTGAAGAAGAAGAAGATGGTATGAAAACCGGTAGGTTGCTAGCACTTTCTTATTAGTAAAACCTATATACTTTTTGCATTCATCTTCTACGCTAGACAACACATCTTCTTTAGTTTGTTCAATAAGTGGTGGGTCATTTGGATTTTTTGGACTTGGAGGTGGTAGTACTGCTATACAATCGTAAATAGTTTCAATAAGCGATTTAGTACTGTCTATTTTAATAGTCGAATTTAATACAGCACCAATAATATAAATAGTGGAAATAAGAGTAAAATATTTTTTTAATAGTTGTCTTATAAGCTGGTTTATCCATATATTCATTAAGCAGTAAAAATATTAGAGCTATATATAACAACATAGTTGAAATAGTAGGATAATATATACCGGAAAATTCTTTTGTTGCTTGAAATTTTTTTTCTAAAAATACAATAAGTTCGAAAAAATTTCCCCAATCGCTATCTACAACCATATCAGCTGGATTTTGATTATGAGAGTTAAAAAATAAAGTTATAGGTTTTCTATAGTCATAAGCAATAAGTAGTTGCTCGTATAAAGAATTTCATTTAGTGGGTACTTCTTCTGAAATTTTTCTATAAGGGCAATCGTGACAAGTTTTTTTATATTCTTTTCTTCGTTGTATTCTATTATTTTTAAAAATAAATTTTATGGCAAATTGTATTTTACTAAGAATGTCTTCAAAAAGTGATAGACGATCATTCACAAGTAAATTATATATATGACACGCACATTTTATATAAAAATGATCTGAAAAAGATGGAGTTAAACTATTTTTTAAAATTGTAATAGCGTAATTGTTAGAAGAAGCGTTATCTAATGTAATAGTCATAATTTTATCAGTTAATCCGTAATAATCGCACACTTGATAAATATTTTCTGCAATAAAAGTATCAGTGTGTCTATCATCTATATATCTATATGCTAAGATACGTTTTTGCATAAACCATTTATAATTTATGCAATGACAGGTTACCGTTAAATAATCATGACTGTTAGTACTACGGCCTATATCAGAAGTGATAGCCACTTTGCCATTAAAATGATATAATGAATAACATAAATATTGTTGATATTCATGTGCAAATTTAAATACATCTCTCTTAACAGTTGATCTAGAAAAATCGTTAAAAGCAGGATTATACATATCTCTAATGTAATGAATAAAATCGGGAGATGAAGGAAATGAAAAAGGCAAACCCTCCACAACAACTAATCTTGCTATTGCTTCCCTATCTCTATGTTTATCGTATTTAGGGCCTACAATTCCCCCAGTCATAGGGTTAATTTGACCTTGTACTTGGTCCGGGACAGTAAGTGAACCTTGTCCTGATGGAGCGCACGTTTGCACACCCGGTTTTGAATCCTCGTATTGGGCATACCTAGCTGGATGAGCCCTTGTTACGTGTCTCATTAAACCCCCCATCTCACCGTGACCTTTTTCAGTATTAAATTTTAAAACATCTTTACAAATTTTACATTTAGCTACTTGATTCTCTACGTCCCTATAAAAAAAATGTCCATGCATATGATTTTAATGGTCGTTTTGTTGGACCTCATCTCATACCAAGAGGAATATGAGATATTTCGGTTGAAGGTGCACTAGTGAGTGTGTTGTCATCTACATTAGTGGGTGTATCATCTAGATCATCGTCTAAATTAAAGTCTTCTTGAGTTTCAGAAAATAGCTCCTTGTCTAAATCTAATGGTATTGTAGGAAAATGTTCAGTATCAACAAAATCATACTGTGTAGGAATAGGATTTTATCTAGAAATAGGATAACTAGAAGAAGTACTCTTGCCCTTGTTGCCCATACTAGAAGAAACATGATCCCTATCCGTAAGCATACGTTTAAATTCTTCCATTATAAATTTATAATTATAATAATAAATAATTAAAGTAAATGAAATTAAGTACGCTAAATAAAATAAATAGACAATAATAATTTAATGAAGGAGCGAATGTACCAAACGTCGACGTAACGTCGACGTGTAATCGAGAGGCTGAAATTGAAACTTTGCTCGACGGAAGATCCTCAAGCTAGTTGCCAACTTCACTCTCAAATGAATAAATAAAATTGAATATTTAGTAGACAATGTAGACTTATAGAGAGATAGATTGAGAGATTATAGGAAGATTTGTGAGAAAGATGAAGAGAAAATGAGATATTTATAGTTGAGAAATTGGATTAAAGTGTAAATATAATAATTTATGGGTTAAAAAAAAATATTAAGGGTGTAGGGGGTTGGGAGAGGGTGAGACTAAAAATGGCCGTTGGCGCAACGATTATTTTTGCAAAGGGGGACTTCGGGTGGGATGGGAGGCGGGACGGGGATCGGGACCGGGTCGGACCTGGCGGGATTGGGACGGGCCGAGACGGGTTGGGACGAAACCATGTCCCATCCCGGTTCGAGTCCCAATACCGCATTTTTTATTTTAAAAACGGGTTCGGGGCGGTGTCGGGGCGGGACCGGGCCGACCCGGACCACTGGCCAGCCTTACTAGAATCTACTATTTTTCCTGGACATGAAACTGACCCCTCTATTACTCGAAAAGAGGAAGAGGGAAGTACAATTCGGATTAAACAACCTACAAAATAGAAGCTACAGAAGCTAGAAGAAACACACACAGAAAAAGGCGTACTCCTTGACGCTCCACATCCACCACAACCATATGCTTCGAGTTGGTGAGAGTGCCACATATCACAATGAGGAATGATGTACTACACGAGCTTTGAAGTTTCAAAAAATTATTTACATCCCTATTGAAGGAATATTGAAGAAGCAAAGCATTTTCAGAGCATAAAGAACTTGACTATGCCGAAAAGAGATGCAATGTCAAAACCGATTACGAATCTATTCAGTATTGGTTGATCGTTGCTTGATCTTTACATGTTGATAAATCCTTTTTTTGCGTACATTTTGAAAATTAATGTATGTTGAATCTTGAATGGTCAGACAATATTATAAGCTTTTCTTTTATATATGGATAAAGATAGTTGGATAAAAAATTAAAATAAAATAATTTAAAAATAATAAAAAGGTTTGTTTCCCTACTATTCTGTAGACATTCGGTCATATTTATTCAAGAGTTTATGCCGATAAGCAAGGGAGCAAATAAGCGAAAAGAAAGGGTGTTAACAGGATAGAGGGAAATAATTTTTCATTTTTCGGGTTTTTATGCGAATTAGGAGTACAATTAGCAGAAATTATTGGTTTTACAAATTAGAAAACTTCTTCCATTAAGCTTTTAGAGTTGAAACTTGAAAATCTAAGTTTCACAAATATCTCACTAAAATTTGATCGTTGATATTTATCTTGTTAACCTTTACTATAAATTTATTATACATTCAAACCCTTTACGGGTCTATTTGACTGCTAAAAACATATTTTTAAATCATAATCTAAAAGGTTCATAAATTGCAAGAGCAATAAAAAAGTTATTTTAAAACAATTATCCCCCCAAAAAAAGTGCACAAATTTCACGTTTTATAGTATTTATCAAATTATAAGGTATAAGCTATGTCTCATGTTATTCAAAAATTATCACAAATATCAACCTCATTATAAATTTCTCTTTTCGATTGCAAAAGGTACTCAAACAGAACAAATTCAAATGAAAACATCACTCAAATCATTTTCAAGTCAATAGTAGCAAGTTATGCCCAAGGCCTAACTTTCTGAGTTACTGTCAATATTACACCAATTGATATTAATCATATTTCTGTTGGAAATTAGCCTTTGGCGGGAGTTGCGACCGACCAACTTTAACGGCTTAAACACTAGTGTTACGTATGTTGGAGAATCCGGTTCTTCACACATGCATGATCTACTAAGTACATAGATAACCGTAGGGCCAAGAATCGTCAAATTTCATTGAGAAATGAAAGAGATATTGGTTCACGAAGTAAGGTGTTTGAAGCATGAAAAATTGTGGTGTGATCAATTCTCCCTCATCGGTAGAGGAAGAAAGAATTATTGTGTATATAAGACTCGAAATTGGTTTGGGGTTTGGGACCCCAAGGGGTATCCCATGTGTTTAAAGGAGGGAGGACCTAGATGTGCTTCGGTTCGAGGAAAGACAACGCACGCGCCGCCGCCGCCCGCCCGTCCGGTCCGGTTCCGGGTGCCGGGTTCTCGGGGCTGCGGGCCTTCTGATATTATCTTTTTGGGCCAGAGAACTTTGCCAGAAGTACAGTTTGGACCAGAATTCTTTCAGATGTACAGTTTGGTCCCTGAAGTTTCCAGAAAGTCAGAATTTCGGCGGAAGAGAACAGAAACGTCAAGCACTCAATTCAGCCATTTATTTTGGCTGAATTACACCTCCTATAATGGTCAATCCATTGGTATTTCTCTCCATTTATTTGGTGGCTTTACTACCTCCATAATGGTCATTATTTGGCCAATAATGGTTGTTATGGAGGCAGTCAAACAATCCCTTCCTCACCTATATAAACACCCCTTACACCATTGTTGAGTTTCCTTTGCTCAATTGTTCCATTGCTATTTTATCTTTGGAGACGAATTGTCCGGGACGTATAAAGGATACATACGGGGCAATATTGTCTTAAGGACAGAGTGCCACACTCGACTCAGCAAAAACCAAAGCAGTTTCCGGTCTTCTTGTTCAACAAATATTGTAATTTCAGTTTTGTTGTTATATTCTAAAGTTGAGTCTTCTTCTTATTTGCTTGAGTCTTCTAATTTATGGCATCATAGATTAGGACACATAAACTACAAGTCTATTCAAAGGCTGGTAAAGATGGAGTTGTTGCCTTCTATCGACATAAACCCTCAACATAAGTGTGAGGTGTGCGTAGAGGCAAAACTCACCAAGCTTCCTTTTCGATGCGTCGAAAGGAATATCGCTCCTCTAGAACGTATTCACACAGATATATGTGATTTGAAGTTTGCACAAACTAGAGGGGGGAACAAGTACTTTGTGACATTTATAGATGATAGCACAAGGTATTGTTACCTTTACTTGTTGAAAAGTAAGGATGAAGCCTTTGAAGCGTTCCGACGTTACAAAGCAGAAGTTGAGAATCAACTTAGCCTACGGATTAAATCCATTCGTAGCGATAGAGGGGGAGAATACGTAGCGCCATTTGAGGAATACTGTGCCCAAGAAGGCATTATTCATCAAACGACGGCTCCGTACTCACCTCAATCAAACGGTGTGGCGGAACGTAAGAACCGCACATTAAAGGAAATGATGAATGCCTTGCTTATCAATTCCGGTCTTCCCCAAAACATGTGGGGAGAAGCCGTCCTTACCGCTAATACGATTCTTAACAAAGTCCCACATAAGGGTAAGGACAAAACTCCATATGAATCATGGAAGGGAAAGAAACTCACCTACAAATATTTTTAAGGTGTGGGGTTGTCTGGCAAAGGTTGAAGTACCCAAGCCAAAGCAGGTCAAGATTGGGCCTAAGACTGTAGATTGCATATTCATCGGATATGCAAATAACAGTAGTGCTTATCGCTTCTTAGTGCATAAGTCAGATATTCCAGATAACCACCAAGGTACAATAATGGAATCAAGGAATGCTCTATTCTTTGAAAGTACCTTTCCTAGAAAGGAAAAAGACATAACATCTCTCAAACGAAGTTATGCACAAAGCTCTCAAGAATCGGGAGTCCTTGACTGCCCGGATCTGAATGGTTCAGATCTAGCGAATCTCGAGGTGGCTGAACATCCGGAATCTAGTGTTCCAGATTCTCAGAGCTTGGAGACTCCAGAGATGGATCTAAGGCGAAGTAAAAGGTCTAGGAAGGATAAATCCTTCGGTCCTAACTTTGTAGCTTATATGGTTAATGATGAACCAAGGACAATTGCTCAGGCGTTGTCAACTCCAGAAGCACCGCTCTGGAAAGAAGCTATTGAGAGTGAAATAGGCTCCATTCTGCATAACCATACGTGGGAGTTGGTTGATCTTCCTCCGGGAAATAAACCGTTGGGGTGTAAATGGATACTCAAACGGAAATACAAAGCAGATGGGTCTATAGACAAGTACAAAGCTAGGTTGGTAGTCAAGGGGTATCGGCAGACAGAAGGCTTTGACTACTTTGATACCTACTCCCCGATATCCCGGATGACATCCATACGGGTATTTATTGCGATCGCAGCTTTGCGTGACCTTGAGATACACCAGATGGATGTTAAGACAGCCTTCCTAAACGGTGATTTGGAAGAAGAAATTTATATGGACCAACCCGAGGGGTATGTGGTTCAAGGGCAAGAGAAGAAAGTCTGTCGACTTGTCAAATCTCTGTACGGGTTGAAACAAGCCCCGAAACAATGGCACGAAAAATTTGATTGTACTCTACTATCAAAGGGGTTCGCCATTAATGAGTATGATAAATGTGTTTACACGAAAGGTAAATCTGACTCATTTGTTATGATATGCCTGTATGTAGACGACATGTTAATCACAGGAAGTAGTCCTAGGGTAATCCTAGAGACTAAGAACATGTTGAAACAATGCTTCGACATGAAGGATATGGGTATCGCACATGTCATCTTAGGGATTAAAATCTCTAAGACGTCTGACGAACTGGTCTTATCTCAGTCTCACTACATCGAGGATGTTTTGAGAAAGTTTGAGATGTTAGACAGTTCACCGATAACGTCACCAATGGATACAAATCAAAAGCTTGATAAAAATCTTGGTGCACCTGTATACCAGGAGCGATATGCACAGGTGATCGATAGTTTGATGTATATAACAAACTGCACCCGACCTGATATTGCTTACGCAGTCAATAAGTTGGCTAGGTTCACCCGTAATCCGAGTGATAATCACTGGAAGGCGTTGAATCGGGTATTACAATACCTGAAATACACGTTAAATTACGGGTTATACTATTCGAGATATCAAGTTGTACTAGAGGGGTACAGTGATGCAAACTGGATATTTGATATAGAGAACACCAAGTCCACCAGTGGGTATGTATTTACAATTGGTGGTGGGGCTGTGTCTTGGAAATCCTCTAAGCAAACTTGCATCGCCCGATCCACATTGAAATCGGAGTTTATCGCTTTAGACAAAGCAGGAGAAGAAGCTGAGTGGCTTCATGACTTCTTAGAGGATGTTCCGTGTTGGAACAAACCCGTACCTTCGGTAATGATCCACTGCGACAGTCAGCCGGCTCTAGGAAGGGCACGGAATGCTATGTACAACGGCAAGTCTCGTCATATTCGACGGAGGCATAAGACCGTTAGGCAACTGATCACCACGGGTATAATATCCATTGATTACATTAAGTCAAACGATAATATAGCAGACCCATTGACAAAGGGCTTACCCAAAGATCAGATGACTTGCATGTCTAGGGGAATGAGCTTAAAACCCAAAATATAAGGACTAATATAGCGGTAAGTCGGTAACCCAACCTTACTAACTGGAGATCCCAGTAATTTGGTTCAATGGGAAAACTAAGTTGTAAAGGTTCAGTTGATCGCTTCGGTGGAAGTATGAGCACTTCGGATAGTGATTTCTGAAAAGAAACACTAAATCCAAAGCCGTTCCCGCGATAGACTTTAAGTGCTATCTGCAGTGTGGGTAAAGGTTAAGTTTTCCAAACCTGTAATGCTCTTCAACAGTTGAGGTTAGGTTTTGGAAAACTTTTAATGGTTCCTAACACTTGTGAAGTGGGGTATAGCAGGATACCTTGTAGGAGACCACCTATTTAAGTGCGAGGACGGGCCGCCTCAAAATGAACGCACTTAAGAATCCAAGACGTTGTCCATGGCCAAAACGGACAAAACATTACGAAGAAGAGAGTAAGGAAATTTGTTGTGTTGGTACCATTCACTTGGCTTACACTAAACACTGACGGTTCAAGACATCACGTTCACCGCGCAGTAAGTAAGTCCGATGGTATTCAACTATGGAAGGTTCAAAGCTGAAGCTACCTCTCCTTATGCAACATCGGCCCGCTGAAATATTGCTGGAAATGAAAAGACACCATGTGAGTGCGCCAAAATCTCTTTCAAGAGGGGATTGTAGGAAATTAGCCTTTGGCGGGAGTTGCGACCGACCAACTTTAACGGCTTAAACACTAGTGTTACGTTTATTGGAGAATCCGGTTCTTCACACATGCATGATCTACTAAGTACGTAGATAACTGTAGGGCCAAGAATCGTCAAATTTCATTGAGAAATGAAAGAGATATTGGTTCACGAAGTAAGGTGTTTGAAGCATGGAAAAGTGTGGTGTGTGATCAATTCTCCCTCATCGGTAGAGGAAGAAAGAATTGTTATGTATATAAGACTCGAAATTGGTTTGGGTTTGGGACCCCAAGGGGTATCCCATGTGTTTAAAGGAGGGAGGACCTAGATGTGCTTCGGTTCGAGGAAAGACAACACGCGCGCCGCCGTCGCCCGCCCGTCCGGTCCGGTTCCGGGTGCCGGGTTCTCGGGGCCGCGGGCTGCGGGCCTTCTGATATTATCTTTTTGGGCCAGAGAACTTTGCCAGAAGTACAGTTTGGACCAGAATTCTTTCAGATGTACAGTTTGGTCCCTGAAGTTTTCAGAAAGTCAGAATTTTGGCAGAAGAGAACAGAAACGTCAAGCACTCAATTCAGCCATTTATTTTGGCTGAATTACACCTCCTATAATGGCCAATCCGTTGGTATTTCTCTCCATTTATTTGGTGGCTTTACTACCTCCATAATGGTCATTATTTGGCTAATAATGGCTGTTATGGAGGCAGTCAAACAGTCCCTTCCTCACCTATATAAACACCCCTTACACCATTGTTGAGACACACTTGATATACACGAAAATATACAACCAGAAAATCAGTTCTTCCTATAACTTCCAAGCATCATTTCATTATTCAATATTCTTCACGGTAGCTCTTGAGTTTCCTTTGCTCAATTGTTCCATTGTTGTTTTATCTTGGGAGACGAATTGTCTGGGACGTATAAATGATACATACGGGGCAATATTGTCTTAAGGACAGAGTGCCACACTCGACTCAGCAAAAATCAAAGCAGTTTCCGGTCTTCTTGTTCAACAAATATTGTAATTTCAGTTTTGTTGTTATATTCTAATTTTCAGTTTTTCTAGTTGAATTGTAATTTCAATTCTTACATAAGCAGTTACTTGTAATTTTCGTTTCCGGCAAATCCTTGTAACCCAACAATTTCTGGGCTCAACTTTTATAGATTACATTTATTTTATAGTTTTTGCATGTATGTTTATACTACCAGCAATTATTATTATTAAAGTAAAAGTTTGTCATGGAGCCTTAAATAAAATATTCTACTGTAAAAAGTTTATTAATTATATGCGTGTTCTTTCACGTGTGTTACTGTATATTCTATTTTTTCTTCACATCACACATATATTAGTGACATTTGGTCTTGAATAAAAATAATTATACTAAAAGTTTTCTTCTGTGAAAACTATCCAAACACAATAACTTCAGATCAAAAGTTGAATTCCAAAAAAAATTATAAGGTGGATAATAAGGTGAGAAAGTTAAGAGAATAATTAGGTGAATTACAACACAAATGAGAGATCATAAATTCAACCAAAAGTATTTAATGAAGACTCGAGCGCTGATCTATCGGGCCAAGTGTCTAGTTCGATCTAGCGCCCCCTTAGTAACCTACCCCGACTCCTCAAGCCCAATGGGGATGGACGTGGGCTGATCCACCCCATTTGACAGATTTAAATGCAACAATGAATATTTTTGAGATTATCCAAGAAAGAGTTTTCAATTATGTACTTGGGTGTTCGCTAAAGTACAAAAAAATTAACTATAGTAACAACCCAAAAGAACATAATCTCAAAATAAACCTATTTATTTTTTAGTATTTGGTATAGATAATTATTTAAACGTATTTTTTTTAGCCAATTAACAATTTAAGCCATTTTTAGGGATAACTTCATTAATTGATGTAGTTAACTTGTTTATCTCGGAAGTTGTGTTAGTGCGGACACCAATAATTAAAAGACAATTGTGTGGGTTGTTAGAATTCAATAGATGAAAAAAGGGAAGTATCGAGACAATTGAAACTGCATTCTCACTAGTGCTTATTTTTCCCCAAAGACTTCATGTACTATTAATGTTAGGAAATTAGATGTCGGCTGATCTAGACCCGGTCCGTTCCGCTACCCGGCCTCGATCCCCCAAAGAAAAAAAATATTGTGGTCGGGGTTCGAACTCGGGACGGGGTCGACGTTACGTCGGCGTTTGGTACTTTCGTTCCTTCTTTAAATTATTATTGTTACTTAATTTTAATTATCGCACTTAATTTCTTTTATTTAATTATTTACTTGTATAATTGATAGGGACGAAGAGAATCAATTAGCTAGATGTAAAAAATGTTTACAAATTTAAAACTGAAAAAGGTCAAGGTGGGACGGGAGGTTTACCGAGACATGAGGCGAGAACACATCTAGATGGAATCAATACATGGCTAAAAAATCGGGTGTGTCAATGCCATTTGAGTTGAGACAAGGTTCTCATAGTGTCCCCGACCTAGTATAGGGTCAAATTAACCCAGAAGAAATATCGACTAGGTGAAATTCTCTGTATGAGCAACTATTTGTCGCTTACGATTATAGACAACCTATTACTTTATTATTTAACGCCCATAATAAAAATATATAAGGGATATGCTTGTAGACAATGACTGGGATAAAATTTTAGAACTTAATGGATTTTTAGAGAAATTTTATCAAGCTACTAAAGAATTTTTCGGTATTTATTATCATACTATTTCAAATATGTTATTTTATATAGCTCTAATATTTTTGTTACTTAATGAATATATGCAAAAACCAACTTATAAGGCAACTATTAAAAAAATGTTAAAAAATTAAAAAAATACATTTTTCCTATCCCCATTATTTATATTGTTGGTGCTGTATTAAATCCAACTATTAAAGTAGACGGTTGTAAAACACTTGTAGAAATGATTTATGATTGTGTAGAAGTCCTTCCAACTGAACCAACTGACACACCAACTAAAGAAGCAGTTACGTCTAGCATACACACCGAATGCAAAAAAATATATACGTATTACCAACAACAAAGTGGAAATAATCAACCGGCTTCTGTACCATCTTCTACTACTTCGCTACAACCTTATAAAAACACATGCGGTTTTTGTTGCTAGTATTCAAGACCTTAGAAATAAAATGTGTAGTAGTTCAACTTCTTCACAAGTTAGCTAATTTGATGTTTATGTTTTGCAGGGTATTGTACCGTACGAATTAATTGCCAATGCTGAAGTACAAGAAGACTTGCTAAAATACTGGAGGGAGAATGAGAAGACATTTCTGACGCTAACAAAGATGGCCCGAGATGTGTTAAATATTCAAGCATCATCAACATCATCTAAAAGCGCCTTTTCCGCGGGAAGATTTCAAATTGGAGAGCACATACATTCATTGGCGGGAGACACATTGGAGATTGCAATAATATTCAGAGACTGGATTCGTGCGGAGCGTAGGAGGTGCGGCCAACCGGAGACCAACGAAGAAAAAGACTACAACTACAACGAAATCTTGTCTGAGGGAGCAGGAAGCGACGTTGAAGAATTTGACAAACAAATTTCAATTCCAACAGAAGATCCTCAAGACATTGTGAAGAAATTCGAAAGAGTATGGTTGAATATGTAATTTTTTTTAATTGCAATTTTAGTATTTTACTATGTCATTTGCAACTTTTGAACATCACCACAAAGTTGTAATTTTGAAATTGTATTAATATGTCATATTTCTATTAAATAATATAAGAGACACAAAAACATCATTGTGATATTTTTATTACGATATCTTGTTCAATTATTGGAGTATTTGTATATAACTATATATTATTTTTTAAAATTAAGTGGCAAAAAAAAAAAACGAGTCTCGACCCGACTCGCCTAAACCCGATCCCGTTCCGGTGGGATGTGGGACGGGACGGGACCTCCCATCGTCCCGCTTAGCTCGGCCCGCCGGAACTCGAGTCCCGACCCTCCCCCGTCCCGCTGGGTCCCGTCCCATCGGGATCCGCCCAGCCCCGTTAGACACCCTTAGGTGATATCAGTTGCTATCTCCGTGAATAATCTGACATAAATCGAGAAGCTGGATATAAAAAAAATATTAGAGATGGCCTGGCCGTCACATCACATGCGTATCAAAACATCATCACATGGTTGAGGTTCCTCCCGGCGCAATTTAGCAATCATCTTTCCTTTTCATTTGAAAATGAAAACAAAAACATTTCCCGCCACCACACTCTCCAGCAAGTTCCTAAACTACGCTCGAACAATCCAACACCCACTGCGTAGGTTAGACTACTGCCTCTCCAATCAAAGACCCAACAGATAGAAACATCGGCGCATATTAAATCCGTCACACACACACACACTGCGCAAATTAGCACTCTCCATCTGCAGCTATGGCGGAACCCATAGACTACTCGAAAACCCAACGGATAGTGCTCCTCGTAGATCTACACCCACTCATCACTCTTCAAAACCCTAACCACTACCTCACATCCATACTCGCTACCTCCACGCGCCTCCTCACGTTCTCAACGCTCCGCCACGCGCTTTTCGCTTTCAAACTTTACTTCTCCTCACTTTCCCCTCTCCGCTCCATCTCCGCCGTCAACCGCCTCTTTCCGAACCTCTCCGCTGCCTTTAATCACCCGTCTCAAACCCTAAATTCGATCACTGAAACCCTAAGTTCGATTTCGATTCCAATTGGATTAGAGGTGAATTGTGCTAAGGCTAGTTACACTGCCAGCTCATTGCTTCAGTTAGTACATGAGTATGTTTGGGAGACTGATATAGAGAGTCTACCGGGTAAGGTAACTGGTGAGATCACGAAGGTATCGCGAAATTTGGTTGTTTTATTTTCACGTATTTCTAGATCGTTGAGTGATGTAGGTGAGTATATGGATGTGGATGTAAAGTCTGAAACTTTCAAGGATTTTGAAGGTTTCCAGGTTAAATGCAGTGAGATTTTTGGTGTTGTGAGGAATACGTTTGATAATAGAGGTATTCATTTTAGTTGGATCGATGTGAAAGATAAAGAAAGGGATCGAAAAGGTGAATGGTTGGTTATGTTGGAGAATGGAATTAGGGATTTTGGTTGGGGGATTAGTTCGACTGATTACGTTGTTTTAGGTTCTGCTTTGATTCCGTTTGGCTTGATATATCCGGAAATTGGGGTGTCGTTTGATTTTCTGAAAAGTGGCGGTTCATCTGAGAGATGTTCTGCGCAACTGAATCTTGAGATCCTTGATGTTAATGGGAAGCCTTTGGAATGTAAATTTTGTGATCTTGAATTGCTGAATCCGACGACTTTGCCTAAGCTTAGATCTGAAGATATACTGAATACGTTAGGACTTGGAGATAAGGGAAATGAAGGGTGTGATCAAGAAGAAACATTTTGGTCTTGTCTTGGTGAAGGCTCGGTAAATATGCGTTTCAAGGCTGTGAAGAAGTGCAATGTAGGAGAAAAGATTGAAGGATGCTCATCTAGTTATGTTCTAGTGCAGGAGTCTGCCAGATGCAAAACTAAATATGGTAATGATACTTGTGTTGATGGAGTCCTTGATGTACTATTTGGCGTAAAGGGTCAACATGCCCTAGAAAATTCTACGATTATGTGGAAAGTTCTTCTCAGTTTTTTGTATAAAGAAAGCTATTGGGCTTTAGTAACTGTATCAAATAGCACTGGAAATACAATTATGAGCGTTCTCAGGCCTTTGACAGCGCAATTGGCTCTTCTTTCAAGAATAGAAGATGGTTATAATTTAAAAAAAGAAGATAATTGCGGATCTATTGTAAAGCAGATGAATGACTTGATCTGTGGCAGCTCTAATCAAATCAATGACTCACAGGGGTTGATTGGCTTCCAAACTGAGTCTTCAACATCTGCCAATTGTAAACCACTAGGGGATGGGAAAAGAAATCTGCTCCTTTTTAGAGATCATTCAATATCTTGTCGAAGGAGGGATTCATGGTCATGTTAGCCTATATGATTATGTTGAACGCACTATTCGGTTAAGGTAAATATTTTGCTTTGAAACTAAAGAACTACTTCTTCCCCTGTAGGTATGAGAATCTGATTCATGTCTGGCAGCAAATTTCATTTTGTATTCCCTTTTTGGTGTTTGTCCTGCCTAGAATTCCGTAAGAAATAGGTCTTCTGTCCTTTCAATCCTTCTATTTCACCGACCCCGATTGTTTCTTTTCATTGTTTTATGTTCCTACTTCGCTATATATTGCTTCCTCTGCCGTATCCTCCTTGCACAAGTTTTCTCAGCTTCTTTCCTTGTCAATATACACTGATTATATGTTTATTGACATGGATAGGATAATTATCTAAGACTAGACCTACAATAGCTCTATAGACCATCAAGGATTATTTTGATCTTATCATCATAAAGTCCACTTCATTAGTGTTCTGTTTATGGATTTTTCTCTTTTTAAAACCTTGGTTCTTCTTAAAAAACTTTCAGACATTGGCTTAGGGGTTTTTGTTATGTATTGTTTTGAGACCACATCATTGTAAATTTACTACAAGACGATCAACTTTTCAGTTACTATAAAGCTAAGTTCAGTGGTCCGTTACACTGAACTTCCCAGAAAACTCCATTACCTTCACGACTTCTGTTCATGAATTACAAGTGCACAAGTTTCATTGACTGTGCCATTAGAGTTGAAACCAATCACTCTGTTATTATTATTGGAATTGGACTTGATCAAAGAAAAAAATTATTATTAGAATTGGCTCTTGTTTGCTCTTCATAGATGAGAAAACTCATGGAGCGCCCTAGTACTGTTGCCTGGGATCTAATGTAGAAATCCCCACATGATTCAGGTACCATAACATTATCGAAGATGTTGTCAATAGAATTTATACAGAAATGGATCTACTTCCATTTGGTGATGAAGATGAAAAGCAGGCTCATCTATTCAATAGTGAGGACAGTAATCAGTCCTGGAGGGAAAAACAAGAGAGGTATGAAACGGCTGAAGCCAACAACATGCAACGATCAGTCTCAGCAGACGATGAGTCTTGCCAACCACCAGAAAACATTGATGGGAGCTCCCAGCTCAGAGGAGAGGGACATGCCCGCAAGTTAAGTGAAGCTCGTGATCGGAGAGAGAAGGCTCGACGATTTGGATCTTTCACAAGGATGCCAGATCTGCAAAGAGTTTGGGCCCCAAAGCAGCTTAAGGCTGTAAAAACAAAGTGTGAAGATCAGAAGGAACTGAAAAGGAAAGAGCGGAGGAAAGGTAGAGATAGTATAGTATATGAAACACCAATGAGTGGAAGATGGTCATTCTCTCAAAATGCTGGCGATAATGATGAAAAGCTAAAACCGAGCTCTTCTTCTGTCTCCAAGGCTCTCTTTCAGGATTGGTGATGACAAGTTGCACCAGTATTGTAGCTATGATACTCATTGGAGGAATACCGTTGTAGCAATTTGAAGCATGATATCTCTAATTAGAGTGAAAAACGAAGCATAGTATTTTACTTTGTTGAAGTATTTTTTAGATATAGAAAATGTTTCCCACACTACAGGAAAATGTTGTAATAACAAAAACTGGTTGTCCCCAATTGATGTAGAAATTGAGCAGGGCTGGTTGTCATTACTGACAGCCAGCTAAATACAACTGTTAGCAATATAACCGGTTTCCTTTTATGCGATGCAACTGTATTTGCAAATGTTGCGTTGCATGGGATATAGAACTTTCTGCCATGTCGAATAAATCAAGTATAGTATAGGATGCTTAAGTCATATGATATAAAACTATGGCATCCTGTTCAGGACATGGAGTGCAAACAAATTGGGTATAAACTTGTTTCATCTTTCAATATTTCCCTAAATGTTTCTCCTCTCAATGGAGGGGAAAAGTTTATCGGGCTCACATTACTATTTCTCCCTCTTCCAGTGTCGTCCACTTTAACAGGAATGCAATTATGTACGATTCATGGACTTCCATGAATAAGTTATTTGAGCAATCTTCAGTAACTTGTAAGCTGCTGTTTCATGACATCACTGCAAGCCCCCTGTGTCTTCGCCGCCATATTTACACCCCCAATTCATATGTTCAAACAGTGACAAAACATAGCTTAGCTATTCTTTATATTTAGATGAAGTTACTTCCAGTCATATACTAGACGGACACCCAGATATCAAAACACTGAAGGAACTTCACACCAAAATCATTGTGAATTGTCTTTGCAAACTGCTAACTTAGCATGTTTGTCTAGTTCCTTCAGTGTGAATTGTCTTTGCAAATTGCTAAGTTAGTGTGAATTGTCTTTGCAAAGGAGATAAAGAAATCAGGACAACAGAGCACGTGTGAACATATGTTTACATAAAATATGTATTCTTTGATCAACTCAATAATTAAGAGTTGGAAGTAGCAGCTAGCCGTATGGCGCATTATTAGTCGCACGTCTTTCCTTGATCCATACTTTATCTACTTCTTAATTAAGACAGGATTATTAAAATAAGTTCAAACTTACATTAAAGCTTAGTTGCTAAGGCTGGCAACTTCACCTTGTGACCCATTTTTCATGGATCCAGCCTTAGGCTTAAAATATTAAAGGAGAAAAAAAAAGGACCAAAGACAAGAAAATAAAAATAAGTGCGTGAAGGGTGTGGCAGCAGTACATTAATAATATAGTGAAACGCACGTTTAAATACTTCAAAGACGTATCTCATATTTTCTGTTTTAAAAATATCAAAGTAGATAGTATAGATTTTGAGCTGGACATGGAGTTTTAAGGGGGGAAAAGCATCCAATGAATAATGTGTAGGTTTTTTGTTGGGTTGTTATACGCAGCGGATACTGAAAACTTGTTTTAAACCCAATAAACGTAGAATTGTTTGACTATAGTATTAGCGAATATTCTCCGAATATTCTCTGTATATTTTGTAATTATGATATATGTATATTTAAGGTAACTTAGGATTCTAATTATATTTCATTATTCACAATATATATAGTTGTACAAAGGTTGATTCCTAATATGGTACGAATCCTAACTTACCTTACAAAGGTTGATTCCTAATATAATTAGAATCCTAAGTTATCTTAAATATACATCTATCATAATTACAAAATATACAGGGAATATTCGGAGAATATTCGCTAATATATAGGATAATTTTAAACGGTAAACATAAGACTTGAATGGTACTTACATGTTTAAAATATTTGAAATCTTTATCAACAGTGGGTGCGCACGCGAATGCCCTTTCGATTGCAAGCTCAAAGCTTCAATGTATTCCTCTTTAGAAAGCTAGGAAATCCGACAGAGGTTCGAGAGAGTGCTTTGATTATGAGTTTCTAAGACTTAGAATAACGATATGAAAATCAAGTGTCATGAATAATGAAGTGTAGGTATATATTTAAAGGAGAAAAATTAGGTAAATCCGGATTAGGGTTTGACCTTGGGTCTGACCCAAAATTCGAGACATATTAGGTCATGGCGCCGCGGCCCTATAGTGTTGGTGCCGCGGTGCTGACGTGGCCCTACACTGTCTCATTTTATTTTTCGCACATTCTTAATTAAATCTAAAATCCAATTTTGACTTAATTAAAACAATCATTATTCATTTAAATATCCCAATTCTCAATACATCCTTAGATCGAAAAGATAATCGACATAGTGTGACCCTACATGCCTTCACATATCGACATTAATCAAATTAAGGTCTACGCGGAACTCCTAGACAGCGTAACAAGACGAACTCAATATGTGAAGTACATTTATACGAATCCAGTAAACTTAACCTCTATGTGGTAAGATAAAATCCTTTTATTCATGACACACCCGATCAAACTTAGAATTTGTCAAGTGTCTATCCAAATGGCTTAATCATTGTATCTCATCTATATTAGTTGACAACTAGACCATATTCTAAATATGTCTATTGCGTTGGCTAACGACTTACTCAACCTACTATCACTGAGAAGCTGAGTGTTCTCTCGAATATACATTCAAGGAATGAATCCTAATCTTGGCTCAATTACCACCTTTAATCCACATCGTAATGTACCCAATACAAGCCATATCTCAACCTATAAGGCATTTGAGCTTAGGACAGGATCAAAGTATATTACTTTGTAGACAAGGTGCGTATTGACCTCAAGTCTAAGGACTTCTATCTCCTATTCGCTGATCATACTTTAGACAAGTATAACAAACAGTATATCAATAGGATATACCAATACTTCCAAAGTATCCATTTGTCCGTCACGAGTAGCCATTACTCGTAGTAGGTGAGATATACTACATCCTCTAAGGATGTGATGCAGACCACATGTCGACTTATCACATATCATCGATATCCCATTCTCGATGATCATTAGTCGAGACTATTTTAAGAGTTACGTTATAATATTAATATCTCACATTATTAATAACAACGTAACCTCTAGGGATGCATATTATAGAATATTATAAACAATCAACTAATAATTTAATAATTACAAATACCAAAATATTAATCTCTATTAATAATAATACGGATGTGTATAAAGTACATTTGTCCTAATACAGGTTGTCTCTAGGACATACATATACTTTCAATCTCCCACTTGGCCTAGAGCCAATCTCCAACATATCTAATGCTCATATTCTCAAAATGACCATTATACTTGACTAAGCTTAATGGTTTAGTGAATGGGTCAGCTAGATTATCGTTTGTGGGAACATAGTCTAATCTAATCTCTTCAGTCTCATCTAATCTCTTCAGTCTCCACCATCTCCCTGAGTATATGGTACTTCCTTGGTACATGTTTGTTTCTGTTTATTGATCTTGGTTCCTTAGTCTGTGTAATCGCACCAGTGTTTTCACAATAAATATTTATTGGACAACTGGCACTCGGAACTACCCTTAGTTCCTTCAGGAACTCAGAAATCGCGACAGCTTCTTTACCAGCTTCCGATCCAGTAATGTACTCAACTTCTGTTATCGAATCAGTAGTTGTAGCTTGTTTGGAACTTTTCCAGCTCACTGCTCCACCGTTTAAAATGAACGTGTACCCAAACTGAGATTTGAAGTCATCAAGATCCATCTGGAAGCTAGCATCAGTGTATCTAGTAACATCTAGCTTTTCTTCCCCCCATAGACTAAGAAGTAATCTTTAGTTCGTCTAAGATACTTAAGAATACTCTTGACTGTTTTCCAGTGTTCTTCCCCAGGATTCTGCTGGAATTTGCAAGTCATACTAAGTGCAAAGGCCACATCTGGCCTAGTACAAGTCATGACATACATGATCGATCCTATAGCTGAAGCATATGGGATCCTCTTCATGCGTTCAAGTTCTATAGAATTAGAATGAATGTCCTTCTTAGATAACATGATGGCTTGTCCCATAGGTAGACCGTCTTTCTTGGATTTTTCATAGAAAAACGTCTAAGAACTTTGTCTATGTAGACTAACCGTGACAGCCCCAACAATCTATTAGGTCTATCTCTATAGATCCTAATTCCCAGAATGTAGCAGGCTTCACCTAAATCCTTCATCATGAAAGTACTGGACAACCACTCTTTGACGGACTGCAAGAGAGTCTTATTGTCTCCCATTATTAATATGTCATCTACATATATAATAATGAAGGCAATACTCTCATCCTTGCGCTTACTATAAACACAGGGAACCTCTTTGCTTCTGACGAAATCAAATGACTTGATAGCCTTGTCAAAGCAAATATTCCAACTCCTTGAGGCTTGCTTAAGCCCATAAATGAACTTTTGTAGCTTGCATACAACATTTGGTTTGGACTCAAGCGAAAAACCCTCACGTTGTTTCAAATACACCTCCTCAACTAGATTACCATTGAGGAAAGCGGTTTTGATGTCCATCTGCCAAATGTCATAGTCATAATATGCAGTTATTGCAAGCAAAATCCGAATGGACCTAATCTTAGCAACAAGTGAAAAGGTTTTATCATAATCGACCCTAGGCCGTTGATTATAACATTTAGCCACTAACCTTGCTTTATAAATCTATATATTTCCAAATGCGTCGATCTTCTTCTTGAAAACCCATTTGCATCTTATAGGTTTAACCCAGCAGGCAAATCAACCAAGTTCCACACTTGATTGATGTACATAGATTCCATCTCGAATTTCATGGCTTCTTGCCATCTCTTCGAATCAATGTCCAACATTGCTTCGCTATAGGTTGTAGGCTCATCGTTATCGGGAATATCTATCTCACTGTGTGTTTCCACAAGTAGATTTAGTTTTTTAGGAGGACGATGAGTCCTAGTGGACCTACAGAGTTGATTGTTTTGCAGTTCAGTGCTTGGTATGTTCTGACTGTGAGATGGTTCTTGTGTGTTGGATAATCCACTAACTTGAGAGCTTTCAGGAATATTATTTTCATGTATTTTCTGAATGCTAGGAGGTGCAACCATTGCATCTACTCCCAAAGGTTGTGTAGGAGGATCTTGTATTTCTGCATTATTCCTCGTAACACTCCCACTGGCCAAAGGGCATACTTGAAGTACCCAATCTTCGCCAAATACTCCCACTGAATTTTTGCCATGGTCATTCGGCAAGGATTCAACATCTATGTGATCTTGCGGTTCTTGAATTTCTTCAAGTTCTATCTCTATACAATTATGTTCCTTGTAGACATATTCTTCTTCAAGGAAATTTGTGTTCCTGAAAACAATGACCTTACGTTCTCCAGATAGATAGAAGTAGTATCCCTTAGTTTCCTTTGGATACCCACGAAGTAACATTTCTCACTTTTGGATTCCAACTTGTCAGTGAGCATCTTCTTAACTTATGCAGGGCACCCCCAAGGTCTCGTATGTTTAAGAGTTGGCTTCTTGCCACACCATATTTCATAGGGTGTCTTTTCTACTGACTTGGAAGGAACCTTGTTCAGAACATATATTGAAGTTTGTATAGCATGTCCCCAAAGGTATGTTGGTAGAGCTGAGAAGCTCATCATGTATCGAACCATATCTAATAAGGTTCGGTTTCTCCTTTCGGCAACACCATTCATTTGTGGTGTTCCAGGAGGTGTCCACTATGATATTTGAAGCTTTTCCAAGAGAAAATGAGATATATGGAATACCCGACAATGAGATGTACCGATTGGATGGGGCTACAAAAGGAAGGAGAGTTCCTCGATATTTGGACTCCATGTAGCTTTAAGTAATCTAGAAAATCTTTGCTCAAGTATTCACCTCCTCGATCCGATCAAAGGGTCTTGATATTTGTTGCAAGTTACTTATCTACTTCCGACTTGTACTCTTTGAACTTCTTAAAAGCCTCGGATTTATGTCTCATAAGATACACATATCCATACCTTGTGACGTCCTCAGTAAAAGTGATGAAGTATGGGAAACCTCATTTAGCTTGAGTCGAAAATGACCCACATACATCAGTATAGACCAACTCAAACACCTCATTGGCTCGCACACCTTTCCCAGAAAGTGGATTATTGGTCATTTTTCCTCTCAAGCAAGATTCGCAGTTACCATAAGACTCCAAGTCAAATGGTTCGAGGTAGTCTAACTTCCTCAACCTTGCTATCCATGATTCGTTGATATGACCAAGTCTGCAATGCCATAGGTAGGTAGAGTTTCTATTACTTATCTTAGCTCATTTATTTTGTACATTGAATATTTCTCTACTACAGTTTAGTGTATATAATCCATCCACAAGAGGAGCAGTTCCATATATAACATTATCAAAAGACAGTACTTGACTGCTATTATAAATATATGAGGAAAAACCCTCCATGTCCAAAACAGGGATAGAAATGATATTCCTCGTTAACGAGGGTACATAGTAACAATCATTTAACATTAGACAATAGTCATAAGGCAAATTTAATTGATAAGTTCTTACGCGCTCAACATCCACTCGTGCTCCATTTCCAACGCGTAGGTCCACCTCTCTTGGTCCAACCTTCCTGCTATCAGTTAGCCCCTGCATATTGGTATAAATGTGTGAGCCACAAGCGATATCCAATACCCAGGAATGAGAGTTATTTATAGACATATTTATTTCAATGACGTACATACCTTGTCCACCAGAGGTAGAAGCACATGGTGCTTTTCCTCCTCCTGGTGCAGCGCAGTCCTTCTTCCTATGCCCCTTCTTGTTGCAGTTGAGGCATACATCCTTAGCCGAATTCACCTTCTTCTTATTCACACCTCCCTTAGGCTTCATAGCTGAGGACGCAACGACTGCTTTTCCTTTCTTCTTCTGACATTACTTACATTTCGGCTTGGTTCGGCTAGTAGAGATCACCATGAGCACAACTTTGCCTTTGAAAGTGGAAGACTCAAAGGTCTTGAGCATGTTGTGCAGCTCTGGCAGACTCGCCTTCGTTCCATTCATATTGTAATTCACTATGAAGTTTTCAAAGGAACGAGGGAGAAAGTTCAGGATGAGGGTGGTAGCGACATTCTTTTGCAGTTTCGTTCCAATTGTAGCAAGTCTCTCTATCAGCCCTATCATCTTCAACACATGTTGCGAGACCTGGCCCCCTTCATTGAGCTTACACTTAAAAAGTTCTATCAGTAACTCATATTCCATAGTCTGGGATTGTGAGTCATAGAGACTTTTTAAGTGTTCGAGCATCTCATTGGGACCCATGTTTTCATGTTGTCTCTGAAGTTCCATAGACATGGAAGACAACATCACTCACTGTGCTGAAGTGGCATCATCTAGGTGTTTTTGGTAAGAATCCTTATCAAAAGAGGAATATTCAGCAGAGTCTGTCGCAGGGACCGTTGGGAACACCGTGTCTAACACGTATTCTAATTTCTCTTGTCTTAGCACTATTCGCAAATTTCTTAACCAGTTAAGGTAGTTAGGTCCAGTAAGTTTGTTCATTTCAATCAATATTTTCAATGATAAGCTCGACATCTTTGATAATCTGAAGAATTTTAGATAGATTGGAAATCAAACTCAAAACTTATTTCCTATTATACACATTCGTTTAGGCTAATCAACATGGTCTTTTGTTTAATTAGCTACCACTATTTAACATACTTCTACGACCCCATGGTGGAATACAGACCTATATTAATTGATGTCATAATGGGCCAAGATCCAAGCCTATGCTATCTCCGCGTTTGCTTTGGCTGATAACTTCAATAACACATCTTGGTAGGTTCTAAACCAATTGCAAAACTTATTTGCAACTCTTGGTTGATCAAATATTATATTTAATCTTGCGTCCTTAGATTAGTCTAACACTTTGGCGCCAAGATTTTTCTAAGCAAGTCAACCCCATTACACGAATGCGTTTATGTATCTAAGTAAATTTGGCCTTTGTGAGCAAACACTTTGGTATAAATACCCACAAAAGTTTATCATTTACCTTTACATTTAAAACACATCTATGAAAGAGTCTGGGTCCTCGTAGACTTAGAGCAAATGCTTTGGCATAAATACTGGTATCATCGAAAAGGATTTTGCACTCTAACAATTACAATGGATGACGCGTTTTAATTTAGACTTGTATTTAAAATTTTGGGAAACATTTTAATTCAGGGTTTTAACCAAGATCAACTCTTTTACGCCATATCCAATATAACATCTTAATATCATGCAAAACTAATGACACATACAGTTGGAAACCGTCAACCCAATATGCATGATATAAGATGGTTTAATCAAATACTGGGCGCCGCCTGCCCAAACAGTTATAGCGGACAGTATGCTAATTATTAAATGAAAGCATTTAAACACTTAGCATATAGTTCGTATATTATTCAATAATATACAATTAATAATAATCATGGGTCAACTTGTCTAAACTTTAAAATTTAAGTCTAATCCAAATAGTCCCTTAAACATTTTCTGATTTTCAAGATATTTCTGTAAGTTCCAGATTTTCAGAATTTACAGTTTAGTCCCTCAACAATTTAAAATTTCAATTTTGAACCCCTTTAAATTCAGAAAATCCAATTTTAATTTTCAAAAAATATTTTCAGATTTCAGGGACATGTCTGTAATTTCCAGAATTTTAAATTAATTACAGATTTGGCCCAAGGACCAAATCTGTTTTTCTAAAATTTACAGATTTGCCTCAAGGACCAAATCTGATGATTTAAAAAACTTTTCCAGGGACAAAATTGCAATTCCATAAACTTCTAAAATTTTCAGATTTGACACAAGGGCTAAATTGTAATTTCAGAAACTGTCACTGCCCCACCAGAACAGTGATTGCCGCCACTGTTCACGCTGGAACATTGTTCGGTTACTGTTCACTGTTCCGAAATTTATTTATTTTTTAAATTGGAGCCTGTCGGAACAGTGATTGTCGCCATTGTTCACGCCGGAATAGTGTTCAGTTACCGTTCATTGTTCTAAAAATAATATATATATATATATATATATATTTAAATTAGAGCCTCGGTGCCGTGGCAAACGCTAGGTGGCGCCGCGACGCTCCATCGTGGAGTTGCGGCGCCTCCGTCTTAGAAGCATAAAATCCGCATTTCCAAAACTCTAAAACTGATTCAGGGTTAAATATGCAGATTCATCTTCGTTACCCTTCACTATCAAACAACACATTCATCGACCATCATCCAATCCCTTCTCGTTCTTCGCTTCAGTGCACCATGTTCGCAATGAACTGGTTACGCACATTGACTTAGAAGAGCTAGATCGGAATGACTTCATCGATATCATCATTGTTTAATAGTTTGGGAGACATGAATGATGTGCTTTTAAGATATTAGGTTTCAAGCTTTAAACGGCATAAATTTCAGATTTAAACAAATTCTAACTCATATTATTATTAACTAATTACCTTATAATCATACAAAACAGCCCTGACTCTTGATACCACTGAAGGTTTTCGTTGGGTTGTTATACGCAGCGGATACCGAAAACTTGTTTCAAACCCAACAAACGTAGAACTGTTTGACTATAAGATAATTTTAAACTGTAAACATAAGACTTGAATGGTACTTACATGTTTACAATATCTGGAATCTTTATCAACTGTGGGTGCACACGTGAATACCCTTTCGATTGCAAGCTCCAAGCTTCAATGTATTCCTCCTTTGAAAAGCTAGAAAATCCGACAGAGGTTCGAAAGAGTGTTTTGATTCTGAGTTTTTAAGACTTAGAATAATGATATGAAAATCAAGTGTCATGAATAATGAAGTGTATGTCTATATTTATAGGTGAAAAATTAGGTCAAACCCGGGCCTGACCCAAAATTCGAGACAAATTAGGTCATGGCGCCGCAGCCCTATGGTGTGGGCGCCGCGGCGCTGACGTGGCCCTGCACTGTCTCATTTTATTTTTCGCACATTCTTAATTAAATCCAAAATCCATTTTGACTTAATTAAAACAATCATTATTCATTTAAATATCTCGATTCTAAATCAAATATTTAATACTCTCTCAATACATCCTTAGATCGAAAAGACAATCGACATAGTGTGACCCTACATGCCTTCACATATCGACATTAATCAAATTAAGGTCTACGCGGAACTCCTAGACGGTGCCACAAGACGAACTCAATATGTGAAGTACGTTTACACGAATCCAGTAAACTTAACCTCTATGTGGTAAGATAAAATCCTTTCATTCACGACACACCCGATCAAGCTTAGGATTTGTCAAGTGTCTATCCAAATGGTTTATCATTGTATCTTATCTATAATAGTCGACAACTAGACCATATTCTAAATATGTCTATTGCGTTGGCCAACGACTTACTCAACCTAATATCACTGAGAAGCTGAGTGTTCTCTCGAATATACATTCGAGGAATGAATCCTAATCTTGGCTCAACTACCACCTTTATCGTAATGTCCCCAATACAAGCCGTATCACAACCTATAAGACATTTGAGCTTAAGACATGATCAAAATATGTTACTTTGTAGACAAGGTGCATATTGACCTCAAGTCTAAGGATTTCTATCTCCCACACGCTAATCATACTTTAGACAAGTATAACAAACAGTATATCAGCAGGGTATACCAATACTTCCAAAGTATCCATGTGTCCATCACGAGTAGCCATTACTCGTAGCAAGTGAGACATACTACATCCTCTAAGGATGTGATGCAGACCACATGTCGACTTATCACATATCATCGATATCCCATTCTCGATGATCATTAGTCGAGTTTATTTTAAGAGTTACGTTATAATATTAATATATCACATTATTAATAACAATGTAACCTCTAGGGATGCATATTATAGAATATTATAAACAATCAACTAATAATTCAATAATTACAAATGCCAAAATATTAATCTCCATTAATAATAATATGAATGTGTATAAATACATTTGTCCTGATACATATTGTATCTAAAACATACATATACTTTCATAATGCATGGAGTTTTAAGGGGGAAAAGCATCCAATGAATAATGATCATCAAAACGTCAATTACCGCCCTTCTTAATTTCCTGTCTTATTCCTAGCTCTTTGTTTTAAGGATTATGTTGCTTTCTGTTGGTGGCATTTCCGAGACTGGCGGCGTTGTTGTCCTCCACCTTCTGCTGTTCTGGTTAGTCCAGTTTAGTGTTTTCAACTTTTTTGGTCTTTCACTGTTTCTTAAATGCATTTTGTATCTTGCATGTGAATTTCTAAGTTTCTTAATGAAGTGAGGAAAGCACAAACTAACAGTTCCCTGGTCTCTTGGAACCGTTCTGTCTTCCAGTTTTATTTTCACTGTCTAGCATGAAAATAGTCGCCTAATGTGGACTGTGGATGTAGTAATGGTCATCTTTATCTATATTCAAAATTATGACTACATAAATAAGGCGCATCAAGTTCATTTTGAACATCTTTACTACTGCTTGCAGCCTAATTTGTTGAAATAATTGATTCGAAAGTTGTGCCTTTCAATAATCCTTTGGCCATACAATTTATTTCCCTTGTTTTCTTTTCTTTTCCACTGGAATGTCTCTTCACAAGTCTGATCTTGTTAATACATTCTTGATACCAGGAGTTGACTTTGCCCATTGCATGGACTGCCATTGAATACAAATTGAAGTCTAAACCTTTGGATTGATATTTCATTTCAGGGCTTAGAAATTGGATAAAGAGATGCTGGACCTTTGGGCTGTATTTTGTGGTGCTTCAGATTGCTTGAAAGAGAATGGAAAAACTTGCAGTACTGATTGGGTATCCATGACACAACCTTCATCATGTATCAATCACGCGTTGATCATTTATTTTGATGTTATACTCCTGCTCCTCTTCCTATTCTCTCTGTTTTGTAAGACATCACTGAAATACACCAATAGTCCTGCCTTCTTTTCCGGGTTCTCACGTTTGCAGTCGACTTGTGCTATTTTCAACGGTTTTCTGGGAATAATATACTTGTCCTTATTCATTTGGGTGACAAAAATCCGTAGTACATTACCACTGCATTGGTGGTTACTGACCTTGTTTTACGGAATTACATGGTCATCAGTATGTTTAACCGCAAGCCTTGGGGGAAAACATATTTCGTGAACTCCTTTAAGGCTCTTGTCAACTCTTGCCTTTGTCTTTAGTGGAAATTTTGCTGGTATGTCACTCATCGCAGCTATTCTTGATAAAGAGGTAACAATGAAGATAGCTCTAGATGTTTTGTCCTTTGTAGGAGCATGTTTATTGTTATTATGCACCTACAAAGGGCTGCAGCATGATGAGGAGAGAGATCAAAATGATCTTTATGCTCCCTTAAATGCTGCTGACAGTGGAATCAGTAAAAGTGACTCTGTTAGCTCCGTGACTCCTTTTGCTAAGGCTGGGATTATTAATATAATGTCGTTTTGGTGGATGAATCCACTGATGAAGAAGGGAAAGTAGAAATTTCTTGAGGATGAAGATATACCAACACTGTGTGAGGCTGATCGTGCTGAATCTTGTTACTTAATGTTTGTTGAGCTACTGAACAAACAGAAACAAGTTGATCCCTCTTCCCATCCGTCCATTTTGAAGACAATAGTGTTATATCATTGGAAGGAGCTCATTGTATCTGGTTTCTTCGCGCTACTGAAAATAACTACTCTATCCGCTGGTCCTCTTCTTCTTAACGCATTCATTAAGGTTACTGAAGGAGATGCAGTTTTTAAAAATGAGGGGCTTTTTTGGCCATTCTGCTGTTTATATCAAAGAACCTGGAATCTTTGTCACAAAGGCAATGGTACTTCAGGAGCAGACTCATTGGCTTAAAAGTAAGGTCTTTACTTACAGCAGCCATTTGTAAGAAGCAAATGAGAATATCCAATGCTGCCAAGCTGATGCATTCCAGTGGTGAGATCATGAACTACGTAACCGTGGATGCTTATCGAGTTGGAGAGTTTCCTTTTTGGCTGCATCAGACCTGGACAACAATTATCCTGAAAGAAATAATCCCCTTGATTATTCTCATTAATTGAAAGGTATATATACAAGTTACATATTACATATTTCCATAATAGGAGAATACTATTCATATTCTATTCCTAAAACATTATTCTACCATAATTTTAACTATACAATTATGGTAAGTGTACAAGACTAATTAAGGTAACCTTTACACTACAATATACCAACAATATACATTCCAAATATACTACATTGCTTCTGCCCGTGATGGGCTGAAGCCACTGCCCGAGATGGGCTGAAGCCCACTGTCAAGATCATTTGCCCGTGATACACTTTTGTATATTGGGTGTATATCACGGGTATATTGCTTTGTTTAACACACCCCCGCAGTCATAGCGGGCGGTCTTCGAACGCTGAGACTGTCCCTAAAATCTTCAAAGAGTACCGAGGGAAGACCCTTTGTAAAGATGTCTGCAACTTGATATCTTGACGGACATGACATACGCGTACCTATCCCCGAGAAACCTTTTCACGGACAAAGTGAATGTCCATCTCGATATGCTTAGTGCGTTGGTGCAGAACCGGATTACCTGACAGGTAGATGACACTAATATTATCACAATACACTAAGGTCGCCTTCTGAATGGGACAATGAAGCTCTAAAAGCAAGTTACGTAACCAACATGATTCTGAGACCATATTAGCTACCCCTCGATATTCTGCCTCGGCACTTGAGCGGGATAGAGTCGCCTGACGCTTCGCAGACTAGGAGACCAAGTTGTTGCCAAGGAACATACAATAGCCAGACGTAGACCGTCTGGTGTCCGGACAACCACCCCAATCCTCATATGTGTATGAGACAAGTGTGGATGTCGATGAAGGATACAAATGCAAACCATAGTCTAGTGTACCCTGAATATACCGAATGATGCGTTTGATTGCATTCATGTGCTCAACTCTAGGATCATGCATGAATAAACACACATGCTGAACAGGATACGTAATATCCGGTCTGGTAAAGGTAAGATACCGAAGGGCCCCTGCAAGACTGCGATAGCGGGTCGGATCCTCGTAAGGGACGCCGGCCGCGGCACCAAGCTTGGGCTTAGTATCAACTGGAGTGGAAGTGGACTTACAGGATGACATCCCGGCTCTCTCGATGATCTCAGCTGCATACTTTCACTCAGACAAAAACAATCCATCTGAATGTCGCTTAACGGCAATCCCCAAAAAATAACTCAAGGGCCCTAAGTCTTTCATAGCAAACTCAGAGCTGAGCATGGTCATGATAGACTGGCGTAAGGCATCTGTAGAGGCAGTCAAAATAATATCATCCACATACAACATAATGTAGGCCAAAGACGAACCACGACGGTAGATGAATAACGAATTATCTGACCGGCTGTGAGTAAACCCAATAGTCGACACATAGTCAGCAAACCTTGTATACCAGGCCCGTGGTGACTGCTTAAGCCCATATAAGGACTTCTTCAACAAACAGACATGATGAGGATGGTTGGGATCCCTGAACCCCAACGGTTGATGCATATAGACGGTTTCCTTGAGATCACCATGGAGGAAAGCGTTCTTGACATCCAACTGATGAATAGGCCATGCCTTTGAAAGAGCCAAGCTAAGCACAGTGCGAATGGTATCCGGCTTGACCACCGGACTAAACGTTTCACCACAATCTATCCCAACTTGCTGAGTCTTACCATCACCCACAAGCCGTGCCTTATGTCAAGCGAATGAACCATCTGAATTTTCCTTATGAGCAAAAATTCACATAGACCTGATAACATTAATACCAGAGGGACGGGGCACCAACTCCCACGTCTTATTATCAATAAGAGCATTATATTCATCAGTCATAGCAATTTTTCAATTCGGGTCGTTTAAGGCAGACACAGGATTACGGGGCAAAGGGGGTTTAGAGACATTCGAATGTAAATTAAAATGTCTTTTTGGTGTAAAAATACCCCGTTGACTACGAGTGACTGGTCTAAGACTCGAGGAAGAGGTGGGCGGATTTTGGGAATTTTCTGGGCTCGGGATGCACTGGCCAGCAGGCAGTGGGCCTGCTGGCCTAACTCGGAAACCGGAAGCAGGGACTGGACCAGTTCTAGAATTGGGCTGGACTGGCCCAATCGCTGGAACTGGTCCAGTGACGGGAACTGGTGACGGAACAGTAGGGCCAGCGGGCAGTGGGCCCGTTGGAGAATTTTGGGTGAAGGATATGTCCAAAAAATGGTGAGTAATATACGGGGATATACCATCATCCAAAAAATTATACGAACTAGGCTCGGGAGTATGAACTTTAGTAAAGTGAAATTGAGTTTCATCAAAAATTACATGGCGATTAATGATGATTTTCTTGGAGGATAAATCAAAGCATTTGTAACCACGATGATTAGATGGATAACCCAAAAACACACACGGAGTGGACCGGGCCTGAAGTTTGTTAATTGTGGTGGACGGGAATAACAGATAACACAAGCATCCAAAAACCCGAAGATGAGAATAAGAAGGATTCTTATTATATAAAATTTGGAGGGGGGGGGAAATATGTGAGACCTTTGGAAGGAATTATGTTAAGGAGATATGTCGCCATTTGAAGAGCATGATGCCAAAAATATGGGGTACGGAAGCATGAATTAAGAGAGTGCGGACAATGTTATTTATAGAACGAATTTTGCATTCGGTTTTCCCATTTTGTGAAGATGTATGAGGACAAGAAAAATGAAAATTGATCCCATCATTAGCACAGAACTCCCGAAACACCCTATTGTCATACTCTTTTCCATTATCACACTGAATATTTTTTATTTCTCTTTCGAATTGTGTTCTAATGAATGCTCTAAATTTTATGAAGACGGAAAACACTTGAGATTTATTTGCAATTGGAAACGTCCACAAAAATTTAGAATAATCATCCAAAAAGAGAACATAATATCTATGACCCAACGAACTTAGAATATGAGACGTCCATAGGTCGCTATGAATAATATCAAATGGCATTGAAGTATAAGAATTTGAGTCTACAAATGGCAACTTAACAATTTTTCCTAACGAACATGATTGACAAAGTGGAGTATGACTCGTACCCTTACAAGAAATAAAACTATTTTTATCTAAAACAGACAAAATAGAGGATCCCGGATGACCAAGGCGAGCATGCCACAAGGAAGGAGAAAGGGCTGCAAAGGCTGATGGCAAGGCTTGACTCGATGGACTGAAACCGGGCGTGATAGGATAAAGATCTCTCCTACTATCACACCTCATGAGAGGACTCCCCGTCTTGGAATCCTTCACAGAGAAACCAAAAGGATCAAATTCAACAGAAACGGAATTGTCAATAGTGAATTTACAGACAGACACTAAGTTTTTAATTAATTTGGGGGCATGAGGGTGCTTTTCAAGATAAGGGGTGGATTGGGGGGAGACAACGTTTTATGACCATAACCCTGAATTAGAATAGAGTTGCCATTACCAATAATTATACCCCGAGGGTTGCTCAAATTGGAATAAGATGAGGGAGTACCTAAATCGGATGTTATGTGGGTAGTGGCACCGGTGTCCATATACCAATTTGGGTCCGGTTGAGTCAAACCCAATATGTGCATCGCGGCCTCAATATCGATCTGAGTGGGGCCTACTGCATGGTGAGCTTGCGGAGGCCGAGGCCCTAGAATTCCAAACCTGGGCTGAACTGAGTTATAACTGCTGGAGCTGGGTGTACCGGGGCTGGGCCAGTGGGCAGTGGGTCGTTGGGGCTGCTGGAAGGCCCACTGGCCAGTCACTGGAATGTGCTGCGGAGGTGGGCCGTAAGGCCGCTGTCCACTGGTCCAAGACCACGGCCTAGAGGCCCAAGGCTGAGACCAGTGGGTCGGTGGCCCACTGTAACCTGGATGGGGTCACTGCCACTGCTTTGGCCACCGTGACTGCCGCCGGAGCCGCCACGTTTGCCCCCTCGATTTTTCCCATTATTTTTCCGGCCATTTTTGTTGCCCCCTTGTGATCGGTTTTGGTTAGAATTGTTACCAAAATTTTGAGGACTAGGGGAGGAAGTCATCATGACCACGGAACTAGTATTAGTAGCCGCCTTTTTAGCCAAACCGGCTTCTTCCAAGGTAAGCATGGAGCGGGCTTGATAAAACCTTGGAAGATGATTACTTTGACGAAGGAGAGTTCCAGCGCCACTATAGGCCTCGGATAGGCCAGCAACCATCTGTAAAACAAGATGATCTTTACTAACTGGCGCACCAACATTGCGGAGTTGGTCCGCCAATTCCTTCAACCTTTTGCAATATGCTGAAACGTTCGGAAAATTTTCCATGTTGACGTGGGAAAAATCCTGTTCAAGAGTAACAGCTCTGGAATTTTGATTATCCTGGAATATGTCACGCAATCTATCCCATGCGGCCATCGCCGTAGTGTCTGACTCGATAATCGTCTGCAATAGGTTGGTGGAGATAGTAGAATATATCAACTGAAGGACAGTGGCATCAAGCGTTGTCCATAATTTAGGATCATCCTCACGTTTAGGCACCTCTGTATCATCAAGACCCGCGGGGATGATGTGATGGATGACTTGATGCGAACGAGCGTGAATTTTGAATAACTCAGCCCACACCGCGTATTGGACGTTTTCTATTTCAAGAATTAATGGGATATGATTCTTGATGTTAGAAACAACAAGGGCAGGGTGAAACGTGTTCTTTGACGTAGACATAACGAAAGAACAAGAGGTGAAAGAGGAATTTGTAAGAGAGATTTTGAGAGCGGAAGAACAATTTTGGTAAACCCGAAGGGGGGGTCTCGGCCGAGAGGATGAACAAAATTTGAGAGAGAAATTTTTGTTTGACCTAGACTTTTGATACCATGAAAGAAATAATCCCCTTGATTATTTTCATTAATTGAAAGGTATATATACAAGTTACATATTTCCATAATAGGAGAATCTTATTCCTATTCTATTCCTAAAACCTTATTCTACCATAATTCTAACTATACAATTATGGTAAGTGTACAAGACTAATAAAGGTAACTTTTACACTATAATATAACAACAATATACATTCCAAATATACTACATTGCTTCTGCCCGTGATGGGCTGAAGCCACTGCCCGATATGGGTCGGAAGCCATCGCCGAGACGGGTGAAGCCCACTGTCAAGATCATTTGCCCATTTATACACTTCTGTATATTGGATGTATATCACGGGTATATTGCTTTGTTAAACTTATCCAAATCTGCTTTGCACTTATCATTCTCCTTCACACAGTTGGACTTGCAACTATTGCATCATTGATAGTGATTATACTCAATGTGTTGTGCAATGCTCCTCTAGCAAAGTTACCACATAAATTCCAGTCCAAGCTAATGGTTGCACAAGATGATAGGCTCAAGGCTATCTCAGAGACTCCTGTAAATATGAAAGTTCTGAAATTATATACACGGGAAGCTCATTTTAAGATCATAAAAAATTAGAGGCAAGTAGAGGGAAAATGTTATTCAGCTGTTCAGTTGAGTAACGAATATAATTCCTTCCTTTACGGGTGTTTTGGTCTCTGCTGCAACATTTGGAGCTTGTTATTTCCTAGGTGTTCCACTGTATGCAAGCAACGTATTCACCTTTGTGGCAACTTTACGTCTGGTGCAGAGTCCAGTAAGTGACATTTCTGACCTTATTGGTGTGGTGATTAAAGCTAAGGTTTCCTTTGCGAGAATTGTCAAGTTCCTTGAGGCCCCCGAGCTGGAAAATACAAATGTTGTTAGGATACAATTGTTGTAGGGAACAGGAAGTAAGTAACTATTACAATGGTAGAAAGGATAAACAAACAATTACAATAAAAAACTAGAAATCAAGAACTTATCAAACTGCTTGTGTGATTTGTTGAGTCGAGTGATGGCACTCTGTCTTTAAGACAAGATTGCCCCGTATATCTCCTTTTACGGTGTTGAGCAATAGTCTCCCAAGATACAACAACAACTTTAACAAGTGAGCAAAGGAAACTCAAGTGTTACTCTTGAAGAACTTTGAGTATAGTAACTTTGCTAGAGAGGAACACGATGAATTCAGAAAATCTGGAGTATTTTCTAAGTGTTGAATTTTTTTTCAATTGAGCCAAAGGCCTCAATTTATAGTGTAAGTAGAAGACCCCTCAACTAGCCAACTAATGGCCTTCAATAGCCATGTAATTGCACTTGATTGAGAGGTTACATTCAGCCAAATAATGGTTGAATTCATGTGCCAAGTAATGGAGAATCAATGCTCCAAAACCAGCCCAAAGGTCAGATTTTTCCAACTTCCCGTCGTAGCTTTCTGCCTCCGAAGCGCCGCGACCCTGTGAATTAGCGTCGCGGCTCCAGTGACTGACCAACCAATTTGCGCTGCGGCTCCGACGGTATGGCGTCGCGGTCCTTCACGGCTCCGCGGTGATTTCCGACTCGTTTCATTTTACACTTTGTACACTTCTTCCTTCTTTTACCAACGTGGAATACATTGTCATTTGGCCAATAACCGTCCATAATTCTATGTCTCAAACGTATTACATACGTACCAATATCTCTTTCACTAATGAAATTTGCGATACTTGGCACTACGTGTGCACGTGTGTGGAAACGACGTTTCTGACGTGCGGGCCCCAATTGTTCGAGTTATAAATTAATGAGATATTCTTAATTTCACATTTAGTAAATTTCCAACAATGCCCTCTTGAAAGAGATTTTTGCGCACACACTTGGTGCCTTTTCCAGCAAACTTTTAGCGGACCAGTGTTGCATCTGAATAGGTAACATACGCTTTGAACCTTCCATAGTTGAATACCATCGGACTTACTTACTGCACGGTGAACGTAATGTCTTGAACCGTCAGTGTTTAGTGTAAGCCAAGTCAATTGTACCAACACAACAACTTCCTCTACTCAGTTCTTCGTAATGTTTTGTCCGTTGTGGCCGTGGACACTTCTTGGATTCTTAAGTGTGTTTATTTGAGGCGGCATGTCCTCGCACTTAAATAGGTGGTCTCTTACAAGGTATCCTGCTATACCCCACTTTACAAGTGTTAGGAACCATTAAAAATTTCTCCAAACCTAACCTCAACCAGTGAGGATCATTAAAGGTTTTGGAAACTTAACCTTCACCCACACTGCAGATAGCACTTATAGTCTATCGCGGGAACGACTTTGGATTTGGTGTTTCTTTACAGAAATCACTATCCGAAGTGCTCATGCTTCCACCAAAGCGATCAACTGAACCTTTACAACTTAGTTTTCATATTTAACCTAATTCATGGGATCTCCAGTCAGTAAGGTTGGGTTACCACCATATTGGTCCTTATACCTTGGGTTTTAAGCCCTTTCCCGTAGACAGGCAGAATATATGATCTTTGGGTAAGCCCTTTGTCAGCGGGTCTGATATGTTATCCTTTGACTTTATGTAATTAATGGATATTATACCCGTGGCGATCAACTGCCTAACGGTCTTATGCCTCCGTTTAATATGACGAGACTTGCCGTTGTACATAGCATTTTATGCCCTTCCTAGAGCCGACTGGCTGTCACAGAGGATCATTACAGAAGGTACGGGTTTGTTCCAGCAAAGAACATCCTCTAAGAAGTCGTGAAGCCACTCAGCTTCTTCTCCTGCTTTGTCTAAAGCGATAAAATCTGATTCCATCGTGGATCGGGCGATGCAAGTTTGCTTAGAGGATTTCCAAGACACAGCCCCACCACCAATTGTAAATACATACCCACTGGTGGACTTGGTGTTCTCTGTGTCAGATATCCAGTTTGCATCACTATACCCCTCTAGTACAGCAGGATATCTCGAATAATGCAACCCGTAAGTTAGCGTGTATTTCAGATATTGTAGTACCCGATTCAACGCCTTTCAGCGATCATTACTCGGATTACGGGTAAACCTAGCCAACTTGTTAATTGCATAAGCAATATCAGGTCGAGTGCAGTTTGTTATGTACATCAAACTACCAATCACATGTGCATATTGCTCCTGGCATATGGGTGCACCATGATTTTTATCAAGCTTTTAATTTCTATCCATTGGTGACTTTATAGGCGAACTGTCATACATCTCGAACTTTCTCAAAACATCCTCGATGTAGTGAGACTGAGATAAGACTAGGCCGTCAGACGTCTTAGAGATTTTTTTATCCCTAAGATGACATCTGCGATACTCATATATTTCATGTCGAAGCATTGTTTCAACATGTTCTTAGTCTCTAGAATTATGCTAGGACTGCTCCATGTGATCAACATGTCGTCTACATACATGCATATCATAACAAACGAGTCAGAGTTACCTTTCATGTAGACACATTTGTCACACTCATTAATGGCGAAACCCTTCGATAGTAGAGTACTATCAATTTTTTCGTGCCATTACTTCGAGGCTTGTTTCAGCCCATACAGAGATTTGACAAGCTGACAGACTTTCTTCTCTTGCCCTTGAACCACATACCCCTCGGGTTGGTCCATATAAATTTCTTCTTCCAAATCACCATTTAGGAATGCTGTCTTGACATCCATTTGATGTATCTCAAGGTCACACAACGCTACGATCGCAATGAATACTCATATGGACGTCATCCTAGACACCGAGGAGTACATGTCAAAGTAGTCAAGGCCTTCATTTTGCCGATAGCCCTTGACTACCAACCTGGCCTTGTACTTATCTATAGACCCATCTACTTTATACTTCCATTTGAGTATCCACTTACAACCCAATGATTTATTTTCCGGAGGAAGATCAACCAATTCCCAAGTATGGTTATGCAGAATGGAGCCTATTTCACTTTCAATAGCTTCTTTCCAGAGCGGTGCCTCTGGAGTTGACAATGCTTCAGAAATTGGCCTTGGTTCATCATCAACCATATAAGTTACAAAGTCAGGACCGAAGGATTTATCCTTCCTGACCCTTTTACTTCGCCTTAGTTCAATCTCTGGAGTTTCCAAGTTCTAAGAATCTGGAATACTAGATTCCGGATATTCAGCCACTTCGAGATCCACTAGATCTGAACCATCTAGATCTGGGCCGTCAACGACTCCCGGTTCCAGAGAGCTTTGTTCATAACTTCGTTTGCGAGATGTTATATCTTTTTCCTTTCTAGGAAAGGTATCTTTAAAGAATTGAGCATTCCTTGATTTCATGATTGTACCCCTGTGGATATCTGGAATATCTGACTTATGCACTAAGAAGCGATAAGCACTACTGTTATTTGCATATCCGATGAATATGCAATCTACAGTCTTAGGCCCAATCTTGACCTGCTTTGGCTTGGGTACTTCAACCTTTACCAAACAACCCCACACATTTAAATATTTATACGTGGATTTCTTTCCTTTCAATGATTCATATGGAGTTTTGTCCTTACCCTTATGTGGGACTCTGTTAACAATCGTATTAGCGGTAAGGACAGTTTCTCCCCACATGTTTTAGGGAAGACCGTAATTGATGAGCAAGGCATTCATCATTTCCTTCAATGTGCGGTTCTTACGTTCTGCCACACCGTTCGATTGAGGTGAGCATGGAGTCGTCGTTTGATGAGCAATGCCTGATTGGGCACAATACTCCTCAAATGGCACTACATATTCTCCCTCTCTATCGCTACGAATGGATTTAATCTGCATGCTTAGTTGGTTCTCAACTTTTGCTTTGTAACGTCGGAACGATTCAAAGGTTTCATCCTTACTTTTCAACAAGTAAAGGTAACAATACCTTATGCTATCATCAATGAATGTCACAAAGTACTTGTTCCCCCCTCTAGTTTGTGCAAACTTCAAATCACATATATCTGTGTGAATAAGTTCTAGATGAGCGGTATTCCTTTTGACGGATCGAAAAGGAAGCTTTGTGAGTTTTGCCTCTACGCACACCTCACACTTATGTTGAGGGTTTACGTCGATAGACGGCAATAACTTCAACTTTACCAACCTTTGGATGGACTTGTAGTTGACATGTCCTAATCTATGATGCCATAAATTAGAGGACTCAAGGAAGTAAGAAGAAGATGCTTCAATATTATTACTTGTGCATAATACAGACATGGTGTTAACTTTGAAGAGGCCTTCACAGACGAATCCTCTTCCCACAAACGTTCCATTCTTAGTGACTACAAATTTATTGGACTCAAACACTAGCCTAAACCAGCATTAACCAATAAAGGACCTAAAATTAAATTTCTTCTAATCTCAGGAACATACATCACTTCCTTCAGAGTGAGCTCCTTTCCAGAAGTCGTCTTCAGGACTACCTTTCCTACCCCCAGCACGTCAAAGGAAGCGTTGTTACCCATGAACAACTTCTTATTTGTAACCGGTGTATAAGTGGAGAAGGCATCGCTATTAGACCATATGTGTTATGTAGCACCTATGTCCATCCACCACTGCATGGGATTCTCAACAAGGTTTGCTTATAGCCCACCGCTGAGAACTCCTCAATCATGTCGTCTAGAAACTGGTATTTGACAACGTTAACCTATGTCTTGCTCTTAGACTTGGCCTTCTCTTATTACTCAGTCTTGAGCTTGCGGCAGTCCTTGATCATGTGACCAGGTTTTCCACAGTGGTGATAGTTTCCTTTGAACTTCTTCACTGCTTGGGTCATGCCGTCTTTCTGGAACTTGCGCTTCTTGCTTAGGTTCCTTTTGGCCGCAACCAGATTTTCCTTTGCCGCAACAGGTTGTTTACCCCTAGGCAAGGCCTTCTTATTATCTTCCTGAATTTGGAGTTTGGTAATAAGTTCTTCAAATGTCATCTCATTTGTCTTGAGTTTTAAGTAACTCATTCCATGAAAGAGGTAACTTTTCAATCAGTGATGCAACCAAAAACTGCTCGTTTGATTTCATACCTTCCAAATCCAGGTGATGTAGAATCATTTGGAATTCCTAGACTTGGGACATCACTGTTTAATTATCCACCATTTGAAATTTCAGAAATTTCCCAACGATGAATTTCTTAGTACCTGCATATTGTGTGTTGTACTTCTTTTGTAGCTTCTCCCACAACTCTTTGGCAGTGCCAATGGTGCAATACACCATGTTGAGATGGTCTGAATCCAAGCTTAATAACTCGAAATTGAACTTAAAATGGAAACTTCAATTATTGTTGCTGCACTTGTATCTTAATACCACTACTGCTTCGTACATTTCTTTTTCCAAATCACCAAGTGAAGTGTTTTGTTTAGTTACATAAAAGGGGTTGGAGGAGTTTGGCAGCAAATCACGATTTGCTTCTCCAAGTAATGAAGTTTTTTAATGAATGTTAAAGGGTTGCTGAATCGTTTTTGGTCTACAAAATGAATTCTCAAAGCAAGATATAAACTCCCAAATTGAAAGCAAAATGCATTCTTATCATGATGTCTCCCACTTAGCCAATTTTGGCGGTGGAGAGCATTAGTTGATGACACATGCACACCAACGTGCCACCCTACTCCATTAATTAGGTGACTTGCTTCCGTATAATTTGTCAATCACACACATAATTAATTTCGTGATCCCAATTCACTTAAATCTCGATAACTTATAAAACCTTCATATACTCAATATCACGATCTTGTGATATGACACTAGTCCATAACCTCATTGGGGATATACAACTATTATTTTCGATCCCCGTCGTCACACTTGTTACGTCCAAAATTATTTCGGGACTTTATCCTTTTATATGCTAATCTCTTTATTAGCATACGTAAATATAACATAGATTCCCTGAGGCCCGAGTTTACTTGCCTAGATTTAGGTACTCAAACCATCGCCCAAAATTACGGGATGTTACATCTTTCCCCCTTAGAAACATTCGACCTCGAATGTTGGGGTGACATATCTAATCCCCGTTACGTAGTCCGAATATACAACTACTTTTTTTCACGGCCATATAAGGTAACATACATCACTACATTAGGCCTCACATGGTACGCAAAAATTAATTATAATACCATGAATTGGAATTTACCTTATGCTTCTCTTGGAACCTCGGCGTTAGCCTGGAATAGGTGTGGATATTTGTGCATCATTTCCTCTTCCGCCTCCCATGTCATCTCTTCCACGTTCTTATTTCGCCATAAAACTCTTACGGAGGCTACTTCTTTAATCCTCAGCCTGCGGACTTATCGATCTAGGATAGAAACATGAACCTCTTCATATGATAGATTCTCTGTAATATGTACATCGTCAATCGGTATAATTCGAGAAGGATCTCCAATACATGCTCCCAATATGGAAACATGGAAAATCGGATGAACAAACTCCAACTCTAAAGGTAAGTCCAACTCGTAAGCTACTTGACTGATTCTTCGAATTATATGATATGGCCCAATATACCTTGGAGTGAGTTTTCTTTTCTTCCCGAATCTCATTACACCATTCATAGGAGAAATCTTCAAGAATACCCAATCATCTACCTGGAACTCTAAGTCTCGTCATCGCACATCTGAATAGGACTTCTGACGACTCTAAGCGGTTAACAATTGTTTCTGGATCAGCTTTACCTTCTCTATGGCCTGGTATACTAAGTCAAGCCCAAATAACTCTAACTCGCCTACCTCGAACCATTCGATAGGGGGATCTACATTTCCGTCTGTACAAAGCCTCATATGGAGTCATTTTAATACTAGCATGATAATTGTTATTGTATGCAAACTCAATAAGGGGTAAATGATCATCCTAATTTCCCTTAAAATTCAATACACAAGCTTGTAGCATGTCCTCGAGCGTCTGAATCGTACGCTCGGCCTGTCCGTCTGTCTGAGGATGAAAAGTTATGCTAAGATTAACTTGAGTGCCTAAACCTTTCTGAAATGACTTCCAGAAGTTAGTTGTAAACTGAGCACCTCGGTCATATATAATAGAAATAGGCATACCATGAAGGCGAACAGTCTTCTTAATATACAACTTCGCGTAATCCTCGGCTGTGTAGGTAGTTTTCACCGATAAGAAATGAGCTGATTTGGTTAGTCTGTCAACAATTACTCAAATAGAATCAAACTTACGATAAGAGCGAGGTAAACCCGTAACGAATCCATATTAATCATTTCCCATTTCCACATCGGGATATCAATAGTCTGAGTCAAACCACCGAGCTTTTGGTGCTCTATTTTTACTTGCTGACAATTAGGACACTGAGCTACAAACTCCGCCACGCTCCTCTTCATGTCATTCCACCAATAAATGCTCTTGAGATCATGGTACATTTTAGTAGATCCAGTGTAAATGGAATATCGTGAGCAATGGACCTCCGTTATAATTCTATCTTGTAATCCCGCTACATTTGGGACATATAGACGGCCCTGGTGACTGAGAATCCTATGTTCGTTCATCTCAAAGGTTGTGGTCTTCTTCTGTTGAATGCCCTCTCTGATCTTTCTCAAAATGGGGTATTCCCACTGTCGTTTCTTAACTTCCGATATGAAGGACAATTCTGACATATTCTGAATCACAAAACCACCATTCTCCGCATCCATTAGTCGGACTCCCAAACTAGCTAACTGATGGAGCTCCCCTACTAACTCCTTCCCTTCGACCTGTACAGGAATCGAGCTAACCATCGACTTGCGACTGAGCGCATCTGCTACAACATTAGCTTTACCCGGATGATATCAGATGTTTGTATCATAGTCTTTCAATAATTCAAGCCATCTCATTTGCTTCAAGTTCAACTCTTTCTGTTTGAATATGTATTGCAGACTTTTATGATCCGTGAAAATGTCCACATGAACACCATACAAGTAGTGCCGTCAAATCTTCAGTCCATAGACCACTGCGGCCAACTCCAAGTCGTGTGTCAGATAGTTTTTCTCATGTTTCCTCAATTGCCTTGAAGAATAGGCAATCACTTTACCATGTTGCATCAATATGCATCCTAAACCTGCTCCCGAGGCATTACACAATGTAGCCTTCTAAACCCTCTGAAAGAGTAAAGACTGGTGCCGATGTTAGTCTATCTTTTAACTCTTAGAAGCTCCGCTTACAAGCATCAGACTACTGGAACTTTATGGCCTTTTGTGTCTGTGCGCTCTCGTTTTTCACCAACGGTCTGCGACGTAATGGGTCGATTCCCTGGAGTTGATAAAAAATGTTGTTTGGGTCGCCACCTAATTATTCTACGGTAAATTAGGACACCTAAATGTTAACCAAATGTAAAAAGTGAACTCCGGTTAATGGTTTGCGAAACTATGAGATTCTAGGTAAGGGTTCTTCATTATCCTAAAGGGAAGGGTTGGACCATCTATGTCTAATTGAGTTCGCTTACAATAACAGTTTCCATTCTAGCATACAGATGGCTCTGTTTGAAGCCTTGTATAGACAAAAATGTAGATCTCCACTGGGATGGTTCAAGGTGGGTGATACACAACTGTTCGGACCCAAAGTCATTCAAGAAACAAAAGACAAAGTGCAGATAATTCGGGAGCGAATCAAAACAGCTCATAGCCACCATAAATCAGACCATCGCAAAAGATATCTCGAATTTCAAGAAGGGAGAAAGTATTTTTAAAAGTCTCTCCAATGAAAGGAGTGATACGATTTGACAAGAAAGGAAAGTTGAGCCTAAGGTTTATTGGTGTCACGATCCAAACCGGAGGGCCGCGGTGGGCACCCGGACCCTACCTGTCGGGCACCACAGATATACTACACCCTTAATCATATTTAAACATAGACTGAGCCGTGATAAACTACTTAAAGTCTCAATCTAAAAGCCCCAACTTATCCATTTATATACCAAGGCCGACAAGGCCTTACATGACAGCTAACCACAAGACACTTATTTACAAGCCTCTAAAGAGTAAAACATACCATGACCAGACCGCAACTCCGGAACGAATGGAGTGCTCCAAATACCAGCTGAACCAGCAACCTACTAGTGCAAGCTGTCACTCTCTCGATATGAACCTACGGGCATAAAACGCAGTGTCCCCCGACAAAAGGGACGTTAGTACGACTGATGTACTGAGTATGTCAGGCAAAAGAAATAACATAGCAGAGATATATCATAATCTGAAACAGAAACAACTGAACATCAGTAAATGCCTCTGAGGGCCCTAATACGCATGCCTAAATGTTATGCACAATGCAGTATACATATACATCAGCCTCTTCGGGCATCTTCCTTACCATAACATCCTCTGTGAGCATCATACCATATATTAGTAAATGAAAGTATGCATGATGCAAATGCGGTATATATATATATATATATATGTTAGTGTTGCGGATCGTGCAACCCGTCCCAATATATGTTAGTGTTGCGAATCGTGCAACTTATCCCAATAAGCCACACAGGCATCACATCATCACATCACATCACATCACATCATCGCATCATATTGGCCTCTTAGGGCTCTTTTGTGATAGTTTGTACCAGCTGCAAGTGGTGTGCGTATATAACGTCTTTCCCTTTCCCCAATCCCCATACATATATATATATATATATATAATATTTACCGTTTAGTAATGCGCATAGCACAAGTGGTCCGGGGTAATAAATGAATGCAGACGAGAATGTATGAATGACAATAATACATCCTGGCCTAATATCCTTGTACTTTTGGCTAACACTGAGAATATAAACACTTTTTCCGTGTGCCTCAATGAGGACTTAGAAACATAATTAAACTGGTTTTTAACATAAGAGTTAATAACATGATCATTCTTAACTACTAGGAGTAGAGTAATTTATGTAGCAACATGATGGTTACGTTTCGCACATAGAATTATGCCAAAAGAAGGACAGAGCCTTGCATACCTTGTTGCCGAATTTATCTAAGTTCCACAATCCTTGTAAGATCTATGAACGATTATCTATATCACACGGATGATTTAAATCATAATCGAATCAAAATACTAGAAACAGATTATTTGAGATATTCTAGCGAACACCTTGTACGCGTAGAACCTATATTCCTTCTATACTGAAACCTATGCATGTAGCGAAACACCCAACCCTCTAAATCCTTCTTTTTACTGTTATAGAATCTAAAACAGTACAATAATTTCACATGCAACCCCAACACCTTACAACTACGTCAGTCTCGGCAATACCCAACCTAAACTTAGCATTTTCGATAATCGTCTTAAAACTAGTAAGAATCATGTTCTGCGATTCGTATAACCCAAAGGATAAGAAGAATTTCCTCAGTTAGAATTAGCAACGAAGGTCATCGGAAAGCCTTTCGCCCGTACCTGATTCCGACCGACAGAACCAGAAGCACTGGAATTGTTTTGCTTGAGCTTTGCCGAGACTCAAAGTCTCGGCTTGGTTTCTGAACCTTCAACCTTGCTTCAAGGTTTCACTTTAACTGGAACTAAGGTCTAGAACACCACGAATTTCTCCCATTTTTGGTTATATGAAACTTATAGAAAATCCCCAATTTCGACCGAGAATTCCGAGAACCCACCAACTGAGATTTCCTCTTCCTAATCGAAGTGTGACCATTAATTCTTCATGGAAGGATTCCTTCAGGAGTGTTAAGGATTGAGGGAGCTTGAAGAACTGATGGCTTTGAATTATTGAGAGAAAGGATCAGTTGAAGGCCTGTGAAGTTGCCAGCGACCCCTTTCTCTAATATTGTCATTGCACCGTTGCTTAATTAGACTACACATAATATTCCACTAAAATGATTCTCCGCTTATAATTAATTAATCCCATAATTAATTAATTATATACGCAACTAACTTCTCGATCCTGATTCACTTAAATCCTGGCGACTTATAAAATCCTCTTATACACAATGTCATAATTCCTGTAATATGACACTAGTCTGTTACCTCTTTGGGGGTATACAACTATTATTATTGATCCCCGTTGTCACACTTGTTAAATCCAAAATTATTTCGGAATCACATCTTTTCATATACTAATTTCCTTATTAGTGTAAGTAAGCATGACATAAACTTCCCGGGGTCCGAGTCTACTTGTCTACGTTTATGTGTTCAACCGCTACCCGAAAATACGGGGTGTTACAATTGGACCATATGAGATCTTACGAAGAGTGGGGAATGTGGCTTACGAACTCGCCCTTCCATAAGAATTAGAAGCGGTGCATCCGGTGTTCCATGTGACTATGTTACGGAAATACTTGCACAATCCAGGTCACGTCATCCGACCCCAGGAGATAGTCCTGAATGAAGAGCTTCAATATGAAGAAATTTTGATAGAAATACTGGATAGACAAATCAAGCGTCTTAGGAACAAAGACATTGTTTCTGTGAAAGTCCTATGGAGGAATCACTCCACAAAAGAAGCCACATGGGAAGCCGAAGACGCGATGAAGGTCAAATATCCATTCCTATTTGAGTAAGGTAATAAAATGTGTTAAGTTGTGTTTCATGTGTGTGTTGTCTGTGTGTCTATATGCTTGTGTTACGACCCTATTCACATTCGATGACGAATGTTGTTTAAGGAGGGGAGAATGTAAAATCCTGATGTGTTATGACAATGATGATAGTAATAATAATAATTATTATTATTATTATTATTATTATTATTATAATAATGATAATAATTATTATTATTATTATAATAATGATAATAATAGTAATTAACACCATCTGCATATCCATCCCCTTTGTTCTCCATCAATTGCACGATCGCCTCCCCTTTAATCTCCCTCAACCCCTCTCCTTCCACTTCCCATGAGTTACACACACCTCATTATATATTCTACATGGCACAAAACAAAGCACTTGGCACAAAGAACAAAAATCAGAAAAAATATCAAGAGAGCAAGAAGAACAAAAATTAGAAAAATATCAAGAAAGCAAGAAGGGAAAGGATTAGTTGGAGTTTGAAAGTTCATTTGCAATTCGAAGCAACAAAAAGTGATTTTTTCTCACTCATAATTCTTAGTAAAATTCTTTATTTTTAAGTTACAATACATGTTAAAATATAATCCGGATATTGAAAGAATGAGCATGAAATTATGATTTATATGTTGTTTAATAACTAGTTTGGGTTGTGAAATTACAATCTGTTTCGCTGAGTTTTACTTGTTAGAATTGGATGAAATTTTACAGAGTTGTACATCTTTCTGTTACGGTCAGATTGAGTCTAATCGGGGTAGAAATCGACATAAGGTTTGAGAGTTAGAGCATTTTAAAGTTTCTACCTGGGATCGACCTAAATCCAGAAGGTAGAACTTTACGAACTGTTTTCGCTGAGTTATACTCGTTGGAATTAGATGATATTTTACATGGTTGTACATATATATTTCTCGGTCATATTGAGTCTAAGCGAGGTCAAAACCGACATACGTTTTGAGAGTTATCGCAGTTCAAAGTTTGTACCTTGGATCGAATGAAATCCGGAGGGCAGAACGTATAACGGAATAACTGTACATATTGGTGAGGATTATGAAAAGTTGCAATGAATAAAAAATTTAGATTTCTCTGTTCTCGACAGTTTGAGACTTTACAGAGATTAATCCAACTTACGGATAAAACGTTATGACTGTTTTAAGACTGTGGCCTTTTTACAAAAATTCTGGCGAGACAGTTTTCATAGGGTTGTTCTTGCATGAATTTGTACTAGTTACACTAAGTATTTTCATATGAAACTTGGGATAGTGATAGGTTCCCGTGGTACCTTCGGTTCGGCGTAAGAAATACTTTATTTGGGGTTACGGTTTGAGAGTTGTAACCCTTACAAGTGGAAGTGCGAAAAGTTGTGAGAAAGGAATATTATTTGAATTTCCTGAAAATATGACATTATATATATATATATATATATATATATATATATATATATATATATATACATACATACATACATATATATAGATACATACATACATATATATGTATATATATACATATATACATATATATGTATGTATATATATATATATATATATATATGTATGTGTATGTGTGTATATATATGTATGTGTATGTGTGTATATATATGTATGTGTATGTGTATATATATATGTATGTCTATGTGTATATATATATATATGTGTGTGTGTGTGTGTGTGTGTGTGTGTGTGTGTGTGTATGTCTATGTATAAGTTTAGCCATACAGGCGAGATGATAGAAGTCTTGGTAATGTAAATAATTTTGCTATCACCTACGGGGCTATAGCGTTACACATTTCTTGCCTTCGGGGCTATTTAAACACACTTGCCTTCGGGGCTATTCACATACATTTGCTTTCGGGGATATTTAAACACACTTGCCTTCGGGACTATTCATATACATTTGCCTTCGGGGCTATTTAAACACACTTGCCTTCGGGGCTATTCACATACATTTGCCTTCGGGGCTATTCACATACATTTGCCTTCGGGGCTATTTAAACACATTTGCCTTCGGGGCTATTCAAACGCACGTGCCTTCGGGGCTATTCAAACGCACGTGCCTTCGGGGCTATAATGGAAATGCATTGGATCGGGTTGCATGCACCGCAATAAATATGTATATAATATGTGACATGGGATGAAGTAGGTGTACTGGTTAACTAAGTGCTCCCTAGGATGAGTTGGGAGAAGATTTTTGTGTGTGTGAATATTTATGGGCTTGTACACTGAAAGTACTGAAATCTCATAACATGCTTGATATGTTCATAATATGTACTTAGAATATTGTGAGGTTACTTTGAATTGTAGGGTGAGGTTCTCACTCAGCCCCGGATGGTAGGGTAACTCTTTTATTTAACATGTTTCAGGAAAGCGCGATAGAGGAAAAGCTCTGCAACAGAACTAGCGATCGTCCCGCAGCCTTATTGTCCCACCAATCCATTACTTCGGATTTGGTGAAAGTTGTTCTAAGATTAAGTTTTCGTTATCTCAGGGAATGCCGCACATGAGATTGTTTTCTTTTGAGATTCAGATGTTTTTATCATGTATTTGAACTTCCATAGAGTCTAGAAAAATTGGGGATGCTCGAGTATGGGTTCGTGCTTTCATTAAAAAAGTACATGGTTAAATTATTTTCCGTATCCAGATATATGTATAATTTAGAATGAAAAGAAGTTTAATGGTTCGCCTGGAAAGGAATAGTCGTCCAGGTGTCATCGCGCCTTAAGGGGAGACTTGAGAAAAGTCGGGGCGTGACAATAATGCAATTGGTTTAAAATCTAAATTTATTTAGAAAATAAAAATTATATGTATTACAGCATTTATGTGTCTCAATTTATACAACACACTTTTCTTTTTAGTCAGTTTAAAAAAGAATGATATATTTTTTTATTTGATAACAATTTAATTTTAAACTTTAACTATTAAGATATCTATGACACATAAATATCTTTGATTGATTTTATACCACAAAATTCAAAAGTTATATTATTTTCTTATTTCATTTCCAATACTGGTGAAGAAGCTACACATCGATAACCAAAATAAACTACTCCTATGGCATTCCATTCAGGACAACATGGAGTGCATACATGGACTTCCATGAATAAATTATTTAAACAAAGTGTAAGCTTCAATTTCATGACATCCATAGCAAGCCCCTTGCGTCTTTGCCGCTATAGTTCCACGGCCAATTCATATATACAAACATTGAGAAAACCCCATCTCAGCTACTCCTTCCATGTGGACGAAGTTTCTTCCAATCGTATATTAGACGGGACTCCCAGATATCAAAACACTTAAGAAACTTCATTCCAAGATCATTTTCGATCCGGGTCTATGTAACAACACGTCCCTTGCCATCAAATTGATGCGTGCTTATGCTGCTTGTGGCCAACCTAATGTTACGCGCCAACTGTTTGATAAAATACCTGAAAGGAACGTAGCGGTTTATAATGTCATGATCAGGAACTTTATGAATAACAAGTACTATAAAGATGCGATTTTTGTTTATAAAGATATGTGTAAACTAGATGGTAGCCCTGATAACTATACGTTTCCATGTGTTCTTAAAGCTTGTTTTGGGTCCGATAATTTGAGGGTCGGGCTACAGATTCACGGTGCTGTTGGAAAGAGGGGTCTCGATTGTGACTTATTTATTGGGAATTGTTTGGTTGCTATGTATGGGAAATGTGGGTGCTTAGTGGAGGCTCGCAAGGTTCTTAATGCGATGCCCAAAAGGGATGTTATTTTTTGGAATTCGATGGTTGTTGGATATGCTCAAAATGGAAGGTTTGATGATACGTTAGAGGTGTTGGATATTTAAAGCACGTACGGGAATAGTAAATAATTATTACAGTGATCGAAAGGATAAACAACAAAGATTACAACAAGTTGTCAATATCTTGATCTTGAATTGGAACTTCAAATATGGATCTTGTATTCGGAAATACAAGAACATGAACTGCTACACTTGTGGCTTGTAGATCCGCTGAGAATCCGAACGGTTAGAGTCCTTTTGAGATTCTAGTTCACACCTGAAACACTTAGCAACCAATTAGATAATCACAACACCACCGGCTGAGTCGAGAGATGGCTCTCTGTCTTTAAGATAAGATTGCCCCCGTATATAGGCTTTACGGAAGTGTGGACAATAGTCTCCCAAGATAAAACAACAAACTATCAAATGTGTAAAGCCTACACAAATGACCTCAGCGAAGAACACGAACAATGAAGATTGCTAAGAGAAGGATTGCTTATCAGGAAAACTGATCTCTTTGTGGTGTTGTATACTTGTATGTATATTGTGTGCTTTTTTTAGAATTGAGCCAAAGGCCTCAATTTATAGGTGTGCAAGATGACCTTTCAAATGCCCCATAATGGCATTCAATTGCCATGTAATGGATGGCCTTTAATCCCCAAGTAATGCAGCAACATAATGGTCCAAGTAATGGTCATTATTGGGTGGATTCAATGCTATTGAAACCATCTCAACAGCCAAACTTTTGGAATTCTGACGAACAGTCACGGCCTGGGAAGCGTCGCGGCATTGCAGCATTAGCGTCGCGGCTCTAATTAGCCAGAAAGCTTACTGCCGACCAGGCGCCGCGGCCTTGCTTGGGGGGAGCCGCGGCACTTCTCGGCTCCGCGGCCCTTTTCCGACCCGTACCATCTTACACTTTGCACAATCCTTCCTTCGTTTGCCAACGTGGAACACTTGTTATTTAGCCAATAACCGTCCATCATTCTATGTCTCAAACATTTCACTTAGGTATCAATATCTCTTTCATTAACGAAATTTACGATACTTGGCACTAAGATTGCACTTGTGTGGAAATGACATTTCCGACGTGCGGGGCCCCAATTGTTCGAGTCATAAATAATGGGATAAACTTAATTCCACATTAGTAAATTTCCAACAAGAGGTTTGTAAGGAAATGAACGTGTTAGGCCATAAACCAAATGCGGGAACCATGGCTAGCCTTTTACCTGCTGTGAGCAATACGAGCATTGAGAATGTTTTGTTCGTCAAAGATATTTTCATGAATATGGATAAAAAGGATTTGGTTCCATGGAATGTGATGATTGTTGTATATGTCAAGAATTCTATGCCTAATGAGGCGGTTGAGCTCTATCTCCAAATGGAAACTCGTGGGATAGAACCTGATGTTATTACTTTTGCTAGCATTCTTCCTGCTTGTGGAGGAAACCTTTCAGCTGCATCATTAGGAAGGAGGATTCATGAATATGTTGAGAGAAAAGGTCTTCGGCCAAATTTATCTCTTGAGAATGCATTAGTTGATATGTATGCCAGCTGCGGATGTTTGACAGAGGCAAGAAAAATGTTTGAGGGGATGAAGTTTCGGGATGTTGTTTCATGGACTTCCCTCATATCTGCTTATGGTAAGAGTGGCCAAGGTCGGGATGGAGTTGCTTTGTTTTCACAAATGTTGGAGTCTGGTCTTCAACCTGATTCTATTGCTTTTGTTTCCATTCTTTCTGCTTGTAGCCATGCAGGATTGCTACTAGAAGGAGAATACTATTACAAGCTAATGACAGAGAAGTACAAGATTGTTCCTAGGTTAGAACATTATGCCTGCATGGTTGATTTAAAAGGACGAGCCGGATGCATAAACGAGGCCTTCAATTTCATCAAGCAGATGCCTGTGGAGGCTAATGAGAGAATCTGGGGTGCTCTTTTGGGTGCCTGTCGGGTGTACAATGATATGGACATTGGGCTTGTAGCTGCTGACAATCTTTTTGAATTGGCACCAAAGCAATCTGGTTATTACGTCTTGCTATCAAATATTTATGCAAAGGCGGGAAGATGGAAAGATGTAATGACTGTTAGGTCAATCATGAAGGGAAAAGTGATTATGAAAATTCCCGGTGTCAGCAACGTTGAGCTCAATAACTTGGTGCATACCTTCCTTGCTGGTGACACATCTCACCCACAATCAAAGGAGATCTATGAAGAGTTAGATGTATTAATAGGTAAGATGAAAGAGGAAGGTTGTGTCCCAGAAACAGATTCTGCCCTTCACGATGTTGAGGAGGAAGACAAAGAAAATCATCTAGTAGTTCATAGCGAGAAGCTGGCTATTGTCTTTCCAATTATGAATACCAGTCACGGTACACCCATTAAAATTTCTAAAAATTTACGCGTATGTGGAGATTGCCACATTGCAGCCAAGCTTATCTCCAAGATTACACAACGTCTGATTGTTGTTAGGGATACAAATAGTTATCATCACTTCCAGGAAGGAGTTTGCTCATGTAGTGATTATTGGTGACTCTACCCGGAGGTACATAGTTGTACACGTATTTCAGTTGCTCATGTAAGTGGGCTGCGAACTTTTTATCCTCGTTTTGCTTAGCACACTACTCTTTTCGGGCTTGCAATCAACAATCACAAGCAGTTGGAGGGAAATTATGGACCAAGTTGCTCACACTGTGAGAGGCCTCTTCCCAGAATCAGATTCGTTATACATTAGGTGTAAATGTTGATTTTATTGACTTCAACATGAGAGAAACAATTAAAGAGCTCAATTGAAACACTTCAGGAGCTGTAACTTTTATCAGCGAAATAGAAGCCTATTGTGTGAGAAAATATATATTTGTCTTCAGTTTCATGATCTCCTGTTGCTAATTGACTAAACACACCCAATAATTGTACCAGTTTGCATAATCAGCCTGCATTCTTGATCTGATAAGATGCGAACTGTTTGGAGTAAACATATGCTTAATTGAAAAAAGTGATTTTGTCGCCATCAAGAATATTAGGGGGCCCAAAAAGAAATTATATACCATCACATGTTTACCATAGGATTCACTATTTACCAAGATATATTAATGTGCTAAAAAGATGTAACATGTGTTATGTTGAATTAATCAATGACAGTGACCCACTATGAGGAGTTCAATTATTCCCGTTTATTAATCACACCTCACCTACCTTTGCTCACCTAATTTTAGGTCTTTCGGACTTGGGTAGGAAAGAGATAGGAGTAATAATATAATAAGCATTATTCTATCTGTTTCAATTTATGTGATATAGTTTGACTCTATATGAAGTTTAAAAAATAAAACATTTTTGAATTTTATGATCTTATATTTGTGTAATTATAAATCATCTCGTTAAACGTAAAAGATAAAGATTAAAATTAAATTATTACAAAATAAGAAAATATATAAAAAAAGTTTATGGACTAAAAATAAAAATATATCATATAAATTGAGAAAGAAGGAATAACCGGGGAAGTTATTTAATCAACCGGACTTCATCTACACTTTGATTACTCTATACAAAGAGGGGATGTACCTTTGAAAAAAGAGCCAATAGTTAACTTGTTGGCTTCAACTTCTTCTGCACATGGCTGATTTAATAAATACTACTGTATGATAAAGGTATAAATTAAGAAAAAATGTTAGAATTACTTGATATATATACTGTTGAGATGATATATATATATATATATATATATATATATATATATATATATATATATATATATATATATATATATATATATATATATATATCAAATAATTAAGGTATTGTGAGCTGCCATTATAAAAACATTGTAAAGGACATAGGTGGTTGCCTTGTGTCAACTCCATATTTGATATAGGAAAAGGAATTTTAGAGAGAAGAATAAGAGGGCAAAAATGGCTACAACTTGTTCTGTTTCTTCTCCTTCTTCAATGGAACAGATGATGTCACTTCCACATTCCTCAATGACCATGAGGTTGCGACATTTCAACATCCCTTCTTTGCTTCGTCAAGCTGCTCCTTCATCGTTTTCGGCATCTTTTAGGTCACCCTCAGGTATTATTCCTTGGATACATTGTCTTCTTTTTTCCTCAGATTCATAGATAGTTGTGGTTTTGGTGTATCTGCTCAGCTGTTAATGTGTGATAAAAGTTTTGACTTCTTACTCAATGAGTTTGCATTTTTTTCTCAAGCCCAAATATATGGGTCTCAATCGGACCTGTAAATGTCCCCCATCAAAAGAAAATGAACTATCAGATGCCTATAATCCATCTCAGTTGTGATATTTTGCTAGTATTAAAAACTATCCGAATCCAACTATTTCCAGAGAGAATAGTAGAAGTCCATCCCTATTTAGCTTTCAAATTCTCAACATCTTAATCTTTTAATATTCTATTTTTATTTTAACAAGAAATGTATGAATATACCAGTAATCACCCCGCCTCACACCCAAGACATCTGGAGCGTGGACAATATAAGAGGGGGCCAAGATCAGAAACAATGAATTGAGACGGGTCTAGCTCTGATAATATGAACATATATGGCACCTGGGCCTAACTCAACCCCAAAAGCTAGCTAAAAGTAGGGTGGCCAGTGGGCCGGGCTCGGGATCGGGGCGGGGCCGGACGGGGAAAAGGGCGGGTCGGGTCAGGCGGGATCGGGATAGGCAGGATTTGGCAAAGTCCAGCCCCGATTCCGATCCCGTCGGAATCGGGTCGGGTGGATCGGGATCCTGGGCGGTTTTTTTTTTTTTACACTTAATTTAGAAAATAACATATATATAAAAAAAACTCAATAATTAAACAAGATAGTGTTATAAAAATATCCCAAGACTGTTTTTGTGTCTCTTATATTATTTAATAGACATATGATTTTTTTGTAATACAAATACAATTGTCAAAATTGTGGTATTGTTCAAAAGTTGCAAATTACATAGTAAAATTGCAATTAAAAAAATTATATTCTGAAAAAAAAACCTGTTCTAGTTTTTTGATAATTTTCTGTGGTTCTTCAGTTGAAATTTGTATTTGTTGATCAAATTGATCCACGTCGCTTCCACCGCATTCGAATAAGATTTCGTTGTAGTTTTCGTCTTCTTCTTTTTTTATCTCCGGTTTACTGCACCTTCTCCGCTCCGCTCGTATCCAATCTCTGAATAATACTACAATCTCCAAGCTATCTCCGGCTAATGAGTGTCTGTACTCTCCTATTTGATATCTGCCGGCAGAAAAAGCGCTTTCAGACGCCGTTGATAACGCTTGAATGTTCAAAACATCTCGGGCCTTCATTGAAAGTGTCGGAAATGTCTTCTCATTCCCCCTCCAGTATTTCAACAAGTCTTCACGTCCTTCTTCATTGAGAACTGTTTAGTACGATACAGAACCCTGCAAAACAAAAATATCAAACTCGCTAATTTGGTTAGTAGCGGTACGGCCGCACATTCTATTTCTGAGGCTTTCAATACTAGCCGCAGAACAACATGTCTTTTGTGAGGTTGTGTTGAAGAAGAAGAAGATGGTATGGAAGCCGGTAGGTTACTAGCACTTTCTTGTTGGTAAAACCTATATATTTTTTTTGCATTGGTCTACGCTAGACAACACTTCTTCTTTAGTTTGTTCAATAGGTGGTAGTGATTTGGATTTTTGGGACTTGGAGGTGGTAGTACTTATATACAATCGTAAATAGTTTCAATAAGTGATTTAATACCGTCTATTTTAGTAGTCAAATTTAATACAACACCAATAATATAAATAGTGGGAATAGAAATAAAATATTTTTTTATTTTGATAAATATTTTTTTAATAGTTGCCATATAAACTGGTTTTTCCATATATTCACCAAGTAATAAAAATATTAGAGTTATATAAAACAACATAGTTGAAATACTATGATAATATATACCGGAAAATTCTTTTGTTGCTTGAAAAAATTTCTCTAAAAATACAATAAGTTCGAAATTTTTACCCAATCGCTATCTACAACCATATCCAGCTGGATTTTGATTATGAGAGTTAAAAAATAAAGTTATAGGTTTTCTATAGTCATAAGCAACAAGTAGTTGCTCGTATAAAGAATTTCACCTACTGGATACTTCCTCTGAAATTTTCTATAAGGTAGTTGGCAACCGTGACAAGTATTTTTATATTCTTTTCTTCGTTGTATTCTATTATTTTTAAAAATAAAGTTTATAGCAAATTGTATTTTACTAAGAATGTCTTCAAAAAGTGATAGACCATCCTTTACAATTAAGTTATATATATGGCGCACATTTTATATGAAAATGATCTAGAAAAAATGGAGTTAAACTATTTTTTAAAATTATAATAGTGTAATTGTTAGAAGAAGCGTTATCTACTGTAATAGTCATAATTTTATCAGTTATTCCGTAATAATCGCACACTTGATAAATATTTTCTGCAATAAAAGTATCAGTGTGCCTATCATCTATATATCTATACGCTAAGATACGTTTTTGCATAGACCATTTATAATCTATCCAATGACAAGTTACCGTTAAATAATCATGGTCGTTAGTACTACGACCTATATCAGACGTGATAGATACTTTGCTATTAAAATGATATAATGAATAACGTAAATATTGTTGATATTCATGTGCGAATTTAAATACATCTCTCTTAACAGTTTATCTAGAAAAATCGTTAAAAGCAGGATTACACATATCTCTAATGTAATGAATAAAACTGGGAGATAAAGGAAATGAAAAAGGCAAATCCTCCACAACAACTAATTTTGCTATTGCTTCCCTATCTCTATGTTTATTGTATTTAGGGCCTACAATTCCCCCCGTCATAGGGTTTATTTGACCCTGTACTTGGTACGGGACAGTATCAGTATGTGAACCTTGTTCCGATGGAGCGGACGTTTGCGCACCCGGTTTTAAAGCCTCGTATTGGGCATACCTAGTTGGATGAGCCCTTGCTACGTGTCTCATTAAACCCCACGTCCTACCATGACCTTTTCCAGTTTTAAATTTTAAAACATCTTTACAAATTTTACATCTAGCTACTTGATTATCTACGTCCCTATCAAAAAATGTCCATGCATCTGATTTTAATGGTCGTTTTGCTGGACCTCGTCTCATACTAGGGGCAATAGGAGGCATTTCAGTTGAAGGTGCACTAGTGGGTGTGTTGTCATCTACATTAGTGTGTGTATCATCTAGATCATCGTCTAAATTAAAGTCTTTTTGAGTTCCAGAAAATAGCTCATCGTCTAAATCTAATGGTATTGTAGGAAAATGTTCAGTATCAACAAAATCATCCTGTGTAGGAATAGAATTCTGTCTAGAAATAGGACCCTTGCCCTTGTTGCCCCTACTAGAATAAGCATGACCCCTACCCGTAAGCATACGTTTAAATCCTTCCATTATAAATTTATAATTATACTAATAAATAATTAAAGTAAATGAAATTAAGTGCGCTAAATAAAATAAACAGACAATAATAATTTAATGAGGAAGAATGTACCAAACACCGACGTGTAACCGAGAGGTTGAAAATTGAAACTTTGCTCGTTGGAAGATCCTCAAGCTAGTTATCAACTTCACTCTCAAATGAATAAATAAAATTGAATATTTTGTAGACAATGTAGACTTGTAGAGAGATAGATTGAGAGATTAGAGAGATTGTAGGAAGATGAAGAGAAAATGAGGTATTTATAGTTGAAAATTGGGTTAAAGTGTAAATATAATAACTTATGAGTTAAAAATAAATATTAGGGGGGTTGGGGGAGGGGGAGGCCAAAAATGGCCGTTGCACAACGGCCAAAATGTAAAATGGCCGTTGGTGCAACTGTTATTTTTTTAAAATGAGGAGTTTCGGGCGGGATCGGGTAGGGACTGGCGGGCCGGGACGGGACAAGACCTTGTCCCGTCCCGGTTCGAGTCCCGATACCGCAATTTTTTTTATAAAAAAAATACTCGGGTTTGGGGCGGGGCGGTGTCGGAGAGGGACCGGGCCGACCCGGTCCACTGACCAGCCTTAGCTCAAAGGGAGGAGGATTGTCCAAGCCATATAAGGAGACCAAGGACCACTTATCCCACCGATGGGCGAGAACTCAACACAATGATCTTGGCACTTGAAAGTTAGTACTTTAGAGCATGGCCTTATTGGTCCCAACTCCCAACTATGTTTATGTTCCAAGTGTGCATTCGTCTTGCCCATAAACGAACAAGTCTTTTTACAGTTTCAAATTGGAACGAATAAAGACCTTTTTCCTTAATTTTTAGTTGTAGGAGATATTTGGGACCTGCATCAAGCCAGAGTTCTTCGGTCTAAGGTGTAAATGTTTCAGGCTTTCGACGTCAGATAGATTCCAAGAGATTTCCTATCTTCAAGATCAGGGCTTCTTCTGATGAAGAAGAAACCAATGAATCTTTTGCTCGCATCAGAAAGGTGTTTTCCAATGCAAAAGACAAGGTAAGCCTCTCTTATACTTCATAGTTCATTTGCTATGCCTCAAAACTGGCTCTTTTCTTTGTTTGCTGAAATTCAACTATGTTTGTAAACTTTGTAATAGTGGGACGGACTCGAAAAGAAACCCACAGTCTTTCTTTATGGGGGTTCTGCAATCCTTGGTCTTTGGTTGTCTTCAATCATTGCTGATGCATTAGACTCAATCCCACCGGTAAGTGATCTAACTGGACTAGTACTTCCGGTGTTTTAGAATTGGGAAAAGGGTCAAATATACTCTCTACTTTATTTTATTAGCTAATTTTATCATCCGTTAGCAATAATGAACAAAAATATCCCTACCATTACCAAACTTTACACCTATAACCCTATTTGGATGGAAAACCCTAAATCCTCCGAAATTACCCAATTTATAAAAAATTACCCACTCATTTGTTGACCCGCGTATCATTATCATCATAATCAAGTTTGAACTTAAGTTTGAAGCTTCTTTCATGGAGAAAAAAAGAAAGAAGCAATTATAACTTACCTCAAAATTTAATATCTCCATTAATTTTTTTAATCTTTATCTGCGAAGTAGTTAATCTCTACTGTTCTCTAAATTTTTTATTGACAAGAACATAATAATTTTACATTTTGCCGAAAAAAATGGCTATTGAAAGTTGAAACAACCAATCAGAACCAATAAAGACACCAACAATAAAATTGTACCCTAGAAAACCAAACTAATAGAAAATAGGACAAACATACTCCAGTCCTGTATTTTAATTAAGTTAAATAAACCAAATCAATTTTCTTTCATTGTCGTTACTTTTAGTTTTATTTAATTTGTATTCCTTTTTGCTTGTTTTGCTTATCATTTTACCATTGTATTTAAATTTTGTCCCCACAGTGAATGAAAATTAGACCCAACAAAAATTGTTAGGAAGTGTGTCATGTTCTTCTGTTAAAAGAAATCTGAGTATATACTGGGGGATACCCATTTCATTGGGGGTGATTATGATCCAGAGATAATGTGATAATATTATTACTGATATGATATAAACTGTAAGGAATCTGAGGTAAAATCAGTTTAATGGCGGCAATATATGACTGGTTTCATAGGTATGGAACGTGCATCAGCTCTCTGAATGCAAAAAAAGAAGAAGAATTGAACCCTCCCTGCCCCCGCCCTGCCCGGCATCAACTTTAACCAGCACCGCACCCGCCTCACCCCACCCCGTTGCCATCCCTAAGTTGCTCGAGAACTTCTACTGGAAATGAATAAAACCAATTTCATGATAGCCGCTTATCTGAGAAAGAAGACGACTCCTATTATTGGTGAGCAATCTCCTCTACACGTTATATTTGGGCGTTACTCTCTTTCACAGAAATGACTATTCAAACCTCAGGTCTGAAAGTGAAGTTTACATAGTAAAAAAGAGATCTTATTTTTTGTCGTTCAGTTTCTTCTTGTTCGAAATGAATGGGTTTTGGGTTTCATCATTTGACGGGTGTGTTTTTGCTTTTTTCTCCATGAAAAAAGCTTCAAGCTTGATGATGATGATGATGATAGGCGGGTCAACAAATGAGAATGGGTAATTTTTTATAAATTGGGTAATTTTGGAGGATTTGAGGTTTTCCCTCCAAATAGGTGTAAAGTTTGACAACGGTAGGGGTATTTTTTTCACTATCACTACCGAAGGATAAAGTTAGCTAATAAAAGAAAGTAGATGGGTATATTTGACCATTTTCCCTTTAGAATTTAGGGTGGCTATAGTGTCAACAATACATTGACTAACTTTGCTCAGCCTTGTTCATTTTGATGTTATCATAATTTTTTCTCTCTGCTTTCTTGTGATTCTTGAACCCAAGGGACTGTCTCTCACGGTTTAACCTTCTTGAACCAGTTACCCAAGTTTTTGGAGTTGGTTGGACTTGGATACTTTGGATGGTTCGTCTACAGATATCTTCTCTTCAAGGTACTGTTTTAGCACGAAAGAAATGCAGATCACTTCTTATAATTAATATCTATTCTATAGTTAGGTATAAACATTAGGCTAAAATTGCATGCACCACAAGACGTTTTTGCTAAGAAACTTCGGGTCAATCTTATAGGAATAACTTTATTAACCCGTCCATTCAACATTACTCTTGGTCATACTGTAAACGATGTATTGTTCATTCACTTCTTTCCAACAACTATCACCTGTTTTCGCATGTTTTAGTTACATTAGTTGCACAATTCACCTCCATGCATCATAGAACCCCAGCATGCCAAATAACCTATGAACCATGCTCCAAGTTAGATTGATAAGCCACAAATCTACATCTGAACTGCAAGAGTGTAACAGTTTGGGACTTAAATAGCATGTGGAATACGGTATCTTATTACTAGTAGTATCATTTTTCTGTCAGTGCACATTCACAGTTGAGGATAGATTATTCATATATGGCTAACGCTAAAATTGGGTTTCTGTTTTCAGTCTGGAAGGGATGAATTGGGAAGTGATGTTCAAGCTCTTAAGAAAAAGATTACTGGGGAGGAAGACGAATAGCAGAAGCCAGAATCTGCATTGCTGTTTTCTTACAATCTAGAGTAGCTGAAAGAACATCTGAACAAATAAGTTTCAGCTGGAAGCTGCTTCTTCTCTATTGTTCAACTAATCTTGTATACTCTTGTATGAAGACATTTGTACATTACAAACTAGTCCTTCCAACAATAAAAAAATCACCCTTGTTCCAATGCCCAAAAGGGGCATGTTTCTTTCATCTTTCAAGTGGATCTTAGAGACTACCCAAGTTCCAAACGTTTAAAGGTGTTAGTGGTGGAAATTATTGTCAACTTTCAAGGGTGTTATTGGTGGAAACTAAGGGTGGCCAGTGCGCCGGGATCGGGACCGGCGGGCCGGGTTTGGCGGGATCGGGGCAGGTCGGTCGGGATCGGAATTTATTTTTTTTAAAAAATTTATTTTTATTTTTTTGCACTTAATTTAAAAAATAACATATATATATATAACTCAATAATTAAACAAGATAGTGTAATAAATGTGCCTCTTATATTATTTAATAAACATATGATTTTTTTTCTAATACAAATACAATTATCAAAATTGCAAAATTGTGGGATTGTTCAAAAGTTGCAAATTACATAGTAAAATTGCAATTAAAAAAATTACATTCCGAAAAAAAACATGTTCTAGTTTCTTGATAATTTCCTGTGGTTCTTCAGTTGGAATTTCTATTTGTTGATCAAATTGATCCACGTCGCTTCCACCGCCTTCGAATAAGATTTCGTTGTAGTTTTCGTCTTCTTCTTTTTTGATCTCCGGTTGACCGCACCTTCTCCGCTCTGCTCGTATCCAATCTCTGAATAATACTACAATCTCCAAGCTATCTCCGGCTAATGAGTGTCTGTGCTCTCCTATTTGATATCGCGCGGCAGAAAAAGCGCTTTCAGACGCCGTTGATGACGCTTGAATGTTCAAAACATCTCGGGCCATCATTGAAAGTGTCGGAAATGTCTTCTCATTCCCCCTCCAGTATTTCAACAAGTCTTCACGTCCTTCTTCATTGAGAACTGTTTAGTACGATACAGAACCCTGCAAAACAAAAATATCAAACTCGCTAATTTGGTTAGTAGCGGTACAGCTGCACATTCTATTTCTGAGGCTTTCAATACTAGCCACAGAACAGCATGTTTTTTGTGAGGTTGTGTTGAAGAAGAAGAAGATGGTATGGAAGCCGGTAGGTTACTAGCACTTTCTTGTTGGTAAAACCTATATATTTTTTTTGCATTGGTCTACGCTAGACAACACTTCTTCTTTAGTTTGTTCAATAGGTGGTGGTGATTTGGATTTTTGGGACTTGGAGGTAGTAGTACTTCTATACAATCGTAAATAGTTTCAATAAGTGATTTAGTACCGTCTATTTTAATAGTCGGATTTAATACAACACCAATAATATAAATAGTGGGAATTGGAATAAAATATTTTTTTATTTTGATAAATATTTTTTTAATAGTTGTCTTATAAGCTGGTTTATCCATATATTCATTAAGCAGTAAAAATATTAGAACTATATAAAATAACATAGTTGAAATAGTAGGATAATATATACCGGAAAATTCTTTTGTTGATTGAAAAAATTTCTCTAAAAATACAATAAGTTCAGAAATTTTTACCCAATCTCTATCTACAACCATATCAGCTAGATTTTGATTATGAGAGTTAAAAAATAAAGTTATAGGTTTTCTATAGTCATAAGCAACAAGTAGTTGCTCGTATAAAGAATTTCACCTAGTGGGTACTTCTTCTGGATTTTTCTATAAGGTAGTTGGCAATCGTGACAAGTTTTTTTATATTCTTTTCTTCGTTGTATTCTATTATTTTTAAAAATAAAGTTTATAGCATATTGTATTTTACTAAGAATGTCTTCAAAAAGTGATAGACCGTCCTTTACAATTAAGTTATATATATGGCACGCACATTTTATATGAAAATTATCTGGAAAAGATGGAGTTAAACTATTTTTTAAAATTGTAATAGCGTAATTGTTAGAAGAAGCGTTATCTAATGTAATAGTCATAATTTTTTTCAGTTATTCCGTAATAATCGCACACTTGTTAAATATTTTCTGCAATAAAAGTACCAGTGTACCTATCATCTATATATCTATATGCTAAGATACGTTTTTGCATAGACCATTTATAATTTATCCAATGACAGGTTACTGTTAAATAATCATGGCCGTTAGTACTACGGCCTATATCAGAAGTGATAGCCACTTTGCCATTAAAATGATATAATGAATAACGTAAATACCTGTTGATATTCATGTGCGAATTTAAATACATCTCTCTTAACAGTTGATCTAGGAAAACCGTTAAAAGCAGGATTATACATATCTCTAATGTAATGAATAAAATCGGGAGATGAAGGAAATGAAAAAGGCAAACCCTCCACAACAACTAATTTTGCTATTGCTTCCCTATCTTTATGTTTATTGTATTTAGGGCCTACAATTCCCCCCGTCATAGGGTTAATTTGACCTTGTACTTGGTCCGGAACAGTATCAGTATGTGAACCTTGTCCCGATGGAGCGGACATTTGCGCACCCGATTTTGAAGCCTCGTATTGGGCATACCTAGTTGGATGAGCCCTTGCTACGTGTCTCATTAAACCCCACGTCCTACCATGACCTTTTCCAGTTTTAAATTTTAAAACATCTTTACAAATTTTACATCTAGCTACTTGATTCTCTACGTCCCTATCAAAAAATGTCCATGCATCTGATTTTAATGTTCGTTTTGCTGGACCTCGTCTCATATTAGGGGCAATATGAGACATTTCAGTTGAAGGTAGGGCTGGCCAGTGGGCCGGGACAGCCCGACCCCGACCCGAGCCCGTCCCGAGCCCGCCCCGACCCCACCAAAAAAAAAAAAAAAAATAATTACGGGGGCGGGACTCGAACTCGGGACGGGACGAGGTCTCGTCCCGCGAGACCCGAGCCCGCCCTGTGCCCGCGAGACCCGAGCCCGCCCTGTGCCCGCGAGACCCGAGCCCGCCCCGACCCCGACCCCGACCCCGCCTTTGCAAAAATGGCCGTTGCACCAACGGCCATTTTAGATTATGGCCGTTGGCCAACCGCCATTTTAGCCCCCCCCCCCCCTACCCCTTAATATTTATTTTTAACCCATAAGTTATTATATTTACACTTTAACCCAATTTTTCAACTATAAATAACTCATTTTCTCTTCATCTTTCTCACAAATCTTCCTACAATCTCTCTAATTTCTCAATATATCTCTCTACAATTCTACATTGTTTGCTAAATATTCAATTTTATTTATTCATTTGGGAATTGGTAGTGAAGTTGGCAACTAGCTTGAGGATCTTCCATCGAGCAAAGTTTCAATTTTCAACCTCTCGATTACACGTCGACGTTACGTCGGCGTTTGGTACATTCGTTCCTTCATTAAATTATTATTGTCTGTTTATTTAGTTTAGATCACTTAATTTTATTGTCTTTAATTATTTATTTATTATCATAATTAAAATGGAAGGATTAAAAGGTATGTTTAAGGGTAAAGGTAAGGGTGCTTCTTCTAGTAGGGGCAACCAGGGCAAGGGTACTTCTTCTAGTCATCTTATTCCTACACAGATGATTTTGTTGATACTCAACATTTTCCTACAATACCATTAGATTTAGACCAGGAGCTATTTTCCGGAACTCAAGAAGACTTTAATTTAGACGATGATCTAGATGATATACCCACTAATGTTGATGACAACACACCCACTAGTGCACCTTCAACCGAAATACCTCCTATTCCCCCTAGTATGAGACGAGGTCCAAGCAAAACGACCATTAAAATCAGATGCATGGACATTTTTTGATAGGGACGTAGAGAATCAAGTAGCCATATGTAAAATTTGTAAAAATGTTTTAAAATTTAAAACTCGGAAAAGGTCACGGTGGGACGGGGGTTTAATTAGACACGTAGTAAGTGCTCATCCAGCTAGGTATGCCCAATACCAGGCTTCAAAACCGGGTGCGCAAACGCCCGCTCCATCGGGACAAGGTTCACATACCGATATCGTCCCGACCAAGTACTGTGGTCAAATTAACCCTATGACGGGGGGAATTGTAGGCTCTAAATACAATAAACATAGAGATAGGGAAGCAATATCAAAATTAGTTGTTGTGGAGGGTTTGCCTTTTTCATTTCCTTCATCTCCGGTTTTATTCATTACATTAGAGATATATATAATCCTCGCTTTTAACGGTTTTCCTAGATCAACCGTTAAGAGAGATGTATTTAAATTCGCGCATGAATATCAACAATATTTACGTTTTTCATTATATCATTTTAATGGCAAAGTATCCATCACGTCTGATATAGGTCGTAGTACTAACGGCCATGATTATTTAACTGTAACTTGTCATTGGATAGATTATAAATGGTCTATGCAAAAACGTATTTTAGCGTATAGATATATAGATGATAGGCACACTGGTACTTTTATTGCAGAAAATATTTATCAAGTGTGCGATTATTACGGAATTACCGATAAAATTATGACTATTAACATTAGATAACGCTTCTAGTAACAATTACGCCATTACAATTTTAAAAAATAGTTTAACTCCGTCTTTTCCAGACCATTTTCATATAAAATGCGCGTGTCATATATATAACTTAATTGTAAAGGATGGTCTATCACTTTTTGAAGACATTCTTAGTAAAATACAATTTGCTATAAACTTTATTTTTAAAAGTAATAAAGTACAACGTAGAAAAGAATATAAAAAAATTTGTCATGATTGCCAACTACCTTTTAGAAAAATTCCACAAGAAGTATCCACTAGGTGGAATTCTTTATACGAGCAACTACTTGTTGCTTATGACTATAAATTACCTATAACTTTATTTTTTAACTCTCATAATAAAAAGCCAAAGTGATATGATTTTAGATAGTGATTGGGAAAAAATTTCCGAACTTATTGTATTTTTAGAGAAATTTTTTCAAGCAACAAAAGAATTTTCCGGTATATATTATCCTACTATTTCAACTATGTTATTTTATATAACTCTAATATTTTTATTACTTAGTGAATATATGGAAAAACCAAACTTATAAGGCAGCTATTAAAAAAATGTTTCTCAAAATAAAAAAATATTTTATTCCTATTCCCTCTATTTATATTATTGGTTCTGTATTAAATCCTACTATTAAAATAGACGGTACTAAATCACTAATTGAAACTATTTATGATTGTATAGAAGTACTACCACCTCCAAGTCCCAAAAATCTAAATCACCCACCACCTATTGAACAAACTAAAGAAGAAGTATTGTCTAGCATAGAACACCAATGCAAAAATATATATAGATTTTATCAACAAGAAAATGCTAGTAACTTACCAACTTCCATACCATCTTCTTCATCTTCAATACAACCTCACAAAAGACATGTCGTTTTCGCGCTAGTATTGAAAGCCTCGTAAATAGAATGTGCGGTCGTACCTCTACTACTAACCAAATTAGCGAGTTGGATATTTTTGTTTTGCAGGGTTCTCGTACCGTATCAAGAAGTTATCAATGAAGATGGACATGAAGACTTGTCGAAATATCGGAGGGGAATGAGAAGACCTTTCCGACACTTTCAATGATGGCTCGAGATGTTTTGAACATTCAAGCGTCGTCAATCGCGTCTCGAAAGCGCTTTTTTCGCAGCGAGATATCAAATAGGAGACCACAGACACTCATTAGCCGGAGACAGCTTGGAAATTGCAGTATTATTCAGAGATTGGATACGAGCGGAGCGGAGAAGGTGCGGTCAACCGGAGATCAACGAAGAAGATGATGAAAACTACAACGAAATCTTAACCGAAGGTAGTGGAAGCGACGTGGATCAATTTGACCAACAAATACCAATTCCAACCGAAGAACCACATGAAATCATCAAGCAATTAGAACAGGTTTTTTTGAGAATGTAATTTTTTTAATTGTAATTTTATTATGTAATTTGTAACTTTTGGACAACACCACAAAGTTGCAATTTAGATTTTAGACAATTGTATTTGTATTACAAAAAAATCATGTCTATTAAATAATATAAGAGGCACAAAAACAGCCTTGTGATGTTTTTATTACACTATCTTGTTTTGTTTATTGAGTTTTTTTTATACATATGTTATTTTTTTTTTTTAAAAAAAAAAAAAAAAACCCGACGTATCCCGACCCGAGCCCGACCCCGCCCCGAGCCCGCCCCGACCCGAGCCCGACGGGATCGGGATCGGGCGGGACTTGCTCCGGTCCCGCCGCACCCGACCCCGCCCCTTCTCCCGTCCCGCCCGACCCCGACACCGCCAGACCCGGCCCGCCAGACCCGAGCCCGGCCCACTGGCCAGCCCTAGTTGAAGGTGCACTAGTGGGTGTGTTGTCATCTACATTAGTGGGTGTATCATCTAGATCATCGTCTAAATTAAAGTCTTCTTGAGTCCAGAAAATAGCTACTCGTCTAAATCTATTGGTATTGTAGGAAAATGTTCAGTATCAACAAAATCATCTTGTGTAGGAATAGGATTCTGTCTAGAAATAGGATGACTAGAAGAAGTACCATTGCCCTTGTTGCCCTACTAGAAGAAGCATGACCCCTACCCGTAATCATACGTTTAAATCCTTCCATTATAAATTTAGAATTATACTAATAAATAATTAAAGTAAATAAAATTAAGTGCACTAAATAAATAAACAGACAATAATAATTTAATGAATGAACGAATGTATCAAACGCCGACGTAACGTCGACGTGTAATCGATAGGTGAAAATTGAAACTTTGCTCGATGGAAGATCCTCAAGCTAATTGCCAACATCACTCCCAATTCTCAAATGAATAAATAAAATTGAATATTTAGTAGAAAATGTAGACTTGTAGAGAGATAGATTCAGAGATTAGATAGATTGTAGGAAGATGAAGAGAAAATGAGGTATTTATAGTTGAAAATTGGGTTAAAGTGTAAATATAATAATTTATGGATTAACAATAAATATTAAGGGGTGGGGGGTTGGGGGAGGGGGGAGGCCAAAAATGGCCGTTGCACAACGGTCAAAATGTAAAATGGTCGTTGGTGCAACGGTTATTTTTACAAAAGGGGGGTTTCGGGCGGGATCGGGGGCCGGACCGGTCGGGACTGGCTGGCCTGGGGCGGGTCGGGACTGGCTGGCCTGGGGCGGGTCGGGACTGGCTAGCCTGGGGCGGGTCGGGACGAGACCATGTCCCGTCCCGGATCAAGTCCCGATACCGATTTTTTTTTAAAAAAAAAAGGTCGGGTTCGGGGTGGGACCGGGGCAGTGTCGGGGCGGGACCGGGCCGACCCGGCCCACTGGCCAACCTTAGTGAAAACTATTGTCAACTATCTTTTCCAGTTTTCCACTTTATTCATCCACATGACATGGATAGATCTGCAATATACAAAAACGTTGTTAACAAGTGAAGTACATCAATTTTGGCATATATAGTTTGAGGAACAGGGATTATGAACCAACAAAAGTTTAGGCCAGGTTGACACAATTTCAGAAGATGAAGATTTAATTGCATAAGTAATAACAGGCATCAGTAATATTCTCAAATAACCTACAAATAGTGCACCTTTTATGCTTGCAGTAAGAAATGATCAGAAATCCGGGAATCCATTTTGTTCAACTTAAGGTTACTATAATTTCTGAAAAGCATAATAGTCTATTCTTTTCTACACAAAACAATGACGAATTCAGAATTTAGAGTTGAGTTCTGAAAATTATATCTAAGGCTTCTTGATTTGGATGACCATAAGGCCTTGCGTTGTTAATGGATAAGTTCGTGCAGACTGCAGAGAAATAAAGAGATTAAGACAAAAGAACATCTCTGAACGTACTTCTACATAAAATATGTATTATTTGGTCAACTCAATAATTAAATTGTTGGAATTTAGCAGCTTGTCATATGGCACATTATCAGTGGCACATCTTTCCTTGATCCATACGTATCAACTTCTTGTTCAGCATATGATTGTTTGTCCAATCATGGTTTTTATGTCTCCCGCAAAGACGAATAATAAGTAAACTTATTAAGAAGTAAAAGTTCTTCAAAGCTCAAACTTTAAACAGCCATTTAACGTTAAAAATAGAAAGAGATTCTGCAAATCGACTCCAGTCCTCTACGATGGTAGCAATTTGATCCGTACTTCTGAGGGGCTCGGCAGGATCCCTTATGATGTACTCCCGCTGTTTACTTTTAGTTATCATATTTCGCTTCTCGAGAGTCCAATTACATGGACTTTGATCAACATTTTTAATAGAATATTTTTCAATATTCTTTTTCATTAATTAGGGGAGCCTTGGAGTAACTGATAAAGTTATTGTCATGTGACTAAGAGGTCATGGGTTCAAGCTGTGGAAACAACCTCTGGCAGAAATGCAAGGTAAGGTTGCGTACAACATATCCTTGTGGTTCGGCCCTTCCCCGGACCCCGCGCATAGCGGGAGCTTATTGCACCGGGCTGCCCTTTTATTCTTTCTCATTAATTGTATTAATTGTATATCTCCTATTTTAGGTAGAATTATAATCCTTTTGTAATTAGGATAATTAGTTACCTAGTTTGTATCAAAGTAAATATTCTTGTAACCTTATATATATTATAAATCATTCATCAATAAAATCAAGGAACATATTCCTTTATAGTATCAGTAGCCTAAAACTACAAACTCTACCCTAGCCGCCGATACACCTTCTCGGCTGCCACTTTTTTTCCACGTCAACACCTAGCCCACGTCGGAACCCTAGCCGCCGACCTCTCTCAGCCCCCTTCTTTTCATCACGACGGAACCCTAGTTTTTTCGGCCATTCTCCCTCCCCCTTCCTCCTAAATTTCCTCTTCCATGGCTCCAAATTCCATCTGGCACTTGTCGTAAACAACATTAGAAACTTCATCCGATGTGACTCTTGAGATGGAAAAAGGTAGATACTCCTCGTGGGCGGAGCTTTTTAAGATCCATTATCGTGTTTACGAAGTTATCGACCACATCATCACTCCCACACTGAAGTCCACAGACGTACCATCGGCTTCGACTTCTGATGATGCACTCTGATCTCGTTTGGACTTAGTCGTTCTCCAGTGGATATACGACACGATATCTAATGATCTGTTGCACACTATCATTGAGATCGATGTCACTGCCCGCCAAACGTGGGAACGTTTGGACAGTATTTTCCACGATAACAAAACTCAACGAGCGTTATACCTTGAAAATCAGTTCAAGGACGTTCATTATGACGATTTCCCAAACGTGTCTGCCTATTATCAAGAACTCAAGATGCTTGTCAACCAACTCTCCAACGTCGGCGCACCAGTCACTAATCAATGATTGGTCATGCAACTTATTGTAGGTTTGAACGAATCCTATGACGGCGTTGCCACCATCCTTCAGCAATGCACGCCGATACCTCCGTTTTATGAGGTCTGTTCGAAACTCATCCTTGAGGAAACCCGGAAAATCAAGTGCAACAATCCCCTTCCTCCCGTAACAACCACCGGAGCAGGTAGTCTAGCAAGGGTCGCGGCGGAAGAAATTTCGGCAACAGCTAGTAGCGACCGCGGCAGTGGCAGCTGCCTCCGCCGTGGGATGCCTACACGCCGTGGGCCGCACGGCCCCACCGTCATAGGCCTTCCCTCCTTGCCCGTATACGACATACTCGTGGACTCCACCTCAGAACCAACATGCCCAACCTATCATACTTGGCCCACGTCCACAACAGGCCTACACAGCACAGGCCCCCCCGCCATTGACTTATGCACCGACTAACATTGAGGCAGCTATGAGCACAATGTCACTCAACACTGCAGACGAAATTGGTATATGAACACAGGCACCACATCTCACATGACTACATCACAAGGTACTCTCTCGTCTTATTCCAATTTGAGTAATTTAAATTGGAATATTATTGTTAGTAGTGGACAAGGCATTCCCATCCGTGGTTATATGGAATTTAACGTAACATTTTCAATACTTGAAACTTACGCTGATGAAGAAATTATTACATAACTGATTGGAGTGGAAAAACAAGAGACATAGATGTAGAAGGTGACAACAAAAGTGTTGATGAAAAACCTCAACCTACTGCTACTTGGGGTAAGATAGAAGAATCAATTGTTAAGCTCTTAGACAACATTCAAGAAAAGCTATTGAATTCTCTTTTGTTGAAAGTTTCGATAAAAAAATTCATCAATTCAAGTGTTATATTATTACTATGAGACTGAAATTTAAGAAACAACCTACAATTGTAGAATTCTTACGACAAACTTGAAATATTTAAATTCTCAATTAATTTTAAATACATATGTTCCTTAGATTTTAATTCTTTATCGCTATAGAACAACGGATTATGAATTTATTAATAATTTATTAATCTTTTTAATTTTTAATTAATGAGATATGAAAATCAATTGAGATTTTAAAATTAACAAAAATATTGTTTTCATTTATAAAATAAAAAGTACAACAAAATAATTGTTTGTGTACTTTTATTTATAACAACTAAATGAGATCTAAACATCAAATGCTAGTATACATATATAGCAGCACCTCACTATAACAATCATGAAAGTTTCGGACAAACGCTGCCATTATATAGAGTTTTAACTATAATTTATTGGACACAAAATTTAAGAAATAAAAGAAGACTTTTGAATCTTGTGGTCTAAAATAAGCCAAAAATAATTATATGGTTATAAATCATCCCGTTAAGAGTAAAAGATAAAGTTTAAAGTTAAATTATTGTCAAATAAGGAAATGTATCATTCTTTTTTTGACTGACTAAAAAAAGTGTTGGGACAGATGGAGTATTAACAACAAAAATATATAACTCGCACCTGTCTATCCGATTACATTCTTGCAAACCCTGGCCATAACTAAGTCTCCACTGACAAAAAAAAAAAAGACATCCACTAAGCGCCCGCTATGCGCAGGGTCCGGGGAAGAGCCGGACCACAAGGGTCTATTGTACGCAGTCTTACCTTGCATTTCTGCAAGAAACTGTTTACACGGCTTGACACCATGACCTCTGAGTCTAATTTATTTGTTTCGAACTTGATGCCCAGGCTTACCACAAGTCGCGTCTAGTTTTACCGTATACAGATAAAATAAAGGTTCACAAAAGAATAAATGTGTTTATGTGGTTAACTTAAATAGTACACTAACAACTAATAAAAGGCAAACAAAAGGCAAAAATTCAACATTCAATACATCATAATTATGAGATAGCTCTAAACTTTGTCTACTAAACTAGATTAAAAAAAAAAGAAATAAAAGTATCATGAAACTATGCCATGAAACAGAATAAGCAGAAAGTCATATTCCATGTCGATTGTTTGGTAGCATACCTTACCTTCTAATCATATTCGAAATTCTATAGTCCAGCTAGTCATTAATTAAATCCTTAAACTTGCAATTCCGTCCAAGAACTCATCCGTCTTAACACTATTTGCTTGAACCAAAACAAGCGATTCCACATAATTCTGAACGTAAAACGAGCGAGAGCTACCACGAAAATCATCAAGATCCTTCTTGTCTCCACTATTCGGATAATAAGAAACCAGCTCATTCCCTCTACTCGAAAACAAAACTTCGCCATTGCACCTAAATCCAACTACTTTCTCCATATCCCTCGACCAAATTTATTCGATACAATCTACTCCAAGATTCCAAAATCCCATAACTCTTCATCACCCAACCGCCATCAATCTCCCTCTCATACTTAACAACAGCAAGCAATCCCTTAAACACCATAACCGATAAATTCTATAGTCCAGCTAGTCATTAATTAAATCCCTAAACTTGCAATTCCGTCCAAGAACTCATCCGTCTTAACACTATTTGCTTGAACCAAAACAAGCGATTCCACGTAATTCTGAACGTAAAACGAGCGAGAGCTACCACGAAAATCATCAAGATCCTTCTTGTCTCCACTATTCGGATAATAAGAAACCAGCTCATTCACTCTACTCGAAAACAAAACTTCGCCATTGCACCTAAATCCAACTACTTTCTCCATATCCGTCGACCAAATTTATTCGATACAATCTACTCCAAGATTCCAAAATCCCATAACTCTTCATCACCCAACCGCCATCAATCTCCCTCTCATACTTAACAACAGCAAGCAATCCCTTAAACACCATAACCGATAAATTCTATAGTCCAGCTAGTCATTAATTAAATCCCTAAACTTGCAATTCCTTCCAAGAACTCATCCGTCTTAACATTATTTCCTTGAAGCAAAACAAGCGATTCCACGTAATTCTGAACGTAAAACGAGCGAGAGCTACCACGAATACCAAGATCCTTCTTGTCACCACTATTAGGTAGGGATGGCAACGGATAGGATCTGGACCGGATACTACTAGATCCAGATTCAGATCCATTTTTCATACTTGTATCCAGATCCATCGGATCCACCGGGTCCACGGATCGGACATGGATCCACACGTAAATTTTTTTGACTTGAATAATATTCCAACATTCAACATACAACCATTCCAGGATAGTACGATACTGAATCAACAAAATACAATAACATTCATATCTAATATTAAAGTTAATGCATTCAGTTTCCAGTAACTAGCAAACTGGAAAGTTCCAATGCATTCAATTTTCAGTACATTCAGATACTGAATCAACAAAACACAACAACATTCATATCCAATGCATTCAGTTTCCAATTTCCAATTTCAAAATTGAGATACTGGAAAGTTCTTTTTCTCATAAATAATAGATGTGTGTGCAAATATGAATTGTATCGACACTTCAATTTGCTGCAGAAATTTGTAAGCAAAAATTAGTCTTTGTTCTCTGCTCTTGTTGGATTGATAAAATCGTACGCGTATTTTCTTTTTTTGTTTGTGTTTGACTGTTAATATATTTTTCAAAATCCCAAAACATCAACTATTATATAAATGAAAAACTGTTAATATGGACTTTCTTCCATATTAAGTATCTGCAGGACTAATTTAGAAAACTGATTTACTCTTGATTTTAAGCTTTCCTTTTCTTCCCAAGCAAATACATGCAACAAATGATATTCCATTTATTTTACTTTTACTAGCTACAATTTTCTAAAATTCACATTTCTAGCAAATTTCTTGACATTCATCAAACCTTAACTTTAACAAATGTATCCAGGACTGTCTTGATAAACCATTACAATACCAAGACTACTTAACTTTTGAATGTGTTCATATTCGAATAAAATCCTTAAACAAGAAAGATGTATTAAAGAGATGCCAGAACCCAGACCAAACAACTTCGTCTAAAATAAATGGTTAACCAATCTTCTTTTAGTTATTTTTTTTTGTGTAGATTATGAAAACAACAAAAGTTAAAAGAGTCAAAAAACAAAAATCGAACTCACATTTCGTTGTGTAGGGACGACAAGTAGAGACGACTCTTACAGAAGGAAACGAAATGAATGAGAAGGTCTTTGCCCTTTCGTGGGCTTAAAGACAGGCAGATGGGCTGGGCTTCGGTCCTTAAAGGACTTGGGCCTGGCCGAGAAAAATAAAAGAATTTCTAGGTTATGGACTAGTCTTACTTATGGATGTATAAATGTATAATGTATTTAATAAAAAATGGATCCACGGGTCACATCTGGACCGGATACGGATCTCAAAGACAAGATCCATATCCAGATCTGATCCGTCATAAATGGATCCGGGTCTGATCCGGATCCATCGAGTCCAAGTTTTGAAGATCCATATCCTATAAAAAGAAGCTGGATCCATCGGATCCGAACTGGGTCCAGGGTCCGTTGCCATCTCTGCTATTAGGATCATAAGAGACCAACTCATTCCCCCTACTCGAAAACAAAACTTCGCCATTGCACCTAAATCCAACTACTTTCTCCATATCCCTTGACCAAATTTATTCGATACAATCTACTCCAAGATTCCAAAACCCCATAACTCTTCATCACCCAACCGCCATCAATCTCCCTCTCATACTTAACAACAGCAAGCGATCCCTCAAACACCATAACCGATAAATTCTATAGTCCAGCTAGTCATTAATTAAATCCCTAAACTTGCAATTCCTTCTAAGAACTCATCCGTCATAACACTATTTCCTTGAAGCAAAACAAGTGATTCCACATAATTCTGAACGTAAAATGAGCGAGAGCTACCACGAATACCAAGATCCTTCTTGTCACCACTATTAGGATCATAAGAGACCAGCTCATTCCCCCTACTCGAAAACAAAACTTCGCCATCAAGATTCCAAAACCCCATAACTCTTCATCACCCACACTTCACCCGAACCGCCATCAATCTCCGCCTCATACTTAACAACAACAAACGATCCCTCAAACACCATAACCGATAAATTCATCGTGATTTCACCAACTAAATCATCCGGCAACATAATCTCCTTAAACACCTCATCAGCTACACTAAACGCCATAGCTAAACTCCGGACCCCACCATTCACGGGGTCCACATCATACGCAATACAATGTACAGATCCATTTACAAAAGCCTGAGACCACATAAACTCCACCAAACAATGCTTAACCTCAACTCCTATAACTCTCCTCCAAGCCCCAGTATTAAGCGAAAAAACCTCAACTTCAGGAGGAATACTATATCTCGAAACCACATTATCATTTATATGATACACAAGTCTAACCAACTTATAATCATCATTTATATTATTATTAGAAGCACCAAATCCAAGAACAAATATATGGGGCAAGTGAGGTTTCACAAACCCCACATATAGTCTACGAGAAGGGTCAAATAAATAAATAAGGGTCTTTAGATAAAAATGACCAAATGGATCATTACAATTGTATATTTGCATTGTCTTGGCTTTACATGATCTTCATATTAGGATTTCAAGGAAATAGATGAATTTTTAGCCTATAAGGTCGGGTGTATGATATATTAACCTTTTAAGGCCTGGAGCGTGATATTGGTCTTGGGAGGCCTGGGCCCAATGAATCACACTCATTGAACCCTAGTTGTGGAAGAGAACTTTTTTAGTTGTATAATTTTGTTTAAAGCAACGAGGCCCCAAAAGTGGGTGTTTTTTACTTTAAAAATTGCACGGTTTGCTATTAAAATGGGCTGGTTTTAATTTTTACCCCTTAAATAGAACTTATGTATTTTAAGGTATAACTTCTGATATAATTTATATTGAATTCCATAAAGAATTTATGTCCAAAAGACATAAACTTCATTTGTGTGACAAACATTAAAGACCGGTACAAAACAAGGACAAAGTGCAAATGACCCAACTTTGTATGTTGTGACTCGAGTGGCCAACAGGCCGGGCCGGGATGAGTCGGGGCGGGTTTGGCGAGATCGGGGCGGGGCGGGACATGCGGGATTCAACGAAGTCCCGTCCTGATCCCGGTCCCGTCGGAATCGGGTCGGGCGGGATTTTTTTATTTTATTTTTTTTACACTTAATTTAAAAAATAACATATATAAACAACTAAATAATTGAACAAGATAGTGTAATAAAAATATCTCAAAGTTGTTTTTATGCCTCTTATATTATTTAATAGATATATGATTTTTTTGTAATACAAATACAATTGTCAAAATTGCAACTTTGTGGTGTTGTTCAAAAGTTGTAAATTACATAGTAAAATTGCAATTAAAAAAATTACATTTTGAAAAAAACTTGTTCAAGTTTCTTGATAATTTCTTGTGGTTCTTAGGTTGGAATTGGTATTTGTTGGTCAAATTGCTCCACGTCGCTTACACCACCTTTGGATAAGATTTCGTTGTAGTTTTCGTCTTCTTCTTCGTTGATCTCATGTTGACCGCACCTTCTCCACTCCGCTCGTATCCAATCTCTAAATAATAATGCAATCTCCAAGCTGTCTCCGGCTAATGAGTGTTTGTGCTCTCCTATTTGATATCTACCGGCAGAAAAAATGCTTTCAGATGCCGTTGATGACGCTTTAATGTTCAAAACATCTCGGGCCATCATTGAAAGTGTCGGAAAGGTCTTCTCATTCCCCCTCCAGTATTTCAGCAAGTTTTCACGTCCTTCTTCATTGAGAACTGCTTGGTACGATACAGAACCCTGCAAAACAAAAATATCAAACTCACTAATTTGGTTAGTAGCATTACGGCAGCACATTCTATTTCTAAGGCTTTCAATACTAGCTGCAGAAACAGTATGTCTTTTGTGATGTTGTGTTGAAGAAGAAGAAGAAGAAGATGGTATGGAAGCCAGTAGGTTGCTAGCATTTTCTTGTTGGTAAAACCTATATATTTTTTTGCATTCATCTTCTACGCTATACAACATTTTTTCTTTAGTTTGTTCATTAGGTGGTGGGTGATTTGGATTTTTGGGACTTGGAGGTGGTAGTACTTCTATACAATCATAAATAGTTTCAAAAACAATTTAGTACCGTCTATTTTAATAGTCGAATTTAATACATCACCAATAATATAAATAGTGGAAAAATGAATAAAATATTTTTTTATTTTGATAAACATTTTTAATAGCTGCCTTATAAGCTGGTTTATCCATATATTCATTAAGCAGTAAAAATATTAGAGTTATATAAAACAACATAGTTGAAATAGTAGGAAAATATATAGCGGAAAATTATTTTGTTGCTTGAAAAAGTTTCTCAAGAAATACAATAAGTTCGGAAATTTTTCCCCAATCGTTATCTACAACCATATCAGCTGGATTTTGATTATGAGAGTTGAAAAATAAAGTTATAGGTTTTCTAGTCATAAGCAACAAGTAGTTGCTCGTATAAAGAATTTCACCTAGTGGGTACTTCTTCTGGAATTTTTCTATAAGGTAGTTGGCAATCGTGATAAGTTTTTTTATATTCTTTTCTTCATTGTATTCTATTATTTTTTAAAATAAAGTTTATAGCAAATTGTATTTTACTAAGAATGTCTTCAAAAAGTGATAGATCATCCTTTACAATTAAGTTATATGTATGGCACACACATTTTATATGAAAATGATCTGAAAAAAGATGGAGTTAAACTATTTTTTAAAATTGTAATAGCGTAATTGTTAGAAGAAGCATTATCTACTGTAATAGTCATAATTTTATCAGTTATTCCGTAATAATCGCACACTTGATAAATATTTTCTGCAATAAAAGTATCAATGTGCCTATCATCTATATATCTATACGCTAAAATACGTTTTTGCACAGACCATTTATAATCTATCCAATGACAGGTTACTGTTTAATAATCATGGTCGTTAGTACTACGGCCTATATCAGAAGTTATAGCCACTTTTCCATTAAAATGATATAATGAATAACGTAAATATTGTTGATATTCATGTGCGAATTTAAATACATCTCTCTTAACAGTTGATCTAGAAAAATCGTTAAAAGCAGGATTATATATATATATCTAATGTAATGAATAAAACCGGGAGATGAAGGAAATGAAAAAGGCAAACCCTCCACAGCAACTAATTTTGATATTGCTTCCCTATCTCTATGTTTATTGTATTTAGGGCCTACAATTCCCCCCGTCGTGGGGTTAATTTGACCATGTACTTGGTCCGGGACAATATGTGAACCTTGTCCCGATGGAGCGGACGTTTGTGCACCCGGTTTTGAAGTCTCGTATTGGGCATACCTAGCTGGATGAGCCCTTGCTACATGTCTCATTAAACCCCCCGTCCCATCGTGACCTTTTCCAGTTTTAAATTTTAAAATATTTTTACAAATTTTACATCTAGCTACTTGATTCTCTACGTCCCTATCAAAAAAAGTCCATGCATCTGATTTTAATGATCGTTTTGCTTGACCTCGTCTCATACTAGGGGGAATAAAAGGCATTTCAGTTGAAGGTGCACTAGTGGGTGTGTTTTCATCTACATTAGTGGGTGTATCATCGTCTAAATTAAAGTCTTTTTGAGTTCCAGAAAATAGCTCCTCGTCTAAATCTAATAGTAATGTAGAAAAATGTCCAGTATCAACAAAATCATCTTGTGTAGGAATATGATTTTGTCTAGAAATAGGATGACTAGAAGAAGTACCCTTGCCCTTGTTGCCCCCCTACTATAACAAGTCTGACCCTTACCCGTAAGCATACGTTTAAATCCTTCCATTATAATTATACTAATAAATAATTAAAGTAAATGAAATTAAGTGCGCTAAATAAAATAAACAGACAATAATAATTTAACGAATGAACGAATGTACCAAACGCCGACGTAACGTCGACGTGTAATCGAGAGGTTGAAAATGAAACTTTGCTCGATGGAAGATCCTCAAGCTAGTTGCCAACTTCACTCCCAAATGAATAAATAAAATTGAATATTTAGTAGACAATGTAGACTTGTAGAGAGATAGATTGAGAGATTAAAGAGATTGTAGGAAGATTTGTGAGAAAGGTGAAGAGAAAATGAGGTATTTATAGTTGAAAAATTGGGTTAAAGTATAAATATAATATCTCTTTGGTTAAAAATAAATATTAAGGGGGTAGGGGGGTTGGGGGAGGGGTAAGGTCAAAATGTAAAATGATCGTTGGTGCAACGGTTATTTGTGCAAAGAGGGGGTTTAGGGCGGGATCGGGTCGGGCCTGGCGGGACTGGGCAGGCCAGGATAGGTCGGGACGAGACCATGTTTCGTCTCGGTTAGAGTCCCGATACCGCAAAAAAATGTCGGGGCGGGACCGGGCGACCCGACCCACTGGCCAGCCTTAGTTGTGACAAGAAAATATTTTGGTAAGTATCAAAACATATTGGATTAATACATTGATTAGCACCTTAAACTTTTCAAAAAAAATTATTTAGATACTCAAATTATGATTTGTTTTAATTGAACCTATGATAAAATATTTTTGTTAAATATTTTTTGTTTAAATTTTAGAAATTAATAACATAAAAACTTGATCAATTATTTTGAAGATTGAGCAATATTAACGGATGCTTAATTCTTTAATGCTAAGATCATAATTGAAAATACGAATTCTTACGATTATATTTATTTTGAGATAAGTTTTTTTGTTGTTATTGCTAAGATGATACTTATTTTGTGACGGAGGGAGTAACGAATTTTAATGGGAAAATAATCAAATTTATCCTGCAAATATGGTTTATAGATTAAATTTGTCATCTGTTAGAGTTAGGGGCCAAATTTGCCCCTCCCGTTAAACATACTTGTTAAAATTGCTCTTATTACGGATGAAAGTGTGACTAGGACTCCTTATCAGTCCACATAGACGCCATGTGTGTAAATAAATTTATTTTTTCTTTAAATTTTAAAGTAAAAAATATAAAGGAAAAATGTTCAAAAATACCGCCTCTACTTTTATCAATTGACTAATTTTATCCTACATTACAAGTTAAGGTAAAAAATATCTCTCCCATTAGCAAAATGTATAAAAATATATACTTAATTGACGATTTCCTCAAATTAATCTCAATTGCTCAGAATTTATCTTTCGATTACCCATTTCAACTCGTTCCCTCGTTTAACCTGATCTAACCCACTAAACTAAAGAAAACCAACCCAAATTAAACAACCCATCTCTCCATGAGAAATATGAACAGCCAGAAAGGTCACAATCTTCATAAATATCTGGTTACATCTTCGTGAAGATCTGTTGTTCAAAATGGATTGAGAATGGAAAGGGTCTTCTGATAAATTTGCTTCATATTGAGCCGGATACATGTAAGAAGGAGAGACCCATGACGGTGGGGCCCACGCGGCCCATGGCAGCTAGGCAGCCCACGACGGAGGCTACTGCCACTATCGCGGTCGCTGCTGGCTGTTTCCTACCGGCGGGGACTGCCCCTTGCCGACGTCGTTGCTGCCGGAATTCTGTCCGCCGCGGCGTTTCCCGGATTGCTGCCCTCGGCGGTTGTTGCAGGTCGATGCAGCATGCTGCGGATCCTCAGGTCGACGGTGCTGGCTGTCGGAATTGGAGGCCCTGCCGTCGGCGGAGGGGCAGACGATGGTGGTGAGGGCGACGTCTGCACTGCTAACCTGAGTGGTGTTGAGCTTGATTTTCCAGGTTTCCTCAAGAATTAGCTTCGAACGGGCCTCATAAAATGGTGGTAACAGCGTACAGTGCTAAAGGATGGTGGCAACGCCGTCATAGGATTCGTTCAAACCTGCAATAAGTTGCATGACCAATCACTGATTAATGACTGGTGCGCCGACGTTGGAGAGTTGGTCGGCAAGCATCTTGAGTTCTTGACAATATGCAGACATGTTTGGGAAATCATCCTGATGAACGTCCTTAAATTGATTTTCAAGGTATAACGCACATTGAGTTTTGTTGTCGTGAAAAATACTTTCCAAACGTTCCCACATTTGGAGGGCAGTGACATCAGTCTCAATGATTGTGTGCAGCAGATCATTAGAGATCATGCCGTAAATCCACTGGAGGACAACTAGATCCAAACGAGACCAAAGTGCATCATCAGAAGTCGAAGTCGAGCATGGGTATGTGGACTTCAATTTAGGAGGGATGATGTAGTCGATAACTTCGTAGACACAACAATGAATTTTGAACAGTTACGCCCACGATGAGTATTGACCATTTTCCATCTCAAGAGTCATGGGGATGAAATTTTTAATGTTGTTAACTGTAAGTGCATGATGAGATTTGGTTTTGTCAACCATGAAGATGAAATTTAGGAGGAAGATGGAGGGAGAATGACCGAAAAAACTAGGATTTCTGTTGTGGGGGGTGGTGGCTAAGGGGGGGGGGTCGTCGGCTGCTAGGTATTTTAAGGTTAGGCTACCGATACCATAAATGAATATGTTCTTTGATTTCATTAATTGATGATTTACTATATATAGTATTTGCATAAATATTTACCTATTATAAACTAGATAAATAATCAATCTAATTACAAAATGAATAAAATTTATATCTAAATTAAGATATATACAATTAATATAAGAATATTCTATTAGATCTGCCAATTGCTAGCCTGAATGCAAGAGCTAGATTAAATTGATACAATTGCTAGCCTGAATGCAAGGGCTATTTATTCATTTCATTCTAATTTTCCGGCCACCGGAATATTCTGTTATTCTTCATTTTCTAGCTCTACAAAATGTCTAAATTATTTGCTATTGCTTTTTTTGCTGTTTCTTATGTTGGATTCCGGTGAGGCACAAGGTACACCTCAATCCCCAATTTCTTCTCTTTCTAAATCGCCGCCGGCAAAATCTCAAGTCCGTCCACTGGAATTGGAACGAAGAAGAAGCTAAATGTGAATCTGGTAATTTGATTTTTTTTGGGTTGATCTGGTGGGGTGTCAAGTTTAATTGAGATTTATTTGAAATCGCGTAATTTTAAATAAATTATGGATTTGAAAGTGATTTGGGAAAATCATTAAATTAAGAATATTTTTGTTAATTTTGCTAATAGGAGGGGTATTTTTATCCCAATTTGTAATAGAGGGTAAAACTATGTAATTTATGAAAATAGAGAGATATTTTTTACCCTTTCCTTTTATGTTTTACACTAAGAGTTAAAGAAAAAATAGATTTATTTACACACATGACGTTTATGTGGACTTACAAGGAGTCATAGTCACACTTCCATTCATAATAAGGACAATTTTAACAAGTATGTTAACTAGAGGGGCAAATTTGACCCCTAACTCTAACGAAGAACAAATCTATATTATATTAAAAAATGAAGTGACTTAGAAATATTGATTAAACTTTTTGTCTTTTATTAAAAGAATATGTAATAGACAAAATTGTCATTTTTTATTTTCTTCAAATTATTATTTAATTATCTTTATAATATTTTATCTATTTTATTTTTTAGAAAAGTAAAAAGATCCATCATTATTTTTGGCTAAATAATAACTGAGTTTAGTAGGACTATTATTCATCTAGAGTCCAATTAATAGTTTACCTTTTACAAATCTTTCCTTATAAATTTGGTACGTACATCATTAGCCATTAGTTTAGTTTAGCAGGACTATCATTCATCTAGAGTCCAAGGTCTATTAATTATTATATCCTATTTTTTCCGCACTGGCCGTCTCTTGGCGAGGCGGTTCAAGCATGTCACTTCTGAGGATTGATCCCAAAATCCCAATGAAATAATTCAGACCGTATATGAATTAACAATGGCTTCAATTGACCTGATTGTAGGTTGATTTTTTGGGTTTTTTTCTTTCGCTTGTTTTTTGTCAAAGGTTAATTGTTTTAAGTTACCAGTTATGATACTTCCTGCCGTTTTTCTGTTTTTGACTTTCTATCACCATTAATTGTTTTAAGGCCATTGTGATGGTTATATGACAAAACAATCTCATTTTCTGAATATTATTTTTGATTAATTTCTTTGTTGATTACATTATAATGAAACGTCTTTTATTTTGAAAATTGATAATAATAACTCGTAGGTTCTTAATTGTAGGGGTTTAATACTTTCTTATGTCATAAATGTGAAATTCGGCAAGGTCTGACTGTAATCAGAAAAATTGAAGAATATTACATATAAATTGAGGTATTCAATTTCATCCTATGAACATTGATATTTTTAATTAGCAGTCTTCAATATGCTCATATATTGTTAATAACTGTTCAATCACATAGTATTCTCTTTTATTTGCTAATTATTACAATCGCTTATAGCACAATTCTTCAATGTCTGAACAAAGAGTTAAAGCCACTCTAAAACAAATGCTCAAGTAAAAACACATACGGTCGTAAAATTAAAGAAACACAAAACTTAGCAACACAATCTTTAGCCTTTGACAATTTTTTTACTTTGAGATCAATTTTGTTTTACCTATCAAAACATTCCTTATTTGGACTAGGCATTCGTAGACATGTAACATGTTAATTAAATCAAGACTAACATAAGTATATTACCATATAAAACAAAACTAAAAAGAGTTCTTAAGATTCGCGCTATACTAACCAAAATGAATATTCAAAACATCCTACACAAAATGTATATGCAAACACTTATAATGCTATTGTGGTCTATACATGTTTCCTCATAATATACAGTTTCCATCAAATCAAACTATGCGTAAACAAATTAACAAAAAATATATTTCCGGAGTTCACGTGGTAATGTTAGGCATGAAGAATATAATGTCCAAATCTTAAATTTTCGAAGCCGATCGTTTGGGTTAAATTTCTGAAGTTTATGGATACGCATTTTACTCATGTACCTTATATCAATTCGTACACAAATTTTAAAAGTTAAATAAATATTGTTAACTAATGTGTTTGAATTATAAAACAAAGTGCAAGTTTTTGAAAAAATTGAATCTTAATTCAATTTAAAGAATATCAGTAATAACCAGTAAAAGAACGGTGATCAATGAACATTACTTTAATTTACAATGGAAAGGAACACGTTTTTCTCCATAATAGTAAGAAGATTTACCTTTGTTTTTCTTAATCAGATATTTTTCTTCTATATTTTGATTAACTGAAGTAACTGTTGGAAATTTGTCTTTGGCGGGGAGATGCGTCCACCCATCTTTGATGAATTAAACACTAGTGTTCCGCATGTTGGAGGCTTTGTCTCTTTACACATGCATGATCTGCGAAGTGAGTAGATGATCGTAGGGCCAAGAATCGTCAAATTTCGTTGAGAAATGAAAGAGATATTGGTCCACGAAGTAAGGTGTTTGAGGCATGAAAATGTGGTGTGGGACAAATCTACCACATCGGTGGGAATAGGAAGAATTGCTCTCTATATAATCTCTAATGTGGTAAAGGGTTTGGGACCCCAAGGGGTATCCCATGTGTTTAAAGGAGGGAGGACCTAGATGTGCTTGGGTTCAAGACTAAGCCCACACGCGCGCCGCCCGTCCGGTCTCGGGCTCGGGTCACGGGATGTGAGCTGTGGGCTGTGGGGACTTTCTGATATTATCTTTTTTTGGTCCCTGAAGTTTAATATTTTATAGTTTGGTATTGATTTTGGGAGTGACTGAAGGCAGAAACTTCCTGCCTACCGTTTGGGCAGTTTTCTGGAGCATTAATCAGCCATTAACTTGGTTGTTAACTACTCCATAAACCACCTCCTTCAATGATCATAATCAACCCTCCTTCATGGCATTAAACCTGCCATTACAGCCCTCCTAATGGCCATTAAACAACCATGTTTGGGCAGTTGGACAGCCCTCCTCCATGCTATATATTGGTGCCTTTTTTGGCTCAATAACGTGACAGAAGACACACGAAAATAGCAGCACATTTCAGTCACAAAAGAGCACAAAACAGTGGCAAAAATCAGTGCAATTCGTGACTGAAAAACAGTGACCAAACCCTCACATATACACAAGATATACACAACAGAGACACACTATATACACAGAGACAAAAGAGAAGAGTAATCAGAAACTCTTCCTTCCTTTTCCATAGCTTCAGCAAGTCTATTCATATTTGTTTTCTTCGTTAGGCTCAACCAATAGGCTTTGTAGCGTTGAGATTAAAATGTTGTTTTATCTTGGGAGACTATTGCCCGCTAACGTAAAAGCATATATACGGGGCAATCTTGTCTTAAGGACAGAGGGCTATCACTCGACTCAACACACAACGTTGTAACCATCCGATTTAGTTGTTTCTTGATTTCAGGTTATCAAGATTCAAGACATAACAAGCTTGCGGCAGTTTTGAAGATTGGCCTATTTGTTCAACAAGATTCAATTTCTGAATATTGAATATTTGTTTATCCTTGCGAATAATTGTAATAGTTATTTATTTCTTGTACTGCTTTATAAAGTACAATAGAGTACCAACAGTAACATGATATCTCATTTATTAAATTCGAACAGACAATATATATTTTCAAATGGTTATACAAAGTTGAATCAAGATATTGTCCAAATCAAATACTATTATTTTGAAGTTATGCATTATATATTAAAAGATTATTATATTTAAATATAATATTATAGAATGATCGCTTTACTACACGTGTGAGGCATATACACTAAAACTAGTACGAAGCTCACTTAGCGAAATGTCGTTCTAATTTTATTCTTTAAAAGTAAACTTCATACAAGACAAAATTATAATTAGGATTTTGAAATTAACTAAAATTTTGGCTATTAAATATTTCCTTATTTTAAGTATGTAAATGAGGTATGTGGAACTAAAAAAATGGTTCTTAAACATTCTTATTTGGATTATGTACTTAAAAAATCAATAATTTTTTTGGTTAATTAAACTATTAAAAAAGTGTTAGTACAAAATTCACTGTACATTCTTTGAAGTAGGTAGGCATTTAGCAAGTAGTAACATTCTAATGGTACTCTAATTATTTTTTTGATGAATAACATGATATTTTTTTAATATTTATGAGAATATTTTTTTAATAATTTATTTTAATGCTCGTTATTATTTTACATATTTTTTTGTATAAATTTTTAATTTATTAACATATGCAACGTGTATATGTTTAAACTAGTTTAATCTATAAATCATATTTGGTGGATAAATTTTACTCTTTTCTCAATTTTCAGTTGACCTTTTCAACGCTGAAGAAAGAAATAAAAGTTCAAGATCACGTGATATATCGGAAACGAGGGCACGTCAGACAAGAAAGACATCGCTTTAATCCAAATTATTGGGAAATCGCCAAACGATATAACTATACTTTATGGAGTAGATAAAGACTAAAAAACAGAAATATCTCTTTATTGTTTTTCTAAAACCCAACAGTTCTGTAATACTCCCTTCCTCTCAAATAATTTGTTACTTTTTTAGTTTCTATATTCCTTAAATAATACTATTAATTAGAAGGATTTATGGACCTATCTTATTTTTATTTATATTTAAATTATAATTTCTCTGTAAAATTAAAAAATAATTAATTATATCTTGAAATTTTAAAATAATAAATAATTTGAAATACCTATTTTTAGTAATCACGATAAAATAATTTTATTAGCAAGTGTACCATTTTATATTTATCATATTTAGTGTTATGTAATTATGGTTGAATTAAAATCCCATGTTGTATAAAGATTCCACATTGTACACCTATATATTTTGTATTAATGAGAAAGGCTCCCCAAAGGAGATTAATACAATTCTACATGGTATCAGAGCCAGACTTATTCTAATTATTTATTCACCGATGTTAGCCCCCAAATTATATTGTTCATGCTCTAGTTAACGAGGTCTGAGCGTGCGGGGGAGTGTTAAGAGTCCCACATCGGAAAATGGAATGGGAACATGAACTCTTTATATGGACTTGGACAATTCTTACCCTACAATTACCCGAGAAACATCATTATTTTTCCTCTACTTTCGTTCTGTTAGAGAAATCTTCGCCTCTGTGCCAAGAACCATAAGAGCTTCACGCCACTGCCATACTTTTCCTCTACTCATTTTGTTTTTCTGTCAGAGTACTAGTACTTCCCTATATCTTTTCTTTTCTATTAACGTGTAGTGTACATCTGCCAGCTTTTTCTATTTTCGGTTTTCTCTCCTCTTGTCCTTTACCCGAGAACAAAATACATGGCTTCCTTGACTCGTCAACAACCCGATAATGCGTGATATATGAATACAGGCGTCACGTCTCATCTCACCAGCAATTCAGGTAATCTTACTCAACTACGCCATTTACCAACTCCACAATCTATTATGATCGGTAGTGGTCATCGCATTACAATTCAAGGATTTAGTCACACCCTTACCCCACCACCGCATCCCCACTTTTCTCTTAAAAACATTTTTTTATGCCCCAAACATCATCAAAAATCTAATTTATGTTAGAAAATTTGCCACTGATAATTTTGTCTCAATTAATTTTGACCCATTTGGATTTTTTGTAATGGACCTTCGTATCGGGAAACTCCTTACGAGATGCAATAGTGAGGGGGACCTATATCCGTTCCTACCCACATCCGTTGCTAGTGTCACTCCTCACATCGTTTTAACAACCATATCTCCCTCTACGTGGCATAGTAGACTTAGTCATCCGGGCTTTCACATTTTTTAATCTCTTAGAAATTGAAATTTAATCCAATGTAACAAAGGGAACCTCTCTCATAGTTGCTCCTCGTGTCAGTTAGGAAAACACATTAGACTACCATTTACGATTTCTATGAATAATACTTTCTCCCCCTTTGATATTATTCATGCTGATGTATGGATATCTCCCATAACTAGCAACTTAGGCCACAAATACTATCTGATATTTTTGGATGATTTCTCTCACTTTCTTTGGGTCTGTCCACTCAAACTCGAATCTCAAGTGTTCTCCAAATTTGTTGAGTTTCGTACGCTGGTTAAAAACGCAATTTGAAAAAGACATAAAATCATTTCAATGTGATAATGGTCGAGAGTTTAATAATTCCCTATTTCATAAATTTTGTGCGGCTAATGGCATGATTTTTCGTTTCTCGTGCCCTCACACCTCCCCTCAAAATGGAAAAGCCGAAAGAATTCTCCGAACCATTAATAATATAATTTGTACCCTCCTTTTTCATGTGTCTTTCCCCCCTACTTTTTGGGTATATGCACTAAAAACGATAGAATACATTCTCAATATTCTACCCACCCGTGCGATTCAAAATAGGACACCCACCTAAATTCTCTACCGTCGGATCCTTACCTATGACCATCTTAGAATTTTTGATTGTCTGTGTTACCCTAATCTGACATCCACGACCCTTTATAAATTGACACCCAAATCTACTATGTGCGCCTTCCTAGGCTTCTCATCGAACCATAGGGGCTACATGTGCTATGAACTATCCACCGCCAAAATCATAATCTCACGCCATGTCACTTTTGTCGAGTATGTTTTCCCGTTTTATAACATTCAAAAATTTAGAGTCACGGATTACAAATTTCTTGATGATTCGGACACATCGCCGCTTGTCCACCACGCTCACCGACATACTACCACTGCTCCGATAACAGTCAATACCCAGTCACTGTCACTACCTCTCACCATTGCCAACACCGGCGGCTCACCTGGACCATCACTGTCACCACTGGTTGCCCCCACCATCGACAACCTACACCCCGTGTTGTCACCAGCTACCGCCGCCACTCCTTTCAGTCGACAGAACTCCGACACTGTATCGGCCTACCTCACCAAGTCACTGATCACCGCCGACTGCCTCTCCAACCGGTAATCGGCCACCCGTCACTGTACCTCCACCGGTAAACATCCTAGTCCATGTGTCGCCTCCACAGTCTCACCTCCAAGCCGCCATCACTTCAATCACCGACAACCAACAAACTGACCCTATTACCGGAACCCTACCTCCACCAACACCCTACCCGACTTTACCAACCCCCACCAGTACCGGTACACCGAAAACAACCACCACACCAAACCCAGAAAGTGACAACAACCACGAACATGCCAAATCAACTCCCCATACACATCGTCAGCCATTGTTCCGATTACCCAACTAACCTTCCTTAACCGATACTCTGTGTCGGACCCAAGACCTGAATCGAACCCGATTTTGACCCAAACAACCACCATCGACCCGACATCAAAATCCCTTACCTAGCTAGAACCCTCACACCGTATGGAACCCGTGCCTAACACAGAATTTTCAAACCCAAAGTTCAATTTAACATGTCTACCCGAACCATTTCCCCAATTCCCAAAAACCCAAAATTAGCCAAATTAGATCTGAATTGGAATACGGCCATGTGTGAGGAGTTTAATGTGTTAACAAAACAAAATACTTGGGATTTGGTTCCTCGACCAGAGGGAGTGAGTGTGATACACTGCATGTGGCTTTTTCGTCACAAGTACAGAGACATTGGTGACCTAGAAAGATATAAGGCAAGGCTTGTGGAAAATGGTACTAATCAGCAGGCGGGCATTGATTGTAGTGAGACATTCAATCTGGTTGTTAAACCGGCCACTATTCGTACAGTCCTGAGCATCGCTATGGGTAAGCATTGGTCGATTCATCAGCTTGATGTAAAAATGTCTTTCTACATGGGGATTTAAAAGAAACTATCTACATGCACCAGCCGTCTGTTTTTGTCCATCCAGTCGCCCCTCAATATGTATGTCGTCTCTGTAAGTCACTTTATGGTCTAAAACTTGCCCCTCATGCATGATATGATCGCTTTGCACAATACATTATGCAAATTGGGTTTACATGCAACAAGTGTGATAATTCTATGTTTACTTTCCATAGAGGCAGTAACACTGCTTATTTATTGTTATATGTGGATGATATTTTTCTTATTGCTTCTTCCGATGTGTTGAAAAATGAGATAATTGCACTTCTCAAAACCTAATTTGATATGAGTGACTTGGGGAAGTCGAGCTATTTTTTGGGGATTTCAGTGACTAGATCTGCATATACTATGTTTCTTTGTCAGCGTAAGTATGCAGATGAGATTGTGTATAGGGCCAAAATTGCAAATTGCCAGATCATGTCTACTCTAGTTGACTCTAAATCAAAGCTCAGTGCTTTGGATGGTAATCTAGTGTCAGATCCCACTCTATACATGAGTCTTGCTGGAGCACTACAATACCTTACTTTCACCAGACCTGATATTGCTTATGTTGTTCAGCAGATATGCTTATTCATGCATGCCCACAAGGAGCCTCATTTTACTGCCCTCAAACGTATCATTCGATATGTTAAGGGCACACTTGATTATGAATTGCATCTCTACCCCTCAGCACCGACCAAGTTGTTATCATATACATAAGTTGATTGGGTAGGTTATTCGGACACGTGACGATCCACCTCAGGCTATTGTGTGTTCTTAGAGGATAACCTCATTTCTTGGTCAGCCAAGAGACAAGCCACATTATCCCGTTCAAGTGCAGAAGCAAAATACACAGGTGTTGCTAATGTTGTTGTTGACATCTGCTGGCTCCGAAATCTTCTTTTGGAGCTTCAGTGTCCTCTCCGTAAGTCATCTTTGGTCTATTGTGAAGCTATATATCTATCTCATAATCCGGTTCAGCATCAGCGAACTAAGCATATTGGGATGGACATACACTTTGTTCGTGAGAAGGTTGCTCTCGATCATGTTAAGGTATGCATGTGCCTTCTTCATATCAGTATGCAGATATATTCATAAAAGGCCTTCATAGACAACTCTTCCTAGACTTCAGATCCAGTCTTAGCGTCCAGTGTACCATATTTATATTAATCATATTTAGTGTTATGTAATGTTGGAATATGTAAAGCAAAAACAGGAATAGTAACTAACTATTACAGTGATCGGAAGAATAAACAACAATGAGGACAACAACGGGTTGTCAATATCTTGATATTGAATGAAACTTCAAATATAGAACTTGTATTCGGAAATACAAGAACATGAACTGCTACTCTTGTGGCTTGTAGATCTGCTGAGAATGCGAACGGTTAGAGTCCTTCGTCTATTAAGTTTACACCTGAAACACTTATCAACTAATTAGATAAACTACAACACCACCGGCTGAGTCGAGAGATGACTCTCTGTCTTTAAGACAAGATTGCCCCCGTATATATGCTTTACGGAAGTGTGGACAATAGTCTCCTAAGATGAAACAACAAGTTATCAAGTGTGCAAAGCCTACACAAATTATCTCAGCGAAGAACACGAATAATGAAGATTGCTAAGAGAAGGATTGCTACAGGAAAATCTGATCTCTTTGTGGTGTTGTTAACTTGTTTTTCTGTTCATATGTTCATATATGTTCTCCTTAATCTATAGAATTGAGCCAAAGGCCTCAGTGTGGTTGGGTTACCACCGCAAAGGTTCATATTGTTTGGGTTTTTAAGCCTATTCCCCTAGACAGGCAGAACTCTTGATCTTCGGATAGTCTCTTAGTTAAAGGGTCTGCTATTTCCTTTTATTAGTAATCAAGGAAGTGATACCCGTGATGATCAACTGCTATACAGTCTCATGTCTCTGACAGATCCGACAGATATGTCCAGACGCCGTCATTTGTGCCCTTCTTGAAGCCGACCGGCTAGCCACAATGTATAACTGCTGAAGGCACGTCCTCTAAGGAGTCGTGAAGTTACTCAACTTCTTTCATGCTTTGTTTAAAGCGATAAAATCCGATTTTATCATGAATCGGCTGATGCAAGTTTGCTTATATGATTTTCTAAGACCCATCATACACATTTACTTATGGCTTTGGTGTTCTTCATATCTGATGTCCAGTTTGCATCATTGTGTTCTCCCAGAACCGTTGGACATCCAGAATACCATAATCCGTAGATAAGCGAATATTTCAGATATCATCATATTAGACTTAACGCCTTCTATCGATCATTTCCAGAATCACGAGTGAACCTTAGTTCAATTGATCTACTTTGTAGGCCGATACCAGGTCGGTTGTAGTGTGTAGAATACATTGAACTACATGTGACCTGCACATATCGCTCCTTATATATGTGTGCACCATGATTCCAATCAGTTCTATGATTCATATCCATTGGTGGCTTCAACGAGACTGTCAACTATCTCACAACTGAGTTTGGAGTTAGACTAGTCTGTTAGATGTCTTAGAAATCTCAATTCCTAAGATATCATCTGTGATACCCATATCTTTCATATCGAGACTTTTGTTTCAATATGACTTCCACTTTCAGACTGTTGGTTTTCCCAACTGTTGACTTTCTAACTTCAGAGTCAATGTTTCTGTTGTCATATTTATTATTTCTGTTTTATCTGAAATTTCCAGGACCAAAATGTAAACATTTCAGGGACCAAAATGTAAACATTTCAGGGACCAAAATGAAAGTTCAGGAAGAAGCCCAACAGTCCAGCAAACCAACTCTGATCCTCCCCTTCCAACTCTCCGATTAGGAAGGTTGTTTTAACATCCATGTCACGCAAGACTACAATGGCCCTGGATGTTAAGCTATTCCACAGGAGAGCACATGTACAACTAGCTGAAGCCTCATACTCGTCAGTAGATCCATATACTTTGTACTCAATTTTGAGTATCCACTTTACAACCCAAAGATTCTTTTCCCGGAGGAAGATCAACTATTACACAAGTATGGTTCTATATGATGGAATCTATTTCTCTCTTTGAAGCTTCTGGAGATGACAATTCTCTGTTAATTATCCATGGCTCATTCTCAACCATACAAGCTAGAAGGCCTGGAACAAGTCTTTGTCCCTTTTTTGCTCCGTCTCGGTTTAACATCTAGAATCCCTGAGTTCTATAGATCTGGAATATTAAGTTCCGGATAATCAACGACTTCTGAGTCCTGTAGCTTTGGAACGTCTGGCTCCGGACAGTCAGGCACTCACGGGTTCTTGTTAACCTCGAGCAATTACTTCTTTTTCCCTTCTCAAGGAAAGTTATATTCAAAGAATTCAGCATTCTTTGACACCAAAAGGCGATAACCACTACTGTTATTTGCATATCCAATGGATATGCAATTTACAGTCTTAGGTCCAATTAGACATGTTTCGGTATTCCAACCTCTACCAAGCCACCCCACATCATAACATTTGTATGTGAGATCATTTTCATGTTTCACACGGAGAGTTATCCTTATCCTTATGCATAGTTCTGTTGAGAATCGCATTAGCGGTAAGGATTGCCTTGTGCCACATATTTTAGGCGTACGAATTTGCGCTTGGCTAACACCGTTAGACTAAGGTGAGTAATGAGCAGTTGTTTAATGAACGATGCTTCACATTTCCCCCCTCTATCACTACGAATTCCTCAATCCGTGGGCTTAGTTGATTTTCAACTTCTGCTTTGTACCGCTTATCCGCTTCAACAACTTCATCTTTGCTTTTCTACAAACAAAGGATGCAATACGTTGTACCATCATCAATGAAGGTCACAAAGTACTTGTCCACCCCCTCTATTTTGTATGAACTTCAAATCACCCATGTAGGTGTGACTAAGTTCTAGAGAAGCGATGTTTCTTTCGCTATTCCTTTGACGGAATGGAAAGGTGATTTTGCCTCTTCGCCTACCTCACATTCATTTTGAGGGTTTATGTCGACAGAAGGCAACAATCTCAACTTCGTTAGCTTTTGAATGACTTTTTATTTAACGTGTCTTAATCTATGATGGCATAGATGCACGGATTATAAATATATCATTCATTTAGCCACAGACATACTGTATCATTCTTAGTTATTACAGATGTTGGACTAGTCTCAAACCAGTTTGACTAACAGCGTCCCTTAAACCAAGTTTGGGACATGTATCACCTCATTTTAGAGTGATCTCATTCCCTGAAGTCCTATTGAGGACAACCTCTCCAACCCCTTCTACTTTAGAGGTGGTGTTGCTTCACATGAACAACCTCTTGCCCGTGGTTAGGGCGTAACCGGATCATATGTGATCTGGATACTCTGGCCCACTCCAGTTGCTTTGGCAGACTGAGTTTCCAATTACTTTTCTGCCTTTTTTGGCCTTCAGATCATTTAAGACCTGGAAAACTCTGGCCCACCTCACTAGGTGTTCATTACTTTTCTGTCAACTGAATTCTGGCCCACTCCAGTCGCCCGTAGGCTTTGTACGACTGAGTGTCCAATATCATCTTATCAAATGTATTCTGGCCTACTCCAGTTGCCCGTAGGCTTTGTACGACTGAGTGTCCAATATCATTCTATCAAATGAATGATCTTCTGTGAGATAGTGTGACAGGTTCAACGGCTTAAGATAAGCCATTATCTTTTAGTCTTCTTCCCTTGTGATTGGTGCCCAGGGAAATCCCTGGCGCTTACTTAAGAGTGGTAACAGTTTTCGCACAGTCAGTGGATCTCTCTCATTCGTATGTGCGAACATACTTTACACTTTTAATAATTACACCCAAAAGAGCGGATCTTTTATGTTTTGTTTACAATAGTCCAATCTTTAACCGGGAAGGAAGGAGATTCAATATCTGATTTTAGAGTGTAGGGAATGAAAGTTTTTAATGAAAACACTTTCATATTTCCAGCCTCGATTTACACACTTTTATTCAGACATTAACTAAACATTTTATTGATAAGGAAGGATTAACTTAGACCTTTTGGATTCTGGCCCACTTCAGTTAGACTGAGTGTCCAAATCCTCCTTACCATAATTCAGATCCTCTGTTTGGGACAAATATAGGACTTTTGCGATATGATAAAACATCATCTTCAGTCTTCTCTTCTTGTCCCAGTTGACATCCTCAGCCTCTCGTGGGCGCTTGTTTCCACCACCCTTGGGAGCGGTGACACCAACTCGTCCTTGATCTTTAGCCGTACTAGCATGACTATCAGCAGTATCTTGAAGCTCAGCATTAGATTCAAAGATCCCTCATTTGACATAAACAGATTTGTAACTGTCGTCAAAGAGAGAACCATAACTACGCCCAATCTTGAAAGCACGGTTGTGGTTTGAACTGTTAGCAAAACTCTCAACAGAACTGTTTTCAAGAAGAAAACCACATTCAGATTTGGTCACACATTTGTCGACCAACATCTTTCGAACCACTAATACAAGTTTGTCTTAAAATTGTTGGAATATGTAAAGCAACAACGGGAATAGTAACTAACTATTACAGTGATCGAAAGAATAAACATCAATAAGGACAACAACGAGTTGTCAATATCTTGATCTTGAATGAAACTTCAAATATAGAACTTGTATTCGGAAATACAAGAACATGAACTACTACTCTTATGGCTTGTAGATCCGCTGAGAATATGAACGGTTAGAGTCCTTCGTCTATTAAGTTTACACCTGAAACACTTAACAACCAATTAGTTAAACCACAACACCACCGGTTGAGTCGAGAGACGACTCTCTGTCTTTAAGACAAGATTGCCCCGTATATAGGCTTTACGGAAGTGTGAACAATAGTCTCCCAAGATAAAACAACAAATTATCAAGTGTGCAAAGCATACACAAATGATCTCAACGAAGAACACGAATAATGAAGATTGCTAAGAGAAGGATTACTATTTGAAAAATCTGATCTCTTTATGGTGTTGTTAACTTATTTTTCTGTTCATATGTTCATATATGTTCTCATTCATCTATAGAATTGAGCCAAATGCCTCAATTTATAGGTGTGCAATATGGTCCCTTCAAGTGCCCATGTAATGGTCATTTAAATGACATGTAATGACCTTTTAAACTACCAACTAATGCAGCCAAATAATGGCTGAGTTATGGAGGAAAAACTGCCAAGTTAATGCTCCAAAACCTCTCCATAATCAACCAAACTTTTGGACTTCCGTCGAGCACTTACTGCCTGGGAAGCGCCGCGGCGCTGCAACATTAGAGCCGGCACCACGGCTCCAGTACAAAAAATTGGAATTAGCGCCGCGACGCTACAAGGGGGCGCTGTGGCACTGCGGCCCAGTTCGCGAGGCGCCACAACCTTTCTCGGCTTCGCGGCTATTTCCGACCCGTTCCATATTACACCTCACACAATCCTTCCTTCGTTTACCAACGTGGAACACTTGTTATTTATCCAATAACAATCTATCATTCTATGTTCAAACATTTCACTTACGTATACTTGGTACTAAGATTGCACGTGTGTGTAAATGATATTTATGACGTGCGGGGCCTAATTGTTCGAGTCATAAATAATGAGATAAACTTAATTCCACATTAATAAATTTCTAACATGTAATTATGGTAAAATTTATATATATTATTGTATAAGAATTCCACATTATATACTTATATATATTTTATATTAATGAGAAAAATTCAAAGGGGAGATTAATAAAATTTTACAAATTTGATAACAGTGAATACAGCTAAGCAAACCTGCAGTTTTTTTTTTTTTCTTGGATACACTACACACGAAGCACTTCTCTCTTGGACATCTCCGCCAAAACATAGCGTCCCACAACTCTTGCTTTCGCCTTTTATTCTTAAAGATGACTCAAGTGGTGGCTACTCGGTCGATTCAAACTTCATTTTCCAGCCCTAACCATGGATCTCTACAGAGCCAAATTGACAAGATAAAGCCTGCTAGCTTTGCCTCGAAAGTGCTAGGGAGGAATGAACGGAGCAATAGTTGTAGAGCTATTCGTGTTAATGTGCTACAGATCACTGCTATGAGATCTGTTCGTGCTGAGCCTCAAGTCCTTCCTGTTTCTCCTGAAGATGTTCCAAAGGTCCTTTGCATTTTCTGTTGATTATCTTAGAGTTATTTTGGTTTTTATCCTTTCTAAGTGTTGCTATGATACTGTACCTGTTACTACAGTTTTAGTTAGCTGTTTGCTTTTTTGTTTTGTTTCCATTAATATGTTGCATTAAAAGTTTTTAAAAAACGTAAGTTGTAGCCAATCTAGACAACTCGTTTCCTGAGTAAAGTGGATTTGTGAATTGCCGCTTTAGATATTGAGCTTTTTTGGAGCTATGCGGATTTGTAAAATATTAATCCCGCTTTTACTTGTCATGTTCACTTTTCGAGAGTCAAATACATGGACTTTGATCGTCGTTTTAAGATATATTTTTTCATCATATTAATTTGAGATTGAATTACACTCCTTTGTCCCAATTATTGTATTAATACATTTCGGATTTCGAGAGTCAAATAAGAAAATCTTTGACCTCAATTTATTCATATGCGTTTTAAATATTTTAAGTTATTAATTATTGTGACTTATAATACTTTTTATATAGATTTAAAATATGTAAATTATTTTTCAAAAAACTTAAATATTGTATGTCCGAATTCACGGTCAAAATAATGAGGCTCGACTCTCGAAATCTGAACGGTATCTCATAAAGTGGGACAGAGGGAGTAACTTAGTAGTACTTTTCGTATATTTTAGGAATATCTAGATTTTAATTTTAAAAAATTGACTTAAGTAATCAAATTTAGCTTTAAAAATGAGTCAAATTGACTTTCAAGAGAGAGTACTACTATAAATTTGCATTTATGGATTGCTTTTTACTCTGATGGCTGAATGAAGGTTTTTATCTAATTAATTGTGGTTGTTAATGTTTCAGAGTGAGGAGAACCTTCAGTATCTTCAAGCAATTCAGCAACTTGGTGACACTTCAGTGGGTATGTGGTCTAAACCTACAGTAAGACGTAAGACCAAGATAGTATGCACAATTGGTCCCTCTACAAACACAAGGGAAATGATATGGAAGCTGGCTGAAGCTGGAATGAATGTTGCTCGGCTGAATATGTCTCACGGAGACCATGCATCTCATCAGAAAGTCATTGATTTGGTTAAGGAGTATAATGCCCAGTCTAAGGACAACGTCATTGCTATCATGCTTGACACAAAGGTACATTTTTTTTTTCATTTTTGTGTGCGCACTAGTTTGGTGGCAGCAAAGAGGAAATTGTTTTCGACCAGATTTGTTTCTAACATCATGTAGCCAAAGTGTTGATCTTTTGATCAAACTTTCAATTGTCAAACTGATCTACCACGCAATGACCGCAAGAGAGATTTTCTTTGAGCAAGACCCTTTGTATGTTTATGAAACAATTTTGTTTCTTGGATTTTGTATTCTTTCATTAGTTTGTTGTAGCCATGACAAATATACAACTTTTTAAAGATGTCACACAGTCAATAATAACACTCCTTGTTTTAGGAGTGGATGAGTAGTGCAGCAAAGTGGTACCACATTGATTTAGTCTTCTAAGAATATGAATACCCTGAGACAACGTGAATTCGCCGAAACCCTAGTTCCGACGATCAGAATTTGGTAATTGTTCACACCAAAATTACTATTCACATAGGGAAAATACTGTTCATGCGACACGGTTCACGCCTACTTGTTTTGAAAGAATATTTTATTTATAAATATCTGAAAGTTCTCTACAATTTTCACTCTACCATTATCTTTGGCCAGACGGATGACACACATTGGCTAGTGCCGCCCGCCGGCAGCGGAAGCTCTTTGATTCTCTACCAAGATCGTAGAAGCTCTGATACCATGTGAGAAAATATGAGAAAAAATATTATTATTGAATTGTTGTATCTACATGATTATACTCAGCTCTATTTATAAACACTCCATTACAATCCTTTTCCTGCGCTTCATATTCGCCCGGAGTTCGCTCCCAGAAATATAGCCATCCCTGCCCCCTCACGTCAATCCCACGAGCCTCATTTGAAGAAAGGAAGGATCCCAAAGATTATACTACATATGAAATCCTATTCCTATTCTACATTACAATACTTTTCTGAAATCCTCTATTCTAACAACAATTATTACATTGGTCAGAAATCTAGATTGATTAATGAAGTTAGGATGGACTAGGAAATTTGTTAAAATGAGAATTAATATATTTTTTTATCGAACTATTATGTGTATTACGTTTCTCTTCTACAAAATTGTTAGATGACAGGCCATCGGAGTGTAGTTTATTTTATCTTAAGGGTGTTCATGCTTCATTTTGAATTGATTTTTTTCATCGATCCAACTATGTCATTTTGCTAAGTCTATAAACCAAATCAATCCAAGCATAAATCAGGTTTTTTGGTTTCAGTGTGTTTGGGTATTTTTTTCTTTGATCTTTTTTCCATTCTGATGACGTTTCTTTTAAGCCGGGGGTCTATCGGAAACAACCTCTTTACCCTACAAAGGTAAGGGTAAGGTCAGCGTACATTCTACCCAGCGTACATTCTACCCTTCTACCCTGGGAATACACTGGGTATGTTGTTGTTGTATTATCTTTTTCCATTCTCTTTCCTGTCACTTGAAATTCTACAAACCAGTTTACTTTTCCTTCGTTGAATATTTGAATATCAAAGCACTGTTTGTGAAGTTAACCACATCCACAACTATGGCTAGGAACAAAGAGCTCCGGAAGACTTTAGGCTGAGAAGAAACGTTTCACATCTCTTTTTTGTCTCATGCATAAGAAAGCAACTTCAGTTCCAGGGGATTTCAGTGGGGACTGCTGTTAAGATCAATTGAATCATTAACAAAACTGACGGCTCTGCGAAAACTCACCTTAGAAAAAAATGCCAAAAATATACATTGGGAGAAAAAGACTGAAGCATCCTTACTACATGTATCAGGATCTTTTACAGGAGCCATGTTGGATTAAAGAGGGACAAGATATCGAGTTTAAGTATTTAACTCCAAAGCATCGTGAAGCAGAAAATTCGTTTAGTAAAAGTAGCTGAAAACTGCATAGATGAGAACGGCAGAAATGTTACTTCATAGTTATACAACATACACACACACGGTATATATATATTGTCGGTTTGGTTTGGTTTAGTTTCTCGTTTTTCCCTTACATTAAACACCAGATCGAATTATGTATTGTATTTTTCCTCTTCTTTTTAAATTTAAAACCAAACTGTACCACAGTTACCAATTTTTAAAAACTGTACCAGATCAAACTACATGTTCTTTTTGTCAGTTTGATTCATTCTTTGGTCTGATTTGGTTTTTCGGTTTATTTTGAACACCTCCAATTTTACTGTATTCATCCCTTTCAAGTTAGGACTAGGAAGAAAGAAAACATTGTTCCCCTTCAACTCATATACAACTAAATATAATTCCAGTATCACTGTTCAAATGTTTGTTCATCGCATATTAGTGAAATTGCTCTCATTTAATATGTATCATAAAAGATAGCTTTCACCTCTCATTATCACCTGATAACTATTTAGCTGGATGTGATCGTTCTTTTTGGTCAGTTTTCATTTTGTAGCCTCTTATTGCTTTGTTGTTTTGATGCTGACAGGGTCCTGAGGTTAGAAGTGGTGACTTGCCCCAGCCAATCACATTGAAACCTGGACAGGAATTCACTTTCACAATTCAGAGAGGGGTTGGCACAGCTGACTGTGTCAGTGTCAACTATGATGACTTTGTAAATGATGTTGAAGAAGGAGACATGCTTCTCGTTGATGGTACATGAAGTGGTTTCTTTTCTGTCTTTTAACTATTATTGTCTGATAACATTTTATATCGAATTGTCATTGGAAGGTATTGAAATTGACATCTTGAACTTCCTCTTTTTGACATGACATGAAATATTGTACACCTGTCAGTAGGGAAAAAGTCCTGCAGCTTCTTGTTGCCATTTCATTCTTCTTCTCACCACTTGGGGATTGTGATATGCTATGCTTGTACATCTCCATAAATCAGAAGGGTACAGGGCGTGAGTGACACAAACTGTGTTTCATAAGTGATAAGACTACAAACGTGAACTAAGTAGTAAACTTTGTTTCAAATAAGAGGCAGCCATTTCATTTTCGCAAAACCAGAAAAAAAGAGTGTCATCCTTCTCACTTAGTTGTAGTCCTGATTTTTCTTTTTTAGTTTTTAATTTTTTGTTTGTTTCTTTTTCCGTTTTCTGCTGCTTTTAAAAGTATATGCACAATTTATCTGATTCCTTGTATTGTCCAATGTAGGGGAGTGACTTCTCTTGGATTTTGTGTTACATTGATTTCCTTTAATGAAACACGAGACATTTCCTAATTGATTTGAAGCTGTCAGAGATTTATCATTCTAGCTCTCTGGATGACCTGTCTTTGCTGATATTTAATATCCACCTGCTAGTGTCATGCCCCATCTCCCTCTTGCACATGCAATAGACATCTTGTAAAAGTGTCTGAACTAACTTGCTAAAAAATGTTTCACCATTGAGAGACTAAATTACTATAAGTTAGGCACCACGTTTTGAGCTTTATTGCTGGTGAATTGGTGGGTGATAGTATGGTACCACATGAGGCAGTTTTGATTGTAATGCTAGTCCTTTTAGGGTAAGGCAAGGTACCATATAATAGTCATGACTTAAATAACACTTCGTTGTTCTGCTTGTGCCTATTTTTCTTGATGGATATACCTGGAAGGCTGAAACTCTTGCAGACTTAAGTTGATTGTAATTTTTTTCTGCTACAGGTGGCATGATGTCTTTACAGGTGAAATCCAAGACAGAAGAGTCTGTGAAGTGTGAAGTTGTTGATGGAGGGGAGCTTAAGTCGAGGAGACATCTAAATGTTCGAGGGAAAAGTGCCACACTTCCCTCTATTACTGGTCAGACTACTTTATTTTCTTCTTCTATAAATTCATATCTAACTGCCTGTCAAAGCATGAGACAGTTACTCTGTCAGAAGGGTGCTTGCCTTGCTAATACAATAATCCTCATTGTGCAACAGAAAAGGACTGGGATGATATCAAGTTTGGAGTGGACAATAACATTGACTTTTATGCTGTTTCCTTCGTCAAAGATGCAGCAGTGGTCCATGAACTGAAGAATTATTTGAAGAGTAATTCTGTTGGGTCCATTTCTTTTAAATGAGCACTGAAAGTGCCAATGAGTGCTTATCCATTTTTCTTTTAACACTTTTTGACTAGCCAATTTCTTTTTGATATGACAGGTTGTGGTGCAGATATTCATGTTATTGTGAAAATTGAGAGTGCAGACTCCATACCAAATTTACATTCAATAATTACTGCATCAGATGGGGTAATTCTCTAAGCCTTTATTTTGCTGGTTCATTATTTAGAAAAGATTCAGTGGCAGATCAAATATATTGCTGGTAGTATTTTCTTTCTTTTTGGTTATGAATTGGCATACACTGAAATTTGTTTGCAACATTTGAGCTTCTTCTTCCTTTTTCTCTCTTTTAAAGATTAGAGGATTTTAAGAGTTTAAGCCCACAAGATCAATCAATCAACTATCCTCAATCCTAGACCAGTTGGGGTCAGCTATATCATCTATATCTATTCCTATCTATTCAGGCTCTATGCGAAGGATTCTTCAGTATCATACTACTATATTCTGGCTGTTTACCTGCAGCAACACTCATGCCACCTATGTTTTGCATACAGCCACAAAGATACTCTATCGAAATCTGTTTTACCAGTTCCTAGACTTCAGTGGAGTTCCTACTCCTATGGAAACCTCTAACCGCTTTTTGTAGATTTACTACTTGCATGTTTGTCCTGGATTGTAGCTTGCGTCTTCTGTCCTTTTCCTTGATAGACATCTAAATATCTAATAACCTAATTTAATGGTTTTAACTGTTTTACTCAGGCGATGGTTGCAAGAGGAGATCTTGGGGCAGAGCTGCCTGTTGAGGAGGTTCCTTTGTTGCAGGTAAAGGTCGACAACACTGTAGTTTTAGATTCTACTGCAAGGATGCAAAACAGGATGCAGTTTTTGCGATTTCGTAAGAGGTCTTAACCATGTATTCTCTATTTCCCCTTTGATGGAAATATCTTAATATGCAGGAAGAAATCATCAACATTTGCCGAAGTATGGGAAAAGCTGTCATTGTTGCCACCAACATGCTGGAAAGCATGATTCTCCATCCCACTCCAACTCGAGCAGAGGTATCAGATATCGCGATTGCTGTTAGAGAGGGTGCTGATGCTGTTATGCTTTCTGGAGAAACAGCTCACGGAAAGTAAGTTACTATTCAAGGCGCTTTTAATATTATCTTTCTAAACTTAGGGCCCATTAAATGGAATTTGGGTTTGTGTTGAAATTTGCAGTAAGTTTTGATGCGTGTACTCACACCCATGTCACACCTAACATAGTTTAGGGTTACTCTTCGGGGGATCTTAGTTTTGGAACCGATTAATTGAGTCAAGGTTCTTTCGTGAGTAATAAGCGGTTTTGCTGGGATCCTATTTTGTGAATATAATAGTTTTGGGGTACCAAAGTCCCAAAGTTATGGTTTCCTACAATAAATTGTCTTATAACCTATCCGCTTCTCTGACAAGTTAGATTCATTTGGTTACAGGTTTCCCTTGAAAGCTGTCAAAGTTATGCATACCGTGTCACTACGAACTGAAGCTACTATTGTTGGTGGTGAAACCCCTGCAAATCTAGGCCAAGCCTTCAAGGTTGTTAGTCTTTTTGTAGTGTACTTTAGTTTCATCTGTAGATTACATATTTTGCCTCCATTTTTTTCTTGAAAGAAATTGTCTAAAGGAGCTATTACTTGCAAAACTTTCTATGTTTTGCAGAACCATATGAGTGAGATGTTCGCTTTCCATGCAACCATGATGTCCAACACTCTTGGAACCTCCATTGTTGTCTTCACTAGAACTGGTTTCATGGCCATCTTACTGAGCCATTATCGTCCTTCTGGCACTATATTTGCTTTTACAAATGAGTGAGTATTTACCCTATTCGTCTAACTTTGATGTCAATGTTTGAAATTAAAATTCTTCAGCTGAACTGGTTTCATTACCATTACAATGAGCCATTTATTGTCCTCCTGAACTGGGTAGACCTTGATATCAGTAATTGATCTGTAGAAGATGAATGTGTTAAATGCATTTTAATGACACCTAAGGAAGCATATATAGTGTTCTTTGATGATAATAAAGCTCCTGTTTTCAGTACACAAGCAACATGGGTTTAATTAGTTGCTGTCTTTGGGTATGTCTATGTTTTGAGGAAAATCTGAGAAGAACTTTATAACGATTTCTATCAAGTTAGTGAATTTTAATCATTTGTTCCATGATTGGGCTGCAGTAAGAAAATTCAACAGAGACTGGCTTCATACCAAGGCGTATGTCCAATATATATGGAGTTCTTAGATTGTGCAGAGAAAACTTTCACTAGTGCGTTGTCCTTCTTGCAGGTGAGATTCCCCTTCAGCATATGCTCATTTTTACTTATTGCTTAATACATAGTATATGCATTGTGTAAAGGTAATAACTAATGCTTGAGATTGCTCATATCATGGTCACAGATGAATGAATGATTGTCATATGACGTATAGCCTACTGGTATCTGTGCTTTATAATTAAAAGTGAAATATTGATATGATAATTCAGACAGTCAATTCCATTAAGTAGTTATACTCCTCTCTTCATCCATGATGTTCTCCTTAATGGATTTGATTTGAGTGTTTATGTTGCCAGTGTATTATTTACTATCATTTTACTCGACAATTGTGTTCCTGTTATAATTTAAGCCATTTTCAATCTACAGAAGCAAGGAATGGTGAAGGAAGGAGAGCAGGTAGCTCTTGTTCAGAGTGGCAAGCAGCCAATCTGGCGGCTCCAATCCACTCACAATATCCAGGTCAGGAACGTTTAGACAGATAAAAAGCTTAGGATCGACTTATTATTAGTGTTGGGCACTTGCCGCCTCAACCATCACTTGAGAATAGATCTCTGTCGGCGGTGTTATCAAGATTTTTTTTTTTTGCAAGATTGCTAGGGTTATAATTATTGTATCTGCCTCGTGCTTCTGTATGTTTTGGCCTAGCATACCATGTTATGTTTTTCTCTTAGACACCAATGAAGCCGGCACTTGAATGTGGTTGTATGAGAAGAATTCTTGGAGAGTTATTTTTCTTCCGGAAGAGATGTAATGAAGTATCTTAAGTACCTAAAGTTTACTTGCAAAAGGTCCATTACACCGATAAATAGTGAAATTTGAGATGCACCTACTACACTCTGAGTGATACACATTTACACGCTCTCTTAAGTCGAAACTGGAAAAAGAAGCTCATTATATGGACCATTCTAAATCCAATACTTCAGATGTTGCATACCTATTTAGTAAGGTTTATATGCATAAAGGAAGAAGAGGGGAAGAAGCTGTGTGCACATTTGCACTTTTGGTTTCAATCGAGCTTATTACTCCCTCCGTCCTGAAAAATTTGTCACTATTTCGTTACTAATTCGTTTAATAAAAAATGACACCTTCTAAATTTGCATTTTTTTTACTTTAAAAATGCCATTTTACTCTTAATAACAAGCTTTAATAGCCATAGATATGTTATCACATGTTTAAGTTCACTAAATTCAAAAGTTTTATAGCCGCACAAATATTATACGAAGTTCTAAAGTCTCTTTCTTAAATTTTTTATATCCAATAAAGTTACGTTGTATAAGTTGAAACGGAGGGAGTACGTACTGTAGATTGGAATTCTAAAAATTTCCACCTCTATCAAACTTCCACAATCGCGTTATGCTCAAGAAAAACAATTAAGAGTACACCTCCCAGCTTCAATAATCTTTCATTTACTTGAACTACTTCTTTAAGATTGTTTAACTTCTAACCGTTCACAAATCACTAACAAAACACCAAAGTATAAAATATAATCATTTGGAAATTTAATTTTCATCATAGTCAAGCTAAAATGGCTTCCAAAATGTTCAGCTTCTGTTCTCAACCCATGACTAATATGAGCATAAATAAATTGTGTTGATTAGATATAGAGGAAAATAAAAGTGATACTCTCTCCATTCTCTTTTAATTGTTTAATGTTTAGTATACTAAAATATATTTTTTCCTTGTCACCTTTAGCAAATCATGAGAAATAAATTTATCTTTTTTTTCCGATTTCAACTTTATCATTAAGTTACCATTTTCAAACTAATTGGAGTAATAATAATCAAATTTAGATTTTCAAGGTACCATTATTAAAGACAATTCAGTGTACTTAATTACGTATAGGGGCGAATTTAGAGAGTGAGGAAGGTATACCCTGGCAAAACATTACATTATATATATAGGGTAGATTTTGTGTTTATGTACATATATTAACTTTTGAATACCTGAACAAATGTAAAAGGTTAGTTCAAGTGATCCAGTGTGTTCACATTGTCTCTTTGATTCTCAGAGACAACATTATTTTTTTTATTTAGCTTTTGTTGTTTTTTGTTAAATGAAAATTCTGGATTACGTACTATTTTTAAAGGAGAGTGCAAAAAAGTTTTTGGCTATCTTAACAGCAAATGACAGTGTGCCACATCACGGGAAATAATTTCAGATCCCCCATTGGCGCCATCAAAACCCTAAGACTTCACCCTCTGATCCTATTTGATAACAATTATACCTAAATCAATGGAAGGGTTGTCAACGATATGCACTGGCATTGGGATCATTGAAGAGGACGATGATGAAACTCGAATTGGTTATAAGAAAGGAAAATACTGCTTAGGTTTGTTCAACTTTCCCTCTATTTTTACAATTCTCTTACATTACTAAAACAGTTAAAAATTACCAAATGATTGTTTGTTTGTTCAATTCCTTTAATATTTTATTGTTAACTCGTTTATTTGGTATTGGACTGAAGTGGGCCCGTATAGAGTGATCCATACACTTGATCTCTGCTAGTTTGGAATTGAGTTATAGATGATTGATTAATTGATGAAAAGTTTTCATCTTTAAGAGATAATTTGTTTTCCTAGCTTCATATTAAATACTGTTAGTGTAGGTGGTGTCGAGTTTGTAAATGGATGTCAAAATGACCTGTCTCGATGGTTTTGTTTAGTTGGTTATTCGTTTTCCTGGTTCCTTGGCAGATAATCTTAAGGATTTGTTGAGGTTTCTAAGGCGAGATGACCCTCAAACAAGAGAAGTGTTCAAGCACGTATGTAAATGGAATATCGTGGGCAAAGATTTGATTCCCATTATTGAATATTATCAAGATGACCGAAATTTGCTGTTAAATGCAGGTATCTGTCTTATTTTATCCATTGTCTATTCATTTTATATCAGTAAACATGAAATTTGTTGTTTTAATTAATTTCGTTTGCCTTTGCTCTCCATCTTATTGTACAGTAAAAGTTATGGTGTTTCTAACGATGCCTATTGAGCCTACATCAAATGACATACCACAACAGATAGAGCTTCTTTGGGGAATAAAATCATCAATTACCTTTAGTGAAGCTGTGCCGGTGATCATGTCTCTCTTGGAAAGCCCATTGGAAAATTTGGCTTGGTAATTGCAATCATCTTATGGCTTCATATTTTTGTTTGTACATACACTGTAAAATTGGAAATGCGATCATTTTCAGCTGCTAGAATGTGCATTCTTTAGAGTGATGTAAAAAGTTGGTTTGACCCATGTAATATTAGATATATCATATTCATGTTTTAATAGATGTGTGGAATGGTTTCTGGAGATAGGAATAGAGATATATGTATAAAGAAACTTTCACCCTTCTGTTCTTAGCAGGATTATTTTTCTAAAACCTATGGATTTATTTCTGGGAAGGCAAGTGACATAGGGGTGAAATTTGCAAAATGTGCATTTGCCACAGAAGATCGGTCACTGTTTTGAATAGTTATCCTACTCTTAAATTAACACATGCAACGAGCCCAATCCTGTACGGGCATGTATCCAGTATATAAGTTTTAACTTTTTTTCAAGTTTGGAGTGCATTTGGAAGGACCATGCTAAGTACCCATATTCATATTGTAGCCTTACGACATGGCTCACTAAGGCAAATAAGGACAACTTATTTTACTAAGCTACTGACATAGATTTTCGTATTGTTTCACCATTAAGGGCATCATATTTTCCTAGGTTACTGGCATAGAATTTCTAGTAGTGGGCTGGAATCTTTATTATCTGAAAGGTAGAACATTTAAGTATCTAGGCCTTGAACCATGAGAGCTTTTCCTGGCTTACTGCGTAAGAGAATGAGTTCGTGAGCAATTACAAATTTAAAGATGTTCACTTTTGTTAACGAGTACGCCTCCATCAAGAGGGTGTTCAGTTCTTAGAGATACTTCTACTTCAAAGCTTCTATCGAAGCTTTTAGATCTGAGTAGCCAATGCTCGCCCAGTCTTTGCGTTACCTTTACCACATATTTTATTTGGCAAACTTTGATGATATGCTATTATATTTTCTTTCCAGAGTTTCATTAACAGTCTGTTATAGAGGCTCATTATCGGTCACACTGACATGTCATAGTCCTTTGTTGGCTTCTCTACACTTCAGTTTAAGAATGTTAAGCTTACATAAGATAGGCTACTGCTTCATCATGGATTCATGCATGTTAATCTGGTTTCAAACTTATCTCACCATGTCAACAGCGAGGCCTTCACAGAAGATGACTGGAAAATGGTGCAGCTGGTGCTTACTTTATTTCGTAATGTTTTGGCTATTCAAGACATATCAACCCAGCAGAAATCTGGCGGTTCTATGATAGAATTTGTATTTCTCAGAGACAGGTTTCTGGAGCTCTTGTTTCAAGAGAATGTAATGGAGGTCATCTTAGTTCTATCACAACAAGTTGGTGGCTCTTGTAGCTATCTTCGCCATGATAATTTGCTTTTGTTAGAGACGTTCTATTACATATTTATGGGTCAGCTTCCGGAGTTGATTGCTAAAGCACATCTCAAGGATCCAAAGGTTAGTCTTTTTGCAATATCATGGCCACAAATTGAGTCCATTTTTAACATTAACTTTTCTCTTCCCCTCATCAAATAGCACATATGTTTTTCTGCATGCATTTGTGATATTTTCTGAGTTAGACTAGTTCATATGGTGAAGAAGCTTTATCATGACAGTTGGTCCCCCCTCTCTGGTTTCTGATTCATCAGGTGGATGAAGATAGTGATATTTCAATTAACCCCCTCAAAGATATAATGGAAGAAGAACGTCAAAAGAGAAAAGTTATCAGAAAACGAAACCTGAGTTGCTATTCTCAGTTCAGCGGAACTTTTACACGTTTTTCCCTGGTAATTTTTCCTCCTGAATAAGGACATGGGATATATACATTAGAACCGATGGTATAGTAGTCTTAGTATAAAGAAATCATAGTTTGTACTAGTACTAATGTTAACTTGTTTATTTAACAGGATGGTTCTAAAACTTTAATTAAGGGCAATCCTTGTACTGTCTCTCATGATCCCCTGATAATAGCTCACACGAAGCACCGAGGTCCAGCAAAAAGGACTGTGTGGGACCAAGGAAGACTACCAGCAACTAAGAATAAGATTCTAAATTTGCTCTACGATTTTATTAACCAGTTCCTAGGAGGGGGATACAACGGTACGATATGTGGTTAAATGATGCTTCTTCTTTCACTTTGTTTGCTTCTTTCTTTCTTATGCCACTACTTATTTTTCCATTCTAATTCAACTCTCTACAGTCCTGATGCAGTCAGTTCGTGATGACATTGAAAAAGAACATCATGCTATTCAGAATAGCGATATTGCTGTTTTTTTTCAAGTTGCTCAGTTTGTTTCTTCTTTTCAGTACAACAAGTTCTTGAATCAGGTAAAGCAACGTTCTATGCAAATGATGTCATATGGTTTGTGTGTGTCTGAATTATCTGTAAATGTGCACAATACAGTTCCTTTTACACCTCCCTTTATTAGTAACTGCAGTTGCTAGAAACTGATAGAAATAATTAAGTTCGGGTTTATTTGCTCTCAGGATTATTTATCCTTTTGAGACGTTTGATCTGCTTTCTATAATCTTAAGTCATACCTGACTGTTAATATAGCTGTTGAATAAAGCTTCAAACAAGTCAACAAGTAGGGAAACATTTGTGTTACTGGACGGTGAAAATCCATCTAACAGAGCTAATTTAGGCACGTGATATGCAGCATTATGCTGTAGCAAGTTACAATGAATGCAGAACATGTATAAAGTGGATTCTGAGTCCATTCACATTATGATCAGATTTTGATTAGTTAGTGACTTTTGACTGAGTAGTCAACAGCTAAATGTTAGCTATAGAGAGAATGCATACACATTTACCAGTTAAACAACATTTATAGACCCCTCTTTCATTTGTACCGAGCTTCATGAATCATGATCATCATTTCTAGATGATACTGGTATTGCTGATCTATGTCCAAATCTGAAGCTATCTAGAATGTAGAGAAGTGAGATTGTCATACTCAGAACATTGAGAATCTAATCTAGACCACTTATTGCCCAGATGTAATAATAAATGATACATGCTCTTGAAAATTTCTTTGTTGCATAATCGTGTGCTTTTCTCTTTTGTTGGAATTTCAGTAAGTAGTTCCCATTTACCTTGTTTTGTCTTTTTCATCCCATATCTCAATCTTCTCGTGATTCTCTTACTTTTGTCAGCCTAACGAAGAAGTTGATACCCAAGAACCAATGGAATCCAGAACTGGTAGCACATTGTTCAGAGGCTGTATGTGTGGTCCTATTGCCGAGTCCTTAAATATATCAATGTTCCAGTTGGTTCTTTTGAGATGGCGTTATTCGCTCGAGACCTTGAAGGAGACAAACGACCGCAAGTTTCTCTATGTGGCAGGATCTCTTATGAGAACTATGGTGAGCATGAATTTTCTCGAAGTTTGGGTCTTTCCTCTTGTTTTAGTTTAGTGTTTAATGTTGATGAAAAGAACGAGATGCATGTACCTCTTGAGATGCCTCTGCATGGTTAAGTAGGTACAACATGCATATTCTAGGAGATGGACTCATAGAACAATATAAAATGACATTTGTCACACCTTTAGCAGTATGTAGCATTTCCCAGCCCAAAGGCTGTTGTTTGATGCTGCTTCAATATCTGCCTCAGCTTAAGGATTGGTCTAAATGTTGGGTATTATGACATGAATCAAACTTTGGGATCCTTCTCTCACTATACTGATTTTGGTTGGCAGCTTCTTATGCTGGAGTTGGTGCTTAAGCAGTCTCCAGAAGATTCCAAGGAGCATCAAACAGCCCGAATTCTTCTTTACAAGTTATTCTATGATCAAACTGAAGAAGGGATGACCCAGTTTCTCTTGAACCAGATCAAATCGTTTGATACCCATAAGCAATCAAAAAGGTCTCCTCTTGGCTCACTTTTTTTTTAAAAAAGAACTATATCATTCCTGAAAATTGGAGAAAAGTTGATTAAGAATGCAGTAAATGTGATGCCTCCACCAAATTTCATGACATTGACATCCGATGTTGAATTATGAACGAGGAGCAAATCAACTTGTAGTTTATTGGCTCTTTGAAGATCTTAATAGGTGTTATGCAGCACACTCTTATTTTTTGGATTAATATAATTCAACTGCCACAGTAAAGCCATATCTATGGATAAATATTCTGCATGTTTGCTCTGCTCAAAAACTTGCTTTTAGTTCCAACCTTCAGGTGAAGCTGTTTTATATGCTCAGTTCATAACAGTAACTTTGAAGTACATTTTCTTGTTGATAACTATAGTTTCTTGATCCATGTCAGAAAAGCTTTAATCTAGAATTTTCTTAGCTAGAGAAAACTTTATGTAGAAACTAGGGAAAATGCCTAAAAACACACCTAAACTATATCTGAATTTGCTGTAACACACTCTTACAATGGCTCGCTTCCATTTTCGTTTTCCCCCTTTCTGTTAGCTTTTCTTTCACGAGAAAAAATTTGGTGGAATAATTAAAAAGAGGATTTCTTCCTAGGTTTTATCTTGGTGAAGGGATTGCTTTGCCTTCGTTGGTGCCGGAAATGTTTCCGGCAAGCTTATTCACAATTCCTGTAATTTTGAGGTGGATGGAAGGGAAGAATAAAAGACACAGAAAAAGTGAAACTAATGAGAAAATAAAAAATTAGGAAAATATTGTAAAATTAAAATTTTAAACTTTTTTCCTCACTTTTCACGCTCTTTAGGAGAGTAAATGCACTCTCTTTGCCAAGTGGCATTTTAAGGGTGTATTAGTTCTACTTAAAAAATATTCAGGGGGTCACAGGACCCCCTCCCCCCCCCCCCCCGCCGCGCAAAGTAAGAGTGTGTTACAACAAATTTTGGATACAGTTTAGGTGTGTTTTTAGGCATTTTCGCTAGAAACTATATACCATGTTTCGACAAAGGGTCTATGAGATAAGTTTGTTATGTTAGCTTCTAAATTTCACTGCACTAATCATGAAACCATGTCAGCATGAATCAAAATGCTATTTATTAAAGAAAAAAAATGCACCATTTGTTTTTTTTGGATTGCATGCAGTTTATCAGGTTAATGCAATGTTGTGTGTGTTTGGGAAAAAGTATTTCTAACCTGAAGCATATATAATCTCTCCTGCTAATAGTTTAAACCTATTGTTGCCAGTTACCTTGCTGATTTGGTAGAGATTATCAATATAATTATAAAGTTGATGGAGAAGCTTCAAACACGTGGTTCGTTAAGGGTATTCCCTTATAACTTTTGTATTTTAATATTTTCTGATAAGCATAACTTTTGTATTTATTTCTAAGGGCTTTTATTCGGTAATCTTGAATGATTCAGTGCCTTGTAATCAAACTTCAAAGGCTCATATTTCCAGCAGACACTTGCTAAGTAGATGTTTCTATGAAGTGAGGAACCTAGTTGGAGAGAAAAAATCTTACTGGATTGGGGAACGATTGTATGAATGCTCATTTAGTCCAGATCTAAAATCTGTAATAAAGATATAATAGAGAAGTGAACGACAACAAGATAGCATTAATTTTACCTCCCAAGGTAGAGGTAAGGTCTGCGTACACTCTACCATCCCCAAACCCCACCGTGTGGGATTACACTGGGTATGTTGTTCCCTATCTAAAGCAAAGCCATCCTTTTATCTTTATATGTAGTGGGTAGTAAATTTGGAGTTTTGGAGAGGTGTGTGGCATTTGCATTCTAGACTATTGCTTTCTCACGTATTCAACTCTTTTTGAGTGGAAGTTACATTATATAATGGGGATGAGGTAAGATAGTTTCGTTTGGTTTTTGGTGATGCATCTCTGGTTAACTCTTCTACTCTAGATCTGAATGTCTTTGTCGGATTTGGAAATGAGCCATGAACTTAAGGACACACTTACATTGTATGTGTGTGTGTGTATATATATATATATTTATTTATTTATGTATGTGTATATATCAATTTATATATAGCGGGGAAGTGGGAGATGTAAGGTAGATGAATGATGATTTTTCTACTATCAGTCTCAGAAATCTCTATTGTCAACCAGTGATAATATGCTTGCAACTATACCGGCAAACATCATAATCTGTAACTTTCCTGTTGACATTTCTGAGCTTGATCAAGTTATTTGCTTACTGACTGAACATATTGGTCCTTTAGTCTAAGGAACTTCATAACTTAGTAACCCACATTTCGTGGACATCAATTACTTGGGAGTGAAATTGCTGTCATATTATGCTCTCGGTTCTTTTATGCCCAAAGGAGCATTACAAAGAATTATGCTTAGCTACCTTGTGAGAAGGAAATAAAGTACTTTCAACAGTGTGTGTCCCTATTTTGAATTCTTGCATGTGCGGAATGATTGTTTCCCCAACCTCGTTTCCCCACCATCCAACCAAAACAATGCAGAATGATATATATATGAAGCATGTTTGTTTTCTTGCTATCTCATAGAAAGTGCTTATGTTTGGCTCAGTATGCCACAGCAGGATCTATATCTCATTAGTGCCTTAAGTTTCATAGATGCTAAATATCGTTTATTTGATGGATTTTCTTTTGCTTCAGCATCTGATATCTATTGACTAAAAAGGATTTATTTTTCTGTAGATTTCAAAAAAGTTGAGGAAGAAACGACTGAAGACAGCAGTTACAGATGACAAGAAGGAAAATGATGATGAAATGATTAAAGATTCAGCCTCCTTTGGGGTAGGTGTTGGTGGCTCTAGTCATGAATCTAGAGATACTGGATTAGCTCACAATGGAGAAGATGCCATAGACTCAAATAAGGTTGATGAACACACAGGATGTATCATGGTGAATGAAGATCAAATGGTTGAGAGTACTGATACAACTCACAATAATGCTGCTGCAGGCTCTGTAAGTGAAAAGTCAAATAATCTTCATGTAGTTGGAAAGGGAGAAGAAGATATAACAATCCTAGATCAAGTTAATCAACCTGTTTCTCTAGAATCTAAGTCAGGAAGACACCAGAACACTCTGCCAGAGACACAACAGAAACTTTCTGATGATGTTAATGACGAGTATGATCAAGGTGGGGATTATTCTTCTGCTGATGAAAATGCGTTAACTACAGAAGATGATCTCAAAATATCTGCTTTGGTCTCTACTCTTGCAAACAACTCCACCATTCACAACCTTTGTTGGTTGCTAAAGTATTACAAAAGCAACTCCATTATTACAAATAATTCTGTGATATGCATATTACAGAAAATATGCGATGATCTCGAACTTACTCCCATGCTATACCAGGTAATTTATTAAAAATTGTATGTTTTTAATTGTTGAAAAGAAATCAAAGTTTATATTTAAGATAAGATTCATGTGAAGCTTTAGTAACAGATCTCATTTAAAATTTTTCTGCTTGATATACAGCTATCTCTCCTCACCACATTCTATGACATTCTGGAGGAGCAGAAGTCAAGGCCTTGCAGAGAATATGAGAACATTGTCTTCTTTTTGACAAACTTAGTTAGGAGAATGCTGCGCAAAATGAAGAGTAATCCCCTACTTTTCATAGAGGTTCTCTTCTGGAAATCACGTAGAGAGTGTCATTATCTCACTTGTGATTCCATGCTAAAGGAGCTATCTCAATATAAGAGAGATGGTAAAAATAGTTCAGGTGTTAAAATGACTGGTGAAATTGGCTCATCTGAAGCAAATGGATTTATGCGCCGAAGTCTAGCTGATGCCCTTGGTGATGATGAAGCTGATTTTCCATTACCTTTTTCAGAGGCTGTCAGGTAGGATGTTTGTACTAACACTACAAGGGTGCTATTGTTGTTTATTAAATGCCATTGTGCTTGAATCAAAGAAAACAAGAATGTCATATGTTGAATTCTATATTACTTCGACTGTAAATTTATTTTTGTGACAGACTTCATAAACTTAATCTTTTTGACTTTTAATTTTAGATCTGTTCTCTTTTTCTAAATTTTGATAATTTCCTATTAAAAAAAAATAGCATTTGGCAGTTTTGTAGGTCTTTCATTCTTAAGATAAACAGCCACGTCAACTTTTTCTTCCAACAAAATCTTTTAATTCAATGATGTTCGCAGAAACAAGGCAGGGGTCACAAATTGGAGTAGCGAAAGTTTGGGAGAGAGAGCGGAAAGCCCGACGTCAATTTCAAATGATGGAAATGATGGGATGAATGAGAAGCAACATTCGAAAAAGTATGATCCTCATTCATGCTTTTTTGCTCTTCTTGATTTTTCAGTTTAGACATCTTTATTGTGTTTTTTATTGCAGACAGAATCAGTCAGTAGAACAAGAGTCTCAGAGGGAACCTAAAAGACGGAAACTACAAGCTCTTAATGATGAGTCACGACAGAAAGCCGAGCAACTCTTTGAGAGGTACATATATATAGTTTCGTTATTTGCATGTTTGAAACCCTCTTAATCCTACTGATGATGAAGTAGAAGCATGCACATACCTCGAGTGTACCCGATTAGCTCCCACGTTTTCATTGCCCCATAAGTGGTTGAATCTCTTTCCCAAGTGTTTGTGATATGTTATATTAGGCCGTAAAATTGGGAACTAGGGAGAAATAATTCATGTTTGAAGGGGGGCACACATGTTAGCTGTAAAAATAAGTTCAAGAAAAGATCTAAATTCGTAAATCGTTGTATTCTACTTTCCGCTGATATTGTTTCACAAATGATGATCCTTTTCTTACTTTCTTCTTGACTATTCTATTAATGTCTTCTGTTAATGATGTTCTTTCGTGCTCTCAGTATACCTCTGATGTTGCAAAAATATTGATCTTTTGGAATCGGCATTGCTATCTCCAGCCTATCCTTGTCTTTCCTTGGGCAACACCATCCCAAAGCAATTGGTTGGGAAATTGGCATTAGAGTTTATCTTTGGAGGACCACTTCCCCCTCCATTAACTTTACGAGGTCTATCAATCTCCTCATTGAGAAACAGACCTAACACATTTCTATTATTAACATTGACTGCTTGTTTCTTGACAATGGATCTGACAGCAATCAAAACGTTTAACTCAAAAAATGAAAACTGGAAACTGCCATTTCCAGATTTCTTTAGATGATTTTTCTGTGTTGCTTCCTGTCTTTGTTCTGCAGCATATGAAATTATTCTTGTATGATTTTCAGGTATAAAGATAATCAAAATTGTTGTGATCTCATCGCGGAAGCCCTTGATCCAGATGGAAAGATTTCACCTCTCCAAGTTTCCAGGGCACTTAAACAGTTAGGGTACAAAATCCCACGGAAGAAAAAGACATTAAATGCTAGTGCTCCCAACAAACCTGGGGATGAAGAAAATGTTCTAGAAAGTGAGACGAGACTTCAAAATTCAGATATCCTAGAAGAGGGTACTTCACAGAGAAGGCATCTGTAAGTGTGTTTAAAGCAGTTTAGTTATATGTAATTATGTATCATGAACTTGATTTTAAATATTCTTGCTGGTCATTCTCAGGCACACTAGAAAGAGAGTGCAGGCATTTAGTCAGGAGCAGGAGCAGAGGATCAAAGATTTGTTCAAGCAGTAAGTTCTATAACCCATTATTTTAACTCTAGATTTTCCACCTACATTTCTTCTAAACATAAATAAATAAGAAAGTTTTTTTTTGTGAGACACTGACTTTCATAAATCTGTTCCTTATATCTGGGCTAATGATATGATATGGTTTTACTATGAAAGGTTTAAAGACCACAAGAGGTGCAGCCACATGATTGCCAATGCACTTGATTCTGAGGGCACTTTATCTGCAGCTAAGATTTCACGAAAACTTAAGCAACTTGGCCTGTATGTTCCCAAAAAGAGAAGGTTAGAAACCAACTTGCAATTGATGGATGAAGCAAGTGATGCTTCTACAGAAGGTTCAGACAACTCTGATGATGAGACTTTGTTATCAATGAGAAGGTACAATTAAGTTATTTGATGCGCACAAAGCTTAAAATTTTGGATTATCTTGAGAAATGGATTGCTCTTCCTTCCAGGGTAATTTACTCCATTGCACTGTCTTATCTGATGGGCGGCCATATCCTTTCCCCTTGAAGTTCCACCTATGATTGTTTTCCACAACTAGTCTAGCACAGTAGGAAATCCACTACCGGCAGCTAGGAGCTTCTGTTCTAATTACCCCCCCCCCCCCCCCCCCCTTCCTTTTTCAGCATGTATTCTAGCTTCATGCGTCTTTTACATGTTCGGAAACTAGTTTCTGCTGTTGTCTTTGTCTGCATATTGACTCCAAAAACTGTATTGAGAACCATCAGTCATGGTAATTCCTTTGTAGTCAATGTCAGCACAATGAAGAGATTGTCCTAAAAACTTTCGGATTGTGTCCAACTTCCAACCAAAGTTTTGGTGGAGATTGATATCCTCTGTTTGTTGTAAATTTACCTTCTACTAGTATATCCGGGATAGCAAAGTAGTGACCTGAAATTTACGTTGCAGATGCTATTGCTTGTACTCTCTGTTTATCCTGATCCAGAAATGTTTTTGAAAAATAGTGGAAGAAGATATTCTGATGATACTGATCTCCTGCTTCCTTCTCATCTCTGAGTTGGGTAGTGATGTTATTGAATGGCATGTAATATAGAAGTTAAAAGGCATTATACTCGTAACAATCAGTGACATTATCATCAATCATGCTAGGAGAAATGTTTTGGATGAACAGTAACACATCAAAATTACTATGCTCTCCCCAAATGTATGAAAAGGGCTTTCATTGTTTTTTGGAGTCTCAGGAGCAAACTTCAGGGGAAAGGAAGCACTTCTGAAGGAAGAGAGAACCAGAAAACAAGGAGGAAATCATCAAAAGAGGAGTCTGATGATGAATTGCTGACTTCACTATTAGTGTAGGCTTTCTTTTGCCTGCTTCTCTGTTTTACATCATTTACAGATGACTTTGAACATGTTATTTGTTTTCTGAGAAGCAGTGAGCAGTTTTTGTGGACATCCATCTCCCTTTCTTCCCGCTTTAGATGGTGAATTTATTCTGATTTATGTTTATGTGTATGTAGCGTATAAAAGATAACACATTCCTTAGTTATTAACTGGAGATAGCAGTGGGTCAAGCCTCACGGTTGCTTTAGAGGACCTGCTTAAATTTGCTAGAAATATCCCAATTTGCTTATCACAACCAAAGTTGGACAAATATATGCTGATTGGCTGGTCAGTTTATTTACAATCCGTAAAAGGTGAAAAAGTCAAGTAGGGAGAGGAATTGCATAGGTTTTTGGAGCACCTTTCTGAACGACCACATTAATATACAAGAAAAGTGTGTACTGTGTTATTACTAGTCAGATTCCTGTCAACAGTTCCTCTATGTGGTTGTGTTCAGGTCAATAGTTTCTTCAAATCAAGATCTTCACCAATCACCGAGTCTTTTTATTCTGTCAACGCATCAAAATTACCTATTTGAGTTGTCCACATCCTTCTAGTTCTTCAGGGCAGCAATGAGCTATTTTTGTTGGTTATATTTAGGTTCTTTTAGTCATGCTCCACAAGTTTCTAGTTCTTTAGGACAGGAAGGTGGTACTTTCAATTGTCAAGTTTGGGTTTCTTTATGGGAACTGACTTTGTCATCGAATTACAAAATTTGTGTAAACTGTAGATTTTTGCTGCGTTGACTTAGGAGTAGTGTCACTCAGTTAGTAAAATTACTACTTTCTTCAAGTAGACAACTTATAATTATTGTAGTGAATTATAATCTTATTTGATGCAGGAAAACTAAAAGAGCTCTTCTACAGAGCGAGGATGGGAAGCTAATTATAAATTCGACGAAGATCAGTAACATTGAAGACAAAGATACTTATGACTCAGAGAGGTACACCATGGCTATGTTTTTATTGATGTCGCCTTTTCTGGCACCACTGTGGATAGTTTAGTTGTCCTCCATTTGTATGAGCCTCTTATATAGTCACTCACCTTATCTTATTTTCTCTTGGGCATCTTCCTCAATTTGCTTAGGAAGGCCTCATTGTTTTCATTAAGATTAAGACGTCTGAATTTGAATGCACATCCGAATGATTAAGATGTTGTCTCTAGATCTGAATACTGAATAATTAAGACTGTTTGTTTTTCAACATCTGAATATGCATAATGTATCACACAATACAATTCAAATAAAAAATTACCAAATATTAGAAAATAATATAATTTTAATAAAATAAAATAATTATTTGATAAAAAAATAAAAAAATTATGTTTGCTAGTGATGGTGAAGATGTTTTGTAGTGGTGGTGGTGATGGTTGATGCTAGTGGCTAATAATGGTGGAACTTGTTGGTGTTGCGGCGGTGGTAGTGATTGTGGTGGATGTTGATATAATTATAATGATAGAGGTGGTAAGCGTGGTAGCGACGGATAGTAGTGGCTGTCGGCGATGGTGATTGTCAGTGATGGCAGATATGGCTAGTGGCAGTAGCTGGTGGTTGAATTGACAATAATAATGACTGTGATGGAAGAGATGGTTAGTAGGGGTGGGAGTGTGGTGGGGGCAGTGTGGTTTGGGGTGGGAGTATGGTGGGGGTGAGTGGGGTGAGGTGGGGGGAGTGGGGTGGGGGTGGAAGTATGGTGGGGGTTCGGGAGGTTGGCGGGGGTGGTGGGTGAGGGGAGTGGGGTGGGTGAGGGATGATGGGGTGTGGTGAGAGGTGTGGGGTGGGAGTGTGGTGGGGGTGGGGTGGATGGTGGTAGGGTGGGGTAGAGGGGTGGGGGTAGAGCTAGTGGTTATGGACAGTCGTAAAAATTATCAGCAAAAATACCTCATATTAAGACTTTGTTCAAGATTTTAATGATTTAAGACCTATTCATATCAAATAAGTGTTTAGATCTTAATGTAAACAAATGCACTTAATGGCCTAAGGTCTGAACCATGCAGATTCAGACCTCTATTAAGTGCAAACAAATGAGGCCGAACTTTACAAAACTGTTATGCCAGTTTTGTCCCCATTGAGTATGAGCACCTCATATAGTGACTCACCTCATCCCTATTTCTTTTTGGGATCTTCCTCTATTTTCTGAAGGAACTTTAGAACTACTATGCTAGCTTCCTTAGGCTTCTGAGCTCTTTTGGCCATCCTCATCCGTTTTCCTAAATTTTATACCATTGCTTACTTCCTGTTATTTTTGTCAAACCAAGTTTTGCTATCTATCTACATTCAATCAAAGTAGAAATAGGCTGTTTCTGCTTGATTTTATCATACACAGTGTCAGGCATATATAGTGTACAATCTAGGGACCATTAATGTCTGACAATGACTTTATATTTTTGTCGTAGGCTAGCTCAGATGGATAGTATTAAACAGCATTTACATATGATGTTAAGTCCCTCTAAATAATTTCTTTGTGCTTTGCATATTAGGACTTATTTTCCTCAAAAAAGCATCCCACAATTTTAGATCCACTGGCATTGATCCATTGACCTACTTAACTAACATGATCTTAACCTCTGGTATTCAAGGGGAGAGCTCGATCAAGCTACTGTAATGGAGGGTACAGAATTTAACAGTACTGCCTCAGATGGTGACGGTGATGTTGATGCTGGAAACCTAGCAACTGACTTTAGCAGCGAGCAAGATGTTCCTCTTGGCAATCAGGCTGATCAGCTATTGCAGGACAAATTCCACTCTGAATTGTCTGATTTTGAGGATGATGATGCTTCACTTGAAGCCCCTATTACTACTGTCTCGAGAAGGCGGCTGAGGATGGTCATTGATGTGGAGGAAGATGAATAAATCCCATCTTGCGAGCTTGTTGTCGACTGAAATGTATAATGTGGAGGAAGATGAATAAATCCCATCTTGAGAGCTTGTTGTCGACTGAAATGTATATTTATGATTAAAGCATGTATTATTACTTGTGTAGATGAATGTAGAGAGCAGTCACTGGAAACTTGTTCTAAAGCTGGAGAAACATCAAAATTTTTCTTAGCAAGTGATGAATCAACCTGTAGAAATATAATAGCTGAGTCAAGCTTGCCTCCCCCCGGGCTTTTGGTTGCTATTCAGCTCACTAAACTCATAAGCCTTTTATATCTTCAACATACTATTTTAACAGGTAAATATCAATTTGTTTTCGTGTTAATTCAATTGTTATCATAAGATTACCTAGCATATTAATGTAAAATAATATGTTAATATGCTGACAAAAAGATTGAGAACACTAACCTAGCTTTTCAATTACACGGATATCACATGGAATATAATTTAGTTGCAACAATTACAAGCCATGTTAACCTTGTCATCACCATCCAAATGTGAAAAAATAAAATAAATTTACCTATTATAAAATTTGGGAAGTCATTGACTCATAATTAAGCATGTCTATTAACGATGTATAGTTCAGTCATCATATTTCATCATCTTAACGCAACTTTTGTTGCCTCTCCTTGTTAATGTCTTAAGTACCCCATCTAAAAATTAGGGATAAGACTTGATAATTCTTGCTTGACAGCTTGGGTAAGGAGTATCTGTATTTATACCTATCAAATAAATATATATCATGTGTTTTTCATATATTGTTATCACTAAATCATAGTAGTAAATTATATGGTGTAGACACCGGGGGCAAGTAAGTTTTTTTACAACTATCAACCAACAATGCATCAAATACTAGAGAAGAATCAATCAAACTACATTCTGTTCTCCATGTTGGTAAGAAAATGCAGTCGAAACTGATCATGCAAACCTCTCTGGGAAGGTTTCTAAATATGTATGTTTTATTTGAAATACACAATTTAATTGCTCAATCCTAGTGAGACACAGAAAAAGGGAAGCGAATACACTATGCTAATCCAATTTTTACCGGCTCTTGAATGTTATTTGAAGCATCAATGGGTTTACAGTAGCATAATCCTACCAAAAATTCCTACTCAATCCCACCTTTTAAAACTATCTAGGTGACATTGTGGAGTAACTGCATGTAGCATTAGATGATGGATGAGTAGTAATAGTGAAGGAACTGAATTGATTGAGCTCCCTTTTCATAGACTTGTATACATGATCTAAGCCTTCTTCTATTAGCTCCAAAACAGTTTGTGGCATTGGGGGCATATTAATGTCAACTGAGCCTTCCAACATCTTCACTACTTCCCCCATCGTAGGCCTCGTTGAAACTTCGTCTTGAATACACCAAAAGGCAACCATCAAAGCTCTCATTACCTCTTCTTTTTCGATTGCTCCTTCGAGTCTTCTATCTACAACTTTTTCTGGCGTTCCTTCTGTCATTTCCTGAAAAAACAAAACAAAAAGTAGCATATGCAGCCCCTTCAATACTTTAGTTTTTAGAGTTTTCAAGAACTGGAATGATATAAAAAGGCCAGCCTGGTACACTATCTCCCGCTATGCATGGGGTCTTACAAAGGGCCGGACCACATAGGGTCTATTGTATGCAAATTTCTACAATAGGTTATTTAAACGGGTTGAACCTGTGACTTCTTGATCAAGAAATGGAATGAGCTACAAAAATTGATCAATTGAGTACCTTGTAAGCCCATCCAGGGTAAAAGAAGTCCTCAGCATCACAAGTCATATCAAGATTTCTCCGGCCACCAATGATTTCTAGTAGCAACATTCCGTAGCTGTAAACATCAGCTTTTACAGTTATTGGTCGGTTGCTGACCCACTCGGGGGCTAAATAACCTCTGGTTCCGCGGACCATAGTGACAACGTGGGAGTGCTCTCTCCCCATCAATTTAGCTAGTCCAAAATCAGAAACTTTAGGACAAAAATCCTCATCCAAAAGTATGTTCTCTGGCTTGATGTCACAGTGTATGATCCTGCTCCTGCATTGCTCATGAAAATAGGCTATCCCTTGTGCAGTACCAATTGCTACGCGAAAACGTGTAGGCCAAAGTAGCAGTCTATCTCTGTTACTATGTGAATGGAATATCCACTTGTCCAATGATCCATTTTTCATAAACTCATACACTAGTAGCCTGCTGAAGAAACAAAAAAGGTTTGCTATTAAAAAGTGTAATATGACATGATTACATACTTTGACACAATTCAGCCATCAAATTACAATGAGAAAAGTTACTTACCTTCGTGTTCCCTCGGAACAATATCCACATAGACGAACCAAATTCATATGATGCATAGAGCCAATGGTATTAACCTCTGTTATAAATTCCCTCTCCCCATGAGGTAAAACTTTGTCAAGCTTCTTTACTGCTATCAATGTTCCATCTCCTAGGCTTCCCTTGTATACACTTCCAAATCCACCTGTCAACACAAAATTGTCACTTACTATGATTTTAAATCTTGTTATAATAGAAATGATAACTCATGTCTTTACCTGTTCCAAGTAACTGGGAGAAATTGTTTGTCCGGTGTTGCAAGTCGCGAAAGGTGAAACTAATTGGACCTCCTGATACGATCAAAGAGCCATCAAGGGCTCTTTTTAAGGATCTTTTCCTATGGATATTGATATATAACAGACAGCCGAGCAGCACGATCAGAACAGTCATGCTTAGGACTATAGGAAGTATCAAAACCTTCTCGTGTGTACTCTCCGATTCATCTGATGAATTCCCACTTTCTTTGTCACCGTTCACACCAAAGGAGCCATTGGCCTCAACCTTGACAAATAATGTTGATCCAGGATCCTCGAATCCACCAAATTCTAAGCTTCTTAGGACCCAACAATAAGGCTTTTCCTCAATAAGACCGTAAACAGAAGCAATACAATCACAATTTGATAAGCAAGCATTCCCACATTTGGACACTGAATCTATATCACTATAATTTGCTATTACGGATGATCCTGAGAAATAGTAAGTCGTCTGTTGAACCGTAGAAATCTTGAATTGGGAAGTTAAGTTTTCATGATGGGGTCCACATTTTCCTGTCAATGAAGAATTTCCAGAACACGAAACATCATTTCCCACCTTAGAACTACCTGGCAAACACGTGCAAGACGCGTTCGTTTTACTTCTATCTAAATTACATATCCCATTGCCACAAATTCCAGCAATGTCACATGGATTTGACACAGCTGCCCACTCTGCAACCCATTGCCTCGATCCGTTCACATCGTTATCCCATCGATACAAACGTAGATTTCCATTAGCCTCGAGAATTAACCGTCTTAAAACAGACGGTCTATTCCAATTAGATTGATTCACAGCAGAGAATAACCCTCCATAATCACCATCATTTTTGTACACATAAACTGCTCCATTCGAAGACGAGCCATAAACAATACCAAAGCTTCCAGCTTTATCCAAAACCGCAACAACATCTCCTGTCACGTTCGATATATCAGGTCCTGACCAATAAGAATAATTGCTGTATAATTCAGGTGACATATCAAGGGACTCAGGTACATTGTAAGTCAATCCAAGGTTAAGGGATGTATGCTGCTGCAACATTTTTAACGTGTAATAACCTCCATGGACAGGCGATTTTGATGATATTAATTCTAGTGACGCCGTTAAAGGTTGGCCAGGTAATAGTGTATCTGATGGATGTGAAAAGCTCTGCCAGGCAACGCTTAGGTTGTCAGTGTAGAGAATAAAGTTGCCATTTTCAGACATGACAGCTGTCTCAACGCCGGCTTCTGAGGTGTTTGATGTCCACACAGTGGTACCTTTGTCCATCAACATGAGATTTCCAGTGTTGTCAAATTCCAAGACCGCGTCTTTGGTGACTGGAGAGTTTCTATTTAGATGATGGACACAAAATGAAAGGGTTGGCCAAAAAGTAATATATACCTGCAAAAGCTTTAGTAAAACTAGAGATGGAGGAATACATTCTGCTTAATTTCTTCCAAGTCTGATATCATAATAACATCTCTAAAGAATCTATAATTCAAACTCATGTCTACATGTTTTAAGCATTTTGAAGAAATTCTAGTTTCACATTAACATTCACAGCATCTTGCCCTTTTTTTTGAGGAGAAAGAAATCCAGACTAGTTCACATTGGGAAAGACATAAAGGGGTCCTTTGGTTCGAAAACAAGTTATGTTGGGATTAGTAATGCTCGGATTAGTTATGATGACATTATTTTTTATCGACTGTTTGGTTTGTTGTATTAAAATTAACAAACAAGCATTGCATAATTTCTAAATAGTACTGAATAGGATGTGTAAGTATAATATAAGAATAATATTAGTATTGTTAATGTCAGGTTTTACTATACATAAGAATAGTATTGAATATGGTGTATAAGTAATACTGATATAGTTGTACTAGACTTAAATTTGCAATCAAACATTGTTCTAAATTTACTACCAGCATTATTCTAGCTAATACACCCTACCAAACGACTCAAAAGAGTTTAACTTCTATATACTGCCGTCTGCCAATGTAAAAGAGTTCTACACTAGCTCAACTAAATGATAACTGCGGTAACCGTCTATAAAAGTTAAATCTTTAACGAAAATCTACGATTCAAATCAGGCATGACTTGTAATAATAATTTTGCAAGCTTTACAAGAGGATAATACTTAATGGAGAAAGTTGCTACACTTACATGCTAGGGGACCAAACCAATGTTCTATCCTCTGGAAGTTGTGCAAACCAAATAGACAATTGATATTGATCCTGTGATTCTGCTGTTGGGGTGAAGCCAAATGCAAATGTTTTATTATCAGAAAACCATGCTTGGTTCTCTTTAGCTAACAATCTTGAACCCAAAACAACACCACTAGCTGACTCAATGTAGCAACAAAGCTCTGCTAGAAAGAGCAAGAACATTAAGGCTAAAGCACACGAGAGCAAATTTAGAGCCATTTGGACCATTTAGCATTAAGTTGGTTATAGTGGAAATTTTATTACAAGAAAATGAGCTTCACTTAGAATAAGCATTTTGGGGTCCTTATAATAAAGAGTATTCCAAAGTTGGAGTTAAAAGTAAAGTAGTAGGAGATATCAACACGTGGACAATTGTAGGTGAGCTACAATGTTGAAAAATGACCAAAATTCTTGGACGTTTTTTTGGTCGGTTCTGCTATTTGGCGGCACGTGTTTACTCAATTACTTTGTTGCTTTCAACTATAAATCGACCAAATTGCCAAACTTTTAAAGCTGGAGCAAAGTTATTCCCGTTTTCACACTTCTCCTAGCAGCAACATATAAGGAACTACCAAGAATATGATACTGCTACTCTACTAGGTTTGGCCCCCAATGCCTCTATAGAGAGGTGGGCGTATATCGGTTCATATCGGTTTTATATCCGAAAAATATGAGTTTTTTTTAAAAAAAACCGAATCTAACTTTTAAAAAACAAACCCGATATGTTCGGTTTATATCACCGAACGTATCAAATTATATCGATTTTTTCTAGTGGGCCGGGGCGGGTCAGGTCAGGGATTTTTTTTTTTTTAAAATTGAATTTTCAACACTGAAATTGACATTCACATCTACACTACCATGAAATTTCGACGTTGAAATCTATTGTGTATCGTGAAATGTTTACTAAAGAAAAAGGAAAATTAGAAATCGATTTGGAGGAAAACACAAATTGATGGAGAAAACAGACGTTTTTGTAAAAATTGGCTGCGCCAAACCGCCTTGCGGTGTTTGGCCAACCCCGTCTAGAAAAAATACGCAAAATAAAATAAAAAGGTAAAACGGACATCCGAGCGCATAGTTATGACCATTTAAAGTTTTATCAATTTACAACTACTTTCTCTCCTTACATTTTATGTCAATGCTTCCGTGATATGTTAATCAAGTTCATGCATCATTCGACTTCCATAAAAGCTTCATAGATTTACTTCAATGGCTATGATTCAAGAGATAGTAGTAGCCTAAAATAAAAAATAAGATTAATTACATATTTAATTCAATTTTTCGGTTCGGTTCGTATCCAAAATTAAAAAATCGAACCGAATCACTAAATCCTGATTCGGTTCGGTTTTTCAAAAAATCTGTTTTTTTTTAAACCGAATAAAACTGAACCGAACAACCGGTTCGGTTTGATTTTTTCGGTTCTCCGGATCTTTTGCCCACCCCTACCTCTCTAGTAGGCTAATTTGGGATATATCTCAGGAATTAGAGTACCAATGGGTTCAGAACAAGTGTAAATTCGGAGGCGGAGTGAATATTTGAAGCTTATTTATTCTGAAATTTAATATTTTAAAGTTACTAGGTTCTAAATTAATAATTTATACATAACTAGCGAATTTCAAGATAAATACAGAGTCAGTCGAATCTGTCGTTGACATGCTAGCTCTGACCTTAGTGTAATCTTATTATTTATGTATGCAGTTTAAAGTTTTTATTTATACATAGTTGTTCGAGCTAAAAGTAATAGTTTCATAAAATTCAGAGAAATCGGCTCTAAATCCTCCTCGGGAGCCATGCTTCACTTTCTCTTCGATGTTCATCATTTTTGACTCTCCAACATAAAAAAATAATTGTGGGCTACTTTTAACTTTCGTCTATTGACCATGTTGTACCAATAATTAACATTTAAAGCGATAGCGGGGGCTATTAAGCTTTTTGTCAACACCTAACAATAAACAAGCTGTTTATCTGGACAAGTAACTGCAGATTTAGATTGTCTGAAATATTATATTTGATGTTAGCTTTCTGCTTGTATGGTAGTCTATTTTCTGTTTAGATCATTGCTCATACGGAAATTACTGGACTTCTTTAAGGTTGCTTCATATCATTCTTTATAATTTGCACTTTCATTTTGGTGTGTGTTTGGTACGAAGGAAAATGTTTTCTTGAAAAATAATTGAGTTTCTTACTTATTTTTTAGTGTTTGGTATGTAAGTAAAAAAAAATTATTCTAATAAAATTTATATGTAATCTACCAAAATACTATGGGGGTGGGATGGGTGGGGAGTGGGTGTTCGGGGGGTGGTGGGGGTGAGATGGTGAAGGGGTTGGGGCTTTGAGTGGGCGGGGAGTAGATAATAAACTTGAAATATCACTTATGGACTTGTTTTTTCCTACTTCCATACGGAAGTCATTTTCCTCATTTTTAAGAAACTTAATTTTTCAAGACATTTTAACCAACAAAATATGAAAAAATTAGAAAATATTTTCATCTTACCAAACACTCTTTATTCTTCAGGATTTGCCTTTTAAATTGTTTATTTCTTACAAAACCATAAACATAAAATGATAGATAAGTATAACACTACAATTCCTACCCATAATTAGAATATATCCATATATTGTAAATATATTTAGTGATAGATAATTATGGTAAACTAGGATTCCTCTTGTATTGTGACTAGGATTCCTCTTGTATTAGGATTGTATATTGTACACTATATATATTGGTATTAATGAGAAAGACTCCACAAGGGAGATTAATATCATCTTATATGGTATCAAGAGCCAAAACCCTATTCTAGAAAATTCCTCCTTGCCGCCGCCCCCCTCCCCCATCTCTCGGCCGACGGCACATAATTTTTTTTCTCTTCCAAATTTCCACCATCCTAATGGAGAATTTGGCTACTCCCATCTCTTCCGATGCTTCCGCTTCTCACTCAGTCGTCATCCAACCACCCACTCCCCTCTCCTCACCATCTTTTCATCCGGCTCTCGCCGTTACCAACATCAAGAATTTTATCCCTATAATTGTTGATCAAGAAGATGTCCAATATTGGTCATGAGTGGAACTCGCATCCATGCATGTGTATATCATGTGCTTGATCATATAGACGACTATTTCCCTCGTCCTCCCGATATGGACGACATCACATGGCGTCGCCTTGATGCCGTGGTCAAACAGTGGATATATGACACTATATCCAAGGACTTACTATACACAATCATGAAAACGGGTGCCTCTGCCCGTGATCTATGGAAACGTTTGGAAGAATTTTTTCAAGACAACAAGAACACTCGCGCCGTGTACTTGGAAGAACAGTTCAACACCACCCGTCTTGAAAACTTCTCTAATATGTCAGAATATTGCAAGCAGTTGAAACTTGTGGCAGACTAACTGACCAATGTTGGTACACATGTGTCCGAAACTAAGATGGTGTTACAATTAGTTGCGGGCCTCCCCAAGGATGAATATGACACCCTAGCCACGATGATACAACAGGCTGAACCTCTACCAAGTTTCAACAAAGCATGCTCGCAATTGTTATTGGAGGAAATCCGACATGCGAAACAGGACGAGCATAACCAGAAGGCATTAACAGTTGAACCGCCCGCACAACATCAGGCCACCACCGGAAAATATCTAACCGCGACGACAGGGGTAGCAAGGGCCTCCGCAGTGGGCAAGGGCCGCGGGAAGGGACGAGGCCAACAATCACAACAGTTCAGCAACACAACGACATGGGCCGACCCAGTCTCCGGTTATCCAAATCAGAACTAGGCCACGACTTTAGGATATCCTCCAACCCAATTCCCTTTTCAGCAACAAGGGCTACTGGGCCAGGCTCTAGGTCCGTTCCCGCCATTGTTCCAACAACAACAGGCCCATGTCATGCAGGCCCAGTTCCCACAACAACCCTTCACTCAAATCCCCACCGACTTGGGTCAGGCATTCAGCAGTATGAGTTTGCAGCAGCCCGACGAAAATTGGTATATGGACTCCGGATCCTCCTCTCACCTCACCCGGTCCGCAGGTAATCTTTCCCAATTGTATCGTTTAAAGTCTCCATAATTTATTACAGTTGGCAATGGTCACCGCATTCCAATTCAGGGCTATGGTCACACCCACACTCCGCCACCCCACTCACCCTTCTCCCTAAATAACGTCCTGCATGCCCCACACATCATCAAAAATTTAATATCCATTAGGAAATTTACTTGTAATAATTCTGTGTCTGTTGATTTTGATCCCTTTGGTTTTACTGTGAAGGATATATGTACGGGGACACATCTTACGAGATGCAATAGCACAAAGGATCTTTATCCATTCACATCCTCGTCCGCTGCCGGTTCCTGATCACACACTATCCTAACTGCTCTATCTCCGTCAATTTGGCACAATAGGCTCGGACACCCAGGAGCTCCCGTTTTTAATTTTCTTAGAAGTGATAATTTCATTCAATGTAATGGGAACCCTGCATTTCAAGTCAATTAGGCAAACATGTTTGTCTTCCGTTTAATTCCTCAGTTAGCGTTACGTTTGCTCCTTTTGATATTGTTCATGCTGATATGTGGACTTCCCCCATTACTAGTTCCCTAGGTCATAAATATTATCTCGTATTATTGGATGACTAATCTCACTTTCTTTGGATCTACCCATTAAAATTTAAGTCCGAAGTTTTTGCCAAATTTCTTGAATTTTGCACATTTATCAAAACGCAATTCGAACGCGCCATTAAATATTTTCAATGTGACAATGGCCGTGAATTTAACAATTCCGCATTTCAACAATTCTGCACCAATAATGGCATGGTCTTCCGATTTTCGTGTCCTCACACGTCCTCTCAAAATGGCAAGGCCGAGCGTTTCATCCGTACAATATATAACATGGTTCGCACGTTTCTGTTTCATGCCTCCATCCCTCCACTCCTCCATCATTTTGGGCATATGCGGTCAAAATGGTAGAATGCGTCCTTAATATTTTACCCACTAGTACCCTCCATAACATGACTCCAACCGAAATCCTACACCATCGGGTTCCCTCCTATGATCACCTACGGATATTCGGTTGCCTATTTTCCCTAATCTCTCTTCCACGGCCGCTCACAAATTAGATCCCCGCACCACTCCGTGTGTCTTCTTAGGTTTTCCGTCAAACCATAGGGGCTATCTGTGCTATGGCCTATCCACTCGTCAAATTTTCATCTCACGTCACGTCACTTTTGACGAGACGCAATTCCCCTTTTCCAACATCCAAAAATTTCAAAAATCGGATTACGAATTTTTAAACGACTCAACTCTCTCTCCTGTCCACCTTCGGGAACTGTGCCCAGCCGACACCACTGTACCTTCATAGCCTCTATCTGCCATTGTACAATGCCTACCGTCGGCATCTCTGCCACCTGTGTCCTCCCCGTCACCGCCCCTTACCACCTCTAGCACCACTTTGCCTCTAGGTTCCACCCACTCACCGGTCACCGTCCCATCCACTGTGCCGCCCCTACAAACCTCCTCCACCTCTGACATACCGAGAATCCCCACAAATCCCTACCACAGTTCACCAGCACCCACCAACCCAGCCCACTCGACTCCATTCTCAAACACCGCCACTGGTCCACACCACCTGACAACCACCCTAGATCGAAACCCAATCCCGATGACACAAACTGCCCCACACCCGATTCTGCCATCACCTAGTCCGACCCTCAACCAGCCAACCAACACCCTTACCCAGCCAACGCCCACACACCAAATGGAAACCTATGCCCAACACGGGATTTTCAAACCCAAAGTCCAATTTAACCTGTCCACCCAAACAATTTCACCTATTCCAAAAAGCCCTAAATTAGCCAAACTGGACCCAAATTGGAATGAGGCCATGTGTGAGGAGTTTAATGCATTAACAAAATAACATACTTGGGACTTGGTTCCTCAACCAGAGGGGGTGAATGTGATCCGTTGCATGTGGCTTTTTCGTCACAAGTTCAGGGATAGTGGTGACTTAGAAAGATACAAGGCAAGACTAGTGGCAAATGGTACTAACCAGCAGGAGGGCATTGATTGCGGTGAGACATTCAGTCCGGTTGTCAAACCGGCCACCATTCGCACAGTTCTAAGAATTTCTATGGGAAAGAATTGGCCGATTCATCAACTAGATGTGAAGAATGCATTTCTTCATGGGGATTTACGAGAAATTGTATACATGCACCAGCCGTCTGGTTTTGTCCACCCAGCAGCCCCACAATATGTGTACCGTCTCTGTAAGTCACTCTATGGCTTAAAATAGGCCCCAGAGCATGGTATGATCGGTTTGCACAGTTCATTATACGTCTTGGGTTTACATGCATCAGATGTGATACCTCTCTCTTTACTTTACATCGAGGTCGTGATACTACTTATTTACTGTTATATGTGGATGACATTGTTCTTACTGCCTCTACTGTTGTGTTGAAAGATGAGATTATTGCACGACTCAAGTCTGAATTTGCCATAGCTAATTTGGGAAAGTTGAGCTATTTTTTGGGGATCTCGGTCACTAGATCCGCCGATTGTATGTTTCTTTGCCAGTGTAAGTATGTAGAGGAGATCGTGCACATGGCTAAGATGGACAATTGGAAAATCATGTCCACTCCAGTTTATTCTAAATCCAAACTTAGTGCACTGGTCGGTACTCCAGTGACTAATCCTACTATGTATAAGAGTCTTGTAGACGCATTTCAGTATCTCACCTTCACCAGACCTGACATTGCCTATGCTGTCCAGCATGTATGCTTGTTTATGCATGCCCCCAGGGAACCTCATTTTACTGCCCTCAAACGTATCATTCGATATGTTAAGGGCACACTGGATTATGGACTACACTTATACTCCTCCGCACCAAACTCGATATTATCCTACACAGATGCAGATTGGACAGGCTGTCCAGACACCCGCCGCTCTACATCCGGCTACTGTGTGTTTTTGGGTGATAATCTCATCTCTTGGTCTGCCAAACAGAAAGCCACATTATCCCGTTCGAGTGTAGAAGCTGAGTATAGAGGAGTTGCTAATGTTGTTGCTAAAATCTGTTAGCTCCGAAACCTTCTCTTGGAGCTTCATTGTCCTTTAAGTAAAGCGTCTCTGGTCTACTGTGATAACATATCCGCCATATACCTGTCTCACAATCCGGTTCAGCATCAGCGAACCATGTATGTTGAGATGGACATCCACTTTGTTCGCGAGTAGATTGCTCTAATGCATATTAAGGTATTGCACGTGCCTTCCTCATATCAATACACGAATTTTCACGAAGGGCCTCCTAAGACAGCTGTTCCTTGATTTCAGATCCAGTCTTAGCGTTAGGCCTCTTCCCGCTCCGACTGAGGGGGTGTGTAAACTTGTACAAGTATAACACTACAATCCCTACCCATTATTAGAATATATCCCATAAATTGTAAATATATTTAGTGATAGATAATTATGGTAAACTAGGATTCCTTTTGTATTGTGACTAGGATTCCTCTTGTATTAGGATTGTATATTGTACACTATATATATTGGTATTAATGAGAAAGACTCCCCAAGGGAGATTAATATCATCTTACAATAAATATATAATCATTCGATTTATACATTCAGAAGTAAACTCCCATTCTCTGTCTTTCGAGTGAAGTAGGGGCGTATATATTTTATATCAATCCAGTAACTTTGACTCAGACCCTATATATATATATATTAAAAAAACTAGTCTTAGTGTACGCGCTTTGCGCGTGACCAAAGCGCGTACCTCATTTGAGAACAACACTACACAAAACACTGAGTTTAGTTACGAACTTGGTCGTAAAACCCGCTAAATTGCTAGGAGCTGATTTTTTTTTGATAATTCGTTATTAATCCGTCGCTAAATTACCTATGATAATTAATGTTTAACATTCTGTCGATAATTCATATTTATTTAGTAGTGAAATAACTTAACATATAAAATAATATTGAGATTTTCATTTGTTGGAATAAATGCAACAAAAGAATGGCAATTTATTTAGGATATATTTTATGTTCTACAATGTCATCCTTGTTACCATATTTGCATTTTACCAGTTTAACTTTTGAAACATATTTCTGTGTGGTTTGCTTCAATAGTAATATCATATAGTATTTTTTTACTGTTTTTATTAGCACGTATAAAAAGGCAAGTATTTTAATATTACTAAGTTCTTTTCACTAATTTGTACCGTAAAGTTACATAACGTAAAAATATTTAGTTTTAAACTCAAAACATATTTTGATAAAAGAAAAGGCATACTAAAATGGGAAGTATTAAATGAATTTAGTTCTAAAATTCTGATTTAAGTAATTAGTCTCCCAACAAATAATTAAGTTTTACTTTTAAGTTAAAGCTCATTGAATTATTATCTTCTAAAATGGCTTAGGTCTAAATCTATACTGATTTGGCAATAAAATTAATTAAGTTGATTCTAATCTTCATAATACACAACAATTTATAGAGATAAGTAATAATATATATCCTACTAATATTTTTTCAAATCCCTAGCAATTAGAGAAAAAACTGAAAACATAATAATTTAAAGTAAACAATTGACATTTTAAAATTATCGAAATAAAATTCAACATACATTATCTTATGATATCTGTTCAAACAAATTAAGATTGTAGGAGAAAACCCCCATTGTCTTTCTTTTTCTCAATTTTCATGATAGTTTTGCTGCATCCTGCAAAAGAAAAAAAAGAGGCAAAAATCAAAATTTTAGTTTCGCCCTCATTCTTTTGGACGAGGTCACAAATTCTAACGAAAATAAATTATGGAAACTAAGAAAATATGAATAAATTTCAATTAAAATAAAGAATAAAAACTCAAAGTCACACAAAACACAAAATAAAATTACACAATTAGGTTAATGACAAAATAAAAAAAATACTTAAACTAATGAACTTAAATTGACGGTAAACACATGTTAACAACATATAAAAGAAACTCAAAAAGATATATATTGCATAAAAAAGATAATAAATGCAGACAATAGTGAAACACAACATGCCTATGAAAATCCATCTAAAGTAGTGTTGGATACAATGGTGCAGGAAACAGAAATAAGTAACTGCTAAGTATTACAACACAATGAAATTACAACAAACTGGAATAAGAAACTGGAACAGTTTTGATATGCTGAGTCGAGTGATGACACTCTGTCTTTAAGACAAGATTTCCCCGTATATATCCTTTCTACGTTCTGGACAATAGTCTCCCAAGATAAAACAGTAACTCAACAAATGAGCAAAGAAATCTCAAGTGTTACCTTGAAGAATTTTGAGTAATGAAACGATGCTGGAAAGTAGTAGGAAGAGACTGATTTCGTTTGTGTGTTCTCAACAATTGGCAAAGGCTCCATTATATAGTTGAAGGAGAGATGTGCAACGGATTAACTTTTAGGGAGAGTTATTCAGCCAAAATAAATGACTGAATTGAGTGCATATTAAGGCTGGTTAACGTTCCAAATACCAACAGCTAGCAAAAACACAAGTTCTCTGCCCAATTTAACTTTACCAGAAACTTCAGGGACCAAACTGTAAATATGAAATAATTTGGGTCCAAAAAGATAATATCAGAAGAAGCCCACGACCCGTGACCCAAGACCGGACCAGACCGGACGGGCGGGCGGCAGCCGTGGTGCGCGTGGGCTTATCCTCGAACCGAAGCACATCTAGGTCCTCCCTTATTTAAACACATGTGATACCCCTTGGGGTCCCAAACCCCAAGCCAACTTTGAGACTTATAAACTAAACAAATCTTTCTTCCCCCACCGATGAGGGAGGATTGGTCTTTACCACATTTTTCCATGCTTCAAACACCTCACTTCGTAGACCAATATCCCTTTCATTTCTCAACGAAATTCGACGATCCTTGGCCCTACAGTCATCTACTTACTTAGTAGATTATGCACGTGTGAAGAACCGAAATTTCCAACATGCGAAACACTAGTGTTTAAGCCATTAAAGATGGTTGAACGCAACTCCCGCCAAAGGCAAATTTCCAACAATCCCCTCTTGAAAGAGATTTTGGCGCATTCACATGGTGCCATTTCTCAGCAATATTTCAGCGGGCCGATGTTGCATAAGGAGAGGTAGATTCAGCTTTGAACCTTCCATAGTTAAATACCATCAGACTTACTTACTGCGCGGTGAATGTGATATCTTGAACTGTCAGTGTTTAATGTAAGCCAAGTCAATAGTACCAACACAACAAATTCCCTTACTCTCTTCTTCGTAATGTTTTATCCGTTGTGGCCGTGGACAACTTCTTGGATTCTTAAGTGCGTTCATTTGAGGCGGCCTATCCTCGCACTTAAATAGGTGGTCTCCTACAAGGTATCCTGCTATACCCTACTTCAAAAGTGTTAGAAACTATTAAAAGTTTCTCCAAACCTAACCACAACTGTTGAGGATCATTAAAGGTTTTGAAAACTTAACCTTTACCCACACTGCAGATAGCACTTAACGTCTATTGCGGGAACAACTTTGGATTTGGTATTTCTTTACAGAAATCACTATCCGAAGTGCTCATGCTTCCACCGAAGCGATCAACTGAACCTTTACAGCTTAGTTTTCCTATTGAACCAAATTACTGGGATCTCCAGTCAGTAAGGTTGGGTTACCACCGTATTGGTCCTTATACTTTGGGTTTTAAGCCCATTCCCCTAGACATGCAGAACATCTGATCCTTGGGTAAGCCCTTTGTCAGCGGGTCTGCTATATTATCCTTTGACTTTATCTAATAAATGGATATTATACCCGTGGTGATCAACTGCCTAACGGTCTTATGCCTCCGTCGAATATGACGAGACTTGCCATTGTACATAACATTCCGTGCCCTTCCTAGAGTCGACTGGCTGTCGCAGTGGATCATTACAGAAGGTACGGGTTTGTTCCAACACGGAACATCCTCTAAAAAGTCATAAAGCCACTCAGCTTCTTCTCCTGCTTTGTCTAAAGTGATAAACTCCGATTCCATTATTGATCGGGCGATGCAAGTTTGCTTAGAGGATTTCCAAGACACAACCCCACCACCAATTGTTAATACATACCCACTGGTGGACTTGGTGTTCTATATATCAGATATCCAGTTTGCATCACTGTACCCCTCTAGTACAGCTGGATATCTTGAATAATGTAACCCGAAAGTTAACTTGTGTTTCAGGTATTGTAATACCCGATTCAACGCCTTCCAGTGATCATCACTCGGATTACGGGTAAACCTAGCCAACTTATTGACTTCATAAGCAATATCTGGTCGGGCGCAGTTTGTTAAATACATCAAACTATCGATCACATATGCATATCGCTCCTGGTATACTGGTGCACCATGATTTTTATCAAGCTTTTGATTTGTATCCATTGGTGACTTTATCGGTGAACTGTCAAACACCTCGAACTTTTTCAAAACATCCTCGATGTAGTGAGACTGAGATAAGACCAGTCCGTCAGACGTCTTATAGATTTTTATCCCTAAGATAAAATCTGCGATACCCATATCCTTCACGTCGAAGCATTGTTTCAACATGTTCTTAGTCTCTAGGATTACCCTAGTACTGCTTCTTGTGATCAATATGTCATCTACATACAGGCATATCATGACGAACAAGTCAGAGTTACCTTTTGTGTTGACACATTTATCACACTCATTAATGGAGAAACCCTTTAATAGTAAAGTACTATCAAACTTTTCGTGCCATTGCTTCAGGGCTTGTTTAAGCCCGTACAGAGATTTGACAAGCCGATAGACTTTCTTCTCTTGCCCTTACATACCCCTCGGGTTGGTCCATATAAATTTCTTCTTTCAAATCACCATTTAGGAAGGCTGTCTTAACATCCATTTGATGTATCTCAAGGTCATGCAAAGCTGTGATCGCAATGAATACCCGTATGGATGTCATCCGAGATACCGGGGAGTACGTATCAAAGTAGTCAAGACCTTCTTTCTGCCGATAGCCCTTGACTACCAACCTGGCCTTGTACTTATCTATAGGCCCATCTGCTTTATATTTTCGTTTGAGTATCCATTTACACCCCAACAATTTATTTCCCGGAGGAAGATCAACCAACTCCCAAGTATGGTTATGCAGAATAGAGCCTATTTCACTCTCAATAGCTTCTTTCAAGAGCGGTACCTCTGGAGTTGACAATGCTTCAGCAATTGTCTTTGGTTCATCATTAACCATATAAGCTACAAAGTCAGGACCGAATGATTTATCCTTCCTGGCCCTTTCACTTCGCCTTAGATCCATCTCTGGAGTCTCCAAGTTCTGAGAATCTGGAACACTAGATTCCGGATATTCAGCCATCTCGACATCCACTAGATCTGAACCATCTAGACCCGGGTTGTCAACGACTCCCGGTTCCTGAGAGCTTTGTTCATAACTTCATTTTCGAGAGGTTATGTCTTTTTCCTTTCTAGGAAAGGTACCTTCAAAGAATTGAGCATTCCTTGATTCCATGATTGTACCCCCATGGATATCTAGAATATCTGACTTATGCACTAAGAAGCGATAATCACTATTGTTATTTGCATATCCGATGAATATGCAATCTACAGTCTTAGGCCCAATCTTGACCTGCTTCGGCTTGGGTACTTCAACCTTTGTCAGGCAACCCCACACCTTTAAATATTTATAGGTGGTTTCTTTCCCTTCCATGATTCATATGGAGGTTTGTCCTTACCCTTATGTGGGACTCTGTTAAGAATCATATTAGCGGTAAGGACGACTTCTCCCCACATGTTTTGGGGAAGACCAGAATTGATGAGCAAGGCATTCATCATTTCCTTCAATGTGCGGTTCTTATGTTCCGCCACATCGTTTGATTGAGGCGAGTATGGAGCCGTCGTTTGATGATCAATGCCTTTTTGGGCACAATATTCCTTAAATGGCGCTACATATTCTCCCCCTCTATCGCTACGAATGGATTTAATTCGCATGCTTAGTTGGTTCTCAACTTCTGCTTTGTAACGTCGGAATGCTTCAAAGGCTTCATCCTTACTTTTCAACAAGTAAAGGTGACAATACCTTGTGCTATCATCTATGAATGTCACAAAGTACTTGTTCCCCCCTCTAGTTTGTGCAAACTTCAAATCACATATATCTGTGTGAATAAGTTCTAGAGGAGCAATATTCCTTTCGACGGATCGAAAATGAAGCTTTGTGAGTTTTGGCTCTACGCACACCTCACACTTATGTTGAGGGTTTACGTCGATAGACGGCAATAACTCCAACTTTACCAACCGTTGGATGGACTTGTAGTTAACGTGTCCTAATCTATGATGCCATAAATTAGAAGATTCAAGCAAATAAGAAGAATGTTCAACTTTATTACTTGGACACATTACATACATGGTATTAGCTTTGAAGAGGCCTTCACAGACGAAGCCTCTCCTCACAAAAGTGCCATTCTTAGTGAGTACAAACTTATTGTATTCAAACATTAGCCTAAAACCAGCATTAACCAATAAAGGTCCTGAAATTAAATTTCTCCTAATCTTAGGGACGTGCATCACTTCCTTCATAGTGAGCTCCTTTCTAGAAGTCATCTTTAGGACCACCTTTCCTACCCCCAGCACGTCAGAGGAAGCGTTGTTGCCCATGAACAACTTCTTGTCACTGACCGATATATACGTGGAGAAGGCATCTCTGTTGGAACAGATGTGTCTGGTAGCACCTGTGTCCATCCACCACTGCATGAGATTCTCAACCAGGTTTGCTTCAAGCACCACTGCTGAGAACTCCTCAATCATGTCATCCAGGAGCGTGTCCTTGACGACGTTAGCATGGGCCTTGCCATTAGCCTTGGCTTTCTGTTGTTGCTCACTCTTGAGCTTGCGGCATTCCTTGATCTTATGACTAGGTTTCCCACAGTGGTGACAATTACCTCTGAACATCTCCGCTGCGTGGGTCTTGCCGTCTTTCTGGTACTTTCGCTTCTTGCTTGGGTTCTCTTTGGCCTCAGCCAGATTTTCCTTTTCCTCAGCAGGTTGTTTACCCCTAGGCAATGCCTTCTTATTATCTTCCTGAATTTGGAGTTTGATAATAAGCTCTTCAAAGGTCATCTCCTTTGTCTTGAGTTTTAAGTAACTCATAAACTCGTTCCACGAAGGAGGTAACTTTTCAATCAGCGATGTAACAAAAAACTGCTAATTTGGTTTCATTCCTTCCAAATCCAGGTGATGTAGAATCATTTGGAATTCCTGGACTTGGGACATCACTGTCTTACTATCCACCATTTGAAATTTTAGAAATTTCCCAACGATGAACTTCTTAGTACCTACATCTTGTGCGTTGTACTTCTTTTGCAGTTTTTCCCACAGCTCTTTGGCGGTGCCAACGGTGCAATACACCGTGTAGAGAGGGTCTTCCAAGCAGTTCAATATGTAATTCTTATACATGAAATCACTATTATTCCATGCATCAAGAACCATGTTCATGCCATTAATGACATGGATTCATAGGCCCCCTTCACCCGTTTCAGAAGGCGAAGGGTCCATTTCATCTCCAGCTTGTGGAGGATCTTCTGTTAGGAAACGTGCCATTCCCATAACAGTCAAGTAGAACAGCATCTTCTGCTGCCATCTCTTAAAGTTTGAGCCCATGAATTTTTCAGGGCGTTCATGGTGGAATACGGAGGGTGGAGCAGTAAATGCAACAGACGTGCCTTGGGCAACAGTGGGGAAGACAGACGAGTTGCTGCCTTGGACAGTAGCGGCAGCAGCAGGGAAGGCAGAATTGCTGCCTTGATTGGCAGCAACAGCGGTAGCGGCATCAACAATGTTTCCAGTCATGTTGCAGCAGTTACAAGAAGAAAAATCTTGTCTTAAACTTGTTGGATACAATGGTGCAGAAAACAGAAATAAGTAAATGCTAAGTATTACCACACGATGAAATTACAACAAACTGGAACAATTTTGATATGCTGAGTCGAGTGATGACACTCTATCTTTAAGACAAGATTGCCCCGTATATATCCTTTCTACATTCTGGAAAATAGTCTCCCAAGATAAAATAAGAACTCAACAAATGAGCAAAGGAATCTCAAGTGTTACCTTGAAGAATTTTGAGTAATGAAACGATGTTGGAAAGTAGTAGGAAGAAACTGATTTCGTTTGTGTGTTCTCAACAATTGGCAAATGCTCCATTATATAGTTGAAGGAGAGGACTTACCAACTGCCCACATAATTGCTGTTATTGGCTAAGTAATGGCATATTATGGAGGTAGTAATTCACCAAAATAAATGGTGAATTGATGTGCAACGGATTATCAGAAGAAGCCTACGACCTATGACCCAAGACCCGAGACCGGACCGGACGGTCGGACGGCGGCGCGCGCGCGGGCTTATCCTCGAACTGAAGCACATCTAGGTCCTCCCTCATTTAAACACATGTGATACCTCTTGGGGTCCCAAACCCCAAGCCAACTTTGAGAGTTATAAACTAAACAAATCTTTCTTCCCCCACCGATGAGGGAGGATTGGTCTTTACCACCTTTTTCCATGCTTCAAACACCTCACTCCGTAGACCAATATCTCTTTCATTTCTTAATGAAATTTGACGATCCTTGGCCCTACGCTCATCTACTTACTTAGTAGATTATGCACGTGTGAAGAACCGAAGTTTCCAACATGCGGAACACTAGTGTTTAAGCCATTAAAGATGGTTGGACGCAACTCCCGCCAAAGGCAAATTTCCAACAAGTAGTTTGTTTTGTGAGTATCTATATCCCATAAAAGGAAAAAAAAGGCAAAAACCAAAATTTTAGTCTCCCTCTCGTTCTTTTGGGTGAGGTAACAAATCCAAACTGACAAATATATCGTGTATACACAAATTGTATACACAGAATACAAAACAAATAAGTTACCAAAATCCTAATCAAAGTTGTACACAAACTTATCATAGTTCTAAAATCCTAATTATACTTATACAAGAATTCTACAACTATGGTAAGTTTGTGTACAACTTTGATTACAATTTCGGTAACTTATTTGTTTCGGATTTCGTGTATACACTTTGTGTATACACGGTATATTTGTCACTAACTAACATAAATTATGGTAACTAATAAAATATATGAAGCAATTTCAACTAAAATTAAAGATAAAAACTCAAAGTTACACAAAACACATAATAAAATCACACAATTACATTGATGGATCCAAGAAGAAAAACCAACAACAAAAAGTGATAATATACCTGAAATAAATCAATTAAACTCATAAGCTTAGATCAACCGACAAAGAGAAACATAAACATCTACGATAACAAATCATGTTATAAAACAAAAATGACAATGGATATCATGAGAAGGAGAAATGTTAAAATAGGTTGTATACCCGTGATATACACTTAATGTATATCACGTGTTTTGTACATATTAGGTCTCAGATTATGGTCCATGGTTTTGTACCGTGATTAGGCAACAATTTAGGTAATGTTGTGGTATAATTAGTATTGTACACTTACCATAATTGTATTACCATAATTGTATAGTTAGTGTCCAAGTAGAATAAGGTTTTAAGAGTAGAATTGTTATAAGATTCTCCTATTATGGAAATATGTAAATTGTATATATAGTCTTTCAATTAATGAAAATAAGAAAGGGATTATTTATTTCATGGTATCAGAAGTCTAGGTGTTAATATCCTCTCCCAAATTCTCTCATTTTTCCGTCGACCTCTCTTGAATTTCCGAGGCCTTTGCTCTCGGTTTTTCGTACCGACGAGATCCTCCTTCCCAAAATTTTGTCTTCAAAATCCCTCAATCACATATTGTTCTATCAATATGTCTACATCCCGGAACACGTTTCATCCTTGCCCTTACAATTTCTAACATCAAGAATAACATCCCTCTTGTTCTTAAAATAGAAAACGTCCAATATGCGACGTGGGCCGAACTGTTCAAAATTCATGCACGATCGCATCAAGTCATCCATCACATAATCCCTGCGGCTCCTGAGGATATGGAGGTACCAAGACGTAAGGATGATCCTAAGTTGTGGACGACTCTTGATACCACCGTCCTTCAGTGGATATATTCCATAATTTCTACCGATATTTTGCAAACGATTATTGATCCTGATGCTACGACGCAGACAACTTGGGATAGACTACGTGATATATTCCAAGATAATCAAAATTATAGAGCTGTTACACTTGAGCAAGATTTCTCCCATGTCAATATGGAAGATTTTCCTAACGTTTCGGCTTATTGCAAAAGATTAAAGGAATTGGCCATAAACTCTGCAACGTTGGCGCACTGGTTTCGAATGATCGTTTGGTCCTCCAAATGGTTTCAGGCCTCTCCGAGGCCTATAGTGGTGTTGGTACACTTCTTCGTCAAAGCAATCCACTTCCGCAATTTTATCAAGCTCGTTCTATGCTTACACTCGAAGAAGCGGGCATGGATAAAAAGATGGCTACCAGTACTAGTCCTGTGGGTATGATGACCGAATCCACAGTTCATCCTACCGGTCCCAACAACTCGGGCCAAAACCGCAACAACGATGGTGACTAAAAGGAGGAAATAAGAAAAATAATGGCAAGAATCGTGATGGCAATAATGGCGGTAGCCGAAACATTGGTGGTGGCGGTGGTGCCCCTCGGGGCAGTCAGCAACAACAACAATTTTGGACCCCACAGTGGGCCCCTATGCAGTGGCAGTGGGCCCCACAATATGGGCCAAATAGTGGCAGCCCAACAGTTCCGCCTCACTAGCAGTGGGCTGCCCAGCAGCAGTCCAGGCCCAACATGCAGTGGCCCACTTTTAATTATCCCTCTGGGTCGAGGCAGTAATCAGGGGTACTTGGGCCTCGGCCCCCGCAGGCCCATCACGCAGCGACACCCATGTCTACCGACATCGAAGCCGCAATGCATACTCTTGGTTTAAATCCTCCGGACCCAAATTGGTATATGGACACCGGTGCCACTACCCATATGACATCCAATTCAGGTACGCTCTCGTCTTATTCTAATTTGAGCAACCCTCACAACAAATTGTTGGTAATGGTAACTCTATTCCAATTCGTGGTTATGGTCATAAAACTTTGTCTCCCCCTCATCCAACCCTTATGTTGAAAAACACCCTACATGCCCCCAAATTGATTAAAAACTCAGTGTCTGTCCGTAAATTCACTACTGACAATTCCATTTCTATTGAATTTGATCCATTTGGTTTCTCTGTGAAGGATTTCAAGACGGGGAGTCCTCTCATGAGGTGTGATAATAGGGGAGATCTTTATCCTATCACACCTAGTTCCGGTCCATCGAGTCAAGCCTTGTCATCAACATTTGCAGCCCTTTCTCCTTCCTTGTGGTATGCTCGTCTTGGTCATCCGGGGTCGTCTATTTTAAGGCTGGCCAGTGGGCCGGGACGACCCGACCCCGGCCCGACCCCGTCCCGACCCCGCCCCGGTCCCGCCCCGACCCCGCTCTAAAAAAAAAAAAAAATTTAACGGGGGCGGGACTCGAACTCGGGACGGGACGATGTCTCGTCCCGCCAGACCCGAGCCCGCCCCAGGCCCGCCGGACCCGAGCCCGCCCCGAGCCCGTCCCGACCCCGACCCCGACCCCGACCCTTAAACCCCCTTTGCAAAAATGGCCGTTGCACCAACGACCATTTTAGATTATGGCCGTTGGCCAACGGCCATTTTAGGCCCCCCCTCCCCCAACCCCCCTACCCCTTAATATTTATTTTTAACCCATAAGTTATTATATTTACACTTTAACCCAATTTTTCAACTATAAATAACTCATTTTCTCTTCATCTTTCTCACAAATCTTCCTACAATCTCTCTAATTTCTCAATATATCTCTCTACATTGTTTGCTAAAGATTCAATTTTATTAATTCATTTGGGAATTGGGAGTGAAGTTGGCAACTAGCTTGAGGATCTTCCATCGAGCAAAGTTTCAATTTTCAACCTCTCGATTACACGTCGACGTTACGTCGGCGTTTGGTACATTCGTTCCTTCATTAAATTATTATTGTCTGTTTATTTTATTTAGCGCACTTAATTTTATTGTCTTTAATTATTTATTATCATAATTAAAATGGAAGGATTAAAAGGTATGTTTAAGGGGGTAAGGGTAAGGGTGCTTCTTCTAGTAGAGGCAACCAGGGCAAGGGTACTTCTTCTAGTCATCTTATTCCTACACAGATGATTTTGTTGATACTCAACATTTTCCTACAATACCATTAGATTTAGACGAGGAGTTATTTTTTACGGAACTCAAGAAGACTTTAATTTAGACGATGATCTAGACGATACACCCACTAATATTGATGACAACACGCCCACTAGTGCACCTTCAACCGAAATACCTCCTATTCCCCCTAGTATGAGACGAGGTCCAAAGCAAAACGACCATTAAAATCAGATGCATGGACATTTTTTGATAGGGACGTAGAGAATCAAGTAGCCATATGTAAAATTTGTAAAAATGTTTTAAAATTTAAAACTCGGAAAAGGTCACGGTGGGACGGGGGTTTAATTAGACACGTAGTAAGTGCTCATCCAGCTAGGTATGCCCAATACCAGGCTTCAAAACCGGGTGCGCAAACGGCCGCTCCATCGGGACAAGGTTCACATACCGACATCGTCCCGGACCAAGTACAGTGGTCAAATTAACCCTATGACGGGGGGAATTGTAGGCTCTAAATACAACAAACATAGAGATAGGGAAGCAATATCAAAATTAGTTCTTGTGGAGGGTTTGCCTTTTTCATTTCCTTCATCTCCGGTTTTATTCATTACATTAGAGATATATATAATCCTCGCTTTTAACGGTTTTCCTAGGTCAATCTGTTAAGAGAGATGCATTTAAATTTGCGCATGAATATCAACAATATTTACGTTTTTCATCATATCATTTTAATGGCAAAGTATCTATCACGTCTGATATAGATCGTAGTACTAACGGCCATGATTATTTAACTGTAACTTGTCATTGGATAGATTATAAATGGTCTATGCAAAAACGTATTTTAGCGTATAGATATATAGATGATAGGCACACTGGTACTTTTATTGCAGAAAATATTTATTAAGTGTGCGATTATTACGGAATTACCGATAAAATTATGACTATTACATTAGATAACGCTTCTAATAACAATTACGCAATTACAATGTTAAAAAATAGTTTAGCTCCATCTTTTCCAGACCATTTTCATATAAAATGCGCGTGCCATATATATAACTTAATTGTAAAGGATGGTCTATCACTTTTTGAAGACATTCTTAGTAAAATACAATTTGCTATAAACTTTATTTTTAAAAGTAATAAAGTACAACGTAGAAAAGAATATAAAAAAACTTGTCACGATTGTGGACTACCTTATAGAAGAATTCCACAAGAAGTATCGACTAGGTGGAATTCTTTATACGAGCAACTACTTGTTGCTTATGACTATAAATTACCTATAACTTTATTTTTTAACTCTCATAATAAAAACCCAAATTTGATATGATTTTAGATAGTGATTGGGTAAAAATTTCCGAACTTATTGTATTTTTAGAGAAATTTTTTCAAGCAACAAAAGAATTTTCCGGTATATATTATCCTACTATTTCAACTATGTTATTTTATATAACTCTAATATTTTTTATTACTTAGTGAATATATGGAAAAACCAGTTTATAAGGCAGCTATTAAAAAAATGTTTGTCAAAATAAAAAAATATTTTATTCCTATTCCTTCTATTTATATTATTGGTTCGTATTAAATCCTACTATTAAAATAGACGGTACTAAATCACTAATTGAAACTATTTACGATTGTATAGAAGTACTACCACCTCCAAGTCCCAAAAATCTAAATCACCCACCACCTATTGAACAAACTAAAGAAGAAGTGTTGAATAGCGTAGAACACCAATGCAAAAATATATATAGATTTTATCAACAAGAAAATGCTAGTAACGTACGGCTACCATACCATCTTCTTCATCTTCAACACAACCTCACAAAAGACATGCTGTTTCGCGGCTAGTATTGAAAGCCTCGAAATAGAATGTGCGGCCGTACCTCTACTAACCAAATTAGCGAGTTGGATATTTTTGTTTTGCGGGGTTCGTACCGTATCAAGAAGTTATCAATGAAGATGGACAAGAAGACTTGCTTTGAAATCTGGAGGGGAATGAGAAGACCTTTCCGACACTTTCATTGATGGCTCGAGATGTTTTGAACATTCAAGCGTCATCAATCGCGTCGGAAAGCGCTTTTTCTCGCAGCAGATATCAAATAGGAGACCACACAGACACTCATTGGCGGAGACAGCTTGGAAATTGCAAGTATTATTCGAGAGATTGGATACGAGCGGAGCGGAGAAGGTGCGGTCAACCGGAGATCAACGAAGAAGATGATGAAAACTACAACGAAATCTTAACCGAAGGTAGTGGAAGCGACGTTGATCAATTTGACCAACAAATACCTATTCCAACCGAAGAACCACATGAAATCATCAAGCAATTAGAACAGATTTTTTTGAAAATGTAATTTTTTTAATTGCAATTTTATTATGTAATTTGTAACTTTTGGACAACACCATAAAGTTGCAATTTAGATTTTAGACAATTGTATTTGTATTACAAAAAAATCATATGTCTATTAAATAATATAAGAGGCACAAAAACAGCCTTGGGATGTTTTTATTACACTATCTTGTTTTGTTTATTGAGTTTTTTTTATACATATGTTATTTAAAAAAAAAAAAAAAAAAGAAAACCCGACCCCGCCCCGAGCCCGCCCCGCCCCGATACCGACGGGATCGGGACGGGACTGGAGCAGGTCCCGCCCAGACCCGACCCCGCTAGGCCCGCTAGTCCCGATCCCGACCCCCGGATCGTCCCGCCCCGACCCCGACCCCGCCGGACCCGGCCCGCCAGACCCGAGCCCGGCCCACCAGACCCGAGCCCGGCCCACTGGCCACCCTTAGTCTATTTTGTCGTCATTAGATACAAATAATTTTATTTCATGTAAGGGTACACGTAGTACTCCAAATTTTCATTCTTGTTATTTAGGGATAATTGTTAGGTTGCCATTTGTAGACTCAAATTCTCATACTTTAATGCCATTTGATATTATTCATAACGACTTATGGACGTCTCATGTTCTTAGTTCTTTGGGTCATCGGTATTATGTTCTCTTTTTGGATGATTATTCTAAGTTTTATGGACTTTTCCGATAGCGAACAAATCTCAAGTTTTTTCCATCTTCTTAAAATTTAGAGCATTCATTAGAACCCAATTCGAACGGGAAATAAAAAATATTCAGTGTGATAATGACAAAGAATATGACAATGGGACGTTTCGGAAATTCTGTGCTAATAATGGGAATAATTTTCATTTTTCTTGTCCTCATTCGTCTTCACAAAATGGGAAAGCCGAACGCAAAATTCGTACCATAAATAACATTGTCCGAACTTTATTGATTCATGCTTCCGTACCCTCGTCTTTTTGGCATCATGCTCTACAAATGGCTACATATCTCCTTACCATAATTCCTTTCAAAGGTTTGACATATTCCCCCCCCCCTCCTTCAAATTTTATATAATAAGACTCCTTCATATTCACATCTTCGGGTCTTTGGGTGTTTGTGTTATCCGTTATTCCTGTCCACCACAATTAACAAACTTCAAGCCCGGTCTACTCCGGGTGTGTTTTTGGGTTTTCTGTCTAATCATCGTGGTTACAAATGCTTTGATTTATCCTCTAATAAAATCCTCATCAGTCGCCAAGTCATTTTTGATGAATCCCAATTTCCGTTTGCAAAAGTGAGTAATCCCGTGCCAAGTTCGTATAATTTTTTGGATGATGGTATATCCCCGTATATTATTCACCATTTTTCAAACATATCCCACACCCAAAATTCTCCAGCGGGCCTACTGCCCGCTGGTCCCACTGGTCCGTCACAAGCTACGTTTCAGATACGATCATGCGCCGGCCAAGAATTGGGCCAGTCCAGCCCAATTATGGAACTGGTCCAGTTCCTACGTCTGTTTACCGTGTTGGGCCGGCGCCCAGCCCACCGCCCGCCGCCGCCTATCCCGAGCTCAGAAAATTCCCAAAATTCACCCAATTCTTGCCCGAGTCATAGACCGGTCACTCATAGTCAACGGGGTATTTTTAAACCAAAAAGGCATTTTAATTTACATTCTAATGTTCTTAAATCACCCTTACCCCGTAATCCTATGTCTGCTTTAAATGACCCGAATTGGAAAATTGCTATGACCGATGAATATAATGCTCTTATTGATAATAAGACATGAGAGTTGGTACCCCGTCCATCTGGTATTAATATTATTAGGTCTTTGTGGATTTTTGCTCATAAGGATAATTCAGATGGTTCATTTGCCCGACATAAGGCGCCGCTTGTGGGTGATGGTAAGACTCAACAGGTTGGTATAGATTGTGGTGAGACGTTTAGTCCGGTGGTCAAGCCGGCTACCATTCACACTGTGCTTAGCTTGGCTCTTTCGAAAGCATGGCCTATTCATCAGTTAGATGTAAAAAATGCTTTCCTCCATGGTGATCTCAAGGAAACAGTCTATATGCATCAGCCTTTGGGATTTAGGGATCCCAAACGTCCTCATCATGTATGTTTGTTGAAGAAGTCTTTATATGGGATTAAGGAGTCTCCACGGGCATGGTATACGCGGTTTGTCGACTATGTTTCGACTATTGGGTTCATTCACAGTATGTCGGATAATTCCTTATTCATCTACCGTCGTGGTTCGTCCTTGGCTTATATTCTGTTATATATGGATGACATTATTTTGTCTGCCTCTTCCGATGCCTTACACCAGTCTATCATGACAATGCTCACCTCTGAGTTTGCTCTGAAAGACTTGGGGCCCTTGAGTTATTTTTTGGGGATTGCTGTCACTTATCATGCAGATGGGTTGTTTTTATGTCAAAGGAAGTATGCAACTGAGATCATTGAGAGGGCTGAGATGTCATCCTGTAAGTCCACTTTCACTCCAGTTGATACTAAGCCCAAGCTTAGTGCCGCGATCGGCATACCGTACGAGGATCCGACCCGCTATCGCAGTCTTGTAGGGGCCCTTCAGTATCTAGACAAGATATTACATATGCTGTCCAGAAGGTGTGTTAGTTTATGCATGATCCCAGAGTTGAGCACATGAATGCACTCAAACGCATCATTCGGTATATTCAGGGTACACTTAACTATGGTTTGCATTTATATCTTTCCTCGACGTCCACACTTATCTCGTATACGGATGTTGATTGGGGTGGCTGTCCGGACACCAGACGGTCTACGTCTGGCTATTGTATGTTTCTTGGCAATAACCTGGTCTCATGGTCTGTGAAACGTCAGTCGACATTGTCCCGATACAGTGCAGAGGCCGAGTATCGAGGGGTAGCTAATGTGGTCTCGGAATCATGTTGGTTACGTAATTTGCTATTGGAGCTTCATTGTCCTATCCAGAAAGCAACCTTGGTTTATTGTGATACCATTAATGCCATCTATCTGTCGGGTAATCCGGTTCAGCACCAGCGCACTAAACATATTGAGATGGACATTCATTTTATTCGAGAAAAGGTTGCTCTTGGTTAGGTACGCGTCTGTCATGTCCCGTCCAGGTGTCAAATTGCCGACATCTTTACAAAGGGTCTTCCCTCGGTCCTTTCTGAAGATTTTAGGGACAGTCTCAGCGTTCGACTCTCAGCGTTCGAAGATCGCCCGCTATGACTGCGGGTGTGTGTTAAATATAGGTTGTATACACGTGATATACACTTAATGTATATCACGTGTTTTGTACATATTAGGTCTCAGATTATGGTCCACGGTTTTGTACCGTGATTAGGCAATAGTTTAGGTAATGTTGTGGTGTAATTAGTATTGTACACTTACCATAATTGTATTACCATAATTGTATAGTTAGTGTCCAAGTAGAATAAGGTTTTAGGAGTAGAATAAGAATATGATTCTCCTATTATGGAAATATTTAAATTGTATATATAGTCTTTCAATTAATGAAAATAATCAAGGAATTATTTCTTTCAAGAAGAAACCTGGCAAAGTTGATGAAAAAGAGGACGTAAATTAGTAAACGACTATTATGTCTATTGTAGTCTTTTAATGAAGAACAAAAAATTCAATCAACATTTTAAAGATCCTTCGTGCTTTTAATATAATATAGATTTATTAAATAAGTACAAATTATACATTTTGAACCTAGCTAGTATGTGTTGTGTCAGAAATCATAATGTTCAAATCACGGATCTGTCTTTGTAATTATTATGACATACTAAAGAGTATAGATACACTTCTAATACATTATATGTACTTAACTTATTTGCAAAACTCTTTCTTTTTACTTGAAATCTATATCCAGTTAAAAATCGGGAAATTGGCACCCTATGTTCGGTTAGCCCACTAAAATGGCACAACATAGACCACTTTCGTGGCATAGTTTATCAAAAATTGTCAATTTTAATTGAAAAAAAAATAGCTATCCTATAGCCAAATTAACCATTTCCTTCCTCTCTCGTTGAAAACGTCTCCACCACCTCTCATCTGATTTACTGAGGCCCATGTCCACCTTCTGCAACCAACAATTTGGGAATTCCGAACTGGATAAAGACCATTAAAGTCTGGTTCAAAATTTTCGAATTTTCGAACTTGCACAATTGTGATTTATTTCGATTGCATGATATCAGGTTTGTTGAAAACGTCTTAAGGAGCTTAAATATCAATCTTAGAGATTTCTTTTGAGGCAAATTTGAGTTGATTTACATATTGAAACTCAAGGTTAAAGATTACTATACATTTCGTATATATCATCTTATATCCCATATATATATCCCTGTATACCTATGTATCTCATTCATGTGTATTTGTATATTTTCTGTATGTTGTATACCATGTACGGTGTTATCCATAAAATCTGTGTGATATACACAACATATAAGCACGATATACATTGTCACAACAGCGTTTTTCAAGTCGATTTCAGCTCTAAAATTTGACTCAAAACTAGTCCAGATTATCTTCAATTTTCTCAAATCTTGTATAGCTTTTCTAGGAATTCCCAAAGAATCCCAACTATACCCACTAAATTATCTACTAAGTACAATTTTTTTAGATCCGAGTTCAATTGTGATTCATGGATTGAGGTTTTGATGAGATTTTGACGTTAATGAACTGAGACTTTTGTGCCATTCCATGAATCAAGACTATATATAGTATTCGTGAATCTGTCGAAATAGTCAAGTTGGCAGATGGGAAAACCATTTGGCACAAATTAAATTTAAGCTAACCCCTTCATCGTTTTCCCACTCATGAATATTGTATTTCTTCAATAGAATTTAGCGAGTCACGAATTATACATATTGTAAAAATTCAAAATTTGGTTATCCACGCTCACTTTTTTTGGATTTCAGTTGCTAAGCCCAGTCTTTAATTAAAATCCTGGAAATAGCTATTAGCAGTTATGTATACATGTCAGTTTCTCTTAAAATATCATCATATAAAAAGAAACGGATATAGCTGTTAAATTGCGAGGATAGGAATATAATTTCCTTCCCAAAACTTATTATACTTCTTAATTAACTAGTTTCAGCGTACGTGCGTTGCACGTGTTAAAAATTTAAAAAATTATACAAGAAGAGTAAATTATATAAAATAATAATGGACGTTAAAATAGATACAACTTTCATTTAGATGACAAAATGATGCTTGTTACATTGATTTAGTTGCTGAATTACGTGTAATAAGTATTTAAATTTTCCTTCACTTTAATTTAAAGATGTAATTTTGAGTTATATTTTCAATAATGATATTACCTAGATGAGAGATTTATTTTAATTTTTAAGAATTCAAGAAATGAATTTATTTTTTTGTTTAAACTTTTGTTTTTAGTCGAAATTCTTTGATTGTTTAGATTAATTATATTAATTTTAAGCATTTGAAGATGCAACTAAACAATGAGGATTTTCAATCACTGACTTTCAAGCTTTTCTACGCATATCTTATGTGTATAAAAGCAAACAATAATTTCTTCTCATTTATCTAAATTTTGTATAAAAATTACTCTACATTTGTGCTTATGAGAAGTAATAGGTACCTAAGAAAATAGTGGAGATACATGCAAATTAACCTACATTGCCATTATAAATAAATGTGTATATAACAAAACATAGTAGATCAATAATTTTTCTACAAAAAATAGATCATAAAGAAAATCATTAGTATTAAAAGAATGAGAACAACACCGATATACTATTTATGCAAATAAATAAACAACTTTAGACTTACCAGAAAAATTAGCATAATATTATAATTAATTTAAATTATACCACTGTTCATAATTGTCATATATTGACTTGTTTTAACCAATTCCTCATCTAGCTTCACTTTTAGAAGAATCAGTAGCAGTAGTTTTTTTCTTCAATTACAAAAAAATAGTGGCAGTTCTTCAAACTTTTTCTTTAATTACTTGAATTCAAGTCTAATGGTTAATGGTGAGATATTAAAACCTTGAAATTTGAATTTATGAAAATTATTTCAACGTCAAAAATAGTTCTTATATTTGGTAAGGATCTGTAACCCCACCCCCACCCCTCGAACGGTGAACAGCACCCACCCACCCTTTTTTCGGCCGGCTACAAGGTCTGCTGCTCCCTCCATCCTCCTCTTTCTCTCTCCACTCTCTCCTCTTTGTCTCTTTGCCCTTTTCTCTTCCTTTCTTTCTATCTATCACCGACGGCCACCACCGCGGCTCCGACTAGGTACGCCGATCTAACGTCGACGAGCTATTCCGGCCAGAAGCAGATCCTCTCCTCTTTTCTCTTTTCTTTTCCTTTGACTTTTTTTTTTGGTCTCCTATACTCTGCAACCAGAAACCCCTTCAGTAGGTTTCCGATCAGGAGTGCACATGTACGTAAGTTCCGGCGGTCAACAATAACTTCAGGTAGTGAACAGTACTTCCGGCGGTGAACAATAATTCCATCATCGAACAACGATTCTTGGCGGCGAACATGTATATTCTGGTAGGTTCAGGTGGCGAACAATGTCTCCTGGCAGTGATCAGTAATATCTGGCAGTGAACAATGATTTCCGGTGACGGACAGGTTCTTTCCACCTAGAGTTGGTACATCTGTTGGCTCCTATTCATTCTTCTCCCTTATCCTTGTAGTTAAACTGTGCCTGCTTCTCTTTATTAAATCTTGCCTTTACATTCTTTCTTTATTCTTCTTGTCGTTAGTCATACCATTCTTGTTGTAGTAGTTCGACTTGCCTTTACATTCTTGCCAACTTGTGCTTTGGTATTGGTTCCTGCTCGTCTTAGGGTGACCTTGATTAGTTTATAGTTTTTTAGTGGCTTTGGTAAATGATGGTAGACTAGGGTCATATTTTCGGTAGGGGACGGGGGCTAGGATTAGGGGGTAAGTGGGTTAAGGGGGGGGGTCTAGGATGAGAGTAGAGTCTTGAAACATTGAGACCTTAATGGGGAAATCCATAGAGCTAGTTAAATTTTTTAAGAAGAGGATGATTAATATAGCCTGTGTCCAAGAGACCAAATGGGCAGGACCTAAAGCTAAGGATGTGGATGGGTATAAGGTATGGTTCTCAGGTAGGTCGAGGTATAGGAATGTGGTAGGTATTTTGGTAGACAGTGAGCTAAGGGATAAGGTGGTAGAGGTTAGGAGGGTCAATGACAGGATGATGACGATTAAGTTGGTAGTTGGAGGGTCCACTATGAACATTATTAGTGCTTACGCGCCGCAAACGGGCTTGGACGAGGAGGAGAATAGGTGATTTTTGGAGGATTTGAACGAGGTGGTGGGAGGTATACCACCCACTGAGAAGTTATTTATAGGAGGGGATTTCAATGGACATATCGGGTCACTTCCGGGGAGTTATGATGACGTGCATGTAGGCTTTGGCCTCGGGGACATGAACGGGGGAGGGGTCTCACTCTTGGAGTTCGCTAAAGCTTTTGGGATGGTGATAGTCAATTCGAGGTTCATGAAGAAGGAGTAGCACTTGGTGACTTTCCGTAGCTCGGTGGCTAAGACTCAGATATACTTTTTGCTCCTTAAGAAGGTTGACAACAGTCTTTGTAAAGACTACAAGGTTATTCCGTTACAACCCGACATAAGCTTTTGGTGATGAATTTGGATATCAAGATGGAGAAAGCTCGGTGGCTAAGACTCAGATATACTTTTTGCTCCTTAAGAAGGTTGACAACAGTCTTTGTAAAGACTACAAGGTTATTCCGTTACAACCCGACATAAGCTTTTGGTGATGGATTTGGATATCAAGATGGAGAAGAAGAAGAGGGTTGTGGATGACAAGTTAAGAATCAAATGGAGGAGTTTGACCATGGCTAGTGCAAATGAGATGAGGGAGAGGTCGATGACAAAGATGGCTTGGGGGAGTAGTGGGGATGCGACCGTTATATGGTAAAGGACGGCCATTTGCATTCGGAAGGTATATAGAGAAGTGCTAGGGGTATCGCGGGGTAGACGTGGTGGGTATCGAGGGTCCTGGTGGTGGAATGGTAAAGTTCAAAAGAATGTGAAAGCAAAGAAAGTGGCGTATGCGAAATTGGTAGAAAGCAAGGATGAAGTAGAGAAGTGGACGAATAGAGAATTGTATAAAATGGCGAGGAAGGAGGCAAATCTAGCGGTTACGGCGGTGAAAATGACGGCTTTTGAACACATGTATGTGGAATTAGAGGAAAAAAGTGGGGATAAGAAGTTGTACAGACTAGCCAACACGAGGGAGAGGAGGGCCCCTGACTTGGATCATGTGAGGTGTATCAAGGACGAGGACGACAAAGTACTGGTGGAGGACACACATATTAGATGGAGGTGGCAGTCTTACTTCCATAAACTCTTGAATGAAAAATGAGGTGAATACATTGTGCTGGGAGATCTGGAGCAATCTGGAAGGAACTAGGATTTTGGGTATTGTAGAAGCATTAAGGTTGAGGAAGTTAAGGGTACTATTTGCAGGATGTGTAGGGGACGAGCAACCAGGCCCGATGAGATCCAGTTGAATTTTGAAAGAGCACATGCAGGGCAAGTTTAGAGTGGTTGAATGAGTTGTTCAATGTCATTTTTAAAACGACGAGAATGCTTGAAGAATGGAGATGGAGTACAATGGTTCCTTTGTACAAGAACAAATGTGATATCCAAAGTTGCAACAACTATAGGGGTATCAAGCTGCTAAGCCACACTATGAAAGTTTGGGAAAAGGTCATGGAGATGAGGGTGAGAAGAGGCGTGTCTATTTCCGAGAACCAATTTGAATTCATGCCGGGGCATTCGACTACATAAGTCATTCATCTTATTAGGAGGTTGGTGGAGCAGTATAGGGAGAGGAAGAGAGACTTACATATGGTTTTCATCGACCTTGAGAAGGAATATGACAAAGTCCCTAGGGAGATTCTATAGAGATGTTTAGAGGTTAGAAGCGTACCAATGGCGTACACTAGGGCGATCAAGGATATGTATAATGAAGCCAAGACCAGGGTACGATCAGTAGTGGGGGACTCAGAGAACTTTTCAGTGATGATGAGACTGCATTAGGGATCAACTCTTAGTCCATTCTTATTTGCCTTGGTGATAGATGGACTGATGCAATAAATCCAATGTGCCTCTATAGAGACATTTGATCAGTAGGAGGAGACTCGGAGCACTTTCCAGTGATAATGACAGTGGGAGTGAAATTGAGAAGAAGGAACATAAAATTGTCAATGTGCCTATAGGGAGGCATAGCCGACTCAAAGTAGTCTTGTGCATTTAGAATTTTTATGGATTTAGAATTCAAGAAATACTATTTTACTTTTATTAAAATACTATTGCAAAGTTTAAATAAGGAAATATTGCATAAGCAATATCTTTTTAGATTTGTAATTAATGCTTGGTTGTATTTTAATTCCATGAGTGAAATTACGTGGCAACTTATTAAAATTTTTCATTAATGTTCTTGTTATTATTGTAACGTTTTATAATTTGTATGATCTAAAGTTTAGGTAACTTGTTAGAGTTAGCAATTATTGTCTTGTGTAAATTGTTTTCTGATTTTGTATAATTTAAGTTTTTAATTAGACTATTTCTATGGAGTTCTACGTGGAGTGGAGTTATTTGACTACTTAAACAAGGAAAGCATTTATAGTAGTCCTAATTAAGAGTAGTAGTCTATTTTTACGGAGTTCTACGTGGAAAGAAAAGCATATGCATAGTAGTCCTAATTAATAGTAGTATATTTTTATGGAGCTCTATGTGGAACGTATTTAGTATTAAGATTCTGAGTTCAAACAAGGAAGGATTTCAATATATAAAATTTAGTTTATTTGGGACTTCTATAGAAAAAATATGTCACACCCTAGCCTTGAGGGTGTGGCCGACACCCAGTGCTCGAAGACTTAAGCGTACCACTAGTATCCGAATCCTGAAATATGAAACTTGGGCCAACAAGACCTCTAATTAACTATATATGATAAGACTGAAGGATAACCTGCACACAAAAGAGTCTCAGCAGAATATATACATATGAACAGATAGCCAAGGCCACAATACGAGAATACTACTAATAAAAAGGGCCAACAAGGCCACGACATACCAACATCTATTGTACACAGGTCTGCAAGCCTCTACGAATACATGTACATAACCACAGGATGGGACAGGGCCCCGCCATACGCCAAAATACTAGCATCATATGCAGCAATATCTAAAACTCCTATAATGCAACTCCAAGAGAAAGGAGTGCGACAAAAACACAGCTGAGCAGATTACCTACTGAGAAGGAGTGCCGCTCTATCTATCTGTACATGCGGGCATGAACACAGTGCCCCGGAGAAGGGCATCAGGACGAAAGATGTACTGAGTATGTAAGGCAGGTAACATATGTAAAAATGAGATATAACATAAAAGATTTGGAAATAAGAGTCAACCTGAAACTCATAATAAGCTTTTGAGGGCCTACCTGTCATAATCATGAAAATGTATGCATGTCTGTAAAAATCCAGCATCTCTGTGGGGAAAATTATATCATAAAACATATATTTCATACCCGACCTTGATGAGGACTCGGTCGTACCCGGCCCAGATGTGGGACTCGGTAATATAAAAACCAACTACAGCTGGGTGCACATCTACGTGCCATACCCAGCCGACTATAGCGCGGTTCTTTAAGAAATTAAATACATATATATAAGTGCAATGTAATACAAACTCTAACATGTACCATAAACAGATTCGGAGTGACCTATCCTCGTTATCCTCCAACTATTGTTATTGGCACTACGTTCAAGAATCCAAATATAAACATTTGAGACTTATATAACCCGAGAGATATTATGAACAAAAGAGTATTCAAGAATTATGATCAATTTGTCAAAGAAGAACTTTTGCTACTTCATTTCGCCAAAGAGATTTCTATTCAAGAAACGACGTATCGAGTCATGCCAAGAAAGAAGGTTTGCCTTACATACATTGTCCTTGAAATTATAATCACCTTAGAAGCCATCATATGCCTTACAAATAGTTATCTATAGCAACAAAGAGTCGATATCAATATCGAATCCATATTCCTACGATTTCACATGTCTATGAGTTTCGATTTTGAAAATCCTTTCATAACATACTCTGAATTATTAATTAACCATAATTATAAAATAAATAAAGGTGGATTTTACCTCGATACATCTAAATCTTCTCAAAACAACACTTTGCCCCAAATTCCAAGGGTTTCCAAAATCCCTTCAACACGGAGACGATAATTCTTGCGATTACTATAGAAATTATTGCATTAATCTTGCGTATTCCGGCTTGGATTTGACCTAGGAATGTTAAGCTATGACGGAGAGGGTTTAGAGAGAGTATATGAACTAAAATAGAGGGGAAATGAGGTTCAAGACGTCCAACCCGTATTTAACCCAAAAAAAATCTCCACAACTGTACTTTGACGGTACCGTCAAATACTCGATGGTCCGTCAATCTTTCCGTCAAGCTGGCGGGGTATTTGATGGCTCAGAGTGGGAAAGTTGACAATCTGTCAAATATTTTACAGTTTGTCGACCTTCCCGTCAAATTGCCCAGTTTTCCAATTTCCTCGAAATGTACTTTCGTCGATACGTTTGACTTATCAACACCCCGAAACTTCCATAAATAAGCCGTAAACTTTCATTACCCTTTCGTAAGGCCGTACCTCTTCCTGAGACATCAATATTTATCTACGACATGACAGAATACGAACTACGGGGTGTAACATCTTTCATCCCTTAGAAATATTCGTCCTCAAATGTTGAGAATATTCTTTAATTCTCGAGGGTTCTAAAAAATTTGGAAGAGTTTTCTTTGTAAACATGACTATCCCAAAACCTGTTAAACAACCCAAACATATATCCAATGCCACATAGGGTAATATAACTAAAATAATATCAACTAGACCTCACATGACCGTTTGTACATACTAAAATCAAGAAAGTTAGTCATAACTCACCTCAACTCTCATCTGCCGTACTCTAAACTGTACCTGCCACATCTGCCTTGATATTAGTACCTATACAAGGTATATGATTTAAGATTTTTGAATAGAATAGAAACGAGAGAATCGTATTGCAAGAGTATCGATATAAACCTGAAAACTAAAACAAATAAGGATATCTGGATCACATATATTCTTCGGCCTCCCATTTCATCTCATATGTATTGTTATTTCTCCATAGTACCTCGACGGAGGCAACTTCTTTAGTTCTCAGTTTTTGAATTTGGCGATCTATAATGGCTACCGGAGTCTCCTCATAAGTTAAATTTTTGGTGATTTGCACATCTTCTATGGGAGTAATACGAGAGGGATCTCCGAATGCATTTATGCAACATCGACACATGGAACACCGGGTGAACTGCTTCCAATTCTGAGGGTAGTTCAAGTTCATAAGCCACTCGGCCTATCCTGCGGAGAATCTTATTTGGTCTGAGACATTTAGGGATAAGTTTTCCTTTCTTGCCAAATCTCATAACCCCCTTAATTGGAGAAACCTTTAAGAATACCCAATCGCCAATTGGAAATTCCAAGTCGCGACATTGAACATCTGAATAAGATTATGCCGACTCTAGGCAGTCAATAAGTGCTCTTGGATCAACTTTACTTTATCCACTTCCTGCTGGATCGATCGGGACCTAATAACTCAGCTTCACCCACTTCAAACTAGCCAATTGGGGATCTACATTTCCGTCCATATAATGCCTTATACGGGGCCATCTAGATGTTGGAATGATAGCTGTTACTATAAGAAAACTCAATAAGGGGCAAATGGTAGTCCCAATCACCCTTGAAATCAAATACACAAGCCCGTAACATGTCCTCGAGGGTCTAAATTGTACACTCGTCTTGACCATCGGTCTGTGGATGGAAGGTTGTACTAAGGTTCACTTGGGTGCCTAAACCCTTCTGAAACTACCTCCAAAAATGAGCTGTAAATTGAGTACCTCTGTTTGATATAACAGAGATTGGAACACCATGCAAACAAACTATTTATTTAATATACAACTTGACATAGTCCTCAACTGAGAAGGTAGTACGAACGGGTAAGAAATGAGCCGATTTCATTAGCCTGTCGATGATAACCCAAATGGAATCAAATTTCAGATAAGAACGAGGTAATTCGATGATGAAATACATATTGATTATTTTCCACTTCCAAGTAGGGATTTCTATATGTTGTAGCAAACCCCCAGGATTTTGATGCTCGATCTTAACTTGCTAACAATTTGGGCACTGAGCTATAAATGCTACAATATCTTTCTTCATGTTATTCCACCAGTAAACCTGTCGAAGGTCATGATACATCTTTGTCGATCAAGGATGAATGAAATATCTGGACTAGTGAATTTCAACCATAATTTGCTCTCGGAGTCCTCCTACATTTGGTACACATAGTCGACCCTGATATATAAGGACTCCATCTCCTGTAAGTTCTAATATATGTTGTCATTTGTAGTGCATGATGTCAAAAAGATTGTGGTAGTGCGGCATGGGCAAGGGATGTTCGAATAATATTATTGATGGTTCAGATTTTTCATTCTGCCTTCCCGTTTTGAGAGGAGGTATGAGGACATGAAAGGCGAAAAGTTAAACCTAATGCATTGCAAAAATCCCAAAAATGCCCATTATCATACTCTCTACCATTATCACATTGAATATTTTTAATATTCCGTTCAAATTGATTTCAAATGAATGCTCTAAAAGTGAGAAATGTGGAGAAAACTTGTGATTTTTTAGACAAGGAAAACATCCACAAAAAATTAGAGTAATCATCTAGCAAGAGAAAATAATATCTATGGCCCGAAGATATCAAAATGGGTGATGTCCAAATAACACCATAGCCCTTTCCTTTAGCTATTACGCTAGCCTTCTAATCGGCTAAGGTTGAATTTGCTTTTGCTTTAGTTGTTGTATCACAATGGATAATATCAAAATACATAAGTGTGCATGAATTAGACGAAACAAATGACAATTGAACATGTTTTCCAAGTGGACATGAACGACACATACTTGAATTACGTGTTTGAGTACAAGAAATAAAATTATTTTATTTGAGGGAGGCTAAAACGGGTGCTCCCGGATGACCCAAATGTTCATGCCATAATGAAGGTGCGAAAGCTGCATATGTGTATGGTAACTTGGCTCATTGATTAGGTGTGGTAATTGGATAGAACTCCCCTTGACGATCACATCTCATTAGAAGCATCCCCGTCTGAAAATCCTTCATGGAAAATCCTAAAGGGTCAAAATCAACAGACACCCAATTATCAGTAGTAAACTTTCTAACCAAAACCAAGTTTTAATTAATTGTGGAGCATGAATGACATTCTTTAAAGTTAATGGTGGGTTTGGTGGAGACAATTTGCTAGAACCATAACTACGAATTGGAATAGAATGACCATTTCCGACAAGTATACCATTATGTTTGCTCAAATTAAAATAGGACGAGAGATTACCTTAAGAGGAAGCCATATGAGACGTCGCTCCGGTGTCCATATACCAATTTTCATCGGGCGGATTAAGTCCAAGAGTGTGCATGCAGACTCAATATCGGTTGAGCTAGCCACTACCGAATGGGCCTCCTGGTTCGGCAGAGGCCCAAATGACGTCGAACTGTCACTGTTTCTGGGCCCATAAACCGACTCCTGGCTGACAGTGGGCTGGCAGTTTGCCTTGGACTAGGCCTGACCCAATTTCCTGTAGGAAATGGGCATGGTGGCACAACCCAAGGCTAATGCCATGCCCACTGTGGTGGACTGCCACCCCACTGGGCACATGGCTGCCACTGCTAGCAGGAATTTTCCTGCTGGCCTCCATTTTCGCCGCCCCTGCCTCCGTTTCCGCCATCGCCGGAATTCCGGTGGCCTCTACCTTTGCCATTACTGTGACTACCACCCCGATTTTCCCCACCATTTTGCCCTATTTTGTGGTATAGGTTCAAAATGTGTAGTTGCTTCATTGGTTGATGCGGTACCCATGACGGAATTTGAGACGGTTGTGACCTTTTTGGCGAACCCCGCCTCTTCAAGAATAAGCATAGAGCGGGCTTCGTAAAAAAGTGGTAGAGGATTTCTTCGTCGGATGAGCGTTCCCACGCTAGTGTACACGTCGGCAAGGCCTACAACCAATTGTAAAACCAACCGATTATTTGTAACCGGCGAACCAACGTTCTTGAGTTGATCCGATAAAACTTTGAGGCGTTGACAATAAGCGGATGCATTCGGGAAATCCGCCATGTCCGTTGTGGAGAATTCTTACTCCAAAGTGACGGCTCGGGAATTCTTGTTATCTTGGAAGATATCCCGTAAGCGATTCCAAGCCTCCATCACCGTGGAATCGGGTTCCATTATTGTGTGCAACAAATCGCTAGAAATTGTTGCATAAATCCACGAAAGAACTGTCGCATCAAGTGTGAGCCATAGTTCTTTTTCATCATCGGGTTTTAACACCTTTTCTTTGCTTTTTTTCCGGTGGAATTATGTGATGAATAACTCGGTGGGAGCGGCAACAAATTTTAAAGAGTTCTGCCCAAGTTGCATAATGAAGATTTTCCATCTCAAGAGTGATGGAAATATGAGTTTTGATGTTGGAAACAGCAAGAGCGGGATGAAATGTGGATTTAGAGTCAGACATTGTTGACCGGAAAAAGAAAATAACAATGGAAGAAATAAAAAATTTGGGTGGTCGACCGGTTGGAGAGGAAGGGGCCGACGAAGGAGTGAATATTTTTTTGTAGGGTTGGATCTTTTTCCCTAATCTCTTGATTCCATGTAAGAATTTTTTCCTCAATTGTAATTCTCCAACAATGTGGTAATTATACCACCAATACAACCTCATCTTAGGCTACAATTCGGCTAACATTATGATATGATTAGGGTAAGATAATGATATCTAATCTACCTACCATATACATATGATTCTAATATCAATTATAATAATTATTAATTACAATATTAATCAACAATTATTCTATCAATTCCTATATGAATTTCTCATTAATTTCATTTCCTGTTATTTGGTTTAGTAGGTATGATAAAATTTGAATTCACCTATGTGCTTTCGGGTTAAGTGTCACACTGTTTACTTTTGAAAAATTTGGCAGGAATTTAGAAGTGATTGGACAATCATTGTGTTGTACTCTATTGTACTTTATAAAGCAGTACGGGAAGTAAATAACTATTACAAGTGTTTGAAAGGATAAACAAATATTCAATATTCAGAAATTGAATCTTGTTGAACAAATAGGCCAATCTTCAAAACTGCCGCAAGCTTGTTGTGTCTTGAATCTTGATAACCTAAAATCAAGAAACAACTAAATCTGGATGGTTACAACGTTGTGTGTTGAGTCGAGGGATTGTCCTCTGCCCTTAAGACAAGATTGCCCCGTATATATGCTTTTACGTTAGCGGGCAATAGTCTCCTAAGATAAACAGGCTTTAATCTCAACGCTACAAAGCCAATAGGTTGAGCCTGACGAAGAAAACAAATATGAATCGACTTGCTGAGGTTATGGAAAAGGAAGGACGAGTTTTTGTTTTCTCTTCTGTTTTGTCTCTGTGTATATAGTGTGTCTCTGTTGTGTATATCTTGTATATATGAGTGTCTTTACTCATTTTTTTTCAACACAGTTTTACTCACTGTTTTGTGGTCTGTATGTATCTTCTGTTTTGCTGTCACGAATTGAGCCAAAGGAGGCTCAATATATAACATGGAGGAGGGACTGTTCAACTGCCCAAAACATGGCTGTTAATGGCCATTAAAAGGGCTGTAAATGGCAGGTTTAATGCCATTAGTGTGGTCGTTCATGGCCTTGAAGGAGGGCTGATTAAGGTCATTGAAGGAGGGCTGTTAATGGAGTAGTTAACAGCCAAGTAATGACTGGTTAATGCTCTAAAAATAGTCCAAACGGTAGACAGAAACTTTCTGCCTTCCGTCACTCCCAAAATCAACTTTCCAGAAACTCTAGGGACCAAACTATAAATATTAAGCAATTTGGGGTCCAAAAAGATAATATCAGAAACAACCCACAGCCCACAACCCACAGCCCGAGACCGGACCGGACGGGCGGGCGGGGGCGGCGCGCGTGTGGGCTTAGCCTTGAACCCAAGCACATCTAGGTCCTCCCTCCTTTAAACACATGGGATACCCCTTGGGGTCCCAAACCCTTTACCACATTAGAGACTTATATAGAGAGAAATTCTTCATATTCCCACCAATGTGGTAGATTTGTCCCACACCATATTTCCATGCCTCAAACACCTTACTTCGTGGACCAATATCTCTTTCATTTCTCAACAAAATTTGACGATTCTTGGCCCTACGGTCATCTACTCACTTAGTAGATTATGCATGTGTGAAGAGACAAAGCCTCCAACATGCGAAATACTAGTGTTTAATTCATCAAAGATGGGTGGACGCATCTCCCCGCCAAAGGAAAATTTCCAACAATCTCCTCTATGAAAGAGAGATTATGGCGCACACACAAGGTGCCTACTTTCAGCAATCTTTCAGCGAAAAGATATTGCATCAGGAGAGGTAGCTTCCGCTTTGAACCTTCCCTAGTTAAATACCATTGGACTTACTTACTGCGCGGTGAACGTGATGTCTTGAACCGTCAGTGTTTAGTGTAAGCCAAGACAATGATACCAACACAATAACTCTCCTTATTCGTTTTCATTCTTACGTTTTTGTCCGTTGTGGCTGTGGACACACTTGGATTCTTAAGTGCGTTCATTTGAGGCGGCCATCCTCGCACTTAAATAGGTGATCTCCTACAAGGTATCCTGCTATACCCCACTTCACAAGTGTTAGGAATCATTAAAAGTTTCCCCAACTTTAACCTCAATCGTTTGAGGATCGTTTAAAGGTTTGGAAGCTTAACCTTTACCCACTATGCAGGTAGCACTTTAATGTCTATCGCGGGAACAGCTTTGGATTCGTGTTTCCGTACAGAAATCATCATCCGAAGTGCTTATTGCTTCCACCGAAGCGCTCAACTGAACCTTTTACAACTTAGTTTTCCCATTGAACCAAATTCTTGGGATCTCCAATCAGTATGGTTGGGTTACCACTACAAAGGTTCGTATTGTTTGGGTTTTAAGCCCATTCCCCTAGACAGGCAGAACACTTGATCTCCGGGTAGTCCCTTAGTTAGTAAGGAAGTGACAACCGTGATGATCAACTGCCATATGGTCTTATGTCTCCTGACAGATCCTGACAGATATATCCAGACACCGTCATCCGTGTCCTTCCTGAAGCCGACCGGCTAGCCACAGTGTTACACATCGTAAGATTAAGATGATAATTAAGAACGTCATTAAGAAAGCAAGATTCGGATATTGAATATAAGGAACGCTTACATATGTTACTATGAGAAATTAGTGTATAAACGGATGCTATCCCGGAGTAGTATTGTATAAAAAAAAATTATGACATTGAGGATACGAGGCTTATAAAATTCTCGAGAATTAAAAGAAGTGGGTTTGAGATTTACTAATTGAAGAACTTGGGGGCCAAAGTGTAAAGGAAAATATCAGATTTTTCATATAACCTTACACCAACCTCTTCATCTTCTTCCTACACTTAAACAAAAAAAAACCAAACTCTCCTCTCATTCTCTCCTCCAAACTAATTCGAAAATCACCCTCCACCCATAACCATAATTAAGGTTGTTATCTTCTCTTCCTAGACTACATTTTTCACCAAAAATTAGAAGCAAAACAGTGGCGAAAACAGTGGCAAAACAGCCACAGTTTGGGCCAAAATCTGCCAGAATTTTCGAATTTTTGGGATGAAATTTTGGAAGAAAAACGTGTAGGGATGATGGCGTAACATTGTAGAACACTTGCATGTCAATTGGAGTTGAAGAAGTGAACAAAAATGAGGAGAAAAATTATAAAACAGTGGGAATTTTCGGACAAACAGTGGCAGAAAATTTGCGGACTATTTTGACGAATTTGAGGTATAAAAATCCTTCTTTCTATGATATAATTGGAATGCATGTTGTTAGAATTAAGGTAATGAATTTGTGTTAAGGAATAATTGGAATTTAAGCATTGCATGTGACCATTTTGGGCTAGTTGCCAATTTGGGACAGATTTTGGTGTTGTTGGATTCGTTGGTTATTGTTGTTATTATTATCACTAATTGCATGATGAAATTGAAAGGAAACATGGAGATTTAGTTGGAATTAGTTATATGGAAGTATTAAAATCCGAAATTGGATTATAGGAATTAAGATAAGAGTTATGGAATTATGACATGTTGTGGCCAAGAACTTGCATGAAATTGTTGGACATGTTGTGATGTTTATGGAATGTTTTAGGGGCTGTTTTGTGGTGTTATAATTCTGAAAATTTAGTCACCATTATGCATGTTTAAGTGTGGTAATTTCAAAGGTAAGTCCTAAAGGAATAAGGGTGTGGAAAGGCATAGAAAGGCTTCATATTCTACCCTCATTGTTGTTGAAACATGGGCTGTTTTGTGGGCTATTTTTAAGGTAGATTAAGAGGCTAAATTTACATGAGAAGTGGGTGTGTAAATTCCCTTTATTGTTGCCTTGGTTGTGCCCTTAATTGATGCTTGTTTATAGATGTTATTAGCCTCGTTTGAAAGTTTTGGAAGCATGTATAAACAGGAGAAGTACTGCCCGAATTTTTATAAAATAAGAAGTCGTTATTCGATATAAAGTATGCTAGCGAGCATAGAATTGACGAACGTATTACTATTATTATAGGTTGAAGTTCTAAATCGAGACGTACTCTAATATAGAGTTGATTAGTTCGTCTAAGAGGTATGTGAACTATTCCTTCTTTCTTTGGCATGATTTTTATTTAATGAAGGTACGGCGGACGTACTTGATTCATATACAGTTTAATTCCTAAAGAGGATTGTTATGAGAAGTGCCTATGATTTTTCAGCAAAGAGTTTATTATGACATTATTATAATGATTTTATTGAGAGTCAATTGATAAATTTTACTTGCATATGGTTACTCATGATATCTACTCGTGCTAAGTGTTACTACTTCACCTCACCGAGTCCCGGGCCGGGTTACGATTCATGCACAGCCTTGCAATGTTCACCGAGACCCTCACTAGAGGGCCGGGTTACGTAGGATGGATCCATAGATGAGATACAACTTTACCGAGTCCCAGCATGGGCCGGGTTATGATATGATTCCACCGAGTCCCGCACTAGTGGGCCGGGTTACGTTACAGATGTATATATATGTATATGGACAGACATTCATGTTTTCTTGACTTGACTCTCATTTTTATTAGACACATCTGACTTTTATGGTTTATGGCACAGTTGGATTTGGATCCTGATTCTTATACTGATCTCCTGTTTCTATTGGCTACTTATGATCTCTTTTATAGCTTCATGTTTTACATACTCAGTACATTATTTCGTACTGACCCCCTTTCCTCGGGGGGGGGGGCTGCGTTTCATGCCCGCAGGTACATGTTTTCAATTTGGTGAACCTCAGGCCTAGGTTCCTACTCAGCAGGTTGGAAAGCTCCTTTGATCCAGAGCTTGGTCGTTTTGGCACCGAACCTCTTTTAGACTTATGTTTGTATTTAGGGGCACGACGGGGCCCTGTCCCGTCATATGTCGTTATTCTTCTTATAGAGGTCTGTAGACAATGGTGGGTTGTACGTATGTAAGGGTTATGACTCTGGTTTGGTCAGTCAGGCTATTGTATTCTGTGTTGGGGTGTTTCCATGTATATACGTTAGTATCTGTTGGCAGCCTTGTCGGCTTGCCTGTTATATTATTTGTTGGCAGCCTTGTCGGCTTGTCTGTTAAATGGTGTTGGCTAGTTGTGACTCCTCAGGAGACAGGTGCATTCGGGGGTAAAGGCAGCCTTGTCGGCTTGCCTACCCTGGCATATGTTGTTATTGCGAAGTTATGCTGCCGGATTTTAGACTCATTAAGGGTTAGTTGGATTATGTGTGACAGGTTGGTATAATGACGTCATTAGGGCGGTTAGTCGCGGCCCGTCGGGTCGGGTCATGACAAAAGTGGTATTAGAGCAGTTAGTCCTCGGAATGTCTACAGACCGTGTCTAGTAGAGTCTTGTGTATGGGTATGTTGTGCACCATACTTATACGCAGGAGGCTGCAGGGCATCTAGGATTGGTTTATATTCTTTCATCTCTTAGATCGTGCAATAGAGCTATGTTATTAGGATAATTCCTTTCTGACGACTTACGATGTTTACAGCTATGCCTCCGAAGAAGGCGACAGCGGCCCAGAAGGGCAAGTCTACAGCGGGAGATACCGAGGACTAACTGCTCTAATACCACTTTTGTCATGACAATAGAGCTATGTTATTAGGATAATTCCTTTCTGACGACTTACGATGTTTACAGCTATGCCTCCGAAGAAGGCGACAGCGGCCCAGAAGGGCAAGTCTACAGCGGGAGATACCAGCCAGATTCAGAGAGTTACTAGGTCCCGTACCCAGTCTATGCCGGAGACTATGCCCCAGTCGACGAGCTCTGCTTCATCGCCACCACTAGAGGCTCCAGTTCAGGGGGCAACATCACCAGTTTCCGAGGCCCCAACACCTGAGCCTCCAGTTCTTCAGCCGGGGGCAGAGGACAGAGCCATGAGAGATGCAGTTCAGCTGCTGACTAGATTGGTGGCAGGGCAGAACCGCAGACAGGGACCAGGAGTCGACCCTAGGTCTGACAGTTTAAGGGTTCGTGATTTCTTGAGTTGTAACCCTCCAGAGTTTTTCGGGTCTCAGCCCGAGGAGGACCCGCAAGAGTTTATCCGGCAGATGCTGCGTACCTTGAGGGTAATCAGGGCTTCAGAGACTGAGTATGTGGAGTTGGCTTCGTATAAGATGAGGGATATAGCTACAAACTGGTATGAGTCTTTGGAGTTGTCCAGGGGAGAGGATGTTCCTCCAGCTACATGGGAGGAGTTTACAGAGGCCTTCCTTGGTCACTTCTTGCCTCCAGAGATGAGGAGAGCTAGAGTGGACAGATTCTTACAGTTGAGGCAGAGTGGCAGGACCATTCGTGAGTATAGCCTGGAGTTTGATTCATTGGCCAGATAGGCACCCATTATTGTAGCAGATATGGCAGATAGGGTGCATCGCTTTGTGATGGGGCTGGACCATTATCTGATCGATGGTTGTATGGCGGTAGCTCTTCAGCCGGGTATGAATATTGCTCGTGTCCAGGCATATGCACAGGGGGTTGAGGACCGACATAGAGGACGACAGCCAGACAGAGGTCATGACAGGGACCAGCATAAGAGGGCCAGGTCGGTAGCTTATTCTGGCGAGTCTCGAGGCGACAGCGGTTCCAACAAAGGGTCGATATTCACCTCGGCCCGGCCAAAGACAAAGTGCTCCTCTACAGTCTACGGGCAGGAGGTTCGACCGCCCCGGGTATTCAGGAGTCGGACAGAGCTCCAGGGCTTCGGGTTCTCAGAGGAATAAGGGCCCTAGTCAGTTGAGACCACCTCATCCTCGGTGCTCTCAGTGTGGTAAGTTTCATATTGGGGAATGTCGTTCGACCACAGGTGTTTGCTTCTCTTGCGGCCGTCAGGGCCATATGATGAGAGAGTGTCCTAACATAGGTGGTTCAGGTGGGATGGCTCGGCCTACGGGGTCGGGTGCTGGTTCGTCGTCATCTATAGCTATGCGCCTCACCGGGTGGGGTAGTCAGACGCCAGCAGGCCGTGGTAGAAGTCGTGGCAGAGTTTCTAGTTCCGGCGGTCCTTTGAACCACAGATATGCTTTGGCCAGTAGACGTGATCAGGAGGCGTCACCAGATGTTGTTACAGGTATACTATCGGTCTTTTTTTGTAATGTATATGCTTTGATAGATCCAGGTTCCACCTTGTCCTACATATCCCCTCTTGTTGCTAATAGAATAGGGATAGCATCTGAGCCGATAGAACCATTCGAGGTAGCTACACCGGTAGGAGATTCGGTTATAGCTGAACGTGTGTATAAAAATTGTTCGGTGGTGATATATAGCTGTTATACCTTAGCAGATTTGGTAGAGTTGGATATGGCCGATTTTGATGTCATTATGGGCATGGATTGGTTGGCTTCTTGTTTTGCCAACGTTGATTATAGAGAGAAGTTGGTTCGATTTCAGTTCCCAGGCGAGCCAGTTATAGAATGGAAAGGGAATGCAGCATCGCCGAGGGGTAAGTTTATTTCATACCTCAAGGCAAGGAAGATGGTCAGAAAAGGTTGTATCTATCATTTGGTTCGGGTGCACGATACAGAAGCGGAGGTACCGGCTCTTCAGTCAGTTCCGGTAGTTAGTGAGTTTCCAGATATATTCCCGGATGATCTTCCAGGTCTCCCTCCAGAGCGGGAGGTAGATTTCAGTATAGATATATTGCCAGGTACCCAACCTATATCCATTCCTCCTTATAGAATGGCACCTGCAGAGCTGAAGGAGTTGAAGGAGCAACTGAGAGACTTGTTGGAGAAAGGTTTTATTAGGCCAAGTACATCTCCATGGGGAGCACCAGTGTTATTTGTGAGGAAGAAAGATGGATCACTGCGGATGTGTATGTATTATAGGCAGCTGAACAAGGTAACCATCAAGAATAGGTACCCCCTTCCCAGGATTGATAATTTATTTGACCAGTTGCAGGGTGCTAAGTGCTTCTCGAACATAGACTTACGGTCAGGTTATCATCAAGTGCGGGTAAGGGAGGCAGATATTACAAAGACAGCATTCAGAACCCGATATGGACATTATGAGTTTAGGGTGATGTCTTTTGGACTGACCAATGCTCCAACAGTGTTTATGGATTTGATGAACCGGGTATTCAGGCCGTTCTTAGACATGTTCGTCATTGTATTCATTGATGATATCCTGGTTTATTCCCGTTCAGAGCAGGAGCATGCAGACCATTTGAGGACGGTACTTAGGATCCTCCAAAGCACCAGCTGTTGTATGCCAAGTTTTCCAAGTGTGAGTTCTGGTTGACTTCGGTGGCATTCTTGGGGCATATTATCGTGGCTGATGGTATTCGGGTGGATACACAGAAGATTGAAGCGGTGAAGACTTGGCCCAGACCTACGACACCTACTGAGGTACGCAGTTTTCTAGGGCTAGCAGGGTATTACAGAAGGTTTGTGGAGAAGTTTGCCTCAATCTCAGCGCCTTTGACTAGGCTAACCCAGAAGGCAGCTAAGTTTCAGTGGACGGATGCTTGTGAGCACAGTTTCCAGTTGTTGAAGGATAAGTTGACTACGGCTCCAGTTCTGACTCTTCCTGAGGGACCGGATGGTTATGTCATTTATTGTGATGCTTCAGGCATTGGGCTAGGTTGTGTGTTGATGCAGCATGACAAAGTTATAGCTCATGCCTCCCGACAGCTCAGAAAGCATGAAAAGAATTATCCCACTCATGATTTGGAGCTAACAACGGTGATTCATGCCTTGAAGATTTGGAGACATTACTTGTATGGGATTCATGTTGATATTTATATGGATCACAAGAGTCTCCAATATATCTTTAAGCAGAAGGAGTTGAACATACGGTAGAGGCGGTGGTTAGAGTTGCTAAAGGACTATGATGTTGATATCTTGTACCACTCGGGAAAAGCCAATGTTGTGACAAATGCTCTTAGCTGTAGATCTATGGGTAGCTTGACGGATGTGCAGCCAGACAGAAGGAAGATGGTTCGTGAGATACATAGGCTAGCGAGTCTTGGAGTCCGGTTGGCGGATTCGGGAGATAGCGGGGTTCTTATTCGGGATGTTGCTGAGTCCTCTATCGTGGAAGAGGTAAAGAAACGTCAGTATGAGGATCCTGTTCTGGCTCGGTATAGAGATGCAACTCTCCGAAAGGGAAAGACTTTATTTGAGGTTACACCTGATGATGTGCTGAGGTATGAGGGCAGATTATGTGTACCTGATGTTGTAGGGCTACGACAGCAGGTTATGGGAGAGGCACACAATGCCCGTTATTCCATTCATCTAGGATCGACGAAGATTTACCATGACCTTAGATGCTTGTATTGGTGGGATGGCATGAAAAGAGACATAGCAGAATTTGTTGCCCAGTGCCCGAATTGTCAGCAAGTTAAGGTTGAACATCAGAAGCTTGGTGGATTATTACAGGAGATTGAGATCCCGACTTGGAAGTGGGAAGTGATCAATATGGACTTCATTACAGGCTTACCTCGCACTCAGCGGAAGTGTGATTCCATATGGGTTATCGGGGATAGGCTGACGAAATCAGCCCATTTTCTTCCAGTGAGGACTACTTACTCAGCTGAGGACTATGCTAGGCTGTACATCAGGGAGATAGTGAGACTGCACGGGGTCCCCACATCCATTATATCAGACCGAGGAGCTCAGTTTACAGCTAACTTCTGGAGATCATTCCAGAAGGGATTGGGGACACAAGTGAGTCTCAGCACAATATTTCACCCTCAGACGGACGGGCAGGCAGAGCGTACGATCCAAACATTAGAGGATATGCTGAGGGCCTGTATTATTGACTTCAGAGGTAGTTGAGATGACCATTTACCACTCATTGAGTTTGCTTATAACAACAGCTACCACTCTAGCATCCAGATGGCACCGTATGAGGCTTTATATGGGAGGAATTGCAGGTCACCTATTGGTTGGTTTGATGTAGGTGAGACTAAGTTGATCGGCCCAGACATGGTTCAGCAAGCTGTTGATAAGGTGAAACTCATTCAGGAGAGGTTATTAGCAGCACAGAGTCGACAGAAGTCATATGCTGATAATTGACGTCGACACTTAGAGTTTCAGGTTGATGATTGGGTGTTCCTAAAAGTGTCACCCATGAAGGGTGTGATGAGGTTTGGCAAGAAAGGGAAGCTTAGCCCAAGGTACATTGGGCATTACCAGATCATTCGTAGGATAGGCAAGGTTGCCTATGAGTTGGATCTACCGCCTAATTTGGAAGCAGTACATCCAGTCTTCCATGTATCTATGCTGCGTAAGTGTATTGGTGATCCTTCCAGAGTCTTCCCAGTAGATGACGTCCAGGTGACAGAAGAGTTGTCCTACGAGGAAAGCCCCATAGCCATACTTGATCGCCAGGTCAGGAGATTACGGATGAAGGATGTGGCTTCCGTCAAGGTATTGTGGAGGAACCACAATAGGGAGGAAATGACTTGGGAGGCAGAGGACGAGATGAAGAAGAAGTATCCTCATTTGTTCCCTGTGCCTCCAGGTAATTCAATTCAACTCCCCATTTGATTATTGTAATTGGTGAATTGCATATGTGTGATATATTGTGGCCCTGTGTGGCATCTGTTGGTTGCTGAATATAGGCGGATAGACATAGTTATAAAGGAGACTCTGCCGAAATTTTTCTAGCATTAGACTTATTATGAACATTCGAGGATGAATGTTTCTGAGGAGGGAAGTATGTTACACCTCGTAAGATTAAGACGATAATTAAGAACGTCATTAAGAAAACAAGATTCGGATATTGAATATAAGAAACGCTTACATATGTTACTACGAGAAATTAGTGTATAAACGGATGCTATCCCGGAATAGTATTGTATAAAAAAAAATATGACATTGAGGATACGAGGCTTATAAAATTCTCGGGAATTAAAAGATGTGGGTTTGAGATTTACTAATTGAAGAACTTGGGGGCCAAAGTGTAAAGGAAAAAAATCAGATTTTTCATATAACCTTACAGCAACCTCTTCATCTTCTTCCTACACTTAACAAAAAAAAAACCAAACTCTCCTCTCATTCTCTCCTCCAAACTAATCCGAAAATCACCCTCCACCCATAACCAAAATTAAGGTTGTTATCTTCTCTTCCTAGACTACATTTTCCACCAAAAATTAGAAGCAAAACAGTGGCGAAAACAGTGGCAAAACAGCCACTGTTTGGGCCGAAATCTGCCAGAATTTTCGAATTTTTGGGATGAAATTTTGGAAGAAAAACGTGTAGGGATGATGGCTTAACATTGTAGAACACTTGCATGTCAATTGGAGTTGAAGAAGTGAACAAAAAGGAGGAGAAAAATTACAAAACAGTGGGAATTTTCGGACAAACAGTGGCAGAAAATTTGCGGACTATTTTGACGAATTTGAGGTATAAAAATTCTTCTTTCTATGATATAATTGGAATGCATGTTGTTAGAATTAAGGTAATGAATTTGTGTTAAGGAATAATTGGAATTTAAGCATTGCATGTGACCATTTTGGGCTAGTTGCCAATTTGGGACAGATTTTGGTGTTGTTGGATTCGTTGGTTATTGTTGTTATTATTATCACTAATTGCATGATAAAATTGAAAGGAAATATGGAGATTTAGTTGGAATTAGTTATATGAGAGTATTAAAATCCGAAATTGGATTATAGAAATTAAGATAAGAGTTATGGAATTATGACATGTTATGGCCAAGAACTTGCATGAAATTGTTGGACATGTTGTGATGTATATGGACTATTTTAGGGGCTATTTTGTGGTGTTATAATTCTGAAAATTTAGTCACCATTATGCATGTTTAAGTGTGGTAATTTCTAAGGTAAGTCCTAAAGGAATAAGGGTGTGGAAAGGCATAGAAAGGCTTCATATTCTACCCTCGTTGTTGTTGAAACATGGGCTGTTTTGTGGGCTGTTTTTAAGGTGGATTAAGAGGCTAAATTTACATGAGAAGTGGGTGTGTAAATTCCCTTTATTGTTGTCTTGGTTGTGCCCTTAATTGATGCTTGTTTATAGATGTTATTAGCCTCGTTTGGAAGTTATGGAAGCATGTATAAACAGGAGAAGTACTGCCAGAATTTTTATAAAATAAGAAGTCGTTATTCGATATAAAGTATGCTAGCGAGCATAGAATTGACGAACGTATTACCATTATTATATGTTGAAGTTCTAAATCGAGACGTACTCTAATATAGAGTTGATTAGTTCGTCTAAGAGGTATGTGAACTATTCCTTCTTTCTTTGGCATGATTTTTATTTAATGAAGGTACGGCGGACGTACTTGATTCATATACAGTTTAATTCCTAAAGAGGATTGTTATGAGAAGTGCCTATGATTTTTCAGCAAAGAGTTTATTATGACATTATTATAATGATTTTATTGAGAGTCAAATGATAAATTTTACTTGCATATGGTTACTCATGATATCTACTCGTGCTAAGTGTTACTACTTCACCTCACCGAGTCCCGGGCCGGGTTACGATTCGTGCACAGCCTTGCATTGTTCACCGAGACCCTCACTAGAGGGTCGGGTTACGTAGGATGGATCCATAGATGAGATATGACTTTACCGAGTCCCAGCATGGGCCGGGTTATGATATGATTCCACCGAGTCCCGCACTAGTGGGCCGGGTTACGTTACAGATGTATATATATGTATATGGATAGACATTAATGTTTTCTTGACTTGACTCTCATTTTTATTAGACACATCTGACTTTTATGGTTTATGGCACAGTTGAATTTGGATCCTGATTTTTATACTGATCTACTGTTTCTATTGGCTACTTATGATCTCTTTTACAGCTTCATGTTTTACATACTCAGTATATTATTTCGTACTGACCCCCTTTCCTCGGGGGGGCTGCATTTCATGCCCGCAGGTACATGTTTTCAGTTTGGTGAACCTCAAACCTAGGTTCCTACTCAGCAGGTTGGAAAGCTCCTTTGATCCAGAGCTTGGTCGTTTTGGCACCGAACCTCTTTTAGACTTATGTTTGTATTTAGGGGCACGACGGGGCCCTGTCCCGTCATATGTCGTTATTCTTCTTATAGAGGTCTGTAGACAATGGTGGGTTGTACGTATGTAAGGGTTATGACTCTGGTTTGGTCAGTCAGGCTATTGTATTCTGTGTTGGGGTGTTTCCATGTATATACGTTAGTATCTGTTGGCAGCCTTGTCGGCTTGCCTGTTATATTATCTGTTGGCCGCCTTGTCGGCTTGTTTGTTAAATGGTGTTGGCTAGTTGTGACTCTTCAGGAGACAGGTGCATTCGGGGGTAAAGGCAGCCTTGTCGGCTTGCCTACCCTGGCATATGTTGTTATTGCGAAGTTATGCTGCCGGATTTCAGACTCATTAAGGGTTAGTTGAATTATGTGTGACAGGTTGGTATAATGACGTCATTAGGGCGGTTAGTCGCGGCTCATCGGGTCGGGTCGTGACACACAGTGTATAACTACTGAAGGTACGGGTTTCTCCCAATAAGAGACGTCCTCTAAGGAGTCATGAAGTTATTCAACTTCTTTCATGCTTTGTATAAAGCGATAAACTCTGATCCCATCACGAATCGGTCGATGCAAGTTTGCTTAGAGGATTTTGCAAGACCCACTATACACATTTACTTGTGGCTTTGGTGTTCTTCATATCTGATGTCCAGTTTGTATCATTGTGTTCTCCCAGAACCGCTGGACATCCAGAATACTATAATCCGTAGATAAGCAAATAATTCAGATATCGTCATATCCGACTTAACGCCTTCTATTGATCATTTATTAAGATCATCGGTGAACCTTAGTTTAACTAATCTGCTTTGTAGGCCGATACCAGGTCGGTTGTAGTGTGTACAATACATTGAACTACACGTGACCTGTGCATATCGCTCATTGTCTATGGGTGCACCATGATTTCAATCAGTTATATGATTCATATCCATTGGTGGCTTCAACGAGACTGTCAACTATCGACCAGTCCGTTAGATGTCTTAGAAATTCAATTCCTAAGATGTCATCTGTGATACCCATATCTTTCATATCGAGACTTTGTTTCAATATTATTTTCACTCTCAGACTGTTGGTTTTCCAATTGTTGGCTTTCTAACTTCGAGTCAATGTTTCGTGGTCGATTCATTGTTTATATTTTATCTGAAACTTCCAGGACCAAAATGTAAACATTTCAGGGACCAAAATGAAAGTTCAGGAAGAAGCTCAACAGTCCAGCAAACCAACTCTGATCCTCTTCTTCCAACTCTCCGGTTGGGAAGACTGTTTCAACATCCATGCCTCGTAAGACTACAATGGCCCTGGATGTTAAGCTACTCACAGGGGAGCACATTTTACAACCCAAAGGTTCTTTTCCCGGAAGAAGATCAACCATTACACAAGTATGATTCTATATGATGGAATCTATTTCTCTCTTTAGCTTCTTTCCAAAGCAGCGCTTTTGGAGATGACAATTCTTTGTTAATTGTCCATGGTTCGTTCTTAACCATACAAGCTAGAAGGGCTAGAACAAGTCTTTGTCCCCTTTCTTTGCTCCGTCTCGGTTCAACATCTAGAATCCCTGAGTTCTGCAGATCTGGATTATTAAGTTCGGAATAGCTAGCAACTTTCGAGTCCTGTAGATACGGAAAGTCTAGTTCCGGACAGTCAGGCCCTCACGGGTTCTTGTTAACCTTGAGCAATTACTTCTTTTTCCTTTTCAAGGAAAGTTATCTTCAACGAATTCAGCATTCTTGGACACCAAGAGGCGATAAGCACTACTGTTATTTGCATATCCAGTGGATATGCAATCTACAGTCTTGGGTACGAAACCACCCCACATCACAACATTTGTATGTGAGATCCTTTCCATGTCTCACACGGAGGGTTACCCTTATCCTTATGCGGAGTTCTATTGAGAATCACATTAGCGGTAAAGATCACCTTGCCCCACATAATTTGGGCGTACGGCTTTGCGCTTGGCTAACACCGTTAGACTGAGGTGAGTAATGAGCAGTCGTTTACCGAACGATGTTTCACATTCTCCCCCTCTATCACTACGAATTTCTCAATTCGTAGGCTTAGTTGATTTTCAACTTCTGCTTTGTAGCGCCTATCCGCTTCAACAACTTCATCTTTGCTTTTCAACAAACAAAGGATGCAATACATTGTACCATCATCAATGAAGGTCACAAAGTACTTGTCTCCCCCCTCTATTTTGTATAAACTTCAAATCACCCAAGTAGGTGTGACTAAGTTCTAGAGGAGCGGTGCTTCTTTCGCTATTCCCTTGACGGAATTTGGAAAGGTGATTTTGCCTCTTCGCCTTCCTCACATTTATTTTGAGGGTTTATGTCGATAGAGGCAACAATCTCAACATCGTTAGCTTTTGAATGACTTGCTATTTAACGTGTCTTAATCTATGATGGCATAGATGCACGGATTACAAATATATCATTCATTTGGCTACAGATATATTGTACCACACTGTTGGGACTAGTCTCAAACCAGCTTGACCAACAACGTCCCTTAAACCAAGTTTGGGACATGTATCACCTCATCTTAGAGTGATCCCATTCCCTGAAGTCCTATTGAGGACAACCTCTCCAACCCCTTCTACTTTAGAGGTGGCATTGCTTCACATGAACAACCTCTTGCTCGTGATTAGGGCGTAACCGGATCATATGTGATCTGGATACTCTGGCCCATTCCAGTTGCTATGGCAGACTGAGTGTCCAATTTCTTTTCTGCCTTTCTTTAGGCCTTCAGATCATTTAAGACCTGGAAACTCTAGCCCACCTTACTAGGTGTCCATTACTTTTCCTATGAAATGAATTCTGGCTCCACTCCAGTCGCTCGGAGGCTTTATATGATTGAGTGTCCAATATCATCATATCAAAGGAATTTTGGCCCACTCCAGTCGCCCGGAGGCTTTGTATGACTGAGTGTCCAACATCATCCTATGAAGGATCTTCTGCCAACAGGCTCAACGACTTTAGCTTTTAGTCTTCTTCCGTTATGATTGGTGCCCAGATAATTCTTGGCGCTTACTTAAGAGTGGTAACAGTTTTTCGCACAGTTAGTGGATCTTTCTCCCTCGTATGTGCGAACATACTTTACACACTTTTAATAATTACACTTAAAAGAACAGATCTTTTTAAGTCGTTTACAAAATCCAATCTTTAAACGGGAAAGAAGAAGAGATTAAACTTCTGATTTTAAAGCGTAAAGAATATAAATTATTTTCGTGAAAATATTTTCATATTCCTCCTTACTTTAATCCATTTTTAATCAGACATCATTTAATATTATTTTTGACAAGTAAGAAAAATAACTTATCCCAATTTCGGATTCTTTGTCTGGGACAGATATAGGCCTTCTGCTGCAAGATAGAACCACATCTTCAGCCTTCTCCTCTTGTTCCAGTTGACATCCTCAGCCTCTCGTGAGCGCTTGTTCCCACCACTCTTGGGAGCGGTGACACCATGAACATGATGACAATCAACAACATCATCATCATTTTCTTCTATCAGAAATCCACAGCCATATCCATATTTGGTCACACAACTTTTGACCGACATCTTTCGAACACTAATACTCTTACAATACAATCTTGTCTTAAATTGTTGTACTATATTGTACTTTATAAAGCAGTACGGGAAGTAAATAACTATTATAAGTGTTCGAAAGGATAAACAAATATTAAATATTCAGAAATTGAATCTTGTTGAACAAATAGGCCAATCTTCAAAACTGCTGCAAGCTTATTGTGTCTTGAATCTTGATAACCTGAAATCAAGAAACAACTAAATCTGGATGGTTACAACATTGTGTGTTGAGTCGAGGGATTGCCCTCTGTTCTTAAGATAAGATTGCCCCATATATATGCTTTTACGTTAGCGGACAATAGTCTCCCAAGATAAAACAACACTTTAATCTCAACGCTACAAAGCCAATAGGTTGAGCCTGACGAAGAAAACAAATATGAATCGACTTGCTGAAGATATGGAAAAGGAAGGAAGAGTTTTTGTTTTCTCTTCTGTTTTGTCTCTGTGTATATAGTGTGTCTCTGTTGTGTATATCTTATGTATATGAGTGTCTTTACTCATTGTTTTTCAACACAGTTTTACTCACTGTTTTGTGGCCTGTTTGTGCTATATTCTGTGTCTGTATCTTCTGTTTTGTTGTCACGAATTGAGCCAAAGGAGGCTCAATATATAGCATGGAGGAGGGACTGTTCAACTGCCCAAAACATGGTTGTTAATGGCCATTAAGAGGGCTGTAAATGGCAGGTTTAATGCCATTAGTGTGGTTGTTCGTGACCTTGAAGGAGGGTTGATTAAGGTCATTGAAGGAGGGCTGTTAATGGAGTAGTTAACAGCCAAGTAATGACTGGTTAATGCTCCAAAAACAGTCCAAACGGTAGGCAGAAACTTTCTGCCTTCCGTCACTCCCAAAATCAACTTTTCAGAAACTCTAGGGACCAAACTATAAATATTAAGCAATTTGGGGTCCAAAAAGATAATATCAGAAACAACCCACAACCCACAGCCCGAGATCGGACCGGACGGGCGGGCGGGGGCGGCGCGCGTGTGGGCTTAGCCTTGAACCCAAGCACATCTAGGTCCTCCCTCCTTTAAACACATGGGATACCCCTTGGGGTCCCAAACCCTTTACCACATTAGAGACTTATATAGAGAGCAATTCTTCCTATTCCCACCAATGTGGTAGATTTGTCCCACACCATATTTCCATGCCTCAAACACCTTACTTCGTGGACCAATATCTCTTTCATTTCTCAATGAAATTTGATGATTCTTGGCCCTATGGTCATCTACTCACTTAGTAGATTATGCATGTGTGAAGAGACAAAGCCTCCAACATGCGAAATACTAGTGTTTAATTCATCAAAGATGGGTGGACGCATCTCCCCGCCAAAGGCAAATTTCCAACACATTCTCCTGTTTAGTTGCTTTAAGGAAATGATTAGAGAACATCAAAAGTTTAATGAATGAAAATCAGAATCTTCATTGCTGCAGGTAATGTTTCTGTGAATCCCATTGTTTTGGTCCATAATTTCCATTCCTAACTCATTCAGAGGTTTTAGGACAGACCCTAACATATCGAGGGTAAGATGTGGTTCCAGGATTTAAATTCTACGGGTTTAATCTTTAAGGTTATTTCCAGGATTTAAATTCTACGGGTTTAATATTTAAGGTTATTAGCATTAAATCTACTCCCTCCGTTCACTTTTACTTGTCCACTATAGACTTTGCACACCCTTAAGAAATAATAAATAAAGTGCATAATTTATCGTAATACCCATATTAATTAGTGTATAGTCTTAATGGATTTGAAAAATGATTTGGAATGAGTAATTAATGATACGTGTAAAACAGGAAAAATAAATTATTTTTCTTTTGATATGCGAAAGTGGATAAGTAGAAGTAAAAAAAACTACTTCTAGAATAATGGACAAGTAAAAGTGAACGGAGGAAGTATTATATTTTTTAAATTAAGGATTCATATGTGAAAGAAATAATCCCCTTGATTATTTTCATTAATTGAATAGATATATATACAAGTTACAAACCTTCTTCTACCATAATTCTAACTATACAATAAGGTAAGTGTATATCCAAATTATGGTAAGTGTATAACCTAATCTAGGTAACAAATATACTATAATATACACACAATATACTTTTCTTAATATATAAATCTTGTCCACTGTTTTGCTGCCCTAAATATCGCCATGGGCCGGACGTTCGGGCCACTATCGCCGGATCGCCGAGAGGCCTAACTTGGCCACCGCCGCCGGATCGCCGAGAGGCCCAATGGGCCACCTTCGCCGGGATCGCACCGCCGCTTCGCTTCGGTCCACGATATACATGTGATATACACTGCTATATATTCGGTGTATATCACATGTATATTGCTCTGTTTAACACACCCCGCGATCATAGCGGGCGATTTTCGAACGCCGAGACTGTTCCTAAAATCTTCAAAAAGAACATTTGGTAGACCATTTGTAAAGATGTCGCAATTTGATAACGAGACGGGACATGGCATACGCGAACTTGACCCTTTGCAACCTTTTCACGGACAAAGTGAATGTCCATTTCGATATGCTTGGTGCGTTGGTGTTGAACTGGGTTACCTGAAAGGTAGATGGCACTAATGTTATCGCAATATACCAAGATTGCCTTCTGAATGGGACAATGAAGCTCCAAAAGCAAATTACGTAGCCAACATGATTCGGAGACCACATTCGCTACCCCTCGATATTCTGCCTCGGCACTTGAGCGTGATAGAGTTGCCTGACGTTTGGCTGACCAGGAGACCAAGTTGTTGCCAAAGAACATACAGTAGCCAGAAGTCGACCGTCTGGTGTCGGGACACCCACCCCAATCAGCATCCGTGTAAGAGACAAGTGTGGATGTAGATGACTGATACAAGTGCAACCCATAGTCTAGTGTCCCCTGAATATACCGAATGATGCGTTTGATTAAATTCATGTGCTCAACTCTGGGATCATGCATGAATAAACACACCTGCTGAACCGCATATGTAATATCCGATCTGGTAAAGGTAAGATACTGGAGGGCCCCTGCCAGACTGCGATAGCGGGTCGGGTCCTCGTATGGTGGACCTGCTGTGGCACTTAGCTTCGGGTTTGCATCAATTGGCGTGGAAGTGGACTTACAGGATGTCATCCCAGCCCTCTCTATGATCTCAGCCGCATATTTTCGTTGAGACAAAAACAAACCACCTGAATGACGCTTGACGGCAATCCCAAAAAAATAACTCAAATGCCCTAAGTCTTTCATAGCAAACTCAGAACTGAGCATGGTCATGATAGACTGGCGCAAGGCATCGGAAGAGGCAGTCAAGATGATATCATCCACATACAACAGAATATAGGCCAATGACGAACCACGGCGGTAGATGAACAAGGAATTATCTGACCTGCTGTGAGTGAACCCAATAGTCGAAACAAAGTCAGCAAAACGTGTATACCAGGCCCGTGGAGACTGCTTAAGCCCATATAATGATTTTTTCAACAAACAGACATGATGAGGGCGGTTGGGATCCCTGATACCCAACGGCTGATGCATATAGACTGTTTCCTTGAGATCACCATGTAGAAAAGCATTCTTGACATCCAACTGATGAATTGGCCAAGTCTTTGAAAGAGCCAAGCTAAGCACAGTGCAAATGGTAGCCGGTTTGACCACCGGGCTAAACGTCTCACCACAATCAATTCCAACATGCTGAGTCTTACCATCACCAACAAGTCGCGCCTTATGTCGAGCAAAGGACCCATCTGAATTCTCCTTATGAGCAAAAATCCACATAGACCTGATAACATTAATACCATATGGACGGGGCACCAACTCCCACGTCTTATTATCAATAAGAGCATTATATTCATCAGTCATAGCAATTTTCCAATTAGGGTCATTTAATGCGGACACAGGATTGCGGGGCAAGGGGGATCTAGAGACATCAGAATGTAAATTAAAATGTCTTTTAGGTGTAAAAATACCCCGCTGACTACGAGTGACCGGTCTATGACTCGAGGAAGAATTGAGGGATTTTTGGGAATTTTCTGGGCTCGGGACGGACCGGCCAACAGCGGTGGGCCTCCCGGCCCAAATCGGTAATACCGGACTCGGCTTCGGACCGGTTCCAGAATTGGGCTGGACTGGCCCAATTGCTGGAACTGTTCCAGTGGCTGGAATTGCTGGGCGTGGCAATACTGTGGGTCCAGCGGGCAGTGGGCCCGCTGGAGGATTTTGGGTACGGGAGATGTCCGAAAAATTCCGAATAATATACGGGGATATTTGGTCATCCAAAAAATTATACGACTTAGGTTCGGGAGTATGAACTTTCGTAAATGGGAATTGAGTTTCATCAAAAATGACATGGCGATTGATTATGATTTTCTTGGAGGATAAATCAAAACACTTATAACCACGATGATTCGACGGATAACCCAAAAACACACACGGGGTAGACCGAGCCTGAAGTTTGTTAATTGTGGTGGATGGGAATAACGGATAACACAAGCACCCAAAAATCCGAAGATGAGAATAAGACGGGTTCTTATTATATAGGATTTTTAGGGGGGAAGAATATGTCAGACCTTTAGAAGGAATTATGTTAAGAAGATATGTGGCCATTTGTAGAGCATGATGCCAAAAATATGGAGGTATGGAGACATGAATTAGGAGAGTTCGGACAATGTTATTGATGGAACGAATTTTGCGTTCGGCTTTCCCATTTTGTGAAGATGTATGAGGACATGAAAAATGAAAATTTATCCCATTATTAGCACAAAATTCCCGAAACTCCCTATTGTCATACTCTTTCCCATTATCACATTGAATATTTTTTATTTCTCTGTCGAATTGAGTACGAATGAACGCTCTAAATTGGATGAAGATGGAAAACACTTGTGATTTATTCGCAATTGGAAACGTCCACAAGAATCTAGAATAATCATCTAAAAAAAGAACATAATATCGATGACCCAATGAACTAAGAACAGGAGACGTCCATAATTCGCTATGAATAATCTCAAATGGCATTGAAGTATGAGAATTGGAGTCTACAAATGACAACTTAACAATCTTCCCTAATGAACAAGACTGACAAAGTGGAGTACGACTCGTACCCTTACAGGAAATAAAGCTATTTTTATCTAAAACTGATAAAATAAAAGATTCCGGATGACACAGACGAGCATGCCACATGGAAGGAGAGATGGCTGCAAAGGCTGACGGCAAGGTTTGACTCGATGGACTGAAACCAAGCATGATAGGATACAGATCCCCCCTACTATCACACCTCATGAGATGACTCCCCGTCTTGAAATTCTTCACAGAAAAACCAAAAGGATCAAATTCAACAGAAACGGAATTGTCAGTAGTGAACTTCCGGACATACACCAAATTTTTAATCAATTTAGGAGCATGTAAAGTATTTTTCAAGAGAAGGGGTGGATTGGGGGGAGACAACATTTTCTGACCATAACCCTGAATTGGAATAGAGTTGCCATTACCAACAATTATACCCCGAGGGGTGCTCAAATTGGAATAAGAGGAGAGAGTACCTGATTCGGAAATTATGTGAGTAGTTGCCCCGGTGTCCATGTACCAATTTGGGTCCGGTTGAGTCAACCCCAACGTGTGCATCGCGGCCTCGATATCAGTCTGAGTGGGGCCTGCTGCATGATGGGCTTGCGGAGGTCGAGGCCCAAGAACTCCTGTCCGTGGTGGTGCTGGGCCGTAGCCGCTGGAGTTTCTGCTGTTGGACCACTGACCAGTGGGCCGCCACTGCTGGGCGTTGGGCCTGGACTGTTGGCCAGCCCACTGGCTGCTGGACGACACTGCTTGATTGTAAGGGTTGTTGGCCCACGGCCCACTGCCCCAGCCCCACTGCCATGGGCCCCACTGCTGGGCCCAGGGGGGTGGTGGGCCACTATTCACTGGATGAGACCCACCGCTTGCTTGCTGACCACCAGAACCGCCACTATAACCGCCGCGTTTGCCCCCGTGGTTTTTGTTATTATTCTTGCGATTATTCTTGCCGCCACCATTATTATGGTTTTGGCCCGAATTATTCACAAAACCTGAAGAACTAGGAGAGGACGCCACCATGCCAACTGGGCTTGCTCCGGTAGCCGCCTTTTTAGCCAAACCGGCTTCTTCCAACGTAAGCATGGAGCGGGCTTGATGAAAGTCTGGAATAGGGTTGCTTTGGCGTAGGAGAGTTCCAACACCATTATAGGCCTCTGAAAGACCGGCAACCAACTGTAGAACTAGACGATTATTTGTTACTGGTGCGCCAACATTACGGAGTTGATCCGCCAACTCCTTTAGTTTCTTGCAATATGCAGAAACGTTTGGAAATTCGTCCATTCGAACGAGAGATAATTCCTGCTCGAGTGTGACGACACGGGAATGTTGGTTGTCTTGGAATATGTCACGCAATCTATTCCATGCAGCCATAGCCGTGGTATCCGGCTCCATAATCGTCTGTAGAAGGTCCATCGAAATAGTGGCGTATATCCACCGAAGAACGGTAGCATCAAGTGTAATCCATAACTCAGGATCCTCCGCAGGAAGGGGTCTAGCGGGAGGAATGATGTGATGAAGAACTTGATAAGATATAGCGTGAATTTTAAACAACTCCGCCCACGTCGCATATTGGACGTTTTCCATCTCAAGGACAATAGGGATACTGCTCTTGATATTGGAAACCGTGAGGGCAGGGTGAAAATTGTTCTTAGACATATTGAAAGAACAAAGAAGAAAGGGAAATTTAAGAGAGGTGTTTTTGAGAGCGGAAGACGAATTTTGGAAGAGAAACCCGAGGAGGGGGGGGGTCTCGGCCAAAAGGAGGGCAAAAGTTTGAGAGAAAAACTTTTGTTTAGACCTAATCTCTTGATACCATGAAAGAAATAACCCCCTTGATTATTTTCATTAATTGAATAGATATATATACAAGTTACAAACCTTCTTCTACCATAATTCTAACTATACAATATGGTAAGTGTATATCCTAATTATGGTAAGTGTATAACCTAATCTAGGTAACAAATATACTACAATATACACACAATATACTTTCCTTAATATATAAATCTTGTCCACTGTTTTGCTGCCCTAAATACTGCCATGGGCTGGACGTTCTGGGCCACTGCTGCTGGACTGCCGAGAGGCCCAACTGGGCCACTGCTGCTGGACTGCACTGCTGCTTGCTGCTTCAGTCCACTGATATACATGTGATATACACTGCTGTGGGGCTTTCAATATACAATGTTGAACAATCGTTGCAAGGGATTGGTTCCAGTGGCCCTCTACGCTGTGGGGCTTCCAATATGTGGCCTCGTTTGCTGAATGAAATGTACAAACTTTTATATTAAGCCTCACACAATTATCTCTAACTCTATGTAATATTGAGCAGTGGTGGAGAAAGTAAAAGAAATACATTCATAACTTGTAGTGCTAGAGTTACTGGTACTTGCTGTATGGTATACCGTCAATGAAATTAGTTACTGGTTAATTTGTAATAGATGAAAATGCTTTGTCTATTGCTGGCCTCTTCTTATACGTGCATCAGTTTAACAATTTCCATCAATAAATACGATAAGCAATCATAATTTTATTGTTACCAACAGTATATCTTACTGATAGAGAGATATGTTCTTTGTCTCGTTCAGTATTTATAACTCCGTTCAAGACTTTGGGTTCTCATTAATAACAATGTCGGTTTAAATTTTTTGATTAAGCGAGGATGAGATCCAATAGCGTGGGCGAGGATGATATCCATAACTTGTTGGATTAGCAGTCTGACTCAGGGCATTATAGTTTAATTACTATGGGTTCTCCTAAATTCTTTACAAGAATGGTATGTCATTTCCCTCAAGAAACAGTTGATTACTATTCTATATATGCAAATTGTTCCATGTTATAGTCTTATTAGATGAAATGTTAAACATTTTATGATCACCTTTTTCCCTATTGCAATCCCTTCCTTAATCTAGTCTTGTATATTTGTGCTTTGACAATTTACGCGCCACAAAGAAAGTTCTAATTTTCCATTAAAGATGCAACAGTAGATCGTGGGAAGGTTCGTGGTCAGTGATAGACGACGATGTTCCAAATTAATAGTTTGGAGATAAAAGGTCTAAATAAATCTGTATCAGGATATCGTCGAGTTTACTAAAGAGATTAGGAATATAGAGTATATGAATGCTATGTTAAGTCTAATATTCTCTGGAAGCCATCTTTTCTATGAGGCTTTCAATAGGGTATACTTCTTGCATACAGAAACTTTTCTGTTAAAGTGAAAATAAATGTTTATCTCATTGAGAAGAGAAAAATAATCTTTTTTCTTCTTCTTAGCTGTGTTAATAACCCAAGTAGTCTAGTAATGCTTCACCTGGAAAAGAAGAAAGAAATCATTTTCTGGCGAAGCCTTACAATTCACGAGTTTTCGTGATAATTTGCATAAATGTACTTTTCCAGTTAATTGTTAAAAGAAAATAGTAAAAATCTTCAATGGGATGCCGGTTAATTGAACAGGTGGATTCCAAATTTAGATAGTAATTGAGCAATGAAATACATTAGCCAATAATACCTAGGGAGACTTGAAGAAAATATTGGTTACTCTTACCATTTAGAGCTATACTATGCTTTCTGTATTTCACTGGTTAACAGTTGAGTGATTTCTCATTCTCATCCTTTTATATGAATGGTTTCTTTATGATGACATCTAAAACTTATCCATGTGCTATTGAATAAAGTGTCACATCTAGAAGTAGTTGGACAATCACTTTCATGTTTAGTTGCTTTATGGAAATGTTTAGGGAACATCAAAAGTTTGATGATTGAAATTCAGAATCTCCATGCTGCAGTTAACGTGATTTTGCAAATCCATCTTTCTGGTCCACGGGGTCTTGTGATAATTCTTAGCTCATTCAGCAGGTTTAGGAAAGAGACCTGACGTATCAAGGACAAGTTATCGACTAATGTTGCACAGTTGCAGAAGGTCTTGCTGATATTGTGTTCCTCAATCACTGCATTGCGAGGCTCTGATCACTTCCATCTGATAGATTAATGAATAGAATTTATGAGAAGTGGCATTTGACGTAGGCTTGGTTGCCTAAAGTTGAGAATTAGCGCCCACACGTGAATTAAAATGTTGGAAAATCAATTGTTGCAAGAGATTGGTGGCAATGGCCCTCTATATATGCCGTGGTTAGTTCAATTTGTGCCTCATTTCGGATGAAATTGGTTTCTTTGGGTTTCTATTCCGTTTCCTTTATGAGGTATAAGCATGTATGGTGCTTAGTCTTGGTGTGTTCGATTGGATTTGCCTTGGCAGATTTCAGTTTGCGAAGGGTGCTGCCACTAGTATTCCTAGTAGTGGTAATAGGAGCTGTTTCTGCACGATCAAGGAACTTAGTATTATCCATTCTGTTGCACAAACTTTGGAATACCTTTGAATTTCTACATTTAATGAAATCACCTTTCTTGGTTGAATCTCTTATTTGAATATGCTTCATGCTTTATACAAGTTAAATACCAGTTCTTTATGAATATTTGGTTCTATAACTTACTGGTCTGCAGTTTTTGCTTCTTTGACATTATTGGACAAAATATTTCTCCTACTTCTGTGTATGGGAATCCTATGCGTGTAGTCATTGAACAGGGGAATCACAACATCAAGAGAAATATGATAGGATTAGTAACTAGCTAACTTCTGGACTTGTTGTTGTTGTTGTTTGGTAACACCGTAATCTACAGCATTAATTCCAAGAACACCTTGTTAGACTTGGCCACATTATATTCATGTTTATAGATGGCTGTTTCGTACTTTTCAAGTGCCCTCTGCTCATTGGAAATCAAGTCACCCTTTACAGTCCTAAAGTATTTGATTTGATGAGAGTCTATTGTACTCTTATCTTTATTCTTCTTATTTTTGGGTTATTTTTTGTGGTGATAAAGTGTTTTCTATGGTCCACCAATAGAAGACAATTCTATGATAACTTAATTGTTTGAGAATAATTGTATGCTTTGCTATATTGCTTTTAGTTTCCAGGAGACCTGTGAGGGGACCATTTGGCTTTAAATCACTTTCAAGTTACTGGTTTTGCTCCCTTTGGGCTTCCTTAATGTCTATCTCTTTTTCCGACACTCATGGGGACCTCTGTCTGGTATTTTGTTTTCTGTGCTGTTTGTAAATTATTAGTAAGTTGTTCAAATTTCAAAAATGAAAAAGACAACGCCTTCTTGAAAAATTGCTACCACTCAGGCGTTTGGTGGATGTAAAAGCCTGAGATTTCTTTACCAAGAGAAGCACTGATATTTCCTTGTTTTGATTGCAGATGCATCCACCAAAGAATGATACAAATGTACTTAATATGGCTATAGTTTAAAGGGCAGCCTGGTGCACTAAGCTCCCGCTATACACGGGGTCCGGAGAAGTACCGAACCACCTTACCCTTTATAGTATGAAAAATCAATATATGCTTTCACATTTCCGTGGAAATGATTGTTGTCTTTGCTGTCATGAAAAGGAAAAAGGAATATTTAATAACAATCCAATAATAACCAAAGATCTTTGTTTCTTGATATATACACACCATAAATAACAATAAGATCCTTTAAAATATCATATTCTTCTTATGTTATTTTATCACTGAAGCATGATATGTTACTACTTTCTTAGCTATGACTTCCAAAAACATGAAATTCCCCAGAAGCATTGTATTAGTATTTACCATAACAAGCACTAATTATTTGACAGCAGAATTGGAAAGAGGAAATATTCAGTAACTTTTAAGTTCTATATGAGACCTTCCCTGAAGCTCAATACTTTAATTGCTGAAAAGCTGTTTGTACTTTGTTCTGTTGACAATGTAATGCATGGTTATGATTGGCAGTATGAGAATGTTATTTTAGAAGATTAACATATCGAAAATCCAATGTGGCATAAGGTATAATCTAGTACTACTAGGACAAAGTATCAATAAGATATAATTTCTTGCGTTGCTTTCGGGTGGTTTAGAAGTCATTATATAAGCATTACTTGAGAAAATTTAATTCTTCAAGAATAAAACTTTTAGTCATCAACTTGTATGTGAAGCTTACTAGTTGAACATAATAAATTGTATATGCTAAACTCAATGTTAGTAGTACTAAATTAAGGTAATGTTAAGGCAACATCCGTGAGTTATATGTTGGAAATTTACTAATGTGGAATTAAGTATATCTCATTATTTATGACTCAAATACTTGGGGCCTCGCACGTCGGAAACGTCGTTTCCACACATGTGCACACGTAGTGCCGAGTATCGCAAATTTCATTAATGAAAGAGATATTGGTACGTATGTAATACGTTTGAGACATAGAATGATGGACGGTTATTGGCCAGATAACAAAGTATTCCACGTTGGTAAACGAAGGAAGAAGTGTAAGATGAATAGAGTCGGAAATCGCCGCGGAGCCGTGAAGGGACGCGGCGCAACACCGTTGGAGCCGCGGCGCAGGAGCACCGCAACGCTAATTGGGTGGCTAGTCACCAGATCCGCGGCGCCGCAACGCTAATTCACAGAGCCGCGACGCTTCGGAGGCAGAATGCTGCGACAGGAAGTTGGAAAGTTCTGACCTTTGGGCTGGTTTTGGAGCATTGAATCTCCATTACTTGGCTAGTTGAGGGGTAATCCCCTTACACTATAAATTGAGGCCTTTGGCTCAATTGTTGAACACTACACTTAGAAAAAAACTACAGAATTTTCTGAATACATCTTCTTCCTCTCTAGCAAGTTTACTATACTCAAAATTCTTCAAGAGTAACACTTGAGTTTCCTTTGCTCAATTGTTAAGTTGTTGTTGTATCTTGGTAGACTATTGCCCGACAACGTAAAAGGAGATATACGGGGCAATCTTGTCTTAGTGGGATACAACAATTGCAGGGAACGAGAAGTAAGTAAATATTACAATTGCTAGAAAGGATAAAAAAGGGAACCCAAGCAAGAAGCGCAAGTTCTAGAAAGACGGCAAGACCCAAGCGGCGGAGAAGTTCAAAGGAAACTGTCACCACTGTGGTAAACCTGGTCACATGATCAAGGACTGCCGCAAGCTTAAGATCGAGCAACAAGAGAAGGCCAAAGGCAATGCTCAGGCTAACGTCGTCAAAGACAGACTTCTGGATGACATAATTGAAGAGTTCTCAGCGGTGGTGCTTGAAACAAACCTTGTTGAGAATACCATGCAGTGGTGGATGGACACAGGTGCTACAAGACACATATGTTCCAATAGAGATGCCTTCTCCACTTATACACCAGTTAATAACAAGAAGTTGTTCATGGGTAACAACGCTTCCTCTGATGTGCTGGGGATATGAAAGGTAGTCCTGAATATGACTTCTGGAAAGGAGCTCACTCTGAAGGAGGTGATGCATATTCCTGAGATTAGGAGAAATTTAATTTCAGGTAATTTATTGGTTAATGTTGATTTTAGGCTAGTATTTGAGTCCAATAAATCACCAAGAATGGAACCCTTGTGGGAAGAGGCTTCGTCTGTGAAGGCCTCTTTAAGGTTAGCGCCATGTCTGTAATACGTGCAGGCAATAATATTGAAGTTTCTTCTTACTTGCTTGAGTCATCTAATTTATGGCATCATAGATTAGGACATGTTAACTACAAGTCCATTCAAAGGTTGGTTAAGTTGGAGTTGTTGTCGTCTATCGACGTAAACCCTCAACATAAGTGTGAGGTGTGCGTAGAGGCAAAACTCACAAAGATTTCTTTCCGATCCGTCGAAAAGAATACCGCTCCTCTAGAAATTATTCACAGAGATGTATGTGATTTGAAGTTTGCACAAACTAGAGGGGGGAACAAGTACTTTGTGACATTCATTGATGATTGCACAAGGTATTGTTACCTTTACTTCTTGAAAAGTAAAGATGAAGCCTTTGAAGCGTTCCGACGTTACAAAGCAGAAGTTGAGAACCAACTAAGCATGCAGATTAAATCCATTCGTAGCGATAGAGGGGGATAATACATAGCGCTATTTGAGGAATATGGCTCCATACTCATCTCAGTCGAATGGTGTGGCGGAACGTAAGAACCGCACATTGAAGGAAATGATGAATGCCTTGCTTATCCATTTTTGTCTTCCCCAAAACATGTGGGGAGAAGCCGTCCATACCGCTAATACGATTCTTAATAGAGTCCCACATAAGGGTAAGGACAAAACTCCATATGAATTATGGAAGGGAAAGAAACTCACCTATAAATATTTAAAGGTGTGGGGTTGTTTGGCAAAGGTCGAAGTACCCAAGCCAAAGCAGGTCAAGATTGGAGCGAAGAATGTAGATTGCATTTTCATTGGATATGCAAATAACAACAGTGCTTATCGCTTCTTAGTGCATAAGTCAGATATTCCAGATATCCACGGGGGTACAATCATGGAATCAAGGAATGCTCAATTTTTTGAAGATACTTTTCCTAGAAAGGAAAAAGACATAACCTCTCGCAAACGAAGTTATGAACAAAACTCTCAGGAATCGGGAGTCGTTGACTGCCCAGATCTAGATGGTTCAGATCTAGTGGACTTTAAAGTGGCTGAATATCCGGAATCTAGTGTTCCAGATTCTCAGAACTTGGAGACTCCATAGATGGAACCAAAGTGAAGTAAAAGGGCCAGGAAGGATAAATCCTTCGGTCCTGACTTTGTAGCTTATATGGTTGATGACGAACCAAGGACAATTGTTGAAGCATTGTCAACTCCAGAGACACTGCTCTAGAAAGAAGCTATTGAGAGTGAAATAGACTCCATCCTGTATAACCATACTTGGGAGTTGGTTGATCTTCCTCCGAAAAATAAACTGTTGGGTTGTAAGTGGATACTCAAATAGAAGTATAAAGCAGATGAGCCAATAGATAAGTACAAGGCCAGGTTGGTAGTCAAGGGCTATCGATAGAAGGAAGGCCTTGACTATTTTGACACGTACTCCCCGGTGTCTGGGATGACGTCCATACGAGTATTCATTGCGATCGCAGCGTTGCGTGACCTTGAGATACATCAAATGGATGTCAAAACAGCCTTCCTAAATGGTAATTTAGAAGAAGAAATTTATATGGAACAACCCAAGGGGTATGTGGTTCAAGGGCAAGAGAAGAAAGTCTGTCGGCTTGTCAAATCTCTGTACGGACTGCAACAAGCCCCGAAGCAATGACACAAAAAATTTGATAGTACTTTACTATCGAAGAGTTTCGCCATTAATGAGTGTGACAAATGTGTCTACATGAAAGGTAACTTTGACTTGTTTGTTATGATATGCCTGTATGTAGACGACAAGTTGATCACAAGGAGCAGTCCTAGCATAATTCTAGAGACTAAGAACATGTTGAAACAATGCTTCGACATGAAGGATATGGGTATCGCAGATGTCATCTTAGGGATAAAAATCTCTAAGACATTTGACAGACCGATCTTATCTCAATCTCACTACATCGAGGATGTTTTGAGAAAGTTTGAGATGTTAGACAGTTCGCCTATAAAGTTACCAATGGATAGAAATCAAAAACTTGATAAAAATCGTGGTGCACCCATATGCCAGGAGCGATATGCACAGGTGATCGGTAGTTTGATGTACATAACAAACTGCATCCGACCTGATATTGCTTATGCAGTCAACAAGTTGGCTAGGTTTACCCGTAATCCGAGTGATGATCACTGGAAGGCGTTGAATCGGGTACTTCCATAACTGAAATACACGCTAACTTACGGGTTGCATTATTCGAGATATCCAGCTGTACTAGAGGGGTTCAGTGATGCAAACTGGATATCTGATATAGAGAACACCAAGTCCACCAGTGGGTATGTATTTCCAATTGGTGGTGCGGCTGTGTCTTGGAAATTCTCTAAGCAAACTTGCATCGCTCGATCCACGATGGAATCGGAGTTTATCGCTTTAGACAAAGCAGGAGAAGAAGCTAAGTGGCTTCATGACTTCTTAGAGGATGTTTCTTATTGGGACAAACCCGTACCTTCTGTAATGATCCACTGTGACAGTCAGTCGGCTGTAGAAAGGGCACGAAGTTCTATGTACAGCGGCAAGTCTCGTCATATTCGATGGAGATATAAGACCGTTAGGCAGCTGATCACCACAGGTATAATATCCATTTATTACATAAAATCAAAGGATAACATAGCGGACCCACTGACAAAAGGGCTTACCCAAAGATCAGATGTTCTGCCTGTCCATGGGAATAGGCTTAAAACCCAAGGTATAATGAATAATATGGTGGTAACCCAATCTTACTGACTGGAGATCCCAGGAATTAGGTTCAATGGAAAAACTAAGTTGTAAAGGTTCAGTTGAGCGCTTCGGTGGAATCATGAGCACTTCGGTTAGTGATTTCTGTAAAGAAACACCAAATCCAAAGTCGTTCCCACGATAGACTATAAGTGCTATCTGCAGTGTGGGTAAATGTTATGTTTCCAAAACCTTTAATGATCCTCATCGATTGAGGTTAGGTTTGGGGAAACTTTTAATGGTTCCTAACACTTGTAAAGTGGAGTATAGCAGGATACCCTATAGGAGACCACCTATTTAAGTGCGAGGACAAGCCGCCTCAAATGAACGCACTTAAGAATCCAAGAAGTGTCCACGGCCACAACGGACAAAACATTACGAAGAACAGAGTAAAGAAAAATGTTGTGTTGGTACCGTTGACTTGACTTACACTAAACACTGACGGTTCAAGACATCATGTTCACCGCGCATTAAGTAAGAAAGATAATATTCAACTATGGTAGGTTCAAAGCGTATGCTACCTATTCAGATGCAACATCGGTTCACTGAAAGATTGCTGGAAAAGGCACCATGTGCATGCGCCAAAATCTCTTTCAAGAGGGAATTGTTGGAAATTTACTAATGTGGAGTTAAGTATATCCCATTATTTATGACTCAAACACTTGGGGCCCCGCACGTTGGAAACGTCGTTTCCACACACGTGCCAAGTATCACAAATTTCATTAGTGAAAGAGATATTGATACGTATGTAATACGTTTGAGACATAGAATGATGGACGTTTATTGGCCAGATGACAAAGTATTCCACGTTGGTAAACGAAGGAAGAAGTGTACGAAGTGTAAGATGAATCGAGTCGAAAATCACCACGGAGCCGTGAAGGCCGCGACGCAATACCGTCGGAGCCGCGGTGCTAATTGGGTGGCCAGTCACTGGAGCCGCGACACTAATTCATAGAACCGCGACGCTTTGGAGGCAGAATGCTGTGACGGAAAGTTGGAAAGTTCTGACCTTTGGGCTGATTTTGGAGCATTGAATCTCTATTACTTGTCACATGAATTCAGCCATTATTTGGCTGAATGTAACCCCTCAATAAGTGTCATTACATTGGCTATTGAAGACCATTAGTTGGCTAGTTGCGGGGTTATCTCCTTGCACTATAAATTGAGGCCTTTGGCTCAATTATTGAACACTACACTTAAAAAATACTACAGAATTTTCTAAATACATCTTCTTCCTCTCTAGCAAATTTACTATACTCAAAGTTCTTCAAGAGTAACACTTGAATTTCCTTTGCTCAATTGTTAAGTTGCTGTTGTATCTTGGGAGACTATTGTCCTACAACGTAAAAGGAGATATACGGGGCAATCTTGTCTTAAAGACAGAGTGCCATCACTCGACTCAGCAAATCACACAAGGAGTTTGTTTCGTTCTTGATTTCCAGTTTTGTTGTACTCTTTAATTTATCCTTTCTAGCAATTGTAATATTTACTTACTTTTCGTTCCGTGCAATTGTTGTTTCCCACAGTATATATATGGGGTTTGTCTTTCTATTTGTTTACTTTTTCTTCATTTCGTTTTCAGTTATTAATTGAATTTTGTCTGTAGTAGACCACCCCATATGTAATTGCTACAAAAAGGATAGTACATCCTTTAATCAACACTGGTTTTTCAATATATATATACACAGTATTTATTTCATATATGCATGAAGATAGAGTTCCCTCTTTGGATTCCTTAAAATTCTACAGAGCCCTTTCCATTTTTCTTCTCTGATCTTTTAAAAAAAGATATGGAAACTTCACAGTCTCTTTCTATTGAGAGTTTTTCATATAGTTGGTTAGTAGATTTGGGGGATTCTTTTAGAGCTTCAATGGATGCATCATCAGATGATTATGAAACTGCTTTCATTGAGATGGATCCCACACTTCCTCCTTCAAAGAGGTTTTTTAATGTGAATCCACAAGATTTGAACTTTGATTTTCCAACATCTGAATCTCCTTTAACTCTTGTCCATGCCGATGAACTCATTTCCAACGGCTTCTTGATGCCTTTTTTCGTCAAGAAGCCGATGAAGATAGAGTCGGATTACAAGGTAATTAATTCCGACTCCATCACGAATTCTCCGGCATCATCACTGGCGCAGGACGAATCGCGTTCGTCCTGCAGGAGGGTGAATCATTGTGTATCGTTGAGGAGATGCCGGAGTTTGTCAAGGCAAATTTTGGTGAAGTATTTGGATTTTCTTAGGCCATTTTGCCAGAAGATAAGAAGATGTAGTAGACTTGGTAGGTGCAGATCAAGTAGTGGAAAGGAAGTGATGAAGAAGTGGGAATACAATTCTGCAGCAACGTCTCCAAGGACAAGTGTAGCTTATTCTGTTGATAATTGGCGAAGGTCTTGTGATTCTGAAAGCTCCATTTATGAAGCTGTTCTACATTGTAAAAGAACCATTAATGGTATGCTACTACTTCTTTTCCCTTTCTCTCTTATTCTTTTCCATGGTATCAACAGACAAATTTAGGATCTAGAGTCAAAGCATTCGAAATGAGTTGAATTTAAAATTATAAGTATATACCTAGTTCGAGTAATATGCAATGAGTTTAGTTAGACTCATAGAACTTGCTGTTGAGTTTGTCCTACATCACTTATGGAATGATATTTGATTTTAGTATGTGATCTTGGCCAATTCTCAGAGCTACATTTTGAGGTTGAATTAAAATTAAAAGTCAATTTATTATTATGGTATCAGAGCCAGACACATTCGGAATTTTTGGTTTACTTAATGTCGGGTCCTCATATTATATTGTTCACGCTCACTCAGTAGATTTAGGGGTGCGGGATGTATTGAGGTTGTCCCACATCAGTTGTTGGATGTGTATTTAGTCTTTTTGCATGATCTTGAACAATTCCTACCTTATGAGTAAACTTTCGGGTTGAAATTAGTCCCAAATTCCATTTCTTATCAATTAGCTCTAAATCCGCCTATGCATATAGTTATGTTAAAAAGATTATTTGATTGTCACTCGGATTATAATATTGTTTTTGGTTCATTTGTTCTATTTCAGGTAAATAGGGAAGAAAACTAAGTAATGTCATGGAGCTAAAGAACAAAGAAAGAAGATGAGATTTGTGAAGATGAGCACATGTCACTGAACACATTGTCACTTTCTGTAGCTCTTTCTCTCTTCTTCAAGAATGGGATTGTGATTTTTTTTTCTTCTTGAGGAAGTTAAAAGCTGTAAGGAAGAGAAGTGTCAGCCATGAGAAAAATATTCATGGAATTTTTGAAGATACGATATATCTTCATGTTGACTCATATTTCTTTTTTGTCCTTTGTTTTCTATTTTTTTTCTCCTCTATAGAGGAAGAACACAATTCCAACTCGGAAATTGTCTTGCTTTTGTGATTTGTATAAAGTTTTATGGGAGTAATATTTCAAAAATATATTGTATGTCGTCACTTACGTACTTCCCCTCCTGCATTACCTTTGATCTAATTATTAAAAGCATATAGTACTAAAATATACTGATAATAATTATACTCCTATGAAGAAAGTATTACTATAATTAATAAATTTTAGACTTGGATTTATTGTTCATGGGATTGGAACAGTTTAGTACTCCTATTAGTTTTATCTAAAGAGAACTCAAAGCCTTTTCTGCATGTCTTGTATCTACCATTAATGGTGGCTAAAATGGTCGACAATAATAAATTTTCCCCACTCGAAAATGATACCTATTTAAGAAAAAATATTAATTGGTCACATTCAATAGCTGGTCTATTTCAAACTCTTTTCTAGTGCGCACTATTTTGAACAATATTCTAACATTAAATACAACAATAATTAAATCTCAATTCCAAACAAGTTGATACTTTAACTACCAACATTTTACTACCACTAGTCTTAGCAAAGATAATTTAGACCAACTTAAAATGTAAACAATACTCCCTCCACCCTAAATAAGTTGTTATGTTTCACTTCTTAAAAGTCAATTTGATTAATTTTAAAGCTAAATAAGACTAGATTAACTCAATATTTTATAATTAGAATATAAATATTTATAACTATACGACAAGTACTATAATTATTATAAGTTACAATTTTTTCCATGCCTATTTAATTAATAAATATATTTTAAAATATTAATCAAAATTTATATAATTTAATTTTCTAAAACATACCGCCTTATTCGGGAAGAAAGGAGTATTCAGCGAAAGAATAGGAAAAAGTGAAAAAGAATAGAGAGAATATTGGGGCATATGAATAGATATTTTCACTTTTTTTTAGTCTTCCTTTTCAGTATATATAATTATATTATGATATTCTCTCAGATTTTAAAACTATATGTTGGGGAAATCACATAATAATGACGTTAAAAGAATCCACGTCAGCCAGCTAAGTGCATGAACCCTCAAAAGTTCATATGGGAGTATGGGGACTAATGAAGGATTATGATTATTGATGGGGCCTCTGCTGAACTGACTGCTTAAAGCATGAGCTCTTAAGAGAATGTAGTACGTACTACAAATAATCTCACTTTCCAGTAAAACCATATACTAGCAAGAGATAAATGGTCAAAAATATACATGTACTATTTATTTTCTTAAATTTCACACTTCAATTATTCATAAATTATTACTATTTATATATTAAAATACACTTTGAAGTTGACTAGATCAAATATTTAAAAATAATCTGTAATACCCCGTACTTCTCATCGTGTTTACGACTAAGTTGAAGTCAATGAATTTACTTGAATGTGGAAGAATAAAGTTATAATTGTTGCCTAAGTGTCCATGTGTATGTATATGTAAGCCTAGTTAAAGAATGAGATTCATAAACGAATGAAACGTCGGATAAAGGTAGACGACCTACTAATTTTACCTATGTATTTCACCTACTTGCTTAGACGACCTATTTGCTTGAGCTACTTGCTCACACGTTCTACTTTCTTGCACGTCCTATTTGCTTACACGTCCGACTTGTTTCACGTCCTACTTATTAAACGAGGACGACACACGTGTTTAGAGCTAATTTGTAACCCACTTTGTTTAAGTAGGTGACAAGTAGGTGCACCACCTACTTAAAATGTGTGGACTAGATTAAAAGGGTGGGAAACCGAAAAGGAAAAAGATGGGGTCGATTTAGGGGTCAATAAGACCCAAAATCCGATTTCATTTCTTCCTTCTCTTCCCCTCTCTCTATGATCTCTCCAAACCAACAACCTTGAACGTTTTCTTCTCCCTTCCTCTTCTTCATGTTGAGCTCCAAGCTTTCATGGCAGCCATGAATGTCTCTCCTTTCCTCCTCCATAGCTCAAGGACATCAAGTAATTGAGAGTTTTCTATAGAGATAAGTAAGTAGAAGAGGCAATAGGGTTGGCAGCCAAGGTGTTTCCTCTTTCTCTTATGATTAAGGTGAGTTGTAACTAAATTTCGTATTTATTTTTTCTTCAAATTCACGAGCTCTATTCTGTCTCTCTTTTGTGGTTTTGATATTTGTTCGGTTCTTGTGAGTTTGGGGCAGAATGGGCTAGTTCCCTTATTAATCAGGTATGTAATCTCTTCCTAACCTTGTAAATGAAGTCGTAAGGATGGTATTTGTGTGTTTATTGTGTAGGGATCACTGGGTGGTGACCGAAAGCCGTGAATCCATGTTTTAGTTGTTGTTTCTAGCTACTTCCTTCGTTCTAAAAAGATCGACACTTTTCGCTTTTCGAGAGTCAAAAAAGTTATTCTTTGACCATAATTTTTTCAAGTGTCTTTTAAATATTTTAAATTATTAATTATGGTGACTTATAGTACTTTTACGTAGTTTTCAAATGTGTAAATTTTATTTCTAAAAATTTAAAGATTCTATGTTCTAACACAGTCAAAATTTAAAAAGTTTGACTCTAAAAAAGTAAAAAGTGTCGATCTTTTTGGGACTGAAGGAGTATATTTTAGGCTGTTTGTGATGATATGGGGATTGGGAAGGGTATGGTAGCTCCTGATGAGCTTGTGTGTTGTTAAAAGAAGGTCGGGTGTGAAGTACACCATCTAATTATAGCCTCGGGAGCTTGTCATTCCTTCATTGCTTAGTAATATGGTTGGTATAGTTATATCATGTTGTTCAGGGGTTGTTTTGGGGCTGGTTTATATGTTGAGGTGTTGGATGTGTAGATTGATGGTGTTTGTGTGTTGATGTTGTTATGAACTTGAGGAAGTAAAGGGGGCAGGGGAGATGTTGCTCGATTAATTACTGAACGAGCTTGCCCCTCGATGAATTGTTGATGTGCTATTCATATCTTGACGTTAGTACCATTATTGCTTCTTGTAGATTAAGGTGTTGAAGAGATCGTTCCGACAATATAATAAGGAGTTCGGCATAAAAGTATGTAAGGAAAGTTCCTTTATTCGCCATTATGGCACGTCATGTCTTTATTGTTCCCCTACATGATTTATGAAGCTTAGAGCTTATAAGTGCACTGAATCTATGTTATAAGTCCTATGCCTCCTCAAAGATGTTGTATGTCCAAAATCAATTGCTAATAAACTGTTTTACTCATATAATCGAGTTTCAAGTTGCTATGATGATATTAGAGTTTCCTTTAAGTGTAGTAAAGTTGATAGCTCACAGAGTATGATTAAAGGGATTATAGAACGTTGTTTAAGGTAAATAGTACTCAAGATGAAGCGCATGACGACTTCCAAAAGATTAGTTGAGAATCTGCATACCTTTAGATAAATTAAGGTACGTTGAGAGCTTATGGGTATAGTTATGGGACCATCGAACGTCACTTAAGGTAAATGACGTTATATGATTAATGTTCAAGAAGTTGTTCCAGGAGATAGAGCGTAACGTAAGGTAAAACAGATTAATGGAATCCAACTTGCCCCTATTTGAGTCATAAAGCGTCCTGTGGGATGAGTCATGTTAATGTAAACATATTTGAGACTTCACGAGAATACAATGGCTTATGCGATTAGAATATAAGTTGGAAAGTATCATATGAAAATCGTAGAGTAGGTGTGTTCATATTCATGATGTATCCTTCGATACAAAGTCGAGTCATATGTTCCTCCTTTAAAAAGATTCTCGTAGGATAGAGTATGACCAGTCTCCATTATTATACAAATGTTCCTCTTCTATAGTTGAGCTCTAAGAGTGAGAGGGTCATAAATCCTGCTCAAGATGCATGATATGATAGACTTTATGTAGTCGTAAATGGGACCTAAAGGATGACTTAATGGTGGATTGTGTGGTTAGATTCCAAGACCGTTAACGGATGATGTAGTGCTATTTAGGATGAGCTTTAGAGTCTTGTTAATGTATACTTTCAATATTTAAGGTAAATTAGATTGACGATACTAGATAATCGCTATGAACCTATAGTCCTCAACTTGAGGTGAAACATGTTGATAGTGTTTGAATTATCATTATTGGGCTGTGGAGTGTCCTAAAAGATGAATCAAGTCAACACGGAAAAATATAGTTTTTTCGGAGGGTAAGATGACTCAAAAGATTAGAGTGCAAGCTCGAAAGGTATCAAATGAGATTCATAGAACGGTATGTGCAGATGTCCATATCGTATCCATCAACATTTCCTCTAGTCATATGTCCTTTCCTTTATATAAGTTCCAAAGAATGAATATATGTGAGTCTTCTATTCAGATGCAGTTGTTCCTATCATGCGATCTTATTCGTATCGTATCAAGCTTCCATATAATTATGTAGAACTCCTCATCTAGTAATTATATCAAGTTCTGTTATATGAATAATCCATATGCTATATTTGCGTTGAAGGAACCAGATCTACACATGAATGGCCCTATAAGCATCGTGGAGTGTCATAGACTTTTTGTTTGTATAAAAGGGTTTCTTCACTCTTATCATCGTTGAGGTTCCTTATGCATTATATTCCGACAGTCTAGCCTCCTTACCAGTATCATGTTTCCATAGAGCAATATAGAGTTTCTTGTGTTTGTCGATAACGTCAAACTCCCTTTCATGTGGTGCTTGACTCGTATTTGTTTCCTTGGACATAATCCTCTATCATATGTTCTCCTTTTTCAAATATGAACTCTTTATAAAATGTAAAGTTATGACACCCTTCTATTTACATACTTGATGTTCATTGTTCTTTTCTTAGAAAAGAATTCATATTGCGTCGAGTTTCAGCACGACCTTGTAAGGTTCTCCATATCTATCATAAACCTTCTACTTGAGTACTTGATAGTCCCAGATGTTCGTCATTCGATATTGCTCTATTGAGTCGAGCTTCATGTTATATTTGTAGTTTCTTATTGCTATTTTGGAATAGATGTTGTCCATCGGAATGTATATACCATAAGTAACATCCATAATATCTTACAAAGGATAACGACCTTACATAATTCTAAACAAGGTTATAAGTTAATGAGAAATGAGCCTAAAGTGCTATTCCTATATAATACTATGAACACCACTGAGCTATTATTATTATTATCAGTGGGCGATGTATATATGATATGAACACCACCGGTTGGGAGATGTTATTACTATATAAACACCACTGAGCTATAATCGATGGACTTGGCCCGATGTGGCGTATATAATGCATTATGATTACAGCCACAGAGCTATAATCGGTGGGCGATGACCCTAAGCGGTATATACATATGGATATAAGCAGTGGATAGCCCTTAGTGGCATAAACATATGGATATAAACAGTGGATAGCCCTATGCGGAACACATAATGTATTATAAGTAAAGAAATGAACCTAATATACTATCATCCCAAGTGTTACAATGAACGATCCCACAATGTCGCTCCACATAACGACCTAAATATGTCATCAGAAAGACTTGGAAGAATGTTTAGAATGATTTAAATACTGTAAGACTTCACATGTATTCTTGTAGGATATTTCAAAGCCTTCTAACATGTTTGGTTGATTACATTTCGTTGCCTCTCATATGAGCTTCTGTATTTTGTATATGCTTTTATGTCTGCCTTACGTATTCAGTACAATCTTTCTGTACTAACGTCTCTTTTGCCGGGGACGTTCCGTTTGTTATACTTCACATTGCAAGTCTAATTGTACAGGTTGGCAGACTTGTTTGCTAGATAGTGCAGATGATCAGCGAAAGAGTTGCAAACTCCAATTTTAGCTGGAGCTGAGTCAGGTCAAGTGATTGCATTGATGTTAGAGATTATGGTATCTCGGGGTCCTATCACAACACTTATATTAGTCGTTCAGTAATAGGTATTCATAGAGGCTTCATAGATAGTATTGGTGGGTTCATTTGTAATCAGTTGTTAGTCAGTTGCATATCATGGGCCAATGACCACATTTGTATACAAAGTTCACTTACCTTCCCAATTATATCTTGAGTTACATGGTATAATCTATTACAAGTTCATAGTAATTGCATATAAAGCATGGTCAGTCGCATTAAGGTTTGGGGCGTGACATAATCGTTGCGTGAAAGCTTAATTTGTCCTTAAAAATTCTCCACGTGGCTAATTAAGCTGACTAGTGTTATTTTTTTCTTTTCTATTTTTCATTTAATTCATTTTAATCCCTCATTCTCCCATTTCTTATCTATTTCTCAACCTTTTTTCTTCCTTTATTAGTGAAAATATGACTAAAATGCACCCAAACGTTTGCCCAAATTTGCTATAACACTCTTAACTTTTACGGGGGACCTATTACCCCATGCACACATTTTTAGTGTGTTTTATTGGCTATTATCTGGTGAGCTGGCCACAAAGGTGAGTACTCAAATAAAGAGCGCGTGAGGGGTATATTAAACTCAGCTCAACCGTAATATTTTTGCCACGAGACGGACGTAACAGTTATAATTTTATGTCTCCATTATATATCCAAATCAGACTCATTTCATCACCTATTTGCCCAATTCGAACACCACTGAAGCATAAAACTTCAAACCCTAATCTTGAAATTAACGGATGGATTCAAGAGGTAAGCTACTATTTGTGTAAATTTCTCTTATTTTATTTATATCTTATATTTAGTATATTCTAATTTCACCGAAAATTCTATCTAGGGTTAGTTATTAAAGAGGTAAAATCAGAGTTGAATAAACTTTGTATTGATAATGAAGATCCAAATATGAAGTTCGAGGAGCGATGCCATCACAGTGTATTTTTGAAATAAAGATTTATTGGTCTCCCAACAATCTCGGAAGAAGATTTTGGTCTTGCCCCTTTATGGTGTAAGGAATTCTAAATAATTTTTTTGTTTATGTTTCAAAACGCATTGCATTGAAGTTGATTGCCGGAATTTTAATTTAGGTGAAGAAATGTAATTTCTTTGAGTAGAGAGATGATCCTGTTGATCAAAGATCTAAGTTCATTCTTCCTAAACTAGTGAAGAAAATGGAAGAAGAATTTGCTTTTGAAGGAGCGTTTTCTTGCATTGAAGCCGTAATGGGCATGGAGGGAGAATTTTGTTTCATTGATAGTGAAATGGTCGAGGTGATGAAATTTTTTGATGAGAATGAGAAGGCCATTGATAATGAGATAAAACAGCTTGAGAAGGCCATTAACAATGAATAGATGAAGGTGATGAAGAATTCAAGTGTGAAGAAGGGGATAAAAGAGAAGAAGGACAACTGCTTTAGTTTTAATAAGCTCTACATTTTGTGTATGTTGTTGTGTGTTGTTATTTGGTTTAATAGTTTAAGTTAAGGCAAGTTGAAAACTTGAAGTGTTATTAAGATCAATTGTCATAGTAGGACTTATTGTATGTTGTTCCCTTGTATGTTTTAACTTGAAGCACTTTTGTTGTGTTTAATGTCAAAGGTGTTCAATGGAAAAGTTGTTTTCATTCACTTTAGAAATATGCAAATATTCATGGTTATAAACTAAACTTATAACCTTACTAAAACATAGCAACCGTCAACTATTGAAACACAACACATGATATATAGCAATTGACCAAGGTATAATAAACAAACTACATAATCATAGGGGAAACAAACGGTTGGAACACCAACCCCAACCAATACTTAATATATATCATTTGTCCAAAGTTTTATATAAAATCAGTTGCAACTAAGTGATGCAAGTTGCAACATTATCACAAACAAGTACTGCAAATCCATTAACACTAATACAATCAAAGTCATTAATACTAATACAATAAAAGTCAAAGTTATGTAGTTTGATATCCTAAAATATCTCAACATATGTCAGCATCAATCACAAAATATTAAAATTCAATCGTCAAATCACTTTCATGGCTCCTTGCCTTTTCTAGTAGTGGTCTTGTTCATTTTCTCCCTTGTTATCTCTTCAAACATGCTTCTGATGTAGCATTGTTTGTCCTTAAACCTCATTTCAGTTCTTGTTTGGTGACCAAGATCCCATGTAACATCTAGAAATCTTATATGTTGTCTTGTAGGTTGTTTGTCACCTAAATTCAAGACTCTACTAGAAGGCATGCCGTGCTGCATTAAAAAAATAGAAAATCGACAAACTATAACCATTCTCATACCAACTGTGGATGGGTTGATTTGTACATGTTCAAACTCATTCAAAACCGCCCCATGGCTAAGGATGCATGAGATACTTTACAAATTCATTGTGAAGGTAATTCAAGTGTTCGACGAACGAAACTACGCATGCTCATGAGCAAATATGAACGTTTAAGAATGAAAGAAGCGGATGATATTAAATCTTATTTTGAAAAGTTGATTGACATCTCAAATGAATGTCAAGTTCTTGGTGAACATTTAACCAACACTCAACTTGTTGAAAAGGCTCTCCGTTCTCTTCCTGAAAAGTTCAATTTAAAGATTTGTGCCATTGAAGAAGATCAAAATCTTGCCACAATGGACCTTCATACCTTGATGAGCATTCTCAAAACCTATGAGATGAACATTGAGAATCAAAGGGAACTATATAAAAGCAAAAATGTGGCACTACAAGTTCAATCATCGGAGAATCAAATCGAAGAAGAGGATGAGAATCTTGAATAAATTGGTGAAGGTGCTAATGTTGCCTTACTCACTCGAAAATACAATTCGATGGGGATGAAGTTCAACTGGCACGACTCAAACCGGAGGGCCGCGACTAGCACCCGGATCCCACCCGCCGGGTATCGCTAATAGTACATTTAACATCTAATCATCATTAAATACGGACTAAGCCGAAGAACATTATGAAAAATTAGGTAACCATCTTATATATATATATATATATAACCATACCAAGGCTGACAAGGCCACACATAACAACTAACCGCATGACACCTGTCTACAACCCTCTAAAGAATACATGAAATCACAGGACGGGACATGACCCCGCCATACCCATATGCGGATGCAAAAATACTATACCACGACCAACTGCAACTCTGAAACAAATCGAGTACTTCAACATCAGCTGAACCAACAACCTACTAGCATGAACCCTCACCCTATTTAACTGAACCTGCGGGCATGAAACGCAGCGTCCTCCGACAAAAGGGACGTCAGTACGACTGATGTACTAAGTATGTCAGGCATGAACAATAGTATAACAGGGATACAACAACAACTGAAACAGGAACAACCGACCAATAGTAAATGCCTCTGAGGGCCCTAACACATATGCTTAAATGTCATGCACAATGCGGTATACATATACATCGGCCACATTGGGCATCTTCTTTACCATAATAACCTCTGTGGGCATCATTTTATGTCGGCCTCTGTAGGCATAATATGTCTAAATGTCATGCATAATGCGGTAAATACATATATATATATATATATATATTGGCCCTTAATCAGGCATCTTCCTTCATTAAGCCACACAGGCTTTATCATTATCATATCCCAGCTGATTAGGTGGTTTGCATTTCCCGTTTCCCGTCCCCAATATACGGTCTTGAGTAAAATATGAATGCAATGCAAATGAAAATGCACGAATCACAATAAAATATCCTGAATGACATAATTTCCTTGTACCTTCAGTTAACGCCGTAAATATTAACATCTTTTCCATATGCCTTAATAAGGACTTAGGAACATATTTAGACATGTTTTTAACATATGAATCAATAACATGAATATTCTTAACTACTAGGAGTAGAATAGATTATGGAGCAATATCACAGTTATATTTCGTTACATGGAACATGCCAAAAGAAAGAAATAATTTTCCTTAACATACCTTCGTTTCGCTAAACTGGGAGGAAAAAATATTGTTACTGAACTTTGTTCTTAGGAGCAATGTCCAAACGTTACTGCCTACTATCCTCTAATTAGCAAAAGAATGGTATAACTTAAAAATGAAATGTGAAAGGGGTTTGCTGGAGTTCTTTCCAATTCGTACATAAAGAAGGAATTTGGAGACACTTTGGAAATAATCACGAATTGTAACTGTTGTATCTTTAAAAAAAAAAGGTTCTTAAGCTAAGCATTTAAGGGCTGCTCACGATTTAGTCTTCAAGGCCAACATATAACTTCTCAAATTGAGAACAAAATAAGCCTTCATCATGATGTCTCCCACTTGCCAATTCTTGGCAGTGGAGACATCTCAAATGACGCCACATACACACCACATGCACTCCACTCCACTAATTAAGTGACCTGCCTCCGCATAGTTTATCAATCACACACATAATTAATTATGTGATTCCAATTCACTTAAACCTTGATAACTTATAAGGCATTCATACACTCAATGTCATAATTTCCTAATATGACACTAGTCCATAATCTCTTTATGCACGCACCAAATTTATTTCCGATTCCTGTCGTCACACTTCTTACGTCCAAAATTATTTCGGGGTCTAATTCTTTTATATTCTAGTCTCTTTTTTAGCATACATAAACGTGAACTTTTTTCCAACACTCAGGTCTATTTACACACGCTTAGCGATTCTACATAAGCCTAGCGCTTTAAACCGTGACCCGAAATTCTGGGATGTTACATCAACAGTGAGAGAAATCAATCTAAATCTAAACAACATCAAAACCAAGGCTTCAATCAAAAGTCCACTCAGAAGAACCAACTCAGATCGTACAATCAAACTCGAGTCTGTGCAATGTCATGCTTGCTCGGGTTGGGGTCATTATGTTAACGAATGTGCAAACACTCTTAGAAAATTTGGCAAGAAATTGTGGGTCTCTCTGAGTGACGACGAAGGAGAAGATAAAGGAGATCAAGAAATCGAATCACAAGCAATGCTGGCCAATGTTTTCGAGCAATCTCTGTCAGACCGACATTTGGTCCAACATCAGCAACAACATCAACATCAACATCAACATCGACAACAACATCCGAAAGGTATGAGTTCTTTAACTATTCTGATGTTAATTGCTTTAGTGGCTCTATTTCTGTTAGCGAGGCTGATAGTATGGATCGAGTTGAATGCAAAGATGACATGATTAATGAATTTCAAAACATTTGTAAAGCCTTAATCATAGAATCCAAGAAAATTGACACAAAGGTAAAATCTTTAACTCGTGAGAATGTAGATCTAAAAGGCACAATAACCCGACTAGAGGTTGCACTTACCAAAAAGAATATAGAATTTGGTAAGGTTCGTGCAAAATTGGATCTAGCCGAAGCAACATTCCTCAAGCTCAACTCAGGGACTTCGAAATTAAATGAGATACTCAGCTTTAGTAAACCGTAGGTTGTTGACACCCAATTCTGTCCCATCTTTTCTGATTTTATTTGCAATTTTAAATATTTTTGACACCTCAAAACAATTTTATATATATCATTACTATTATTATTATTTACATTTTTACTGTCATTTGCATTTTAATATCATAATCATACTTATATCCTAATATTATATGTTATTTTATTTTCACAAAACGGCATCGCATTTTTATTTTTATTTAAGCATCAAGCATTTCACAAATATTATATTTTTATTGTCATCTTTACAATTTATAATTTTTGCAAAGCTTTATATATATATAATAACCCCCCTTTTTATATTTTAAACCCATAACCTATTTATTTTCCAACCCTAAAATAATTTTTACCCAAAACCCAAACCCCTCATTTTCGGACCCCATCCGAAGCCCAACCGGCCAACCCCCAAGCCCACATCGCCCCAAGCCCAAAACACCCAAGCCCAACCCATTTTCTTTATCCCCCCCCCCGCCATTTAAACCAAACAAACCCTTATCCAAAAAAAAAAAAGACAACTCCACAAAAACTAACTCTCATCTCTTTCTCTCCTTCACCAAACACACCGTTTCGGCCGACAACCCCCATATCCCACACCCCGAAACCCGCCGGTCACCGCCACCCTACCCCATATACACCGCACCTCCCCATACCCCTGATACCACCTACGCCACACCCATCACTTCACCCATACCTACACCCTCAAAACCCGCGATTTCAACCCCTAAAATCCGCAACCTTTTGGCCCTTTTATTTTCGATTTCAAATTCGGTTTTAGGGGGAATTTTAAATTCTGAATCCATCTATATAAACCCCCCTTTGTTCACTATTTTGGGGGGTCGGAGTTTTTGGTCGGTTTCGATGGATTTTGAGGTTTGAAAATCGAGTTTTAAGTTTTGAACCCCGAAATCTTCTTAAGGGTATTTGTTCTTCTTTGCATGTGTTCTTCATCTTGAAGAGTCCGAAATATAATCCGAAAAATCTACTTTTGTTGTTCTTCACTGTTTTCGGGTTTTCCGATTTGGGTCACTGTTCGGGTCGGATCAACCCGATTTGGGTAAGATTTCCATAATTATATGCTTGATATTTTTTTGTTGGTTACCTGAAATTTGGGAGAAAAAATTGATTCGGGCTGGAACCACTTATTCTGGTCGGGTCACCGATCCGGATCGGGTCAGCCCGGGTTGGGTGAAATTTCAAGATTTTTGTGTTTAATATTCTATTGTTGGCTATTTGAAAATCCAAGAAAAATTGATTCGGGTCGGATTTCTATTTCGGGTCGGGTTTTGCTGATTCGAGTCGGGTCGAGTCGGGTCGGGTTTTGCTGATTTGGGTCTGGTCTGGTCCGGTAATAATTTCAAATTTTTTTGAGTTCAATATTTTGTTGTTAGTTATCTGAAAATTCCAAAAAAAAGTTTTTGATTCCGGGTCGGGTCGACCCAAAATCCGGGTCGGGTAGACCCGAAATCCTGGTCATTGTTCTATCTCGGGTCAGATTTTCAGAAGAAGATTCGAATTTTGTTTTGGTTCAAAAATTCAGAATTCGGGTCAGATATTTTAATCGTGGACTGTTGGTTTATTTTGGTATTTGAATATTCGTTACGCGACTATTTTGTTTTTTTACTGATTTGAACAAATACTACACTTAGGCCAATGAAATTGAATTTGAGGCAGTGTCCCTTCGGAAAGTGTTTCTCGGTTTCAGTTTTTTTTTTAATTGTTTTGGTATTATTTTGCTGATTTGAACAAATACTACACTTAGGCCAATGAAATTGAATTTGAGGCAGTGCCCCTTCGGAAAAATGTTCTTCTGTTTCAGTTTGTTGTTTTTGGTATATTTTGCTGATTCGAACATGATACTACACTGGCCGATGAAAAAATATCCGTTGATTTTTGAGGCCTCCACAGTTGGAAAGACGGAAAATAAAACTTCTGGGAAAGATGAAACTTAAATCTTTTTTCACCCGAGAGACCAATATGTTCGGTAGGCAAAGCAACTAAAATGACCAACGAGTCATATGTTCGCAGCTACGCCATGATTGGAATGATCTTTTCAAAATTTAAGTCTGAGACCTCCGCAATCAAAATATTTACTGTTTTGGATACGGGTCCGAAGTTATTTATATTCAACTGTTTTCTAACCGTTTGTTCTTGACAGCTTGCAAGACATATGTATGAAAGTCAAATAAGGCAAATACCCATCGGAGATTATTTATTTTGTTGTTATTTTTACTTTCTTTCATTCAGCTTTATTTCATTCTGTATTGTAATCTCATTGTACTCGTAAAATTATTGAAATGTTTAGAATAGGTAGATTTAGAATTAATTAATAGGGTAGTCTAAAGCTGGAAACCCATCGCTAGTTTATTTATTTTTAGGCTCGGCTAGTTTTAAAATCAGAAATCGCTAGTTTATCTATTTTTAGGCCCGTCGCCCATTAAAAACCACCTTGCATATATTTTTATCAATTTTCATACAAATGCATACTTTTTTTCAACTTTACATGTATTTTTAATGCCATACAAATGCATACTTGTACAAAATACATCATTTTGTTAACTATTTGCAACATTATTTTTTATACTTGTAAAAAATACATTTTTTCTAGCATAATAATTAACACATAAGTTTGACCGGATAACATCAAGTTAGCGAATTTTAAAGGATGCCTAACCCCTTCCCTTTAGGATAATAAAGAACCCTTACCTAGAATCTCATTTGTTTCGTAGAACATAAAACCAGAGTTATTTTGCAGCATTTAGTTAACATTTAGGTGCCCTAATTCACCTTAGAATAATTAGGTGGCGACTCCTCAACGAAGCATTTTTTAATCAATTCAGAGGGAATCGACGCCATCGCGTCGCGAAACCCATGGGTTAAAAATGGGTGCGACATAGGTATTGGGTACGAAAACTCTCTTAAAACCTTGTGCTCTAATCTCTTTGATACAAATGAGAAAATATGATTTGTTAAAGAAAAATGAATGAATAATAGGTTCTCGTATATGTCAAAGAATATGAAGTTTGTATGTCATCACTATAACTCCCTTGGACACCTAAAACCATACTGTTTCAAACTTTAAAATTATGTGAGCAAAATGTTGCCTAAATTGCTGTCCAATATTCCGGATAACAATCGAAGCAACATTTCTAAGCAAAGAGGTATAAAATATTTTAAGAGAGTTTGGGTTCCTAAAAAGGATGTAACTTGTAATGTTGTGATAACTGCATTGAGAACTAATATTTCAGGTTCTTGGTACTTTGATAGTGGATGTTCTCGGCACATGAAAGGTACAAAAGGTTTTCTAAAGAACTATGAGTCATTCAACGGAGGAAACATGACTTATGGAGGAGGCAACAAAAGCAAAATAATTGAAAAAGGGATCTTGGATGTTCCTGGATTTCCAACTTTAAGAAATTTCTTACACGTTGAGGGTTTAATGGCTAATTTGATTAGTATTAGTCAACCGTGTGATGCAATCTTGAGGTAAAATTTAATAATAATGCATGTAAAGTTACGAATGAAGCTAATGAATGTGTGATGACATGTACTAGAACAAGTGATAATTGCTATCTTGTTACAAGACAAGAAACATGCAATAATGTCAAGATCGATGACACAACAATATGGCATCAAAAGTTGGGGCATGTTAACTACCGCAATTTAGAAAAATTGGTCTCATATGAAGCGGTTAGGGGCTTATCCAATCTTAGCCATAAATGTAAAAATGTATGTGAAGATTGTCTGAAAGGTAAGCAAACCCGTGTCTCTCATAATATTGTCCAACACCACGGACAACATTCAAGTACGTCTCACTGTTTTCAATTATTACATATGGATCTAATGGATCCAATTGAAGTAGACAGCTTTCTTTATCTTACTGCGAGTCGCCCATATATTATGTTTAGTGTTTGTGTTTGTGCCCGTTTTCAAGCCTGTCCCAAAATATCTCACTTAAATGTTGTGAAACGTATTATTCGATATGTTGCTGGCATATGTAAGTTGAGAATTTGGTATTCCAAAGACACTAATCTTAACTTAATAGGATTTAGTGCCTCGGATTGGGCTGGAGACGTAGATGATAGAAAAAGTACAAGTGGAGGATGTTTTTATCTTGGCAATAATCTTATTTCATGGTATAGTCGTAAACAAAATAATGTCTCACTTTCAACTGCTGAATATGAATATGTAGCAGCTGGAAGTTGTTGCTCTCAATTAATATGTCTAAGACACATGTTAGACGACTATGGATTTTCTAGCAACATTTTGATTTTGTACTGTGATAATTTGAGTGCTATAAATATTTTTAAAAATCCAGTTCAGCACCCACATACAAAACATATTGATATTAGACATCACTTTTTAAGAGATTTAGTCGAAAAACAGCTAGTTCATATTGAACATGTTGACACTATTCATCAACTAGCTGATATTTTTACAAAAGCTTTGGACCATGAGAGATTTTCTAGTTTGAAGAAATCTCTTGGTCTTTGTAATCTCTAAAAAGTCATTTTTGGTGAATGTCAGCTGAAACATTGTCTAACATTTCAGGTGACATTTACCTATGTAATATCATAAACTGATTATTGTTACTGTATAGTGCATTATATCATAAAAAAAGAGTATCAAAATAAGGCAAAGCCTTAACTAATGATTGACAACTGTGCAAAATGGGCAAAGCCCCTTAAAAAGATATCGTTCCTATTCTATAGGAGTATCGAGTGCTTCAAAAGAATTTAAGAATACTAAATAAGTATTCTTATTTTTTACACGAAAAAATAATTTTGTATGTATTTTATGATTAGATCAAGCACACAATGAGAAAATGTTACATTGGTCCAGTGGTTAAACTCATAAAAATACATATAAAACATGTCTTGATTTGTTGTCAAAATGAATTTTTTTTGCGGGATCATAATACTTGTGTTGTCCAAAATGTTGCCAACATTGTTGTTGACATTTTCAGTTTATGATATTTGTTGGATGTTGTTCTTAACTGATTTCAAAAAAATCAGATTTTTCTCCCTATGTTTTTGCCTTGTTTTTATAGGAATTTCAAACTTTAAAATGATAAGATTAAATTCCTACCGTGATGCTTATCAACTTATCCCAAAAATTCTCTCTCTATGTTTACGCCTTGTTTTTATAGGAATTTCAAACTTTAAAATGATAAGATTAAATTTCTACCGTGATGCATATCAACTTATCCCAAAATTTTAGGTGTAAGTTATTAGATAAATCTCAAACTCCTAAAACTAAGGATTTTTGTTGCTTTGAAAGATTTTCCATATATATAAAATCCTCTCATTTGTGTTTTTTTTTTATCATATTTGATTTTCCCTATTAAAAATAAAAAAAAATAAAAAGGGGGGAAAATCATATCACAAATCAAGCTTAACATCACCTACCCGATGAGTGATTCACCATTCCAAATTTCACTCTTAATCTCAAACCCTAAATTCCCTAAAAATTCTCCTCAAAACTCACCAATGGACACTTCTCCAATGTCAACACCTATGTCTACCAACACATCCAACAACACCCCTATGAGTACAAGCCCTCCTCAACAACCATGCATATCTTCTTCATCACATTTTCCTGAAAATAGTTGTACGACTATAGTCCTTCGAAGTGATCAGGAACCACTCGATATCAGCTACCCTGGGTATGTCAATAATCTCATAGATGTTGATGCAACATCTAATTATTCGAACCTAGGTAAACGACCAGGTTCGTCCTCTTTCCCTACTCGTAGATAGAGTAGAGTATTTGAGAGAACAGTCCAACAGGAGCCGAGCACCAAAAAGTTCAGGTTTGACACACCTATACCTACTTGCTCAAGTAGTGACACTGATGACATGAACTTTGAGCTATCCTCTGAAGAAAGTGAAGAAGATCTTACTGCCTCTGTACCTCAGAATGTGTCTCAAGACGAGGAAATTCCTGATGATACTCCACTGACGAGATTCTGTCCAAAAGAAATTCTCAAACATGCTAAATCAGATGCTGCTCCAAATGTTGCCGACAAAGCCACAACATCTCGAGCAACATTTCAGCAAATTTTAGAAGAGACACCAACATCATCATCCTCTAGCAAAACAGAATCTGATTCTGACCAGGAGGTATCTATCTACTTAGACAATTTCTATTCTAAAACTAATTCTGATAATTGGAGTTGGTACAAGAATAGAGTCATTAGGTCTGAAAAAGTATTAGACATTGCCTCTTGCTTAGAATATGGCTTGATAGAGTTCTTAAAAGAAAGACAGCTCCTAGGATCTGTTACTAACAAAGGACCATATGTTGATGAAATTGTCAGGTTGTTTTATGCTAATTTGGGTTATGTTACAGAAGATACCTCCTCAAAGAAGTTTTGGAAGGTATATCTCCGTAACAGAGAGTATTCTTTCATACATGCTGTTATAAACCAATGTATGAGATTAAATGCCGAGGAGAATGTTAGAGAAACAGACTCTGCAATGGACAATAGAGATGAAGTAATTGAGTACCTCACATGATGTATAATGCATAAGTGGATCTCTAGATGTCCAGCCTCTAAATTAACAACCACGTTTTCCATTCTTCAAAAAATTGCTATACACAATTGTCTTCCTTCAATAAATGAGTCAATTGTAACTACAGAACAAGCCACCATACTGTATAAATTGGGAAAGGTTTGAGAGTTGATCTGGGCAAAATGATCTTCCATCAAATTGTCAACTTGGCTAAAAAAAGAATCAACCTCAATCCTCCATTTTCCCTCTCTAATATACAAAGTTTTATCTACCCAAGGTTTTAAGCCTAAGAGAGAAGACACACTAGGGAAGGCTCCTGAATTGTACACAGTTAACAAAGCAATTTTGAAAAGTAGAGAGAGTCATTGATCTACCCTGGAAAGTGGAAGGAAGTAGTATAGATGTTGACAGGAATGTCACCAACATTCCTGGAAACACTGGTCCGAGACAGTCTCCACTGTCTACTGAATGGCTTGTGAATCAAATTACAAAGGTCACCCACCAAATCTCTGAGGTTGATGCTATGAGGAATTCCCTGATTCAAGCTAGAGACCATCTCATGTTGCTGCTTTCTTCACAAAAAGGGGGAGATAATGTTGATGGTGAAGCCGAGGGAAATAGATGAAGTGCTGATGCAGGGGGAGTTGAGGAAGAAGGTTAGAGGTTATTGCTGGTGCAAAGAAGTAGTCACGCAGGAGTAGAAAGCTGTTAAAAGTTGCTGTATGATGAGCTAGGAGGAGTTATTGCTAGCTATTGGGTGATAATGTATGAAGGTCATGAAGGTTGCTCATCTGAGCAGTTATATGTTTGACAGGATGGATGTTGATTTATGTGGCAAATGGAATATGTTTTTTGTGGTCTGTGTATAAATCCTTGTAAATGGATGATATGTAATGCGCTAACTGTTTTTCTTTATGTTCTATATATTTTTTGATCCTACAGACTGGTGTATACAAGTCTTGCTTGTATACCATCACAGGTTAAGGGAGAGCATAACTATATTCATAGTTGTTGGACAACAGTTATGGCGTTGCCTTAAGTCATTTGCACAGGTTACAATGGATTTTGTGAAGAAAGGCAAAAAGGGGAGATTGTTAATGTTAGGTTTGGTGTTGTAACATTTGACCCAACATAACCCATGAAGCACTGTTGTTGATCGCCAAAAATGTTGGGACAAATGTCACAACATTCAGACCAACATTTTTCATAACAGTTTTGTTTTACTTCACGTTAAGCAGTAACAATTTTACTGAGTGGTAAAAATGACTTAGGCATGTGAATTAGGAGCTGTGTAAAACGTGGGAGAAAGAGTCAAAGCTTGGGGAAGAAGTCGTGTGAAGAATGAGTCAAAATTGTTGAGATTTTTACTCCATGATTTTCTCCAACAAACACACCAGCTGCCCACCTTTCCCTCAACCTACTCAACCAATCGATGAGCTTTTCAAGGAAGACTCTCTACTATAAATAGAGAGGCTACAAGAGTGGATCGATATCCAAAAACAGATTGCAAAAATATCAAGAGAGCTTTCGAGAATTCATCTCAGAAAACTGGATCACAAGTGTTGCCTGAGCGTGTTGACAACATTCTGTCCAACATTACAATTGCAGTTTAGATTCTAGATTAGCTTTGTATTGAGCAATTGTAATGAGAAGTTTTTTATGTCTATATAGGTAGATTTTTCAGGCAGAAGTCATCTGCGACTTCAACGTTTAATTCCTTTCCATTTCATCTTGTAAAATTGTAAAGAAAGGAATTTGTAATTTTTGTATATAATAAATATATACAATACTTTCAGTCACTGACCGTCATAGGTTATATAATAAATATAACCTATGTAAATATTAAACCTTTGTGATCTTTAAATGTCCACTGCATTGCTCTTTAAAATTTTCTGTTTTTACTAAAGTGTTGTCACTGGTGACGGACGACATTATCGCCGACATTCAGAAACTGAATTGACATTCAAGTTAGTTTATTTCCAGTTTATTTTTATTGTTCCATAGCATACCCGGACCTATCATCCTCCATCCCAAAAAAGTCAAATATGCTTATTACTACTATTTGTTAGGATGTGGTTAAAAAAGAAAAATATGATTTGTTCTCTTGCTCAACGACTAATCATTCTAAAAGATAAAGTTTCATTTTTCTAAAAATTAAAAACTTATAATATTTCTTTTTATTCATCAACGAGGATACTATTAATTACTAGCTAGCTTGCAGGTATTCCAACCCAAAATATTAGAGCTTTTAGTTTTTTTTTTTTTTTCTCAAACCAATTTTAACAATAATGAACTAACCCAAACCCCTTAATTTTTAAGTTTACAATTTACAATTTTCTAAAGTCTCAAATAGAGCTTGGTTCTGATTTAATTTGTAGTGAATTTATATATGAATTTAAATACTTTAAACATTTTTTTTGTAAATTCAACTTAACTTGTACGTATTTAGAACATAGAAGTAGAAATCTAGACATTTTTTCAGACTTTTTGATGTGCTCGACAGATGATAAAGCCGAAGCGTGATGATATGAATTAATCAAACAAATTAAAGAATCAGAGTACTCATCTATCATATCGAGAAAGAATACTGCAAGCCTAATATGTTTTAGTTGGTGGATCAATTAACTTTTAAATTTGTTAGAGATACATATTTTTATATTGAGTGTATAAAAGTATAACTTATACTAAATTTGAGCTAATTCTATCGATCAGCATCCAACTCAAAGCAACCAACATACGTTGAGACCATACTCCTTTGAAAATTCTCGTACAAGGCAAGTAGGCAACGTGAGAGTATAACTTTTTAAGGAAAATATATATCTTAATAAGCTTTATTATACTACCTCATAGATAACCAACAAAAGAGACAATGTCTATTTTAACTTTTTCAATTTTCTTTACTACTAAGAGTTTGGTTTACTTAGGGTGTATTTGGTACGAAGTAGAGTAGAAAATGTGTTTTTTTTTAAATAAGTAAAATTTTTACTTATTTTTTAGTGTTTAGTGTGTAAACAAAAAAATATTATTCTAAGAACATTTATATGTAATCTACCAAAATATTATGGGAGTGGGTGTTCGGGGGTTGTGGGGGTGGGATGGTCAAAGGGTGGGGGTTGGGGCGTTGGGTGGGTGAGAATGAAGCAACAAACTTGAAATGTCACTTATGGGTTTGTTTTCCTTACGTCTATCCAGGAAGTCATTTTCTTTATTTTTAAGAAATTTATTTTCCTAGAAAAAATATTTTCAAGACATTTTGACCAACCAAATATAAAAAAATTTAAAAATATTTTCCTTCATACCAACACACCCTTAGTTACGGACTTTTGTTCCACCTATGATTTATCGATAATTATTACTCTACTAATACTATTTTTATATCAGATAATCATTATTCTCATCTAGATTAAAGTTTGATGGCGCTCTTAGGAAATAAAAATGTGAACTTTTTCTTGGCCCCTACTTATTGACATGACGATTTTATGTTGCTCTGATTTAGTGGAGGAGCCATTTCATTAAGGGGTTCAAAATATAAAAAGTATATATACGAAGAGGTGAAAGGGGTTCAACATTTACTATATATACATAAAAAATATTTTTAATTATATATAAACAGTGTTTTTTTGGTCGAAGATGGTTCAGATGAACCCCTCAGCCCTATGTGGCTCTGCCCTGCTCCTTTCCATTAGCCAATGACAATAAAAGAATTTGTTTTTTGTACATTTTGTGCAAAGACATAAACCAATTGCCAAAAAAAAAAAAAAAAAACCCCAAATCAAGCCTCGTGAAAAATTTAAGCAATTTAAAAATAGGAATATTATACTTTTGATCTCTTAGTTATTGATAAATTTGATTTTGGTCCTTCCAATAGTTGACTAAGCATATCTAACCCGCAATTAACTAATATATGTATTTTTATCCCTTTAAAAAGAAAATATGGGATACTTAGACTATTTTAAGAAATGTATTACCTCCAAATATGTAGCAATAAAAAAAATTAGGCAAAAGACATAGATTCCACCCCAAACTGTACATGAAAAATCAATATCACACACTAACTATTACGACGACCTAATACCCTCCGGTTCTGATTTAAAGTAGAATTAATACACCCAAAAAGCTGATGTGGCAAAAAACATTCTAATAAAAAAAATAAGCGAGTAGAGTCCAAATTACAACTAAAAATAATTTTTTAATTAAAACAATTGATTTTTGCCACGCCTCACCCCCCAAATTAAAATGAAAGGAACTAGGGGTGGGCGTATATTGGTTCGGTTCGGTTTTGTATAAAAAAAGTATGAACCGAATAAAATTCGGTTTTTATTTGAAAAACCGAATCAAACTTTTTAAAAAAAAAAACCGACATATCGGTTTATATCGCCGAACGTATCGGTTTATATTGGTTTTTTCAATTCAAATATAAAGTCCAAAATTATAAAGTCTGCATCACATATATTCTTCAAACATGTAAAAAACTCCAAATTAAAGTTTACATCCCCACAAAATAAAAGTCCAACACTGAAATAAAATAAACGGGTCGGGGATTTTATTTTTAAAAAAATTGAATTTCCAACACTGAAATTGACATTCACACCTACATTACCACAAATTTTTGACGTTGAAATGTATTGTATATCGTGAGATCTTTACTCAAGAAAAGGGAAAATCAGAAACAAATTTGGGGAAAAACACAAATTCATTGGGAAAACGGAAGTTTTCTAAAAATTGGCAGCGCCAAACCGCCTTACAATAGTTTGACCGGCCACGTCTCGAAAAAATACGCAAAATTAAAAAAAACCAGGTAAAACGGACCTCCGAGCGTAGAGTTATAACCATTTAAAGTTGCACCAATTTACAACTACTTTCTCTCCCTTCCCTACATTTTATGTCAATGCTTCCGTGATATGTTAATTAAGTTCATGCCACATCCGACTTCCATAAAAGCTTTATAGATTGGCTTCAATGACTATGATTCAAGAAATAACAATAGCCTAAAATAAAAAATAAGATTAATTACAAATTTGGCCCCAATTTTCGGTTCAGTTCATCAAAAATTCTAAAGAACCGAACTGAATTATTTAATCCTGATTCGGTTTGATTTTTTAAAATATTTTAACCGAATAAAAACCTAACCGAACCGAACCGAACCGCCGATTCTGTTCGTTTTTTTCAGTTCAACGTGTTTTATACCCACTCCTAGAAGGAACACCGGTGTTGGTGATGGTGGTTGTTCAAGAAGAACCCTTTTTTTTTTACCAGAATTTGAACCTCTTAAAGACTTGGTTTTTTCCCCCTCAAGACTGAAATTGTGTCAAAGATGATTGTTATGAAGTATGGGTAAACAAAGTGGGCACAAATTTAGGGGAAAGGGCCTCAAATTTGCGCCCTTTTGTCGTTGCTCCGACGTAGTAATTGAAGCAACGCCATTAGCATCACCACTGCTCCATATCATCTTCTCCGATGTGTTTGAACCCTTTTGTCGATGCTATTATGCTTATTTCATACAGATCCGATCGAGCTTGTATTCTCCGGAGATTTGTGATATTTTCGATGAATTATTTCTAATGATAATGGTGTTCTGATATATGAAATTGCAGCGATGGTGCTGGTGTTACGCTGGTGTCTACAGGTGGTTAAGAAAAAAAAAGTTTAATTAAAAAATGAATAATAGTGATAAAAATAAATATAAATTTATTGTATTTCTGACATTGGTGATGATGTGGCACGCGAGTGTGAGCACTTACTCACTTGAGACTGGTGTTTTACCTCATTGGGTGGTATTAAATTCGCTTTTTAAATGTGTAAAGAGGTAATAAATCTTCATAATAGCTAGAGTGTGATATCGATTTTTCGTGTATAGTTTGGGGTGGAATCTATGTATTTTGCTAAAATATTAGCATAACACATCAATAATTGAATGATTTAACACTTAGTAATTTGTTAAATTTTTGAAGATTTACAATCATATGGATCAAAAGTGCACATATCAATTAATTTAAAGTTAAATGTATTTAACAAAAAATTGTAAGGATTAAAATCAGATTTGTTGATAGTTGGGAGACTAAAAGTGTTAATTTCCCTAAAAAATATATCTTGTTCTTAACTATTCTTTTTTGTTTCTTACAAATGTATAAAAACTCATTTCCTTTTCTTATACTACTCCCTCCATCTCATATTAGTTGTCAAGATTATTAAAAATATTTATTTTTGAATGGAGTATTTATTACTTTACAAATCAAGATGAAACTAAAAAATACTATCCCATTTTCCGTTAATATTTAATTTCTTGAAAGTGACCAGTATTGATTACATATCATAAAATTATAAACTTAAAGAGTTTAAATAAGTGATTATTGATTGATATTATCATAAGATTAACTTAGCCTTATTTTTAAATAGCGTCATATTTGTTGAAAAAAGGGTAAATTAGTAAACAAATACTCTCTCCGTCACAATTTATCTTTCGTGATTTCTAAAAATAGTTATCTCAAATTATTTATCATTTTAGAAGTTTAAGATAAAATTAACTATTTTTTTTCATTTTATCCTTAGTACTTAATTATTCTTGAAGACTACAAACACATAAATAGAGTAAATATTTAATGAAGAGAGATTGTATCTTAAGACATAAATTAGAGTAAAATAGTCAATTACTCTCATACATAATTAATTTTTTTAATGGGCGTGTAAAAGAGAAATAAGACGGGTAATTTAAGACAAAGAGAGTTTCGTTTATAATTTTTTAAGGGGCGTGCATTAGAAAAATTTGATAACTAATAGGAGTATGAGACATAAAGTGTAATTTATTTTAGTAGTCCAAAATTTTAAAGAAATACATTATCCAACCACTTCCTTAACATTAAAAGGAAACCTTAAGTTTAAGGGTATGTTTGGAAAGCTACATGGTAATTGGAATTGGTGTAATTACTAGGGTAGTAATTACACACTCTAGTAATTACAAAGTATAATAATTGTGATGTCCTGTTTGTTTATCATAACATAATTACAATGTAATAACAAGGGTATTGTTTGGTTGTACAAATATAATTATACAGTTTGATTAAATTTTAAAAATAAGAATTAATTATAAAAAATAAAAAATAATATTAGACAGATATATGCCTTTATAAATGAAAGTAAATTAAATATTTAAGATGCATATTATTTCTTAAAATATATTAATTAATAATTATATATTTGTAACTAATATTATAAAAAATAATTGATATATATTTTCATATTAATAATTCTTTCATTTAATAAATTATAAAAATTAAAAGCATACATTTTGTAAGAATATCATGGACTCATGTTTGTAAAAAGATTAATATTTATAACTATAATATCATAACATTATTCAAATGTCTGACAAAAAATAATCTATCAATTCTAATTGAAAAATGAACGGCATGAAATGTGAAATAACAAGTCAATACTAATAAAATAAATAAATTGGAACCGAAAATATAACATAAATTTTAAATTCAATTTTTGAAGTCAAATTCCAACGTTCCAACATACATAAGTAAATATAATTCAAAAGAAAAGGAAATCACAAGTTTATAACCTCATTCAACAATGAAATTATAGTTTAATCACATCACTCGTTATATGTCAAGTTTGCTAATGACTCATTTTTTCCTAAAATTAAGAGGTGTAGTTTCAAAAACTATAATGATGCAATTACGCTAAATAAATAAAAAAAAATACGAGCAATTACATTGAGTCACAAGAAGTAAATATTGAAAAACGAGAAGAAAGAAATAGAAAATAAATAATGTAAAAACATATTTTAAAAAGTAAAAACATATTTTAAAAGTAAAAACAATTTGAAAAGTAAAAACAAAAAAGAAATTAAAATAATAGAAATTAAAAATAAAATAAATTAATATAAAAATAAAAGGAAAAGAAATTAAAAGTTGCTAGGTAATTACATGATACTCAATTCTTAACCCTCTAAGAACATAATTACACCCTTCCAATTACATTCAATTCCCTCTAACTTAGATAATTATCTGGCTAAACAAACCTGCCAAATTATCAAATTATACCCAATTACATCCGATTCCAATTCCCTTGTGGCTTTCCAAACAGCTCTCTCAATGGAATGTGATTGCATGACCCACCACGTGAAAGTCAATAGCATGAGAGTCCTTATCCCTTCGGCTTTGTATCTTCTACTTTGGACATTGGTTATGGTTTATGGTTTTATGCCCATTCCACCATGTTTTTCGAAAACCTCAATTCTTGACAACATTATAAACCTATTCCCCACCCACCACTACTTTCCTTCATTATTGTCCAATTATATATTCCATAGTTTTATTATTACCAAAAATATTTCCTATAAAACAGAAACTTGACTGAAAAGCCAATAATACTAACATCTTCTCACGATAAGGAAGCCATTGAGATGGAAGGGGGTTTAAGCTCCCACCGGCTAGTAGTGGGGTATATAGGGATTTGTATAAGCGATGTCAATATATTATCACGATTCAACTGGTATATCAATTTAGGTTTGTGGTATGGTGCTCTAAGGCTTAATTTATTATTGAGGATTGATGTTTATTTCACATTATTTTTCAAACAGTCCATATATCCCTATACTAGCAAATGGGAAGCTCGTGCTATGCATGCGGGCCGACATGATATTCTATAAACAAAAGTTATTTTATGAAGTGACTATAGTTTAGAGGTTTTAAATTTGTCATAGCTATAATTTCAATATTTATAAGGCATGACTATTTTTTGCTCGCTGTATTCATAAAACGGCTCGTTGTATTCATGAATACAACGAGTAAAAATGTATTCAAATTTTTTTTCGTTGTATTCAAGTCAGATGTATTCAACTCAGTTATATTCAATTCAGTTGTATTCAACTCAGTTATATTCAACTCAATTGTATTCAACTCAGTTATATTCATTTGTAGCTACTTTTGCATTATATTCGATTTATTGTATTTAAAAATTGGTTGTATTCAAACAACATAAATATAAAAAAACATTGTATTCAACTTATTATATTTTAAATTCGATTGTATTCAAATAACATAAATAAAAAAGATAGATTCAACTGTAATAGATACACTAAAATACTGAATACAAAAAAATAGCAAAGTGAATACAATCTAAAAAATAACAAATTGAATACAATCCCTCTGCCGCCGCACTTGTCATCGGAACGTGACCGGAAAGAAGTTCAGATCTGAACGATCCCTCCGCCGCACTTCTTAGTCCATTGCTATCAGATTTGGAGGCGCCGACGGCAGCGGAGAGCTCAGATCTGATAGCAGTGGATTTGTGGGTCATGACGGTGGGTCATGACGGTGGGTCACGACGGCGCTCCGACAAGCAGAACGGGGTGGGTCATCCTTTGTTGAGCATAACAGTGAACAGAAGCCGACGTGAGCTCCGGCGAGCAGAACAGGAGAGAGAAGCCGCCGCGAGCTCCGTCGTGGTGGCTTCAAATCTGTTTGTCGGCGTGAGCTCCGGTGAGCAAAATAGGGAGAGAGAGAGCCGTCGTGCTCAACGTAGTGGGTCGTCCTCTATTTGCCGGAAAAGTCAGCACCACCTCCGTCGCTGCTGATGACGGCGTAACCATTAGAGATATGAAGAAAAACAGATCTAAAGATGGATTTCATCGGAGCTCTGGCGACAACGGAGATCTAAAGAAAAATAATGTACAATATATCTTTATTAATAGCTATTACTTGTATTTAACATATTACTCTTAGTTATGAGATGTAATTAATCTAAACTATAGCTACTAAATATAAATATGTACTAGTAGTTAGTTATTCCATGTAAAATTTTCTTTTTATGAATCGTTACATAATATAATTATAAAAGGATTATTATGTAATTAAGGGAGGGGTTAGTTTTTAAATAAAAAGGGAAAAATTGATTTTTGCCAACCATCAGAACTTTTTTAAAAAATCAGATACCCAGTTTAGACGTGATGTGACACTACCGGTCCTGAACCACCGGTTGGGATTTTTGAACCGGAACAAAACACTCTGCTTGGTCTACCCAGCCCAGCCCCCTTAGCTTATACTGGGTCGGTCCGGTCCGATTTGCTAACGGGCTGGCCCGGTTGGCGGATAAGGCAAGAAATAATAGTGTTACCACTGAATCCGACCCCCTTAAAAGTCATTATGCAAATCGATAACTAACATATGACAATACCTCATTAAATGCTTCAAGCCGGCCTTTTTGCTTGTCTGACATGAAGGTCCAAATATCATCATCATCAATGTCTAAGTCAAGCATCAAATAATTCAAAAATCATGAATTTTCCACTTGGAGGAATAATCCCAATCCTACAAAGAATTTCCAGACAAGCCCATGGTGGACGGAATCATGGGCCTCGCTCAGGGTTGGGCCCATAACTTTGCTCTTCCGCCCCTAAGATGTATTGTACAAATTTCCCAGATACTTTAGCAAATTAGGTATTAACATGTGAAATGGAGGAAATAGAAAACATAGACAAAATGTGTTATTAGAAAAGTCACATGACAAATGCAATGCGTTTCATTCTCCTTAAACTTGTCTTCTTCGTTAGGTAATACCCTTTTGCCAGATAGGATAAAGTTATTTTTTTATGTACTAATAATTTGTTGGATTCCCTAGATATAAGGAGAATTTATAGTGTAGTGACAAAAATAACTTAAAAATTGTATTAGATTGCATGTTTGAATCTAAGTGTGACATTCATTATTAAATTTCTCTTTTGAATATCTTTATTAAAATTCTGACTCCGATTTGTGTAGTTGAAAGAAGCATAACCAAATAATGGCATCTTCAAACAATTTTGCTTTCCCATGCTATATTTTGCCATGTCTAATCTCAACGGTGATGGTGATGGTGATGAGGAAGGGGGACCAGGACTCATCATATGTGTGGCTACCCACACTTGTCAATTTTGTGTTTGATACTTTGATTCCTCTGGCTATTATTATCACCAACACCAAGAAAGTTGAGTAATCATAAGGTGATTTACTTGTCACGACAGTACATGTACTATTAGCAACATGTTTGTATGCCAACAGTGACATCTAACATCTTCAACCTATTGGCTAGAAAAGAAAGTTCGATAGTTATGGCCGATAATTTCACCATGACTCGATGGATATCCGATCCATCCGATAAAACACAGATTTTAATCGGTTGACGGATGAATCGGATGATGGATCGGGTGGACATACATCCATCCCACCACCCGACCCATCCATTCACCCGTTTATAAATTAATTATTTCTTTAATGTACAACTAAATTCTAGCGTTTCACATCATTTACCTTCTTTGTCTCTGTCTCTTTCTCGACTCTTTGTCTCTCTCGTATAGACTTCAAAAGTGAGTTCAATGATGTAATTCTTTTCCTAACACTGGAAATTCTGGCAGCATGTTGCATGATAAATGTAATTCTTTTCCTAACACTGGAAATTCTGGCAGCATGTTGCATGATAAAAGGCAATGGGGCATCTTCCAGCAGCTTGTGAAGCTCTGCAGGTAGAAGCAGGACTATGAAAGAACAAGACAAGTAATCACATGAAAACAGAATCTTTGATTCAAACATCACATTTAGCAACCTGAATCTGTATTCCTAATAGTCCTTTTAATATTTTAGATATTATATAGAACAATGCTCTTGCATGATGCGTCTATATAGCATGTAATAGTTAGTGAACTCATATTCAATTAGATAAGTATTGAATTTCGGGGGGCTGGTATATATGCGGTTGAAGTTCTGTTTCACTTTACTCTTCTTTGAATTTCTCTATCCTACGGCTCTTAGATTATTAGTATTATTAGAAGTGACATGTAATTCGTCCTTTAAACTTTAGTTACTTCGGATTATTACTGGCTTTTGGCTCATTTCAGTTTTTTTACTACATGTTTGGAGCATAGACACGACTTGTAAAAACAGTATGATGATATTTATTTGATGTACTTTTTTTTCATTTACCAAGGATTTTAGGTGATTGACTTATTGTGCTATAATTTTCATCCGCGAAGCACCCGATCCACCCGTTTCACCCGTGGATGATGGGTGGATCGGATGTGGATGAAGAAAAAATAGGGTGATGGATGGGTCGAGTGGTGGATGGATGGTTGGTGGGTGGAGACGGATTGAGCTCCACCTGATTCACCTCCGATCCAATTGACAGCCCTATCGATAGTATTAATTAGACCTGTCCAAAGCTCGGGTCGGGCCAAGTCAAGTGGCTCTTTTTCTGCTTGTCTGACCCTGATCCGACCCTGACCCTATTTTTTTTAATTTTCCGACCCTGGCCCTGACCCTTCAGGGACCCTATGGGTCACGGGTCGGCCCAGAACCGCTCTACAAAATAAAATATTTTTTTATTAAAATAACAGTCTAAAAACATAACACATATTCTAAAAACATGTAAAAAACTCCAAATTAAAGGATTTTTAAAAAAAAAATGAATTTCCAACACTGAAATTGACATTCACACCTACATTACCACGAAATTTCGACATTGAAATGTATTGTATATCGTGAGATCTTTACTAAAGAAAAGGGAAATTAGAAACCGATTTGGAGAAAACACAAATTGATTGAAAAAACGGACGTTTTCGTAAGAATTGGCGGCGCCAAACCGCCTCACGGCAGTTGACCGGCCGCGTCTCGAAAAAATACGCAAAATAAAAAAAACCGGGTAAAACAGACATCTAAGCGTAGAGTTATGACCATTTAAAGTTGCACCAATTTACAACTACTTTCTCTCCCTACATTTTATGTCAATGCTTCCGTTAATTAAGTTCATGCCGCATTCGACTTCCATAAAAGCTTCATAGATGTACTTCAATGGCTATGATTCAAGAGATAACAGTAGTCTAAAATAAAAAATAAGATTAATTACATAGGTAGGTTTGATTTTTCGGTTCAGTTCATCTTCAATACTAAATAACTTACCTTAATAAAATAAATATTAAAAAAATAATATACCTTAAATAAACATAATAAAATAAACATTAATAAAATAATATACCTTTAAAAATATACCTTAAATAAATATTAATAAAATAAAAAATAATATGAACGGGTCGGTGTCGGGTCAGACGGGTAAAAAATTCTGACCCTGACCCTGATCGGGTCCCCGCTTTTTTGGGTCAAGTGGCTCACGGGTCGGGTATAAACTGACCCTGACCCTGGTTTTTTCGGGTCGTGTCGGGCCAGGCGGGTCCAAACCTTTTCGAACTGATCTTCAAAAATTATCTGTGAACTACGAACCTCGATCTGATATAATAGAAATAGGCACACCATGAAGGCGTAAACTTTGCGTAGTCCTTGACGGTGTAGGTAGTTTTGACCACTAGGAAATGAGCTGATTTGGTCAATCTATCAACAATCACTCAAATAGAATCAAACTTATCATAAGAGCGAGGTAACCCGGTAATGAAATCCATATTAATCATTTCCCCTTTCTACATCGGGACCTCAATGTTCTGAGTCACGCCATCGGGCTTTTGGTGCTCTGCTTTTACTTACTGACAATTAAGGCACTGTGCTACAAATTCTGCAATGCTCCTCTTCATGTCGTTCCACCAACCCTTGAGATCATGATACATTTTAGTAGATCCAGGGTGAATGGAATATCGTGAGCAATGTACTTCCGTCAAAATCTCATCCCGTAATCCTGCTATATTGGGAATACACAAATGGACCTTCCACTATGCTTAAAGGCTGCAATTCTCTTTTGTTAAATATCTTTCCCGATATTCTCTAAAAATGGGATCTTCATCATGACGTTCATTTTCTTTCCAGTATGAGGGATGACCCTGTTGTATTATGAGTCATAGAGCTATCACTATCTGAATCCTCCAATCGCACTCCCACTTAGATAACTGATGCGTTCCCTCCAGTCAACTTCTCTCCGTCGTCCTCACATTAGTCAAGCCATTTGTGGTGAATAATTCTATTGTCAATTTAACTTTGTTTACTAACCGGTGTGCTGAAAACTCTTATATTTGTAGTATCTCAACCATGAACACTTTATGGACAATGTCATCGAATCTGAAGTGCGCGTATCATCGTAGTTAACTCTCATTCATGGTTTGAAACTTTCTCACTACTCGTAATTATAAGCGACTTCATTTCTTACTTATTTTGACACTTGTTCACTCATTTTCTTACTTGTCATACTTATCTTAATTATAAAATATTCTGGTATACATACGTACTCTCAAACGTTGCTCCTGATTCCAATCTTTGGCGTTACTACTTCTTAAAAGATGGGTTGTTAACTTATTCCATCATTCAGTATGTGAAAGGTTCTGAAAAATTTGTATTACATGACATTGGCCTACTATATCCAAACCTTGTCATTATACTTAGATTCAAATTTCCTTCACTTGCCTCATTGCTAAGACTTTCCGTCAATGGCGCTTTGGGAGAAGATTTTCTTGATTTTGTTAAGCTGTAAACCCATTACTTTATCTATCTTGTAGAACCTTTGATCAGTTCAAAAATACTCATAGACATCTGTATTTGCCTTATATTTTATCTTCATTATGATGTCATTATCTCTTGACACGTATCTTTAATGTCTACCTTGTATCCATAGGCGTCATTGGCCCATTTTCACTTGTTTAGGTGCTAATCTTGAGCTTTACTCACTGTTACTTTCGTTTACATACTTTATGAGATGTATGATTGCATAAGTTGTGAAACCTATGCTTCGTATGTTTAGATCCAATTCACAGTGTTACATGATCCCATGACTTGTCAAGCTTTCTTGTCTTATCATCATTATTAGATATCCCATCGATCGAGTGGTCATTCGTCCTATATTTACATTTCCATTTTCAAGTTGCCTTGGGGTGTCTCTTATCTCAAAGTATTTCTCATACTATTTTCCTGAACATTAGAGGTTCGTCACCTTTGACCGATGAGTTCTTACTGTCCCTCATCTACTATTGGTCCTTACACTTTTTTTAGAGTAATCATACCTTTGTGAAACTTGCATAACTATAATCTCATTCACCTTTATCCTTCTTGTCGTAATTCTTCCTTTTATTCGTCATTAAACGAAAAACATTTCTTCATTAACACTTGATCATACCATTCCATTCATACTTATTAACTGTTTTCACATTTCTTACAACCATTCTTTGATTGTTCCATAGTTCTCGTCCTCAATTGCCCCTAACAAGCTATTGTTATCCAGATGGTATTTAGAATTGCAACATGCTGCACAATGAAGCCAAAGACCTTACCAGTCCAATACCTATATCATGCGTTAGCTTACTAACATTGATACATGTAATTCTCAATAATACACGGTATGGCCCTTTACGCACGGATGAGAGGCTTATGTCCCCTTTCCACTACCGTGGATAACTCGATCCTTATATATGACTTGGGATCACTATTCTGGGTACGTCACTTTACGTGATCCTCTTAAATTTACTGATGGTCACTCTTCAGACGATTCGATTATGACAATCCATTCTCGTTAATGATATCCTGAAACCATTCCCAATATATTCTAGGTAAGACGTACAATTTAGGTCGCATGTACATAACATATTCCCTCATTCTAATCAGCGCGAGTTACAGTAAAATGTGTAGATTTTCATAACCTACTAAACCTTGTAATTATGTCTTTTGCGTTTCATCTGTACAACTCATAAACATCTTATCATTACCTTTGCACATCTACTTGGGACACTTCGAAACGTTGTGGCCACGGCTGCCACACTAAACCACCCCATGTACCTTTGCGGCATAATCCGGCATGCACTCGACCATACTGACTACAATATGGTCGGGGCTGTCTCACTCGACCTTCACAACTTTAACCCTAAGATATTGGCATCTTTGAACCCTTTAAATATCGGTGATCCCTGACTAATAAACTCCATGGGTTATGAGATCCCTGACCACTCAAGGGCATATCTCTATCAGATGCTCTTGGATGAAGTCGTGCATGGGATAACAACTTACGCATCTCCTCTGACGCATCTGTCTCAATAGAGAGCATACTATTCACATTTACACTCAATCTCCCTACTAACCATAGCCCTATTGGAAGAAGGTATTGCTGTAATCATAAACACGATAAGGTTTACAAAGAGAATTCTTACAACTCAGCTCTATAGCACGATTCTAGATCAAGAAGGAAGGTAACTGTTATCCTAAATGCCCTGTATCCTCCTATCTATAAGTGTGGTGCACAACACAGCCATAAACCAGACTCTACTAGACACAGCTTGTACACTCCCTAGGACAGACCTGCTCGATACCAAGTTTATCATGACCCAAACCGGAGGCCATGACGGGCACTCGGACCTTACCTGCCGGGTACCACTTATCACATATTTAGCATATATCTGTAATTTTGCATGACCAGCCGCCATGAGATATCCTGCCGACATATGAAAATAGTAAACTGGAAAAGATCTATGTAAAATCCTGCAATCAGAAGGACCCAACCTATATACATATACATACCAAGGCCGACAAGGCCATAAATGACTACTATACACAAGACATATGTCTACAAGTCTCTAAAGAGTATGTAACATCATAAGGTTAGGACAGGGCCCCGCCATACCCCTATGCATATCCAAAATATTGTACCACGACTATACTACAACCCTGGAACAAATAGAGTTCTCCAATATCAGCTGAACCAGCAGCCTACTAGTGCGGACCGTCGCCCTGTCTACCGGAGCCTACGAGAATGAAACGCAGCGTCCTCCAACAAAAGGGACGTCAGTACGAATGATATACCGAGTATGTCAAGCATGAAGAACAACATAATAGAGACATGAAAGTAACATGAGACAAGAAATAACCAACCGGTAGAGAATGCCTCTGAGGGCCATAATATGCATAAGTATCATGTCTGTGTAGAATGCCTCTGAGGCCCATACTATGCATAAGTGTCATGCACAATGCGATCATACACACAACACACACACACACACACACACACACACATATATATATATATATATATATGCGTATATAACGCTGTCTCCCATCATATCATTTCGGCTTCTGTGGGCATAATCATCATCATATACCAGCCGATCAAGTGGTGTGCGTATATAACGCCGTATCCCATTTCCCATCCCCTACATATATATAATACATACCATATAGTAGTGTATATAACACATGTGGGTCAAGGGTAATACATGAATATAATGCATGAATGATAATAAAATACTCTGAGTTTATTGGAATGACGTAATGTCGCTTCACCTCCGATTAACATTATGAATACTAACATATTTTCCATATGCCACAATAAGGATTTAGGAATATATTTAGACATGCTTTGAACATATGAATGAATATCCTTAACTACTAAGAGTAGAATCATTTATGGGACAATATTATATTTACGTTTCGTACTTAGAACATGCCAAAAGAAAGAAGGATTTGCCTTAACATACCTTGAATAGTTCCCCATTCGATAGCTATTACAAATCTGCCCATCCCGCTTACATTAATCTTGATTGCCCTTTTTTTTTTGATATCCCGTCACTTTACTTTACTTGAAATAACCTTCGACCCGCTTTCAATACAAACCGTTGCCTATGAAATGAATTATCTCGCTGCAACAAAGAAGCAAAGCACTTTGTTGCTCCTAAAAAAATTGGATCGTGTTTCTTCCATTGCAAAGTTATTTACGTTGCTTCATATAGTTTATTCCTTGAGATCAAGGATAAGGAAAAGTGGTGTCAACATTTTATCCTCTTTTGTGATAGTGGAGTCCACCCACCACCCGTCCAATTCTTGTCATGACACCTCCATTCCCCAAGCTTAGTCACCTATTTCTTGCTGTCACACATAGATGATATCAATCTAATAACTATCCACTAGTTTATTTATTAATACCCCACTAAAATACAATAATTAATCAATCATCCACGTAATTAATTATTGATCCCAATTCACTTAAATATAAATGACTTACAAAACCTTCATATACTCAATGTCATACTTATACGATATAGCATTAGTCCATAACCTCTTTTGGGGCATACAAACTAGTCTTATTAATTCCCGTCGTCACACTTATTAAAATCTTAAATTATTTCGGGACCACATCTTTTATATACTAAGCCTTTAATTTGCGTATGTGAATATGACATAAATTCCCCAAGGCTCAGGTTCATTTACATATGTCTAGCGATTCAAATCATGGTCCAAAAGTACAGGATGTTACACGTATGTCCGTTACAGAAAACCCAAACGGGTCAAAATTAATTTATAAAAAATTATCTATGGCAAATTTTTGAATGGAGATTAGGTTCTTGATAATATTTGGGGCATATAGGATGTTATTTAGGGAGAAACGGGGATGCGCTGGTGGGGTTAGTGTGACCAAATCCTTGAATTGGGATGCGATGACCGCTTCCAACCATAATAGATTGTGGAGTATTTAAACCGCAGTTGAGGAAGATTACTAGAATTGTTAGTGAGGTGAGTCATGGCGCCCGTATTCATATGAGTCAATGTGATAAAAGTTGGGCCCAAATTAGATTGAGAGATGACTAGAGCGGACTGTTGGGCTCCAGGAAATAAGATCGGATTGCTCTGGCCCATTGACTGGCCTGGGGCGGACTAGTAGGCTGCCTGAAATTGAGCCCAAAATTGGTTGCTGAAACTTGGGCTGTTAGGTTGCCAGAAGTCGGGCCACGGTTGTAGCCCCAACTGTTGCTGGGTCGCGGCTGCAGAATGCCTTTTCCTAAATTCTAGGCGTTATTGTTTCGACGCTGCCATGAGGGAAAAAAATAGGGTGGGTTTGGGACGTATACAAGGTGTATAATGTCTTGTATAGACTGTATACGAGGTGTATATGGCCTGTTGAAAAGATATGGAAGGGAGGAGGGCTGTATATCAGCGTATATCGAGGTTGTTTTCAGAGTAGGGGGTTGGGCTGTTGTATATCATCGTATATTAAAGGTATACCGCTGGTATATGAACGGTTCTATGCCGGAAAAGAGAAGGTATGGGCGGCCGAAATTAGGTTTTATGTAGGGAAGGATTTTTGGTTTCTGATACCATGTAAAATTGTATTAATCTCCCTTGGGGAGTCTTTCGCATTAATACAAATATATATATTGTGTACAATGTGGAATCCTAATACCATAAGGATCCTATTTCAACCATAATTATACAACACTACATATTACAAAATATATGGAGTATATTGACTAATATACGTTAATAAAGTTGTTAATTTAGAAAAGCAAGACACATTTTCAATCAAATAAGTTTCGATCCTCATTTAATTGGAATAAGCACAAATAAATCTTCAATAATAGAGCTCATACTTAAACCTTTCCAATATAGGCTTAGACATACAAAAACAACAATTTTGAGGACCAAATTGTTGTCGAATACTTCATAGAAATAACATTTTCAGCCAACCTAAGGTACTTTGATTGTTGTTGTAAGAAATATTCTTCCTTGATTATTTCATTCCAAAGTGGTAAAAATTTACTAAAATACAAGCATAATCCTAGGCTACAATTACGGTAAGTAATGACTAAAATATACATCTACCATATATATAATATACATAATTATGACTAATTATGACTAATTATATTTTTCTATTCTATCACACCCCCGCAGTCGAAGCGGGAGGTCAGCGTATGTTGAGACTGTCCTGAAAGTCTTCAAATAAAATTAGCGAAAGAGCTTTAGTAAAAATATCAGCAATCTGATAGCGTGACGGGACATGTAAGACACGTACTTGTCCACAAACAACCTTTTCGTGAACAAAGTGAATATCCAGCTCAATATGTTTAGTGCGTTGATGTTGAACCAAATTTCCTGAGAGATAAATCGTACTAACATTATCACAATAAACAAATGTTGCCTTCAGAACCAGATAATGGAGCTCCAAAAGAAGGTTCAGTAGCCAATAAGATTCAGACACCACATTGACAACTCCTCGATATTCTGCTTTGGTACTGGATCTAGACAAGGTAGCTTTCCGTTTGGAGGACCAAGATATCAAATTGTCACTGAGAAATACACAATAACCAGACGTGGACCGTCTGGTATCCGTACATCCACCCCAATCAGCATCTGTGTAAGAAATAAGAGTGGATGTCGAAGACGGATATAAATGCAAGCCATGATCGAGAGTGCCCTGAATGTAGCGCACAATGCATTTGAGAGCATGGATGTGATCCTCCATCGGGTTATAAATGAATAGACAAACTTGTTGCACAATATAAGATATGTCAGGCCTCGTAAAAGTAAGATACTGCAGGGCACCTGCAAGGCTGCGGTAATGTGATGGATCATCATATGCTTGCTGGGAGAAGCACTCAACTTTTGTTTAGTGTCAATCGGAGTGGAAGACGGCTTACATGAGGACATGCAGGCTCGTTCAATGATCTTTTCTGCATATTTATTTTGAGACAAAAATAGACCACCTGCATGACGTGTGACAGCTATCCCTAAGAAGTAACTTAGTGGCCCTAGATCTTTCATTGCAAATTCTGAGCCAAGAAGTGACATGATAGACTTACGAAGAGCATCAGATGAGGTAGTCAATATAATATCATCCACATACAGAAGAATATAAGCTATATCATTACCCGATCGGTATATGAATAGAGAATAATTAGACCTGCTGTTAGAAAATCCAATATTAGAAACATAATATGCAAACCTCTTGTACCATGCCCGGGGAGCTTGTTTGTGCCCATATAATGATTTCTTCAGCAGACACTTATGATGAGGATAAGTGGGGTTTCTGTACCCCATGGGTTGATACATGTATACCGTTTTATTGAGTTCTCTATGAAATAATGCATTTTTTACATCAAGCTGATGAAGCGACCATGCCTTCAAAAGAACCAGACTCAGGACCGTGAGATAATGGCTGGTTTAACCACCAGACTGAAAGTCTCACCATAGTCCACACCAACCTGTTTCTTTTTCTCACCACCTACAAGAAAGGCTTTATGCCTCTCAAATATATCATCAAAATTTTCTTTATGACTAAAAATTCACATAGATCGAATCACACGTGCTATTATTAATAAGAGCATTGTATTCATCATCCATAGCAATTTTTCAATTCGGATAATTAAGGGCAGACAAAAGATTATGGTCAACAGTGATTTGGTAATATGGACGTGAAGACTCTATTTTTTGTTTGGCTTAAAAATCTCGTGTTGACTATGAGTGATTGGTCGTATGACTGGAATTGGAGTTGGGCTGAGAGTATAGATGGGTCTCGGGGGTGGCAGAGATAGATGGCCAGGAAGTGGGCCGATAGTAGCTAGACTGTCCAGACAACCACCCCAATCAAAGATTCGTGTAAGAAATAAAAGTGTATGTCGAAGACGGATATAAATGCAAGCCATGATCGAGAGTCCCCTGAATGTAGCACACAATGCATTTGAGAGCATACATGTGATCCTCCATCGGGTTATATATGAATAGAAAAACCTGTTGCACAACATAAGATATGTCGGGACTCATAAAAGTATGATACTGCAGGGCACTTGCAAGGCTACGGTAATGTGATGGATCAGCATATGCTTGCTGGGAGAAGCAATCGAATTTGGTTTAGTGTCAATCGGAGTGGAAGACGGCTTACACGAGGACATGCCGGCTCGTTCAATGATCTTGTCTGTATATTTATTTTGAGACAAAAATAGACCACCTGCATGACGTGTGACTGCTATCCCTAAGAAGTAACTTAGTGGCCCTAGATCTTTCATTGCAAATTCTGAGCCAAGAAGTGACATGATAGACTTACGAAGAGCATCAGATGAGGTAGTCAATATAATATCATCCACATACAGAAGAATATAAGCTATATCATTACCCGATCGGTATATGAATAGAGAATAATTAGACCTGCTGTTAGAAAATCCAATATTAGAAACATAATATGCAAACCTCTTATACCAAGCCCGAGGAGCTTGTTTGTGCCCATATAATGATTTCTTCAGCAGACACTTATGATTAGGATAAGTGGGGTTTCTGTACCCCATGGGTTGATACATGTATACCGTTTTATTGAGTTCTCCATGCAATAATGCATTTTTTACATCAAGCTGATGAAGCGACCATGCCTTCAAAAGAACCAGACTCAGTACCATGAGAATAATGGCTGGTTTAACCACCGGACTGAAAGTCTCACCATAGTCCACACCAACCTGTTTCTTTTTCTCATCACCTACAAGAAAGGCTTTATGCCTCTCAAATATATCATCAAAATTTTCTTTATGACTAAAAATTCACATAGATCGAATCACACGTGCTATTATTAATAAGAGCATTGTATTCATCATCCATAGCAATTTTTCAATTCGGATAATTAAGGGCAGACAAAAGATTATGGTCAACAGTGATTTGGTATTATGGACGTGAAGACTCTAATTTTTGTTTGGCTTAAAAATCTCGTGTTGACTATGAGTGACTGGTCGTATGGCTGGAATTGGAGTTGGGCTGAGAGTATAGAGGGGTCTGGGGGGTGGCAGAGATAGATGGCCAGGAAGTGGGCCGATAGTAGCTAGACTGTCCAGACAACCACCCCAATCAGCATATGTGTAAGAAATAAGAGTGTATGTCGAAGACGGATATAAATGCAAGCCATGATCGAGAGTCCCCTGAATGTAGCACACAATGCATTTGAGAGCATACATGTGATCCTCCATCGGGTTATATATGAATAGACAAACCTGTTGCACAACATAAGATATGTCGGGACTCATAAAAGTATGATACTGCAGGGCACTTGCAAGGCTACGGTAATGTGATGGATCAGCATATGCTTGCTGGGAGAAGCACTCAACTTTGGTTTAGTGTCAATCGGAGTGGAAGACGGCTTACACGAGGACATGCCGGCTCGTTCAATGATCTTGTCTGTATATTTATTTTGAGACAAAAATAGACCACCTGCATGACGTGTGACTGCTATCCCTAAGAAGTAACTTAGTGGCCCTAGATCTTTCATTGCAAATTTCGAGCCAAGAAGTGACATGATAGACTTACGAAGAGCATCGATGAGGTAGTCAATATAATATCATCCACATACAGAAGAATATAAGCTATATCATTACCCGATCGGTATATGAATAGAGAATAATTAGACCTGCTGTTAGAAAATCCAATATTAGAAACATAATATGCAAACCTCTTGTACCAAGCCTGAGGAGCTTGTTTGTGCCCATATAATGATTTCTTCAACGACACTTATGATTAGGATAAGTGGGGTTTTTCGTACCCAATGGGTTGATACATGTATATCGTTTTATTGAGTTCTCCATGCAATAATGCATTTTTTACATCAAGTGATGAAGCGACCATGCCTTCAAAAGAACCGGACTCGATCGTGAGAATAATGGTGGTTTAACCACCGGATCGAAAGTCTCACCATAGTCCACACCAACTTTGTTTCTTTTTCTCATCACCTACAAGACGAGCTTTATGCCTCTCAAATATATCATTAAAATTTTCTTTATGACTAAAAATTCACATAGATCGAATCACACGTGCTATTATTAATAAGAGCATTGTATTCATCATCCATAGCAATTTTTCAATTCAGATAATTAAGGGCAGACAAAAGATTATGGTCAACAGTGATTTGGTAATATGGACGTGAAGACTCTAATTTTTGTTTGGCTTAAAAATCTCGTGTTGACTATGAGTGACTGGTCGTATGGCTGGAATTGGAGTTGGGCTGAGAGTATAGATGGGTCTCGGGGGTGGCAGAGATAGATGGCCAGGAATTGGGCCGATAGTGGCTAGACTGTCCAGACAACCACCCCAATCAGCATATGTGTAAGAAATAAGAGTGTATGTCGAAGACGGATATAAATGCAAGCCATGATCGAGAGTCCCCTGAATGTAGCACACAATGCATTTGAGAGCATACATGTGATCCTCCATCGGGTTATATATGAATAGACAAACCTGTTGCACAACATAAGATATGTCGGGACTCATAAAAGTATGATACTGCAGGGCACTTGCAAGGCTACGGTAATGTGATGGATCAACATATGCTTGCTGGGAGAAGCACTCGAATTTGGTTTAGTGTCAATCGGAGTGGAAGACGGCTTACACGAGGACATGCCGGCTCGTTCAATGATCTTGTCTGTATATTTATTTTGAGACAAAAATAGACCACCTGCATGACGTGTGACTGCTATCCCTAAGAAGTAACTTAGTGGCCCTAGATCTTTCATTGCAAATTCTGAGCCAAGAAGTGACATGATAGACTTACGAAGAGCATCAGATGAGGTAGTCAATATAATATCATCCACATACAGAAGAATATAAGCTATATCATTACCCGATCGGTATATGAATAGAGAATAATTAGACCTGCTGTTAGAAAATCCAATATTAGAAACATAATATGCAAACCTCTTGTACCAAGCCTGAGGAGCTTGTTTGTGCCCATATAATGATTTCTTCAACAGACACTTATGATTAGGATAAGTGGGGTTTCTGTACCCCATGGGTTGATACATGTATATCGTTTTATTGAGTTCTCCATGCAATAATGCATTTTTTACATCAAGCTGATGAAGCGACCATGCCTTCAAAAGAACCAGACTCAGTACCGTGAGAATAATGGCTGGTTTAACCACCGGACTGAAAGTCTCACCATAGTCCACACCAACCTGTTTCTTTTTCTCATCACCTACAAGACAGGCTTTATGCCTCTCAAATATATCATTAAAATTTTCTTTATGACTAAAAATTCACATAGATCGAATCACACGTGCTATTATTAATAAGAGCATTGTATTCATCATCCATAGCAATTTTTCAATTCGGATAATTAAGGGCAGACAAAAGATTATGGTCAACAGTGATTTGTAATATGGACGTGAAGACTCTATTTTTTGTTTGGCTTAAAAATCTCGTGTTGACTATGAGTGACTGGTCGTATGGCTGGAATTGGAGTTGGGCTGAGAGTATAGATGGTTCTGGGGGGGTGGCAGAGATAGATGGCCAGGAAGTGGGCCGATAGTAGCTAGACTGTCCAGACAACCACCCCAATCAGCATCTGTGTAGGAAATAAGAGTGTATGTCGAAGACGGATATAAATGCAAGCCATGATCGAGAGTCCCGTGAATGTAGCACACAATGCATTTGAGAGCATACATGTGATCCTCCATTGGTTTATATATGAATAGACAAACCTGTTGCACAACATAAGATATGTCGGGACTCATAAAAGAAAGATACTGCAGGGCACTTGCAAGGCTACGGTAATGTGATGGATCAACATATGCTTGTTGGAAGAAGCACTCAACTTTGGTTTAGTGTCAACCGAAGTGGAAGACGGCTTACACGAGGACACGATGGCTCGTGCAACGATCTCTTATGCATTTTTCTTTTGAGATAAAAATAGACCATCTGCATGATGTGTGATAGCTATCCCCAAGAAGTAACTCAGTGGCCCTAGATCTTTCATTGCAAATTCTGAGCCAAGAAGTGACATGATAGACTTACGAAGAGCATCAGATGAGGTAGTCAATATAATATCATCCACATACAGAAGAATATAAGCTATATCATTACCCGATCGGTATATGAATAGAGAATAATCAGACCTGCTGTTAGAAAATCCAATATTAGAAACATAATATGCAAACCTCTTGTACCATGCCCGGGGAGCTTGTTTGTGCCCATATAATAATTTCTTCAGCAGACACTTATGATGAGGATAAGTGGGGTTTCTGTACCCCATGGGTTGATACATGTATACCGTTTTATTAAGTTCTCCATGAAATAATGCATTTTTTACATCAAGCTGATGAAGCGACCATGCCTTCAAAAGAACCAGACTCAGTACCGTGAGAATAATGGCTGGTTTAACTACCGGACTGAAAGTCTCACCATAGTCCACACCAACCTGTTTCTTTTTCTCATCACCTACAAGACAGGCTTTATGCCTCTCAAATATATCATCAAAATTTTCTTTATGACTAAAAATTCACATAGATCGAATCACACGTGCTATTATTAATAAGAGCATTGTATTCATCATCCATAGCAATTTTTCAATTCGGATAATTAAGGGCAGACAAAAGATTATGGTCAACAGTGATTTGGTAATATGGACGTGAAGACTCTATTGTTTGTTTGGCTTAAAAATCCCGTGTTGACTATGAGTGAGTGGTCGTATGGCTGGAATTGGAGTTGGGCTGAGAGTATAGATGGGTCTCGGGGGTGGCAGAGATAGATGGCCAGGAAGTGGGCCGATAGTAGCTAGACTGTCCTGACAACCACCCCAATCAGCATCTGTGTAAGAAATAAAAGTGTATGTCGAAGACGGATATAAATGCAAGCCATGATCGAGAGTCCCCTGAATGTAGCACACAATGCATTTGAGAGCATACATGTGATCCTCCATCGGGTTATATATGAATAGACAAACCTGTTGCACAACATAAGATATGTCGGGACTCATAAAAGTAAGATACTGCAGGGCACTTGCAAGGCTACGGTAATGTGATGGATCAGCATATGCTTGCTGGGAGAGGCACTCAACTTTGGTTTAGTGTCAATCGGAGTGGAAGACGGCTAACACGATGACATGTCGGCTCGTTCAATGATCTTGTCTGCATGTTTATTTTGAGACAAAAATAGACCACCTGCGTGACGTGTGACAGCTATCCCTAAGAAGTAACTTAGTGGCCCTAGATCTTTCATTGCAAATTCTGAGCCAAGAAGTGACATGATAGACTTACGAAGAGCATCAGATGAGGTAGTCAATATAATATCATCCACATACAGAAGAATATAAGCTATATCATTACCCGATCGGTATATGAATAGAGAATAATTAGACCTGCTGTTAGAAAATCCAATATTAGAAACATAATATGCAAACCTCTTATACCAAGCCCGAGGAGCTTGTTTGTGCCCATATAATGATTTCTTCAGCAGACACTTATGATTAGGATAAGTGGGGTTTCTGTACCCCATGGGTTGATAGATGTATACCGTTTTATTGAGTTCTCCATGAAATAATGCATTTTTTACATCAAGCTGATGAAGCGACCATGCCTTCAAAAGAACCAGACTCAGTACCGTGAGAATAATGGCTGGTTTAACCACCGGACTGAAAGTCACACCATAGTCCACACCAACCTGTTTCTTTTTCTCATCACCTACAAGACAGGCTTTATGCCTCTCAAATATATCATTAAAATTTTCTTTATGACTAAAAATTCACATAGATCGAATCACACGTGCTATTATTAATAAGAGCATTGTATTCATCATCCATAGCAATTTTTCAATTCGGATAATTAAGGGCAGACAAAAGATTATGGTCAACAGTGATTTGTAATATGGACGTGAAGACTCTATTTTTTGTTTGGCTTAAAAATCTCGTGTTGACTATGAGTGACTGGTCGTATGGCTGGAATTGGAGTTGGGCTGAGAGTATAGATGGTTCTGGGGGGGTGGCAGAGATAGATGGCCAGGAAGTGGGCCGATAGTAGCTAGACTGTCCAGACAACCACCTCCAATCAGCATCTGTGTAAGAAATAAGAGTGTATGTCGAAGACGGATATAAATGCAAGCCATGATCGAGAGTCCCCTGAATGTAGCACACAATGCATTTGAGAGCATACATGTGATCCTCCGTCGGTTTATATATGAATAGACAAACCTGTTGCACAACATAAGATATGTCGGGACACATAAAAGAAAGATACTGCAGGGCACTTGCAAGGCTACGGTAATGTGATGGATCAACATATGCTTGTTGGAAGAAGCACTCAACTTTGGTTTAGTGTCAACCGAAGTGGAAGACGGCTTACACGAGGACATGCTGGCTCGTGCAACGATCTCTTATGCATATTTCTTTTGAGATAAAAATAGACCATCTGCATGATGTGTGATAGCTATCCCCAAGAAGTAACTCAGTGGCCCTAGATCTTTCATTGCAAATTCTGAGCCAAGAAGTGACATGATAGACTTACGAAGAGCATCAGATGTGGTAGTCAATATAATATCATCCACATACAAATGAATATAAGCTATATCATTACCCTGTCGGTATATGAATAGAGAATAATCAGACCTGCTGTTAGAAAATCCAATATTAGAAACATATTATGCAAACCTCTTGTACCAAGCTCGAGGAGCTTGTTTGTGCCCATACAATGATTTCTTCAGCAGACACTCATAATTAGGATAAGTGGGGTTTTTGTACCCCATGGGTTGATACATGTATACCGTTTCATTGAGTTCTCCATGCAAGAATCATTTTTTACATCAAGCTGATGAAACGACCATGCCTTCGAAAGAACTAGACTCAGGACCGTGCGGATAGTGGCTGGTTTAACCACCGGACTAAAAATCTCACCATAGTAGGCATTGGGATACCATCGAGAGGCTTGGCTGGGTCAGCAGCCATTGGGCTCGATAAATGGGCTGAACTACCGGGAAAAATATGCCCTGGTTGAGAGGCCAATTTAAGGACCAAGTATGGGGGCAAACTATCATCAATACATTCGTAGGTAGGACCCATGGAACCATGCAATTTAGCAAAGGGAAAATTTCATTCATCAAAGACCACATGACGACTTACGATTATTTTATTAGATGATAAGACGTAACATTTGTACCCCACGATGGTTTGACAGATATCCCAAAAAAAGACACGGAGTAGATCGGGGTTGGAGTTTATTAATGGTAGTAGAGGGAAAAGGAGGATAGCATAAGCACCCAAATACCCGTAGATGAGAGTAAGATAGGTCCCTTAGATATAGAGTTTTGAGAGGGGATGTATAGGCTAATTATTTGCTCGGAAGTATGTTAAGGAGATAAGTTGTCATTTGTAATGCATGATGCCAAAATGATGGTGGTATAGAGGCATGGGCAAGTAATGTTCTAACAACGTTGTTAATGGTTCAGATTTTTCTTTCTGCTTTTCCATTTTGAGATGAGGTATGTGGACATGAGAGATGAAATGACAAACCATTAGTTTTGCAAAAATCCCAAAATGGCCCATTATCAAATTCTCTACTATTATCACATTGAATAGTTTTAATATCCCGTTCAAATTGAGTACTGATGAAAGCTCTAAAGGATAGAAACGTGGAAAAACTTGTGACTTCTTAGACAAAGAAAACATCCACAAAAAATTATAGTAATCATCCAACAAAAGAAGATAATATCTATGGCCCGAAGATCTCAAAACGGGAGATGTCCAAATATCACTATGGATAATATCAAAAGGCATAATAATACAAGAATTAAAAGCAACAAAAGGCAACTTAACATATTTTCTAAGAGAACATGAGCGACAAACAGATGAATTACAAGATCTAGTACACTGAATAAATTTATTTTGTTTAAGGGAGGCAAAACTAGGCGCTCCCGGATGACCCAAACGTTCATGCCATAAAGAGGGAGCTAAAGCTGTAAAAGTGGATGGTAACGTAGCTTGATGTGTGGTTGTGGTGATTGGATATAGGTATCTATGACTATCACATCTCATTAGACGCATCCGTGTCTGAATATCATTCACGTAAAACCCAAAAGAATCAAATTCAACAGAAACCGAATTGTCAGTGGTAAATTTTTGAACTGAAATTAGATTTTTAATTAATTAAGGAGCATGAAGGACCTTCTTTAAAGCTAATGGTGGGTTCGGGGGAGATAAGTTTGTATTACTATAACCATGAATTGGAATTGAATGACCATTTCCGATAATTATACCACGATTATTGCTCATATTAAAATAGGACGAGAGATTACCTTGTGAGGACATCATCTGAGACGTTGCTCCGAAGTCCATATACCAGTTGGCGTCTGGAAAATTGAGCCTAAGAGTGTGCATCGCGGCCTCGATGTCCTTTGGAGAAGCCACTACCGCGTTGGCCTGCTGCCACTAGTTCGGCAATGACCCAAGTATGCTGGGTCTAAAACTGTTAGGATGATGACTGCTTGCTGGCTGCTGGATCGGTGGCCGTGTACTAGGCCTGGCCTAGTTTGTTGATGGGAAGGGGTAGGGGACATGACCCAAGGCCACTGCCAGGCCCACAATGTCGGTCCACTGCCCTATAGAGCCCTCAGTTGCCACTGGCTAGCATGTTGCTGCTGGCCGCTGCCCCTGTTGCCACTTCCTCCACGGCAGTTGCCGCTGCCCTTTCCACCACCGCGGCCACCGCCGTGGTTTTTGCCTCTATTATTTCCATTTCTCCCCTTCTAACCACAGTTTTTTGGCAAATTTTTAAATTGTGAAGGGTTATCATCGGACGGAGTGACAACCATGGCGGAATTCGACACAATGGCTATTTTATTGACAAAACCCGCTTCTTCTAATATGAACATAGAACGGGCTTGGTAAAACGGAAGAAGAGGGTTGCTTTGGCGAATGAGCGTACCTACTATACTATATGCGTCGGTGAGGCTGACAACTATTTATAACATGAGCCGATTGTTAGTTACCGGCTCCCCGACGTTCTTGAGTTGGTCTGACTGAACCTTAGGCCGTTGACAATATGCGGATGCATTGGGAAAATCCGCCATATCAGTGGTGGAGAATTCTTGCTCAAGTGTGATGGCCTGGGAATTCTTATTGTCTTGGAATATGTCACGTAAGCGTTCCTAAGCCTCGATAGCCATGGAATCAGGCTCAAGAATAGTATGCAACAAGTCACTCGAAATTATGGCGTAGATCCACTGGAGAACCGTCGCGTCAATGGTCAACTATAATTCCTTCTCATCCTCGATTTTTGGCACCTTCTCCTTGCCTTTTTCAAGAGGAATTATGTGATGGATAATTCGGTGTGAGCCATAATGAATTTTAAAAAGTTCCGCCTATGTCGCATAATAGATGTTTTCCATCTCAAGATCAATGGAGATATGAGATTTGATGTTGGCGACAGCTAGGGCTGGGTGAAAATTAAATTTCGAGTCAAACATGGCTGTCGGAAGGGAAGGAGGTGGCCGGAGGCGCACAAGGAAGGGGGGGGGGGCGACGACGGTGAGAGAGAGAAAAAGTTATGGTTTAGGAACTTTCCTGAGAATCTGATACCATGTAAGAAATATTCTTCCTTGATTATTTCATTCCAAAGTGGTAGTAAATATACTAAAATACAAGCATAATCTTAGGCTACAATTATGGTAAGTAATGACTAAAATATACATCTACCATATACAAAATATACATAATTATGATTAATTATATTTTTTTATTCTATCAGTTGTATACATAGGACAAATAGAAGATACATGTAATTGATGGAAACCATGTCACTCTTTGCCTTCCATCTACAATTTTGATCGCCACACTCTAGAATTACTATAGGATCTCTTAATAGGTTAGATAAATTTGTTGCCAAGGCGTTCCTGCATTCGATCAACTCATACCTCAATAGATCCAATTCACCAACACGTAAAAGTTTCCATCGATCCAATTGACTAACTTTTGTAGGATAGACCTCAACGGAAGAGTGATGTCAACAAGTGATTAAGTAGCTTATCATAAAAAAAGTTATTGACTCTAGAAATATAGTAACATAGAGAAGACACAATAGTTTCAAGTACTAGAAAAGACGGGTTTTGTTGCCATGAGAATGCATTTTTTATCAGCTAGCATCAAGACCTATAACACCGTCCTACCACGTTAAGGGAGGGTAAAATTTCCCCGAATACCTTTCTCGTCCTTTTCATCCTAGTAATTACTCTTCTAATTTTCTTCAGACGAGTTTGGATGGTAGACATCTTCTCTTTGGCTTTAGATACTTATGTAGAATTGTATAATTTTTCTTGTTGGGATGCTTCTCATTAATACAATATTTATAGGTATTTACAAGTACAAACCTAATTGTATGAGAATATCTACTTTACATAATTACATCAAAATTATAATTACAGAATATATGGAGAATATTAATATATTCTCTATCACACCCCCTCAGTCGGAGCGGTAGGAGGCCGGACGCTGAGACTGGATCTGAAGTCAAGGAACAGCTTCCGAGGAAGTCCCTTAGTAAATATATCTGCGTACTGATAGAAAGAAGAAACATGCAACACCCGAACATGAACCATGACAACCTTCTCACGAACAAAATGAATATCCATCTCAATATGTTTGGTTCTCTGATGTTGAACCGAGTTATGAGATAAATAGACAGCAGATACTTTATCACAGTATACAATAGATGCCTTATGTAAGGGACAATGAAGCTCTAGAAGTAGGTTTCTGAGCCAATAAGTTTCAACAACAACGTTCGCAATGCCTCTATATTTTGTTTCTGCACTCGAACGGAAAAATGTGATTTGCCATTTTGCAGAAAGAGAAATGAGGTTATCACCCAAAAATACACAATAGCCGGAAGTAGATCGGTGTGTGTCAGGACAACCACCCCAATCGACGTCTGTGTATGATATCAGCTTAGTCGGTGCAGATGTATAAAGATGTAATCCATAGTTAAGGGTGCCCTTAACGTATCGAATGATATGTTTAAGAGCGGTAAAGTGAGGCTCCCTGGGAGCATGCATGAACAAGCACACATGTTGAACAACATAGGCAATATTGAGCCTAGTGAAGGTAAGATATTGAGATGCACCAGCGAAACTCTTATAAAGAGAAGGATTACGCACCGGATCCCCATCATTGGCGCTGAGCTTTGACTTTGAGTCAACTGGAGTAGGCATGATCTTGCAGTTTGCCATTTTAGCCCTGTAAACAATCTCTTTAGCATACTTATGCTGACATAGAAACATTGCATTCACAGATCTAGTCACGAATTCCCCAAAAAATAACTCAACTTACCCAAGTCCGTCATGGAAAATTCTGATTTGAGCAAGGTAATGATCTCATTTTTAGCATATCAGAAGAGGCGGACAGGATAATGTCATCCACATAGAGCAAAAAGTATGCAATATCATTACCTCAATGAAAACTAAAAAGTGAATTATCACTTTTGCTGCACACAAACCCGATCTGCATGATGTAGGTGGCAAATCGCTCATACCAAGCCTGGGGGGCTTGTTTCAAGCCATAGAGTGACTTGCAAAGACGACAGACATGATGAGGAGCTGAGGGATACACAAAGTTAGGTGGTTGATTCATATAGACAGTTTCTTTCAAATCTCCATGTATCAACGCATTGTTCACATCAAGTTGATAAATTAGCCAATTCTTCCCCATATCAATGCTGAAAACAATACGAATGGTTGTAGGTTTAACCACTGGACTGAAGGTCTCACCACAATCAATGCCCTCATGCTGCCTTGTGCCATTTGCCACAAGTCTCGCCTTATGGCGTTCAAGCTCACCATTATCCCTGAATTTGTGATAATATAGCCACATACAATGAATCACATTGACCCTCTCTGGTTTTGGGACAAGATCTCAAGTGTGCTATTTAGTGAGCGCATCAAATTCCTCACGCATGGGCGCATTCTAATTTGGGTTAAGCTTGGCTAATGTTAGGTTTTTAGGTAGAGGTGAGACACTATGAGTGGATAGGTTAAAGTGTATTTTTGGCTTAAAGATCCCGTAGGGGGCATGAGTTTCCATGCGGTGTATAGGAATATGGACTAGATGGATGACATTAAATGGGATGTAGTTGGGCTGCGTGTGATCTGGGCTTGGGGATTGGAGGGAAGATGTGGGTAATTGGGTGTTCGACGTAGGCAGAGGTCCATGCAGGGTGGGCTGCTGGCAGTAGGCAGTGTGTGACAGGGAAGAAGGGTGGTGACGACATGTGTTGGGGGTTCGACATAAGACGTGGTAGGTATCGGAGGCTCGGGTGGGGCCGGACTACTAGTCCAATGTATTACATTTCTAATGAGAGAGGATGTGTCCAAATCATAAAGGAAGCCATAATCAATGACTTGATATTTTCGGACGTTTGCGAATGGGAAAATGTGCTCCTCAAATGTGACATGGTGAGAGACTAAGATTTTATTTGTTGACAAATCATAGCATAAGTACCCCCTATGATTCGAAGGGAAACCCAAAAAGATGCAAGAAATAGACCTAGGTGTTATTTTGTGAGGAGCCATGGAGGCGAGATTCGGGTAGCATAGACAATCAAAGATCCGAAGGTGACCATAGGAAGAGATTCGATGGAAGAGAATTTCGGTTGAAGTTTTATTATGAAGAGTATTTGTTGGTAATATATTAAGGATATATGCTACTATGTGCAATGCGTAGACCCAAAAGGAAGGGGGGATATAAGCATGAACGAGTAAAGTATGGATCATATTGTTGATAGTTCGCAGGATTCTTTCGGCTTTTCCATTTTGAGGGGAGGTATGGGGGCAAGAGAATTGAAACACCATGTCATTATTAGCACAAAATTTATGAAAAGAGGAATTATAAAACTCACGACCATTGTCACATTAAAAGTTTTGATGTTTTTCTCAAACTGGATTTTAACATATGCTTGAAATTCAAGAGAAAATGAGGTAAACTTGAGACTTATATTTTAGAGGATAAACCCAAAGAAAGTGAGAGAAATCATACAAAAGCACCAAATAATATTTATGACATAGTTTTCTAGTAATTGGAGATGTCCATAAATCCGCATAAATGATATCAAAAGGAGAAAACGTTACACTCATTGATGACTGAAAAGAAAGTCTAACATGCTTTCCAAAAGGACAAGAATAGAAATCGTGGAGAAATTTCCCTTTATTACATTGAATTAAATTTTGACTCCTAAGAAAATAAAAAACTGGTGCTCCCGGGTGCCCAAGTCTATCGTGCCAAGTTGATGGAGAGATTGCAGCTAGAGAGGTATGTGGATTGACACTTGCAACGGAATTGGATGAGAAAGGATAGAGGTCCCCAACACTAATGCATCTCGTAAGAGTTGTCCCCGTACGTATGTCCTTCTCAGAAAAACCAAACGGGTCAAACTCAGTAGATACGAAATTTTCATTAGTAAATTTTCTAACAGAAATTAAGTTTTTAATGATGTTAGGCACATAAAGGACATTTTTAGGGTAAATGGAGGGTGAGGTGGTCGTGTTTGAGTAGTGCCATAGTCTTGAATTGGAATGCGATTGTCATTTTCGACTAAAATAAATTGAGGATTGCTCAAATTAAACAGTCGAGGGAGATTACCGGAGTTACGAGTGAGATGGGATGTGGCCCCCGTATCTATGTACCATGCGTCATCGGGCTGCTGGAGATTCATAGTGTTGTAGTCCTGACTCAGTTCGGTAGAGGTCATAAGACCGTATGCCTGTTGTTGTTGTTGGGCCATGGAGAAGTGGGCCTGGTGTGGCTGACCTGTGTGGTATGGGCCAGGACAGGGCCCAGAATACTTAGGGTCGGATTTAGGTGTTGTGCCGGGGCGGTTGGGTAAAGGCAGGGGGGAGAAAAGCCTAATTTTCGGGGGTTAGCACACAGATATGGGGACTGGGCCTGTCGTGGTTGTCCACCGAAATCAGACCGGCCCCCTCGGCCACTTCCTCTGCCTCCGCGTCCTTTGCCTCGGCCTCGGCCTCTGCCACCTCCTCAGCCACCGCATTGATTTTGGTGGTCTGCGGGTTGCGGCGGTCTGGCGGGTGTAGAGGGTCGGCGGTTCATCTACTACCAACGCCTTCTAATTATGTTCATTTTGTATGACACATCTAGTCTCTTCCAATAGCAATTGTGATCGAGCCTTATTGAAGCTAGGGAGGGGATCAAGTTGTTGGATCATCATTGCAAGTATATCGTACTCACCTTTCGGTGACCCATTGATGAGTTGCAAAACCATATTTGTTTCGGAAATCGGATTGCCAACATTAGACAATTGATCAACAACTAATTTTAGTTGTTTACAATAGTCTGACATGTTAGCAAAGTTCTCGAGACAGATGTTGTTAAATTGTTCCTCCAGATACACGACACGTGTATGTTTGTTGTCTTGAACGATTTCTTCTAGTCTCGTCCATAATTCGTGAGCCGAAGCACCTGTCTTCATAATGGTATGGAGTAAATCCTTGGATATGGTGTCATATATCCATTGTTTGATGATTGCATCGAGGTGCTTCCACGTTGGGTTGTCGACGTCGGGTAGACGGGGGGTGATGGCATCGATGTGATCAAAGACGTTGTAAGCACAAGCATGTATTCGAAATAGTTCAACCCACGATGAGTATTGACCATCCTCTTGATCAAGAATCAAAGGGATAAAGTTCTTGATGTTTGTCACGGCAAAGGCCGGATGAAAGGTGTTAGGAGGGCGGGGGGAGAAGGAGTAGGATGTGTGTCGTGGGTGGAGGATGAAGAGGCGGTAGAAGCCATAGACAAGGGTTGCCGGCGGCGTGAGGAAGAAAAGAGGGGGGGGGGGGCGAATTTAGGATTTTGGAGGAGGGTAGGATTTGACTCTGATACCATGTAGAATTGTATAATTTTTCTTGGTGGGAGACTTCTCATTAATACAATATATATAGGTGTTTACAAGTACAAACCTAATTGTATGAGAATATCTAGTTTACATAATTTATCAAAATCATAATTACAGAATATATGAAGAATATTAATCTATCAACTTAAGACACTTTTAAGTCTTTGATATAGGATCTCTATGTTCTTCTAGGTGAATGCTTAAGAGTCTGACTCTGTTTGTGCAAAACATAATTAGAATTGGGTTCCATTATCCTAGAAGATAATTCCAACTCTATTGGATACCAGATAAAACATGCTAATGCATGTTAATATTTTGTCCTTTTAATTAGGATGCAAGTTAATTTTGCACAAATGACCATATTTATGAATTTGCACCAGTTAACTGAATGATAAAATTGTTGGACCTGCAAACCATCACAAAGACAGCAACTCTCAGATGTGAAAAAAGATACTAAGGACGATTTTATTATAGATACTCATCTCAAACATTTTTTACAAGAAGAAAACTTTCAAACTTGGAACGACATTGTCCCCTTGCATCTCTCATAGTGCTTCACTTCTTTTTACAAGACCTTTCATGTGCCTTCTCTTTATATCAAGTTCACAAGATGACCAAACTTTTGGTGTTCCTCACTTGATTAAAAACTTGAGGCTTTACAAAATACGCGAGCTACAATACAGGATCATCGAACTGAAGGAGTCAATCTTGACTAACTTCCTTTGGAGCAGAGGTGCTTATTAACTCTAGGCTACTAGAGAGAGCTGCTTCAATATCTTTGGCTTCAGCAGAATCTGCATATTTAAGGAACTGATCAATATCTGTGCTGCCAGCTCGTTTGTGATGGTACCACCGTCGATGTGTTTTAGGCTTTCTTTTGCTAATTGCAATGGAAATGTCATTCGGAAAGAGGTCTCTTAGAACAAAGGCATGAATGATGGTTGTCACAAGCAGTGCTGTCACTGTGAGTGTAGAAAGGGTGCAAAGTAAAACAACCAGACACTTTGTCACAATGGTGTTAACCATGTTCGAGTATCTGATGGTGGCAATAGCAGCTCCGGTCATCGGAAAAGTGTAAGCCCACCAAGACAATGAGAACCTGAAGCCTCGGAAGAAATTAATGCGAACGGCCTGTAAATGAATAAGAAAAACACAAAGGAAATAAATCAGCTTTCTACTAAAACATAACAAGAGGCTCCAAAATGTTGTGGAGTACTATTTATTTAGAGATAATAACATTTTTGGACCTGTCAAAAGAATAATATTAAGTATAAATATACATATATTATATTTATTGTATACACAAAATATGCATATGATACATAAATATGCTTATAATATGCATAATCAGTGTATAGGTTTTGTATATTTTGGCTAGCGCCCCCGATGGGCCAAAATCATTTTAAAGGAGTAATATTTACCAGTGAGAAGTAAAGGAACAAGGCGATGAAATATGCAATTCGTGCTCCATAATCGAAGGACCCTTGGATATTTGCCCATGCCATAGAAGCAACACTAGGGGCAGCAACAAATAGAAAGAACACAGGATGAAGCTCCTTTGGAAGTGTCTCATTTGTTGGAAGTCTTTGGTAGAGAGTTACAAACAGAACAGTGTAATGAGCCAATCCAACAGCAAAGAAAAAAATTGGCCCTTCTTTAAGTCCCATGGATGCACCAAGCAAGGAACCAACAAAATTTCCCACAACTGATAGATGATTCGATGGATTGGCTACCTTTGAGAGCCTTCGTTGACCACCAGACATCCATTGCCCGTAAATCTTGAGCTCTAAGCACAAGAATGGGATCATAAGGACATACCACAAAGCATGAGGAAGGTTTTGATAGACTGAAGGTGGAAGTCCAAGTGCTAAGAATAGAAGTGCTATCCATGGAGCAAAGAAGAAGTTAACACGTATCGGGTGGTAGTACTCCCTACGAACTGCTTCAAAGTAGAAAATGATCTTCAGTGCATAAGTAAAAGTAACAATGACCATCAGTGCAACTGAGATACACCAGAGCACGAGGTTTACGTCCATGCTTATGTTGAGGAACTTGGTCGAAGCAGAAGTGGCCAACGCTTTCCACATTATAGCTTGGCTGCTAACGCCAAGAATGATACCAAACGATGAGATAGGGTAACGAAGTAGAAATGGCCATGTCTTGTCCTCAGGAAGAATACTTTCCTCAGAAGCCTGTAATGAAAAAACCAACTCAATATCTTGATTCACCATAAATGAAAAAAAAGTACTAATAGGAAACAAAGTTCACAATGTGAAATCAATTCCAATTGAAGCATGTAACTTCTTCGGATTAACACACTTGAGGATTACTCTTAAGTATTTGCTCTAGTTTTAGATACTACAAAATAAGTAGTCACAACAAAGAAAATCAATTGTTTTCCTATAACTAGCATGAAGATTAGACTTAAATGATTCCACAACTACAGAGTGGAGAATCAATTGGAGCAGGTGAAGAACCTTTACACTATATTGCAGCCGGAGAGATCAAATAGATAATCACATTAGCAAAATATTTTTCTTTTTTCATCTGTTTTTGAAGCTGATTAGCTGAAAAGCACTCTAAACTTTTTAATACTTAATAAAAAAGACAAATCTTTTAACCCAACACTGTGAACCAAAATTAATAGATAAAAGCAGAAAAAACATACCCTTAGCTTGTCAAGTTCTGGCCCCTCCAAGGCATCAAAATATCGGTCCACAGGAATATTAATAGGAGTATTTGTTTCTGGTTCAGCACTTGGTTGAGAGATGGACTCTTGTTCTGTTTCCTGGTTCTTATTTCCACGCAAATTCGATAATTGCCTCTCAAGCCTACCAGAAAATGTTTTGAAACTGTCAAATCTTTTATCCTTGAGCTTGCTAATCCTGGGATGCATAGGAAGTTCGCCACTTGCAGGAGCTCCAGCTGAAGAAGCAGCAGTAGTAGTAGCTCTAGGCATAGGCTGAGAATAAAACCTTGTTTGCTTATGATCTTTTGATTTAGCAGCAAAATCAGGAGTATCTATAGTCTCATTGTTATCAGTGAAGCCAACTTTTTTTGGAGTAGGGGGCATGCTAATGGAAACTGCATGAATTCTGTCACTCTCTCTCTCAGCACCAGCAGCTTCAGATACCTAAAGATCATACAAAGTATTTAGACAAGTGAAGTGTCACAAAATATGTTACAGATCAAGGTGGAAATAAAGTCAAATTTACTCTCCAACCGTTCAATGATCAACAACAAGCATAGGAAGATATTGAAAGTTTCAAGATCATAGATGCAGCATAGTTGTAATCTTTATATACAAGTATGTTAGTAGCAAGTTATAATTATTCCAAATTTCCAATAAATCATTGAATTTAATCTGAAGTTTGGTTCCCCTAGAAAGTATTTCAATCTGAACTTCTTTTGTTTCAAATATTTAAAGCTAGATTATCATTATTCAATTAGGTAGAGGTATCTGCTAATCTTGGGATCAAACTTGTAAAATGGTTCTTAATAGTAGATATAAGCGAGGTCTAGAACAAAGGAAAAAGAGTCTGAAAAGTAGTTCAATAACTATAGAATTTATAATAGGTACTTTCCATCTTCAGAGAATTTCAAAGATCATGTATTTAAGTTTCTTCTAATTAAAGGCAGCCCAAGAATTTGATCTCCAGCAAGATAATTTTGAAAAGTTCAAATATATTACAAGGGGTTAAGATAATTATAGTATTCGGGGTCGTTTGGTACACGGTATAAGCTGGGATATCCCAACACTAACTTGGAGATTAATTTTATACCATGTTTGGTAGAAGATATAAATTTATTCTGGGATAAATTTATACCTTGTACCAAACAAAGTATAAAATGAAGTTCAAACTTAAAGATGGGATCCCACCTTATCCCATTAACCTTGGGATTAATTTATCCATCTCGGGATAATTTTGTCTGCATACAAAGTTGGAGAGAATAAATCAAGTTTGCTTGCATCTGACAAATCCACTTAAATATCTATAGATCAGCTTTTATTTAACTTCAACAGCATAATAAAGCTCAAGCTAATAGTACTACCTATCCTTTATCAGCAAATGATGCAGAGCCATCAAATCTTTAAGTCACCAATAAAATAAATACAACTGAAGAACACAGCATTTAACCACTAAGCTAGCTTACATTATTAAGAAAAATAAAAGATTTACCATAATTGATGAGCTTGGTGAGTGAGAATCTGGTGCAGGTGCAGTCTGATTTTTAATATGGTCATTCACTATGCTCTCGAAGTCGTGATCCATTTCAGAACTTATGAATCTGATAAGTGATGGAAGTCCTTCTGTAGAAGCTTCGTTTGCAGGATGGATTTGTTCACTTGTTCCCATGCTTATTTAATAGACCTTTAAGACAAAATATCATTAATTATTAGGTACTATGCAAATGAATTGCTACAGATCGTACATACACATATTATTTTTTGAGTTAAGTTCTGTATATTTACTTAAATATTTATATAATCAGGTCATTTAACAGGTTACTCCATGATACTGATGGTGTAAAAAGTTCATTACACTATCGTGTATATAACTTAAATCCTATTTTTTTAAACTTAATATTTGAAGAAAGAAACTTCAGCACAAATTGAAGGAGTATCATATACATGTTTGGTAAAGCAAGAACATGGATCATGCACTATACTTGATTGATTATATTTATTTATCATGAGTAATTAACATTTTCAAAATAAGTATGCCATAAAAGAAAAAAAAAAGTTTAAGAAGATGAGATTCATTCAAGTTCTCTTTAACCAATAGTCTCTGCAGGTGAACTCTCTAGAATTTGGACCCTTTCCTTTGTGAAGACCACGACAACAACAACATACTCACTGAAATCCCACATAGGGAGGTCGAGGAGGGTAGAGTGTACGCAAACCTTACCCCTATCTTGAAAGAGGTTGTTTTCGGTAGAACATCGGTTTGTGCAGACATAATAAAAGATTTAAAATGCTAAAAATAAGAAAAGAAAAAGAAACAAAAGACAGACCATTTTTGAACTAATAGTGCATTCTGTTGCTTAAATGCAAACAATGCAATAGTCCAACTCCAATATGGGATTTTTATGTCAATTGCAAAGCAAATTATCAAGAGGCCAGCTACAGTATGGGTTGAAGATCCAAATTGTGGCACTCGAAAGATCTGATTGTTTTTCTTTTGAGAGGGATGAAACACGGAATATGTATATATAGCAAGACTGGAATGGAGAATTTTGGAACGACAAAAATTGTTGAGAAAAAACGAGTCTTGCCAGCCAAAGAAAGCAGTATAAATAGAATTAATTAGTCATGCAATGTTCTGGGAAGCAGACATCAGTCACATCATATGTGTTATTACAGCTGCCATAGTATGAAAAAATAACAATCCGCTCAACTAAAAATAAAACCATATGCGACAAGAAAGTTGAATAAGGTTTACGTTTTCTTCACTGACAGTATATAAAGTATCATATCAAATCGACGTACAGTAATATATATGTGGCACAATTTAAATTTTGGAGAGTTAAATTTATTAATTTTGATCGCGAATTCAAACATAAAATTTATAAATTTTTTAAACAAATTTTATATATTTAAAAACTACGTAAAAAATACTATAAATCACAATAATTAATAATTTAAAAGATATATGAAAAGATTACGATCAAAGAAAAACTTTCAATTTCAAAAACTATCACATAAATTGAGACAGTTCTATAATATATATGGTAATCTGATAATATATTATATATAAATGAAATTCTTTAAATATAATGGTAGGTGAAAATAGCAAGTACAACTTTAACATTTGTCCTCCATTGACTAGAGATTGGGTTTGACTTCAACTATACGACAACTAATGAATAAGCGGAGCAACGTAGATAATATAATAAGTAAAACATGGAGTTGGACGAATTTTCAACATCAGTTTCGATTTCAAACCAATTGCTACTATTAAATTAAGGAACAATTGCGCCACCTTTCTAAAGATTACTACAATATTACCCGACAGAGATAAACGAGAAATAATAATTGTATCCGGAGGCAGGCGAATATTTTCAGTTCATAGGTTCTGATTTATAAAATATAATTTAGGATAAATAAATAATTTATATATATTAACTGAATTTCTTAATATAAGTATAAGGTTTTATTTTGTCCATGTTACTTAGATTCTGATGAACTCATAACTAGAATTTTAGCTCTGCCTATAGCTAATTAATGTCAAACACACAGATAAGAAGAATCATCAGTTCTAATTGCAACTTGCATATGTGAATCATGCCATCTTAACACTAAAATACTAGATAAAATTTCGCCAGTCTAAATTATGACGAAAAAGATAACGATTAATTAGCAAACATTACTTAAAATAAAAATGAAGAAAGAGACAGCACCAAAATTAATACTGTATACGGCAGCTTTTATTTTTTTTAATGCTATTTTATTTTGGCAAGTAAACTAATTAATTAAGAATTGTAAGCACGAAGGTTTGGTAATTACCTCATTTTATGCACTTGTTTGAACATGAAACAGCGGAGGTTCTTGACAAAAAAATAATTAGTATATCCCAGAGTACTTCTCCAAATAAACTAGATTAGTGTAGGATAACAACGGACTTTCTATTAACGTAACATAATCATCGAACATTTAACATAATATAATACAGATCAATGGACTCAATATGTGACAACAAAAACAACCTGTTACAAATTAATATTACAAGATATTTTCCCGTTCTAGGAAAATTTAATAGAGAAACATTGACATAAATGATTATATATGTGTTATATTACAGGTCTTTATCAATACTCAATTAATGTAATAAATAAACCTGCATTGAAAACTATACGTGAAGAAAAAACTCCAAAGAAATCAAATTCATATTGTAGAAAATTTTATCATTACCTCACAAAAAATAGACGGCCACAGGTAGATAAAAGAAAAAAGGAATCTATCGCCGTCGATTGAGGAGAAGCTTAGAAACTTATACACGGAAATACTGGACAACTGTGTTCGTGGGTCAAACATGTTATGCACAAAGAGATTATATATAGTCCCCACAGTACAGCAAAGAAGAGTACGATTCATTAAATACTTATAAAATATATTGAAGTTGATCACCCACCAAGTGACAATATGGTCCTGACGATTAATGTCACCTTTTCACGACAGGACCAATCGAATTTGTTGGGTGTTAAAAGGATCTCATTATGCACCAAATTTCTTGGCTTGTCCTTTTTATTTAATTGACTATAGAGACGTTTCTAACGTTTTGTTTTTAATATTAGTGGTGTCTAAACTAGTTTGTGCATAGAGTCAGATTTATCGTGTGACATATGAATTTACATGAATTTAGTAGTTTTGCTTAGATATTGTATTAAAGAATCTCCAAAAAATCTCAAAATATTTGATTGGAATTAAGTTATTACTGTATATTTATAACATGAGATTAATGTAGAAAATCATAAATTTCAAATTCTTTATTCACTTTTGTTTGTGCATACTTTGACTATTTTACTATTTTTTTTTAATTTCTCATCTCACCTACACAAATATGAGATAATTTTGCTTACTAAGGCTTAATATATTGGGGAAAAAATCGCCTAGTTATTTTTCTTATCTCTATTAAAATTGAAACAGTGGTCTCTTGTGAAGTCACCTTTTGATGGTTTACCACTAGATCACACTCTTTAAGGTGTTAATCTTGTCTTTCATTTACAACACGAACTAAGCATTAATGGCATTAATATGCTTGAGAACGTACATAATAATACAATGTCCAATTTTGCAGCCGCAGCTAAAATCAAGAATGAAGCGTTCACAGTCCTCCGGGGCATAGTCCAGTGGCAAAGCCTGGGCGCTATAAGGCGCTCTGGCATGGGACAGCGTGGGTTCGATTCCCCGCAAGACGAAGAAATTCTCGCATGTTGGGGAATTTGACCTTGTCTCATTGATCAGTTGTACGCTCCCGTAAAAGCCGGCCACCGGAGCACATCCCGCGATTTACCTGGTGATAGTTGTTGAAGGACCGGTGCTATTACCTCCAGGACGTCAGGTAATACCAATAAGGTGAAGTAGTCGCGTAAGCGCAGAAACCCTGATTATCAAAAAAAAAAAAAAAAAAAAAAAAAAAAAAAAAAATGAAGCGTTCACATTCTTCCACATGAAAGAAAAGACGCCGTACAAACTAACCATAAAAAACACGAATTATATAAATATAATCCAATTGGATCCAAGGTGTTTAATTGTCAAAACCTAGGAACGCACTTCAGCGCAATTTGTTTACGTACGACATAATAAAGCGTGTAGTAAACGGATGCATGCCTAGAGAGAGAGTGAAAAAGAAATTAGAGAGAGAGAGAGAGCAAGTGGAGTAAAGGGTCGACGTACATTGAGTAGGTATAGTGGAAATCACAGTGTACTAATTGGTGGAAACTGGAAAGAAAGTGGTGGTAAAAAGGGGAGTTCCTTTGCACTCATTTAACCTATAGTGGTCGATGAAATAGATGAAAATCACGGAAATGAGTTATTCTATACTTATTTTGGTGAGATATAGCACACCGTAAAATACTTAATAAATTTGCAAGCTACCAAAAAATGAAAAAAAAACAAGGGAGAGAGAGTACATCTAACACCTTAGATGTATTATATGAATTCATCATTTGCTTTGACATACTCATCAAAATGTTGTGATTACTTCGTATATTATTGTTTAAGATACACTAAACTTTAGTAAATGTTTGCAAGTATTACATCATATACTCCCTCAGTTTCAATTTATGTGAACCTTTTCGTAGTACGAGAGTCAAACTTTATAACTTTGATCTTAAATTTTGACATAGAATTTTTAAATTTTAAAAATAAAATTTAAATATTTAAAAACTATATTAAAAGTTCTATAAGTCATGATAATTTATAATTCAAATAATTTAGGAAAAAATGTATAGAAATTGTGGTCAAAGAACCAAGTGATAGACTCCCTAAATAATGAAGAATTTACATAAATGAAAACATAGAAGGTACAAAATACTGTTGCACAAATCTAGATTTGGTTAATTTCTACTTTGTTCTGACTGAGCGTCACGTAACATAATCAACTTGCTAATATGTGGTAAACACTAAAGAGAATATTTCTTCGAAAAAGTAAATCTTTGTCAGAGAATTTAATAAAAGGAACATCATATATCCAAAGCTGAAAGCGAACTCCACTATGATCTACTATACATATTTATACAATGACGAAGTACAAGTTGGGCATGGCAATGATTCGTGTAAGAAATATTTTCTTTTATTATTTTATTTTAAAATGATAGTAAATATATTATAATATAAGTATAAGTTTAGGCTATAATTATGATAAATAATGATTAAATATACATCTATCATATACAAAATATACATAATTATGATTGAATATCCTATTCTATCACACTCCCGCAGTCGAAGCGGGAGGTCGGCGTATGCTGAAAAAGTCTCGAAAGTATTCAAATAGAACCAACGGAAGGCCTTTTGTAAAAATATCGGTAATCTGATAGCGTGACGGGACATTAAGACACATACTTGTCCACGATCAACCTTTTCGCGAACAAAGTGAATATCCAGCTCAATATGTTTAGTGTGTTGATGTTGAACCGGATTCCCTGAGAGATAAATCGCACTAACATTATCACAATAAACCAGTGTCGCCTTCGGAATCGGACAGTAGAGCTCCAAAAGAAGGTTCTGTAACCAACAAGATTCAAACACCATTTTGGCAACTCCTCGGTATTATGCTTCGGCACTGGATCTGGACAAGGTAGCTTGCCATTTGGAGGACCAAGATATCAAATTGTCATCGAGAAATACACAATAACCAGACGTGGAGCGTCTGGTATCCGGACATCCACCCCAATCAGCATATGTGTAAGAAATAAGAGTGGTTGTCGAAGACGGATATAAATGCAAGCCGTGATCGAGAGTGCACAGAATATAGCGCACAATGCGTTTGAGAGCATGCATGTGATCCTCCATCGGATTATGCATGAATAGAAAAATTAGTTGCACAACATAAGATATGTCGGACCTCGTGAAAGTAAGATATTGCAGGGCACTTGCAAGGCTGCAGTAATATGATGGATCGACATATGGCTTGCTGGAAGAAGCACTTAACTTTCGTTTAGTATTAACCGGAGTGGAAGATGGCTTACACGAGGACATGTCAACTCGTTCAACGATCTCTTCTACATACCTTTTTGAGATAAAAATAAATCACATGCATGGCGTGTTACAACTATCCATAAGAAGTAACTTAGTGGCCCTAGATCTTTCATTGCAAATTCTGAGCCAAGAAGTGACATGATAGACTTGCGTATAACATCAAATGAGACAGTTAATATAGTATCATCCACATACAGAAGAATGTAAGTTATATCATTACCCTGCCGGTATATGAAGAGAGAATGATCAGACTTGCTGTTAAAAAACTCAATATTAGAAACATAATTTGCAAACCTCTTGTACCAGGACCGAGGTGCTTGTTTGAGCCCATACAATGATTTCTTCAACAGGCACACATGATTAGGATAAGTGGGGTCTATGTACCCCATGGGCTGATACATGTACACCGTTTCATTGAGTTATCCATGTAGGAATGCATTTTTTACATCAAGCTGATGAAGCGGCCATGCCTTCAAAATAGCCAGACTTAGTACCGTGCGGATAATAGTTGGTTTGACCACCATACTGAAAGCCTCACCGCAGTCCACACCAACTTGTTGAGTTTTTCCATCATCTACAAGACGGGTTTTATGCCTCTTAAATGTACCATCTGATTTTTCATTATGACTAAAAATCCACATAGACCGAATCACATTAACATCAGGAGGACGATGTACCAAATCCCACGTCCTATTATTAATAAGAGCATTAACTTCATCATCCATAGCCATTTTCCAATTTGGGTCATTAAGGTCAGGCACAAGATTACGAGGCAACAATGATTTAGTAACATGGGTGTGAAGACCATATTTTTTGTATGATTTGAAAATCCCGTGTTGACTACGAGTGACTGGCCGTTGGGCCAGAATCAAAGGTGGTTGGATGGATGACGTGACACTGGGCTGGATGGGTGACGTACCGCCCTGGATTGGGACTGGAATCGCTGGGTCGCCATTGCCTGAGGCGGGGCCTCTACCCAGTGGACTACCAGGCAGTGGGATGCCAGCGAGAGGCCCAGCTGGGCTGGCAGCCACTGGCCTTAGGCAGGCAGACCCAGTTGGCGGGATATGAGGAGAAAATAGTTGGGTCGAGTTACTCGAATTAATTGGGCCGGCCGAAATGGCTGGGCCCGATTGTGAAGCCAACCGGTGGACCAAATACGGGGGTTTGCTATCATTAAGAAATTCATAGGTAGAAGGCACGAAATAATGCATTTTGACAAAGGAAAAAATTGTTTCATCAAAAACTATGTGACGACTCACGATGATTTTATTAGAGGATAAGTCTTAACATTTCTAACTACGATGATTTGACGGATATCCCAAAAACATACACGGAGTAGTCCGGGGTTGAAGTTTATTGATGGTAGTAAAAGGAAAAAGAGGATAACATAAGCACCTGAAAACCCATAAATGAGAGTAGGATGAGCCCCTTAGGTATAAAATTTTGAAAAGGAATTGGGAGGCTAACTGTTTGCTCAGAAGTTTGTTCAGAAGATAGGTTACCATTTGTAATGCATGATGCCAAAATGATGGTGGTAGAGAGGCATGGGCAAGTAAGGTTCGAACAATGTTGTTAATAGTTCAGATTTTTCTTTTTGCTCATCCATTTTGAGATGAGGTATGTGGACACGAGAGACGAAAAGACAAACCATTAGTTTTGCAAAAATCCCAAAATGACTCATTATCAAATTCTTTACCATTATCACACTGAATATTTTAAATGTCCCATTCAAATTGAGTGCAGATGAATGCTCTAAAGGAGAGAAATGTGGATAAAACTTGTGAATTTTTAGACAAAAAAACGTCCACAAAAAATTAGAGTAATCATCCAACAAAAGGAGATAATATATATGGCCCGAAGAGCTTAAAACGGGAGTTGTCCAAATATCACTATGGATAATATCAAAAGGCACAATAGTGCAAGAATTAAAAGCAACAAATGACAATTTAACATGTTTCCCAAGCGGACATGAACGACAAACATGAGAAGTACGAGGTCTAGTACATGAAATAAATTTATTTTGTTTAAGGGAGGCAAAACTAGGCGCTCCCGGATGACCCAAACGTTCATGCCATAAAGAGGGAGCTAAAGCTGCAAAAGTGGATAGTAACGTAGCTTGATGTGTGGTTGTGGTGACTGGATATAGGTCTCTCTGACTATCACATCTCATTAGACGCATCCCCATCTGAAAATCATTCACAAAAAAACCAAAAGGATCAAATTCAATAGAAATCGAATTGTCAGTGGTAAATTTTCGAATTGAAATCTGATTTTTAATTAATTGAGGAGCATGAAGGACCATCTTTAAAGGTAATTGTGGGTTCGGGGGGGGGGGGAGATAAGTTTGTATTACCATAACCACGAATTGGAATTGAATGACCATTTCTGATAATTATACCATGATTATTGCTCAAATTAAAATAGGACAAGAGATTACCTTGTGAGGACGTCATATGAGACGTTGCACCGGTGTCCATGTACCAATTTGCATCGGGTGGAGTAAGTCTAAGGGTGTGCATTGCAGCCTCGATGTCGATCGGGGTCGCCACTGCCGAGTGGGCCTGCTGCCACTGATTCGGTAGTGGCCCAAGAATACCGGCTGAGTGGGCCTGTTGGCTGGACTGTTGCGTCTGGGCTGCCGGCTTGGGTGTGGGCCTAGCCCAATTTCTAGAGGTAAATAGGCAGGGAGGCACGACCCACTGCCAGGCCCACGGTGCTGGCCCACTGCCACTGGGTCCTCGGCTGCCATTGGGCTAGTTATTGCTACTGGTTGCCGCCCCTACCTCCACCTTCGCCACGTCGGTGGCCGCCACTCTTGCCACCGCCGCAACTTTTACCTCCATTATCGTTATTTTGTCCCTTTGGGCCACGATTTGACGACAAAATTTTAAATTGTGAAGAATTATCATCGAACGGAGCGACAACCATGGCAGAATTCAACACGGTGGTCATCTTTTTGGCAAAACCCGCTTCTTCTAGGATGAGCATAGAACGGGCTTGATAAAACAACGTAAGAAGGTTGCTTTGACGGATGAGCGTACCTACTCCACTATATCCGTCGATGAGGCCGACAACCATTTGTAACATAAGCCGATTGTAAGTTATCGGCGCCCCAACGTTCTTGAGTTGGTCCGACAGAATCTTGAATCGTTGACAATATGTAGACGTATTGGGAAAATCCGTCATGTGAGTGGTGGAGAATTCTTTCTCAAGTGTGACGGCCCAGAAATTCTTATTATCTTGGAATATGTCACGTAGGCGTTCCCAAGCCTCCATAGTCGTGGAGTCTGGCTCAAGAATAGTATGCAACAAATCACTTAAAATTGTGGCATAAATCCACTGGAGAACCGTCGCATCAAGTGTCAACCATAGTTCCATTTCATCATTAGTTTTCGGCACCTTCTCCTTGCCTTTTTCCAGTGGGATGATGTGATGGATAACCCGGTATGAGCGACAGTAAATTTTGAAAAGCTCCGCAAATGTCGCATAATGGACGTTTTTCATCTCAAGAGTGATGGAGATATGAGATTTAATGTTTGAAACTGCGAGGGCTGGATGGAAATTTGATTTCGAGTCAGACATGACTGACGGAAGTGGGAGGGAGTCCGCGGCACAAAGATAGGGGGGGGGGGGTGAGGGGGTGTCGGCCGACGGTGGAGTCAAGAAAGAGAGAAGGTATTAGGGTTTAGGAGCCATAGCAGGAAAACTAGAGATTTAATTCAAATTAATCCACCAGTTTTGAATCACACAAGTTCTTTTTCTTAAAATAAAATAAATTTATGTGGATATTTGCAAGTGCAATTCTGACTGTGATGCTGTGAATATGCCCACCAGATAGGAATTGGTCCAATCTCTTTTTAGATTTTGGTGCCAAAGAACTGTGATACCTGGAATTTTTGTGTGGTGACCGGAAAATACCTAAAATTAAAGCTGGTCACAACACATGCCGTTGACAAACTTTGCTTTCGTCCACCAAAGACAAATATTTTAAAATATATAATGCACTTTACCCTTTTGTCTTTTATCTTTATTTTCTACGATTGTTTTTTAAGAGCGTAAATGGTAGGTTTTTCTAATAAATAATTTTCTTTGGCGAAATCATTTCTTAGTTTATCTTTGTCGGGTAACACCAACATCCTACCTATGGCAAGGCTCACGAGAGGGTTGGGGCAGTAACCCAATCGTAGTCATGATCGAATATAACTTGCTTGGTGAGCTTAGTTAAAGAATAAAGTTACGTCCTTGCTATTAGCTATAGCTTTTGACATGATGATGAGCACTTAATCCTAACAAATGATATTAGAGTCAAAGTTCGAATTTGATTCCCAAGAGCAACATGTTGTATGAGGCAAGTGTAGGGAGATGTATTAATGTCGGATAACGCCAATATTCTGCTTATGGCAAGGCCCACGAGGGGGTTGGGGTGGCATGGGACGTAGTCATGATCGAACATGATGAAATAAAGTGACGCTCTTACTATCAGTTATTCGCCCCTAGTGTTTATATTAAACAGAAAAGAGTCATATATACCCCTGTACTATCTCGAAATAGTTTTGCGTATCCCCATTTACTTTTTCGATGATATATACCCCACCATTAGCATTTTGACAATTTATCAGCCCTTTTAGCCTTTAAATCCGAACAGAGAGTTCGAATTTTCTCACCTCATGATCTTAAAATGCTCTCTGTTCTTTCATGGAAGAATCCATGCACAATTTCAGTTTTTATTGGAACTTTTAGAAAATCTAATTAGATATTTTCATTTTGGGTTTTGTGAGTGAAGATGTGTAATTCAACTAGATATCTTGATCGTGGTGGACAATGTAAGTGACTAGTAATGGAGAGGAATAAGGGGCAAGGAAAATAACTTTTTTCTTTAAAATTTTATGTTTGGTTCGGATTTCTTTTTGGTGATGATGACATTAGTTGCCTGCAGGCTTCTTGATTTTGAGTTGAATTGACCGAGATTCAACGATTTTTTATATGGGTTTGTCGATTTTTGGGTGGGAATGAGGAAGAAGGGATGGAAGGAGATGTTGAACATGGGGTTACGGGTATGGGTCATGTATGGGGCAGGTTGGATTATGAATAATTAGTTGGATCTAATATTTAATTAAAACAAAAAGAGGTGGGCCGTTAAGATCGTGCCATGTGTCCAGTTAAAAGTGGCCGTTAGACGCATGGATATATATGATCAAAATGCTAACGGCGGGTATATATCATCGAAAAAGCAGGGATACGAAGAACTATTTCGAGATAGTACAAGGGTATATATGACCCTTTTTCCTATATTAAATTTATGCAATTTAACATAATTAAGTAATTTAATAAGTAAAAATATACATTAATTTTTTAGATTTAAGTGATAGTTATTACTTGTGTATCCTACATCACATGTCATATTACAATTATTAATTTGTTATAAATATTCTATACAGATAAATTTTTACCGTCGTTAGATGGTACAAGTAAACTCTTGGACAAGGACTATCACTTATTAAAACATTACTTACTAATTTTTTTCAATGCTCTATCCTTTACCACACACTGATGTCATAAATCACATACATATATACTCACTAGCTAGATAACAAAAGTTATTTAAGAAAAAGTGACAAATGGTACAGTAGTTTTTTTAGGTATAAAACATATTTGAGAAAAAAAGTAGTACTACCACTATTTTATGAAATTACTTTGTCATATTCAACTCAAACGGACAAACTAAAAGCTTTTGGGTAAGTTATTTTATTGATGTATAAATTGAATACGAAGAGAGACTAAGGTGACGTCTGGTTGATAGCATTGGGAGAAATAATCGCCATAAAAACTTAGCATTAATGTTAATATATATTATTTGGTTCATTTCTATTTTTTTCTTTCTCAGATAACAAATCCATACTAGAATAAATTGTGGAATCTATTTGTGATTTGCACAAAGACATAAATTGAGTACAAATAGAGATAACGTGACGTCTGATTGATAGCATTCCTTTAAGAAATTTGTGCAAAAATAATATGGGAGCATAAATTTAGTATATAAGTCTTGTCGGATTGAAAAATTAATTTGCTTTATTCACAAGTTAGGCATAATTTCGGCACGAAATATTCACAAAGTTTTGCCGGATAGGCAAATCTTTCCTCGTTCACAATTTATGATGGGCATGCATAGTTTTGATAAATTGTTCACAAGTTTTGTAAGTTCGGCCGGATCGGTCAACGTTATGTATTTGTTCAAAACTTTGCAGGCATTATGTATTGTGGTAATTCTTGAGAATAAACTTCAATGATTAAAATTCTATCTTAAGACAATTAATTACTTCACGTTTTCCGTGCATCTTCAGGGTTGTTTGTATATGACATTTCAGTGTTGAAAATTTAACTATGTGGGATTTAATTTTTCCGTTTTAGTGACTTAAACACGTGGGCCCTGCATTTCGGAAACATCATTTCTTCGCACATGCCTAACCTACTAAATGAGTAGATGATATTAGTGTCAAGTATCGTCATATTTCGTTAAGGAATGAAAGAGATACGGGGTACACAAAGTAAGGTGTTTGATACATGAATAGATGGATTGTCTTGGCCAAAATGACAAATCTCCCACATAGGTAGAAGAGGGAAGGATTGAGCACTATATAATCTCTATTTTTGAGTAAGGGTTTGGGACCTCAAGGGATAACACATGTGTTTAAAAGAGGAAGGACTTAGTGAGCTTCGGTACGGGGCTAAGCCCCACACACGCGCCGCCCGTCCGGCTCGGGTTTTGGGATGTCTTCCTGAATTTTCTTTTTGTCCCTTAGGTATTTCTTATTTACACTTTGGTCCCTGAAGATTTCGGAAATGTTGCTTCGGAAGATTTTAGAAATGTTGCAACGACCCTCCTCTTCACCTATAAATTGAATATTACTGTTCAGTTTAAACAGACAACGAAAACTTTTCTGTTCTGTTCGAAATAGAGAGAATATACAGAAACAGAAACACACACAAATCCTCTCCTCTTCAGCAATCTGTTCTATATTCTTTGCTAGAATAAACCTTACTTGCTTTGTATTGTTGATTGTTGTTGTTTTATCTTGAAAGACTATTGCCCATTACCGTAAAAGCATACATAAAGGCAATTTTTTCTTAAAGACAGAGAGTCATCTCTCGACTCAGCCTTTCTTTTTGTTTAACCTATCTGACACCATTTTTACCTACAATTTAAGACAAAATTCTCTGAGTGTTCGAAAGATGTCTGTTTCAAACTTTGCTTCTGGTTCTACTGCTGCTACTCAAGGGAATGTTGTTGTCCCTGCTCCTGCCAGTTTCTAAGGAATACGCCCAAAAGAGTTTCTGGGTGCAAATTTCAAAAGATGACAACAAAATATGTTGTTCTATCTTACTACGTTGAACCTATCACGCTTTCTGACAAAAGGTCCTCCTTCTGGTGGGGATGCAATAGACACTCAGTCTAACACAACGACTAAAGTGGGCGAAGAAATCCAGGTCACAAATGCCCTGAAGTTAACACTGGATGCCCGGAATCATAGTGATTTCATGTGCAAAAACTGCATTTTGAATGGTCTGTCGGATACACTCTATACTGTGTATTACACCGTAAAGACGACAAATGAGTTGTAGGAAAAACTAGAGAAAAAGTACAGCACACAGGATGCGGGTACTAAGAAATTCATCGTTGGAAAGTTTTTGAAATTTTAATTAGTGGATAGTAAATCAGTGATGTCCCAAATCCAGGATTTTCAAGTGATTCTTAATCATCTGGATTTGGAAGGAATGAAGCCAAATGAACAGTTTCTGGTTGCATCTTTGATTGAGAAATTGTCTCCCGCATACGAGTTCATGAGTTATCTCAAACTAAAGACAAAAGAAATGGTGTTCGAAGATCTTATTGTCAAACTCCAAATACAAGAGGACAATAAAAGAACTATATCTAAGGGAAAGCATCTAATGGAGGCAAAAACGAATCTGGTTGATTCGAAGGGAAAAGCTAACAAAAAGCGCAAGTACCAAGGAGACGGCAAAAGCCAAATGATAGAGAAGTTCAAAGGAAACTGCTATCACTGTGAAAAGCCTGGCCATATGATAAAAGAGTGCCGCAAACTGAAGCGAGAGCTGAATGAAAAGGCCAAGAATAAAGGCAAGGCCAAGGCTAACGTTGTGCAAGACAAGGATGATCCTTCGAACCTTGACGACATGATTGTTGATTTCTCGGGTGTAATGCTTGAGGCTAATCTGGTGGAGAATCCAAGGCAGTGGTGGATAGATACGGGTGAAACCCGTCACATCTGCTCTGACAAGAGTGCATTCTCCTCTTACGCCCCAATCTCGGGCAAAAAGTTGTTCATAGGCAACGATGTTACCTCTGAAGTGCAAGGGGTTGGAAAGGTTGTCCTCAAAATGACTTCAGGCAAAGAGCTTACTCTGAAGGAAGTGATGCACGTCCCTAACATCCGCAAGAACTTGGTTTCAGGGCCACTATTGGTCAAGGCTGGCTTTAGAGTAGTATTTGAATCCAACAAATTTGTAATAACTAAGAATGTTATATTTGTAGGAAGGGGCTTTGCATGTGACGACCTCTTCAAAATGAATATTATGTCTGTAATCCGTTCATCTAATGAAATATAGCCTTCTACCTACTTGGTTGAATCCTCTAATTTATGACATCATAGATTAGGACATGTTAACTACAAATCCATTCAAAAGTTAGTAAATTTGGAATTGTTGCCTTCCTTCGACATAAACCCTCAACATAAATGTGAGGTATGCGTAGAAGCAAAATTAATCAAATCATTTTCCCATTCAGTCGAAAGACACACCGCTCCTCTAGAACTTGTTCACACCGACATATGTGATTTAAAGTTTGTACAAACTAGAGGGGGAACAAGTACTTTATGACTTTCATTGATGATAGTATAAGGTATTATTATGTTTACTTGTTGAAAAATAAAGATGAAGCATTTGAAGAATTTAAACGTTACAAAGCAGAAGTTGAAAATCAACTAAACCTACGGATTAAGGCAATTCGTAGTGATAGAGGGGGAGAATACGTAGCACCGTTTGAGGAACACTGTGCTCAATTTGGCATTGTTCATCAAACGACCGGTCCTTACTCACCTCAGTCTAACGGTATTGTCGAGCGCAAAAACCATACGTTAAAGTAAATGATGAATGCTTTACTTATCAAATTCGATTTTGGCCCAAAACATGTAGGGTGAAGCGATTCTTACCACTAATACAATTCTCAATAGAGTTCTGCATAGGCGTAAGGTTAAAACTCCATATGAATCATGGAAATGAAAGAAACCCACTTACAAATATTTAAAAGTGTGGGGCTGTTTGGCAAAGGTCGAAGTACCTAAACCAAAACAGGTCAAAATTGGACCTAAGATTGTAGATTGCATATTCATCGGATATGCAAATAATAGTAGTGCTTATCGCTTCTTAGTGTATAAGTCGGAGATACCTGATATCCACGAGGGTACGATCATGGAATTAAGGAATGTTGAATTCTTTGAACAAATCTTTCCTAGAAATGAAAAAGAAATAATTTCGCGCAAACGAAGTTATGAACAAAATGCTCAAAATCAACAAGACCCGGGAGTTTCTGATTATCCGGAACTAGACGTTCTAGATCTATATGACTTAGAAGTTACTGACTATCCAGAACTTAATATTCCAGACCTACAGAACTTAGGGGTTCCAGAGGTTGAACTAAGACGGAGCAAAATGGCCAGAAAGGATAAAACCGTTGGTCCAGATTTTCTAACCTATATGGTTGAAAATGAACCGAGGACAATTAAGGAAGCATTGTCAACTCCAGAAGCACTGCTTTGGAAAGAAGCTATAGAAAGAGAAATAGATTCCATCGTGCAGAACCATACTTGAAAAATGGTTGATCTTCATTCGGGAAGCAAGCCTTTGGGTTGTAAGTGGATACTCAAAAGAAAGTACAAAGCAGATAGAACTATTGACAAGTATAAGGCCAGATTAGTTGTCAAAGACTATAGACAAAAGGAAGGCCTCGATTACTTCGACACATACTCCCTTATGTCTAGATTAACGTCCATAATGGTATTCATAGCCATTGCAGCTTTGCGTGACCTTGAGATACATCAAATGAATGTTAAGACAACCTTCCTAAATGGAGAATTGGAAGAGGAAATATACATGGAACAATCCGAGGGGTATGTGGTTCCAGGACAAGCAAAAAAAGTATGTCGACTTGTTAAGTCTCTATACAGACTCAAACAAGCCCCTAAACAATGGCATGAAAAGTTTGATAATAATTTATTATCAAAATGATTCTCCATAAATGATTGTGATAAATGTATCTATATCAAATGGAACTCTGACTTATTTGTCATGATATGCCTTTACGTAGATAACATGTTCATCACCGGAAGTAATCTAAACTTGATCTTGGAAACCAAGAATATTTTGAAACAATGTTTCGACATGAAGGATATGGGTATTGCAGATATAATCTTAGGAATTAAGATTTCTAAGACATCTGACGGACTGGTTTTATCTCCATCTCATTATATTGAAGATGTTTTGAGGAAATTTGATGTATTTGACAGTTCCCCTATGAAGTCACCAATGGATATGAATCATAGAATTGATAAGAATCGTGGTGCACCCGTATCCCAAGAGCGATATGCGCAGGTCATTGGTAGCTTAATGTACATTACAAACTGCACCCGATCCGATATCGCTTATCCGGTCAATAAGTTGGATAGGTTTACTCGTAATCCTGGAAGTGATCACTGGAAGGCGTTAAATCAGATACTATAATATCTAAAATATTCATTGACTTACGAATTACACTATTCAAGATATCCAGCCTTATTGGAAGGGTACAGTGATGCAAACTGGATATCAGACATAAAGAACACCAAATCCATCAGTGGGTATGTTTTCACAATTGGTGGTGGGGTTATGTCTTGGAAGTCCTCTAAGTAAACACGCATCGCCCGATCCACGATGGAGTCGGAGTTTATTGCTTTGGATAAAGAATGAGAAGAAGCAGAATGGCTACACGGCTTCTTAGAGGATATCCCTTGTTGGGATAAACCCGTACCTTCGGTGATAATTCACTGTGATAGCCAATTGGCTTTAGGAAGGTCACGAAACAGTATGTACAATGATAAGTCTAGACATATTCGTCGGAGACATAAGACCGTTAGGTAGTTGATCACCACGGGTGTCATTTCCATTGATTATGTCAAATCAAAAGATAATATAATGGACCCATTAACTAAAGGCCCACCCAAAGATCAAATGTTCTGCCTGTCTAGGGGAATGAGCTTAAAACCCAAACAATAAGAATCTTTATGGTGGTAACCCAACCTTACTGACTGGAGATCCCATGAATTTGGTTCAATGGGACAACTAAACTGTAGAGGTTCAGTTTTAGCGCTTCACTTAAAGTAAGAGCACTTCAGATTATTATTATTTAAATAAATATAATTCCAAAGTTGTTCCCGCGATAGACATTAAATGCTACCTGTATAATGGGTAAATGATAAGTGTCTAAAAATCATTTAATGATTCCTAACACTTGCGAGTGGGGTATAGCATTATACATTATAGGAGATCACCTATTTAAGTTCGAAGACATGCCACTTCAAAAGTATAGTGGGCTGTATTGCTGGAGCTGGAACTGGGCCCGTAGTGGTGGACTGGCCCAATCCGCTGGACCGGGCAGATTGTGCGATAGTGGGACTGGGCCTCGGAACCGAAGGCCCAAGCTGCTGCATTGAAATGTCAATCAGTTGGGCCATCGATCGTTGGCTCAATGGGCCTGAATTACGGTGTTCAACACAGAATCCAAAAAGTTGTCCATGGCCACAAAGAACAAAACTATAAGAAGAAATGAATAAGGCGAGTTATTACGTTGATATCATTGTCTTGGTTTACACTAAACACTGCCGGTTAAAGACATCACATTCACAGTGCATTAAGTAAATCCGATGGTAATCGATTAAGGAACGTTCAAAGCCTAAAGCTACCTTTCCTGATGCAATATCTTTCCGCTAAAAAATTGCTGAACTTTGGCACCCTGTATGCACCAATTTTCTTTCAAGAGGGGATTGTTGGAAATTTAACTGTGGGATTGAGTTTTTTCCGTCTTTAGTGACTTAAACATGTGGCCCCACATGTCAGAAACATCGTTTCTTCACACACGCCTACTCTACTAAATAAGTAGATGATATTAGTGTCAATTATCGTCAAATTTCGTTAAGGAATGAAAGATATATTGGTACACATAGTAAGGTGTTTGAGACATGAATAGATGGATTGTCTTGGCCAAAATGAAAAATCTCCCACATAGGTAGAATATGGAAGGATTGAGCACTATATAAGCTCTATTTTTGAGTAAGAGTTTGGGAGCCCAAGGGGTAACCCATTTGTTTAGAGGAGGGAGGACCTAGGTGAGCTTGGGTTCGAGGCTAAGCCCCACGCGCTCCGGCGCCGCCTGACCGCCCATCCATCCAGTCTGGCTCAGGCTCGGGCTCTGGTTTCGAGTTTCGGGCTGTGGGCTATCTTTCGGAATTTTCTTTTTGGTCCCTGAAGTATTTCTTATTTACACTTTAGTCCCTAAAGATTTTGGAAACGTTGCAACGACCCTCCTCTTCACCTATAAATTGAACATTACTGTTCAGTTTAAACAGACAACGAAAACTCTTTTGTTCTGTTCGAAATACAGAAACAGAAACACACACAAATCCTCCCCTCTTCAGCAATCTGTTCTATATTTATTTTCTTCGCTAGAATCAACCTTACTTGCTTTGTATTGTTGATTGTTAATATTTTATCTTGGGAGACTATTGTCCATTCCCATAAAAGCATACATACCGGGCAATTTTGTCTTAAAGACATAGAGTCGTCTCTCGACTCAGCCTTCCTTTTTTTTTTAACCTTTCTAAAACCATTTTTACGTACAAATAGTCAAATAGATAAGCTATATTCTCTAATTAGGAGTAGTAATTCTGCTATACTTGAAAAGTTTTTAAAAATAAATACAAATGTTAAATAACAAACTCAATGGAGGATATACAATGCCTAAATTCTTGGGGATTTGTTTATCATTTTATGCATAATAGAATGTGAAATTAGCATATATATGCATTATAATACATCGATTTATACAATTAAAATGACAAAAATAATCATCAATATAGTAACACTCTTTCATTTTATTTAAAAAATCACTTGTTTTTAATTATATACAAATACTAATTTAAACAAATCTAATATTTACCAAGAGGTAATCATGTTATGATAATCTTTGTATTATAATTCCTATATTATTAATTCATGTATCATTGTCGTTGAACCAAATGACCTACCCCTAAAGGCCCGTTACAAGAATGAGGAGGATTACAACACAAAGTGCAGTCTGGAAGGGTAGAGTGTATGCATGCCTTACTCCTACCTTGGAAGGTAGAAAGACTATTTCTGATCGGCCCAACGGAAACACAAATGAAAGTAGTGTTAAAATAAATCATCACGACTTTATTGTTGATTGTTCTCTTCTCTATAATGTTCAAGCAATTATAGAGAATTCAAATAATAACTCTAGAATGAGAATTCTAGAAGTAGTTATAGAAAAATATAATTAGAAATATTCTAGAGAAAGTTGTAAATATATTTCACTAGATCTTTCCACCACCATCTATAAATAGATGTGGCCATTTGAGTTGTAAGCAATCAAGATAGTAAGAGGTGCTCTAGAAGGTAAGCAAGTAAGAAGTGAGTCACCAAGTGAGCAAAAATGAGAAATAAGATAGTTGCTAGCTAGCGTGTGAGTGCAAAAGAAAAAAATTGAGCGTAAAGAGTTGTAAGATCGAAGCCGATCCTTACTTTGAAATAATAAAATTCAAGTTTGCCTAACTATTGTGCTCGTAGATTTTCAACAAGAAGTTCGTAAAAAGAAATTATTGGAAAAATACTATAAACATATCAAAGCATTCTAAAAAGGAACAATAGCTATAACAAAATAATACGAATATTGAAGTACACAAAGTAGCACATAGTAACAGAAGTCAAAAGGCATAGAACAACACTCTACACCTACTAGCCTTCTACCTAATCTGTATTCTTCACAACCTCCTATCTAAGTTTATGTCACCGGCAAGATGAAACTGCGTCATATCATGTCTAATCACTTAACCCTAATACTTCTTCGGCCTACCTCTACCTCTCCTGAAACCATCCATAGCCAATCTCCCACACATGGTGTTCATCGACCTAGAAAAGGCATACGGCAAAACAATGTGGGAGGTCCTATGGAGATGATTGGAGGCTAGAGATGTACCTATGATGTACTATACTAAGACAATCAAAGAACATGTACGATGGAGCCAAAACCAGCGTAAGGACAAGAATGGGAAGAATTATCTCAATATAAAGTCTGGAACTAACTTTCTCGTGAAGATAAAATTTATACCAAAATTTTGAGATTTTTAGCCCCTATAAAAAGTGATTATAATGCCTCACTAGTCCATAATACAATTTACCTCTCTATTTTCCTCTAGCACTATTCCTTTTGTTTTTCACAACGGATAATTTCACTAGTCAAACATTTTCATCTTGTGCGAAGGGTTTCCTTTCAACTTTCTCGACTAATTAAAGTTTGAGATTTTTGGAAATAGAGTCCACCAAAGTTCACTAGGATAAATTGTTGGAAATTTGTCTTTGGCGGGGAGGTGCGTCCACCCATATTTAATGAATTAAAAATTAGTATTCCGCATATTGGAGGCTTTGTCTCTTCACACGTGCATAATCTACTGAGTGAGTAGATGACCGTAGGGCCAAGAATCGTCAAATTTCGTTGAGAAATGAAAGAGATATTGGTCCACGAAGTAAGGTGTTTGAGGCATGGAAATATGATGTGGGACAAATCTACCACATCGGTGGGAAAAAGGAAGAATTGCACTTTTTATAAGTCTCTAAATTGGCTAAGGGTTTGGGACCCCAAGGGGTATCCCATGTGTTTAAAGGAGGGAGGACCTAGATGTGCTTGGGTTCAAGGCTAAGCCCACACGCGCGCCGCCGCTCCCTGCCCGTCCCGTCTCGTCCGGTCTCGGTCTCGGGCTCGGGTCACGGGTAGTGGTTCGTGGGACTTTCTGATAATATCTATTTGGACCCCCAAATTGCTTAATATTTACAGTTTGGTCCCTGAAGTTTCTGGAAAAGGTGAATTTGGCAACAACGGAAGGCAGAAAGTTTCTGCCTACCATTTGGATTAATTTTTGGAGCATTAACCAGCCATTACTTGGCTGTTAACTCCTCCATAAACAAACCTCTTTTATTGGCCATTAACAACCTCCCTAATGGCCATTAACAGCCCTCACTAATGACTCTTAAACAACCATGTCTTGGGCAGTTGAGCAGCCTCCCTTGTGCTATATATTGATGCCTTTTGGCTCATTGGGCAGTGACGAAAAACACAGAACATATACACAACAAAAACGAGACAGAAATATATATACAGAGACAAACAGAAGAGTAAAACACAGTCTTCAACGTGAGCAGTAACGTTGGGACGAAAATCAGAAACTCTTCATTCCTTTTTCATTTCTTCAGCAAGGCGTTTCGTATTTGTTTTCTTTGTCAGAATCAACCTATTTTCTTTGTAGTGTTGAGATTAAAGTGTTATCTGGAAGACTATTTCCCGTTAACGTAAAAGTATATATACGGGGCAATCTTGTCTTAAGGACAGAGTGCAATCACTCGACTCAGCACATCCAGATTTAGTATTTCTTGATTTCAGGTTATCAAGATTCAAGACACAACAAGCTTGCGGCAGTTCTGAACATTGGCCTATTTATTTATCCTTTCGAACACTTGTAATATTTATTTACTTCCCGTACCGCTTTACAATATCCAACAATTTAAGATAAGATTTGTATTAGTGTTCTAAAGATGTTCGTCGAATGTAGTGTGGCCAAATCTGGATATGGCTGTGGTTTTCTGGTAGAAGAGAGTGATGATTATGTTGTTGAAGGTCAACGTGTTCATGGTGTCACTGCTCTTGAGAGTGGTGGGAACAAGCGCTCACGAGAGGCTGGGGATGCCAACTGGGACAAGAGGAGAAGGTTGAAGATGTGAATCTATCTTGTAACAGAAGGCCTATATATGTCACAAACAAAGGATCTGAATTATGGTAAGGAGGAAATGGACACTCATTCCGATGAAGTGACTGAAGTGGGCCAGAATCCGAAATTGGGATAAGTAGTTTTTCTTCCTTGTCAAGAATAAGATTAAATGATGTCTGATTCAAAAGGGCTTAAAGTAAGGAGGATTATGAAAATGTTTTCACAAAATAATTTATATTCCTTACGCTTTAAAATCAGAAGTTTAATCTCATCTTCCTTCCCGTTTAAAGATTGGATTTTCCAAACAACTTAAAAAGATCTGTTCTTTTAAGTGTAATTATTAAAAGTGTGTAAAGTATGTTCGCACATACGAGGGAGAAAGATCGACTAACTGTGCGAAAACCGTTACCACTCTTAAGCAAGCACCAAGAATTATCTGGGCACCAATCATAACGGAAGAAGTCTAAAAGTTAAAGACGTTGAGCCTGTCACACTATTTGGCAGAAGATCCTTCATAGGATGATATTGGACACTCAGTCATACAAAGCCTCCGGGCGACTGGAGTGGGCCAAAATTCTTTTGATATGATGATATTGGACACTCAGTCATACAAAGCCTCCGGGCGACTGGAGTGGGCCAATATTTCTTTGATATGATGATATTGGACACTCAGTCATACAAAGCCTACGAGCGATTGGAGTGGGCTAGAATTCATTTCATAGGAAAAGTAATGGACACCTAGTAAGGTGGGCCAGAGTTTCCAGGTCTTAAATGATCTGAAGGCCTAAAGAAAGGCAGAAAAGAAATTGGACACTCAGTCTGCCAAAGCAACTGGAGTGGGCCATAGTATCCAGATCACGTATGATCCGGTACGCCCTAACCACGGGCAAGAGGTTGTTCATGTGAAGCAACACCACCTCTAAAGTAGAAGGGGTTGGAGAGGTTGTCCTCAATAAGACTTCAGGAAATTAGATCACTCTAAAATAAGGTGATACATGTCTCAAACTTGGTTTAACGGACGTTGTTGGTCAAGCTAGTTTGAGACTAGTTCAACAGGTCTGTAATAACTAAGAATGGTACAGTATGTCTGTAGCCAAATGAATGATATATTTGTAATCCGTGCATCTTTGCCATCATAGATTAAGACGCGTTAAATAGAAAGTCATTCAAAAGCTAGCAAAGTTGAGATTGTTGCCTTCTTTCGACATAAACCCTCAAAATGAATGTGAGGTAGGCGAAGAAGCAAAATCACCTTTCCAAGTTCCGTCATAGAAATAGCGAAAGAAGAACCGCTCCTCTAGAACTTAGTCACACCTACTTGGGTGATTTGAAGTTTATACAAAATATAGGGGGGAGACAAGTACTTTGTGACCTTCATTGATGATGGTACAATGTATTGTATCCTTTGTTTGTTGAAAAGCAAAGATGAAGTTGTTGAAGCGAATAAGCGCTACAAAGTAGAAGTTGAAAATCAACTAAGCCTACGGATTGAGGAATTCATAGTGATAGATGGGGAGAATGTGAAGCATCGTTCATTAAACGACTGTTCATTACTCACCTCAGTCCAACGGTGTTAGCCATGCGCAAAGTTGTACGCCCAAATTATGTGGGGCAAGGCGATCCTTACCTCTAATGCGATTTTCAACAGAACTACGCATAAGGATAATGATAACTTTCCTTGAAAAGGAAAAAGAAGTAATTGCTCGAGGTTAGCAAGAACCCGCGAGGACCTGACTGTCTGGAACTAGACATTCCGTATCTACAAGACTCGGAAGTTGCTGACTATCCGAAACTTAATATTCCAGATCTGCAGGACTCAAGGATTCTAGATGTTGAATCGAGACGGAGCAAAGAGCGGACAAAGACTTGTTCCAGGCCTTTTAGCTTGTATGGTTGAGAATGAACCATGGACAATTGACAAATAATTATCATCTCCAGAAGCGCAGCTTTAGAAAGAAGCTACAAAGAGAGAAATAGATTCCATCATATAGAACCATACTTGTGTAATGGTTGATCTTCTTCTGGGAAAAGAACCTTTGGGTTGTAAAAGTGGATACTCAAAAGTGAGTACAAAGTATATGGATCTACTGACGAGTATAAGGCCTCGGCTACTTGTACATGTGCTCTCCTGTGAAAAGCTTAACATCCTGGGCCATTGCAGTCTTGCGTGGCATGGATGTTGAAATAGCCTTCCTAACCGGAGAGTTGGAAGGGGAGAATCAGAGTTGGTTTGTTGGACTGTTGGGCTTCTTCCTGAGCTTTCATTTTAGTCCCTGAAATGTTTACATTTTGGTCCTACAAGTTTCAGATAAAACAGAAATAATGAATCTAACCACATAAACATTAACTCTGAAGTTAGAAAACCAACAGTCTGAGAATGAAAGTCATATTGAAACAAAGTCTCTATATGAAAGATATGGGTATCACAGATGACATCTTAGGAATTGGATTTCTAAGACATCTAACGGACTGGTCTAACTCCAAACTCAGTTGTGACATAATTGACAGTCTCGTTGAAGCCACCAATGGATATGAATCATATAACTAATTGGAATCATGGTGCACCCATATACAAGGAGCGATATGCGCAAGTCACATGTAGTTCAATGTATGTTACACACTACAACCGACCTAGTATCGGCCTACAAAGCAAATCAGTTGAACTAAGGTTCACTGATGATTTTAATAAATGATCAATAGAAGGCGTTAAGTCAAATATGACGATATCTGAAATATTCGCTTATCTACGGATCATGGTATTTTGGATGTCCAGCGGTTCTGGAAGAACATAGTGATGCAAGCTGGACATCAGATGTGAAGAACACCAAAGCCACAAGTAAATGTGTATGGTGGTTCTTGGAAAAATCCTCTAAGCAAACTTGCATCGGCCGATTCATGATGGAATCGGAGTTTATCGCTTTATACAAAGCATGAAAGAAGTTGAGTAACTTCACGACTCCTTAGAGGACGTCCCTTATTGGAAGAAACCCGTGCCTTCAGCAGTTATACATTGTGGCTAGTCGGTCGGCTTCAAGAAGGACATGGATGACGACGTTTAGACATATCTGTCAGGATCTATCGGAGACATAAGACCATATGGCAGTTGATCATCACAGGTGTCACTTCCTTGATTACTAACTAAGGGACTACCAAGAGATCAAGTGTTCTGCCTATCTAGGGGAATTGGCTTAAAACCCAAACAATACGAACCATTGCGGTGGTAACCCAACCATACTGATTGGAGATCCCAAGAATTTGGTTCAATGGGAAAACTAAGCTGCAAAAGGTTCAGTTGAGCGCTTCGGTGGAAGCAAGAGCACATCAGATGATGATTTCTGTAGAGAAACATGAATCCAAAGTTGTTCCCGCAATAGACATTAAAGTGCTACCTGCATGGTGGGTAAAGGTTAAGCTTCCAAACCTTTAAACGATCAGCACACGGTTGAGGTTAAGGTTGGGGAAACTTATAATAATTCCTAATACTTGTGAAGTGGGGTATAGCAGGATACCTTGTAGGAGATCACCTATTTAAGTGCGAGGACAGGCCGCCTCAAATGAACGCACTTAAGAATCCAAGTGTGTCCACGGCCACAACGGACAAAACCATAAGAATGAAAACGAATAAGTCGAGTTATTGTGTTGGTATCATTGTCTTGGCTTACACTAAACACTGACGGTTCAAGATATCACGTTTACCGCGCAGTAAGTAAGTCCGGTGGTATTCAACTAGGGAAGGTTCAAAGCAGAAGCTACCTCTCCTGATGCAATATCTTTTCACTGAAAGATTGCTGAAAGTAGGCACCATGTGTGTGCGCCAAATAATCTCTTTCAAGAGGGAATTGTTGGAAATTTTCCTTTGGCGGGGAGGTGCGTCCACCCATATTTAATGAATTAAACACTAGTGTTCTGCATGTTGAAGGCTTTGTCTCTTCACACGTACATAATCTACTAAGTGAGTAGATGACCGTAGGGCCAAGAATCGTCAAATTTCATTGAGAAATGAAAGAGATATTGGTCCACGAAGTAAGGTGTTTGAGGCATGAAAATATGGTGTGGGACAAATCTACCACATCGGTGGGAAAAAGGAAGAATTGCTCTCTTTATAAGTCTCTAAATTGGCTAAGGGTTTGGGACCCCAAGGGGTATCCCATGTGTTTAAAGAAGGGAGGACCTAGATGTGCTTGAGTTCAAGGCTAAGCCCACACGCGCGCCGTTGCCGCCCGCCCGTCCCGTCCGGTCCGGTCACGGTTCGTGGGACTTTCTGATAATATCTATTTGGACCCCCAAATTGCTTAATATTTATAGTTTGGTCCCTGAAGCTTATGGAAAAGGTGAATTTGGCAACAACGGAAGGCAGAAAGTTTCTGCCTACCATTTGGATTGATTTTTGGAGCATTAACCAGCCATTACTTGGATGTTAACTCCTCCATAAACAAACCTCTTTTATTGGCCATTAACAACCTCCCTAATGGCCATTAACAGCCCTCACTAATGACTCTTAAACAACCATGTCTTGGGCAGTTGAGCAGCCTCCCTTGTGCTATATATTGATGCCTTTTGGCTCATTGGGCAGTGACGAAAAACACAGAACATATACACAACAAAAACGAGACAGAAATATATATACAGAGACAAACAGAAGAGTAAAACACAGTCCTCAACGTGAGCAGTAACGTTGGGACGAAAATAAAAAATTCTTCCTTCCTTTTTCATTTCTTCAGCAAGGCATTTCGTGTTTGTTTTCTTCGTCAGACTCAACCTATTTGCTTTGTAGTGTTGAGATTAAAGTGTTGTTTTATCTTGGGAGACTATTGCCCGTTAACGTAAAAGCATATATACGGGAAAATCTTCTCTTAAGGATAGAGTGCAATCACTCGACTCAGCACACAGTTGTAACCATCCAGATTTAGTGTTTCTTGATTTCAGGTTATCAAGATTCAAGACACAACAAGTTTGCGGCAGTTCTGAACATTGGCCTATTTGTTTATCCTTTCGAACACTTGTAATATTTATTTACTTTCCGTACTGCTTTACAATATCCAACATAAATATAATTAATAATTTCAGTAATTATTGATAACCTTAGCCTATTCTATATAAGCTCACATATGATTATAATATATGACTGATAGGATTTTCATATCACGCTCTCGCTTGCTCTACAATGAAGCATTAGAATTTAAATTATGGCATAGGAGGTCGCTCTGATAGAATGTGACAACCGTCACCCACATAATTTAAGTCACGGTTCATTTCAATCTTTCATTTTTTGTTGCATAAAGAACATGTAAGTTTTCATTTATGATTTTTGCGCAATGTAATTAGTTTAGATACATATTTTCTTTGAGAAATGCTGCAGTAAGATTCAATTGTGTACATCTGACCTTCAAGTTTTCCAGCCCATAGATTTACTTTAAACTCTTAACCAGAGGCACACTATCATTCATCATGTCTCTCGTTGATAACATTGTACTCCGTCGGTTTTAATTTATGTGAAACATTTCGGAGTATGAGGGTTAAATTAAATTTTGACATAGATTTTTTAAGTTGTAAAATTAAAATTTATATATTTAGAAACTACATTAAAGGTACTATAAGTCATGATAATTTATAATTCAAATAATTTAGAAAAGTTGTAAGAAAAACGTCGTCAAAAACTACCTCATAGACTCTCCAAATAGTGAAGGATTAACCTAAATTAAAACAGTGAGGGAGTATTTATTAAAGTCTTACCATAACTCAAACGCTCTTAGTCAATTCACAGTTGTCAAATCAACTCACTAATATCATGTAAATTTATTAGCTTTATTCTTCTTCTTTTTTGTGTCTATCTATTTTCCAATTACAATAATTTTATTTATTCTAAAAATGTATTTAATGGTCTACCACAATTATTTATAATCCGTACCAATTAGTAATAGGCAGTGGTGTCAATAGATACATATTCTAAGATATGTACCCTTTTCAAAGGTTGGACCACACATAATTTGTATAGTAGTATATTTTTTGGTTTACATCACAATCAATTTTAAGCCAATTATGTATAAAGTTGCTTTAAAAAAAAAAACCAAAAAAAAGGAAGAGCAATTGTCTCATTAATAAAAAGGGGGCCTCGGTGAAAAAGGACAGAGATATTCAGAGTTGAATATAATTGCTATAATATTGGAACTGAGAATAGGAATGGGTATCAATGATCCATACCTATGTTTTGTTTTTCTGTATAGGACATAGCAAGCTCATTGTATTTATCTAAAATATATTAAGCAAACTATTGGAGTAGTATTATTTTAGGTTCTACCAAAAGCATAAGTTTAGGCAGCTACTTTTTGTCCTAATACAATGGTGTCATATACTTTACCTAACAAAACATACGTTGCACTTTTCACAATATCTCAACATAGCTACTACCAAATTATTCCATATGTTGTTCTGATTATGTAGCACTAGTTATCATTAAAGTACTTTCCTTTGTAGCTGAGGATTTGTTTGGCATAAACTCTTGTCCTCTATTACTTATCCATTCATATTAGTAATCTATAATAATTTTTTAGGGAAATGTTATATTCACTCCATTTTAGCTATATGACTTTCATGGAGCTTTTTAACAAAATCATCCACAATATTGTTTCACTCTTAACTTTTTCACTATGTACAATCCTCATAATATCTCATCCAATAAAAAAGTTTCCTTAAGTTTTTCAAAAGTAAACAAAAGCATCTCTCAATTAACTTTTTCATCCACTTCTACCCGAGCAAATTCACACAATGCCCCTCTTTTGGGGTGGTATTTAATTTTGCCCCACAAATTGAAAATCTTTAATTTTTGTTCTTCACCTAAAAATTCTTGGATTCTGGGTTCGAACCCTAGCTTAGTCAAATTTTTAAAAAAAAAATCGCAAGGCATAGTTTTAATTCGCAAGATAAAGTTTGTCTTAAGGTAGCAAACTCTACCTTAAGACTCAAGGCAAACTCTGTCTTATAACGTAATGTTTGCAGGCAAATTCTGCCTTATAAGGTAGTGTTTGCAGGCAGATTCTGCCTTATAAGATAGAGTTTGCAGGCAAATTCTGTCTTACGAATCCAAACTCTACCTTGCGAAATTTATTTTAATTTTTAACTGAGCAAGGGTTCAAATTCAGAATCTCATGGTATTTTTAAGCGAAGGACAAAAATTAAAGACCAACAATTTAAGGGACAAAAATTAAAGACTAGTGATTTTGAAGAACAATCCGCACAAAAAAATGAATAACGTGTCCACTCATGGGCCCAAGGTCAAGGTATTATAACTCAGGTCTAAAATCTAATTTTGAGTTAATTTCATTTTAACTCCCTACCATTAAAGGTTAGGAAACAATACCCTTTTACATATTTAATGAGAACGATAACCTCCTTATACAATATTTTTTCATGATTTTTTTTAATAAATATTTTTTTCTTTTTCTTTCTTAGTAATTATTGCAAAAAAAAAAAAAAAAGTCAAAATATTTTTTTTCGATGGAATATTTTTGGTGCTATTTTTTTTTCTATATCTTTGGTGCTATGTTAATTTGATTTGCAGAAATCACTTAGAGAAATAAGTAAAATTTTCACTTAAAATAATTTTTACTTTGGCGTTGCCTAAGCCATCTGGAAACTAAATATACTTTTGAAGGTGAGAATTGCTTTCTTTAATATTAAAGTATTACTCCATATCAATAGCTTAAGATATAAAGTCTATTAATTATTTCAAGTAACTCTAGTATGCAAGTGAACGTTAGTACAACAAGCTTAACATAATAGGTAAATGAGAGAATTCATAGATGACCCAGAGGACAAAAGTAATGTTAGAGGGGGAAATAAGGTAGACTCCTGATGTGCAATTATAGAACCCACAAGTTTAATGTGCATGCAGGTAAAACAAATGTTACATAATTTGAGATTTATTAACCGATTATTCCAAGTAGTTGTTATATCCTAAATGGCGCACATTATTTTCAATGTAATAGGTGAATGGAACAATAATAAGAGTTGTATATTTTCGTATTTTAATTCTAGAAAATAAAAGAATTTTATTGAAAAAATAATTCTCACCAAAAAATATTACATAAGAGGGTTATCGTTCCAATTCAATATGTGGAGGGGTTATTATTTTCCAATCTTTAAATGTTAGAGGGTAAAGTGGGATTAACTTTGATCCAAAAATATTGCATAAGGGGTTATGATTCTCATTCAATATGTGAAGGAGATACCGTTTCCCAACCTTTAAATGTTAGGGGGTGAAGTGAGATTAACTCTTTTTTTAATCATGATATTAGAGTCAAATCTATCTCAAATTTTAATTTATGTAATGTTTCATATAATATTGTTCACACGGTAGACATGTGATAGGGTGTTGAAGTCCCATAACAATGGTATGATAAAAAAAAAAAAATGGTCTCTTTATATAGTCTTTGACACTCTAAGCTCTTGAGTTGACTTTTGAGGTTGAGTTAGTAATAAGGCAAAGTGTGGAGCTACATTATTAAGTACATGTTCATTTTATTTTTGGTTTTCCACCCGGTATTCGGTACCCGCATTAGAGCCCGACAAAATTTGAATTCTCGCCGAAAAATTTCACATTAGAGGATAAAGCACTCCCTAACAAAGGCGACTCTGTACCCAAGGGGAACTCAAACTCAAAACCTCTGGTAAAGGATGAAAGAGTACTTACCACTCCACCACAACCCTTGTTGGTATTAAGTACATGTTCAGACGAACCAAATAATTTGTGTTTGTGCTTATGCTTTGTCTTGAGCCGAGGGTCTCTAAAAAACAGTCGCTCTACCTACCAAGGTAGATGTAAGGTCTGCGTACACTCTACCCTCCCCAGACCTCATATTGTGGGATTTCACTGAATATGTTATTGTTGTTGTTGTCTATATTTATATGAAGTATATATATATATATATATATATAACCATTTAGTTACAAATTCAAATACTAAAACAATGAGTTATGAACTCAAGAACAAATTTAAAATTCATAAACATAAAAGATTGACTCCGCTGTTGATCCAGAGTCAATTTCTTATCACCCCTCTTTGTGACCATACCCTTCTGGGGAGATAGCAGCGGATACAGATTTACCAAAAGAAAAGTCGGGTACTGAGGCAGAGGCAGATAAGGTTCCATGGAAGGAGAATAAATGGAAATCAAAATTTATTTTTGCTGAAAAGATTTTTATTCTCCAATTATTGGTCGACTAAGCAGTGTGCCTTTCATTCTAGAAGTCGTAGTATTAGAAATATGTACCAAAATAGCGATATAATATGTCGTACTCTTCAAGTCTCACTTGTACTGCTCTTTCTCTTTGGTGGTAGCTCGTATCTTTCTGTTCCTAATTTAGAATTTAAACATTATGAGTTATACATTTTAATCCAAATACAAAAATTAAGTCAATACTACTAATTAAGATGAACTCATAAGTTATACACTAAGGCCTCATTCGTTTTTATTAAGATTAAGACGTCTTAATCCGGACGTGCATAATGTATGTACTTAAAATAATGAATATACAATTTAAATAAAAAAGTAACTAAATATTAGAAAAAAATATAAATCTAATAAAATAAAATATTGGATAAAAATGAAACATTTATATTGGCTAGTGATTGTGGAGATGCTTTGTAGTGGTGGTGGTGATGATAATTGTGATGATGGAGGTGGTTGGTATTGTAGTGTGGCGTGATGATGATGGTTCGTAGTGGTTGTGGTGGTTGTGATGGTGAAGTTGATTGATATTAGTAATTGACGATGTTGGTGATGGTGGCTAAATAATGTGTGGTGGTTGACGATGGTATTGGTGGTATAGTTGGCGTCAGTTCTAGTTATGATGATAGAGGTGGTTGGTAGAAAATTGATCACAATTGTGGTAGTGACTGATAGTGGTGCCGATGGCTGTTGATACAGTGGTGGTGGTGATTGTGATGACATAGGTTGTTAGTGGTGGTAGGATAGGGTGGGTGGGTGGTAGTGGGTTTGGAGAGGTCGGGCGGGGTGAGAGAGTGGGGGTGGGGGTGGAGCTGGTGGTAGAAATTATTATACAAAAGAACCTCTTAATGATATTAAGACTTTATTCAAGATCTTAATGATTAAGACCTATTCAGACAAAATAAGTGCTTAGATCTTAATGTAAACAAATACACTCAATGGACCAATATCTGAACCATTCAGATTCAGACCTTCATTAAGTGCAGATAAATGAGGCCTAAATCCGCCCCTGCATTTGTGGTCTTGCAAATATTGATTTATGAGTTATCAAAAAAGAAAGAAGAAGAGAGTTATTAATGGATATAAAAGAAAAAAAGTCATGTCCCGCAGGTGTGTTTGGTACTACATTGTCCATCCTAAAATACTTATCGCATTTTCATTTGCACGTCTCTTAAGAAAATATTTATAAGAATAGTATTTTGATGATTTTACGCTCTTAACATATTTCGTTATGTAATCTCTACTTAATAAATATTTATTCCATCAACTATAAAACCTCTTAAATGCTACTAATTAATGCAAGGGTAAAATGGAAAAACTACATAATTTAATCTTGGTTAAATAAAACGACAAGTATTTTGAGACAAATATTTTGGGACAAAGAGAGTATGAGGTAAGAAATTTTCTAGGAAAATGATTTCACAAGAAAGTTATTATATTTTCCAGTGTTTATTTACCGGAAAATATTTTTCATCGAAAGGGGGAAACTGACTTACCTTACTTATTGACGAAAGTCACTGTCTTAACTTTTAACTTCAATATTCATGGGACTAGCTTAACTTTTTGTTGGGATACAATTGTTGTAGGGAACGGAAAGTAAGTAACTATTACAATAATAGAAAGGATAAACAAACAATTACAATAAAACTGGAAATCAAAACCTTAACAAACTGCTTGTGAGATTTGCTGAGTCGAGTGATGGCATTCTGTCTTTAAGACAAGATTGCCCCGTATATCTCCTTTTACGGTGTTGAGCAATAGTCTCCCAAGATACAACAACTACTTTAACAAGTGAGTAAAGGAGACTCAAGTGTTACTCTTGAAGAACTTTGATTATAGTGACTTTGTTAGAGAGGAAGAATTCTGAAAATCTGGAGTATTTTCAAGTGTTGAGTAGTGAGTTCAATTGAGCCAAAGGCCTCAATTTATAGTGTAAGTAGAAGACCCCTCAACTAGCCAACTAATGACCTTCAATAGCCATGTAATTGCACTTGATTGAGGGGTTACATTCATCCAAATAATGGCTGAATTCATGTCCCAAGTAATGGAGAATCAATGCTCCAAACCCAGCACAAACGTCAGATTTTTCCAACTTCCCGTCGCAGCATTCTGCTTCTGAAGCGTCGCGGTGCCACAGCTCCAGTTACTGCCCAACCATTTAGCACTGCGGCGCTCCGGCACCGCGGCTCCGACGGTGTGGCGCCACGGGACTTCACGGCTCCGCGGTGATTTCTGACTCGTTTCATTTTACACTTTGTACACTTCTTCCTTTTACCAACGTGGAATACTTTGTCATTTGGCCAATAACCGTCCCTAATTCTATGCCTCAAACGTATTACATATGTACCAATATCTCTTTCACTAATGAAATTTGCGATACTTGGCACTACGTGTGCACGTGTGTGGAAATGACGTTTCCGACGTGCGGGCCCAATTGTTCAAGTCATAAATTAATGGGATATACTTATTTCCATATTTAGTAAATTTCTAACACTTTTAACTTGCGTTGGATCAAACACTGTTGAACATTCGGGTGGTAGCAAAATACTTTACATTATTCATTTTCTTTCATCAGTTAAAATGCATCTTTGACATTAGAGTAGTTGAATGGTAATATCATATCATTTCATCCTTGGAATGTAGAAGAAATCCCTACACAAGATTATGAGCATGCAGTATGATATAATGGTCCTAACAAAATTATGGAGCAAATGACCAGTAGTTCATTATCTCAGAATGCACTATCCAACCTTTCAGTGGATGACTAGTTTTTAACGTTTCTATTGCACCACCAGTCCCTGAAAGAGGTAGATTCTTTAACGCTTAGATAGCAACTGAAATCTACTACTACTCTATATGTGCCTTGCATTCATTAATGAAAACTCTGTCGAAGAGTTTGTAACTTCTACACGTTGCAAGTGTAAGATTATTTTGCACAACCACAGTTATTGAAAGATCTAGGATGTGTTGGGCACGGAGCAAAACATTATCTAGAAAACGTTTTCCTATTTTTCAATTTTTTTGAAAATATTTTCACTGAAAAACAAGTTTCTTAAAAATGATGAAAATGACTTCCCTGGTGGAAGTAGGTGAAACGGTAAGAATTGAATCCCTTGATTATTATTCTTCCAAATATACAATATATATACATGGATCATATGCATGATTAATGGATGATTATTCTAGAAGATTAGTCTACCTTACCTAATTTACAAGATCCTAATTATAATTACAATAATGAGAATAATTACAATATCAATTATATTAATGAGAGGTAATTATGGGAGAATCCCATAATTACTCTAACAGTCCCCCGCAGTCTTAGCTGGAGGTTCTCGGATGCCGAGACTGTCCCTGAAATCATCAAAAAGTACGCGCGAAAGACCTTTTGTAAAGATGCGAGCTATCTGATAACGGAACGACACATGGAGAACATGGACTTGACCACAGGCAACTTTTTCTCGGACAAATAAGATATTCATTTCAATGTGCTTCGTGCATTGATGTTGAACATGATTGCTAGATAAATGGATCGCACTCACATTGTCATAATAGATCATTGTTGCCTTTTCAATAGGACAATGGAGCTCCAGTAGCAGATTACGGAGCAAACAAGATTCAACAACAACATTTGCCACCCCACGGTATTCCGCCTCTGCACTAGAACGAGATAGTGTGGACTGACATTTGGAGTACCGTGAAATGAGATTGTCACCTAAGAACACACAATAACCGGAAGTGGAAGGACATGTTTCTGGGCAGCCACCCCAATCCGCATCAATGTAGGCAAAAAGACTCGAGACGGAGGACTTATACAAATGAAGTCTGAAATGTAGAGTATCCTTAACATACCGCAGAATCCTCTTGAGAGCCCCCATATGTTCTTCCTTCAGATCATGCATATGTAAACAAACATGCTGGATCGCATAGGAAAAATCAGGCCTCGTAAAAGTGAGATACTGCAATGCACCAGCGAGGCTACAGTAATGTGTGGGGTCGATGTATGGAGTATCTGAAGCATTGCTCAACTTCGTCTTCGTATCAACCGGAGTATAGGAAGGTTTGCATGAAGATATCCCTGCTTTGTCAAGTATCTCCTCGACATACTTTTTTTGACTGAGAAACAGACCACCTGTATAGTGAGTGACAACAATGCCAAGAAAATAATTCAACGGACCTAGGTCCTTCATTGCAAATTCAGCTGCAAGAAGGGACATAATGGACTGGCGAAGAGAAGTTGAGGATGCAGTGAGGATAATGTCATCAACATATAGAAGTATATAAGCCACATCAGTGCCCTTTCTATAAATAAAGATAGACTGATCAGACTTGCTGTGAGAGAATCCCAATTTGAAAATAAATCCTGCAAACTTATTATACCATGCCCGAGGAGCTTATTTCAGACCATATAAGGATTTTCTCAACAGGCACACGTGATTTGGATAAGCAGGATTGCGGAATCCCAATGGTTGATGCATGTATACCGTTTCCTGTAAGTGGCCATGTAAAAATGCATTCTTGACATCTAACTGATGAATGGACCATGACTTGGACAGTGCCAGACTAAGAACAGTCCTGATAGTTGCAGGCTTGACTACTAGACTGAATGTTTCACCGCAATCGACTCCCACCTGCTGAGACCTGCCATCACCAACAAGACGAGCTTTGTATCTCGCAAAAGAACCATCAAAATTCTTTTTATGGCAAAAAAACCCACATTGACCGAATTATATTCACATTAGATGGTCGTGGTACCAAATCTCATGTCTTATTTTGAATAAGAGCATTAAATTCATCTAACATGACAGTGTTCCAATTCGGGTATGATAAAGCACCTTTGGGATTTTTTAGTATTGGTGAGGGTTGGACTGAGGTGGTTAGGTTAAAATCGTGTTTAGGGAAAAACATCCTATGGATTACACGTGTTTCCATGGTCCGTTTAGGTGTTGGGTTGTTGGATGGTTGGGTGGTGTTGGCATTTTGGGCTGAAACAGTAGGTAGGGTGGTTTCGGTATTTTTGGCCAAGGGTCTGGACCATCGTGTTATTGGAAGAGGGTGGGGATGCCGCTCGAGATGTAGCAAATGGGAAGGTTGATTCATCAAAGATAACATGATGAGAAATAATTATTTTTCCCGTTTACATATCAAAGCATTTATATCCCCTATGATTTTGTGGGTACCCCAAAAACACGCAAGGAGTAGATCGAGCTTGAAGTTTATGAATGGTGGTGGACGGAAATAAGGGATAACACAAATACCCAAAAACCCGTAAATGTGTAAACGAATGGATATGGTTGTACAATACCTGAGTAGGAGACATATTGAAGAGTAGTTTACTAGAAAGAATATTTAAGAGATATGTAGTCATTTGAAGAGCATGATGCCAAAAAAATTTTGGTGTGGACAAATGCATAAGGATAGAACGAGTCATATTGTTTATTGTTCAAATCTTTCTTTCTGCTTCCCCATTTTGAGAAGATGTACGTGGACAGGAAATACGGACACACATCATATTTTAGTGACAAATTTTTTGAAATTAGGCATTTATAAATCCCCCCCCCCCTAATTATCACATTGAAAACATTTAATGGTTTTTCCAAACTAAGTTTTGATAAATACACTAAATTATTTCAAAGTGTTATAGGTCTGTGATTTTTGTCCTAAGGGAAAGGTCCACAAAAAATTCGAAAAATCATCAAGAATGAGCAAATAGTACTTATAACTTGTAGCACTTAATACTGGTGAAGTCCACAAATCACAATGCAAAATATCAAATGGCATAACAGTATTAGTAGTAGATGCAGAAAACAGAAGTTTAATATGTTTACCAAACACACAGGTTTGGCAAACAGAAGAGTCCAAACGTCCATTACAAGAAGCCAAATTATTCTTCCTAAATTGGTTAAAAACCGGTGCTCTTGGGTGTCCCAACCTATTGTGCCATAGACTAGGAGAGATGGCCGCAAAGGTGGAAGGTTTGACCATGTGGTTGTTGGATACAGAGGTGATGGGGTATAAGTCCCCCATGCTATTACATCTCATGAGCTATTTAGTGTTAAGAGTCCCACATCGAATATGGAATGGGAACATGGACTCCTTTTATGGACTTGGACAATCCTCACCCTACAAGCTAGCTTTTGGAGTTGAGTTAGGCCCAAGATCCATTCTTTACATGGTATCAGAGCCAGGCCCATTCCAATTCTTTGTTCACCGATATTGGCCCCCCAAATTATATTGTTCGCGCTCCAGTTAATAAGGTCTGGGCGTGCGATGGAGTGTTAAGAGTTCCATATCGGATATGGAATGGGAACATGGACTCCTTATATTGACTTGGACAATCCTCACCCTACAAGCTAGCTTTGGGGGTTGAGTTAGGCCCAAGATCCATTCTTTACATAATTACTCTAACAGAAACAAGTTCCACAAGTGACATTCTCTAGTGATTGTGTCTGTATACGGTGAAAACTGGCACGACACGTGGCATGGTTTAGGTATGGGAATTGAAAGAGGCGAAATAATTCAGCATCGGGTGAAGGTTGATTGATGAGTCCAGGTACCGAATAAAGACCGGATAGAGGCCAAACCAAGTGACACCGGATGGAGAATCGGGGAAGCTCAACACGTACCCATTCCAGTTATGGCGTCAGCCATTACTCTTTGTTCATTAAGTGGTTGTTATTCTCATTTATTGCATTCAATTAAGGAATGATTTTCGGGCATAAATGCATTATATTGATAGCTATAAAAGGAGCCCAACCTTCATGTTAGAAGAGCATCTCATTCTGATTATTCATACTTGCACGATTTTAATTACAATAATTGTAGCTTTTAGTTCTCATTGATGACTTGAGCCCGAAGCAAATCAGCTAAAGATCAGACCAAATTCATCAAAACAGTTTCTATCAATATAATTCAGGCTAATCTTTTTACTTATTATTTTCATTTGCTTACTTATTGTTCATTATTTACTACTCTTTATTACGAATCAGTCCACATATCCTTAAAACCACCTATAAATTCAACTGTACCTTTTTTGGGGTAAACAGTTTGGCGCCCATCGTGGGGCTAAGGATAATAATGGTGATTTGTTCAAACTCAAATTTTACTTGTTTCTTCTGAGATTTTGTGAAAACATGTCAATACTAGGTTCTTGTAGAATGGCTAGTGATATCCAAGATGATGTTAGCAACCACGATGACAACAATAATGGTGACAATAGTGCTAACAACGTCAATAACAACAATGATGTTCCTCCCATTGATCCGATGAATGGAATTCCACTCGCTGATTCGGCGAACAGCATCAACCGCGTGATTTTACCCCAGGGGTCTAGAAGATCACGTCAGAAAACACCAAACGATAATAAGGATGGTGAAATAAATTTGACTCGAATCTTTAACATGCTGAAAGAGAAACATGAGGCTATAATCCAGTTGCAGAATAAAAGCAACAGAGCAAGTGCGGTAGATAAGACTCATTCCGTCCGCAACGATGATCCGGGCCAAGAAGAGGATCGGGTTGATGAAAATGGCAATGGATGGAGGACTAATGAGTCTTCTGATATTTTGAGGCTGCTCCAAGCTTTGACCAAGTGGGTGAATACTAATGAAAAGAAGGTTGAAACCTATAATTCACGGGTAGACCAGATTCCTACAGCGCCTCCTATCTTGAAAGGACCGGACTCAAAGAGATACATCCAGTTGTTGTTCCTACTGAGCGCGGCTCTGAAGTTGATTCCAAAAAGGTTCAAAATGCCAGATCTTTTGAAGTACGATGGAACTACAGATCAATAGGAGCATGTGACCTCATACACTAGTGCGGTGAAGGGCAATGACATGCACCCGAATGAGATTGAATCGGTGTTACTGAAAAAAATTCGGTGAAACACTATCCAAAGGGGCAATGACATGGTATTCTATATTACATGAACATTCAATTAATTCATTTGAAATGCTTGTAGATGCTTTTATAAAGCACATTCCAGAGCATGAAAGGTCAAGCGAGAAAAGTGAAAATATTCAAAATTACTCAGAAAGGTACGGAGTTGCCGCGTGAGTTCATGACAAGATTTGAAAAGGAACGGATGCTCCTTCCTCAGGTACCTAATGAATGGGTAGCTGAAGCTTTCACCAAGGGGCTAAATCCTAGGAGCTGCAGTGCCTCGCTTAAGTTAAAGGAGAACTTATTGGAATTTTTGGTAGTAACATGGCTAGACGTACATAATAGGTATAATTCTAAAATTCGGGTGGAGGATGATCAGCTCGAACTTCCCCCGGGGTCAACAGGTTAAAACAAAAATTTTGATAAATCAAATAGGGTAGTTGAATTATAATTGAAACCTTGAAAATATAGGTATCAACCCTATGTGCAACTGGATAGGTCAAATTTCAAATTGGATAGGGGTCGCAATGATCGCAACTTCCCATCGGACAGAAGAAATAGGCATACTAATTGAGGGTCTACTAGTAGGGGTTTGCAATTCAAAAATGATACCGGTGGAGCTTCCTCTAAAAGCCTCAGGCTTTCAGAATATAATTTCAACATTGATGCGGCCGGACTTATTTCAGCTATTGGAGACAAGATGGTCGAGACCACTTTGGACAGACCCAGATCAAAGAGATCCAAACTTGATTTGTGACTACCATGGAACTCATGTTATAAAATGAAGGATTTCCACCAATTGAGGGATAAAGTGGCCCGATTGTTGAAAAATGGCCATCTATGCGAATTTCTGAGTGATCGAGTAAAAGGAAACTATTGAAATAGAGAACCAGATAAGCAAACGGATTCGGTTGAACCCTAGCATATCATAAATATAATTATCGGAGGGATGTATATTCTGAAGGGATCCGTCATGACCGCAAAAAAGATGAAAATTTTAATCACTCAGGAGAAAAGACCCAGATATTACGTACCGGAGGAAACAATATCTTTTAATGATGAAGACGCGGAGGGCATCATTCAACCTCACAATAATGCACTGGTAATTTTTGTCTTTATTAATAAATTCCAGATTAAGCGAGTTTTAATTTATCTAGGTAGCTCGGCCAACATCATCAGATGGAAGGTGGCGGAGTAATTGGGTTTATTGGATCAAATTGTACCAGCAACACGAGTTCTAAACGGTTTTAGCATAGCAAGCGAGACTACAAAGAAGGAAATCACTCTTTCAGTCAATGCAGCCGGGATAATTCGGCAAACAAATTTTATATCATTGAAGGTGAAATGAGGTATAACGCACTATTCGGCAAGCCTTGGATACACGAACTGATGGTCGTACCTTCGACATTGCACATGATGTTAAAGTTCCCAACACCAGATGGAATTAAGATAGTTTGAGGAGAGCAACCAACACCAAAGGAGATGTTTGCGGTAGAGGAATCGGAACAAACACCAAAAGAGGTAAAGGATGCAAATAAAGGCAAAAAAGTTAAATAGCAATCACAGGGTTCAGACTCATCGAGTCCGAGGAAATAAAAGGGTAAAAATATAAATTATGAGGAAGAATAAGACTATTATCGCATATCAAGGTCATTTTTGCTGCCGGACGATTCAGATGCCCTGAATTCAACTATAGAAAAACTGGAGCAAGTCATCTTGTTCGTGCATCTACCGGATAGAAAGGTATACCGAGGCACCGAATTAACCCCGAAGCTCAGGCTTAAATTAATTGAATTTCTTAAACTAACGTCAATTGCTTTACCTGGTACCACTTAGACTTGATAGGTATTCCATCGAAAATTACGACTCACAAATTGAGTTTAGACTTAAGATTTCCCCCAGTAAAGCAAAAGAGAAGGCCTATGGCTAACTTCAAACATAAGTTCGTCAAGGAGGAGGTAATAAAGCTTTTAAATATAGGTTTCATCCGAAAGGTAGAGTATTCAGATTAGTCAGCAAATGTAGTGGTCGTACCTAAACAAGGTAATAAATTGAGAAAGTGCAGTGATTTTAAAAATTTAAATAAAGCATGCCCAAAAGATTCTTTTCATTTGCCGCACATCAATCAAATGATTGATGAAATGGCGGGGCATGAGATGTTGAGTTTTCTTGATGCATACTCCGGATATAACCAAATTAGGATGAATCCAAAGGATCAAGAGAAAACCTCTTTTATAACTAGGTACTAGACTTACTGCTATAACGTAATGTCATTTGGTTTAAAAAATGCCGGAGAAATGTATCAACACCTAGTTAATCGCATGTTCGAATATCAAATAGGTGATACAATAGAGGTTTATATCGATGATATATTAGTTAAGTCCCTGGAAGTAGAGGACCATTTAAAGCATTTGCAGGAAATATTCGACATACTCCGAAAGTACAATATGAAGTTGAATCCTGAGAAATACGCATTTGGAGTCGGGTCAGGCAAGTTTTTGGATTTCTTAGTATCAAACCGAGGGATTGAGATTAATCCAGACAAGATCAAGATTATCAAAGAGATACTGGAGGTACTTGAAGATGTGAAGGGGTACAACGACTCACCGGAAGGATAGCTGCTCTGAGTAGGTTTATCTCTCGGTCTTCGAAGAAAAGTCATCGGTTCTTCTCTTCGTTAAAAAATAAGAATGACTGCTAGTGGACACCGGAGTGTCAACAAGCTCTGAGGGATTTGAAGAAGTACTTATCTAGTCTGTCGTTAATGCATAAACGCAAGGCCGATGAGCAGTTGTTCATGTACCTAGCTGTGTCAGAGGTAGTCGTAAGTGCAGTTTTGGTTTGAGAAGAGAAAGGTACGTAATTTCCTATTTACTACATGAGTATAACACTAGCTTGTGCGGAAACTAGGTATCCTCATTTAGAAAAATTGTCATTATAGTTAATAACGACTACTAGAAAATTGAGGCTATATTTTCAATGTCACCCTATATGTGTTATAACAACTTACCCGTTAAAGAATGAAATGCATAAATCAGAATTGTCTGGTAGGTTAGCCAAATGGGCAGTAGAAATTAGTAGGTATGACATAGAATATAAGCCAATAATAATTGTAAAGTCTTAGGTTTTAGCAGACTTCGTAGCAAATTTTACACCCCGAGGTGGAAAAAGAACTTATGCTAACCTTGAGAGCAATGTCAGCGGTCTGGACCATATACACGGATGGAGCTTCAGACATGAAAGGGTCCAGACTCAGAGTAGTGCTTAAGACACCTGCGGGAGATGTAATTAGGCAGTCAATAAGAACTGTGAAATTGACTAATAGTGAAGCCGATTATGAGGCTATGATTGCAGGTTTAGAATTGTCAAGGAATCTGGAAGAAGAGGTCATCGAAGAAAAATGTGAATCGCTTCTAGTTGTTAATCAAGTGAACAGAGTGTTCGAAGTAAAAGAAGAAAGAATGAAAAATACTTAGAGAAAATTCAAGTGTTATTGCACCAGTTCAAAGAATGGACCATGGAACATGTTTCTCGAGAGCAAAACAATGAGGCAGATATTTTGGAAAATTTGGGATTATCTGTGAAAGTCGGGGAGTTTAATTTCGGAGCAGTTGTACAACTACTAAACTCCACAATTGATGGTGGCCACGCCAAGGTGAATACGACAAGTTTGACTTGAGACTGTCCCAATAAATACATTGATTACCTTCAAGATGGAAAGTTGACTATGGATCCGAAGGAGTCAAGGGCTCTTTGAACGAAGGTGGCTAGGTTTTCCTTGGTTGATGGCCAGTTGTACCAGAGGTCCTTTTATATTCCTTTAGCGAGGTGCTTAGGACCTGAGGAAACTGATTATGTGATGCGCGAGGTCCACGAGGGGACTTGTGTCATTCACTCAAGGGTAGAGTTGCTGGTCCAAAAACTTATCAGGGTCGGATACTATTGGTCTCAGGTGGAAGAAGACACTAAGAACTTTGTCCAGGAGTGTGATGAATGTCAAAGGTACGCACCAATGATTCACCAATCGATAGAATTAATGCATCCAGTTTTGTCGTCGTGGCCGTTCATGAAGTGGGGGATGGATATTGTGGAGCCACTCCTATGGACACCTAGAAAGGTACGTTTTATTTTGTTTATGACTGACTATTTTTCTAAGTGGGTTGAAGCAAAGGCCTTCAAGAAGGTTAGAGAAAAGGAAGTCATCGATTTCATTTGGGACCACATCATTTTTACCGATTTGTCATAACGGAGTTCACTTGCGATAATGGTCGTCAATTCATTGAGAAGAAGGTGAATGGCTTTCTTGAAGGGTTAAAAATCAAGAAGATAATGTCGACTCCGTATCACCCAAGTGCAAACGGGCAAGTGGAGTCAACAAATAAAATAATCATTCAGAACTTGAGAAAATGGTTAAAAGAGTCAAAAAGGCAAGTTGAAAGAAATTTTACTGGAGGTGTTATTGGCGTACAGAACAAAGACAAAATCTAGCATCGGGGAAAGTCCATTCTCTTTGGTTTATGGTGTAGAAGTACTAATTTCAGTGGAAGTAGATGAACCGAGCTTAAGGTTCAGCCTTGCAACAAAGAATCTGACAATAAAGTTATGGCCGTCAAGATTGACTTAATGGATGAACACCGTGAATTAGCGTTGCTACGGTTAGTGGCTCAAAAGCTAAGGATGGGAAGATACTACAACCGTAGGACTAATCTTAGGCACTTTCAAGTAGGGGACTTGGTTCTACGAAAAGTAACCCTCAACACCAAAAATTCCTACGAAGGGAAATTGGGCCCGAATGTGAAGGTCCGTACAAAGTGTCAGGAATAACCGGTAAAGGCTCGTACTAGTTAGAAGCTGAAGATGGTCAAAAGTTTCCAAATAACTGGAACATTGCACACTTGAAGAGGTATTACTGCTAAGGTATGTGCTTGGTTAATTATTTGAACTTTATTGGTTTCGATATTTCTGACTCTTGCAGGAATAAAGTAGGAGTCTTTACTCAAAGACCGGATAGAGTCAGAATTATATTTGAAAACACGTGTTGCACTCTTTTTCTCTTAGCACGGTTTTATCCCGAAAAGGGTTTTTCTGGCAAGGTTCTTAATGAGGCAACAATGTAAAGCGTGTTACTAAGTAGTTGAAGACCGGTCATGGACATTGAGGACTACCCGATAGCAAAGAGCAAATAATGTTTGAATCTCATGCTTCGAATACAAACACTAGAGGACTGCCATACCATCGGTAAAGAAGTTCGAAATGAAGAAATTCGAAGCTTTTTATGTTTTTAGGATTACGAACATTTGTAAGGGCTAAAAGATCGAACGAATCTTTCCCGAGTAGTGTTAGTGTTACGACAAATCATGTAAAGGCAAAATGATCAAATGAATCTTTCCTAGTTGTTTTGACTGAAGCAAAAAATTGAATGAAATTACATTTTATCCAAAATTTGTCTCGGGAATTTATTTATATATGTTTGTTTTCGGGCAATTGAGAAAATCAACAGGCTTACGAGCTAACAAATTTGTTAAGTCCTTAACTAGGGACGGTCGTCATAAAAGCATCAAGAACAAAAAATAAATAATATTCCAAAAGCATGCTTCTAAGGCACCATATCAAAATGAATCTAGCCTACTCTTAAAGACACTTGAATTGTCTAAAGATTGAAAATAAATTAAGTTCTAATGTTCATGTCCGAAATGAATAAGAGATGTCTTATTCATAAGCATAAAAGTAAGGTCCTTATATTTAGTCATTAAATGACACAAAATTGGAAGGAATCGCCCGATATGAAGCAAACTAAAGTAAAGGTTTGTACTCAAAAATTATTTAAGTTATTTTTAAGACCGGGAGAATTTTCATCCGAGTCGACACAAACTAAGTGATGGTTTGTTTAGATAAAACTCCGAAGCCGGAGGCAATTAGCCTGAATTGGGTTAAAGGTTTATTTAGCTAAGTTATCAAAAATGAGAAAGCAACAACGAATGCGAAAAGATAAATAAATTATAATTAAGACAAAAGAAAGATTGAAACATCTTCGTTCATAGACAAGGCCGAAAAATGTCCAGAACAAAACAAAAAGGAAAAAAAGATATACAAAAGCATGAAGGCCAATAGGTCAGCCAGATTCGGACTAGGAGTCTTCAGGCTGTGCTATCACTGTTCAACCGATGGATGGCTTCATCCTCTACAACCTTAGCCTCAACAATCTTAGCATCCAAGTCCTCGATCCCATCTCGAGCCAGGTTTAAGGTGAATCTCCGGACATTCCAAGTTACATGCTCGGTCTTTAGCATTTTATGGGACATCTCGGCTTCCACATCAGCCAGGGCTTGGTCTCATCCAGCCAAGGCTTGAGTAAGTTGGGCTGAAGTTTCTGCATTTCTTTGGACAGAGGCCTCGAGCTTATTTCTTAGCTCTTCGATGGTGTGAGTTTGTTGGTTGGCCTGATCTTAAGCCACATTCAAAGCGTCATGTTCGACAGCTCGCTTTGCATTAGTTTTGGCAAGCTCGATGTTGAGGCGATAGATCTCAGCATTAAGAAATCCTCTCGATCCTCAAGCTCTAGGGTTAAGGCCTGGACGTTGTCGTAGAGTTCATCATTTTCCCTATCCAAAAGCTTGTTCTCTTTGGTAGTGAGCTTGAGGTCATTCATAGCTCGGAGGTAGTCGTCTTTGACTTGATCCAGTTCTGCCTTAATAGCGGGCAAGTCTTCAGTTTGCTGCGACTGAGCCTCTTTCTGTTGAAGAAGCCCTTTGAGGTGCCGAATCTCTTTTTCTTGGGCGTCCAACTGCCCTTTGAGGTGTTCACTTTTATCCATATATCGGATGAAGACCTCACTTACTAGAATGGATGACTGTAAAAATATGAGCCAAATCGATGTGAGAATATAAAAGAAGAAAGTCAAGTACATAACTTAAACTAAGAAAGGGTGATACGTACCAGTTCGACACATGCATACCCTCATTAAAAAGGCACTTCCATAGGACATTCTTCATCTTCTCCCCATCAGACTCCGTTATTAAAGGCCTCAAATAATTAGCGACCCCAAATGGCCGAGACAGAAACTTTTTATCCTCGGAGAAGGATAGAATGACAGTTCTCACTCTCCTCGAATCCGCACTTGGGTCCGAGAAGACACTCACGAGTTTTGATTAAGAGCTGGCATGATTTTTTTTAATACGGATAGATTGAGAAAGTTTTTGGGGAATGGCTAAGTGAACAAACTCGAAGGTGTTCACCTGCGGCACCGGGTTTGCAGAGTCCCCAGCTTCGTCAAAGAAGCGATCAAAGTCGCCTTGCCCAAAAATTTGGGCCGGTTGTATTGATGAAGAATGAGTTGAAGTTTTTTGTTTCTTAGCCAATGGCTCCTCATCTGTGGCTTCATCGTCATCCTCCATGGTGACGGGAACTAGTTCGGTGATCGGTGGCATAATGGTAGTAGTTGATACGGCACCAAATGTTGGAACAACGGCTTCATCAGCAATATTTTCTTTATCTCAGGTAGAAACTTCCTCTACCGGAGTAGTGGAAGTTTTTCTCACCCAAACATCATCGGTGGAGATGCTGGAAGGTCCATTTGCTTCCGGAGTTCTTTTCCTCTCTGAAGCAATCGAGGGTGACTTTGAAGGCTTTGAGGATTTGGATTTAGCAGTTTTCTTTTTCTTCGGTACCTCGGCGATACGGCAAACTGATGCAGCCGGATCAAGCACCGGATTGGGGTTAATTGGAGCAGCTAAAGGGTTGGTCCTTGGGGTCGAGGTGCCCTTCGATAAACCTGGATTTTTAGAAAAAGGAAAAGTGAAAATATGTACAAAATTAATAGTGGAAAAAGGGAATTCGTAGGATACTAACCATGATTTTGGGCTTTCCATAAAGAACTTTTCATGTCTAGATAAAAATTAAAAAAGAAATGGAATTACCTTGTGTGGAGGCATCCTAAAGGTTGAATTGGAGCTTGAATCTTCACTCAGGGGACCTCGAGCTCACAAATCACACGAAAAGGGAGGGTTTTAGTAGTGAAAGACTACTTATACTAGATCTGGGTTCCACCAAAGGGTGGAATCCCACCTTAAGCTTAATTAATTAACCTTAAACTCAATTCAGCTCGTTACAAATGCAAACGCCAGGAATTGAGTTTCAGATCATTAAAATGAAGGAGAAGGGTCTATATTTATAAGTTCCAGAGAACCATAGCAGACCCAAGCCATGTCGATGTGGGAGAACCAAATTAAGGAAATATTTCTCTCCTATTTATTCTTCAACCAATAGGGATCGATGATTTTAAAATCAAATCGGACAAAAGACAATAAATGTTGGCAGCAAAAGCACAATACAAGGGAGGAGCGACCTCACCTGGGTATAGGGGTCTGGTGGCGTGCAAGGTGTAAGGGACGAGGGTATTTAATGCCCTTTCCTCTTCCATCGAAGCAATAACACAGAGAGGACCACATACTGTGTAGTTTTTCCATTATTGGCACAAGGAAGATGAGGTGTGTTGCGGCTAGGGTTTCCCAAGGGAACCCAAATAGTTACAAAAGAAAAAAAGGGAGGGGCACGGACGACTTCCTTTTATGCTTTGGTTGAGGGGCCTGGTCTGAATCCTTGGCCTTTTGGCCCAGGGCTCGGCCGATGTGTGTTTAACAAAGGCCCAATTGGTTTCTTTGTGAATTAAAATCACTCATGGTCACATTTTGCAAATGTTGTCATGTTTTAAACTAGAAAATGGCCGAATAAATTCATAAATAACCTAGTCAAATTAATAGCTTCATTTTAAGTCCACATTTGACACTAACTAGAATTTAAGAAATTAGAGTCATGCAAACGTCTTTTTAAATTTAAACATGATTTGAAATCGAGTTATAATTCCTTTATCATATTTAATTAGATAATTTTCAGATTTTAACGGAGTGGGACATTAGTTCTTTAATTTTGAGAATTCTTTTAAAATAATTGAATTTATAATTATCAGTTAAAAATTCTAATATTGTGACTAATGATAAAAAAATTATGACAGATTAGGACATGATATGAAGTATATATACCAAGCGATATTTTATCAAATGAAATGACAAAATACTCCTAAAATAATTTTGTAAAATCATATTCACCATGTAAAAATCATATTTCACTCCGTCTGTGATTGCAGATATCTGAATAGTTAAATAAAATTATTAAATGGTAATAATTAGGTGTCAACAACTGCCCTTTCGTTATTCGGTGATGGCTAGACCGTCCCTGATCAGCGAAATTTGACTTACCTAGTTTTTAGTCGACCGATCGAAAAATACTTCTTATTTTTATGCGAATTTAAAAAGTTGTGGTCGGACCCTGGTCTTTGAGTTTCCTACATATCTCAGGTTTTATGAGAATTCAGGCTACTTGTAGTTCAACTCAATTAAACTTACTAGGACGTTGGTAAGATAAAAGGTATCAAACCAGCAAAATTTTTGGATGATTTTGTTGGAATGTGACCGATCCTCGGAGATTGAGTGACCTACATATCCCCAGTTTTTGGTAATTAGGTCACTTGAAATTCGACTCGATGGTCCAAAAGGGGTATCCCTTATATGGGAATCTCTTTGATACTTTCGATATATGCTCGACCAATTACAGATTTTTGAAAAATAAAATCTTCATGATTTACGAGTGAGGTCTACGCAGAGTGATGTTTAAGCTCATGTATAGAGAGCTTGACTCTCGTTGGTACATATTTTTTATCGACTGCCCAAGAACAAGCTCCACGTTTACTCCGAATGTGTATGGACTTGGTCTATTTGCTCTCCACCTCCGGTAGCTTTGACCTGTTTCCATATAATGAGACTTGCGTGTTTGTTATTTTTTTTTTCATAACTGCATGACTTTGTTTGTCGTACCCTCCTGGGTGACTTCTTTTGAGTAGGTGACACTTCCGACACTACCTGTCTCTGTTAAATGGGTAACATGAATGTTGTTTGAGTAGACGCCACTTGAGATACCATCTGGCTCCGTTGACTTGAGCATATGCCACTTCCGACATCATATGCCTCTGTTAACTCTGTTACCTCGAGTGGATGCCACTTCTGATATCTTCTAGCTCTGTTGACCTATTAACTTGAGCGTTGTTTGAGTGGATGCCACTTGTGACACCATATGGCTCTGTTGACTTGAATGTTATTTGAGCGGATGCCACTTGCGACACCGTCTGACTCTATTGACTTGAGTGGATGCCACTTCTGACATTGTATGGCTCTGTTGACTAAAGCAGATGCCACTTTCGACATCGTCTGGCTCTATTGACCTATTGACTTGAGCAGATGCTATTTCCAACACAATCTCGCTCTGTTGACTCATTGGGGAGTGTTTTTTTAAATGGCCCTCTTGGCATGTTTCTATGAATGGCCCTTTCGGTAGTGTTTGTATGAATGGCCATCTCGGTAATATTTATATGAATGGCCCTCTTGGTAGTATTTATATGAATGACGCTCTCGGCAATGTTTTTATGAATGGCCCTCTCAACATGTAATTTTTATGAATGGCCCTCTCGATAGTGTTTGTATGGATGACCCTCTCGGCATGCAATGGCTCATGAGAACGAAGATTGCATCTTTCTGACCTGATTTATATCATTCGGATTTTGGTGTAAAGATGTGACCGTTTTGACTGGAATTACATCACGCCAACTTTTGGAATAAAGAGTGTGGCCTTCCGACCAAGTTTACATCATTCTGACTTCGGAGTGAATACTGCATCTTTTTTCGATCGGAATTACATCACTTTAACTTTTGATGACGAAGAATGTGACCCTTTGACTGAATTTACATCGTTTGACTCTTATACGGCTCGCATGGCTGGATTGCTTTTTCTTCATCATTTTTCTGGACTCTCAGGGTCGGGTTGTGTCTTTTTGCTTTGTCGGTGGCTCTCAGGGCCTGACGGTTGTCTTTCGGTGTCGGATTGTTTTTCGTTGTACCTGTTTCATTCATGAACAAACAACGTTAGTAAAAAACCCATCGTCCTCCTAATGATTTTTGGTGATCTATAATGACAAAAAGATCTTTAGTTCTTATGGGGTCGATCCATGTCGTCGACTCCCTACCGTGTTATTTCTCTGCTTTTCCGGTCTTGACCTCTCTTTCGGCCGCAGTATTATGAGAGATAAAAAAATTTAAAATAGAACATATATTCTTAAGCTGCTAAAATAGGATGCATCCACCAAATGGATGGACGAATGCCAGTTTTAGATTTTTAGACTGGTTAGATCTTGTGTCGGTGTCATCGGTGGAATTTTTGAGAGGATCTCAAAAAAATTTCCCCAGTTTGTAAATTTTGTCTGGCTGATCGTTTGAGCCAGATTTGGTGGTGGAATTTTTGAGATCTTCTCAAAATTTTTGCCTCGGTTTGTACCTTGTGAGGCGATTCTCCAAATTCTTGATGTCTTTGAGGCTTCCTAGGGGTTTCTTTGGGTTTTTATTTGGTGTGACTGAGCTCGAAGAGCGTCTACATATCTCATATCGGAATCAAGTCGAAACGTAGTTCGGAACAAAGTTGATTGATTTTTGTAATAGTGCGACTGAGTCCTAAATGGACGCCTATGTATCCCTTTTTGAGAATCAGGTCATTGCGTAGTTCATATCAAAGTTGATTGATTTTTGTAATAGTCCGATCGAGTCCTGAATGGATGCCTACGTATCCCTTTTTGGAAATCAGGTCATTGTGTAGTTCTTATCAATGAATGATAGATTTTGATAATAATGCGACCGAGTCTGAGATGGACGCATACGTATCCTGTTTTGAGAATCAGGTCCTCGTGTAGTTCATTACAAGGAAATTGTTTGGTTTTTCTAATGTGATTACAAGCATAAGAAAAATGTGATTACAAGTAAAGAAATGCAATTACAAGAAAAATAATTACAAGCTGAGGAGCGTGTTTTCATGCATAGTATCGTTTGATTGCATCTGGGTTTTTTTCTTTTGGACATTCTTGGCCATCTATTTTTGCGGGGATGACAACTCTTCCTGATATTACCTTGTGCACCATGTAGGGCCCCTGCTAGTTGGGTGCGAACGTTTCTTTGTACTCGTCTTGGTGTAGAAATACACGTTTGAGTACTGATTGTCCTATTCAAAAGAGTCAGGCTCTTACCCGATTGTTGAAGTTGCGTGCCATTATTTATTGATATAGTTGACCATGACATACGACATCCATCCTTTTCTCATTGATAAAAGCCAGTTGTTCATATCTTTTCCAGACCCACTTTGTGTTTTCCAGTTCTACTTCATGTATGATCCTGAGCGAGAGTATCTCTACCTCAGCTGGTATCAGCTCTTTGGTGCCATAGACAAGCTAGTATTGAGTTGCTCCAATTGAGGTCTGAGTGGTTGTTCGGTATCCTAACAATGCATAGAGCAGCTATTCATGCCAATATTTGTAGGTGTCGGTCATTTTTCTCAATATCCTCTTAATGTTTTTGTTTGATTCCTCTACGGCTCCGTTCATCTGTGGTATTTATGCGGTCGAATTCCAATGAGTGATACAAAATTATTCAGAAATGTCCTTCATCAAATGACTATTCAAGTGCGCTCCATTATCTGTTATGATCGACTTTGGAATATTGAATTGACATATGATGTTGTTCTTTATGAAGTCAGCTACCACTTTCTTTGTCACCGACTTATGGGAAGTATCCTCGACTTACTTCGTGAAGTAGTCAATGGCGACTAGGATGAAGCGGTGTCCGTTGGATGTTGATGGCTCTATGGGCCCAAAAATGTCCACACCATAGGCTATAAATAGCCAGAGTGAGTTGATGACATTAAGCTTATTTGGTGGGACCCTGATTAGATCTACGTGGATTTGGCATTGGTGGCATCTTTACATGAATCAACTACAATTGGGTTCCATAGTCATCCAATAGTAGCCTGCTCTCAAATCTTTTTATCCAAGACGAACACATTCATGTGAGGGCCACAAGTTTTGGCGTGTACCTCTTTTAAACGCTTTGTGGCCTCTGCATCATCGACACATCTGAGTAGCCCTAGATTGGGCATATTTCTATAGAGTACTCCCTTGTTCATGAAGAAACTATTGGCCATTCTTCTGATGGTCTTTTCTTATTAGTTGTGATGTTTTTGGGATACTCTCCCTTTTCTAGATATGTACTTATGTTAACATACCATGGTTTACTATCGGGTTCCGCTTCCACAGTAGCCATGTTCTTCCCTAATGATGATCTTTAGCGGATCAATGTGACTGCTTTCAGTTTGTCGTATAGTAGATGTTATAGTTGCGAGAGCATCAACAAATATGTTATGGGTTCTCGGCGTGTGCAAGAGCTTAATATTTCAAAATATGTTGCACACTCTTTATGCGAGGTTGACATACAACAAGATCTTCTCATTTTTTGTGACCCATTCTTCTCGGACCTGATGAATTAGTAGATTTGATTCTTTTATTACCAGGAGTTCCTATATATCCATGTTGATGGCCATGAGAAGACCTATAATGCAGGCTTCATATTTTGCCATGGTGTTTGTGCATTAGAAATTGAGCTTGACTGCCATCGGGTAATATTGACCCATTTCTGAGACCAGTACTGCTCCAACCCCTGAACCTTTATAATTGACTGAGCCATCGAAGAACATTTCATCCTGAGTAGGCTTCGATCGTCTCTTCTTCAATTTCCATTACTTTCTCATCTGGGAAATACATCCTTGAAGGTGCAAACTCTTCGTTGACCAAACTTTCTACTAGTAAATCAGCCAATGTCTGTCCCTTGATAGCTTTTTAGACCACATATTTGATGTCGAACTCGCTTAGGAGAATTTGCCATTTGACCAGTTTCCCTATGGGCATGGGCTGTTGGAAGATGTATTTCAGAGGATCCATCTTGGATATCAAGTGAATAGTGTACACCGATAAGTAGTGTCTCAGCTTTTGTGCTACCCATGTTAGTGCACAACATGCCTTTTCCACCAAAGTGTATCTTGACTCACATGAAGTGAATTTCTTGTTAAGATAGTAGATTTCTCGTTCTTTCTTTTCTGTTTCATCGTGTTGAGCCAACATGCATCCAAGTGCATTATCTGATACTGATAAGTATAGCAACAGTGGGCTCCCTAGCATGGGAAGGACCAAAACTGTCTGATTGGAAAGATATATCTTGATAGTGTCGAAGGCTTTCTGGCATTCTGTTTTGGCAGCTTAAGAATAGGTTCCATGATTATGGTAGACTACGATATGAAGTGTCCGCTATAGTTCAACCTTTCTAGAAAATGCATAATGTCCTTCTTAGTTTCTGGTGGTGGCAGCTCTTGAATGGCTTTAATCTTTTTGGAATCTAGTTCGATGCCCCTGCGGCTGACTATGAACCCCAACAATTTTCCTACGAAAACTCCAAACGCGCACTTGGCCGGGTTTAACTTTAGATTGAATATGCGAAGCCTGTAAAAGAATTTTCACAAGTGTATGATGTGGTCAGAGCCTTCTCGCAACTTGATTATGACGTTGTCCACATAGATCTTGATTTCTTTGTGCACCGTGTCATAGAAGATGGTGGTCATTTCTCTCATATAAGTGATGCCGACGTTCTTGAGGCTGAACGGCATTACACGGTAGTGGTATACTCCCCACGGAGTGATGAAAGTCATTTTTTGTGCGTCTTCTTCACTCATCAGAATCTGATGGTAACCGGCGAAACAATCCACAAATGACTATAACTCATGCTTCGTGTAGTTATCGATGAGTATGTGGATATTTGGAAGTGGAAAATTATCCTTGGGACTAGATCGGTTGAGATCATGGTAGTCCACACATATTCGGATCTTTATGTCTTTCTTCGGTACTGGCACAATGTTGCCCAACCATGTGGGGTAAGGAGTTACTTCCACGACTCCTGACTTTATCTGCTTCTTGACTTCATCCTTGATTCTTATGATGATATAAGGCTTGAATTGTCGAATTTTCTGTTTAACCGGGTGAAACCTTGATTGATGGGTAGCTTGTGATCTACGATGCATGTGCTCAATCTGGGCATATCGATGTATGACCATACGAATACGTTGACGTATTCCCTTACCAGATTTATTAACTCTTTCTTTCTTGGGGCGTCCAAGTGCACATTTATACAGGTTTTCTTAACTGTTTTCTTATCCCCGAAGTTGATTGCTTTAGTTTCGACGAGGTCCTCTGGCAACTCTGCTTCTTCATCATACTCCTTATATTCTTTCTCGTCAATGTCACTCATCTCGCGACATGTCATGACGTTATGAGCTGCTTTATTATTATTACTGCAAAACAAGGCAAAGCATCGTTAGTGTGTAAAAACATGTTAAATAAAAATAAAAAGACTATTTTTTCATAAATGAAGGCTTTCGTTGATTTTCATAAAATAGTACAGACTATAGTCCTGACTCGAATCAACGTCGAGTCATTTCCGTTTCTTGAACAACACGTGGAAAAGTAAAGACATAAATGGTGAATGATCGGGCCTCGTCCGATTTTCACCAATTTTTAAAGCAAATTTTAAAAGTTAGTCTACCGAGGAGCCAAAAGTGGGTAGACATCCAGTTGGTCAGCTGCTCTTCTAGATCAGCGTCGCGAATAATGGGTGCTTCAAAGCATCCGTCTAGTATTGCAGCACACCCTTCCTCTTGGAACAACATCCCTAAACCATATTCTGGGTCCCGCCGGTGTGTATGGATATGCGGACCAGAAATGACTGGTACAAATTCGGGAAAGGCTTTCTCATCTGTGGAGGACCTCTTCTTTTCTATTCAACGTCAAAGGCTTCTTCAGAGCTTGGTATGTACCCAAATCCGAAGTGATACTCATTACCCAGAACTGACACCGATTTTCAAAAGCCTTGGAGTTCTTGTCCTAGACCTTTGCCGGGTTCGAAACCATTCCAGAGCATAGTTACGGCAATTATTTTGTAGACCGGCGGCATTGGGATCTCTTCATCGTCCCCTCGGTGGGTAGATCCCACAAGTTCTACTATATGGAAGTTTGTATCTGTCGGGACTGCTTTTATTACAGTCATAGAGTTATTGGGATAGTTGTGAATGTTACCCGCTCTATAGATTACAACCTTGTGGTCTTCCCAGATGAACTTTAGCGATTAGTGAAGAGATGACGGCACTGCTCCAGTCATATGTATCCATAGTCTTTTCAGTAATAGATTATAGTTGGCGTTGATGTTCATAACCTGAAATTTAGTGGTGAACTCGATGGGCCCCATTTGTATATTGAGGTCTACCTCCCTTGTAGGATCATGCTGCGCCCCGTCAAAAGCTCTTACATTGGTACGGCTCTGGCATATTTCTCCAATGTCATTGCTCAATTTTTTCAATCAGGACTTAGGGTATATATTAAGCCCATTCCCATTATCGATGAGTACTCGGAAGATAACTTTGCCTATATATTTGATGGAGATGTAGATGGCCTTGTTGTGAGTTGTTTTGGCAACTCATCAGTAATAAATGAAATCTGATGTGCTTCAACAATGTGGCCTACTATGTCGGCTAATGTTTCACTACTTGTCGCTGTTGGGATGTGGACTTTATTTAGCACCTTTATTAGGTCTTGACGATGTTGCAAAGAACTCAGAAGTACTGACATCACGATATTTTTGCTGGTGTTTTCTGCAAGTGTTCAATAATAGACTACTCTTTTAGCTGCATCCTGCGCCAAAAGTCATCGGCTTCCCCATCGGTCTCCTTTGATTTTTTCTTTGCGAGGCGCTCCTTGCGCTAATTCTTCGGGAGTATAACATCTCCCTAATCTTGTCATACCTTCGGCCACGGCTGCGAGTTCCTTTCTTGGAGCTGGAATGACCACTAGTGGGACCCGGACCACATATGATTTCTTTGGACCTGGTATCAATACCTTGAAATTAGCCCAGTCTTTCTCTCTTTCAATCATGTGAATATGATTGGTACCATGATTAGGGAGGGGATTTATATTCATATTCGGTGTCGCGACCTCTAAAATGATCTCTCATTTGTTAATTAAATCGTAAAACTTGTGATTTAGATTAATGCAATCTTCTGTTGTGTGCCCATTCCCTCCAGAATGGTAAGCACAAGTTTAGTCAGCTCTGAAAAAATGACTTCCTAGGTTGGCAGGTTTTGGGGGCACAGTTTTGATGATACCGGGGGAGTTTAATTTGCCGAACAAACTTGTTCACATTTCTGGAAGTGGAGTGAATGTTCAGGGATGCTTTCTCTCAAAGTTTGGATGTGGCAAGTCGTATGTAGCCGTAGGCGACCGATTATGGTGGTTTTGCTGGTTTTGAGGTGCTTGATACGCGGGTGCTGGAGCATGATAATTTGGAGATGGATCTTAGTAGGAGGGTATGGATGTTTGGTAGTTGTTTTTGTGGAGCTTGGTAGTTTGGTTGTGCGTAAGATACCGGCACAGGGATGTAGGGTGATGAAATTTAGTTGCTCGGATGAGGAGATTAGTATACATCAAAGGATGATTGTGATCCTTTCCTTCTACGACTCCTCGGGGCTAGGGGTGTGAGAGATGTTTGCCACATCCTCTTTCTTATTTTTTGTGGCTCCGGTAGAGCTTGTTGCGCTAGCTTTGTTGACAATGCTGAAGATCTTTCCAGTTTTGAGGCCATGTTCTATTGCCTCTCCCATTTTGACTATATCAGATAATAGCCTCTCGACCATAGCCAATATTCGGTCAAAGCAGTCCAACTCCTGAGATCGGATGAACGCTGAAACCAATTCTTCATCGCTCATCGGAAGCTATACTTGGGCGGCTTCGGTCCTCTACCTACTTGCGTATTCGCAGTAGGTTTCTGTTGACTATTGTCTATTTTTTTCCAAAGAGTAGCGATCAAACACGTTTTCCACGTTAAAGCATAATCTATCCATGAAGACCTTCGCCATTTCTTCTCACAAGTCCCACCGACAAATATCTTATGTTATAAACCATTCAGATGCTTAGCTTGTGAGGCTTTGATTGATGAGCCTCATTATCAGTGCCTCATTTCCTTTGGCGTCGACCAATTGGTCGCAGTAAGCTCTCAGATGGGCTTTAGGGTTACCTATGTCATTAAAGAGTTCCAATTTAGGCACATTAAAGCCCTCTGGCAAATTCAAATTTGGATGCAAACACAAGTCATCGTATCGTAGTCCCGTTACTTTACGGGAGCCCTTGTTAGATTTTTCGAACAGATCCATCATCTTTCTATTCCATCTTTCTATCTTTTCGGTCCTGCTCAGACCTTCATGTCTTTTCCATCTCTTTATAGTGACCAAGTTCTAGGGAAGAGTCGATGAGAGTGATTGGAGTATTAAAGGATACAGTGGGGTGTGTGAGGCGACTTTTGGGAGTGCTTGCGGCTCTGGGTGCAATGTGGATAGTAGTGTTTTGGTAGATGCTAAAATTAGCATAAGTCAGTGGTGCCTAAAAAGTTAGTGCTAAATGAGAAGTCCTAGCTATGTAGGTGGCATTCACTGGAGGTGGGGTCTGGTACGAGGTACAAGCATTAGTGTTTGGGAAGTGCTCAGTGACAGGTGAGTTTAGAGATGGAAAAGGTGGTGGAGGCCTCTTGCCTCAGTAGCAGCTGCCTTTCTGGCAGAGTTAATAGCTTCATTTTTCGCTACCTGCTGATGCAAGAAAGGGTCTGAACTTAGCTTCTCGATGCAAGTTGTTAAATGAAGGACCGAAGGTGTCAAAGGTTGGTCATCGACCCATGGTTAAGGGTTGAGAATGGCATGGACTTTGGGGAGGATTAGGAACCATTACGTAATTATCTTAGGAGACAACCTTTTATTCGACCTTTGTGTTGGTCTTGGCCGAGACCATTCCTTTATTTTCATGTCTTTAAATTCTAGACTAGTTACTAGTTGTCTTAGGACATATTAAAACTATGTAATAACCCTTAGCTTCCACTATGACACAATCAATGCCTTGTAAGGGAATGAGTAAGACGAGAAAGGTGACTTGGCCGAAAGTACACAATGATAAAGACAAGTGATGACTTGGCCGACAAAGTGGCAAGGACAAGAGATTTACAAGAAGACAAGTCAAGATCCAACTAGAGGAAGTCAAGCTCGGCCTAGGGGGAGAAAGAGTTAGCCGAGAACCACTCTTTTGTGCAAGGAATGGAAGCTTCTAAACTAGTTCTATGAAAATGAGATTCTTGAGTAGCCAAATTCATGCACTCTTCTACTTGGGTGCCACAACAAGGGTGTGAAGGAGTTTGAGTTCATCTTTGTCTCCAAGAAAATCCAAACCCTTTCCCATTGTTCTCACCATAGCCGAGAACCTTCTTGGGCAACAAAAAAGTCCGAACCTATCCTACTTGTTCCCATTCGGCCGAGATGGCCATTGTGTATTTTGTGTCCTTTGGTTTATCTTCTAGAAAGGTCTCTATGCTACTATAAATAGGACCCTTAGTATGTTGTAAATTGACATGTTGACTATTGAGTGAAATATAAACTTTAGTGTTTTCAACTTGTGTGTTGATTACATCAATCGGTCCTTGTGTGGACCTCAGTTCTTATGTCAACCACCCTCCCTTTGGTGTAAGCTTGATTAAGACTTGTGTGACTTAACTAAGCCCAAGCTTAAGGATCCCCCTTGGTTGTAAGTGAACGTTGAAACTTATGTGATCCAACCTAACCTAAGCCTAGGGTCTATCTTAAGGTTTCTGGCCACCCTTACTTGGTTTGTATTCGGGTTTGTACTTAGCAATATCAACCAAGTCCTTGTGAAATTGGTCACCTTCATCTTGGTGTATAGTCGGGCATTAAAACCCATGTGTCCATATCCTTGACATATCGACTGCACTGCACTTAAACTACATCGACCAAACACTTCACCAAACCAAACATCCTACACTTGGTGTGTACTCGGACTTGCACCTCGCATTCCATGTTCATTCCTCGTCCAAGCCACTTCAATCATTTCACCACCACGTCCAAAAACACTTCCCGAACACCCACCCTCAAAGGCACCAACCGAAACAATACTTATCCAACCGTCCAAGCCCGACAACAACAAACAGTTCACCAAAACCAACCTTGTCGAGACATCACTGTTTCGGTTCATTTCCGTTGCCTTGCCACCACCAAGTCCCGATCATCACCTTGACCTTCAACACACCCATGACAACTCCACAAAACACCTAAGCCTGATTCCAAACACAACTATCTGAAACTGCCCCCAAATACCCCACTGCCCGACCAAGCCGAGAACCCGAGACCCCCTACTTTGGCATCCATTTTTAGGTCAACCCGAATATAACCAAACTCTGACCCACTTACCCATCAACGCCCCTCCTTACTTATATCAGATTGGTATCAGAGCGAGACCATCCCATCCCACACTTTGACGTTATAGCATATGTAAGCGATGGACTTATGAGGGCCTTATCTAAAATGGTTGTGGAACAAATGCAACTATTAAGAAGAGAATTCGTGGATCGTGTCATCATCAATGATTTTAAATCTGAGGAGGAAGTTGCCCAAAACAACCCCCTACATGTTGAATATGATGCATAAGAGGAACTGAGACTTGAAAGAAGGAGTGACTGAACCTTACGGTTCGACCTTCCAACATTTGATGGTAATTTGGACCCGAAAGAGTTTCTCGAATGGCTAAGAGCCATAGAAAGACTCTTTAAGTTCAAACAATATGAAGACCACCAATGTTTCAAAGTTGCCACGTTGAAGCTCAAGACCTTTGCTTCTGTATGGTGCGAGAATCTAAAGATGAGCCGAAAGAGACATGGCAAACCCAAGATTGATTCTTGGGAGAAATTGAAAAAGCACTTAAAAAGAAAGTTCTTACCGAGAGAATATGAGCTAGATCTATACCTTAAACTCACCAAGCTTCGTCAAGGTATTCTTAAGGTTGAAGAATACGTGCGAGAATTTGAGAAAGTCACGAGGTTATGTGACTTAGAAGAAAATGAGCCACAACGTATTGCTCGATTCATTGCCGGACTAAATGTAGCAATACAAGAGAAAGTGGAGGTGTCCACTTACACTACCTTTGAAGATGTGTGCCACATGGAACTTAGATTCGAGCGACAACAAAAGAACGGTGTCACAAGACCCTACACCAAGCCCGCAAGTACTAAGGAGAAATTTAGTACTTCTTATTCCAATCCTTTGTACAAATAAGGACAAAGGAAATATGGAGGTTGCTAAATGAAACGATGGAGGCGGCAAGAGATGTTTCAAATGTTAAGGACTCGGACATTTTGCCGAAGATTGTCCTAACCCGAGAGTCCTGACCCTTGAAGAATATAAGGAGAGTGGAGACGCCTTTGTCTTAGAAGAACCCGAAATAGAAGAAAACATGAGGAGACGCAACAGGAACAAATCTTCTACATGCGTTGCAAGGTAAAAGATAAGGTGTGTAGTGTGATCATCAACAGAGGAAGTTGTGCTAACATGGTGTCCATCAGATTGGTAGGCAAATTGCAACTACCAATCTGTAAGCACCCTAAACCTTACAACCTTCGGTGGGTGAACAAGGAGAATGGACTTAAGGTAGCTACTCAAACCCTCATCAACTTTCAGATCGGAGGATATGTGGATGAGCTTTGGTGCGACATCATTCCTATGGACGCGTGTCACATCTTATTGGCACGTTCCGGAAAACACTACACGATGGAGAAGACAACACCTACTCCTTTCACAAGGATATTAAAGACTTTCGGTTAATACCTTTGTCACCAAGTAAGGTAAAGGATATGAAGATCCAATAAGCCCTAAAATGCCAAGCCGAATCCGAAACTCTCTCATGTGAAGGGTGGAAGGAAGAAGATGAGTCCAAGAAGGGAAGTGTCGTGAATGTCTTGGAATATAGAGAGGAATGGATCCTTGACAAATCCAGGTCAAAGGAAACCTTAGAGGTTTCGGGAGATGCAATACCGAATGATCCAACTACCGGACTACCATCCTACAACAACGTTGATCATACTTATGAGGTAGTTCCTGGGGGATCACTCCCTCCCTCTAATGATCCGAAGGAAGCATCCGAATCATTTGCCCAAGAATGTCTTGTTCCATGTCTGACCCCTATCCATGACAATAAAGAAACCAAACAAGGTTGGACCCTTTTTACTAATCCTTTGTACCATGTGGAAGAAAAGGGCAATACCTTCTTCGTCAATCCATTATACGAGCAAACCCATATGGAGGAAAGGGTCGATACTGAATTCCCAAAGAACAACAGATTCGGAATCCTACTAAGGGGAGATAATGAACCTACTCTTGATTTATTTTTAAGAAGTTCGTTGTCTATTCATCGAGCCTATGGATGTGAAGAACAAGAATAATTAGGCAAGGAATATGACCAAGAGTGCCTTAGCTCTGACACGGTACCTCTCTTGTTGGTGCCAAAGCAAAATGAGGTTTGGGAGGTGCATATTGGTCACCGATTGGTCTACAACCTCACCTGGAGGAATGAGTCTCCGTGGCCAAGGATGAGTGTCATTTGAATGAGTTGTGTGGATCTAGAATGCCATCAAAGATCGACTTGAAAAGAAGCTCTCCACTAATGGCGACCCTAGAAGAGTAGAACAAGAAGAATGCGGATGTCTTGTAGTATCACTCAGAAGTTGTTACATCCAAAGTTGTGATTCCTATGCTACACCTATCACGGTCATGACGGTGCAACTTGAACATGAGTTGGGAGAAGTTCATGCCGACCTAAGCAAAATGCGAAAAGTCGTGACTCTCTATGATGAAAAGTTGGAAGATGCGTGCTACAAACCATGGACATGAGATTCCTTGATGGAATGGGAGGATTATTTGAAATATGGTCCCTTCAAATTGTTGACCAAGTTCTGAGATAGTAAGAAGGAGCTTCCGGACTACGGACTAGGTCCAACATATTGTGTTAATGAAAGGTCCTCATACTTGAACCACACAAATTTGTGGACAAATTCTTTCAAACAAAGGGAAAATGAGGCAAGAAAGGATCCGAACTTAGCTTCTCGATGCAAGTAGTTAAACGAAGGGCCGAAGGGGTCAAAGGTTGGTCATCGACCCATGGTTAAGGGCCAAGAATGGCATGGACTTTGGGGCGGATTAGGAACCATTACTTAATTATCTTAGGAGACAACCTTTTATTCGGCCCTTGTGTTGGTCTTGACCGAGACCATGCCTTTATTTTATTGTCTTTAAATTCTAGACTAGTTATTAGTTGTCTTAGGACATATTAAAACTATGTAATAACCCTTAGCTTCCACTAGGACACAATCAATTCCTTGTAATGGAATGAGTAAGATGAGAAAAGTGACTTGGCCGAAAGTACATAATGTCAAGGACAAGTGATGACTTGGCCAACAAAGTGGCAAGGACAAGAGACTTCCAAGAAGACAAGTCAAGATCCAACTAGAGGAAGTTAAGCTCGGCCTAGGGGGAGAAAGAGTTAGCCGAGAACCACTCTTTTGTGCAAGGAATGGAAGCTTCTAAACTAGTTCCAAGAAGATGAGATTCTTGAGAAGCCAAATTCATGCACTCTTCTACTTGGGTGCCACAACAAGGGTGTGAAGGAGTTTGAGTTCATCTTTGTCTCCAAGAAAAGCCAAACCCTTTCCCATTGTTCTCACCATGGCCGAGAACCTCCTTGGGCAATAAGAAAGTCTGAACCCGTCCCTACTTGTTCCCATTCGGCCGAGATGGCCTCTGTGTATTTTGTGTCCTTTGGTTTATCTTCTAGAAATGTCCCTATGCTACTATAAATAGGACCCTTAGGATGTTGTAAATGGACATGTTGAATATTGAGTGAAATATAAACTTGAGTGTTTTCAATTTGTGTGTTGATTACATCAATCGGTCCTTGTGTGGACCTCGGTTCTTGTGTTAACCACCCTCCCTTTGGTGTAAGCCTTGTTAAGACTTATATGACTTAGCTAAGCCCAAGCTTAAGGAACCCCCTTGGTTGTAAGTGATTGTTGGAACTTGTGTGATCCAACCTAACCTAAGCCTAGGGTCTATCTTAAGGTTTTCGGCCACCCTTACTTGGTTGTATTCGGGCTTGTACTTAGCAACCCCGATCAAGTCCTTGTGAAATTGGTCACCTTAATCTCTGTGTCGACTCGAGCATTAAAACCCCCATGTCCATATCCTTGACATATCGACTGCACTGTACTTAAACTACATCGACCAAACACTTCACCAAACCAAATATCCTACACTTAGTGTGTACTCGGACTTGCACCTCACATTCCATGTTCATACCTTTTCCAAACCACTTCAATCCTTTCACCACCACGTCCTAAAACACTTTCCAAACACCCACCCTTGAAGTCACTAACCAAAACCATACATATCCAACCATCTAAGCCCGACAACAACAAATAGTCCACCAAAACAAACTTTGCCATGACCTCACTGTTTCGGTTCATTTCCATGGCCTTGCCACCACTAAGTCCCGATCATCACATTGACCCTCAACACACCTGTGACAACTACACAAAATGCCTAAGCCTGATTCCAAAACAACTATCTGAAACAGCCACCAAGAACCCCACTGCCCGGCCAAGACGAGAACCCGAGACCCCCTATTTTGGCATCCATTTTCAGGTCAACCCGAATATAACCAAACTCCGACCCACTTACCCACAAATTCCTCTCCTTACTTGCATCACCTGCTCTTGTAGGTCTGTTATCTTCTTGAATAGCAGGTTGATTACATCTTCAGTGTGCGAGGCATTTTGGAGATCTTGAGGCACAACGTCCTCAGTCAGAGCATTCTTGTTTCGCTCTTACTCTGGAGTACCAGTCATATTTTCTTGGTCTTGTTGATTTAGGGATGCTATTGCGGTTAGATCTGGTGAAGTATGTCAGTGTGACGCAATGGATCGACCATTTTCTATAAGAAGAAAAATAACTCAAAAGTAAATGATGTTAGTACATTAGTTGGAAATCATATAGGTTGCACATAAGGCACGTAGACTCATATATTTGATTTGAACTATTGATTGATTTTTCATTCCGGGTTATTTTGGTCATTTTGGCAAATTTTGGTTATTAGGGCTTCGGGTTGAAGTTCTATGGTTGATTTGCCACCACGCCATCATTGAACCAGAAACTATCTTATAAACATGGGGGATTATAATTTATATAATATAGGGGTTGAGTCTTAAATAGACTGTCTATGTATCCCTCATCGGGAGATCAGGCCCTTTCATAGTTCAGGTTTCATAGAAATTATATCCTAATTTCCTCTACCTGAATCTTACCTTGACCAGGCCCAATATGGGTTTCCCGCGTATCCTTTCTCGGGATATCAAGTCAGACGTGGTTTCATTTATAAAAAATATGGGAGCGGGATAACATTTGATTGAAAGATAAAAGGGGATGCCTAAACTATCCAAAAGATGACTTCTCCTTGAAGCCATGGCGGGTCGCCGTTCATACGACCACGCATTTTCCAGCGGCTTTTCTAAAAGCGGCCTTATATCACGGGCCAAATCTGACCAGTGTTGACCAAATACTTCAAATCTAACTTGAAGGTTTCACATTCCTTAATGTCGTGCCTAGGATGTACAAGAAGATCTTCGTCCTCGAAGTGTTGGCAGAGAGTTTCCATGAAATTTTGAGTGGGTGAACCTTGCCGGTGCGAACCAAGAGTGACAAGATGCTTGCATATGAATTTTCGAAGGCAGTGAAGTCATAACACCAAAGTTGTGTATCCATGGTGATTCCTTCACCAGGCATAATAGAGTTGTAGATGAGTAGGGAGTTTGGCCCCCATAAGTTACGAATGACCTTCTCGTCAATCTGTCTGATAACCCTTCTCTTGAAGGCCATTCATTCATCGGTGTCGTGGCCAGGCTGGCTTCCATGATATAGGCACCTTTTGTGAGCAATGAGAGGTGCACAAGTTAGGAGGACGTGTGAGCTATATGTGTCAATCCGACAGCTTTTATCACATCAAAGACCTCAATGTTTTGCACCTCCCTCGGTGCAACTCTAAAATGCGAACCGCAGGCTTTGAGAGCGATCGCCCACCACCTTGAAGATGATGTGCGGGGAGGTCCTCCTGCTTCCCCATAGTGATTTGCAGCTTCATCGATGACTGGGGTAACTCCTTCAAGTACCCCGCTTGTTTCCCCGCATGGTATTGGGTCATTCTCAGGTAGATGTATCAGAGGGACATAGTCGTCCACCATCTTCTTGATTTCTTCAGAGAGGTTTTGGTATTGGGGTTTTCCTGTGGGGGACATTTCAGCTATATTTCCCACAAATTTCAAGATCTCGTCAACTTCTTTCATTTTGGCTCTGGCCAAGTCAGTCTTTATGTCAACCTCCTTCATCTTGGCTTTTGCCAGGTCAATCTTCACATTTATCATGCGAATTTTTGCCCTAAGCGACTCTTCGGTCTCTTCATTGCTGACCAGGTCGATGAGTGGTGACGTGGCACTTTGGCTATCTAGAGTATTCATTGTATCAAATCAACTTTTAAGAGGAGGTAAATTTAGTCAGCTTTTGATATTTTCTTGGGTTTTCCTTTTGGGATGTCCGGAATGTAGGTCCAATCAAGAGTTCAAACGTAATACATGAAAATACATAAGCAGTTTATATCACAGAAGCACGTAAGCAGTTGTAATATTTGTGTTCCTATTCCTCGTTACTCCAAGGTTTTCTAATTATTTAAAGCATAAATGTGTCAAATGTTAATTAAACCATTTCCCCATAATCGTTTAATTAATACTAATATCTTCCCCAGTGGGGTTACAAAGCATGAATAAAAGCAGTAAATCAGAAGAAGTCACCTCCGGTGGCGGATGATGAAGCTCTATCTGTCTGAGCTCTCTTGGCCCTTCGAAGAGTGGACTGGATCCGGAGATGAATAGACATCCGAAGGAAATCAACCTAATAACCCTTCTCTATAGGGGTCATAGATGCAGTGTAGTCCATAGCACTCTTCATGCGAGTGTCTAAATCTTTTAGACACTCATGAGTGAAGTCTAACTCCTTAGTCAAGCTAGGTATGACGGTCAGGTCATAATCCATCTTCTCTAAGTACCGGGCATCTTGATTATCCACTTGTCTCTGAATGCCACGGGCTTTGATCTCGACCTTTGAATCCCAATCCTGTCTGGACTTATAAAGGTTGGGGCCCGGTGTGAGAGTACATTACAAGTGTTCCCTTAACCAATCTATGTAGTCCTCATCACGACCTGAGCGAAGAGGATCATCAGCTAGGGTCTCTGGACCCCACTTGATTCGACTGTTCCACTCTCAGATGATATTGGCAACTCCTCTGATCTTATCTCCTTAGTAGTCAACCACATATTCCCCCATGTTCCCTACTTGGGGGATTATATGTTTCCTTCCAAACTGTCTTAGGACCCTAAGAGGTACATATGGTCAGATTCCCTGGATCCCCATAAGTGATAGGAAAGGACATTTTCTACCTCTCACAGCTGTGGTCTGGAATATAAAATTAGGAAATCTATACTGGATACTATCCTCTAAGAGCCTAGAAACGATAAAAGCCCACCCCTCTTTGAATTGGGTCCCGAAATTTGGATAAGTGACTTTGAGGTCATCTTCTTTATGCTCACGGTCTCGGTGTGATGGAACCTCGATTTTGTGGAGGTGCTTAATGACCCACCACTAGACTAAGTGGTTTCAACCTTGGAAGTACCTATACAGGTTTCGGCATTGACCTAAGACTTGATAAATATTGGATATGATGACTAGGACTAGGTCATAGTATTTGGTTTTCCCGTTAGTGGTTATGCCATGAAAGATAGCATGGGTCACAAAGATGACTTGGGTATCTGTGGCTTGGACACGGTCTTTGGGAAATACCATGGTTCCTAGTAGGCATATGGCAAAGGCTAAAGGTCAGGTGACTTCCCAAGGCGCAAAGGAGTGAAACTCTATGGAGTGCGCTATGTACCCCTCTCTAGACCCAAATTGGTTGTAGAGGTCCCTAAAGGCTACATTCGGGCCGAATATCCAGTCGGCGCTAGCTAGGGACAGGATCTCACAAGGAGTCGGCTTATGGGTACTAGAAGATTGTGGTTGGGTTTCTTCCTCCGCCGCATACAAGTACCTACGCTGGTTATGCAGCCTCGGATCTCTTCTAAGGTCGGGGTTATCTCAAAGTCTCCAAACCTAAAGACCATTCTCTCACTATCCCAATACTCGGTAAGGACTTCTAGGAGGTCACTATTTCCTTTCATGGTCATAAGAAAGGGTAGGTGTCCTAGACAGTTCGTTACTTCTTTTTATTGCGGAGCGCTTAGCCATGACCATCAAATTTTCAGCATCTCGGGTGCATCGATAACCATATCGAGTTTTAGATTTGTATGCATCTACAAAACAGAACACAATTAATTTCCACACACGCACACCCCAAGGAGCAATGGTTCATCATATAAGGCACATTAAATGCTTTTACATAGCACGTAGTTGGATGCGGTGCCATAAGGTCATAGGCCGTTAAGACATGAAAGAGTTAGCCTACTAGGTCCATGTAGGTTTGAGATACCCGAACCTGTCTAAGTTAGCATGCACTAATTCAAAGGGATTTAGATTTACTATATCCTAGTTGTACTAAAGTGGTTTAGCAAATGACTTAGGGCCCGAGCGGACAACCCAGGGTGAACCGTTGTCGATTCTTAGAATGACTATGTACTACCTCTGTCTTCAACGTGCTCCAAGAAAAAGGTTTTGGTTTTATACTGGAGGATGGTTGCGAAATTCGCATATCCATCTTTGTGCACTGATGCAAGTGTGTGTGCGTGCCATTTGGAGGAAGATGAATACATGAATGACAATTATAATTGCGGTATTTAAACACATAATCAATCTATATCATTTAAAAGCATATTGTATTGGAAACCTTATGATTAGAACCTAGGTTTATCCCCAGCGGATTCGCCATCTGTTATGGTTCACTTTTACGCGGGTAAATGCATAAAAGCTACTATGAATTTGGATGGTGCTCTAAGTCGGATAATATTTTTAGAGTCGCCAACTAATTTATAGGTCAATTAGGAAAACTAGTGTGAAAGGGTTTATTCAAATAAATTGAAAAATCCTATCTAAACCAGAGTCAAGGTAAGAGTTCTAGTGATCCCCCGGGGAAGGTGTTAGACACTCCAATATTAAGGATTCGTAGAATACGGTTGACCTACGGGTTCTATAGCATGCTTAAAATGATTCAAATTGCTTAAAGTGTTTAAATATCCGCAAAATACTTGTCATTTCATTCATTCAAAGCTCAAGAGTTTATTTTTAAAACAAAAGCGTTAGGCTTCCGCCAAAATAGTATGCACGGCATAGTTTAGTCAATTTGTTTTCGGACTAAGGACACTCAAATATGAATTTGAGTAGAACTCTACATTTAGTCCAACAATATTGTCAAAAATTATTTCATTTATTTCTTTTGCATGCTACACTTTTCCAAAGTCAAGTCATATCCCACATTCCAAAATCCTTAACCCAATCTCAAGTCCGAGATAGGTTTTAAGGTCCAAAATAAATTAAGTGGGCTTAGCCCGCAAATTTAGCTTTAGAAACATCAATTTTAGGTCCAAGACTTGAGCTCCAAAAATATCCTCAACAGTCTATTTAGATGAATTCAGTCACTCAAGCCCAATTCTGGGTCCTTTAATAGTCTGCAATTTGTTCAAATTTAATCTAAGGCCCAAATTGGGAGAAAACAGTTCGAAATCCGTTTAGACTTCAATTTTTGAAAATTGGTTTCTTATTCCCAATCTGAATGCCCAACATGGCTCATTTGTCAGTCCAAAACATTCCCTTTATTTAATTATCAGATTTAAAATAAATTTTTGAATTCCATTTTTAGCGATCTAAACTAAGCGATCTACGTATCGTTTGTCTATCCTAAGTTGTAACCATAATAAAGGTTCCAATAACGTAAAGTGGTTTTTATTCCAAATAGATACATACACTGATATATATTCATAAAAATGTAAAGGAGAAAGTTTAGGATGGTGGGCCTACCTATGCCCACCAATTGGCTATTTTCACTCATAGTTGGGCCTTCACGGAAATATTAGCTTCCCTTTCAATCAGACTCGATCAAGAATATCATTTGAGTTGGGTCGTAGCCCAACTTGGCAAAACAAGCACGATGTTGGCTGAAGTAAGACGAGGGGCCCAGTAGGGGCCCATCTCGACGTAATGCAGTGGGAAAGAGAGGGGCCCAAGTTAGAAGTAACCAATATTATCACATAACTTATACGGAATAAATTAAACATACAAAATCTGCCCAATAATAAACTGAAGCCCAAGTCAAATGCTGAAGACAGCCCAAATAACCACGCAATAATGTGAAGGAAATATTCAAGTGGGCTTAGCCCAAAGCATCGCATACATGCTGAAAGCAAGCAAGTAAAGAACAAAGTTTCATGGGCTAGGCTCAAAAGCGAGCATAAAAGGTTTCCTTATCCAGATATACACATGGTATACTGAATTTGTATATTGTATATACTAGGTATACACTTTGATATATAGGCAATATACAATAATATATATACACTTCACATTGTATATAACACATAAGAGATTTAAGGAAAGGGAAAACAAGGGAGGTATATTACATCAGAACAACAAAATTTCCATAGCATTTTTCATATTTCATATGCATATATATTATCTTCTAGATGGTCATACATGGCATGGGCAAATCCCAAATGCCTTGATTCATTCTTATATAGGAACAGGTGATAACAAAAAAGTCAAGATAGATAGATAAGATTAACAAGATCAACATAGTACTAGATAGACTTCAACCATATGAGCTCACACATTATAGGAAAAAGCAGGAACGGATCACCTCAACTTGCACAAATTTTAACCTTTCAACAAACTTCATCCTAAATTAGGCAATTAACTATGTGTCTTTGCATCTAGACATGGGAGAACAACATGGCAGACTTACCAGCTATCTGAGAACAAACTAGGCAATTCACAAAAACACTACTAACTACACATATAGCACAGAAAAGATGGACAGACTAATATAATAGTTAAACATGATTCATTCTAATCCAAGTACCATATGTATCCTATTTTTGCCATGGGAACAGTTTAAAGTACACTAGCTAGACCTAGACTATCAAACTAATCAGGTGATATACAATTTAGTATTCCATTTTTACTTAGACCTCTGACTAGGTGTTCCAGATTCAACATGATGGATTAGAGACATGTAGGAGCACGTAGATAGGATACAATAAATTGGATTGGTTACATGTAATCCTATGTTATAGCTTAATCAATTTAAAGCTAAGGCAATCAGACTACTCTACTAAGGAAAGGTATAAGAAGATGATGCTAGAATTATGACATGTAGAGTGTCATGTAGCAGGGAAAACACATAAAAGATAAAGCAGAGCATATTAAGGCATGATAGTTGGTCATTTGTCAAGATGCATATTTAAGATCCTAAGGGGAGCATGGATAGTTTACACAGGTATGCTACTCTATCAGTTATGATGTAGGGCAAACACAACATGGATTCTGGGCAAAAAACAAATATCAAAACAAGCAGTACGGATACAAATAATGGCTAACATGTCTCAAGGGATCCTTTTCAATTTAGGTTTAGTTCAGCTTCTAACAACAAATGGTCGTTACATGGAACAAACAAGCATTTCAGTCCATACAACTCAAATTTATAGCATTGTGGATTTATTTCAAGTCACACCTAATCTCAACAGTTCTCAAATAGCACTTTAGAACAACAACACAGAGAGGACCACGTACACTGCAATTTTGCCATTCTTGACATAAGAAAGATGAGGTGTGTTGCGGCTAGTGTTTCCCAAGGGAACCCAAATCATAACAAAAGAAAAGGGGGAGGCGGGGTATGTGTGACTTCTTTTTACGCTTTGGTTGAGGGGCATGGGCCGAGTCCTGGGCCTTTTGACCTTGGACTCGGCCGATGTGTGTTTAAAACAAAGGCCCAATTGGTTTCTTTGCGAATCAAAATCACTCATAACCATATTTTGCACATGTGACCATGTTTTAAACTAGGAAATGGACTGATGAATCCGTATATAGCCTAGTCAAATTAATAGATTCGTTTTGAGTCCAAATTTGACACTAATTAGAATTTAAGAAATTAGAGCCATGCAAACTTCTTTTAAAATTTAAACATGATTTGAAATTGAAATATAATTCCATTATCATATTTAATTAGAAAATTTCTCGATTTTGATAGAGTGGTACATTAGTTCTTTAATTTTGAGAATTCTTTTAAAATAATTGCATTTATATTATCGGTTAAAAATTCTAAAATTATGACTAATGATCAAAAAATTATGACAGATTAGGACATGATATATATATATATATATATATATATATATATATATATATACCAAGCGATATTTTGTCAAATGAAATGACAAAATACTCCCGAAATAATTTTGTGAAATCATAGTAGCCAAGTAAAAAGTATATTTCAATGTATGTGACTCGAGATCTCTGAATAATTAAATAAAATTATTGATGAGTAAAAATTAGGTGTCAAATACGTAGAAACAAGAAGTCAAGGTTAGAAGCAAACCAATAAATACCATTAAATTGGAGGCAAAGAGAGAACGAAGGCTCATTCAAAAAACATTAAATGGCACACGGGTCCTAGATATTCAACAAAAAAAGCTCAAAGGCTCAAAGCAAGAAAAAGTCAAAAGGGCACACAGGCCCTGAATATCCATCTAACAAATGGCACGCATGCCGAAATAACAAGCATCAAGAAAGGGCACACAGACCCACAACAAACCAACATAAGCTAAGTCGGCAGAAACATTGGAGGATGGAGGCGTCTCATCACGAAGATCATTCATATCTTTCTTGGCAGCACCCAAGTCCACCTTTGCATCAATCAAAGCTGAGGAAATGTTGATCTCTCCCTCACTCACACCTTGTAGAACCTCCTAACGGGTTTGGAAAATAGCATAATCCTAGAGCAATGTGGCCCTCCGCTGGTCAGCCACTCGGTGAAGCCCCATGCAATGGTTGTGGGCCTGGAGTTAGGTGCAGGAAGCCTATAGTGCTTGCACCCTCCCTCGATCAGTATCACAGTCAGCTTCCACCTTGGCTAACCTCTCTTGCAGCAACTGGCAAGCCGTGGTCATATGCTAAAAGGTATCTTTCATGGTTACCAAAGCTTGCTTGGCCTCCTCCAATTGCAGCCCCAAAGTGTCCCTCAAGACCTGAAGACCTATATTCTCTGATCGTAGTAGAGCAAGATCGTCCCGAACGCGCTGGTTCTCAACTGCCAACCTCTCCACATCACGGGAGGAAGAAGAAGGCATGCCTGTAAATAGCTCAATGGCGGAGGAACCTGCAGCATGACCCTATGATGAAATCAAATGAGCAATCTTAGTACACATACTCACTCTGAAAAAACAAAACTGTCAAAAGAAAGAGAATTCGGTTTACCTGATGAAACATATCCACTAGATGGGACAAGGAAGCTCCAGGCCAATGTTAGAGTTAATGGCATGTGACAGTGGAACTGAAGGAGCGTCCACACTATTAAGTGAAGCCTCGCCACCACTCACCCTCTCAGGCTGGTCCTCACTACCTCCCAGACCCATAACGGCCTATGTAGAGGGGCCCTCGTGTCCTCGGCCTCAGCAACCCCTTCATAATCATCCCCCACATTACCTGCCCCCTGCATTGCTTTCCTTCAGTATTCAATGAATAGGTGATGCATTCTTACACGTAAATCGATTCCCCCGGAGGAGGATGCACCAACATCATATGAAAGCCCACACTTCTTACCGCTCATCGTCTCTACAGCTGCTTGGGCAATACGAGCCCGAGCTTCCACCCTAGAGGGTGCTTTTCTAGCAGAAGACCCTCTAGTGGGAAGGCATTGCAGATGCAAAAGAAGTCAAAATCATGTCAAAAAGATTTAATTGGTAAAAGAACGAAGGCAAAAAAAAAGAGTACTTACCATGGCTTTTTTCTTTCCACTGATCGACAGAAATGCCCCTCCAAGTCCTCTCAATGTCCAGAGAGGCATCCATCATGCTCATTACCCAGCCGAATATATCAGCAAGGGTTCTAGTTGGACCAGGGCCATTGGAAAAACATGAAAATCGAAATTAAAAATTATGCTCGAGGGGGGAAGACAAGGAGATAACATAGAGAGAAATGATACAGATACTTACGGGCATTGTTCCATTATTCTGAAAGAGGACCAATGGCGGCGTTGTGGAGGTAGATAATGTGGATCATTACAAATTGATCACACCATCCCCGATCGTGATCATCCTCGACACTGTGATGAGGACCCGAGATCCTCGAAAAGCAAGATTTAAAGTTCCCTCACGAAACAAGGGGGGAGTAAAGATGGATCAGATGATCTAAGGTAAAAAAAACAATTTGCATGTCCCATTAGAAACTGCAAACATCAGACAACTCTCCATATTTAGGGGCTAGTTGCCCCAGACAAATGTCGTAACGGCGGCAGAAAGCCTATATGACTTCATGAACCAGGTGGCCGAACCTAATGGTTAAAAGATAGGTGTATATCATCGACATACCCGGGATGTGATGAGTAATGGTAGCATTGATAGGAGGAGGCAACACCTCAACCTCAGGTCCCTATTTATAATCAATGTAAACTTAGGGATTGTAGACTCGTCTATCAGAGAGGTTATCCCCTCGACAGACTCGTATTGGTAATTGGCACAAAAATCCCTCTCATAATTAAAGTTGGTCGGGATGATATCGGTTGTTGTAGAACCAGAGTATATTGCTTGGGTAACAGATAAAGTCTAACAGCTTGTCCTTCTTCCCATTGAATTTCCAGTTTCTTCTGTTTTCATCGAAACATATTTTCTTCAATCTGTTTAACTTCCAAATGCTCTGGTATCTCTATGAACAAGCTATAAAGCTTTATTATCCTTTTGTAATATCGTACCTCTTTCTGAGGCTTCGGTATCCATTAACATCACGGCAGGATGTGAAACTACATGGTATAACATCTTTCACCTCTTAGGAACATTCACCCGCGAATGTTGGAAATATCCGAACATTCAAGCTTTCCATAAATTTTGGCAAAGTTTCCTTTGTAAATAAGACTATCTAAACCTGTCAAATAGCCCAACATATATCCAATGCCACACAGGGTAACACAACATTAAGATAATATCAATCAGCCCTACACGACCGCTTATACTTATAAAAAATCAAAGAGAGTTCAACCATAACTTACATTAACATCTTTTTGCTGACATCCATCAAGAATATTGGTTACATAGGGTATATGGTCTAACTTAATAAATCATATAGAATAGAGGAATTATATCGCATGAATTCTAGCATGAAGCTAGAATCTGAATTACTCGAGTAGGGCAGTTTTGAAGTTCCGTGATCATTCTGATAGAGTTCCTTTCGACCCAAAATTATCTCAGCCTATCATTTGATCAGGTTATACTAACATTTCTCTGTTGGTACATCATCGACTTTCACATATTCATATAGTTCCTTTACGTAATTATCTGGTGGTTGTAATGTATTCTGATATCTAGGCTTTTGTCTTTCCTTTCTATGTTACGATTTGCTCTTTGATAGAATTTAGGTGATAAAGTCTATAGGCACAAAACATAAGATAATGATGAAGGATTGTGGCACAATGATCTCCAGAGTCGAGGATATCTGAATCCACTCCTTTCTCTTTCCTTCTTCTTTTTTCAATAATATCCTCACATAGGTCATGAATTTAGAGCGGCCCACTGGCCTTAAAATTTCTTTCATCGATAAATCTCTTTTCCACTCTCATGTAAAATAGATTTCTAAATAAGCATCTCTTTTTCTACTTTTTTTCAACTAAGTTCAATAGTATGATCTTGATTGCGCTCAGATAGAATATTTCTTCCTTGTCGAGCTGAATCTTGATTTTAACATCCACTCTTTTAATTTATTTCCTTGTTAATCTAAGTATTCCCTCATAATTTAGTTCCTCAATATGATACCATTACTCCGGGTTCCATTCACTTTTTGGTGACTTAAGAAGAGTTCTACTCTCTTTTTCCTGATCGCCCCTATTTATCGCCCTGGTAACATATCACCTTAGTAGTTATCGATCGTGTTCTGGGCTCTTTTCAAGTTCCATACATTCCCTCTCTACCCGTGTCTGGTATCTTAGACTGAGTTCCCTAATGGTCACCTTAAGACGAGGTGAAGGAAATCCTGACTACTCAGAGCTTCTTTCAATTGGTTCTTTCATTAGCTTGCTTACCATGATGAGCAATTGTATAATGGTCAGTGATAGCCAGTAAGATTAGCTTTCGATCACTTCAATTGTATAAACAGATTACGCCGTTGTGGTATAGTCTAGCGAGTCACTTAGGTGCAAATATTCCAAACCAAAATAGTTTTTAACGATAATGTGATAGTTTATAATGATCTTCGTATTACTCAATCATCCTTATGTGATATTTTGACCATCATGAGTAAGTCTTCTTGAGTGTTGTTAATTGATATTCTTAATCCTTGGGTCCTAGTGAAGCTTTCCTCATTACCTTTATTTTGTATCACAATACCTCCTAATAGGCTTTAGGTGAAATGCTTGGCTTTGTCACTTTTCAATCTTTTGATATAAGGAAAGGTTCATTTACTTATAACCTTTCGAGATGTATCATCTGACTTCTGTTATGGTTGGACACTCTCTACTTCTTTGAGGCGGTTCCTTCTGGTAACTTCCTTAATGGCTCTCATTTCTATAGTATGCGACTCTATGGTCTATTATCTTTCTGTTTATCACACCATGACTTTTTACTTTCTATAACACCTCAAATTTGCATACTTCCATGATGATGCGGTGTATTTCCAAGATAAGTTTATCATATCTTAGCTATACTCAATATTTGCTTGAGTATTCTTTCTTGATTTACGTCATTACCTAATTAAATTCCTTATTTTTCCTTTTTCCATTAAATATTGAAAACATGACATTCTTTCCTGTCCTTCATTATTTCTTCTTTTGTCGACCTTATTTCTTGAGGGTCTGTCATATTTTATGGCTCTGAACTTATAATATTTCATAATTAGCATTCTCTTATGCTAATAGCGTATACTTACTTTTCATAACTCCAATGTACTTATGTGCTATGCCCAATCCTTTGTTGGTTAGGTATTTCTTGTGCACTTGTTTCCTCAAAACAAACCTTGATGTACTCTTGTTACCTCCCAATATCATTCAGGCTAGGAGTTATCCCTTCTCATTTTTCACTAAAGGCTTTGTTTTTACAAGGTATCGATCTACTAGTTTTTCTTCATATTTACCGTACTACAATCAACGTTGTCGTCTTTGTTCCTCTAGTTGACTTCCGTTGTACTGATGTCCTTAACTTTGTGATCACAATACTATTCTCCTTGTGAAGTCTTTAGTTCATTCAGCAGTCAAAATTTCTGCCATCGCCTATTGGTTCATCTCTTGCTTCCTCATCCTTATCATTTAGCTATTTTCCTTATTGATTGTCTTGGACCATTCTTTATTATCTCATTATATACTCTCATGGGACTTCAGTTGTCCTTACTGTCACTCATATATCTCTTGATGTCTGATCGGTATTCGCGGAAAGGACTAAGTTTTTACGCATTCAAATTAGGATCGTGACCGGACTTACTCCTTATTGTTGATTCGGGTTCTCTCCCATGAATTTGTATCAGAATCCCTCTCTATCTGTCGTTCATTTTGGATGTTATTGATTGGAACTCCTTCAAAGATTCCTCATCTTAGCATAGTTCCGGTATCATCATTTATGGACGTCATAATCTATATCTTTGGCTTTGGAAGCCTAGATACCACGTCTTTACTTATATGCCTACCTTTTACTAGTACACTTGTTGCCTGGAGGTCTCATCCCAATTCCTTTATCGATTTTTCTTATCATCACCGACTTCCCTTCGATCTTATTGTGAAATGTATTCCTTAACTTTGTTAAGTTATCCTAACGCTTCTTATTTGTATTTACCAGGCACCCATTTATCATTTTTCACTGCTTCTCTATCAATCATATCCTCATTGCTAATTATTTCCACTTAATGTCGAGAACCTTTCCACTTTTCTTTGGTGAAGAAGGTATATCACTTTCCTTTAATTGACAAATCTCATTCCGTTCAACAGTTATTTCTGAATGGTTTAATCCTTATGATGATATTGAGATTACTAATTAACGTATAACTTTTCGAATCCTTTTTCTTTCTTTCATTGTCCTCTGAACAAAACTTTAAGTAACTCATGCCTGGAAATTCATGTTCCTTATTACTCCTTTTGGAGTCCCTTTCAGTTCTTTGGACTCATGAATCCCCCTTATTTGGGTCATGGCTATATACCCTAGGCGTTCCTATATTACTCATACTATAGAGTCTATGAGTGTTGGATACGTACGTAATCAATAAATGGCTGACGCTAAATCATCGTACTTAGATCCTTGAACATAATATAAATTTCACTTACCACCTTCAACTCCTAGTATTGATTTACGGTCTATATACGTTGTCACGACCCAAACCAGAGGGCCATAACGGGCACCCGGACCTCACCTGTCGGGTACCAGTAATCATATACTTACATCTACCCATAATTAAGCATGGGCCCCAAGGCCCGTCACCAGGTACCCTGCTGACACATAGAGATGATATACTGGAAAGAAGCTATGTAAAATTTTACCAACTGAAGGACCCAACCCATGCATATATACATACTAAGGCCGACAAGGCCACACCTGACTGCTATACATAAGACATTGTCAACAAGCCTCTAAAAGAGTACATGACATCATAAGGTCGGGACAGGGTCCCGCCATACCCATATATATACATGCAAAAATATTGTACTGAGATTAGACCGACACTCCGAAACAAGGGGAGTGCTCCAATATCCGCTGAGTCAGCAACCTACTAATGTGGATCCTCGCCTTGCCTACGTGAACCTGCCGGCATGAAACGCAGCGTCCCTCTATAAAAAGAGTCGTCAGTACGATTGATGTACCGAGTATGTCAGGCATGAAAAATAGCATAACAGGGATATAAAAATAAACTAAGACAGAAACAGCCGACCAGTAGGGAGTGCCTCTGAGGGCCATAATATGCTTAAATGTCATGCACAATGCGGTATATATATATATATATGTGTGTGTGTGTGTGTGTGTGTGTGTGTGTGCGTGTGTGTGTGTGTGTATGTGCGTGTGTGTATAACGTCATCTCCCTTTAGCCTATGTGGGCATCATATCATATTGGCCTCTGTGGGCATAATCATCATCATATACCAGTTGATCAGGTGGTTGCGTATAACGTCGTATCCCTTTTCTTATCCCCAATATATGGTCCAGGGTAATACATGAATAAAAATGCATGAATGACAATAAAACATTCTGAGTTTATCTGAGTGACATAATATCCTTGCACTTTCAGCTAACATTAGGAATATTAACATCTTTCCCATATACCTCAATAAGGATTTAGAAACATATTTAGACATGTTTTTAACATAGGAATGAATAACATGAACATCCTTAACTACTAAGAGTAGAATCATTTATGTACAATATTATGTTTACGTTTCGCTACATGGAACATGTCAAAAGAAAGAAATAATTTGCCTTAATATACCTTCGTCGATCCGTTGATAATACAACTCAATTAGTCCATATAGCACCTAACCTTAAGCACGGATGAACCAGCTCGAAAAAGGGAATTTAATATGACTTAGGGACCGTGTTTTGCTTGCTGTTGCTGCTTATAATTTCCATGAACTGCTTACCAAGTTACTGCTCATGTTTTGCTAACATTTTATTGCCTATTTTAACTAACAAAAGGTGTTGCCTATGTACATTCTTACAATGAAAGGTAGTGTTACATGCAAAGGTCTTCAGAGGACTCTTATATACTTGACCACGATTTGATTTGCCCCCTCCCATATTAATTACCCCAAGTCGCTTACTAATCCAGATGCTGCCACCACTTAGTTTCATTGCCTTAGTCACCTAGGTGGCTCATTTAAATGCTACACGTAAATATTCCCACTTACACCTATACTTAGTCTACTTAATCTTGTCCCCCACTAAATTTTGTCAATTAGCCGATCATTGTTGTCCCACTTGGTAAGTCCTAAATTAGTTTGGGACCGCATCCCTTTATAAACTAAGCTCTTTATTTGCATAGGTGAATATGATATAAATTTTCCCAAAGCTCGGGTCTACTTGCATACGTCTAGATGCTCAAACCATCGCCCAAAAGTACAGGGTGTTACATCCTTTCCCCCTTAGAAACATTTGTCCTCGAATGTTGGGGTGACATATCTAATCCCCGTTACGTAACCAGATAATACAACTACTTTTTTCACGGGGCCATATAATATAACATACATCATTACATCTACATCAGACTTCTCATGGTCCTTAAGAAGTAATTATAATATTAGGAATTAGAACTTACCTTATGCTTCTCTTGGAACCTCAGCGTTGGTCTGGAATAGGTATGGATATTTGTGCATCATCTCCTCTTCCGCCACCTATGTTATTTCTTCTACGTTCTTATTCCGCCAAAGAACTTTCACGGAGGCTACTTCTTTAGTCCTCAACTTGCAGATTTGTCGATCTAACATAGCAATAGGAACCTCTTCATATGATAAATTCTCTGTAACTGCCACATCATCAACCGGTACAATCCAGGAAAGATCTCCAATACATGCTCTTAACATAGAAACATGGAAAATCGGATGAACAAACTTCAACTCCGAAGGCAAGTCCAAATCATAAGCTACTTGGCTAATTTGTCGAATTATGCGATATGGCCCAATATACCTTGGGCTTAGCTTTTCCTTTTTCCCAAATCTCATTACACCCTTCATAGGAGAAATTTTCAAGAAGACCCAATCATCTACCTGGAACTCTAAGTCCCGCCATCGCACATCTGAATACAACTTCTGATGACTCTGAGTGGTTAACAGCAGCTCTTAGAGAAGCTTCACCTTTTCTACGGCTTGGTGTACTAAGTCAGGCCCAAGTAACTCTGATTCGCCTACCTCAAACCATCCGATAGGAGATTTATATCTCCGTCCATACAAAGAATCGTATGGAGCCATTTTAATGCTAGCATGATAACTGTTATTGTATGTAAATTCAATAAGGGGTAAATGATCATCCCAAGTTCCCTTAAAGTCCAATACACAAGCTCGTAGCATGTCCTCGAGCGTTTAAATCGTACGCTCGACCTCCTCGTCTGTCTGAGGATGGAAAGAGTGTGCTAAGATTAACTTGGGTGCCTAAACCTTTTTAAAATAACTTCCAGAAGTTAGTTGTAAACTGTGAACCTCAGTCAGATATAATAGAAATATATACACCATGGAGGCGAACAATCTCCTTAACATACAACCTCGCATAGTCCTCGGCTGTGTAGGTAGTTTTGAACGGTAGGAAATGAGTTGATTTGGTCAGTCTGTCAACAATTACCCAAATAGAATCAAACTTACGATAAGAGCAAGGTAAACCCGTAACGAAATCCATATTAATCATTTCACATTTCCACATCAGAATCTCAATGGTCTGAGCCAAGCAACCGGGCTTTTGGTGCTCTATTTTTACTTGCTGACAATTAGGACACTGAGCTACAAATTCCGCCACGCTCCTCTTCATATCGTTCCACTAATAGATACCCTTGAGATCATGATACATCTTAGTAGATCCAGGGTGAATGGAATATCGTGAACAATGGACTTTCGTCATAATTTTATCTCATAATCACTCTACGTTTGGAACACTTAAACGACCATGCTGTTTGAGAACCCCATGTTCTTCAATCTCAAAGATTGTGGTCTTCTTCTGTTGAATGCCCTCTCTGATCTTTTTCAACCCGGGGTCTTCCCACTGACGTTTCTTAAATTTCGATATAAGGGACGACTCTGACATATTTCGAATCACAACACCACCATCCTCCGAATCCATTAGTTGAACTCCTAAACTAGCTAACTGATGGAGCTCCCTTACTAACTCCTTCCTTTTGACCTACACCGGCATCGAGCTGACCATCAAATTACGACTAAACACGTCTACTACAACATTAGCTTTACCGGGGTGGTATAAGATATCCACATAATAATCCTTCAATAACTCAAGCCACCTCCTTTGTCTCAAGTTCAACTCTTTTTGTTTAAATATGTATTGCAGACATTTATGATCCGTGAAAATATCTACATGAACACCATACAAGTAGTGCCGCCAAATTTTTAGTGCATAGACCACCGCGGCCAACTCCAAATAGTGTGTCAGGTAGTTTTTCTCATGTTTTCTGATTAGCCTTGAAGCATAGGCAATCACTTTACCATGTTGTAGCAGCACACATCCTAAACCTGCTCCCAAGGTATCACAATACACAACATAGCCTTCTGGACCCTCTGGGAGAGTAAGGACTGGTGCCGATGTTAGTATATCCTTTAACTCTTGGAAACTCTGCTCAGAAGCATCGGACCACTGGAATTTTATGGCCTTTTGTGTCAACGTTGTTAATGGTGTTGATATGGTAGAAAACCCTTCTACAAACCTCCTATAATAGCTAGTTAAGCCCAGAAAGTTATGAACCTCTGATGGAGTCATGGGCCTCGTCCAATTCTTTACCGCTTCAATATTCTAAGTGTCAACTCTTATACCTTCGTCTGACACTATATGACCAAGAAAAGCCACTGAATTCAACCAAAATTCACACTTGGAGAGCTTAGCATACAACTTATGATCCTAGAGCGTCTATAGTACTATCCGTAAATAATCCACATGCTCTGCTTCCGAGTGAGAGTAAACCAGAATATCATCTATAAATACTATCACAAATACAACCAAAAATGGGCGAAACACGTTGTTCATTAGATCCATAAATGATGTCGGCGCGTTTGTGAGTCCGACTGACATTACTAAGAACTCAAAGTGTCCATACTTTGTTCTGAAAGCTGTTTTCGGAATGTCCTTCCCTTTGACCCTTAGCTGATGGTACCCTGACCTTAGGTCGAATTTTTAGAAACATTTTCCACCTTGTAACTGGTCAAACAAATCATCAATTCTGGGAAGAGGGTACTTGTTCTTGATAGTGACTTTGTTCAGCAGCCGATAGTCAATACACATTCGTAATGAGCCATCTTTCTTTCGTACAAACAATATTGGCGTACCCCAAGGAGATATGCTAGGCCTAATAAAGACTTTCTCAAGCAGATCTCTTAATTTCTCCTTTAATGCTTTCAATTCAGCTGGAGCCATTCTATAAGGAGGAATAGATATCGGTTGAGTGTCTGGCAACACGTCTATACCGAACTCAATTTCCCTTTTGGGAGGAAGGCCTGGAAGTTCGTCTGGAAATACATCAAGAAACTCATTAACCACTGGAATTGATTGAGAAGTATGTGGTTCGACATCGACATCTCTAGCCCGAACAAGATGGTATATACAACCTTTGGAGATCATCTTTCTTGCCTGAAGGTATGAAATAAACCTACCTTTTGGCATCGCCGTATTACCCTTCTGTTCAAGGACTGGCTCTCCTAGAAACTGAAATCTAGCAATCTTTATTCAGAAATCAACATTAGCGTAGCACGATGCCAGCCAATCCATGCCCATGATAATATCGAAATCAGCCATTTCTAATTCTATCAAATCTGCTAAGGTTTGACGGCTACAAACTAATAATGCACAATTCCGATAGACCCGTTTAGCAACTACCAACTCACCAACTAGTGTAGACACCACAAATAGATCTCTTATCAACTCAGGCTCCATACCAAATTTACAGGCAATGAAAGGGGTGATATATGATAAATTAGAGCCTAGATCTAACAACGCATACACATTATGTGAAAAGACTGATAATATACCTGTAATGACATTAGGTGAGGACTCATGATCTTGTTGTCCCATCAATGCATAAGTGCGGTTCTGGCCCCTACCTCTGCCTCGACCAGATAATGTCTGTTGACTATGCCCTGACGGGTGTACTGAACGTGATGAAGCTGCTACAGATCCGATCGGCTGGGCCCTAACACCTTCGACTTCTGTCGAGCATTCTCGCATAATAGGACTAGGTTCACCACAAGAATAACACATATTTGATCCTTATCGGCACGACCCTGAATGGGCCTTACCACACTACTCGCATCGAGCCAGCAGTGGCCTCATTTGAATAGAATCCCCTCTATAATAAGACCCGGATGCTTGTGAACTCTGACCTGGTCCTGATTGAACATACCGGTCAACCTTCGACCTCGAAAATGGTAATGATGCGCTAGCCGTCGGGTGGGATGGGCGTCTATAAAGTTGTGGCTTGGGTCCACCTCTGAACTCTCTTACGTTACCTACAGATCGAGCCCTCTTATGTTGTCCCTTATCACGCTCTCGATCTACCCATTGTTGCCTCTTATGATCCTCCAGATTATGTGCATAAGCTTAAATGCAAGCAATATCCAAATTCGGATTCAGAGAAGTCGTAGTACACTAGTTGACCAAGTGCGGCCCCAAGCCAGTAACAAACCTATGTACCTTGTCACTCATCTCAGCTATAATCGTGGGAGAATATCTGGCCAATGAATTAAACTGCAAGTTATATTCTTGAACACACATGTTGCCCTGCTCAAGACGTAGAAATCTATCCTGCCTGGTCTGTCGGAGCTCGACCGGCAAAAAATATTGTAAGAAGGCCTCTGAAAATTCTCTCCATCCTGATGGTGGAGCACGAGGTCCCCTAGATTGCACTCATGTTTCATACCAGGTCACCGCGACATCCCGCAGTTTATAAGAAGCAAACATTACTGACTCAGTATTGGTAGCATCCATTACCCACAAGGTACGTTGTATCTGATCCAGAAAATTCTGCGAATCCGCATTTAAGTCTGATCCCATGAATACCAGAGGATCTAAGTTGATGAAATCCCAAGCTCTCGGGCTAGCAGATCTATCAGAAGGACTGGAAATTTGAAGTTGGGCCTGAGCGGTCACTAATCGAGTCAATAACTGAACAACACTTCGCATATCAAGATCCTCATCTGGAGTATAAGGTGGAGAAACTGGGGTACTGCAGCCCCACTACGCTTCTCTGTAGGTGGTGGATTAGGAAGGTCACACGAAGGAGTCGCGTTGTAGGTCTCACTCTGGCCATCACTAGCGGGTGGCGCTCGACTAGTACCTTCGCCTGCAGCCGTATCCAACGCCCTCATACTCTTGAACTTCTTCCTTGCTGTAGGCATTGCTGGAATCATAAACACGAGACGGATTAGGAGTGGAATGCTTATAACTCAGCTCTACTGCACGATTTATGAGATTAAAGAATAGAAACTATCCTTAAATGTCAGGTAGCCTCATGTCTATAAGTGTGGTGTACAACACACCCATAAACAAGACTCTACTAGACACGGCTTGTAAACTCCCTAGGACAGACCTGCTCTGATACCAAGTTTGTCACGACCCAAACCAGAGGGCCATGACGGGCACCCGGACCTCACCTATCGGGTACCACTAATCATATACTTACATCTACCCATAATTAATCATGGGCCCCAAGGTCCGTCACCAGGTACCCTACTCACATATAGAGATGATGTACTGGAAAGAAGCTATGTAAAATTTTACCAACAGAAGGACCCAACCCATGGATATATACATACCAAGGCCGATAAGGCCACACCTAACTACTATACATAAGACATTGCCTACGAGCCTCTAAAAGAGTACATGACATCATAAGGTCGGGACAGGGCCTCGCTATACCCATATATATACATACAAAAATATCGTACCGAGATTAGACCGACACTCCGAAACAAAGGGAGTGCTCCAATATCCGCTGAGTCAACAACCTACTAATGTGGATCGTCGTCTTGCCTACGTGAACCTGCCGGCATGAAACACAGCATCCCCCAACAAAAAGGGACGTTAGTACGACTGATGTACCGAGTATGTCAGGCATGAAAAATAGCATAACATGGATATAAAAATAAACTGAGACAGAAACAGCCGACAAAAATAGCCGACAGAAACAGCCGACCAGTAGGGAGTGCCTCTGAGGGCCATAATATGCCTAAATGTCATGCACAATGTGGTATACATATATATATATGTGTGTGTGTGTGTCTGTGTGTGTATAACATTGTCTCCATTTAGCCTCTGTGGGCATCATATTATATTGGCCTCTGTGGGCATAATCATCATCATGTACCAACTGATCAGGTGGTTGCGTATATAACGCCGTATCCCTTTTCCTAACCACAATATATGGTCCAGGGTAATACATGAATAAAAATGCATGAATGACAATAAAACATTCTGAGTTTATCTGAGTGACATAATATCCTTGCACTTTCAGCTAACATTGGGAATATTAACATCTTTCCCATATACCTCAATAAGGATTTGGAAACATATTTAGACATGTTTTTAACATAGGAATGAATAACATGAACATCCTTAACTACTAAGAGTAGAATCATTTATGTACAATATTACGTTTACGTTTCGCTATATGGAACATGACAAAAGAAAGAAATGATTTTCCTTAACATACCTTTGTCGATCCGTTGATAATACAACTCAGTAGTCCATATAGTACCTAACCTTAAGCACGGATGAACCAGCTCGAAAAAGAGAATTTAATATGACTTAGGGACCGTGTTTTGCTTGTTGTTGCTGCTTATAATTTCCATGAACTGCTTACCAAGTTACTGCTCATGTTTTGCTAACATTTTATTGCCTATATTAACTAACAAAGGGTGTTGCCTATGTACATTCTTACAATGAAAGGTAGTGTTACATGCAAAGGTCTTCAGAGGACTTTATATACTAGACCACGATTTGATTTTCCCCCTCCCATATAATTACCCCAAGTCGCTTACTAATCCTAAATGTTGCCACCACCTAGTTTCATTTCCTTAGTCACATAGGTGGCTCCTTTAAATGCTACACGTAAATATTCCCACTTATACCTATACTTAGCCCACTTAATCTTGTCCCCCACTAAAATTTATCAATCAGCCCGATCATTGTTGTCAATTAGCCGATCATTGTTGTCCCACTTGGTAAGTCCTAAATTAGTTTGGGACCGCATCCCTTTATAAACTAACCTCTTTATTTGCATAGGTGAATATGACATAAATTTCCCCAAAGCTCGGGTCTACTTGCATACGTCTAGATGCTCAAACCATCGCCCAAAAGTACGGGGTGTTACATACGTCTTGTATGACACAATCCTTATATCACTAATAAATGACCGTTCACAGACATAAACATAATTGTTCTTAATAAAATTATTAACATACATGATTGCTTGCATAAATATAAGTAACATCGGAATCATCTATTCTCTCTGACTCAACCTCGGACATTCATACACTCTATGGCTTCTACTCTCACACCAGTAATATTCTTCCAAATAACCTGAGCATTGTCCATATTGTACATATTCACACTGGTGGAATAACGACTGAAATCTCTTAGGACATTCCCTGGCTCTAGGACCTAAAGCTCCACATCTATAACATAACTCAGTGTTGGATAAACATACTGCATCGTATCTCTCTCCATATTGCTGACATCGCTGCCTACTACTTCCAACATCTTTTGGTGTTCTCCTGACTTCCACCCTCGCATTATAAATTCTTCAATACTTGCGTTCACCCTAAACCTTCCAGTCTGTTTACTAGTTACTTCTTCCCGGCTTTCACTTGTTAGGGGCGAGCCTTGGTTAACTGAAGTCCATGATAATGGGCTTCTTAGACTCTCTAAAGGTCTATCTTGTGGGGGCATCTGGACATGATCCTGCTCTGGGAAGATAACTGGAGGTGCTATTGCATACACTAGACCACTTACACCCAACCCAAATAGAAATAACCACTACGCTGATGGCCTCTATATCGTATGGGCTTTCCTATAATTTGGCACTACCACTGGAATTGGTGGCACTCGGAACGGTGATTCCTCTGGAACCTCAGATGGGTCTTCTTCCATGGATGAATCCTCAGACGGGTCTTTCTCTATAAACAGTTCATTTATGGACGAGTCTTCTTTTATTGAATAACTTACATTCCTATCTGGTGACCTTACATTCCCCGGATTTATACAGATGGGTGGCTACTGGCTAGTACCTTCTCCCTCATTCCTAACCCATTTTCTACTATCTGAACTTTCCCTAGATCTTGACATTACTGAAAAGAAAGATCAAGATGAAAGTTATGGGTTTAGTAACTTATGACTGCGCTTCTATCGCACGATCTAGATTTTTAAGAAATAATAACATCCTAAATTCCATGTAGTTTCCTGTTTATAAGTGTGGCATGCAACACACCCATAAGTAAGACTCTACTAGACACGACTTATAGACATTCCTATGACTGACCTACTCTGATACTATTTTGTCACACCCTAACCTTGGAGGGTATGGTTGGCACGCGGCGCCCTAAGGCCCGAGCGTACCGTTCCTGATACATGTGATATAAATGACAACTCATTGTCCGACAAGGCCTCTGACACATATTTAACTGAAGAACGGCACAACCACCTGTACTCAGAAAAGGTCCAACTCTGCACACACACACACACACACACACACGCACATATATATATATATATAGATATATAGATATATAAAGGCTGACAAGTCCGACATACGACTGTCACATCCAACACAACTATCTACAAGCCTATAAAGAATACTATGACAAAATCTGGTTGGGACAGGGCCCCGTCATACCCAACTATATACATATGCACATCTGTCATGCCTATCAGCTCATTACACAACTCCGGAGAAAAAGAGTGTGACAACCTTCAACTGGATCGAGTCCTATTGTGAGGAAAGCCTCTGCATCTCTATCTACACCTGCGGCATGAAACGCAATATCCCCAAAAAAGGAATATTAGTACAAAATAATGTACTGAGTATGTAAAGCATGAATAACAATATGAATCTGTAAATTATAAAGAAAGGCATGTACACAATGTGAAGCGATTAGCTATGAGGGAAAGCATAAGCAACCTAGGGGCTACATGGGACGAATAATGAAACTCTGAAACTTAATACAACCTATCTGGAATATGCCTTTTCTGCATAATTGTCCATGTCTCATTGTGTGAGGTATATAAGATGTCACTACTCTTAGGTGTATGTATGAATATGTAATGCAATATGCAAACCGATTCATGTATGTGTTGCGGAACGCGCAACCCGATCCATCATATGTATATGTTGTGGAATGTGCAACCCGATATAATATATATATATATATATATATATATATATATTATGAAATGTGCAACCCGATCTAATATATGCATATATTGCGGAACGTGCAACCTTATACATTATATGTATATGTTGCGGAACGTTCAACCCGATCCAATGAAAACCAGAGTGTGAACAACAGACTATAATAATAATGACTCATTGGCCCTTTTTGAAACTCATAAACTTCTTGACTTTATTCTTAGAATGACTTTTGGGTCGACTCGACGACTATATTATAGAAAGCTTCATTTCGAAGACTTATGATACGATCAGTAACCAACAACAAGAATTTCAAGAATAAGAATACTCAAGGAATATTTCTCAACAAGAGATTTCAAGATACAATAGGACAAAGCTTTTAGCATTTCTTTTTGAAAATGATAACTCCTTGGATTTCATACTTTGAAAGAAAGGGATAGCCTTACATACATGTTTCTTGTTGCTATAATCATTTTGCCAGTCCTCGCTCCTCTTACAGATGGTCATCTATACTATACAAGGAAATAATATCAATATCGGGTCTAGATTCCATAGAAAAGCTTTTCTTAGATATCTTGTTGAAAATCTTGAACATCTCGGGATTTTAGATTTCGTTACGAGGGATGCTTATATAATTCAATCCTGCAGTTCAACCAAATTATAATTTTCATAGAAACCCATTTAGGTGCTCCTTGACAACTCTTACGCATAAATAATTCCTCAAACTTTTCTTATATGGAAAACTTCACGTGAATTAGTCTCACAACCTTTCAAACCTTACGTTCCTTAATCCATAACATATACTATCAAATATGTCATCTAATTCGGCTCATATTTAGTGTAAAATAGCCCATCAATTCATATTACAAAGATTTCATAAATTTGTGAAGTTAAGATCATGAAAACTTTTTCATAACTTCTTCTAAATCATCAATTAAACATAATCATAGATAGAAGGGGATAGAATTTACCTTAATACTCCATAATTTCCTCAAAACAATGAGCAATCCGATTTACAATAGTTTTCCCAAAATCCAACTTATATGGAGAAGATCACTATGTTATCACGGGTTTTATCATGTTACCCTAGTGTAATCGGCTTCGATTTCAACTTGGGATGTTGGGCTATGCTAGAGAGGGTTTATAGATGATGTTAGGGTTTGGTATTGAGGAAAAATGAATTACAATTTGGGAATTTTCAATATAAAACTGTAACTAATCTGCACCGCTATAAAAAGATGGTACATTTGACGGATCGTCAAACGTTCGATGGTCCATCGATCTTCCCGTCAAACTGCCAGGAAAATTGACGGTCCAGTGTGGGAAATTTGACGGTCCGTCAAACATTTGACTTTTCGTCCTTCTTCCCATCGAATTTCCAGTTTTTTCTGTTTTCGTCGAAACGTACTTTCTTTGATCCGTTTAACTTCCAAACACTTCGGTATCTCCATGAGCAAGCTATAAACCTTTATTATCCTTCTATAAGATTGTACCTCTTCCTAGGGCTTTGGTATCTATTGACGTCACGGTGGGACATAAAACTACGGGGTGTAACATAAAGTCGTGACCCGAGGGCAAGTAGAAACCGTGGAGGTATCGCCCAGTTGTTCTCACATACTGGCAAGGGTAAGGTCGAATGAAGAAGAGGTTGAAGTGGATGAGGAAGACATTGTTTAAGTGTATATTTAACAGATAGAGAATTGGGTGTGCGGAAAAAGTAGGCTGAGAGTAAGAATGAATAAAGAAAGTGGGGGTCACCCACTTAAATAGCCGACTGAAGTAGTCATTAGCCTTGGAAAGTGAAGTAGCGTGCTTGGTCAGAAAACGTCAATCGTTGTCTCTAAAAGGACGTCGGTGAATGGGTGAAGAGAGGCATTAAATGTTGTCCTGACAAAACGTCTAATTGTGGGAAGAGTGGCGACGTTTCGGTTGAGCTATCACAAAAATTTAAAAAATGTACCGATTCTTCCACTTTCCGGGCTCATGGAATGAAGGGCCCTAAAAGTGGGGGACTATCTGTATTGGTTGAAAAATGCATCCGGGGGTAATCAACGTATCTTGAGGCTCATATGGCCCGAGGACATCCTACAGTTGTTCCTCACTCCCACCAACTCCTATCACATCCGTCAGTATCGATCAGAGCTTCGCGACGCGTGTGGACTGTAGGGCATCAGCAGGGTCACGTCATCACAACTTTTAGGGTCAGAATAGTCTAGTCTTGGATTATATGTAAAGCTTAGGAAGGAAGCAACCCCATTATCTTGCTCACTTTGTAGCCCTAGCATTATTTTTCTCTCAAAGTAATATACTCAAAGATTCATTTGTCTATTTACTTATTACTTCTCTTGAATCTTAGCTTGTTTATTATTTTTGTCTTACTAATCCGCCTTACATACCTATTTTTATTACTTAAACCATAATCGATTTAGAAGTTTTCCTAATGGGATACAACTCACTTATCTTTAAACCCATAACAAATCTCTAACTGTGTTTCTGGTTAGAACCGAGTTCACCCCAAAACAAATAGGATCTATTGCGGAATAAACAGAAATATTCTCCTTTTTAAACACGATTAGTTCCTATATTTCCTTTCATTTTTTCTTTAGATTCTTTTAATTTGTTCCCCGTTCCCATTACGTCCAAAAAAATGCCTGGACAACTAATTATAATAAACAATTTAAATAACTTTATGTAAGATAAAATTATTTGGAACAGCAATTCTTTTGAGCGAAAATAGGAGGAATATGCCGAGTTAATAAGGGAATCCGTATAGCACTTCGATCTCTTAAGTATATATTTTGTTCTTATCTTAGAAGACTTCAACAGTATATGTTGTAGGATTTCTAATTGATAGGAATATTTATATTATCATTTTAACATATTAAAACCAAATTGGCAAGTTCAAGTTAAAGGAATGCTTCATCATAAACATTATCTATTATATCTGGATATACTACAAATGAAACGAAAACACCTATCTTGGAGTCTAGACTCATTTCTTTGTTATTTAAACACCTAGAAAATGAGGTTCCTTTATAAAATTAAAAGACGCAAGTATAAAGACTTAGTTTGTCTAAAAAAAAATTAGATAATGAGAGATCCCGCCAACGTAACGCCCAACATGTAAAATGACTTTATTACAAATTAAAATTGGGAATTTGGTATTCTATAGCCATTCGGCCAAATGAATGGCAAGAAACAGCCCAACGTAATATTATTAGCAAGTTTTAGCTCGATTTAGCACTTTTAGTACCCCAAAAAAAAAAATTGACAACCTATAGCAAAGCACATTATTAATGAACTCCTACCATCACCCATAAGATTTTGTGTGAAAGACTACCAAACCGTGTATATTTCTTGTGTATATTTTGTATATTCTTTACCATAATTAGTAGAGTTCTTGTACATGTATAATTATGGTAGTAGCCTTGTATTAGAAAAATCTAGTAGTCTTGTATTAGGAAAAGGTATATTTAATTTCCATAATTAGAGATTGTATATCATGTATATATACCTTTTCATTAATGAAAATAATCAAGGGGTTATTCTCTTTCATGGTATCAGAAGTCTAGGGCAAATTTTCCTTCTCCGAAACCTCTCTTCCGCCACCCCCTCTCTCGGATTCCGACCCTCGGCCACCGGCCGACCACTCATCCCTTCACATTTTTTTTTCGAATCCCTAATTCTCCTCTTGTTCTTTCACTATGTCTACCTCAAAGAACATTTTTTATCATGCCCTTACAGTCTTCAATATCAAGAACAAAATAACTTTCGTTCTTGAAATGGAAAATGTCTAATACGCGACGTGGACAAAATTATTTAAAATTCACGCAAAGTCTAATAGGGTCCTCCATCACATCATCAGACCAAAGAAAGGCAAGGAGAAGGTGCCTACCACCAATGATGAATTAGCGATGTGGAAACCTCTTGATGCTACGGTGCTCCAATGGATTTATTCCACCATCTCTACGGACCTCTTACAGACTATTATCGAGCTCAACACCACGGCAATGGAAGCTTTGAATAGGTTGCCTAATATCTTCCAAGACAACAAAACTTCCCATGCCGTGACCCTGGAGCAGTAATTCTCCCACATTAATATGGTGGATTTTCCGCACATCTCTGCCTATTGTCAACGGCTCAAAGAGTTATCGGATCAACTCAAAAATATTGGTGCGCCCGTCACTAATGATCATGTAGTTCTTCAGATGGTTTCAGGCCTCTCTGAGGCGTATAATGGCGTTGGCAATCTTCTTCATCAAAGCAATCATCTCCCACCATTCTACCCGGCATGTTCCATGCTCACCTTAAAAGAAGCAGATTGGCGAAAAAGGCGGCTAACGGAGCTAATTCCGCCATGAACCAGGCCACGTCCCATGAAACTAATGACTCTTAATTATACTCCGAAAATTATGGTCAAAACTATAATAACGGGGGTAGCAAAAAGGGTCATAAACCGTGGGAAAAATTGCAGTGGTGGTCGCGGCGGCAGTGGCGGACGGACCGACGGCAGTGGCACTCAGCAGGGGACCGGGCTACTAAACCATTGGCAGGCTTGGGCCGCTGGCAGTGGCCCATGTCGGCCCCCTGCCCAGTTCCTTCATCATATTGGGTCCTCGGCTAGCAGAGGCCCAATGATCAAAACAGGCAACAATCAGTTGGGCCTTGGCAGTAGGATGGTCTACTTGGGCCTCGGCCTCAGCAGGCCTTGGCTGCTGTGGGCCCAGCAGCAGTGCTGACCCCCACGAATATCGATGCAGCAATGCATACACTTGGATTAAATCCTCTGGATGCATATTGGTATATAGACATCGGGACCACTTCTCATATGACGTCTGCGTTGAGTAATCTCTCGTCTTATTTTAATTTGAGCAAAAATTGTGGCATAATTGTTGGTAATGGTAATTCAATTCCAATTTGTGGTTATGGTCACACAATTTATCTCCCCCGAACCCACATTTAGCCTTGAAAACTGTCCTTCATGCTCCTCAATTAAAAATTTGATGTCTATTCGAAAATTTACAACTGATAATTGGGTTTCTGTTGACTTTGACCCTTTTGGATTTTCTGTGAAGGATTTCACGACGGAGATACCTCTAATGAGATGTAATAGTCGATGAGAGATTTATCCAATCACCACCACCACTTCCACTAATTAAGCCACACTGTCAACGTTTGTCGCTCTAGCACCTTCCTTGTGGCACGCGCGTTTAGGTCATTCGGTGGCATCTTTTCTTTCCTCTCTTTAAAACAATAGTTTTATTAAATGTAATAGTACTCGTAGTACTAATATTTGTCATTCTTGTCCGCTTGGAAAACATGTTAAATTACTGTTTGTAGCCTCAAATTCTAGTACTTTGTTGTCATTTGATATTATTCATAGTGATTGGTGGACATCTCTCGTTTTGAGCTCTTTGAGCCATTGTTATTATGTGTTATTTTTGGATAATTATCTAATTTTTTGTGGACCTTTCCTTTATCTAAAAAGTCTCAAGTTTTTTTTACATTCCTATCATTTAGAGCATTCATCCGTACCCAATTTGAACGAAAAATTAAATACATTCAATGTGATAATGGAAGGCAATTTGATAATGGGCCATTTCGGGTATTTTGTAATGTTAATTTCATATCTTTTAGGTTTTCTTGTCCTCATACGTCCTCACAAAATGGAAAAGTCGAAAGAAAAAATTGTACTATTAATAATATTGTTCGGACTTTACTAGCCCATGATTCATTACCACCTTCTTTTTGGCATCATGCATTACAAATGGCTACACACCTTCTTAACATACTCCCTAGTAAAGGATTAGCATATCAATCTCCACTCAAAATTCTTTATCATAAGGATCTTTCGTATTCTCATCTTAGAGTGTTTGGGTGTTTGTGATATCCTCTCTTCCCGTCTACTACAATTAACAAACTTCAAACTCGTTCTACTGCTTGTGTGTTTTGGGTTATCCATCTAATCATCGTGGTTACAAATGTTTTGATTTATCCTCTAATAAAATTATAATTAGTCGCCATGTCATTTTTTATGAAACTCAATTTTCGTTTACTAAATTGTTAATTCGGTGTCTAATTCTTATAAATTTTTTTATGATTGGCTCTCACCGTATGTGGTCCACCATTTAGTTCGATCCCTGCCTCGGGATCTGGACCAATAGACCCCCCCGTACCCAATCTCCGCCAGCAGGCCCACTGCCTGCTGGCCCAATTATCCAAAATCTAGTCTCTCGGCCAACATGCCCACTACCTGCTGGCCTAATGTTTCAGTCCGTCAGTCCAGCCCTTCGGCCAGTAGGCCCACTGCCTGCTGGCTAGTCCCAAGACCACCCGACACCATCCCAAGTCCAATCCACTTCTATTCAGAGTCAAGGGCCCGTTACTCGTAGCCAACAGAGTATTTTTAAACCGAAACGATATTTTAATCTTAATTCTAATGTCACTAAATCACCCCTACCACGTAACCCATTGTCTTCCCTTCATGATCTGAATTGGAAAATGGTCATGGATGATGAATATAATGCTCTTATTGAAAATAAAAAGTGGGAGTTGGTGCCCCGTCCGCCCGGTGTCAAGGTTATTCGTTCTATGTGGATTTTTACTCATAAAAAAATCTGATGTTTGTTTTGAGAGGCATAAGGCCCGTCTTGTAGGTGATGGAAAAACTCAACAGGTTGGCGTGGATTATGGAGAGATATTTAGTCTAGTGGTCAAACCGACAACTATTCGCACTGTTCTCAGTCTGGCTCTCTCGAAAGCATGGCACATTCATCAGCTGGATGTGAAAAATGTTTTCTTACACGGTGATCTCAATGAGACGGTATACATGCATCAGTCCTTGGGTTTCAGGGACCCCGGTCATCCTAACCATGCCTTTTTGCTGAAGAAGTCCTTGTATGGGCTTAAACAAGCCCCTCAGGCTTGGTATAGAAGGTTTGCAGATTGTGTGTCTACTATTGGGTTTTCTCACAGCATGACTGATCATTCTCTATTCATCTATCGTCGTGGTACTTTTCTGGCACACATTTTGTTATATGTGGATGATATTATATTGGTTGCCTCTTCTGATAAACTACGCAAATTTATCATGTCTCTTCTCAGTTCAGAATTTTCTATGAAAGACTTGGGGCCCTTGAGTTATTTTTTGGGTATAGTTGTAACTCGTCATGCAGGTGGTCTATTTTTATCCCAGAGGAAATATGCGGCTGAGATTATTAAGCGGGCTGGCATTTCATCATGTAAGTCCTCTCATACTCCGGTTGATACCAAACAAAAACTGAGTGCTAATTCTAACATGCCTTACGAGTATCTTTCCCACCATCGCAGTCTTGTAGGGACTCTTTAGTATCTTACTTTCACGAGGCCCGATATTACTTATGTAGTGCATCAGGTGTGTCTATTTATGCATGATCTGAGGGACGAGCACATGCATGCTCTTAAACGCATTGTGTGTTACATTCAGGGCACTCTTGATTATGGTTTGCACTTATATCCATCCTCCGTATCTACTCTCGTGTCTTATACAGATGTTGATTGGGGTGAATGTCCATATACTAGATGTTCGACATCTGGTTATTGTATGTTTCTTGGTGATAACTTGGTCTCTTGGTAGGCTAAACGCCAGACTACTTTATCGCGATCCAGTGTGGAGGCCGAGTATCGAGGGGTAGCCAATGTGGTATCTGAGTACTGTTGGCTATGTAATCTCCTGTTAGAGCTTCACTTTCCTATTCAGAAAGCTACCTTGGTCTACTGCGATAATGTTAGTGCAGTTTATCTCTCTAGGAATCCGATCTAACATCAGCGTACTAAACATATCAAGATAGATATTCACTTTGTTTGCGAAAAGGTAGCTCGTGAACAAGTACGTGTCTTGCATGTCCCTTCACGGTACCAAATTGCTGACATCTTTACTAAGGGTCTTCCCTGAGTTATGTTTGAAGATTTTAGGTACAGTCTCAGCGTACGACAACCGTCCGTTATGACTGCGGGGGTGTGAAAGTGTTATATACACGGTCAAACCGTGTAAATATCTTGTGTATATTTTGTATACTTCTTACCATAATTAGTAGAGTTCTTGTACATGTATCATTATGGTAGTAGTCTTGTATTAGAAAAAGCTAGTAGTCTTGTATTAGAAAAAAATAGATTTAATTTCCATAATTAGAGATTGTAATGTATATTTTTTCATTAATGAAAATAATAAAGAATTATTCGGTATAGTAATATATACATGATGTAGACACATGTTATGTTGTCACATTGACATTTTCCAGGCCGATTTTAACTCTGAATTTAGACTCCAAACTAGTCCAAATCACCTCCAATCTTCCTCAAATTTTATGTATAATCTTATCCAGGTGGTTTCAAATAATTTAAGCCACACCCACTAAAAACAAAGAAAGGTATGTATAGATGAAAAAGTAGCATCGGAAATGGAAATTTATTGAAACGTGCCATTTTTTCCGGCTACAAAGGTCTACCTTGAAAAAATTATGGGTTATTGAGGGGTTGTTGGAGAAGAGAACTTGGGTACGTTTTAAAAAATGTGAAGAAAAAAAAAGATAAAAGTTATAGGAATTATGTGTTGCAAAATATTTTTGGGGTAAGTTACCAATGCCAATTGTTTAGCCTATGGTACGGAATACGGATGTCTCAGTTTACCTAGTAGCTGTAGTGGGCTTCCTGGACCAATGGTCCTGGTCCATCACCTGAGCTATTAAGGCTTTCCTTCTTTTTTAGGATTAAAATGTATAATCAATTAGTTTGTTGGATTTGATGACACTGCTCCCATTTTTGCGTGGCCCAATTATTTCTATTGTGAAGCCCATTATTTCCTACGGGTCATTTGCACTTTCCCTATTTGGTGCTGGTCTTTAATTGTTTCCCCTCATAACAAACAATTTTTTTGCGAGGCATAAGTTTATATTTTTCCATCATAATATTCACAAGTTATGTTTCGCATCCTTAAAGAATTAATGCTCTGCTAGGCATAAGTTCGATTTTGAAGAGTAAAAATTAAAGACCCCATTTGAAGGAAAAAACTTAAAGACCAGTTCATTGAAGGTCAAACCATGCAATTAGCTAACCTCCTACCTGGACATATAATTGCTTTAGATAGATTAGGATCTTCATCATAGAGGCCCAGATTACTTCTCTCCTCGTAGCTCGTAAGAAGATCCAAGTTAAGGATTGGGTTCTCTCATAAGGCCCAATACAAACCCATAAAGTCAAATTAAAAAGGAAAAGAGTTGGAAGCGGATAGTTACAAAGGATGGGCTAAATAGAGAGTTGGCAATGATGTACAACTAGTTTAGTCACAGACCTAAAGAAACAGCAACAATCATTCCCAAATCCCAAACCATCCTAAGTTTAAAACTTAACAGTTATTCAGCCTTATTGCACGAGATACTAGCATCCCTTTCATTTGTTGAATTTAATGCACTTAACACAAGGTTTTTTCTCAGCAAAACAGAACTCTTTTTGTTTAGAGACGTTACAAGTTAATAATGTCTCGCGCAGTGTGTGCGCATAATTTTGTACAAGCAATATCGACTTTGTAAAGAATGGATCATGGACCTAACTCAACCCCAAAAGCTAGCTCGTAAGGTGAGAATTGTCCAAGTCTATATAAGGAGTTAATGTTCCCATTCCATATCCGATGTGGGACTCTTAACACTCCCCCGCACGCCCAGACCTTGTTAACCTGAGCGTGGATAATATAATTTGGGGGCCCAACATCGGTGAACAAAGAATTGGAATGAGTCTGGCTCTGATACCATGTAAAGAATGGATCTTGAGCCTAATCATTAATACAAATATATATATAGGGTGTATAATGTAGAATCCTCATACAATAGGAATCCTATATTTACCATAATTACACAAGACTAAATATGGCTAAATATAATAAATGTACACGTGTTAATACACCCCCTCAGTCGGAACGGGAGAAGGCCGGACGCTAAGACTGGATCTGAAGTCGAAGAAGAGTTGTCTAGGAAGACCCTTTGTGAATATATCTGCATATTGATATGAAGAAGGCACATGCAATACCTTGACATGACCGAAAGCAACCTCTCACGAACAAAGTGGATGTCCATCTCAATGTGCTTGGTTCGTTGATGCTGAACTGGATTATGAGATAGATATATGGCGGATATGTTATCACAATAAACCAAAGACGCCTTACGTAATGGGCACTGAAGCTCCAAAAGAAGGTTTCAGAGCCAGCAAATCTCAGCAACAACATTAGCAACACCTCTGTATTCTGCTTCTGCACTCGAACGGGATAATGTGGCTTGTCTCTTGGCAGACCAAGAGATGGGGTTATCCCCTAAGAACACACAATAGCCTGAGGTGGATCATTGCGTGTCCGGACAGCCTGCCCAATCAGCATCCGTATATGACAACAATCTGGTTGGTGAATCCATAATCAAGGTGTCCTTAACGTATCGAATAATACGTTTGAGGGCAGTAAAATGTGGCTCTCTGAGGGCATGCATGAATAAGCATACCTGCTGAACAACATAAGCAATATCAGGCCTGGTAAAAGTAAGGTACTGAAGTGCACCTGCTAGACTCTTATAAAGAGTGGGATCTGCCACTGGATCACCATCGACTGCACTAAGCTTCTATTTAGAGTCAACCGGAGTGGACATGATTTTGCAATTATCCATCTTAGCCATGTACACAATCTTCTCTACATATTTACGCTGGAAAGAAACATAGTGTCTGCAGACCTAGTCACTGATATCCCCAAAAAATAACTCAACTTTCCCAAGTCAGTCATAGCAAATTCGGTTTTGAGCAGTGCAATGATCTCATTTTTCAACACATCAGAAGAGGCAGTAAGAACAATGTCATCCACATATAACAATAAATAAGCAATGTTGCTACCTCTATGAAAAATAAATAAATAATTATCACACTTGCTGCATGAGAATCCAATTCGCATAATGTACTATGCAAAGCGATCATACCACGCTCTAGGGGCCTATTTTAAACCATACAATGACTTACAAAAACGACATGCATACTGAGGGGCTGCTACATGGACAAAGTCAGGTGGTTGGTGCATGTAAACCGTTTCTTTCAAGTCCCCATGTAGAAACACATTTTTCACATCAAGTTGATGAGTCGGCCAATGCTTGCCCATGGCTATACTCAGAACTGTGCGAATGGTAGCCGGTTTAACAACCGAACTGAATGTTTCACCCCAATCAATGTCCTCTTGCTAATTAGTACCATAAGCTACACCCCATTCCGCACACAAGCTCTGATACCATGTAAAGAATGGATTTTGGGCCTAACTCAACCTCTAAAGCTATCTTGTAAGGTGAAGATTGTCCAAGTCCATATAAGGAATCAATGTTCCCATTTCATATTCAATGTGGGACTCTTAACAGGCTTGTTGTGACAATTTATGCTATAAATTAGTTTGATTCTAAGATTGTGGCAATTTAATGTACCGGATTGATGTGTCTTTAATTGGTATTGTTTTTAGACCATGGCAGTAGATTCTATATACATTCATATATTATTTTTCTAAAACGAATATCATTTAAACAGCACAAAGCTTTTCGCGAAGTGGTTTTAGATGACACTCTTTAGTGAATGTTCTCGATTGTTAATGGAAAGGGCGGATGCAGTTATATAGATACGAGTTCATTCGGACACAATACTTTTGCGCAAAAGATAAATTTATGTGTTAAAAACTATTAAATTACAATAAATAGTAGGTTGGACTCATAATTGTAAAAACACAATAGGTTTATTTGTTCAATGCTAAGAAATTTAAAATTAATCCATAAAATTTAAATCTTGAATCCGCCTCTGAACTCAATTTCTCATTCTAATCTTTGCTGTATATATTATGAAATTGAAAATTTCATTAGTTTGGGGAGTAGTTATAATGATTTGACAATTTGTTCATAGTAACTCCAAAGGCATGGGTGGTAGTACCATATGAGACTCCCTACTCAATAATTGGACACAAGTTGGCCAAAACAAAGCATGGGCGGTACCCTATCAACGTAGCAATGCAACATGCTGTGGTTAATTAATAATCTAAATTAACTATTTCAATTCTGGCATTATATATCATGACAACCTTGAAAATTGGACTTTGGCCCAAGAAGTGTCATTATAAAAACTAAGAATTCTTAATAAATTTTCTTTAATGTGTCCCATCAATGGAAGATTTGTGGCTTTCATATGCCTTGAAAACTTTTCGAGGGGCCTGATTTGATAATTGATTGTCTAACAAAAACTGTTTTGGTCTTAAAAGTGAGTAGAATTGTTTATTACATCTATTACCTCGCTTTTAACCTACTCAAATGGACCCTTCTTTTTCGGGGTGTGTTTGCTACTAAGGAAAATGTTTCTCTAAAAATATTTTTCTCAAAATAAGTAGGCATTTTGTTTATTTTTTGTGTTTGGTAGGTAGATAAAAATATATTATAAAAAAATATTTATATATAATCTAGGCAAACACTGCGGGGATTAGAGTGGGGGTAGGATGTATAGGAGGCAGTGGCGGACCCGGAATTCAATGGTCCTGGGTGCTCACCTTCAAATCAACAAAAAATATATTGCTTTGAGTCGCTTTCAAACTCAACTCTCTCATGACTTAGCCTAAAGTCTACCACTTTTTAACCAAAATACCATGATCTTTTATTACTTCTTGGGTGCTATTTAATATTTTATATCAAAATTTCAATATTTTTTATATGTCTACATAGAGTATCTGCTACGGTTAATGGGTGCTCGAGCAACAAAACTTAATAGATGGGTCCGCCCCTGATAGGAGTGTGGGGATGAGATAATTAATGTGAAATGCTACTATTGAACTTGTTTTTCCTACTTACTTTAGAGTAGTCAACATCAACAACGACGACATACCCAGTGTAATTCCACAAGTGGGGTCTGAAGAGGGTAGAGTGTACGCAGACCTTACTCATTTCTTATGGAACTAGAGAGACTGTTTCTGAAAGACCCTCGGTTCAAGTGCATCAAATCATCCTCTAGGATAGTCATTCTCATTATTTTTAAAAAATTTGTTTACCTTAAAAATTTCAAAAAGTTTGACCAACCAAACATGAGAAAATTGTAAAATATTTTCCTCCATACCAAACACACTCTAATTCTCTTTTGTAAAGCATGAGGAGGAAAATGAGCATGCGGCCACTAACAAGCCCAACAAATGAAAGTGCGAGTACCCCAGTCGGCAATTCCTTGTTTGGCCTTAAGTAGGTAATACACTTAACAAACCTATATATGCTTGCCTAGTTACTGACTATATATCTGCTTTGCAACACATGGGTCGGCTCCTATATATGTTGGGAAAATCAAATTTCCTTTTTTCCATTTTTTTTTTTTTTTGATAATCCAGGTTTTCAGGCTTGCGCCTGACTACTTCACTGGGATTACCCAGACGTCCTGGAGGTAATAGCACCGGTCATTCAACAACTATCACCAGGTAAATCGCGGGATGTGCTCCGGTGACCAATTTTCTGAGAGCGTACAACTGATCAATGAGACAAGGTCAAATTCCCCAACATGCAGAATTTCTTCGTGCTTGCGGGGAATCGAACCCACGCTGTCCCATGCCAGAGCGCCTTATAGCGCCCAGGCTTTGCCACTGAACTATGCCCCGGAGGACTCCTTTTTTTCCATTTCTTACTTCTAAATGCTATCGTTTTAGTGATATTCATTGATTGAGTTATTGGTGAGATGAAAATTGTTCAAAATCATATAAAGAAATTATAACCAAAGGGGAGTCACGTGTTAGGAATGAGATTCTCAATAGAAACAATTCTCTTTTGTATATATTAGCTTAATTTATGGATGTGATCAACCCGCGATCAGCCTAATACTAATGCACCGGGTCTCATCAGAACTTTGAAATTAAGTGTGTTTGGGCGAAAGTAGTACTAGGATAGGTGACCCTCTGAGAAGTCCTCATGTTGCATCTCTCCTTTGTGGAATCACATTAGGTATATTGTTATTGTATATATATTAACTTTCTTTTTTTATGACGATGGTGCCTGGACTAACTCGCTCACACCTTGACTAATTCCACTGTATTTTATAAATAGAAAAAAATCACCTAATTTTGAAATTTGAACTGAATTCTCATAATTCTCTCTCACTTTTTTTTTTATAATAAAGATCATTCAATTAAAAACTAGCTAGTTAAGAATTAGACATTGTATGGAGGCACGCTCCGAATGTTCGTGACTAACAACTAAACTATCACTATTACAGACCAGAATTTGTCTAGCAAAAGTAGTTCATGCGGCTGCTATGTCTGTCCAATAAATAGCATTGACATACACATAAGGAACTGGCAACAACTACTTGGTTCTCATTACACCTTCCTTCACCCGGACAACAACTGCTTGGTTCTCTCTCACTTCATTGCTCGATAGATTTCACCCTTGAGTTTTAACTGTTAAAGCAAGGTATACATCCGTGATATACACTTGGTATACATGGTGTATATCACGGGTCCTTTAGGATGAAGCCCATCTCGCGTTGGCCCATCACGGGCAGAATATTGTGTGTATATATTGTTGTAATATTGTAGTGTAAAGGTTACCTTAATTAGTCTTGTACACTTATCATAATTGTATAGTTAGTATCCAAGTAGAATAAGGTTTTAGGAATAGAATAGGAATATGATTCTCCTATTATGGAAATATGTAACTTGTATAAATAGTCTTTCAATCAATGAAAATAATCAAGCGATTATTTCTTTCATGGTATCAGAAGTCTGGGTCTTAAAATCCTCTCCCACTTTTTTCTTCCTCTTGGCCGTCGACCAACCAGTCCACAAAACCAAGACCAAAGTTTTCCCGCAACTTGTTCTCGGAGTGGTTTATTCCGACGGTACCTCCTCTTCCCAAATTTTTTCTCCCAAAATCCCTCAATCACATATTGTTCTATCAATATGTCTACATACCGGAACACGTTTCATCCTGCTCTTACAGTTTCTAACATCAAGAATAACATCCCTCTTGTTTTTGAAATAGAAAACGTCCAATATGCTACATGGGCCGAATTGTTAAAAATTCACGCACGCTCGCATCAAGTCATCCATCACATAATCCCCGCGGCTCCTGAGGATACAAAGGTGCCAAAACGCGAGGATGATCCTCAGTTATGGACGACTCTTGATACTGTCCTCCAGTGGATATATTCCACAATTTCTACCGACCTTTTTCAAACGATTATTGAGCCTGACGCTACGGCACATGCAACTTGGGATAGACTGCGTGATATATTCTAAGATAATCAAAATTCTAGAGCCGTTACTCTTGAGCAGGATTTCTCCCACGTCAATATGGAAGATTTCCCTAATGTTTCGGCTTATTGCAAAAGATTAAAGGAATTGGCGGACCAACTTCGCAACGTTGGCGTTCCAGTTTCGAATGATCGTTTGGTCCCCCAAATGGTTTCCGGCCTCTCCGAGGCCTATAATGGTGTTGGAACGCTTCTTCGGCAAAGCAATCCGCTTCCACAATTTTATCAGGCTCGTTCTATGCTTACACTCGAAGAAGCAGGCATGGGAAAACGAGCGGCTATCGGTGCTAGTCCAGTAGTCATGATGACCGAGTCTAAAGTTTATCCTACCGGTTCCAACAACTCGGGCCAAAACCGCAACAACGGTGGCGGTAAAAAGGGTGGAAATAATAAAAATGGCAAAAACCACGGCGGCAGCCGGCAGAATGATGGTGGTGATGGCGACCCTCGCGGTGGTCAGCAGCAGCAACAACAATTCTGGGCCCCACAGTGGGCCCCTATGCAGTGGCAGTGGGCCCCATAGCCACAGTTTGGGCCCAGTCCAGTTTCGCCCCACTGACAGTGGTCAGCCCAGCAGCAATCCAGGCCCAATTCTGCCTAGACCATGTACATCCACTCATCTGGACCGAGGCAGCAAGCAGGAGTACTTGGGCCTCGGCCCCCGCAGGCCCATCACGTAGCGGCACCCACGTCGACAGACATCGAAGCCGCAATGCACACTCTTGGTTTAAATCCTCCGGACCCAAATTGGTATATGGACACCGGTGCCACTACCCACATGACATCCGATTCATGTACGCTCTCGTCTTATTCCAATTTGAGCAACCATCGCGACATAATTGTTGGTAATGGTAATTCTATTCCAATTCGTGGTTATGGTCATAAAACTTTATCTCCCCCTCATCCACCTCTTATCTTGAAAAACACCCTACATGCCCCCAAATTGATTAAAAACTTAGTCTCTGTCCGTAAATTCACTACTGACAATTCTGTTTCTATTGAATTTGATCCATTTGGTTTCTCTGTGAATGGTTTCAAGACGGGGAGTCCTCTCATGAGGTGTGATAGTAGGGGAGATCTTTATCCTATCATACTCAGTTCCGGTCCATCGAGTCAAGCCCTGCCATCCGCCTTTGCAACCATTTCTCCTTCCTTGTAGCATGCTCGTCTTGGTCATCCGGGATCATCTATTTTATCGTCTTTAGATAAAAATAGTTTTATTTCATGTAAGGGTACGAGTAGTACTCCAAATTATCAGTCTTGTTCTTTAGGAAAAATTGTTAAGTTGTCATTTGTAGACTCAAATTCTCATACTTTAATGCCATTTGATATTATTCATAGCGATTTATGGACGGCTCCTGCTCTTAGTTCTGTGGGTCATCGATATTATGTTCTCTTTTTGGATGATTATTCTAAGTTTTTATGGACATTTCCAATAGCGAAAAAATCTCAAGTTTTTTCCTTCTTCTTGAAATTTAGAGCATTCATCAGAACCCAATTCGACCGAGAAATCAAAAATATTTAGTGTGATAATGTCAAAGAATATGACAATAGGGTGTTTTGGGAATTATATGCTAATAATGGGATCAATTTTCGGTTTTCTTGTCCTCATATATCTTCACAAAATGGGAAAGCTGAACGCAAAATTCGTTTCATAAATAACATTGTCCGAACTTTATTAATTTCTTCTTCCGTACCCCCGTCTTTTTGGCATCATGCTCTCCAAATGGCTACATATCTTCTTAACATAATTCTTCCAAAGGTTTGACATATTCTTCCCCCCTTCATATTTTATATAATAAAATTCCTTCATATTCACATCTTCGGGTTTTTGGGTGTTTGTGTTATCTGTTATTCCCGTCCACCACAATTAACAAACTTCAGGCCTGGTCTACTCCGTGCTTGTTTTTGGGGTTTCCGTCTAATCATCGTGACTACAAATATTTTGATTTATCCTCTAATAAAATCCTCATTAATCGCCATGTTATTTTTGATGAATCCCAATTTACATTTGCTAAAGTTAATACTCATGTGCCTAGTTCGTATAATTTTTTGGATGATAGTATATCCCCGTATATTATTCAGCATTTTTCGGACGTCTCCCACACCCAAAATTCTCTAGCAGGCCCACTGCCCGCTGGCCCCACTGGTCCGTCACCCACTGCCAGTACCTCCACTGGGCCAGTTCCAGCGATTGGGCCAGTCCAGCCCAATTATGAAACTGGTCCAGTTCTTACTCCTATTTCCCGAGTTGGGCCAGCAGGCCCACTGCCTGCTGGCCAGTCCGTCCCGAGCCCAACAAATTCTCAAAATCCGTCCAATTCTTCCTCGAGTCATAGACCGGTCACTCACAGACAATGGGGTATTTTTACACCAAAAAGATATTTTAATTTACATTCTAATGTCCCTAAATCCCCCTTACCCCGTAATCTTGTGTCTTCCTTAAATGACTCAGTAATCTTGTGTCTGCGTTAAATGATCCGAATTGGAAAAGTGCTATGACTAATGAATATAATGCTCTTATTGATAATAAGACGTGGGAGTTGGTGCCCCGTCCATCTAGTATTAATATTATCAGGTCTATGTGAATTTTTTCTCATAAGAAGAATTCAGATGGTTCATTTGCTCGACATAAGGCGCGACTTGTGGGTGATGGTAAGACTCAGCAGGTTGGTGTAGATTGTGGGGAGACGTTTAGTCCGGTGGTCAAGCCAGCTACCATTCGCACTATGCTTAGCTTGGCTCTTTCGAATGCATGGTTTATTCATCAGTTAGATGTAAAGAATGTTTTTCTATATGGGGATCTCAAGGAAACAGTCTATATGCATCAGCCTTTGGGATTCAGGGATCCCAAACATCCTCATCACGTCTGTTTGTTGAAGAAGTCCTTATATGGGCTTAAGCAGTCTCCCCGGGCCTGGTATATGAGGTTTGCAGATTATGTTTCAACTATTGGGTTCACTCACAGCAGGTCGGATAATTCCTTGTTCATCTACCGTCGTGATTCATCTTTGGCCTACATTCTGTTATATGTGGATGATATTATCTTGACTGCCTCTTCCGATGCCTTACGCCAGTCTATCATGACCATGCTCAGCTCTGAGTTTGCTATGAAAGACTTGGGGCCCTTGAGTTACTTTTTGGGGATTGTTGTCACTCGTCATTCAGATTGGTTATTCTTATCTCAACGGAAGTATGCAGCTGAGATCATCGAGAGGGCTGGGATGTCATCCTATAAGTCCACTTCCACTCTAGTTGATACTAAGCCCAAGCTTAGTGCCACGGCCGTCGTACCCTACGAGGATCCGACCCGCTATCGCAGTCTTGCTTGGGGCCTTCAGTATCTTACCTTTACGAGATCGGATATTACATATGTTGTCCAGCAAGTGTGTTTGTTCATGCATGATCCCAAAATTGAGCATATGAATGCACTCAAACGCATCATTTGGTATATTCAGGGTACACTTGCCTATGGTTTGCATTTATATCCTTCATCGACGTCCACACTTGTCTCGTATACGGATGCTGATTGGGGTGGCTGTCCAGACACCAGACGGTCTACGTCTGGATATTGTATGTTTCTTGGCAACAACCTGGTCTCATGGTCGGCAAAACGTCAGTCGACATTGTCCCGATCCAGTGCCGAGGCCGAATATCGAGGGGTAGCTAATGTGGTCTCGGAATCATGTTGGTTACGTAATTTGCTTTTGGAGCTTCACTATCCCATTTAGAAAGCAACCTTGGTTTATTGCGATAATATTAGTGTCATCTACCTTTCTGATAATCTGGTTCAGCACCAACGCACTAAGCATATCGGGATGTACATTCACTTTGTCCGCGAAAAGGTTGCTCGTGGTCAGGTACGCGTCTGTCATGTTCCGTCAAGATATCAAATTGCAAACATCTTTACAAAGGGTCTTCCCTCAGTCTTTTTTGAAGATTTTAGGGACAGTCTCAGCGTTCGAACACCGTCCGCTATAACCGCGGGGGGGGGGGTGTTAAGCAAGGTATATACCCGTGATATACACTTGGTATACATGGTGTATATCACGGGTCCTTTAGGATGAAGCCCATCACGGGCAGAATATTGTGTGTATATATTGTTGTAATATTGTAGTGTAAAGGTTACATTAATTAGTCTTGTACACTTACCATAATTGTATAGTTAGTATCCAAGTAGAATAAGGTTTTAGGAATAGAATAAGAATATGATTCTCCTATTATGGAAATATGTAACTTGTATAAATAGTCTTTCAATCAATTAAAATAATCAAGGGATTATTTCTAACATAGCAAAAGTGGTTAAAAAATACTTTCTCCGTCCAAATTTATGTGATATAGTTTAACTAGACAAAGAGTTTAAGAAGGAAATGAAGATTTTTAAAATTTGTAGTCTAAAATAAATATTGTGTGACTGTAAATTATTTCATTAAGGGTAAAAGGAGAAGTTTTAAGTTAAATTACTTCTAAATAAGACATGTATCATTTTTTTTAACAGACTGAAAATGAAAGTATATTACATAAAATTGAGACAGGGGAGTAGTAGTTATGCTATTTTATATTTTCTTGTATCTCCGTTTTAGAATTCCTGATTTCAATCACCCTCCACATGTTGCAGACTTATACAATTGCTACCTTCAAGCTTTGATCCAACCAAAAAGTAACGGGACCTAAACCCAACTACCCAAGCATGAATTGAAATATTTGCACATGAAACACTGAATCTGCTCATTATTAGTGGTAATTGCATAGATATAGCTAGCTAAACAAGTAGTTGATGATTATGACGTTAGGTCCATTGATAAATGTCACGAGAGGTGACTTAAACGGAAAAAGGAATAATTAAACTAGTTTGTACAATGACTTTTCATTGTCTCTTTTGACAATTAATAGTCCCTTTCTATGGCCATGTTGACATTCTATAACCAACAAGAGACTTACAGTACAAGTAACTAAAAAGTTTAATTTGAAAGCCAAATTGATTAACAAAACAAGTTCCTCTCTCAGTAAGATTGGGAGATTCCACCTTTTGGAGCAAAGATTGAGAGATTTAAGACTCGACTCTTTTTAACTTTAATGTGATTCCTGTTAGTGTGTGTGACATGTCAACAATTTAGTGGATGTGTAAGTGGTGGATAAAATATATAGGAGCAATATAATATTCTGTTGGTTTTTAGTGGAGGATCCGGTTTATATGACTGTCACGTCCTTTAGGAAAGGAGCTTCTTTCCCACTTTCCCAAAGGCAAAATTATATTGTACTCGTCTATGTTCACAAATTCTGGTCATTCACTGATGCTAAATATACATAATATACATACAATATACATGTGTATATTATGTATACTGATGGTCTCGGTTCTCGGTATTACTGCCCACCCGGGCAGTCTCCTTTCTCCTTTCCATGTACAATTATGTAATATAATGTTGTAGTGTAATTAGTATTGTACACTTACCATAATTGTATAGTTAGTCTCCAAATAGAATATAATTTTAGGAATAGATATAGGAATATGATTCTCCTATTATGAAAATATGTAAATTGTATATATTCTCTTTCAATCAATGAAAATAATAAATAAATTATTTCTTTCATGGTATCAGAAGTCTAGGACTGATATACTTCCGCTCCTCTCCCAAAAATGAAAATTCTCTCTCGATTCTTCCTCAAATCCGAGAATCCCTTCCAAAATTTCGTGTCCAAATTTCTTGTTCTATTCACTATGACAGATAGGAACATGTTCCATCCTACCCTCACAGTTTCTAACATCAAGAGCGTTCTTCCTATTGCTCTTGACATAGAAAACGTCTAATATGAGACGTGGGCAGAGTTGTTCAAAATTCATGCACTTGCACATCAAGTCCTCCACCACATAATTTCTCCGGCTCCTAGCACGCAGGATGTACCCACCTTGGAGGACAATCCTAAATTATGTATTACTCTTTATGCTACAGTTCTCCAGTGGATTTATGCCACTATCTCCGTCGACCTCTTACAAACGATAATTGAACCGAACTCTACGGCTATGGTTGCTTGGGACAAATTGCGTGATATATTCCAAGATAACAGGCATTCCCGTATTGTTACCCTTGAACATGATTTTTCCCAAGTCACTATGGAGGATTTTCCAAACGTTTCCTCCTATTGCAAACGGCTCAAGGAATTGGCAGACCAACTTCGCAACGTTGGTGCTCCGGTTAGCAATGATCGTCTCATTCTACAGATGGTTGCAGGCCTGTCTGAGGCCTATAACGGCGTTGCTTCAATACTTCGTCAAAGTAACCCTCTACCACAATTTTATCAAGCCAGGTCTATGCTTACACTAGAGGAGCCTGGTTTGGCTAAAAGGGCAGCTACTGGCACTAACTCCGTCTTGATGGCCACGTCCAATGGTTCTCCGGCATTTAATCATCACAACGGTGGCGGCAAGAAAGGTCAGAATCGCAAGAATAAAAATAAAGGTGGTGGCCGTGGTGGCAATGGCGGCACAGACGGCGGACGAAACACTGAGGGGTCACGGCCTGCTGGACCACCAGCGAACGGCCATGGGCCTACTGGGTTTGGGCCAACTGCCAGTGGCTCGCAGTCTACTCTCCACAATCAGGCACTGGATACGGTAATTGGGCCACTTCCCAGTCTATGCCCAATTTCCATTTTCCAGTAGCAGTCACGCTGTCCAGCCCAGTTTCAGCAGCAACAGTCTCACCCAGTTGGGCCTTGGCCAGCCCCAGGCCTGCTTGGGCCTCGGCCACAGCAGGCCTTTGCGGCTGAGGGGCCCACTTTCATCCCTTCTCCGACAGATATTGAAGCCTCAATGCACACGCTGGGATTAACTCCTCCGGACCCAAATTGGTACATGGACACCGGCGCCACAACCCATATGACATCTGATTCAGGTACTCTCTAGTCGTATTTCAATTAGAGCAACCCTCGTGGCATAATAGTTGGTAATGGTAATACTATTTCGATTCATGGTTATGGTCATAAAACTTTGTCTCCCCCCCATCCACCCCTCGTCTTGAAAAATACCCTTCATGCCCCTAAATTGATTAAAAATTTGGTGTATGTCCGTAAATTCACCACTGATAATTTTGTTTCAATTGAATTTGATCCGTTTGGGTTTTCTGTGAGGGATTTCAAGACGGGGAGTCCTCTCATGAAGTGTGATAGTAGGGGCGATCTGTATCCTATCACACCAATTTCCGGTTTCTCGCGTCAAGATATGCCATCAACCTTTGCAGCTCTTGCTCCTTCCTTGTGACATGCTTGTCTAGGTCATCCGGGGTAGACTATTTTTTCTTCCTTAGATAAAAATAAGTTTATTTAATGTAAGGATACGCGTAGTACTCCGAATTGTCAATCTTGTTCTTTAGGGAAAATTGTTAGGTTACCATTTGTAGACTCTAATTTTCATACTTCAATGCCATTTGATATTATTCATAGCGATTTATGGACATCTCCTGTTCTCAGTTCTTTGGGTCATCGGTACTATGTTCTATTTTTGGATGATTATTCTATATTTTTATGGACTTTTCCGATAAAGAAAAAATCTCAAGTTTTTTCCACTTTCTTAAAATTTAGAGCATTCATTAGAACTCAATTCGAATGGGAAATAAAAAATATACAATATGATAATGGCAAAGAATATGATAATGGCAAAGAATATGATAATGGGGTGTTTAGGGAGTTTTGTGCTAATAATGGGATCAATTTTCATTTTTCTTGCCCTCATATGTCTTCACAAAATGGGAAAACCGAACGTAAAATTCGTACCATTAATAACATTATCAGAACTTTATTGATTCATGCTTCCGTACCCCCTTTTTTTGGCCTCATGCTCTACAAATGGCTACATATCTTCTTAACATTCTCCCTTGCAAAGGTTTGCCATATTCATCCTCTCTTCAAATTTTATATCATAAGACTCCTTCGTATTCACATCTTAGGATCTTTGGGTGCTTGTGTTATCCACTTATTCCGTCCACCACAATTAACAAACTTCAGGCTCGGTCTACCCCTTGTGTGTTTTTGGATTATCCGTCTAATCATCGTGGTTACAAATATTTTAATTTGTCATCTAATAAAATAATCATTAGTCGCCATGTAATTTTGGATGAATCTCAATTTCCGTTTGCTAAGGTTAGTAATCTCGTGCCTAGTTCGTATAATTTTTTGGATGATGGCATATCTCCGTATATTATTCACCATTTTTCAGACGTTTACCCGCACCCCAAATCCGCCAGCGAGCCTACTGCCCGTTGGTTCTACAGTCCACTCGTTGTATCCCGTCGTGGGTCTAGCAACTGGCCGCCTCCCCAGCCCAGTTCTGGCCCAATTCTTGTTCCCACTCATTCATCGGAAACAATAGCTAGTTACCGTGTTGGGCCAACAGGCCCACTGCCTGCTGGCCAGTCCGTCACTAGTCCCGTTATTTCCCAAAATTCACCCAATCCTCCCCCGAGTCAAAGACCTGTCACTCGTAGTCAACGGGGTATTTTTAAACCAAAAAGACATTTTAATTTAAATTCTAATATTCTTAAATCACCCTTACCCAGTAATCCTGTGTCTGCGTTAAATTACCCGAATTGGAAAAGTGCCATGACCGATGAATATAATGCTCTTATTGATAATAAGACGTGGGAGTTGGTGCCCCATTCATCTAGTATTAATATTATTAGGTCTATATGGATTTTTGCGCATAAGGACAATTCAGACGGTTCATTTGCAAGGCATAAGGCTCGGCTTGTGGGTGATGATAAGACACAGCAGGTTGGTGTAGATTGTGGTGAGACATTTAGCCCGGTGGTCAAGCTGGTTACCATTCGCACTGTGCTCAGCTTGGCTCTTTTGAAAGCATGGCACATTAATCAGTTAGATGTTAAGAATGATTTCTTACATGGTGATCTCAAGAAAGCTGTCTATATGCATCAGCCCTTGGAGTTTAGGGATCCCAAATATCCTCATCATGTATGTTTGTTGAAGAAGTCCTTATATGGGCTTAATCAGTCTCCACGGGCCTGGTATAAGCGATTTGCCGACTATGTTTCGACTATTGGCTTCACTCACAGCAGGTCGGATAATTCCTTGTTCGTATATCGTCGTGGTTCTTCCGTGGATTATATATTCTTATATGTGGATGATATTATCTTGACTGCCTCTTCCGATGTATTACGTCAGTCTATCATGACAATGCTTAGTTCTAAGTTTGCTATGAAAGACTTGGGGCCATTGTGTTATTTTTTGGGGATTGCTGTCACACGTCATGCAGGTGAGTTGTTCTTATCCCAAAGAAAGTATGCAACCGAGATCATTGAGAGGGTTGGGATGTATGTCATCCTGTAAGTCCACTTCCACTCCAGTTGATACTACACCCAAATTGGGTGCTGCAGCTAGCTCCCCTTACGAGGATCCGACCCGCTATCGCAGTCTTATAGGGGGCCTTCAGTATCTTACGTTCACGAGACCAGATATTACATATGCCATCCAACATGTGTGTTTGTTTATGCATGATCCCAGGGTTGAGCACATGAATGCGCTCAAACGCATTATTCGGTACATCCAGGGGACACTTGACTATGGCTTGCATTTATATCCATCATCGACGTCTACACTTGTCTCGTACACTGATGCTGATTGGGGTGGCTGTCCAGACACCAGATAGTCTACGTCTGGCTATTGTATGTTTCTTGGCAATAACTTGGTCTCATGGTCTGCGAAACGTCAGTCGACTTTGTCCTGCTCCAGTGCCGAGGCCGAGTATCGAGGGGTAGCTAATGTGGTCTCGGATACATGTTGGTTACGTAATTTGTTGTTAGAGCTTCATTGTCCTATTCAGAAAGTGACCTTGGTTTATTGTGATAATGTTAGTGTCATCTACCTTTCTAGTAATCCGGTTCAGCACCAGCGCACTAAACATATCGAGATGAACATTCACTTTGTTCGCGAAAAGGTTGCTCGTGGTCAAGTACGTGTCTGTCATGTCCCGTCCAGGTATCAAATTGCCGACATCTTTACAAAGGGTCTTCTCTCGGTCCTTTTTGAAGATTTTAGGGGCAGTCTCAATGTTCGAAGACCACCCGCTATGACTGCGGGTGTGTGTTAAATATACATAATATACACATAATATACATGTGTATATTATGTATACTGATGGTCTCGGTTCTCGGTATTACTGCCCACCCGGGCCGTCTCCTTTCTCCTTTCCATGTACAATTATGTAATATAATATCGTAGTATAATTAGTATTGTACACTTACCATAATTGTATAGTTAGTCTCCAAATAGAATAAGGTTTTAGGAATAGAATAGGAATATGATTCTCCTATTTTGGAAATATGTATATTCTCTTTCAATCAATGAAAATAATCAAGGGATTATTTCTTTCAACTGGTAGTAATGCTTAGTGACCGGGACTACTATCTCCAGGAATAGTCTGGCGTAAGCCAGGAAGCTGGATATCAAAAAAAAATTATATACTACTCATTTTGAAAAGAGTGATATTTTTGAATATTTAAAAATAATTAATTGTTTATTTTATTTTATACTGACTTGTTTGGTCATGAGAATTTATCATCTTTTCCTGAATTTTTTTCACTTTATTTGAAAATCGATGTTTGGCCATGAAAACTTGAAAATACCAAAAATGTTGTTTTCACTTTTTTTATACTTCTTTCACTTTCAGTTAGACCTGTCCAAAGCTCGGGTCGGGTGGCTTTTTTTCTACTTGCCCGACACTGGCCCGACCCTAACCCTATTTTTTTAAAAAAAATTCGACCCTGGCTCTGCCCCTACGGGTCACAGGTCGGCCCTGACCCGTCGGAAGGGGGACGGGATTTCACGTGCAGGGCCAGGCCGGGTCGAGGATTTTTTTTTAAAAAAAAAATTGAATTTCCAAAACTGAAATTGACATTCACACCTACACTACTATGAAATTTCGACGTTGAAATCTATTGTGTATCGTGAGATGTTTACTAAAGAAAAAGGAAAATTAGAAATCGATTTGGGGAAAAACACAAATTGATTGGGAAAACGGACGTTTTCATAAAAATTGGCCGCGCCAAACCGCCAAAAAACCGCATTTTGGCGGTTTGGCCTGCCCCGTCTAGAAAAAATATGCAAAATAATAAAAAAAAGAGGGTAAAACGGACATCCGAGCGCAGAGTTATGACCATTTAAAGTTTCACCAATTTACAACTACTTTCTCTCTTTACATTATGCTTCCGTGATATTAACAGAACGACTAATAATATAAACATATAATTAATAATCAGCTACTGTTTTTATCTTATTTTATGTCGAGCTCAATGTAGATTAGAGCAATACATATATTATAAAAACATGCATTATATCACTTAAATATTAATGGCAAATATATATATAAGTGAAAAATAAATATTAATGAAGGAAAATAATATAAATTATATTCAAAATACGCGGGTCCGGGTCGGGTCGGTGGTCAGACCGGGTCAGACGGGTAAAATATTCTGATCCTGGCCCGACCCTACATAAGATCGGGTCCCCACTTTTTCGGGTCGGGTGGCTCGCGACTCAGCTATAAGCCGACCTTGGCCCTGATTTTTTCGGGTCGGGTCGGGGTGTGAGCTTATCCATGCGGTTATGCACTATCATATTCATGGAATACGATTCACTTTCAAGATGCCTTGGTGGTGAAATGGTAGACATAAATCTTTGACTGCTAGGCAAGAGGATAGCAAGTTCCAAATTATGTCTCGGTAGGACATGTATTTCTATTACAATCCCGCCCAGATATGTTTGCAAGCGAGATAATTGTCTTTTCAACATAGCTGCATCTCTTTTCGGAAGACGGCTCCTACAATAAGATAAGAGGTAAGAAGCAAGGAAGACTGTTTATGAATAGCCCTTTTCAGTTCCAATGCGCGGAATCAAAAAAAGACTATCTTTCTTTCGGGGTCATAGATCAGAGAATTCCCTCTTTCAAGCTGCACCCTCCACACAAGCACCGCCCGACGAAGGGGGGACGGGGAAAGCTACAGGCCCAAAACCTTCGACCCTTCTTTCTAAATGGGGGTGCCCGAGGCACCTCATCTTCTCATTTTTCATTGCTTGTTGTTTTGTCTGGTTCAATAATACCGCTGAGGATTCGCGGCATGTCAAGCCCTGGTAAGGTTCTTCGCTTTGCACCGAATAAAACCACATGCTCCACCGCTTTCTAGTCCATTCTATTTTCTTTTGGTAGTTCGATCGTGGAATTTCAAAGAAAGCTTGTTTGGACTTTGAAAGTCAAGGCTTCGCACCTACTTCTTCTGTCTCTCGTCATAAGACAGCCGGCCGGTGAATCGATCATCAGAAGAAGAATTAGGCCAAAAACTAGGATACATTCTGGGAAAATCTGTCCCTTCCAAGACATCCCTTCTAACTTCCCTATTTCCAAAGGAAGAAATAAAGGTCGAAAGCTCTCTTTCGAGAGCCTCTTTTGTTGGGCTCGGCGGCCCCAATCGCAAGGCCTAACGTGGGATCCGCTCAAGGACCTACTGGTTACCTTACTTACCTCGACCTAGCGAAGCACAGAAAGAAAAGCAACGACTGGAGTGGGAGAGTCAGAGTCGAAAAGAGGATTCCTTCAATCCTTATTCATACATAGGCTTCTCTGGTACGAAATGGGCCACTTCAAATATATGAAGTTTCATATTTTATTTTTTAAGTAGAACGATTGGGCCGAGCTGGATTTGAACCAGCGTAGACATATTGCCAACGAATTTACAGTCCGTCCCCATTAACCGCTCGGGTCCCTGACCCGTTGGACATGTCTACTTTCAATATATTCAAACAACCAAATATTATTTACAAAATTATAACCAAGCACAACAACATTTTCAACTCTAACTTCAAAATTCCAAATAAAGTGATAAATATTTGGTTTTTATGGCCAAACGCCTACTTAGCTTTTTATAATCATGTAAATGACATGACATGTTTAAGGTCATAAGTTTTAATATTTTTATAGTCATACAAATATTATGACATGTTTAAGATCATTAACAATAACAATATACTCGGTAGTATATTTCCACGAGTGGAGACTGTGGGTGTACGCTTATCCCTACTTTTATGGGGCAGATAAGCTATTTCAGATAGACCCTCGATCGGCTCAAGAAAATTGGTTTTCTAGAAAAAAGGTTTCAAAGAAATGCGATAGTAAAAGCTATGACATAATTCAGATTGTAGTTTCAAAAATCTTAATCTATTTTAAAATTTTAGTGAGAATTCAAACTATGTTACGTAAATTAAAAATGAAAAAATAATAATAATATTCCATGTATCCCGCACTCACTCTTCTTTCTATGGTGGCAAAGCTAATATAATTAGTTGCTATACTAGACGTGGAAGCAAAATTTAATTTAGTGAGCGAAAACTAGCATGCACCATTTGCTACTTTGAACAATTCTTCACTTCCCTTCCACTACAGTTATTTAAAATTGTTCGATTCTATTTATGTATATTGAAAACAATTCTCTCTTACATATGATTTAAGCCGAAAATTGCATGAGGGTTGTTACTTAATTAGTCCTTTGAGAAAGGTGAACCAGATTTTGACGTCCCCTAATTACTTTGTACCCTGTCAATTAGGCAGTAGTTAAGAAGTTGAGCCTACCTAATTATCAATAGTTATCACTCATCATTAACAAGAATTATAACTATAACAACTTCCTTTGTCAAGATTGATAATGGGTTTCTGAATAAAATTACTGATGGAGTACTTGGTGGAGATATTATATGTGGTCCATTATTCTCCTAAGACTTCATTATTGGTTAATTAATTTAAAAGGATATATTCCATGTATAGCTTATGTAACATTACCATGATTGACAATGATTAGCTAGCGTCTTCAAACCCATGTTTAATCCTATATTCTGTAGATCATAGGCAATCAATTAAAAGTTCTGTGCCTAAAAATATCACAGTTGCATTATGGATGAATGAATGGTCCAGATGGTGAATAGCGTTTCATTTTTCCTTTTTCTCCCTCCTAATTAATGTTGAAGTTTTCACTCACTAGAATATGTACCACTTGTCATTATATGTATTTAATTATTGCCTCATGAGGTACTAATTAAAAGTGCCAATCCCTGTGTGATGTAATTGGTGACATGGTTTACAAAATGTCCTTTTGTGGGTTTTTACACTAATTTATTCATTGAATATGAATTAGTATGTTGGGTTGATCAAGACAAGAATAAGTGTTACTTTGCCAATGATGAAAAATCTCTTTAACATAAAGATTGAGTAACCACCATGAAATTAAATTATTTGATTAACCTATTTCAATTTCTTATTCCAACTTTGCCTTCTGAATCCCATGTTATTATATTAATTAAACAATAGAGTCCCAAAACAAAACAAAAATTAAGAAAAAGAGAAGTCATAGTAGCACTCTCACCGCCGCCCCGCCCACCCTACCATTTGGCGTTTGTGTAGCATTTGCAACTTGTAATTATAGAAAACTCATTTGCAACTTGCAACTTGCAACTTGCAACTTGTAATTATAGAAAACTCAAACTTTTGAGTTTTTGCCAAAAAGTGTTGTTCAAGCTTCTTTTTGAAGACTTTCGAATATGATTTTTCGAAAATTCAAAAATTAAGGTAGAAAAGCTTTTCTTATATTATAGAAAGGGAATATGTTTTCCAGTGAAATCGGTTCTAATCAGAAATTCAGTTAGAGATTTATATTTTAGGATCTAAAGACAAGTGAGTCGTATTCGATTCGGGAAACTCCTTGATGAGTCCGGTTTTGGATAATAAATAAATGAAATAAAGGAACAAAGTAAATAAATAAGCGCAAATTCAAGATCAGTAGTGAAAAATAATGGACAAGTGATTCTTCGAGTATATTGCTTTGAAAGAGATAGTCCCATGATTACAAATGATCAAGAAGATAAAGAATGATGTTTCTTCCTTCCTAAGCTTTACATATATAAGCCAAGATTAGACTATTCTAGCCCTAAAAAGTTATGATGATGTGACTATGTTGGCGTCATCATGTCCACGCTTGCCGCATCGCTCTGTCCAAGATAAGCAAATGTGACATGAGTTGGTGGGAGTGTGGGACAGCTATAGAGCATCCCCGAGCCATCTGAGTCTCTGGATACACTGATTCCCCCGAATGTGCTTCTTACCCTATACAGATAGTCCCCCACTTTTTGGGGCCTTCATTCTATGAGCTCGTAAAGTGGAAGAGTCTATTTGTTTTCTGAACTCTTTGTGAAAATCGAAGTGTCACCTTTTTCCCCCACGATCAGACGTTTTGTCAGATCGGCACTTAATGCATCCATTTTCTCATTCGACGACTCTCTTTCGGAGACACCGATTAACGTTTATTGACAGGGCACGCTGCTTCGCTTTCCAAGGCTAATGATTACTTCATCTGGCTATTTAAGTGGATGACCCCGCTTTCATTTTCTCTTTCTCATTCTTCATTTTATGCAAACTCGGTTCTCTAACTTTTCGACCCATACTTTCACAATGTCTTTTTGTTTTACATCCACATCTTCTTCTTACGACCTTACTCTCGCCGGTATGTGAGAGCAATTAGGCGCTACTTCGGTGGTCTGCGTTCGTCGCTGGCCCTCATCTTCTTCGATTACTCGAATGATAGACCTGGATCATTCCCTCCAATTTTAACTATGAGAGGGACTTTCACATCAACTATTAATATAAATATGTGGAAGGGATTACTTCTATGGTGGATGACTCTACGATCCCCCAAGTTTGTATCGACTGTCAGTGGGGGCCTGAGATCGAGGTACTCCCTCTTTCTGTCAATGCTAGCATTATCCGACACGTCCTGGGTATGTTTATGGTTTATACTTATCCCTTCACTATCAGGTTTGGCCTCTCGGTACATCAAGCTATTGAGGCTTTCTGCTGTCGTTATAGTGTGTGTCTGGGCATCTGGTCCCCAATAGAGAGTAGTCCATATTCCTGGCGGACCTTGCAAATCTTTCTTTTACTCTAGACCACTTGATCCACTTCTATTTCCCCTGCGTGTTTCATGGGGGAATGATAAACCTTACTTTTTGAGGCTCCCGAGGCCTCATTATCAGCATCCAGGATTATCATGACCGAGGATGGTGTGATCGGTTTTTGATGATCCAAACCAATCACCTCCATAATGTTGTTCTCTACCTCTTCCCAGTACAATTGAACAATGCTCGTAAGTATCTGATTCCCTTTTTTTGTGTCGTCATCTTGTTGTCTCCAATTTTCTATCTTTCATGCTTCTCTAGCGGCCCTGGTTGGACTCGAACCCTTTCCTGATATTTTTGGCTAGTTGATGAGCATACTTCGTGCCTCATGAGGCACCGAGAGGACCTGGTGGGGCATCTATGTCGACCGGTGGAAAGGAAAGAGCTATGGTAAGCACTATTTTTTTGTCACCTTCGTTCCTTTGTTAATTGAACCTTTTGATATAATTTTAATTTCTTTCTCACTTGCAAGGCCTTCCCACCCTCTGGGAGGAAACCCGGGCTCGTATTGCCCAGGCAGCTGCAGAGGCTATTAGCAGTAGGAAACGCAGACTTCCAAATGAAGTCAGGGCATCTCATTCTGGTGGAATCAGTGCACGTGTAAGAACACATCACCGATTCACTGAGGCCGGAGACACGAGGGTCTCTTATAACGAGGTTGTTGCGGGTCCAAGAGTCAGTGAAGGCCAACTCTGGAGCGTGGGTGTTGGTGAGGCTCCTTCTGAGAATGTGGGTGTTGGCCCTTCTGTTCCACCTCTTTCTGCTTCTAGTTTAGGATTTGGCGTGGAGGCTTCCATGACCCATCTGGCGGGTATTTTTCTTCAGGTAATATGAATCATCTTCTAGTTATCAATTGTTTTTTTAGAGTGAGCGCATATATTAAGTGTGAATGTTTGTCCTTTTCCAGAGTCATGTTGTTGCTTCCTCTACCCTTAAGCTTTTCAAAAGCATGTCTTCCTCTTTCTCTCGTGATGTGAAGAGGCTGACGGAGGAGAACTAACACCGTCGGGATGATCTTGCCCAACTCCGAACAGAGAATATAAGTCTTCAAGTCTTGAGGACCACATTGGGGTTTCAGTGGGAGGAGGCCAAGCAAGCTCTAGCAGCTTGGGAGGACACCTTTCGGATCATAACTATAGCTTGCCAGTTGCTATAGAAAATGTTATACTGGGTGAAGGCCGGGCGTGATACTAGTCAGGGGTGGGTGCAAGCCCTTGAGGCTTCCCATACCTATCTCAAAGCCTGAAACCAGCGTCTGGTGATTCACCGAGCAGTCGAACAGTGATGGGCCACGTTGCTTCAGGATTGTGCCGATCTTCACACCTGATATGAGGTTTTGCAATGTATTGCTAAGTGAAGGATTGATGTCTCCTCGGCCTTAATATATGCGGCGGTGGATTTAGGTACGGCCGATGATGATATGGTTGAACTTTGTGATAAAACATTACCTTCCTCCAATGCCTCTAGTGGTTCCTCAGGTGGTGAAGATGCTCCTCTCCCAACTTAGCTTCGTAAGTCTTGAACCTCTGAACATTGGTTTGGAGGCCTAAAACATTACCTTCCTCCAATATTTTATTTTTATTTTGGTATATTCGCCGATTGTGTTGGATGGATATTTCAGGGTCTGTGTGCCCTTTTGACTTTGGTTTTGATCATCCGTGCAACGTTTTGTGGAATTTCTAGGGCCTGTGTGCCCTCATGTATTTTTGTGCGAGCCTTTGCGCTCTCTTTGCTCCCCGTTTAATGATAATTATTAGTTTACTCTTTGTTATTTATGCTTTGATATGCGCTTTGTTTTTGCAATAATATTGTGATCATAAATAACCTGTTGGCTTTTTATTTTGTACTTAACCGTTGAAGCGTGACCGTTATGCCCGTCTACCAGAACTATGCTAATATTCGAGCATTTGTTGTTTAAGTTAAGGTATGATTACTAGTGCACACTTATTTTGTTTTTTCATTTTGTGTTTGAGGTCATCATTCCTGACCCAATCCGGGAATGTCACTTCTGAAAACACTTTCGCGATATTGGGGACCTAAACATCTAATTCGCAATAAATGAGGGACCTCAATTTTTGGTGCTGATGGGGAGGACGTCTCGACCCCATTTAATGGCACAAAGGTGCATGGAAACTAGATGCTCGGAGGCTCTATGGTCGTGTCATATGTTAGAGGTGGTTTATGGAGCCATGTGGCTTCCGAGTTCGGTTTTGCCTTGAACGTTTTCAAGTGTTAAGCGAAGGATGTCTTGCTAACAACAATCGAGAATAAGTGGAGATTCTTATTTTACTTTTGAGATTATGAGGGATGACTCGTCCTATTGGCACATAATCCCATTCTGGGGTTTTTACAAAGTGACAACAAAAAAGAAATTGGGTGAGTGCAGTGACTGCCAGTAGTCCCAGTTTGTGTGAGTACGTCCTTAGAGAGATCTCATGTTTTGAATATTTTGTCATTTCATGTGGATCCACTCTTTCCCCCTCCCTCCCGGTACTCGGGTGCAAGGTCTCGAAGAGGGAATGTCGGACGGTATGATATGCTCGGTATGCTTTTGAATTGTTGCCTCATTAAAAACCTTGCCAGGAAAATCCAGTTGGGACAAAACCTCAGCCAAGGAAAAGAGTGCAACACATATCCTTACATATCCCCCAGGTGATAAGGAGATCTCGATTTCAAGGGCAGTCCCTATCAGGGAGAGAAAGCAAGTTAACCGAAGATAGATGATGTTGAAGCTTAGGGACATACTTGTCATGCTTTCAAAGGTAGAATCGCTTCACTTGATTGGCGTTCCAACTATTCTTCATCTCCTTTTTGAATTCGTCTTTGATCCGGTAGGATCCCTATCCTGTGATTCCTACTATTTGGTACGGACCCTCCCAGTTTGCTCCTAGCTTACCCGTGCAGGGATCCCTGGTTGTGAGCGTGGCTTTTCGGAGGACATAGTCTCCGATTTAAAATGTCTCAAATTTGCATTCCTGTTGAAGTACCTCTCAGTTTTTTTGCTTTTGTGCTACCAGACGTATGAGGGTTAACTCTCTGTGTTCTTTTAACAATTCCAGTCCGACTGCCATGACTTCGTTGTTGGATTCTTCGGTGGCCTAGGTGTACCGAAGGTTGGGTTCCCCTACTTTCACGGGTATCAGGGCTTCGGCCTCGTATACCAGGGAAAATAGAGTTTCCCTGGTACTTGTCTTGGTTGTGGTCCTGTAAGCCCATAATACCCCCCCCGGTAACTCTTTTGGCCATTTACCTTTGGCATTTTCTAACCTTTTCTTAATGTTTTGGATAAATATTTTGTTGGTCGATTTTGCCTTCCATTTGCGCACGGATGGTATGGTGATGAAGTGATCCTCTTGATGTTCAACTCTTCCAGGAATTTGGTAACATTTGCTCCCACGAACTGTCGACCGTTGTCGCAGGCTATCTCTTTTGGTATTCTGAATCGGCAGATGATGTGGTCCCATATGAACTCTATGACCTCCTTCTCTTCGAATTTTTTGTACGATTGAAATTCCACATTTCTTGGGAAATAATCTGTCAAGATCAGTAGGAACCTCACCATTCCCACAACCCCCCAGTAATGGTCCCACGATGTCCATTCCCTATTTTAGGAATGGCTATGGGGCCACCACATAGTAGAGAGGTTCAGCGGGATGATGCACCATGGGGGAGTGTAGCTGGTATTTTTCACATTTTCGAACGTAGGCCATAGTATCTTTCTCCATTCGAGACTAATAATATCTGGCCTTTATTATCTTTTTCGCTAATAACTCATATCTGGAATGATTTCCGTAGTAACCTTCATGTATTTCCTTCATCACATACTCAGCTTATGTTAGTCCCAAACACTTTGCTTGGTGACCAAGGTAAGACCTTTTGTATAACTCTCCTTCGTGCATGCAATACCATGCGACTTTGGTCATTAAGGCTCATGCAGCCTTACTGTCTTCCGAAAGAGTCCCGATCTGTAAATAGTTAATGATGTCGTTCCGCTAGTCCCATATTAAACTGGTGGAATTTACTTCGTGCAAGCTATGGTCCATGATAGAATGTAGGAGGTGGACTATGGATTCCGACTCTCCCTTAGTTTCTCCGGATGAAGAACCTTGGTTAGCCAGGGCATCCGCTTCAACATTCATCTCTCGAGGAATCTGCACTACCTTTCACTTTATGAAGTGGACCATCAAAGCTGTGATTTTGTTCAATTACTCCTACATCCGACTATCTTTGGCCTCGTATTTGCCAAGAATTTGGTTGACGACCAGCTGGAAATAAGGCTGGCCAGTGGGACGGGATGAGACGGGACATGATGAGATTTGAGGGGACGGTGGGGTGGGTCGGGATCGGGATAGGCGCGACGGAGGGGGACGGGAAGTGGTCCCGTCCCATCCCACATCCCTCTATCAGAGGGGACGGTATGGGACGGGATGGGATGAGAAGGGGATTTGGGTGGATTTCTATTATTTTTTTCTTAAAAATAATATATTTAAACACTTAAATAATTGAACAAGATAGTGAAAAAAATCCTAATGCTAATTGTCTCTTATATTATTTAATAGAAATATGATTTTTATTTGTAATTCAATTTCAAAATTACTACTTTGTTTCATAGTTCAAAAGTTGCAAATCACATAGTAAAATTGGCATTAAAAAAATTACATATGCAACCATACTTTTTCTAATTTTCTGAAAATCTCTTGAGGATCTTCTATTGGAATTTGTTGGTCATATTGTTCAACATCGCTTCCTGCTCCCTCGGATAAGATTTCGTTGTAATTGTAGTCGTCTTCTTAATTGATCTCTAGTTGACCGAACCTTCTACGCTCCGCTCTAATCCAGTCTCTAAAGAAAACTGCAATCTCCAAATTGTCTTCCGCCAATGAGTGTATGTGCTCTCCTATTTGAAACCTTCCAATAGAAAAAGCGCTTTCAAACGTTGTAGATGACCCTTAAATATTCAACACATCTCGATCCATCTTTGATAGAGTCGGAAATGTCTTTTCATTCTCCATCTAGTATTTCAGCAAGTTTTCACGTCCATTTTCAGTAGCAATTGATTTGAATGGTACAACACCCTGCAAAACATAAACATCAAACTCGCTAATTTGTTAAGCACTTGAGCCACTATACATTCTATTTCGAAGGCCTTGAATACTTGACGCAAAAACCACATATTTTTATAAGGTTGAAGTGAAGTAGAAGAAGATGGTACAGAAGTCGTTTGATTATTTGCACTTTGCTGTTGGTAATACATATACATAGTTTTGCATTGTGTTTGTATGCTAGAGATAACATCTTCTTTAGTTGGTTCGTTAGTTGGTTCTGTTGGAGGTATTTCTAGGCATTCATAAATCGTTTCAATAAGGGCATTACAACTGTCTACTTTAATAGTACGATTTAATACATCACCAATAAAATAAATAGTGGGAATAGAAAAATAATATTTTTATATTTTACAAATATTATTGTAATAGCTGGAGCGTAAGTTGGTTTTTTCATATGTTCATTAAATAACAAAAATATTAGAGCTATATAAAATAATATAGATGAAATAGTAGGATAATAAATACCACAAAATTCCTTAGTAGCTAGAATAAATTTCTCTAAGAATACAATAAGTTCCAAAATTGTATCCCAATCATCATCTACAAGCATATCCAAAGGATTTTGATTATGGGCGTTAAATAATAAAGTTATAGGTCTTCTATAATCGTGAGCAACAACTAATTGTTAATACAAAGAATTCCACCTAGTTGCAACTTCTTTTGGAATTTTTCTATAAGGTAATCCACAATCATGACATGTTTTTTTAACTTTTTGCGTCTTTGTATTTTATTACCTTTAAAAATAAAGTTGATAGCAAATTGTACTTTATCAATGATGTTTTTAAAAAGTTTTAGGACATCATTTACAATTAAGTTATAAATATGACATGCACATCTAACATGAAAATTATTGGAAAAAGATGGAGTCCATCGAATTTTTAAAATGTTTACAACATACTCAGTACAAGAAGCATTATCTAATGTAATAGTCATAATTTTATCAGTAATTCCATAATATTCACTAGTTTCATGAATATTTCTTAAAATAAAAATTACAGTGTGTCTTTCATCAATATATATCTATATGCTAATATACATTTTTGCATAGACCAATTGTGATCTATCCAATGACATGTAACAGTTAAATAATCATTATCATTAGTATTATGGCCTATGTCAGAAGTGATAGCCATTTTTCCATTAAAATGATACAATGCATAACGTAAATATTGTTGATATTCATGCGCAAATTTAAAAAAAAATCTTCTATGAAAACCGTTAAAAGCAGGATTATATGTTTTTCGAATGTAATGAATAAAACCAGGAGAAGAAGGAAATGAAAAAGGCAAACCCTCCACAACAACTAATTTTGCTAAATTTTCCTGATCTTTGTGTTTACAATATTTCGGACCTATAACTCCCCCCGTCATATGGTTAATTTGACCATGTACTTGGTCGGGGACATTATGTGAACCTTGTCCCCACTCAGAAGACATTTGCACACTCGTTTTTTTAGCCAAGTATTGATTATACCTTGCTTTGTGATCGTTTTCTATATGTCTCATTAAACCTCATGTTTCACCTTCACCTTTTCCAGTTTTAAATTTATAAACTTCGCGACAAATTTTACAAATAACTAGTTGATTAGGAATGTCCCTTTTAAAAAAATCTCATGCAAGTGATTTTAATTTTCGTTATTTTTGGCCTCTTCTCATACTAGGGGGAATAAGAGGGATTCCAGTTTCAGTTTCAGCCTGGGTGGAGTTGTAGTAGTCGGTGTGTTATCTAAATTATCATCTAATTTATTTTTTAAATCATAATCTGGTCAGATGCAAAATATACCTCATGATCTAATAGTATATTAATATTAACATTAAAAAGTTCAGTTTCATCTACATGAGTGAAATTATCATAATTAGGATTACTAGAAGATGCACCTGTATCCCTACTACCTCTACCAGAAAAACGTCAACCTCGTTCCATTATAATTATGCAAATAAATAATTAAAGTTAAGAAAATTAAGTACGATAATTAAAATTAAGTAACAATAATAATTTAAATAAAAGAAGGAACGAGTGTACCAAACACCAACGTAACGTCGACGTGTAATCGAGGTTGAAATTTGAAACTTTGCTCGATGATGCTCAAGCTAATTTCCAACTTCACTCCCAATTTTTAAACTTTGATAGAAATTACCAAATAAAATATAATATTTAGTGTGCAATTTAGACTTCTAGAGAGAGAGAGAGAGATGGTAAGAAGGTTTGTGAGAAAAATGAAGAGGAAAATGAGGTATTTATCATTGAGAAATAGAGTTAATGTGTAAATATACTAACTTAGAGGTTAAAATAAATATTAAGGGGGTGGGGTGGTGAGGGGCCAAAATGGTCATTTGTAGCCATTGCCAACGGCTATAATTGCAAATGGTCATTTATGCAATGACTATAATCAGTAAACGGGACGGGATCGGGGTGGAACGAGACGGGCTGAGTCGATGGCGGGACCGGGTGGAACCGGGATATGCTGGACCAGCCCTAGTCCCGTTCCGATTTCAAACCCGATTACCAAAAATCTTCATCCCCTAATTTACCCGACGGGACCGGGATGGGGCGAGTTGGTATCGGGACGGGGCGGGATTGGGACGTCCCACCCCACTGGCCAACCTTAGCTGGAAATCACTTTTTAGCTCTATGTTTTCAGCTTCGAGCCCTCGAGCCAATTTCAAACCTGCAATTGCAGCCTCATTGTTAGTTAAAGACATACATCTAATAACTTGCCTGATTATTTCCCCCGATAGGGTAACCAGGACAATTTCCAACCCAATATCCTTTATGATTGTGGCTCCATCTGCGTACAAGACCCATTGTCCGGAGGCGATCTCAGTTTTTTGACTGACTCTGTTTGGGCACAAGGCATCATGCCCAGAATGTTGTCAACCACGAAGTCAGCTAAGGCTTGTGACTTGATTGTAATCTGGGGTCAATAAGTAATATCGTATCCACATATTTCAATTGACCAATTTGCTAACCTACCCGAGAATTCGGGTTTGTGTAAGATGTTCCTCAAGTAAAGGTTGTTATCACACATATGGGGTGACATTAAAAGTACGGCCTTAGCTTGCGAGATGGAATTACCAGGGCCAAAGTAAATTTCTCAAGATGAGGGTAGCGAGTTTCAGCCTTAGACAAGGCCTTGCTATTATAATAAATAAGGGATTGCATACTGTTTTCTTCCCGAATGAGCACAACACTTACCGCGGTCTCGGAGACAACTAGGTAAATCAACAAGGGCTCCTCCAACTCCGACCTCGCGAGTAAATGTGGGTTTGACAAGTACCATTCCAGGTCCCTCAATGCCTGTTGACACTCCGGGGTCCATTCGAAGTCTTTCTTTTTCTTCAACACATTGAAGAATTTTAACATCGCTTGAATGACCTTAATATGAACCTCTCGAGTGCAGTTATTTTCCCAATCAGTCTTTGCACTTCCTGAGCATAATTAAGTACGCCTGGTATTAGGCCGATCGCCCAAATATGATCCGTATTAGCCTCGATGTCCCTATTTGGTACTATGAAACCCAAGAACTTCCCTGAGCCTACCCCGAAAGAGCATTTCTCCGGGTTTAGCTTGAGGTTGTACTTGCAAAGAATATTAAACATTTCCTGTAAATGTCTAATGTGTTCAGATGTTTCTAGGGACTTAACGATTATATCATCTAAATAAACCTCCACACTTCGACCTAACTGATGCTGAAATATCTACTTGGTCAATTGGTTGAAGGTGGTCCCCTCATTCTTTAGGCCGAAGGGCATGACATTATAGAAGTAGGTTTCGTGCTCCGTTATGAATGAAGTCTTTTTCTAGTCCGCCAGTCTAACTATATTTGGTCGAACGTTGAAAAGACGTCCAAAAAATTAAACAACTCATGTCCGGTCGCAGCATCGACAACATTGTCCATACGGGGCATGGGATACTAGTTCCTTAGACATGCCTTATTTAAGCCTTTTAAATCTAGGAACGTTTGAAAAGTGTCAGGGTTATAGGGAGCACTACTACGTTAGCTAGCTAGTTAGGATACTTTACCTCTCAAACAACTCCCAATTTGATGAGCCGAGCCACTTCTTCTTTAAAGCATTGGGTTCGTTCTGCTGATATCGAGCGCCTCTTCTGTTTAATGGGCTGACAGTTCGGGTTTACGCTCAGCTTATGAATGGCTAATTCTATAGGGACACCTGTGATATTCAACCCCGATCAAGTGAAACTACTTATGTTATTGGTTAAAAATTTGAGCAATTTTCCCCAGAACTCGGGATAAAAACCCGAGCCCAGGTATACATATTATTTGGGATGACTCGAATGGCAGGAGGTCGGCTCGAGATCTTCTGATGTGGATCTCCTTGAGTCTGATTCTTCTGGTGTGACAAATCCTCTGGGTACCTGATCTGATGGGTCCTCCGAACAGGGTTTTTTTGCTAGTTATTATTTATGCCCGACTTCTGATTTGATCCTGGGGTTAGACACATATAATTGCTAATTATTGCCTTCAATCTGTCCATTTTTTCCAACGGCCAAAGTCACGTCTTTCTGATCGAGCCCCTCTGATTTTGGCTATTCCCCATAGTATTGGGAATTTTATGATCTTGTGGAAGGTAGACGAGACCACCTTCATGACATGCAACCAAGGTCTCTCAATCGCTATATTGTAGGGCATTTCTCCCTCGAGAACATTGAATAAGGCATTTAACAAGACTCCCTCTATATGAGTGGTCAACTCAATTTGTCCTCGGGTTATTTCGCTGGACAGGTTGAATTTGATCAAGATTTTTATCACCGGGATCACTTGTTTTGTCAGTTGCATCTCTTTGAGTACGCAGAGTTGCACCACATTTACAATGCTACCTGGATCGACAAGCACAGGCTTAACGTTAATTTTAAAGATTTGGATAGATATTACCAATGCATTAGCGTGTGTGGCCTTGATATTTCTCATCTCCATCCCGCTAAACGTGCTGGGGTCTGCAGGTTCGTCTCTTTTTCTTTCTTTTTTTTGGAAGCGGAAGGTTCCTTGCTATGCCGCCTCTATGATATATCTCCCATTATTTCTCCTTCGGTGATCATGTTGACCACACACGGTTTCTCTAGATGCTCCCGTAAAGTCTCAGTTCCATTCTCACAGGCATACTTGGATCAACTACTGAAGAATTCCTTCAGGTGACCCATTCTCAATAAGTCTGCCATCTCATATTGTAGGTGTTTGCAGTCCTTCGTCGAATGCCCCGAAATTCCATGAAACTCAAACCAAAGCTCTACATATATTCCCCGCTTATTTTGATTGGATTGCGTTGCCACCAAAAATCAAGCTTTCTTCATATTTTTTATTGCCATGACCAACTCCACAACCTCCACATTGAAGTTATAAGATGCCACGCTCGGTGGACCCGAGTCATTCATGGGTTTTCTCTACGGCGTCTCCCTGTCTCTCCTAGGCTGACCTTGATCATATCTTAGCCTATTCATCCTTGCTTCATTTCTCAGTAGTGGTCGACTTAAGTAGGGTTCGTACCAGCCTCTTGGGTCTCTCTCTATCTAAATGGGAGAGTGTTCCGAGGCTTTCCTTGTGGTCCCCCCCGACCTACTAGAGCGTCAGTCATGTGGTCGTCTTCTATTTTTATTTTGGATGTGTATATGTTGTTTACTTTATTCCAGTACTTAGTCGGGAACTCCATCAAGGTTTCCTTCAACTTATTGAGGTATTTGAATTATTGATATTCAGACCGTCCGTGAATGTTGCGGCAGCCCAATCCTCAAGAATAGTGGGCAGCAACATCTTTTCTCGCTAGAATCGTTTCACAAAACTATAGAGCAACTCATATTTCCTCTATTTTACAGTGAAACTATCTTCTTTTGTGGGTTTTGACACTTTATGCCCCTGCATTGGCCTTTACAAACCATCTACAAGAGCAGCAAAAGAGTCAATATAATTTTTGAGTAAAAGAGTATACCAAGAGAGTGCTCCATTTGTGAGCGTTTGGCTGAATTTCTTCAACATGACCGATTCAATTTGGTACTGATGTAGGTCGTGTCCGGTGATGGCTGCCTCGAACGTCACAACGTGCTCATCTGGATCTATGGTGCCATCATACTTGGGTATGTCAGGCATTTTGAACTTCTTTGGGATGGGCTCGGGAGCTGCGTCCAACCTATAGGGTATCTTCCCATACTTCCTCGCCCCGACCCCATTCAATACAGGGGGGCTCCTAGTATCTTGCTCATTCGCTCGTGGAGCTCATTTTCCAGCACGACGAGTCTCTCCAAGTCTGCTTCCGGTACAGTAAGCTCTGATTTTGTCTTCTCCGTGACTACTGTAGAAGTCCCAGGCACCTTGATGACTTTCGGGTTATATGAATGACGGCTACCTGGCACTGCCTCAGATAATGAATTTATGAGTTTTTCTATGCATTTCATCATTGCGTTATTCGATGCGAAGACCACGTCCAAGGCCATTTCCGAATGAGATCATTCTTCTTTGTATATTCCCTCCACCTTAGAGTGTGGGCATCTCTTTCTTCTCTTGGAATAATGCTATTTAGGTCGCACCTTCTTGCTTTCTGCCAAGTGACTTTGTTCGTCCTCTCTATTCAAGGGGTTGTTGGGGACCTCTCCTGGGGGTGTCACTGTCTTTTCCTTTTACTTTTGTGCCTCCACCTCCACGCGGTTCTCTTTGTTGGAGCTCCGCAGATCTGTTGGTTGTCACCCCTGCGGGTCCTTTGTCTCATGTGGAGCGCTACTTCTCGATACACTACTAGTTTGCTCAGCCATGATCGGGAGTTGTGCAATGGGTTGATTTTGTACATACATCTGAGAGTTTCGAGCAACGAATCAGGACAACACCACAACTGTCTATCCCCATAGACGGCGCCAAATCATTTTTCGGTGAAATCGGTTCTAACTAGAAACCCAGTTAGAGATTTGTATTTTAGGGTTTAAAGACAAGTGAGTCGTATTCGATGCAAAAAAATTCTTGACAAGTCCGATTTTGGATAATAAATAAATGAAATAAAGGAATAAAGTAAATAAATAAGCTCAGATTCAAGATCAATAGTGAAAAATAATGGACAAGTGATTCTTCGAGTATATTTCTCTGAGAGAGATAGTCTCAGGGTTACAAGTGAGCAAGAAGATAAAGAATGTCGTTGCTTCCTTTCTAAACTTTACATATATAAGCCAAGATTAGAGTAGGGGTGGCCAGTGGGCCAGGTTGGGGCAGGACGGTATGGGATCCGACGGGACTGGCGGGCCAGGATAGGCAGGACGGGACGAGGTCACGTCCCATCCCACATCCCGCCGGAAGAGGGGCCGAATTTGGGGGGATGGGTCGGGTCGGGTTGCAGGATTTGGGAATTTTTTTTAGACACTTAAATTTAAAAAAAATTATATTTAAATACTTAAATAATTGAACAAGATAGTGAATAAAAATGTCCCAAGATTATTTTTGTGTCTCTTATATTATTTAATACAAATATAATTTATTATGTAATACAATTTCAAAATTGCAACTTTGTTTCGTAGTTCAAAAGTTGCAAATCACATAGTAAAATTATCATTAAAAAGTTACATAGTCAACCATACTCTTTCTAATTTCCTCCAAAATCTCTTGAGGATCTTCTGTTGGAATTGGAAGTTGTTGGTCAAATTGTTCGACGTCGTTTCCTACTCCCTCGGATAAGATTTCATTGTAGTTGTAGTCGTCTTCTTCGTTGATCTCTAGTTGACCGCACCTTCTACGCTCCGCTCTAATCTAATCTCTGAATAAAACTGCAATCTCCAAGATGTCTCCCGCTATTAAGTGTCTGTGCTCTCCTATTTGTCAAAGTTGTCAATTGTCAGCTTTATCTTTGATTCTTCGTGGGTCCGACGGCTTTTATAATTGTTGAGGCCAGCTGCTACCTTCCACAAGTGTTTTGCAAGTTGTTTTCCGCTGATTTGTTGTCATCTGTCTTTGTATTGAGTAGTATGGATTGTAATATATGGTCTTACTGTAATTAGACTACATTGGGTCGTATCAAAGTGTTAGATTGTGGTTTAAAACTACATTGGGCCTTGTTTTATCATGCAAAAGGATTAGAGGATCCTTCTCTTTTCATAGTAGTATGAGTATTATTGGTAACATTTTTAGTATTGATTACAGGCCTTTTTCTCTAACCTGTTAAAAGCTGATATTGCTCCATAATTGCTTTGGCATGTCTATGTTTCATGTTCATGATCCGATCATGCATGTTAGTAAGTTCCATAGTGTCTTGGGATAATATATCATTATTATAGTATAGGATAATAAGTTCTTCAACTTCTCCACCTTTGGTTGTTCCAATTATGCAAGCCTTTCAAGCCTTTAACATATCTTCTATCTTTGATTTCAAAGTTAACAGTCTAATGGCTCTTTTGGCACTTAGCCATTCTTGAAAATTTTCCAATGTATAGGGTATCTTCATTTTGAGATCTTCATCATCACCGCTAATATTGCTATTTTTACCAATTTTAAATAATTGACATATTACAATGGCTTTTCCTATCAAATCCGTTGAGACATCAGATAGTTGTATTCCGTATATACCTTTTTCAAAGGATTCCATCATTGCTTTAGCAGATTCTAAATATTAGACATTTTAGAAATATTATAGAAAGTTTCATCTACTATTATTTTGTCAATAAAACCATAAGTAAATAATTTTGACACTATATCAGGGTTAGCATTTTCACTACATAAAAATCTAGGATATTTACTTAGTTTTGCACTTCTTAAAATATGGGGGTTAGATTTATAATCATAAAATTTATTTATCTTTTCATATGCAGTAATGAAGTCATGTGTATGTTTCAAAAGATTGATCATGTTCCGTTGGTATTCTATGTTTTGGCAAGTATTCTATGGACCAAGTATTCTTCTTTTATTTAATTCTGGTAAAGGATCTATTTTGTTAGTAATAAAAGATTTTACTTGAGTATTATCAGTCCTAACAATAAATTTTACTGGTAATAGGTAATAATGAAATGTTTTTATTCCAAATTTTATAGCTAATAGTTCTTTTTCATTGATATGATAATTTTTCTCGTTTGGCTTCCATGTTCCACCTCCATATCCATAAATTAGTGATTTTTCTTTATCTATATCATCTTTATCATAAGCTATGAGGACTGCTACTCATCATATATCACTAGCATCAGTAAAAAGTTCTAGTTGATCTTGTTCTGTTGGTATTCTATGTTTTGGCAAGTCTTTTACTTTTTTCTTAATTTTGTTTATAGCTTTAGTATGTTCTTCCTTCAATTCGAATGTTATATTTTTTTCTAGTTAATTATTGCAATGGTTTTCATAAGATTGGTATATGGTCTAAAGCATAATTTACTACTCCTAGAAATTGTTGTACTTCTTTTTTACTTTCTAATTTATCTTTAAAATTCTTTATTTTTGTTACAACATGTTCTTGCAATTGTAATCCTTCTTTATCTATAATGTATCCTAAATATTTGATACTATTTTTGAAGATTTCAGATTTCTTTTCAGATAATAGTATTCCATGTTGTCTCACTGATTTTATAAATTCTTCTAGATGTTTTATATGGTTTTTTAAATCATCACTATATATTAATATGTCATCAACATATACTATACAAAATTGTGTTAATTTTCTGAACACTTGATCCATTCTTCTTTGAAATATTTGTGGTGCATTTTTTAATCCAAATGCTAACACATTCCATTCATAGTGTCCTTGAGGGGCACTAAAGGTTGTTAGGGGTTTTGATTCATTTGTTAATTTAATTTGCCAAAATCCATTTTTACAATCAAATTTACTAAACCATTTTTTACTTCCTAATCTGTTAATAAGGTTTCTTTTATATGGTAAAAAATATCCATCAAATATTATCTTTTTATTTAATTCTTTATAATCAATTATCATTCTAGCCTTTCCTCTTTTTTGTTCATTGTGTTTTCTTACTAAAAAGGTTGGGTTACTATGTGAGCTTTTTACTTTCTTGTATAATTTTTAACTCCAATAATTCTTTTATCTGGGTTTCAAATTCTTTCTGATCTGTTGGACTATATCTAATGAGTTTAGATCTAATTGTGTCATTGAGATTTATTAACTTGATTTCAGCATATATTTTTTCTTTTTCCCATAGTTGTATTGAATTTTCTCCAAAATTCATTTCTAATATATTAAGAGTTTTTTTTAATAGTTGTAGGTTATTATTCCTATCTATCATGTTAAATAATCTTAATGTATGTATTCGTAATACTCTTTTTAGTATTATCCATTTATTACAAGGCGTTTGTAAGCTAAAAGTATTATTATTTTATAACTTGTGTTTTAAAGTAGTCTAAGAAATTATTTTCTAATAATACTTGTTGTCTCATCTGGTTAAGTTGATATATTATCGGTATTCGAAATATTGTTTTTCCGAGCCTTATTCTCATATTCTTTGCTACTATATCTAATTCTTTCATATGTTCATTAAATCCTGATACTTTTGTTATATGAGTTTTAGACCTTTTCCATATGTGTGGTTCTAACACTTCTTTCCTTGTTAGGCATAAGTTTGCTCCACTATCTATGAAGATTTTTTGTTTAGTGTCCATAAATCTCATAAAAAGTACCTCAAGATTCATAGTGAACTTCGATGGAGTTTCTCTTGAAGCAATAACGCGTTGATCTAGTCGCCGCCGGAGCCACAAAGGACTATCTAAATTGATTCGTTTATGCCAATAAGCTCCAACTGCATCATAGGATTCAAAAAAGGGTTCTTTCGTATACTTATAGTAACTATTGTCACTTCTTTTTTGATTTTGATAGTTTCTGCGATTACATGGATTATATCTATTTACAAAAATACCTCGATGATTTCCACTTGTTAATACATAGAGTCCAATATCCCTTCCTTTTCCAAAAAAAATTTACGAATACGCTTTTTTGATGTCGAAGTGCATTTTTTTGGAACTGCCATTTAGAAATTAAAAAATTACTCATTGTTATAGCTGGATGTGAAAGACATCTATTGTTCAAAATGATTTTTTTTTATACTACTATTTATTTTCGAGCTAATAGTGTCCTCCTCAAATAAAATATTATCGAGATAGGCAAAAGATATGTGAAAAAGTAAACATAAGCAATAGAGATTGTTTACCCCAAGATTGGTGAATTGTCATGATAGCTTGAACATCATTTTATTAGACTTATATTAATATGAGCTTCAATATAAATTGCTACCATTTAATCAGATTGTTGAGTATCTTGGATTTCTATTTCTTTTATCATTTTTCCTATTCTTTGGATTTCCTGTCATCTTATTTCATTTAATCTTTTCTTAATATTATTAAGATTTTTTGTAACTTTTTTATATCTATCATGATAGTATCTATTTCTTGTTTCACTAGTAATTGTAATAAGTTTATGGCGAACATACCTCTCACATTGTATCCAGTAATCTCTTTCTTCTAACATTTTTCTTTTTCTTTCTTGCAATTCCATATTATTCTAAACTACTTTCACTATCTGAGTCTTGGTTAATAAAGTTAATATTTTCTGGTTCTGTTTCACTTTCTTCATCAATTTGGCTGACATAAAAGTCATCATATTTATACCATTTATTATTATCTTCTTTTATCTGTTGTAGATTCATTATAAATTGTGTTGTATTTATATATTTTACACATTTTTTCTTTAGCTTTGGTCATTTATTAGCATAATGTCTTTTTTCATTACAATTCCAACATTTACATTTTTTAGGTTTTTCCTCTAACGGTTTTATATACTTTTTTTTCCTAATTTTTCTATTGTGTCTAAATTTTTTCCTGGTCTCAGGAGTATTTCTATATCTTTTAATCCTCTTTTTCTTGTAAGGTTTGTAATATTGTTTATTGTAATTATTATATTTTGATATCTTTTTCTATGATATCTTTTATTTTTATGACCTTTCTTATTTTCCTTTCTTTCCTTTTATCATCACATCCAAATACTAGTCTTCTTTATGTGAATCCACATATTTCTCTTAGTCCTAATTTCTTATCTTTTTAAATTTTTTTGTTGCATTCTATATTCTTCACATTTTCGCATTAATTATGCTCTTAGTACTCTTATTTTTTCTCCTAATGTGTTTTCTCTTGGTACTAGTTGAGTATATTCTCTTGATACTTTGGTATTATTTGGTGTTGGTAAGTGGTCATAATAAAGTTGTTGATATGTTAAACCTTCTTGTGGTAAAAATATTGCTTCATAAAAGAATTTGCTAAAACTTATAGTATATTCTGATAATTTATTAATTTTACAGTATTTCATGTTATTTAAATTCATTATAATTTCAATTTCTTTCTGCAAATACATTTTCTCTTGCTACTAACCATTTTTCTCCTAAAAATTCTCTTTTTAGTACAATATCAAATATCATTAACATAGTTTTCCAATCTCTTGCATGACTAAATACTTCTCCTTTTAATTGGCATGTTATAGATTCCATCCAATATGCTACTTTTCCAATTAATGTTTTAGATATTAAGTCATAAATATAATCTAGGTTATCAGTGTGTGTAGAGTTCATTAGTGCTATATACATTTCAAGATTCAAATCATTTATTTTTCTATCTTGTTCATCATAAACATTATCTAAATCTAGGAAGTATCCATTGAAATTTACACCTTGTGACATTTATCCTACAAATTCTTTAAATTCAGCTTGTTGTCCTACATGTATATATTCTGGTAATTTAGTACGTCTTCTTGTTATTATTTCTAAATTTGGGTCTATTAGTTCTTCTTCAGGATAATCATTTGCATCTTCATTTACTACATTATCCGTTTCTATTTCTGTTTCTATGGGTCTGTTAAATTCATTTTCTACATCGCTTTCAGGTTCTTCTTCTGTGATTGCATTTACAGTTTTCAATTTTTTCAAAGATCTTATTATTTGATTATTTTCTTTTTCTTCATCTGAGTTTTCCTCATCATCTACTTCTTCTATAAATTTTGCTACTTATATTTCTTGGTTGGCTAATTCAAGATTAGTATTACTATCTTTGTCTGTATCACTATCAGTTTTTTCACTACTAGTGGTACTTTCATCACTTGTTTTATTTATTTTTCTTACTTTCTTCTTTCATTTTAACCTTGTCATTTGTTCTTTTAAAATGTGTAACTCTTCTTTTAATTCTTCCATTTCTTGTTTTATTTGATTTAATTCTTCTTTGTTTGTTTTAATTCTACTTTTATTTCTTTTTGTGTTTTCTTTGTATCCTTAAACTTATGTTTATAGTTTTTATATTTACTCAACCATTCTTCATTATTATGTGATTTTAATTTTATATTTTCCTTTTGTAATTTTGATATTTGTTGTTCTTGTTTTTCGAACTTTAAGTGTATGTATTCAATTTTTCTGTGTCAGTTATATATATATTTTCACCTTTAGTTGGTGTATTTTTAGAGTCTTTTTTTTATAGGTTCATACTTGTATCTTTCTTTTTCTATTATATCTTTTCCATAATTTTTAAGAAATGTAATTACACTATGTTCTTGGTTTTCCATTAAAATTGTCCTTTTTTATTTAATATTGCTAGACTATCTAATGTTTTTTCTATTGATTCTGATAATTTAGGTTTTATTTTACTAATATCTACCATTATAGGTTCTTTACTTCTTCTCCATGCATCTATTGGTACTAATTATGATTGTTTAGTTGTAGTATCAATTATTTTTTCAACGGTTCTTTATTGACTTGTACTAGGTTCATCTTCTTCGCTTACTTGTTTTCCTTTATTTATATGTGCTACTAGTATGTTAAGTTGTTCTAATATTATTTTAAATGTTGGTACTTCAGATAAATTCCATACTTTTGTCAATTCTTCTCTTATTAATTGTTGCATTTGTGTTTGGTTTTCTCTTACTTCATCCATTATTATCATGATATTTTTTATTTGTTCCTTTACTATTAATTCTTTCCATATTGCATCAATTTTTTCATTAGAGTTACTCATGATTATTTATTCTTTTCTTCCATCCATTTTCCTTATCTATCCATATTTTTTCAAATTTATTACATTGTTGTTCTAGTTGTTTTATATCATTTTCTAATTTCATTTCCTTTGCACTGTATTCTAGCTATTTAAGTTGAGAAATTATTTCTTCTTATAAAACTATTTTTATTATTTTTAATTTTTGTTTTTTCTTTATTATTTTTCTCTGTATATTCATATTTTATTTATAAATCTTATTTTTTCTTGGTCATTTATTTCATTCCTTCATTATTAATTTGTAATCTATCATGGTTAAAAAATCACTTCCTAATAGTAATTCATTAAAACTATCATATTCTATTACTCTTATATTTATTTTATATTCTAGATCTTGGATTTTTTTATTTTAAATTAATACTTTTGGTTATTATTATTTCTCTTTCATTTTCAGGATAATGGCAAGTTTGTGGTTCTATTAGTTCACAGTATTTTTCATTAATTTTACTTATATTTATAAAACTTTTAATACCTCATGTATTTATTTCAGCTATACAATCGGTTGTTATTATACCATTGAATATTATTACTTTAATCCTTAATCTATTACTGGATATATTTATCAAGTCTAATGTTTTGGGTTGCATACATCTTAGGCTAGTTTGTCTTGATATTATTGGATCTCTTTTAATACTTAGTCTAGATCCTTCTATCTGTGGTCTAAATCTTTGTGATGGTGTTATGGTTCTAGTACTAAAGTCCATATGTATTTCTTCTGGTATTGTTATTTTGGAATTTTCTTTATGTTCTATTTGTTCTAATATTTCCTGATAGATCTTTGGTACTAAAATATTCATTTCATGTTGTTTCTTTACATGATGATTTCCTGTTAAGGCGTATATCATCTTTGTTTCAATACTTATAACTTTACTACCTGATGGCATATTTATTCCATCTAGTTTATAATATAGTGTTAGAGCTAAGTCTTTGTGTTCATCTTTTAATGATATACTAAAATCTGGTTGTATTGTGAATTTTAGTTTTTGATATATTAAATTTCCTTTTATGACATATATTAAAGCATCTTGTAGATTTCCTAATATTCTATCATCTAATATGTATATTTGTATATGTGTATCTATATTTTTCTGAAAATATGTTTTTATAGTAAATTCTACTCCTCCAAAGTATATATTTCTGTACTTTTTAGCTTCTTTAGTTGATAATTTTGCTAATTCTCTTTTTATTATTCCATCTGTTATCAGATTTATTCTCGCTCTACCATTTATACTGGTTGTGTCTATTATTATTTTGTGTTTTGTGCTATATATCTTATTTCTTTATTCCTTTCAAACCATTTAGTTCTAAATATCTTCTTTATTGATAGCTCTTCTTTTTCGCCTTGTATTTTTTTGATATATTTCTGGTTTAAAGCTTAATGTTTGTGTTATTCCCCCTTCATATATATCCATTTGGTAATATGTTTCGTTAGAGTTTTCTACTATTTCTTTTCCTTTATCCATTTCTTAACTTGTCAATATATTTATATTTTTCTATTATGATATCTTTTTGGTCTTTTATTTCATTATCTCTTCTCATTATTTCTTTCAATTTTTCTTCTCTTAGTTTCCTATTTTCTTCTTCTTTTTGTCTCAATCTTTCATCTTTTAGTGCTACATATTTCTTAAGGTTGTAATAGTATTTTATTGTTCGTATATTTGTTGGGAATTTTCTTGTAAACGTTGATCTCTATTTTTATAAGATCTATACTCATTCTACAACTTACTATATGTTGGTTTATATCTCTATTATATGTAAAGGGGTTTTCATCTATTTTTGAAGTTGACTTAATTTATTTTCATCCATAATGATCTATAGTCATTTGTAGGTCTGGTTTTAAATCTGCTATTAAATTGTTTTGTATATTTATTTTTGTGTTTATATTTCTTAATTCTCTATATGTTCTTATAATATTATCCAAGTCTGTACTAATTTCTGCTATCTCACTATCATTATCTATCATATTTTTTGATATCTTTAATGATAATAATTTACTATAATATCTTAATAGTATTTCATTTTGATTTCTTCTTTCTATTAAAAGGTGTTTTAATTCTTTACATAACCAATTAACCATTTTGTTTTATTTAATCTATTAATCTGTTGAAACGACGGATGTTTCTTCATTTTATTTCTTTTTTAGGCTCCGATACCAATTTCAGGGCGGATCTTTTGGCAGGTTATATACTTTTGATACTTCAGTATTATATGATGTTGGTAAGTGGTCATAATAAAGTTGTTGATATATTAAACCTTCTTGTGATAAAAATTTTGATTCATAAAAAAAATTACTAAATTTTATAATATATTCTGATAATTTATTAATTTTACGACATTTCATGTTATTTAAATTACTTAAACAAAGTATGAGCCAAAAGAATGTGACAAGGACCGCGTTCAAATGCCTAAATTAAATGTTGGTTTCATATTTTTCTATATGTGAGGAAATTATGAAAAAATAACATGTTTAAAAGTAGGGAAAAGTGTAATGGGATTGCGTGTCACCCACAAATCATAAAGTTAACATATTAATAAAAAATATATAAAGCTATCATGTGCTGCTGATCTGTAAAAGATATTGAAGAACTTGGCTGCTGCGTAGATGCCAACATGTACCAGCCTTCTTTTTCTCCCAGTCACTTTGTTTATTCTCATTGCCCAGACCCTACTTTCTTCTTTTACTTTTTCTTACTGTATTTCTTTATTCTGGTCCGTTCATTTTATGTTGTCAATCACTTCCAACATTTTGAGAATTAAAAGCATGTTTGGTTTAATTAATAAGAAGTAGCTTTATTATAAGTGTAAAGTGATAGAGCTATTTTACAAGTAAGCAGCGGGTTAAATGGAACTATAGAAATGCATGCTTAAATAATACGCACTGTAATTAATACTCTAACTAATGTGTCTCTGGTAAAAAAAGTGTTTGATTATATAATGTGTATTTTATTAAAAATAATTGGGCACCCAAAGGTGTAGTTTAGCCAGTGAAATAAGGAGAACTATACAGTTTAAGGTTATTTATATAGTTTGACTTGACACAAATTAGTTTAATATTAAAGAAAGGAAGACTTGTAAAGTTGATGTCATGTGATCTGGAAGTCGTGAGTTTAAGCCGTGGAAACAGTCTCTGAGAGAAATGCAAGGTAAGAATGCGTACAACATACCCTTGCGATCCGGCCCTTCCCCGGACCCTTGCATAGCGGGAGCTTAGTGCACCGGGCTGCCTTTATTAAAGAAAGGAAGACTCGTGAAATTTAAAAATGTGTCATAACATTTTTATGGGGTAAATTTCACAGATGATCACGTAACTATTATTTATTTTAAAAGTCAATTATAACTATCTTTTCTAACACAAAAGTCACTAAACCACTTTCCGGTGAATAACTCATTTTTTATTTTTTGAAAAATCTAATAAATAAAAATTTAATTAAAAGTTTTAACCCCTGACTATTAATTAAAATCTAATGAATTTTTGTGCTTTTAAACTGAATTTTAGTGCTATTAGATGACTGGGTTCGACGATTTTTTTGTACGTAATCGTTACTGTTAAGTATTTGCATACATGTGCAGGGTTCAAATATCAAGTTAGGTCTCCCACTCAATGAAAGCTCTGAAGCTGCTAAGTTGAACTTTGAAAATTTTCTTAGTAGAATTCAAAATGGTAAGGGTGTGTGTGGGGGCGGGGGGAGGAAGAATATGAAAGGTTATTTATTTTCTTCATATGAATTTTGGATCGGATCGGGTTGAACCTTTTAAATTAAATTTATAGTATTTATCATTTTAAAAAAAAAAAAAAAGAGTTATTCACCGAAAAGTGGTTTAGTGACACCAGAAAGTGGTTTAGTGACTTTTCTGTTAGTATACTCAAAATTAAGTGACTTTTGTGTTAGAAAAGATAATTAAGTGACTTTTGAAAAAATAAAATAATAGTTATGTGACCATATGTGAAATTTACCCCATTTTGTGGCTATATAATAACTCTTGAAAGATATGATTTTAAACATATCATAGTATTTGTGAGGCGAAATAAGTTTTTCACTAAAAAATATATGAATATAGAGATAAAATCTGCGTACATCCTATCATTTTCTAACTGACTTATGATGGAATTAACTGAGCATATTATTGTTGTATTTTTCAAACGAACTAATAGAAAAATAATGTCCAACAAATTAGTAACAGAGTGTTCAATCTACTTCATGGCAATCAATTCCTTTAGACGAAATTCTGTCATGAACAAATTGGAAATGATTTGACATAATAAGCAGTGATAAGTCCATTAGAAGAGTGTAGTCAGGTCGTCTGGTTGATGAAATAAGGATAATAATTATGGAATATTTTATGAAATTATTTTATTCTGCGTTTGGTAATGGATATTATTTAGATTTTAGTTTCAGAATCATTTTATCCACTATTTTAGTAGAAATAGTGAGATAAGTTATCTCATATAGAAGGTGGAATAAAATAATCTCATGTAATATCCCAACTCATAGGGTTGTCTATCCCATCCCACCAACCAAAATGACCCCTAAAGTCAGTCTTATGTCAGATTTTAGCTTAATTAGAGGCATGATACTATAGTAAAATTATTAACTAGGGGCAATGCATATGGTTGGGTTCATTTATAAGTAGCCACACAGCTCAAAGATGCTCATATATAGAACAAAGAACAAAGGTTGAGATTCCTAGTTAACTTCTTTATAGATAGTAGACCAACAAGAAAGTGATCAGAGACTATATGTAAAGCTACAACTTTAAGTCACAACTTTGGAACGTGCATATGATTTGCCTTTTTAAGTGGCCCAATACTATTTTTTCCCTTGGTAAGTTGCAATCACACAAGGCAATCTAGTCATACATACACAGATCCCACGGACCCATCAAAATCAATGAAGCTGTAAAAAGAAAAAACATTTTGTAGTTTCAAAATGGAAAAAAGAATGACCCAAAGGAAACAATACTTTTCTAATACATTTTCCAAAAGAGTGGGTATGTTTGGTATAAATAATATTTGACCTTATCAGAATATTCTGCACTCTTTTATAATTTTCGTCTAAATAGATTAATGAATGTGTATGGAGAATGAATATTATTTGATAATGAATATTATTTAGATATTTTATGGGTATGTTTGGTATGGAGGAATATTTTTCAGTGTTCCTAATTCCTATATTTAGTTGGTCAAAGTGTTTTCTTTAGATAAATAAATTTCTTAAAAAGTAGAAATAGTGAAAGTAGAAATTCAAATTTCTTAAGTGTCATTTTAAGTTCATTGTCTCTTTTCATCCCACCCCCCTCCTGACCCCCACTCCCCACCCATCCCGACCCCCATAGTGTTTTTATATATTACATATAAAATTTTTGGGAAAAAATAATTTGCTTATACTTAGCAAACACCAAGAAACTTTGTCCAACACCCTATATATCAACCAAGTGAAACTTTTCTCACAGTTTTTTTTCCTCATAGATTTTGTCGGTCGATCGTGGCAGTGGAGTTGTTAAAATATGTAACATATTGCATTAATATATACTAACTTTATAACTTTATGTTTGCTCCAATTGGAAGTATCCCAAAAGTTTTGGTGCGTATATAACAAAAAATGACCTAAATCTTTCTGGTATTGGTTCAATGCTGTCTTTTCCTAAATAATAAGTACCCTGATATTCGTTTTTAACTTGAGATTCGAATTGTTAACCAAAAGTTCATATCAGAACACAATAACTTATTGCCCTTCTCGTGCTTATTTACGTACTTTAGCCAAATTAGTTCTCTCCATCTGTTGGTTTATAACTGCAACCTTAATAAGGAAGCATTTATGGACTAGCGACTGGTAATTAACATCCTGTTTAATTGCATTCTATTAGTGGTTATCTAAAATTTGTGATATACTTTGTGAGGGGTAAGTCTCGAAGGCGAAACCCCCCACCTGTACTAGAGGCCCCTTGGCCATGTGGGATATAAATCGAGGGATATGCGCGAGTGTCAGCCCTGCAAGGGAGAGGACCAACGGGACACGAACCCAGCAATAACCCTTGCAATATTTCAGCAAAGACTATCACCACACGGATTCGAACCCGCGACGTCGAAGTGGTTGTACCCCAATCACCTTGTCACTTATCAACTCGCTTGTGCCCCTGGGGGCAAAATTTGTGATATACTAGTAGTACTTAATTAAAGTCTCCATCGCCACCTAGCTACTTCTCTCATTTGAGAGTTCTATTGGAGATTGATGTTGGTTAATTCATGCATTTTTATGTACTAAAGTCTCCATTGGTAGTGCATAGTTTTTTTTTCATCATCAGGATAAGATGCCTACAACAAGTATTTGTCTACGGTAATTCTAATTAGGTAACGTAAAAATGTATAAAATAATTAGTATATCTAACTGGTTTAAAATATACTAATAGTGCAAAAATTTATTGTACAGATGTATATAAGCTAAATCCATCTCTATGAGAGAGAATACATTAGACAAACGTTGGATGTACTAAAACTTGGAAAACTTGTGCCAGAAATTCTAATAGCTTACTAGCCGCTAATTAAAATGAATGAATAAGCTACTCAGAAGTATTAAAAATGAACATTAATCTATTTAGACGAAAATTATAAAAGAGTGCAGAATATTCTGATAAGGTCAAATATTAATTTTTGAAAGGGCATGTACATGTTGGCCATAAATTGGCTAGTCAAAGGTTATTTAAGTAGCAAAAAGATATAATTCTCGGTTAGAAGTCAGGGACGCTTACCATTAAATTAGATGAAAATTAATCAAAGGTTATTTAAGTAGCAAAAAGATATAATTCTCGGTTAGAAGTCAGGGACGCTTACCATTAAATTATATGAAAAATTAATTTTCATCAAAAAGAAAATGCAAAACCTTATTTTCGTTATCTCATTAGAATTGATAGGGTAAGTCCTAACCTCCCTTGTACTTATTTATGTTGGAAGTTTTTTATTTTATTATTACTAAAAGAAAAAAGAAAAAAGAAAAAAGAAAAAAGAAAAAAGAAAAAAGAAAAAAGAAAAAAGAAAAAAGAAAAAAGAAAAAAGAAAAAAGAAAAGAGAAAAAAAAAGGCAAAACTTAATTTTTCAAATTTGCAAATATAACCGTCAAGTTGATGGATGAATTATACAGCTGTCACGAGAGGTAACTAAAGTTAAAATAAACTCGTAGCTAGGAAAAAAAATAACAACTCATCCATATTATTATTGGTTGAAGCATCGGATCTCAGGACCAGCTCACAATTGAACTGTCACAGTTAACAGTTAGCCACTATTTACTTGGAGCAAGCAGTTGGCTAATGGACTTGCATGTTTTATGTTGTCAAGTGGCAAAAACAAAACATTTTCGTTAATTTGTCGCCCACTCTTTGTCATTTTCTTAGGGTTGGCTTCTTCTATTTCAAGATCTCATGACCTAGCTAAGCTTAGTACTTCATACTCTTGGTAGTACAACATTGACTTGATGAGCGCTATTCTTTCTCTCTCTTTAAATTTTGTTAGCTTGACTTGGAAATATTGACTAGGTTACGTTTCCTAGTAGTAGTTCTGATTTTCTCCAAAGGGTATCTAAACTAGTTAATAAAACTTTTATATACCTACACTGCTACTATATTAGATATTATCAAAGAGACAAGATCGAACTATCAATATTTTAAAATTTGGGTTCTGCAAAATAGATTTTAGATATAACTCAATCTCAAATTAAAGATAATTAATCACGAGGTGAAATCTGTCAGACTATATGAGGAAGCAACAAATCTTTCTCTCAACACTTAATCTAGGTGTACCCCTCTCCATGTTGGACACCTAGCTAAGCTAGAACAATTGGAGCACAAATAAATAACATAGAGTTTGAGTTTCATTTGGGATGATAAGAGGCTTGATGGTGGTTAATTTGAGCGTGTAGGATGAGACATTGTTGTTTGATATTCTAAGTGTTGAAGAAGACGATGTTGTTGTCGCCAGAATAATTACTCTATTTTTCAAAATTCAGAGTCAAATCTGGACCATTTCGCATAGTTTAAGGTAAAATTTGACCCCTGTCCATAGTAAAAAAAGGCACATGTATTAGAAAGCTTCTCCCATTAGTGATAAGAGCATATTTGGATCAATCTTGTAAAGACAAAGGATATATTTGACCCAAATAATTAATTGATGGATGACAAATTTGGATCATTTAGCAAAGTTCATGGGCGAATTTGGACTTTTCCCGGAAAAAAATAACATGGAGCTCAAATATGAATTTCTCTTTCTTTTTTACTTGTTTACTAAGCAAACCTATGTAATGATAGTTAAAAGTGGAGTACAAATTTTCAATAATTAGCACTTCAGGACAACTAAGTACTTATTAATGAATCTATAATTAATCATTAGTCTTAATTAGAAATATTAGAGGGTGGTACAATCACTAAAACGAGCTAGTATATATAAACGACAAATTCACAACTCAACAATTTCTAATGGCATATTCAGCTAATTAATAGATAGATATAAAAAGCATTTTATGATGGAAATTTATAAAAGGTAAATGTAAATACATTTCCAAATTAACATACGATCGTACATAACATTTTAAATTAATTTGTTATAAGTTACACGTTTGTAGCTATGCATGCAAATTAGTTAAGCTTCGTCGTGTGGAAAGGTCCAAAAGAAAAGGAGTAAAGTTATGAGAAGAAGCAATGAATGTGCCCAAATAAGCTTTTGCAACCGTCCACGAAAAGGAATGACGGCTTTATAATTAATTAATTAATTATTAAACGAATGTAGTCCTTGGCTTACGGCCCTATTAAGCAATTTAAGTAAACGAAACTACTTATTTGTATGTTGATGTTAATTTCTAATTCTCAATGATAAATTTAGAATTGTCGTGGCCTCGTAGGTTTGGTAACAAATAGTAGCAATCTCAATTGTTATTTATCGATTTTATATTTAACTAACAAAGTTCGTCTTTAGAAGTAGTTTTTGAATCATCTTTTGTTAATATATATATCCATTCACTTATAGTGAATTAGCGCCAAACTTCACTAAATGATTTTTCATATTTTGGTTAAATAAATACTAAAGGAATATGTTACTTGATGTTTATTGATAAATGATTTACAATATATATAAGGTTACAAGAATATTTACTTTGATACAAACTAGGTAACTAATTAACCTAATTACAAAAGGATTATAATTCTACATAAAATAGGAGATATACAATTAATGAAAGAATATTGGGAAATATTCTATTGCACCTCCGTAGTCGAAGCGGGAGGGTCACGAACACTGAGACTGACTCAAAAATCATCAAATAGTATGCGCAGAAGTCCTTTGGTGAAGATGTCGGCAATATGATATCTGGAAGGAACATGAAGGACACGAACTTGACCACGAGCCACTTTTTCGAGAACAAAATGAATGTTCATCTCAATGTGTTTAGTGCGCTAATGTTGGACGGGATTGTCGAAAAGATATATCGCACTAATATTATCGCAGTAGACCAGTTTTGCCTTTTGAATCGGGCAGTGAAGCTCAAGTAGAAGGTTACGGATCCAACAAGACTCAGAGACGACGTTGGTGACACTTATGTACTCTGCTACTACACTGGATCAGGATAGTGTAGGTTGCCTTTTGAAAGACCAAGACAATAGGTTATCTCCGAGGAAAACACAATAACCAGACGTAGAACGTCAGGTGTCAGGACATCCACCCCAGTCAACATCAGAATAAGCATTAAGACTAGTGAGCGAAGACCTGTATAGATGTAATCCGAAGTGAAGTGTACCTTGGATGTATCGTAATATACGTTTGAGGGCATGCATGTGTGCTTACGTCGGACTGTGCATGTGCAAGCAGATTTGTTGCATGGCATATGATATATCTAGTCTCGAGAATGTGAGGTACTGCAGGGCCCCAGTCAGGCTACGATAGTGAGTCGGGTTTGAATATGAAACTCTCTGCGGCCAAACTCATTCCTAAATCCCTAATTCCTAATGCCAAACTCAAAAACGAAACTCTCTGCGGCTGCCATGAATCCTTGATACCATCCTCGCCTCTTTTTATTCAAGGTAAAACCCATCTTTATTTCTTCCTATTTTTTTCATTCTTTGTTAGGTCTTCACTTTTCAATTCTTATTAATTATTTTTCATTATTTTCAAATCCTACTTCTTCAGTTCTTTGTATTATTATTCAGGTAAATTAGTGTAAAATGTTTTAGTCAAATGTTGAAGAGTTAACTTACTGATGCAGGATTTGAGCTTTGTTAATTTTATTGAAGACGGGTATGCGGGTACCCAATGGGTAATGGGTACCCGCTGGGTAAGTTGGGCGGGGGCGGGTGTAATCCTATACCCGTCAGGCGGGTACGGGTGAAGGAATTACTACCCGTGATGGGTGGTGGGGTGAGTGTGGGGGTGGGTTTTAGGTGGCGGGTACGGGTATGGGGTACCCTTCCCTCCCCCTCCCCGTTGACATCCCTAGCAACAACTCCTTATTTGGGCAGAGATGCCTTGACGCACCTGTGTCTAGCACCTAATCTGCATTGTTAGACACTAGATTCGCCTCTACGACTACCACAACTATCACTTCATTATCGATAGCAATATTAGCTTGGGCAACACCTTGTCCTCCCGACTTTGAATTTTGACCTTATTTTTTATAGCACTGGGCAGTCCGATGTCCGAGTTTCCCACAAACGAAACAAGGTCCCTTAGACTTCTGGATTTGGCTCTCTGACTTGTTGAAGTGATTCTTCTTCTTTCCATTTTCCTTTTTGGGACTTTTTTCTGTTTGCATTTGAAACTGTCTTTCACAAAAGTATCAGAAGTTTCCATGAGGTTAGCTTTTGAAGAATTAAGGGAAAGAGCTTCCATCTTATCTTTGAGACGGTTTGCCTCCTCAGTCCTCATGTGACTGATCAGTTCCTGAATAGTCATGTTCTTTTTCTTATGCTTCAGTTGGTTTCGGTAATCACTTCACGACGGTGAGGATTTTTCAAGTAGAACATTCGCCTGAAAAATCTCACATATCTTCATACCCTCGGTAAGAACATCAACAATCAAATTCTCATACTCGTTAACCCGTTCCATGATTGGCTTATTGTCAATCATTTGGAATGTAATTTGTCCAACAACATACTTAGTCTTCCCTGCATCATCAACACCATATTTCTTTTCCAAGCTGTTCTAAATTTTCTTAGAAGATTTATTAGTAACAAATAAATCAAACATAGGGTTAGTCATATAGTTTAGCAAATGTCCTCTAACAATTTTGTTATCCTTTTCAAATTTCCTCTTTAACAACATCATCAAGAACCACAATAGCAGTAGTACTACCAATAGCAGGAGATCTACCGGTGACAGCAGAACTACCGGTGGTGTTAGAAATATTATTAGGAATAGCAACAATTGATTTATCAAACAAAACATAATCAACTTTTAATTCTTCAAAGAAAATCAAAAGCTTTTGAGACCAACGTTTAAAACTATTTCCGTCTAAAAGCTCAAATTTTGATAAATCTGAAGGAGTTTTGTTCAAAGAAACAACAATCTTATCAATATTGTATAAAAAATGCTTTCCAATTAATTGTTAGTAAAATAGAAGAACAATATTGATAAAGAATAATTAAAACAGTAAAAGCAACTTATCAAATCATAGTTGTGTCGTGGTAGGCCACTGCCTTGAAAGCGATTTCGAACCAACTCCGGTGCAAATGGTTTAGCCGGTCGCTCCTCAAGGTTCCACAGTACTTCCAGACACTTGCACTAGTGGTTGGAAGTTTGAAGTTTGCACAAAGAAATTTTCCCATAAATACAATAAGGAACTCTGAAACGTCTCTAACATTCAGAGAATAATGAATGATATCTGCAACGTCTCATAACGTTCAGAAAATTAAGATCGTCATTAAGTCAGAGTAGGGTAGCCCGATGCACTAAGCTCCCGCTATGTGCGAGGTCCGGGGAAGGGCTGGACCACAAAGGTCTGTTGTACGCAGCCTTACCTTGCATATCTGCCAGAGATTGTTTCCACGGCTTGAACCCATGATCTCCTAGTCACATGACAACAACTTTACCAATTACTCCAAGGCTCCCCTTCAAGTCAGAGTATTTATGGATAATGACCGTTGCAATAATTAATTCTGAAGTAATGAGCTTTGACCGGTTCCGGGACTATTGATTCCGGAAGAGTATGTCTTGTCCAGATTCGTAACAAGTAGTTTCAGAGGTATGAGAACTACGTCCGAACTTTAACTTTAATCCGGTAAGTATGAATTTGGATAATATCGGGTAAGCTCTAAAATAGAAAAATAATATTTTGTAAAATTGGAATTGAATTAGACCTCACGTATATTTCACGCACAAGGGGACAAATCGACTAGTATTGCCTATAAAGTTCATTTACCATGTGCGCGAGACTACTCTCTTTTCACAACTCTTTACAAGATCAATAGAACACATTTCAATATAAAAAGGAAGAGAGAACTTTCCACCATCAATGTGGTATAAAATACATTACAAAAATCAAGAAAGAGAAAGAAAAGAGACCAACAAAGATTCTTTGAATTTACATTTTAGAATAAATGAGTAAAGAAAATGAGATAATAACTCCTACAAAACGGAAGGAAAGGGCAGAGGGAAAAGAAAAGAAAAGAAAAGTTAGTGCATTGAGTCAAAAGGTCAACAAAGCTTTAAAATGGCTCTGAATTCCCCCCTCTCTCTCTCATGAAAAATCTATAAATTGAGACACTTGCAATTTGCAAAGATAACAAAAAAGAGAGAGAGATAGAGAAAAAGAGCGCGCAGTGGGATCGATCGATCAAGTTGTCATTATTTATTTGTTATTGTTAGTATCCTATATTCTCTCCATCATTTTCCATCTTCCTCTCTTCTCCCGTACATTTCACATTTTCCCATTATTGCTACTTCATTTTCTATTATATAATATAATAAATCAAACACCATCAACTTGTGCTACATTTACAAGAGAAAAACAGATCTTGGTGAATATGGAACAGAAACATGTATTGTTATCGGCATTGAGCGTAGGTGTTGGAGTAGGGCTTGGATTGGCTTCAGGACAAGTCGTTAATAAATGGACCGGCGGTAACTCGGCGGCGGAAGGTATAACCGCCGAGCAAATCGAGCAGGAACTTCGACGGCTCATCGTTGACGGCAAGCATACCAAAGTCACCTTTGAGGACTTCCCTTATTATCTCAGGTTCAGTTTTATTGATCTTTTTTTTTCTTTTTTAATTTCGTTTGATTTATTTGTGGTTTGTTAATGGAAATATGTTTCAAGTGCATATGTATGAAAGCATTTTTAAGGAAAAGACCATTAAAGCATCTGTCAGTTATGTAAAAACAATTGCAGGACTGTGTCGTTTTTTTATTTCTGTTTTAAATTTCTTTTTTCTGCTCTCTTTTCTTAAATGATCATTTTGTTTTGATTCGTTGGATCTGATGATTTTAATTGTATTCAGGCTACGGGATGTGATCCTGTCAGTGCATTGTGCGCATTTTTATGCTTGTTTTCAAATTTGGAATCTTTTAAGTTTTGAGCTCTCTGCAATTTATTCACTTTTATATCTCTGGATTTTTTTCAATTCTCTTATTATAAGTTGCTTTTTTTTCTTTTCTTTTTAATATCTTTTTCTCTTTTATCTGTGTTTTCCCCTTAATTTTCTCTTTTATTGAATTTGATTGAATTGATTTCGCCATGTGACCTGTCCTCTTTTGAGGGATAGGTAAAGTCTAATAGTTTTAACCATTCTGATATGTACAAGTTGACGAGCCAGGAATTTATACAAGGAGATTGAAAGAAACTAAAATGTTACACCCATAATCAACTGTTTATTTATAACGAAAATCTGTTTTTACCCAGTATTTTTCTGGCGAAGGGGATTCAATTGAACCACTTGCCGCAAGCTAGCTCCACCATTGGGTAGAACACCTGGTGTCCGAGGGTGGGATGTTATTCTTGCTAAATAGATCTTTTACATATTCAGTTTTTAGCTGTTTCAATAAAAACAACTGCTTTGTAGATAAATCAACAAAATTTTTGATCAACTTTCTTTGTTCGTAATCCTTTTTGTATCTCTGAGGTATGGTCTTTTCAAAATTGGCCCTTCAGTAAGCAAACTATTCTGCTGTTCTATCTTCAGGACCTGCTCAAAGGTCCATTAGTAATAGCATGCACTTGCAGCTACTACTTGAATCTCCAAATTTTATGAATTAGGTAAAACTCGTGACATCGAAATTGTTGGTCGTGGTAAATCTTAAGCCCAATGATCTGGCACTTCTTTCATACACACTACTTTATGGTCTGCTTCTAGTTGGAATTGCTGATACTGAGATGCTGGCTAGATTTTACAATTAAAGCTTACTCCCTCATCCAATTTATGTGATTGTTTTGACTTGACACGGAGTTTAAGAAAGAAAGTAAGAATTTTGAAACCTGCGGCTTAAAACATGTCATATGCATTTCTATAGCTATAAATCATTTCATTAAGGACAAAATGAGAATTTTAAGTTAAATTATTTCTAAATATAGGAGTTGTCATTTTTTCTGGGACAATGTAAAAAGGAAAGTATGTCACATAAATGAGACAAAGGGAGTTTTAATGTTCAACGATTTCATTCTACTTCTCTAGATTGTTTAATAAGCACATAGTCACAGTCTCACTCCTTCACCTAATTGTTCTGTTGTTGGAGAGTTGCACTAAATTTCATTGTGGTTGCTCCAGTTAAGATCTTGGTAAAAGTTGATATCTTCCAACATATCTGTTCACTTTCAACTCGGTGTATCGTCATTATACTTGTCTGATAATTTCCATGAATATATGTTGAAAACAGTTTCCATTCAAACTTATTAATCTTCAAATGTGATGATTTTGACAGTGAACGAACTCGGGTATTATTAACAAGTGCAGCATATGTTCATCTGAATCACTTAGATGTGTCTAAACATACAAGAAATCTTTCTCCTGCAAGTAGGGCTATATTGCTTTCAGGGCCCGCTGGTATGGCTTTTGCATTTAACGTTTGTTTCAACTTGATATTTATTATCTGAATTTAGCGCTTTGACTGTGTTCTGATACATAAATGCAGAACTTTACCAGCAAACACTTGCGAAGGCTTTGGCGCATCACTTTGATGCTAAACTGCTGCTATTGGATCTAACTGACTTCTCTCTAAAGGTATTGTGTGAGGCCTTCTTTTCCATTATTTTAGTGCATCTTCTGCTGATACTTCTATTCATTCTATTTCTACGGTCAATCATTTACAGATGCTGAGCAAGTATGGCATCTTCAAAAAAGATTCAGTAAGTACTAGTATTTACTCTCTTTGAAGAATTATATCCTTTATTGGGCAAAAAATTCTTCAGGCCCATTACAGGTAAAAGGGAATCAAGTAAAAGGGATACCTGATTCAGCATCTTATTTTTGTAGGTTTTCAAGAGGTCAATCTCAGAGTCTACGTTGGGACGTTTGTCCAGTTTGCTTGGTTCGTTCTCAATTCTTCCAGCAAGAGAGAATAATGGAGGTATATGACGAAAGGCCACAGTTCTTCACTATTTGGTACACTTAATTGTATTTGTGACAATATACAGCTTTGCGGTGCAAACTTGTTTATGTAAATTAATGAATGTATCTGCAAAACTTAAAGATAAGAATATGGATCACAAACTTTTTTATCTCCAAATATGCTGATTTCGTTTATGCATACCTTATATTTAAAGAAGGTTCATGTTTATCAAGTTACGAAATTGTGCTGTCATATACAGTACCTTTATCTTGTGGGAATTTCAATTTCCACAAGTTATTTTTGTCATGTATCTGAAAAGTAAAAGCAATCAAAGTTGTTTTTAACTTCGTAAGTCCTAAGGTGGATTAATTTATCGTGGAGAACTTTTCTGGAGGCTGTTAAGTGTAAAGGTCAAACCACTCATGAAGAAACAAAGAAATGTAAGGTTCAAGTAATTGCTGAAGTTCAACATCTGTGTTCCATGTGGAGCTCAGCAGCCAGTGAACTGATGGTTCTGATTTCAATCTAGACTTAACCAGAATTTTAGAACTTAAAATCTCAGGCTTGATACTTTCATGTTGTTTTACATTTCCAGATATTATTCATATACAGGTTTTATTCTCTTTTTTTGCAGTTACCTATTCAAGGCAAACAGCTGCATTTGACACTAAATCAAGGTATGTTAGTCTTATTCATCATTCAGATATTAATGCAGGTCTTGGGAGTTGATATTTCATGTTGACCCTTACCCTTGGGATATACAGGAATAGGGATGGTGCCAGCAATTCTCTAAAGCATCGCAGAACCGCCTCTGTTTCTTCTGATATAAGTAGCATCAGCTCTGAGTCCTCTTCTTCAAATCCAGGTGGGACGCTTGTAGGGCATTGATTTAATTGCCATGGTTTTGCTATTTGCTTCCTGCACGTTTGGAGTTCAGGGTCCACTAGCATTCATAATTTTAATTTATAATTGTTAGAAAGTTGTTAATTTTGAAATTCGTGATTTGAATATCCACTAATTATCTAAAAGTAACTTCTTTTTTTCAGTCTGATGTTCTTCCTACTACAATGTGGTTTGCATCTTAATGTTTCTTTTATTGAAGGATCTCATCAAATTTCTCATCTAACCGTCAACCAGCTTTACCAGATACTGTACCTGCAATGGATTTCTAGATTCATCTCTTGCATTTGCATCTGTCAAATTCATAGCGTTGAATTTCGATTAACCTGTAATGAGTAATCATATGATTGAAGATCATTTTCTGATCAGTTCTTGTTTCTTCATCTTCATTAGCTCCAATAAAGCGGGTCAACAGCTGGTCATTAGATGAAAAGACTTTCTTACAGTCACTTTTCAAGGTAATAAATTTTCTCTTGATTTCAAAAACTTGTATCTGCATCGTTATGGAATATGTTCTTCTCCGTATCCTTCACTTTACGATTGTTTCATCTTAAATCATACTAAACAAGAAGGTTACTTGCAGATTTTGGTGTCGATCTCTGAAACCAGCTGCGTTATTCTCTACATCAGGGATGTTGACAGACATCTTCAATTCCCCAGAGTTTATAAACTCTTTGATCGAATGCTGAAAAAACTATCAGGATCAGTGTTGGTTCTCGGCTCCAGGATGTTTGAGCATGAAGATGATTGTGAGGAAGTAGATGAGAAACTCGGTCTTTTATTTCCTTACAATATCGAGATTAGGCCCCCTGAAGATGAGACACATCTTACGGACTGGAAAACACAACTGGAAGAGGATATGAAGATGATCCAGTTTCAAGACAATAAGAATCACATTGCGGAGGTACTTGCAGCAAATGACCTCGAATGTGATGATCTAGGATTAATCTGTCAAGCTGACACAATGGTTCTGAGTAATTACATAGAGGAAATTGTTATCTCTGCTATATCATATCATTTGATGAACAGCAACGATCCAGAATATCGAAATGGGAAGCTCCTCATATCATCTAACAGGTAGATGCCAAACTTTCAATTGTTATTAGCTTCTTTTTCCTTTTGCATACTCTGTGTTTCATGTATTCACTGTGCTTCTCCTGGTGCAGTTTGTCCCATGGGTTAAGTGTCTTCCAGGACGGAAAGAGTGGTCATAGAGACTCTCTCAAAATGGAGGCAAATGCTGATTTGTCCAAGGTTTCTTTTGCATTTTAATGTTTATGTTGAAACTTGAGGATTTATCTGAGATGAGATTGATTTTGTTCTCTTTTCAATCAAAATAGGACACTGCGGTAGATGATATTGGAATTAAGCCTGTAACAAAGTCTGAAAGTAAGGGTGAGGCTGAAAAATCAGGTCCTTCAACAAAAAAGGATGGAGAGATTTCATCCGCACCAAAGGCCCCGGTATGTGCAGTAACTGATAAGATTAATCATCACAACCTTCTTTACTGAACCTTTCAGTTGGTATTAGTTGCTATAGTTGAACTTGGTAGCTGTATTCTTTCTTTTTCCCCTCAAATGTCACACTGACTAAATTTAAGATGTCTTGGTATTCCTCTATAAAAATTAATGCTGATTTATTGGTGTCACACTACGCCTATACATTTTTTTACTCTCTGATTTGCTTCTAAGAATATCTTTGACTATTTGGTCCAACTTGATTTTGGTTTGTTAATTCAGTCCTCATTTGGTGTTTTTGCTGTTCGCTTCAATGTGTAATATGATATCTACAGGAAGTTATTCCTGACAATGAATTCGAGAAGCGGATAAGACCAGAGGTTATACCTTCAAATGAGATTGGAGTGACATTTGCAGATATTGGTGCCCTAGATGAAACTAAAGAATCACTTCAGGAGCTGGTCATGCTTCCTCTTAAAAGACCTGACCTCTTCAACGGTGGACTTCTTAAGCCTTGCAGAGGTATACTACTCTTTGGTCCACCTGGCACTGGGAAAACGATGCTGGCTAAAGCAATAGCCAATGAAGCTGGAGCAAGCTTTATAAATGTCTCAATGTCAACCATTACTTCAAAATGGTTTGGGGAAGATGAAAAGAATGTCCGAGCTCTTTTCACACTTGCAGCAAAGGTTTCTCCAACGATCATTTTTGTGGATGAGGTTGATAGCATGCTCGGGCAGCGGACAAGAGTCGGAGAGCATGAGGCTATGCGAAAAATTAAGAATGAGTTTATGACTCATTGGGATGGTTTATTGACCAAACCAGGTGAGCGCATTCTTGTTCTTGCTGCAACCAACAGACCTTTCGACCTTGATGAAGCAATAATCAGACGGTTTGAGCGCAGGTACTTCTACAGCTTGACACCAATCATTTACTTAGCTTACTTGTTTTGTCCAGTCTTGTGAATTCATTTCACCAGTATGTTATATAATTCGAAACTTTACTGCTGATCCTCCTATATCTCAAAGAAGAAGCTTTAGAAAAGAAATACAAGAGGCAGAAAGAAAGCTAGATTTTTTTTTCTTTGTTGGCTTGAAGTACATGCTGATGGTCTTAAGATTCTCCACTCTCGGATGAAAATCTACAAAACTGTTATCCTGCATTTGTTATGTGTTTCTGTTAATTCTTAAATAATCTTCTGCTAGACTAGTGGAACAATTCTCGTTTTTCTTGGTGACAAGAGGTCTTCTGTCGTCAGAGATATGTTGCTCATCTCAATGGCTTTGTTGTTGCCTCATCTTGGGAAGGTTTATTAAAAGGCAGTTTGTTTTGCAGATATATTACTCTTTTCAAATGAATCCTATTGATAGTTTGACATTAAGGAAAACATTTATAAACATACCGACCTTTTTCAGTTTATAATGACTTTACAGAATGACATAAGTTCTCAAATCTGGTTTTCTGTTGGGCAGAATTATGGTCGGTTTACCTGCAGCTGAGAATAGAGAGAAGATTTTGAGAACTCTTCTAGCAAAGGAGAAGGTAGAAGATCTTGATTTTAAAGAGCTCGCAACCATGACCGAAGGATATAGTGGAAGTGATCTTAAGGTTTGTGATGTTATTTTTCCAAATGATGTAAGAATACGGCTTATTAGCTGGAAATAACTGAAAGCATTAATCTCCAAAAACAGAACTTGTGCACAACGGCAGCTTATCGGCCTGTCAGAGAGCTTATACAACAAGAGAGAGAGAAGGATTTGGTAATACACATTCATCTAGCTCCCAATTGTTCTTCGTCAACTCAACCTTTTTTGACTATCAGCTTTATTATGTATACTCTGTGTTCTCTCTTATTATTCTTCTTCCTCATAGGAAAAGAAGGGGAGAGCTGAAGAAGGGCAGAGTGTGGAAGGTCATTCAGATAAGAAAGAAGAAGCCCCAGAAGAAAGAGTAATTGCTTTGAGGCCTCTAAACATGGAAGACATGAGGCAGGCAAAGAATCAGGTAACCCAGTCCTTATATTGTGGGTCCATGAGTATTTGTAAAACAACAAGGATTCTGATTCACATTATAAAGATATTCATGTTCTCCGTTGATTGGACCATCTGAAGCATTTAGTCTTTCTTTAGGCTTTGTTTGTCCTAGCATTTGATAATAGCTACTCTTTGCCCATCTTGGATAAGAAATTGCAGTTTTCGATACACAAACTTTATTGGATAGACTATCTTTGTAAAACAAAATAGGGTTCCTTATACTCTCTCATGGACAGAAGCAGGAAATATATACTTACAAATAATGCATTTGAAGGACTTATTTCTTTCAGTTTTATTGTTGCATTCAATTTGGATATACACACAGTTCCTCATGAGTCATTTCTTTTGCTAGGTTGCTGCTAGCTTTGCTTCTGAGGGATCTGTAATGAGCGAGCTGAAGCAGTGGAATGACCTATATGGAGAAGGTGGTTCTAGGAAAAAGCAGCAGTTATCTTATTTCCTTTAGTTCGTTAAATATATGCATCAAGAAATGATTGTCGGCATTGTTTTCGCGAAAGGGGTGATATCCGTGATCACTACATAACCTTCAAAATCAAACCCCCATTCTCCCACAACTAGAGATACTTGAACCTGTGCCAACTGATCTCCAGTTCCGAGGGGTGTGACATGAATATGCATGAGATGTGTCTGTCAAAGGCTTGCTTGCTTTTGTATATGCATGGTCGGAGAAGGAAGGAGAATTCAGTGTCTGTTTCTGCTTAGAGCAACAGTTATAGCCCACAGCAGTCTTGTAGGATATCAAAGATGATCTCTGGTGTGGCTATTGAAAAGGCACATGGGCTTGGAAATCTCACAGAAAGTTATGATTTTTGTTCATCTATAGTGATTCCATGTAATAGTGTATTGTAAATTAGTGTTGTATACAGTTAATGCAATAGTGTAATTTATCAATCTTGAGTTTCCTGGCGCTATTATTTTCTGTCATTTGGACGCTTGAAAAGTATGGATTTGCTTCTTTTTTGAAATTTATTTGGGAAGTTAATGTACTTATGAATGTGATATCTGCCACTTGTTTGATGCAAAATTCTTTCTTACAGATCTTAGGGATTGAACCTAAACAAATGTCTTCAGGACATTCTGTTTCATAAGAGCTATTTCTCACAGGCTCATTTACTATCACTTTATCAAACAACCTTAAAGTCTTGAGCTTTGAAATTTGAAGTTGCTTTGAAGAATTACCTTTTGTATATATTAGCTTAACCTGATGGTTTTAAAAACTTATACACCGTCTGTCCACAAAGCTTAACTAAATACTAGTAATAATTAGTATACCAATTCCCATGCAGACAACCAAAAATCAGATAATCACAGAGCGATGGAAAATAAGTAGTTTTTATACTTATTTTTTTAGAAAAAATATTATTTTAAGATCATTTATATGTAATCTAGGCAAATACAATGGGGTGGAGATGGGAGAGAAGCGTGAGAGTAGGAAAGAGAGAATGTTACTTATAAACTTGTACTCGCACCAGGAAGTTATTTTCGTGATTTTTAATGAACTTGTCTCTAAAAATATTTAAATATTTTAACTAACTAAATATGAAAAAATAGGAAAACATTTTTAGAACATAATTTCCTCCCTGCCAAACACACCCCAAGACCATACATAAGAGTCTGTTTGGATTGACTTATTGTTTTTAAGTCAAAATAGCTTATAAGCACTTTTGTGATATTTGGGTAAAATAAAAGTGTTTTTAAGCACACTTATTTTTAAATCAAAACAACAAAAATAAGCTAAAAGTCAATAACATTCAGTAAAAATTTCACAATATGGGGTCTGGAGAGGGTAGATGTACGCACACTCTTACCTTTAACTTGAAAAGTAGATCGATTGTTTTCGATAGACACTCGACTAAAGACAAAATCTAAATAAAAATAAGCTAAGAGTCATAAACTTGAATTTCTAACATATGAGTTTTTACTTATAAGTCAAAAGTTATAACAATCCAAATGGGTCTCTAAGTCATTACCCCCTCCAAAAAAAAAAAGAAGACTTGTACGTAAGATTAATTTTCCAATAATTTGACATGTAAATGACAAGCAAAGTGAGGAGCTAAGAAAACTGTAGAACACAGTAAATTGACGCAAGAAAATCGATCATCTGTACGTAACACTGACAACATATAAACCTTACGACCCAATATGTTGGCTAGGGTCGTAAGAGTAGAGATGGGAGGTTCAATTGTAGAGAGGTATCAAAAGCTAGGGTTAAAGGAATCGTTAAATCAACCCTATCGTTACCCAATTGCTTGTGATGAGCTAAGTTTTATTGTAAGATGCATATTCAAATGTTGCCAAAAATTTGCAATCTCTCATCTTCAATGAATCCCTCGCCGCCTTTCGCCTCCTCCCTGAGTAAGTCACTCCTTTTCCTTCAATTTTCACAAGTATAAATGGGTTTGCCCTTGTTATTTTCTTTAATTCGATTAATAGGATTGTAATTCTGTGTATAGAAAGCCAGTGTAAAATAGTCTAATCTATAATGAACAGGATTTCATATAGTTAATTAAATTTGGGTTTGAGGTGTGTACTAAGCTCCCACAATTCGCGGGGTCCGGGGAAGGACCGGATGTCTATTGTACGCAGCCTTACCCTGCATTTCTGCAAGGGTCTATTGTACGTAGCCTTACCCTGCATTTCTGCAAGACGTTTCCACGGCTTGAACCCATGACCTCCTGGTCACATCGCAACAACTTTACCAATCACGTCAAGGCTCCCTTCTTGAAATCGAATCCTCACCAAGAAGGTGTCAGGTAGCCAACCAACTGAGCTACTAAAATGGTGGTGAGAGTTCAGGTAGCCAACCAACTGAGCTACTAACATTCCCCATTTGAGGTATGATTGACTAATGAATTAACCGGTAGAAAAGTTTAGTTCTCATGAACACCATATGACTTGTTGTGTAGTAAAGAATTAAAAGATGAAAAGAGATTGACAATCAGGTTACTTTTATTAATCAATGAGTAAATGGAAGGATTACAACATTCATCAACTATTCCAACTCCTGCAATCCAACCTGAAATTGGAAGAAAGGAAAGGTTAGGGCGAGAGAGAGGGAGGGAAAAGTAGTTAGGAAATAGTTGCAAGTTATTTTACCAGATATTGCCTGATTATTCAGCTCCAATTCCATGTATTTGTTGAGCCGGTAAGGATTGGTGTTTTCATCTTTACTCACTAGAGAATTGTTTGTTACTACATTTGAGAATTCGAAGTTTCTGGTGTGCATATCAAGAAATGAGAAGGATTTAGCTAAATATGCAACTTTCGAAATTAAATCATAGTTGATCAACACTTTCTATGGGGCTTGTCACTTGTGCGAATGTGTTGCTTGACCTTATAAAGACATATGTTAGCTACCAAGTTTTCACCTTTTTCTGCTTTCTTGATGATAAGCACTGCTGGTAATAAGGGCTTGATGGAGCCCTGCCATGTTGAACAAGAGATACAACCTAATTTGCTGATATTAAGAAAATAAAAGTTCAATTGTTCCTTGTTCATGGAAGTTTTTGCTGTTGACATGTTTTTAATGATTTTTTCCTACTACAAGTAAAAGGAACCTTAATATTAAATGTTTTTTTCACTTCAGAATGCAGACACAAGCAGCTATATCAGCAGCACAGGGCCTGCTGCACAGCATGGAGGCTGCGTTACCAAAACAAAAGAAAGCTTTAGCTGCATCTGAATTCAAACAGGCTATGGTTGCTCACAGGAGGCGTAGGAAGGTCCAACAAGTGGTAGAAGGTAGTTTTAATTAAACATTTATTCTCAATAAAAATGTCACTAGAGACTTTTATTGCTTTCAGTTTGGAATCCCTCTTTGTCAAACCCTGCGTATTAGGACAGTTTGCCTCGCTTTCTAGCCATAGTGGCATTTTCCTGCAAGGCCATTGTTAATATTTCAACTTGCAGCCGTGTCTGAGGACTGGAGTGGACAGCGCCTTAAAATCAAAATTTTGAAATAGGAGAGAGATTTCAGAAGTGGACTGAGTTACCTGTGCTCCCTGTGGAATTAGTTGAGGCACGCACAAGCTGGCCCGGATACGATGGTTATAAAAAAAAACTACTTCCAGAACTCTGAAATGCAACCCCTCCCCGGCCCGCAGAAGGAAAGAAAAGAAAGAGATGTTCATGTCAAGTCCTGAGAGACCTTACTTGAGAACATCCCTCTGCCTCTCTTAGTGTAATAACTGCTTAGTGAGGCAAAAGATCATCCTCCAGTGAACAGTTAAATCTCGAATTGTACTGCCTCGTTGCTTCCACCAACCCTCATGCCACAACTGAAGTTAAACTAATTTAGATTTTGATAAGGAATGGCAATGTTAATAAAGATACAACAACAACACATCCAGTGTAATCCCACAAGTGGGATCTGGGGAGGGCAGGTTGTACGTAGACAGGTCGAGAGGTTGTTTCAGATAGTTTTTCGGCTCAGAATAAAGTAATAACAAAGCAGGTCAAATAGTTGTAGAGAGACATCCAATATGGCCTCCCTTTTTTGTTATGAAGTAAGAGACTTCCATTGAAATGCATCAAGAAGATGCATAACAAAAAAAGATACAAGTAAAAGAGTGAGCCTGCTCATGTACAAAAACTATGTTAGAACTAAGGAGCAGACGCAGTCCTGATGTGATTCTTCGAGTTAACAAAGAATCAATCGATCAGGATCTTGATCTTGAAGCGAATTGATGAGCAGATTTCAAGAAATGGACGTATCTCAGGCTATAGGTCTCGGAATTAAGCGATTCAAAAACGAGTTGAAAATGATGATTTGAACTATGAGAACGACTATTTACTCGTTTTAAACAAGTAAATATTGAGGGTGAAATGATTGAAAGAAAGTTACAGTTCTGGGTATGAACAAAAACAAAATTTAAACAAGAAACGTGTTCTTGAATGATCAAGAACCTATAAAATTCCTAAGTCACCACTTGAAATCAATTTGTGTATAAAGAAACACCACACGCTATTGAAAACAAGATAAAGACTACCACCATCTTGCTTGGAACCAAAAACAAGGACAAAGAACAAGAAATAGAGAAAATAACTCTATTGCAAACTAGGGTATAAGCCAAAAACGTGAATAGTGTTTTGCAAAGCATGAGAACCCTTTATATAGGCCTATGGTCTCTCATTTGATAACTACAAAACCTTATTCTACTCTAGAAAGGAAATAGCTAAAAACTAGGAAAGTAAAATCCTTATTCTATAAGGAAAAGAAGAAAGTAAACCAACCAAAAAAAGAAAAACAACTAATCCTAATTTAAGAAGGAAAGGGGTTTTAACTTGGCTTCTTGGGCATGAAATCAGTTTTGGGCTTCTTGAATTTGAAGACAAGTCCACATACCAATTCTTGGATTCATAAGAGCTTGTTCTTGGCGGCCTAAATAACATAAGCCCTATATAGCTTCTTGATTTTTATCATTCTCCCCTGGTTGAAAAGGACTCGTCCTCGAGTGTAAAGGCTCTATAAATGGCGCAAGATCAGCTACATTAAATATCGGGGATACCCCATACTTCTCTGGTAGCTCCAATCTATAAGCATTATCACCTAATTTTTGAACAATGCGAAAGGGACCATCGGCTCTTGCTTGCAACTTTGGATACTTTTGGTTAGGAAACCTTTCCTTCCTCATGTATACCCAAACTAAGTCTCCCACTTCAAAGAGTTGTTTTTTCTCTTCTTATCAGCTTGTTTTTTGTATGATTTTGTTTGCCTCTCAATCTCTTGTAACACTCTCTCATGAATCTTCTTCAACTCTTTAACTCTCTCATCAACATCTCTACTAAAAGAATGGTTTTGAAGAAGAGGTGATAGTTCTAAGGGATAAAGAGGATTCTTACCATAAACCACTGCAAAAGGACTTTTCCCGGTTGTTCGATTCACGGACTTGTGGAAAGCAAATTCAGCATGTGGTAACAAAGACTCCCACTCTTTAATGTTCTTCTTAATCAAACATCTTAACAAGGAATCCAAACTCCGATTGACTACCTTAGTTTGCCCTGAGGGTGATAAGACGAGCTATACTTCAACTCTGTACCAAGCTTAGTCCACAAAGTACGCCAAAAGTGACTTAGAAACTTAGTGTCGTGATCTGAAACAATGCTTCTAGGAATACCATGCAACTTGACAATATTGTTAAAGAACAAAACAGCCACATGTGATGCATCACTTGTCTTTTTGCATGAGATAAAGTGTGCCATCTACAACGACAAAGATAGAATCCTTACCTCCTTGAGTTCTTGGAAATCCAATCACAAAGTCCATGCTAATATGTTCCCAAGGTGCTGTAGGAATTGGCAAAGGCTCATATAATCCCTTATTGCTACAAGTTTCACAACGTTCAATTAATCTCAACACATCTTGATTCAAATTGGGGCAATAGAAGTTTCCTTGAATCATCTTCTATGTCTTAGAATGGCCAAAGTGACCAGCTAATCCACCCTCATGTGCTTCCCTCACAATGGACTCCCTTAAAGAGCTTGTGGTATGCAAAGCTTCTTGCCATAATAAAGAAAGCCATCTCTTATCACGAACATTCTCTGTAGACCTTCCAAGCATCTCTCCCAAATGGCTCCAAAGTCTGGATCAGCTCCATAGAGTTCCTTGATATGGTCGAATTCGAATACATTAGTTTGCATGAGGGAAAGCATACACGGTCTTCTACTAAGAGCATCAACCACTTGATTAAGTTTTCCAGCGTTGTGCTTGATCACAAATTGAAAATTTTGAAGGAACTCTATCCATTTTGCATGTCTCGCGTTAAGTTTTTGTTGATGATTAAGATACTTTAGTGCCTCATGATCGGAATATAGAACAAACTCTCTTGGCAACAAGTAATGACTCCAATGTTGCAAAACTCGAATAATAGCATAAACCTCTTTCTCATATGTGGAATATTTCAACGTAGGCCCACCCAACTTCTCACTAAAATAAGCAATGGGTTTACCTTCCTGACTAAGGGCTCCTCCAATACCAACACCTGAAGCATCACATTCTACTTCAAATAGATCATTGAAGTTTGGTAACTGAAGGATAGGAACTTGTGTCATCTTTTTCTTGATCAATTCAAAACTCTTTTGGGTTGTTTCATTCCACTTGAATACGCCTCCCTTCAAACACTTTTAAAGTATACGACTTTCTGCTTGGGAATTATACAACCACCGAACCTTCTTTATCATGATTCGGCCCATACCTTAGACCTAAGATCGAGCACCAGAGCTGCTCATAACAACGTACCAACGGTTATAGGGGCAACCAATGTGCTGAAATTCTTAATAAGCCGTCTGTAAAAGGACACCATTCCATGAAAGCTCCTTATGTCTGAAATCGACCTAGTAGTTGGCCAATTTAAGATTGCCTCTATCTTGCTTGGATCAGCTTGAATACCAGCACTAGTTACTATGTAACCAAGGAAGCAAACGATATCATCATAAAAGATGCACTTCTTAAGTTGTGCATACAACTTCTCCCTTAAGGTTTCAAAAACCTTCTCCAAGTGTTTCCCATGTTCAACTTCCTCCTTGTTGTAAACTAAGATAAAGTAAACAACAACAAACTTCCCCATGAATGGTCTAAACACATGTCATATGTCTCATGAATGTGCTTGGAGCATTAGACAAACCAAAAGGCATTACCAACCATTCATACAAGCCTTGGCTAGTCTTGAAGGCAGTCTTCCATTCATTATCTTCTCTCATACGAATCCGGTGATATCAACTCTTCAAATTAATCTTCGAAAAGATTTTAGCACCATGCAATTGATCAAATAGATCGTCTAATCTAGGGATTGGAAAGCGATACTTGATGGTGATTTGGTTGATTCCCCGGCTGTCGACACACATCCTCCAAGTGCCATTTTTCTTAGGAACAAGCAAAGTGGGTACATCACAAGGGCTAAGACTCTCTCTTATTAGGCCCATCTCCAATAACTCCTCAACTTGCCTTTGGAGTTCAGCTTGTTGTGTAGGATTCATACTATAAGCTTCTTTGTTCGGCAAAGAAGCCCAGGTATAAGGTCAATTTGATGTTGAATCTCACGCATAGGTGGAAGTTCTAATGGGACACCCTCAGAGATCATATCATCAAACTTAGTAAGTAGCTTTTTGGCTCGTGCATCTAACTCATTCTCCTCATCTCGTGAGTCTTTCTATAGCTACTGCAGTAAATAATGGCTCTTCTTTATTAATGTGACCAACAACTTGTGATCTGGTCATTAGAGCATCACCCATGGGTTTGGTCTTCTTATTAAGCTCTCTTGGGTGCAATGGCTTCAAAGTTATCTTACGTCAACCAACTATAAATGAATAGGTGTTAAGGTATCCATCATGATGAGCACACCTATCATATTGCCATGGTCTCCGAAGTAATAAGTTATAAGTGGCAAGCATCCATACTCATTACATCACACCAAATTTGGTCTTTATAGATTTTACCGATTGAAAAAGAGACCAAACATCTTTTTGTGACCTTCATACCTTCACCATCTTGTAACCACCTACTGCTGCAAGGTTTGGGATGTTTCTCGGTCTTCAAACCTAATTTAGTCACCATCTCTTCTGAAATAGCGTTAGTGCAACTTCCTCCATCAATAATCACATAACATACTTTGCCATGTGAAGTACACCTAGTGTGAAAAAGTGTTTCTCTTTGACATTGTTTTTCATCTTTATGTTCAACACGTAAGCTCCTCTGAATGACTAAACATTCACGTTCATCGGGTTTAACATTGACATCCTCATGTCCCTCATCAACTTACTCAGATTGTTGGTTGTCTTCATGATCAACCTCATCTTCTTCCTCAATAAACATAACCGGCTTTCGATTGGGACAATCAACTTGCACGTGACCAAAATCGTGGCACTTAAAACACTTTCTCCTAGTTGTATCCCCTTGAGGTTCCTTCTCATCACTCTTAGCATTGGTTGAATTAGAAGAATTACCTCTATAAATTGTCTTGGAATTTCCACCACCATTATTATTACTCCCCTGATTGGAGTAATTCTTCTTGGGATAAGATCTTCTTGGTTCTTTTTGTTGTTTTTCAATAATGATAGCAAGTTTTCGTACATCATTGAATGTTCGATAAGGTTGCAGTCGAATAACATTTTAGATGGAAAGCCTCAGCCCACCAATATACCTTGCTATTGTCTGCTCCTCATGTTCTCGGGTATCACACTTAATCATGAGATATTCGGACTCCCGAGTATAGTCTTCCACGGTCATATCTTCTTGACGTAGGTTATGAAACTTTTGATAATTTTCTTGTTTGTATGTGTCAGAAATAAAACGTCTACGTAGTTCCCTCTTCATCTTCTCCCAAGTTTGAATCTTGCCACGACCTTCTCTTTCTCTTTCTCGTTTAAGATTTTCCCACCAAAGTGACGCATATCCTTTAAGCTTGATGGCAGCGATCTTAACTCTTTTCTCCTCAGAATAGTCTTTAAACTCAAAGATCCGTTCAACCGTGAGTAACCACTCCATAAATGCATCCCCTTGGGCTTTTTCATCAAAATCAGGACATTAACCTTCACATCATCTCTTTTCTCCCTTATATGATTCCTCCTCCTTGGATAATCAAAGTCACCTTGTTGTCTCCTAGCAAGATTTGAATTATCGCTAGTCGTTTTCATCAACATCATGAAACGGATTAAGATCAGACCCTTCATCATCATCCTTAGGAATCCTTTGCCGATCTTGTATTTGGTATCGTTGAAATTGTGTTTGTTATTGTTCTATCGTCCTTCTCATCTCTTCCATCTCCCTGTCACGATCCGTTGTTCTTCCTTCATCTTCTTGAACCCAACGTCCTTTTCTTGCTTGTAGATTATTCATGATATTTCTCAACTGTGCTCTGATACCAAATTGATGTGATTCTTCGAGTTAACAAAGAACCAATCGACCAGGATCTTGATCTTGAAGCGAGTTGATGGACAGATTTCAAGAAACGAACGTATCTCAGGCTATAGGTCTCAGAATTAAGTGATTCAAAAACGAGGTGAAAGATGATGATTTGAACTATGAGAACGACTATTTACTCGTTTTAAACAAGTAAATATTGAGACCTACTTAGCCTATCGTACTAGTAGGCGCAGTATTGCTTTATAGTCCCCTGTCGTTTGATTCCTACTGCTGTGTGTTCTTTCGTGTACTTTGTATATCTTATCTACCTGCGTTAGTTATTGCTTTTTTTTAGAATGTTTTATCATGGTTTATCCGCTTTTGTTATCATCATTGTCATACTGCTTTAAATTTCTTGTCTGGATCTGACCGTTTCTCTTGCTTTGCTTGTGTTTATGCTGTGTCTTGAGCCGAGGGTCTTTCGTAAACCGCCGCTCTACCTACCAAGGTAGAGGTAAGGTCTGCGTACACTCCACCCTCCTCAGACCCCACGTTGTGGGATTTCACAGGGTATGTTATTGTAAACAAGTAAATATTGAGGGTGAAACGATTGAAAGAAAGTTACGGTGCTGGGTATGAACAAGAACAAAATTTAACCAAGAAACGCGTTCTTGAAAATCAAGAACGTATAAAGTTTCTAAGTCACCACTTGAAATCAATTTACGTGATAAAGAAACACGACACGCTATTAAACAAGATAACGACTACCACCACCTTGCTTGGAACAAAAAACAAGGATAAAGAACAAGAAATAGAGAAAATAACTCTATTGCAAACTAGGGTATAAGCCAAAAACGTGAGTAGTGTTTTGCAAAGCATGAGAACCCTTTATATAGGCCTAGGGCCTCTCCTTTGATGACTACAAAACCTTATTCTACTCTAGAAAGAAAATAGCTAAAAACTAGGAAAGTAAAATCCTTATTCTATAGGGAAAGAAGAAAGTAAACCAACCAAAAAAGGAAAACAACTAATCCTAATTTAAGAAGGAAAGGGGTTTTAACTTGGCTTCTTGGACTTGAAATCAGTCTTGGGCTTCTTGAATTTGAAGACAAGTCCACACACCAATTCTTGGATTCACAAGAGCTTGTTCTTGGTGGCCTAAATAACATAAGCCCAATATAGCTTCTTGATTTTCATCGAGTCCAAAAGATGATCAAACTAGATACAGGAGCCTGATTGATTCAAGTAAAAAGATTAAGCAGACACTTAACCTTGAGGGCATGACTTGGAGTTGATATCCCATTAGCCAATTTTTTCTGATGGATTTGCCTACTCTCCGGAACACCAGCTTTCACATGCTTCTTTAATACTATTAAGCATGACCCAGGCTAGTCCAAAATTTAAGAAAAACACATTCCACATGTCTGCCGCAACTGTACAGTGGAGAAAAAGATTTCTCACATTTTCTGCCTCCATCTGACACATAAAGCACCTGTTCACAGTGTAGATGCTTCTCCTACTGAGATATGCTTCATATAAGGTTATCCAGGATGACATCCAATATGACATCCTTTTTTCAAACATTGCTCAATACTTCTGTATCTGCTCACTGCATTCTAATTTTGTATTGCTGCTTTTGCATTCCAGGTAGGAGCCAACTTCCTCAGGATGTTCTTGTGCATGTATTAGGTTTCTTAGATTTAAAGTCTCTTGTTACTGCTTCTTTAGTCTGCAGGTGTGAGGTTTTCCTTAACAACTTAAGTGGTTGCATTAATTAAATTCACTGTAGGCATCTCTTGAACAATGAACCTAGTCCTCTGTCTGATTTAATCAATTACCATTAGATGGTATCTCAAAAGGTGTCTAATGTTGCAGGTCGTGGAGTGTGGCAGCTAATGACAACCATCTGTGGCAGTCGATGCATATTAACTTTTTCGGAAAGTCAAGTGACAACCCAAATATTTATCATGCTTACCTATGGTGTGGAGAGAATTTCTTTTACTCCGGGAAGTACCACTGCAGCTAATGCTGACTGGAAAGATGCTTTCAAGCAAAGCTTATAGAGGTATTTCCATTGGCTGCTATCTCACTTTGGTTAGAAATAACAATTTTTCCAGCTATGAATTATTTTTTCCGTGTTGAATGGTTTATAGAACCACTCGGACTATTCTAGCATTATCATTTGTCTTCCTTCATTCAGAGAGGTCTTTACTATGTCTGCTTGTTTTCTTTTTCCTTCCCAAATTTTCTTCTGTGTCAATTCTCTTTACACCTTGCTGTTGTGACTCAGGAATTTCAAGAAAGGTAACATTCCAGAGGGGGTCCGCAAGCAGTGCAACTCAATTGTTTGGCTGAGTAATTCCAAGTGTTCCAATGAAAGCTTTTAGAAAATTTCTGATGACCATCAGATCATGCCTGTGTCACTTGAACATGTTTGTGAATGATATATCTCAATTGCAGTGTAAGGAAAAAGAAAATGTTATGTTCTGGTCTCTTCAGATTTTCTTATTTCATTACCGCTTTGTTTTTTCACCATCTTAAGCAGCTCATAGCTAGTCCTACATGGTTTTCTAAATGATTATCTTTTGCCATTGCCAGATTGTTGAATACGCATTAGAGGAGTCCATACCCTTCTCAGATAGTAATAGTGATTCAGATGGCTCGGTTCGTTGTTCACACTGCAAGCTGTGGGCTTATCCCAGGAGAATTAGCGAGCCGAATGAATGATGTGGTAGCATATAGAAGATCCTTGTTAATATATCAAGACATACTGCAAACAGTTAATTTGCTGGGGATTGAAAAAATGTGGTGAAGGATTGTAATTAATGTCCACTTTCAGATGGCACAGTTTGAGAATATGCTGCATATCAATCAAATGGGGCAATTAATTAGCATTCTCTGTTGTTTCGTCATTTCTTCTGCTACCGGTTTTGTCGGAGAGCTCAAGTGGAGAAATGAAAATCTCATCAGTTTAATAGGCTAATAGCTTTTGGAATTGGATTATGCAGAATGACTATCGATTGAAATTTATTATTAGAACAAGTGCACGTAGACAATTGAAATTTTCTGAATGGTCAAGGGTTTCAAATCGTAACCTTAATTGCAGTGAAAACCAATTGATTCCTCAATGCCATCCTATGCCTAAATGAGCCAATGAAGCATCAAGGTATAAGGCAAATTGCAAAAAGAAGTCAATACGGAGAAGACAAACTGTAGGTCATCACCAAGTACATTGCAGAGCAGCAGATTTCACAGCCAAATTGATAGACAACATATTGAATCTTTAAGATGTGAAACGATAATTGCATCATTTCACAATTAAAGTAGCCACTCACAGAGACGATGTCAAACAAAAATCAAAGATGTGTTTCCATTATCTGATTTATAATTGGAAGTAATACTGACTTGCATATTGATGTTTACTGTCACCATGATGACTGCCAATAATCTTACAGCAGTCTTTCAAAATTTAACAAAAAAGAAAACCATATCTGGCTCAAAACTACCACGCAACGCCAAGTTTGTTTAGTAAACAAAGCAAAACAAGTAAACAAAGGGTTTTCTAACATAACTGAATCACAACATCTGGAGGAACGCCTCTGTGAAGAACCTAAGGGTACCACGTATTCACGTCTATAGGAACTTTTTGTCTTTCAGTGGACCTCTTGGAATTTTGCTAAGAACCTTGACGTTAAAAACAGCATACTGCTTTTTGATCTCTGCCTCAGCCTTCTCTGCAAAAGCATCAACCTGATCCTCATACTTCTCATAAAGTACAGGGACGGTGTGGAGCAATACAAAGCCTGTTTGCATAGAGAAGAAACCACGCACTATCAGAATTGAACTGAATAATACACATAGATCTATACATTCCAGTAAGCAACATTAGAGTAAATCGCTTACAAATGTAGAACAAGGTAAGGAAGTTCCAGCAGTTCCCCAATATTGAAAGAACCCACAAGCCAGCAATAACCTGCATGTAAAGTTTGTATTCAGAACTTGGATGAAATCGCAAGATAATGGACTCAATTTATATAGCATAATGGACACGATAACATACAACAAGGAATTTCTTCAACTCCTTCCCAGAGGCAATATCCCGAAGGATTTCAAGAGCTCTGTTGATTTCAATCCTGAGTGCAGCAGCAACACCCAGGACAATGTCCTCGGGTAGAATGACTTCTGGAATTTGGGGTGGAGACCTGTTGCATAATATTTCAAGGTCAAACTCAGATATATCTGGATAGACAAATTACTAAAGAAGATAAAGAGTATACTTACTTGTTGATGAAGGTGGATGCATTGGACCAAAGGAAAAGGACTGCCAAGGCAAGGATCAGTATATGGCATACAAGTGTGAGCAAGTGGTACTCAAGCAACTCAAAAAGCACCCAAATTGCAGTAGCAAACCCAAGCACGCCGGCAGTAATTTTCTTGTCCCTCCACAGAAAAATGTCAGCAGCTGCACATAAAAATTGAGTAATTAGATACATAAACACAATCAAGCAGCTATTAAAGAAAACTTTGTAACTGCACATCAGACACATCTGCTGAAGCTTCAAATTCTATGAACTTTGGGAAACCCCAAATGTGTTTGGAAGGCACCTAAGAGGAAAAACAAACTTGGCTATTTTCAGGCCAAAGCAAAAGTAGATAAATCCTTCATATAAAAACATCAAATCTTGTCTATTGGAACTTAAAAACACATAGTACACACATGAACACTATCACTATGTATCAAAGCCCAAAGACAGACATTCTGGAGTTATTCAAGGAACCTGAAGTCTTCAAAGGAAAAAAGGGACAATTCCACGTGCTTATTATAAATATCTAACGAGGCTCACACCCTAACCTTTTAACATTAATCATTCATTTTGCTCTTCGATAGTCACAAATCCATTCTACTAAAGTTACATTTGTACATCAAATATACATTTGCTACATGAAAATTCAAAATTGGCCTACAAACCTTCGGATAGAACTGTTTTCTTCAGTCCCCGGACTACCAAAACAAGTAACATCGAAGCATGCAAGTACATCATTTATTTACAGGTATCAAATACTCCATCTGTCCCAATTTATATAGCATACTTTCCTGTAGTCAGTCCCAAAAAGAATTAACACATTTCCTTATTTGACAACAATCTAACTTTGAACTTTAATTTTTACACTTCACGAGATGATCTATAAACACACAAATATCTTTGAGTTATTTTAGACAACAAAATTCAAAAGTCTTTGTTTATTACTAAACTCTGTGCTCATTCAAACTGCATCATATAAATTACGATTAATATTTTCGCACTGCAACCTTCTCATAAATTTGATCTTGCTATGTACCACTACTAGTAAAAGGAAAACAAAGAAAACTTCACATTGAATCCAATTCAAAGCCATTATAACACTATATGGAGAACAATAACAATACAACCAATTAGCAGATCCATACAAAGCCAATGAACGATATTGTATCGAACACGTGGATCCAAATGTAGCTAAATCTTATCTTATAATAAACAAATAAATGAATATCGAACTGTTTCAATAGATCTCCGATTTCAGATTATAGATAAGGAAATAAATTAAACCGCATCTCAACACTAATACCAAATAAATGTAACTCATTCGAACTACGTCTAACAATCTCAATTCCATTATCAAAGCATAATAAAATTGCATATAAACACATAAATCGATACAGATATTGAGAGAGAGATTTGAGAGATATACGTTTTCCACCACCGAGAACCTTATGAACAGGCCTTTCTCTACCAAAGAGACGATAGATCTTTGACTTGACGGAGTCAACCGGCGATATTTTATCCTTCTCATCTTCGGAATCCGATGAGGAAGAATCGTGACCGTGCAATTTGTCGTTGATCTTTTCCATGACGGATTCAACGACTGATTCGTGTTCGCCGGCGTGATCGGCCATCGTGTACTCCGATCTCACAAAACGTGTGCCGCCGGCAATTGGTTAAAGGGCGCTTTTTGAGTGACTGTTTTGCTTGCAAAAGTGTGAAGGAGGGAAAACTATATCGAAAGGCTTAAAGAAGCGAGATTTGGAACCTTAGGCTCGGTTTCCGAACCAAGTGGTTCGGTAAAATAACGAAAATCGATGAAAAGCTGGTGTCCGCGAAAATAAAATAGAAAAAGAAATGGTTAATTACACTTTTGGTCTCTGGCTATGAGCGCGTATTGGATCGTTAAAAAATAGCGTAGTTTTTTAGAATTTGATACGGGTCAATATTTTTGAAGAGTCTTAACAATATAAACTACTGAATTTTAATTTTAATTCTTATAATATCTAATTGAGAATTAATCTTTAATTAATTAAGATATGAACTTTTAATTACTTTGTCTTATGAATATTAATTTTTCAGAGATTATTAGTTGTCACCATTTAATTACTTATGTGTTATGTTAAAATTATATTGTTATTCTATATTTAAGGGTAAGATACTTCTTAAAATAGTTTAAATATTAGTAATATATTCCTACATAAAGGAATTATAAGATCACAATTTAATGAATTGAAAATTAAATGTTATGAGTCATACAGAAATAAAAATTTATTAATTATTGAGGGATGGAAAACCCTATTTAGCTCTGTCTCAGTTGATTTATACGAAGAGAAGCGGAAGACGTTGGATTTAACGGCTTAAGAATCTTTAGGACAGCCCTCCTTTGACGGCGTCAAGTTATCGTTTATTCTACGTGACTGCACAACGCGCAATAGGCGCTGTTCCCGGTAAATTTGGAGTGTGTCGACACGTGGGTGAGCCTAAATGGCTCATTTGGAAAGATGGTGGGCCAGAAATGATGTTTGGGCTGCTTGACCAAAAGTTAGATCTGAATTGGTTTGGGCCGGCTAACAAAGACGACTTTGGTTTTCAATCACCCCGAGACCGGAGTGGTTCCCCAATCACCATATATTTACACATTCAAAGGTCAAAGAAACCTTCCTTTTTCTTCTTTATTTCCCTGAAATTGGTCCATACATCAGACAGCTAAATAGACTCCTCAGACCTTAAGGGTGTGTTCAGTTGGGAGGAAAATAATGTTTTTCAACTTTTTCATGTTCACTTGTTCAGAATTTTTGATTTTTTTTTTAGGAAAATGATTTTCGTAAAAATGAGGAAAATGATAAAAAAAAATAAGTTTCACAAAGGCATTCCACATTTATTGTGTCGGATGCACACTCTAATACATTTCATCTTCACTCACGTAGACCCATCTCCACTACCCCTATCCACCCCCCACTCCCCTCCCCTTCCCATAGTATTTATTTTAGATTATTTACAAATATTTTTAGGATAATATTTTTTTCTTACATACCGAACACCGAAAAATAAGTAAGAAATCAATTTATTTTCTTGATTTTTTTCCCTTCATACTGAACACACCCTAAATCTTCTTGACTTTTCCTTTTTTTATTTTCATCCACTGTTCAATTTTAGAGCTCAGCTAATTTGAAGTCACGTCAAATGTTCAGCTTTGAGCGTAAAATATTTTTTATCAAAAATAATTTAATTTTCAAAATTAAAATTCAAAATATTCAATTAAGAAAGAAAAGATACTTACCACCGAGACTATCTTTTAACTTTTGAGTGTGTAGTATAGTCATCTTAGTTGTGGAAACCCCTTAGTCCTTATTTTTAGTCGAGAAATTGGAATATTATAATTTCCAGTGAACCAACTTTTAAGTAAAAGTCTATGCCAATTGCAACAATTTGATTCAAAACTGCTCCCTCTATCTCATTTTTACGTCGTATCATTTGAGGGAACATCAAGGTTTAATTTTTTTTTCTTGATCTATTACAGAAAATTGCAGTGCAAGAAATACTACTAAACTAGGGGCAACGTTAATTTGATTGGAACTACTAAAATTGACTAGTTAAATGAATTAGATCTCATGACACTTCTGAAAATTGTGCCAAATAGTATGATTAGTGGACGTATATCAAACAATCTGACACATCTCTAAACAAAAAAAAAGTTGTCATGTAATTTAAAAATTAGAATATACAAGTATTATAGTATTATTTTATAATTCTGAAATAAACGTCCCTTAATATTTTTTTGTCCCTTAATATCTTGTTAAGTGGAGTAAGTTAAATCGATTTGCCCATGGGAATATGAATTTTAAAAGAAAAAAAATGTGCCAACTGGGAATCCACGTTCAATAACACGTCTGATCATCATGCAAAAGTATAACTGGGATATTCAAACATAAGATGAACTTATATATTGGCAAAAGGATAACTTTAATATATTTTATCCTAATTCCTGTCTACACGTTTGCCTCATTCATATGACAGAAAGCCAATTTTGAATTTTCAATCTTTTGTAGGCTTAAAGATTTGCCTCATTCAAACGGTATATGGACAACAAATTTTAAATAGCTATACTGGAAAATGATCAATTACCTTTTTGTCTTAGTTCTAAAAGGTCAGGCCATTTGATATGAGCAAAGTAGTAAATTAGGACAAGATTCTAAATGCACTCTTAACTTGAGTCTTGTCATTTTTTTTTATGTCTAAAGTACCTTAGATAAATTTTCTAGACCTCAAAGTCCAAGTGACAATTGTTACCTATTTATATAGGTTGATCTTCCTCGTTCTCTATTTACTATCAATCAATTAACTAGTATGTATTCATAATTTGTACTTACTTCATTGATTAGTAGACTAGTCATTAGATGCTTAATTATATCTCAATCTTAAATTAGCTAGGGTCAATAATGTAAACTCGTTATATTTATTTCACTATGTCACGTTTCGTACTAGATCTCTATTAACCATGTTTAAGAAGAAAACCAATATTTGAAAAGATCCGGTTACTCAATATGGTTGCAAATGTCTGGCTAAGCCACTATTTGTGGTGTTTGTTTTTATCTTTGAAGGTGCTACCCCTCTACATCTCCGGTGGTCAATTCAATTAGAAATCTGATTGGATAGCTTTAATTATATTGTTCGGATTCTTCAAGAATATTGTGGAACCCATACTCAATCCTCTATCAATAAGTCTTTGTTTTGTAATGTAGAGCACCTTATCACAGATTGGTTACCATGAAGCAAGCCATGGTAGTAGCACCAAACAACTTGTTTGGATATGTGCTGCTTTCAATGAAAGAAAGGGTAAGAATTAAAATAGGCTTCTGGAAGGTCAAACAAGATGTCCTGGTCTCTGGTCTCTGGTCTGACCAACTAATTGCCTATCACCTCAGTATTTGTTTTTAATCACCTCAGTATGAACCTTTCAATTGTAAAGACTTCCCTTTTCTAAATGGGTTTCTAATTTGCAATGATAAAAACACAATTGAATTTGGTGTCTTATTATTCCCAACTAACATGCCAGCTCTTATTCATTGCAATCAGTTCCCATTAAACCAATTCAAGACCATATATATGCTCGGGTTTAATTTCAATGCACTAACAATATTGTAAATAGTATTTGTAATCATGTTAGACACTCAGGTAATTATAAATGAATCGTTATCATGATAAGTATATATTAACCGATAAATTGGTAAACTATAATAAAACTGCTATCACAAACTAAACTATACTGTTAATGTAAAAAATCTTTACACTTTAAGGGTGATTTGGTATGCGGGATGGGATAGACACAAGGATCGATATCTCATTGGATTAGCTATCCCACCTTCTAATATGGTATAACTAATTTCATCATTTTAGCACAAACGATGGGATAAAATAATTCTGAAACTAATTAATACCCATAACTAAACAAGGGATAAAATAATCTCACATTTTATTCCGAAATTGTTATCCTTATCCAACCAACCAAACGACACTAGTGTATAACTTAAAAACCTTTATTTAAAATAACCAGGTATTGATTGTCATAGATATTGAAGAAACAGAAGATTGCAGAATTACCTTTTAAAACATGGAGTAGAGCTTCTTCTTCTGCAGCAGCAGCTCAAGAGATGAAGCAAAATTGTGTATCTCTGGAAGAAGATAGGCATTTGTGTATTCCAATAGAATTGTTTATTCCGGTATATGCGCTTCTTCAAGAATATGCTTTTGAGAGTGTCCAATGATACAGTCCTTATCCAGTCAAAATTTCACATAAATGTACTTCACACCTAATCAAAATTTTCCATAATAATGCATTGATTATTTAGTTTGATATATTATATATTAGTATACAATGTATAATTAAATTTTTTAAATATTTATTTACTTTTAAAATAAATAAAAATATTCTTACTATTATGAGGGTTAGTTTGGTCATTTTAGCATTTTAATCTATTTATTACTTAATACCCACATTTTTAATCATCATTCTATTCCGCATAAAATAATACATTGATAGCCATATAACTTATGCATGTATTATTTTGGTAAAAGCTTCTTCGCACCGGGCCAAGCCAATGAATGTAAGACATATGTCTTGCATATATATATATATATATATATATATATATATATATATTAACACTTAACTATGGTTAAGTTATATGCATTTTCACTTAGACATATTAATTCTTAGGGTTAATTATTTATTTAAATATAAATATCCATCGTGGTTAAGTATTTACCATTTATTTATGATCAGAATAATAAATAGCAGCAACCAAACATTGTATTAACTAATGTTGATTTTGTTGGTACTCTATTGTACTTTATAAAGCAGTACGGGAAGTAAATAACTATTACAAGTGTTCGAAAGGGTGAACAAATATTCAATATTCAGAAATTGAATCTTGTTGAACAAATAGGCCAATCTTCAAAACTGCCGCAAGCTTGTTGTGTCTTGAATCTTGATAACCTTGCAAGACCAATGTTGAAAACTGCCGCAAGCTTGTTGTGTCTTGAATCTTGATATCCTGAAATCAAGAAACAACTAAATCTGGATGGTTACAACGTTGTATGTTGAGTCGAGGGATTGCCCTCTGTCCTTAAGACAAGATTGCCCCGTATATATGCTTTTACGTTAGCGGGCAATAGTCTCCCAAGATAAAACAACACTTTAATCTCAATGCTACAAAGCCAATAGGCTGAGCCTGGCGAAGAAAATAAATATGACTCGACTTGCTGATGATATGGAATAGGAAGGAAGAGTTTCTCTTTACTCTTCTCTTTTGTCTCTGTGTATATAGTGTGTCTCTGTAGTGTATATCTTGTGTATATGTGAGGGTTGGGTCACTGTTTTTCACTGAATTTCAGTGACTGTTTCGAGCGTTTTTGCTCACTGTTTTGGTGACTGTTTTTATGCTGAATTTCTGTGTTTTGTGGTCTGTTTTTCGTCACTGAATTGAGCAAAGGGAGGCTCAATAAATAGCAAGAAGAAGGGGCTGTACAACTGCCCAAAACATGGCTGTTAATGGCCATTAGGAGGGCATTAAAACAACCAAGTAAAGGCAGTAAAAAGCCATCAAGGAGGCTGAATTATGGACATGAAGGAGGGTGAAAATGGAGGAGTTAATCAGCCAAGTAATGGCTGATTAATGCCGCAAAAAATAGTCCCAACGGTAGGCAGAAAGTTTCCCGTCACCTTCCCAGAAACTCTGGGGACCAAACTGTAAATATTGAAACTTTAGGGACCAAACTGTACATATGAAACTTCAGGGATCAAATTGTACATCTGGCAGAGTTCTCTGGTCCAAAAAGATAATATGAGAAAGTCCCCACAGCCCACAGCCCACGACCCACGACCCGACGGGACGGCGGGCGGCTTCGGCACGCGTGTGGGCTTAGCCATGAACCCAAGCACATCTAGGTCTTCCCTCCTTTAAACACATGGGATACCCCTTAGAGTCCCAAACCCTTTACCAATTTGAGACTTATATAGAGAGCAATTCTTCCTATTCCCACCGATGTGGTAGATTTGTCCCACACCACATTTTCATGCCTCAAACACCTTACTTCGTGGACCAATATCTCTTTCATTTCTCAACGAAATTAGACGATTCTTGGTCCTACGGTCATCTACTCACTTCGTAGATCATGCATGTGCGAAGAGACAAGGTCTCCAACATGCGAAACACTAGTGTTTAATTCATCAAAGATGGGTGGACGCATCTCCCCGCCAAAGGCTAATTTCCAACAATCCTCTCTATGAAAGAGAGATTGTGGCGCACACACAAGATGCCTACATTTCAGCAATCTTTCAGCGAAAAGATATTGCATCAGGAGAGGTAGATTTCGCTTTGAACCTTCCCTAGTTGAATACCATCGGACTTACTTACTGCACGGTGAACGTGATGTCTTGAATCGTCAGTGTTTAGTGTAAGCCAATACAATGATACCAACACAATAACTCTTCTTATTCATTTTCCTTCTTACGTTTTTGTCCGTTGTGGCCATGGACACACTTGGATTCTTAAGTGCGTTCATTTGAGGCGACCATCCTCGCACTTAAATAGGTGATCTCCTACAAGGTATCCTTCTATACCCCACTTCTCAAGTGTTAGGAATCATTAAAAGTTTCCCCAACCTTAACCTCAACCGTTTGAGGATCTTTTAAAGGTTTGGAAGCTTAACCTTTACCCACCATGCAGGTAGCACTTTAATGTCTATCGCGGGAACAACTTTGAATTCATGTTTCTGTACAGAAATCATCATCCGAAGTGCTTCTTGCTTCCATCGAAGCGCTCAACTGAACCTTTTGCCTCTTAGTTTTCCCATTGAACCAAATTCTTGGGATCTCCAATCAGTATGGTTGGGTTTCCACCGCAAAGGTTCGTATTGTTTGGGTTTTAAGCCCATTCCCCTAGACAGGCAGAACACTTGATCTCTGGGTAGTCCCTTAGTTAGTAAACAAGGAAGTGACACTCGTGATGATCAACTGTCATACGGTCTTATGTCTCCTGACAGATATGTCCAGACGCCGTCATCCGTGTCCTTCCTGAAGCCGACCGGCTAGCCACAATGTATAACTGTTGAAGACACAGGTTTCTCCCAATAAGGGACATCCTCTAAGGAGCCGTGAAGTTACTCAACTTCTTTCATGCTTTGTATAAAGCGATAAACTCCGATTCCATCATGAATCGGTCGATGCAAGTTTGCTTAGAGGATTTTCTAAGAACCACCATACACATTTACTTGTGGCTTTGGTGTTCTTCAGATCTGATGTCCGTTTGCATCACCGTGTTCTCTTAGAACCGCCTGGACATCCGAATACTATAATCCGTAGATAAGCGAATAATTCAGATATCATCATATCCAACTTAACGCCTTCAATTGATCATGTATTAAGATCATCAGTGAACCTTAGTTCAACTGATCTGATTGTAGGACGATACCAGGTCGGTTGTAGTGTGTACAATACATTGAACTACACGTGACCTGTGCGTATCGCTCCTTGTTTATGGGAGCACCATGATTCCAATCAGTTTTATAATTCATATCCATTGGTGGCTTCAACAAAACTGTCAACTATCGACCAGTCCGTTAGATGTCTTAGAAATTCAATTCCTAAGATGTCATCTGTGATACCCATATCTTTCATATCGAGACTTTGTTTCAATATGACTTTTGCTTTCAGACTGTTGATTCTCCAACTGTTGGCTTTCTAACTTCAGAGTCAATATTTCTGTGGTCAGATTTATTATTTCTGTTTTATCTGAAACTTTCAAGACCAAAATGTAAACATTTCAGGGACCAAAATGTAAACATTTCAGGGACCAAAATGAAAGTTCAGGAAGAAGCCCAACAGTCCAGCAAACCAACTCTGATTCTCTTATTCCAACTCTTCGATTGGGAAGGCTGTTTCAACATCCATGCCACGCAAGACTACAATGGCCCTGGATGTTAAGCTACTCACAGGGGAGCACATTTTACAACCCAAAGGTTCTTTTCCCGGAGGAAGATCAACCATTACACAAGTATAGTTCTATATGATGGAATCTATTTCTCTCTTTAGCTTTTTTCCAAAGCAGTGCTTTTGGAGATGACAATTCTTTGTTAATTGTCCATGGCTCGTTCTCAACCATACAAACTAAAAGGTATGGTACAAGTCTTTGTCCCCTCTTTGCTCCGTCTCGGTTCTACATCTAGAATCCCCTGAGTTCTGCAGATCTGGAATATTAAGTTCCGGATAGGCAACAACTTTCGAGTCCTGTAGATACGAAACGTCTAGTTCCGGACAATCAGGCCCTCACGGGTTCTTGTTAACCTTGAGCAATTACTCCTTTTTCCTTTTTCAAGGAAAGCTATCTTCAAAGAATTCAACATTCTTTGATACCAAGAGGCGATCAACACTACTGTTATTTGCAGATCCTGTGGATATGCAATCTACAGTCTTAGGTATAACTTGACCTATTTCAGTATTCCAACTTTTACCAAGCCACCCCACATAATTTGGGCGTACGCTTTTGCGCTTGGCTAACACCGTTGGACTGAGGTGAGAAATGAACAGTCGTTTAATGAACGATGTTTCACATTCTCCCCCTCTATCACTACGAATTTCGCAATCCATAGGCTTAGTTGATTTTCAACTTCTGCTTTGTAGCGCTTATCCGCTTCAACAACTTCATCTTTGCTTTTCAACAAACAAAGGATTCCATACGTTGTACCATCATCAATGAAGATTACAACGTACTTGTCTCCCCCCTCTATTTTGTATAAACTTCAAATCACCCAAGTAGGTGTGACTAAGTTCTAGAGGAGCGGTGCTTCTTTCGCTATTCCCTTGACGGAATTTGGAAAGGTGATTTTGCCTCTTCATCTACCTCACATTTATTTTGAGGGTTTATGTCGACAGAATGCAACAATCTCAATATCGTTAGCTTTTGAATGACTTGCGATTTAACGTGTCTTAATCTATGATGGCATAGATGCACGGATTACAAATATATCATTCATTTGGCTACAGACATACTGTACCATTCTTAGTTATTATAGACTTGTTGGACTAGTCTCAAACCAGCTTGACCAACAACGTCCCTTAAACCAAGTTTGGGACATGTATCACCTCATCTTAGAGTGATCTCATTCCCTGAAGTCCTATTGAGGACAACCTCTCCAACCCCTTCTACTTTAGAGGTGGCATTGCTTCACATGAACAACCTCTTGCCCGTGGTTAGGGCGTAACCGGATCATATGTGATCTGGATGCTCTGGCCCACTCCAGTTGCTTTGGCAGACTGAGTGTCCAATTTATTTTCTGCCTTTCTTTAGGCCTTCAGATCATTTAAGACCTGGAAACTCTGGCCCACCACACAAGGTGTCCATTACTTTTCCTATGAAATGAATTCTGGCTCCACTCCAGTCGCTCGGAGGCTTTATATGACTGAGTGTCCAATATCATCATATCAAAGGAATTTTGGCCCACTCCAGTCGCCCGGAGGCTTTGTATGACTAAGTGTCCAACATCATCCTATGAAGGATCTTCTGCCAAATAGTGTGACAGGCTCAACGTCTTTAACTTTTAGACTTCTTCCGTTATGATTGGTGCCCAGATAGTTCTTGGCGCTTACTTAAGAGTGGTAACATTTTTCGCACAGTTAGTGGATCTCTCTCCATCGTATGTGCAAACATACTTTACACACTTTTAATCATTACACTTAAAAGAACGGATCTTTTTAAGTTGTTTACAAAATCCAATCTTTAAACGGGAAAGAAGAAGAGATTAAACTTCTGATTTTTAAAGTGTAAGGAATATAAATTATTTTTATATTCCTCCTTACTTTAAGCAATTTTTAATCAGAAATCATTTAATCTTTATTCTTGACAAGTAAGAAAAATACTTATCCCAATTTCGGATTCTTTGTCTGGGACAAATATAGGCCTTCTGCTGCAAGATAGAACCACATCTTCAGCCTTCTCCTTTTGTCCCAGTTGACATCCTCAGCCTCTCGGGAGCGGTGACACCATGAACATGTTGAACTTCAACAATATCATCATCACTGTCTTCAAGTAGAAAACCACAACCATATCCAGATTTAGTCACACAACTTTTGACCGACATCTTTCGAACACTAATAGTAATACAATACAATCTTGTCTTAACTTGTTGGTACTTTATTGTACTTTATAAAGCAGTACGGGAAGTAAATAACTATTACAAGTGTTCGAAAGGGTGAACAAATATTCAATATTCAGAAATTGAATCTTGTTGAACAAATAGGCCAATCTTCAAAACTGCCGCAAGCTTGTTGTGTCTTGAATCTTGATAACCTTGCAAGGCCAATGTTGAGAACTGCCGCAAGCTTGTTGTGTCTTGAATCTTGATATCCTGAAATCAAGAAACAACTAAATCTGGATGGTTACAACGTTGTGTGTTGAGTCGAGGGATTTCCCTCTGTCCTTAAGACAAGATTGCCCCGTATATATGCTTTTACGTTAGAGGGCAATAGTCTCCCAAGATAAAACAACACTTTAATCTCAACGCTACAAAGCCAATAGATTGAGCCTGGCGAAGAAAATAAATATGACTCGACTTGCTGAAGATATGGAATAGGAAGGAAGAGTTTCTCTTTACTCTTCTCTTTTGTCTCTGTGTATATAGTGTGTCTCTGTAGTGTATATCCTATGTATATGTGAGGGTTGGGTCACTGTTTTTCACTGAATTTCAGTGACTGTTTCGAGTAGTTTTTGCTCACTGTTTTGGTGACTGTTTTTATGCTGAATTTCTGTGTTTTGTGGTCTGTTTTTCGTCACTGAATTGAGCTAATGGAGGCTCAATAAATAGCAAGAAGAAGGGGCTGTACAACTGCCCAAAACATGGCTGTTAATGGCCATTAGGAGGGCATTAAAACAGCCAAGTAAAGGCAGTAAAAGGCCATGAAGGAGGGTGAAAATGGAGGAGTTAATCAGCCAAGTAATGGCTGATTAATGCCGCAAAAAATAGTCCCAACGGTAGGCACACCTTCCCAGAAACTCTGGGGACCAAACTGTAAATATTAAAACTTCAGGGACCAAACTGTACATATGAAACTTCAGGGATCAAACTGTACACCTGACAGAGTTTTCTAGTCCAAAAAGATAATATGAGAAAGTCCCCACAGCCCACGACCCACGGCCCGACGGGACGGCGGGCGGCTTCGGCGCGCGTGTGAGCTTAGCCATGAACCCAAGCACATCTAGGTCTTCCCTCCTTTAAACACATGGGATAGCCCTTAGGGTCCGAAACCCTTTACCAATTTGAGACTTATATAGAGAGCAATTCTTTCTATTCCCACCGATGTGGTAGATTTGTCCCACACCACATTTCCATGCCTCAAACACCTTACTTCGTGGACCAATATCTCTTTCATTTCTCAACGAAATTAGACGATTCTTGGCCCTACGGTCATCTACTCACTTCGTAGATCATGCATGTGCGAAGAGACAAGGTCTCCAACATGCGGAACACTAGTGTTTAATTCATCAAAGATGGGTGGACGCATCTCCCCGCCAAAGGCTAATTTTCAACTGATTTCTATATGGAAATTAAATCTCTTTAAATCCTAACTAATTTTCAGAAATTAAGAGAGAAGTTTTGAAATGTGAAATAGTAAAGTTGATTGAAAGTTTGGCACACGAAATTGGAGCTAATTGTGAAAGTAATATTTTGCATTGCTTTGGTTCTTCACGTGAGCCTTTTTTATATAGTGAATAATATTACAAAGTTGAGTCCATCAAGTACAATAAGGACCCTTTTACACAATAAAGTATAAATGTACAAGAATTCTATTTATGTGCTAATACACCCCCTTAATCTAGACGGGCACCAATGACAGACTGATTGTGTCGTAAGAAACAAAACCGAGAAGATGAAAGACCCTTTGTAAAAATATATGCTAATTGCAAGTGTGTGGGAACATATTGAACCACAAGATCCCCTTGTGCAACCTTATCACAAACAAAATGAAAGTCAACAACAATATGCTTTGAGCGATCATGAAAAATCAGATTACGAGTCATGTATGTGGAACTGATGTTTTCACACAATACCCGAATAGGATCACAAAGAAATACACCAAGCTCTCAAAGAATGTGACGAATCCAACAAGTCTCAGCTATAGTGTATGCAATAGCCCTGTACTCAGCCTCTGTAGAAGATTTTGAGACTATCGGTTGCTTTTTTGCACGACAAGAGATAAGATTGGAATCCATGAAAATAGCAAATCCTGAAGTAGAACACCGACTATCAGAACGACCGGTCCAATCAGCGTCCAAGTAGGCAATAACCATGGAGGTGGATGAGGAGGCACGCAAAGACAAACCATAAATTAGTGTACCCTGCAAATAATGAAAATGCCCTTTTACACAATGCAAGTGAGTGGTACGGGGAGCATGCATAAATTGAGATACAACATTTACGTCATAGGCAATATTTGGATGTGTCATAGTCAAATATTGAAGAGCACCAACCGTACTCCTATACTCACTAGGATCTGAAAGTAACTCACCATCCATAAGAGAAATAGAAGTGCGAGAAACAAAGGGAGTACATACAGGCTTATATGTGTGCATGTGAAATTTATGAAGCACATCAGAGATATATTTTTGTTGAGACAAGTGAATACATTGGGACATACGGACTGCTTGAATACCAGAAAAATATTGAAGATCACCTAAATCTTTCTTTGCAAATTGATTAGAAAGATGAGAAATAAATTGGTTGAGAAGACCAACATGACTACATGTGAGAATGATATCGTCAACATAAAATAATAAAATAAGGATACCAGAAGAAGAACGATAGATAAATATTGAACTATCAAATTTACTGCAAACAAAACCGTGAGAAAGAAGAAATGAACTGAAACAATGAAACCAAGCTTGGGGTGCTTGTTTCAAGCCATAAATAGCTTTGGTTAGTTTGGAAACATGATTAGATAATCAGGATGAATAAAACTTGGAGGTTGTTTCATGAAGACCTCCTCATTAAGAACGTCAAGTAGAAATGCATTCTTAATATCCAACTGACGAATTGTCCAGGAAAATGAGACATCAAAAGAAAGAACAATTATCACAGTAGTGGCACGAACAACAGGGCTAAATGTCTCGTGATAATCAATGCCAGGCTGCTGGTGAAAACCTTGTGCTACCAGACGAGCTTTGTATCGGTCAATAGACCCATCTGAATTATATTAATTTTATGTGATATACCCATTTACAACCAACTAAATTCATGTTAGAGTCTAAGAGAACAAGAACCCAATTTTTATTCTGTAAAAGAGCGTTAAATTCATCTGCCATTGCTTGTTGCCACTTTGGATTTTTCACATCTTGAAAAAAGCAAGAAGGTTCAGGTTCATGGACAACAACACTTAGAGATAATAGTTTCCTTGGCTTAGAAATATCGGATTTGGATCTGGTTTGCATTAGATGCAAGGCAATGGTGGATAAGAAAGTCGAGGGTTGAGTAGCAGGAAGTGAGGGAGACGAAGGTGGATAAGAAAGTCGAGGGTTGAGTAGCAGGGAGTGAGGGAGACGAAGGTGGTGAAGAACTCACGGGGCAAGATTCACTAACACTAGTTGCAGTTAACATAAGCTCGGAGGTAAAAATCTGACCACTCGTGGAATCTATAGTACCCGAGTAGGCATATTAGACATATGAGAAACATTATGAAAGGATGACACAGTGATAAATACACAAGGCTTCAATTGTGGTACTGGAGAAGTATGTTGTAAGGGCGATATTACAACTAAAGAATTAGATGTTGAAGCTGGTGAGGAGACAACAGAAGAGCTAGACAACTCAGGATATGGAAAAACCAACTCGTGAAATATAACATGTCGACTAACACAAACACAACCAGATTTGAGATCTAAACAACGATACCCTTTATGTTCGGAGGCATAGCCAAGAAAGACACAATTCACAGAACGGGGTGCAAGCTTATGAGAAACCCGAGCAGAGAGATTTGGAAACATTCACAACCAAAGACTCTAAGAAAGTTATAGTCCGGACTTTTGTGAAAAAGTTTCTCATAGGGAGAAAGACCATGTAAAATAGGTATATGAAGCCTATTGATGGTATAAACGGCATAAAAGGCTGCATAAACCCAAATTGAAATGGAATGGTAGCATATGTAAGAATAGTTCGAACCATTTCAATGATATGTCGATGTTATCGTTCAACAACCCCATTTTGTTGAGGAGTGTCCGGACATGACTTTCTAAAAGAAACGCCACAATTAGTAAAATGTGAAAGCATGGCCTTGTTAACTAATTCGCCTCCTCCATCACTTTGAAAAGTTTTTATTCTAGTGTTAAATAGATTCTCCACCAACTTTTGAAAGGCACAAAAATGAATAAAATCCTCTGATTTATTTTTCATTGGATAAAGCCAGGTAAATTGAGAAAAATCGTCAATAAAAATGACATAATATTGAAAATCCATGTCGGATAAAACAGGCAAATGCCAAACATCTGAGTGAATAATTGTAAAAAATGGATCTTGGCCTAACTCAACCCCAATTGTTAAGAGTTTCACATCATATATGGAATGAGAACATGGACTCCTTATATGGACTTGGACAATCCTCACCCTACAAGCTAGCTTTTGGGGGTTGAGTTAGCCTCAAGATCCATTCTTTACAATAATATTTAAAGGAAAATAGTTACAATGTTCTACTAAATTGAATGATAAACGACAAGATTTTCCTAAACGACAAGAGACACAATTATCACTAAACAAATTTAACAAACTAATAGAATTATTGTTCCTAAGACTGGCTAAGACACGAGCTCCACTGTGACCTAAGCGACGATGTGAAATATCACCAGGCTGACAAAAAGCAACATTTGCCTGAGGAGTAGAGGATATGGACCAAGGAGATAGAGGATAGACGTCGCTCTTACTGAAAGCTTGAAGAAGAGGTTGATCTGAAGTTTTGTCCTTAACAGAAACAAAGGAGTCGTCAAAACTAGCAATACAATTATTATCCTTACATAAGTTTTTGACAGAGATTAAATTTTAACGAAGATGAGGGACATGAAATATAGAGTTCTTGTACATTTATAAGTGGTAATATTAGTAAGTCAATTAAGGTGGAATGGTGGGAGCACATGCTATATTGTCGCGTATTCGAGCCTTTAAATGGACACATGAGCTTCACATTATTAGAATTGAGACATTAATAATATCAAGCACCAATCATGTTGAAGTGAAAGAATTCAGAGCTAAACCATTACATGTGAAAGAATTATGGTACTTGAGCTCAATTCTTTTGGTCTCAGTCAGGGCGGCTGGATATGTAAGCATTAGAATCTAGCACTGTCCTGATGTATATGCTGCATGCCACAACGAAAAAATATTACTTTATGTTTTATATACTTCTTTAGATGTGACAGTTTTATGTTGGAGTGCTTTAGAATGGTGCAAGTTTCTATAAGCTTGTTATAGTTTTCCTTTCCCAAATGTTACATTATGTTCAATCATCTATTAGTTATTTTGGTCTTCTGTGAACATTTGGCAAGAATAAATGGCACTTTTATTCATTCTGCATTCACGTGCTCAAGATGAGCACCACTAATTGAAAAACAAAATATTTATAGGTGATCGATCTATTTGTTTCCTGAAAGTGTAGGTGGTACACAATTGGATCTTCTCTGAGCACTAATTCTTGTTTCTGTTACATCTCTTTTATTTTGTGACAAGGGGGAGGAAGAAGAGGTTCCATTACTTGGGGAGATTATCTTTTTCTATTGAGCCTCTTACTGCACCACTTTGAAACATTTACCATGTTTGCTTCGTGTTACTCTGAAAAACTTAGGAGATTGTAGCTGATATCTTTTGCTTTGGTTCAGAAAAATTGCAGCATCGATAACCAGGGGATGCAGATCATCGGGGAATCAGGAGTATAGAGATGCAAAGAAATGTGAAATGTGTTGATCACTGCATTTTTGTAATGTAAGCATTAGCTGCTAACATCTTCTGATTCTTGTTTGTCAAGAAGATTTCATTAGTGACGGAAGCTCCTCATTCTCTATCGTCCAAGACGTTTTTGTTGCTAAGCTTGATTCATGTATAGTATTAGCATTTAAGTTATAAGGTCTACTTTCTCAAATTTCAGAAAACATTAGTTGGAAAATAATTATCATCTCAAATGTGCAGCTAACACTAATACATTGGATAAAAGTGGCACCACGTTCTTGATTCTGTAGTTAAGATGCAGGAAATGTGAATTCTAATAAACAAACTTAGCTTTATGACTCAAGCCGGTGCTTAGCACGGGCCAAAAACTAATTTGGGATACAGTCAAACTTCTCTATAATTGTTACTCGCTATAACAACATTTTACTATAACGACTTGACTTTCTCTAGAACCGGTTTTTCATGTTAGATTTTACCTCTCTATAACAACATTCTACCTATAGCAACAATGACATTCATTATAGTGGTACACCCTTTATGAAATTATCTCTCTATAACATCCATAATCAAATAGTGTGTAACAATATTTTGTAATAAGTATATTATGTATAAAAAAATAAAATATTAAAATATATTTTTGATAATCATCATTAATGTCATTCACATAGTAAATTTCAAGTATGAATATCTATATTTCTCATAGTGATCTGATTTAGTCTTGAAAATTTTCAAAATCATATATTTTCTATCTACCGATTTTCTATAAATTTGATAGGAGTTCTTACTTACTTGATTCTTGTAACAAAAGTGTTGATGAAATGCTTCAACCTATTGCTACTTGGGGTGAGATATAAGAGTTAATTGTTAAGCTATTAAACATCCTTTAAGGGAAAGCTCTCAGACATCCTTCAAGGAAAAGCTATTGAATTCCCTTTTTCTAAAAGTTTGGATAAAATCTTTCGTCAATTCAAACGTTGTATTATCGCTAAGAGATTCAAATTTACGAAATAACCTACAATTGTAGAATTCTTACGTCAAACTTGAAATTGTATTTTTATTCTCAATTAATTTTAAATGCATATGTTCCTTAAATTTTAATTCATTATCGGTATGGTACAACTAGTTATGAATTTATTTATATTTTTAATTTTTAATTAATGAGATATAAAAATCAATTGAGATTTTAAAATTAACAAGTATATTATTTTCGTTTATAGCATAAAAAGTACAGAAAAATAATTATTTGCGTACTTTTGTTTATAACAACTAAATGAGATCTAAACATCAAATGTCAGTATACATATATAACAACACATCACTATAGCAGGTATGAAATTTTCAAATAAATGGTGGCATTATAGAGAGGTCCGACCATATAAGCTTAATTTAAAATAAACGCATATTATACATATAACCAAAGAGGGAGCCCCTGCTAGTCTCTGCACGAAAAGTAATTTGACTACCGGAAACAAAACATTTTACCTAATTCTCATACATTAAAATAGCAAATCAAGATAAAAATTCACAGACTATTAGAAGGAAAAGAAAATACTATAATTGAAATTCCAATGTACCAGAACTACTTCCAAAATTAGATCTTGAGCGCCTGAATTAATTCCACAACTTATAAGTTGTAGGCCCCTAACACAGACAACCTTTTCCTTAGGACCAACAACAATGACTGGTCCAGTATGAGAACGTGATTCTGTATCACTTGCTGCAACCCTGACAACCTTCTTGGGTAATATTCCACTAGGAGAAGTGCTTGTCTTCTTAGCCAACATGGTTGCATAAGAAAACTTTGGTGGTTCTTGTGTAATAGTAACTGATTTCTCCTCCTCTTCGGGTTCAATACATGGAAGCTTCATTAACAATGCAGGAAAATCATCGTTACTATTATACTCAGACATATCAAGATATTCAGAGGACTTTTGAGTAGATTCCATGAGAGTCTATAGCTAGAAATTTTCGATAGAGGAAATCAGTTAATAATTTACAATGGTGTTTAAAAGGTGATATTTATAGAGTTCTGCTCCAAGCTATTTGGTTTCCTTAAGTGAGATAGTAAAGGAATATGTTCAATGATAATTGATAATTTAAAATATATAGTATTTACAGAAATATTTACCTTGGTACAAACTAAGTAAGTAATCAACCTAATTACAAAAAGATTATAATTCTATCTAAATTAAGAGATATATAATTAATATAAGAATATTCGGTGAATATTCTATTACACCCCCGCAGTCGAAGCGGGAGGCTCAAGAACACTGAGACTGACTCAAAAATCATCAAACAGTACGCGCGGAAGTCCTTTGGTGAAGATGTCGGCAATTTGATATCTAGAAGGAACATGAAGGACACGAACTTGACCACGAGCCACTTTTTTGCGAACAAAATGAATGTCCATCTCAATGTGTTTGGTGCGCTGATGTTGGACGGGATAGCCGGAAAGATATATCGCACTAATATTATCGCAATAGACCAGTGTTGCCTTTTGAATCGGGAAGTGAAGCTCAAGTAGAAGGTTACAGATCCAATAAGACTCAGAGACGACATTGGCTACACATCTGTACTCTTCTTCGGCACTGGATCGGGATAGTGTAGGTTGCCTTTTGGAAGAGCAAGACAATAGGTTATCTTTGAGGAAAACACAGTAATCAGACGTGGAGTGTCGGCTGTCAGAGATCCACCAGAGTGAGCATCAAAATAAGCAGTGAGACTAGTGAGCGAGGACCTGTATAGATGTAAGCCGAAGTGAATTGTGTCCTAGACGTATCGTAAAATACGTTTGAGGGCATACATGTGTACTTCCGTCACATGTGCAAACAGATTTGTTGCACGTCATAGGATATGTCTGGTCTTGTGAATGTGAGGTACTGCAGGGGCCCAGACAAGCTACGATAGTGAGTCGGGTCTGAATACGGAGGCCCGAAATTAGTGTTGAGCTTGGAATTGGTGTCCACTAGCGTGTGAGATGACTTGCAAGATGACATGCCTGCACGGTCAAGGATCTCTTCAGCGTATTTCTTCTGACATAGAAATAGGCCGCCAGAATGGCGAGTGACAGAGATGCCCAAGAAATAACTCAGGGACCCCAGATCCTTCATAACAAACTCAGAGGAAATGAGAGACATAATGGACCTGCGGAGGGCATCATATGATGTGGTGAGGATGATGTCATCAACATATAATAAGAGTTAAGTCATGTCTGGATCATTTTTGTAGATGAACATGGAATGATCGGTAGTTGACATGCCTCAACTTTTGATGTCATAGTGTTGTGTCATCGACCTTAGCATTATTGCATGTTTCTTGTCTTACAACAAGATATCAATTGTCACATGTTCTTGTACCTGTCATGACACATATATTTGCTTCATTCATAACTTCACTTGCATTCTTATTAAATTTTACCTCAAGATCGGCATCACACAGTTGACTAATACTAATCAAATTAGCCATTAAGCCCTTAACGTGCAAGACATTTATTAAGGCTGAAAATCCAGGAACATCCAAGATCCCTTTTCCAATTATTTTACTTTTACTGCCACTTCCATAAGTCATGTTTCCTCCATTGAATATTTCATAGTTCTTTAGAAAACCTTTTGTACCTATCATGTGGCGAGAACATCCACTATCAAAGTAACAAGAACCTAAAATGTTAGTTCTTAATGCAGTTATAACAACATTACATGTTACATCCTTTTTAGGAATCCAAACTCTTTTAAAACATTTTTTACCTTTTGGCTCGGAAATGTTGCTTCGATTGTTATCTGGAATGTTGGACAACATTTTAGGCAACATTTTGCTCACATAATCTTGAAGTTTGAAATATTATGGTTTAAGTGTCCAGGGGAGTTATAGTGATGACACATAAACTTCATATTCTTTGACATATATGAGAACCTATTATTCATCCCTTTTTTTTTTACAAAATATATTTTCTCATTTTTATCAAAGAGATTAGAGCATATGGTTTTAAGAGAGTTTTCGTATCCAATTCCTGCATGTGAAGGTTTACTGAAGTTGAGTATCTCATTCAATTTCGAAGTCCCCGTGTTGAGCTTACGGAAGGTTGCTTCAGCTAAATCCAATTTTGCACGGACCTTACCAAATTCAATATCCTTTTTGGTAAGTGCAACCTCAAGTCGGGTTATCGTGATTTTCAATACTAAATTCTCATTAGTTAAAGATTTTACCTTTTTGTCAAGGTGCTTGGATTCTATGATTAAAGCTTTACAAATACTTTGTAATTCATTAATCATATCATCTTTGCATTCAACTTGATCCATACAATCAGCCTCACTAACAGAAATAGAACCACTAAAGCAATTAACATCAGAGTAGTTAAAGCATTCATACCTTTCGGATGTCGATGAGGATGTTGATGTCGTTGGTGATGTTGGAGCAAATGTCGTGACATATGAGATAACATTGTATACGACATCTTCATTATCCGATAGAGACTGTTCAAAAATAGTAGCCATCATTGCTTGTGTTTCAATTTCATGATCTCCTTCATCTTCTCATTCATCATCACTAAGAGAAGCTCATAGGTTCTTACCAAATTTTCTTAGAGTGTTTGCACATTTGTTAGCATAGTGACCCCAACCCGAGCATGCATGACACTGCACGGACTCAAGTTGTTTGGGATCAAATTTGGTACGATCTGAGTTGGTTCTTCTTAGTTGATTTCCTTTTTGTACATTTGGAAGGAATCCAGTGGCCTTTTGATTGAAGACTTGGTTTTGGTGCTCTTTAGATTTATATTGATTTCTCTCATTGTTGAGCTTCCTCACCATCGAATTGTATTTTCGAGTGAGTAAGACATCATTTGCACCATCACCAATTTCTTCAAGATTCTCATCATCTTCTTCGATTTGACTCTTCGAGGATTGAACTTGAAGTGCCACATTCTTGCTTTTATACAATTCCTTTTGATTCTCAATGTTCATCTCATAAGTTTTGAGAATGCTCATCAAGGTATTAAGGTCCATTGTGGCAAGATTGTGAGCTTCTTCAATAGCACAAATCTTTAAATTGAACTTTTCAGGAACAGAACAGAGAGCCTTTTCAATAAGTTGAGTGTTGGTTAATGGTTCACCAAACACTTGACATTCATTTGAGATGCCAATCAACTTTTTAAAATAAGATTTAATATCATCCGCTTCTTCCATCCTTAAACGTTCATATTTACTCATGAGTATGCGTAGCTTTGTTCGACTAACACTTGAATGAGTTTGAACATATACATATCAACCCATCCAAAAATTGTATTTAAGGCTTTTTCGTTAAAGCTAGCATTATTTGTTTCTTCTGTAATTCATTCGGATTCAGATTTCAAAAGAATGTCACCTTCCTCATCCGGTGGCAACATTGGAACAACAAACCCATTAGTTATAGATCTTTATGCCATAACATCAATTGATTTGATATGAGAACGTAGGCGAATCTTCCAATACATATAATTTGATCCATCTAAAATAGGAAGCCTACCAATAGTTGGGTTTTCCGAATCCATAACTTATGACAACAAGACCAAGCACTTATTGTGTTAAGTGTCGGCTATGATACCACTTGAAGGGTGTCAAATTCTACAGAAAGTAAAAATAAGAGATGAAAATAAATTGAATACCAATTTTGTTTTACGAATGTCGGCAATTATGTCGTCTGACACTAGTAATAACACTTAGCAAAACAGAAACTTTAAAGATTAAATGCAGCGGAATTTAAAGAACACAAATGTTTAAATTTTCATAAGTTATATATATTATATAACTTATGATGGTCAATGACCAAATGTATTGTGTATATATAATATACAAAAGTATAAATTCCTTTCTTTACAGATTTACAAGATAAAATGGAAAGGAATTAAAAGATGAAGTCGCAGATGACTTATGCCTGAAAAATCTAACTAAGTAGACATAGACAACCTCTCATTACAATCGCTCCTTACAAAACTAATCTAGAATCTAAACAACAACTGTAATGTTGGAGAGAATGTTGTCAACACACTCAAGCAACAATGGTGATCCAGATTTCTGAGATGAAATTCCGAGAGCTCTCTTGGTATTTTTTATTTATGGTTCTGGATATTGATTCACTGTAGTAGCGTCTCTATTTATAATAGAGAGACTTCTTTGAAAAGCTCATCTATCGGTTGTGGAGGTTGAGGAAAAGGTGGGCAGCTGGTAGGATTAGTTGGAGACGATCAAGGAGAAAAAACCTCTAACAACTTTGACTTGTTCCTCACGAAAAGCAACAACCTTGACTAGTTCTTCACACGTGTTTACCAACTCCTGTATACCTTGCCAAGTCATATTTATTACACAATAATCATTATGTGAAGTAAGACAAAATCAGTTTTGAAAATGTTGGTCCGAATGTTGTGCAGCATTTGTCCCAATATTCTTATACATTCAAATCAATACTTCAGGAGATATGTTTGGTCAAATGTCACAACATCAAATCCAACAGCAAGGAAAGCGGGACCCAAATTAGTTCACTTGTCAAGCAAGGAAATGTCTCAATTTGAGAAGCACATATAAAGGGATAAGATTAAGATAATATTTGACCACCAATTAATCATCAAATAGACAAGAATGTTTAGTGCCTCTAATTTGCAAGAGAAAAGAAAAGTAAAGACTTGGTGATTATCAAACGTTATGCCTCTAATTTGCAATGTATGATTAATATGCCGGTAAACTTTCACTTAGTCCCAAGTGAATGCAGACAGACAATTTATTTTGACGAATACATAGATAGCTTTTAAAGTCGTGACCAACTGTCATATAGACATTTTAACTACCCTAATGACAATATAAACACCTCTCATTAACATTAGTTAAAGTCATGGCGGATTTCAAAATTCCAGAGGAAATTAGATAAGCTCATCCTTTTGCTAACATAACTGATTGCAATTGGAGACTTGATTATTTACTTTCATGCGAGGCTAGAAATATTTCATGTTACCCATGTACTATCTACGAAGCTCTTTTCCTTTTGTTCTTTTTCTTGGCTTAATGCTATATAAAATTGGTTTTTCTAAATCAATCTTTTGTATTGTACAAATTTAAGGTGTTAATTTACTTGGATCAACCATATTTAACTAGCTTAAGTTTACATCTAATTCGATATTGAAGTCTATTCAATTTAGATTCAGCTCGATACTCGTCCATATATACCACATGCATCATTTCCTATTGTAGGAGTACTTTATTCATTTGAATTGTTTAGTGAGACTAAAAACATGTACAGATTAAGCACTTAGTCGAAACATTAGAAAAAACTACAATACAAATAAATAGTAGATTTAGGCATTCATGGGGTGTTCTAGTGATCAATGAGGTGGGTTAGAAACCACTAGCTCTCAAATTCAAATTCCAGCAAAGGCAAGAAGACTAGGTGATTTCTTCTTATCTATCCAAGTCTTGGTAGTTAAAGTTACACGGTACTTGTGCTGGTGAGAGATAACATGTAAATAGTGAAATTAATTGAGGTGCTTAGAAGCTAGCCTGGACACCATGATTATAAAAAAATAAATGAAAAGTAGATTCAGAGAAATTGGAATTAACAATCACATAAATGAAGAATTATGAACCAGCCAACTTCAAGAAATAATAACCTTAAGCCCCCACGTGGATAATCAAACTTATGACAACAAATTTGGGGAGGTTATTAGCGAATATTCTCCGAATATTTCCTGTATATTTTGTAATTATGATAGATGTATATTTAAGGTAACTTAGGATTCTAATTATATTAGGAATCAACCTTTGTAAGGTAAGTTAGGATTCATACCATATTAAGAATCAACCTTTGTACAACTATATATATTGTGAATAATGAAAGGAATTCCCAAGGAAAATTATTCCATCTTTTATGGTATCAAGAGCCTAAAACCTAAATCCCTTCTCTTCCTCATTCTCGGCCGAAATCAACATTTTTTTTTTCTGATTTCACAGAAAAAAAAAATCTGGTTTCTTCCTCCCTTTCTCAGCCAAACCAGAAAATTCCCTTCCCTCGGCAGGCGGCAACCATGTCTTCCCCCACAAATTCCGGTTCATCCGCTGGCACACTTGACAACCCCTCTCAACGCTCAATATCTTCTTTTCATCCAGCATTCACCGTTAACAACATCAAGAATTTTATCCCTATAATTCTTGACCAAGAAGACGGTCAATATTCCATGTGGATGGAATTATTCTACATTCATGCATGTGCATACAACGTGCTCGATCATATTGGCGAATATGTTCCTCGTCCCACCGATGTTACAGACTCAATCTAGCGTCGTCTTGACGCCATCGTCAAACAATGGATCTACGGCACCATCTCCAAAGACCTGTTGTGCACTATCATGAAAACAGGTGCTACGGCACGTGAACTTTGGGTCCGGCTAGAAGAAATCTTTCAGGACAATAAAAATACTCGGGCCGTATATTTGGAAGAGCAATTCAATAATACCCGCCTCGAGAATTTTAACAACATGTCCAAATATTGTAAGCAACTGAAACTCATAACCGATCAACTATCCAACGTCGGGACTTCTGTTTCAGAAACCAAGATGGTGCTTCAACTTGTTGCGGGTTTATCAAAAGGTGAATATGACATACTCGCAACAATGATTCAACAAGCCGATCCTCTCCCAAGTTTCAATAAGGCACGTTCACAACTATTGTTGGAAGAAATTAGACGTGCTAAACAAGAGGAACACAATCAAAAGGCCTTAGCCATTGACGGGATGACAACACATGCGGCCAGTAACAACCAAAGAAGCTGCAGCGGAGTCCGGCGGCGAAGAAGCGAGAAGCGATGGCGTGGCGGAGGTCGTGGCGGCGAGAGGTCGCAACAACAAATGCAAGGGCCGCGGAAAGGGCCAACGCAACTAGCAGCAGCCAGGCCAGCAGAACTGGAACCACCAGCAGCAGGGGCCCAACCAGCAGCAGCAGTGGCCCAACCAGCAGAACTGGGCCTCGCCTGCATGCTCGTACCGAGAACGCAGGGCCCGGTTCCGTGGCCGTGGTCGGCCCGGCCTCTTGGGCCCTGCCCCGGCCACCAGCAGCAGCCAACAAAGCAGCAACAACATGCCCATCTAGCTGCAGCAGCAGGCCCACCTAGCTGCAGTCCAGCTCAAAGAAGCGGCGGCAAGAATCGCAAAGCAACAACAAGACAACACCGGCCCCGATTGCTTTGGGCCAGGCCTACACCACCGTGAACCTTCAACAGCCCGATGACAATTGGTACATGGACACCGGAGCCACATCTCACCTCACCCGGTCTTCAGGTAACCTATCTCAACTACATCGGTTAAAGTGTCCTCAATTTATTACTGTCGGCAATGATCATCGCATTCCAATTGAAGGTTACGGTAACACACACACCAAACATCCACACCCACCTTTCTCCCTAAACCACGTCCTATACACACCTAACATAATTAAAAACTTAATCTCTGTTAGAAAATTCACTAGCAATAATTCTGTGTCTGTCGAATTTGACCCTTTTGTTTTTTTACGTGAAGGAACTCAATATGGGGAAAATTCTTACACGCTGCAATAGTGTGGGAGACCTCTACCCATTCACTCAATCTTCCGCTGTCAGACAACAAGCACCTCTATCCCTTGCGGCGATCTCTCCCTTAACTTGGCACAACAGACTCGGACACCCCGGAGACCCAGTTTTTACTTTTCTTAGGACTTCTAAGCGTATTCAATGTAATAATAGGAAAATTGTCCAACACTGTTTTTCTTGTCCACTAGGCAAACATACTCGTCTTCCCTTTATGTCATCAAACATTTTACTTTTTCTCCCTTTGATATTGTTCATGCTGATTTGTGGACATCTCCGATTGCTAGCTCTTTGGGTCATAAATTCTATCTAGTATTCTTGGATGATTTTTCACATTTTGTCTGGATTTACCCACTGAAATTCAAATATGAAGTTTTTGCAAGATTCCTCGAGTTTTAAAAATTCATTAAGACACAATTTGAAAAACCTATTAAATCATTCTAATGCGATAATGGACGTGAATTTAATAACTCGACAATTGCTGTTCTAAACAAGGCATGGTTTTCCATTTTTCTTATCCCTATACTTCTTCCCAAAACGGAAAGGCTGAAAGAATTATACGTACCATTAATAACATGGTCCGCACACTTCTGTTTCATGCCTGCCTACCACCGCCTTTTTGGGTCTATGCTGTCAAAATGGTAGAATCCCTTCTAAATATTTTATCAACTAGCACACTCCAAAACAAAACCCCTACAGAAATCTTATACCGTAGGCAACCATCATATGATCACCTATATTTTTGGATGCTTATGCTACCCCAACATAGCCTCTACTGCACCCCACAAACTTGCCCCTCGCACTCTTCCACGTGTCTTCCTTGGTCTATCTCCTAATCATCGGGGCTACTTGTGCTATGACATTGCTACTCGCAAAATCATCGTCTTCCGTCACGTCACCTTTGACGAGACAACCTTTCCTTTTTCAAATCTCCGGAAATTTCAGACCACCGATTACATCTTTCTCGGTAAACCAAGTCTGTCCCCGGTCATCCAAAATCTATACCAACAGCAGCCCACTGTTCCGACAGTCTCACCACTGTCCGGCACCACCCCACCAGCTCCTTGCTCACCCCTACAGCCCCCAGTCGAGTCACCTGCACCACCAGCGACACTGTTGCCCTGCACTCTAGCAACCGATCCCGCAGTCTCCGCGAGTTTCCGTGCCAACCAAGCAGGGTGCAGGTTTCCGGAACCGTGGTCCAAGCAAAACCTCGCAGCCTACGACCCACCACAACTGCCCTCACATCGCATTGAGACTCGTGCACAACACGGGATCTTCAAACCCAAGGTTCAATTCAATCTCTCCACACAAACCTTATCACCTATTCCAAAAAATCCAAAACTAGCAAAACTGGACCCAAATTAGAATGCGGCCATGTGCGAGGAATTTAATGCTTTAACCAAGCAGAACACTTGGGATTTGGTACCTAGACCAGTTGGTGTGAATGTTATCCGGTGTATGTAGCTATTTCGTCACAAGTTCAGAGACAATGGTGACTTAGAGAGGTATAAGGCAAGACTAGTTGCCAATGGCACTAATCAGCAAGAGGGTATTGATTGTGGTGAGACATTCAGTTCGGTTGTTAAACCGGCCACTATTCGGACTGTTCTCAGTATTGCTATGGGCATGCATTGGCCGATTCATCAGCTTGATGTCAAGAATGCCTTTCTTAATGGGGATTTGAAAGAGACTGTGTACATGCATCATCCTCCTGGCTTTGTTCATCCGGCAGCTCCGTAGTTTGTGTGTCGTCTCAGGAAGTCATTGTATGGATTGAAACAGGCACCCCGCGCTTGGCATGATCAGTTCGCCAGGTATCTTTTGCAGATTGGTTTTGTATGTAGCAGGTGTGGTACATCTCTCTTCACTTTTAACCGAGGTAGCAGCATTGCATAATTGCTATTTTATGTCGATGATATTGTTCTTACTGCCTCATCTGACGGGTTGAAGAATGAAATCATTACTCTACTCAAAATTGAATTTGCTATGACTGACTTGGGCAAGCTAAGTTATTTTTTGGGTATATCGGTGACAAGATCTGCAGCCACACCTGTGTCAGCGTAAGTATGCAGAAGAGATAGTGTACAGGGCCAAGATGGCAAATTGTAAAATTATGCCAACTCCGGTGGACTCAAAATCCAAGCTTAGTGCCAATGACGGTGCGCCAGTTTCTGATCCCACTCTATATCGGAGTCTAGCAGGTGCTCTTCATATCTTTAATTCACTAGGCCCGATATTGCATATGCCGTTCAGCAGGGTGTGTCTGTTCATGCACGACCCCCGAGAGTCCCATTTTGCCGCCCTCAAACGTATTATCAGATACGTTAAGGGCACACTAGACTTCGGATTACATCTATACCCCTCTGCCCCAACCAAGCTACTAGCCTACACAGATGCAGATTGGGCAGGATGCCCCGACACACGTCGCTCCACCTCAGGGTACTGCGTATTTCTTGGGGATAATCTTATCTCATGGTCCGCCAAGCGGCAGGCAACAATTTCTCGTTCGAGTCTTTGAAGCGAGAATATCGCGGTGTTGCTAACGTAGTTGCTGAGATCTGTTGGCTCCGAAATCTTCTTTTGAAACTCCAGTGTCCACTCCGCAAGGCGTCTATAGTCTATTGTGACAACATATCTGCCATCTATATGTCTCATAATCCGGTCCAACATCAACGGACTAAACATATTGAGATGGATATCCACTTTGTGCGAGAGAAGATTGCCCGTGGTCAGGTCAAAATATTACACGTGCCTTCCTCTTATCAGGATGCAGACATCTTCACAAAGGGACTACCGCGACAACTCTTCACCAACTTCCGATCCAGCCTTAGCATTCGGCCTCCTCCCGCTCCGTCTGAGGGGGAGTATTAGCGAATATTCTCCGAATATTCCATGTATATTTTGTAATTATGATAGATGTATATTTAAGATAACTTAGGATTCTAATTATATTAGGAATCAACCTTTGTAAGGTAAGTTAGGATTCGTACCATATTAGAAATCAACCTTTGTATAATTATATATATTGTGAATACTGAAAGGAATCCCCAAGGGAAATTATTCCATCTTTCAGTTTTGATACTTCAAAATGAAGCTAATTGATTATATACTAATGAGCTGAATCTGATACACTTATTTGTGGAGTCTTTGTTGAATACAGCTTAGAAGACATGGAACTTAATACATGGAGTGAGCAGTGATAGTGGGGAGGCAGGGGGGCATTAATTTTCTACAGAATTCTTCTGTTTTCACTAATCTAACTAATAGCCTACAAAATTACAATGACCCTCATTTACTATCGTCCAAGATTTTCTTGTAGCTATGCAGGAAATGTGAATTCTATTAAACAAGCTTAACTTGATGGCCAGCACGGACCAACATCGACTAGTTATGGATACAAGCTCGATTAGAAATTGGTCGCACAAACTATAAATATCCGACACATACACCGGACAAAAGGAGCAAAGTCAAGAAACCAAAGGAGGATCCCCTGATAGTCTTTATACGTTAAGCAATTTGAATGCTGGAAAATCAAAACGTTTTACCTAAATTTCATAAACTAAGACAGCAAGTCAAGATAAAAATATACAAAACTATTTGAAGAAGAAAAAATGTACTATAATGGAAAACAAAGAGAAACGGCCAAGACTTCTAATCTAATGGTATCTGAATCTTTCATTCAATAGGTATGGGCTCGATTCTTTATCTTCCTCGGCTCCAATTCATGCTTGATCCATACTGCGTGGGCACACTCCTGAAAGAAACAAATCTCACATGCTCTCCAAACTTGATCTTCCCAACCTCAACTGCAGCACGAGCAGAATCGTGAGATTGAAATTCCAGTGTACCAAAACTGTTGGAAATTTGCCTTTGGCGGGAGTTGCGATCGACCAACTTTAACGGCTTAAACACTAGTGTTACGCATATTGGAGAATTCGGTTCTTCACACATGCATGATCTACTAAGTACGTAGATAACCGTAGGGCCAAGAATCGTCAAATTTCATTGAGAAATGAAAGAGATATTGGTTCACGAAGTAAGGTGTTTGAAGCATGGAAAGTGTGGTATTGTGTGTAATTCTCCCTCATCGGTAGAGGAAGAAAGAATTGTTGTATATATAAGATTCGAAATTGGTTTGGGGTTTGGGACCCCAAGGGGTATCCCATGTGTTTAAAGGAGGGAGGACCTAGATGTGCTTCGGTTCGAGGAAAGACCACACGCGCGCCGCCGCCGCCCGCCCGTCTTCCAGAACGTCAGAATTTGGACAGTCAAAATCAGAAACGCCAAACACTCAATTCAGCCATTTATTTTGGCTGAATTACTCCTCCTATAATGGCCAAATCCGTTGGTCTTCTCTACATTTATGTTGGTGGCTTTACTACCTCCATAATGGCCATTATTTGGCTATTATGGAGGCAGTTTTTCAGCCCCTCCCTCACCTATATAAACACCCCCTTACACCATTGTTGAGCACCAAGAATGACCAAGGAGAACACCAAAAACAGTGCACGAAAATACACAACCGAAAACAGTTTTCTTCCTACAACTTCCAAGCATCATTTCGTTACTCAATATTCTTCACGGTAGCTCTTGAGTTTCCTTTGCTCAAGGGTTCCATTGCTGTTTTATCTTGGGAGACAAATTGTCCAGGACGTATAAAGGATACATACGGGGCAATATTGTATTAAGGACAGAGTGCTACACTCGACTCAGCAAAAACAATTTCCATTTTTTTCCATCTTCTACAAAACTGGAATTTCCAATTTTCTTGTGTATCAATTGTAATTTCGGATTTCTAGTTGAATTATTCAATCTTTGTTTATCCTTTCGAATACTTGTAATAGTAATATACTTTCCGTACTGCATTATAAAGTACCATAGAGCAAAAATCTCCCAACAACTTAAGACAATATTTGTATAGTATTACTATTAGTGTTCGAAAGATGTCGGTCAAAAGTTGTGTGACCAAATCTGGATATGGAAATGGTTTTCTGGTAGAAGAGAGTGATGATGATGAACGTGTTCATGGTGTCACCGCTACCAAGACTGGTGGGAACAAGCGCTCACGAGAGCCTGAGGATGTCAACTGGGACAAGAGGAGAAGATTGAAGATGTTATTCTATCTTGCAGCAGAAGGCCTATATCTGTCCCAGACAAAAGATCCGAATAATGGTAAATAAGGAACTGGACACTCAGTTTGATGAAGTGAGTGAAGTGAGCCAGAATCCGAAATTGGGATAAGTATTTTTCTTACTTGTCAAGAATAAAGATTAAATGATAAGTATTTTTCTTACTTGTCAAGAATAAAGATTAAATGATGTCTGATTAAAAATGGATTAAAGTAAGGAGGAATATGAAAATAATTTATATTCCTTACGCTTTAACAAATCAGAAGTTTAATCTTATCTTCTTTTCCGTTTAAAGATTGGATTTTGTAAACAACTTAAAAAGATCCGTTCTTTTAAGTGTAATTATTAAAGTGTGTAAAGTATGTTCGCACATACGAGGGAGAAAGATCCACGACCGTGCGAAAACCGTTACCACTCTTAAGTAAGTGCCAAGAATTATCTGGGCACCAATCTTAACGGAAGGAGTCTAAAAGCTAAAGACGTTGAACCTGTCATACTATTTGGCAGAAGATCCTTCATAGGATGATATTGGACACTCGGTTATAAAAAGCCTCCGGGCGACTGGAGTGGGCCAAAATTCCTTTGATATGATGATATTGGACACTCAGTCATACAAAGCCTCCGGGCGACTGGAGTGGGGCAAGAATTCATTTCATAGGAAAAGTAATGGACACCTAGTAAGGTGGGCCAGAGTTTCCAGGTCCTAAATGATCTGAAGGGCTAAAGAAAGGCAGTAAAGAAATTGGACACTCAGTCTGCCAAAGCAACTAGAGTGGACCCGAGTATCGAGATAACATATGATCCGGTTACGCCCTAACCACGGGCAAGAGGTTGTTCATGTGAAGCAACGCCACCTCTAAAATCAAAGGGGCTGGAGAGGTTGTCCTCAATAGGACTTCAAGGAATGAGATCACTCTAAAAAGAGGCGATACATGTTCCTAACTTGGTTTAAGGGACGCTGTTGGTCAAGCTGGTTTGAGACTAGTCCAACAGGTCTATAATAACTAAGAATGGTACAGTATGTCTGTAGCCATATGAATGATATATTTGTAATCCGTGCATCTATGCCATCATAGATTAAGACACGTTAAATAGCAATTTATTCAAAAGCTAACGATGTTGAGATTGTTTCCTTCCGTCGACATAAACCCTCAAAATGAATGTGAGGTAGGAGAAGAGGCAAAATCACCTTTCCAAATTCCGTCAAGGGAATAGCAAAAGACGCACTGCTCCTCTAGAACTTAGTCACACCTACTTGGGTGATTTGAAGTTTATACAAAATAGAGGGGGGAGACAAGTACGTTGTGATCGTCATTTGATGATAGTACAACGTATGGAATCCTTTATTTGTTGAAAAGCAAAGCTGAAGTTGTTGAAGCGGATAAGCGCTACAAAGCAGAAGTTGAATCAACTAAGCCCACGGATTGAGAAATTTGTAGTGATAGAGGGGGAGAATGTGAATCATCGTTTATTAAACGACTGCTCATTACTCACCTCAGTCTAACGGTGTTAGCCAAGCGCAAACCCGTACGCCCAAATTATGTGGGGCAAGGCGATCCTTACAGTTAATGTGATTCTCAACAGAACTCCGCATAAGGATAAGGATAACCCTCCGTGTGAGACATGGAAAGGATCTCACATACAAAAGTTGTGATGTGGGGTGGCTTGGTAGAAGTTGGACTACCGAGACAGGTCAAGTTCGACCTAAGACTGTAGATTGCATATCCACTGGATCTGTAAATAACAGTAGTGTTGTTCGCCTCTTGGCATCAAAGAATGCTAAATTCTTTTAAGATAGCTTTCCTTGAAAAAGGAAAAAGGAGTAATTGCTCATGGTTAACAAGAACCCACGAGGGCCTGACTGTCCGGAACTAGACGTTTCGTATCTACAGGACTTGAAAGTTGCTGGCTATCCGGAACTTAATATTCCAGATTTGCAAAACTCAGGAATTCTAGATGTTGAACCAAGACGGAGCAAAGAGGGGACAAAGACTTGTTCCAGTCCTTCTAGCTTGTATGGTTGAGAACGAACCATGGACAATTAACAAATAATTGTTATCTCCAAAAGCGCTGCTTTGGAAAGAAGCTAAAGAGAGAAATATATTCCATCATATAGAACCATACTTGTGTAATGGTTGATCTTCCTCTGGGAAAAGAACCTTTGGGTTATAAAATGTGCTTCCCTGTGAGTAACTTAACATCTAGGGTCATTGCATCTTGCGTGGCATGGATGTTGAAACCGCCTTCCCAACCGGAGAGTTGGAAGAAGAGAATCAGAGTTGGTTTGCTGGATTGTTGGGCTTCTTCCTGAACTTTCATTTTGGTCCCTGAAATGTTTACATTTTGGTCCCGAAAGTCTCGGATAAAACAGAAATAATGAATCTGATCACAGAAACATTGACTCTGAAGTTAGAAAGCCAACAGTTGGAAAACCAACGGTCTAAGAGTGAAAATCATATAGAAACAAAGTCTCGATATGAAAGATATGGGTATCACAGATGACATCTTAGGAATTGGATTTCTAAGACATCTAACGGACTGGTCAATAGTTGATAGTCTCGTTGAAGCCACCAATGGATATGAATCATAGAACTGATTGGAATCATGGCGCATCCATAGACAAAGAGCGATATGCACAGGTCACGTGTAGTTCAATGTATTGTACACACTACAACCGACCTGGTATCGTCCTACAAATATATTAGTTGAACTAAGGTTCACTGATGATTTCAATACATGATTAATAGAAAGGCGTTAAGTCGGATATGACGATATCCGAATTATTTTCTTATCTACGATTATAGTATTCGGATGTCCGGCGGTTACGAGAGAACAACGTGATGCAACCGGACATCGATCCGAAGAACACCAAAGCCACAAGTAAATGTGTATGATGGTTCTTATAAAATCCTCTAAGCAAACTTGCATCGGCCGATTCATGATGGAATCAGAGTTTATCGCTTTATACAAAGCATGAAAGAAGTTGAGTAACTTCACGGCTCCTTAGAGGACGTCCCTTATTGGGAGAAACCCGTGCCTTCACGTTATACACCGTGGCTAGCCGGTCGGCTTCGGGAAGGACACGAATGACGGCGTCGGACATATCTGTCGGGATCCGTCGGAGACATAAGACCGTATGGCGTTGATCATCACGGGTGTCACTTCCTTGTTTACAAACTAAGGGACTACCCGAGAGATCAAGCGTTCGCTCTGTCTAGGGGAATGGGCTTAAAACCCAAAATATACGGACCAATACGGTGGAAACCCAACCTTACGAACCGGAGATCCCGGTAATTTGGTTCAATGGGAAAACTAAGTTGTAAAGGTTCGGTTGATCGCTTCGGTGGAAGCATGAGCACTTCGGATAGTGATTTCGAAAAGAAACACCAAATCCAAAGCCGTTCTCGCGATAGACGGTAAGTGCTATCTGCAAGTATGAGTAAAGGTTAAGTTTTCAAAACTGTAATGATCCTCAACGGTTGAGGTTAGGTCTTTGGGAAACTTTTAATGGTTCCTAACACTTGTGAAGTGGGGTATAGCAGGATACCTTGTAGGAGACCACCTATTTAAGTGCGAGGACAGCCGCCTCAAATTGAACGCACTTAAGAATCCAAGACGTTGTCCATGGCCAAAACGGACAAAACATTACGAAGAAGAGAGTAAGGGAATTTGTTGTGTTGGTACCATTGACTTGGCTTACACTAAACACGACGGTTCAAGACATCACGTTCACCGCGCAAGTAAGTAAGTCCGATGGTATTCAACTATGGAAGGTTCAAAGCTGAGGCTACCTCTCCTTATGCAACATCGGTCCGCTGAGATATTGCTGGAAATGAAAAGACACTATGTGAGTGCGCCAAAATCTCTTTCAAGAGGGGATTGTTGGAAATTTGCCTTTGGCGGGAGTTGCGACCGACCAACTTTAACGGCTTAAACACTAGTGTTACGCATATTGGAGAATTCGGTTCTTCACACATGCATGATCTACTAAGTACGTAGATAACCGTAGGGCCAAGAATCGTCAAATTTCATTGAGAAATGAAAGAGATATTGGTTCACGAAGTAAGGTGTTTGAAGCATGGAAAGTGTGGTATTGTGTGTAATTCTCCCTCATCGGTAGAGGAAGAAAGAATTGTTGTGTATATAAGATTCGAAATTGGTTTGGGGTTTGGGACCCCAAGGGGTATCCCATGTATTTAAAGGAGGGAGGACCTAGATGTGCTTCGGTTCGAGGAAAGACCACACGCGCGCCGCCGCCGCCCGCCCGTCCCGTCCGGTTCCGGTTCCGAGTTCTGGGTTTCGGGTTTCGAGTTCCGGGTTCTCGGGTTCTCGGGTCACGGGTCGTGGGCTGTGGGTCTTCTGATATTATCTTTTTGGGCCAGAGAACTTTGCCAGAAGTACAGTTTGATCCCAGAAGTTTCAGATGTACAGTTTGGTTCCTGAAGTTTCAAGATGTACAGTTTGGTCCCTGAAGTTTCCAGAACGTCAGAATTTGGACAGTCAAAATCAGAAACGCCAAGCACTCAATTCAGCTATTTATTTTGGCTGAATTACTCCTTCTATAATGGCCAAATCCGTTGGTCTTCTCTACATTTATGTTGGTGGCTTTACTACCTCCATAATGGCCATTATTTGGCTATTATGGAGGCAGTTTTTCAGCCCGTCCCTCACCTATATAAACACCCCCTTACACCATTGTTGAGCACCAAGAATGACCAAGGAGAACACCAAAAACAGTGCACGAAAATACACAACCGAAAACAGTTTTCTTCCTACAACTTCCAAGCATCATTTCGTTACTCAATATTCTTCACGGTAGCTCTTGAGTTTCCTTTGCTCAAGGGTTCCATTCCTTGTTTTATCTTGGAAGACAAATTGTCCAGGACGTATAAAGGATACATACGGGACAATATTGTATTAAGGACAGAGTGCTACACTCGACTCAGCAAAAACAATTTCCATTTTTTTCCATCTTCTACAAAACTGGAATTTCCAATTTTCTTGTGTAACAATTGTAATTTCGGATTTCTAGTTGAATTATTCAATCTTTGTTTATCCTTTCGAATACTTGTAATAGTAATATACTTCCCGTACTGCATTATAAAGTACCATAGAGCAAAAATCTCCCAACAAAAACAACTTTCATAATTAGATATTTTAATATAGAGTAGACATGTCCAAACCTCGGGTCGAGCCGGGCCGGGTCAGGTGACTTTTTTTTTTCTGCTTGCCCGACCCTAATCTTGTTTTTTTTTTTTGCGACCTTGGCCCTGACCCTTCGGGGACCCTACGGGTCACGGGTTGGCCCTAACCCGCTCGGGGGATTTTTTTTATTAAAATAACAACCCAAACACATAATTTGAACTCGGGTCAGGCCGGGTAGGGGAATATTTTTTTTAAATTAAATTTCCAAGACTGAAATTGACATTCACACCTACATTACCATGAAATTTCGACGTTGAAATGTATTGTATATCGTGAGATCTTTACTAAAGAAAATGAAAAATTAGAAACCGATTTGAGGAAAAACACAAATTGATTGGGAAAACAGATGTTTTCGTAAAAATTGGCGGCACCAAACCGCCAGTTTGACCGGCCGCGTCTAAAAAAAAGACGCAAAATAAAAAAAAATCGGGTAAAATGGACATCCGAGCGCAAAGTTATGACCATTTAAAGTTGCACTAATTTACAACTACTTTATCTCCCTACATTTTATGTCAATGCTTCCGTTAATTAAGTTCATACCGCATTCGACTTCCATAAAAACTTCATAAAATAAATTTACCTTAAATAAACATAATAAAATAAATATTAATATAATAATATACCTTTAAAAATATACCTTAAATAAACATTAATAAAATAAAAAATAATATTAACCGGTCGGGTCGGGCCGAGTCGTGTCAAACGTGTAAAAATTTCTGACCCTGATCCTGATCGGGTCCCCGCTTTTTCGGATCAGATGGCTCACGGCTTAGGAATAAGCTGACGCTAGCCTTGATTTTTCGGGTCGGATCGAGCCAGGCCGGGCGGGTCCCTGACCTGATGGACAGGTCTAATATAGACTATAGAGTATCAAGTGTGACAGGTCCAAATTTCTTGAATGCGTGAATTAGTTTCGGAACTTTCAACTTTTTCGGTAGGCCCCTAACACAGACAACCTTTTCTTTAGGACCAACAACAATGATTGGTCCAGTAGGAAGACGTGATTCAGTATCACTTGGTGGAATCCTGACAACATTTTTAGGTAATATTGTACTAGGAGAAGTGCTTGTCTTCTTGGCCAACATTGTTGCATAAGAAAACTTTGGTGCTTCTTGCACTATAGCGACTGATTTACTATTATTCTAGATATCAGCAAGAGAGATTTAAAACATATTTTGTGTTAATTGTGTTTCTTAAAATGATTACGAAAATAAATTTCCGTATGTCCTCGATTTTTTCCTTATCCTACACCATTTGGGTTTCCTGTTGCTAGGCGAAAAGACTTTCCTAAATATAGTCTGTTTGGGTAAAGTGCTAGGTTTAATTGAACCCGAAAGAAATAATCCCTTAATTATTTTTATTAATGAAAGAGAATATATACAAGTTATAGTTTTCATAATAGGAAAATCTTATTTCTATTCTAATACCAAAACTCTATTCTAGTAGTACAAGAATCCTATACTTATGATAAGTGTACAATGTTAAGTAATACAAAATAATATACAAAATATTTACCAAAAACAGTGTGATATTCTCTATAGAACCCGTGATATACACTTCATAAGGAAAATGTATATCACGGGAATATTCCATTTTTTAACACACCCCCGCAATCGTAGCGGACAATCTTTGTACGCTGAGACTGTCCCTAAAATCTTCAAAAAGGACTGAGGGAAGACCTTTGGTAAAGATGTCTGCAATTTGATACCTGGAAGGAACATGACAGACGCGTACTTGTCCACGAGCTACCTTTTCTCGAACAAAGTGGATATCCATCTCTATATGTTTAGTGTGTTGGTGCTGAACCGAATTATCAGAAAGGTAGATGATACTAATATTATCACAATAAACCAAGGTAGCTTTCTGAATAGGACAATGAAACTCTAACAAAAGATTACGTAACCAACACGATTCAGAGACCACATTGGCTACCCCTCGATACTCGGCCTCTACACTAGAACGTGATAACGTTGAGTGACGCTTTGCAGACCATGAGACCAAGTTATTACCAAGAAACATACAATAGCCAGACGTAGACCGTCTGGTGTTTGAACAACTACCCCAATTAACATCTGTATATAAGACAAGTGTAGACGTCGATGAAAGATATAAATGCAAGCCATAGTCAAGTGTCCCCTGCATGTACCGAATAATGCGTTTGAGCGCATTCATGTTTTCAATCCTGGGATCATGCATAGACAAACACACCTGCTGTATGACATACGTAATATCTGGTCTCGTGAACGTAAGATACCGAAGGACCCTTGCAAGACTGCGATAGCGGGTTGGATCCTCATAAGGGGAACCAACCGAAGCACCCAACTTGGGTTTAGTATCAACCGGAGTGGAAGTGGACTTACATGATGACTTCCCAGGCCTCTCAACGATCTCAGCTGCATACTTTCTCTGGGATAAGAACAACCCACCTGCATGACGAGTGACAGCAATCCCCAAAAAATAAGTCAAGGGCCCTAAGTCCTTCATAGCAAACATAGAACTGAGCATTGTCATGATAGACTGGCGTAATGTATCAGAAGTGGCAGTCAAGATAATATCATCCACATACAATAGTATATAAGACAAGGAAGAACCACGACGATATATGAACAATGAATTATCAGACCTGATATGAGAGAACCCAATAATCGAAACATAGTCTGCAAACCTTTTATATCAAGCCCGTGGAGACCGCTTAAGCCCATACAAGGACTTCTTCAACAAACAGACATGATGAGGATATTTGGGATCCCTAAACCCCAAGGGCTGATGCATATAAACTGTCTCCTTGAGATCACCGTGTAAGAAAGCATTATTCACATCTAACTGATGAATGTGCCATGCTTTCGAAAGAGCCAAGCTGAGCACCTTACGAATGGTAGCCGATTTGGCCACCAGACTAAATGTCTCACCACAATCCACACCAACCTGTTGAGTCTTACCATCACCTACAAGACGAGTCTTATGCCTCGCAAAAGAACCGTTAGAATTGTCTTTATGAGCAAAAATCCATATAGACCGAATAATATTAACACCACATGGACGGGGCACTAACTCCCACGTCTTATTATCAATAAGAGCAGTATATTCGTCGATCATAACAATTTTTCAATTCGGGTCATTTAACGCAGACACTAGGTTACAGGGTAAAGGTGATTTAAGAACATTAGAATTTAAATTAAAATGTCTTTTCGGTTTAAAAATACCCCGTTAACTACGAGTGACTGGTCTTTGACTCGGGGGAGAATCAGGTAGATTTTGGGAATTATCGGGACTCGGGAGACGGCGGCGGCGGGCGGTGGGCCCGCGGCCCATTCGGTAACGAGAGCGGAAACGAGTGGCCCGGACCGAGAGCGGTAATGGGGTGGGTGGATCGGCTCATTTTTATCGTTATCGGCCTAGTAATGGAGCGACATGATGTTGCTAGAACTGTAGCTGGTGACGGAACAGTGGGTCTAGCGGGTAGTGGGCCCGCTGGAGGATTTGGGGTGCGGGACATGTCCGAAAAATAGTGAATACTAAACAGGGATATACTATCATCCAAAAAATTATACGAACCAGGCACGGGATTACTCACGTTAGCAAACGGAAATTGGGATTCATAAAAAATTACATGGCGACTAATGATGATTTTATTAGATGATAACTCAAAATATTTGTAACCACGATGATTAGACGGATAACCCAAAAACACACAAGGGGTAGACCGCGCCTGAAGTTTGTTAATTGTGGTTGACGGAAACAACGGAAAACATAAGCACCCAAAGACCCTAAGATGTGAGAACGAATGAGTCTTATTATATAACATATGCAGGGGGGATGAATACGTCAAACTTTTGATAGGAAGAATGTTAAGGAGATATGTAGCAATTTGTAGAGTATGATGCCAAAATGTAGGGGGTACGGAAGCATGAATCAATAAAGTTCGGACAATATTGTTAATGGTACGAATTTTTCATTCGGCTTTTCCATTTTGTGAAGACGTATGAGGGCAAGAAAAATGAAAATTGATCCCATTATTAGCATAAAATTCCCGAACCCCATTATCATATTCTTTCCCATTATCACATTGGATATTCTTAATTTCCCGTTCGAATTGGGTTTTAATGAATCTAAATTTTAAGAAGGTGGAAAAAACTTGAGATTTTTTCGCTATTGGAAAAGTTCATAAAAATTAGAATAATCATCCAAAAAGAGAATATAATAACGATGACCCAAAGAACTGAGAACAAGAGACGTCCATAGATCACTATGAATAATATCAAATGACATTAGAGTATGCGAATTAGAGTTTACAAACGGCAATCTAAGAATTTTTCCCTAAAGAACAAGATTGACAATTCGGAGTATTACGCATACCCTTATAAGAAATAAATTTATTTTTATCTAAGGAAGACAAAATAGACGACACCGGATGACCTAGACGGGCATGCCACAAGGAAGGAGCAAGGGCGACAAACGTAGACGGCAAGGCTTGACTCGAAAGACCGAAACTCGGTGTGATCGGATAAAGATCTCTCCTACTATCACACCTCATGATAGGACTCCCCGTCTTGAAATCCTTCACAAAAAACCCAAATGGATCAAATTCAACAGAAACAAAATTATCAGTTGTGAATTTACGGATAGACACTAAATTTTTAATCAATTTAGGGGCATGAATGATATTTATCAAGATAAGAGGTGGATGGGGTGGAGACAAAGTTTTATGACCATAACCACGAATCGTAATTGAATTACCATTACCAATAATTATGCCACGAGGGTTGCTCAGATTGGAATAAGACGAGAGAGTACCTTGATCGGAAGTCATGTGGGTAGTCACACCGGTGTCCATGTACCAATTTGGGTCCGAGAGATTTATTCCAAGTGTGTGCATAGCTGCCTCAACATCGGTTGGAGTGGGGCCCGCTGCGTGATGGGCCTGAGAAGGCCGGGGCCCAAGCACAATGGCTTGCTGCCCCAACCCATAACTGGGGCGCAAACCACTGCTGGGCTGAGAAAACTGTTGGGCCTGAAACTGTCCAGCCAATTCGCTGGTACTGTAGACGCTGGACCGTAAGGGGAAGCTGGACCGTAAGGGTTGTTGGGCCACTGCCCATTGGCCCATGCCCCCGGCCAGGGAGCCTAGGGCTGGGACCAGTGGGGCGGTGGCCCACTACCGGTATTTTGTCCACCAGAACCACCACCGGAACCGCCGCGTTTGCCCCCGCAGTTTTTGCTATTATTTTTCTGAGTATTCTTGCCATTACCGTGAGCACGGTTTTGGCCTGAATTATCAACAAACCCGGGAGAATTCACGGAGGACATCATCATGACTACATGACTAGCACCGGTAGCCAGCTTTTTTGCAAAGTCGACTTCTTCGAGTGTAAGCATAGAACGAGCCTGATAAAATTGCGGAAGAGGATTGCTTTGATGAAGAAGCGTGACAACACCACTATAGGCCTCGGAGAGGCCTAAAACCATTTGGAGGACCAAACGATCATTCGAAACCGGCGCGCCAACGTTACGGAGTTGGTCCGCCAATTCCTTCAATCTTTTGCAATAAGCCGAAACGTTAGGGAAATCTTCCATGTTGACGTGGGAGAATTCTTGCTCAAGAGTAACAACCCTAGAATTTTGATTATCTTGGAATATATCACTTAGTCTATCCCAAGTCGCCTTCGCCGTAGAGTCAGGCTCAATAATCGTTTGCAAAAGGTCGGTAGAAATCGTGGAGTAAATCCACTGAAGGACAGTGGCATCAAGAGTCGTCTACAACTTAGGATCATCCTCGCGTTTTGACACCTCCGTATCCTCAGGAGCCGCGGTGATTATGTGATGGATGACTTGATGCGAGCGTGTGTGAATTTTGAACAGTTCGGCCCACGTCACATATTGGACGTTTTCTATTTCAAGAACAAGAGGGATGTTATTCTTGATGTTAGAAATTGCAAGGGTAGGATGAAACATGTTCTTTGATGTAGACATACGGATAGAACAATATGTGGTTGAGGGATTTGGAAGAAAAAGTTGGGAGAAAGGATGAACCGTCGGCACAAAACCCGAGAAGAAGGGCTCGGTTTTTGAGGCTTAGGACGGATGAAATTGCAAGAAATTTGGAGAGGATTTTAAGACCTAGACTTCTGAAACCATGAAAGAAATAATCCCTTGATTATTTTCATTAATGAAAGAGAATATATACAAGTTACAATTTCCATAATAGGAAAATCATATTCCTATTCTAATACCAAAACCTTATTCTAGTAGTACAAGAATCATATACTTATGGTAAGTGTACAATGCTAAGTAATACAAAATAATATACAAAATATTTACAAAAAACCGTGATATTCTCTATAGAACCCGTGATATATACTTCATAAGGAAAGTGTATATCACGGAAATATTCCCTTTTTTAACACATCAGTTAAAATTCAAACCGTACTCATTTTTGTTCTTGAACGACATTTACATTAATAAGGTTTTATTTTTAGTAAGTTACCAAATGAAGTTGTTTAACAATAGATGAAAAACATAGCTTCATTACCTAAGGTTGAGAAAAGATTCGGCATAACGACAGAGCCAGTCTTGGTATGGATCTTAATAGCTCAGTTGGTTGGTTACCTGAACTTTCACCTTGTTGGTGAGCGTTCAAGTCCCCACATTATAATCTCCTCTCCCATTTCCACTTCCCCTAACCCAAAGCATTTTAAAAATAAAATAAAGGCTTAAATGCTACTACTATACAAAATTGAATTCTCTAAATCAATCTTTTATTATAAAAAATTTATGGTGTTGACTTACTTGGATCAACCACATTCAAGCTTAAGTTCAGATCTAATTCGATATAAGAGCGTTTTCAGTTTAGATCTAGCTTGATAGTCATCCACACATGCATAATTTTCTATTACATTCAGTTTAGATCACTAAATGTAATCGTTTAGTGAGGCAAAAACTTGTCCAAATAATTATGCACCTTATTGGAACATCACAAATAGATTAACTAAATAGTAGATGTAGAGCAATTGCAACTAGCAATCACATAAATGAAGAAATCGTGAACCAACCACTACTGAAAATAAAAGTTTTTCCACCGACATTCGATGTGAAATTTGTGCTACAAAACATAATTTTCTCGCTTTATTTCCATCGAACCAGCTCACTGAAATAATGCATGGCGAGAAATAAATTTAATTGAAACGCTGAAAAACTTCTTAATTTTTCATATGAAAAAACTATTATTTAAACTTTCTAATTTTTCATATGAAAAAATTATTATTTAAACTTCTTAATTTTTCATATGAAAACACTATTATTTTTTAAAAAATCACCGATATTTAATAAAAAATAGCCACATAATATTTTTTAGTAGAAAATTAATAAAAAATAGAGAGGTTTTTAGTAGTGAAGCAACTCAAATGGGGGCGGCCAAGGCAAGTGAAGCCACTGCTGAATGCGGACCCCAAAAGTTTAAAGGCCCAAAAATACTAGTAGTATGTATCTCTATGTAGTTTATATTTGAAATATAATGAATTTATATCATTGATAAAATGTCCATTTTTATTCTTTTCTTCTTTGACTAGGGAGGGTTGGCCCGTGCCAGCACAGGCCCAATGGTGGGGCATATATGTTAGCCAATTGGTAGATATTATTTACGCACATCTGAGATAAAAGTATCCCATTCTTAGATATTGTATAGTTGGCTAAGTGTTATATTGTTTTACATCCATGGCTAAGTTTCCTAAATAGTCGATCTAATTAAAATACATATTTGAGTGGAAAATGTCAGATTGTTACTTGAAAGCACTTAAAGAAGTAAAAAAACTACTCTACTCCACATCTCTGGTAAATAAAATCTCTATGCGAATTTATCATATTGCTGTCACTTAAAAAGATAAATCATTAACCAGAATTACAAAAAGTGCACGTTGTCTGAGGAGCAGGATTAATAAACAGAACTAATTATCACATGTCATACCTTTTGCCAATAATTGTTTGTTCTGAGTTTGCTATGGAAGGATACCAGATCCATCGAGAAATTTCACATTATTTTCAGGTTTTTCAGACATTCATCATCAGGAACATCAATTACAAGGCAATGCCGCCATCTCCCAGACATTGAGAAATTTCACATTGCTTTTACGGGCACTTCTTTTCATTTTCTGAACAGTTACATACGAATCCAACCATCAGCAAAATTGATGATCCAACTTGTGGATGCTAAATGTATGCTATTTTCTTAAACTATTCAGTTCCAACTTAATTTTCTCATGATAGTACTAGGAACTACATAAATAACTACAGCTCTCGGGAACGTATCCTTGATTGTGAACTTGGTACAAGTTGGCCCCATAGATATCACCCGAAAATGAAAATCTAAAAAAAGACAAGGAGATATGGGCAAAATTAATTGAATTGAAAGAGGAACATACCTACAGCAATTTTCAGATGTGTTTGGAGCACTTTTCAAATGTGTTCGTGTTCTTGCTGCAAAGCAAGTTTCACTGGAAGAAAATAAAGAAGGTGAAAGCGTGATATCCAGTTTACACGTAATGGTGTGGCCGTGTGGGTAAACAAATGAAAGACACGTAAAAGTCCAATATACCCAGTGTCTAATTTATTGACTGGGAAGCAAGCATGTCGAAACATGAGCTTTTCTAACATATAGAAATTTAGTTGAGGTTGTGCATGTAAGTACATAAATTATGATAAACTTGTGGTAGAGAATGGATCTTGAGTCCCAAAAGCTAGCTTATAAGGTGAGAATTGTTCAAGTCCATATAAGGAATTCATGTTTCCATTTCATATCCGATGTGAGATTCCACGCACGTCCAAACCTTGTTAACTGGAGCGGGGATAATATAATTTGGGGGCCCAACATCGGTGAACAAAGAATTGGAATGTGTCTGACTCTGATATCATGTAAATAATGGATCTTGGGCCTAACTCAACCCCAAAAGCTAGCTAATAGGGTGAGGATTGTTCAAGTTCATATAAGGAGTCCATGTTCCCATTTCATATCCGATGTGAAATTCTTAACACTTATTTCTCTCATTAATTATAATTATTATATTTACTTAGTTCTGTCTCCAATTCTGGTTCATCCTTTCTATGATGCATAGGTAGGGGTGAGCACGGGTACAGGGTACCCAGATACCCGACCGGAACCGATACTAACGGGTAGGTTCCGAGTAGATATATTATAATAACGGGTAGGTTCCGGGTATTAAAATTAGGAACCGATCAATGTCGGGTCCGGTTTCGGTTCCGAAAAATAAAAACCGGGTACCCGGACCCGGAACCGATACCCGGACCCTATGAACCCACCTCCCATTTAAATTATTTAGTTTTGGGCTTTGGGGCGTTTACATTTTTGGCCCAGTCCGGTTGATTAGGTCCGACCCCTAAGCCCATTTCTCTTTCTACACTATGCACACAAATACACCACGCACACGACACAATGTGAGGTGGCCCTAAATCCTAATTTTCATACTTCTCAGTTCTCATTTCATTTAGATGCAGCTCGCAAATCGCCGGCAGCTCGCAGCCTCGCAGCCTCGCCAGTCGCCATTACGCAGCTCGCAGTAGCCTCGCACTCACAGCCTCTCATCTCTCTTGTTGTCACTGTTTCTCACTCTAGAAGCTTGACAAAGGTTGTGGCGTTGCGCTCGAATTCCTCTCGGTCTTGTTAAAGGTAATGAATAACCCTTAAAGTTGTTGCATAGTGAAGAACATTAGGTTTTTGCATGTATTGGCTTATTATCAAAACTGCATGAGATAGATCCGGTCTTGTATGTGTTAAATAGTTCAGATTTCTGATGATTCAATAGAGAATAGTTTGAATTAGTTTGGGTTGATTATGTTAGTTTAGATTGAATTAAGGTTGGGTTAATTTCTGTTAGTTTAGATTGATTTCTGTTAGTTTAGTCTGAAGTAGTTTGGCTTGATTTCTGTTAGTTTAGTCTGAAGTAGTTTGTGTTGATTTCTTCTTCATCATAATGTTACTGTTTTTCTTCTTCATCATAATATTTTGATGTTTCGAGAAGTAAAAAGAGATTTTTATGGTCTGGTTTGCTTGATAGGCTCTTATGGTAATATTGCCTATCTTGATATGGGTTTGTATCCAAGTTGCTATTTTTGATGTGCTCTGGTTTGCTTGATAGGCTCTTATGGTAATATTGCATTTTAAAAATTGACTCAATAAGAGTTCCAGTTTTTGCATCTCTTCATCGCTTTAAGCAAAAAAAGTGATGGCTTTTAATGAGATTGTTACAAAAATACTCTTTCAAAACCTAATTGCATTTATCTACCTTCATACCACATCAGTTACATTACATTGTCTTCCACATACAATAAAAGATTTCTGGCTCAAATCATTGATGTCTACAAAACTGGAACTCTTATTGAGTCAAGCAGAGTGGGTCGCTGATGTCTAGCAAAACTGAAACTCTTATTGGAGTTACTGTTTTTTTTCTTTATCATAATGTTTTGACAAAATATTATGATAAAGTAAAAAAACAGTAACTCCAATTAAATTGAGCATAACAAGAAACAATAAGAGTGAAAAATGAGGATTTTCTATGGATAAATTTGTTTATATTTCTATGGCTAATTGTTTTATCCTTCTTTCTTAGTACGTCATAGTTACTGAAAATGTTTTATTTTGATACTTTTTTGGTAGATGGCTGAGGCTAGCACGGCATCCACAACTTGTGCACCATCGAAAAAAAAGAAATGCAACAAAATCTGAGGCTTGGGAGCATTTTGTTAAAGCAATAGATGAGAAAACTGGTAATGTTGTTTCTATATGTAATTATTGCAATGAAAGCTTAGCTTATAGTATTAACAATGGTACCTCATTCATGTGGAAACATTTGAGAAGTTGCAAAAAGTATCCTCACAATATTGACAAAAAGCAAAAATTGCTTAGTGCTCATTTTAAAGGTAGTATAAATGGGCATAATGAGCATATGCTTAGCACTTGGAAATATGATAAAGATTTTTGTAGGCACATGTTGGCTAGGATTATTATTATTGATGAGCAACCATTTAGAACGGTTGGTCGTGAAGGTTTTAGGGATTTTGTGTTTGCATTACAACCTTTATTTAAGCATATTTCAAGATTCACAGTTGCTAGGGATTGCATGAAACTTTATGTTTGTGAAAACTCATGCTTAAAAGATAAGTTGTCATCTCTTAAATCTAGGATTGCTCTCACCACTGACATTTGGACTTCCATTCAAAATTTGAGCTATTTATGTCTTACCGTAAGCTCACTTTATTGATGAAAATTGGAATTTGCATAAGAGATTGCTAAACTTTGTTATTATGCCTAGCTATAAAGGTAGGGATATTGGTAAGATGGTAGAAAAATGTATAATTGAGTGGGGAATTAGAGTTCGTATATCAACAATTACAGTTGATAATGTGAGCTCTAATGATGTGGCAATTGCTTATTTGAAGGACAAGTAAAGAAATACCTTTGTTTTGGGGGGTGAGTTTTTTCATATGAGATGTGCAGCTCATATATTGAATTTGATTGTGAAAGATGGGTTGAGTGAGGTTCGTGAATCAATTAGTCGAATTCGAGTTGCAGTTAAGTATGTTAGGAGTTCCCCAAGTAGAGCACAACAATTCCAAAGTTGTATAACTGAAGAGGGCATAACTTATAAGGGCTCTGTTTGTCTTGATATTAGTACGAGGTGGAATTCTACATATCTTATGTTAGAAAGTGCTAGTAAGTTCAAACAAGCATTTGTAAGACTTGAAGATGATGATATAGCTTTTGTGACTGAGCTTGATTGTGGTGTCCCGAAAGATGAGGATTGGAAAAATGCATTCTTGTTGTCTTTATTTCTGAAAAATTTCTATGAGGCTACTATTAGGATGTCAGGAAGTCTCTATGTGACAACTAACCATTATTTTCATGAAGTTATTAGCATGTTTTCAACATTAACTGAATGTGAAAGCTAAAATAATAATGAAAACCTTAAGGCGATGGCTACAAAAATGAGAGCCAAATTTGACAAGTATTATGGGAGTATTGAGAGAACAAACATGATGGTGTTGATAGCCGTAGTACTAGATCCTCAATATAAATTGAGATTTCTGAATTGGAGTTGTAGAAAGATTGGTGTTGATGATGCTAAAATAGAACTGATGGTTAGTAAGGTAATGAATGTATTGGAACGTCTTTTTGCATTCTATGACAAAAATCATTCTTCTATGGTTGATTCTATTGCATTGGGCGAGTCTCAAGGCTCTATTGACAGTGTTGGTGGAGAAATTTTTGGTTTTGTTGATCCAGCTTCACTTGTCAAAGATTGGCACCAGGATGACCAAGATGAACTTGGTGGGGATTTAAGATCTGAATTGGAAAGGTACCTTAGTAATCCTCGTGAGCCAAAAAATGAAACATTTGATTTATTGATGTGGTGGAATGCTGCTAAGTCGACTTGCAAGGTTCTCAGTTTGATGGCTAGAGACATATTAGCCATCCCCGTATCCACGGTAGCCTCGGAATCAGCTTTTAGCACATCTGGTCAAGTGCTTGATCAATTTCGCATCTCTCTAACTCCTAAATTTGTGGAAGCTTTGATTTGTTGTCGAGATTGGTTGCGCTCATCTTTAAAATCCATTAGTGTTGAGCAACATATGGAAGATGCAGAAAAATATGAGGAAGGTAAGTCACTAGGTCTTTCTTTATTTTTGTTTTATGGAATTGGGTTATTTAGAATTTTTATTTTTGTGTATTATCTTTTGTCTTGGAATCTCACAATAGTTTCATTTTATTTTTGTAGAGCTTACTTGTGTAGCATGCAAGTGGACGTGTGGTATTTATGGGCGTTTATTTTATTTGGAGTTTTGTAATGTATTCTTCATTTAGTGATTTCAGTCACGGGAGACCCTCCATTTCATATTCAGTCACTGATTTTAGTCAGTCACTGATTTCAGTCAGATTTTCAGTCACTTATTTCCTCCATTTTAGGCTCAAAAGCAGATCTGCAATTTAGGCTCAAAAACAGATATGCAATTTCAGTCACTAAATTTCCAGATTATGCTAAATTTTTGGATTATGCAGAGTAGTTTTGCAATGTTTTCTTCATTTAGTGATTGTGTTGTATCATGTTCCTCCATTTGTCACTGATTTCAGTAACGGAATACACATTTCAGATTTCCCGTCACTGATTTCCTCCATTTCAGTCATTGATTATGCAGAGTAGTATTTATGACATAAATGGTTTACAGGGTACCCGGGAACCTACCCGGAACCGCAGGGTCCGGGTAGTAGATTTAGGAATCAGTCGTTTACTAGGTAGGGTCCGGGTAGTTAAAAATAGTTAGGGTACGCGTACCCGCTCACCCCTATGCATAGGTGGCCAGTGGGCCGGGATTGGGTCAGTCGGGTCGGGACCGGCAGGATTGGGTCAGTCGGGTCGGGACCGGCAGGATCAGGGGCGGGATCGGGATAGGCGGGATTCGCCGCCGTCCTGTCCCATTTCCGATCCCGTCGGAATCGGGTCGGGGCGGGATTGTGATCGGGATCGGGGCGTTATTATTATTTTTAAAATTTAAAAAATAACATATATATAAAAAACTCAATAATTAAACAAGATAGTGTAATAAAAATATTCCAAGGCTGTTTTTGTGCCTTTTATAATATTTAATAGACATATGATTTTTTTTGTAATACAAATACAATTGTCAAAATTGCAACTTTGTGGTGTTGTTCAAAAGTTGCAAATTACATAATAAAATTGCAATTAAAAAAATTACATTTTGAAAAAAACATGTTCTAGTTTCTTGATAATTTCTTGTGGTTCTTCCGTTGGAATAGGTATTTGTTGGTCAAATAGCTCCACGTCGCTTCCACCACCTTCTGATAAGATTTCGTTGTAGTTTTCATCTTCTTCTTCGTTGATCTCCGGTTGACCGCAACTTCTCCGCTCTGCTCGTATCCAATCTCTGAATAATACTACAATCTCCAAGCTGTCTCCGGCTAATGAGTGTATGTGCTCTCCTATTTGATATCTGCCGGCAGAAAAAACGCTTTCAGACACCGTTGATGACGCTTGAATGTTCAAAACATCTCGGGCCATCATCGAAAGTGTCGGAAAGGTCTTCTCATTCCCCCTCCAGTATTTCAGCAAGTCTTCACGTCCTTCTTCATTGTAAACTGCTTGGTACGGTACAGAACCCTGCAAAACAAAAATATCAAATTCGCTAATTTGGTTTGTAGCGGTACGGCCGCACATTCTATTTCTGAGGCTTTCAATACTACGCAGAAACAACATGTCTTTTGTGAGGTTGTGTTGAAGAAGAAGAAGATGGTATGGAAACTGGTAGATTGCTAGCACTTTCTTGTTGGTAAAACCTATATACTTTTTTGCATTCATCTTCTACGCTAGACAATATTTCTTCTTTAGTTTGTTCAATAGGTGGTGGGTGATTTGGATTTTTGGGACTTGGAGGTGGTAGTACTGCTATACAATCGTAAATAGTTTCAATAAGTGATTTAGTATCGTCTGTTTTAATAGTCGAATTTAATACAACACCAATAATATAAATAGTGGAATAAGAATAAAATATTTTTTTATTTTGATAAACATTTTTTTAATAGCTGCCTTATAAGCTGGTTTATCCATATATTCATTAAACAGTAAAAATATTAGAGCTATATAAAACAACATAGTTGAAATATTAGGATATTATATACTGGAAAATTCTTTTGTTGCTTGAAAAAATTTCTCTAAAAATACAATAAGTTCAGAATTTTTTCCCCAATTGCTATCTACAACCATATCAGCTGGATTTTGATTATGATAATTAAAAAATAAAGTTATAGGTTTTCTATAGTCATAAGCAACAAGTAGTTGCTCGTATAAAGAATTCCACCTAGTGGGTACTTCTTCTGGATTTTTTCTATAAGGTAGTTGACAATCGTGACAAGTTTTTTTTATATTCTTTTCTTCGTTGTATTCTATTATTTTAAAAAATAAAGTTTATAGCAAATTGTATTTTACTAAGAATGTCTTCAAAAAGTGATGACCATCCTTTACAACTAAGTTATATATATGACACACACATTTTATATGAAAATGATCTGAAAAAGATGGAGTTAAACTATTTTTTAAAATTGTAATAGCATAATTGTTAGAAGAAACGTTATCTAATGTAATAGTCATAATTTTATCAGTTATTCCGTAATAATCACACTTGATAAATATTTTCTGCAATAAAAGTACCAGTGTGCCTATCATCTATATATCTATATGCTAAGATACGTTTTTGCATAGACCATTTATAATCTATCGAATGACAGATTACCGTTAAATAATCATGGTCGTTAGTACTACGACCTATATCAGAAGTGATAGCCACTTTGCCATTAAAATGATATAATGAATAACGTAAATACTGTTGATGTTCATGTGCAAATTTAAATACATCTCTCTTAACAGTTGATCTAGAAAAACCGTTAAAAGTAGGATTATACATATCTCTAATGTAATGATTAAAACTGAGAGATGAAGAAAATAAAAAAGGCAAACCCTCCACAACAACTAATTTTGCTATTGCTTCCCTATCTCTATGTTTATTGTAATTAGGGCCTATAATTCCCCCCGTCGTGGGGTTAATTTGACCCTGTACTTGGTTCGGGACAGTATGTGAACCTTGTCCCGATGGAGCGGGAGTTTGCGCACCCGGTTTTGAAGCCTCGTATTGGGAATACCTAGCTGGATGACCTTTGCTACGTGTCTCATTAAACCCCCCGTTTCACCATGACCTTTTCCTATTTTAAATTTTAAAACATCTTTACAAATTTTACATCTAGCTACTTGATTCTCTACGTCCCTATCAAAAAATGTCCATGCATCTGGATTTTAATGGTTGTTTTCTGGACCTCGTCTCATACTAGGGGGAATATATGACATTTCAGTTGAAGGTGCACTAGTGGGTGTGTTGTCATCTACATTAGTGAGTGTATCATCTAGATCATCGTCTAAATTAAAGTCTTCTTGAGTTCCAGAAAATAGCTCCTCGTCTAAATCTAATGGTATTGTAGGAAAATGTTCAGTATCAACAAAATCATCCTGTGTAGGAATATGATTCTGTTTAGAAATAGGATGACTAGAAGAAGTAACCTTGCCCTTGTTTCCCCTACTAGAAGAAGCCTGACCCCTACCCGTAAGCATACGTTTAAATCCTTCCATTATAAATTTATAATTATACTAATAAATAATTAAAGTAAATGAAATTAAGTGCGCTAAATAAAATAAACAGACAATAATAATTTAATAAAGGAACAAATGTACCAAACACCAACGTAACGTCGACGTGTAATCGAGAGGTTGAAAATTATAACTTTGCTCGATGGAAGATCCTCAAGCTAGTTGCCAACTTCACTCCCAAATGAATAAATAAAATTCAATATTTAGTAGACAATGTAGACTCGTAGAGAGATAGTTTGAGAGATTAGAGAGATTGTAGGAAGATTTGTGAGAAAGATGAAGAGAAAATGAGGTATTTATAGTTGAGAAATTGGGTTAAGTGTAAATATAATAACTTATGGGTTAAAAATAAATATTAAGGGGGTAGGGGAGGGGGACAAAAATGGCCATTGCACAATAGTCAAAATGTAAAATGGTCGTTTGTGCAAGGTTATTTGTGCAAGGGGGTGTTTCGGGCGGGATCGGGGGCGGGACCGGGACCGAGACCGGGTCGGGCCTGGCGGGATTGTGGCGGGCCGGGACGAGACCATGTACCGTCCCAGTTCGAGTCTCGATACCGCAATTTTTTTTAAAAGTCGGAGTCGGGGCGGGACGGGGGCGGTGTCGAGCGGGACTGTGCCGACCCAGCCCACTGGCCAGCCATACTATGATGTATATTCATTTCTTTTTCTTGCTTATACGTTTTCAGTTTCAAGTTTATTTTCCTGAATTAGATATTTTTTTGTCTTGTTTGGTTGAGCCATAAATCAAAAATAAATTCTTTTTTGCCTCGTTAATATATGAATTTTTTGAAATGTCTCCTCAATAGGGTGGACGTTCGGGTCGTTCAGATTGAATATAAAAATTTCGATTTGGATATTCAATTTTCGGATTGAAGAAATTATAATAATACAATCCAAATAAGTCTGAATTAAATTGGATTTTTTAAGTTCGATTTGGATATTTTGGATTTTTGATTTTGAACTTTTGAGATTTTAACACAGGTCATAACAATTAACGTCAATTCACTCAATAGTTTGTGTTATTTAATCTGTATTGCAAAACAGATGAAGCAGTAAAATTAATTTCTGAAAATAAACAGAATCAGTGTTGAAAAATAAGAATAATTTTTTCAGAATATAATCGAGCCCACTTAGTTCAAAGTGTGTCCTTAAGGAAATTATTCCCCTTACAGTACTCGAGGTTGATGGAATATCCCCTCCCAGGATAGAACGATTATCTTACCAGAATAGTAGTACTCCAAATTCAGGTAGCGGCGAACCACTCAACGGCAGTATATCACACAGAATTTATTTGTGCAGAAGAAGAAGAAGTTTGTGTTGTTCAGAAAATTAGTAAGTAAAATTCTGAGGAATCAAACGAATTTATAGCCATGGAAGTACTGTTTCTGAAGGTTTGCAACCCTTCTGAACAGACACCAAAAAACTGGTGGGAAATTTATATGGGAAAGAAACCGGGTCGCTGGTCAGACACGCGGATCCGGGTCACTAACGGGTAGGATTGGATAAGTTAATTAATTTAATTAAATAATAATTAATTAAATAATTAAAATTAAAGAAAATTTGGTCCAAAACGATTATCAATCAATCAGATCATCCGAAGCCGAAGCCGAAGCCGAAGCCGAAGCCGAGCGAGCGACGACGACGGCGCGAGGGGTTCTTTCCCCCTCAACCCTTTTAGTGACTAGAGAATGTGCAATGTAATATATACACCTCTCTTTTCCTTTCTTTTTCCAATGTGGGACAACTGATTTACCCAAGGCAAAAGGGACCTTTTACATTCCCTTCACTTTTCATCCCATCAACCTTTTACATTCCCTTCACTTTTCATCCCATCATTTCTCATTCACCAATACCAATACCCAACAATCCCCCACATGAATGGGAATGGCTATAATATAAAAGAATGCGCGGACAAGAGTGATATACAAGCGAGGATTGACGGCATCTGGATAAGTAGGTTTTCCTTTGAACTTTCCATAGTGAACTTATATCGGATATATTCGATCAATCGATAGATTTGATATCTTTGAACCGTCGAACTTTGTTGTATACCTAGACAACTTAAGTCACACAATCAACCCTCAACCGTTTATGGTTCTCACGGTTGTGTTCGTTTCACCATGAACACCTCCTGGTTTCATGAGTGCATAGAGAATGGGCCTTCACCTGTCATTCCCCTTTAAAGCGGCTTACACTTAACACTCACATAGGTGATTTCTAAACATGTGGTCCTATAGCCACTTTATCGGTCATACACTGCCAGATTTAGATACTCATTAAAGAACCTTAATGCTTTATTAACTCATTAACAAGCCATAAGGTTTTATCCTTATTTCTGAACATTGTCTTCATCCGAGAATGGATTGAGTTATTTGATAATGTTGAACCGTCAGTCACAACTCTGTTTGATCTCCTTGAACCTAGCTCTTGGGATCTCCAATCTGCTAGGTAGAGTTACCTCCATGATGACTTGCCATCGGCCTTAACCCCATTCCAATTGATGATCTACTAACTCCCTCTCTAGATAAGCCTTTTGTAAGCGGATCCGCCACGTTATCTCTTGACTTTACATAGTCAATTGTGATAACACCAATAGAGAGGAGTTGTCTAACGGTATTGTGTCTTCGTCGTATGTGACGAGATTTTCCGTTGTACATTACGCTCCATGCCCTACCTATTGTTGCTTGACTGTCACAATGTATACATATAGGAGCCAAAGGTTTGGGCCAGAATGAAATATCTTCTAAGAAATTCCAGAGCCATTCAACTTCTTCACCGGCCTTGTCTAAAGCTATAAATTCAGATTCCATTGTAGAGCGGGCGATGCATGTCTGTTTTGATGATTTCCAAGATACTGCTCCTCCACCAACGATGAAAATATATCCACTCGTGGATTTAAATTCAGATGATCCGGTGATCCAGTTTGCATCACTATATCCCTCAATTACTGCGGGATATTTATTATAATGCAAAGCATAGGTTTGGGTGTGTTTTAAATACCCCAAGACTCGTTTCATTGCCATCCAATGAGTTTGATTGGGATTACTCGTGAATCGACTCAGCTTGCTTATAGCACATGCTATATCTGGTCGTGTACAATTCATAATATACATCAAACTTCCCAAAACTCGTGTATAGTCCAATTGTGAGTCACTTTCACCTTCATTCTTTTGAAGTGCAAAACTTACATCAATTGGAGTCTTTGCAACATTGAAATTTAAATACTTAAACTTGTCAAGTACTCTTTCAATATAATGAGACTGCGATAATGCTAGACCTTGTGGAGTTTTATGAATTTTGATGCCTAAGATCAAATCAGCAACTCCTAAGTCCTTCATATCAAATTTGCTAGCCAGCATACGCTTCGTAGCATTTACATCGGTAATATCTCTACTCATTATCAACATGTCATCAACATATAAATAAACAATGACTTCATGATTTGGAGTATTTTTAATATAAACACATTTGTCACACTCATTAATCTTAAATCCATTTGCCAACATTGTTTGGTCAAATTTTGCATGCCATTGTTTGGGTGCTTGTTTAAGTCCATAAAGTGACTTAACAAGTTTGCACACTTTCCTTTCTTTACCAGGAACCACAAAACCCTCAGGTTGTTCCATGTAAATTTCTTCCTCCAATTCTCCATTTAAGAAAGCTGTCTTGACATCCATTTGATGGATTTCAAGACCATATACGGCCGCCAGTGCCACTAACACCCGAATAGATGTTATTCTTGTTACCAGCGAGTATGTGTCAAAGTAATCAAGGCCTTCTTTTTGTCTATAACCCTTGACCACAAGTCTTGCCTTATATTTGTCAATAGTGCCATCCGCTTTCATTTTCCTTTTAAAATGCCACTTTGATCCTAAAGGTTTATTTCCAGGAGGAAGATCAACCAATTCCCATGTATGGTTGTTCAAAATTGATTCAATCTCACTATTGACTGCCTCTTTCCAAAATGTTGAATCAGAAGAAGACATCGTTGCCTTAAATGTTTGAGGCTCATTTTCAAGCAAGAATGTCACAAAATCTGGTCCAAAGGAAGTAGATGTCCTTTGACGTTTGTTACGCCTTGCATCCTCTTTACTTGGTGTATTTTCCTTTGGTTCTTCTCGCGGTCGTTTAGATCTTTCACTTGACGACTCACATTCAGCTTTATACGGATAAATGTTTTCAAAGAATTCAACATTATCTGATTCAATTATCGTATTAACATGAATTTCGGGATTGTCCGATTTGTGAACCAAAAACAGACAAGCTTTGTTGTTTGTAGCATAGCCAATAAAAACACAATCCACATTTTTTGGTTCGATTTTTACCCTTTTGGGCAAAGGAACTTGGACCTTTGCTAAACACCCCACACTTATGAAATATTTCAAGTTGGGTTTTCTTCCTTTCCATAGTTCATATGGAATAGATTGTGTTTTGCTGTGGGGCACCCTGTTGAGTATTCGGTTAGCTGTAAGGATAGCTTCCCCCCACAAGCTTTGCGGTAAACCGGAACTTATTAGTAAGGCATTCATTATTTCCTTTAATGTTCGGTTTTTACTTTCCGCAATTCCATTTGATTGTGGTGTAAAAGGGGCAGTAGTTTGATGAATAATTCCATATTCTAAGCATATCTCTGCAAAAGGAGATTCGTATTCTCCACCCCTATCACTTCTAATCATTTTTATCTTTTTATTCAATTGATTTTCCACATCGTTCTTGTATTGCTTAAATGCATCAATTGCTTCATCCTTACTATTAAGCAAATACACATAGCAATATCGAGTGCAATCGTCAATAAAGGTTATAAAATACTTTTTCCCACCGCGAGATGGTATTGACTTCATATCACATATATCTGTGTGGATTAAGTCTAAAGGATTTGAATTCCTATCAATAGACTTATATGTATGTTTAACAAACTTAGATTCAACACAGATTTCACATTTTGATTTATTACACTCGAATCTAGGCAATACTTCTAAATTAATCAATATCCGCAAGGTTTTGTAGTTGACATGTCCTAAACGAACATGCCATAAATCATTTGACTCCAATAAGTAAGACGAAGCTGAATTCTTATTAATACTGTCAACAACCATTACATTGAGTTTGAAAAGGCCCTCGGTGAGGTAGCCCTTTCCTATGAACATATCATTCTTACTTATTACAATTTTCTCACTAACCAGCACGCACTTAAACCCGTTTTTGACGAGTAGTCCGGCTGAAACTAAATTCTTCCTGATTGTGGGAACGTGCAGAACATTGTTGAGAGTCAGCACCTTGCCGGAAGTCATTTTCAGAAGTATCTTCCCATATCCTTCAACCTTGGCTGTTGCAGTATTTCCCATAAACAGTACCTCTTCGGGTCCAGCGGGAGCGTAGGTTGCAAATGCTTCTTTTACAATGCAAACATGTCGAGTGGCACCAGAATCAAGCCACCACTCCTTTGGGTTTCCAACCAAATTGCACTCCGATAGCATTGCACACAGATCATCCATATCATCATTCTTTTCCACCATATTGGCTTGTCCTTTTCCTTGTTCTTTTTCGGGAGACGACAACTGGGCCTTGTGGTGACTTTCCCACAATTAAAGCAGTTGCCCTTGAACTTTTTCTTGTTGGAATCCTTCTCCTTTCCAGAAGGCCTCTTCCTTTTCTTGTTCTTTTTCAGAGCAGCATCTTCAACGATGTTTTCCCCTTCAATTGGTGAAGTCTTACGGTAACTCTTCTCAGCGGTTTTGTTAACTTCCTCGATCTTGAGACGAATCACAAGATCTTCCAACTTCATTTCCTTTCTTTTGTGCTTAAGATAATTCTTGAAATCTTTCCATGAGGGCGGCAACTTCTCAATCATTGCAGCTACTTGGAACGCTTCATTTACTACCATACCTTCAACAATAAGGTCATGGAAGATAAGTTGAAGCTCTTGAACTTGGGTTCCAACGGTTTTCCATCCACCATTTTGTAGTCTAGGAATTTGGCAACCACAAACTTCTTCAAGCAAGCATCTTCGGTTTTGTACTTCTTTTCAAGTGCACTCCATAGTTCTTTAGAAGTCTCTACTGCACTGTAGACGTTGTACAAGTCATCTTCGAAGGCACTCAAAATGTAGCATTTACACAAAAAATTAGCCTGTTTCCAAGCCTCAGTAACCATGAACTGTTGGTTGTCTGGCATGTTGGCGGCAGGCACGGGAGGGTCCTCACTGGTGAACTTTTGCATACCAAGGGTGGTAAGCCAAAAGAACATTCTTTGATGCCATCCTTTAAAGTTGGCACCGGTGAACTTCGCAGGTTTTTCAGCCGGTGGCACAGCGGTACGGGTTGTAGGAGTAACCGCTGGTGCAGTATTCGCAGAGGTAGTTCCAGTCTCAATTGCTATTATTCGTTTGTCACTGTCAAATCGACAAACTGTTTTAGTTAATAAAACCAGAATAGCAATTCAATCACAGACTTAAACGGTGAAGATTTTATTTCTTCAAATCGCAGTATAATTATGTAACTTTAGTATTCCAACGAAGTTTTTATATCTTCGAGTCAGAATACTAATATTCATATGGAGTAGAAAACTGCACAAGTTTTAATCTCCAAACCAGAATACAACAACGATGAAGTTTTTATGTTCTTCCAATCATTGTACAAGTATGAACTTTAATATTCCAACGAAGTTTTTATGTCTTCAAGTCAGAATATGAAATTTCATACGGAGTAGAAAACCACACAGGTTTTAGTCTCCAAAACAGAATACAAATTAATCTAAAAAAATATAATTTCCTTAAGATTGTTATTTAATCTGTATTGCAAAACCGATGAAGCAGTAAAATTAATTTCTGAAAATAAACAGAATCAGTGTTGAAAAATAAGAATAATTTTTTCAGAATATAATCGAGCCCACTTAGTTCAAAGTGTGTCCTTAAGGAAATTATTCCCCTCACAGTACTCGAGGTTGATGGAATATCCCCTCCCAGGATAGAACGATTATCTTACCAGAATAGTAGTACTCCAAATTCAGGTAGCGGCGAACCACTCAACGGCAGTATATCACACATAATTTATTTGTGCAGAAGAAGAGGAAGTTTGTGTTGTTCAGAAAATTAGTAAGTAAAATTCTGAGGAATCAAACGAATTTATAGCCATGGAAGTACTGTTTCTGAAGGTTTGCAACCCTTCTGAACAATTACCAAAAAACTGGTGGGAAATTTATATGGGAAAGAAACCGGGTCGCGGGTCAGACACGCGGATCCTGGTCACTAACGGGTAGGATTGGATAAGTTAATTAATTTAATTAAATAATAATTAATTAAATAATTAAAATTAAAGAAAATTTGGTCCATCCGAAGCCGAAGCCGAAGCCGAAGCCGAGCGACGGCGCGAGGGGTCCTTGCCCCCTCAACCCTTTTAGTGACTAGAGAAGGTGTAATGTAATATATACACCTCTCTTTTCCTTTCTTTTTCCGATGTGGGACAACTGGTTTACCCAAGGCAAAAGGGACCTTTTACATTCCCTTCACTTTTCATCTCATCATTTCCCATTCACCAATACCAATACCCAACAGTTTGCTCCTTAAAATGTATACTTTTTCAACAATTTACAAGGATTGAGGCTACCCTAGTGCCCATGTCGTGTAATTTCATACTAGACTTAATACTATAATGGGTAGGGTCGTAGGGTACTAATCTATTGGATCTTTGAAAATTGGACTTATTAGTATTGGCTAATGTATTGGGTAGGGATGAATATAAGGTATAAAATTCGTAATAATAAATCTGATATCCAATTCGAAATTCGTAAATTTCAAAAAATAAAAGTCAAAGTCCAATTCATAATCCAAAAGTTCAAACCAAATATCCAAAAAGTTCAAATTTCGGTTTGAATTTAAGGTTAGCCAAATTATGCCCACCCCTACTTTTGTCCTAAATATGATTTAACGCCACAAATTCCATTGAGCTACTCCTCAATCTAAGAAAAAAATAACCTAAGACCCCAATTGGATAATTAAACTCACGGCGATAAACAATGAAGCTAAATCATATTTAATGAGAATGATGATAGAAACATATTACCTTGTAGTTATTTTAGAAGTGTTATTAATGGAAGCATGAAATTAGAAATAAATTTTTAACTTTCCTAATAAATAATACACGTAAAATCTGTTTTTTCTTTTTCATATTGCAATCCTTTTAGGCTTTTATTTGCTAAACTTAATTCTTGGCTACAAAAATGCCAATAGTTTGTAGGGAAATGTATATAACTGTCAGTTGACCTAATTTGTGGTATATTTGGTCATTGGTGATGCTATTACACGTACAGCGTAGAAGACATGGAACTTAAAATATGGAGTTTACTGCTATATGCATTGCTAGTGGGGAGCCATTAATTTTCTATGGCATTCTTCTGTTTTTGCTAGTGGACACATACAATTAATAGTCTACATAATTACAATGATATTACTCCTAGTAGATAAGTGTGGACTTTGGTTCATAAACACAAATTTGTAGCAGTATTATATATATATATATATATTATTTTAAAAATATGAATATAAATATTGGTTAATCAAAATATCCTTTTAATAGTGAACGACTTTTATACCGTTTACAATTTAATATATTTCTTCAAAGAGATAATTCCATATATGATAAAATCGTCATATTGACTTTGCCGTAGTATTAGAATTTGTGTTCTACCTATGTTGGAATTCCAAAGCTACACAATAATTACGCATGACCACTTTGAAGAATCCCTTTTCCTCTATATAAAGAATCCCAAACGTAAAAAGAATTGAAGTGCTAAAGAACTTTAACTAAAATATTTTGAAAGAATTAGTGTGCTATATAATTGTTATCATTTTCCTTTCTACAAATATCTTATAACATATTCAGGAAAGTCATAATTTAAGGGAAAATTTTAAAAAATATATAATTTATTCATTTACACTGCAAAAAAGTCCAAAATTTACATTGCAAAACTGTAGCCCCAAAACACTTTTATACAATATTACACACTCTACAAAAGACAAGTATATTATGTCTATAGGTGTTTGAAGGTGTATACATATTTATACACCTATATACATATACACATATATACACCCATATACAATATTATACACTTATATAAAAAAAACAACTTCAACACCACTAACTCCCATAAACGGGTGTATATTTCAAAAATATACAATTTATTCACTTAGCTCGCAGGATATACACATGTGACCAGTCATCGCCGGAGCTCCGGCACACCACCAATATAGGTATTTGAAGGTGTATACATATCTATACATCTATATACAGAAACAATCATATACACCCATATACACATATACATCTATATACACCTATATACACTCCAATACACCCCAGATACAATATACACCCACTATCCCTACCCTTTCATATTTCTCCATCATCAATCTCAACCACCCCCGGTGACCCCCACCGTCGGTAATTTCATCACCGCCACCTGCGCTCCACCACCACCTCGATGAGTTTTTTGACAGATCTAGATCTACATAATTTATCATCGGATGTGAGCCATTGCAGTGGAGGAGGCGGCCAGATCTGAACCACCGCAGCGGAGGAGGTGGCTAGATCTGAGCCACCGCAGTGGAGGAGGAGGCCAGATCAGATCCATTGGAAAGTCGTCGTCACCGGAGAAAGAGAGAGAAAGTGCGGCAGAGAGAGGAGGCGTGGTAGAGAGAGAGAGCGTGAGAGAGAGTAGGAGGAGAGAGTAGGCCGACAGACTCTCTCTGTCCTTTCCGATGGTGCCGACCGACGTCGGAGAAGAGAGAGAGGGGGGGGGGGTGGAGGGAGTGGGTTATTTTTTGTAAAATTTAATAAGGTGGGTAATTTTGATAGCATTTGTACCCTAATTAACATAGGATGTAATTATCTCATGATTTAATACAAAAAATTTAATGAATTTTGAAATCCTAAATTTGAGAAAAATAATCCACACCAGACAGGGAAAACGAGGATTAGATATTTCGTCAACGACCACTTGAGCGCGATTAGCTTATCTGTTGAAAAGTACCATCCAGACAGTAAACCTTTAGGGCATATAAATTAAATGACTATTCCTAAATAGTAGGAAGATAATCAAATACTAACATTTTGTCTATTGTAAATTCTATTTATAAAGGGTAAAAAAAGAAAATGATCGCTACGGATTTTCATGCTTTTAATATAACATGGATAAATATTTTTTGTAGATAGTGATTAATGATCATATCTGCTAAGTAGGGGTATTTTTAACGCGACAACTAACTTAAGGGCAATAGGGGTCCAATAAGTGAAAGGATGACAAATTTTAAACCATTTAAAATATGTTTGGGGTATTTTGATCCTTTACTGTTTCACGTTAAAGGCATCGCACAAGTAAAAAATGTGTGAAGTGTTAATGAAAGTATATTTATGTCCTAGAGACAATCTGTATTAGGACAAATGTACTTTATACACATTCATATTATTATTAATGGAGATTAATATTTTGGCATTTGCAATTATTGAATTACTATTTAATTATTTGTAATTATTCATTAATGTGCATCCCTTGAGCTTATGTTGTCATTAATAGAGTGAGATATTCATGATAGAGCGTAACTCTTAAAATAGTCTCGACTAATGATCATTGAGAATGGGATATCGATGATATGTGATAAGTCGACATGTGGTCTGCATCACATCCTTAGAGGATGTAGTATGTCTCACCTGCTACGAGTAATGACTACTCGTGATGGACACATGGATACTTTGGAAGTATTGGTATACCCCCTGCTGATATACTGTTTGTTATACTTATCTAAAGTATGATCAGCGTGTGGGAGATAGAAGTCCTTAGACTTGAGGTCAATACACGCCTTGTCTACAAAGTAATGTACTTTGATCCCGTCCTAAGCTCAAATGCCTTATAGGTTGAGATACAACTTGTATTGGGTACATTACAATGTGGATTGAAGGTGGTAGTTGAGACAAGATTAAGATTCATTCCTCGAATGTATATTCGAGAGAACACTCGGATTCTCAGTGATATTAGGTTGACTAAGTCGTTGGCCAACGCAATAGACATATTTAGAATATGGTCTAGTCGTCAACTAATATAGATGAGACACAATGATAAAGCCATTTGGGTAGACAATTGACAAATCCTAAGCTTGATCGGGTGTGTCGTGAATGAAAGGATTTTATCTTACCACATAAAGGTTAAGTTTACTGGATTCGCGTAAACGTACTTCACATATTGAGTTCGTCTTTCGACGCAGTCTAGGAGTTCCGTGTAGACCTTAATTTGACTAATGTCGATATGAGAAGGCATGTAGGGTCACACTATGTCGATTGTCCGTTTCGATCTAAGGATGTATTGAGAGAGTAATTAAATGTTCGATTTGGAATCGAGATATTTAAATGAATAATGATTAGTTTAATTAAGTCAAAATTGGATTTTGGGTTTAATTAAGAATGCACGAAAAAATAAATCGAGACAATGCAGGAGCACGTCGAGCGCTGCGACGCCCATACCCTAGGGCCGCGGCGCAGTGCAGGAGCATGTCAAGTGCCGCGGCGCCCATACCATAGGGCCGCCTCTGCATCGATTTTTGTGCCAGGCCTAATGTCAAACCCTAATATGATTTTGACCTAATTTTCAACTATAAATAGAGGCATTCCCTTCATTATTCACATACTAATTTTCAGAATATCATTCTAAGCCTTAGAGACTTAGAATCAAATACTCTCTCGAACTTCTACCGAATTTCCTAGCTTTCCGAATGAGAAATACATTGAAGCTTGGAGCTTGCAATCGGAAGGGCAATTGCGTGTGCACCTCACAGTTGATAAAGATTCCAGATAATTCTAACTTGTAAGTATATGCTTTATGTTACAAGTTTAATTGTTGTATAACCAAACCAAAAATGTTGTTGGGGTAAGTAAGAAATAAAACTTTTAAACTTCCGTTGTGCCTTACTTATGTGTTTTGAACCAACAAAATCCTTCAGTGGTATCAGAGCTCAGGCTGGTTAAATGGTTATATAACAATTGAATAGAATAATAATATGGGTTAAACATAAAATTGGCTTAAAACGAGATTTATTGAAATCCTAAATGTCTTGAACGAATGTTGACCTTTTGATTTCACCCTAAATGATCTCCTACGCTAACTCGAGGAAGTCATTCGCTCTAACTCGAACTAAGCCAAAGTGCGTTGTCCGGCCTATTGCACGGTGCACGGCTAAGAACGAGTAAGAACGAATGATGGTTGATATGGGCGTTATTGATAATGGTGGGTGATGATAAATGACCTGTGATTTGGTCCGTAAATTGGATTTAGGGGTCGAACGGTTCTGAGAATCAACACATAAACGTTTGTTAGGACATGAGCGCCGCGACCCTATGGTAGGGCGTCGCGGCGCTTGCTAGGGTTTCAAGGTGGCGTCGCGGTTCCATAGTGGAGCGCCGCGACGGTAATGCTTCATTTCAAAACATGAACTCACTGGACAACAGGCGCCGTGGCTCCATGGTGGAGCGTCGCGACGCTAATGTATTTTTCCAGAAGCTGAAAGGCTACTGCCTCAGTGGCGCCGCGGCGCTAGCGCCGCGGCCCCACCTGCGAGAAACAATTTTTTTTTCAGAGTTCAGAATGTTTAACCGAAGATTATTATTATATAATATATTATTTGATAAGTATACTGTTTATGTGCTAAATGTCAAAATGTTTGTCATATACATTTCTAGAATAGTGTCCGCTATAACTGTCTGGGCAGGCGGCGCCCAATGTTTGATTAAACCATCTTCTATCATGTATATTGGGTTGACGGTTCCCAAACTATATGTGTTATTAGTTTTGCATGGTGTTAAGATGTCATATTGGATATGACATAAAAGAGTTGATCTTGGTTGAAACCCTGAATTAATATATTCCCCAAAACTTTAAATACAAGTCTAAATTAAAACGCGTTGTCCATTATAATTGTTAGAGTGTAAAATCCTTTTCGGCGATACGAGTATTTATGCCAAAGCATTTTCTCTAAGTCTACGAGGACCCAGACTCTTTCATAGATGTGTTTTAATGTAAAGGTAAATGATAAACTTTTGTGGGTATTTACACCAAAGTGTTTGCTCACAAAGGCCAAATTTACTTAGATACATAAACGCAGTCGTGTAATGAGGTTGACTTGCTAGACAAATCTTGGCGCCAAACTGTCGGACTAATCTAAGGACGCAAAATTAAATGTAATAATTTGATCAACTAAGAGTTGCGAATAAGTTTTGCAATTGGTTTAGAACCTACCAAGATATGTTATTGAAGTTATCAGCCAAAGCAAACGCGGAGATAGCATAGGCTTGGATCTTGGCCCATTATGACCTCAATTAATATAGGTCCATATTCTACCATGGGGTCGTAGAAATATGTTAAAATAGTGGGAGCTAATGAAACAAAATGCCTTGTTGATTAGCCTAAATGAATGTGTATAATAGGAAATAGATTTTGAATTTCTTTTCCGGTCTATCTAATTCTTCAGATTATAAAAGATGTCGAGCTTGTCGTTGAAAATGTTGATTGAGATGAATAAACTTACTGGACCGAACTACCTTGACTGGCTAAGAAATTTGCGAATAGTATTGAGACAAGAGAAAATATAATACGTGTTGGACACCGTGTTCCCAACAGTCCTTGCGATAGATTCTGACGAATATGCCTCTTTCGATAAAGATGCTTACCAGAAACATCTAGATGATGCCACTTCGGCGCAATGCATAATGCTGTCTTCCATGTCTATGGAACTTCAGAGACAACATGAGAACATGGGGCCAAATGAGATGCTAGAACACTTGAAGTCTCTATGACTCTCAATCCCAGACAATGGAATATGAGTTTCTAATAGAACTCTTCAAGTGTAAGCTCAATGAAGGAGACCCGGTCTCACAACACGTGTTGAAGATGATAGGGCTGATAGAGTGGATTGCTTCGATTGGAACGAAGCTTGAAAAGAATGTCGCTATCACCCTCATCCTGAACTCTCTCCCTCGTTCCTTTGAGAACTTCATAGTGAATTTGAACATGAATGGAACGAAGGCGAATTTACCGGAGCTGCACAACATGCTCAAGACATTTGAGTCCTCCACTTCCAAAGGCAAAGCTGTGCTCATGGTGAGCTCTTCTAGCCGACCCAAGCCGAAAGGCAAGGAATGACAGAAGAAGAAGGGCAAGGCAATCGCTGCGCCCTCATCTATGAAGCCCAAGGGAGGTGTGAAGAAGAAGGTGAGCGTAGCTAAGGATGAATGCCTCAGCTACCATAGGAAGGGGCATTGGAAAAAAAAACTGCACGACACCAGGAGGAGGGAAAACACCAGGTGCTCATGCATTTGGTGGACAAGGTATGTATATCATTGAAATAAGTATGTCTATAAATAACTCTCATTCCTGGGTATTGGATATCGCTTGTGGCTCACACATTTGTACAAATGTGCAGGGGCTAACTGATAGCAAGAAGGTTGGATCGAGAAAGGTAGACCTACGCGTTGGAAATAGAGCACGAGTAGATGTCGAGCGCATAGGGACTTATAGATTAAATTTACCTTCTGGCTATTGTTTAGTGTTAAATGATTGTTTTTATGTCCCTCGTTAATGATGAATATTATTTCTATCCAAGTGTTGGACATGAAGGGCTTTTCCTCGTATATTTATAATGGCAGTCACGTACTGTCTTTTAATAATGTTATATATGAAACAACTCCTCTTGTGGATGGATTATATACACTGAACTGTAGTCGAGAGATATTCAATATACAAAATAAACGAGCCAAGACAAGTAATAGAAACTATACCTACCTATGGCACTGCAGATTTGGTCATATCAACGAATCAATGATAGCAATATTGAGGAAGTTAGACTACCTCGAATCATTTGACTTGGAGTCCTACGGTAACTGCGAATCTTGCTTGAGAAGATGACCAATAAACCACTTTATGGGAAATGTGTGCGAGTCAAGGAGGTGTTTGAGTTGGTCCATACTGATGTATGTAGGCCATTCTCGACTCAAGCTAAAGGAGGATTCCCATACTTCATCACTTTTACTGACGACTTCACAAGGTATGGGTATGTGTATCTTATGAGACACAAATCCGAGGCTTTTGAGAAGTTTAAGGAGTACAAGTCGGAAGTAGAGAAGCAACTTGCGACAAGTATCAAGACCCTTCGATCGGATCGAGGAGGTGAGTACTTGAGCAAGGATTTTCTAGATTACTTAAAGCTACATGGAGTCCAATCTGAATGGACATCTCCAGGAACGCCACAGATGAATAGTGTTGCCGAAAGGAGAAACCGAACCTTATTAGATATGATTCGATCCATGATGAGCTCATCAGCTCTACTGACATACCTTTGGGGACATGCTATACAAACCTCTATATATATTCTAAATAGGGTTTCTTCCAAGTCAGTAGAAACGACACCCTATCAGATATGGTGTGGCAAGAAGCCAACTCTTAAACATATGAGACCCTGGGGGTGCCCTACATATGTTAAGAAGATGCTCGCTGACAAGTTGGAATCTAAAAGTGAGAAATGTTACTTCGTGGGGTATCCAAAGGAAACTAAGGGATACTACTTCTATCTTTCTGGAGAACATAAGGTCATTGTTTCCAGGAACACAACTTTCCTTGAAGAAGAATATGTCTACAAGGAACATAGCTGCACAGTGATAGAACTTGAAAAAATTCAAGAACCATAAGAGACATAAAATGAACCCTTGTCGAATGCCCTAAACAAGGATTCAGTGGGAGTATCTGGTGAAGATTTGGTACTTAGAGTACGCCCTTCACCCAGTGGGAGTGTTGTGAGAGATAATGTAAAAATGCAAGGCTCTCATACACAACCAATAGAAGATGATACAATGGTTGTACATCATTCCATTCAGGAAATACATGAAAATGACATTCCTGAAAGCTCTCAAGGTGATGGATTGTCCAACACACAAAGACATTCTCACAATCAGAATGCAACAAATACTGAAACGCAGAATAATCAACTCCATATGACCACTAGCACTCATCGTCCGCCTGAAAGACTTAATCTCCTTGTTGAAACACACAATGAGATAGATATTCCTGATGACGATGAACCTACAAACTACAGCGAAGCTATGTTGGACATTGATTCACAGAGATGGCAAGAAGCCATGAAATTTGAGATGGACTCGATGTACATAAATCAAGTTTGGAACTTGGTTGATTTGCCAACAGATGTTAGACCCATAGGATGCAAATGGGTCTTCAAGAAGAAGATTGATGCATATGGCAAGGTACAGACTTATAAATCGAGACTGGTGGCTAAAGGTTATAATCAACGTCCTGAGGTCGATTATGATGAAACCTTTTCACCTATTGCTAAGATTAAGTCCATTCAGATTTTGCTTGCAGTAGCTGCATATTATGACTATAACATTTGGCAGATGGACGTCAAGACTGCTTTCCTCAATAGTAATCTAGTTGAGGAGGTGTATATGAAACAAGCTGAGGGTTTTTCAATTGAGTCCAAACCAAATGCTATATGCAAGCTACAAAAGTCCATTTATGGGCTTAAGCAAGCCTCGAGGAGTTGGAACATTTGCTTTGACAAGGCTATCAAGTCATTTGATTTCGTTAGAAGCAATGATGATCCATGTGTTTATCGTAAACGCAAGGATGTGTGTATTGCCTTTATTATCATATATGTAGATGACATATTAATAATGAGAGACAATAAGACTCTCCTGCAGTCAGTCAAAGAGTGGTTGTCCAGTACCTTCATGATGAAGAATTTAGGTGAAGCCTGCTACATTCTGGGGATTAGGATCTATAGAGATAGATCTAACAAATTGTTGGGGCTGTCACAGTCAGTCTACATAGACAAAGTGCTTAGACATTTTTCTATGGAAAATTCCAAGAAAGGCGGTCTACCTATGGGACATGCATTAAGTTATCTAAGAAGGATAGTCCTTCTAATACTATGGAACTTGAACGCATGAAAATGATCCCATATGCTTCGGTTATAGGATCGATCATGTATGCCATGACCTGTACTAGGCCAGATGTGGCCTTTGCACTTAGTATGACTTACAAGTTCCAGCAGAATCCTGGGGAAGAACACTGGAAAGCAATCAAGAATATTCTTAAGTATCTTAGACGAACTAAATAATATTTCTTAGTCTATGGTGGATAAGAGAAGCTAGTATGTACTGGGTACACTGATGCTAGCTTCTAGACAGATATTGATGACTACAAATCTCAATCAGGTTACACATTCATTTTCAATGGTGGAGCAGTAAGCTGGAAAAGTTCCAAACAAGATACAACTGCTGATTTGACAACAGAAGCTGAGTACATTGCTGGATCGGAAGCTGGTAAAGAAGTTGTCGCGATATCTGAGTTCCTGAAGGAACTAGGGGTTGTTCCAAGTGCCACTTGTCCAATAACGGTTTATTGTGACAACACTGGTGCGATTGCGCAAGCTAATGAACCAAGATCAACCAATAGAAACAAGCATGTACCAAAGAAGTACCACATACTCAGGGAGATGGTGGAGACTGAAGAGATTAGATTAGACTATGTTCCCACAGATGATAATCTAGCTGACCCATTCACTAAACCATTAAGCTTAGTCAAGGATAATGGTCATTTTGAAAATATGGGCATTAGGTATGTTGGAGATTGGATCTAGGCCAAGTGAGAGATTGAAAGTATATTTATGTCTTAGAGACAATTTGTATTAGGACAAATGTACTTTATACACATTCATTTTATTATTAATGGAGATTAATATTTTGGCATTTGCAATTATTGAATTATTATTTGATTGTTTGTAATTATTCATTAATGTGCATCCCTGGAGCTTACGTTGTCATTAATAGAGTGAGATATTCATGATAGAGCGTAACTCTTAAAATAGACTCAACTAATGATCATCGAGAATGGGATATCGATGATATGTGATAAGTCGACATGTGGTCTGCATCATATCCTTAGAGGATGTAGTATGTCTCACCTGCTACGAGTAATGACTACTCGTGATGGACACATGGATACTTTGGAAGTATTGGTATACCCTGTTGATATACTGTTTGTTATACTTGTCTAAAGTATGATCAGCGCGTAGGAGATAGAAGTCCTTAGACTTGAGGTCAATACACACCTTGTTTACAAAGTAATGTACTTTGATCCCGTCCTAAGCTCAAATGCCTTATAGGTTGAGATATAGCTTGTATTGGGTACATTACGATGTGGATTGAAGGTGGTAGTTGAGCCAAGATTAGGATTCATTCCTCGAATGTATATTCGAGAGAACACTCAGATTCTCAGTGATATTAGGTTGACTAAGTCGTTGGCCAACGCAATAGACATATTTAGAATATGATCTAGTCGCCAACTAATATAGATGAGATACAATTATTAAGCCATTTGGATAGACACTTGACAAATCCTAAGCTTGATCGGGTGTGTCGTGAATGAAAGGATTTTATCTTACCACATAAAGATTAAGTTTACTGGATTCGCGTAAACGTACTTCACATATTGAGTTCGTCTTCCGGCGCCGTCTAGGAGTTCCGTGTAGACCTTAATTTGATTAATGTCGATATGAGAATGCCTGTAGGGTCACACTATATCGATTGTCCGTTTCGATCTAAGAATGTATTGAGAGAGTAATTAAATGTTTGATTCAGAATCGAGATATTTAAAAGAATAATGATTAATTTAATTAAGTCAAAATTGGATTTTGGATTTAATTAAGAATGCACGAAAAAATAAATCGAGACAATGCAGGAGCACGTCGAGCGCCGCGACGCCTCTGCATCAATTTTTGGGCCAGGCCCAAGGTCAAACCCTAATCCGGTTTTGACCTAATTTTCAACTATAAATAGAGGCATTCCCTTCATTATTCACATACTAATTTTCAGAATATCATTCTAAGCCTTAGAGACTTAGAATCAAGTACTCTCTCGAACCTCTGTCGGATTTCCTAGCTTTTCGAAGGAGAAATACATTGAAGCTTGGAGCTTGCAATCGGAAGGGCAATTGCGTGTGCACCTCACAGTTGATAAAGATTCCAGATAATTCTAACTTGTAAGTATATGCTTTATGTTACAAGTTTAATTGTTGTATAACCATACCAGAAATGTTGTTAGGGTAAGTAAGTTACAAAACTTTTAAACTTCCGCTGTGTCTTACTTATGCGTTTTGAACCCAACAAAATCTTTCAGTTAATTCATTAATATTGATTTTTATGTCCTTTAAAATTGTATTATTTTTAAATAAAATTATTCCATACTGAATAAAATCGGAGTACTTGATAATTATTTTTTGAATATATATAATCTGAAAGTTTATTATTTTAAGTATGAATATCAAATTATTTGACGCAAGATATATTCGTAACTATTAATAAGTGGAGGTTTAGGTTCGACGAAGGGTATATACGTAAATAAATTTAAAGCTATCTGCCTCTTCTGGAAAAGCCCTTTGATCAGCTTAGTGACACGTGCATCGATATTTTTACTAATGTGAAACAACTGGCTTTCCCTATCGCCAATCCCATCTCAGAAATTGTGGTTCTTCCTCTCCTTAGATTCCATCGCCATGGCGCAGAGCTTTCTCTTGGAACTTGCTAATGTAGGTTCCCACTTTAGCTGTTCTTTTTTAACAAAGGTTTGTTCTTTAGCTGTTATTCAGTTCCAATCACTACCAGAAAAAGCTTATTTTGTGGAGGTTTGTTCTTAATTTTATGGCAATTTTCGACCTCCGCAAATGGAATTGTGGAGGTTTTCAGAAACGCCAAGGTTATATGCGCCACGACGCATTTTTTGGCGATTTTTAAAAACCTCCACGACGACCTCCGCAAATTGAAAGTGTAATTAGTGGGAGTTTTAAAGTCAACTTAGGGGTGGTCTGTGACCTCCACAACATAATTTTAATACTCCAAGGTATATAATTTATGGGGGCTTTTAATTGTCGCAGTATGATTTGATTTTTTTTTAAAAATAATTAGTGGCTGTGTATAACCGCCACAATATAAACTTTATATATATATATATATATTTTTTTTAATATGTTGTGGTGTACAATCTCCACAATATATTTTCATTATTTTATAAAATTTAATTTGTAGGGTCAATTACCGTGTCAAATTGATTATTGAAATGAGTTTTCTTCTCAATAAAAAAGTTCATTGCGTGATTAAATAAGATCAAACTTGTATAACAATATGCATATCAAATAAATAATTTACTTAATAATATATAACATAAATCAAATTTCATAAAAATAATCCATAATAGCAAATGCCACAAATTCAAATACTTTACTACCTAAGAAACTGAAGCAATATAAACTAATGTATGCAAACATTACTACTATTTCATAGAAGCAAAAGTGGTTACTTGATCATTTCCATTGATGTCACCCAATGATTCTCTTATATTCACTGGTGATGTAGATTCACTCCCGACATTATCGCTAGACTGGAATAATAAAAAATTATATTCGATGAGAAATTTAAAAGCTAACGTCTAACTAATTAGAAATCAATATGCAATGCATTAACTAAATCAGGTTAAATGGAGCATTCAGGAAAGAAAAGAAGAGAATTACACATCTATAAGTAGTCACTATTCAATCTCAATAACCTATACATATGAGCTAATGGAAATATTTAGATTCTTCCCATTTAAGTTCCCAGGAAACTAAATCAAATTTAACAGAATTTGTACTTTTTCAATTAAGATTAAAATAAATTGATACTCAAAATGCAATTTAAATAAAGCGGGTAAGTCTTAACTGAAACACATTTACACTAGAAAAAATCAATTTGACATATCTCTAGGTAGCAAAGTGTAATTTCAATGCGCTCTTTAGAGCTTATCAAGATCTGAAAGATTCAAGCTTTTGCTAGAAAGTTCTTTGAAAAATGAGCAGAATTCCATCAAAACTGCAGTTACATTGTCTGGCAACACATTGCGAATCGCCAATGATAGTAATTGCTCAATGATAATATTACAGTCATGACTTTTCAATCCAAAAATCTTTCTTTGTACCAAATCAACACATCTAGAAATATTATTCGAGTAACCATCTGGTACTACAACATTCTTCAACGTTGTAAGAAACAACTTCTTGGTATCACACTTATTATCACGCGTAAGCGAAAAAACAACAAGGTGATATGTTCCATCATCATCTGGCCAAAGTTCACGCCTTATGCCCATTTCTCTTAGATCCTTTAGGGCATTAATATGATCTTTTGATTTTGATCTGTCATTGAGCAGTGTATATATAATATTGTCGCACACATTTTTTTCAATATACATAAAATCTAGATTATGACGCAATAAGTTAGTCTCCAAATATGGAAGTTCAAAGAATATACTTTTCTTATTGCATTGTTTAGTTGCTCGTCTCGATCTTTTCCCTCTGCCATCCAACTCTACTCCTCTACCTTCTTCTATTTGCCTCAAAATATCAAATCCTAATAATTTCAATGGTGGATCTCATTCCTCTGTGCGTCCGTTAAAGAGAACTTGATTCAATCAAAATCTGTGATTTCTTTTTAAGAAGCGTCGATGACCCAAAAAGCACCACTTTTTACTGTGATGAAGACGACAAAGTGCTGAGTCGAAGTTACAAGCTGGGCAAGCAAAACCAGTATGTGTGTTCCAACCAGATAGAATACCTAACCCAGGAAAATCACTAATTGTCCACATAAGAGCTGCTCGTATTCTCAAAGCTTCATTAGATGATGAATCAAAAGTTTCCACACCATCATCCCATAGCTCACATAATTCCTTTATGAGGGGTTGTAAGTACACATTAATATTATTTCCAGGCATATGCTTTCCTGGAATGATCATTGATAGGATGAAGGAGGTGTGCTTCATACACATTCAAGGAAGAAGGTTGTATGGAATCAAGAAAACTGGCCAAATGTTGTAGGTAGAACTCATTGTTCCAAAAGGATTAAAACCATCACTAGCAAGGCCTAAACGAACATTTCGAGGATCCGAAGCAAACTCAGAATGTGTTAGATCAAATGTCTTCCAGGCCTCACCATCCGTTGGATGCCCTATCAACCCATCTCTATTACTCCCCGAAACATGCCATCTCATGCGCTCAGCAGTCTTACGACACATATATAATCTTTGCAACCTTGGTCTTAGTGGAAAGTAACGCAAAACCTTTGCAACTTGCTTTTTCTTCTTCTTAGGGACCATTTAGATGTACCACAATACTTACATGCTTCCAATTCTGAATCACCTTCCCAATCTAACATATCATTATTTGGACATGCAAGTATCTTGGTGTAATCAAGGCCAAGTTTGTTAATGATTTTTTTGGCCTCATAAAAAGGAGGGAATTTTGCATTTTCAAATGCATCTCTCAATAAATCCAGTATCATAGACAATGCCTTGTCACTTAATCCACACAAGATCTTTATATGATACAACTTTATTACAAACTCTAGCTTTGTGAACTTGCTACCTTCATACAATGTTTCATTTCCATCTTTGAGAAAATTATAAAAGTCACTAGGCTCCTCCCGATGCCCTTATTTGTTGTTTCATCTGAACCCAATGGTTGAGATATCACTACATCATCAGCTTGGTAATCATGGTGCCCAAATACATCATTAATCATTATTTCTATTGGATTTTCTGCGTGAAATGTCTCTTGCATTACATCAATATTTTCAGAAGACTCCCCTGCCTCTACTACACGTTTCTCACCATGAAAATCCCAAAAAACATTATTTTGTGGGAATGGCTTACAAATCAAATGACTGTACACTATATTTTTAGTTTTCCACTTGCTAAAACCACATATAGGACATGGACATCTTATTGTATCTCCAGCAGCCGAATTCTGAAATGCAAAATCTAAGAATTCATACAAACCTACTCAGTTGTGTTGCTTGGCTTTCCAATCCAAGATTTATCCATTGAAAAGTAATACTATAATTAAATGATAAGAAACGTTTCAAGAGTCGAACTGATGAACGAAATAAACAAGGAAGAGCCCACCTCAATCAAGAAAGAGAAATAATAAAATGGGCATGAATCATCTAGAGTATGTTGGGTATTGATATTGGTGAATGGAAAATGATGGGATGAAAAGTGAAGGGAATGTAAAAGGTCCCTTTTGCCTTAAGTAAACCAGTTGTCCCACATCGAAAAAAGAAAGGAAAAGAGAGGTGTATATATTACATTACACCTTCTCTAGTCACTAAAAGGGTTGAGGGGGCAAGGACCCCTCGCACCGTCGTCGCTCGCTCGGCTTCGGCTTCGGTCAAATGATCTGATTGATAATCTTTTTGGACCAAATTTTCTTTAATTTTAATTATTTAATTAATTATTATTTAATTAAATTAATTATTATTTAATTAAATTAATTAACTTATCCAATCCTACCCGTTAGTGACCCGGATCTGCGTGTCTGACCCGCGACCCGGCCAGATCCGCGTGACTGACCCGCGACCCGGTTTCTTTCCCATATTTAAATTTCCCACCAGTTTTTAGTGGATGTTCAGAAGGGTTGCAAACCTTCAGAAACAGTACTTCCATGGCTATAAATTCATTTGATTCCTCAGAATTTTACTTACAAATTTTCTGAACAACACAAACTTCTTTTTCTGCACAAATAAATTCTGTGTGATATACTGCCGTTGAGTGGTTCGCCGCTACCTGAATTTGGAGTACTACTATTCTGGTAAGATAATCGTTCTATCATGGGAGGGGATATTTCCATCAACCTCGAGTACCGTGAGGGGAATAATTTCCTTAAGGACACACTTTGAACTAAGTGGGCTCGATTATATTCTGATTTTTTTTTTCTTATTTTCCAATACTGATTCTGTTTATTTTCAGAAATTAATTTTACTGCTTCATCGGTTTTGCAATACAGATTAATAACAATCTTAAGGAAATTAAATTTTTTAGATTAATCTGTATTCTGTTTTGGAGACTAAAACCTGTGTGGTTTTCTACTCCGTATTAAATTTCATATTCTGACTTGAAGACATAAAAACTTCGTTGGAATATTAAAGTTCATACTTGTACAACGATTTGAAGAACATAAAAAACTTCATCGTTGCTGTATTCTGGTTTGGAGATCAAAACTTGTGCAGTTTTCTACTCCATATAAATATTAGTATTCTGACTCGAAGATATATAAACTTCGTTGGAATACTAAAGTTTCATAATTATACTGCGATTTGAAGAAATAAAATCTTCATCGTTTAAGTCTGTAATTGAATTGCTATTCGGTTTTATTAACTAAAACAGGTTTGTCGATTTGACAATGACAAACGAATAATGGCAATTGAGACCGGAACTACCTCTGCGAATACTGCACCAGCGGTTACTCCTACAACCCGTACCGCTGTGCCACCGGCTGAGAAACCTGCGAAGTTCACCGGTGCCAACGGCTGAGAAACCTGCGAAGTTCACCGGTGCCAACTTTAAAGGATGGCAGCAAAGAATGTTCTTTTGGCTTACCACCCTTGGTATGCAAAAGTTCACCAGTGAGGACCCTCCCGTACCTGCCGCCGACATGCCTGACAACCAATAGTTCATGGTTAGTGTGGCTTGGAAACAAGCTGATTTTTTGTGCAAAGGCTACATTTTGAGTGCCTTAGAAGATGACTTGTACAACGTCTACAGTGCAGTAGAGACTTCCAAAGAACTATGGAGTGCACTTGAAAAGAAGTACAAAACCGAAGATGCTTGCTTGAAGAAGTTTGTGGTTGCCAAATTCCTAGACTACAAAATGGAGGATGGAAAAACCGTTGGAACCCAAGTTCAAGAGCTTCAACTTATCTTCCATGACGTTATTGCTGAAGATATGGTAGTAAATGAAGCGTTCCAAGTGGCTGCAATGATTGAGAAGTTGCCGCCCTCATGGAAAGATTTCAAGAATTATCTTAAGCACAAAAGAAAGGAAATGAAGTTGGAAGATCTTGTGATTCGTCTCAAGATCGAGGAAGATAACAAAACCGCTGAGAAAAGGTACAGTAAGACTTCACCAATTGAAGGGGCAAACATCGTTGAAGATGCTGCTTTGAAAAAGAACAAGAAAAGGAAGAGGCCTTCTGGAAAGGAGAAGGATTCCAACAAGAAAAAATTCAAGGGCAAATTGCTTTAATTGTGGGAAAGGCGGCCACAAAGCCCCAGATTGTCGTCTCCCGAAAAAGAACAAGGGAAAAGGACAAGCCAATATGGTGGAAAAGAATGATGATATGGATGATCTATGTGCAATGCTATCGGAGTGCAATTTGGTTGGAAACCCAAAGGAGTGGTGGCTTGATTCGGTGCCACTCGACATGTTTGCGCTACAAAAGAAGCATTTGCAACCTATGCTCCCGCATTGGACCCGAAGATGTCTTGTTTATGGGAAATACTTGCAATGACCAAGGTTGAAGGATATGGGAAGATACTTCGTAAATGACTTAGGCAAGGTCCGACTCTCAACAATGTTATGCACGTTCCAACAATTCGGAAGGATTTAGTTTCATTGGGACTACTCTTCAAAAACGGGTTTAAGTGCGTGTTGGTTAGTGAGAAAATTGTAATAAGTAAGAATGATTTGTTCATAGGAAAGGGCTACCTCACCGAGGGCCTTTTCAAACTCAATGTAATGGTTGTTGACAGTATTAATGAAAATTCAGCTTCGTCTTACTTATTGGAGTCAAATGATTTATGGCATGTTCGTTTAGGACATGTCAACTACAAAACCTTGCGAAAATTGATTAATTTAGAAGTATTGCCTAAATTCGAGTGTAATAAATCTAAATGTGAAATCTGTGTTGAATCTAAGTTTGTTAAACATCCATATAAGTCTATTGATATGAATTCAAATTCTTTAGACTTAATTCACACAGATATATGTGATATGAAGTCAATACCATCTCGCGGTGGGAAAAATATTTTATAACGTTTATTGACAATTGCACTCGATATTGTTATGTGTATTTGCTTAATAGTAAGGATGAAGCAATTGATGCATTTAAGCAATACAAGAACGAAGTGGAAAATCAATTGAATAAAAAGATAAAAATGATTAGAAGTGATAGGGGTGGAGAGTACGAATCTCCTTTTGCAGAGATATGTTTAGAATATGAAATTATTCATCAAACTACTGCCCCTTACACACCACAATCAAATGGAATTGCGGAAAGGAAAAATCGAACATTAAAGGAAATAATGAATGCCTTACTAATAAGTTCCGGCTTACCGCAAAGCTTGTGGGGGAAAACTATCCTTACAGCTAACCGATTACTCAACAGGGTGCCCCACAACAAAACACAATCTATTCCATATGAACTATGGAAAGGAAGAAAACCCAACTTGAAATATTTCAAAGTGTGGGGGTGTTTAGCAAAGGTCCAAGTTCCTTTGCCCAAAAGGGTAAAAATCGGACCAAAACTGTGGATTGCATTTTTATTGGCTATGCTACAAACAACAAAGCTTATCGGTTTTTGGTTCACAAATCGGACAATCCCGAAATTCATGTTAATACGGTAATTGAATCAGATAATGCTGAATTCTTTGAAAATATTTATCCGTATAAAATTGAATGTGAGTCGTCAAGTGAAAGATCTAAATGACCGCGGGAAGAACCAAAGGAAAATACACCAAGTAAAGAGGATGCAAGGCATAGCAAACGTCAAAGGACATCTACTTCCTTTGGACCAGATTTTGTGACATTCTTGCTTGAAAATGAGCCTCAAACATTTAAAGCAGCGATGTCTTCTTCTGATTCAACATTTTGGAAAGAGGTAGTCAATAGTGAGATTGAATCAATTTTGAACAACCATACATGGGAATTGGTTGATCTTCCTCCTGAAAATAAACCTTTAGGATCAAAGTGGATTTTTAAAAGGAAAATGAAAGCTGATGGCACTATTGACAAATATAAGGCAAGACTTGTGGTCAAAGGATATAGACAAAAAGAAGGCCTTGATTACTTTGACACATACTTGCCGGTAACAAGAATAACATCTATTCGGGTGTTAATGGCACTGGCGACCGTATATGGTCTTAAAATCCATCAAATGGATGTCAGGACAGCTTTCTTAAATGGAGAATTGGAGGAAGAAATTTACATGGAACAACCTGAGGGTTTTGTGGTTCCTGGTAAAGAAAGGAAAGTGTGCAAACTTGTTAAGTCACTTTATGAACTTAAACAAGCACCCAAACAATGGCATGCAAAATTTGACCAAACAATGTTGACAAATGGATTTAAGATTAACGAGTGTGACAAATGTGTTTACATTAAAAATACTCCAAACCATGAAGTCATTGTTTGTTTATATATTGATGACATATTGATAATGAGTAGAGATATTACCGATGTAAATGCTACGAAGCGTATGCTGGCTAGCAAATTTGATATGAAGGACTTAAGAGTTGCTGATTTGATCTTAGGCATCAGAATTCATAAAACTCCACAAGGTCTAGCATTATCCCAGTCTCATTATATTGAAAGAGTACTTGACAAGTTTAAGTATTTAAATTTCAATGTTGCAAAGACTCCAATTGATGTAAGTTTTGCACTTCGAAAGAATGAAGGTGAAAGTGTCTCACAATTGGACTATGCACGAGTTTTGGGAAGTTTGATGTATATTATGAATTGTACACGACCAGATATAGCATGTGCTATAAGCAAGCTGAGTCGATTCACGAGTAATCCCAATCAAACTCATTGGATGGCAATGAAACGAGTCTTGGGGTATTTAAAACACACCCAAACCTATGCTTTGCATTATAATAAATATCCCGCAGTAATTGAGGGATATAATGATGCAAACTGGATCGCCGGTTCATCTGAAGTTAAATCCACGAGTGGATATATTTTCACCTTTGGTGGAGGAGCAGTGTTTTGGAAATCATCAAAGCAGACATGCATCGCCCGCTCTACAATAGAATCTGAATTTATAGATTTAGATAAGGCCGATGAAGAAGCTGAATGGCTCCGGAATTTCTTAGAAGATATTTCATTCTGTCCCAAACCTTTGGCTCCTATATGTATACATTGTGACAGTCAAGCAGCAATAGATAGGGCAGGGAGCGTAATGTACAACGGAAAATCTCGTCACATACGACGAAGATACAATACCGTTAGACAACTCCTCTCTAGTGGCGTTATCACGATTGACTATGTAAAGTCAAGAGATAATGTGGCGGATCCGCTTACAAAAGGCTTATCTAGAGAGGGAGTTAGTAGATCATCAATAGGAATGGGGTTAAGGCCGAGGACAAATCATCATGGCGGTAACTCTACCTAGCAGACTGGAGATCCCAAGACTTAGGTTCAAGGAGATCAAACAAAGTTGTGACTGACGGTTCAACATTGTCAAATAACTCAACCCATTCTCGGATGAAGACAATGTTCAGAAATAAGGATAAAACCTTATGGTTTGTTAATGAGTTAATAAAGCATTAAGGTTCTTTAATGATTATCTAAATCGCGGTGTATGACCGGATAATGTGGCTATAGGACCACATGTTTAGAAATCACCTATGTGAGTGTTAAGTGTAAGCCGCTTTAAAGGGAATGACAGTGAAGGCCCATTCTCTATGCACTCATGAAACCAGGAGGTGTTCATGAGTGAAACGAACACAACCGTGAGAACCATAAATGGTTGAGGGTTGATTGTGTGACTTATGTTGTCAGGTATACAATAAATTTCGACAGTTCAAAGATATCAAATCTACCGATTGATCGAATATATCCGATATAAGTTCACTACGGAAAGTTCAAAGGGAAACCTACTTATCCAGATGCAGTCAATCTTCGCTTGTATATCACACTTGTCCGCACATTCTTTTATATTATAGCCATTCCCATTCATGTGGGGGATTGGTGGGTATTGATATTGGTGAATGGGAAATGATGGGATGAAAAGTGAAGGGAATGTAAAAGGTCCCTTTTGCCTTGGGTAAACCAGTTGTCCCACATCGGAAAAAGAAAGGAAAAGAGAGGTGTATATATTACATTACACCTTCTCTAGTCACTAAAAGGGTTGAGGGGGCAAGGACCCCTCGCGCCGTCGTCGCTCGCTTTGCTCGGCTTAGGCTTCGGATTCGGATTTGGTCAAATGATCTGATTGATTGATAATATTTTTGGACCAAATTTTCTTTAATTTTAATTATTTAATTAATAATTATTTAATTAAATTAATTAACTTATCCAATCCTACCCGTTAGTGATCCGGATCCTCGTGTTTGACCCTCGACCCGGCCGGATCCGCGTGACTGACCTGCAACCGGGTTTTTTTTTCCATATTTAAATTTCCCACCGAGTTTTTAGTGGTACATTCGGAAGGGTTGCAAACCTTCGAAACGATACTTCCATGGCTATAAATTCGTTTGATTCCTCGTAATTTTACTTACAAATTTTTCGAACAACACAAACTACTTCTTCTTCGCACAAATAAATTTCGTGTGATATCCGCCGTTGAGTGGTTCGCCGCTACGAATTTGGAGTACTACTATTCTGGTAAGATAATCGTTCTATCCTGGGAGGGGATATTCCATCAACCTCGAGTACTGTGAGAGGAATAATTTCCTTAAGGACACACTTTGAACTAAGTGGGCTCGATTATATTCTGAAAAAATTATTCTTATTTTTCAACACTGATTCTGTTTATTTTCAGAAATTAATTTTACTGCTTTATCAGTTTTGCAATACAGATTAATAACAGAGTATACCTCCAAAAAGAAATCCTACAAGCTCAAAACAAAGACAATAACTTGATTTATGTACATCGAGTCCATCTCAGATTTCATGGCTTCTTGCCATCTCTGCGAATCAATGTCTAACATCACAGAACTAGGGAAAAAGTTTCGAGGTATATCTAGAAAATAGGGGAAGAAGAATTATCTGATGTCGTGCCGATCTGCGACATTGAGGAAGGGAGATAAAAATTTTGGTTGTTGGCTGCCATTGTTGGACTACTGAAGATGATGAAGGATGAGTAAAAGGTGTTTGAGACTTTTTGGAGATAAGAAAGGAGGGGGTTGCGCTTAATATATATATAGCCACCACAAATTGATAGATTTAGAGAGGAAAAGATGAGATTTTTCAAGCAAAAATGGTATAAGAATCAATTTTTTCAACACCCTTTGTCAAGAATGGTGATTACTACACGGGTTTTCTTTTTGGGGGAAAAGTTTGGATTTTTTTAGGAAAAATGATAGAAAAATCAGATTTTTCGAGTGACAATGGGTTTTCTTGAAAATGGATAATGGGTTTTGGATTTAGAGAGAAAAAGATTGAATTTTTTTCAAGTTTGTTTGATGATTTTATGAGAAAACATAGCTAGAGAGAAAAGAATATGCCGTTAAAGTTTTCTAGTTACCTCTAAGAAATGTATACAATAGCGTGTTTGTTTGTAGTATATTGAGAGTGAGAGAGAGAGCGCAAATGCTTAGGGGATGCTATACTAAGGTTTTCAAGTATGTGATGTGTGTTTTGGGTTCTTGTAGGAACTTGTTTTTTTTCTTTTCTATTCGGTGTTTGATATCTGTTTTAAATTTAACTAATTATATTTATGTTAAAAAATTCATGAATATCGTATTAGGGATGGAGAGTTAATATTACATATTAGCTAGATATTTTGATCTCCCAGCTAAAAGTTATTGCTAATTACTCTTGTAGTAAAGAAAAAATAATGAGAAATAAAAATAATTAAACATAACAAAAAAATAAATTTATTATATACTATACAATTAAAAATATAAGGAGAATAAGTACAAAACAAAACATTCAGAAAAAAGAGAGGTTAAAGTATAGAAAAAATCCATAAAAACACAATAAAATTATTCATTTAATATCTAAAATTCTTAGATTAGATAAAAATAGAAAAAATCTCTATCTTCGGATCTTCTTTTTTCCATGGAAGAATGTGATGGAAAAAGGAACAACAAACTATGAGAATTTTAACCTAAATTACAATAATTCACAAAGTTAACTAAATTGTGTAGTTTTAATTCAATTTTTGTTATATTAAAAAAATGAAAAAATGACTTATAATTGCATTAGTTAGTAATCGTCAATTTGTATCGAATTGAAACATTTTCTTAAACAACTGAAATTTGATGTATTTATGGAGGTTATTAAAAAACCCCACAAACAATCGCCACAAGAAGAATAATTCTAGAGAGGTTGAAACAAATGACGCAAATTAAATGTATAGTGAGGTCTTTTACAACCTCCACATTTAAATCGCCACAAAAAAAACTATTTTATGGGGGTTGACACAAACGGCATAAATTGAATGTATAATGGGGGTTTCTTATGACCCCTATAAAAAACCCGCCACAATTTAGCAGTTTTTTTGTAGTGAATATTGATTTTTGAACTTTGTTTTGTTGTTTCTGTGTCTGTGAATTGATCTTGACAGGTTGATGGATATATATATAGTTAAATTTTTTCTTCTTCCACACGTTTCTTTACCGAGTTTAATACATGCATGTACCCGCAGAGACTTGGAGAGATATATACTGGCTTTTCTATATAATGATCAAAAAGCAGTTGGTAATATAGGAAGGAAACACCAATCTCAGGTGTAGGGATGGCAATTGGGCGAGGCGGGTGTGGGTACCCCCTCCCCCGCACCCGTACCCGCCAGAAAATTTTATACCCGCCACGCGTGGCGGGTACAATTTTCAACATCCATACCCGCCTAGGCGGGTATATTCCTAAATCCACACCCGCTCTACCACCCAAGTGGATATCCGTCACCCGCCAATACCCGTCTGTCATATTTTGTAATCAATTAGTGATCAACATGATCCCAAAAATTCAAATCCCAAAAGTTATCCCAATATTTTGAGTCAAAGAATCAATACTGTCACGGTCTCATTTTCTTTGGGAGAGAGGGAGGAGAATTCTGGATTTTTTCACCATCAGCATTCCCCATTTTTTCACCATCAGAATTCCCCATTTTTTTCACCTCTTCCCCCTTGCACAACAAAGAATCAAGAAAACAAAATTTCCAAGAAAACCCAAAAATTATCCACCCAAATAGCTATATATTACAAATGTAGACAAAACCCAGATATTATTTCAACTATATAAGCTAAAGTTTTTCAACTTTTTCAATTGAAATCCACAACCCGAATAGGTAAAACTTAACAAATGCACAAAAATTGACCTCACCAAGACAACCCCAAAGCACAAAGCAAAGACAACAATATTTCCCGATCAGCTTCTCCTTTAAAGAAAAAGGCAGAGACGTCGAGGTGGTTCGTGAAAAAAGTTTGTGATTTTTCCTTTAAAGAAAAAGGCAGACACGCCGGGAATGAGAGAGGGATGAGAGACGACGTGAAGGGGAACGAGAGAGAGGGAGGCGTGGAGGCGTGAAGGACTGAAGAGGCGTAGAGTTTTGAGTTTTGTTGGAGAATGAGAGATTTGTCGTGACTTATGGGCTGAAGGCACGACTTATGGGTTGCTAATATTTTAGGCTTGGGGCGGGTATAAGGCGGGTGGGTAGGCGGGTATGACTGCAAATCCACCACCTACCCATCTACCCGTGACGGATACATTTTTAATATCCATACCCGCCTACTACCCGCCAAAGTTATACCCATACCCGCCCCAACTGAAGCGGGTGCAGTGCGGAATTCGTAAAATTATACCCACCTGCCATCTCTACTCAAGGGCTTATATTTTTCGTATATTTCTGGTGCTTATTTTATTGTCCTATGCATTTCTTGACAGTTTGTTCAGTGTTAGGTAACACTTATATCTATAATGAATGTGAGAAAATGAACTGACAGAATAAATTCTTCTATGTTCTTCATGTTTTAAACAATTTACTCTAGAAGGAAGAAGGATAGTATGACCATCACTGACATGGTACATGTATTATGTGTCGAATTGTGAAATTCTCCTTGATTGGAGGCTCCTCATTGATGCAATATATATAGTTCTTTACAAGTACAAATTCTAATTGTATGAGGATATCTAGTCTCCATAATTACATCAAAATCTTAATCACAGAATACATGGAGAATATTAATATATTTTTTATCACACCACCTTAGTCGGAGCGGGAGGAGGCTGGATGCTGAGACTTGATATGAAGTCAAGGAACAACTGCCGAGGAAGTCCCTTAGTAAATATATGTATGTACTGATATGAAAAAGGAACATGTAACACCCTAACATGACCCATGACAACCTTCTCATAAACATAATGAATATCCATCTCAATATGTTTGGTTCGCTAATGCTGGACCGGGTTATGAGACAAGTAAACAACATATATGTTATCACAGTAGACAAAAGATGCCTTACGTAAAGGACAGTGAAGCTCTAGAAGAAGGTTTATGAGCCAGTAGATCTCGGAAACAACGTTCGCAATGCCTCTATATTCTGCTTCTGCACTCGAACATGATAGCGTGGCTTGCCGTTTGGCCGACAACGAGATGAGATTATCACCCAAAAATACATAGTAACCGGAAGTAGATCGATGTGTATCCGGACAACCGCCCCAATCGGCTTCCGTATACGATATTAGCCTGGTCGGTGCAGATGGATAAAGATGTCATCCGTAGTCAAGAGTACCCTTAACGTATCGAATGATACATTTAAGAGCGGTAAAGTGAGGCTCCCTGGCAGCATGCATTAACAAACACACCTGCTGAAAGGCATAGGTAATATTGGGCCTAGTGAAGGTAAGATACTAAATTGCACTAGCAAGACTCCTATAGAGAGAAGGATAAAGCACATGATCCCCGTTATAGGCACTGAGTTTCGATTTCGAGTCGACTGGAGTGGGCATGATCTTTCAGTTTTCCATTTTAGCCATATAAACAATTTCTTCACCATACTTACGTTGGCACAGGAACATTGCATTTTCGGATCTGGTCACTAAAATCCCCAAAAAATAACTCAACTTACCCAAGTTTGTCATAGCAAATTCGGATTTGAGCAAGGTAATGATTTCGTGTTTCAACACATCAGATGAGGCAGTCAGAATAATATCATCCACACAGAGCAAACGGTATGCAATGTCATTACTTCGATGAAAAATAAAAAGTGAATTATCACTTTTGCTGCACACAAACCCGATCTGTATGATGTAGGTGGCAAAGCGCTCATACAAAGCTCTAGGGGCTTGTTTCAATCCATAGAGTGACTTTCGAAGACGACATACATACTGAGGAGCATCTAGATGCACAAAGCTAGGCGGTTGATTCATATATACAGTTTCTTTCAAATCCCCATGTAAGAACGCATTTTCACATCAAATTGATGAATCGGCCAGTTCTTTCCCATAGCTATGCTCAAAACAGTGTGAATAGTGGCTGGTTTAACTACTGGACTGAAGGTCTCACCACAATCAATTTCCTCTTGTTGCCCCGTGCCATTTGCCATAAGTCTAGCCTTATGGCATTCAAGCTCACCACTATCTCTGAATTTGTGACGGTATAGCAACATGCAATGAATCACATTCACCCCCTCTAGTCTCGGGTAAAGATCCCAAGTGCGCTGTGAAGTGAGAGCATTAAATTTCTCACGCATGGCCGCATTCCAATTCAGGTCAAGCTTGACTAATTTTGAGTTTTTAAGTATAGGTGAGATAGTCTGAGTGGATAGGTTAAAGTGTACTTTCAGTTTGAAAATCTCGTGTTGAGCACGAGTTTCCATACGGTGGGTCAGAAGCGGGACGTTTTGGGTTCCGGGCAGTGGGGTGGTTCCGGGCAGTGGGTTGGTGTGCGATGCGGTATTTTCCAACACGGGAATAATGGCGAGGGGGTAGGGCAGTGGGCTCAGTGACATGGCATTATCCATCATGGGAACAGTAGTAAGGGGTGGGGCAATGAGCTCGGCGACGGGACTGATGCGGCCGAGATGGAAGTAGTGGGTCGGCTGGTGGTCGACAGGGGCTGGGGCAGTGACAGAAGGGGATGGGTGCCATGCTGTATTGCGGTTCTAATAAGGGGAAAGTGTTCTAATCATCAAGGAAGTCGTAATGAGTGACTTGAAATTTTTGGACGTTTGCAAATGGGAAAACGTTCTTGTTGAATGTGACATGGCGAGAGACTTGGAGTTTATTTGTGGATAAGTCATAGCATAAGTACCCCTATGGTTTGACGGAAAACCTAAGAAAAGGTAAGGGGTAGTTCTAGGTGTTAATTTGTCAGGGGCCGTGGAGGCGAGATTCGGATAGCATAGACAACCAAAAATTCGAAGGTGATTATAAGAGGGTATCCAATGGAAGAGAATTTCAGTTGGAGTTTTATTTTGAAGAGTTCGTGTTGGTAATATATTAAGAAGGTATGACGCCATATGCAAGGCGTATACCCAAAAAAAGGGGGAGAGAGAAACATGGAAGAGTATAGTGCGAATCTTATTATTGATGGTTCGTAGAATTCTTTCAGCTTTACCATTTTAAGGTGAGGTATGGGGCAGGAGAAACGAAACACCATGCCATTATTCGCACATAATTTATGAAAAAGGGAAAATGTCAAACTCACGATCGTTGACATATTGAAATGTTTTGATGTTTTTCTCAAACTGGGTTTTAACATATGTCTGAAATTCAAGAAAGATTTGGTAAACTTGGGACTTATATTTTAGAGGATAAACCCCAAAAAAGTGAGAGAAATCATCCAAAAATATCAAATAATATTTGTGACCTAGTTTGCTAGTAATTGGAGAGGTCCATAAATCCGCATGAATAATATCAAAAGGAGAGAACGTTGTGATGACTGAAAAGGAAGACATACTTCCCTAATGGACAAGAGTAGCAATTGTGGAAAAATTTTCCTTTATTACATTGAATTAAATTGTGACTCCTAAGAAAATTTAAAACTGGTGCTCCTGGGTGTCCAAGTGTATCATGCCAAGTTGATGGAGAGATTGTAGCTAGAGGTATGTGGATTGACACTAGCAACGGAATTGGATGAGAATGGATAGAGGCCCCTCACACAATTACATCTCATAAGAGTTGTCCCTGTACGTATGTCCTTCACAGAAAAACCAAAAGGGTCAAACTCAATAGATATGCAATTGTCACTAGTAAACTTCCTAACAGAAATCAAGTTTTTAATGATGTTAGGCACGTATAAGACATTTTTATGGTAAATGAAGGATGAGGTGGTGGTGTTTGTGTGGTGCCATAACCTTGAATTGGAATGTGATTACCATTTCCGACCAAAATACATTGAGGATTGCGCAAATTAAACAGTTGAGGGAGATTACCAGAGTTATGAGTGAGATGGGATGTGGCCCCCGTATCCATGTACCATGCGTCGTCGAGCTGCTGGAGATTCATAGTGTTGTAGGCCTGATTTAGTTCGGTATGGGTCATAAAATCGTACGGCTGCTGTGGTTGTTGGGCCGGAGATAGGTAGGCCTGATGTTGTTGGTCTGTGTAGTAGGGGATTGGAGGTGGGCCCAGAAATCCCATCTGTTAGTGTTGCCCAGTGAATTGTTGGGCCTTGGCCTGGGCTGTCAGATACGGACATTGTGGTGAGGCCCAGGTCCCCGGGCTGTGGGCTACGGTCATGTGCCATGGTGTTGGGCCGGCCTATAGAGAGGGGTTTTGGGCCGATCGTGATTGTCCACTGGACCTGGATTTACCGCCATGGCCTTTCAATCGGTCGCTGACTCGATTCCCCTGGCCCCGGCCTCTTCTGCCTCCTCGGCCGCCACATTGAGGGTGGTGGTCCGTGTTGTGTTGTGGAGCAGTGGGTGTGGTGGCGGTTGGCAGGACGTCAACCGTCAATGCTTGTTGATTGAGTTCGTCCTGTTTGGCACGTCTAGTCTCTTCCAGCAATAATTGTGACCGTGCTTTGTTGAAGCTAGAGAGGGGATCTGCTTGTTGGATCATCGTCACAAGTATGTCGTTCTCACCTTTTGGCAAACCATTGATAAGTTGTAAAACCATCTTTGTTTCGAAAATCGGAGTGCCAACATTAAACAATTGATCGACAACCAATTTTAGTTGTATACAATAGTCTGACATATTGGCAAAGTGTTCCAGACGTGTGTTGTTAAATTGTTCCTCCAAATAGACGGCGTGTGTATGTTTGTTGTCTTGAAAGATTTACTCTAGCCATGTCCGTAATTCGTGAGCCGTAACACATGTCTTATATGAAGTAAATCCTTAGAGATAGTGCCATATATTCATTGTTTCACAATTGCATCTAGCCGCTTCCACATCGGGTGGACGAGGTGTGGTGGCATCGATATGATCAAGAATGTTGTATGCACAAGCATGTATGTGAAATAATTCAACCCACAATGAGTATTGTCCATCCTGTTGATCAAGAACCAAAGGGATAAAGTTATTGATATTTGTTACGGCGAAGGCATGCTGAAAGGAATTAGGAGAGGAGGAGGGAGGAGGAGGATGTGTGACGTTGGGGTTGGAGGAGGAACCCTCGTGAGATTCGTGAGTAGCCATGAGAGGGCAGTTTCGGGTGGTTGGTGGTTCAAGAGAAGGGAAAAAATTAGGGTGGGGGGGAAGGGTTGCCGCCGCCGGAGGCAGGGAGAGGGGCCGCGGCAGCGGCGACCAAGAGTGGTAAGAATGGTGTTTAGGGTTTGGCTGTTGATACCATGTAGAAAATTATGAAATTCTCCTTGATTAAAGGCTTCTCATTGATACAATATATATAATTGTTTACAAGTACAAATTCTAATTGTATAAGGATATCTAGTTTCCATAATTACATCAAAATCCTAATCCTAATTACCGAATATATGTATATATTCTCTATCAATATGTACATATCAAAGAGATCAATTCTCTACAAAACAACTTCTTAATTATAACTTATATGCTCCACTTAAAAATAGGATAACCTTGAATGAGTGAAAACAGAGTTATACATGTTACTCAACAAATATTTTGTTATACAAAATAACCTAAAATACATTGTGACTGTGTTATTTACATAGCAGATTCTACAGAGTGTATTTGATATTAAAATGCCACATAGAAATTATATTATATTACCAGAATAGCTACTTCCCTTGATTGTAGATTTCTTAAGTTGAATTTATGGAGGAAAGAATTAAGCAAAGTGAGAAACATGAAAGATAGTCTTTATTTTAAGCTATATTGGACCCTAGGAAAACTTTGTTAACATTTTATACCTAAATATCACTTTGTTGTCCAATTTTTGCAGCCATTGATAAGATAATACAACTCTGCAAAGTGGTGATGTGATACCAAGAGACAACAAAAACAATTTCGAAAGCTTAGGAATGTGATTTTTGGTGAGTTTTTTAACTTACAGTTATTCCACAGCAAGCTTGTCTCATATCTTTGGTTATGCCATAAATATATTTTATTCTTCTGCTGTGGGGTCGGATACACTGGGTATAATGGTCCAACAAAATCTGGAGTTTTAACATTGGCATACAACATAATTTTTCCTTTTTCTGTGTTCATAGGAAGCTACTTTGTGATATCCGGACCTTACTGTCTGAGATCATTCCTTATTTCTATCGGTTATCATCTATCTTATTGTGGATTGCAAACTATGCATACAATCAATGTTGTAACTTTACTTGGAGCCACCTCTCCGAACTATTTAATTTTCTCATTGATTATAAAAGTTGTGTTCAAAGGTTTTATAATTTATAATCAGTTTCTCATATTGTCATGCTACTTGTGTTTCTCTTCAATTTACTTAGATACTTCTATCTGTGAATAGCAGTTTGTTATTTTCAGGTACATCGTTCATTCCTGCACCTCAATTTACTAAATATCCTGTTGTTTTGCAGGCAACCCTTTAAGTGATGTGACCTGACCCAAGATATGAAATTGTCCAGCATCCATGCATGTATTGTTCTGTGGTAGCATTGATGTCCGTAAGTTCCATTGTTGTCTGTGCAAGTAAACAGAGTTATAATATCTGAAGATTCTTTAAGGAAGTAGGATGATTTAGAGCTGCAAACAAGGACCCGAGTTCTAGACTGGTTATGTTGTTCCAGTTTTAATATTTCTGTAGTAAAATCCTCTGAGATTTTTTACGTGAAGCTTGTGAATGGAAAATGTGAAGGGATGGATGATGTGAGGGTGAAGAAAAGCTGCCTGATTCGTCAAAGAATTAGAGTGTCAACTAATATCACTATCTTCCTCCTGTTAAGACATTGTCATGTGAAATAAGGTTATATTGCAACAAATATCTTATGTATCAAAAGACTGACAACGTCTTAATATGAGAAATATGTGAGTCTTTATTAGGATTACTGTGTTTCTCATAATAGGGTAAACAAAATAGTGCATTATCAATTTTCCATACAGATAAAAACATTCCACATGCCTATCCATCATCTCAGACTCTCCATTGATAGAAGGATGGCGTATTCAGTTTGAACTCTACAAATGGCTGGATCAATATTTCACCGCCACTACAAGACACGAATGGCCCTTGAAACAAATCCGTAGTTATAAATGTTGGAAATTAGCCTTTGGCGGGGACATGCGTCCACCCATTTTTGATGAATTAAACACTAGTGTTCCGCATGTTGGAGACCTTGTCTCTTCGCACATGCATGATCTACGAAGTGAGTAGATGACCGTAGGGCCAAGAATCGTCTAATTTCGTTGAGAAATGAAAGAGATATTGGTCCACGAAGTAAGGTGTTTGAGTCATGAAAATGTGGTGTGGGACAAATCTACCACATCGGTGGGAATATGAAGAATTGCTCTCTATATAAGTCTCTAATTGGTAAAGGCTTTGGGACCCCAAGGGGTATCCTATGTGTTTAAATGAGGGAAGACCTAGATGTGTTTGGGTTCAAGGCTAAGCCCACGCGCGCCGCTGCCGCCCGTCCGGTCCGGCCCGCGACACCGCCCGTCCGGTCCGGTCGCGGGTCGCGGCTGTGGGGACTTTCGATATTATCTTTTTGGACCGAGAGAACTCGCCAAATATACGAGCTTTGATCCCCGAAGTTTCATATGTACGCAGTTTGGACTGAATTCTTTCATATGTACGAGTTTGGTCCCCGAAGTTTCAATATTTACAGTTTGATCCCCGAGTTTCGGAAAGCTTTCGCTCATTGTTTTTACGGAGCATTAACCAGCCATTATTTGGCTGATTAATTCCTCCATTAACACCCATTACTTGGGCAAAGTGAGCGCCCCTTTCAATGGCCTTAATAGCCATAACTTGGCTGTTTTAATGGCCTCCCTTAATGGCCATTACAGCCTTGTTTTTTGGCAGTTGGACAACCCCTCTTGCATGCTATATATTGAGTAGTTGTTGGCTCAATTTTGGACTGCACAACAGGCTGAAAACTGGCTGAAATCAGGGAGTAAACAGACCAAAAAAACAGCAGCAAAAACACGAAAAAAGACATCAATTCAAAGACCTTTGGAAAAACCGAAAAAACAGTCACGAAACAATGCATTTTCAGTGAGAAAAATAGCACGAAACAGTGACTGAAATTCAGCAAAACAATGACTGAAAAACAGTGACCAAACCCTCACGTATACACACGATATACACTACAGAGACACACTATATACACAGAGACAAAAGAGAAGAGTAAAGAGGAACTCTTCCTTCCTATTCCATATCTTCATCAAGTCGAGTCATATTTGTTTTCTTCGACAGGCTCAACCTATTGGCTTTGTAGTGTTGAGATTATAGTGTTGTTTTATCTTGGGAGACTATTGCCTGCTAATGTAAAAGCATATATACGGGGCAATCTTATCTTAAGGACAGAGTGCAATCACTCGACTCAACACACAACGTTGTAACCATCCAGATTTAGTTGTTTCTTGATTTCAGGATATCAAGATTCAAGACACAACAAGCTTGCGACAGTTCTCAACATTGGCTTTGCAAGATGATCAAGATTCAAGACACAACACACTTGCGGCAGTTTTGAAGATTGACCATTTATTTATCCTTTCGAACATTTATAATAGTTACTTACTTCCCGTACTGCTTTATAAAGTACAATAGAGTACCAACAATTTAAGACAAGATTGTATTGTATTACTATTAGTGTTCGAAAGATGTCGGTCAAAAGTTGTGTGACCAAATCTGGATATGGCTGTGGTTTTCTACTTGAAGACAGTGATGATGATATTGTTGAAGTTCAACATGTTCATGGTGTCACCGCTACCAAGAGTGGTGGGAACAAGCGCTCCCGAGAGCCTGAGGATGTCAATTGGGACAAGAGGAGAAGGTTGAAGATGTGGTTCTATCTTGCAGCAGAAGGCTTATATCTGTCCCAGACGAAGAATCCAAAATTGGGATAAATATTTTCTTACTTGTCAAGAATAAATATTAAATGATGTCTGATTAAAAATGGATTAAAGTAAGGAGGAATATGAAAATAATTTATATTCCTTACGCTTTAAAAATCAGAAGTTTAATCTCATCTTCTTTTCCGTTTAAAGATTGAATTTTGTAAACGACTTAAAAAGATCCGTTCTTTTAAGTGTAATTATTAAAGTGTGTAAAGTATGTTCGCACATACGAGGGTGTAAGATCCACTGACTGTGAGAAAACTGTTACCACTCTTAAGTAAGCACCAAGAATTATTTGGGCACCAATCTTAACGGAAGAAGTCTAAAAGCTATAGACGTTGAACCTGTCATACTATTTGGCAGAAGATCCTTCATAGGATGATATTGGACACTCAGTCATAAAAAGCCTCCGGGCGACTGGAGTGGGCCAAAATTCCTTTGATATGTTGATATTGGACACTCATTCATATAAAGCCTCCGGGCGACTGGAGTGGGGCCAGAATTCGTTTCACAGGAAAAGTAATGGACACCTAGTAAGGTGGGCCAGAGTTTCCATGTCTTAAATGATCTGAAGGCCTAAAGAAAGGCAGAAAAGAAATTGGACACTCAGTCTGCCAAAGCAACTGGAGTGGGCCAAAGTATCCAGATAACATATGATCCGGTTACGCCCTAACCACGGGCAATAGGTTGTTCATGTGAAGCAACGCCACCTCTAAAGTAGAAGGGGTTGGAGAGGTTGTCCTCAATAGGACTTCAGGGAATGAGATCACTCTAAGATGAGGTGATACATGTCCCTAACTTGGTTTAAGGGACGTTGTTGGTCAAGCTCGTTTGAGACTAGTCCAACAGGTCTGTAATAACTAAGAATGGTACAGTATGTCTGTAGCCAAATGAATGATATATTTGTAATCCGTGCATCTATGCCATCATAGATTAAGACACGTTAAATAGCAAGTCATTCAAAAGCTAACGATATTGAGATTGTTGCCTTCTGTCGACATAAACCCTCAAAATAAATGTGAGGTAGATGAAGAGGCAAAATCACCTTTCCAAATTCCATCAAGGGAATAGCGAAAGAAGCACCGCTCCTCTAGAACTTAGTCACACCTAATTGGGTGATTTGAAGTTTATACAAAATAGAGGGGGGGAGACAAGTACGTTGTGATCTTCATTGATGATGGTACAACGTATGGAATCCTTTGTTTGTTGAAAAGCAAATATGAAGTTGTTGAAGCGAATAAGCGCTACAAAGCAGAAGTTGAAAATCAACTAGGCCTACGGATTGAGAAATTCGTAGTGATAGAGGGGGGAATGTGAAGCATCGTTCATTAAACGACTGTTCATTTCTCACCTCAGTCCAACGGTGTTAGCCAAGCGCAAAATCGTACTCCCAAATTATGTGGGGTGGCTTGGTAAAAGTTGGAATACTGAAACAGGTCAAGTTGTACCTAAGACTGTAGATTGCATATCCACTGGATCTGCAAATAACAGTAGTGTTGATCGCCTCTTGGCGTCAAAGAATGCTGAACTTTTTAGAGATAACTTTCCTTGGAAAAAAAGGAAAATGAGTAATTACTCAAGGTTAACAAGAACTCGCGAGGGCCTAACTGTCCGGAACTAGACGTTCCGTATCTACAGGACTCGAAAGTTGCTGGCTATCCGGAACTTAATATTCCAGATCTGCAGAACTCAGGGATTCTAGATATTGAACCGAGAAGGAGCAAAGAGGGGACAAAGACTTGTTCCATACCTTCTAGCTTGTATGGTTGAGAACGAACCATGGACAATTAACAAAGAATTGTCATCTCCAAAAGCACTGCTTTGGAAAGAAGCTAAAGAGAGAAATATATTCTATCATATAGAACCATATGTGTGTAATGGTTGATCTTCCTCCGGGAAAAGAACCTTTGGGTTGTAAAATGTGCTCCCCTGTGAGTAACTTCACATCCAGGGCCATTGTAGTCTTACGTGGCATAGATGTTGAAACAGCCTTCCCAACCGAAGAGTTGGAAGAAGAGAATCAGAGTTGGTTTGCTGGACTGTTGGGCTTCTTCCTGAACTTTCGTTTAGGTCCCTGAAATGTTTACATTTTGGTCCTGAAAGTTTCAGATAAAACAGAAACAATGAATCGACCACGAAACATTGACTGCGAAGTTAGAAAGCCAACAGTTGGAGAATCAACGATGCGAAAGTAAAAGTCATATTGAAACAAAGTCTCGATATGAAAGATATGGGTATCACGAGATGACATCTTAGGAATTGGATTTCTAAGACATCTAACAGATCGGTCGATAGTTGACGGTCTCGTTGAAGCCACCAATGGATATGAATCATAGAAGCGATTGGAATCATGGTGCACCCATAAACAAGGAGCGATATGCTCGGGTCACGTGTAGTTCAATGTATTGTACACACTACAACCGACCTGGTATCGTCCTACAAAACAGATCAGTTGAACTAAGATTCACTGATGATCTTAATACATGATCGGTAAAAGGCGTTAAGTCGGATATGACGATATCTGAATTATTCGCTAATCTACAGATTATAGTATTCTGGATGTCCAGCGGTTACGGGAGAACACGGTGATGCAACCGGACATCAGATCTGAAGAACACCAAAGCCACAAGTGAAATGTGTATGGTGGGTCTTGGAAAATCCTCTAAGCAAACTTGCATCGACCGATTCATGATGGAATCGGAGTTTATCGCTTTATATAAAGCATGAAAGAAGTTGAGTAACTTCACGACTCATTAGAGGACGTCCCTTATTGGGAGAAACCCGTGCCTTCAGCAGTTATACATTGTGGCTAGCCGGTAGGCTTCAGGAAGGACACGGATGACGGCGTCTGGACATATCTATCAGGAGACATAAGACCGTATGGCAGTTGATCATCACGGGTGTCACTTCCTTATTTACTAACTAAGGGACTACCCAGAGATCAAGTGTTCTGCCTGTTTAGGGGAATGGGTGTAAAACCCAAACAATACGAACCTTTGCGGTGGAAACCCAACCATACTGATTGGAGATCCCAAGAATTTGGTTCAATGGGAAAACTAAGCGGCAAAAGGTTTAGTTGAGCACTTCGGTGGAAGCAAGAAGCACTTAAATGATGATTTCTGTACGGAAACATGAATCAAAAGCTGTTCCCGCAATAGACATTAAAGTGCTACCTGCATGGTGGGTAAAGGTTAAGCTTCCAAACCTTCAATGATCCTCAAATGGTTGAGGTTAAGGTTGGGGAAAATTTTAATGATTCCTAACACTTGTGAAGTGGGGTATAGCAGGATACCTTGTAGGAGATTACCTATTTAAGTGCGAGGATGGCCGTCTCAAATCAACGTACTTAAGAATCCAAGTGTGTCCACGGCCACAACGGACAAAAACGTAAGAAGGAAAATGAATAAGAAGAGTTATTGTGTTGTTATCATTGTCTTGGCTTACACTAAACATTGACGGTTCAAGACATCACGTTCACCGTGCAGTAAGTAAGTCCGATAGTTTCAACTAAGGAAGGTTTAAGGCGGAAGCTACCTCTCCTGATGCAATATCTTTTCGCTGAAAGATTGCTGAAATGTAGGCACCTTGTGCGTGCGCCACAATCTCTCTTTCATAGAGGGGATTGTTGGAAATTAGCCTTTGGCGGGGAGATGCGTCCACCCATTTTTGATGAATTAAACACTAGTGTTCCGCATATTGGATACCTTGTCTCTTCGCACATGCATGATCTACGAAGTGAGTAGATGACCGTAGGGCCAAGAATCGTCTAATTTCGTTGAGAAATGAAAGAGATATTGGTCCACGAAGTAAGGTGTTTGAGTCATGGAAATGTGGTGTGGGACAAATCTACCACATCGGTGGGAATAGGAAGAATTGCTCTCTATATAAGTCTTTAATTGGTAAAGGCTTTGGGACCCCAAGGGCTATCCCATGTGTTTAAAGGAGGGAAGACCTAGATGTGTTTGGGTTCAAGGCTAAGCCCACATGCGCGCCGCCGCCGCCCGTCCCGTCCGGTCCGGTCTCAGTCTCGATTTCGGTCTCGGGTTTCGGGTCACGGGTCGCGGGTCGTGGGCTGTGGGCTGTGGGGACTTTCTGATATTATCTTTTTGGACCAGAGAACTCTGGCAGCCAGTTTTCAGCCTGTTGTGCAATCCAGAATTGGCTGAAATCAGCTGAAGTTCAATGTCTCATCTCTCTTAGCCTTTTGCAGGAACTAAGTTTCTGGAAAATTCTTGGATATGAAAGAATACTTGCAAGGATCCTAATGTAACCACTGATCGCTGCATAAATCTGTGTTTCTTTTGTTTATAAAATTCTCACTTATAAAAAAACATCTACAACCCCTTTAACTTGATAAAGAAATGCAAGATGTTATCGTATTGTTCTTGTCATCCCTTCTTTAAGTATTCCCAATCTCATGTTCTCCTTTTTCTTTCTTTTGTGCCTCAGTACCCAAGCTGGCAATACCTCAAATTTTGCCTAACTAATTTGTTCAAATTATAGTAAGAGCTCTGAGAAGAAGAGAAAGCACACTCCTTCAAACCTTCTTGCTGGTTCAGGTTTGGGTGATCATATTCAGTTGCTCCAAATTCGTGAGCTATGGTATCAGGCTGACTACTACATTGTCTGATATAAAGAGAACACTTGCAGGTATTTTTACTATACTGCTAATTCAAAAAAAAAATTTATTTTTCCAGTACTACTGGTTTTTACTGTTACTTGAGGTATGATAATTCTTGTTTAACATTTACGCTATTGGGTATAAGTACATGACATAAGGAGATTATATTCATTTTGGATCATGTCAATTCCAAGGGTGGTCTTTGTGAGAGATGTTGGGAAACAATCATGTCAAATAATGCAAAATATTGCTAAAGTTTGTTGAAAAGGCTATACGTCAGTTAACATGGTTAACTAGATGAAAACTGTCCTTTGTGATGTAAGTTTGTTGTTGCTCCTTCCCTGGAAGCTATTATGCAACTTTAGTAAATGCAATGACCTTGGACTGTAATGATTAGTATGGCTAGGTAATTGCCCTATATATACTTTTCTTGTTTGCCAGAGAAGCTATCCTTAAGTTTTTTTTGATAGCTCTGTGGAGAGTGTGTCATATGTTATAAGTTGTGAAAGCTTTACTATAGATTTTCTTTTCCGCCTCTTGCCATAAGGGTTATGGATGTATAGCATATGTGATGTCCTTAACCTGTTGTTTGCCATAGCTTGCAGGTTATGTATCCAGGATGGTTGCTCATTTTCCTCTTATGCTATGTATACCTTAATATGATTTCCTTATAAACTTTTCTCACCTCATCTTACACCATGTTGTTTATGTCGCGATCGTTTTAGTTATCAAACTTGATTTCTTCAATAGCATTACATTGGTGGTTTGACAAATTGATCTATATGTTGATGACCTGTCTTTGCCACAAACATTAGCTGCTCGATTCGAGCGATAGTGTTTAAAGGGGGCTATGGAACAATAAAAATAAAATGAAATAAACTCGAATGTTATTCTGTTTCCGAATGTCGGAAATTATGTCGTCCAACACCAGTAACAACACTTTAGCAAAACAGAAAACTTTGAAGAGTAAATGCAGCAGAAATTTAAAAAACACAAAGGTTTTAAATTTTCATAAGTTATATTATATAATATAACTTATGATGGTCAATGACCAAATGTATTGAATATATATTATATACAAATATACAAATTTATTTATTTACAGATTTACAAGATAAAACAGAAAGGAATTAAAAGTTGAAGTCGCAGATGACTTCTGCCTAAAAAATCTAACAAGTAGACATAGAAAACCTCTCATTACAATCGCTCCATACAAAACTAATCTAGAATCTAAACAACAATTGTAATGTTGGACTAAATGTTGTCAACACACTCAGACAACACTGATGATCCAGATTTCTGAGATGAAATTCCGAGAGCTCTCTTGGTATTTTTACTTTATGGTTCTGGATATCGATATTCTGTAGTAGCCTCTCTATTTATAGTAGAAGGTCTTCCTTGAAAAGCTTATCGATTAGTTGTGGAAGTTGAGGGAAAGATGTACTGCTGGTGGGATTGGTTGGAGAAGATCAGGGAGTAATAATCTCAATAGCTTTGCCTTGATCCTCACGACAAGCAACAACTTTTGACTTAGTCCTCACTCATTTTTTACCAGCTCCGTTTTACCTTGCCAAGTCATTTTTACCTCATAGTAATATTTACACAAATATTACTGCATCGCGTGAAGTAAGGCAAAATCTGTTCAGAAAATGTTGGTCCGAATGTTGTGCAACATTTGTCCCAACATACTTACACATTCATATCAATACTTTAGGAGATATGTTGGGTCAAATGTCACAACACCAAATCCAACATCAACAATCTCCCCCTTTTTGCCTTTCTTCACAAAACTCATTAAAATGTAAAGTTGACTTAGAATATTGTCACAAATGTTATCCGACATCTGTGATCAACACTTTCAAGGCCATGCTCCCTCTTAATCTGTGATGGTATACAAGAAAACATGTGTATACCGATTCATAGGATAGAAAAGAAAATAAATATGAGCACACATATCACATATCATCCAATATATACAAACCACAAATAGAAATATTCATTGTCAACAAATATCAATATCAATCCACTAAAGATCCTCATACATCATCGACAACAACAATAACTCCCTCCTTGCTCATCATACAACAACAATAACTTTCTACTCCTGCATAACAACTTCAACTTCCTCTGCACATCAGCCTTTAGCTTCCTCCAGTCTTTATCTTCCTCCCCCTGCATCAGCATCATCTCCCCCTTTTTGTGAAGAAAGTAGCATTATGAAATGGTCTGTAGCTTGTATCAGGACATTTCTTGCAGCATCAACCTCAGAAATCTATTGGTTTATTTTTACAATTTGATCCACAAGACATTCTATAGACAGTGTAGACTGTCCTGGACCAGTGTTGCCCAGAATGTTGGTGACATTTTTGGCAACATTTTCACTTTCTGCTTCCTTCTTCCAGGGAAAGTCGATGATTATGTCCTTGCTCTTTAAAATTGCTTTGTTTACAGTGTAAAGCTCAAGAGCCTTCCCTAAAGTGTCTTCTCTCTTAGGCTCAAAGCCTTGGGTGGTTAATACTTTATAGATCAGAGAGGAAAAATGAAGGATTGAAGTTGATTCTTTCTCAACCAAGTTGGCAATTTGATGAAATATCATTTTTCCCAAATCAACTTTCAAACCTTTCCCAACATTATACAACAGGGTGACTTGTTCAGATGTCACAATTGACTCATTCATTGAAGAAAACCAATTGTGAATAGCAATTTTGTGGAGGGTGGAAAACAGGGTTGTTCTGTTTGTTGGGGATCATTATGCTCGAAAACTTCCGTATTCATTGGAGGGCTTGTGCCCATTGGAGTGTTGGAGTGGATGTTGGATGACATTTGTTGTGACATTGGTGATGTTTCCATTTGTGAAAATTTGGGAGAGGATTTTGAGAAGTTAGGATTTCTGATAGAGATTGGAGTTTGGTTTGGTGATTCTATCGGTTAGGTAGGTAGATGTATACCAGATGTGATTTTTCCTCTTTTTATTTTTATTTTTATGGGAAAATCGGAAATGATAAAATAATCGCAAATGAGAGGAATATTTAAATACATGACAATCATTTTCTTAACAACAAAAATCTCTTATTTTTAGGTGTTTCAATTTTACACAATAACTTACACCTAAAATATTAGGATAAAAAATAAACATCACGGTAGGAATAAAATTTAATCTTATCATTTTAAATTATGAAATTCAATTAAACAAGACATATAATAGAGAGTAAAATCAGATATTTCAAAAATCAGATAAAAACAACATCCCAACACATCACATTCTGAAAATGTCAACAAGAAGCAATGTTAGCAACATTTTGGACGACACAAGTATTTTGATCGCACAAGAACTTTCAGATTTGGCAACAAATCAAGACACGTTTTATATGCACTTTATGAGTTTGACCACTGGACCAATGTAACATTTTCCCATCATGTCCTTGGTCTAATCATATAACATATATAAAAGAATTTTTCGTGTAACAAATAAGAATACTTTTATGGTATTCTCAAATCTCTTTTGAAGCACTCGATACTCCTATAGAATAGGAACGATATCTTTTCACGGGTTTTGCCTATTTTTCAGTTGCCAAATATTTATAAAGGCTTTGCCTTATTTTGATACTCTCTTTTTATGATATATATATATATATATATTTATATCATCGCAGATAACGGTATCACTTTGATAACATATTTTTATTGAATGATCATGCTTGTGTGACCAAAATTTATGCACCATACAACAATAATAATCAGTTTGTGAATAACATAGGTAAATGTCACCTGAAATGTTAGACAACATTTTAGCCGACATTCACAAAAAATGACTTTTTAGAGAATACAAAGACCAAGAGATTTCTTTAAACTAGAAAATCTCTAATGGTCCAAAGCTTTTGTAAATATATCAGCTAGTTGATGAAGAGTGTGAACATGTTCAATTTGAACTAGCTGTTTTTCAACTAAATCTCTTAAAAAGTGATGTCTAAAATCAATGTGTTTTGTACGTGAGTGCTGAACTGGATTTTCAGAAATATTTATAGCACTCAAATTATCACAGTACAAAATCAAAATGTTGCTAGTAAATCCATAGTCGTCTAACATGTGTCGTAGCCATATTAATTGAGAGCAACAACTTTCAACTACTACATATTCAGATTCAACAGTTGAAAGTGAGACACGGTTTTGTTTACGACTATACCATGAAATAAAGTTATTGCCAAGATAAAAACATCCCCTACTTGTACTTTTTCTATCATCCATATCTCCAGCCCAATACGAGTCACTAAATCCTATTAAGTTAGGATTAGTGTCTTTGGAATACCAGATTCCCAACTCACATGTGCCAGCAACATATCGAATAATATATTTCACGACATTTAAGTGGGACATTTTGGGACAAGCTTGAAAATGTGCTCAAACACAAACGCTAAACATAATATCTGGGCGGCTAGTAGTAAGATAAAGAAGTCTACCTATCATAGATCGATATAATGTTGGGTCGATATTTTCACCAACATTATCCTTACATACCTTCTACGATGAACCCATTGACGTTTTCATCTGTTTAGCGTTCTCCAAATCAAATCTTTTAACTAGATTCTTGGCATATTTAGTCCGTGAGATGAAAATTCCATCTTCACTTTTCTTTATTTGCAAGCCTAAGAAAAAAGTTAATTCTCCAATGATGCTCATTTCAAATATCGATGACTTAGCTTCAACAGATGAATTTAGGTATGACTGTGAAGTCGATGCAAAGACTATGTCATCCATGTAGATTTGAGAAAATATAATATCTACACTGCGTCGTTTAATAAACAAAGTACGATCAGCTTAGCCACGGTTAATACCAAATTCAAGAAGAAAGTTAGTTAAACGACCATACCATGAACGTGGGGCTTGTTTCAACCCTTACAAAGCCTTTTTAAGCTTGTACACATAGTGTGGATGGTAAGGGTCTTCAAATCCTTTTGGTTGTTCAACATATACCTCCTTGTCTAGATAACCATTTAAGAAGGCACCTTTTACATCCATATGGTGTAAAGTAATTTTCACACAATAAGCAATAGCAAGTAAAAGTCTAATCGTCTGATTTATTTTTAAAATTCCACTTAGTTCCAATTACATTTGTATTATTTGGACGTGGAACTAAGTTCCAGACTTCATTTCGAGTTGTTCAAGCTCTTCTTGCATTGCTTGTATCCATAAATTATCTTTAAGTGCTTCTACAACATTCTTTGGTTCTAATGTAGATATAAAACAAGAAAGACTAACTTGTTGGTATATGGTTGACATACACATACCTTAATTTCTATATAGTTGAGTGGTTCTTTGCCTCTTATTCTAATTCCTTCAAAAAACCCCTATCACTTAGCCCGTTGGATAATTCTTCCTAATCCTTGATGAGGGGTCCCTACGAACTTGGTCTAACAATTCAGCACTTGACTCCTCATCTGTGGCCTCTGTGGTCTCTATTGCTGTTTCTGATGTTGCTTCAGGTGTGGCAACATCCGATTCTTCTACAATCTGTGGACTTTCCATTGTATCTATGATGTTATTTTCAATAGCTTTTCCTGAAACATCAGAAAGATCATCAAAGATAACATTTATAGACTCTTGTACAGTTCTGGATCTCATATTGTATACTCGATAAGCATGACTATTTTCTGAATAGCCAACAAAAATTCTTTTATAACTCTTAGAGTTAAATTTTGCCAAATGATCCCTGTCATTTAAAATATAACAAATACACCAAAAAACATGAAGGTAACGCAAGTTTAGTTTCTTTCCATTTATAATCTCATAGGGTGTCATCTTTGTTCCTTGCCGTAAATAGATTCTATTAGCGATGTGATTAGCAGTATTCAAAGCTTCTGCCCATAAACATTTTGACAAATATTTAGAATTAAGCATCACTCTAGCCATTTCTTGCAATGTCCTATTCTTCCGTTCTGCAACCCCATTCCGTTGAGGAGTTTTGGGGGGCAGAAAACTCATGGAAAATTTCCTTTTTCTCACAAAATTTTGTGAATGAACTATTTTCAAATTATTTTTCATGGTCGGATCTACGGCTGTCTAGTGGGCCGGGTCAGTCCAATCCTGACCCGGCCCATCCCGCTACCCGGACCGCCTCGCCCAGCCCCGATCCTTCATAAAAAAATATTTTGTCGGTGTCGGGGTTCGAACTCGGGATGGGGCCTAGGATCGTCCCGCCCATCCCGATCCCGACTCGACCCGCCCCATCCTAACCCCTTCCAGCCCCGTCCCATCCCGCCCTGCCAGCCCCCTCCCCCTTTGCAAAAATAACCGTTGCAACAACGACCAAATTTTAATTTTGGCCATTGTGTAACGGCTATAGCGGCCATTTTTGGCCCCCCCACCCCATAAACCCCCACGCCCTTAATATTTATTTTTAACCCCTAAGTTAATATATTTACACTTTAACCCTATTTCTCAACTATAAATACCTCATTTTCCTTTTCATTTTTCTCATAAATCTTCGTACAATCTCTCTAATCTCTCAATTTATCTCTCTACAATTCTACATTGCCTACTAAATATTATATTTTGTTTGCTCATTTATATCAAAGTTAAAAAATTGGGAGTGAAGTTGGCAGCTAGCTTGAGGATCATCCATCGAGCAAAGTTTCAATTTTCAACCTCAATTACACGTCGACGTTACGTCGGCGTTTGGTACCTTCGTTCATTCTTTAAATTATTATTGTTACTTTATTTTAATTATCGCACGTAATTTCATTATCTTTAATTATTTATTTGCATAATTAAAATAGAAGGATTAAGAGGTATGTTTAAGGGTAAGGGTAAGTGTGCTTCTTCTAGTAGGGGTAACAAGGGCAGATGTACTTCTTCTAGTAATCCTATTCCTAGTCCTGATGATTTCACTCATATATATGAAACTGCTTTTTTAAATGATATATCATTAGATGATGAGGTAGATGAATCAATCTTTAATTCAGACGATAATCTAGATGACACATCCACTAGTGCACCTCAACCTCAGGCTCAGACTGAGTTTCAAACTGAAACTGGAATGCCTCATATTCTCCCTAGTATGAGTCGAAGCCCCACACAATGAAAATTAAAATCAGCTGCATGACATGTTTTTTGATAGGGACCAAGAGAATCAACTAGCTAGATGTAAAATTTGTAAAAAAGTTTATAAATTTAAAATCGGAAAAGGTCAAGGTGGGACGAGAGGTTTATTGAGACATGTACAAGGCGAGCACACAGCTAGGTGGAATCAATACCAGGCTAAAAAAATCGGGTATGCCAACTGAGTCGGGACAAGGTTCACATAGTGTCTCCGACCAAGTACAGGATCATATTAACGATGGGGGAATTTTTGGTCCTAAATATAATAAAAATAAAGATAGGGAAAATATGGCAAAATTAGTTGCGGTGGAGGTTTTGCCTTTTTCATTTCCTCCATCTCCTGGTTTTATTCATTACATTCGAGAAACATATAATTATGCTTTTAATGGTTTTCCTAGATCAATAATATTTACGTTATGCATTGTATTATTTTAATGGCAAAGTGACTATCACTTCTGACATAGGCCGTAGTACTAATGGTAATGATTATTTAACGGTAACATGTCATTTGATAGATCAAAATTGATCTATGCAAAAACGTATTTTAGCATATATATTGATGATAGGCACACTGAAAGTTTTATTGCACAAAATATTAATGAAATTTGTGATTATTATGGAATAAATGATAAAATTATGACTATTACATTAGATAATACTACTTCTAGTGATTATGCTATAAGACTTTTAAAAGTTCGATTAACTCCATGTTTTCCTGATCAATTTCATATAAGATGTGTGTGCCATATTTATAACTTAGTTGTAAAGGATGACCTAAAACTTTTTGAAAGCATTCTTGATAAAATACAATTTGCTATAAATTTTATTTTTAAAGATAATAAAATACAAAGACGCAAAGTGTATAATTTTTTTGTCATGATTGTGGATTACCTTATAGAAAAGTTTCAGAAGAAGTTTTGACTACGTGGAATTCTCTATATGAGTAACTGTTTGTTGCTTACGATTATAGATAACCTATAACTTTATTATTTAATGCTCATAATAAAAACCCAAGGGATATGCTGATAGATAATGATTGGAGTTTTTTTTAGAACTTAATGGATTTCTAGAGAAATTTTTTCAAGCTACTAAATATTTTTTCGGTATATATTATCCTACTATTTCAAATATGTTATTTTATATAGCTCTAATATTTTTGTTACTTAATGGAATATATGCAAAAATCAACTTATAAGGCATCTATTGAAAATATGTTTTAAAAAAATACTTTTTTCCTATTCCCACTATTTATATTATTGGTGCGGTATTAAATCTGACTATTAAAGTAGACGGTTGTAAAACACTCGTAGAAACGATTTATAATTGTATAGAAGTACTTCCAACTGACCCAACTCACAAACCAACTAAAGAAGAAGTTACGTCTAGCATACACACTGAATGCAAACAAGTATATATGTATTACCAACAACAAAGTGCAAATAGTCAACTGTACCATCTTCTATTACTTCGCTGCAACATTATAAAAAACATGCGGTTTCTGCTCCTAGTATTCAAAGCCTTAGAAATAAAATGTTTAGTGGTTCAACTTCTTCACAAGTTAGCGAATTTGATGTTTATGTTTTGCAGGGTGTTGTACCGTACGAATTAATTGTCAATGATGAAAGACATGAAGACTTACTGAAATACTGGAGGCAGAATGAGAAGACATTCCCGACACTAGCAAAGATGGCCCGAGATGTGTTGAACATTGAAGCATCATCAACAGGAGAGCATAGACATTCATTGGCGGGACGCGAATTGGAGATTGCAGTTCTATTCAGAGATTTGATTCGAGCGGAGCGTAGAAGGTGTGGTCAACCGAAAATCAACGAAGAAGAAGACAACAACTACAACGAAATCTTGTCTGAGGGAACATGAAGCGACGTCGAACAATTTGACCTACAAATTCCAATTCCAACGGAAGATCTTCAAGACATTGTGAGGAAATTAGAAAAAGTATGGTTAACTAAGTAACTTTTTAATTGCAATTTTACTATATGATTTGCAACTTTTGAACAACACCACAAAGTTACAATTTTGAAATTGTATTACAAAAATATCATATTTTTATTAAATATAATAATAGGCACAAAAACAATCTTGAAATATTTTTATTACACTATCTTGTTCAATTATTGAAGTGTTTATATATATACTTTTTTAAAATTAAGTGGCAAAAAAAGTCACAAATTCTGATCCCGACCTGACCCGTCCCCCAAAATTCCGGCCCCTTTACCGGCGGATGTGGGACGGGACCTCTTCCCGTTCCGCCTATCCTGGCCCGTCTGGCTCGCCGGAGCCCGCGTCCTGACCCTCCCCATCCCGCCGGGATCCGCCCTGCCCCGCCCCGTTGAACAACCTTAGTCGGATCTAATCCGAAAAATAGTAGAATATAATAAATTTCTAATTCTAGATTGCAAGATTTTAAACATGTCAAACGTTTGTGATTTTTCTTTCAAAAAATATATCCAAGAATATCTAGAAAAATCATCTATAATCACAAAGGAATACCTCATGCCTCCTAGACTGTCTACTTCACTTGGACCCATTAAATCCATATGTAGCAATTGAAAACAGTGAGACGTACCTGAATGTTGTCCGTCGTGTTGGACAACATTATGAGAGACACGGGTTTGCTTACCTTTCAAACAATCTTCACAGACAGTTTTACCTTTATGGCTAAGTTTGGGTCTGCCTCTAACTGCTTTATGAGATCAATTTTTTTAAATTGCGGTAGTTGACATGCCCCAAATTTTGATGTCATAGTGTTGTGTCATCGACCTTAGCATTATTGCATGTTTCTTGTCTTACAACAAGATATCAATTGTCACCTGTTCTTGTACCTGTAATGACACATACAAATACATTTTTTATGTAACGAGTTTTTCTTTAATAACTTTTGACAGCTTTTCACTAAAGGAAATTTGAGGACTTGAACAAAGAAGATGGAATAAGGTCAGTTGAAAGAAGCAAGTCAAACCTTCAAGGCAAGGAGCCTATCTGACTAAGCCCTTCAAAAGGATAGAAAGTGAGCTAATGATACTAACACTGTAACGCAGACTGAAAAGAAAAGAAAAAAAAAGGGCTATAGCTCCTGTCTAAAACAAAACAATACTTGCGTTGGAAGTTTCTCGTCACCCTCCTCACAGCTTCTCTGCCCCAAAATTCTTTCAATCACTTTTACTTGGAATGCTATTCCTCTTTCTCTTCCTTTCTGTTTGTCTCTTGATTTTTCAGCTTTGCAAAGGTAAAGAAAAGAGCTTTACTTTTCCTTTTTCTTTTTGATAGTCCTATAATCGGAGCATGTATCGATTGAGATTACTCCTAAATTAGGCTTACATTAGTCATAATAATGTTTAATGTATGAATTTAAGTTATATATACCGTCAATATAAAGTGCTTCTTATAAAAAACGACTAAATTGTCAGATCTCGAATATAAAACTTGTGGTTAAGGATTGAGAGAAACTTACTAGTATATCATTACAACCGTTTGGGCGGAGCTAGAGCTCTACCTACGAGTTTGTTAAAACTTAATAAGTTTAGCTCAAATTCTATATTTATGTTTAGAAATTCACTTAATATATATTCTCTCAGTTCAAATTTATGTGACATCATTTGACTACACACAAAGTTTAAGAAAGAAAAAAAGACTTTTTAAATTTGTGATTCAAAATAAACCTTAGAAATTTATGTGTCATTCATTTTTTAATATTTTTTTATAAAAGTAAATTTCATAAATATTTCATAAAAGTACAATAAAATATTTAAAATAAAAAATTCGGGGAAGGAGGAGGGGAGGGGGATGTGGGGACAGGATGGTGATAGTGGGGTGGGTGTTATTGGTGGATGTGGGTGGGGGGAGTTCGAAAGGGGGAGGGAGAGTAAGGGGTGGCGCAGAGGTGTGTGGGGGTGGTGGAGGTGGGTAAGTAGGGTAGGGGATGGGGTAAGTGTAGGTGGTAGGGTGAGTGGCGAAGAGAGGGTTAGGATTGGGCTGCATTGATGTATTTTTTATCGATCAGAAAATGTTTTTCCTCAAATTTATATTTTCTTCTATTTTGAGAAAAATAAGTTGCTATTTGGTCTAGTAAGTTACATATATGGATACTAAAATCCATATTTATTAACTAAAAATATGAGTGACCTAATTCACAAAAATATTAATTAAATGGCCTAATTCTCTAAATATGGGTTCAAATTGCCACCTTTTCCTCTGTTCCGTATATAAAGCGACGAAACCAACAAAGTTGTAGCATTATTCCTCAGTCTTCTCTCACAAAAAAGTAGAAAAGCTTACATCAACTCTTTGCATCACAGAAGCTCCATTCTCACTATTTGACATAAGCAGAGCCTAGCTAATATCTAACTCTAAATCTACCGTTATATATAGCCTATCCTTTACATTTCCATCATTGCTTTACTTGGCTTCTTCATTCAAACTCTCTTTGCTCATGTTATCCTACTCTGTTTCTGATAACATGAAAACTTTTAAGCTACTCAAATGCTGGCCCAATGCCCACTCCAATACGTCCACCGTTGCAAATAGTACTGTCCCTTATTCTGATTCTGTTAAGAATCTCATCCATGGAATGGATTAACGTAGACACCAATATAGAAATCCATTACAACGAAGATTCGTTCTTCGATTTGGTATTCATAGGGCCTGATCAACACCCTAAAGTAGACTATAACTCCAAATTAACAAAGCAGGAGAAAAGTGAATTTGATTCTTCGGTCACCGTGCTCTGATCAGGTACCAAGTTTCGTGTCTTCTTTTTGGGAATTAAGAAGTCGAATCAGGAGAAAATGGGCATTGATGATTCTTCTACTGGAAATCCGAAGCATGAAAACAACAGTTTAAGAAGCAAACTGGAGAAAGAGAGAGAGAAGGAGTTTTCAGTTGACGACTCGTCGTCCAAGCAATTTGCAAGAGCTGCTGATGTAAACAAGTTTCTGAAATTGGTGAAGCCTTTGTACGGCAGAAATTCCAAAATGTGCACTGATAAAATTAAATTATCGGATCAGGTCTCAACACCGTTGCCTTCTCCGTTTGCTCAATCAAGAAAACAATTAGAGGGAAACAGGGGAACTGAGTTGCTGCATTTGGAGCTGTACGTAAGCACGTAAAGAAAAGCCGATCGACAGCTTCATCCTTTGCCGGAGTTTCATCTTCACCGATGAATCGGACAGATGATTCACTGCTGGAGCAAAATGACGGAATCCAAGGTGCTATTCTTTACTGCAAGAGATCCTATAGCACAACATTAAAAGGTACTTGTTGGTCGTCCATTACTTTTTTTTTCTTAATTATTCGAACTTGTAATGTGATTGGTAGTAGATTTTTCTTAAATTAATTCTTAATTATGCCTTCGACCTGCAGACTGTTCAATGTCATTACCAAGATCAACATCTGAAGATGTACCAAAAGCATCTTATTGTGAAGAACAGAGCAGATGGAGCATTTGAATAATCAACACTTGGAAATATTTTGAAACAAACAAAATGGGGGAATAGAAAATTGCTGGAAGCAGAGGCTTGTCCCATTTCCACTGCTTCTATGAGTTGGAGTACCTATTTTCTGTTTGTACACTGTAAAAAATTGAGAAATAGTAGTAGGAGTTTTAGTTAACAGAGAAAATTAAGAGCAGAGTTTCCTTGCAGTTTAATAAAAAATAAAAGAGTTTGCTTGCGTGCAAGGACTATAAATCTTCAAATTTGCCTGTTAGATCACTCAGGGGTGTTTCTGCGTAGTGTATATATTGAATTTGGTCACTATGGTTTGCTATTTCATCTCCGAATAAGCTATAAAGCAAACAACTTAAGCCCTTAATCTCCAGATAATTGCGGCACCGATACAAGGGGATGTAAATCATCAGGGAATCCGGACTATAGAGATGCAAAGAAATCAGAAATTTTCATCACTGCATTTTTAATGTAAGCATTAGCTGCTAAAAAGATATCATTAGTGATGGAAAAAACTCCTCATTTACGATCGTCCAAGATGTTCTTGTGGCTGTGAAGGAAATGTGAATTCTAATAAACAAGCTTAACTTGATGGCTTAGGTCCGTGCTAAGCACGTGCCAACACCCTCTAGTTTTGGATAAGCTCAATTAGAAATTGGTCGCACAAACTATACATATCCGACACATACACAGATATGTTGAGATGAAGGCATCAACATCATTAGGAGGTTAAAATGCATACATTTGGTGTGAGGTTCTTAGAGTTAGTTAAGAGATTGTTAGAATTAGTTAAAGGTTGTTAGAGCTAAATTAGATATTTTATTTTCCCCGTTATTTTCTTTCTACTACTTCTCATTACTATAAATATGAGAGTATTCTACTTTGTAAGTTTTTTGTTAAGACAAAAAATAAAAGGAAGAAAAGCTCCCACAAACTTTTCCCTACTTCATTGGGCTGCAGTGCGCTAACAACACATGCAGTGAGGTTTCGATTCATTTTCAATAGCTAACATGGTATCAGAGCTTCTGATTAAGTGAATCGAAGCAATTATCGGTAGATCGCAGCTGGACACTGAAGATTTCAGTGTGTTTTCGAGCTATCTTCAACCGCAGAAGGTTTGTCTCTGATTCTGTGAATTGTGTGAACTGGTTCTGTTCATATCAGTGTTGATTTGCATAATTGTTGAAGAATTGTGGTAAATCATGGAGAATACATTACCTAATGCATCATTAATTATCGATGAAAGTTCGAATGCAAGTTTGAACACTGTCGACCATAATCATCCACTTTTCCTAAGCGCATTTGACACACTTGGAGCTTACAAGTAGAAATTCAATTGATAGGAATGGAAAATTATACTTTGTGGAGTCGAGCCATGAAGTTAACTCTATTGACGAAGAACAAAATTGAATCCATTGATGGATCAGTTAAACGAGACACTTATGGTCCAAATCAGATGAAGCAGTGAGATAGATGTAATGCAATGGTGATCTCATGGATCATGAGAAATGTGAGTAAGAGTTTACTCAGTGGTATACTGTATAGATCCACATCATATGCAGTGTGAAAGGATTTGAAGGAGAGGTTTGGTAAAATCAACTTGTCTAGAGTATATCAATTGAAAAAGGAGCTTGCAATGTTGCATCAAGGTGTCTCACCTGTGTTCAGTTATTACTCAAGGATGAAGGATCTATGTGATGAAATTGATTCAATCATTCCTCCGCCTTCATGTAATTGTGACAGTCCTAGGGAGTATATACAACATTTAGCAAATCAGAGATTGCTTGAGTTCTTTATGAGACTTAATGATGGCTATAATCAAGCAAGGAGATACATTCTCCTGATGTCACTTACTTCTAGTGTGAATTAAGCATATGCTATGGTTGCATAAGATGAAAGCCAGAAATTGATCACAAGAGGATAACATTTGGAGGAGAAACTGTTGAACCCATGGCATTGGTTAGCAGGTTTCCTCAATACAGACAAAAGAAGCCTTACATTCCAAATGCATTTTGTGACTTATGTTAGATGAAGGGACACACTATGGAGACATGTTACAAATTGATGTATTGTGATTATTGCAAAAATAAGGGGCATGTCAAGGATAGTTGTTATAAGCTCATAGGTTATCCTTCTGACTTCAAAGGAAAAAAGAAGGCAAATGCAGTAATGACAAATGGTTCACATGGAGAAGGAGGTAACTCATGTCAACAAACCTATAGTGGACATATGGGAAATACAAGTCAGATGAGCATAGGAGGTTCAAGGCAGATGTCCCAGGATCAACATGAATAACTCAGTTCTATGTTGAGATAATGTACTCCAGAAAAGAATCAGAGGGTGATTACAATGCTAAATCAATCTCTAGAAGCTGGTGACCATCATAACAATACACCAGTACCTAAAGTTCATATGGCAGGTAAGCATGTATTCAATAAGAAAAGTAACCCTAGCTGGATAGTTGATTCAGGAGCAACTAATCATATGGTGAATAATGAGAACGTGATTGAAAAGAGTGATTTAATAGAAAATACAGGACAAGTTCAATTAACTACTGGTGATACAACAACAATTACTCAAACATGAAATTGCAGGTTGACATGAGGTGATTTTATAAAACATGTATTACGCGTGCCAAGTATTAAGTTTAATCTTCTGTCAGTTTTAAAGTTGACAAGAGAGTTAAACTATTGTGCAAGGTTTTCCCCTGATTTCTTTGACCTACAAGATCTCTTCACTGGGAAGGTGAAAGAGATTGGTAAAGAAGTAGATGGATTGTATATGCTAGAGTAAAAAAGAGGTTGTTCTGGTCTGATATAGGCTCAAACTCGTGCATCAACTACAGTTACATCAACTGAGTTGCAGGCAGGACTCTGGCATAGGAGAATGGGTCATGTGCCAATGAGTATACTTAGAAAAATAAATAGTTTTGGTGATAAGTCCAGTTTTGTAATAAGACATTGTGAAGTTTGTCTTGTGGCTAGGCAAACTAGGTTGCCATTTCTTGTTAGTACCAGTAAATCAGAAGTTGTTTTTCAATTATTGCATCTTGTTGTGTGGGGACCTTATAGGATTTCCACTTATAATGGAATGAGATACTTTCTCACAGTTATTGATGATTACACTAGATGGACTTGGGTATTTCTAATACATATTAAATCTGATGTGACTGTTGTTCTCAAGAACCCGTTTACAGTAATCAAAACACAGTTTAATGTAGATATTAAAAGTATTAGATATGATAATGGTTATGAATTCTTTAATAGTTCTTGTAATGAGTTGTTTAATCAACTTGGAATCATGCATCAGAGTTCTTGTCCATATACTCCACAACAAAATGGAGTGATCGAAAGGAGACACGTGCACATTTTGGAGATTGCAAGGGCTATCAAATTTCAACGCCACTTGCCAGCAAGATTCCTGGTGATTGTGTAGAAACAACAGTGTATATAATTAACAGGATCTCTTATGTAGTAATAGGGAACATGTCACCCTATGAGAGGATATTTAAGAAAAGGTCATCCTTGTCTCATATAAGGGTCGTGGGTTGCTTATGCTATGCCACTAACTTAGTCAAGAAGGATACGTTTGATGCCAGAGCCACTAAGTCAGTATTGCTTGGTTATGCCACTAGGCAAAATGGATATAGACTATTGGATTTAGTTAACAAAACTATCTTTGTAAGTAAGGATGTATCCTTTTATGAGGATATATTCCCCTTTAGTCAAAACAGGCAGTGTGATGTAGAGCTACAGGTCTCAGATGCAGACAAAGATTATTTTTCGGCTGATACAACAAATAATAATATACATAAACAGGTTGCAGCTGAAGGCTTTACTGAACCAGGGGGAACAAATGAGTTCATTATTGGAGAAACCATGACAGATACAATGGGAGTCAGTTGCTGATGAAGATAATGATGGAATGAGTTACGACATTAATCCTCATCCATCTAAGATTATGCCATCTGAGACTGTGTTGTCTCCACAAGACTTGTTTTTCAATCATGTACCCTTAGAGAAGAGAAGGTCTGTTAGGGACAAAAAAAACCCTACCTGGATGAAAGATTTCATTCAACCAACAGCAGGTTCAAGGAGTATGCAGTCCTTATATCCATTATCTGATACAGTTAGTTATGCTGGACTGTCTGTGTCTTATCAAGGCTTTATAGCTATGATTTCAGAAGAACATGAACCAGTATCATATTTTGAAGCAGCAAAAGATAAAAGGTGGATAAAAGCAATGAAAGCTGAGGTTCAGGCTTTAGAAGATAACAAGACTTGGAAGATAGTTGATTTACCAAGTAACAAGAAGGCAATACGCTGCAAATGGGTGTACAAGATTAAGTACAAGGCAACAGGTGAAGTTGAAAGATTTAAGGCAAAGTTAGTAGCAAAAGGATATAACCAGAATGAGGGAATTGATTACCAGGACACTTTTTCACCAGTAGTGAAGATGGTTACTGTGAGATCAATAATCTTAGTGGTTGTTGCAAAGGGTTGGATTGTGCATCAGATAGATGTGTTCAATGCATTTCTACAAGGAGATCTTAATGAAGAAGTCTACATGGGATTTGCACATGAGCAAGGAAAGGTGTGTAGGTTACTTAAGTCATTATATGGGCTTAAGCAAGAATCAATAGAATGGAATATTAAGTTGACTATTGCTTTGATGTTTTCTGGTTTTGTACAAAGTCACTTGGACTACTCACTTCTTACAAAAGGATGGGGACATGATAGTCATAGTCCTCATCTATGTAGATGATTTACTCATAACTGGAAATGATGAAACTCTCATTAGAGAAACTAAGGTTGCATTGCAACAACATTTCAAAATCAAAGATTTGGGAGAATTAAGATATTTTTTGGATTTTGAGTTTCCTGGAAACAAAAGTGGTATTGTAATGCATCAAAGGAAATATTCACTCGAGTTAATATCTGATATGGGCTTGCAGTAGCCAAACCAGTTGGATCACCAATGGAGTTGAATGTTAAGCTGAATTCTGTTGTGTTTGATAGACACGTGAATGATATGAATGCAGCTAATGGTACTAGAAATATGATTACTGATCCTCTATTGGAGGACCCTGCAGGTTATCAAAGACTTATTGGTACTCTTGTATTTGACTAACACTAGGCCTGACATAGCCTTTGTTGTTCAGTGTCTAAGATAGTTCATGCAGGCACCTAAGGTTTCTCACATGATGGCAGCCAATCGAGTGGTTAGATATATCAAGCAAGCACCATATTTGGGGATTTTCATTCCTGCGGGAGATTCTCACAGTCTGTCTGCCTATTGTGATGCTGATTGGGCATCGTGTTCCAACACCAGAAAATTAGTTACAAGTTATTTTGTATTCTTTGGGGCCTCTCTCATCTCTTGGAAGTCAAAGAAGCAGCCAACAATATCAAAAAGCTCAACAGAGGTTGAGTACAGGAGTTTAGCTTCTGTTGTGGCAGAAATAATGTGGATTTCTGGGCTATTTGTTGAGTTGGATGTATGTCTAAAGCTGCCTATTCCATTGTTTTGTGATAGCAAGTCTGCTATCCAAATCGTTGCAAATCCAGTGTTTCATGAACGTACAAAACACATAGATATTGATTGTCACTTTATTAGGGAGAAGGTGCAACAAGGTTTGGTTTCAACTTTATATTTGGCTACTGCTGAGCCACCTACATACATTCTGACTAAGGGCCTGACTCAAGGGCATCATGCATATCCGTTATCCAAGCTAGGTCTGAAAAACTTATTTTCAGTACCTAGCTTGCGGGGGGGGGGGTGTGTTGAGATGAAGGCATCAACATCATTAGGAGGTTAAAATGCACACATTTGGTGTGAGGTTGTTAGAGGTTGTTAGAGTTAGTTAAGAGGTTGTTAGAATTAGTTAAAGGTTGTTAGAGCTAAATTAGATGTTTTACTTTCCTTGTGATTTTCTTTCTACTACTTCTCATTACTATAAATATGAGAGTATTCTACTTTGTAAGTTTTTTCTTAGACAGAAAATAAAAGGAAGAAAAGCTCCCACAAACTTTTCTCTGCTCCGGTGAGCTGCAGTGCACTAACAGCACATGCAGTGAGGTTTCGATTCATTTTCAGTAGCTAACAAGATAAAGGGAGAAAAGTAAGTTAAGGAACCAAAGGAGGATCCCCTGATAGTCTCTGAATGTTTAAGCAATTTGAATACTGGAAAATCAAAACGTTTTGCCTAATTTTCATAAACTAAAATAGCACGTCAAGATAAAACAAATACAAAACTATTTGACGATGAAAAAATATACTATAATCGAAAACAAAGAGCATTACAGGACTTCTAATCGTGGTATCTGAATCTTTCACACAATAGGTATGGGCTCGATTATTTATCCTCCTCGTCTCCAATTCATGCTTGATCCATACTACGGGAGCGCACTCCCGAAAGAAACAAATCCTACATGCTCTCCAAACTTGATCTTCCCAGCCTCAACTGCAGCACGAGCAGAATCGTTAGATAGAAATTCCAACGTACCAGAACAACTTCCAAATTCAGATCTTTTAATATGTAGGCTATCAAGTTTGACAAGTCCAAATTTCTTGAGTGCCTGAATTAATTCCACAACTTTTAACTTTTTCTGTAGGCCCCTAACACAGATAACCTTTTCCTTAGGACCAACAACAATGATTGGTCCAGTACGAGGACGTGATTCAGTATCACTTGGTGCAACCCGAACAACCTTTTTGGCAAGTATTGCACTAGGAGAAGTGCTTATCTTCTTAGCCAACATGGTTGCATAAGAAAACCTTGGTGCTTCTTGCATAATAGTGATTGATTTCACCTCTTCAGGTTTTTTGTAGGGAAGCTTCGATACCAATGGAGGAAAATCATCGTTGCTATTATTCTCGCTTCGATACCAATGGAGGAAAATCATCGTTACTATTATTCTCGCACTTATCAAAATCTTCATAGGATTTCTCATCGTTAGTCTCTATAGAGGGGAGAATCGATTTCAGTGCAGGAAAATCAATAATACTGTTCTCAAGCTTAACAAAATCTTTAAAATCATTACTACTATTCTCGCACTTATCAAATTCTTCATTGAGCTTCTTGTCTTCAAGCTCTAAAGAGGGGAAGTTTGATTCCAATGCAGTAAAATCATCACCACTATTCGACATATCAAGATATTCAGATGATGTTTTACTAGAATCTGGAGAGTCTATAGCTATAAATTGTCGATAGAGGAAAGCAAGTAGTAATTGTTGGAAATTTGCCTTTGGCGGGAGTTGCGTCCGACCAACTTTAACGGCTTACACACTAGTGTTCCGCATGTTGGAGAATCCGGTTCTTCACACGTGCATAATCTACTAAGTAAGTATATAACCGTAGGGCCAAGGATCGTCAAATTTCGTTGAGAAATGAAAGAGATATTGATCCATGAAGTGAGGTGTTTGAAGCATGGAAAAGTGTGGTATTGAGATCAATTCTCCCTTATCGGTGGGGGAAGAAAGAATTGTTTTGTTTATATGTCTCAAGGTTGGCTTGGGGTTTGGGACCCCAAGAGGTATCCCATGTGTTTAAAGGAGGGAGAACCTAGATGTGCTTCGGTTCGAGGAAGGTCCACACGCGCGCCACCGCCCGTCCTGTCCGGGTCGTGGATCGTGGATCGTTTCATATGTACAGTTTGGTCCCTGAACTTTCCAGAAAGTCAAATTCGGCAGAACTTTTTGGTTTCTGGAACATCAACCAACACTCAATTCAGCCATTTAGTTTGGCTGAATTAATCTTCCTAAATGCCAATCCGTTGCACATCAATTCACCATTTATTTTGGTGAATTACTACCTCCATTAATTGGCCAGTAACAACAATTATGGAGGCAGTTGGTAAGCCTCTCCTTCAACTATACAAAAGACCCTTTGGCCAGATTGTTGAGACACACATAACACAAAAACAGAAACGAAATCAGTTTTTCCTACTACTTTCCAGCATCATTTTATTACTCAAAATTCTTCATGGTAGCACTTGAGTTTCCTTTGCTCATTTGTTCATTTGCTGTTTTATCTTGGGAGACAATTGTCCAGGACGTAGAAAGGATACATACGGGGCAATATTGTCTTAAAGACAGAGTGCAAACACTCGACTCAGCATACCAAAAACTGTTCCAGTTTATTGTTCAAGTTAATTGTAATTTCAGTTTGTTGTAATACTTAGCAGTTACTTATTTCCGTTTCCTGCATCATTGTAACCAACAATAATAATTTACAATGGTGCATAAGGGTGATATTTATAGAGTTCTCATGTAGCTAGTAGCTATTTGGTTTCCATACTTGAGACGACTTAATTTCCTAATTATTTTTGGTTTGAGATAACTTTGTGTTAATTTTGTTTCTCAAAATAGTTACCAAAATACAAAAAATGTTTCCGCATTCCCTAGACTCCTTTTAATTTTTATTTTCCTTATCTTACACCATTATCATTGAACCATCATTAACGTTCAACGCTATTTCATTGTTGTCCTTTATGACACTTGCATAATAAGGTTTTCTAGAATAAGTTGCGAAATTACAACAGAAGAATTACTAAATTTTAATTTCCAAATAATGTTGCTTCGTAAAAGATGAAGAGCCCAGCTTACCTAGGGTGAGAATGTTCTGGTAAATGAGTCAATGAACGACAGTGCTTTTATTAATGTGTTGCTATTTATGATTAGGGGAGTACATAAAAAGGAACAAGTACACCTATAGGATGAGCGTAACATCTAATAATATTATTTACAAGAGTTACGTCTATGCGACATTATCTTAGAAGTCTTGATAGGGCATTCTTATTGACTTGTAAAACATATGACTATCCTTTAGCTAAGATAACTGATTGCAATAGGAGAATCTTGATTTACTTTCACGCGAGATCCATTTTTTAATGTTTTCCAGTAGAGAGAGGCGGGTCCAGAATTTTGAATATTATGGGTTCGTATAGCGATCTAGAGTTAATTCTACAATAATAATTGGATTCACAGTTAATATTATAATTAAATTTAGTAGATTTCTTAATAAACATATAGAATATGAATAAAAACTACCGAATTCATGTGAACCCGCAATGGGGCATCTAAATCTGCCATTGCCCATGTATCTACAAAGCTCTTTTACTTTTTAATTTCCTTAAGCTTGTCTTAAATGCTACTCCCTCCGTCTTAAATTATGTGACACCGTTTGAATATTGTGAGTCAAACAAGTTTTACTTTGACTCTACTTTTTCATGTCTTGCAGGAAAAAATTAATTGTTAATTATTATGATATATAGTAGTACTTTTTGGATAGTTTTCGAATATGTAAATTATATTTCAAAATATTTAATATTCTATATTCAAATTCATGGTCAAAATGAGTATATAATTGAATTTTCGAAACCAATATTTTGTCTTGCAAGTATAAGGTGTTGACTTACTTGGATCAACCAATATTCGTGTTCAAGCTAACCCCACGTTTGGATGGTGGTTTCCCGTGGTTCATTATTGTATTGTTTTCTATGAAACCATGTTTATTTTCATTGTTCATAAAATTATGTTGTATGATATTGTGAATCCGTTGTAATTTCGTGGTTAAATAACCATGAAAAAACTCAGTTTTTATCACCACGTATTTGATGGTTTTTACGTGGTTATTATTTCATTTTCCCATTATACCCAACCCACCCACCCACCTCTGTCACACCCAAATCCACCCACCTCCTGCCACCCACCCCACCACCAACCCTACCGTCCACCCCACCAACCTATCCCTCCATCACACCCAAACCTACTAACCCCACCCTCTACCACCCATCCCTACACTACCACTCACCACCCCACCACCACCCACCCATCCCCACCCATGACCCTTCACCACCACCCACCCCTCCACCACTCCCACCCACCACCTACTTCTTTTTTAAAGTTTTCATTTTATCCTTTACCTTAATTTTATTAATATATAAAAATTAGTTTGTAATTAAGGGTTAACGATATTTAGTAAATTACATGTTATTATACAGTAACATATAGTCAAATCAAATAATAAAAATACATTAAACCACAATAAACGATACAATCTATCCAAACATTGTATTCATTAATACAACACAATATAATACACTACCATACTATACCATATCATATTGTACATTAATGAACCAGGGGAAACAACCATCCAAATAGAGGGTAAGTAGTTTAGATAGTATAATTAGAAAATAAGGTGTATTTAGATCTAGCTCGATACTCATCCACACCACATATGCATCCTATTGTGTTAAATTTTATTCTTGTCAATTGTTTTGTGAGAAGAAGTATGTACAAAATTATTGTAACGTCCCGTAGGAATATATATATATATATATATTTAATAGGCTGCACATCTAATTCCCTTAAAAATCTTAACCAACTCTTCCCCCTCTTTTTTTTTATACCAATCATAATCACTTCCAAACCCCTCATCCCTTAAGACTCCTAATCAAAGTCTATCAACTCCTTTTCTCACTCTCTCACAAACACACACACACACACAACACACAACATGTTTATAGGCACACGTTATATGCATATTTTCTGGAGAGAAGAGAACGCAGGAAAAAAAGGGAGAAAACTAGAATTTTCAGAGAAATCAAGATTAACTTTAGCAATTAAGGAGTTCCGAAAAGGTTTGGTTGGAGTTTGAAAGTTCATTCGCTGTTACGAAGCAATAAAGGTGAGTTCTCTCACTCAAAAATTCTCAGTATAATCCCTTGTTTTGAGTTACAATACATGTTAGAATATAAATCGGATGTTGAAAGAATGATCGTGAATTTATAGCAAATAGATTATCTAGTAACTAGTTGGGGTCATGAAATTACAAACATTTTTTCGCTGAGTTATCCCTGTTAGAATTAGACGAAATTTATGGGATTATACGTCTCTCTTTCGCGGTCATATTGAGTCCAAGAGAGGCTAAAACCGACATACGGTCTCAAAGTTATTGCAGTTTAAAATTTCTGCCTCGGATTAATCGAAATCCAGAAGGCAGAACGTATAACGGAAAAAATGTACAAATGGGTAAAGTATCCGAAATTCCATGCTGAATAAAATTTATAGATTTCTATGTTCTTGACATTTGAGACTTTAAGGGGATTAATCCAACTTACGGATAAAAAGTTATGACTGTTTTAAGATTTGGTCCCTTTTTATAAAAAGTCTGGCGAGACAGTTTTCATAGGATTGTTTCTTTCGTGAATTTGTACTAGTTTTACTAAGTATATTTAGAGGAAACTTGGGATAGTGATATCTCCCCGCGTTACCTTCGACCCGGTGTGAGTAATACCTTATTCAGAGTTACGGTTTGAGAGTTATAACCCTTACAATTGGGGAGGGCGAAAAGTTGAAAGAGGAGAATATTATCTGAATCTTCTGAAAATATGACAATATATATATATATATATATATATATAAATATATGGGTATGTGTATAAGTTTAGCCATACAGTCGAGATGATAGAAATCTTGATAATGTAAATAGTTTTGCTATCACCTACGGGGCTATAGCATTGCACATTTCTTGCCTTCGGGGCTATCCAAATACACTTGCCTTCGGGGCTATTCAAATACACTTGCCTTCGGGGCTATTCAAATACACTTGCCTTCGGGCTATAATTGAAATGCATTAGATCGGGTTGCACGCACCGCAACAAATATATAATATGTTATATGGGATGAGGCAGGTGTACTGGTTAACTAAGTATTCCCTAGGACGATCTGGGAGGAGATTTGGTATGTGAATATTTATTGTCTTGTACTTTGAAAATGCTGAAATCTGTTGTCATTACATGCATATTATGTTCATAATATGATTGTACTTAGAATATTGTGAGGTTACTTTGAATTGCAGGGTGAGGTTCTCACTCCCCCGGATGGTAGGGCTGACTCGTTTATCTAACATGTTTCGGGAAAGCGTGATAAGGAAAAAGCTCTGCAACAGGGCTAGTGATCGTCCCACTGCCTCACAGTTCCACCAATCCATCGCTCCGGATTTGGTAATGGTCTTTCTTGATTAAGTAGGTTGAAGAATTTGGTTTCGTTATCTCGGGGAATGCCCCACATGAGACTATTTTCTTTTAAGATTCGAATGTTTTTATCCTGTATTTGAACTTCCATCGAGTCTAAAAATTTGGTGGATGTACGAGTATGGACTCGTGCTTTCATTAAAGAAGTACATGTTTCTACTATTTCCGCACCTAGAGATATGTTTAATCTAGGAAGAAAAAAGTTAATGGTTCGCCTAGGAAGGGATAGTTGTGCAGGTGCCATCACGCCCTAAGGGAAGACTTTAGAAAAGTCGAGGCGTGACAAGTTGGTATCAGAGCTAAACCAGGTTAGGAGATTCTAGGAAATTTCTTTGAGTTGGTTGTTTGAAAGATTACTTATTGCGACGGTCTGCGGTGACCTTAGTAATAAGTGAACGGAATAACATCCTAAACAGTTTCACTTCTTTCATACTCTTCTCGTGCCTATCTTGAGTCTTGTCAAAGTCTTGGTTCTCGTACTACCTCCTTCAAAGGATTATGGAAGGGGATTGTGAAACGGTAACTAACTAACAGTTATTTTTGTAGATATGGTTAGAATACGAGTTCCAACCAAGAGGGAAGTGCTCATGGAAACGAAAATAATAATGCGAGCTCAGGAGGAGTTCATGGACCGCACGATGGACCCAGGAGACGATTTTGGCACGTATATGGATGACAAAATTGCACGTTGTACGTATTTGCTTAGGGCTAGATGGAAGAGGCATTTATATGACCTGACCTTTTTCAACTATCCGATTGGAATCGTACTACAGATAATAGTCAACTCCATCCCGGGAGATTGCCACTCCTCATTTAGAAGAGCAAAGATGCTAAGTGGAAATATGACAGAAGGCTCCTTGCCCAAATTTCTACGTCAAGTGAAAGAAGTCTGGAAGATGAAGGAAAAATGGAAGATATGAAAAGAGGGGGCAAGGAAGATGATTCGCAGGGAGCTGGATGCCAATCTGCGGAGTAGGCGAGTCACGCGGCTAAGCCCTTTAAAACGTGTTGTAGTAAATGCAAGTTTGAGTTGGAGATCTATAATGGGTGACGGAGAATTATCTGATAGGATTTAGTATAATGTGATGTCATTTTAGAATATGATGGAATGAAGTGTTAGGAATGCAAGAAAGAAATAATATTGTTATTATTTTTTTTCCTGTGGTGTTGCATGCTTTTGAAATATAAAAAAAAATTGGGAGTTAAAATAGATGTCCCGTCTTCTAAAATATGGGCGCAATTGTCTTTACAGAAAATGGTAGATTCACAAGTACCGGTGTTGCGGAGGTCGATCAGAACTACTCGGGGAAGAGCGAGGGGACAATGTCAACCTCCAAGAGTTCCGGTATAGGAATCGAGGGTTCCAGAGGAGGTTCACCATGAATCTCATATACCTCCACTTGAGGGAGCGGTGTCTGAAGATAGCGTGGAAAATATTGAAAAAGAGAGAGTCAAACGGCCCAGGAAACGATGGGACAAAAACTAGATAGACTCATAGAGTTGATGACAGTTGCAGTCCCATAAATGGTTCAACCTACAACTAGTGTCTCAGTCATGGACCTGACCCAGAACCCGCCGGCCCATGAACTAGTTGTGAATGCACCACCGACAGAAAAGGTAGGAGCACAGTCAGTACCAGATAGACTATGGGTGAATTTTATGAGGAGAAAGGAACCTATCTACACAGGGAAGGACTCTAAGTCCGAACCAATAATATTTCTTGACGAGGTAGAAGACCTACTGTTTACCCTAGGATGTGTGGAGACGCATGGCATCAATTTGGTAAGTACACGTTTAATGGACGACATAGGGGTGTGGTGGAGAAATTTTAGAAGAAATTGTTCCCCAATGTCACCACCGATGACGTGGGGGGAGTTCAGAGCCGCATTCATTGAAAAGTACATGCCTCACACCTGTAAAGATGTGCTTAGACATGAGTTAGAATAGTTGAAATAAGGAGACCGCAGTGTGCAAGAATACGATACCCAGTTCATGCGATTATCAGCATACAATGCACACATTATTCCTACGAAAGGGAGAAAGTCAGAAGATTTGTTGAGGGTTTAAACCCGAACTTGGCAGAGAATGTAGTGGCATTATCCCATGATCGGACGTACCTTCAGATCGTCAACATAGCAATGAGGGTAAAAGGTTTTGCTAAAGCAAAAAGAGAGTATTCGCAGAAGAGGTTTCGATCGTCAGGATCCTTTAATCAGAATCAAAACCAAAGGCAAGAATGTAGTAAGGGTTCTTCAAAACCGAGCCAGTTAGTAGGCTAGTCTCATTACAGGCCCCAAAGGCATAATGGTTCGATCATCCAGGTAGCAATGCCAAGGCCACCAACCCCAACGCATGGAGTGACAAACCGGTCTATAAGGTTTGTCAAAAGAAACATTTTGGAGAATGCTGGTTCTCACCGAAGGAGTGTTACAACTGTGGAGAACCAGACCACTATGCCTGGGATTGCAAGAAGAGAACCCAAACTCAGTTTTCTCATGGGAGGTCAGAAGCAACCACAACTGTCCACAAGGGAAATCAGGGAAACCAGTCCCGTAAAGGTCAGGGAGGTCAACAGTCCAACAATCTTAATCGGCTCTACACTTTTCCCCAAAGAAATGAGGTGGAGACATCCAATGTGGTGGTCACAGGTATTTTGTTGGTCTCAAGTATTCCTGCACTTGTATTATATGATCCCGATTATACATTTTCGTTTGTGTCGATGGGTTTTGCTAAAAGTCTACATGTATAACCTTCCTGTTTAAGTGAACCCTTTGAGGTCATGACACCAGTGGGGGCCTCAGTTTGGGCCTCTTGAGTAATTAAAAACTTCCCGTTATAAGTGAATGGCAGAGAAATAATAGCAGACTTAGTATTACTTGATATGGTAGACTTTGACATTATTTTGGGTATGGATTGGCTGTCAGCATGTTATGCCATGTTGGATTGCCGGCAAAAGGTTGTAAAATTATCTTTTCCTGGGGAACTAGAAGTTTTTATAAAAGGTAGGATTGTAACACCCTCGAGTCGACTTATTTTCTACCTTAGGGCTCAAAAGCTGTTAAGAAGTCACGAGGTGGAATACACTTACCTGGCTAGTACAATGGATACCCAAAAAGAGTCCCAGAGGTACATACCATCCCTATTGTTCATAATTTTTCAGAGGTTTTCTCTAAAGACCTTCCAGGCCTTCCTCCGGACAGGGAAGTGGAGTTCGCTATAGAATTAATTCCATGTACAAGACCTATTTCCATTCCTCCATATCGAATGGCCCCAGCTGGATTGACAGGGTTAAAAGAGCAATTGAAATATCTCCTGGATAAGGGCTTTATAAGGCCTAGTGTTTCCCCATGGGGTGCACCAGTCCTTTTTTGTGAAGAAGAAAGATGGTTCGTCCCAAATGTGCATCGCTTATCGATAACTTAATAAGGTCACGATCAAGAACCGGTACCCTTTACCAAGAATCGATGATCTTTTTGACCAACTTCAGGGAGCCAACTATTTTTCCAAAATTGATCTCTGTTCAGAATATCATCAGCTGAAAATAAATCCGGATGATATATCCAAAATAGCCTTTAGAACCCGATATAACCATTATGAGTTCTTAGTCATGTCTTTTGGGTTAACCAATGCCCAGAAGCTTTTATGGATCTCATGAACAGAATCTTCAAACCATTCTTAGATTTGTTCGTGATTGTATTCATCGATGATATTCTAATTTATAGCAAGAGTGTCGAGGAACATGAAGAGCATCTAAGGGTAGTTTTTCAAATCTTAAGACAGGAGAAATTGTATGTTAAATTTTTCAAAGTGTGAATTTTGGTTGGAAAAAGGTAGCTTTCTTAGGCCACGTGTGTCGAGGGATGGAGTTATGGTAGACCCCCAAAAGATAGAAGCAGTGAAGAGCTGGCCAAGGCCTACCACTCCGACAGAAATCAGGAGTTTCTTGGGTTTGGCTGGGTATTATAGAAGATTTGTAGAAGGTTTCTCTAGTATCGCTACTCCCTTGACCCGATTGACTCAGAAGTCGGTTAAGTACCAGTGGTCAGAGGCGTGCGAGGCAAGTTTTCAGGAACTGAAGGAGCTATTGACTACTGCGCCAGTCTTAACCTTACCATCGGGACACGAAGGGTTCACAGTCTATTGTGATGCCTTTAAAGTTGGATTAAGATGTGTCTTGGTGCAATTTGGAAGAGTTATTGCATATGCATCTCGACAATTGAAGATACATGAGAAGAATTATCCAACTCATGACTTGGAACTGGCCGCGGTAGTGTTCACTTTACGAATATGGAGACATTATTTGTATGGGGTGCATGTAGATATATTTACAGATCACAAGAGTTTACAGTACATAACCACGCAAAAGGATCTGAACCTACGACAAAGGAGATGGTTAGAATTGCTTAAGGATTATGACTTTAGCAATTTTTACCATCCTGGAAAAGCTAACGTGGTGGCCGACGCACTCAGTAGGAGATCAATGGGCAGCTTAGCCCACTTGACAATAAAAAGAGAGGTATTATAAGTGAGGTACAAAAATTTGGAAACATCGAGGTTAGTTTAATTGAGGTCGGGTCAGGCAGGGTGGCGGTGCATACTTCTCAGTCTGCCTTAGCTTTGGAAATAAAAGAAAATCAGTTTAAGGATATGGAATTTGTTGGGTTTCGGGAGAAGATTCAACGAGGAAAACCTTCACAGTTTACATTAGGAGACAATGACGGTACCCTTCGGTATAAGGGTAGGTTATGTGTTCCTAAGGTGAGGGAACTAAGAAAGAAAATCTTGAATGAGGGTCACAACACCAGGTATTCCATTCAATCCAGGATCAACGAAAATGTATCAGGATCTCAAGGCAAATTACTGGTGGGACGGAATGAAGAGAGATTTTTTAGAGTTTGTCGAAAGATGTCTTACGTGTCAACAAGTAAAATTCGAACATCAAAAACCCGGCGGATTACTTCAGGACATTAGTATCCCTATGTGGAAATGGGAGGCAATTTATATGGATTTTGTGACTGGACCACCGAAAACTCGAGAAGGTTATGATTCTATCTGGGTAATTGTAGATCGGCTTACAAAGTCAGCCCATTTCCTACCAGTCAAGACTACGTATTGGGCGCCGCAGTAAGTACATATTTATTTGAAAGAAATAGTGAGGTTACACGGGATTCCATTACAAATTATTTCGGATAGGGGTTCCCAGTTCACCTCACACTTTTGTCAAAGTATTCAGCAAAGCCTCGGGACAAAGGTTAAGTTGAGCACGAATTTCCATCCGCAAACAGATGGACAAGCTGAACGGACAATTCAAACATTGGAGGACATCTTGCAGTCTTGTGTGTTGGACTTTCGGGGTAACTGGTTGGATCATCTATGTCTAATGGAGTTCGTCTACAACAAAAATTTCCATACTAGTATACAGATGGCTCCGTTCGAAGCATTATATGGGCAAAAATGTAGATCTCCACTTTGGTGGTTCGAGGTGGGCGAGGCACAACTGTTCGTACCTATGTGTATGTGTTACGACCTTATCCACATTCGAGGACGAATGTTGTTTAAGGAGGGGAGGATGTAACGTACTGTAGGAAAATATATATTTAATAGGCTGCACACCTAATTCCCTTAAAAATCTCAACCAAATCCACTCCCTTTTTTTTACACCAATCCTAATCACTTCCAAAACCGTCATCCCTTAAGACTCCTAACCAAAGTCTATCAACTCATTTTCCCACTCCCTCACAAACACACACACAACATAACACAACATGTTTATAGGCACACATTATATGCATATTTTTTTGGAGAGAAGAAAACTAGAATTTTCAGAGAAACCAAGATTAACTTTAGCAATTAAGGAGTTCCGAAAAGGTTTGGTTGGAGTTTGAAAGTTCATTCGCGGTTACGAAGCATATTCTCAGTATAATCCCTTGTTTTGAGATACAATACATGTTAGAATATAATCCGGATGTTGAAATAATGATCGTGAATTTATTGCTAATAGATTATATAGTAACAAGTTCGGGTCATGAAATTACAAATATGTTTTCGCTGAGTTATCCCTGTTAGAATTGGACAAAATTTATGGGATTATACGTCTCTCTTTCGCGGTCATATTGAGTCCAAGAGAGGCTAAAACCGACATACGGTTTAAAAGTTATTGCAGTTTAAAGTTTCTGCCTCGGATCAATCAAAATCCAGAAGGCAGAACGTACAATGGAAAAACTGTACAAATGGGTAAAGAATCTGAAAGAAATAATCCCCTTGATTATTTTCATTAATTGAAAGGTATATATACAAGTTACAAATAGGAGAATCCTATTCCTAAAACCTTATTCTACCATAATTCTAACTATACAATTATGGTAAGTGTACAAGACTAATTAAGGTAACATTTACACTACAATATACCAACAATATACATTCCATATATACAATACTACTTCTGCGCGTGATGGGCTGAAGCCACTGGCCGAGATGGGCTGAAGCCTCTACCGAGATGGGCTGAAGCCCACTGTCAAGATCATTTGTCCATGATATACACTTTTGTATAGTGGGTGTATATCACGGGTATATTGCTTTGTTTAACACACCCCCGCAGTCATAGCGGGCGGTCTTCGAACACTGAGACTGTCCCTAAAATCTTTAAAGAGTACCGAGGGAAGACCCTTTGTAAAGATGTTTGCAACTTGATATCTTGACGGGACATGACTTACGCGAACCTATCCCCGGGCAACCTTTTTACGAACAAAGTGAATGTCCATTTCGATATGCTTAGTGCGTTGGTGTTGAACCGGATTACCTGACAGGTAGATGGCACTAATATTATCACAATACACTAAGGTTGCCTTCTGAATGGGACAATGAAGATCTAAAAGAAAGTTACATAACCAACATGATTCTAAGACCACATTAGCTATCCATCGATATTCTGCCTCAGCACTTGAGCGGGATAGAGTCGCCTGACGCTTCGCAGACCAGGAGACCAAGTTGTTGCCAAGGAACATACAATAGCTAGACGTAGACCGTCTGGTGTCCGTACAACCACCCCAATCCGCATCTGTGTATGAGACAAGTGTGGATGTCGATGAAGGATACAAATGCAAACCAGTGTACCCTGAATATACCGAATGATGCGTTTGATTGCATTCATATGCTCAACTCTGGGATCATGCATGAATAAACACACCTTCAGAACCGCATACATAATATCCGGTCTGGTAAAGGTAAGATACTGAAGGGCCCCTGCAAGACTGCGATAGCGGGTTGGATCCTCGTAAGGGACGCCGGCCGCGGCACCAAGCTTGGGCTTAGTATCAACTGGAGTGGAAGTGGACTTATAGGATGACATCCCGACTCTCTTGATGATCTCAGCTGCATACTTTCGCTGAGACAAAAAAATCCATCTGAATGTCGCTTAACGGCAATCCCTAAGAAATAACACAAGGGCCCTAAGTCTTTCATAGAAAACTCAGAGCTGAGCATGGTCATGATAGACCGGAGTAAGGTATCGGAAGAGGTAGTCAAAATGATATCATCCACATACAACAGAATGTAGGCCAAGGACGAACCACGACGGTAGATAAACAACGAATTATCTGACTGGCTGTGAGTGAACCCAATAGTCGACACATAGTCAGCAAACCTTGTATACCAGGCCCGTGGTGACTACTTAAGCCCATATAAGGATTTCTTCAACAAACAGACATGATGAGGATGGTTGGGATCCCTGAACCCCAATGGCTGATGCATATAGATTGTTTCCTTGAGATCACCATGGAGGAAAGCGTTCTTGACATCCAACTGATGAATAGGCCATGCCTTTGAAAGAGCCAAGCTAAGCACAATGCGAATGGTAGCCGGCTTGACCACCGGACTAAACGTCACACCACAATCTATCCAACCTGCTGAGTCTTACCATCACCCACAAGCCGTGCCTTATGTCGAGCGAATGAACCATCTGAATTTTCCTTATGAGAAAAAATCCACATAGACCTGATAATATTAATAACAGATGGATGGGGCACTAACTCCCATGTCTTATTATCAATAAGAGCATTATATTCATCAGTCATAGCAATTTTCCAATTCGGGTCGTTTAAGGCAGACACAGGATTACGGGGCAAGGGGGATTTAGAGACATCAGAATATAAATTAAAATGTCTTTTTGGTGTAAAAATACCCCGCTGACCGGTCTATGACTCGAGGAAGTGTGGAGTGGATTTTGGGAATTTGCTGGGCTCGGGACAGACTGGCCAGCAGGCAGTGGGCCTGCTGGCCCAATTCTGGAAATAGACACAGCGTCGGAAATAGTAATTGGAACTGGACCAGTTCCAATGTTGGGCTGGACTGGCCCAATCACTGAAACTGGCCCAGTGAGAAGTCTGGGCAGAGATGACCGAGACGGGCTAGTGAGACCAGCGGGCAGTGGGCCCGCTGGAGAATTTTGGGTGCGGGAGATGTCAGAAAAATGTCGAATAATATACGAGGATATTTGGTCATCCAAAAAATTATACGAACTAGGCTCGGGAGTATGAACTTTCGTAAATGGAAATTGGGTTTCATAAAAAATGACATGGCGATTAATTATGATTTTCTTGGAGGATAAATCAAAGCATTTGTAACCACGATGATTAGACGGATAACCCAAAAACACACACGGGGTAGACCGAGCCTGAAGTTTGTTAATTGTGGTGGATGGGAATAACGGATAACACAAGCACCTAAAAACCCGAAGATGAGAATAAGAAGGGTTCTTTTTATATAAGATTTGGAGGGGGAAGAATATGTCAGACCTTTGGAGGAATTATGTTTAGCAGATATGTGGCCATTTGTAGAGCATGATGCCAAAAATATGGGGGTATGGAAGCATGAAGTAAGAGAGTGCAGACACTATTATTTATGGAACGAATTTTGCATTCGGCTTTCCCATTTTGTGAAGATGTATGAGGACAAGAAAAATGAAAATTGATCCCATTGTTAGCACAAAACTCCCGAAACTCCCTATTGTCATACTCTTTTCCATTATCACATTGAATAATTTTTATTTCTCTTTCGAATTGGGTACTAACGAATGCTCTAAATTTTATGAAGACGGAAAACACTTGAGATTTATTTGCAATTGGAAGCGGCCACAAAAATTTAGAATAATCATCCAAAAAGAGAACATAATACCGATGACCCAACGAACTGAGAACAAGAGACGTCCATAGGTCGCTATGAATAATATCAAATGACAGTGAGGTATGAGAATTTGAGTCTAAAAATGGCAGCTTAACAATTTTTCCTAACGAATGAGATTGAAAAATTGGAGTACGACTCGTACCCTTACAAGAAATAAAACTATTTTTATCTAAAACTGATAAAATAGAAGATCCCGGATGTCCAAGATGAGCATGCCACAAAGAAGGAGAAATGCCTGCAAAGGCTGAAGGCAAAGCTTGACTCGATGGACTGAAATCGGGCGTGATAGGATAAAGATCTCCCCTACTATCACACATCATGGGAGGACTCCCCGTCTTGAAATCCTTCACAGAGAAACCAAAAGGATTAAATTCAACAGAAACAGAATTGTCAGTGGTGAACTTTCGGATAGACACCAATTTTTTAATCAATTTGGGGGCATGTAAAGTATTTTTCAAGATAAGGGGTGGATTGGGGGGAGAAAACGTTTTCTGACCATAACCCTGAATTGGAATAGAGTTGCCATTACCAACAATTATACCCCGAGGGTTGCTCAAATTGGAATAAAATGAGAGAGTACCTGAATCGGATGTCATATGGGTAATGGCACCGGTGTCCATATACCAATTTGGGTCCGGTTGAGTTAAACCCAATGTGTGCATCGCGGCCTCTATATCGATCTGAGTGGGGCCTGCTGCGTAGTGAGCTTGCGGAGGTCGGGGCCCAAGTATTCCAGGACTGGGCTGAACTGGGTCGTAGCCGCGGAACCGACATTGCGGGCCGGTGGGCGATGGGCCGTGCTCGCCGACCGTTGGGCTGAAAGAGGCCGGCGCCCCACCGGCCGCCGGAAGTCGCTAAAAAATAGAGGTTGCTGGCCCACAGCCCATTTCCCCAGCCCCACTGCCATGGGCCCCACTGCTGGGACCAGTAGAGTTGAGGGCCAATGTTCACTGGACGGGGCCCATTGTCGGCCTGCTGACCACCGGAACCGCCGCGTTTGCCCCAGCGGTTTTTATTATTATTCTTACGATTATTTTTTCCGCCATCATGAGTATGGTTTTGGCCCGAATTATTAACAAAACCTGAAGAATTTGTGGAGGACGTCATTAGGACGACGGGGCTTGCTCCGGTAGCCATATTTTTAGCCAAACTGGCTTATTCCAAAGTAAGCATGGAGCGGGCTTGATAAAAAGCGGGAAGTGGGTTGCTTTGACGAAGGAGAGTCCCAACGCCATTATAGGCCTCAGAAAGACCGGCAACCAGTTGTAGAACCAGACGATTATTTGTTACAGGTGCGCCAGCGTTACGGAGTCGGTCTTCCAACTCCTTGAGTCTCTTGCAATATGCAGATATGTTTGGAAATTCTTCCATGCGAACTAGAGAGAATTCCTGCTCGAGTGTGACAACACGTGAATGTTGGTTATCTTGGAATATGTCACGTAATCTATTCTAGGTAGCCATAGCCGTGGTATCCGGCTCAATAATCATCTGTAAGAGGTCAACCGAAATAGTGGAATAGATCCACTGGAGAACGGTAGCATCAAGAGTAATCCATAACTGAGGATCCTCCGCGGGAAGAGGTGTAGATGGAGGAATTATGTGATGGATAACTTGATGGGAGATAGCGTGAATTTTAAACAATTCTTCCCACGTCGCATATTGGACGTTTTCCATCTCAAGCACAATAGGGATACTGTTCTTGACGTTAGAAACCATGAGGGCAGGATGAAAATTGTTCTTAGACATATTGAAAGAACAAAGAAGGATGGGAAATTTGGGAATAGTAAGAGAGATTTTTGAGAGCGGAAGACAAAATTTGGATAAGAAACCCGGGGGGGGTTTCGGCCGAGAGGGGTACAAAATTTTGGTAAACATCTGAAAGAAATAATCCCCTTGATTATTTTCATTAATTGAAAGGTATATATACAAGTTACAAATAGGAGAATCATATTCCTATTCTATTCCTAAAACCTTATTCTATCATAATTCTAATTATACAATTATGATAAGTATACAAGACTAATTAAGGTAACCTTTACACTACAATATACCAACAATATACATTCCATATATACAACACTCTTTCGCCCATGATGGGTGAAGCCCTTTATCGAGATAGGTGAAGCCTCTCGAGAGATGGGTCAAGCCCACTGTCAAGATCATTTGCCCGTGATGTACACTTATGTATATTGGGTGTATATCACGGGTATATTGCTTTGTTTAAAAAATCCAAAAATCTGTGCTGAATAAAAGTTATAGATTTCTCTTTTATAGACAATTTGAGACTTTACGGGGATTAATCCGACTTACGGATAAAACGTTATGACTATTTTAAGATTGGGTCCCTTTTTATAAAAAGTCCAGCGAGAAAGTTTTCATATGGTTGTTTATTTCGTGAATTTGTACTAGTTTCACTAAGTATCTTCAGAGGTAACTTGGGACAGTGATAGGTCCCCGCGTTACCTTCGACTCGGCATGAGAAATACCTTATTCAGAGTTACGGTTTGAGAGTTATAACCCTTACAAGTGGGGAAGGTGAAAAGTTGAAAGAGGGGAATATTATCTGAATCTTTTGAAAATATGACAATACATATATATATATATAAATATATGGGTGTATGTATAAGTTTAGCTCGAGATGATAGAAATCTTGATAATGTAAATAGTTTTGCTATCACCTACGGGGCTATAACATTGCACATTTCTTGTCTTCGGAGCTATTCAAATACACTTGCCTTCGGGGCTATTTAAATACACTTGCCTTCGGGGCTATTCAAATACACTTGCCTTCAGGGCTATAATTTAAATGTATTGGATCGGGTTGCACACACCACAACAAATATTTAATATGTTATATGGGATGAGGCAGGTGTACTGGTTAACTAAGTATTCCCTAGGACGATTTGGGAGGAGATTTTGTGTGTGATTATTTATTGGCTTGTACTCTGAAAGTGCTGAAATCTATTGTCATGACATGCTTATTATGTTCATAATATGATTTTACTTAGAATATTGTGAGGTTACTTTGAATTGAAGGGCAAGTTTCTCACTCAGCCCCGGATGGTAGGGCTGACTCTTTTATCTAACATGTTTCAGGAAAGCGTGATAAGGGTAAAGCTCCGTAGCAGGGCTAGTGATCGTCCCGCAGCCTCATAGTTCCACCAATCCATTGCTCCGAATTTGGTTATGGTCTTTCTTGATTAAATAGGTTGAAGAATTAGGTTTCGTTATCTCGGAGAATGCCCCACATGAGACTTTTTCTTTTAAGATTCAGATGTTTTTATCATGTATTTGAACTTCCATCGAATCTAGAAAATTGGTGGATGCACGAGTATGGACTCGTGCTTTCATTAAAGAAGTACATGTTTCTACTATTTCCGCACCTAGATGCATGTTTAATTTAGGAAGAACAGATGCTAAGGAAAGACTTGAGAAAAGTCGGAGCGTGACAAGTATTCAAACATTGGAGGACATGTTTCGGTTTTGTGTGTTGTACTTTCGGGGCAACTGGTTGGACCATCTATGATTAATAGAGTTCGCCTAACAACAGTTTCCATGCTAGTATATAGATGACTCTATTCGAAGCATTGTAGGGGCGAAAATGTAGATCTCCACTTTGGTGGTTCGAGGTAGGTGAGGCGCAAATTATCGGACCCGAAGTCTTTCAAGAAACGAATGACAAAGTACAGATAATTCAGGAGTGGATCAAAGCAGCTCATAGCCTCCATATGTCTTACGCGGATCATCGCAAAAGAGATCTCGAATTTCAAGAAGGGGAGAAAGTGTTTTTAAAAGTCTCTCCAATGAAGGGGGTGATGCGATTTGACAAAAAAGGAAAGTTGAGCCCATGGTTTATTGGAACATATGAGATATTACAAAGAGTGGGGAATGTGGCTTACGAACTATGGAGAAATCACTCCACAAAAGAAGCAACATGGGAAGCCGAAGACGCGATGAAAGGCAAATATCCCTTCCTCTTTGAGTAATGTAATGAAAATGGGTTAAGTTGTGTTTTATGTGTATGAAATTTGCATACCTGTGTATGTGTTACGACCTTATCCACATTCGAGGACGAATGTTGTTTAAGGAGGGGAGGATGTAACATCCCGTAGGAAAAAAAATATATACAGTAAAACCTCGATAAATGAATATTTGATAAATTAATAACCTCGATTAAATAATAATTTTCTTCGGTCCCGACTTGGGCCAATGGGATAAAATAATAACCTCGATAAATGCATAAGATAATAATTTTAAAAAAAAAATCCTTGAGTCCCACTGAAAATATAAATAATAATTCATTAAATACGTATGAAAATTACATCTATAATTCATAAAATAAAGCACTTCCTAAACAATTTTTACCAATTTCAGGTAAATTTTCTTCAATATTCTCCATGACAACTGAACCACTTTCACCAAACCTTCTATAAGACTTAATCACATGTCTCGCCTTGAACCGTTCTAGCCAACCACTTGAGAAGTTAAATTCTGGATTTGCATCACCATACATTTTCTATAGAAACTCTCTTGCTTTAGTTTGAATCATTTCTCCAGTCATGTTCACTTTCTCTTGATATTGGAGAAACCACTCCTACAATACATTTTCTAATTCAGGATATTTTGTTGATTTGTGCCTTTTAACATTGCTATTTGTTATCTCTTTTGACAAATGTTCTGCGGACCTTTTAAGAGTATTTGATATTGTTGATTGACTAATAGAGAGATCAAACTTTTGTTGAACCCACTGTTGCAAATCTTTTTGACTTGAAGAGGGATGCTTATTTTTGTACTCACATAATGTTTTTCTCATCTCATTAGTTAGCGTAGACTTTTTTACACCTTTCAAATGAGTAGCCATGGAAGAGAAGATATAATATATGAATTTTTATATTTTCGTATATGAAGTTAAAGTACATGTGTCTATTTATAAACTCTATATTGTGTACGTGAAACAATTCACAACACTTCATATTCTAACACTTCATATTTTAATGTACATGCATTATATTTTGAATCACGCCAACCCAAGATTAATAAACTTCTTTTTGACAAGATTAATAAACTTAGATACAATGCACCATCATTAATTAATTGTTTATTTATTCTCTTTTCTTAGTTACCAAAAAAATTAGTTGTTTAATTTGATAAATACAATGTACAAAATAAAAATTATTCTATAAATTAATAAATAATAATTTATCGATAAATTAATAACCGCATATAAGATAATAATTTTTCAGGTCCCAAGGATATTCATTTATAGAGGTTTTACTGTATATATATTTAATAGGCGCACATCTAATTCCCTTAAAAATCTCAACCAAATCCCCCCCCCCCCCTTTTTTTTTTACACCAATCCTAATCACTTCCAAACCCCTCATCCCTTAAGACACCTAACCAAAGTCTATCAACTCCTTTTTCCACTCCCTCACAAACACACACACAACACAACACAACATATTTATAGGCACACGTTATATGCATATTTTCTTGAGAGAAGAGAACGCAGAAAAAAAGGGAGAAAACTAAAATTTTCAGAGAAATCAAGATTAACTTTAGCAATTAAGGAGTTCCGAAAAGGTTTGGTTGGACTTTGAAAGTTCATTCGCGGTTACGAAGAAATGAAGGTGAGTTCTCTCACTCAAAAATTCACAGTATAATCCCTTGTTTTGAGTTACAATACATGTTAGAATATAATTCGGATGTTGAAAGAATGATCGTGAATTTATTGCTAATAGATATCTAGTAACTAGTTCGGGTCATGAAATTACAAATATTTTTTCGGTGAGTTATCACTGTTAGAATTGGAATAAATTTTACGGGCTTATACGTCTCTCTTTGGCGGTCAGATTGATTCCAAGCGAGGCTAAAACCGACATACGGTTTGAAAGTTATCGCAGTTTAAAGTTTCTGCCTCGGATCAATTGAAATCCAGAAGGCAAAACGTATAACGGAAAAACTGTACAAATGGGTAAAGAATCCGAAAAGCCGTCCTGAATAAAAGTTATATATTTCTCTATTCTCGACAGTTTGAGACTTTACGGGGATTAATCCAACTTTTGGATAAATCGTTATGACTGTTTTAAGATTGGGTCCCTTTTTATAAAAAGTCCAGCGAGACAGTTTTCATAGTGTTGTTTCTTTCGTGAATTTGTACTAGTTTCACTAAGTATCTTCAGAGGAAACTTGGGATAGTGATAGGTCCCAGCGTTACCTTTGACCCAGCGTGAGAAATACCTTATTCAGAGTTACGGTTTGAGAGTTATAACTCTTACAAGTGGAGAGGACGAAAAGTTGAAAGAGGGAATATTATCTGAATCTTCTGAAAATATGACAATATATATGGATGTGTGTATAAGTTTAGCCATAAAGTCGATATGATAGAAATCTTGATAATGTAAATAGTTTTGCTATCACCTACGGGGCTATAGCATTGCACATTTCTTGTCTTCGGGGCTATTCAAATACACTTGCTTTCTGGGCTATTCAAATACATTTGCCTTCGGGGCTATTCAAATATACTTGCCTTCGGGGCTATTCAAATACACTTGCCTTCGGGGCTATTCAAATACACTTGCCTTCGGGGCTATAATTCAAATGCATTGGATCGGGTTGCACGCACCACAACAAATATATAATATGTTATATGGGATGAGACAAATGTACTTGTTAACTAAGTATTCCCTATGACGATTTGGGAGGAGATTTGGTGTGTGAATATTTATTGGCTTGTACTCTGAAAGTGCTGAAATTTGTTGTCATGTCATGCTTATTATGTTGATAATATGATTGTACTTAGAATATTTGTGAGGTTACTTTGAATTGTAGGGCGAGGTTCTCACTCATCCTGGATGGTAGGGCTGACTCTTTTATCTAACATATTTCAGGAAAGCGTGATAAGGGGAAAGCTCTGCAACAAGGCTAGCGATCGTCCCGCTGCCTCACAGTTCCACCAATCCATTGCTCCGGATTTGGTCTAGCGATTTCATTATCTCGTGGAATGCCCCACATGAGACTGTTTTCTTTTAAGATTCAGATGTTTTTATCCTGTATTTGAACTTCCATTGAGTCTAGAAAATTGGTGGATGCACGAGTATAGACTCATGCTTTCATTAATGAAGTACATGTTTCTACTATTTTCCGCACCTAGATACATGTTTAATTTAGGAAGAAAAGAAGTTAATGGTTCACCTGGGAAGGGATAGTTGGCCAGATGTCATCACGCCCTAAGGGAAGACTTGAGAAAAGTAGGGGCGTGACAATTATGCACCTAATCGAAACACTAGAAAAGAACTAAAGGAGTAGTAGATTCAGAGAAAATGCAATTAACAATCACAGTATTATAAACGAAGAAAACCAACTCCAGGAAATAGTAACCTTAAGCCCCCAAGTGGATAATTGAACGCATTTCCATTAAATATGTGATAGGTTTTGATACTTCACAATGAAGCTAATTGATCAGATACTAATGAGCTGAATGTTGATAGAAACTTTGTGGTGTCTTAAAATATGGAGTGTTGTGCTATTTGCAGTGATAGTGGGGAGCCATTAATTCTCTATGATATTCTTCTGTTTTTGCTAGTAGACACATCTATTAATGGCCTACAAAATTACAATGATCTTAGTAAATAAGACATAAAAGTGAGCTTTGCTTGGACTTTGGTCACAAACACAAATTAGTAGCAGTATATAGTTTAGACTTTAGAGCTTTGTTAGTTCTGAAGGACAAAATGGAAAGAAAGTAAAGTTGTTTCATTTTGTCCAAAGAAAGTAACATTTGCAAAATTAATCCTTTCCTTCTTTATATATAGCTCACTTTAACTCTTTATCACTTCACAAATACATTTTTTATGTAACCAATTTTTCTTTTACTAGAGCTTTTGACAGTCTTACACTATAAAGGAAGGAGTTCTCTTGAAAGAAGCAAGTCAAACCTTTCTTTTTGGACGAAGCCCTTCAAAAGGATAGAAAGTGAGCTATATAAGACTGTAAAAGCAGACTGAAAAGAAAAGAAGAAACAAAAGGCAATAGTTCCTGTCAAAAACAAAGACATTACTTGCTTTTTTCTGTTTTAACAGTTTTTCTTTTTGGAAGTTTCTCGTCACCCTCCTCCTCTCTTCACAGCTTCTCTGCCCCAGAATTTGTTCAATCACTTTTACTCGGAATGCTATTCCTCTTTTGCTTCCTTTCTGTTTGTCTCATGCTGCTGTACGTACCCTGATTTTTCAGCTTTGCAAAGGTAAATAAAAGAGCTTTACTTTTTATTCCCCTTCCTTGTATAGAACAAAATTCGTGTAAGACAGCGGTACGAATTATGATATGACACGTAGAGCATGATGTTGAGTCAGATCCACGTAAGATTATAGCGCTACTGGTTTGATATAAATGGTATCGGGAGCGACACAACCAAGGCCGGTACCGGTAATAAAGAAGGCTAAGAGACATTTGCATCGTAACGGACAACCGTTACTAAAGCCAGTCATACGACTTCCAACAGGCTTTTAAATGCATTTATAGAGAGTTTATTTGTCCAATTATTATAACATTCATTCTCCTATATTTATGAGGGTATATTTCGTGGGTTGTGTACCCGTATAGCTCATGTATAAATAGAGCACTTCATTTCATTGTAACCCATCAGATTCAAGCTATTACAAAATACTTATTGTTATTCTCTTGATTTTCGTGCTTTCATATAAGTTAACAACACTTTGCCCAGGAGTCGTCATAAGGCTCATTCTAAGCTTTACTTTATCTTGTGTAGTTATTCATTTTTAGTATAATTCATCTAACATTCCTATCTAACGTGTCACTTGAAATCCACATGTCCTTAACTACGTATAGAAATTCAACTGTACCGTTTTACGGGTAAACAGTTTGGCGCCGACCGTGGGGCTTAGACAATTGTGGTGTCACCAGTGACCCATGTACTAATCTAATTTTTTATTTCAGTTTTATTCTTTGTTCAGATCAGACATATGACAGGAATAGGCAACGTTAGGGACAACACAAACAATCTTGGGTCGTATGGTCTTCCTTTAGGAATCACGAGACCCGAAGCCCTAGTGCATACTGATAGAGTCACTTCGGGAGACGGACAAACTCAATATGATGATGTTCCCACTAACGAAACATCCAAAAAAGTCATACATAATCTTCGGGTGCAGAATGCTACAATGAGAGGAGAGTTGAAGCGTCTGAAACGGTTTCAAGAGGAGTTCATGTCCAAAAATATGGGCAGTACTCCAACAGGAGGACCAGTTCCTCCACCAAATACACATGGAGAAATCAGTGATAGTCTGGGCAGAACGGGTGATGACCAAGACAGATCTGCAAATGATGGATCAGAGAGCGAAGTCCCTAAAGCTCGTTCCAGGAAAAGGTCTTGAAATTCATGAAGGACATAACAAGAAAAGTTGATACCAATGCAGAGAAGGCAGAAAAAAATTCCCAGGAGTTTCAATGCCAGTTCAGTCAAATACCGGGGGGCTCTTTTCGTGGTTGACTGTCCAGATGCAAATAAGTATATTCAATTGGTGTATAAGCCAGAGGTCACGCCCGAATTGATCCCCAAAAGGTTTAAAATGCCTTATATGGCTAAGTATGATGGAACTAATGACCCATAGGAGCATATCATGGCCTATACCACGACCATGAAAGGAAATGATCTAAGAGAACACGAAATAAAATCAATTTTGATCAAGAAGTTTGATGAAACACTCGCTAAGGGAGCTCCGACATGGTATTCACAACTCCCTCAGCATTCTATTGGTTCTTTCGCCTATCTCGCTGACATGTTCATAAAAACTCATGCCGGATCTCGGAAGGTGAAAACGTGCAAGACATATATCTTTCGCATTGCACAAGGAGAAATAGAACTCCTTAGAGATTTCGTTACCCGGTTCCATAAGGAACGAATGATACTACCCACAATCTCGGATGAATGCGCTACAGAGGCCTTCATGAAGGGTTTGAATCCTTCAAGTTCAGATGCTTCACGAAAGCTCAAGGAACATCTCTTGGAATTCCAGGATACAACTTAGGAAGATGTGCACAACCGGTATGAGTCCAGATTTGTATTGAAGATGATATGCTTAAAACTAAAGCCGGGAGTATCTTTGTAAAGGCAGAAAAGTGAATTCCTCGAAAAACAGTTATCAACCTAATCCTCCTACCGGAAAGCAATGAGGTAGATAGAGTTTTTGCTCCTTTGATAAATCAAAAAATAAAGGAGGCTCCAGGCAAAATAATCAAGGATCGGTGAATTCTGAGAAAAGTAATTCATCTAAGAGTGTCGGGTATCCAAAATTATCCGAGTATAATTTCAATATCGATGAAGAACAGATGGTTGTGGTGTTAAGAACTCATCCGACATCTCGACCATCGAAATCACTGCAGTCCGATCCGATTAAAAGAGATCAATTTGTCTAGTGCTATTTCCATGGCACTCACAGGCATAAAACTACGGATTGCAGACATCTACGAGAAGAGGTGGCAGGAATGCTAAGCAGGGACCATCTTCGAAAATATTTGAGTGAGAGAGCTTGGAACAACTATGAGCGGGGACCATCCACAGAAGGTAAGCCTAATTCGGTTGCTCCATCCAATGTCATAAACATGATATGTGGTAGATCAATGATTGCCACCACATCTTTCATGACGGCTAAAAAGACAAAAAATTATGTGATCCGAGAAAAGAGGTTCTGGGATATACCTGACGAACATACCATTACGTTCACTGAAGAAGACGTTGACGGTGTAATCTTTTCCCACAATGATGCACTAGTGATCACAGTGCCTATCGACTACTCTCATGTGAAGAGAGTTCTAATTGATCCCGGAAGCTCAGCTAACATAATTAGGCTAAAGGTTGTAGAAGAAATGAAAATGGCGGACAAGATAGTTTCGGCTGCCAGAACCCTTTCAGGTTTTTAATATGTCAAGTGAAATCACGAAGGGGGAAGTGGACCTACCGGTGGACGCAATAAAGATTATTAAGATGACAAAACTCTACATCCTCAATGTGGACATGAGGTACAATGCAATATTCGAGAGACCGTGGATACATGACATGAAGGCGGTCCCATCAACATTGCATCAGTTGGTGAAATTCCCTACACCGGAAGGGATTCAACAAATTCAAGGTAAACTGCCCATTACCAGGAAGATGTACGCCATAGATGAACCGGAGGTGCAAGCAGACCCCAAATAACAATTATAGGAAGCGAAGCCGGTACCAGAAGAGGTTCACCATGTTTCGTTGGTAGAATCAGTATCAGCCTATTCGGAGGAGAAATTTTTAGATTGGTATCAAGTACCCAGATACTTTCACGTACCGAATGAATCAGATGCCACCAAGTCCAATGTGTATGAATTGGAGCAGATCGCGCTACATCTGAAAACTCCCGATAGGAAGTTATACTTAGGCACTGGATTAACCCTAGGGCTCATGTATTTAATTCTCAAGTATCTTATACCTAACACTGATTGCTTTACATGATCTCATGAAAATATGACAAGTATTCCTACAAAAGTCACAACTCATAAGTTGGGACGGGATCTCAATTTCCCTCCGATACGACAGAAAAAATGACTGTTAGCCGAACTCCGTAACAGGTTTGTTACCGAAGAGGTAGCTAGACTACTCAATATAGAGTCAATCTGGGAGTTAAAATACTCGGACTGGCTAGCAAATGTAGTTGTAGTACCTAAAAAGGGAAACAAATTTATAATGTGCATTGATTATAAGAATTTAACTAAGGTATGTCCTAAAGAATCGTTCCCACTACCGAACAAAGAAGAGATTATCGATGCTACGGCCGGGCATGAGATAATGAGTTTTCTCAATGCGTATTTCGGATATAACCAAATAAGTATGCACCCGGAAGACCAAGAAAAAATATCTTTTTAACTACTTTCGGTACTTAGTGTTATAACGTTATGTCTTTTGGACTAAAAAATATCGAGGCCACGTATCAAATGTTAGTAAATAAAATATTTAAAAAACAAATAGGTGAAATAATGGAAGTATATATAGACGATAGAAGACCATTTAAGTCATTTTCAAGAAACCTTTGAGGTACTAAGAAATTACAATATGAAGCGGAATCCTGAGAAGTGTGCCTTCGGGGTTGGCTCCGATAAATTTTTGGGTTTCTTGGTTTCCCAGAGGGATTCGAGATAAATCCTGACAAACTAAAGGCTATCGAAGACATACCTGACATACTGGAAGATGTTAAATCAATGCAGCGGTTGACCGGTCATGTGGCGACCTTAAGCAAATTCATATCCCGATCCTCAAAAAAATGTCATAGGTTTTTCTCACTCCTAAAGAAGAATAACGACCTTGTGTGGACACCCGAGTGCCAGCAGGCCTTAAGAGACCTGAAGATGTACTTATACAGTCCTCCGCTTATATCAAAGCCAAAGGACGGAGAACAACTATTTATATACTTGGTAGTCTCAGAGGTAGCGTTAAGTGTAGTGCTGGCGCGGGAGGAAAAAGGTACACAATTTCTTATTTATTACGTAAGTAAAATAATATCAGGGGTCGAGACACGGTATCCGTTACTTGAAATATTAGCTTTTGCCTTAGTAATGTCATCGCGGAAGTTTTGAGCTTATTTTCAATGCCACCTAATTGCCGTATTAACAATTTTTCCTATAAAAATATGTTGCATAAGCCCGAGCTATCCGAGCGCTTGGCTAAATGGGCGGTAGAATTCAGTGAATTTGATATTGAATACAAACACCGAACTGCAATAAAGTTGCAGGTCCTTGCAGATTTTGTGGTCAATTTCAATCTGGGAGTAACCCCACAGGCGAAAAAAGAGGCTATTCTGGTCTCGAGGACTGTCTCCAGAATCTTGACACTTTTTACAGATGGTGTCTCCAACGTCAAAGGGACCGGCTTGGGTGTTGTATTGCGAACTCCTACCGGTGAAGTCTTGAGGCAAGCAATACATAATGTTTCGTTGACTAACAATGAAGCAGAGTATGAGACTTTGATTGCAGGTTTAGAGTTAGCCTTGGGGCTAGTTTTATAAATTATTGAAGTCAAGTGTGACTCACTGCTGGTAGTAAACCAAGTACACAGAGTGTTCGAGGCCAAAGAAGAGCATATGTCGAGATACCTTGAAATGGCTTTAAAGTTGTTATCCCATTTCCAAGGATGGATGATGGTAGATATACCCCGAGAGGAAAATATAGAGATGGGTGCACTCATAAATTTAGGCTCCAACATGGTAGACGAGGTTTCTAAAACCAAGTCAATTATTAAGTAGTTGCATTCGATACTGGATCCCACTGGATATGATGAAATAGATTCAACCATCCTAACTTGGGACTGAAGAAATGAATTCTTAGATTTTCTTATGAACAAAAAGCTCTCGGAGGACCCAAAGGCATCCAGAGCTCTAAGGACCAAGGTTGTCCGGTATTGTGTCGTAGGAAAAAGGTTCATAATTTCCTATTTATTACGTAAGTAAAGTAATATCAGGGGTCGAGACACGGTACTCGTTACTTGAAAGATTGGCTTTTGCCTTAGTAATGTCATCGCAGAAGCTTCGACCTTATTTTCAATGCCACTCAATTGCCTTAGTAACATTTTTTCCTATAAAAATATGTTGCACAATCTTGAGCTATCCGGTCGCTTGGCTAAATGGGTGGTAGAATTAAGTGAATTTGATATTGAATACAAATATCGAACTGCAATAAAGTCGTAGGTCCTTTCATATTTTGTGGCTAATGCAATCTGAGAGTAATCCCACAGACGGAAAAGGAGGCTATTCTGGTCTCAAGCACTGTCTCCATAATCTAGACACTTTTTAGAGATGGTGCCTCCAACGTCAAAGGGACAGGTTGGGGTGTTGTATTGCGAACTCCTACTGGTGAAGTTCTGAGGCAAGCAATACATAGTGTTTCATTGACTAACAATGAAGCTGAGTATGAGACTTTGATTGCAGGATTAGGCTAGCTTTATAAACTATTGAAGTCAAGTGTGACTCACTGCTGGTAGTAAACCAAGTACACGGAGTGTTAAAGCCCAAAGAAGAGTGTATGTCGAGCTACCTTGAAAAGGCTTTAAAGTTGTTATCCCATTTCCAATGGTGGACGACGGTACATATATCCTGGGAGGAAAACATAGAGACGGATGCACTAGCAAATTTAGGCTCCAGCACGGAGGTCGAGGATTCTAAAACCAAGTCAATTGTTCAGTTGTTGCATTAGGTGATGGATCCCATTGGATATGATAAAATAGATTCAACCAGCCTAACTTGGGATTGAAGAAATGAATTATTGGATTATCTCATAAGCAGAAAGCTCTCGGAGGACCCAAAGGCATCCAGAGCTCTAAGGACCAAGGTTGCTCGGTATTGTGTCGTAGACAAAAAGCTTTACTGTAGGTGTTTTTATGGTCCCCTAGCTGATGCATAGGTCCCGCTGAAGTAGATTACGTGATGAGAGAGGTTCATGAAGGCATCTATGGAAATCATTCAGGGGCAAAATCCCTAATGAGGAAACTCATGAGGTCTGGTTACTATTTGCCCCGGATCGAGGAAGACACAAAGGCATTTGTGCGGAAGTGTGATAAGTGATAGCATTATGCACAACGGTTACACTGGCCGGGAGAAGATCTGCATCCGGTAGTGTCCCCCAGGTAATTTATGAAGTGGGGAATGGACATCGTCATACCCTTACCAGCGGCTCCATGACAGGTATCTCAAATTATTTTTATGACTAACTATTTTTCTAAATAGGTTGAAGCTGCAACTTACGTAAACATATAGGAGAAAGAGGTGAAGTATTTCGTTTGGCAACATATTATTTGTCGTTTTAGCATCCCTAAGGAGATAGCTTGTGACAATGGCCGGAATTTTATTGAAGCCAAGGTCACGAATTTCCTTGATGAGCTAAATATCAAACGAATCACCTCTACTCCCTATCATCCCAGTGCAAATGGACAAGCAGAGTCAACAAAAAAGACTATAGTCCAGAATTTAAAGAAGAAATTGGAGACCGCAAAAGGAAATTGGCCATCCAAACTACCAGAGATTTTATGAGCGTATCAAACCCCAGCGAAAATGAGTATCGGAGAAACTCATTTTTCCCTTGTCTATGGTGCAGAGACTTTGATCCCGGTAGAAGTTAGAAGTCCTAGCTTGATATATCTCCGGAATGAGGATGAATCAAATGTAGAGTCAATGACCCTACACCTTGATTTGCTTGAGAAGCGTCGGGATTTAGCATACGTCCGGATGGTAGCTCAAAAGCAAAGAATGGAGCGTTACTACAATCGGCGCAGAAATATCTGACACTTCAAACTCGGGGACTTGGTGCTCCAGAGAGTCAATCAGAGTACTCGGGAGCATAATGATGGAAAGCTAGGAGCAAACTGGGAAGGACCACTGTAATCTGTATTGTTGATAAATAAGCTTATCAGCTGGTTGACCAACAAAGAAATATACTTCCTAGAAATTGGAATATAAGTCATATGAAGAAATATTATGTGTAGTAGATCGAAGCATGCACTTCACTATTTTTCCTTTTGATCGATTTTAATCCCAATTGGGTTTTTCTAGCAAGATTTTTAGTGAAGCAACATCACGGTATAAGCATGTTCATTATTTTTCTATCGACTAGAATTATCCAATATCCAAGTCTTCACAACATGAAGTATCAGATACTGTGGGTCCATACACACCCGGAATGGAGTGAAGATTTTGAAATTTTAATACTTCTAAGGAGCACCGATACTGGGGACTTTCCAGATGCTGGGGAATGACCCGATATTCAAACTGTATGTAATTGAACTGACCACACTAGATGGCAGTCGTATTATTCTTGCAACTGTCTTTATATTTGTAAGTCAAAGGAATCAATGAAATTTCCTTTTATGATAAATAAATCTTTGCCATCACGAGCATAAAACGTATGTTGTTATATTAAACATATCAAAAATTTCATACCATAATGAATAGGAGACGTCCTTTTCTACATCACCATTAAAAATAAGGGCCCTCTTTTATTAAAACCTTAACAAAAAAGGTAAAGCTCCGGATACCAGAAGTACCGGAGTTTTAAGTTGTTCGGAGACAAGTCTGAAACTAACTTTGGAGGCCATAAGAGGCACAGTTAAAAATGAATAGAAAAACACATCTTTGGAATTTAATTAAGGTTATGGGAAAGTCTGTAAACTTCAAGTCTTAACCTATTCTGATAAAGAGAACCTCAAAGCTAGGTTCTGGTTCATAAAGCAAAGTAATAAAGTCTGAACTAATGCTTGCTTATGTTAATAGAATAAAGAGTGAAAAACTTGGAACAGAATTGCAAAAGGAAAATTCATTCATACTTCTTCAAACTGAAACCAGTGTGGATATAAAAAATACTAACCGAGTTCAAAAGTGATTCGATCACAAAATAAAATACTGAAATAAAAACACAGCGCAAAATGTTACGGCATGTCCGCTCCATGGTCCTCTGAGGTATTCCTAGTGGTATTCTTTGTGTTTCCAACAAATTCTGAGAAGTAGGGGCAGAACGAGGCTGGTCTGAGGCTGATGCACTGGGGAGTGATGAGCTTCAACATCTCGGAGGACTCCGTCATCTTCGGCCACCCCAGATGAAACACTATCTTCTTCTATGGTAGGGAGCCATCGGGACTATCAGCAGATGCCATATCTAATTGTTGAGCCTTGATAGTCTCCTCATCAATGTTTATAAGCCCGATCTTCACTACCTCCAAATCCTTACGGTGCATCATGTAGTCCTTCTTGATCATGACCAGATTATACTTGTCAATGGTGGCCTGGACTTCTTCCTCTATAGCTCGAACGGCTTGAGTAAGCTCGGTGCCATTAGAATGAAGGGGTTTATTGGCTCAGGTCAACTTAGCAATCTCTTCCCATTGTCTCTCATTCTGAGCGGCGGAAGCAGAAAGACGAGACCTCAAGGACTCGGTCTCTTTCTTCAGAGCTTCTATTTCTATTTCTTTAATTTAGAGAAAATTAGAGAATGTGCCCACATCAGCCTTACGGCCAGAGAGGCGCATTGTCAAATCTGACATAGTGCCCGATGTCTCATTCCATTTTTTCTGCCAATCTCTGGCCCAGTCCTCATATAAAGTAACATGCTGCCTATATGTCTCTTTCTCTTCCTCCAGATGCTTATGTTTGCCGCACAGCTCGTCAACTTTGGTAAGTTTCACCTTTGCCACCGTCAACCGGTGAACGACATTATCCCTTTCAGTTTACAGGGCGGTTTTTTCTTCTATCATATGTTGGAGCCCCTCATAACATAGGAAGTTGGCCTGGAAAATAGGCACAATATCAAAAGAGATTATGAAGAGATAAATAAATCATAAACAGATAAAAAAAGAGTTGTACCTTAGCTGCAACATGCATTCCCTCATTGATAACGCATTCAGAGAATACCGGTGAGCCTTCCTCCTATCCTTGTATGAGGCCACGTGCTTCTTATAGTTAGACACTCCAACGGGCTTAGTACAAAGGTGGCAGTCAGCAGGGAGTTGGAAGATTAGGGTTCGGAATTTTGCATGTTATGCTAATGGGGTCTTGTACTCATCTACCAATTCATCCCTACGCAAAGAAGAAACTGGTCTGAGGAAGACGAAATTTCATGGTCTTCTTCTTGAATCATGGTAGGCATGATCGAAGATTCAAGATCTTCAGCAACTGGTGGAAGAGAAGCGGTGGTTGGCACATGTAGGGGTTGACGAACAACCGTTCTTATTGGGGTAAAAGAGACAGTGGTGTAACCGGCACCATGGATGGCAACTTCCATTTCTACAAAAAGTAGAGAGGTTTCATTCCTTCTTATTTCCAAAGGTTGTTCTTCCTCGGGACCTTCATCATCCAGGTCCACTATGGGGAGAGAATCAATCGTTAAATCGGCGCTACCAGGAATGTTGAGAGGAGTACAGTCGGAGTGATCGGGATTCTCTTCTTCAAACATTTTATACCCGTCCGGGGGATAGCGGAAGATTCACATCGTAGCCTTTTCCATTCACGGGCCTCTTGAATCATGAGAGTAGCCGCTTCCAGATCTGCAATTTCCTCTTTAGGAGGGGCTATGTCCGTTGATTTGGAATACCTAGCAAAGAGAAGAACGATTTCATTGAAAGGACAAAAGACAAGTATAAGAGTTTGAAATTAGGATTACGGTGTATACCATGGTTGCGGGGTACCTAGTCCTTCTTTAAGGCAAGTTTTTTCCACGTCCAAATTTTTGGGTTAGACACGTTGAGGATCTTTTGAACCCAGATCCCAAGGTCGTCTATGTTCATAGACTCCTGTATGGTGGCTGAAGGAAAGAATTTAGCCCGGTTAGAAGTAAAGTGGACTACTTAGGGAAAAGACATCACAAAAGCAAACTTACCGTGGTGGTTCCATCGCTCTGGGATGGGGGGCTGTTAAGGGTAAGGAGATCGGCAATCTGAACGATGACATATATTTTTATCCAACTCCAGTCACGGTCGTCATAGGGACTGGCAAGAATGGTCTTGCTTCTTCGGCGGTGTTGATTGATAACTCCATCACGGATATTGCGCAGAGAGTAAAGATGAATTAGGTGGTCCAAAGTGAAGTAGAGTTTGGTTTCCCAAGCGAAATGTTGAAGGCACGTGACTGCTCTCTAAATATGAGGGCACACCTAAGCTATGCATACTTTATACCGACGGCAGAATGCTAGAATGACATCATCAATTTCGTCCTAGAATTTCATGAAAAAGGGGTAAGTATAAACATAAGAATACCCTTCTTTGTAGGAGGTTATCATTTCCTCACTAGTGGGAATTAGGACTTCAATCATTTCCCAGCCACAATCGGTCTTCACCATTGGTGGAATATCGGTGGTGATCCGGGTTTTGTGATCACCGGCGGGGATATCCCTACTATCGGGTAGGACCTTAGAAGTTGTATTTTCTCGAAGATCATAAGTAAAACACCATGTCTACAGTAAAAGAGAAGAAACTGAAGGTTTTTTATTATAAGAGGTCCCTGCTTGAGAGCTAGGGTTTCTCATGTGAGAATAAGTGTTATCGCGTTTGGAAAGGTTAGTCAGATTATACGAATTATGGTGTGATACGTGGAACATGATGTTGAGTCAGATTATAGCGCTACTGGTTTGATATAAATGGTACCGGGAGCGATACAAGCAAGGTCGATACCAGTAATAAAGAAGGCTAAGAGTCGTTTGCATCATAACGGATGACCGTTACTAAAATCGGTCATACGACTTCCAACAACCTTTTAATGGCATTTATTGAGATGTTGATTGTCCAATTATTATAACATTCATTCTCTTGTATTTATGAGGGCATATTTCGTGGGTTGTATACCCGTATATCTTATGTATAAATAGAGCATTTTATTCCATTATAACCCATCAGATTCAAGCTATTACGAAATACTTATTGTTATTCTCTTGATTTCCGTGATTTAATAAAAGTTAACAACACTTTGCCCAAAAGTTGTCATAAGTCTCAGTCTAAGCTTTACTTTATCATGTTTAGTTGTTATTCATATTTAGTATAATTCATCTAAGATTCCTATCTAACGTGTCACTTGAGATCCACGTGTCCTTAACCACGTATACAAATTCAATTGTACCGTATTAGGGGTAAACAACAATTGAAGGATGCATCAATTAAGATTATTCCTATTAATAAGGTTTAAATTAGTGATAATAATGTTAAAGTTTTGAGATTAAGGCTTGTTTGATAAGTCATCTAGGTAATTGGAATTGGGTGTAATTTGGTGTAATTAAACAGTTTGGTATGTTTGTTTGACCAAGTAATTACACAGTTATGTGGGAATTGAGTGTAATTGAGAGGATGTAATTACACTCTCCAATTCTCAAGGGGAGGGTTAAGAATTGGGTGTAATTATACCCTGTAATTATAGGGTTACTTTTTAGTTTCTTTCTTTTTTATTTTATTTTAATGTATTTTTTATTTATATTAATTTAATTTCGTTTTTACTTTTTACTTTTTACTTTTTAGTTATTAGTTATTTTTATTTTTTAAAATATATTTTTCTTTTTATATTATTTATTTTTTATTTCCTTTCTTCTCATTCCCAACCTTTACTTCTTGTGATTCCATGTAATTTCTCATATTTTTTTATTTTATTCATTAGTATAACCGTGTTGTTATCCTAATTTTTGAAACTACACCTCTTAGTATTAGAAATAATGAGTCATTAACAAACTTGACATATAATTAGTGATGTTATTAAAGTAGAATTTCGTTGTGAATGAGGTTACAGACTTATATTTTTCTTTTCTTTTGAATTATTTACTTAAGTTACGTTGGAACTTATGTAATGTTGGAATTTGACATAAGAGTATTATGTTAAAAAAAATCTTTTGAATTTTGAATTTTGAATTTAGGTTAAATTTTTTATTTTAATTTATTTGTTTTTTGTACTATTGACTTGTTATTTCACATTGCATGTTGTTTATTTTTCACTTACAGTTGATAGATTTGTTTTTGTCAAATATTTGAATAATGTTATGGCATTATATTTATAAATATTATTTTTAGTCAAACATTCAATCCATGATGTTCTCACAAAAAAAGTCTGCTTTTAAGATTTATAATTCATTAAAATTAAGATATTATTAATTTGAAATATATATAGCAAAAGTTTTTACAATATTAGTTACAAATATGATTATTAATTAATATATTTTCAAGAAATAATGTGTTATTAAATAACTAATTTAATATCATTTATAAAAGCACATATTTTTTTAAATTTTATTTTTAAATTAAACTAACTATGTAACTATACTTGTGCAACTAAACTATAATTACATTATAACAAACAAATAGGTCGTTGTAATTACAATATTGTGTAATTACTAGGTTGTGTAATTACACCAATTCCAATTACCAGTTGGCTTTCCAAACAGACCCTAAGTATATATATATATATATATATATATAGTGGATTTGACTCCCCTCAGTTACAGATTCTCATCATTTCCTCAGGTGCATAGTTAGATGATTGACATTTGTCTAATTTTAAATTTTAAAGACCTAGATTAAATTAACTTAATAAATATTATTAACTATAGTTAAAGAGATAATTTTGAAAGTATATTTATGTCCTAGAGACAATCTGTATTAGGACAAATGTACTTTATACACATTCGTATTATTATTAATGGAGATTAATATTTTGGCATTTGCAATTATTAAATTATTATTTGATTGTTTGTAATTATTCATTAATGTGCATCCCTTGAGCTTACGTTGTCATTAATAGAATGAGCTATTGATGATAGAGCGTAACTCTTAAAATAGCCTCGACTAATGATCATCGAGAATGGGATATCGATGATATGTGATAAGTCGACATGTGGTCTGCATCACATCCTTAGAGGATGTAGTATGTCTCACCTGCTACGAATAATGGCTACTCGTGATGGACACATGGATACTTTGGAAGTATTGGTATACCCTGCTGATATACTATTTGTTATACTTGTCTAAAGTATGATCAGCGTGTGGGAGATAGAAGTCCTTAGACTTGAGGTCAATACGCGCCTTGTCTACAAAGTAATGTATTTTGATCCCGTCCTAACCTCAAATGTCTTATAGGTTGAGATACGGCTTGTATTGGGTACATTACGATGTGGATTGAAGGTGGTAGTTGAGCCAAGATTAGGATTCATTCCTCAGATATATTCGAGAGAACACTCGGATTCTCAGTGATATTAGGTTGACTAAGTCGTTGGCCAACGCAATAGACGTATTTAGAATATGGTCTAGTTGTCAACTAATATAGATGAGATACAATGATTAAGCCATTTGGATAGACACTTGAGAAATCCTAAGCTTGATCGGGTGTGTCGTGAATGAAAGGTTTTTATCTTACCACATAAAGGTTAAGTTTACTGGATTCGCGTAAATGTACTTCACATATTGAGTTCGTCTTCCGGCGCCATCTAGGAGTTCCGTGCAGACCTTAATTTAATTAATGTCGATATGAGAAGGCATGTAGGGTCACACTATGTCGATTGTCCGTTTCGATCTAAGGATGTATTGAGAGAGTAATTAAATGTTCGATTTGGAATCGAGATATTTAAATGATTAATGATTATTTTAATTAAGTCAAAATTTGATTTTGGATTTAATTAAGAATGCACGGAAAAATAAATCGAGATAGTGCAGGAGCATGTCGAGCGTCGCGGCGCCCATACCCTAAGGCCGCGGTGCCTCTGCCTCGTATTTTGGGTCAGGCCCAAGGTCAAACCCTAATCCGGTTTTGACCTATTTTTCAACTATAAATAGAGGCATTCACTTCATTATTCACACATAAATTTCCTGAAAATCATTCTAAGCCTTAGAGACTTAGAATCAAATACTCTCTCGAACCTCTGCCGGATTTCCTAGCTTTCCGAAGGAGAAATACATTGAAGCTTAGAGCTTGCAATCGGAAGGGCAATTGCGTGTGCACCTCACAATTGATTAAGATTCATAATTCTAACTTGTAAGTATATGTTTTATGTTACAAGTTTAATTGTTGTATAACCATATCAGAAATGTTGTTGGGGTAAGTAAGAAACAAAAATTTTAAACTTCCGTTGTGTCTTACTTATGTGCTTTGTACCCAACAAAATCCTATAAATTTTAGGAAAATACTCACTAACAATGATAAGATAAATATCAACTCTCATAAATTTGGAAACCATTAATATCGTACTTGCTATTATCCTACTTTCATTTTATATTTTTTAACTTCAGATTTTTTTTAATGAAATGAGACTAAAGTAAAATTTCAAAGTAGTCCTATCTTTTTTTCCCCCTCCATCATCTTCTCTTTATCTTCCCTATACTACAATATTTTGATTACTCTACCCTTTTGTATTTGCAAGAATATGACGAATAATCGTAAAGAAATTTTAAAAATATATATCGTACTTTTGGGAAGTCAATCTTTATCCCATTTTAAACTTCTTAGAAATGAAGGAGAAATGAATCGTTTTATGGTTTCATTTGAATTAGTAAGTGATTCTCAATTAACTATATTTTAATTTAAAGTTGCAGAAATCTGTTGAAAAAATAAAATATGAGAATACTTTTATTTCTATGGGAAGTCAATCTTTATCCCATTTTAAACTTCTTAGAAATGAAGGAGAAATGAATCGTTTTATGGTTGCATTTGAATTAGTAAGTGATCCTCAACTAACTATATTTTAATTTAAAGTTGCAAGAAATCTGTTGAAAAAATAAAATATGAGAATACTTTTATTTCTATGATTAAAAAAATAATTTTGTAATTACTCGTTAGTCACAGAATCTTATTTCATTAAGATAAATTTTATACGTAGCTAGATGTGAAAGATATACAGTAACAGACAATAATTGATATTAATAGGTTTTTAAATTTGTTTAAGTTGAGATTTTCTTGGAGATTGATTTTCCAAATTAAACTCTTAACCATGGTTAAGATGTTTGTTATATTAATTTAATTTAAGCCTTTAAAATTGAAATAAGATAAGTGTCAATCATCTAACTATGCAATTGAGAAAATGGAGAGAATGTGTAATGGAGGGGTCAAGAATGAGCTCCTTAATTCTCTCTGAAAACGTGATTGTACAGCACAGTTCTTCAGCAAAATTCACTGCTTCATACCATAGATAGAATAAGAATTTCTCTCTTTTGTTATTCAGCTCATCTATATCTCTAGTTTTATTAGTTATTTCGGTCATTATTTTCTGCCTCGACCGTATAAATAAGGATTTTATATTATTTGGATTAATTATGTTACTTTAGACCTCTTTCAAACACCTTACCCGTTAAATAAATAAAGGTGATTCGATGGTGTAAAAATTCTAAACACTATCAGAATATTAAGTTTATGATGTTCATCGGCCCATTTGGGGTTCTAAATTTCAGACGGTTACTCTGTAAAATATGCATGTAGTCATTGATCTGGGGGGTGATTGTAACTTTTTCAACTTGTAGTCGACTACCACTTAAGTAATGCAGAAAGTAACTTGCGTAAAGTAAATGACACACAATATTTTATACTGGTTCAGATCCAATGTAGATCCTAGTCCAGTCCCCTTGGTTGCAAGGGTGTTCTCTTAAGCTCTTTTAATGGTGGTTGGATACAAGATTTAGTTTGAATGGAGCACCTACGTCTATACTCAAACTATCTTAATCATTTTGATACAATGTCTCACCAACTATAATATATCTCTCCTCTCTTATTTGTTTACCCTATAAATAAAATAGAAATACAATGTTTATGAAAAGTAGAGCAGAGAACTTGAGAAGTTGAGACGAAAGTATGTTTTCCTTCTTCTTGTGTTGAGCTTTTAAATAGTGTTGATACGACTCTTGAAGAGAACGCAACCCAAGAGTGTTGATCCTTGGAAAAATAAATTTGGGATCCTATTTTCAAAGAATAAGGATAGAGCTTAATGATTGATTGCTTTCCATACACAGCTTTGCAATCGATGGTCTTGAGATATCTTTCTTCCTTTAATTAATTCCGGTTTGGTACTTGGCAATCTTCTTTCCTTGTATCTTGTATATCTTCATTCCATATTTGTCTTGATCTCATATGATTTAATAAATCTCGTTGGTACTTGTACCGACCCTCTTTATTACTGTACATCTAGTTTTCTTGGTACTAGGGGAATATTCTCTATATCTTCATGATGATTTCAACCGATATGTTCTTCGAGTTTTGTATATTTTGGATGTTGTCAAATTGCTCCTTTTTTTGGACATGCGTATCTTTTTGATGATGACAACAAAAATATTTTACTTCCCTTTTATTGTAATGAGTTGACTGTCGACTGCTCGCCCTAAACCTTTGAAAGTTAGTTGACTTGACTGGAGTAGTTGAATGCTTGACTGCTACCCCTGAATTATTGCTTTTCTCCCCCTTTGTTATCAACAAAAAGAAAAAGAGCAAACAAAAAATAACAGTAGCAATAAAACCACATAACACATAACATAGCAGTTATCAGCCAACCATGCTAAACTAAGCAGTTAAAAGTGCATGATGGGAATCATGCATAGCGGTAGCAGCAAAACAAAATATCGTTTGTAAGAAACATTGTAGCAGAGCCCAACATCTAGGGCTTTAAAAAGTGTGTAAGGGTCGCAACAACAACATTCTTTAAGTCCTTAATATTCTCATGGATGGTGGCCTGAAGTGTACCAAACTTAAACTCCACAGAGTCAAGCACAAAGAAAATATTTTTCAATGTCTTGAGCGCATCCTTGGAGGTCCTCTCCAGTCGTATCTTGGGCTTAGCAACATCAGTACATGTTTCCTAGGTCACATACTTAACCTTAACAAGCAAATCCTGTTGAGGCAGTAGTAACTCTCTTTGTCCACCTAGCTTGAGATCCATGGCAGTGACACGTCCAAGAACATTATCAGGAAGAGGAACAGGTTCACCAGGAGGGTCAACCTTAGGCTGAGCAACATGGACTTCAACTTTCTTCTTAACCCGACAATATCCTTCTAGAACATAACCCATACTACCAAAGGCACGAGAATTGTAGCACTGAGTGACATGAGAACTAGGAAACCTAGTAAGCTTGAGATCACTGGCTTCAAGAAGCCTTGTAATTAACATGCCGTAGGGAATGTAGGGAGAATCTAAAGAGACATCAAGCATAGCATTGATGATAAGAGAGGAGAGTTTGAGCTTTTTATTGGTGACAAGACAATAGGTAATGATAGTGTCATGCTAGGTAAGAGTGGAGAAAGATCCAGATCTAGGAGATAAAGTAGTGGACACAAAGTAGGATAGGACCTTAGTGGTGAAATAGAGTTCACTTGGGGTGAGTTGATTTGGAGGACAACAAGTATGGGGCTCATCAATAGCCTACTTGGCTTGATCATAAGATACATCAACATTTTCAGGCCAAGAGTTCTTAAACGGAACAGAGAAACCAGAAGAAGAACAGTCAAATAGAGTATCAAACATAGCGCAGTTAAGAAAATTTCATTTTCCTAAGACAAGGGGTTCAAGTTCATTGGGGCGAGAAGACCGATGGTTGGCGTAGAACATGCGGACAAGGCTCTCATAAACTTTAACATGGCCATGAAAAATGCTACCCTATCCTTGATAATCAAAGTAGGGTTTGATATGACAGTGAAAAGTTTCAAGCAAGTTTAAATCAAAGATACGACCAGCATTCACAGACTTATTTGATAAAGATACAAAGAGATTGATGTTTTTGGTTTCCCAAAAATTTAAGCGAGTGTCAAAGAAGGTCAAGCAATCATGGTCAAGTTTAACTTTTTGGGGGGAATCAGAACATGCATCAGGAGAGATATGGAGCTTACCAAGTTATTTTTTAGAGAGAACTTCTCCACTGTTGGAGAGATCATGATCGGAGATGAAGTGTACGGAGTTATCAGAGTCAAGACTGACGGGATGTTCCATTTTGCGAGAGGTTTTGGGCTTACCATGAGAACTTTTGTGAGTAAGGTTTGAAGATTGCTTGAAAGATTTTTCCATGGGGGAGGAGAACAGAGTAGCAGAGAGTGTTTAATAAGATAGAGAGATGGTGATGAAGTAAGTGGAGAAGAGGGATGGCTTGTACGGGTAGATAAGGGTTTAGGAGGGAAAGTGGAAAGTCTTTTATGGGAAAGCCAAGTGGTGTGACGTTCAACATAATATGTCATAGGGTAAGAGAAATGGCGGTGTAATGATGACGCTTGAAGGGGCGTGAAAAAGGATTAAATAGAGATGAAGGAAAGTTAAGCAGATACCAAGGCAGTTTAATTAAGAAAAATATAGCAATACAATATTTGTGAAAATATACTAAATATAAACGAAGTCACAAACATGATAGAAAATCTTTTCAACTTTCCAAAAGATTAGCAATTAAGCCTATAGATTTTCTAAGTGAGCAAAAACGTTCTTCAAACATGGGTTTAGTGAATACATCACCAAGTTGGGAATCAGCATTCACAAATGAAATATTAATGTTTCCCTTAACCACATGATCTCTAACGAAATGATGCTTGATGTCTATATGCTTTGCCCTAGAGTGATGCACGTGATTTTTTATAAACATATGACACTAGAATTATCACAGTAAATATAGCAGGTTTGAATGATAGGCCATAATCACTTAATTGATGCATCATCCAAATAATTTGTGCACAACATTGACCAATGGAAATATATTCAGCCTCGGTAGTTGAGAGTGAGACAAATTCTTGTTTTTACTATGCCAAAAGATCAAAATTTTCCAAGAAATTGACAGATTCCATTGGTACTTTTCCTGTCATCCTTATCACTTGTAAATTCAGCATCGCAAAATCTTTTATGTATAAAATTGTCAGTAGCAGGATACCATAAACCACAATTAGTTGTTCTAATAAGATATCTAATAATTTTTTTAACAACAGTAAGGTGATATTCCTTTGGTATTGCCTGAAATCTTGCACACCTACAAACACTGAACATGATGTCTGATCGACTAGCAGTTAGATACAATAGTGATCCAATCATACCTCGATACTTGGTTTCATCAACTGGTTTACCTTCATCATCCTTGTCAATATAGCAAGTAGGACTCATTGGGGGTGGCTGATGATTTGTCATTCATCAAGCCAAATTTCTAAATGAGTTCCTTGGTATATTTGGTTTGACATATGAAGGTTCCTTTATCGGATTGAATGATTTGTAGCTCCAAGAAGAATGTTAATTCTCCCATAATACTCATTTCAAATTCACTTTGCATAAGATGAGAGAATTTCTTGCACATAGTGGGGTTAGAACTACCAAACATGATATCATCAATATAAATTTGAATAATGAGATTTTCAGAGGATGATTTTTTTTTATGAAAAGAGTACTTTAAATTTTTCCTCTAGAAAAACCATGATCAATTAGGAAAGTGTTTAAGCGCTCATACCATGCTATAGGGGCTTGTTTGAGGTCATAAAGAGCTTATGAGAGTTTATAAACATGGTATGGTTTTTGAAATTTTCAAAACCTGGAGGTTGTTTAACAAAAACTTCTTCTTCAATAAAATCATTTAGAAAAACACTTTTGACATCCATTTGAAAAAGTTTAAATCTCCTAAAAGAAGCATACGCAAGTAATATGCTAATTGACTCTAACCGTGCAACTGGGGTAAAGATTTCATCATAGTCGACTCCTTCTTGCTGAGAGTAGCCTTGAGCTACTAGTCGAGCCTTATTTATGACTATTTCTCCAGATTTATTCAACTTGTTTCTAAATACCCATTTAGTTCCAATAATAGATGCATTTTCAGGTTTTGAAACTAAAGTCCAAACTTTATTTTCCTCAAACTGATCCAAATCTTCTTGCATAGCCTTTATCCAATGGTCATCTTTTAAAGCTTCATCGACTTTCTCTGGTTCTAGTATAAAGATAAGGGCAAGATTACACTATTTATACTGGTTGCCATGGTTGCCTTGGATAATCGAATTCACTTCTCTATTCATTTGGTACCGATTCAACTACTATACTGGTCGAGTGGTCATGTGTTGTAGTCGACTCTACGTCTGCAGTAGTTGACTCTTTGTCATTCTTTGCTTCAGTGGATGGAACTATTGTAGTAATATTTCCTTCTTCTTCATCTACATTAGTATCTTTCTCGACCAAATGATTAGTATCATAAAATATTACATAAATAGATTCTTCAATGGAAAGAGTACGTTTGTTAAATATTTTATATGATCTAGAGGTAGTTGAATAGCCAAGAAATATACCTTCATCGCTATTTGGATCAAACTTACCTATATTATCTTTCTCATTATTATGAACAAAGTATTTGCACTGAAAATGATGAAAATATTCTATGTTGGGCATTTTACCATTCCATAGTTCATAGGGTGTTTTCTTTAAAATAGGTCGAATCAAACACATGTTAAGAACATGACAAGATGTGCTCACAATTTCAGCCTAAAAGTGGTGTGGCAGATCGTGTTCTACAATCATGGTTCGACCCATGTCTTGTAGGGTCATGTTCTTTCTTTCCATAACTTCATTTTACTGAGGAGATCTTGGTGAGGAGAAATTATGAGAATAGCCTTGTTCATTGCAGAATTCTTCAAAAGCTTTATTTTAAAATTCTCCTTCATGATCACTTCTAATAGAGGTGATGTAGTATTCTTTCTCACACTGTACTTTCTCACATAAAAACTTAAAATTCTTTAGAGTATCATCCTTGTGAGCAAGAAAAATAGCCCAAGTAAAATGAGAGCAATTATCAATTATTACAAATGCATACCTCTTTTCTCCAATACTAGCAGTTTAATTAGGACTGACTAAGTCCATGTAAAGTAGCTGCAGTAGTTAAGTTGTAGACACAATATCCTTTAAATTGAAAGAGTTTCTAGTTTGCTTGCCTTTTTGACATGCATCACATATATGATCTTTAGTATAATTTAATTTGGGCAGCTCTATAACCAAATCGTGCTTAGCCAATTTTTCAATAAGTCTCATACTCGCATGTCCAATCTTCTTGTGCCACATCCACAGATCTTCTCCCATTGAGGCTAGACATATATGTCCAACAAGACTTTTAACAGAGTCTAGAACATAAACATTCTTACTTCTGCTTCCAGGAAGAAGTTCCTTGCCAGATGGATCTTCAATGGTGCATCATGTTTTCCTGAATCTTACCTTGAGATCGAAATCGCATAGTTGACTTATGCTTAGGAGATTATACTTACGTCCCTTCACAAGACAAATGTTAGTGATATCAATAGAATTATTAAAGGCAATAGTTCTTATACCAATTACGGTTCCTATAGAATTATCTCCATATGTTACTAAGCCTCCGTCAAAGACAGCGACTGATTTGAATAGATTTTTGTCGTCTGTCATGTGACTAGAACATGCACTATCTAAATACCATTTTCCTTTTGATTTCTCCTTATGGTATTCCTGCAAAAAAGAGTAGTTACTTTCTTTTAGGTACCCAAGCTTTCTTGGATCCTTGAGGGTTAGTGTTACAATCTTTGTTTTTGGGCTTCCATGCCCATCCTGGAGTAGATGCATAATGAAATCTGCACTGATAGAATTTATGACCAATTTTACCATAGCAAAAATATTTTTGAGAAAAGGATTCCTCAGTGATTACAGACTCATTTATGAAAGGTTTGATACTTTTAGACTTCCTGTCAGTTGACTTAAAAGATCTAGTCGACTTATCAGTCCTAGTATGAGTATTAGACCTACCATTTGAATGAGCAGAAACTGATTTGTCACTGATAGGCTTTTTCCAGTTGATTTGTTGCTACGAGTCGACTGATTAGACCTGACAGAACTATGACTGGTGTATTTGCACAAACCATTTAGTTGTAATCACAAATCATGGAATTCTTCTTGAAGAACATCCCTTTGAATCTCACGTACTTCAAGTTTCATTTCTAAATCTTTCTTTTCTCTTTGGAGCTTTCTATATTCATCAAAAACTTTATTTAGTTCCTCTAAGGTTTGATCTAAAAGTTTTTGAGTTTCATTACATTTAGGACAAGGATGGGGTCTTACCCCACTTGTTTCGCCAAATTCCATGAAGCAAACATTTTCTACTCCTTCATTATCGTCTGAAATTTCATCTTCGCTCAAACTGGTGAAGGCCCTTTGCTTTTGATAGTTCATGGATGGCTTCCTTTTTAACTCAGGACACTCAGATGCAATGTGTTCATATTTTCACATTCATAGCAGTTACCATCATTTCTGTTTTGGTCATTTGATGACCTGCCTTTTCGAAAGGTTGATCCTCTTTTTCTATTATTTCTTGATCTTCTCATAGATTTCACTACATATCTAGATATCATAGAAACTTCATCTTCCCTAATATCATCATCAAATTCCTCAACTTCAGTTTTAAAGGCTACCATCTTCTTCTTGTTCTCATCTTGTCCAGCCTTGTTCAGATATGTCCTTTCAAAGGCAGTTAAATCTCTTCTTACTTTATCATATGTAAGAGTTTTGAGATTTATGCTTTCAAGAGCAACAACTTTTGCATGCCATTGTGGAGGCAAGCATCTGAGGATCTTTCTTATGTTATCCACAGAGGAAAAAACCTTTCCTGAAGCCTTGAGTTCTCCAAGAATTTGGTTGAATCTTGCAAACATATCTTCCACGATTTCTCCTTCCTTCATTTTGAAAGTCTCATATTCATAAACAAGAAGACTAATGATGGTTTTTTTACTTTTTTTGTGCCTTCAGATGTGACTTCGATTTTGTCTCACATTTCTTTAGTTGTTCCACATGTGGAGATCTTTTCATATTCTTCTCCACTAATAGCATTGTAGAGAAGATTCCTGACTTTTGAATTAATTTGAATTACTACCATCTATTCATCAATGTAGTCGGCTAGAGAAGCTAATTCATCAGTTGAAGTTGACTCTTCTTTCTTCTTATCAATAGTTTTGTCTTTAGGCATGGGGATATCTCCTAACTTGATGACTCTCTAGATCTTCACATCGTATGATTTGATATAGGTTTTCATCCTTACTTTTCAATGAGAAAAATGTTTTCCAATATAGTAGGGTGGTCTAGTTTGTGAAGTGCCTTATTGAAGCAAAGCCCCAATAGTGACGTGGTTTGACATGATCTTTTTCTCAATTACTGTTAAGTAATCAAGAATGTGAGACCAAGCTCTGATACCAATTAAAAGTGCAAGGGGGGATGAATTATAACTTTTTCGACTTGTAGTCGACTATCGAGTGACTAAGTCGACTACCACTTAAGTAAGGCAGAAAGTAACTTGCGTAAAATAAATGACACACAATATTTTATACTAGTTCATATCCAATGTAGATCCTAGTCTAGTCCCTTTGGGTTGCAAGGGTGTTCTCTTAAGCTCTTTTAATGGTGGTTGGGCACAAGATTTAGTTTGAATAGAGCTCCTACGTCTACACTCAAAATCTCTTAATCTTTTTGATACAATGTCTCACCAACTATACTATATCTCTCCTATCTTTTTTTTTACAGTATAAATCACACGGAAATACAATGTTTATGAAAAGTAGAGCAAAGAACTTGAGAAGTTGAGACGAAAGTATGTTTTCCTTCATCTTGTGTCGAGCCTTTAAATAGTGTTGATATGGCTCTTGAAGAGAACGCAACTCAAGAGTGTTGATCCTTGGAAAAAGGAATTAGGGATCCTGTTTTCCAAGAATAAGGATAGAGCTTCATGGTTGATTACTTTCCATACATAGCTTTGCAATCGATGGTCTTGAGATATCTTCCTTCCTTTAATTGATTTCGGCTTGGTACTTGACAATCTTCTTTCCTTGTATCTTGTATATCTTCATTCCATATTTGTCTTGATCTCGTATGCTTTAATGAATCTCGCTAGTACTTGTACTGACCCTCTTTATTACTGCACATCTAGTTTTCTTGTAGAGAATATGTCTGTTGGTACTAGGGGAATATTCTCTATATCTTCATGATGATTTTAGCCAATATATTCTTAGGGTTTTGTATCTTTTGGATGTTGACACTTTGTTCCTTTTTTTTTTTTGAACTTGCGTAAAATATTTAGACATCATTAAAATCTGCACTAACAGGTCTAACATATGTTGATATTTTTTTTCATAATCTGGTGTTTGATGCTCACTTTAAGTTTGGACTAATTTGGGTTCACACAAGAAAATCTCACTTAGGAAGGAAACACACTCTCTATCAAAGACGACCTATCGTCATATGAATAGAGGCTGAAATTTCTAATTAAAAATGAATGAATAGTTACAGGTTCACCACAAATTTTGCTACCTTTGATTTTATCACGTTATCACATGTGGATGACACAACGTCCTCTGTATAAAAAGTGATGAAACCAGCAAAGCTGTTGCATTATTCCTCACTTCTCAGCCTTCTCTCTTTCAAAAAGTAGAGAAGCTTACATCAACTCTTTGCTTTAAGCCTTTAACTGAAACTCCGTTCTCAATATTTGACAGAAACTAAAATTAAATTCTAAACACAGCCGTTATTTATAGCCCATCCTTCACATTTCCACCCTACTTTTCTTGGCTTCTGCATTCGAACTCTCTTAGCTCACACTATCCACTTTGTTTCTGATAACATGAAAACTTTTAAGCTACTCAAATGCTGGCCCAATGCCCACTCCAATACGTCCACCGTTGCTAATAGTACTGTCCCTTATTCTGATTCTCTTAAGAATCTCATATACGGAATCGACTACGTAACTAACCCGAATATAGACGCCCATGTAGAAATCCATTACGACGAAGACTCCTTCTTCGATTTGGTGTTCACAGGGCCTGATGAACACCCTAAAGTAGCCGTGAAGCAGATGAAGAGTGAATCTGATTTTCCAATCGACTCACACTCGAAGCCTCATTCTCCGGTCAGTGTGCTTGGATCGGATGCCAAGTTTCGTGTCTTCTTTTTGGGAATTAGGAAGTCAAATCCAGAGAAAACGTCTATTGAAGATTCTTCTACTGGAAATCCAAAGCATCAAAACAACCGTTTAAGAAGCAAATTGGAGAAAGAGAGGGAGGAGGACTCGCCGTCCAAGCAATTTGCAAGAGCTGCTAATGTGTCCAAGTTTTTGAAATTGGTGAAGCCATTATACGTTAGAAATTCCAAAATGTGCACCGATAAAATTAAAATATCAGACCAGGTGTCGACACCATTGCCTTCTCCGTTGGTGCACTCGTTTGGCTCATGGAGAAAGCAATTAGAGGAGACGCAGGGGAACAGAGTTGCTGCATTTGGAGCTGTCTGTAAGCACGTAAAGAAAAGCCGATCGATAGCTTCATCCTTTACCGGAGATTCATCGTCACCGATGAATCGGAGAGATGATTCACTACTGGAGCAGAATGACGGAATCCAAGGTGCTATTCTTTACTGCAAGAGATCCTATAGCACTGCATCGAAAGGTACATTGTCCACTACTTGTTTTTTCTCAATGCACTTTTAAGTCTTTAATTATTTGAATTTGTTATGTGATCAGTAGCAGGTTTGGCTTAAATTAATTCTTAACTATGCCTTTGACCTGCAGACTGTTCAATGTCATTACCAAGATCAACATTTGAAGATGTACCAAAAGCATCTTATTGTGAAGAACAGAGCAGATGGAGCATTTGAATAATCAATACTTGGAAATAATTTGAAACAAACAAAATGCTGTAGTACCTACTTTTGTTTGTACACTGTAAAAACTGAGGATTAGTAGTAGGAGTTTTAGTTAACAGAGAAAATTAAGAGCAGCAGCTCTAAGAATAGCATTATGCAGTGGATAGTCTTTGCTAGCTTACAGTGACTATATCTTCAAATTTGCTTGTTAATTCTCTCAAAGAGTGTTTCTTCGTAGTGTATATATTGAATTTGGTCGTCATGTTTTGCTATTTCATTTTCAAATAAACCATAACGCAGGCAATTGTGTATTACTAATGGAAACGGTCATTTATTATTCATGAAATGTCAAAAGGAACATACAACATTATTTACAATCCAACATAGACACATCATCTTCCAAGAGATTCCTTGCAAAGAAATTGAAAATTAGCCAACTTATTAGCAATAGAAGTAAAAGTCCTAGTAATATTTACAAAACAGACATGTTTCAGATATCTTGGCAAGCTACATCCATATCCAAAATTGCTTTCACATTTTCTTCTCCAATATTTCTAGTTTTCTACTACTCTTTTCGCATCAAAGAATATATACATACTCTCCTCCATCCATTGTGAATTACATTTGTCGAAGTTTTTCTAACTATAAATGCTTCAACAAACATGCATGGTCGTCTTTCCCAATGAGATGAATCAAAGTAACCTTGCTATCTATAACAACCAAACCAATGCTTCTCTTCTTTGTTTCAACATGTAATCCTTTATCAACGAATAAAAATACCACCTTCCATCTTCTAACATAATTAGTAAGGATTCATAATTATCATTTTAGGAACCGACAAGCATTATTTCAACAAACTATTCATTATACTCAATTGAAGCATTTGAAAAAAGAACAAAATAACTCGTGGTTTGAGAACTCTCTGAAACATTGTGATCAGGCATCTTCGACTCTTAGTGAGATATCATCTTGAAAACAATATCTCACCATCTTTCTAATGGAATGAAAGCAGAAAAGATCTCAATGAAGTAATCGGATGAACCCGAAATTATCCAATTTTGTGTTGTCAGATGTGATGATCCTATTAGCATCGGCACATACATATCTGACATTACAAATTTAGTCCATGAATCGGATCAGTTTGTTTTTTTTTTTTGTAATTCACACTCCTAAGTCCTAAGCAAAATGTGGCCCCTCTAGAAAGGTTAATTAATACTTCCACCGTCCTAATTTATATAGTAATACGCTTTTTTTTAGTCAGTCCTAAAAAGAATGACATATTTTCTTAATTGATAACAATTTAACTTTAAATTTTACCTTTTACGCTTAACGAGATGATTTATAACTACACAAATATCTTGGATTTTCTAGACTACAAGATTCAAAAATCATCCTTTATGAGTTTACGTGTCCAATTAAACTACATTATATAAATTGAAACGGGAGAGTATCATCATTTTCTAATAACTGAGCAGCAACCGCCGTACAAGACATGTAACTTAACATATGGAGCTTACTTCTGTTTGTTGTAATAGTGGGGATCCATTGATTGATTCTCTATGGCATTCTCCTATTTATCGCCAGACAGATCTAATAATAGCCTACAACATTACGATGTTCTTGTGGATAAGGGTGGGCTTAATTTGCTTGGACTTTTGATTGTTAAACAAATTAGTGGCAGCATGTAATTTAGACTTAAATTTAAAATTTAAGTTGCGTAAAGAGAGGATGTGACAACATTAATATCATTGCATTTTGATTGATTGTAGCGACTAGGGATGACTTGGGGCAGGGTGGGATGGGGCAGGGCAAATCCTTAACGGTGCAAGCAGGGCAACACTTACATGGGGAAGGGTGGGGCTGGGCAAGGGCGGATCGAGCAAAATAGAATTGACCCATTTATTTTATTTTCTTTATTGAAGCTGCGTCTCTCGTCTCATGTTAATTCTTATGTTTTCCGGAAGGGAAAAAGGAATGATGGACTTTCTTTACTGTTAACTTTTTGTGTTAATATGTTGTACAAATTTTGCAAACGAGTTAACCTTCTGCGTTAATTCATTGTCCAAAACTTTGCACACGAGTTAATTTGTGAATTTATAGTCCAATAATCAATAAATATTATCAGTACCATAATCAAAACATCACTCTTTTATGAATAACAATAAAATTACTTTCAAATAGCGAAATAATAAAATATGATAATTTTGAGACATAAGACAAAAACATGATGATCAATGATAAGTGAATGTAAAATTCGGCTATGTATTTTTTTTAAATGTTAAGTGATATTCACCCTCACGCTATTCTCAAATAGTAAATATACAATAGTACGACTTGTTATTTGAGTTACTCGTAATCTTCTTATTTCTATAGATGGAAAAAACTAATATGCATCATTCATTTTTTAAAGAATTATGAGGGTCAACAGTGTAAACTAAGAAATTTGACACATAATTGTGTAAGAATGGTTAGGCGAGTTCCGAGCGTTGACCGTTAGGCGTGTTTAAGGTGTACAGTCGGACGCTTAAGGCATAAGCCTCACGGAATTAAGCTCCACACGTGTGCCACGAAGCGTTTTGTCAGTGCCCCGCTCCGAGGCGAGCCCTAATGCGAGTCCCTTTACTGCCTTTTAAAACACTGAATAAAATATGTTATTCTAGTTCTATTTTGAAATACCTAACGACCAAAAATAAAAGATCCAATTTTGGGAACTGATCATTGTTCATCCAATTAAAAAAAATATATCAAAAGAAGTTTTAAGAAAAAATTCATGCTACAAAGTGAAAAATAAAAAGGAGAAATGAAAGATAACATAAACGGTACAGGTGGGACAGGGTGGCACAGGGTGGGGCAGGGCGAATTTTTGAAAAATACTAAACAGGACAGCGTAGAGCGAGTTAAAAGTTTTAACATGTCAAGACTTGCTCTGCCTCGCCCCGCCCTAACCCGTGCTATTTACATCCCTAGTAGCGACAGGGTCGGCTTAAGGGAGAAGTAAATAAAGCAAAGGTTTTAAGGTTTGAGGCCCCATTAATTATTAAATAATATAAGTTTTATGGGTTATTTTCTTTTAAAATAACTATTGAATCCTTTAAGTTAAAAAAGTAGGAGATCTTTATTTTTTTTTTAAAAAAGAGCTATTATATATGTAAGCTATATAGACAGAAAGTAAAGTTTTCTCTTTTGGTATAAAGAACAATTGTTCCAAACTCACCGTTTCCTTCTTTATATGTAAGCTTATGTTATTTCTTCTTTACATTTCTTGCTCTCACTTTTTTTGTCATCTAATACTTACAGTTTATGTAATCAATTTTTCCTGTTAAGCTTTTGATAGTCTTCTCCAAACGAAATATAAGGACTTTTACAAAGATGATATAATGTCAATGATTATTTTGCTTAATTTAATTAACACTGTCAATATGTTCCTAGGATGGTCCTAAATTCTTCAGCAATCAAAGGAAGCAGTGTCCGGGTCTACTGGTCAGATTCTATAATAATATCCTCTAACACAGACTGAAAAGAGAATAAAAGAGTCCCCCTCAGAATAACGACATTACTTACGTACTCTACTCCTTTTCAAGAGTATTTTGTTTTTACATCCTTTTGCTGGCCTTTGCTTTTTTGGAAGTTCATTCTCACTCGTCACCATCCTCCTGAAATCCGTTCAATCCACTTCACTCAGTCACATATCTGAACCTATTATTTTAGTTCAGACTCTGTATATACATTAAAAGTTTACTAAATAAGTATAAATAATAAATTTTAAACGTAGTAAATCAAATGAATTATGATAGAATTTCAAACACGTTACACATTAAAATTTAAATCCTGAATTATCTCTAACGCAAATTACTACATTTTTGCCTTCTTAGTATTTGTCTCGTGCTATTTCCTGATATTATTTACTTGATACTCCTACTGTTTTTTAAATTTAGATAATAAAAAGTTTTTTCTATCTACATGAGCTTGACAAGTGTTAAATAAGAAAGAGAGCGTAGGAGAAGATTTCATCATATGTTTGGGTCACAACATGAAACCAATTACTGGAACAGCTTGGATCATTTGTTTTTCGCTGAACCCCTATGGCACCAGGTCCGAATGAAGCAAATTGATGAGACACTAATGAGCTAAGGAGATGTGCATTTAAGTATAGACACAATCACAAAAAAAACACATCATAATGTTTATTCCAATTGGTTTGACAACGGGAACTGACGAAGAGTGATTTTAAGTTTTATACACCTCGTGTAACTAATTTTTATATTATTATCATCACTTTTACGATATTTTATTTTTAAGATTATAAATTTCATTAAAAAAAAAATTAAAAATATCATTCGGATAACTTAATAATGTACACGATTAAACGATATATATAATAAGTTGTTTATGTAATCATGATTTCTAATGTCCAAGAAAAATGCTGCATTGGACCCCCTTAAGTCAATATTATAGGTTATATGTGGCTTATAATTTTTTAATAACTGATCAAGCGTAAACTGTCATGCAAGACATGTAGCTTAATATACGGAGTTTACTTGCTCTAATAATGGGGAGCCATTTATTCACCATAGCATTCTTCCGTTTTAACTAGACAGATCCTGTATATAATTATTAGCTTATATATTTACAATCATCTTGTACATGGATAAGGTTGCACTATGCTTGGACTTTAGTTCACCAAAAGAAATTACTACTCCATCCGTCCCAAAATACTTGTCATGTTTTTCTTTTTAAAAGTCAATTTGATTAAATTTCAAAGTTAAATTAGATTAGATTAATTCAATATTTTAAAATTAAAATTGAGATATTCAGAAAATATACAAGAAGTACTATAAATTGCAATTCTTCTCATATTAATATGATTGAAAAAATATAGCTTAAATTGTTGGTCAAAGTTCATATAGTTTGACATCTTGAAAAGCGTAATGCGACAAGTATTTTGGGACAGAGGGAGTAGTAATTAATCAAAGCAGCATATATATATATATATATATATATATATATATAGTTAGTTAGTTAGAGGTTTTGATTAGCTAATAGCTATAATTAAAAAAAGTAGTCACATTTGTTCAAAAAAGAAAGTAACATTCGCAAACACACTCTTCCTTCTTTATTTAATTTGTAAGCTCACTTTATTTCTTTCTTTTTCTACTTTCCCTCCTTTCACGTTCTTTTAACACTTTACAATTACATTTACGTATCCAATTTTTTCGTTTTAGCTTTTTTACGATAGAACTTATTCAAAGAAGACGAAATCAGGTGTATGTTGAAAGATGCAAGTCAAACTTTTAATGCAACGAGCTCAACCAACTGACTAACTCACTTCAAAAGAAAAAATAAAGAGAAGGTTAAAAGGCGGTCCAAGACTCGCAACGAGCGTGCCCACTATTTGGTCCAAATTTGCACAATTCAAAGAGGGAATGTCAGAGTTTTCAATATTAGTAAAATTTACTGAAAGAAAAGAAGAAAAAGTGAGAATCTCTCTCAGGGAAACAATGACATTACTTACGTTTACCCCTTTTTATGAGTCTTTTCCTTCTTTTTTTAGTTTGTCTCTTGTTGTACCCCTGATTTCCACTTCTGCAAATAAAAACGGATAAAATTTTACACAATCGAGGTTATTTTAAGTCTTTTGCTTTCTCTTGTTATTTGTGACAAGATTTTTCCGATCCTTCGTGATTTTTTTCCTTTGATCTTTGATTTTCCAAAAAAAGGTGGAACTCCCACCTCAGGAGCCCTCACACCCCGGTCCGACAGGTCTGTGAAGGAGGTAAATCATGGTGACTCAATTGATTTCAAAAGTTAGACCAGTACCACGCTGCGCACAAGGGGCCCTCTTTTATTTCAAGAAGTAACCCCCACACTGCCGCTGACGGAATTCGATCCTTGGTCATTTTCTAAATATCCCCCGTGATAACCAATTGAGCTGACTTCATCATCAAACACCAACGATGACTTCATCTACCACCGGAGGAGATGTACGCCAATCTGAATCTGAATGGCCCGAATGGTTGCTTGGAATATCATGAACCACCAAACCCTAACTCTGCGAATGGAATTGCGAGGTGGCTGCCACGGTATCGTGTGTCGTATTCTTACTGAAAATCCTGTGAAAATGAGATTCTTTCAGGATGCCATGGCACAAGCATGGATGCCTGGAGAATGCATGACAATGAAGGACCTCGGCAACAACTGCTTTCTCGTTTAGTTTTATAATGAACGTGACTTCACTCGTGTCATGAGCGACGGACCTTGAAACTACAACCAATGCATGATTTTGATGCAACCATTAGAGCCTAATCAAAACCCTAGATAGGTGCTGTTGGGTATTGATATTGGTGAATGGGAAATGATTGAAAAGAAAAGTGGGAGTTGTCCCACATCGGTAGTGGAAAGAAAAGTGGGAGTTCCCTCTTGCTTTATAAAATAAGCATTTGTCCCACATCGGTAGTGGAAAGAAAAGTTCTTCTACTTATAAGTAGAATTACTCCTTCTTGTCAGTAAAAGGGTTGAGGGGGCAAGGACCCCTCGCGCCGTCGTCGTCGCTCGGCTTCGGCTTCGGCTTCGGCTTCGGCTTCGGATTCGGTCAAATGATCTGATTGATTGATAATCTTTTTGGACCAAATTTTCTTTAATATAATTTAATTAATTATTATTTAATTAAATTAATTAACTTATCCAATCCTACCCGTTAGTGACCCTGACCCGCGACCTGGCCGGATCCGCGTGTCTGACCCGCGACCCGATTTCTTTTCATATTTAAATTTCCCACCAGTTTTCAGTGGCTGTTCAGAAAGGTTACAAACCTTCAGAAACAGTACTTCCATGGCTATAAATTCGTTTGATTCCTCAGAATTTTACTTACGGATTTTCTGAACAACATAAACTTCTTCTTCTTCTGCATAAACAAATTATGTGTGATATACTGTTGTTGAGTAGTTCGCCGCTACCGGAATTTGGAGTACTACTATTCTGGTAAGATAATCGTTCTATCCTGGGAGGGGATATTCCATCAACCTCGAGTACTGTGAGGGGAATAATTTCCTTAAGGACACACTTTGAACTAAGTGGGCTCGATTATATTCTGAAAAATATTTTATTTTTCCAACACCGATTCTTGTTCATTTTTCAATTATTATTGTTTACTGGTTTTTTGGAATACGATTAATAACAATCTTAAGGAAATTATATTTTTAGATTAATCTGTATTTTGTTTTGGAGACTAAAACCTGTGTGGTTTTCTACTCTGTGTGAAATTTCATATTCGACTTGAAGACATAAAAAATTCGTTGGAATATTAAAGTTCATACTTGTACAACGATTTGAAGAACATAAAAACTTCATCGTTCTTTGTATTCGGTTTGGAGATTAAAACTTGTGCAGTTTTCTACTCCATATGAATATTAGTATTCTGACTCGAAGACATAAAAACTTCGTTGGAATACTAAAGTTTCATAATTATACCGCAATTTGAAGAAATAAAATCTTCATCGTTTAAGTCCGTGATTGAATTGCTATTCGGTTTTATTAACTAAAACAGTTTGTCGATTTGACAAAGTGACAAACGAATAATGGCAATTGAGACCGGAACTACCTCTCGCAATTACCGCACCGGCGGTTACTCCTACAACCCGTACCGCCGTGCCACCGGCCGAGAAACCTGCGAAGTTCATCGGTGCCAACTTTAAAGGATGGCAAAGCAAAGAATGTTCTTTTGGCTTACCACCCTTGGTATGCAAAAGTTCACCAAAGATGATGACCCTCCCGTGCTCGCCGCCGACATGCACGACAACCAAAAGTTCATGGTTACCGAGGCTTGGAAACAGCTGATTTTTTGTGCAAAGGCTACATTTTGAGTGCCTTAGAAGATGACTTGTACAACGTCTACAGTGGCAAGAGAGACTTCCAAAGAACTATGGAGTGCACTTGAAAAGAAGTACAAAAGCTCGAAGATGCTTGCTTGAAGAAGTTTGTGGTTGCCAAATTCCTAGACTACAAAATGGTGGATGGAAAAACCGTTGGAACCCAAGTTCAAGAGCTTCAACTTATCTTCCATGACCTTATTGCTGAAGGTATGGTAGTAAATGAAGCGTTCCAAGTGGCCGCAATGATTGAGAAGTTGCCGCCCTCATGGAAAGATTTCAAGAATTATCTTAAGCACAAAAGAAAGGAAATGAAGTTGGAAGATCTTGTGATTCGTCTCAAGATCGAGGAAGATAACAAAACCGCTGAGAAGAGGTACCGTAAGACTTCACCAATTGAAGGGGCAAACATCGTTGAAGATGCTGCTCTGAAAAAGAACAAGAAAAGGAAGAGGCCTTCTGGAAAGGAGAAGGATTTCAACAAGAAAAAGTTCAAGGGCAACTGCTTTAATTGTGGGAAAGCTGGCCACAAAGCCCCAGATTGTCGTCTCCCGAAAAAGAACAAGGGAAAAGGACAAGCCAATATGGTGGAAAAGAATGATGATATGGATGATCTGTGTGCAATGCTATCGGAGTGCAATTTGGTTGGAAATCCAAAGGAGTGGTGGCTTGATTCTGGTGCCACTCGACATGTTTGCGCTATAAAAGAAGCATTTGCAACCTATGCTCCCGCTGGACCCGAAGAGGTACTATTTATGGAAAATACTGCAACAGCCAAGGTTGAAGGATATGGGAAGATACTTCTGAAGATGACTTCCGGCAAGGTCCTGACTCTCAACAATGTTATGCACGTTCCAACAATTCGGAAGAATTTAGTTTCAGCCGGACTACTCGTCAAAAACGGGTTTAAGTGTGTGTTGGTTAGTGAGAAAATTGTATTAAGTAAGAATGATTTGTTCATAGGAAAGGGCTACCTCACCGAGGGCCTTTTCAAACTCAATGTAATGGTTGTTGACAGTATTATTAAAAATTCAGCTTCGTCTTACTTATTGGAGTCAAATGATTTATGGCATGTTCGTTTAGGACATGTCAACTACAAAACCTTGCGAAAATTAATTAATTTAGAAGTATTGCCTAAATTCGAGTGTAATAAATCTAAATGTGAAATCTATGTTGAATCTAAGTTTGTTAAACATCCATATAAGTCTATTGATAGGAACTCAAATCCTTTAGACTTAATTCACACAGATATATGTGATATGAAGTCAATACCATCTCGCGGTGGGAAAAAGTATTTTATGACTTTTATTGACGATTGCACTAGATATTGTTATGTGTATTTTCTTAATAGTAAGGATGAAGCAATTGATGCATTTAAGCAATACAAAAACGAAGTGGAAAATCAATTGAATAAAAAGATAAAAATGATTAGAAGTGATAGGGGTGGAGAGTACGAATCTCCTTTTGCAGAGATATGTTTAGAAAAATATGGAATTATTCATCAAACTACTGCCCCTTACACACCACAATCAAATGGAATTGCGGAAAGGAAAAATCGAACATTAAAGGAAATGATGAATGCCTTACTAATAAGTTCCGGTTTACCGCAAAACTTGTGGGGGGAAGCTATCCTTACAGCTAACCGAATACTCAACAGGGTTCCCCACAGCAAAACACAATCTATTCCATATGAACTATGGAAAGGAAGAAAACCCAACTTGAAATATTTCAAAGTGTGGGGGTGCTTAGCAAAGGTCCAAGTTCCTTTGCCCAAAATGGTAAAAATTGGACCAAAAACTGTGGATTGTGTTTTTATTGGATATGCTACAAACAGCAAAGCTTGTCGGTTTTTGGTTCACAAATCGGACAATCCTGAAATTCATGTTAACACGGTAATTGAATCAGATAATGCTGAATTCTTTGAAAACATTTATCCTTATAAAACTGAATGTGAGTCGTCAAGTGAAAGATCTAAACGGCCGCGGGAAAGAACCAAAGGAAAATACACCAAGTAAAGAGGATGCAAGGCGTAGCAAACGTCAAAGGACATCTACTTCCTTTGGATCAAATTTTGTGACATTCTTGCTTGAAAATGAGCCTCAAACATTTAAAGCAGCGATGTCTTCTTCTGATTCAGCATTTTGGAAAGAGGCAGTCAATAGTGAGATTGAATCAATTTTGAACAATCATACATGGGAATTGGTTGATCTTCCTCCTGAAAATAAACCTTTAGGATCAAAATGGATTTTTAAAAGGAAAATGAAAGCTGATGGAACTATTGACAAATATAAGGCAAGACTTGTGGTCAAAGGTTATAGACAAAAAGAAGGCCTTGATTACTTTGACACATACTCACCGGTAACAAGAATAACATCTATTCGGGTGTTAGTGGCACTGGCGGCCGTATATGGTCTTGAGATCCATCAAATGGATGTCTAGACAGCTTTCTTAAATGGAGAATTGGAGGAAGAAATTTACATGGAACAACCTGAGGGTTTTGTGGTTCCTGGTAAAGAAAGGAAAGTGTGCAAACTTGTTAAGTCACTTTATGGACTTAAACAAGCACCCAAACAATGGCATGCGAAATTTGACCAAACAATGTTGGCAAATGAATTTAAGATTAATGAGTGTGACAAATGTGTTTACATTAAAAATACTCCAAATCATGAAGTCATTGTTTGTTTATATGTTGATGACATGTTGATAATGAGTAGAGATATTGCCGATGTAAATGCTACGAAGCGTATGCTGGCTAGCAAATTTGATATGAAGGACTTAGGAGTTGCTGATTTGATCTTAGGTATCAGAATTCATAAAACTCCACAATGTCTAGCATTATCGCAGTCTCATTATATTGAAAGAGTACTTGACAAGTTTAAGTATTTAAATTTCAATGTTGCAAAGACTCCAATTGATGTAAGTTTTGCACTTCAAAAGAATAAAGGTGAAAGTGACTCACAATTGAACTATGCACGAGTTTTGGGAAGTTTGATGTATATTATGAATTGTACACGACCGGATATAGCATGTGCTATCGCAAGCCGAGTCGATTCACGAGTAATCCCAATCAAACTCATTGGATGGCAATGAAACGAGTCTTGGGGTATTTAAAACACACCCAAGACTATGCTTTGCATTATAACAAATATCCCGCCGTGATCGAAGGATATAGTGATGCAAATTGGATCACCGGATCATTTGAAGTTAAATCCACGAGTGGTTATGTTTTCACAATTGGGGGTGGATCAGTGTCTTGGAAATCATCAAAACAGACATGCATCGCCCGCTCTACAATGGAATCGAATTTATAGCTTTAGACAAGGCCGGTGAAGAAGCCGAATGGCTCGGAATTTCTTAGAAGATATTCCATTCTAGCCCAAACCTTTGGCTCCTATATGTATACATTGTGACAGTCAAGCAGCAATAGGTAGGGCAGAGAGTGTAATGTACAACGGAAAATCTCATCACATACGACGAAGACACAATACTGTTAGACAACTCCTCTCTAGTGGCGTTATCACAATTGACTATGTAAAGTCAAGAGATAACGTAGCGGATCCGCTTACAAAAGGCTTATCTAGAGAGGGAGTTAGTAGATCATCAATGGGAATGGGGTTAAGGCCGAGGACAAGTCATCATGGCGGTAACTCTACCTAGCAGACTGGAGATCCCAAGAGCTAGGTTCAAGGAGATCAAACAAAGTTGTGATCGACGGTTCAACATTGTCAAATAACTCAACCCATTCTCGGATGAAGACAATGTTCGAAATAAGGATAAAACCTTATGGCTTGTTAATGAGTTAATAAAGCATTAAGGTTCTTTAATGATTATCTAAATCGGGCAGCAGTGTATGACCGGATAATGTGGCTATAGGACCACATGTTTAGAAATCACCTATGTGAGTGTTAAGTGTAAGCCGCTTTAAAGGGGAATGACAAGAAAGGCCCATTCTCTACACACTCATGAAACCGGGGAGGTGTTCATGGTCGAAACGAACACAACCGTGAGAACCATAAACGGTTGAGGGTTGATTGTGTGACTTATGTTGTCTAGGTATACAACAAAGTTCGACGGTTCAAAGATATCAAATTTACCGATTGATCGAGTATATCCGATATAAGTTCACTACGGAAAGTTCAAAGAGAAACCTACTTATCCAGATGCAGTCAATTCTCGCTTGTATATCACACTTGTCCGCGCATTCTTTTATATTATAGCCATACCCCATTCATGTGGGGGATTGTTGGGTATTGATATTGGTGAATGGGAAATGATTGGAAAGAAAAGTGGGAGTTATCCCACATCGGTAGTGGAAAGAAAAGTGGGAGTTCCCTCTTGCTTTATAAAATAAGCATTTGTCCCACATCGATAGTGGAAAGAAAAGTTCTTCTACTTATAAGTAGAATTACTCCTGCTTGTCAGTAAAAGGGTTGAGGGGGCAAGGACCCCTCGCGCCGTCGTCGTCGTTCACTCGGCTCGGCTTCGGCTTCGGCTTCGGCTTCGGATTTGGATTTGGATTTGGTCAAATGATCTGATTGATTGATAATCTTTTTAGACCAAATTTTCTTTAATTTTTAATAATTTAATTAATTATTATTTAATTAAATTAATTAACTTATCCAATCCTACCCGTTAGTGACCCTGACCCGCGACCCGGCCGAATCCGCGTGTCTGACCCGCGACCCGGTTTCTTTTCATATTTAAATTTCCCACCAGTTTTCAGTGGTTGTTCAGAAAGGTTACAAACCTTCAGAAACAGTACTTCCATGGCTATAAATTCGTTTGATTCCTCAGAATTTTACTTACGAATTTTCTTAACAACATAAACTTCTTCTTCTTCTGCATAAACAAATTCTGTGTGATATACTGTTGTTGAGTGGTTCGCCGCTACCAGAATTTGGAGTACTACTATTCTGGTAAGATAATCGTTCTATCCTGGGAGGGGATATTCCATCAACCTCGAGTCGTGAGGGGAATAATTTCCTTAAGGACACACTTTGAACTAAGTGGGCTCGATTATATTCTGAAAAATATTTTTATTTTTCCAACACTGATTCTGTTCATTTTTCAATTATTATTGTTTACTGGTTTTTTGGAATACAGATTAATAACAGGTGCAACTTACGACTATGGAACTATGGGTTCAAATACATGATATTGTCTCTGGTTTACGCTCAGAACGTGTGGCGAGGGATATTAGAAATTTCTTAAGGGAGTTTGTCCGGGATGATTCCAAGAACTATGATCTGATTTGGCGGGATTACATGCATGTTAGGGTTCGAATTGATGTCCGGTTACCATTGAAATGCAGGATGCAAGTTACGATTCCTGGAGGGGATTGGATTACATTGACCTTTAAGTATGAGCGCCTTGGCACCTTCTGCTTCTTTTGTGGCTTAGTTGGCCATTCTGATAAATACTGTCGAGGTTTGTATCGCATATCAGGTATAACTCGTGAACAATATTTGTTTGGTTCATGGCTAAGAGCGGACACCAGAGCATCACGTCATATGGCAGGAGCACGGTGGATTCAACCTGCAGCCGACAATCAGGAACGTGAAATCCCCAACAGGGCAAATCCTATTTTCTCACATGGAATGACTACCCCTAAATCTCCGCCCGGAAATTAGGGACCTCGTGCACCAAATCATGGAAATCATACGGAGAGAAATAAGGACACTGTCATGGATGTGCATATGAATATTATGGAAGGGGCCTTAATTCTGGCAGCAAAAAAGGTCCACGAGTTGAGGGAACCGAAACTACTGATGAACATGAGCTTAACGAAACTATGACTGATAGGGTGATTACGGATAACAACCAACTTATTGTTGTTGTTCCAAAAAATGGGTTAATGGCAGGTACTGGACTCTAGGCCCGCTAGACATTATGAGTTCTTTATCTTGGAATTGTCGTGGGCTTGGGAACCCACAGACAATTCAGGAATTGAAGGACATGGTTTCTTCTAAGCACCTCAGTCTCATTTTCCTTCAAGAAACAAAGACAAGTTGGTCCACGCGTAACCGAATTTGGGCTCAGTTAAATTACGATGTCTTGTTCATTGTTGATCCAGTAGGTTCCAGTGGGGACCTAACATTACTTTGGAAGGAAAAAATTCATGCTCACTGATTATTTATCACAAACACCTTATTGATGTTGAGGTTCATTTACCAGGTATTCTAGTATTCTGATTTATGGGTTTCTACGACTATCTAGAATAGCATGAAAGACGTGCCTCTTGAAATTTAATAAAATCACTCAAAGATAACTCTCATATTACATGGTGTATCGTCGGTGAATTTAACGATATACTTGAGTATGATGATGATAAAATGGACCGTATACAACAACCAAAATGGAGGATAAATGGATTTAGAGAAGCCATGAATTTCTGTAATCTTTTTTATCTTAGCTATGTTGGCAGTCGATTCACGTTTGAACATAGCCAGAATACACATAATTAGGTAAGGGAACGGTTAGATCGTGCACTGGCCAATAAATATTGGCAATTCTATTTCCCCAATGCAAAAGTCCATCACATTGAATTTGCCTCTTCAGATCACGCAGGTATTTTTTTCAATTTGAGACTGAAAGTTATTTGTTATGTGGCTAAGCCTTTTCGGTTTGAGAATTTTTGGATGGAGGAATTTGATATAAAGCAAGCGGTTCAGATTGGTTGGTAAAAAGGAAGTGGTTTGCCTATTGATGAAATGATTAAACGTTACATCACATACTTGCATGATTGGGGGAAATATAAAAAGCAACAATTTAAATCTAAATTGAAACAGGCCAAGGCGCAAATGACTTTATATAAGAACAATATTGACTCTTATCATGCGCAACTTTTTTATACCGCCAAAGCAGCGCGTTTGCAGGCCCTTGAGCAGCAGAATATTAATTAAAAGGAGAGAGCCAAGCCACATTGGCTAAAAGAAGGTGATGCAAACACAAAATATTTTCATCTCATGGCTTCTAATAGATGCAAGAAGAATACTTTTACTCAGTTGAAGGATGAAGCGGGTCAGTGGCGTAGTTTGGAGAGTGGATTGGAGGACGTGATCTGTGGTTTTTTTTATTCACTATTCACGTCAGAGAAAGGAGACATGGACTCAATTCTTGGTATAATTGAGGAAAAAATTACAGCAACTCAAAATGCATCTTTGACTCAGCTCTTCACAATTGACGAGGTCAACGAAGCCGCTTTCTCAATGCATCCGGATAAGGCACTAGGGCCTGATGGACTTAATCCAGCTTTTTATCAGAATTTTTGGGCTGTATTTGGGAAGGATGTGTCTAATGTGATAAGCAGTTGTGTCAATAACAATAGATTCATCTGAGTAATAATTCTACTAAGATCATTTTAATTCCAAAAAAATAAGTAGCCTGAGTCAGTTTCTGATCTTAGGCCAATTTCTTTGTGTAATGTTATTGATCGTATAGTTTGCAAGATGTTGCTAAATTGCATGAAATTTTATTTGAAGGATTGTATTGCTGAAGCTCAAAGTGCATTCACTCTCGGCAGATTTATTCTTGATAATGCCATGATATCTTTTGAGGTCAATCACTACTTGATACGGAAAACACAGGGAAAGACAGGATTTGTTGTTTTGAAGACGGATATGATCAAAGTGTATGACAGAGTGGAGTGAGATTTTCTGAAAAATATGATGATGAAGATGAGATTCTTTTTGGATTGGATCACAAAGGTTATGAGAATGGTTTGTACTGTATCTTACCAAACATCTCATGATGGTAAGAATTTTGGTAATATTATTCCATCACGGGGCCTCAAACAGGTGATCCTTTATCACCATATCTTTTTATCATTGTAGTGGAGGGTCTTTCGGCCTTATTAAGCACTTATGTTTTCAAAGGAACACTTCATGGAGTGAAAGTTACTCTGCATGCTCCACATGTTACTCACCTCTTTTTTACAGATAACGCCTTATATTTTTAAGGTTGTGGAATCGGAGGCGAATATCATTAAGCAGGGTCTACTGCTCTATCAAAAAACTTCTGGCCAGTAGGTTAACTTTCATAAATCAGAAGTATATTTTAGCAGCAATACTATAGATGAGATGAAGGATAATGTTGCATCTATTCTAGATGTAAAAAAAGTTGATAACCCAGGTCACTACCTTAGTTTGCTTGCTAGTGTGGGACGCAACAAGAAAGAGGTCTTCAATTTTATCCTAAATAAGGTGCGTGCAAAACTTTAAAGAGGGAAGCGCTCAGTTCTCTCACGGGCGGGAAAGGAGATCTTGTTGAAAACGGCGGTCCAGCCAATCCCAAACTACCTCATGTCCCTTTTCGCTCTGCCGATCGACATATGTCTTACTATTGAGTGTGCCATTAATGATTTTTGGTGGCATAGTGGAGGGAGTAAGGGATCAGGAATCAAGTGGATGTCGTGGAAAAGAATGAGCAAGCATAAGGAAGAAGGTCACATGGGTTTTCGGAGAATCTAATATGTAAATACGATACTCTTAGCTAAAACAGGTTGGTCGATTATGACTCGCCCTTCTGCTCTTATTAGCCGCATCTTTAAGGCTAAATATTATCACCACTCTGAATTTCTTACGGCATGAGAGGGTTCAAATCCTAGTTTCATCTGGCGGTGTCTTTGTGCTTCTAAATATCGTCTACAGTAGGGGTGCATCAATCGCATTGGTAATGTTCTTGATACTAAGATTTTTAATGATCCATGGTTACCAACTGGAAAATCGATGTTTATTCATAGTAATCCCGATAAAGACTCATTGGATTTGCGTGTGGCAGATATTATTGACTGGGATATAAGAACTTGGGATACTCACAAGTTAGAGACACTTCTCTCCGCTGATAAGATAGATTGCATTAAGTGAATTCCTCTGGCATTTACTCTCCGAGATGACCATTGGATGTGGAAACTTGATAGGAAAGGACGCTACACCGTAAAAAGTAGATATTCAGTGTTGCATAATGCTACTACATCTTACCACGAATGGCCAATTTTGGAGAAAATCTGGAAATTGAATATGCCTCCTAAGGTGTTGAATTTTATTTGGAGAGCTTCGAATGGTGTCCTTCCAACCGGAGATAACTTAATGAGTAAGAAGATTCTTCAATCCGGATTATGTCATGCATGCCTCCAAGGGACATAAACAATATTGCACTGTCTAGTTGAGTGCAACGCTATAGCTTAAATCATCTTTGGGTTGGCGGCAGCTTGGTCCATCACTTTTGCATTGACGTAATTCGCTGATGGATATTGTGACTCTCGATCAAGTACATGAAGCCATCATGATCCTTTGGGAGCTTTGGAACGCTAGAAATAGTCTTGTGTGGCATGGAAAATCTCTGTGACTCGAAGTTTTTATTCGAAAGACAGCCTGATTTTGGCAGGATTGGACTAAGGCAAGAACGGAAACCTCCATCCCTACAACAATGGAAACTGACTTTGCAACTAAATGGTTTCCTCCTGATGCAGATATCCTTAAATGCAACATTAATGCTTCTTTTGATCTTTCTTTGGGAGTAGCAGGAGTCGGCATGCTAAATCGTGATTCTCATGGAAACTTTATCAGAGGTCGCTCTAGTCGGTTAGATAAACCATATCACTCACTCATGGCCGAGGCTTTGGGTATCGATAAGCACTAAGCTCACTAAAGGAGCACTTTACAGCAACACCAATTATTGTGGAGATTGACAGCCTTTTGGTTAAACAAGTGTTAGAGAAATCTTGCGGCAATAACACTTATTTTGATGTCATTATTCAAGATTGTAAAGCACTCATGTGTGGCTTTACATCTATTTCTTTGTCTTTCGTCAAAAGACCAGCGAACCAGTGTGCCCATATGTTAACTCGGGCTTCGGGTTCTATGTATGATGCTATGGAGTAGATACTAGACCCCTCGTCTTTGATTCATGATGTACTCAATTATGATTTGATTAATAATTGATCTGAATGCCTTTTTCAAAAACAAATTTGGATCACATAAATATATGTGGATTTATGATTTTTATGGGTGTGCGAACAAAGTCGCAGATCGAATTTAAAATATTGAAGTTGTATATAAGGTATAGAGGCTAATTGTATGAGACTTTTTGGACAAATAATATGTGTTTCGCTCATAGTGAATAATGTCACATCATATTAAAAGCATTGTTGGAATAACTTAACTTTACAATTAGTATTAAAGCTAATAATTTGATGAGACGATTGTGGATTCGACGGAGTGATAACGTGAGACTTGATTTACTACTTTAACTTTCCAAAGGTAGGTTAGAGACACGCACAAAAGTATAATCTAGCTTTGATTAGAATATCTGTTTCTATAAAATAAAAAATAAAAAAGCTTTAGGTTTCAGTGACCATAAATGTTCGGCCATATGGGTGGCACAATAAATCTCAAAATTTGACTTGTGGATCATGAGAAACTTAGTTTGAGAGGAAGATTATAGATTGTGATGTTGAGCTTGTGGAACTTACTTCAAGGTAGAGATTGGTGGATAAATTCCTTTCATTAATAATTGAAAAAATTAGAAAACTACTTATAATATGGTGTAGGGATAGTATGAAATCTTTGAAAAAAATTGCGCGTGTTTGATTAATGGTGGACAATATCACATCATAATAAAAATCTTTAGAATAAATTAACTTAGAATTATCTTAACAATCTAAAATTAATAGTATCATATACAGCTAAGAATTCACTTCGAATGAAGAAATTCAGAATATTATTTCCTGATATCTCAATTGGTCAAATTAGAATACTAACCTATAATTCAGGCTCATAATTAGTCATAATAAAGATAGTGTTATAAAATAAAGACTATAAAGTAAATACACTAGAGGCAAATATAGAGAGAGACTGATATACAAATGAACTGAATTGGCTTAGAGGAAAAGAAGTAGCTGCGAGGCTTTTCAGGAAGCTGCTGCAAGGCTTTTCAAAAGTTGTTGGCAAACTGCCTGCTTGAGCTACTTGCAAGCTTTCAGCTTGATTGCAAGCCTGAAGAAGATGTTGCAAGACTTTTCAGAAAGTTGCTGATAAGTTGTTTGCTTGAGCTACTTACAACATGTCTGCTTGAGCTCTTGCAAGTTGTCTGCTTGATTGTAAACTTATCCAGATGACAGTGTATTTATAACACTCCCATTGGATATTCATTAGTAGATAATGTGCCTCATTAAAACCTTGTTAGGAAAATTCCAGTGGAAAAATCCAAGTGAAGGAAAAAGACTACACATTTAGTAATACGCGTTACAAGCTACCTCGTTAAAAACCTTATCAGGAAAACCCAATAAGACAAAACCTTGGTTAAAGAAAAATGAGTACATCATGTATTTTACTCCCCACGATAAAGACCACAATTCATATGTCTGAGTCTTTGCATTCCTATCTTATTTACCATCTGCTCAAAAGTTGAAGTCGGCAAAGATTTGGTGAACAAATCTGCAGGATTGTCACTTGAACAGATTTGCCACACGTCAATATCACCATTGTAGAGATTATATGTGAAGAATAGCTTTGGTTAAATGTATTTTGATCTATCTCATTTTATGAACCCTCCATTTATCTAGGCTATACATGCATCATTGTCCTTATATAAGACTGTAGGTATTTTTGTATCACACTTTAGGCCACATCTTCATCTGATGAGATGTATCGCTAATCTCAACCACACACATTCTCTACTTTCTTCATGAATAGCTATTATTTCAACATGATTTGAAAAAGTAGCAACATTAGACTATTTTGTAAATCGCCATGATATAGCAGCACCTTCATATATAAACAGATAGCTTGTTTGAGATCGAGCTTTGTGTGGGTCAGATAAATAACCAGCAAGATATGCACTATCTTTGTTAGCACAAAACATACACATATCAATAGTTCCCTTTAGATATCACAGTATATGTTTAGTTCCGTTCAAATGCCTCCGTGTAGGAGAAGAACTATATCTTGCTAGCAAATTTACAAAAAATGCTATGTCAGGTCTTGTAGCATTAGCAAGATACATAAGTGCACTAATGGTACTAAGATATGATACTTCAGGACTAAAAAGCTCTTCATTATCTTCTTGAGATCGGAACGGGTATTTACTCACTTCAAGTGAGTGAACAACCATTGAAGTACTTAAAGGATGTGCATTGTCCATGTAAAATCATTTTAAAACTTTCTCACTATAGGAAGATTGATGGATAAAGATCCCATTTTCTAAAAGTTCAATTTGCAGACCAATACAAAGTTTTGTCTTTCTAAGATCTTTCATTTCGAATTCTTTCTTTAGATATTCAATTGCCTTTTGGAGCTCTTCTGGAGTCCCAATGAGATTTATGGCATCAACATAAATAACAAGTATAACAAACTATGATTATATTTTCTTAATGAAAACACATGGACAAATGATATCATTTGTATCACCTTCATTTAACAAGTACTCACTAAGGTGATTATACCACATGCGTCTTGATTGTTTTCAGACCATATAATGATCGTTGTAATCTGATTGAGTACATTTTTTGAGACTTTGAACGATATGCTTTAGGCATCTTTAATATTTCTGGAATTTTCATATAAATTTCATTATCAAGTGATTCGTAAAGGTAATCTGTAACTACATCCATAAGATGTATTACAAGACTTTCATCTACAACTAAACTGATGAGATATCTAAATGATATTGCAGTCATAACTGGTGAATATGTTTCTTTATAGTCAACGCCGGGTATTTGAGAGAATCCTTGTGAAACAAGGCTTGCCTTGCATCTCACAATTTCATTTCTCTCATTTATTTTTCCCACAAAGACCCATTTATGATCAATTGATTTTACACCATCAGGCGTTTGGACTACTAGTCCAAAAACCTCGTGTTTAGCAAGTGAATTCAATTCTAATTGAACTGTCTCTTGCCATTTTGGCCAGTCACATATTCGTCGACATTCTTTGACAGATAGAGGTTCTTGATCCTCACTGTCATTCATTGCAACATTACATGTAAAAACGTTATCTAGCATCATTTTCGATCGATTCAAATTTATTCCATCACCAGTAGAACTTAATGATAGTTCTTTACTCACTTGAATCTCGGATTCACTGATATCTTCAGGAATATCATGAGTAATCAGATCTTGATTCTCTTCGTGAGATTCTTTAATAGTGTCATTTTGACCACTACTTGTTCTTCTTTTTCTAGGATTTCTGTCATTCGAACTCAATAGTCTACCACGCTTTAGGCGTGTATGAGATTTAGTAGCTATGGCACTAGTAGATGGTCCTACTGGGACATCAATTTGGATAGGCACATTCTCTGCAGGGATATGTGACTTAGTTATTCTTTTCAAATCAGTAAATGCGTCTGACATTTGATTTGCTATTTTCTGCAAGTGAGTGATCTTCTGGACCTCATGTTCACATACAGGAACACGTGAATCAAAATGAGATAGTGATGAAATTTTCCACATAATTTTCTTTTTAATTTCTTTCATCTCTCCCCCTAATTGTGGAAAATTTGTTTCATCAAACCGACAATTTGTAAATCGAGCAGTGAATAAATCTCTCATTAATGGTTCAAGATAGCGAATAATAGATGGTGATTTAAATCCAATATATATTCCTAACCTTCTTTGGGGGCCCATCTTAATACGTTGTGGTGGTACAACAGGCATATATACAACACAATAAAAAATTCAGAGATAAGTAATATTTAGTTCATGACCAAATACTAATTGTGACTGGAGTATTTATTATAATGAGACGGTATGAGATGAATAAGTGATGTTGCATGCAATATAACATGACCCAGACGGTAGTGGGAAATCGTATTTTCGTAAGTAGTGGTCTTGCTATCAATTGCAAGCGCTTAATAAACGATTCAGCAAAACCATTTTGAGTATGAACATGAGCTATAGGATGTTCAACTTTTATCCAAACTGATAAACAATAATCATCAAAAGCTTGAGATGTAAATTCTCCAGCATTATCGAGGCGTATAGCCTTAATGGGATAATATGAGAACTGTGCCCTTAAGCATATTATTTGTGCCAATAATTTCGCAAACGCCAGATTGCGAGATGATAGTAGGCACACATGAGATCATCTTTAAGATGCATCTATTAGGACCATAAAATATCTAAATAACCCACAATGTGGGTAAATAGGTCCACATATATCTCCATGTATACGTTCTAGAAAGGAAGAAGATTCAATGTTGATTTTCATTGGCGATGTTCTTGTTATCAATTTTCCTTGACAACAAGCAGCACATGAAAATCCACCACTTTTAAGAATCTTCAAGTTCTTAAGTGGATGCCCATTTGAATTTTTAATGATTCGTCTCATCATAATTGATCCATGATGACCTATTTGGTCGTGCCAAAACACAAAAGTACTTGAATCAGTAAACTTCTGATTTACGACAGAGTGTGCTTCAATTGTACTAATTTCTGCATAATACAGATCAGAAGATAAAGTTGATAATTTTTCCAAAACACATTTCTGGCCGGAGACATTCTTGGTAATACCAAGATATTCAACATTTATTTCATTTAATGTCTCAACATGATACCTATTTCGGCGGCTATCTTTGAAACTCAACAAGTTTCTTGGGGATTTAGAAGAGAACAATGCATCTTCTATAACAAGTTTCGTCCCCTTAGGCAGAAATATAGTAGCTCTTTCGGGGCCTTCAATTATTTTGGAGTTACAAGAAATTATACTAACATTTGCCCTTTTTCTAAGCAAGTGAGAAAAGTATTTCGCATCTTTGAATATGACATCCGTTGTTCCATTATCAATCACACAAATATCTTCATGATTGATCATTGATCCAAATAAAATTTGAGGAATTTTTATATATTCTTCAAAATGAAAATATAGACAAAGTGAATATTATAGTAAATATTATTACCAAAATATGATTTACACTTTATTCACAACACTCATAACCGTACAAACCGGATCACTAAAATAAAACATGACTTATCTTTATGTATTAACATGATTATACTAGCTAATACAAACAACATGAATTAAAATATTTTAATTTTTTACAAATTGATCTCTGATTACAGAATTTATTTCTGGGAGTGCAAAGTAATCAACTACATCCAAATGCATGAAGTCATCATTATCTTCAGAAATAAAATTTGTTTCAACATTCTTTTATGTCTTTTTAAGGGAGACTTAATAAAGCTCAACCAGATGCTTTGGCGTACGACAGGTACGTGCCCAAGGACACTTTCCCCCACATCGGTAGAATTTATTTTCTAAACTTTTATTTTGCATCGCTTCATGTTTTTCATCCTTCTTTTCACACTGCTGGTGTTGAAGGATATTATTTGGTGCAGAACGACAACCATAATTAGAATTTCTTCTTCAACCATGACTGAGGCCATGACCTCTTCCACGTCTAGATTGGTGAAAGTTTGTCTCATTCACTTTAGGGAATGGGATAGTACCAGTAGGTCTCTTTTCATGATTTCATATTAATAGTTCATTATGTTGTTCAGCCACTAAAAGATGTGAAATTAGGTCAGAATATTTTTTGAATCTCATCTCTTGGTATTGTTGTTGCAGGAGCATACTCGAGGTATGAAAAGTGAAGAATGTTTTCTCCAGCATATCATGATCAATGATATTTTCACCGCTTAATTTCAGTTGAGAAATAATTCTGAACATGGAGGAATTATACTCACAGATGGATTTAAAACCATGCAGCCTCAGATAGATCCAATCAAAACGTGCTTGTGGAAGTATGACCATCTTCATGTGGTCATATCTATCTTTTAAATTATTCCACAGAATAAGATCTTTAACAACGAGATATTTCAATTTCAGGCCTCATCAAGGTGATGGCGGAGGAATATCATTGTCTTGACACGGTTTTGGTTTGATGTCTGATTTTTATCTTTGATGGTGTCTGCCAAACTCATCGCATCAAGATGAATTTCCGCATCAAGCACCCAAGACAGGTAGATTTTGCCTGATATATCTAGGGCAACAAATTCACGTTTAGAAATATTAGCCATTAATGAAGAAAACGAAAGTCAATACCTTCGAGGCTTTCAAAGTATTTGCTCTAGATGACAGAGTCTCGTGTTGATAACGTGTTATAAAATAAAGACTATAAAGTAAATACACTGGAGACAAATATAGAGATAGACTGATATATTATTCAACTTAAAAATGATATACAAATGAACTTAATTGACTTTTTATTTATAGAGAAAAAGAAGCCGCTGCAAGGCTTTTCAGGAAGTTGTTACAATGTTTTTCAAAAGCTATTTGTTTAAGCTATTGCAAGTTATCTGATTGAGCTACTTGCAAGTTATTTGCTTGAGCTACTTACAAACTGCCCTTGGATTGCACGCTAAGAAGCTACAACAAGACTTTCAGAAAGATGTTGAAAAGCTAAATTTAAATTAATTACCATGCTAGGAAGACAGACCTTGAATCTTGGAATATGGAACGTTGGAGAGTCTTGGACCAGTAAAAGGCTGTAAAAATCAAAAGTAGTAAAATAGACTTTTACACAGTAAAATTAGCCTCTAGTCCATAGTCTGCAATTGTACGTACGCATATCTATTTTTTTTTTATATTCAGCTTTCCGGTTTACGTCAAATTATTTCTGGAGATAGTAATCTCAGTTCTTTAGCACTACTATCAGTAAATCGCGGGATGTGCCTAAATGAACAGAGCAACTGATATAACCTACAAGATTTTATCCTAGAAGAAAGCAAATTGCTCCCACCAGGATTCGAACCCACTCTGTAGGCCTCCGACTATATTTTAAGTTTTCCTCCTTTGTCATCCGGCTAGGACGTATCTGCTTTTCTAATTAACTGAAAACTCTCTGGCTCTCTCACACGACGAATATGACTCTCTATCTATGTATCTTCCTTCTTTCCCATATATAAACAACTAGAAGTAGTACAAACTTCTTGCATGCATAGTGAAGCTTACATCAACTCTCTACTATTCACCAAGCCCCTAAAGCTGCCCTTATTTATAGCCTCACGTTTTCACTCTCTTTTCTCTACATTGAAAGACCCTCTTTGCTCATACTATATTTGTTTTTTTAATCCATAATGGAGGCTTTTAACCTTCTCAAGTTCTGGCGTACTAACGCCGTTAGAGACATTAACTCTGATATTGATTCTGTTAAAAAGTTCGTACATGTTGTAGATTATGTAAGCAACCCGGCAGCTGAGAGTACTGATGAAGAAGACTCGTTTTTCGATTTGGTACTCACAGGGCATAATGGACACCCTAAAGAAAACAATATTTCCAAATTAAATTCACCCGAGTCTCCTAAAGATGTCTTTCTTAAACCAATTGATGCCAACTCGAAGCCTCATTCTCCGAATTCGGTCCTCAAATCAGCTCCCAAGTTTCGCGTCTGCTTTTTGGGGTTCAGGAAATCAAAGCCTGAGGAAATGTGCATTGACGATTCTTTGAAGGCAAATCCGAAAATTCATGATGATCACAAACTTATCTCGCCTAAAGCAGAGAGCAAGTATTTAAAGTTGATGAAACCTTTGTATTCTAGAGCTTCGAAAAGGTACACAGATAAAATTGAAGTATCAAAAAAGGTTTCAAGAGTTAATCAATTGTTCTCTCAATCAATGCAATCATTGAGCTCACCTAGAAACTCATCAGAAGATAAACAGGGGAACCGAGTTGCTGTACTTCAGGCTGTGCGTAAACGCCTAGGGAAGAGCCGGTCGACGGCTTCAACGTCGCCGATGTACCGCATAGATGATTCACTGCTGGAGAAAAATGATGGAATCCAAGGTGCTATTCTTCATTGCAAGAGATCATACAGCTCAGCTAGAAAAGGTATCCATCAAATTTATTTAGTGCACTTAATCTTATATTTATGTAATAATGGACTAATACTAATTTTGCTTTTTAACAGATTCTTCGGTGTTATTATCAAGAAATGCAAATGAAGATATGCCAAGAGCCTCTTGTGATGAGCAGAGTAGATGGAGTATTTGAATAATCAACATATTGAAATTTAAATAGAAAATTGCTGGAAACAGAAGGCTTGTCCTGTTCCCTTTGCTGATGATATCACTACAGAGCAACTATTTTTTGTTTTTTTTTACGACCGCAGTACTGTTAAAAGAAAGTGGAATATGATTTTCGATGTAAAGTGACTGTAACAAGAGGGAGTTGTGATTTTTTAAAATCTTTAAAGTGTTTCATAGGTTTTCTGTGAAGTGTAAATGTTGTTCAATTTGGTCATTATTATGTTGTGAGTTCCAATTTCCAAATAACTTGGCTTACGAATCGAATTTGTCATTATTGCTATGACATATAAACGATACGGATACTTCACTGCAGTGCCTGATTGCGCATGCTTTTCTTTGTTCAAATTAATGCTTCACTTTGTCCTTGTAAGCCAGAATCCAGACGAATGTAGCATGATGTGGTGTATCTTGACAAAGTTATACTTAATGTTTGAAGGTGTGTTATTTTAATGTGGATGGATATTTTTTGGGATAACTACAGTACAGCTGTAGGGATTTATCATGTAATGCTTCACAATTTGCATATCTATTTAACCGTCTCATTTCAGTGTCCGTCAAAAAAATCTTTTGTAAATCGTAGAGCCCTAATTTGCAAAAACAAAATTATTGTTGCAAAATCGTGGAGCTCTACACGTTTTGCAAGCCACATATAATATTTATTTTTAAAAAAATTAATGTTGCAAAATGTGGAGGCTCCACGATTTGCCAATTTTATTTTTTTTTTGGCAAATCGGGGAGCTCTCCATGTTTTGCAAATCACATATAATTTTTTGTTTTCGCAAATCTAAAGCTCTCATGATCTGCTAAGCATAACCTGCTGGAAATTTACTAATGTGGAATTAAATTTATCCCATTATTTATGACTCGAACAATTGGGGCCCCGCACGTCGGAAATGTCGTTTCCATACACGTTCAATCTTAGTGCAAAGTATCGTAAATTTCGTTAATGAAAGAGATATTGGTACGTAAGTGAAATGTTTGAGACATAGAATGATGGACGGTTATTGGCTAAACAACAAGTGTTCCACGTTGGTAAACGAATGAAGGATTGTGCGAAGTGTAAAATGGTACGGGTCGGAAAAGGGCCGCGGAGCCGAGAAGGGCTGCGGCGCCTCCCGGACTGGGCCATGGCGTCGGAGCGCCGCGACGCTTCATTGGCAGTGACTGCTTGACGGAATTTCAAAGGTTTGGCTGTTGAGGTGGTTTCAATGTCATTGAATCCACCCAATAATGGATATTACTTGGACCATTATGTTGCTGCTTTACTTGGGGGTTAAATGACATCCATTACATGGCAATTGAATGCCATTATGAGGCATTTGAAAGGTCATCTTGCACACCTATAAATTGAGGCATTTGTCTCAATTCTATAGAGGAACAGAAATGAACATATGAACATATTTACAAGTTAACAACACCACAAAGAGATCAGTTTTTCTGATAAGTAATCCTTCTCTTAGCAATCTTCATTATTCGTGTTCTTCGCTGGAATCATTTGTGTAGGCTTTGCACACATGATAGTTTGTTGTTTTATCTTGGGAGACTATTGTCCACACTTCTGTAAAGCCTATATACGGGAGCAATCTTGTCTTAAAGACAGAGAGTCATCTCTCGACTCAGTCGGTGGTGTTGTGATTATCTAATTGGTTGCTAAGTGTTTCATGTATGAACTTGAATCTCAAATGACTCTAACTGTTCCGATTCTCAGCGGTTCTACAAGCCACAAGTGTAGCAGTTCATGTTCTTGTATTTCTGAATACAAGATCCAGATTTGAAGTTCCAATTCAAGATCAAGAGATTAACAACTTGTTGTAATCTTTGTTGTTTATCCTTTCGATCACTGTAATAGTTATTTACTATTCCCGTATGTGCTTTACATATCCAACATAACCATGTCCGGAGTGTAAATGCCCTTCACGAGAAGTCTTAAAGGTGTTTCTGGCATCGTGTAGGGTTCTACGATTTGCAATAGTGTTTTTTTGACAGACAGTGAAACAAGTTCGTTAAATGGATATGTAAATCCTGGAGCACTACACGATAAACCAAGTTGACAATCACTTTTGGTTTTTCCTGTTAAAAAAGTGTCATTTAGGTGTCTGACTCCATTTTTAGTTTCCAATCAAAAACACGAGGCTTATTGTTGGTTGTATTTGCAATCTATGTCAGGAACAAATAAGATTTCGATTTTTAGATCACCTCATTTATACTTTTTGTTTCATTTATATGGCATAATGTAATTGAGCATCTAGCGGAAAAAAGACGTTTTAGAACTTATAATCCTCTAATTGAATCATGTTGGAAATTAGCCTTTGGCGGGGAGATGCGTCCACCCATCTTTGATGAATTAAACACTTGTGTTCTGCATGTTGGAGACCTTGTCTCTTCGCACATGCATGATCTACGAAGTGAGTAGATGACCGTAGGGCCAAGAATCGTCTAATTTCGTTGAGAAATGAAAGAGATATTGGTCCACGAAGTAAGGTGTTTGAGACATGGAAATGTGGTGTGGGACAAATCTACCACATCGGTGGGAATAGGAAGAATTGCTCTCTATATAAGTCTCTAATTGGTAAAGGGTTTGGGACCCCAAGGGGTATCCCATGTGTTTAAAGGAGGAAGACCTAGATGTGCTTGGGTTCAAGGCTAAGCCCACACGCGCGCCGCCGCCCGCCCGTCCCGTCCGGTTCCGGTCCCGAGTTCCGGGTTTCGGGTTTCGGGTTCACGGGTTCACGGGTTCACGGGTTCGTGGGCTGTGGGCCTGTGGGCCTGTCTGATATTATCTTTTTGGACCGAGAGAACTCGCCGATGTACAGTTTGATCCCCGAAGTTTCATATGTACGAGTTTGGACCGAGTTCTTTCATATGTACGATTTGGTCCTCGAAGTTTCAATATTTACAGTTTGGTCCCCGAATTTCGGAGACTTTTTCGTAAATATTGGACTGCGTTTTGGAGCATTAACCAGCCATTATTTGGCTGATTAATTCCTCCATTAACAGCCCATTACTTGGGCAAAGTGAGTGCCTCTTTCAATGGCCTTAATAGCCATTATCGGGTCGTTTTAATGGCCTCCTTTAAGGGCCATTACAGCCTTGTTTGTGGCTGTTGGACAGCCCCTCCTCTTGCTATATATTGAGCTTCACTTGGCTGAAAAAAAACAAGCAAGAAACAGCAGAAACATAGACGAAAATACGGTGCAAAACTCGATCGAAAAACAATCACGAAAATAGCTCAAAACAGTGAGCAAATTATGACGAAAATCGGTGAGCAAACCCACACATATACACAAGATATACACTACAGAGACACACTATATACACAGAGACAAAAGAGAAGAGTATTGAGAAACTCTTCCTTCCTATTCCATATCTTCAGCAAGTCGAGTCATATTTGTTTTCTTCGCCAGGCTCAACCTATTGGCTTTGTAGTGTTGAGATTAAAGTGTTGTTTTATCTTGGAAGACTATTGCCCGCTAACGTAAAAGCATATATACGGGGCAATCTTGTCTTAAGGATAGAGGTCTATCCTCGACTCAACACACAACGTTGTAACCATCCAGATTTAGTTGTTTCTTGATTTCAAGTTATCAAGATTCAAGGCACAACAAACTTGCGGCAGTTCTCAACATTGGCTTTGCAAGGTGATCAAGATTCAAGACACAACACACATGCGGCAGTTTTGAAGATTGACCATTTATTTCTCATTTCGAACATTTGTAATAGTTATTACTTTCCGTACTGCTCTATAAAGTATCATAGAATACCAACAAATCATTCATGATTTTAGTGTTCTCTTAAATTTCAACTAAAAGTGTTTGTGACGGTCTGAGATTTCAATCTGCACATGCACTATATTTATAGATAAAGACTTGATAAGCAAAAATTATAGTTCAATCTACAACAAGGATAACTGCATAGCTCACAAGTTAATACCATTTCCTTATCAAAATATGATTTTCTAGAATCCTATTTCAACAAAACTCTCTAAGCCAAATCTTGATAACTACGTCTTTTTTTTTTACTCTTTTCGTCAAATCTAACCAACATAAATGGTTAATTAACTTTTAGAAATTTAAAGAACTAAAATAGAAGTGTTCAGTGCATACATAGGATTTTTTAAATTTGAACCTACCATCAAATATAAAAACCCGTTCTTATCATTTTCGATCTCTTAATCCACAAGCTAGCCATAAGAAAATTCCACCTGTTGGGGTGTCACAAGCTACTTAAAGTAAAAACAAGAGATGAAATAAATCGAATATCAATTCTGTTTTCGAATGTCAGCGACAATGTCATCTGACATAAGTGACAACACTCGATAAAATAGAAAATCTTTAAGAGTAAAATGCAACGGAAAAAATAAAGAACACAAAGGTTTATATTTTCATAAGTTATATGTTGATATAACAACATATAACTTATGATGGTCAATGACCAGAAGTATTGTATATATTTCATATACAAATATACAAATTCCTTTTTTTACAATTTTACACGATAAAACAAAAAGGAATTAAAATGTGAAGTCGCAAATGACTTCTGCCTGAAAAATCTAAGTAGACAGAGACAATCTCCCATTACAATCGCTCCATACAAAACTAATCTACAATCTAAACAACAATTGTAATGTTGGACAGAATGTTGTCAACACACTCAAGGAACACTTATGATCCAGATTTTTGGGTTGAAATCCTAAGAGCTCTCTTGGTATTTTTGCAATCTAATTCTAGATGATCGATTCACTGTTGTAGCCTCTATATTTATAGTAGAGAGCCTTCCTTGAAAAGCTCATCGATCAGTTGAGGATGTTGAGAGAAAGGTGGGCAGACAGTGTGTTTGTTGGAGAAGGTCATGGAGTCAAAATCTCAATAACTTTGACTTATTCTTCACTCGACTTCATCCCCAAACTTTCACTCTTTCTCCCACGTTTTACACAACTCTAATTCACCACGCCTAAGTCATTTTTACCCCCACATTAAAATATTACTGCTTGCCGTGAAGTAAGGCAAAACTGTTTTACAAAGATGTTGGTCCAAATGTTGTGACATTTGTCCCAATATTTTTATGCATTCAAATCAGTCCTTTAAAAGATATGTTGGGTCAAATGTCACAACACCAAATCCAACATTAACAATCTCCCCCTTTTTGCCTTTCTTCACAAAACACATTACAAAATGTACAAACGACTTAGTGCTTTGTCACGAATGTTGTCCAACACATGTGATTACTGACTAGCTCCCTCTTAACCTGTGATGGCATACAAGCAAACGTGTGTATACCATGGGCATATTACGGACTAGAACCCCAAAATTGTCAGACCATAACTTTAATACAAATACGGCAGAGCTCGTGGCAGTAGTGAAAAAATGAAGGAACCCATATTCTCAGATAAAATGCGAACGAATCTGGATAAGAGAAATACATGGTTATGGTGTCATTTTCATAACACGCATGGGCATATTATGGAGGATTGCGTGAATCTGTGGATCGAGGTGGCCCAGCTACTGCAAGGGGGACACTTTAAAAAATACATCAGTGATCGGACAAAGCTTAATCTGAGCCGCAACCCCAGACAAAAACCAATCAAACACCTCATCCTACTCACATTATCAACATGATCTTCGGGGGAGAGATGGTGAACAAAATCATATACACATCGCTCAAGAAATCCAAAATCTTTGTCACAACCATAAGCCGTACCTAGGAGCCAGTAGAAAGCACAAACATTTCTTTCTTCAGCGATGATTTCCCGGGCTTTGCCCCACCTCACAATAACGCCCTAGTAATATCTTTTCAAATTGAAAACTCTTTTATTAAACGTGTGTTGATTGATCCAGGAAGTTTAGCAACTATTGTCCAACTACGTGTTCTAAAAAAAATTAGGGTAGATGGATTGATTGTACCGATAACCAAGGTACTGACAGGTTTTAACATGTCAAGTGAGTTGACCCGGGAAGAGATTGAGTTGTCGGTTCATGCTGATGGCATAGAGCAAGACACAACTTTCGATGTCATATATGGTGACATGACTTACAATGTGATATTGAAAAGGCCGTGGATATATTTTATGCAAGCGGTCTCCTCTACCTTTCATCAAAATATGAAATTCCCCACCTCTTGGGGGGTTGGGGAGATTAGGGGGGACCAAAGCACATCCTAAGAAAAGGAAGACCTGGCGAGAATAACATCTCGAAGAGGCAAGCTTGACAAATAGCAATCACATATGTCGGACTAGCATGATAGGTCCAGAGGGGAGAATGACTAGCTTACGGATAGAGTAGCTATAGGAGCAAGATCCCTAGATCGAACCATCTCAAAGGGTTTTGTTGTCCCAGTAGACAAGGACCCCACATACTTAGTGGTAGAAATCTGGAGGGCATGACGCTGTTAGAAGAATATCCCAAAAATAAGGTACACTTGGGCTCGAAGCTTTCACTCGAGCTTAGGTGCCCATTTTAAAATTCTTTGAAAACTAACTTTGATTGCTTTGCTTGGTCTCACCTGGACATAATAGGGATCCCCTAGGGGTTGCTATCCACAAGCTAAGATTTGATCCCAATCACCCCCCAGTAAAACAAAGGAAAAGACCCATATCCGCCATCAGGGACCAATTTGTCAAAGAGGAAGTAACACGTTTGCTCAACATAGGGTCGGTACAGAGAGTGAAGAATCTAGATTTGTTGGCCAACATGGTGGTGGTCCCTAAAAGTCTCAACAAATTTAGGATGTGTAGACTTCAAGGATTTAAATTAAGCGTGTCTTAAAGACTCATTCCCGTTACCCCACATTAATCAAACAATTGATGCCACAGCAGGACATGAGCTACTCAACTTCTTGGATACGTATTCTAGTTATAACCAGATCGGTATGCACCCGGAGGATCAAGAAAATACTTTATTATTGACCAATCACAGTAATTTTTGTTATAATGTATTGCCTTTTGGTCTTAAAATGCAGAAGTGACCTACCAAAGGTTAGTAAATAAGATGTTTGAAGGGTAGATCGGCAAGTCCCTGAAAGTCCACATTGATAACATGTTAGTCTAGTTCGAGAGGTAGAAATTCATATTTCCTCCTTGTAAGAAACTTTTGACATCCTTCGTCGACATAATATAAAGCTGAACCTAGAGAAGTGTGCATTCGGGGTCAGGTCGGGTAAGTTCTGGTTATCCTTATTTCCAGTCGAGGTATCGAGATGAATCCTGACAAGGTTAGGGTTGTTTAGGAAATGTTGGACGTACTAGATAACGTAAAAATGGTGTAGATGTTTACAGGGAAAGTCGCTGCCCTGGGAGATTTGTGTCCCGATCTTTGGACCGGTACCACAATTTTTTGAATTTAATGCAGGACAATAGGTTCAGGTGGATGCAAGAATGCCACCGAAGCTTGCAAGATCTCAAAACATATCTATCAAGACCTCACGTAATGGCAAAGTCAAAAGAAGGAGAGCATTTGTTTGTCTACATAACGGTTTCGGCAGTATCAGTTAGCATTGCATTGGTACGAGAAGAATGAGATATACAACTCCCTATTTATTACGCCAGCAAGACACTGACGAGGGAAGAATCCCGATACCCGGTCCGGAGAAGTTGTTCATAGCCCCCATCATGACCACTTGAAAGCTGCACTCGTATTTTCAATGTCATCCATTGACGGTAGTTACGAACACCTCATTAAAAATATCTTTGCAATATGAAAACCTTACAAGCCGACTATCTAAATGGTCGGTTGAAATAAGCGAATATGATTTGACGTATCAACTCCGATCAATAATACGCACACAAGGCCTGCTAGAATTTTCAGACGACTTTGCCACTACTATAAAGCCTTGAGAATCATAGGTATGTATCACTCACTTATCTTTTTTTGTCTTTTTCCTTTAATCTTCTAGTCGCAGGACTGGAACTGGGACTAGCTGAAGGAAGAATATGCCTTATCACTAACTGAAGCAAGGATAAAAAAAAATATGTGTTGCACTCTTTTCCTTGACCAAGTGTTTTTCCCAACATCTAGAACTTTGCGCCAAGAATAAGAATCTTCTTCCGTACTGTCTGAGGCTGATACTTTTTGTTTTTTTTTGTTTGGTCAAAAAAACAAATTTACATGGGCTATATGCCTTACCTTCATGAAAAAAAATGGCTCAAGTTGCGCCGGATACGCTTTGAATTTATTGGTATGAATGCGTCCTCCCGGAACTGAAAACATCCACCTCGAACACACGACACAGCCGACAAGCCTTAGAATATGAAGGAAATATAAACCTTATGCCAAACAAATGAGGTTGAGATGTCCTCCTCATCGGTGTCGAACATAAAGGGCCCCTCTTTTTATTATGAATCAGACGAACATAATTCCTAATCATAGAATACGTGACTGGAAGTAATATACCCGAATTGGGAAAAGCGATTGTATAAAATATCACCTCTGAAAAGCAAAAAAGAAAAAATAAAGCAATCGTGGTACCTAAACACTTGCGTTCGAAATAAATATGGAGCCTAGGGTTGAAGAATCCCAATGGTTGAAGTGCTTCCCCTCAAAGGACCGGATAGTTTCTACGCCCAGTCCACAAAGAATACTAACAACACAAGCGTTACAGGCAACAAACACATTGTCGCAAGGATTCAGTGAAGACAACTAACTTTGGATCACAATACAAAAAGGCGCTATAAAAACACGATAGATGAGTGTGCAAAAAGGCCTCAATATATACACAAGATTAAAAGCAAAGGCAACATCCGCATCTGAATACGCAAAATACTTATAAAACAGCAGGTAGTTATCAACAAAAACATAGCTAAATGCAGAAAGAAGTCAAGATAAACACAAAAAGTGCGTAACCAAATAATCAAGAATTGGCAGCATCAGTTGAACTCCCAAGCCCACCAACCTCGGAGAATTTAGGAGCTTCCAAAGTACGAGAGGCAGGCTGGCCTTCTGACCTCTCTCGGCGCTGACATTCCGAAGAATAACTATGTCGTTATCAGTCGAGGCCTCGATGGGCTCCACTCTTATGTCTGATAGGGCCTCCTCCTCATCCCACTCCTCCGCTGACCATCCCTCACTGTCAGAAACCTGTGCAGGGTCTTCAACCAGGAGTTGAACAGAAAGAGCTTTAAAGGCAGTCTTTTCTATGGAGAAATCAGTGACCTAGGAATCAATATCAGCTATCCCATCTCGGGCTTCCTGAAGAGCAACCCTTCGGGCACGGTATATAGCATTAGCCTTCTCAAAGGAAAACTACATCTTTAGTTTTTGCATCTAGGCGTCTACGTCTCCCAGGGTCAACAACTCTTTTCTATATTATTTTGGAAGGAAGCGTTAGTGTAAAAAAGACACTTGTTGGCTTCAACCTGCTCTTTGTTCTGGCCCATCTGGGCTTGAAGCCTTCCCTTAAGAAGGGATTGGGCTTCCACTGCAATAGTCTTCCCTTTCACGCACATCTGCAACTCTGCTTCCAGAACCCAAACTCATTCTGCCAGGCCGGTCTCCCTATGTCAGACATTGGCATAATGATCTTGATGATCGACCCATTTCTTCTGCATTCTGTGAGCTTAGCATAGAACCTGGGTGCCTCCTCATTGTGGAATTTGATGTCTTGCTCCGATTGAGCCATCTTCTTCTAGCTCTTCCGCAACCACTAGTGGCACCTCCAAAGCCAAGAGACGCTCCTATATCTTATTGTATTTGGTCCAGTTCTCCCTCTTCTTGGAAAGTTTGCGCTAGAGTCCCTCCATCGTTAAGAGATGGGCCTGAGATATGCAAAGTGCCTGATGTTATATGTCAACACAACAATAAGGATGTATACTAAGGGAAACGAAGTAGTTGTATACCTAAGCGGCCGTGTGAGCACCAACATTAAAGAGGCTATCCCCGGAGATGACATTCATTTTTTTCGATCCTTCTCTGTGGCCAGCGGCTTCAGATAATTGGCAACTCCTACATATTGAGAAAAGAGGTGGCATTCCTTCAGAACGATGACAGTGACTTACCGACGAGATGTTTTATTGTGTACCTGGGCCAGAAAGGTGTCTACCAATCCCCACCTGCGAATTTCTCGAGGACCCTCAGGTCTTTCTCTGGTATTTGGACCTTGAGATTGAGGGACCTGTCTTTGAGGAGCCGGTGGGGGAGCTACTCGGGGTGAGGAGGAAGGGATGAGATAGGGTTCTGACGAAACTTAGGAAGGGGCGATAGGAGGATACCAACACAGGGGCAAGATCTATCTCTTTGAAGAGGTATATAGTAGAGGCAGCTTGAGGGGCCTTCCCTTTGTGAACGAGTTATTGGACCGAGTCAGCCTCTCTTTCACTAGCATCAAATCCTAAATTGGTCGCAACTTGGGGAGTGGCCGGATTCGCTAAAGCCGGACCCTTACCGTCCTGATCATAAATACTCGGCCTGCTTCTTTTAGCTGAAGGGGAATAGCCAAATGAAGTATTTTTCTCCCGAACTAAAGGAGTCACCCCGATTTATAGGCCAGCTGGGACCGCAGCTTGAAGAACTTATTGCGTAGCTGCGGTTGGATCATCGGATACGTTCGCCAAAGGACGAACTAATTATCCTTTAGGAAGGCTATGGTTTTTGCCCTTCTAATTGTTCTTCACAAAAATCTCCTTCCACACCCAGAAAAAAGGAGATGAAGAATCTAGAATCTTTTGGACCCACTACGCCAGGTCCTTTATCGGGTCTACTCTCCAGGCCACAGCTGAAAACACAAGGAAGACAAAAGTCAGCAGTCCAATTCGTAAGTAAGGGTACAAGCAAAGCAAAAAAAAATGTACAAATGTTAAACTTACGATGGGGGTTCCACTGCTGGGGTATAGGAGCCTCTGGTGATTTGATTAAGTCTGTAGTAGAGATAAAGATGTACCTCTCTATCTATTCCCGATCGGAGTTGTCATCAATATTCGTAATCAAGGAATTTTGGCAGCAACGAGCTAGTTGGGTAATCCCAGCTCTGAATATTTTGGGGGAATAAAGGCGGATCAATTGGGAGAGTGTAAAACCCTCCACGACTCACGAAGAAAGATATCGGAGGCATGCCACTGTTCTCCATACCACCGGCCTGACCTGGTCCATGCATAAGTTGTACTTTCTGCAAAATTCCAAAAAGACAATGTCGATCGAGTCACTCACCCTTAGTGCAAAAGGGGTAGGTGTATATGAAAGAACAACCCCGCCTATATGAGGTGATGTTTTCCCCTTCCTTTGGGATAAACACCTCAACATTCGGCCAGCCGCAGTTCTATTTGACCTGACCTAAATTGCAGTTGCGAATGGATGACTGAAACATGCTAGCCGGCCATTCCCGATCACGGTGAGGGTCGGTATAGGTGGCACGCCCAACAAGGTCCTTCTCTCTAGTCCACTTCTTAGGGATATATGATTTTGCTTGTTGACCGGCGGCGCTTGACGACATAGCCTTCTTTTTCGATGCCTAACTCGGTGGTGGTCGTCTGCCCTCAATCGGAACTTGATGGATCGAGATATCAGAATCACTGTGACAGCGGTTTGTGTTCGGGCGGTGGCACCACCAACAACAGAGGAATCTGAAGACATGTCGAAGATTTATAGAGAAGGTTGAAAAATAACTGAGAGTTTTTCGGGAACAGAGAAGAGAGATATAGAGTCCTGATGTTTGAGAAAAAGTAAGTGGCACTTCAATTATATGGAGGGGTATATATGTTATGCGAAAGATTAAAAGGGGGGAAACTTCGCCTAAAAGAAAGGGAACCTCGCTATCATTACGGGGTCTGGCAATCAAGAGAAAACTTGGCTTTGGATATGACACGTGTAGGGAGGCATCTGATAAGGGAGTCAGGGCATTTAATGAGGAGAGCCGGCGTGCGAAAAAGGTGAATCGATCGACCAGATGCACAAAGTTCAAGAAATGACTCGACAAGGAATATAAGATGAGTATGACCGAGGGGCTCTTACATTTCCTGGGCTCACGTCATGAAGGTCTCGGAAAGTTGGGGACTATCTGTATTGGGTATAAAGCGTACCTAGAGGAGCTCATGTGACCGGGAGCTCGGAAGATCTAGAAGATGCCTATAGATGTTCCCCACTCCTATCAATCCGGGTCACATCTGTCAGTCTGGATTAGTGCACCACAACATACACGAATGTTGAAGCGGCAGAGAGGTCGCATCACCTGTACTTCAGGGTTTGAAAAGTTTAACCTTGGCTTATATATGGATAGCTTAGGAGGGAAGAAAGGACATCTTGCTCACTTTGTAACCCTAGCATTCTCTTCTCTAACGAATATACACGAATACCCATTGTTTCACATACTGACTTACTCGAATCATAGCTTGCTCTTTATCTTGTATTATTTATCAGTCTTACTCAATATTTATCAGTTTAACAGGAACTCGTAAAGGAGCTTTCCGAATTGGATAAAACTCACTTGTCTTTAAATTTTATAAAAAAAAATCTCTAATTAATTTTTTAATTAGATCCATTTTCGCCAAAAAACAATACTCACGATATATGTTACTTAAACTCAAATTATATATGTGCACGTAACACACCCATAAAACTCCGCACTATTCAAAAAGACAAAAAATAATGGAATCTAAGATTGTGGGGAGAGCGCTAACGCTTGCGTATACATTGAAAAGAATTGGTTTGAATTCATGCAATCTTATGGCTCCACTTGCAATTCAAATGGAAATTAAAGAGGAGCCAGAGCCAGAGCCAGAGCCAGAGCCATGCAATGTTTGAACTGGCATGTCAATCATGATCTTATTTATTGGTCCTCGTGATATTAGACAGCAAGTGAATATTACTAACAGAGAAAGTGAATATTAGAGCGGCGCTGAACAGCTTCAATGTTGATCGGATTCTCTTGTTACAGAAACTTGAGAACAGCACCTACATTTGTTTACGTCATTGGCTACTACTACTACTAGTAATTTTTTGGTGCAGCAGCCTTTTCATCGGTCATAAACATAACAGTATTGGCTAACGGCACCCTAATTCCTGATCCCTATTGCCTAATGCCAGCTGTTAGCTGGTTGATATATTAATGGTTTCCGAGTTTAATTAATTTGAGAATCTCTATGCATTTCACCCGTATAACTTGTTAACCACCCCGGACTTCATTCAACGCACGATATCAAGTTATCAACTCAATGAAAATTCTTCCACAGTAAATTTTAACTAAAGCTTAAAGTACTGAAAACTAGGCTTTGACGGAAGATCTAGTACTAACAATGAAGGAAATAAAAATATTCAAAAAAATAATACTGTATAAGCATATGTGGAAGACCTAACAATGACTATATAGAAAAAATACACTAGAGAAGGTAGGAGGCTTTGTTAAAAAAATAATACTTGAGAAAGAAAATTTGGCTTTGATAGAATAATCTTTGTCCTTATGAATTTTAAGTCTTCCACTTTGTTATTACAGAGATGGTGGCAAAATTCCTCAAGAATTTTACAAAGCCAATGAAATTTCGAAAACCATCAATTAATTCAAAATTTCCCACAAGAATAATTTTTTTGTGAGTTGTAGAAAGTAATAGAGAGAAGAAGAAAAATCTGTAAATAATTATGTCTTCTTTTTGAAGCAGTACCAAGTATTTATAATACCTTAAGAGTCTGTTCACAACATACATATCTGTTCGAAGAAGCTTTTCATAAAAGACAACTTTTAGAGCCACAATTTTTTGAAAAAAAGAGTGACTTTTTTCTTCTAAAAAAGTCATTAACGACTTTCTTTTCTATGAAAAGTAACTTTTTTTCTTTAAAAGAGTAACTTCTTTTTATAAAAAAAAATAATTTTCTTCTTTCTTAGCTAACACATCAATACTAGCTAATATAACAATCTCCCTCTTAGTTAGTGCTTGATGTTGTTAATAAAATTTATGCATATAGCATGTGTCTTTCGATTTAAACCTACTAGAATAAACTCTTCAAGACCTTATCGAAATTGATGGTTAGATTAAGTTCTATTAAACCACAATTTCTATTTGAGAAGACGGACAAGCTTTATACACATAAATCGTATTAACTTCATAAATTGTTCACCGTGAGTTTTAGCACCCAATTTTGACACCGTGCTACCTTCTGAATTCATAAACACTTTATCAAGTTTGTCTCCCAACTTTAGCCGAAGCGACACCACTTCAAGTGTTTATATATGTGAAGTTATAAACAAAGTCCTTATCTTGGACTTATCAAGTCCTTACCCTCGACTTTACTTAGTTCTTAATCTAAACTCTGGTTTCTTCATTAAGAGTACTTTTGTACTCACCCTCCTTTTTCTAAGTATTAAATTTTAGTACTTGCTAACAATTACGGAACAACTTGTTGTTACCTATTAAACATTTAGTATTGCTGAGCGATAAGAAATGTAAGTTAGCGTTACTAGTGACAAATTTAGATTACCTTAGACCCATTGAACGTGTAGTACTTATTATCATATCCCTCGCGAGTCCTTTAGTAAATAGGTCAGCAATGTTTTCCTTAGACTTGATATACACAAATGTGAAATTTTCATCGGAAATCAGTTGTCGTATGTACTCATGTCTCAAAGCAATATGCCTAGATTTTTCATTGTATATCTTACTAAATGACTTAGACATTGTTGATTCACTATCACAGTGCAGGAGGACGACTGTCATTGGTTGTGGCCACAACTCTAAATCTAACAGTAAATTTCTTAGCCATTCTGTCTTTTTTTCTGCAGCCGCTAAAGAAATAAACTCAGATTCCATTGTGGAATGTGTAATGCATGTTTGTTTCTTAGAAGCCCATGAAACTGCTCTTCCACCTAAATAGAAGCCCGTGTTTGTTTCTTAGAAGCCAACATAATTCAGATACCACATTAGCCACGCCTCGATACTCAGCCTCTACACTGGATCGCGATAATGTAGCCTGGCGTTTCGCAGACCACGAGACCAAGTTATCCCCATAAAACATAAAATAACCAGATGTTGAGCGTCTAGTATCAGGACAACCATCCCAATCAGCATCTGTATATGACACAAGAGTAGAGACGGAAGAAGGATATAAATGCAATCCATAATCAAGTGTTACCTGGATGTACCGTGTAATGCGTTTGAGCGCATGCATGTGCTCAATCCGTGGGTCATGCATGAATAAACACACATGCTGAACTGCATAAGTAATATCAAGTCTTGTGAAAATAAGATGCTGAAATGCCCCTGGAAGACTGCGATAGTGGGTGGAATCCTCATATGGTGTGCCTGACGTAGTACTCAACTTCGGTTTGGTATCAACCGGAGTGGAAGTAGACTTACAAGATGACATGCCAGTTCTCTCAATAATCTCCACAACATACTTCATTTGACATAAAAATAGACCACCTGAATGACACGTGACAGCAATGCCCAAGAAATAACTCAAGGGTTCCAAGTCTTTCATTGCAAATTCAAAACTGAGAAGTGACATGATAGACTTGCGCAGATTATCAGATGAAACAGTCAATATAATATCATCTACGTACAATAAAATGTATGCAAGAGAAGTACCACGACGATATATAAATAGAAAATGATCAGACCGGCTGTGAGAAAACCCAATAGTAGATACATAATCTGCAAACCTCTTATAACAAGCCCGCGGGGCCTGCTTAAGCCCATACAAGGACTTCTTCAGCAAACATACATGATGAGGATGATTGGGATCTCGAAACCCAAGGGCAGATGCATATAGACTGTCTCATTAAGATCACCGTGTAAGAAAACATTTTTTTACATCCAACTGATGAATAGGCCATGCTTTTGAGAGAGCCAAACTAAGAACAATGCGAATGGTAGCCGATTTGACCACCGGACTAAACGTCTCACCACAATCCACGCCAACCTATTGAGTTTTATCATCCCCTACAAGACGAGACTTATGCCTCTCAAAAGAACTGTCAGAATTTTCTTTATGAGTAAAAATCCACATAGACCGAATAATATTAACACCAACTATGGAAAATCATGTTTCTACTATACTTCTAATATTATAATTTTGCTTGTACAAGAATTCTACAATTATGATAATTATACAATATTACTTTAATAATCTAATTAACCGACGGTCTATCCGTTTTCATTAAATAAACATACATGTATCTAGAATAATAATCTATAAAAGTAATAAAGTATATATTTCCACCTCTAGTTAAATGATCACTCAATTCACATATATCAGAATGCACAAATTCAAGTAAAGTACTGGTTCTTTCATTCTTTGGAAAAGATCTCTTTGTACGAATATTTCACATTTTTATCATCTCTACAGTAGAAATCAATTTATTTTTTAACATAAACTTAACATATCTAAAATTAACATGTGAATGTCTAGCATGTAATAAATTAATAGATGACTCAATAAAACAAGCGGAAACATCAATTTTATTAGTAATACTCAATTTGAACTTGCCCTCACATGAGTAGCCTTGTCCTACAAATACATCATTTTAGAGAAACTAATTTTTTCTGCCTCTATAACAGTTTTGAGTCCTTTTTTACATATTGAATTTGCAGAAATTAAATTCTTCCCAACATCAGGAATATGATGAACATTTGTTAAAATCAACTTCTTTCCCGAAGTAAATGCAGTTCAACTGTTTCTTTTCCAAGGACATTGGCAGTGTCGTGATTCCCCATTAAAACTTTTTCATCACTTGTTCGTAATGTTTGAAGAAACTCTAGTCGTTGCACACGTGAATGGTAGCACCAGAATCATACCACTAGTCTGTAGATTTCAAAGTCGTTGCCATGTTGCATTTAGTTACCATACTCAAGTGCAAACTAGAAAAAGCAGAGACCATTGCAGTAATATCAGAAGAAGATGCTTGTTGTTATTCAATATTATTAACATTCTTCTGTCCAACATTTTTTTCTTTTTTCTGCCTCTTCAAAAATCTGCAGTATCTCTTAAAATGGCCTAGTTTGCCACAGTTATAACATGGTCCTTTCTTATTGTTAGAAAAATTTCCGTTTTGAGCAACATTCAATTTTCTCTTTTTTTTCAGCCTTGTTTCCAGATTTGCCAAAATTATTTCTCTTGCTAGATTCAATATAATTCACTTTTGAATCAGTTTTTGTTTTCGTGTTTCTTCTTCAATTCGAAATGCTTTGTCAAATGGTCCACATTAAAGTCTTCGGAATGAAAGATAGAATAATTTTCCTCAGGAATTCCTTTCATTATTCACAATATATATAGTTGTACAAAGGTTGATTCCTAATATGGTACGAATACTAACCTACCTTACAAAGGTTGATTCCTAATACAATTAGAATCCTAAGTTACCTTAAATATACATCTATCATAATTACAAAATATTCGGAGAATATTCGCTAATACTCCCCCTCAGACGGAGCGGGAGGAGGCCGAACACTAAGGCTGGATCGGAAATCGGTGAAGAGCTATCGCGGTAGTCCCTTTGTGAAGATGTCTGCATACTGATAAGAGGAAGGCACGTGTAATATTTTGACCTGACCACGGGCAACTTTCTCTCGCACAAAGTGGATATCCATCTCAATATGCTTAGTCCGTTGATGTTGGACCGGATTATGAGACATATAGATGGCAGATATGTTGTCACAATAGACTATAGACGTCTTGCGGAGTGGACACTGGAGCTCCAAAAGAAGATTTCGGAGCCAACAGATCTCAGCAACTACATTAGCAACACCGTGATATTCTACTTCAGCACTCGAATGGGATAGTGTGGACTGCCTCTTGGCGGACCATGAGATAAGATTATCCCCAAGAAATACACAGTACCCTGAGGTGGAGCGACATGTGTCTGGGCATTCTGTAGAAGATACCTGGCAAAACGATCATACCAAGCGCGGGGTGCCTGTTTCAATCCATACAGTGACTTCCTGAGATGACACACAAACTGCAGAGCTGCCAGATGAACAAAGCCAGGAGGCTGATGCATGTACACAGTCTCTTTCAAATCCCCATGAAGAAATGCATTCTTGACATCAAGTTGATGAATCAGCCAATGCATGCCCATAGCAATACTGAGAACAGTCCGAATAGTGGTCGGTTTAACAACCGGACTGAATGTCTCACCACAATCAATACCCTCATGCCGATTAGTGTCATTAGCAACTAGTCTTGCCTTATACATCTCTAAGTCACCACTGCCTCTGAACTTGTGCCGAAAGAGCCACATACACCGGATAGCATTCACACCTTCGGGTCTAGGTACCAAATCCCAAGTGTTCTGCTTGGTTAAAGCGTTAAATTCCTCGCACATGGCTGCATTCCAATTTGGGTCTAGTTTTGCTAGTTTTGGATTTTTTGGAATGGGTGATAAGGTTTGTGTGGAGAGATTGAAGTGAACCTTGGGTTTGAAGATCCCATGTTGTGCACGAGTCTCCATGCGATGAGATGGCAGTGGTGATGGGTCGGGGAAATTTGGTAGGTTCTTTGGTCCATCGGTTGGACCGGTGGGCGAGTTCACTCGGGACCGGTTTCGGACTGTGTCTTGGACTAGAAAAGCTATGAAGAAGCTCGTTGGACTGGTTGCTGGAGTGATGGGCAGCAGTGTCGCTGGTGGTGCAGGTGACTCAACTGGGGGGTGTAGGGGTGAGCAGAGAGCTGTTGGGGTAGTGCCGGATAGTGGCGAGACTGTCGGAACAGTGGGCTGTTGTTGGTATAGATTTTGGATGACCGGGGACAGACTTGGTTCATCAAGAAATATATAATCGGTGGTTTGAAATTTCCGGAGATTTGAAAAAGGAAAGGTTGTCTCGTCAAAGGTAACGTGACGAGAGACGATGATTTTGCGAGTAGCAATGTCATAGCACAAGTAGCCCCGATGATTAGGAGATAGACCAAGGAAGACACATGGCAGAGTGCGAGGGGCAAGTTTGTGAGGTGCAGTGGAGGCCATGTTGGGGTAGCATAAGCATCCAAAAATACGTAGGTGATCATATGATGGTAGCCTACGGTATAAGATTTCGGTAGGGGTCTTGTTTTGGAGTGTGCTAGTTGGTAAAATATTAAGAAGGGATTCTACCATTTTGACAGCATAGACCCAAAAAGGTGGTGGTAGGCAGGCATGAAACATAAGTGTGCGAACCATGTTATTGATGGTACGTATAATTCTTTCAGCCTTTCCGTTTTGGGAAGAAGTATAGGGACAAGAAAAATGGAAAACCATGCCTTGTTTAGAACAGAAATTGTGAAATGCCGAGTTATTAAATTCACGTCCATTATTACATTGGAATGATTTGATAGATTTTTCAAATTGTGTTTTAATGAATTTTTGAAACTCGAGGAATTTCGTAAAAACTTCAGATTTGAATTTCAATGGGTAAATTCAGCCAAAATGTGAAAAATCATCCAAGAATACTAGATAGAATTTATGACCCAAAGAGCTAACAATCGGAGATGTCCACAAATCAGCGTGAACAATATCAAAGGGAGAAAAAGTAACATTGTTTGATGACATAAATGGAAGACGGGTATGTTTGCCTAGTGGACAAGAAAAACAATGGTGGGCAATTTTTCCATTATTACATTGAATACGCTTAGAAGTCTTAAGAAAAGTAAAAATTGGGTCTCCGGGGTGTCCGAGTTTGTTATGCCAAGTTGAGGGAGAGATCGCCGCAAGGGATAGAGGTGCTTGCGGTCTGACAGTGGAAGATTGAGTGAATGTGTAGAGGTCTCCCACACTATTGCAGCGTGTAAGAATTTTCCCCGTATTGAGTTCCTTCACAGAAAAACTAAAAGGGTCAAATTCGACAGACACAAAATTATTGCTAGTGAATTTTCTAACGGAGATTAAGTTTTTAATGATGTTAGGTGTGTATAGGACGTGGTTTAGGGAGAAGGGCGGGTGTGGATGTTTGGTGTGTGTGTTACCGTAACCTTCAATTGGAATGTGATGACCATTGCCGACAGTAATAAATTGAGGACACTTTAACCGACGTAGTTGAGATAGGTTACCTGACGATCGGGTGAGGTGAGATGTGGCTCCGGTGTCCATGTACCAATTGTCGTCGGGCTGTTGAAGGTTCACGGTGGTGTAGGCATGTCCCAAATCAGTCGGGGCCGTGTGGCTGGGTGCTGCTCGCCTGGAATGCAACCAGTGGGCTCGCTGCTACTGGCTTGGTGGGCGGGGCGGGGCCCAAGATGCCAGTGGACCAAGGCTGCTGGAACTGGGCCCCTCCGTCGGGTATGGGCTTGCAGGCGAGGCCCAGTTCTGCTGGTTGGGCCACCCTGGCTGCTGTCCAGCCCACTGGAAATTCGCAGGCTGCGGGATTGGCTGTTGTCCAGCCCACTGGTTGCGTTGGCCCTTTCCTTTGTTGTTGCGACCTCTGCCGCCACGACCTCCCTCGCTCTGCTGCTGGACATGCGGTGGTGGCGGGGTGGTGTTGGTTACCGGTGGTGTCATCCCGTCAACGGCTAACGCCTTTTGATTATGTTCCTCTTGTTTGGCACGTCGGGTTTCTTCCAACAATAATTGTGACCATGCCTTTGTGAAACTTGGTAGTGGATCGGCCTGTTGAATCATTATTGCAAGTGTATCGTATTCACCTTTCGGTAAACCCGCAATTAATTGGAGTACCATTTTGGTTTTAGAAACAGAATTCCCGACGTTGGATAATTGGTCGGCTATGAGTTTCAGTTGTTTGCAATATTCGGACATGTTGTTGAAATTCTCGAGACGCGTATTGTTGAATTGCTCCTCCAAATACACTGCCCGAGTATTTTTATTGTCCAAAAAAATTTCTTCCAACCGCATCCAAAGGTCACGTGCCGTAGCACCTGTTTTCATTATGGTACACAACAAGTCTTTGGAGATTGTGTCGTATATCCATTGTTTGACGATGGCGTCAAGGTGGCGTCATGTTGATTCTGCAACGTCGGTGGGACGAGGAACAGAGTCATCAATGTGGTCAAGCACGTTGTACGCACATGCATGAATATAAAATAGTTCTGTTCACATGGAATATTGACAGTCTTCTTGGTCAAGAATTATAGGGATAGAATTCTTGATATTTGTAACGGCGAAAGCCGGGTGAAAAGAAGACGATGAACATTGAGATAGGTTGTTAAAAGTGCCAGTGGAGGAATCGGAATTTGTGGGGTAAGACATGGTGGCTGCCTTGTTGCTGTTTCGGCCGAGGGGAGGGAAACGAAAGATTTTCTGGTTTAAAAAAAATTGTTTTCGGCCAAGTGAGAGAAAGAGAAGGGAGAAGAGCGGGGTTTAGGTTTTAGGCTCTTGATACCATGAAAGATAGAATAATTTCCCTTAAAGATTCCTTTCATTATTCACAATATATATAGCTGTACAAAGGTTGATTCCTAATATGGTACGAATCCTAACTTACCTTACAAAGGTTGATTCCTAATACAATTAGAATCCTAAGTTACCTTAAATATACATCTATCATAATTACAAAATATACAGAGAATATTCGCTAATACCGAAGAATGTAATAGTTTTTTCCTATAACCATTCCAGGTAGCTGGTAGTTTTACAAGTAATGCAGCCACTTGAAGAGATTCAGAAACTTCGACTTTAAAATCTTTGAGTCTAGAAATCAAGACAAGCAACTCATTAACGTGTTCCATAACAGATTTTTCATCTACCATTTGAAACTCAAAAAATTTCAGACCAAGGAATTTATCTGTTCCTTGTTTCACAGTAGTGTATTTATGCTCCAAGGCTTTCCAAATTTCTTGTGGTGATTTAAAAGGACGAAACAAATCATATAAACGATCAGACAATGAATTTAAAATAAAGCCCCTACAACGCACCTCATCATCTTCGCGCCTTTTGTGTGTTGCCTTAATTTCGTCAATATCCTGAGCAGTAGGTTCTGGAATCGCCTGAAGATCAGAACACAGAAGATAATCAATTTCGAATTTCGTAAGAAAGAACAATAAGTTGTATATATTAAATTCCTTAAGATTGCATTGAATTGAATATTAAATTGAGTAGGGGTGAGCTCGTGTATATTTTTGTAGGGGTGAGCACGTGTATATCCAAGTAGCCGATAGCTGATAAATGTATATTTTTTGTATATAAAATTAATATAAATAATTTATACAAAATAGTGTAGATATTTTTTATATTCGACTAGTGGAAATATAATTAATTTTAGCCGTTTGGCCAAATGGGTAACTTTCTTTATCAACAAAGGAATATAGAAGCTAATAAACTAAAGAATATATAGATGACGAAATAGACATCAATCAAGGTGTGACCAAAGGTTAAACGTGCATTAATAATAAGCAATCAAGAATCTAGGAAACCCAACCAATTATGGAGAAGAAAAATTTTAATAAAATTGGGAGATACTATGCATGAGAACATATGATGAAACAAAGTTTCGACACCATTCCTATATTCAAGGACAATAGATTTTTAACTTGTCTCCTTGTTGGTCACATTTCTCCTATTTTAATTTGATTGGTCTCATTATTATTGCAGAGTTAGTAGATCCAGCTCCATATTTTTTTTATGCTAATTACAAAGACTTTTATCAGAAGTAATCGACATTATGATGAATATTAAAGGAAATAATTGTTGCACTTGATTAATTCAATGGAAGTAAAAGCATCGGCCAACCTACGTTTGTTGGGAACTGTCTTGATCAATCTGTAGTACCCTAACCCTAACTAGCTGTAAGACTGATAAGGGAAAACACCAATTACATGAGGTTCACTCAATTATGCTTTTAAGCGAAAATTGATCACATATTAAAACCAAAGAATAACAAGAATTTGGTCAGTTTAGGTAAATATTTTGCATAGATCTTACGTTTGTCCTTCAAATTCGTTATATCTATGGTTAAGGAATTGTGACTTAAACGGTTAAACCAGGAAGAAGAAATCACTTATGCAAAGGATAATTTGAGAGAATGATTGATCGTGAACATAGATGCGGGATGGAGCACACTACTAAAAGAAATTTATTTTCCCACTGAAATATATTCAGTGACTATTTCCTACTGAATATCGGTGAAAAAAAACTAAATAGTAATGTTTTCACACGAAAAAATTTGAAAGTTTCACAGCGTTTTAATGAGAATTTATTTCCCACCATGTGTTTTCCCTGTGAGCTGATTCAGCGAGAATGAGGTGAAAATCATATTTTATAGCACAAATTTTTCACTAAATGTCGGTGAATAAAACCTATATTTCTAGTAGTGGCATGAATACAATGAATTCAACTAAACTCAATAATTTTAATTGGAAGCGTACATGTATATATGTTGACATTCATTTAGAATTTCAACGAATATCAAATTTTGAATCCGTACTCTCAAACGTTCAATGATTTCAATGCTAAGAAACGATATAGATTGAAACTATCAAATTTAAATTTTGAATTCACAAGATAAATCATTTAGAAGGAGGGGAGTTAGCTGTAAATTAGTCTTCAAAGAAAACATTCAGAAATTAATTTATTCGTAACACTAAGGACTAGTAAAATTGTTTAAGAAAATACCCTAAACTAGCCGGGTTACGTATGCACTTGAACTGCAAATAATCTATTTGGTTTGAAGTACCTTACCTTAATTCTTAATTTAAAAAGGAACGATGAATTTGAAATGGGACGGCAAGGGTTAATAGGCTTACTTGCGGCTAATGATTTTTTAAATAATTTAGTGGCAACCACCGTACAAGACATGGAACTAAACATATGAAGTTCCATGTTATTGTTTGCTGTTAGTGGGGAGCTTATGATTTTCTGTCATTATTCTGTTTTCTCTTAGACAGATCTAGCAATTGCATGTACAATTAATACAATGTTCTTGTGGATATCCTTCTTGCACTTAAAGGTTCACAAAAAAAATTACCGCAAGCATTAACCTAAATAATTGGCGTCCAAAATAATAGCAGACAAACATATATTTTTTTTGTAAATTAATATATAATATACAAATGTTATACAAAGTATATTTTTTTATATATTAATATATAATATAGAAATTTTATACATAATTAGTGTATATTTCTTATATCTTTAGCTTGTACCTGTAATTATTTTTGACCAGACGACTAAATATATTAAAAACCCTTTAATTTTTGTATAATGATTTAGGTTATATACAAGTAGAGTAAAACTTTTATTCCTAATTTCGATTAAACGACCGTAAAAGGATATTCACTGTCATTTCGTGTTATCAAATCAGACTTATTCTATAGTCTACATTTAGGAGGCTCTAAGCAATTTAATATTGTAGAATAATTTCGCAATATCTACATATAACCTCATCGACATGTTTGGTCGAAGCTGAAAAGTGACATTTGCAAACTCACAATTTCCTTCTTTATATGTAGTTCGCTTTGTTTCTTTTTATACTTCCCATCTCATGTTTTTTGTCACTTCAATTTTTAGGAAACAAAACTTTCATTTTAAACGTCGTTTGACTTTGACATACTTCTCCAAAGAAAATATGAGCATTGTGCAAAAAATAAAAGAAGATGAGATAAGGTACGCTCAAGAACAAAGTCAGACCTTTAAGGCCACTAGCCTATCTGACTAATCCTTCATAAGGAACGATAAAAACATAGGATAAAACTATGGCTGGACACTGGGCCGGGACGGCCCGGTCCGCCCCGACACCGCCCCGGTCCCGTCCCGTCCCGAATCCGACTTAAAAAAAAATTGCGGTATCGGGACTCGAACCGGGACGGGACATGGTCTCGTCCGGACCCGTCCCGGCCTAACCCAATCCCGCCAGGACCGACCCGGTCCCGCCCCCAATCCCGCCTGAAACCCCCCCCCCCCTTGCACAAATAACTGTTGCACCAACGGTCATTTTTTGCCTCCCCCTCCCCCTCCCCCTACCCCCTTAATATTTATTTTTAACCCATAAGTTATTATATTTACACTTTAACCCAATTTTCCAACTATAAATACCTCATTTTCTCTTCATCTTTCTCACAAATCTCCCTACAATCTCTCTAATCTCTCAATCTATCTCTCTACAAGTCTACACTGTCTACTAAATATTGAATTTTATTTATTCATTTGGGAGTGAAGTTGGCAACTAGCTTGAGGATTTTCCATCGAGCAAAGTTTCAATTTTCAACCTCTCGATTACACGTCGACGTTACATCGGCGTTTGGTACATTCGTTCCTTCATTAAATTATTATTGTCTGTTTATTTTATTTAGCGTACTTAATTTCATTTACTTTAATTATTTATTAGTATAATTATAAATTTATAATGGAAAGATTTAAACATATGCTTACGGGTAGGGGTCAGGCTTCTTCTAGTAGGGGCAACAAGGACAAGGGTATTTCTTCTAGTCATCCTATTTTTAGACAAAATCATATTCCTACACAGGATGATTTTGTTGATACTGAACATTTTCCTACAATACCATTAGATTTAGACGAGGAGCTATTTTCTAGAACTCAAGAAGACTTTAATTTAGACGATGATCTAGATGATACACCCACTAATGTAGATGACAACACACCCACTAGTGCACCTTCAACTGAAATGCCTCATATTCCCTCTAGTATGAGACGAGGTCCAGCAAAATGACCATTAAAATCAGATGCGTGGACATTTTTTTATAGGGACGTAGAAAATCAAGTAGCTAGATGTAATTTGGAAAGATATTTTAAAATTTAAAACTGGAAAAGGTCACGGTGGGACAGGGGGTTTAACGAGACACGTAGAAAAGGTCATCCGGCTAGGTATTCCCAATGCGAGGCTTCAAAACCGGGTGCGCAAACGTCCGCTCCATCGGGACAAGGTTCACATAATGTCCCGGACCAAGTACATGGTCAAATTAACCCCACGACGGGGGGAATTATAGGCCCTAATTACAATAAACATAGAGATAGGGAAGCAATAACAAAATTAGTTGTTGTGGAGGGTTTGCCTTTTTTATTTCCTTCATCTCCCAGTTTTATTCATTACATTAGAGATATGTATAATCCTGTTTTTAACGGTTTTCCTAGATCAACTGTTAAGAGAGATGTATTTAAATTTGCACATGAATATCAACAGTATTTACGTTATTCATTATATCATTTTAATGGCAAAGTGGCTATCACTTCGATATAGGTCGTAGTACTAACGACCATGATTATTTAACGGTAACCCTGTCATTGGATAGATTATAAATGGTCTATGCAAAAACGTATCTTAGCGTATAGATATATAGATGATAGGCACACTGATACTTTTATTGCAGAAAATATTTATCAAGTGTGTGATTATTACGGAATAACTGATAAAATTATGACTATTACATTAGATAACGCTTCTCCTAACAATTATGCTATTACAATTTTAAAAAATAGTTTTACTCCATCTTTTCCAGATCATTTTCATATAAAATGTGTGTGTCATATATATAACTTAGTTGTAAAGGATGGTCTACCACTTTTTGAAGACATTCTTAGTAAAATACAATTTGCTATAAACTTTTTTAAAAAAAATAATAGAATACAACGAAGAAAAGAATATAAAAAAACTTGTCACGATTGTCAACTACCTTATAGAAAATTTTTAGAAGAAGTACCCACTAGATGAAATTCTTTATACGAGCAACTACTTGTTGCTTATGACTATAGAAAACCTATAACTTTATTTTTTAACTCTCATAATCAAAATCCAGCCGATATGGTTGTAGATAGCGATTGGGGAAAAATTTCCGAACTTATTGTATTTTTAGAGAATTTTTTTCAAGCAACAAAAGAATTTTCCGGTATATATTATCATACTATTTCAACTATGTTGTTTTATATAGCTCTAATATTTTACTGCTTAATGAATATATAGATAAACTAGTTTATAAGACAGCTATTAAAAAAATATTTTATTCCTATTTCCACTATTTATATTATTGGTGATGTATTAAATCCGATCATTAAAATAGACGGTATTAAATTAGTTATTGAAACTATTTACGATTGTATAGCAGTACTACCACCTCCAAGTCTCAAAAATTCAAATCACCCACCACCTATTGAACAAACTAAAGAAGAAGTGTTGTCTAGCGTAGAAGACGAATGCAAAAAAGTATATAGGCTTTACCAATAAGAAAGTGCTAGCAACCTACCGGCTTCCATACCATCTTCTTCTTCTTCAACACAACCTCACAAAAGACATGTTGTTTCTGCAGCTAGTATCAAAAGCCTCAGGAATAGAATATGCGGTCGTACCGCTACTAACCATATTAGCGAGTTTGATATTTTTGTTTTGCACTGTTCTGTACCGTACCAAGAAGTTCTCAATGAAGAAGGACATGAAGACTTGCTGAAATACTGGAGGGGGAATGAGAAGACCTTTCTGACACTTTAAATGATGGTCCGAGATGTTTTGAACATTCAAGCGTCATCAACGGCGTCTGAAAGCATTTTTTCTGTCGGCAGCACCCCTTGTCTCCCGCTCAAAGTTTGTTGTAAACTATTAAAAAAAGGCATGGCTGCCTCGAGCAATTCATTGTGCATTGCCGGCAGATATCAAATAGGAGAGCACATACACTCATTAGCCGGAGACAGCTTGGAAATTGTAATATTATTCAGAGATTGGATACGAGCGGAGCGGAGAAGGTGCGTTCAACCAGAGATCAACGAAGAAGAAGATGAAAACTACAACGAAATCTTATCCGAAGGTGGTGGAAGCGACGTGGAGCAATTTGACCAACAAATACCAATTCCAACCGAAGAACCACAGGAAATTATCAAGAAAATAAAACATATTTTCTTTAAAATGTAATTTTTTTAATTGCAATTTTACTATGTAATTTGCAACTTTTGAACGATACCACAAAGTTGCAATTTTGACAATTGTATTTGTATTACAAAAAAAATTATATGTCTATTAAATAATATAAGAGGCACAAAAACAGCATTGGGATGTTTTTTATTACACTATCTTGTTTAATTATTGAGTTTTTTTTATATATATGTTATTTTGTAAATTAAGTGCAAAAAAAAAATGTCCCGCCCCGATCCCGCCCCGACCCGATCCCGCTGGTCCCAGCCCAATGGCCACCTATAGATAAAACTCAAAACTTGCTTATTATTCCTTCTCAATATTTATATTGAATTATATTAACTTATCATATGATTTTACTACAAAATTAAATTAAATTATATATTAATGATCCATAGTTGCACTACTAGATATGGACTTATTCCAACCGAATTTTAACAACGGTTACCTAACCGTTGCAATAGCAAATCTAAGGCAACGGTTATACCCGTTGTGTAAGCTTCTCGATCATAATGAGACAGTTGAAAGCCTAAACCGTTGTTGTTGGTGAATAACCATTTTCATACATCTATCTATTGCTACGGTTTAGTAAACCGTAGCAATAGACAATTTTTGGCAACGGTTCTTTGGTGAAAAATGGCTAGTGTGACAGGTTACATTTCCCCCTTATTTCCCTCGCCGTATCTTACTAATAAAACTCGCCCAACCCTTTTTCCCCTTTTTCTATAATTGAACATATTCAAGCTTAAAGCTCCCCTACGAAAACCCTTCGAACCCCCTGGTTTTATCTGTGCATGCCTCCGGAAAGGCACACATCTCCGACAAAGGCTTTTTTTTTCTTCCTCTTTGCCACAAATCCCCAATAGATTTCACCAACATTTCTGGAGTCTTTGTAGACTATTGGAAAGCCCTCGTCGACTAGGATTTAGGTATCAAGGTCTATTTCGCTATTTTTATTTTCTCTAATTTGATCTGCCTCTGTAAATTTTTGTTATCAGCGCCTATATTTTTTAATTTTTCCTTAGCTGAAGGAGATTTGTATTATTTAATTGGTTCTAAAATAAGTACAATTAAATTGAAAAGTTATAGTTAAAAGCTATTGTAGAATTGCAATTTTCAATAGAGTTGTTGGGTTTATTAAGAGGTTTTAGGAAAATTGTTCATACTTGGTAGTCGAATTAGCTGTGAACTTAAGATGCATAGAATTGGCTTGAACTTTTTCCATTTTCCCAACAATTTTCCTGTCACTTTTATGTCTCAATTTTACACTTTTGAATTGATAGATAATGATACAAATTTTACATTTATGGAGAGTCTCATCAAATTGTTGCAATTGCCTTAATTAACTATTGCAGTAGCCTCAATAAAATGTTGACATAATTAACTGTTGTTATAGCCTTAATTAACTGTTGTGATAGCTCCTACTATCCATTGCAATATATAACTCAAACCATTGCTATAACATCAAACAACAGTTGCATAAACTGACATTGCAACGGTTTTGAACTGTTCCGATTAACAAAATAATTGTTGCCATAGATAGCCCTACTGCAACGGTTACCAACCGTTGTAATATAGGGTCTTATGGCAACGATTCTAAAACCGTTGCACGATACCATTGCAATATACCTGTCGCTATGCGATCAGATGAGATGGTTCAGAAATCGTTGCCATAGGCCTATTGCAATGGTTTTACTATCTATTGCAACGATTTTGAAACTGTTGCCGTAGACCTATTTTCTAGTTGTAAACGTCCACATAATTTTGCCCTCCATTTGTCATACGTCACATGGGTTCGGCAGAAATGTAACTACGGAGTATTAGATATCTTAATTGGATGCACACTCTATCTTCAAACTATGTAAATATAGTTAAAATAGTTTTATAAAAATTGCATTAAGGCTACTCTTAATAATAAGTAATAGTTGTAATAAAATTTTACAATAAAGTTTGTATTGGTGTTCGTTTATCCTCAATCTGTACCAATAAAAAAAAAAAACAAAAAGCAAACAAAAGAACGACATTACTTGCGTGTTCTTTTCATTTACATTTTGTATTGAGATAGATATAGCCACTAGATATTTATTACAACTGTCAATTAGTTACAAATAGGTCGATTAGTTGTCTATTAATATGAGCATTGTACTTTACATTTTCACTTTTTCCAAATCAATGAAAAGAGAAGTTTTTTCTCCCATTCCTTTTCCTCTCTCTTCACATACGTACTGCTACTAGTCTCCACCATTGTTGGTGAGCTAGAAACTTCACATATCACAGTTTAATCATGATTTTCATTTGGTATCAGAGTTGGGACACAGTATTCCAGTCTTCGATTCTCAATACATAGTATTTAATTTCTCATAATTGTTCTTCATTTTTTGTTACTTGAAAATTGGGGATTTCTAGCCTCGCAGTTCAATTCTCGTATATCTGCGATTTTTGAGAGGTTCTCATTTCGCAATTCATCCAATCGATTGATCAATACGATCGAGACGTTTACAGTTGAGATTAACATCCAACCATGGCGAATACCACGAATCAAAGCAAAAAATCCACAATCGATGTAAGTAGCCCTCTATACATACATCCTTCTGATAGTCCGGGCATTTATCTAGTGTTAACTCCTTTTGGAGGAACTGGATGTTGTTCATGGAGAAGAGGCAGTCTTAGATCGTTGTCAGTAAAAAATAAATTAGGGTTCATAACTGAAGATTGTAAGAAACCTAAACTTAGTTTCCCTACTTGTCGTCAATGGGAAAGGTGTGACGATATGATTACATCATGGATATTGAACTCACTGAGTAAAGACATCACAGATAGTGTGGAGTATGTTTGCGATACAAAAAAACTATGGAGTGAACTAGAGGATATATATGACCAGACGAATGGAGCCAAATTGTTTCAAATTCATAAAGAAATAAACGACCTAAATCAGGGAGTATTAAATATTACTACATATTACACTAAGATGAAGAAGCTCTGGGAAGAATTAAGTAATTTAAGTTTTAGAAGCCAGTACAATTGTGTGTGCACCTATGGATCTAAAGAGAGCATGCATAAGGCAGAGCAAGACATGAGATTAATTCAATCTCTGGTGGGACTGAATGAAATATACACTGTGATTAGAGGGAGTATATTAATGATGAATCCCCTACCATCTATAGCTCAAGATTTTGCAATACTAGTTCAGGATGAGAAACAGCGAGAGTTCAAGCCTAATAATCAACTATTTTAGGAATCAAGTGCACTAAATGCAAGTATAGATTCCCCAAAAATAGGAACCAATTTTGCAGGTGGAAGGGTTTTTAGAACCAACTATACTAATAATGTTGATGCTTCAACAAGCAGAACTAGAGTGTTTTGAGAATACTGCAAGAAATCAGGTCACACTAAGGAAAAGTGTTATAAGTTGCATGGATATCCACAAAATTCAAATCACAACTCGCAGAATTACAACAATAACTTCAGCAACCCTCAGAATCACAACAACTTTAACAATTCTCAGAGATACAACAACTATAGCAAACAACAAGACAACTATAGTCAAAACCAAAGGTTTAATAAAGGAAAAAGAGTAATGACCAACGCAGTTGGGATGTCATCTGAATTTTCTACAAGTGAAAATGGAGAATCTGGACAACAGGTAGCAAATTCAAACAACAACATCACCAATGAGAAATATGAACAACTTGTGGCCATGATGAAGTATTTTCAAATCAACAACACTGGAGACAAGTCAACTGAAGTGCAGATTAGTGGAGCTGTTAACTTTGCAGGTATCCTAATTTGCAATTCCTCTATTAATTTTGATAAACTTACATGTGGATGTTTCAAACATAGGACTGACTTATGGATACTATACTCAGGAGCCACACATTATATGACCTTCAATAAAAACCACATGTCAGACATTATAACCCTTCCATATCCTCTGCTAGATAAACTACCTAATGGATATAGAGTAAAGGTCACAGAAATTGGAAATGTGAAACTCGGACCCTGGATCACATTGCACATAGTCCTTTTACTTTTAAGTACAACTTAACTTCTACCAGTTCCTCAGTAATACATCTTAAATGTATTGTTTCTTTTTCTGACATATCATGTTTGTTGCAGGCCCCTTCAATGAAGAGACCTATGGAAATTGGTAGGCTGGTTGATGGCCTGTATCTTCTTTACTCGGAGTGTCTACAAAAGAGCAACACCACTACTCAAGCCAAAGATTCATTCCCAAGTTCTTTTTCTATTTCATGTCCTTCAGTTCATAATAATAGTAGAATGCATTGTAAATATCATCCTCACTCTGGAGCACATTGTCAATGTCATCCCCTTTCTTGTCATCCCCACTCATTTATAATGAATACCAGCCATATTAATAAAGACAATGTTATTAAGAATCTATTTTCCAAGTCTCATGAAAGTACTGCAGATTTGTTGTGGCACTACAGGCTAGACCATGTACAATTTGTCAAGATAAAAGGCATATCCTCTATATCAGTGGAATTTTCCTCCAAACAACCTTTCTTCTGTCCCATTTGCCAAATGGAAAGGCAATCCATACTTTCCTTCCCTACCAAAACCCAAAACACTATCAAAATCTTTGAAATAATACATGTTGATCTATGAGGACTCTATCAGGCTTCAACTCATGACAGTTTTAAATACATTGTCACTCTTGTAGAAGATTTTAGTAGGACTACATGAACACACTTGTTAAGCTGTAAGAGTAATGCTCTACATGTTGTTAAAGCCTTTGCGAACATGGTAGAGAACCAATTCAAAACCAAAATTCAGACCATAAGATCAGACAATGGTATGAAATTCAGCAACAGTCATTCCACGTCATTCTTCCAATCTAAAGGAATCTTACATCAAAAATCATGTCCATATACACCACAATAAAATGAAATTATGAAAAAAAAAAACATAGGTGCATATTTGAGACAGCTAGAGTTCTTCTATACTAGTTAAAACTTCCAATCAAATATTGGGGGAATGCATACTCACTGCAACCTTTATCATAAATAGACTACCATCTGTTCATCTAAATAATAAATGTCCCTTTGAAAGATTGTACAACCAAAAACCAGCCTACTCTCATCTAAAAAGCTTTGGCTGTCTATGTTATCCCACCATACCAAAATCCCACAGAACCAAATTTGATTCAAAAACTACTCCACATGTGTTTGTAGGATATCCTTTCGGGACAAAGGGCTACAAAGTGCTTAGCCTGGCCACTAAGAAAATTCATGTAACCAGGGATGTAGTCTTTTATGAGACAATATTTCGTTTTATTTTATCCACTAATGCATCTCACTTTTCTTTCTCTTATGATTCTGCACCTGTGTTTGATTATGAACTTCTTCATAACTATAGTATTCCTAGTAATATGCAATGTGATCATGGTAGCTCAAGTTCCACAAGTCCAGGTTTGTCTCCCATGCTCTCATCTAGTGACCATACATCATTAAGCTCACCTCTATGTTTTCCAGTTTCATGTCTTGAACCTGTCGCTACTTCACCTCCAAATAATTCTCCAGTGACTACATCATCCCCAAATCCATCCTCACATACCCAACCAGTCTTAGCACCACCTACTATCTCTGATAACAGAAGATCCCTTAGACAACCTAAACTACCTACATATCTTAGAGACTATGTCTACACATTACCTAGTGTTAAGTCAACCTCATCTGCATCTACTTCCCAATCTGAAACATCTCATAGTCAAGCCTTGTCATTTTATGCACCTCTTTCCCAAATACATCACATCCTACCTACTGATCTAGCTCCTGATAGTCAACTACTTGTTTTGAACATCTGTCTTGTTAGTGAACCATCTTCTTATAGGGTAGCAGATTTAGATCCTGGTAGGCAGTAATGACACAAGAATTTACTGCTCTTCATGACAACAATATATGGGATCTTTTGCCCCCTACCTGTTGGTAAAAAGGCCATTGGGTGTAAGTGAGTGTATAAGATAAAATATAAAGCAGATGGAAGGATAGAGAGGTATAAGGCCAGGCTGGTTGTTAGAGGTTATAATTAGCATCATGTAATAGATTACACAGAGACATTTAGTCCAGTTGTGAAAAATGACGACTGTTAGAGTTCTTATTGCCACTGCTGCAAAGAAATCATGGAATATTTACCAACTAAATGTGAATAATTCCTTTATCCATAAATACATGAGGAGGTATTTATGGAGGTTCCCCCAAGACTGGATACTCAAAATTCAGGCTTAGTTTGTAGGTTAAACAAGTTACTTTATGGGTTGAAACAGGCCAGTCGCCAGTGGTATGCTAAGCTTACTGAAGCACTAAATTCTAGGGGATACGCTCACTCAATACATGATTACTCTCTCTTCCACAGAAAAAAGAGGTACCTCGACTGTGTTTGTTGTTGTCTATGTTGATGATATTTTACTTACTGGAACAGATTTTGAAGAGATCACACAAATCAACATTTTCCTTCATCATCAATTTAGAATAAAGGATCTTGACAGACTACACTACATCCTGGATTAGATGTGCTATACAAAAATGATGGCATCATTGTTTCCCAAAAGAATTTTGTTCTAGACCTTCTAAAGGAATATCACTGTAATTATTATTCTTCACTCACATCTCCCCTTGATCCTACTACAAAACTCAGGGCAAATAAAGGCAAGGTTCTACAAGATCCCACTTATTACAGAAAGTTGGTGGGAAAGTTAAATTTCCTTATCAATACCAGGTTAGATATAACCTTTAGGGTTCAACAATTGAGTCAATATATGCAAGATCCTAGAAAACCACACCTCCAACCTGCCCTTCACATGTTGAGATACCTCAAGCAAGATCCCACACTTGGGGTGTTCATGTCTTCTGATCCTAACTATACATTCCAAGCTTATTGTGATTCTGATTGGGCCTTCTACCCTGACTCAAGAAAATCCATCTCTGGCTACATAGTTTTGTTGGGGAACAACCCTATGAGTTGGAAGAGTAAGAAACTAGAAATAATTTCCCTCTCCTCAACTGAAGCTGAGTAATCTCTTAGAAATGTGGTTGGCGAGTTCGTCTGGTTGCACAGACTGTTTGAGAAATTGACCATAGCTTTTACTGGTCCTTTTCATGTATTCTGTGATAGTCAGTCAGCCTTACAGATTGCTAAGAATTCTGTCTTCCACGAAAGAACCGAACACATCGAAGTCGACTGTCATTTGGCGAGGACTAAACTTCAAGAGGGCCTCAACTCCTTACATGACATTGCCACTGGTGACTAGTTAGTAGATATCCTGACTAAAGCCCTCACTGGCTTGAAGCATCATGCATTACTTGACAAGTTGGCAGAGCTCACCTCACCTCCAACTTGAGGGGGGTATTGAGATAGATATAACCACTAGATATTTATTACATTGTACTGAGTTAGTGATTAGTTGTAATTAGTTAAGTGGTTAGAATCTATTAGAGATAGTTAGGCCAGTTGTCATACAACTGTCAATTAGTTACAAGTAGGTTGGTTAGTTGTATATTAATATGAGCATTGTACTTTACATTTTCATTTTTTTTAGATCAATGAAGAGAGAAGCTTTTTCTCTCATTCCTTTTCCTCTCTCTTCAGATACGAACTGTTACTAATCTCCACCATTGTTGGTGAGCTAGAAGCTTCACATATCACAATTTAATCGTGATTTTCACATTTTGGAAGATTTTTGTCACCCTCCTCTGCTCTCTGCCCCAAAATCCCTTTAACCTCTTTTACAATTTAATCGAAAATGTTATTCCCATTTTCCCCTTCTAGTTTGTCTCTTGCTACACCCGGTGTTCGATATCCGCATTGAAGCCTGATTATATTTTGATTTGTGCCGCGTTAGGGCCCACTCGGGGGAAGTGCTCCCTACCAAAGATTTTTCATACACAGAGCTCGAATCCGAGATCTCTGGTTAAGAGAGGAACAACCCATCTGATGCACCATCCTTTGGTGGTAATTTTCAGCTATGTAATTGGATACATTTCTTTTTCCACATGATAAACTGGATAGAAAAAATTGTTTTTGTCAAAAAATGATGGTTTAATTTGTTGGCAACAGGAAAGAAGATCACGTTTCCATAAGGAGTTCATGAGACCAATTTTGATTAATAAAAACAGTTGAAGAAAGAATTTGAAATTAAAGATATTGTTAATTGTGAAAATAATAATTGTAATGAAAATTAGAATAGATTGTGAGAGTGGTACAAGGAAATAGACTGGTAAAACTATATAACGAAAGTCTTGGATCGATTTGATATGATGAATGCTAATACCTATTTGAACAAACTTCTAAAATTAACTTAATTTGAAAAGTATTTTTTGTTAAAGTATTTTTCAAAAGAATACTTTTGATGAAAAAAAAACTGTGTTTGACTATTAATTTAAGGGGCACTTTTGAGCATCAACTAATATTTGACCAAATTTTAAAAAAAAAAAAATTAAGTGTATTTTCTGAAAATCTACGCCAACTTCATTGAGTGCACATTTTATATTATCTGCTTTTTTATTTCTGAAAGTGATGAAAGCAAAAGGAAGTATAATATAACTTGAAAATTATTTTATCAAAAAAGTTTTTCTAACGAATAAGTACATTTTATCACTCATAAGATCCCCTAAATATAAAATAAAATATCTCAAAGGTAAATTAAAAATAGCTTTAAGCAGAGATCCTGATGGAGCTATGGGGATGGTGATTTCTTGCATTTTATTTTTAATGGCTATTCCATCCGAATATAAATGAGTCTTGAATACTCTTCCCTATAACTTGAGAATAATTTTATCAAAAAGGTTTTTTCTAACAAATAATTTTCATCACATAATACACCATAAATATCAACTGTTTTGAAGGTAAACGAAAAGTAGCTGTAGTGGAAGACCCATTAGAAACTTTTGATGGTGATTTGGTCATTGGCATATTTGATGAAGAAGATGAAAATGAAGTATTGGATGAATGTTTTGCTAAGGTGGTTAGGGATGAAGATCTTTCACCCAGATCGCAAAGGAGTGGATTCAAGATAAAAAGAGCTCACTAAAGAAAGCATAATTGAGATGGTAAAGTGTAAGAGATTGTTCTAAAGACAACTATCAATGAGAGTAGCAAAACAGAAGGAGACAAAGTTCAACTACATTAACAAGATCCAATAGATCCAAGAAGAATTGATGAAAGATCAAGAGATTTTTGAGCTGTTGGAGGAAGAAAATAAGGTGAAAAATCAGATTTTTATTGGGCTATATATCTCCTTGAAGATTTTACAATTTCAAAGAACCAAGAGGCTGGCTCTACATTCTTGCTTATTTTAGTTTTTTACTATTTAAGTATTATCATTTATAATATCATTATAGAGTGTGTTATAAACTCTTTAATGTTCATAGAATATTTTTAAAAAAATCTTATTTTTTACACGCATGTTAATTAGTAGAGATTTTTTGCCTCAATAGAATTAATAAGATAATGTCTAGCTCCTTTTACTTATACTCTCTTTCCTTTGAGTTTCGCTTTTATTATATAAATAAAAAACTAACTCTAAGCACCTTACCAAAAAAACTAAAAGTAGCTTTAAGAAGAGGGTCTTAGGGCGAGGCATGGGAATGGATTTTTTTTAATTGCAAGTGTTTTGCTTTTATTTAACTTTTCCAACGCGAATTTTAATTAATCGTTCAATATATACTTCGATTGTTGATGATTAAAACAAAAAAGAAAAATAGCTCATTACTGGTATAAATAAAGTGGTAAGAATATTCGTTCAAAGAGTTATTGGAAAATCAAGAACTATAATATCAATGAGGTAGCTAGCTGGCAATTTGCAGTAGGCAGTATACTTTTTGTGACTGAAAAAGCAAGTGCAGCTAAAAAGAGTTTTAAGAGGAGAAAAAGGTAGAGGCTATAGCGCAGATAAAAGTAGTAGCCAAAGTACGTAAGCAATTGTAGCTGTGGTCTCCAACCTCTGAAAAGCTTAACGTTTTTGGGACTTGACTTGACCGAGTAGAGTATTACCCTTTTTTTATATTCAGCTTTTCGACTTAGATCAAATTATTCCTGAAAATAATAATTTTGATTCCTCAGCATTACTATTAGAAAATCACGGAATATACCTGAATGATCAGAATTTGAGAACAGAATAATTGATATCACCTATAAGGTTCTACCAAAAAAAAAAACAAATTACTTTCACCAAAATTCAAACTCACGCTACAGGCCTCCAGCTGAATTTTGAGTTTTCTATCATCTAGCTAGCTATGGCAGGGGAAGAATATTACTATTACCCTTTTCTCTTCTACTTTTTCACTTCACTTCTCTCACACTAAAAGCGAATCATTTTTCATCTTTTGAGCCGTTCAGTCAGTGTTTAACTGTTTATTATTGTGGATCAAATGTTAGAGGAACCGTTTGGTCATGAATAAAATTTGAATATTTGAAATAATATTTATTTATCAAAATATTTTTTAATCTCAACCAAATCCTGTCCAAACACCTGCATACTTACATGACTTAACTAAACAATAAAAAATTTAAATTAGTAACTTACTTTTTTATACTAATATTTACTGAAATGATCTCCTATCAATGATCTATTTTGGACAATCCAATAAAAGTTACTCCCGCTATTTTAATTTATTTGGCTTGATTTGGAGTACGATGACCAAACTAACTAATGTTTCGTGTGAGTTTTGACATAAATTTTTTTATTATTACAAAATAATATTTACATATTTAGAACCTAAATAAAAAGTACTATAAGTCACATTAATTAACAATTTAAATTTTTACACGACATTTGAAAAAATTATAATAAAAAAAATATACTTTAACTATTTAAATAATAACTAAGACAAATATTTTGAAACAGAGGGAGTACTATAATTTTCTTTTTCGAACAATAACTAAGACATCCCGATTTCGAACCCGACTAGAGTCAATCCATATCCCCTAATTTTCCCAGCGAAATCGAGACGGGACGGGGCGGGATCGTGTTGTCCCGACCCACTGGCCAACCTTAGTTTCAACTACCTGTGACCATTTATTTGATTGGATAAAAACAAACTTTGATTATATGAGCATTTTTTCTCACATAACATGATATCGTATAGTTAAGAATTATTATTAATAAATAATTACTATTAGAGTGGATTATTTATGTGAAATCGTTGGAAATTCTAAAAGTTTTACCCATGTGAGATTACGTAAATACATGAATTGAGAGTTATGATTAATAAATATGATCCATAAATATGCTCTATTTATTTGATTCATAAAAATATGCCCAATGTATCATGTATAAAAATTATCGTGAATAAGTGTAAACTGATGATGGAGTTTTATCTACGGAAAGAAGATTATCTTTAGACACTAGTAACACTTAATTAATTCTTGAGAACAGATGTCAAAGTTTCACCCAAAGAGAGAAAACGTGACATCTTGGATTCTCATGTGTATTAATCGAGAGGATAATTTATAGTGAGTAGGCGTTGTATGTCTTACCCAAAGTTGTGCTCATGGAATAATTAGAATCAATTTATTTTAATTTCTAAAGATGCTTAAAATAATTATTTTTCAAATTTGGTCTTAGTTTTGGAGATCAAAAATTTCACGATCTTTGATTGATTTGAAATTTGGTGGATTTATCAGAAATGACCTACAGTGATTGATGTCGATTTTCGGTAATCCGAGGTTGTTTAGATTGATTATAGGCATTTCTTTCGGATTAAAATCATTTTCACCGATTTGTGGTTGTTTAGATGGTGTTTTGAGTATTTTTTTATTTTCTGAAAATTCAGTTTTAAAAAAATTTGGTTATGATCTAGTGGTGATAGAAATTATATTTTATATTTTGCATGACTAAATACTAATGAAATAATAAATTTATGTGTTGACTTTAAGTCTACCTCCATATCGGATGAATTTATTATGGGTTGTCACTAGGTATAATCACTAGTTATTGATAACTTGTATTAACTCTCCATTTGAGTTGCATGTTGGATCAATGAAACTAGAGATAATAATAATGATATTCACTTGACTTAAATTAACATTATTTTCTCTATATGAGTTAGCTCTGGTTTTAGATTTATTGGAGTGAATATTCACATACACTATATATGTTGCATGAATTGTTCTTTTCTATTGAACTTTGTTGTTCAAGATGCATGTATATCTATGTGGTGTGTTTCAATTTTTATATTCAGTGATTACATAAATATGCTAATTTTCATAAAACAACAATGAGATTATGTAAAACATATTTTAAAAATGTGTTCGTTGTTCTTGATTCGTGTATATTAGTACGCTAATAATGATATGTGATAAGAATTATTGAACAAATATTTATATATTTTTATCCAAATTGATCACGGTTTCAGAATTCTTTTTTGTTGACGAATTTTGATTGATTAGAAATTTGGTAGGTGCATCGGAAACGACCCACTGAGCAATACTCACGAGCTTTGCTCGTGTTCTATGGCCTTTTTTGGCCATCCAGGATCGTTTAGATGGATTTTTGAGCGTTTTTCTATTTTCTGAAAAATATTTGTTAAGTAAAATTTTATTTCATCCAACAGTGGTGGTAGAGTTCATTATCTATAGGTCTCCATTGTATATAACGGTGATATAATGAGTCTATATGTTGACATAGGTCTTCTTCCCATCAGATAGATTCATTATGATTAATTATTGTGCTTTAGTCCCTAGTTAATTGATAACTTGTCTTGACTCTCCAATTGAGTTACACGTTGGTTCAATGGAACTAGGGTTCATTAAAAGTGATGTTTACCTAACTTAAATTAGCAGTTTACTCTCCATCTGAGTTGGTCTTGTTTTAATTTATGAGGTAAATTATCTGGCATGACTCATATAGTTTGCATGAATAGTTAAGTTTTCCTATCAAATCTAGCTATTCATTAAGCATGGTTGTATGTGTGATGTGTGTTTTGAATTTTATTATTCTTACTACATAACTAACGATCTATTTAGTGGTTATATCTCAAATTGTCAGTAGACTTTCTCCAACCCACTTACAAATCAAGAATTTCTTCTAATAGACATAAGACATTAATATAAAGAATGCATTGTATGTACCTTCTGTTAGAAAAAAATTATTTCAGTTTCTAACCAAACAAGAGATGCATAGTTTATTTTTTTTGTAACTCTTGTGTTATTGAGTTTGATGAACATTTTATCTCTTGTGGTACATTGATGCATGAACACTTTACAATTATTATCTCTTCTGAACTGAATAATGTTAATCTGTCCCATAAGAGAATTTTTTTGTTTGAATTGACTGAACTTATTTGTGGCACTTTTGTCTAGGTCATTTTAATCTAGATAGGATTTGAAAGTTGGTCAATGGATGAACTTTGAAGGTTCATTGAAAGTGAAGGCACTACCAACTTGTTAGTCTTATTTAGAAGGAAAATTGACTAAGAGACATTTCCCCTTAAAAGAAAATAGAATAAGTTAAGCTAATCCATTCTGATTTGTGTGGTATAATGAACTTCAAGGAAAGAAGTGATTTTGAGTATTTTTTGACAATCATAGAAAATTACTCATGATATGAATATATTTATTTGATCTTTTATGAGGTTGAATGCTTTGAAAAACTCAAGGTATTTAAGGCGAAAATGAAAAGCATCATGAAAAATATATTAAGTCGATGCGATTCGATCGTAGTAGCGAGTACCTCTTTGCTGAGTTCGTTAATTACTTGTCAGATAAACGGATTGCATTTCAATTGTCTACATCAAGTAATCTACAATAGATTGGTGTAGAAGAGAAAAGAAATATGACTCTTATGAAGGTGGTAAGATTAACAATTGTCTTATTCGTATTTGCTTTTTCGTTTTGGAATATGCCTTAGAAACTGTGAATTACGTTCTTAATTTAATTCCTTCTAAGTTAGTACCTTTGATACCCATCTGCAATATGTTCGGCTATGAAGTTGTCTAGCACATGTCTTCAAAGGGAAAACAGATAAGTGGAAATCAAGAACGGATGTACGCATGTTTATTAGATATCCAAAGGGAACGAAAGGAGATTTATTTTATGGTCCTAGAGAAAATAAGGCACTTGCTAACACAAATTTCAGATTTCTAGGAAAGGACTATTTGATAAACCATGTTTCTGGAAGTAAACTAATTTTACAAAAACTGAGTAAAAAATAATAAATAAGTCGTCTGAAAATATAGAAGTTCAAGAACATCTAACCGACATGTCAGGGTTAATGTTGCATTGCATTTAAGTAGTGGAAGAAACGTTAATAGACATAAGGAAATACACTACCTCTAAGTAGTGGGCGTGATGTTGAGAAAAGAACATTATATGAAGTCGTTAATATTACAATACCTAAAGGCAATGAAGAAAACGTTAAGACTGTTAGGTCCAGATATGCTATTGAACAATAAAAACAAACTGGAAATAAAATCGAATGCCAATTTAGTTCTGAATGTCAGTGACAATGTCATCTGACACAAGTGACAACACTTCGATAAAACAGAAACTTTATAGAGTAAATGCAACAGAATTTAAGGAACACAAAGTTTTAAATTTTTCATAAGTTATATATATTATATAACTTATGATAGTCAATGATCGGATGTATATATATATTATATACAAAATTACAAATTCCTCTTTACAGATATACAGTATAAAATGTAAAGGAATTAAAAGTTAAAGTCGCAGATGACTTCTACCTGAAAAATATAACTATGTAGACATAGACAACCTCTCATAACAAGCACTCCATACAAAACTAATCTAGAATCTAAACAACAATTGTAATGTTGGACAGAATGTTGTCGACACACTCAGGCAACATTTGTGATCTAGATTTCTGAAATGAAATCCCGAGAGCTCTCTTGGTATTTTTACATTTTGATTCTGGATATCGATTCACTTCAACATCCTCTCTATTTATAGTAGAGAGTCTTCCTTTAAAAGCTCATCGACTTGTTGTGGAGGTTGAGGGAAAGATGGGCAGCTGGTAGGGTTTGTTGGAGAAGATCATAGAGCAAAATCCTCTAACTTCTTGGAATTTTTCCTCAAGCATAGCAACGGCTTTGACTTGTTCTTCCCACATTTTTCATCAGCTCTTGTTTACCTTGTCAAGTCACTTTTACTTCGTAGTAATAATCCCACGAATATTGCTTCATTCAGTGAAGTAAGACAAAACTATTTTTCATAAAATGTTTGTTCGAATGTTGTGACATTTGTTCCAACATTTCTTAATTTCAAATTAGTACTTAAAACGATATGTTTGGTAGAATGTCACAACACCAAACCCACCATTAACAAAGACTCATGAACATGATAGTGTGACTATAACAGTAGTAGTACTTAGTCGTAGTGGGAGAATGATAATCAAGATCGGTTCGGTGTATATTCTTGGGAAAGTTTCATGATAGAATACTTGAAAAGAAATATATTTTTGGGAGAGTTTCATGATGGGATCCCCGAAGATCTTAGTATAAAATCTGTCAGTTACGATGAAACACTACTAAACGAAGTTACATCAGAAAATAACTTGTCAAGTTTTTTTTGCAAAGAGCTTATTGGCTAAGACTTTTGATAGTCATGCAAAAGAAATACATGTGAAAGTTGTAGATGCATGGTTAAAAGTCTAAGTGGGAGATTGTTGGGGGTATATATCATTAACCATGTCTTTAGATATGGTATATTCTAACAATTATTATGGTTAAAAGTCTAAGTGAAAGATTGTTGGGATATATAATATTAACCATGTGTTTGAATATAATATTTATTATAGAATAATTATTTATTCAATTTTTAATAAAAAATAAATAGATCATGTATTAGTATGTGTGTCATTTACTTATAAAGTAGATGATTTAGTGTATAGAGTTTAGCTTATACACGGAAGATTAAATCAGCGGTTCTTATAAGTATAAAGTTGATGTTCACAATCTAAGATAGAAATTGGACAAAGCTATCAGTATAATTGTAGCACAAGATTAAATATAATGTATCTTCATTATGGAAACGGTATAGTTCCAACTTATTGTGCTAGTACATTTTGTATGTATTGTACGGATCAAGTAGAGATAAGTGTTTTTGTATTGAATATGTAAAACAACCTCTCTAGCTCATTAAATATACTTATACTCTTAATTTTGATATGATTATTATGATCAATGTGATTTATTTATTATTTTGATTTATCAAAAGGTACGATTCTATTGTGTGTCAATGTATCTGATAGGTTGGATAGTAACAAATAGTATTTAAGAAATAATAATTAGTTGATAGAATTCATGTCTCGACTTTGAGATTGATGATAGTGTTTTCGAAAAGATTAAGACCTATCTTTTTTTATTCTCCGGTCTTTGTACTTTTTTTATGTTGAGAAGACCCCTCTTGCTATACCTCTCAGTCACGGAAAACTATACCCTTTTATGAATGCTTATAAGTTTTCACGTGAAAACCCTGCTGGTGGATTTTGTATCGTCACATGAAATAAGTTAAGCAAAAGTATAAAGAATTTAGTTAGTCAAAAAATTAAATTCTCAGTAATTTAATTTAATTGACTAATATCTGTAATCTTAACATGGGAGTTAAATAAGATTTAATGGAAGATTTTAAAATTGAACCGAGGAGTGCAATTACGAATTTTTAGTGGAATAAGTCATAATTTATTATGATAGAATTAATTCAAACATTTTAAATTAATTCCATAATAGGAAGCCTCGTCAATTAATTTTTGTGGTTCATGTTGTGTCCGAATAATGAAGAATTAAATGAAATCCAATTTCTTGGTGGAAAAGAAAGCAGGTTTGGGAAAGGGGTTTTAACTTTTAACCCTAAGACCTGTAGTTAGTAAAGGGTCTTATTCAATAAGGAGACTACGGTTGTTATAAGTTTCTACACTTTTTCCATAGAAATTCGCCCACACGAATTTCACAGATTCTAGTATTATTCGGGTCACATAACAGAAGATCGTGGACTTGAAGGACGATCACGTGTAGATATTTGCTTATATTTGAAGATTCAGTCGCGGTCATGCTTCGAGAGATAAGTATCGATTTTATGTTAGATTAATTTTTTTATTTATGTGTTATCTATATTATATGCATGTTTGATCCTGACTATTTGTTTTAGCTGTTTATGTCTGTATTCCATCAATAAGTAGTTCGCGTCTTTTGATTTATTTTATTTTTTTGGATGTGCAACAAATTTTAGGTAGAAATACAGAGTTATTCATTTCAATAATTTTTTCCCTAAAATCAGGATTTTGACCTTGAAATCTATTGTATATCATCAGATCTTTATTAAAGAAAATTTAAAATTGAAAATCAATTTGGAGGGAAATTCAAATTGAATGAAAAAAAAAACATTTTCCTAAAAATTGGCCACTCCAAACCGCCTTGCGGCTGTTTGACAGGATAAATCTCGAAAAGTAAAAAAAGAAAAAAAAGCATAAAACGGACATTCGAGCGCAAAATTATGACCATTTAAAGTTTTACCAATTTACAATCAGTTTCTCTCCCTATGCTCCTTATTTTGTATTTACGTTTTATTAAATTGAATTACATTTATATACCTACTTATGTCAAAGCTTCCATTATATATCAATTAATTTTCATCCCACAGACTCCACGCATAGCGGGAGCTTAGTGCACCGAGCAACTCTTTTTATTGTTTAAATCAAAGCTTCATAAATTAATTTACTTTAATATGGCCTGTCAAAGACAAATGTACCATTAAATATCACAGCAGTTTATCAAAATATAAATTCGTGTATCAGTAAAAAGAAAGTCATTAGTTTAATTCAAGCATGTACTAAACTAATGTAGTAAGATTGTTCTTCTCAACAATACATTTTGTAGCATCGTTATACATTATTGTAAGCATATTATCAATATATTTAACGTACTAAACCATAAAAGGGTATATAAACAAAACAAGATATCAGCTACAAATGTTGATAAAATCAAATGTTGTATACGAGTGTGTTTGAGCAGAAAAAGTAAGTAGAAGACTAAGTGTAGAGTAGACGTGTTGGAAGTTGAATACCCTTAAAAGAAGATAGTCACTTCAATAATTTTCTCGACATATTCGAAATAAAGTTATGACTTGACTAAAAACTAGCACACTTAAATCAAAAATTTAAAAAACAAAATACTTAAACCTAATGATAACAAGTTTTCAAATAAAACTTACTTCGGGCACTTTACAACCCCTAAAACGACGATTCGAATGTTTAGGTATCGTTGATGTATTGAACCTATATTATTGTTCACAAAAAAAATCAGATTCTGTATAAAATATCAACGTTTCGAAATTTTGACATATGACTAATCTTTGGTCAAAGCATGAAAAAAAAAACATGACTAAGTATTGAAAAATTAAAAAGTTAACAAAAAAAAAACATTACCCCTATTGCGCATTAATACTTAAAAGCATTATTACGATTAAGTCCAATCAAAAAATATTTTTGAGATAATTTTATTCATCTCCTTACTTTTTGGGCCATTTAAATTCCGGACTCACATAGATAGCAACCAAAAGACTAAATGTACAGTTGTCTTTAGCTGAATAATAATGACGGTCGTGTTTGATTTATTATTGAAGTGAATCCAGGTAGGTATATTACAGTTTGATTTATTGAATTAATTATTGATCAATTTAAGTTATACAGTAACTACAAGTGAAATGTTTAATTGGAGAAAAACAAAAATATAAGGTAAAGTCATGCGCGAATCTGCAAATGTTATGTTTGAAGTCGTCGTGGGATAAAATTTGATTTGAGCTAGCTGGTGTTCTGATATGGACCATAATACTAGGGTGGGTAAAAAATTAGGAGAATCTAAAAAATTGAACCGAACCGACTATTCGGTTCGATTTTTATTCGGTTTTGTAATTTTGAATACGAATCGAACGAAAAATTGAATTAAATATTTAATTAATTTTATTTTTCATTTTTCATTATAGGCTATAATTATCTCTTGAATCATAGTCATTGAAGTTAATCTATGAAGCTTTTATGGAAGTCGAATGCGTCATGAACTTGATTAACATATCACGAAAGCATTGACATAAAATGTAAGGAGAGAAAGTAATTGTAAATTGATAAAATTTTAAATGGTCATAACATTGCGCTCGAATGTCCGTTTTACCCGATTTTTTTTATTTTGCGTATTTTCTCGAGACGCGGCCGGCCAAACTACCGCAATACGGTTTGGCGCAATCAATTTTTACGAAAACGTACGTTTTCCCCATCAATTTGTGTTCGATTTCTAATTTTCCTTTTTCTGTAGTAAACATTTCACGATACACAATAAATTTCAACGTCGAAACTTCATAATAGTGTAGGCGTGAATGTCAATTTCAGTGTTGAAAATTTAATTTTTTTTTAAAAAATCACTTACCCGACCCGCCTCGGCCCACTAGAAAAAATCGATATAATCCAATACGTTAGGCAATATAAACCGAATATATTGATTTTTTTTTAAAGTTGAATTCGATTTTTTTTTAAAAAAATAATTTTTATTTTGTTCATATTTTTTGAATATAAAATTGATATAAATCGATATACACGCCTTTTTGAATATAAAATCGATATAAATCGATATACACGCCGTAACCCTAATAATGACCAAACTGAAAATTTACACAGAAGTACAGAGCACACTTGAAGATCTTTACATAATCATATCTCCTGATTCTCATTCAGATACAGTAGTCACTTTACATAAATCCAAAAACACTGTTCATTCATTGCTGGACGGACGTTTTCAACTGACGTCTCAGAGCCACTGCTCTAATATATCCTACTCTACTAGACTACTACTATTCCTCGCTTTTTCAACAAACAAAAATAATTATGGATAACAATCCCGGGATTAGTAACTTGTTCCCCAACCAAACAAGCCACCGGTTTCCAATTCCCGCTATCTCTTCAGTTTCAAAATATTGATAATTTTTATATGCTCCATCTGTTGAGCTCCTGAGAAGCTCTTGGCAGATCATCTTCGGTACATGTACCTTTTGCAAGCGAGCTATAAGATCTCTTGCAATGAAGTATAGCACCTTGGATTCCATCATTTTGCTCCTGCAACAGTGAATCATCTCTGCGTTTCATCGGCGACGATGAAACTCCGGTAGCAGCAGACCGGCTTTTCCCTAAGTGCTTACGCACAGCTCCAAAAGAAGCAACTCGGTTCCCCTGTTTCTCCTCTGAGCACATTGATTGCGTCAATGGAGAAGACAACGGTGATGCACCAATTTTACTAGTGTACCTTTTCGAAGCTCTAGTGTACAATGGCTTCATCAATTTTAAGTACTTTGACACATCAGCTCTAACATATTTCTTCAATGATTCGTCAACGTTGAGCTCCTCGTCCTTCTCGTTCTGCAATTTGGTTCTTAAACTGTTGTCTCTGGTAAACACAGGACTTGCAGAAAATCGCTTGCTCTCTGCCTTTGGCGAACGTTTGTGTGTTTGAATGTTGGGAGTCTGTTCAGAACAATCGTCAATGACCGGCTTCGTTTTCCCGAACCCTAAAAAGAAAACCCGAAACTTAGGTGGTGATTTGAGTATCGAAATTGGATATTGAGGCTTCGAGTTGGAGTCGATCATTGGGTGACAGGGACTGGTGACGGAGACAAGCTTGGAGTTGTTGTCTAATTTGGGCCGTCCATCAGGCCCAGTGAAGACCAAATCGAAGAAGGAATCAGCATCGCCATCGGTTTCAATTACCGGGTTACGTATGTAGTCCATGTCATCAAGTTCGGAGATAATCTCCCGGCATGAAGAAGTATCAATGCTGAAATTACGCCAGAATTTAAGTAGGCTAAAAGCTTCCATGGGTTTTATGATATGAGAAAGAGAGTAAAAGCAAAGTATACTTTTTTGAAAGAGAGAGACAACTGGGGAGAATGCAAGAACTTTGTTGGTTTTATATAGGGTGGATGGTCATGTGAGAGGTACAGCTGCAGTTGAAATTAGAGTTCCTACGCATATGCTTACATATAGACTACGGACTATATTTTTTACAGAGTAACAGACTGAAGTTTGGATACGCCCAATGAAAATCAGAAACTTCACATATTTTAATTTACAGCCTTTTTTTTCTGCTCCAAATATTCCCAACGTTTCCTATTAGGTAGAGGCCTACTCCTCTTATGATATTTACTTTTACCATGCTTACTGGTAATCTGGTAGTACGTCTTATTTTGACTAATTTCAAGTCCAAACTATAGAACAAGACGGTAATTACTCCTATTTGATAACTAAATAGTATAATATATTATATCATATTTAAACTTCTATAACCGCACATGTTATGGTGTAACTATATTGAAAAGATAATTATTTCGCTTGTAAACATATCTAGACGAGATTAAATATATGACATGAATATCGATATTGCAAGACTTCAAGAATGTACAACAACATATCCATTGAAATCCAACAAATTGAAATCTAGGGAGGGTATATTGTACGCTGAACTAACTCCTACTTTGGAGCTAAAAAGATTGTTTCTGATATAAATCGTGATATTGATCTCACTTATATTTCAGTTTCGGCGAATGGTTGATGTTGTATCCTCGGTCTGATAACTATTATCTGCAATCTGTGAGGGTGGTTCTACCTCAATCGAATTATATGTGATGACCAATATAATCTGGTAGTTCGTTAATTCTTCATGAGAATTCTGATTTATTGTCAAAAAGGCATTGAAATAAATTCATCACTACCACAACTTTAAGAAAAAAACAATATTCATTAAAATAAGTCCAAATAAATTGAAATAGAAATAGTAATAGTTATTTATATTTAGTGTGCTCTTACCGTTACTAAGAGCATGTTTGCTCAAGCGGTTAAAAACTGCTTATTTTGAGAAGTGTTTTTTAAAATGTGATTTTTGAAAAAATACTTTTGGTGAGAAGCAGTTTATGTTTGACTAATTCATTTGAAATATGTTTTTGATAAGCAGATTATGTTTGACTAATCTTCTTTAAAAGTGCTTCTTAGTGTCAAATTATGAAAATAGACAAATATCAATAATCGTTTACTAATAATTTTTTTATTGAGAGAAATTATTTTAAATATCTGTAAGAAAGAAATGATTACTTAATTTACATATTAATGGATTAATGAGGAATATACTTGATAATATGTATTTATGGTAGGGACACTTTTATCTTGAAAAAAATAAATTTCTGCTTTTGCTCCGCTTTTTTCGAGAAGCAGAATCTCAAATCACAGAAAAACTGCTTTTACTTCTATTTAAAAGCGATTATATTAATTTGATAAACACCTCAAATAATCAAAAAAAATCTTTTGGCCTAAAAATCGCTTGACCAAAAAAGCTCTAAAGGATAATTGTAGTTGCAAATTGGCAATGGTATTTCAAATCATCTTGCTTAATTAAAATTCTAAAATCATCTCTATATTGTAGGCCTGTCTTAAATAATTCAACAGTATCAAATAAAAATGCGTCCCTTTTCTTTTTACCTTTGCAGAGCTGGAAATCGGGGTATAGCAAGAGACAAACTAAAAGAGTAAAAACGGATTGAACGTATTTTGGGGCAGAGAAGCTCTGAGGATGGTGACGAGAAACTTCCATAAAGAAAAATAACTCATATATGAGCAGGGGCAGGAGTAATTTTCGAAGGAGTAATTTTCGGGTTAATCTAAATTCTAAACTTAATATTTTTAGTAAAAAACAAAATATAAATTTATGTGTAAAAGTTATTAAAATTATAATAAATAGAAAGTATAAAATATTAACAACCTCAAAAAATTTGAACTCATAAAATTAAAAATCTGAATCTATCTTTATATACGTAGGGAGCCTTCACTTAACTGATAAAATTGTTGTCATGTGATTAGGAGATCACAAGTTCGAACCGTAAAAATAACTTTTTGCAAAAGTGCAAGCTAAAATTAAGGGAGAGCGGGTCCGGGTACCCTAACATTTTTGAACTACCCGGACTCTATCCGGTAAAAGATCGGTTCCTAAATTTACTATCCGGAACCTACCCGTAGAAATCATTACCCGGAACCTACCTGGACCCGCAGGGTCCGGGTAGATTCCCGGGTACCCTGTAAATAAAAAAACACAGATTAAGCAACAATTTTTTAGCCTATGAGAATCAAAAAGAGTTCTAAAATAATTTCATCCAAGTAGTTTTTTAGCTTGCAATCGAGTTTTCAAGTACCTTATAAGAAGTTTTAGAAAACTTATTCATTGTAGAAAAGTTAATTCTGTAACAAAAACCTAAAATTGTAAGCCAACTTTGACACTCAATTAATTGAACGTGTTGATTTCAAAATAAATTTGGAAATATCTGAATTAAACTTATTTTCGTGTTCATAGGCTCTTCTATACAAAAGAAAAGCTTTCTTATACTAGTAAATCTCTAAATTTCATCTTCAGAGCTACAAAAATATACAGAAATTTTAAAAATAGATTTACATTTCAAATCAAAAAGTAATACAAATTGAAGATGAGTATCGCCTGAAATAGAACAGAAGCATAGGATATTAAAAAGAAATTAAAGAGTTAGATATGAACCCATATGCATTTTAGGAACGACGTGAACACAACCAAGGGAGAGAAAGAGGTAAAGGTGAAGCTTCAACGACGACAACGATGAAAGTACCTGAGAGAAAGCTTCAACAACGACGATGATGAAGCTCGGTGGTGTAGCTAAAACACCATTGCTATTGAGAGAGTTTTGTGTGTTTTCTCTTAGGGCACAAAAAGCATTCTAGAATAAAGGGGTGAAAAGCTGAAATATTTGTGTCTTGGGGTGGGGAAAATCAATGTGCAGGCGTGCAACAAACAATTTTGGGGAAAGTTAAAAGTGGTCCAAATGTTTCTCAAAAAAGTAAAAATATTTAATATTTTATAGGGTCCGGGTATCGGTTCCGGGTCCGGGTACCCTGTCTCTATTTGCCGGAACCGAAACCGGACCCGACATTGATCGGTTCCTAATTTTACTATCCGGACCCTACCCGTTATTATAATATATCTACCCGGAACCTATCAGTTAGTGTCGGTTCCGGTCGGGTATCTGGATACCCTGTACCCGTGCTCACCCCTAACTAAAATTACGTTCAATAAATACTTGTGGTCTGATCTTTTTCAAACTCTACACATAACGGGAGTTAAAGTGCACCGGACCGGCCAATCCGCCATTAATACCAGCTGAGAGGAACATTCACCTTTTTCTTTACCTTCGTTTTCAATATGTGATAATATTATTATACATACTCTGACTAGGTGTAAAGCATTGGCTTCTTGAGGACCAAAGTGTGGGCACGCTCGTTGAAGGGGGTTAAAGGTTTGACTTGCTTCTTTCAAAGGACTTTGATTCCTTCATCTTTGTAAAAAGTCCCTAAATGTACTAAAAAAGAAAAAATGGTTCCACATAAATGTAATTATAAAGTGATAAAGAACTTGAGAGGAGGAAAAGTAGAAAAAGAAATAAAGTGAGCTTACATATAAAGAATAAAAAGAAGTAAAAGGGTATGTTTGCAAATGTTACTTTCTTCTGACCAAATTAAAGAGGCTACTTTACTTTCTGTCTCTATAAGGTTATTTTTACTAATATGTGTTTTGTGAATACAAGCTAAAGGCCACCCTTTTCCACTAGATCATTGTAAGTTTGTAGGATATTATTAGATCACTCTACAAAAGAAAAACAGAGAATACTATATAGAATCAATGGTTCCCACTAACACAACAAAATAGCTGAAGGATATATGTAGCTTTCACTCGGTCTTAATTTTGTGGTGCGTCTTTTTCAATGCCTCGTGCAGATCCCATTAGCTTAGCTCATTTTAATTTGAATGAAAGGATCTCTTATAAGTAATGATTAGTTACAATTTGAATAAGAAAAACTGTAGTCTAAAGATTTGTTATTTATTGATCTCTTTTTCTGGAGATCCTAAAAAAATTAATCGTGAAGACCGATATAATAAGATGTTATGTAGAAATTAACAAATAAATTTTGGACGATGATAAATCATAAATAAAAGAGAAATATACCCACGGAGAATATTATAATATAATTTGGTCAATTGACATGCATTCATATGAGAGAAGATATGGGAGAAGATGAATAATTAATCTACTAGTAATATAAATGAGAACAAAATTATCAAGTGAATAAATTCTCTCCTTGAACTTGAAAACTCTCCAACCTTAAAGGACTATATTATGAGTGTTGCTATAAGTAAGAAACAAAGATACTCAATTTATAGAAGTTAAAAAACTTTTCATACGAGAAAAGGATTAATTTAACTCTAACTAAAACTTGTCTTACCAATTAATTAATAAATGGAAAATCAGAACCTACAATCCAAGAACCGATTGCATGCATGCATAAAGAAATCTCCGAAAACATAAAGCAGACAGTAACCAGAGTGTTTATTCAAGCAGTGAACCCAGTTCAAAGAAAGAGACTAGTCGTCCTCCGGGGCATAGTCCAGTGGCAAAGCCTGGGTGCTATAAGGCGCTCTGGCATGGGACAACGTGGGTTCGATTCCCCGCAAGCACGAAGAAACTCTGCATGTTGGGGAATTTGACCTTGTCTCATTGATCAGTTGTACGCTCCCGAAAAAACGGCCACCGGAGCACATCCCGCGATTTACCTGGTAATAGTGTTGAAGGACCGGTGCTATTACCTCCAGGACGTCTGGGTAATACCAGTGAAGTAGTCAGGCGCAAGCCTGGAAACCTGAATTATAAAAAAAAAATAGAAAAAGAAAGAGACTAGTCTATTAGCAAAGCTTGGGAACACCATTTTCTTATCCAAGAACCATATAGATTTTCTCTGATCCCGCTATAGATTACGTGACTCCATCAACAGGAACATGACAAAGACGCAAACACTACTCCAACACATACCTAAATTTATCATTTCCATGAGTTTAAAATTTAATTTACGGCTTTAACGAATATGCCCGTAAGTCCGTAACTTCATTTTCAGTATACTTTTCTAATAAGAATAAGTACTTCATCAATCTTTCTTGTAAACGTGTACAAGTATAACACTACAATCCCTACCCATTATTAGATTAGGATTCCTCTTGTATTGTGATTAGGATTCCTCTTTCCTCTTATATTAGGATTGTATATTATACACTATATATATTGATATTAATGAGAAAGACTTCCCAAGGAAGATTAATATCATCTTACATGGTATCAAGAGCCAAAACCCTAATTTAGAAAAAATTCCCACCTTGCCGCCGCCCTCCCCCCCTCTTGGCCGACAACAACATTGTTTTTCTTCTTTTCTTTCTTCCTAAATTTCCACCATTCTAACGGAAAATTTGGCTACTCCCACCTCTTCCAATGCTTCCGTTTCTAACGCAATCGTCATCCAACCACCCACTACCCTCTCCTCACCATCTTTCCATCCGGCTCTCGCCGTTACCAACATTAAGAATTTTATCCCTATAATTCTTGATCAGGAAGATGGCCAATATTGGTCATGGGTGGAACTATTTCGTATCCATGCATGTGTATATCATGTGCATGATCATATAGACGACTCTTTCCCTCGTCCTCCCAATAAGGACGACACCACATGGCGTCGCCTCGATGCCGTAGTCAAACAGTGGATATATGACACTATATCCAAGGATTTACTATACACAATCATGAAAACGGGTGCCTCTGCCCATGATCTATGGACATGTTTGGAAGAAATCTTTCAAGACAACAAGAACACTCGCGCGGTGTACTTGGAAGAACAATTCAACAACACCCGTCTTGAAAACTTCTCTACTATGTCAGAATATTGCAAATAGTTGAAACTGGTGGCAGACCAACTGTCCAATGTTGGTACGCCCGTGTCCGAAACAAAGATGGTGTTACAATTAGTTACAGGCCTCTCTAAGGGTGAATATGAAACCCTAGCCACGATGATACAACAGGCTAACCCTCTACCAAGCTTCAACAAAGCACACTCGCAATTATTATTGGATGAGACTCGACGTGCGAAGCAGGACGAGCATAACCAGAAGGCTTTAGCAGTTGAAACGCCCGCACAACCTCAGGCCACCGCCGGCCAACAACCTCCGCCGGAAAACATCCAACCGCGGCAAAATCGCGGCGGCAGGGGTGGGAGAAGGCCTAATGCTAAGACTAGATCTGAAATCAAGGAACAACTGTCTTGGGAGGCCCTTCATGAAAATATCCGCGTATTGATATGAGGAAGGCACGCGCAATACCTTAATATGCCTGAGAGCAACCTTCTCGCGAACAAAGTGAATGTCCATCTCAACATGCTTGGTTCGCTGATGCTGAACCGGATTGTGAGACAGGTATATGGCGGATATGTTATCACAGTATACCAGAGACGCTTTACTTAAAGGACACTAAAGCTCTAAGAGAAGGTTTCGGAGCCAACAGATCTCAGCAACAACATTAGCAACTCCTCTATACTCAGCTTCCGCACTCGAACGGGATAATGTGGCTTGTCGTTTGGCAGACCAAGAGATGAGATTATCACCCAAAAACACACAGTAGCCGGATGTAGAGCGACGGGTGTCTGGACAGCCTGTCCAATCTGCATCGGTGTAGGATAATAGCGAGTTCGGTGCGGAAGGGTATAAGTGTAGTCCATAATCCAGTGTACACTTAACATATTGAATGATACGTTTGAGGGCAGTAAAATGAGGTTCCCTGAGGGAATGCATAAACAAGCATACCTGCTGGACAGCATAGGCAATGTCAGGCTTGGTGAAGGTGAGATACTGAAGTGCACCTGTAAGACTCCGATACATAGTAGGATCAGTCACTAGAGTACCGATCATTGCACTAAGTTTGGATTTAGAATCAACTGGAGTGGCCATGATTTTGCAATTGTCCATCTTAGCCCTGTGCATGATCTCCTCTGCATACTTACGCTGGCAAAGAAACATACAATCAGCGGATCTAGTGACTGAGATCCCCAAAAAATAGCTCAACTTTCCCAAATCAGTTATGGCAAATTCAGATTTGAGCCGTGCAATAATCTCATTTTTCAACACAGCAGTAGAGGCAGTAAGAACAATGTCATCCACATATAACAGTAAATAAGCAGTATCACGACCTCGATGTAAAGTAAAGAGAGAGGTATCACATCTGCGGCATGTAAACCCGAGACGTATAATAAACTGTGCAAAATGATCATACCATGCTCTGTGGCTTGTTTTAGGCCATAGAGTGACTTACGGAGATGGCACATATAATGTGGGGCTGCTGGGTGGACAAAACCAGGCCGCTGGTGCATGTAGACAGTTTCTCATAAATCCCCATGAAGAAATACATTCTTCACATCTAGCTAATGAATCGGTCAATGCTTTGCCATAGCAATGCTTAGAACTGTGCGGATGGTGACCGATTTAACAACCAGACTGAATGTCTCACCGCAATCAATGCACTCCTGCTGGTTAGTACCATTAGCCACTAGTCTTGCCTTATATCTTTCTAAGTCACCACTATCCCTGAACTTGTGACGAAAAAGCCACATGCAACGAATCACATTCACCCCCTCTGGTCGAGGAGCCAAGTCCGAAGTATGCTGTTTCGTTAAAGCATTAAACTCCTCACACATGGCCGCATTCCAATTCGGGTCTAGTTTGGCTAATTTAGGGCTTTTTGGTATAGGTGAAATTGTTTGGGTGGACAGGTTAAATTAGACTTTGGGTTTGAAAATCCCGTATTGGGCACGGGTTTCCATCCGGTGTATGGACGCTGGCTGGGTAAGGGTATTGGTCGACTGGTTGGGTAGACTAGGTAACGACAGATTCGGGTATGGTGCATGTTGTGTTGTCGGGACTGGGTTTCTGTCGAGTGTGGCTGTCGGGTGGTGCGGAACAGTGACGGTGTTTGGGGTTGGTGTCGAGTGGGTTTGGTCCTTGGTTGTCGGTGAACTATGGTAGAGAGTTGTAGGGATTCTCGGTATGTTAGAAATGAAGGTGGTTTGTAGGGTAGGGTACGACGCCGGTGGTGTATTAGGTCCGGTATCTAGGTTTTTTGGGTGGTTGTTGATGGTCAGACTGTGGTCGGCATGGTGGTGAGACTGTTGGGATGGCATAGTGGATGGGACGGTGATCAGTGAGTTGGTGGAACCTGGAGGCAGATTTGTGCTAGAGGTGGAAAGAAGCATCGACGGGGGGGGGGGGGGGGGGACGGTGGCAGGGATGCCGACGGCAGGTGATGTATGGTGGCAGATGGAGGCGGTGTAGTAGTGTCAGTCGGGCACAGTTCCCGAAGGTGGACAAGAGAGATAGTTGATTCATCTAAAAATTCGTAATCCAGTTTTTGAAATTTTTGGATGTTGGAAAAGGGGAATTGCGTCTCATCAAAAGTGACATGACGTGAGACGTGAATTTGACGAGTGGATAAGTCATAGCACAGATAGCCCCTACGGTTCGACGGGAAACCTAAGAAGACACGGAGTGGTGCGGGGAGCTAATTTGTGAGAGGCTGTGGAAGAGAGATTGGGGAAACATAGGCAACCAAACATCCATAGGTGATCATAGGAGGGAACCCTACGATGTAAGATTTCGGTTGGAGTCATGTTATGGAGGGTACTAGTGGGTAAAATATTAAGGACGTATTCTACCATTTTGACCGCATAAACCCAAAAGGATGGAGGGAGGGAGGCATGAAACAAAAAAGTGCGGACCATGTTATTTATTGTACGGATGAGACGCTCGGCTTTGCCATTTTGAAGGGACGTGTGGGGACACGAAAATCGGAAGACCATGCCATTATTGTTGCAGAATTTTTGAAACGCAGAGTTGTTAAATTCACGATCATTGTCACATTGGAAAAATTTAATGGCGCGTTCGAATTGCGTTTTGATAAATGTGCAAAATTCAAGAAATTTGGCCAAAACTTCGAACTTAAATTTTAATGGGTAGATCCAAAGAAAGTGAGAGTAGTCATCTAATAACACGAGATAATATTTATGACCTAGGGAGCTGGTAACGGGGGAAGTCCACAAATCAGCATGAATGATATCAAATGGAGCAAACGTAATACTAACTGAGGAATTAAACGGAAGACGAACATGTTTACCTAATTGACAGGAAATGCAGGTCTGGGCAAGTTTCCCATTACATTGAATAAAATTATTACTTCTAAGAAAATGAAAAACAGGAGCTCCTGCGTGTCCGAGCCTATTGTGCCAAATTGACGGAGACAGAGCAGCTAGGGTAGTGTGTGGGTGGGAACCAGCAGCGGACGAGGATGTGAATGGATAGAGGTCCCCTGTGCTATTGCATCTCGTAAGAGGAATCCTAATCACAATACAAGAGGAATCCTAATCTAATAATGAGTAGAGATTGTAGTGTTATAATATAATAATGGGTAGGGATTGTAGTGTTATACTTGTACACGTTTACATTTCTAAAAACAAATTAAAGTCATGTTGCATCTAGAGTGCATTGCACAACTTCGAAATGGAAATTAACGACGGACAATTTTTTTAAGTAAATAAAATCCGGCACTAATCTTATTTGTAGCAGTGGGAGTTTCCTTTTTCGTGTGACTGAAGGTTGTAGCTTGTAAAAAGAAAGTGGAAATGATGTTATATAGTCTAATAAGTTCCACGTTCCTCTTGCCAACTTTGTTGAAAAAATTATGGAACATTCGTAGCGTTAATGAGACAATTGGACGTTACGGAGGCAATTTCTAAAATTTGACCTTATTACACTACAACTAAATTGTTATATTTGGCTAATGAATGATGGAAGAGACAAAAATCAAGGTGAGAGTTATTTAGGTACAAATTAATTAATGTGCAATCAAGATTCTAGGAAACACAAACAATAATAATTAGAGTAAGAATAAAATAGAGGTACCATGCATGAGGACATACAAGGAAACAAAGTCTCGACACCGTTCCTAAGTTTTAGGACAATAGATTTTAGAGTTGTCTCCTTGTTTGTCTCGTGTAACCTCTTTATAATTCTCATCATTTAGTAGAGTTAATCGAACTAGTTCTATGTTTTCATTATGCTTAAAACAGTTTTCTTGTAAGTGACATTATGATGACTACTAAAGGTAACCATTGTTGTAATTGATTCGATGGATGTAAGAGCAAATCTTACGCTTAGTCAGACTCGTGTTGATTGACCTGTTTCAACTAATTGGCTATGATATCGGTAGGTCATAAATAAATTAATCTCACCTTTTCATTCACTCTAAAATATTTTTCAAACACCATCACAAAATAGATGATACATACTTTTAGATGTGGATAAAATGAATTAGGAGTTAACGGGGTAATAAAATTGACGAACATAAGAGAATAAGTTGGTGGATAATTTAGTGTTCAAGTAATGTGGAGAAAGTGGTAAAATATAGGAGAGTGGTTACATGGAATTATGACAACTTTCTGGATATTAATAAGATATCATGACATATTATTATTTTAACATTAAAATGTCAAATACACCAAAAATAACTCCACTCCAAGAGCTAACCCATGACAAGAGAATTGTCAAAGACAACATAAGGAAACAATAACCCGTATCTACCGTATATCGATTCGGTTCGGTTTTGTATCAAAAAAGTATGAATCGAACAAAATTCGGTTTTATTTTTAAAAATCGAATCAAATATATCAATTTATATCGCCGAATGTATCGATTTATATCAATTTTTTTCAATTCAAATATAAAGTCCAAAAACATAAAGTCTGCATCACATATATTCTTAAAACATGTAAAAAAAAAACTTAAATAAAATAAACGGGTCGGGTCGGAGAGATTTTTTTTTAAAAAAAAAATGAATTTCCAACACTGAAATTGACATTCACACCTACATTACCATGGAATTTCGACGTTGAAATGTATTGTACATCGTGAGATGTTTACTAAAGAAAAGGAAAAATTAGAAACCGATTTGAGGAAAAATACAAATTGATTGGAAAAACGGATGTTTTCCTAAAAATTTGCGGCGCCAAACCGCTTTTTGGCAGTTTGACCGGCCACGTCTCGAAAAAATACGCAAAATCAAATAAAAAATCGGATAAAACAGACATTCGAGCGCAGAATTATGACAATTTAAAGTTGCACCAATTTACAACTTCTTTCTCTTCCTACATTTTATGTCAATGCTTCCGTGATATGTTAATTAAGTTCATGTCGCATTCGACTTTCATAAAAGCTTCATAGATTGGATGCAATGGTTATGATTCAAGAGATAGCAGTAGTCTAAAATAAAAAATAAGATTAAATATAAATTTGCCCCCGATTTTCGGTTCGGTTCATAATAAATTCTAAAGAATCGAACCGGTTTATTTAATTCTGATTCGGTTTTTAAAAAAATCAGTTTTTTTTTCAAAACCGAATAAAAATCGAACCAAACTGCCGATTCAATTCGGTTTTTCCGATTCAACGGTTTTATGCCCACCCCTACCCGTATCCTCTATCAATATGATGTTCTGACACCTTCCAGACGTTTAGAGTTGGACATTTAAAACACATTGGGTTAATTAACATGAAATAGGAATTGATTTTAATTCTGATAGCATGTAAAGAAAAACAAACATTAGACATAATTTAAACTTAAAAAGTTATAGTGAAATTGTCTGAGACTATATAGGAAGACAACATCCCATATATAAGAATCTACTAAAAAGAGAACTAGTCTTCGTGGAATTACAATCAGAAATTACTCGATTCGGTAGTCTAATTGTAGTCATCCCTATAAAAAATAACATCAATGTAAAACTGATTTATAGCAATCTTGTTACTTTGACTCCTTGTAACCTAGTGAACCTTTTCGTTTGGCTTAGCAGTTAAGTAGCAAACCATATAAAATTTGTTCCTAATAATATAAAGAATACATCGTACACTTTAATACACTGGATTAGTAGATGTAGACAATGAAATCGAAAGCTATCATGCAGTTGTTGAAAAGATTTCAGATGGGCCGAAATAAAATAGAGGCCCGGGAAAGAGATGGACATATTGCTGTTCTCCACTGCTACAGCCCAGTATGGGGGAAATGAAGAGCCAAAAATAGGAACAGTAAGCCCGCATCCACAGTCCAAAAGAGGCGCAATTACACAGATAACAATTTTGGGACCATCATTTAAGCTATAATTGCAATGAGTAAAAATTTATAAGTTTAGCCGCATCAAAATAAACTTAGACAAATACGTATTTGAAGCTAGGCTTGCTAAAGCTTAACTTCAACAAATTTTTTGAAGTATGACATTTGCTTTGCAAGCAAACTTTTGAAGTTTGGCTTGCATATACCATTTTTTTGGCTGTACCTTTATTTTACTAGTGATACTTCATTCATTTTATCTCAATTTAATTTAAAAAAATTTGCACAAAATTAATATATTATATTATCAATTTCATTTCACTCATGGTACTTCATTATTTATATGGTAATTCATCCATTTCATCAGTTGTAGCTCGATTTAATTTATTCCTTTTAAAATTAATCCAATTTTTTTGTAAAGGATTTTACAACTGTTCAAGAAAAGAAGCCACAATTTTGTTTGAAATTTACATACAAGCTCCATATTTGTTATTTATGCACAAAATTTATAACGCTGGCTACCGCTTAAATGGTAGCATCCAAATAAGCCGCGGCATGGAATTTTTACTCCAGAAGACTACTTCTACTATTTTTTTTATGTAGTGGACTAGAAAACTCAACTTTTATAATCACAAATTATAAATAAAAAGAAAGAGAAGAAAAATAAAAAAGAAGAAACACCACCTCTTTAATGTACTCTAATGAACATAGTAAGAGTCACTGGCGTTTAACACATTGATATTTTATCTTATAAAAGTTTTGGGTTAAGAATATTTGGATTGCTAGGTATTTTAATTGGTAAAGAATTGCACCGTTATTATACTCCTTCTACTTGTCACGTATTCAATTTTACCAATCATACTTGTTGAAAATCGGATTTGGATCACCGATGTGGACCAACTAAATAAATATATAGATGTTATATATTTATTGTAATATCATATTATACTAAAAGTGGGAACAAAATCAGTCAAAAGATGATTTATGGATTTACCCATCAAAAACTAAATGACAATTTCACCCTTGAGCAAAAAAAAATGTCTTCAAGCCAATTAAAGGAATAAAGTCACCGGGTAAATGCATATCATAATGAATATTAATTATTTGATAATGTTGCAACGCCTTTTCCATTACTCTTAATTTATTTGAATAACTATTTAATGTATTTAGTTTCATCTTTCATGGAAACGTGTGGTGCTTCGTCTTCCAAAAGGAATTATGATGAAAAAAATGTATGCAACATGAACAGGATAAATAGAAAATAGAGTCCTTTTATCTTTCAATACCACTGTACAAATTCCATTCAATGAAGAGTCAACAATACAAGAATGACAGCAACCGTGGCGTGGGTGGCTCCACTATAAGGCCAATAAAGCAATCGCTTGGGTCTCAATTTTTTGGGTCCTTATTTTTCGTAAAAGCTGTATTACACACACAAAAAAAAAAAGTGTGTTGTTAAATTTGAAGAATTTTTTCGAAGAAAAAGTACTATAACTTTTTTACATTTTAATTTTGATCCTTGCAATAATTGAAAATGGAATAACTTTACGTGGTAATTAGGTAACTATTTAATTATCTCATTTATATCGTAAAAATTGATATGGTCCCAATAATTATTCATATATTTACCTTTTTCATTCTCCATTTTACTATTCTTATTCTCAATATTGAAAACTCTCTAACGATAACTTACGGCAGCTTACAAGTTACAAATAAAAAGACTTGATTCTTTTCAAATATATATATATATATATATATTGCTTACATAATAATGTTAATTGTTGCCTCAGCTAAAGAAGTTTTTCGAAATTAGGATTGATAAAATATTACGTAGATCAACAATGTTTCAAGACAAATTTTATGAATTAGCCATATTATCAATTGAAAAGAATTTATGAACAAATCTATTATATAAAATAGTAATTAATGACTGCGCATCTAAAAAAATTAAAAAAAAAAATTTAAATAAAAATATCTATGACGATCTTTAAAAAAATTAGGGCTTATCTATGACGTGCGGTCTGGATACTTCCATTAGTTATGGTGCCGGTTCGTATCTCTGCCTGGCTGCCTATATAAGCCCACTTGCCTTGCTGCCACCAATGCTCCCTCCTCTCTATTTAATTCACTATCCTTACTATAATACGAACAAAGTTTTTTAATTCTTGTTGTAGAAGAGAGATGTGTTGGATGTTGTTTCCAGAAGTACTTTTTGTAATAATAAAAATTATTGTATGTCATTGCAATAACCTTTAATGTGAAAAAATTTCGCAATAACATATTAAGTTTGTTGCCATTTACATTTCTTAGCAACAATATAAGTTTTGTTGTCAATTTTATACTTTCTTGTAGTGTTTTTCCGTTAAACTATTTCTTTGTTAATTTTTGCATAGGTATCAATCTATTTTGGTGGGAACTTTGTGATTTCCTGTATGGTTTTGAAGGTACGAATGTGTGATTTGCTTCTTTTACTGGCAATCCTTCTATGCCTCTTTTTTATTATTAGAAGAGCGCCAGAAACAATTCGCACCAACTTTGTTTCAATAGCATCAGTATCAAAATACAATTACAGCTGAGCTTCGTGTAAATTTTGACACATCGTTTTAGACCTTATTGTGCATTTGTTGGAAAACTTTAACTAAGTATTTTGGGTTTCGGAATACTTTGGGTATACATTTCAGCAACTAACTTATTTTGAATACAAGGCATAGGAATTAATTTCAAATCTAACTCTATTAGTTTTGGGATTTTGTGATATTTGATGCTTATTTAAGGAAAACACAATGAAAAAGTTAAAACAATGAAGATATCACATCAATACTCCTATAAGATATATTGAGACAATTCTAAGCTTAAAAATCAATATAAAGTGAATATCTATAACAACAAGAATATTTCAAATTGTAGGAAAGTACACAATTTATCAAACGTGAATGCAAGTGATATTAAAATGAGTAGAAAAAGGAGCGCACAGACAGTGACGTATACGAATCTCAAAAGGTCGTATTCTCTCAAATCATATTTAATTTAATTTTTTGTGCTTTATTTCTTGGACTGGTGTTAGCCTATTATCTTTTTAGCATATTACTTGAAGTACTCTATATGAAACTAACAGTTATGATCTTTTATAATTATTAGTTATTTTACAGTGTTAATTACTGTCAGATAGAGTTGTTCGCTTTTTCAAAAAAATAATAATTAAAATGTGTGTCATTCCTATTACATTGCAGAAAAGTCATCTTGTATTACTATTATATTGTATTCGGATCTACTCCTTAACAAAATTTAATTGTTAAATTTTACCGGTTCAAACGATATATGATAATTTTGTGTTCAACGATCAAGTCATTTGATATTTAGTGATTATTCATCAATTTGAGCTTGTAGTTCTCCCCTTCCAAAAATTGATTAATAATAAAAAGACAAAAAGACATATCTCGTGAAGGGTTGTGTTACTTCAGAAAAATAAATAGAAATCCTAAACGTAGGAACTTCATTCTTCCAACTTCTGCTTTTTTTCCTTCTCCTAACTATAGAAAGAAAACCCCTCTCTTAAAGAAAATACTCTTCTCTTCTCCATGAAGAACTTCGAAGGAAGATTATTGATTATTCGTTGGAGCATAATTCTTCTCTGTAACTCGGGTACGATCTTAGACTGTGAATATTTATAGTGTAGTTCGTGTGCTTAACATGGAATTATACTATCGACTAGTAAAATAAATATTGGAGAATCTTGGAAAAAACTATGTGTTCTTAGATTGTTGTATTTTCCTTCTTTGGCATCAGAGCAAGGTTTAATTTGTTTCGTAGTCTTAATTTTTTTCTGGAAGAACACTGCCGTGGTTACGGTTTGTTGTTGTTGGGATTTTCTTGACCCGTTGTTGAAAGAAAATTCTGAATTGAAAGGACAACAAGATTTCTGGTAAGTTTTTTCTCCTTTGGCTACAATGGAATTAGATGTTTTCTGATTAAAATTGCATGAAAGCAAGGAATGTGAAATTGTTTTACTCTAAAATTTCTATTCCATGCACTTTACGATCAGGAATTTAATTTTCACTTTCTTCCCATTTAAGATTGGAGAATGGAAAAACAATACATAAAGATTTGTTCTTTTTTTTTTCTATTTGTTTTCTTGAATTCTCTGCAATGTTATTTGGTTGTAATAAATTAAAATTGCGAAAAGGAGTAAGTTCGCACTTATGAAGGAGAGAGATTTCACCCGCGTGTGCGAAAATTGTTACTGATCTTATTTTGTATGACAATCTGTGTCGCTGTGCGTAACCATTTTCTTTGTTGAAAATTGAGAGAACAAAACGTACTGGAATAATTTTTTTGGCTTTGGCTTTAATAATGTTGAAAAGTTTACAGGACTTGTATTTCAATTATAAATATTTCCTTCAGTTCATCTTTTTTTTTCCCTTTGGTTTAATGGGAAAAGAAGTACTGTGTTTCTTCTTTGATCAAAACGTGTGTTTCGTTCTATTTTGGAAGTACACATTAATATGCAGAGTATTTTTCACATTGTTTAAACATGAAGCAAATTATTAAAGTTGCAGAGATGGCAAAAGGCTAGAAAGTTTTAAAAAATGTTTGCAGCCCGCATGGCTGCATATCAATGGAAGTCCGTATGATTTTTTTAACTTTGTTGTTTTTGGGTTGTGTGCTATAGACATTTTTTTCCAGTCCCTGAGTGAATAAATTCAACCAACATAGACTCGAACAACAGATTAATGGGTATATACACGTGTGTATATATTAATGAAAGTGTAATATTTTCTCTATGTATAATTGAAAAATAATGGTACTGAAAACGTAATGAAAATTTCAGTAAATTTATCAACTGAAAATTCTGCAGAGTATCATATATAAAGTTTTTCTTGTTAAACTTAGTGTTTTCACCATTTGTTTTATATGCATCCGTGAATGTATCTCTCATTGGGGGGAGTCTAAAATTTTCTCTAAGTGTTACAGAAAGCTTACTTCTACGTGCGTTTAATTTATGTTGTTTATGTGACGTGAAATTTATATAAGTGTGTACTTGTATAAATTTCACATTTAATGCTTTATATATCTTTACTGAGAATCTTTATATTTGTTATAGATTTGCTTATTATTTAGTTTTGAATTTCAGTAATTTAAGACAAGTGATCCTTAAATAATTGGTTATGTTATAGTTATTGAATTATAGAATTTGGATGATGATTAGGAACATAGTGAACTTTTGATTCCGAATCTAATGTGAAATAAATTTTAATATAATTACTCATTGTAAGGATTAGTGTTAAACAAGGTATATACCCGTGATATACACTTGGTATACATAGTGTATATTACGGGTAATTAAGGACTGTCACGGACTGGGCTACTGGCCCATCTCGGGTTTGGCCTGCTTCAGCCCATCACGGGCAGAGGTGTATATTAGGTAAGTATATTGATGTATATTGTAGTGTAAATGTTACCTTAAGTAGACTTGTACACTTATCATAAATTGTATATTTAGTATCCAAGTAGAATAAGGATTTAGGAGTAGAATAGGAATAGGATTCTCCTATTATGGAAATATGTAAAGTGTATATATAGTCTTTCAATTAATGAAAATAATCAAGGGGATTATTTCTTTCATGATATCAAAGAGAAAAATCCCCTTAAAAGTCCAAAATTTCATATTTTTCTTGGCTCTGCAAGGTTATTACTTCATTAAGCAGCAAGCAACGTAAATTCAAGTCTCTTAACATCAACGTGGGTTTCAATATTATTGGGAGCAACGTATAAGTTTTCTCAAGAACAAAATACAGGTTTTGCTCACTATCTCAATCTCGTTGTTCCGTTTATCGTTAAGTTGTAATTCGGGCTTTCTTCGAAGTGAAGTAAGGAGGAAGAAGAGGGTTTCTTGAAAAATAAGATTGGGGTGCATTACAGGCTGCTTTAGTTGTATTATGGACACAAAATGGCTAAGGTATGTTAAGGCAAATTCTTTTTTCTTTGGGCATGTTCCAAGTAATGAACCGTAAATGTAATATTGTTTCCATAAATTATTCTACTCTTAGTAGTTAAGAATGTTCATTTTACTCATTCCTATTGTCAAAGAATGTCTAAATATGTTCCTAAATCCTTATTGAGGTATATGGAAAATATGTTAGTATTCATAATGTTAATCGGAGGTGACGCGATATTTCATTACTCCGACAAACTTATAGTGTCTTATTATCATAACATCCATGCATTATATTCATGTACATACCTTGACCTCAAAGGAGTTATATACTCTACTATATGGTATGCATTATATATATGTAGGGGATGGGAAAAGGGATACGACTTTATATACGCACACCACATGCAGCTGGTACATATATACACGATAATAATTATGCCCACAGACGCTGATATGATATGATGGGATGCCCACAGAGGCTTGATGGCGTTGTATACACATATGTATATGAATGACTGCATTTGCATTATGCATGGCATTTAGGCGTATTATGGCCCTCAGAGGCATTCTGCACAGACATGGTACTTATGCATATTATGGCTCTTAGAGCCATTCTACACAGATATGGTACTTATGCATATTAGGGCCCTCAGAGGCATTCTCCACTAGTTGGTTGTTTCTTGTCTCATGTTACTTTCAGGTCTCTATTATGTTATTCTTCGTGCTTGACATACTCGGTACATCAGTCGTACTGACGTCCCTTTTTGTCGGGGGACGATGCGTTTCATGCCCGCAGGCTCAGGTAGATATGGTGACAATTCTCAGTAGCAGGTTGCTGGTTCAGCTGATATTAGAGCACTCTATTTGTTCCAGAGTTGCAGTCTAGTCGTGGTACGATATTTTGGATATGCATAGGGGTATGGCGGGGCCATGTCCCGACCTTATGATGTTACGTACTCTTTAGAGGCTTGTAGACAGTTGTTCTGTGTATAGTAGACGTGTATGGCCTTGTGGGCCTTGGTATGTATATATATATATATATATATATGTTGTGTCCTTCTGGTTGTAGAATTTTGCATAGTACCTTCCCAGTTTATTTTTCTCCTGTGGCAGCAGGATATTTGGTGACGGTCCTCGTGGCCATGATTGATTATGGTTAGATGTTAATTACATGATAAGTGATACTCTGAGAGTAAGGACCGGGTGCCCGTTATGACCTTCCGGTTTGGATCGTGACAAACTTGGTATCAGAGCAGGTCTGTCCTAGGGAGTCTGCAAGCCGTGTCTAGTAGAGTCTTGTTTATGGGTGTGTTGCGCGCCACACTTATAAACAGGAGGCTACAAGGCATTTAGGGATGGTTTCCATTCTTATCGTGCAGTAGAGGTGAGTCTTAAGAATTCGAGTTTAACTCGTGCATGATATTGTTTCAGTAATGCCGGTTACCAAAAAGACTTCGGTTAGTTCATATTCGTAGCCAGTAAATGAGTGACTTCTACCAGAAGGGCAGTATGATGTTCAAAATTTGAGATTGTGAGGAATTGTCTCACTCATTTACGAAAGAGATAATGCAAGTCTGGAAAGCAAAATGATTGTTTTGGGATATACAAAAAAAAAAGAGTAAAGTAAAGGAAGTACTAAGCACCAGAACGCAGAAGATTGTAAGGATTCTCTCTTAGACCTTATCGTGTTTATGATCACAGCAATGCCTTCTTCCAGTAGGTTATGATTAGCACGGAGCATGAAGATTGGATTGAGTGTAAATACGAGTAGTATGCTCTCCATTGAGGTATATCCGTCAGAGGATATGAGTAAGTTGCTTTCCCAGGTATCGACGAATCTCGTAGTACCAGAGGAGTTGAGGGAAGCTCATATACCATCAGTCCTACCACCAAATCCGTCTGATGAGGATGTAAGGAGACCGGTGCAGGTATTGAATCAATTGGTTGCCTCTCAGGCACGACTTCATCCTAGGACATCTGATAGAGATAGGCCCTCGAGGGGTCAAGGAGCTTATAACCTAGGGAATTTATTAGCTAGGGATCACCGATATTTAAAGGGTTCAAAGATGCCAATATATCAGGGTCAGAATTGTAAAGGTCGAGTGAGACTGCCACAACCGTCTTGTAGTCGGTGTGGTCGAGCGCATGCCGAATTGTGCCGCAAAGGTACATGGGGTTGATTTAGTATGGCATCCATGGCCACAACGTTTCGAAGTGTCCTATGTTGATACGCAAAGGTAAGGATAAGACGATTATGTGTTGTACAGATGAAAAAACAGAAGACATCATTGGAAGGTTTAGTAGGCTATGAAAAGCTACACGTTTTACAATGACTTTTGCTAATTAGAATAAGGGAATATGTTATGTATGTGCAACCTAATTTGTAATGTCTTACCTAGAATAGATTGGGAATTGTCCCGGGGTATCATTAACGAGAAGGATTTCCATAATCGAATTGTCTGAAGAGAGACCATCAGTAAATTTAAGAAGATCACATAAAGTGACGTACCCAGAATAGTGAGCCAAGTCATATATAAGGATCGAGTTATCCACGGTAGTGGAAGGGGACATAAGCTTCTCGTCCTTGCATAAAGGGCGATACCGCGTATTATTGAGAATTATATGTATCAATGTTAGTAAGCTAAAGTATGCTATAGGTATTGGACTGGTAAGGTTTCCGGCTTCATTGTACGTCATGTTACAATTCTAAATAACCTCTGGATAACAATAGCTTGTTAGGGGCAATTGAGGACGAAAACTATGGAACAATCAAAGAATGGTCGTAAGGAATATGAAAACAGTTAATAAGTATGAATGGAAGGGTATGATGAAATATCAAGTCAGAAATGTTTTTCGATAAACGGAATGAAGGATTTCGACAACAAAGATAAATGTGAATGAGATAATAGTTATGCAGGTTTCACAAAGGTATGATTACTCCAGAACAGCGTAAGGACCAATGGTAGATGAGGGACAATAAGAACTCTTCGGCCAATAAGAAACCAATATGACTATGCATTACTAGGCATATATGTCATGTTTTTGTGTAGGATAAATATTATACGGGTGATTTATATATGTGGGGACCCCATAGGTTTTAAGAGAGGATAAGTTATGGATATTTTATTTTTGTTGAAGTGAAATGTAAAGAAGGATATGAAAGCAACTTTTTTTATTATGGATAGCAACCAATATGGCCACATCTCTTGTCGGCCTTGGTATGTATATGACCTTGTCGGCCTTTGTATGTATATGTATATAGGTTGGGTCCTTCTGGTTGCAGGATTCTACATAGCTCATTTCCAGTTTACTATTTTCATATGTTAGCAGGGTATCTTGTGGCAGACTCATGGGCAATGCGAAATTACGGATATATGCTAAATATATGATTAGTGGTACGTGACAAGTAAGGTCTGGGTGTCCGTCATGACCCTCCGGTTTGGGTCATGACAAACTTGGTATCAAAGCAGGTATGTCATAGGGAGTCTACAAACCGTGTCGAGTAGAGTCTTATTTATGGGTGTATTGTGCACCACACTTATAGACAAGAGGTTACATGGCATTTAGGATGATGGTTACCTTCCTTCTTGATCTATAATCGTGCTATAGAGCTGAATTGTAAGAATTCTCTCTATAAACCTTATCGTGTTTATGATTACAGCAATGCCTTCTTCCAATAAGGATATGATTAGCAGGGAGATTGAGGATGGATTGAGTGTAAATGCGAGTAGTATGCTCTCTATTGAGACAGATCCATCAGAGGATATAAGTAAGTTGCTTTCTCATGTGTTGACGAATCTAGTAGTACCAGAGGAGTTGAGGAAAGCTCACGTACCATCAGTCCTACCACCGGCTCCATCTGATAAGGATGTAAAGAAAGAGATGCATGTATTGAATCAATTGGTTGCCTCCCAGGCACGACTTCATCCTAGAGCATCTGATAGAGGTAGGCCCTTGAGGGGTTAGGGAGATTATAACCTATGGAGCTTATTAGTCAAGGATCGCTGATATTTAAAGGGTTCAAAGATGACAATATCCCAAGGTCAAAGTTGTAAAAGTTGAGTGAGACGGCCCCGACCATCTTGTAGTCAGTATGGTCGAGCGCATGCTGGATTATGCCGCAAATGTATAAGGAGTTGGTTTAGTATAGCAGTCATAGCCACAACGTTCTGAAGTTTCCCAAGTTGATACACAAAAGTATGGATAAGATGATTATGAGTTGTACAGATGAAATGTAGAAGACATAATTGGAAGGTTTAATAGGTTGTGAAAATCTACACGTTTTACAGTGATTCGTGATGATTAGAATGAGGGAATATGTTATGTACGTGCGACCTAAGTTGTAATGTCTTACTTAGAATAAATGGGGAATTGTCCAAGGATATCATTAGCGAGAATGGATTGCCACAATCGAATCATCTGAAGAGTGACCATCAGTAAATTTAAGAAGATCACGTAAAGTGACGTACCCAGAATAGTGATCCCAAGTCATATATATAAGGATCGAGTTATCCACGGTAGTGGAAAAGGACATAAGCCTCTCATCCGTGCGTAAAGGGCCATACGCGTATTATTGAGAATTACATATATCAATGTTAGTAAGCTAAGGCATGCTATAACTATTGGACTGGTAAGGTCATCGGCTTTATTGTGCAGCATGTTACAACTTTAAATAACTTCTGGATAACAATAGGGGCAATTGAGGATGAGAACTATGGAACAATCGAAGAATGGTTGTAAGAAATATCAAAACAGTTAATAAGTATGAATGGATTGGTATGATCAAGTATCAAGGCAGAAATATTTTTCGTTTAATGACAAGTAGAATGAAGGATTACGACAAGAAGGATAAAGGTGAATGAGATGCAAGTTTCATAAAGGTATGATTACTCCAGAACAACGTAAGGATCAATGGTAGATGAGGGATAGTAAGAACTATTCGGCAAAAGGGTGACGAACCTCTAATATTCAGAAAGACAGTATGAGAAATAATTTGAGATAAGAGACCCCCCAAGGCAACTTGAAATGGAAATATAAAGGTAAGACGAATGAGCACTCGGCCTATGGGAGATCTAATAATGATAAGACAAGAAAGCTTGACAAGTCATGGGATCATGTAACACCGTAAATTGGATCTAAACATACGAATCATCGATTCCACAACATATGCAGTCACATTTCAAAAAGTATGTAAATAAAAGTAACAGTGAGTAAAGCTCGAGATTAGCACCTAACATGTGAAAATGGGACAATGACGCCTATGGATACAAGGTAGACATTAAAGATATATGTCAAGAGATAATGACATTATAATGAAGATAAAATGTCAGGCAAATACAAATGTCTATGAGCATTTATTTTTGAACTGACCAAAGGTTCTACGAGATATATAAAGTAATAGGTTACAGCTTAATGAGATCAAGAAAATATTTCCCCCAAGCGCCATTTACAGAAAGCCTTACCATGAGGCAAGTGAACGAATCTAAGTATAACGATCAGGTTTGGATATAGTAGGCCAACGTCTTATAATGCAAAATTCTTCAGAATCTTTCACGTATAGAATAAGGGAATAAGTTAACAAATCATCCTTTAAGGGATAGTAACACCAAGGATTGGAATCATGAGCAATGTTTGAGAGTACGTATGTATACCAGAATATTTTAGAATTAAGACGAGTACGACAAGTAAGAAAATGAGTGAACAAGTGTCAAAAGAAGTAAAAAAAATAAAGTTGTTTATAATTACGAGTAGTGAGAAAGTGTAGGAAAATGGAGAGATTCCTTTCAGACCATGAATAAGAGTTAACTATGATGATACGCACGCTTCAGATTCGATGACATTGTCCATAAAGTGTTCATGGTTGAGATAGTACAAATATAAGAGTTTTCAGCACACCAGTTAGTAAACAAAGCTAAGTTGTCAATAGAATAATTCACCCACAAGCGGCTTGACTAATGTGAGGACTAAGGGGGAAGATGACCTGAGGGAACGCATCAGTTAGCTAAGTGGGAGTGCAATTGGAGGATTCAGATAGTGATAGCCTTATGACTCAGAATACAATAGGGTCATTCCTCATACTGGAAAAAAATGAATGTCATAAAGAAGACCCTATTTTTAGGGAGGATCGGAAAGGATATCTAATAAAAAGAGAACCGCAACCTTTCTAGTATAATGGGAGAGGGACCCTCAGGTGGAAGGTACATTTGTGTATTCCCAATGTAGCAGGATTACAAGACAAGATTATGACAAAGGTCCATTGGTCAGGATATTCCATTCACCCTGGATCTACTAAGATATATCATGATCTCAAAGGTATGTATTGGTGGAACGACATGAAGAGGAATATTGCAGAGTTTATAGCTCAGTGCCTTAATTGTCAGTAAGTAAAAATAGAGCACCAAAAGCCTAGCGGCTTGACTCAGGACATTGAGATCCCGATGTGGAGATGAGAAATGATTAATATGGATTTCATTATGGTTTACCTCATTCTTATCATAAGTTGATCCTATTTGGGTGATTATTGATAGATTGACCAAATCAGCTCATTTCTTGGCGGTCAAAACCACTTATACAGCCGAGGACTACATAAAGTTGTACATTAAGGAGATTGTTCGCATTCATGATATTCTTATTTCTATTATGTCTTACCGTGATGCGCAATTCACAACTAATTTATGAAGATCATTTCAAAAGGTTTGGGCACTAAAGTTAATCTTAGCACAACTTTCCATCCTCAGACAGACAGGCAGGTCGAACGTACGATTCAAATGCTCGAAGACATGCTATGAGCTCGCGTATGAACTTCAAGGGAAGTTGGGATGATCATCTACCCCTTATTAAATTTGCGTACAATAACAGTTATCATGCTAGTAGTAAAATAGCTCCCTACGAGGCTTTGTATGGACAAAAATATAGATCTCCTATCGGATGGTTCGAAGTAGGCGAATCAGAATTATTTGGGTCTGACCTAGTGCACCAATCCATAGCGAATGTGAAGCTTATCCAAGAACGGTTGTTAACCGCTCAGAGTCATCAGAAGTCGTATTCAGATGTACGACGATGGGACCTAGGGTTCTAAGTGGATGGTTGGCTCTTCTTGAAGATTTCTCCTATAAAGGGTGTAATGAGATTTGGGGAAAAAGGGAAAGCTCAGCCCAAGGTATATTGGGCCATATCGCATAATTCTACGAGTCGGCTAAGTGGCTTACGAATTGGACATGCCTCATGAGTTAGAGTTGGTTCATCCAATTTTCCATGTTTCAATATTGAGAGCATGTGTTGGAGATCCTTCCCGAATTGTACCAATTGACGATGTGAAGGTTACGGAGGATCTATCATATGAAGAGGTTCCTATTGCTATCTTAGATCATCAAATCCGCAAGTTAAGAACTAAAGAAGTAGCCTCTGTGAATGTTCTATGGCGGAAAAAGAATGTAGAAGAGATGACGTGGGAGGCGGAAGAGGAGATAAAGTATAAGTATCCCCATTTATTTCAACTAAAGACGATGCTCCGAGTGAAGTATAACCTTACCAAGAACTGACGTATGGATACATGAGGTAAGTTCTCACTTTATATAGTTATGTTGGCCACATGAAGCTCGATGATATGTACATGTTGATGTATGGCCGTTTGAGGTAAATTTGGATATCTTCTACTCGCTGACAGGGTTTGGATAATCCCATTTATAAGGGGAAATTCGGTTAAACAATTTTGGAAAACCTTGAGGATTAATGGGTCCCTTATGTATACTTCTCATTCGAGGACGAATGTTCTTAAGGGGGAGATGATGTAACATCCCGTACTTTAGCTTTAGGATTCATCGAGGTAAACACACATGAGTTTAATGAAATTGAGGTCATTCATGAAGTTATAGAAGATCCATGTCAATGTTGAAGAGGTTACGCGGGGATTAGAGGTTAAACGAATTAGAGAAATAAGATCGTCAAAGATCGGAATATGGAACAAGTTACAAAGACCGTATAGAATTTTGGTCATAGGATCGAGAGCATTGTATAAAAGAATGAAGTCCCGAAACAATATAGGACTTAATAAGTGTGACAACGGTGATTGGAAATAATATTTTTTTATGTCCCAAAAGAGGTCATGGACTAGAGCTATATCACACGATTGTGATAATAAGTATATGAAGTGTGTGAACAATGATTAATAGTTAAGTATAGTAGAGATTAAGATGATGAATTAAGTAGAGCAAATGATAAGTGGCATGATGCCTTTCCACGTGTCAAAAAATTAAAGAAACCAATATGACTATGCATTACTAGGCATATGTGTCATGTTTTAGTGTAGGATAAGTATGATAAGGGTGATTTATATATGTGGGGATCCCATAGCTTTTAATAGAGGATAAGTTATGGATATTTCATTTTGGTTGAAGTGAAATGTAAATAAGGATATGACAATAACTTTTTTTTTTACGGATAGCAAGCAATATGGCCACATCTCTTGAAAATTATCATATATATACAACATCTACGTTATTTAATGGGGACAGAAGTTCTATTTTAGGATGAGCATCAACAACAAGTACATATACATATATATGATCTCACATTTTCGGGAGAAAATTATGAAGAACAACGTAGAGGTTATGCCCACGTTGATTACGTAATTTAACACCGATTGTTCTTCGGATTCTAGCAAATTGAAGGTTTCTTCAAAGTGAAGTAAGGTGGAAGGAGAGGGTTTCTTGAAAAATAAGATTGAAGTTCATTACGGACTGCTTTAGTTGTATTGTGGACATAAAATGACTAAGGTATGTTAAGGCAAATCCTTCTTTCTTTTGGCATGTTCCATGTAACGAAACGTAAACGTAATATTGTCCCATAAATGATTCTACTCTGAGTAGTTAAGGATATGCATGTTATTCAGTCCTATTGTCAAATCATGTCTAAATATGTTCCTAAATCCTTATTGAGGTATGAGAAAGATGTTAGTATTCATAATGTTAATCGGATGTGAAGCAATATTACATCAACCCAACAAACTTATTGTGTCTTATTATCATATCATTCATGCATTATATTCATGTACATACCTTGACCTCAAATGAGTTATATACTCTACTATATGTATGCATTATATATGTATGGGGAATGGGAAAAGGGATACGACGTTATATACACACACCACCTGCAGCTGGTACAGATATACATGATGATGATTATGCCCACAGATGTCGATATGATATGATGGGATACCCACAGAGGCTTGATGGCATTGTATACGCATATGTATATGCATGACCGCATTATGCATGGAAGTTAGACATATTATGGCCCTCAGAGGCATTCTACACAAACATGATACTTATGCATATTATGGCCCTCAGAGACATTCTCTACTGGTTGGTTGTTTCTTATCTCATGTTACTTTCAGATCTCTATTATGCTATTTTTCATGCCTGACATACTCGGTACATCAATCGTACTGATGTCCCTTTTGTCGGGGGATGTTGTGTTTCATTCCCGCAAGCTCAGGTAGACAGGGTGACGGTCCGCACTAGTAGGTTGCTGGTTCAACTGATATTGGAGCACTCTACTTGTTCCATAGTTGCAGTCTAGTCATGGTACAAAATTCTTGATATGCATATGGGTATGGCGGGCCCTGTCCCGACCTCATGATGTCACATACTCTTTAGAGGCTTGTAGACAAATGTCCTGTGTATAGTAGTCGTATATGGCTTTGTCGGCCTTAGTATGTATATGTATAGAGGTTGGGTCCTTCTGGTTGCAGGATTCTACATAGCTCATTTCTAGTTGCCATGCAAAATTATGGATATATGCTAAATATATGATTAGTGATACTCGGCAAGTAAGGTCCGGATGCCCGTCATGACCCTCCGGTTTGGGTTGTGACAAATATGTCAACTGCTACGAGAATATTAGTCTCAGAGCTTAATATAAGTGAAAAGTTGAATAGTGACATAATATTCAGTATGTCCTAGAATAGATCAAAAGGCTCTTAAGGCTTTAGATATTTCTTTGATGCCTCGTAATGTATCTTGTTTGTATTTTGTCATAAACTAGATATGGTAAAAGTTAATGCGTTGATGCTCCATTACAATTTATTCCATCTAACATCAATGATTCAAAAAAATGCCATTTCATTTAAGTTATAGTTATCCCATATGAGTTGTGGAAAGCAAAAACATGATTTGAGTTTGTGCAACTTTTATTCATAATCAATTTTTCTCCCATTAGTTCCAAGGGGAAGGAAGTTTATTTTTTTTACGATACTCTAAATAGCCCAAGGGTTATGTTGTTCATATGTGTACAAAAGTGGCATTATAACTTAATTTGAATCATGTGATGTTGCATTCTTAGAGAATGTGTTTTACTAAGTAGGGTGGGATAGGTCGTGACTTATCTCTTGATGAAACACGGACCAAATTGCTTCAACTGTAAATAATCGAATGGATTTAGGTGGATTAAGTTGGTGATAATAGATATGTTCCTATCATACCAATTTACCATCAAAAGAAGTAACTAATTAATTGATAATCAGTTTGTCAATCTCAACCTCGACGCATGAGTCATCCTTGCAATCTCTCTCATCGATTTGAGATTAAAGGGGAATCATATATATAGTTACTTCACTTGATGAAAAGAGCCACATAATGTAATATAGGCTCTTACATATCCTACTAAGGATAAATAGTTACAATAATATAAATTGAAATGGAGTCCGTAAAATCAAACCAAATGAGAGTTGATTGAGGTTTTGGATCTTAAAGCTATTGGGAACAAATGGTTCTCAAACTCAAGCATAAGGCTTGAAGCATCATGTATTCTTGATTCATAAATATTTTTATTTTTAGAGCTAAAATTTCGAGTGAGAGGATGTGTCTTCGTACTCCACTAGATAATAATATTGGAAAGCAGTTGAGATGATACAAAGATATCTTAAATGCACAATAGGATAATCCTTATCTTGTCAAGGAATTGAGAAGAAGATTTAGATGAGAGAAAATCTAAATTTGTGTATGTTCTTCCTGCTATTGAGAATATAAAATATATTGATATTAAGTGTAATTTTGTGTCAGAGATATTGTACATAGAGAAGTGAACATGAAATACATCTCTACACATTAATTGATTGTAGACCTATTAACAAAATCCATAGCATTTGTTGCTTATGAAAGATATGATATCATTGGGTACGTGTAATGCTGATGTACTTATATTTTCTTATTATGTTCACGTAAAAACTGCATTTTTGAGGTAAATGTTAATTGATGCCTAAATTATTCATTATTGTTGTTTCATATACATAAGATAGATTTTTTATGTTTAGAACATAAATTTTTAAGTGTAAGTATGCCGGACAGATAAAAAAAATTGGTCTATTCACACGGGCAATCGCCTCTATTGTCTAGGTGACAAATAAATATGAGACAATTATAAAATAATTATTGTCAGAAGTGATGATAAATAGAGCTTGAAGTTTATAATAAGAATGTCGTTTGTTTTTGGGTAATCATATGTGATTAAAATGTATTAGTCTGTCTTAATGCCAGATGTGAGTTCTGGTGGTTAAAATGTATGAGTAGATTTGTGAACTCAAAGTTAGACATGAGTTGTCTGAACTATATATCATCTACACAGTATTTTAATTTGTCAAAAGACTTACTCTCCACGAGGAAGGAGTAAATATTGTGATACGTGATTCGTACCACGTATGCATTAGTGATCTATAAGGGACATACAAGTTTAATCTCTACTTGTTATCGTGTGAAGCCCTGAAAATTATGAGTAATTTTCTCTTAGTACCCTCATCATGACTTTGATTAGTTTCTTGAGATTTAATTTGATGTTTGCTATCTTAGGCTGTTGCCAAGAGATCATGGATGATTCGGTCTGGCAGTACATTTCTAGAAAGCATATCAAATTGAGATAAAAAGATTCATGAGATGAGGAAGATCATTGAGTATTATCACGTTAATTGTGTTCATTGGTCAACCCTTTATGTTTGTCTTTGAGACAAGAACATAATGATGAACTCAAGTTACTAAAAAGGAGATGTTCCGATGTGAATGTGATAAATGATCTAGGGTACCGCATACTGTAATATACTCTAAGCTCCATTAAATCGAGATGTTATATATTCCTAATTGATGTATAGCAACCAAGCTCTTGAAGTATGCACTGGTCACACGGTCTGATCGTTATGTATGAAAGTTACAGAATAGGATTGAGAGTTGACCCATTATATATGAGTAAGAGATGTTAAAAATCGAATTTGGATCACCCATGTGGATCAATCCGGATCCATATCCAACTAAAGAAATATATATAGGTGTTATATATTTATTGTAATATTAATAATAAACGAGAGAAAAGACATATATCTTGTGAAGGATTGTGTCACTTCAGAAAAATAAATAGAAGTCCTAAACATATGAACTTCGTTCTTTCAATTTATGTTTTTTTTTCTTCTCCCGACTATAGAAAGAAAACGCATATCTTAAAGAAAATGCTCTCCTCTTCTCCGTGAAGAACTTTGAAGGAAGATTCCTGATTGTTCGTTGGAGCACTATTTTTCTCTGTAACTCAGGTATGATCTTAGACCGTGAATATTTATAGGTATAGTTTGTGTTCTTAATATGTGATTACACTGTCGACTAATAAAACAAATATTGAAAAATGTTAGGAAAAATTATGTGTTATTAGATTGTTGTATTTTTCTTTAATACTTATCTCAGATTGACTAACAATCTCAATCTGAAACCTTCCTTGTGGACATTTGTTAAAATGAAAGGCTACCTGAGTCGTGGTGCTAAAAATGCAGTGAAGTCAAGAGAATAAAGACTAATACTGCTAGCTATAGTTAAGGATTACTAAATTAGTTTTGTATTAGTTGTGGACAACCCACCACCTATGACCTACCACCAAAAAGTTCGAGATTTAATATAAAAAGTCACATTTTATTACTACTTCCTCCGATTCAAAATAAGTGTTTACTTAGTCTTTAGCATATTCCTTAAGAAAAAATTAACTCCTAGAAAAAAATAGATATTTTAACCTAACTATCCTTAATTAAATATACTATATAATTAATATAGTTTCTTGATTATATGAAAACTCACTTATCTAAATATAGATAAATTAAAAGAAAATAATAAATTATTTCTCGATTATCTAAGTGGATATTTATTTTGAATCAAAATAAAAAGACTAAGTGAACACTTATTATGAACGGGAGGAAGTATCACTGTATTTGTGTTTTCTTAAATTTTCATAGAAGTAAAATTTAAGAAGAGAAACAAAGTCCAATTTCTCAATCTCATCTTCCCACCAAATATCAGCCTCTATTATTTAGTTATCCATGATTAATTAGTGTACATTTTTTTACCCCAATCTACTAGTTAAACGGATAGAATTAATAGATTATTTAGTCATAAATATAATTGGTACATAGTATATGTTGTATGTGGTAGATGTATATTTAGTCATTTAAGATCTTAATTCTAGTCTAGGATGATGCTTGTATTATGGGTATATTTACTACCTCTTTGGAATGAAATAATCAAGAAACATATTTCTTACATGATATCAGATTCTAGGGAAAATTCCTAAACCCTAAAAACCTCTCATTCACCGTCGCCCCCCCCCCCCTCTTTTTTTGTGCCACCGACTTCCCTCCTCTTCCGTCAGCCATGTCTGACTCGAAATCAAAATTTCATCCAGCCATCGCAGTTTCAAACACTAAATCTCATATCTCCATCACTCTTGAGATGAAAAACGTCCATTATGCGACATGGGCGGAGCTCTTCAAAATTCACTCTCGGTCACACTGAGTTATCCACCACATAATTCCGCCGGAAAAAGGCAAGGAGAAGGTGCCAAAAACCGATGATGAAAATGAATTGTGGTTGACCCTCGATGCGACGGTTCTCTAGTGGATTTACGTCACAATTTCCAGTGATTTGCTGCATACGATTCTTGAACCCGACTCCACGGCAATGGAGGCTTGGGATCGATTACGTGACATATTCCAAAAGATAATAAATATTCCCGGGTCGTCACACTTGTGCAAGAATTCTCCACCACTGACATGGCGTATTTTCCCAATGCTTCCGCATATTGTCAACAACTCAAGGTTTTGTTGGACCAACTCAAGAACGTCGGGGCGCTGATAACTAACAATCGGCTCGTTTTACAAATGGTTATCGACCTCAATGACGCATATAGTGGAGTTGGTACACTCATCCGTCGAAGCAACTCTCTTCCGCTATTTTACTAAGCATGTTCTATGCTCATACTAGAAGAAGCAGATTTTGCCAAAAAAGATAGCCATTGTGTCGAATTCCGCCATGGTTTCCGCTTCGTCCGATAATAACTCTTCACAATTTGAAAATTTGCCTCCAAACCGTGGTCAAAAGGGATGAAATGGCAATAATGGAGGTAAAAACCGCAGTGGTGGCAAGGGTGGCGGCCACTGACTTGTCTCCCCCGAACCCACCGTTAACTTTAAAGAATGTCCTTTATGATCCTCAATTGATTAAAAACTTGATTTCAGTTAGAAAATATACTACTGATAATTCAATTTCCGTTGAATTTGATCATTTTGGATTTTCCGTGAAGGATTTTCAGACGGGGATGCGTCTAATGAGATGTGATAGTCGGGGCGAGCTATATCCAATCACCACAACTACACATAAAGCCACATTACCATCCACTTTTGCAGTTTTAGCTCCTACTTTATGGCATGAGCGTTTGGGTCATCCCGGAGCACCTATTTTTGCCTCCCTTAAACAAAATAAATTTATTGCGTGTACTAGAACTCTTACTTCTCATGTTTGTCTCTCATGTCCTCTTGGGAAACATGTTAAATTGCCTTTTGTTGCTTCTAATTCATGCACTGTTATGCCTTTTGATATTATCCATTATGATATTTGGACATCTCCCGTTTTGAGCTCTTCGGGTCATCGATATTATCTTCTTTTGTTGGATGATTACTCTAATTTTTTGTGGACATTTCCTTTGTCTAAAAAATCACAAGTTTTTTCCACATTTCTCTCCTTTGGAGCATTCATCTGCACTCAATTTGAACAAGACATTAAAAATATTCAATGTGATAATGGTAGAGAATTTGATAATCGTCAATTTTGGGATTTTTGCAAAACTAATAGTTTGTCTTTTCATCTCTCTTGTCCACATACCTCATCTCAAAATGGAAAAGCGGAAAGAAAAATTCGAACCATTAATAACATTGTTAGAACTTTACTTGCCCATGCCTCTCTACCACCATCATTTTGGCATCATGCATTACAAATGGCAACCTATCTCCTTAACATACTTTCGAGCAAACAATTAGCATATCAATCCCCTCTAAAAATTCTATACCTAAGGGACCCATCCTACTATCATCTACGGGTATTCGGGTACTTATGCTATCCTTTTTTTCCTTCCACTACCATCAATAAACTTCAACCCCGGTCTACTCAGTGTATTTTTTTGAGATATCCATCAAACCATCATAGGTACAAAAGTTACGACTTATCCTCTAATAAAATCATCGTGAGTCGTCACGTAGTTTATTTTCATTTGTCAAAATGCATTGTTCTGTGCCTCCTATCTACAAATTTCTTGACGATAGCATGCCCTCGTATTTGGTCCACCAATTGGCTTCACAAACAGGCCAAAACAGTTCTGCCAGCCTAATTAATTCGAGCAACTCGGCCTAAAGTTTTCCGCGGCCAGGCCAGTTAATTCGGGAAACTCAGGCCATTTTTTTCCTCCACAAACCCAGCCAACTGGGTCTGCCTATCCGAGCCCAGTGGCTGCCAGCCCAGCGGTGCCTCTCGGCTGGCAGCCCACTAGGTGGCGGACACCGCCTCGTACAATGGCGCCCAAAGACGCACACGCCCACTTCCAGGCAGTCCAGTCCCCACACACTCGGCCTTCGGACCCATCTCACGTCATCCCAATATCACATCTTCTATCCAACCAACTTCAATTCCGACCAAACGACCATGTCCTCGTAGTCTACATGAGATTTTCAAACAAAATAAAAAATACGGTCTTCACACCCATGTTACCAAATCATCGTTGCCTCGTAATCCTATGTATGTCTTTAATGACCCGAATTGGAAAATGGCTATGGATGATGAATATAATGCTCTTATTAATAATATGATGTGGGATTTGGTGCCTCGTCCTCCTGATGTTAATGTGATTCGGTCTATGTGGATTTTTAGTCATAAAGAAAAATCTGATGGTACATTTGAGAGGCATAAAGCCCATCTTGTAGGTGATGGAAAGACTCAACAGGTTGGAGTGGATTGCGGTGAGACTTTCAGTCTGGTGGTCAAACCAACAACTATTCGCACGATACTAAGTCTAGCTCTTTCAAAGGCATGGCCGCTTCATCAGCTTGATGTAAAAAATGCATTCCTGCATGAATAACTCAATGAAACCGTGTACATGTATCAGCCCGTGGGGTACATAGACGCCACTTATCCTAATTATGTGTGCTTACTGAAGAAATCCTCGTATGGGCTCAAACAAGCTCCCTAGGCCTGGTACAAGAGGTTTGCAGATTATGTTTCTAATATTGAATTTTCTAACAGCATGTCTGATCATTCTCTCTTCATATACCGTCAGAGTAATGATATAGTTTACATCCTTCTGTATATGGATGATATTATCTTAACTGCTTTATCTGATGCTCTTCGCAAGTCTATCATGTATCTTCTTGGCTCAGAATTTGCTATGAAAGATCTAGGGCTATTGAGTTACTTCTTGGGGATAGCTATAACACGTCATGTAGGTGGTTTATTTCTGTCTCAAAATTAGTATGCAGAAGATATCGTTGAACGAGCTGGCATGTCCGTGTGTAAGCCGTCCTCCACCCCAGTTGATACTAAATCAAAGCTGAGTGCTACTTTCAGCACGCCATATACGGATCCATCACATTACCGCAGTCTTGCAGGAGCCCTACATATCTTACTTTCACAAGGCTCAACATATCTTATGTTGTGCAACAGGTTTGTCTATTCATGCATAACCCGATAGAGGATCACATGCATTCTCTCAAGCGCATTGTGCGCTATATTCAGGGCACTCTCGATCATGGCTTACATATATATATCAATTTTCGACCACCACTCTCATTTCTTACATAGATGCAGATTGGGGTGGATGTCCAAATATCAGATGCTCCACGTCTAGTTATTGTGTCTTTCTCAGTGATAATTTGATATCTTGGTCCTCCAAACGGCAAGCTACCTTGTCTAGGTCCAGTGTCGAAGCAGAATATCGGGGAGTTGCCAATGTGGTGTCTGAATCTTGTTGGCTACGGAACCTTCTTTTAGAGCTCCACTGACCTGTTCCGAAGGCGACATTGGTATATTATGATAATGTTAGTGCGATTTATCTCTCAGAAAATCCAGTTCAACATCAACACACTAAACATATTGAGCTCGATATTCACTTTGTTCGCGAAAAGGTTACCCGTGGACAAGTATGTGTCTTACATGTCCCGTCACTCTATCAGATCGCTGATATTTTTACAAAAGGTCTTTCACTAGTTCTATTTGAAGACTTTCAGGACAGTCTCGGCATACGCCGACCTCCCGCTTCGACTGTGGGGGTGTGATAGAATTAATAAATTATTTAGTAATAATTGTAATTGGTACATACTATTTATTGTATATGGTAGGTGTATATTTAGTCATTAAGACCTTAATTCTAGCCTAGGATAATGCTTGTATATGGGTATATTTACTACCTCTTTGGAATGAAATAATCAAGTAAACATAGAAAATTGATGTGGTTGTTCTGTAAATAATAACGAGTGGGTAAGATTTTTCTCTAAAAGATTTCCTTTAATTTTGACATCAAGTGTTACTTATGGAGCGCAGCTAACTTACAAATGCGAGGTTTGATTATATATTACGTTTAACAAATTGATTGTTGGATATTAACCCTCTTCTGCACACCACTAGACCTTGCAGTATATATATGACGCATGATGGTACACTTGGAAACTAGTTGTATCTTAATTCTCTGGTTAAGGCTGCTAATAAACAACATACACAAACACATGATAAACCCACATCATATTTGACAGAGTGAGATTCATATGAACTTATTGAATTATTTGTTATTTGTTGCCAATAATGCTAGTCCTCTACTTAGAAAGTGCTTCTTCATATAAAATTTTAACGTTGTCATATGCTTATCCCTGAAAAAAAATGGATTACCAAATATTTCGACTGCCTCCAAATAGAGCAGTAAAAATTATTAAGAAGCAATTGGTATTACGTGATATAGGTTTAACTCCACAAGCAAGGAAATCAATAGATGTATAAAATTTAAAAGATACTAGTAAATATAAAAAAATATATATATATAATTATCATTCTAGTTTGGAGTTGAATTAACTCTCTAATCGCATACAATATCCCGAATCACTTTATCAGCCAATCCAATAGTGATAGTGCAATCCATCTCCGTAGATTTCTTTTTCTTGAAGACAAACATCAGCTCCACTTTCCCCTCCAATTTTGACTTGCTGGTCAAAATTAACGTTCCAGAATTCAGATCATTCCTTAACTGCGAGTCCTTACGTAACATATCCTTGGACGAAATATTCACAATCACATTAAATTTCTTTGTAGATTTAAAACCAGCTTTGCCCTGAGAAACAAAGGCCTCTCCAATACTCACACCATTATAGTAAATATAAACACTGCTATTTCTGTATTTGTAAGGCCCAAAATTAGTGTTTTTGACACTCAATATAACGTTTATTGTGATGTTGAATGAAGCGTTTTCTGCATTTTTGGACACAATATTTTCAAAGGTAGCGGACTGCACGCGAAACTTCGGAGTTCTGACTTTCATAATGTATAATGAAGAGAAGAGAATAACTGCAATTTGAAACAGAGTAAATAGTACAACATACACTAAGAATTTCTTGCGTTTTTTTATGCCCAACTCTTTGGATTGTATGGAGTTGGGTGACTCTTCGGCATGCTTTGCATGTCCATTAGTATGAAGTTGTTGTTCCCCTTCTGCTGCCATTAGTTTCTAGTCAAAATTTGTTTAAATATATGAAGATAGAGCTTTAAGAAAATGAGGAAAACTCTTGTATTTATATAGTACTAGAAGAAAGTTGTAAGTTATAAGAGTAGTGATGATGGTAAGACAAGTATGATGCTTATTGTTACCTAGCTACAAGGGGTTCTTAAATTCAAAACGCGTTGAAATAAAGTGTTTCTTTTGTTAAAAGGGTTTTGAGTTAGCTAATAAGTGCTTGGGAAAGTGGAGGAGTTTTGGGGTGACATTTAGAATTTAAGAGGATCGACCGCATATATAGAAGCTTCTGATAGTAGTACAAGTTTGCAGTTGAAACTTGAAAGTAAACAGCCACGGAATCTGTCAACTTCTTCTATGGTGCAAAGACTTTTACCTCTACTATATCGGTCAAAAGGGCAGCCCGGTACACTAAGCTCCCGCTATACGCGGGATCCAGAGAAAAGCTGGACCATGAGGATCATCTACGCAGTCTTACCTGCATTTTTGCAAGAGTTTGTTTTCACGCCTCGATCTCGTGACCTTCTAGTCCTCTACTATATCAGTCTCCTGATGGAAAAATTATCTTGTCAATTGTAGAATATGTGCTGTGAGCAGTGGGGGAGATACCTATGATAAAAGTGTTGAGTTTTTTAAAATGTGTGAATGGGAAATGGAAGATGCACCTTTTGGGTTACACCTTTTCATCTCACTTTATAAATTCATAGGATTTGCCTTAGATTTTAGATATAGAAAATTTTGAAATTTCCTCTTCTCTACATTATTTTTCCAAAACAAAACGTAAGTGTCGTGTGATTTGCTGTCGCCATTTGAGTTCACTGAAGTTCTGCAATTTGCATTGCGGCTATCACAGAATAGTTTTTCATTCTATCCTGGGAGGAATTAATCCATTAATCTTGACAACAATGAGGGGATTAGATTTCTTAAGGACCAAAAAACTTGTGGACTCGGAAATTTTCTGTTTCATCTATTTCTGATTTAACGTTTCATTATGTTTTTTAGTTCTAAAACAGAAACTGGTTTTACTAAAATACTGGTTTGAACACTAGAGATAACACGCTTAAAAAATCTAAATGTTTTTAATGGATTCCATTATGAGACCGTGAAAGTTCATTACTGTATTTGCACTACAGTGAAGCAACCATAAAATCTATTTACTATAGAAAAAAACGAAGAAGAAACAGAAATATTGAGATGAGTTTTCTTGATTTTTGGGCGGCATCATTGTGAACGAATTTTTCATTGTGGCTGTTGTCAAAACCTGTTCTTGCATATTACTTTTGCAAAGGAAAATAAAATTTGGAGTTTTCCTAATTAGTGAGGAACCTAACAGTGAATAATTGCAACGGTTTAACATGATTTTTATATTTTATCTTGCCTACCGTCTAATGAAGTCACAAAGGATAAGAATTGTTCTAGCCCTTTGGGCTAATTGACATGAAGTCAACGGCCACCAATTTAAAAGGTGCCATTTTAGAGATACCATATCAGCTGTTGATGGCAACACAAGCCAAAGTGAATGGTTTCTTATATCATAAACATAATCCTATAATTAGAAATAACTTAACTAACTATAATAAATTGTTTTGTTATAGTTAAAAGACTAAATGATTGTTTTGTCCATAAATTTCTATGATTAATAATAACGTTGATTTTTGCCTTCAATTACGTTTATTAGGGATTGAATTCATAAGGCATTGTCCAGCACGCATGATTGTTATGTTGGTCAACAATTAAAAAATATAAATCCTAGAACTCTCACTTCACGACTATTTTCGCCGTTATAGACATGGTTTCAACATATTAGCAACGCTTTCCCTTCTAATTAAAATTGTGATAACCTAGTCCGACTCTCCCTTTTGAAAGTGATGTTGTTTATCCTTTCGATCACTGTAATGGTTATTTACTATTCCCGTTCGTGTTTTGCATATCCAACAATAACAACAAGTTGTCAATATCTTGTTTTTGAATTGGAACTTCAAATATGGATCTTGTATTCAGAAATACAAGAACATGAACTGCTACACTTGTGGCTTGTAGATCCGCTGAGAATCCGAATGGTTAGAGTCCTTTGAGAATCAAGTTCACACCTGAAACACTTAGCAACCAATTAAATAATCACAACACCACCGACTGAGTCGAGAGATGGTTCTCTATCTTTAAGACAAGATTGCCCCTGTATATAGGCTTTACGAAAGTGTGGACAATAGTCTCCCAAGATAAAACAACAAACTATCAAATGTGCAAAGCCTACACAAATGACCTCAGCGAAGAACACGAACAATGAAGATTGCTAAGAGAAGGATTGCTTATTAGGAAAACTGATCTCTTTGTGGTGTTGTATACTTGTATGTATATTGTGGGCATTTTTTGTTCATCTATAGAATTGAGCCAAAGGCCTCAATTTATAGGTGTGCAAGAAGGTCTTTCAAATGCCCATAATGGCATTCAATTGTCATGTAATAGATGACATTTAACCCCCAAGTAATGCAGCAACATAATGGTCCAAGTAATGGCCATTATTGGGTGAATTCATTGCCATTGAAACCACCTTAACAGCCAAACCTTTGGGATTCCGGCGAGCAAACATTGCCTGGGAAGCGCCGCTCCAGAATGCCAAACAGGGAACTAGCACCGCGGCGCTGCAAGGGGCGCCGCGGTGCTGCGGCCCAGCCTGGGAGGCGCCGCGGCCCTTCTCGGCTCCGCGGCCCTTTCCGACCCGTTCCATCTTACACCTCGCGCAATCCTTCCTTCATTTACCAACGTGGAACACTTGTTATTTATCCAATAACTTTCCATCATTCTATGCCTCAAACATTTAACTTACATATCAATATCTCTTTCATTAACGAAATTTACGATATTTGGCACTAAGATTGCACGTGTGTGGAAACGACATTTCCGACGTGCGGGACCCCAATTGTTCGAGTCATAAATAATGGGACAAATTTAATTCTACATTAGTAAATTTCCAACCAGTGACACAACATAACTTAGCTTCTTCTATAACAACCCTTGATAACAATGAATTCTCTACTAGTATATTGCCATATATATAATTTTTATTTAATACTTTATCTTATAAAAAATAATAAATAATCGCATAACTTAAGCGACTATTAGCTATGTACAGTTAATAAGACCAACCAAAAATTATATTAAGTTATATGATGATTATTATAAGCTTATTCTACGGACTAGACATGATTGCATTACTAATTAGGCAAAATTTTACGATATGAGATTACTTTTGTCAATACCATACACCAAACGACCAATACATAAACTATCTTTAATCTATTAAGCTTGCAGGTGCACTTCAAATATGGCTGTTTCGTTATGTTTGGTTTTCCTTGTTTTACCAATTAAATTCTAGTCTTTAGTAAACCAAACAATCATGGCTCATTAGGATATTAGTAGACTTTGCTAATAAAGCAATAAGTAATCATGATTTAGCGTATATCAATCCATCCACCCAAGACATAACTTTAAAGAACCGCAACTACTTGCAGATACCACTATTTGAAGAAAATAGCCATCAATTAGTGGTGTATCCACTAGTATTTATCTATAAAGACCACACGGATCCGTGATATACATGGTAAGTGTATATCACTGTTTGTATCTAATTGTAATATTTTGTACCACATTATTTGTAATTAATCAACATTGTACTTTTACCATAATTATAGGATTCTTGTACAAGTAGAATAAAGTTTTAGGAGTAGAATAGGAATATGATTTATTATTATGGAAATTGTAAATTGTATATATACTCTTTCATTAATTAAAATAATCAAGGGATTATTTCTTTCATGGTATCAGAAGTCTAGGTACTTCTTTTTTTCTCCCAACTTTTTCCGTCAACCACTTGCATCGGTCCGAGAGCCTATCCTCGGCTTCCGTGCCCGACGGTATTTCTTTCTCTTCCCAAATTTCCTTCCAAATCCCTCTATCACGTCTTGCGTTGCTATTATGGCTAAGAACACGTTTCACCCTGCCCTTACTGTTTCTAACATCAAGAACCACATCCCTATCGTTCTTGAAATAGAAAACGTCAAATACGCGACGTGGGCCGAACTGTTCAAAGTTCATGCACGCTCAACTCCTCCATCACATTATCCCCGTGGCTCCTACTGATACGGAGGTACCTAAACCCGAGGATGATCCTAAATTATGGACAACCCTTGATGCTACCGTTCTTCAGTGGATTTACTCCAATATATCTACCGACCTATTGCAAACGATTTTTGAGACTGGCGCTACAACGAAGGCTACTTGGGATAGAATACGTGATATATTCCAAGATAATCAAAATTCTAGAGCTGTTACTGTTGAGCAGGAATTCTCCAACGTCAACATAGAAGATTTCTCGAACGTTTTGGCTTATTGCAAAAGGTTAAAGGAATTGGTGGACCAACTCCGCAACATTGGCGCGCCCGTTATAAATGATCGTTTGGTCCTACAAATGGTTGTAGGCCTATTTGAGGCCTATAGTGGTGTTGGCACGCTTCTTCGTCAGAGCGGTCCTCTTCCTCAATTTTATCAGGCTCGTTCTATGTTTACGCTCGAAGAAGTTGGCTTGGCCAAAAAGGCGGCTACCGGCGTTAGTCCTGTAGTCATGATGACGTCCTCCACTACTTCTCCAGGTTTTGTTGATAATTCGGGCCAAAACCGTGTTCACGGTGACGGCAAGAATACTCGGGAAAATATTGGCAAAAACCGCGGGGGAAAACACGGTGGTTCCAACAGTGGGGGAGGAGGACAGAATAGTGGCGGCGGTGCACGACAAGGTGGCAGTGGGCCGCAGCCCCACTAGTCCCAGCCGTGGGCACCCTGGAAGTGGGGCTAGGCCAGTGGGCAGTGGCTCAACAACCAACATTTTCCGCTAAATTCTTACCATGGGCAGTGGGTCAGCCAACCCTTCAGGCCCAACAGTTCGATACCGCCAAACAGTTTCTGACGTAGTGATGGGCTGGGGCAGCAAGCCGGTGTGCTTGGGCCCCGACCTCCACAGGCCTATCATGCAGCGGGCCCTACTTCGACCGACATTGAAGCCGCAATGCACACTCTTGGATTAAATCCGCCAGACGCAAATTAGTACATGGACACCAGAGCCACTACCCACATGACGTCCGATCAAGGTACTCTCTCGTCTTATTCCAATTTGAGCAGCAATCGTGGTATAATTATTGGTAATTGCAACTCAATTCCAATTCGTGGTTACGGTCATAAAACTTTATCTCCCCCCATCCACCTCTTGTCTTGAAAAATATCCTTCATGCCCCTAAATTAATTAAAAATTTGGTGTATGTCCGTAAATTCACCACTGATAATTATGTTTATGTTGAATTTGATCCTTTTGGATTTTTGTGAAGAATTTCAAGATGGGGATTCCTCTCATGAGATGTGATAGTTAGGGAGATCTTTATCCTATCACGCCCACCTCCGGTCTCTCGAGTCCAGCCTTGCCATCCTCTTTTGCAACCCTTGCTCCTTTCTTGTGGCATGCTCTTCTAGGTCATCCGGGGTCGTCTATTTTGTCTTCCTTAGATAAAAATAATTTTATTTCTTGTAAGGGTACGCGTAGTACTCCAATTTGTCAATCTTGTTCTTTAGTAAAAATTGTTAGATTGCCATTTGTAGACTCTAATTCTCGTACTTTAATGTCATTTGATATTATTCATAGTGATTTATGGACGTCTCTTGTTCTCAGTTCTTTGGGTCACCGTTATTATGTTCTATTTTTGGATAATTATTCTAATTTTTTATGGACTTTTCCGATAGCGAAAAAATCTCACATTTTTCCACTTTTCTAAAATTTAGAGCATTCATCAGAACTCAATTCGAACGGGAAATAAAAAATATTCAATGTAATAATGGCAAAGAATATGATAATGGGGTGTTTCGAGAATTTTGTGCTAATAATGGAATCAATTTTCATTTTTGTTGTCCTCATACGTCATCAAAAAATGGGAAAGCCGAATGCAAAATTCGTACCATTAATAACATTATCCGAACTTTACTAATTCATGCTTTTGTACCCCTTCTTTTTGGCATCATGCTCTACAAATGGCTACATATCTTCTTAACATTCTTCCTACAAAAGGTTTGGCATATTCGTCCCCCCTTCAAATCTTATACAATAAGACTCCTTCGTATTCACATCTTAGGGTTTTTGGGTGCTTATGTTATCCGTTATTTCCTTACACCACATTTAACAAACTTCAGGCTCGTTCTACCCCTTGTGTATTTTTGGGTTATCCGTCTAATCATCGTGGTTACAAATGTTTTGATTTATCCTCAAATAAAATCATCATTAGTCGCCATGTTATTTTTTATGAAACCCAATTCCCTTTGCTAATCGGAGTAGCCCGTACTTAGGCCAGCTTCTACCCCAGTTTTCGGGCCAGTTGCCCAGCCCAATACGAAAACTGGCCCAGTCTCGGCTTCAGGCACTGCTACAGTTTCTAGTTCTGGGCCAGCAGGCCCACTGCCTGCTAGCTAGTCCGTCCCTTGTCCTGAAATTTCTCAAAATCCACTCAATTCTTCCTCGAGTCATAGACCGGTCACTCATAGTCAACGGGGTATTGTTAAACCAAAAAGTCATTTTAATCTAAATTCTAATGTTCTTAAATCACCTCTGCCCCGTAATCCTATGTCTGCTTTAAATGACCTGAATTGGAAAATTGTTATGACCGACGAATATAATGCTCATATTCATAATAAGACGTGGGAGTTAGTGCCCCGTCCATCAGGTGTTAATATTATTCGGTCTATGTGAATTTTTGCTCATAAAGATAATTCTGACAGATCTTTTGCGAGGCATAAGGCTCGTCTTGTACAGGTTGGTGTGGATTGTGATGAGACATTTAGTCTAGTGGTCAAACCGGCTACCATTCGCACTGTGCTCAGCTTGGCTCTTTCGAAAGCATGGCCCATTCATCAGTTCGATGTGAAGAATGTTTTCTTACATGGTGATCTTAAGGAGACAATCTATATTCATCAGCCCTTGGGGTTTAGGGATCCCAAATATCCTCATCATGTTCGTTTATTGAAGAAGTTCCTGTATGGGTTTAAGCAGTCCCCACAGGCTTGGTATAAGAAGTTTGCAGACTATGTTTTGACTATTGGGTTTTCTCACAGAAGGTCTGATAATTCATTGTTCATATATTGTCGTGGTTCTTCCCTGGTTTATATACTATTATATGTGGATGATATTATCTTGACTGCCTCTTCTGATGCATTACGCCAATCTATCATCAGTTCTGAGTTTGCTATGAAAGACTTGGGGCCCTTCAGTTACTTTTTGGGGATTGTTGTCTCTCGTCATGCATGTGGGTTGTTCTTATCCCAACGAAAGTATGCGGCTGAGATCATTGAGCGAGCTGGTATGTCCTCATGCAAGTCTACTTCCACTCAAGTTGATACTAAACCCAAGTTGGGTGTTGAGGCTGGCTCACCTTACGAGGATCCAACCCGCTATCGTAGTCTTACAGGGGGCCTTCAGTATCTTACTTTCACGAGATCCGATATTACGTATGACGTACAACATGTGTGTTTGTTTATGTATGATCCCAGGTTTGAGCACATGAATGCGCTCAAACGTATTATTCGGTACATCCAGGGCACACTTGACTTTGGCTTACATTTATATCCGTCATTGACGTCTACACTTGTCTCGTATACATATCCTGATTGGGGTGGCTGTCCAGACACCAGACGATCTACGTCTGACTATTGTATGTTTCTTGGTAATAACTTGGTCTCATGGTCTGCAAAGCATCAGTCGACTTTGTCCCGCTCTAGTGTAGAGGCCGAGTATCGAGGGGTAGCCAATGTGGTCTCTGAATCTTGTTGGTTACGTAATCTTCTTTTAGAGCTTCATTGTCCTATTCAGAAAGCTACATTGGTTTATTGTGATAATGTTAGTGTCATCTACCTATCTGGTAATCCGGTTTAACATCAGCGCTCTAAACACATCGAGATGGACATTCACTTTGTTCTCGAAAAGGTAGCTCGTGGATAAATACGCGTCTGTCATGTCCCTTCCAGGTATCAAATTGCAGACATCTTTACAAAGGGTCTTCTCTTGGTCCTTTTTGAAGATTTTAGGGACAGTCCCAGCGTACGAAAACCGTCCGCTATGACTGCAGGGGTGTAAAAGACCACACGGCTCCGTGATATACATCTTAAGTGTATATCACGGTTTGTACCACAATTAGTTATAATATTTTGTACCACATTATTTGTAATTAATTAGCATTGTACTCTTACCATAATTATAGGACTCTTGTACAAGTAGAATAAGATTTTAGGAGTAGAATATGAATAGAATTTTCCTATTATGAAAATTGTAAGTTGTATATATATACTCTTTCATTTATAAAAATAATCAAGGGATTATTTCTTTCAATTTAACTATTGCTAACTAGACTTCTGCACAATGAAATATTCATTTCGATAGTTTTATTTCTTTTGTGTTGTATTTGATTGGAAAGAACTTTGACACATTAAAAATATCCCTAGAATTTGTAATCGTAAAATGACATGATATTTTTATGGCTTTAAAAATGTTATCCAAGATAAAATTAGAAGTTTAAAATTAATGAACCAAAAATTAAAAAAAAATCATTCTTTTTGAATCATACGACGTAAAAGAAAATGGTATCTCATATGTGATACATTGTAAGATGTGACAAGGGAGTAGTAGTTGAAAAACGTTAGTATTACTTTTGGAACATGTGATGAGAAGCGTCAGGAGTTACTTTCACTTACTTTTTTATTAAATTCGGACATATGCTAATTTGTTTTAATATAAAATCGAACTATTTACACATATTAATGGCTCTATCGTATAGATTATTGAACCTTTTATTTCAAAATGATGACATAATTTTAAACAGTTGGTAACATGAATATTACTAGTACTATATTTAACTTTTGAATAACAGAATTTATTTAGCTTTAACCTTTCAATTGTACTGTCTACGGGGTGGGCCAAGTGTGGGCTGACCCTTGGTCCCTGATTTCTTAGTGGGCTTTCCATTTTCTGGTATCATTTGGCCCATGCATTTTTTATCTCAAAGCACTTCTTTTTCTTTCTTTCTACTGCTGTAAGAATCCAGCGGGGTTTCTGTTACCAAACGAACTCTCTGCCTTGTGGAAGCTGATTGTTTGATAGAATAATTTCCCTTAGGGATTCCTTTCATTATTCACAATATATATAGCTGTACAAAGGTTAATTCCTAATATGGTACGAATCCTAACTTACCTTACAAAGGTTGATTCCTAATACAATTAGAATCCTAATTTACCTTAAATATACATTTATCATAATTACAAAATATACGGAGAATATTCGCTAATACTCCCCCTCAGACGGAGTGGGAGGAGGTCGAACGTTAAGGCTGGATCGGAAGTCGGTGAAGAGTTGTCGCGGTAGTCCCTTTGTGAAGATGTATGCATACTGATAAGAGGAAGGCACGTGTAATATTTTGCAATGACCACGGGCAACCTTCTCTCGCACAAAGTTGATATCCATCTCAATATTCTTAGTCCGCTGATGTTGGACCGGATTATGAGACATATAGATGGTAGATATGTTGTCACAATAGACTATAGACGCTTTGCGGAGTGGACACTGGAGCTCCAAAAGAAGATTTCGGAGCCAACAGATCTCAGCAACTACATTAGCAACACCGCGATATTCTGCTTCAGCACTCGAACGGGATAGTGTGGCCTTCCTCTTGGCGGACCATGAGATAAGATTATCCCCAAGAAATACACAGTACCCTGAGGTGGAGCGACGTGTGTCGGGGCATCCTGCCCAATCTGCATCCGTGTAGACAAGTAGCTTGGTTGGGTAGAGGGGGTATAGGTGTAGTCCAAAGTCTAGTGTGCCCTTAACATATCTGATAATACGTTTGAGGGCGGCACAATGGGACTCTCGGGAGTCGTGCATGAACAGACACACCTGCTGAACGGCATATGCAATATCAGGCCTAGTGAATGTAAGATATTGAAGAGCACCTGCTAGACTCCGATATAGAGTGGGATCAGAAACTGGCGCACCGTCATTGGCACTAAGCTTGGATTTTGAGTCCACCGGAGTTGGCATAATTTTACAATTTGTCATCTTGGCCCTGTACACTATCTCTTCTGCATACTTACGCTGACACAAGAACATAATAGTTGCAGATCTGGTTACCGATATACCCAAAAAATAACTTAGCTTGCCCAAGTCAGCCATAGCAAAATCAGTTTTGAGTAGAGCAATGATTTCATTCTTCAAACCGTCAAATGATGCAGTAAGAACAATGACATCGATATATAATAGAAAATATGCAGTGTTGCTACCTCGGTGAAAAGTGAAGAGAGTGTTATCACACTTGCTACATACAAAACCAATCTGCAGAAGATACCTGGCAAAACGATCATAACAAGCGCGGGGCGCCTGTTTCAATCCATACAATGACTTCCTGAGACGACATACAAACTGCGGAACTGCCGGATGAACAAAGCCATGAGGCTGATGCATGTATACAGTCTCTTTCAAATCCCCATGAAGAAATGTATTCTTGACATCAAGCTGATGAATCGGCCAATGCATGCCCATAGCAATACTTAGAACAGTCCGAATAGTGGCCGATTTAACAACCGGACTGAATGTCTCACCACAATCAATACCCTCCTGCTAATTAGTGCCATTTGCAACTATTCTTGCCTTATACCTCTCTAAGTCACCACTGTCTCTGAACTTGTGATGAAATAGCCACATACATCGGATAACATTCACACCAGCTGGTCTGGGTACAAATCCCAAGTATTCTGCTTGGTTAAAGTGTTAAACTCCTCGCACATGGCCGCAATCCAATTTGGGTCCAGTTTAGCTAATTTTGGATTCTTTGGAATGGGTGATAAGGTTTGTGTGGAGAGATTGAAGTGAACCTTGGGTTTGAAGATCCTGTGTTATGCACGAGTCTCCATGCGGTGAGAGGGCAGCAGTGGGAGGTCGGGACCGGTGTCGGATCGGGAGGCGCAGGCCGCGGACCGGTTGCCGGATTGATGGGAAGCGTGTTGTTTGCAGTGCGAGGAGACTCGATTGGTTGCTGGACTGGAGGCATTGTGTGTGGTGCAGGAGACTCGACATGGTGTAGCAGGGTGGTGTTTGGGACCGAGAGTAGGGAGCTGGACTGGGTGGCAGCATTGCTGCTCGGGGGGTCAGACGACACTGCTAAAGACAGCAGTGGTGTTGTCGACCGAGAAGCGATTGGTCGGGAGGCGCAGGGTGTCGAAACAGTGGGATGTTGTTGGTATAGATTTTGGATGACCGGAGACAAACTTGGTTCATCGAGAAAGAAGTAATCGGTGGTCTGAAATTTCCGGAGATTGAAAAAGGAAAGGTTGTCTCGTCAAAGGTGACGTGATGGGAGACGATGATTTTGCGAGTAGCAATGTCATAGCACAAGTAGCCCCGATGATTAGGAGATAGACCAAGGAAGACACATGGCAGAGTGCGAGGGGCAAGTTTGTGAGGTGCAGTGGAGGCTATGTTGGGGTAGCATAAGCATCCAAAAATACATAGGTGATCATATGATGGTAGCCTACGGTATAAGATTTCGGTAGGGGTCTTGTTTTGGAGCGTGCTAGTTGGTAAAATATTATGAAGGGATTCTACCATTTTGACAGCATAGACCTAGAAAGGCGGTGGTAGACAGGCATGAAACAGAAGTGTGCGAACCATGTTATTGATGGTACGTATAATTTGTTCAACCTTTCCATTTTGGAAAGAAGTATAAGGACAGGAAAAACGAAAAACCATGCCTTATTTAGAGCAGAAATTGTGAAATGCTGAGTTATTAAATTCACGTCCATTATCACATTGGAATGATTTGATAGATTTTTCAAATTGTGTTTTAATGAATTTTTGAAACTCGAGGAATTTTGCAAAAACTTCAGATTTGAATTTCAGTGGGTAAATCCAGACAAAGTGTGAAAAATCATCCAAGAATACTAGATAGAATTTATGACCCAAAGAGCTAACAATCGGAGATGTCCACAAATCAGCATGAACAATATCAAAGGGAGAAAAAGTAACACTGTTTGATGACATAAATGGAAGACGAGTATGTTGGCCTAGTGGACAAGAAAAACAGTGTTGGATAATTTTCCTATTATTACATTGAATACGCTTAGAAGTCCTAAGAAAAGTAAAAAATGGGTCTCCGGGGTGTCCGAGTTTGTTGTGCCAAGTTGAGGGAGAGATCGCCACAAGGGATAGAGGTGCTTACAGTCTGACAGCGGAAGATTGAGTGAATGGGTAGAGATCTCCCAAACTATTGCAGCGTGTAAGAATTTTCCCCGTATTGAGTTCCTTCATAGAAAAACCAAAAGGGTCAAATTTGACAGACACAGAATTATTGCTAGTGAATTTTCTAACAGAGATTAAGGTTTTAATGATGTTAGGTGTGTATAGGACGTGATTTAGGGAGAAAGGTGAGTGTGGATGTTTGGTGTGTGTGTTACCATAACCTTCAATTGGAATGCGATGACCATTGCCGACAGTAATAAATTGAGGACACTTTAATCGACGTAGTTGAGATAGGTTACCTGACGATCGGGTGAGGTGAGATGTGGCTCCGGTGTCCATGTACCAATTGTCGTCGGGTTGTTGAAGGTTCACGGTGGTGTGTGCCTGGCCCAAATCGTCGGGGGGCCGGGCTGTCGGGCGCAGCTTGTTACCGCCGCCGGAACGCAACCAGTGGGCTCGCTCGCCGCTTCGCTAGTGGGCTCGCTCGGTGGTTGGGACAGGCCCAAGAGGCCGGCCGACCAAGGCTGCCGGAACTAGACCCCTGCGGTCGGGTACGGGCATGCAGGCGAGGCCCAGTTCTGCTGGTTGGACCACTGCTGCTGCTGGTTCCAGTTCTGCTGTCCGTGTTTGGCTGATTGCGTTGGCCCTTTCCGCGACCCTTGCCTTTGTTGTTGCGACCTCTGCCGCCACGACTTCCGCCGCTGGACTGATGCTGTTGTTGGCCTTGCAGTGGTGGTTGGTTGCTGCTGATCACAGGTGTTGCCATCCCATCAACGGCTAACGCTTTTTGATTATGTTCCTCTTATTTAGCACATCTAGTTTCTTCCAACAATAGTTGTGAACGTGCCTTGTTGAAACTTGGTAGAGGGTCGGCTTGTTGAATCATTGTTGCGAGTGTGCCATATTCACCTTTCGGTAAACCCGCAACAAGTTGAAGCACCATCTTGGTTTCTGAAACAGAAGTCCCGACGTTGGATAGTTGATCGGTTATGAGTTTTAGTTGCTTACAATATTCAGACATGTTGTTAAAATTCTCGAGGCGGGTATTGTTGAATTGCTCTTCCAAATACACGGCCTGAGTATTTTTATTGTCCTGAAAGATTTCTTCTAGCCGGACCCAAAGTTCACGTGCCGTAGCACCTGTTTTCATGATAGTGCACAACAGGTCTTTGGAGATGGTGCCGTAGATCCATTGTTTGACGATGGCGTCAAGACGACGCCAGATTGAGTCTTTAACATCGGTGGGACGAGGAACAAATTCGTCAATATGATCGAGCACGTTGTATGCACATGCATGAATGTAGAATAGTTCCATCCACATGGAATATTGACAGTCTTCTTGATCAAGAATTATAGGGATAAAATTCTTGATGTTGTTAACGGCGAATGTCGGATGAAAAGAAGATACTGAACGTTGAGAGGGGTTGTCAAGTGTGCCAGTGGATGAACCGGAATTTGTGGGGGAAGACATGGTTGCCGCCTGCCGAGGGAATGGAATTTTTTGGTTTGGCCGAGAAAGGGAGGAAGAAACCAGAAAAAAAATCCCGTGTTTGGCCGAGAATGAGGAAGAGAAGGGAGAGGAGTAGGGTTTAGGTTTTAGGCTCTTGGTATCATGTTTGATAGAATAATTTCTCTTAGGGATTCCTTTCATTATTCACAATATATATAGCTGTACAAAGGGTTGATTCCTAATATAGTACAAATCCTAACTTACCTTACAAAGGTTGATTCCTAATACAATTAGAATCCTAATTTACCCTAAATATACATCTATCATAATTACAAAATATACGGAGAATATTCACTAATACTGATAACGAAATTTCTAATCGTCAGAAAATAATATTATTGAGCTTAACACTGACAGTGCGATGAAATTTCATATTATGACGATACGTCTACCTAACTACAGGTAATCATTATATTAAGTCTAGAATAGTAACCTAGATAATGTAATTAATCTATTACAACTAGTTAAACTACGTCATAGTTTAGATATTTTCTTTAAAAAAAATTAGATGTATATAATTCTACTCCTTTAAAATAAAAAATCAGCTAGTACCGCCATGAAAGGAAATATATTACATACTAAATAAACTGATTCAACTTCAACATGTTGTTTGCGCTAGTCCTATAGCCTTTTCTTTCAAATTAACCTCATCAATGTAAGAGAGGATTAATTAAAATGAAAAGATTTACAACTTATACGTTTCGTCACCGCATCGTGAAATATCATCAAATACGAATATGTTAGATATATGTGAATCGATTTGTGGAATAGTACAAAAAGCATGTTTTTACATGAGCTGCTAAGTACAAACTTCTATCTAAAGATTGAAAATGCTTCTAAATGAACAGATAAACTACTCCAAACAATGGATACAAAAGTCATATATTGTTGATCCCCGTGACTCAACAGCTTTATTCTTGTATAATGCTGATTGACAGAAACCACCCACCCTCTCTTCCCGTGATGAGATTTGGGTTGTGGGGGGGGGGGGGGGGGGGATTATAGAGAGTGTAAATTTTTTATAATATACAAGTCTAAAAACAATTGGGAGATGTTGTCTTCTGATGCATAGTTTTGCAAAGTAGGAGCAGTAGTACATGGCAAGAGGAAGAAATTAAAGAATCACGGATGGGCAACCAATTTAATGTGTCTCGTCGTCAAGTGAAGCTGTATGTCTAAATATTGTAGAGTTTCACCCAAGCTAGCTTTTCTATAGATATTTAACCCGACCAAGAAATAATTAAAGTATCCACGCCTATTAGAGAAAATATCGAACTCTTTGCCATGTCAGCATCCGGGGGATGCAAACTATCAAACCGTGAAGTTTAGGAGAGCAATTAGGACCAAAAATAGTTTAAATGTGTACTGAAAAACAGTGTCAAGTTCAAGATGTCGTAAGATATTATGCCAATTTGTTTTTACATTAATAGTATAGTTAAAACCAGGGCTGGCCAGTGGGCCGGGACGACCCGACCCCGGCCCGACCCCGTCCCGACCCCGCCCCGGTCCCGACCCGACCCCGCTCTAAAAAAAAAAAAAAAAATTAACGGGGGCGGGACTCGAACTCGGGACGGGACGATGTCTCGTCCCGCCAGACCCGAGCCCGCCCCAGGCCCGCCGGACCCGAGCCCGCCCCGAGCCCGTCCCGACCCCGACCCCGACCCCGACCTTACCTTTGCAAAAATAGCCGTTGCACCAACGGCCATTTTAGATTATGGCCGTTGGCCAACGGCCATTTTAGGCCCCCCCTCCCCCAACCCCCCCTACCCCTTAATATTTATTTTTAACCCATAAGTTATTATATTTACACTTTAACCCAATTTTTCAACTATAAATAACTCATTTTCTCTTCATCTTTCTCACAAATCTTCCTACAATCTCTCTAATTTCTCAATATATCTCTCTACATTGTTTGCTAAATATTCAATTTTATTAATTCATTTGGGAATTGGGAGTGAAGTTGGCAACTAGCTTGAGGATCTTCCATCGAGCAAAGTTTCAATTTTCAACCTCTCGATTACACGTCGACGTTACGTCGGCGTTTGGTACATTCGTTCCTTCATTAAATTATTATTGTCTCGTTTATTTTATTTAGCGCACTTAATTTCATTTACTTTAATTATTTGTTAGCATATAATTAAAATGGAAGGAATTAGAGGTATGTTTAAGGGTAAGGGTAAGACTTCTTCTAGTAGGGGCAATCGGGGCAAGGGTACTTCTTCTAGTCATCTTATTCCTACACGGGATGATTTTGTTGATACTCAACATTTTTCTACAATACCATTAGATTTAGACGAGGAGTTATTTTCTCGGAACTCAAGAAGACTTTAATTTAGACGATGATCTAGACGATACACCCACTAATATTGATGACAACACGCCCACTAGTGCACCTTCAACCGAAATACCTCCTATTCCCCCTAGTATGAGACGAGGTCCAAAAAACGACCATTAAAATCGATGCATGGACATTTTTTGATAGGGACGTAGAGAATCAAGTAGCCATATGTAAAATTTGTAAAAATGTTTTAAAATTTAAAAGCGGAAAAGGTCACGGTGGGACGGGGGTTTAATTAGACATGTAGTAAGTGCTCATCCAGCTAGGTATGCCCAATACCAGGCTTCAAAACCGGGTGCGCAAACGGCCGCTCCATCGGGACAAGGTTCACATACCGATATCGTCCCGGACCAAGTACTGGGTCAAATTAACCCTATGACGGGGGGAATTGTAGGCTCTAAATACAACAAACATAGAGATAGGGAAGCAATATCAAAATTAGTTCTTTGTGGAGGGTTTGCCTTTTTCATTTCCTTCATCTCCCGGTTTTATTCATTACATTAGAGATATATATAATCCTCGCTTTTAACGGTTTTCCTAGGTCAACTCGTTAAGAGAGATGTATTTAAATTTGCGCATGAATATCAACAATATTTACGTTTTTCATTATATCATTTTAATGGCAAAGTATCTATCACGTCCGATATAGGTCGTAGTACTAACGGCCATGATTATTTAACCGTAACTTGTCATTGGATAGATTATAAATGGTCTATGCAAAAACGTATTTTAGCGTATAGATATATAGATGATAGGCACACCGGTACTTTTATTGCAGAAAATATTTATCAAGTGTGCGATTATTACGGAATTACCGATAAAATTATGACTATTACATTAGATAACGCTTCTAATAACAATTACGCAATTACAATGTTAAAAAATAGTTTAGCTCCATCTTTTCCAGACCATTTTCATATAAAATGCGCGTGCCATATATATAACTTAATTGTAAAGGATGGTCTATCACTTTTTGAAGACATTCTTAGTAAAATACAATTTGCTATAAACTTTATTTTTAAAAGTAATAAAGTACAACGTAGAAAAGAATATAAAAAAATTTGTCATGATTGTGGACTACCTTTTAGAAGAATTCCACAAGAAGTATCCACTAGGTGGAATTCTTTATACGAGCAACTACTTGTTGCTTATGACTATAAATTACCTATAACTTTATTTTTTAACTCTCATAATAAAAAGCCATCTGATATGATTTTAGATAGTGATTGGGAAAAAATTTCCGAACTTATTGTATTTTTAGAGAAATTTTTTCAAGCAACAAAAGAATTTTCCGGTATATATTATCCTACTATTTCAACTATGTTATTTTATATAACTCTAATATTTTTATTACTTAGTGAATATATGGAAAAACCAAACTTATAAGGCAAAGCTATTAAAAAAATGTTTGTCAAAATAAAAAAATATTTTATTCCTATTCCTTCTATTTATATTATTGGTTTCGTATTAAATCCTACTATTAAAATAGACGGTACTAAATCACTAATTGAAACTATTTACGATTGTATAGAAGTACTACCACCTCCAAGTCCCAAAAATCTAAATCACCCACCACCTATTGAACAAACTAAAGAAGAAGTGTTGAATAGCGTAGAACACCACCGCAAAAATATATATAGATTTTATCAACAAGAAAATGCTAGTAACGTACGGCTACCATACCATCTTCTTCATCTTCAACACAACCTCACAAAAGACATGTTGTTTCGCGGCTAGTATTGAAAGCCTCGAAATAGAATGTGCGGCCGTACCTCTACTAACCAAATTAGCGAGTTGGATATTTTTGTTTTGCGGGGGGTTCGTACCGTATCAAGAAGTTATCAATGAAGATGGACAAGAAGACTTGTCGAAATACCGGAGGGGAATGAGAAGACCTTTCCGACACTTTCAATGATGGCTCGAGATGTTTTGAACATTCAAGCGTCGTCAAGCTGCGTCGGAAAGCGCTTTTTCTCGCAGTGCAGATATCAAATAGGAGACCACAGACACTCATTGGCCGGAGACGACTTGAAAATTGCGTATTATTCGAGAGATTGGATACGAGCGGAGCGGAGAAGGTGCGGTCAACCGGAGATCAACGAAGAAGATGATGAAAACTACAACGAAATCTTAACCGAAGGTAGTGGAAGCGACGTGGATCAATTTGACCAACAAATACCTATTCCAACCGAAGAACCACATGAAATCATCAAGCAATTAGAACAGATTTTTTTGAAAATGTAATTTTTTTAATTGCAATTTTATTATGTAATTTGCAACTTTTGGACAACACCATAAAGTTGCAATTTAGATTTTAGACAATTGTATTTGTATTACAAAAAAATCATATGTCTATTAAATAATATAAGAGGCACAAAAACAGCCTTGGGATGTTTTTATTACACTATCTTGTTTTATTTATTGAGTTTTTTTTTATACATATGTTATTTAAAAAAAATAAAAAAAGGAAAACCCGAGCCCGCCCCCCCGACCCGAGCCCGCCCCGAGCCCGCCCCGCCCCGATACCGACGGGATCGGGATCGGGACGGGACCGGAGCAGTCCCGCCCGACCCGACCCCGCTAGGCCCGCTAGTCCCGATCCCGACCCCCCGGATCGTCCCGCCCCGACCCCGCCAGACCCGAGCCCGGCCCACTGGCCACCCATAGTTAAAACATCAAGACAAGTTGAGAGATTATTTATGTATATTATCCCCTATATATAGTGGCGGGTCTATCTTCTTCTGGGCGAGCTGCGGAGCTACTTTTTCTTTCCTTCCATCTGTCTTGCTTGATTGGTTATAGAGAGTGTTTTGATAAGACTATTCTGCAGTGTAATTTTTTGTCAAAGAGGGTTCGAATGAACTCCCTCTATCCTGCCTAGCTCCTTCCCTGCGTACATACCTTCATATTTATATATACACTTGATATATAGAATAAGATGTTGGAAATTTACTAATATGGAATTAAGTTTATCCTATTATTTATGACTCGAACAATTGGGGCCCTGCACGTCGGAAATGTCGTTTCCACACACGTGCAATCTTACTGCCAAGTATCGTAAATTTCGTTAATGAAAGAGATATTGGTACTTAAGTGAAATGTTTGAAACACAGAATGATAGACGGTTATTGGATAAATAACAAGTGTTCCACGTGGTAAACGAAGGAAGGATTGTGCGAAGTGTAAGATGGTACGGGTCGGAAAAGGGTCGCGGAGCCGAGAAGGGCCGCGGCACCGTCCGGACTGGGCCGCGGCGTCGGAGTGCCGCGACGCCCCCCATGCAGGGCCGCGGCGCCTGGTCGGCAGTAAGCTTTCTGGCTAATTAGAGTCGCGGCGCTTCCCAGGCAGTGACTGTTCGTCAGAATTCCAAAAGTTTGGTTGTTGAGATGGTTCAATGGCATTGAATCCACCCAATAATGGTCATTACTTGGACCATTATGTTGATGCATTACTTGGGGATTAAGGGTCATCCATTACATGACAATTGAATGCCATTATGGGGCATTTGAAAGGTCATCTTGCACACCTATAAATTGAGGTCTTTGACTCAATTCTATGGAAGCTCACACTATACATACAAGTATACAACACCATAAAGAGATCAGTTTTCCTGATAAGCAATCCTTCTCTTAGCAATCTTCATTGCTCGTGTTCTTCGCTGAGGTCATTTGTGTAGGCTTTGCACATTTGATAGTTTGTTGTTTCATCTTGGGAGACTATTGTCCACACTTTCGTAAAGCCTATATACGGGGGCAATTTTGTCTTAAAGACAGAGAGTCATCTCTCGACTCAGCCGGTGGTATTGTGATTATCTAATTGGTTGCTAGGTGTTTCAGGTGTGAACTTGATTCTCAAAGGACTCTAACCGTTCAGATTCTCAGCGGATCTACAAGCCACAAGTGTAGCAGTTCATGTTCTTGTATTTCCGAATGCAAGATTCATATTTGAAGTTTCAAGTCAAGATCAAGATATTGATAACTTGTTATTGTAATCTTTATTATTTATCATTTCGATCACTGTAATAGTTATTTACTATTTCTGTACGTGCTTTACATAGTCAAACATAAGAATCTCCTCACGCAGGCACGTGGTTCTTAAAGGAGAGAACGGTGAACTCGTGAACTCTCTGGCTAAGCTTCCGTCTTATTATGTTAAAAAATGTCTATAGTGCTCCTTTTTCTCTTTATATATCTATATATTCTTTTCAAGAAGCGCCAAATCGCTGATTTATAGCTCATCTTCGTTGTCAGCTTTCTCTTCGTTCTGTCAACTTGATGATACTACTTGATTGTTGTTTTATCTTATTTTTCCAACTTTCACATGACTATTCATAAATCATAATTACCATTTACCAAGGCACTAGTTAGCTTCCATCTCAATTTTTACTGCCCCATTTTAATTAAGTTGAATTTTTGAAGTATAATGTTCGTTATATGTGCACCAAAACAGACGATATTATTTCACGTCAATATCATTATCAACATGAGATGGTCGAAATTACAATAGACACTGAACGGCTTGACCAATTTGCACATGCATGCTCCTAAAAGGGGAAGTTGAAAAGGATATTAGTACACATTACATATGCACATGCATAAACCATATACAGTCGTAACATAATCATTCGAAAACACATGATTTATCATCTATAAGACAAGATCGCTACAAATTACTGTCAAAAGTAATCAATGATGGAGAGGCAATTCTGTCATTCTGTGAATGCATTTCCCTGCTTAGCTATTGTCCAAGGGGCGAACCATTCAGTAAAATCTATACCCCTGATTTACTTCCATTAGTAGCCTATTCTTTTTTTTTTTTTTTACCGTATAATACTTTTTTTGTAACTATGGTGTTCATATCTGTTTGTACCCACCTCGATTAATTCTACGAAATACCGGTTATCTTTCACCAACACAAGCACCGAATAACTCACAATAATAAGTAATTGATCTTCATAATAAATTTGATACGATAATATAAAAGTTCAAATAAAGTAATAACTTGCTAACATTGGTTAAATTGCATTGACAGTATAATTTTGTTTTACCCAAGTACTATCATTATACAACTTAAATCCTAATTTTCTTTATTTAATAATTTGCTTTCTTACTACCATAAGTATTCTAAACTTCAAAATTGGGCCAAGGACAAATAAATGTTGAATTTCTCCCCTATACTTTGATGTAATGGAATTCTTTTAGGCGTTTCATAGACTTTTCATTCCTTCAATATTCCACTATGACATCCACTAACATTATTCTACTACTTCTACAACTATATGTCATGGAGGCTATCACTAACCCCAATTTGTTCTTTTTCTTATTAAACTCAACTTCACTTCTTAAACTTCCTTCTATCCAATCAACTTCACCATGGAAGCTGAATCATCTCCACCACCATCACCCCCTCCTTCTCAATCTCCTCCACTTAAAACCTATAAACTAACAGCTTCTTCAATAGGCTATTCAAAATCAACCACCATTTCTCCTGCCTTGTTATTCAAGCCTTGTAAAACAACAACACCAATTAACATCTTAAAAGACATCTCCTTCACCGCTTATCCTTCTCAGATTCTTGCTATTGTTGGTCCGAGTGGCGCGGGAAAATCCACATTACTCGACATTTTAGCAACTGGAACTTCCCCTACTAGTGGAACTCTTCTCTTAAACTCTCTTCCCCTTCATAATCCTTCTTCTTTCCGCAAGCTCTCAGCTTACGTCCCGCAACATGATTGTTGCCTCCCACAGCTCACAGTGTCCGAGACGTTCGCCTTCTCCGCCCGTCTCCTCAACCCGAATCTCGCTGGCGTGTCCTGCATTGTGGATTCTCTTCTAGCTGAGCTTAGACTAACACATTTGGCTCACACAAGACTTGCTCATGGCCTCTCGGGGGGAGAACGAAGACGAGTTTCGATTGGTTTGAGTCTACTCCATGACCCTGCTATCTTACTTCTTGATGAACCAACATCTGGTCTTGATAGTAATTCAGCTTTGAATGTAATGCAGACACTCAGATCAATCACCGATTCGCGTCAGCGTACCGTGCTTTTGTCAATTCATCAGCCAAGTTTCAAGATTCTTGCCACCATTGATAAAATTCTCTTGCTGTCTAAAGGAACTGTTGTACATTATGGTACATTGTCTTCCCTTGAAGGGCTTTTACTTGAAAATAATTTCACTGTTCCTCCACAGCTCAATTCTCTTGAATATGCGATGGAAATGCTCAACCGACTCAATTATAAAAACCCCATTATATCATGTTTAGAACTTCCTCCATCACCTGAAAATCCCACCACTTCTATTCCTGAGACTAAAACAGTGGAGGTCAAATATAGGAGTTCAAGGGTACATGAAATAGCTGTTTTGTATAGCAGATTTTGGAAAATCATTTACAGAACAAAGGAGTTACTGTTAACCAACACTTTACAGGCATTAGGAGTTGGTATTGTTTTAGGAACAATTTACATCAATATTGGATTAGGTAAAGCTGGAATCGAGAAAAGATTCGGTCTTTTCGCTTTTACTCTCACTTTCCTTCTCTCTTCCACAACAGAAACTCTACCAATCTTCATAAACGAAAGGCCCATTTTATTAAGAGAAACTTCAAGTGGGGTTTATCGATTATCTTCATATCTTATACCGAACACACTAGTTTTCCTCCCTTATTTGCTAGTCATAGCAATATTATATTCACTCTCACTTTATTTCTTAGTAGGTCTTTGTGCTTCATGGCAAGCTTTCACCTACTTTGTTTTAACAATTTGGGTCATTTTATTAATGGCCAACTCTTTTGTTCTCTTTTTGAGCTCTATAGCTCCTAATTATATCGCTGGAACTTCGCTCGTAACCCTACTTCTGGCCGGATCTTTCTTGTTTTCCGGCTACTTTATTTCAAAGGAAACGATGCCTAAGTTCTGGACAGTGCTGCATTATTTGTCTATGTACAAGTATGGGTTAGATGCTTTCTTGATCAATGAGTATTCTTGCCTTGTCACCAAGTGCTTGATATGGTACGATGAGAAGAACAGTGTGTGTATGGTGAGTGGGCGTGATGTGTTGGACAAAAGAGGGTTACATGAAAGACAGAGATGGAAAAATATCTATATATTGATTGGGTTCTTTGTGTTTTATCGAGTACTTTGGTTGATGGTATTGATCAGAAGAGTTTTAAGATCGAAGAAGTGAGAGATCCATCACTTTCATGAATTGTCATTTCACCGTGTTTTTTTCTTTCTTTAGTGAATTCATGTAACAAAAATAATCCTAACATTTCTATTTCTTCTTCCTCTTCTTCCTCCTCTTCCTCCTCCTTCCTCTTCTTCCTTCTTCATTCTTCTTCTTTCTTCTTTCCTGGCGCAGCTGAGCCATCTTGGACTTGAACCAGAGACCTCGCCCGTGAAGTAAATCATCACACCTATGATCCAACCAATTGGGATAAAATCAATAGATTTCTTTTCTTCTTTTCTTCCTCTTCCTCTTCTATCTTTTTCTTTTTTCTCCTAAAAGCGCACTAGTCCTATTCAGTATATTTCCTGTATATGTCTAAATTCAAATCACAAAGGGACATATGGTTAATGGAATTTTAACTTTGATATACCTGTGACTTAGCTTGTCCTACTTTTCTCCATGGATTTGGACTAGCAGATGATCATTTTATTCATTACTGGTTTCAAGTACGTACTAAGTTCTATTCTTAAGATTTGACATTATTACTTTGGATCGTGTACATTTATCATAACTGTATGACATTAGGTCTCGTTTAATCACTGAGCTTCAATAGTTTCATGGTTACCGTTAATTCCAAAATTCTAGTATTTGTGAAGCTATTTGGACTCGAGGAAATCACTTATATGTTCACTATAAATACTTTTTTGTTCTATGATCTTTTCCCATAGTAATATTTAACACAAAAAATCAGCATAGGTGGTCATTTGCTTTAGGAGGAGAAAGACTGAGCGGAAAAGCTCAATCACGAAAATTTGACAAACAGTGACGTCACGGGTACATGAAATGAAAGAAAGGGGGTATGAATAATTCCAAGATGTTGACGTTATATATCATATCATAAGGTCATTTATAACATGCAAGAGAAAGGAATCAGTAGGGTTTTTTTTGTCTGGTGGTGTGGACAGTACAAGCAAAATCCGAAGTAACATCTCAAGTACAAAGTGAAAAATGGATAATTGGTTTTCTTTTGTTTGCTTGCTTCCATCTCTGAAAGTGGAATCAGTGTTTGTTCACGGGTTCTTCTTCTTTTGCTACCACGTGAACCTTTACCTCCCTCCCACAACCAAGTGGCGCATGTAGCATAGCTTTTTCTGGCTTAACCTACCTTATTATTTTCTATATAGAGCATAAATTTATATGTAAAAATTATTAAAAAAGATAGTCCGGTGCATTAAGCTTTCGCTATGCGCGAGATTCAGGAAAAAGTTAGACTATAAGGGTCTATTGTATGCAATCTTACCCTGCATTTCTGGCAGAGGTTGTTTCCACGACTTGAACTCGTGACCTCCCGGTCACACGGCATTAACTTTACATAATAATTTGTAAAAATTATTAAGAGTTTTAATAAATATTGACTTTTGAGCCCATCATTTCAAATACATTGAGTTCAATATAAATATTTTATAGGCTGAACTCATTAAGTTTAGATCATGATTCTGCCTTTACGGCCACAACAAAGGAAAAGGGGTAAAAAGAACTAGAAATAATAACTAAGAGGATAAGTATTGAGAGGAGAAATTTAATAAAGAATCATAAAGCAAAAAGGTTAGGATAAGATTTGCGTACATCATATCCTCAGCAAAAAAAATGAGTTTAAATTTCTATATACTAAGGGAGGCCAACGGGGCGGGGCTATCTCGGCGGGATGGGACCCGACGGTACAGGGGGAGGGCGGGACCGGTCCTCCGGCGTGACTGGCGGGATCCGCCGATGTCCCATCACGTTTCCGATCCCGTCGAAAAAGGGGACCGGTCTTATCGGGGCGGGGCGGAGTCGGATCGGGATCGGGTTTTTTGATTTTTTTGTTGCACTTAATTTTAAAAAATAACATATATAAACACTTTAATAATTTAACAAAATAGTGTAATAAAAACATCATAAGTCTGTTTTTGTGCCTCTTATATTATTTAATAGAAATATGATTTTATTGTAATACAATTTCAAAATTGCAACTTTGTGGTATTGAAAGTTGCAAATAACATAGTAAAATTGGAATTAAAAAAATCACATATTTATAAACACCTTTTCTAGTTTCTTCACAATGTCTTATGGTTCTTCGATTGAAATTGGAATTTGTTGGTCAAATTGCTCGACGTCGCTTCCCCCTTCGTCAGATAAGATTTCGTTGTAGTTTTCTTCGTCTTCTTCGTTGATCTCCGGTTGACCGCACCTTCATCTCCAAGCTGTCTCCCGCTAATGAGTGTCTGTGCTCTCCTATTTGAAATCTTCCGGCAGAAAAAATGATTTCAGACGTTGTTGATAACGTTTGAATGATCAACACATCTCGGGCCATCTTTGATAGTGTCGGAAATGTCTTCTCATTCTCCTTCCAGTATTTCAGCAAGTCCTTACGTCCTCCTTCATTGATAACTGCTTGGTACGGTACAACACCATGCAAAACAAAAACATCAAACTCGCTAACTTGATTAGTAGTGGTACCACTATACATTCTATTTCTACGGCTTTCAATACTAGCCGCAGAAACAACATGTCTTTTTTGAGGTTGTATTGAAGAAGAAGAAGATGGTATGGAAGTCGGTTGGTTGCTAACACTTTTTTGTTCGTAATATCTATATACTTTTTACATTCATCGTGTATACTAGATAAAACTTCTTCTTTAGTTGGTTCCTTAAGTGGTTGATCATTTGGATTTTTTGGAGTTGGAGGTGGAAGTACAACTATGCATTCATAAATAAATTCAATACGTGCTTTACAACCGTCTATTTTAATAGTCGAATTTAATACAATACCAATAATATAAATAGTGGGAATAGGAAAGCAAGATTATACATATCTCTAATGTAATGAATAAAACCAGGAGAGGAAGGAAATGAAAAAGGCAAACCCTCCACCGCAACTAATTTTGTTATTGCTTCCCTATCTCTATGTTTATCGTATTTAGGACCTACAATTCCCCCCGTCGTCGGATTAATTTGACCATACTTGGTCCGGGACACTATGTGAACATTGTCCCGACTAAGAGCGCATTGGTGCACCCGACTTTGTAGCGTCGTATTCATCCCACCTAGCTTTGTGAAAACTTTGTACATGTCTCAATAAACCTTCCGTCCCACCCTGACCTTTTTCCATTTTAAATTTATAAACATTTTTACAAATTTGGCATCTAACTATTTGATTTTCTTGGTCCCTATCAAAAAAGTCTCATGCAGCAGATTTTAATTTTCATTGTGTGGGGCCTCGTCTTATACTAAGGGGAATAGAAGGCGTTCCAATTTCAGTTTGAGGAGGTGCACTAGTGGGTGTGTTATCTACATTCGTGGGTGTGTCATCTAGATTATCTTCTAAATTAAAGTCTGGTTGAGTTGCAGAATATATATCATCGTCTAATGGTATATCATTAAAAAATTCAGTTTCATCTATATGAGTGTAATTTATCAAATCATCATGTCTAGGAATAGGATGACTAGAAGAAGTACCATGCCCTTGTTACACCTACTAGAAGAAGCACCCTTACTCTTACCCTTAAACATACCTCTTAATCCTTCCATTTTAATTATGTAAATAAATAGTTAAAGATAATGAAATTAAGTGTGATAATTAAGATAAAGTAACAATAATAATTTAAATAAAGAACGAAGGTACCAAACGCCGACTTAACGTCGATTTGTAATCGAGGTTGAAAATTGAAACTTTGCTCGATGGATGATCCTCAAGTTAGTTGTCAACTTCACTCCCAATTTTTTTATCTTTGATATAAATGAGCAAAAATATATAATATTTAGTAGACAATGTAGAATTGTAGAGAGATAAATTGAGAAATTAGAGAGATTGTTTGAAGATTTGTGAGAAAGATGAAGAGAAAAATGAGGTATTTATAGTTGAAAAATTGGGTTAAAGTGTAACTATTAACTTAGGGGTTAAAATAAATATTAAGGAGAGGGGGAGGCCAAAAATGGCCATTGCACAATGACCAAAATATAAAATAGTCATTGTGCAACGGACAATTTTTTGCAAAGGGGAGGGGGACGGGCAGGACAAGGGCGGGTCGGCGGGATCGGGCCTGGGGCGGGACGGGCCCGGGCAGGACGAGCACAGGTCCCGTCCCGAGTTCGAGTCCTGTTCCCCTTTTTTTTTCCAGGTGGGATCGGGGCGAGGTCGGGTCAGGATCAGACCGGACCGACCCGGCCCACTGGCTTGCCCTACTATATACTCCGTCATTTGGTTGAAGGGATTAAGTGGGTTATCGCAATATAAAATTTGAAATTAAATCCTTTTTAAATTATGTCCGATGTTAGATTGTTAATTTTTTTCTTTGATAAGTAAATATATATTAAGTAGATAAAAATAAAAGGAGTTCCGACAAGAGAAGGGATACAATAAGAGGACTTCCCAATGGGTTAGATTGTTAATTTCTCAAGCAGAGAGAAAAGTGGATTAAGACGGCTTGCTCTAGTTCAATAATCAAAGCATCCTCGTTTGTTGTGTGTCCATTAATCCTTAGTCTAGTAACTCCAATAATAACATTGACGTTTTACCTGATGAATTTGTACATTTCGAAGGCGTCAATTAGAATAGAACATCCCAAACTTTCAGAGAACTTCAAGACAATTCGCTTCGTCATTCATGTTGCAAAGCTTAACCCACTTCTGAATTTTCTCTGATGTGTATATACAACTTGTTAAGAATGGGTGGGGTTTTTATGTCGAAAGCAAGCGAAGCTCATCTGTTGTTAAGAGATCAAAATAATGGATGTAATGTTATGTCTTACAGGTACCAGTCTTGAGTTTTAGGAAAAAGTCCAACTAGCTATGAGCACTAAAGCTTAAAAAACCACAACAAAAGAAACAAATTCCAGAAGTGATTTGAGGAGGAAAATAACCCAATTTAAGAAGTAACTGAGAAGCCTTTTGCTATAGAAGAGAATTTCTAATCTATACAAAAATCCATCTTCAATTTGCTACCAACAAAAAGCTCATTCACTGGCTTCAGCTTGAGCCAGAGCTTGCAAAATCCTGCTTAATGTCGCCTTCTCTGCCAACCCAAAACCATGAACCATATACACCGTGTCCAATACTTTTCAACACCCAATTTGCCATTAATTTATGCACCAAACAGCCCATTGTCGTTTCTTTTATAATTCCTCTAAACTTAACCCCAGGTCTATGCCGAAAACAAGTGGTCTAGAGTGACCAGAAAGCATCATCGTGTTTATGGCTTATTCACCACCTCATTTAAACAGCTGAATTCAGTTATCATCATTCTAGCAGAAAAGTGGAAAGCAAAAACAAAATCTACTAAACCTGTTCATAGAGACTCTGTTTGAGAACATCTGGCATTTGGAATGGTGGTAAAATAGTAGTTCCGTTAAAGATGGACCCAAAATAAGCATAAATGTGCATCAAAGAACCAAAGGAGCTTAAAAGCTACACAGGTATTTCCAATGGAAAAGAAGACTTGTTGAATAAGGGTTGAATGAAATTGACGCGCAGTAGCAAAAGGAGTTTTGGTGACTAAAGCGACATGTTGAATCAGCAAGTAATTGCAAGGATGTACAGCAGCATGAGGATTTCCAACGGGTAAAGATGGGTTTAATGAGTGGAAATGTTCGACTGTGCATTATGCACATTCCAACACATATGGTAGCTCATTGATAAAAATGAAATAGAACTATGCTTGTTGCGACAAGTCTAGGGAAAGCAACAAATTGGAAGTAGTTTGGATCTATGTTGCTGGGACTCTCCAAAAATGTTGCCGCACTAGTCTCGGATTGTCCAAAACTGCACTACTTTTAGAGAATCCCACACGCACCCATCAACATTTCTAAAGGGTCCGAGCAACATAGGTTTGGATCTAACAAGAAGTAACATCCAATAGTAGCAGTCATCAAGGAGAGATAATATTTCCGTTGCTAGGAAAGAAGAAAATCGGAATAGAGCAGCTAGGATCTTCTAAAACGTTTCTCCTCAAAGTTGAATATGAAAAATTATGTCCATGCCATCCCACAAAAAGATAGGACGCACTATAAAACCAGGATTATGATTTCACAAAATGGATTTTGCGGGAAAAGAACTATCAGCTTCAGTTGTGCTGGTATGCCCCTTTACCTAATAGTAAAATCTTGAACAGGTACCTACCAGATCCAATACTAAAAAGAAAGGACACTTCACATTCATTGCAAAGCTATCTTAAATCTTTAGAAGGACTATTCTACCATTCTTCATTGTACTAGTGTATACATACCATGTAAAAAATTCAAAGGATGAGCAGCATCTAGAGAATGTAATACAGACCTAATCCAAGTATTATTGGTACACATTTAATAATATGATAGACAATATACTGAAGTTACCAAAATGAGATCATACTGTAACTAGGCAAACACAATTGGCGCAACACTTGTCCAAAGTTGGTGCAGCAAGTTTAGAGATTGTATTGAGCTCTACCTGAACCATCTCCATCACTGATGCTAAAACATCATAATTGAAGGAACGACTAAGCCGAATGCAGTATTCAATACCTGAATCCAATTGATCCTGAAGATATTGTAATCCACCAAGAGACATTCAGATTATGAAATGCTTAAAAACAACAATTAGATATAGGGTTAACTTTACGTTCAATTTTTAGTTGATAAAGTAGAAACTTCAAACTTAACAAGTTGTGGATAATGAACAATGAGAAATGTACCTTGAGAAATTATCCAAGGCCTCTAACATACTGATCGAGCGTAGAATTAAATAGCTCACACCTAAATAAACAGGAACAACATATCTGCTCATTGAAAATTTCACAGGGAAAAAGAGACTGCAAAATTTCATGATTCTCCAGAGTACAGCCAGGGAATCTTTTTCTTCTCTTTTGTTTTTATGAAGAAAACGCAGCATGGAATATGCACAAAATTTTGGTCATAGAAAAAGAAGAATGTGCATAAAATATGATCAAGATATTGCATGGAGTCCACAATTTTGAAGAAAGCTTCTGCGGGAGAAAAGGATAAGATCCAAAAAATTTGAGCCCTTCAACACAACAGAATATTGCAACCTCACAGTTTTCATGTTTTGCAGAGCCTTCATGAACTGTTAAAATCAACTGCCTCAAAATCCACTTTCCAACAACCAAACAGGCAAAAAGCGTGGCAAGTTCTGAAATTTCTTTATTTCTTTTGAATTTGAAATCACCACCAATCATGCATCAACCGTGATCCCTCTATCAGATATACTTGTTCATCATTGCAATACTCAACTTAATCGAGAAGTGGATAGCCTCGTTCCAGATCTCCCAATATCAGTTTTTATTTAACAAGAAAATGAGCCATGTTTATCCAATATCATGTTATTCCTCAAGGACTTCTTTTTTAGAATAACATGCTAAAGTGGAACATCATTGGTATAATACTAGGTTATTTTATAGTAGTAAGGTGGAGCATCATATTTTTACTTTTTGCAATGGGTGGCCTAGTGGTCAATGAAGTAGGGGAAAACCATGAGGACCCAAGTTCAAACATTAGGTGATTTCTTCCCATCTGCCTAAGCCTGGGTGGGCAAAGTTACCGGTACCTGGTACCTAGGCTAGTAAGAGGTAGCAGGTACCGGTGGAATTAGTTCAGGTATGCACAAGCTGCCCCGGACACCACCTTCAAAAGTTTTAAAAAAGGAACTACAAAAACAAACTCACCTCAATCAAACTATCACTATTTAAGCAGAAAATGCAATAAATTTATTGCAACAATAACATATTCTAGCAGTTATAATACAAAAAAATCCTGCACACATTGGTAGGTTTAACCTGTATGGATTAAGCACTCACTTAATAGGAGCCCCTGGGGAGTAGAGCGGATTCTTCACCACATACTCAACATACAAGTTATAAATATACTTCAAAGATTCCCTTAGATCACCAGTCCTAGGATGTGTGACAAGGATGATCTGCAAGAATGCAACATAATTCAGACATACACCGGATGCTTGTAAAGTCAAATAGAACCATTACGTATTTGTTGCCTATTGAATAAGAGAAGAGAAGCACAAAGAGTATATAGTTATAAACAGTGATAAAGTAATACCAAGAAGATGTACTTTATCACAACCGCTATCAAATAATTAGCAAGACATAGATTTACTCTTCACACAAGAAATAACATCAATATTAAAAAAATCTAATATGAAATTCTCTAGTATACAAAATTCTCATCCTTCAAGTGTGCTATCATGTCTACATATATATACGATGATAGCACCAAAAGGGCAAAGACTTTGACAATGGATAGTTTACCATTGCCGGTTATTCCAGGAAGAGCGTTTGTGGCTAAAAGACTTGCAACCGATTCATCTATTCTATTAGTTCTTCTCTGACAAGAACATTCTCTTTAAGCTCTCGGGGGAGCGAATCTTCTTTCCGGTCGAGCTTAGACCTATCTTCCTTCCTTTCATAAAGAAAGGGGTTGTGAGTCTTGCCAGTTTGAAAGTCCCATTCATTCGTTTATGGGAGCGACTCTCTGTTCACATTTTCCACCGGGTCATCAAGTGATTAGCCAACTCAATCCATTTTTCAGCCGCAAGTATGAGGGGACATTTCCCATCATAGAGAAAGTAGGACAAGTTGCCTAAAAACTTCAGCTTCTTTCCAAGCTAAAGATCCATCCTGTCTTCCATGTGGGGTGTCTAAAGTCATACCATCCAGACATGCCTCTCATCCAGATCTTTTATCCACAATTTATCTCCAAATGGAAAGAAAATGCTCTTTCTTCACTTACAAAAAAAATAAAGCCCTTTTTTTCAAGAATACACCATCTGAGACCTCAAATACTATGAAGGGAAATGCTTGCGTCAAGCGTGACAAGTTAAGCTGGAAGAATTCAGAGAATTACAAGCTACCTTCATAACTTATATAATTGAGAAGAAGTCACGTAGCAGGAAGTCAACCTCTATGACCAAGAGCAAGTACCACTTACAGTCTTACCAACAGTAATAATGATGGTGGCAAAAGGACAAAATAATTATGTCAAATCACATTCCACAAGTAACATGAGATCAGAATAGTGTCCCTTTATTTCTTTATTTATTTGTTCCTTCTTCTTGAGGAAGTAAGATCATAGTCAACATTAGGATTAGCAGATTCGAGTTTCAGCTGATTAGATATTTTATCTATATGGTAAATCGTCAATTCCTTCAAACACATGCACCACGGGTCAGTGATGCAGCTTGGCAGCTTATCTACATACTGAGAGAGTTTGCATACCAACAGTGACAGAAGCATGTCGACATTAATAAATCCATTTATTGAACATTACAGAAGAAACTTATGACTTGTCTTCTAGAGAATGAGGTGGACAAACGTAATGCCAGATGAAGAAAGCAAGCCATAAGTTCCAAATTAGGCCATGTGGTGGCTAGATGGCTGCTTATATGACCATGTACCAAACCAAAGTTCTCATCAAAGAAGCAGAATTTAAAATCCTGCAATTCCTTCTTTGAATTAGAAAGCAGTGTTATCAAATGCGAAAAACGCAAAAAAACTCTAAGGTCAGTTGGGCCTTCAAGCGCGAAGCGCAAATAAAGTGTGGGCTTTAATGAAAAAAGACGCAATGGTGCAAAAATACAAATATATATTTGCTGATTCCAAGACTAATAATAATAAGTATGTATAACAAATATATGGACAAAGAAATTGTAAAAACATTACGATAAAATGAAATACAATTATCTAATGTCACTTCTTTAAGAGAGGCCCATTGGCAAGGAAAAGTATGTCTTAGAGCCTTGATGATGATACTGAAGCGCACATAAAGCGAGGCGAAGCGCTCAACATGTTTTGAGCCTTGCTTCAGGGCTTAAGCGTGCCTTTGACAACAATGTTAGAAAGCAGCTGCAAAATATATTTTTCTTCTTAAAAGACCTCTTCTCGATTCTCTGTGATGAAAATTCACGCGAGGGACACAAATAGCCTCGTGTTGTTATTGGACATCCTCGACTTTTTAATATACTGGTAAAGCTCTTCTCCTTCTCTCAATTTGATATTACCTTTTTCAAAATTCAGTAGATTTTCTATCCTATTACATCCTTGAATCCCTTGGAATAGATATTAGATAAATAGTAATATTACTTGATCATTTTTTTAGTTCTTTCAACTGAATGTATCTAGACTATCCATCTTTTCTTCCAATCTAGTAAGATAAGGCTTACACATGCGACATAATCAGAATGTAACCTCATAACAAACCAAATATCTAGTGACTGCACTACAGCTATGAACTGCCCCACTAGCCCTTGAGTAACACAAATATTAAAATAAATTGGTCAGAATCAAAAGATGGCACCAGGAGGAGAACCTAGAACAATTTCAATTTATCATAATCATACAATGATAGTACTCCCGACGGAAAACGGGTGATCATTCTATGATAGGACCTAGAACAATTTCAGTGGAACTTATCAAAAAGAACAATTCAATGGGTCACCGACTAACCTTTATTCCAGATGGACTTTCCATGAAACTTGACTTTATATGTATTAGTACGAAAGCTGTGAAACGAACATCCTTGTCCAGGTAATTGCGGCACCCCAAGATTACCTTTCTCATCGCTGCCCAAAGTTAAAAATTCAAGTGAGAAAAGACTACATTTTTATGGCATTATGCCTTTAAAATTAGCCCTAACACAAAAAAAAAAAAAATCCCTAGGAGATAAGACATGCCTCAGTCTCAACCTAGTAGGATTGGATCAGTTATACAAATTCTCTATATTCATTCTTCTCTATTACTCCCTTTATCCCAATTTATGAGATACACTTTCCTTTTTAGTATGTCCCAAAAGAATGTCACCTTTCTATAACTAGAAACAACTTAACTTTTAAATTCCTCTTTTACCCTTAATGAAATACTCACTCTGTCCCAATTTATACGACACACTTTCCTTTTTAGTCAATCCCAAAAAAAATGACACATTTCCTTATTTGACAACAATTTAACTTTACTTTTATGCTTAACGAGATGATTTATAACCACACAAATATCTTTGACTTGTTTTAGACCACAAGATTCAAATGTCTTCCTTCGTTTGTTAAACTTCGTGCCCAATCAAACTAATCATATAAATTGGGATGGAGGGAGTAACTTACGGTCACACAAATATATAAGGTTTGATTTAGACCAAACTTTGTGTCAGGTCAAACAGTGTCGCGGACGGAGGGAGTATTATTTATGACGTATTTCATTCCAACACTAAATACATTTGTTAGATCAAAATAATCGAATTGGGCAATAAGTTTAAGGAGGATACCTTGTAGGATCCATCTTGGCGGTTAATGATTTGAGGGAAAAGAGCAAACCAAACATGAACTTATGATGTTGTTGAGGGTTTAGTGTCTTAAGAGGTCGATTCCATTCTCTGTAAAGTAGACATACTCCATTCCTATTAAATACATACAGCATATGTGCATTATTTCCTGATACTGTTGGTGGTGGCGGCGATGGGCTGATCTCTGATCCTCCGAAAAATTGCATCTTCTCCTAATACCTAAATGATTTTTGAAGTAACTTAAATCTGAGCACATTTTCGTGAAATGTATACAAGGAAGAAGATATATACCTTGAGTGTTGTCGATTGACACTGATTGAGAAGCTTTGTGGACTGCTCAGGTAGAGAGAATTTTGTTTGATTTAAGACTTCCCACAAATGGCGACAAGTCGGATCACTATCGGAACAATGGCCCGTTTGGTTGGTTTGGTTACAATTTTCCCACCATATAAAATTCAAACATTCTCTTCTGTTTAGCACGTTTTGCTCTTTTTTCAAATTATGATCATTTTCGCGATTTACGGATACTAATGCTGAGCGGTCGAAATTACTATCTCCAGTAATAGTCTGGCGTAAGTCGAGAAGCTGGATATAAAAAAAAGTTTCAAACATAACTTCTACTAGTACCATGTTTGGTTACATTTATCTTTTCTTGTAGATAATATTTGCATAAGTTATATAAAAATTTAAATACTTAATTTATACCAAATATATGTGTAATAAAATAAGAATATTAATGATATATTTATTAAACAAATTAAATGACAAATATATTTGCATCTCTTCAGACTTAGATTTTTTTTTTTCTCAAATATTTCAAACTTCTATATTAGTAATTCTTACATTGCAACTATTATTAATTCATGTATTATGCATTCAATTCCGGCGTAACTTGTATATGAATCTAATAACCCCTAGTTCTTGTAGGACAAAATATTAGACTTAAATATTAGACCATCAGATTCATAATCACTGGATATGGCGATATTGGGTTAAACACAAAATTTTAAAAAAAAATTAATACATAAATTATACAAATATAGCATATAAAAGTATTATTAGTATCTCTTAATTTTTAACATCGTATACTAGTTCTATAAGAACATATTACTATTAAGAGCAAAAATATTTTTTTTAAAAAAAAAGGAAAATAACAAAAGAAAAGAAGAGTATGTTCATGTCGACCCTAGTCTGATGGCTTGGTAAGTCTATTCCATATAGAGTCCGGAACTTAAATGACCACAAAAATTTTAAGAGTGACAAAATATCTCATAAAAAAGTAAGTTATCAAAATATCTTTTACGCAACTTTTTTGTGCGCAATATAAAAGTAAGTTGACATTCTCCGTTAACACATGTTACCCGAACTTTAAAAAAAGTAACTTTCATTGCGCAACAAATTTGTGTGCAATATGCAAGACTCAAAATTTTCATGTTTAAGAATAGGACTAAAACTTAGGTATTAGTAATATAGATTTGACATGTCTATTGTCGCGCCTGTTTTTAACCGACCCGCGAGAGGTCAGAAGCGGAGCACGACGTGTTCGGTGATTCCTGGGTAAATGGTTAAGGAGTCGCCACCTAATTATTTTACGATGAATTAGGACACCTAAATATTAAATAAATGCCGCAATGTAACTCCAATTTTAAGGTCTGCGAAACTAATGAGATTCTAGGTAAGGGTTCTTTATTATCCTAAAGGGAAGGGGTTAGGCATCCTTTAAGATCCGCTAACTTGCGGTTATCCAATCAAACTCAGGTTAATTATTGTATTAAGAAAATGCATGTTTTAAAATATAAACTTAAAATTATGTTGCAATTATTTAGTAAAAGAATGCATTTTGTACAAGTATGCATTTGTATGGTATTTAAAGAGAAATGCATGTAAAGTTGAAAGTATGCATTTTTAACAATTAATAGCAAAGAGAAAAACGAGCTACTTATATGCCAAATAAGTAGATTTTTTGGAAATCATTTTGAGTTGTACAATTAATAAAGTGACCAGAAGATGATCAAAGTTTGTTTTGAAAATAAAAAAAATGCATGGCGAGCCTATAAATAAATAAACTGGCGAAGGGTTTATAAGTTTGAATTACCCGAACCTACAAGTAAATATACTAGCGAAGGGATTTCTAAGTTTTAAACTACCCTATGAATTAATTCTAAGTTTGCCTATTCTAAGCATTTCAATAGTTACATAAGTGCGATAAATAATATTACAATACAGAGCGGGATAAAAGCTGAATAAAAGAAGTAAATAAAATAAATAAACTCCGAGGAACGTCTGCCTTTATTTACTTTATTTCCTGCAAGCTGTAAAGAACAAACGGTTAGAAACAGTTAAATACAAATAACTTCGGATCCGTATTCAAAACACTGAGGGCTCAAACTTAAATTTTGAAAAGACCATTCCAATCACGTCGTGGCTGCAAACGTATGACTCGGTGATTATTTTGATTGCCTCGCCTACTAAACATGTTGGTCTCTCAGATGAAAAGAAAAGATCATTATAATCACATCGTGGCTACGAACATATAACTTGTTCGTTATTTTAATCGCCTTGCCTACTAAACATGTTGATCCCTCGGATGAAAAAAGGTTTAAGCCTCATCCTTGCCCAGAAGTTATATTTCCGTCTTTACGACTGTGGAGGCCTCAAAATCGACGGATATTTTTCATCGGCCTAAATGCAGTGTTAGTAAAAATAATAAAACAGTAAAACAGTAAGATATCCGTTGCATGGATGCTTAAAACAGTACTGAAAACAGAGAAACGAAATAAAAAAAAGCGCGGCCTCGAATTCAATTTCATCGGCCTTAATGCGATTTAGTTAAAAAAACAGTAAAATGAACAACATAGCCGCATACAATAGTAAGTAATGAAATATCCAACCCGGATTATGAACAGTGACCCGAACGAAACAGTGAGCTAATTCTGAAAACAGACCCGGAAAATCGGAATCAAAAATTCAGATTTTTTCCAGCTAACCAACAACATATATGAAAAAAAAGTTGGAAAATACCCAAACCGGGTCTACCCGACCCGGGGTCATTGCCCGACCCGAATCAGAGATTCAAACCCGAAATCAAATATTTTCACCAATTTCAGATAACCAACATACAAGATACGAAATGCAAGAATTTTGGAAAATATCCAAATCGGGTCGCCCCGACCCGAATCAGTGATTCAACCCGAAATCAAATACTTTCACCAATTTCAGATAACCAACATACAAGATACGAAATGCAAGAATTTTGGAAAATATCCAAATCGGGTCAGTGATTCAACCCGAAATCAAATACTTTCACCAATTTCAGATAACCAACATACAAGATACGAAATGCAAGAATTTTGGAAAATATTCAAATCGGGTCGACCCGAATCAGTGATTCAACCCGAAATCAAATACTTTCACCAATTTCAAATAACCAACATACAAGATACGAAATGCAAGAATTTTGGAAAATATCCAAATCGGGTCGACCCGACCCGGATCAGTGATTCAACCCGAAATCAAATACTTTCATCAATTTCAGATAACCAACATACAAGATACGAAATGCAAGAATTTTGTAAAATATCCAAATCGGGTCGACCCGACCCGAATCAGTGATTCAACCCGAAATCAAATACTTTCACCAATTTCAGATAACCAATAACAACAACAACAACAACAAAAATATGGCTCTTATCCGATCCGGGTCGACCTGACCCGGAATAAAAAAAAGTAAAATCAAAGCAGTGAAGAACAACAACAATATGTCAAACAGATTTTCCAGATTCGGCTTTACAAAGCCAAATAGAAGTATTTAAAATCGAAACTCACCCCTTTCTTTCGGATTTTGGACTTGTTTCTTGAACAACAAAGAAGGCAAATGCTTAAAATCAAACTCAAGAATACAATAAGTATTTATTTTTATTTTTTTCGGTCTCGTCCTCCGGTCCCCTTTAACAGTGAACAAAGGGGGGGGGGGGGTTTATAGGTCCTCACCCGACGTTCACCCCCACTCATACCCCTTACAAAATCGAATTCGAATTTCAAAACAAAAGGGGAACAAAAACTGATTTTTGGGGCGAATTCTTGGGGCATGTGTTGCGGAGAGGTGATGGGGTAGATTGGTGGTGTCAGACGGTGGTGTCGGCAATTGGTGGTGTCAAGCGTAGGGTGCGGCGACGTAGGGGTAGGGGTGTAGGGTGTGCGGCGATTGGGAGGGTTATAGGTGTTAGGTTTTTTATTTTGGGTAGGGTTTGGGTTAAAAGGATAAAAGGGGATGGTTGTTGGGCTTCAGGTATGGGGCCGGTTCGGGTCGATTGATATTTGTTTGGGTAGAAATTGTTTTTGGGTTGGGGAATAAATGGGTGATGGGTTGGGCTTGGATGAAATGGGTTTTAGTTTGGGTAGAAATTGTTTTGGGTTGGTAAAATGAATGGGTTATGGGTTTAAAATATAAAAGGGGTTTAATATTAAAAATGCATTGAAGAAAAAATGTAAATTATTTAAATAAAAACATAACGATGTGATAATAATAATAAAGATATAATATTTGCGAAATGTTTAATGCTTAATAAAAAATGGAAATGCGATGCAATTTTGCGAGAATAAAATAACATAGAATTTTTGGATAAAACTTATAATTATGATAAAAATGCAAATGAGAGTAAAAAATGCGAATAATAATAATAATAAGAGAATAATATATATATATATATATATATACGCATGTATGTATATAGATTAAAATTGTTTTGAGGTGTTAAAAATATTTAAAATTGCAAATAAATTAGAAAAGACGGGACAAAATTGGGTGTCAACAGATGCCCCTCTTTGGCCGGAGACGATGAAAGAGTTTTCGGCCAAAGAAGTTGACTGAGTAACCAATTTTGTCTTAATCATCGAGAGAAATTACCTCCATTCGTCGTAAGAGACTCCTCGTTTTTCTGAAGTTCCTGCGAATTAAAAAGCTCATGAACGTAATGCGGTGACGTTGTTGTAAGAATATAATGCCGATAATGCTGATAATGTTGATAATGTTGATGACATTGTTGCAGGAATGTAATGCCGATGTCGTTGTTGTAAGAATGTAACGCTGATGTCATTGCTGATGTCGTCATTGTATCGACGTGTTGTGTTGAAGACGTCATTGTGATGACATTGTTGCAAGAATGTAATGCTGATGGCGTTATTGCAAGAATGTAATGCCGATACCGTCGTTGTATCGACGTGTTGTGTTGAAGACGTCATTGTGATGCTGTTGTTGCAAGAAAGTAATGTTATTGATGACGTCGTTGTATGGACGTGTTGTGTCAAAGACGTCGTCATATAGTCGTGTTGCGTAGACATAATGCTGATGACGTTGCTGTAATGCGATCTGCTGTAAGATATAGTTGTTGTTCTGTCATAATGTTGGTGATGTGGTTGTGATGATAATGTTGATGACATCGTTGTAGTGTTGTTGATGTCGTTGTAATGCTGTAAAAGATAGTTGTTGCGCTGCGTAACATCGATGACGTTGTTGTAATGTTGTTTGCTATACGAGATAGTTGTTGTGTTGCAGTAACGTCGGTGACGTTGTTGTAATGCTATTTGTTGTAAGAGATAGATGTTGCGATGAAGGCGACGTTGTAATGTTGTTGACGTCGTTGTAATGATAATGATGATGACATCATTGTAATGTTATTGATGTCATTGTAATGTTGTAAAAGATAGTTGATGTGCTGCAGTAACGTCGATGACGTTGTTGTAATGCTGTTTGCTGTAAGAGATAGCTGTTGCGCTGAAGACGTCGTTATAATGCTGTTGACGTCGTTGTGATAATAATGCTGATGACATCGTTGTAATACTGTTGATGCCATTGTAAATGTTGTAGGAGATAGTTGTTGTGTTGCCGTAAAAGATAGCTGCTACGCTGAAGACGTCATTGTAATGTTGTTGACGTCGTTGAGATGCTGTAAAAGATAATTATTGTGTTGCCATAAAATATAGCTGCTGCGCTGAAGACGTCATTGTAGTGTTGTTGACGTCGTTGAGATATTGTAAAAGATAGTTGTTGTGTTGCCGTAAAAGATAGCTGATGCGCTGAAGATGTCATTGTAATGCTGTTGACGTTGTTGAGATGTTGTAAAAGATAGTTGTTGTGTTGCCGTAAAAGATAGCTGAAGCGCTCAAGACGTCATTGTAATGTTGTTGACGTCATTGAGATGTTGTAAATGATAGTTGTTGTGTTGCCGTAAAAGATAGCTGTTGCGCTGAAGACGTCATTGTAATGCTGTTGACATCATTGAGATGCTGTAAAAAATAGTTCCACATTGTGCTGAATCTTCTGCCGATTCAAACTCCTGTGGACTGTGAATTGAAATGTCGCCCAGACGAAAATATGATGCGACGTCCTTGTCGTCGTTTGATGTAAATGACGTTCTTGCCGTCAGTTTGCTGAAATAGATGGTTCCACGTCGGTTTGCTGTGTTTAAGCTCCCTGTGATTCGAAATAAAATCCTTGTGCAGACATAATAGTTGGGCCTCTGTAGGTCAAGACGATGTCTTTGTATAGATGCAAAATAGGAGCGTGATCCTTGCGGTGAGCCGTCATGCAGAAATTCTTTGTGAAGTTGATCATAAGTGATGTGGCTTCCCTGCTTCTTTCAACCTGAAGAACATGTACTCAAAGAAAATTTGTGAGTTCGGGGGAGGGGCGGTTTATTCGCGTTGACTTTGTAGCTTCTGCCCTTGATAGTTGCATGTCCTGCTGATTCGGACCTGTAGCCCCTGTCTGGTTCCCAATCTTGGCTAACCGTTAGTGAAAACATTTGTTGAAAATAATTTATTTATAAGAAAGTATGCTTATCAGTAAAAAGTTCTTGTCGAACTCTAATGAAAATATTTGTTGAAAATAATTTGCTTATAAGAAAGTATGCATATATGTAAATGTATGTCGAGCAGTGACATGCGGTGAAACAAAGCAAACGTCTTATCCAAAATTCTTCTTGTGGCTGAAGACTTAGTTGGCCGATGCTTTTCCATGTTTATCGGCGTCCTCTGGCAGTGATCCCTAAAAAAATGTCCCAGTTTCCGATATGTGAGGATGATGAACTTTCGAACGGACAACCGAGTCTTGTGTGGGTTGCTTGCCTGTCCTATCAGGGTGATCAGATGGGTGCATTTTGTCATATGTGAGATAAAGGAGAAAATATTTCCTAATGGTGGGACCGAAGCCGATTTAGGCCGTCTACGTATCCCTATGAGGGAATCAGGTCATAACGTAATTCATTGCAAGAAAAAAAATGCAATTTTTCGGGAAACTTCTGTCTTAAAGAGGCGAAACCCTATGTGGGTTTTATGCGTGTCCCGCCGAGGGAGAGCAACTTTTACAACATAGAAAAAGTATTACATAGAGAATAACAAATCTTAGATATGGTATCCGTTCATTGCATTTGCATTGATGGTTTTCTGCCATTCTATTATGATAAAGTGTCCCCAGACAAACTGCGTCCATCTGCTTTTCATCAATCAGTCTCTTCGTACATGATTTTGTATCCACTTGGCTTCGAAAGATATATCGTTGCCCCAGTAGAAAATGCTCGTACCAATGCTTTGTAATTATCAACCATCTTGATGTTTCATCCAAACCTGGCTTTGGCTTATTCTAAAGATGCCCCAATTCTTCCGGTTGTGAGTCTTCTTCATATTCTTCGAAGTCTTGTTCGTTGTTTGGGACTTTGTTTGCTTGTTTCATTATATGTCACATATTATCGACAAATTTATTAGTTTGCATGATGAAAAAGAAAAGAAAACTATTAAACAAGACAGATTTTAAAATAGCAAAAGCAATGCAGATTTGTCTTTTTAAGCTTTCAAAAGGTGGAGGCAAAACACATTAAATGCATAGATGTGGTTCAGGCCTCAATCTGAATCGCATTGTTTCATTAAACATTAATGAAATTAACTAGTTTCCGGGAGAAACAAGGCCGGGGCACAGGTCCAACTTTTCCAAAACATCTACTTGCTCTGCATCCCAAATGGTTGAGTCTTTAGCGTAATCATCGAGAATCACACTGCATCCTGCTTCCTCTTCAATAATGAAAAAACTTTTGAATCCCCCAACGAGGTTGGATGCATTGTCCCCCTTTGATTCCTGAGTGGCGCATGCTTTGACGAATGACTGACTCAGAAGCGGAACAGACTTTGGTAAATGAGCATCTCTCTTTCTTTCGGAGATTGGTTGACAAGACTTTTTCAGGAAAAGATGGTGCCATGATCCGCAGCTTTGGAGGAAGTACTTCTACTCCAAATGGTGCCCTCACTTGGACTGTAATCATAGGGGTGATAAAGGCCGATGATTCAACCATTTCCTTTCTCTGGACTGGCACAATGGTCCCTTCCAAGTTGTGTTCTTCATCAACAGTAATCATGTTCACATTGGCATCGTCATGATTTGGCGAACGATTATTGTTTTCATTAGAGGAAGGTCCTTTCAGTTGGATAACTCCTTCTTTGATTAATGCCTCGATTTTGTTTCTGAGGGCGTAGCAATTTTCAGTGTCGTGTCCAAGGATTCCCGAGTGGTATGCACAATGCTTAGCCTCATCGTGCCATTTGGGAACAGGATTGGGGACATTTCCTGGGATGGGCTGGAGTATTCCTGCGGTTTTCAGTCTTTCATATAACTGGGCTCGAGGTTCGGCTAAAGGTGTATAGGTTTTGGCTGGCTTTCTTTAGTATTTTGCGCGGGGTCTGGGTGCATTTGGTGCATGGATTTGTGGATGAGGTAAGTATGCGGGCTGATATTGTGGGGGATTCGGATAGGCAGGCGCTCGAGGCAGGCTATATATTGGATGGGTATGGTAGACATGGTAGGGAGCAGGTGAGTATTGATAATAAGGTTTTGGGCTTTGGGCGTATGGGTTATAATAGGAAAGCTAAGAACTTTGGTTGTTTTATTGTTGTAGGGAGGCTGGGGTGATGGCATTTGGTAGGTTGACATTTGATTTGGCCTATGTTTCTGAACTGTCATGACAGGGGATACTCCGTCTCTCTTCCTCTTTACTGCCCCCTCAAATGAGTCCAACTGAATTGTCTCACTCGTTTCTTGCAACGCTACAAAGTTTGTAATTCTTCCAGTTCTGATTCCCTCTTCTATGAAATCTCCCATCCTTACAACTTCAGAGAAACTTCGTCCTATGACGCTTATCATTCTTTCATAATATGTTGCATCTTTCAAAGATTGTACAAAGAGAGCGGTCATCTCACTTTCCGCTATCGGTGGTTGAACTTTTGCTGCTTCCGCCCTCCACTTCATGGCGTACTCTCTGAAGGTCTCTGTGGATTTCTTTTCCAACTTCATCAGATAAAATCTGTCCAAGACTGTGTCAGTGTTGAACTTAAATCTGTCCACGAAATCTTGTGCCATCGTGCTCTAATTACGCCATTTTCGCGGGTTTTGGCTCGTGTACCAGTCGAGTGCTTCTCCTGTCAAACTCCTTACGAACAACTTCATTATGATAGCCTGGTCTTTACCTACCCCAATCAGTTTGTCGCATTACGATCTTAAATGAGCGTGAGGATTTCCCTTCCCATCAAACAAGTCAAATTTTGGCACCTTGTATCCGATAGACAATTCAATATCGGGATGCATACACAGATCTTCGTACTCAAGTCTTTCATGCCCCTTGCTGGTTTGGATATTCTTGAATGCTTCTTTTAGGCTCTGAATTTCTCTCGCCACACTTTTATCGGTTCTGATCCTTACCTGCCTCTCCATCTCTTCATACTGGCCAGTTTCCTGAAGAGCCATGTTTGGTGTTGCGTTAGTAAAAGGTTGGGCTTCCATTACATATACTGGCGGCACATACTGCTTGCTGTGATCAGCAATGAGTGCCATCAGTATGTGTTGGGCTGCCGGTTGATTTTGTGTGGAAGGGGTGTTTTGGATGAGTGGGGTAATTTGGGTATGTGGAGTTGTGAAGGATGCCGGATCATTTTGTAGCGAGCTTTGTTGTGGACTAGCTTGTGGGTTAGTGTGTTATAGATTGGTTTTGCTTGGTGGCGAATTTTCGGGGAGGTTTTGGGGAAATGGCGATTCAAGAGATGAAAAAGTTTGCGGTGCAGTTTCATGCGTCCCTTGTTTAGGGAGTGGGGTATTGGTGCTAATGGACAAGTTGGTGAGATTTTGGAGCCGCTCTATCTCAGTCTGCATGGCTGCCATCTGTTGTAACAGTTGGGCGATGTATTTTTCTTGAACGGAAGCATTTCTATTTTCCTAAGCTTATGGTTCATCTCCCGAAAGAGTGATAAGTCCTAGGCCAGTCTGTTCGGATGCATCTGAATCAGTCATTTTGTTGAATGATCGGGCCTTTGATCTTGTGAAGTAGGGGTGTTTCGCCAGTTTTAGTCAACGCAAATCAACCTTGGGAAAAAATAATTTAAGCAAAAATAATCTTCTGAAAAATGAAAAAACCAAGTTAGTATAAGGCGGGCCAATTATTGCTTCAAATAACATGCGTAAAGTGTAAGCAAATAGCAAAAAAATTGTATGAAAATTAAATACGCGTCCTAATATGCATGGGGCCTCTCTTATGCTAGAGGTGGGCCTAAACGCTAGATATGCGAGATTACGACAGATTGATCCAAGCTGTTAAACTGTAATGCTTTTGTTGGAAATGAGACAAAATGAATGTACATTTTCCAATTTCGGCATGTCATGATTAGGCTTGGATTTGTCTATCATTATCACGCTACACGTAATATGGTGATTGGTCGTTGGATCGCGAGACCCATTGACAATTTTGGTAGATTTCTTAATTGTGGAGTCGATACCAAGGATCGACCCACCTAAGGTGTAAGCATGCATGACTTAAAATAAAGGGTGGTATAGCTCTATCCTAAATTTTCTAAGATTTGGCTGACTAGACTCTAGGTTCCCGAGCGGACTGCTCGAGTGAGAAGGCTACGCGGCCAACCGGATGGTCCGGACGCTCCGCGCATATACCAACTCTCCTAAAAATTTGAAAGAAGTTTGCGGATGCGCAAAACACACCTCGCGTGTAATGTGTGATGGTGTCAATTTTTCAGAGTGGAAGAAATATGAGCGAAATGTCAATTTAAAGAAAGCAGTAAGAGAGTATAGCAACTAAAGCAGTTATGCATACAAAATTTCAAAAAGAAATAATTAAAAACAATAGATCAAATATGGAGCAATATAAAGCACAATAATAATTAACCTGAATTTGCTATGGTTAAGAACATGAAAATTCCCAGCGGAGTCGTCATGCTGTCACGCCCGTTTTTAACCGATCCGCGAGAGGTCAGAAGCGGAGCACGACGTGTTCGGTGATTCCTGGGTAAATGGTTAAGGAGTCGCCACCTAATTATTTTACGATGAATTAGGACACCTAAATATTAAATAAATGCTGCAATGTAACTCCAATTTTAAGGTCTGCGAAACTAATGAGATTCTAGGTAAGGGTTCTTTATTATCCTAAAGGGAAGGGGTTAGGCATCCTTTAAGATCCGCTAACTTGCGGTTATCCAATCAAACTCAAGTTAATTATTGTATTAAGAAAATGCATGTTTTAAAATATAAACTTAAAATGATGTTGCAATTATTTAGTAAAAGAATGCATTTTGTACAAGTATGCATTTGTATGGTATTTAAAGAGAAATACATATAAAGTTGAAAGTATGCATTTTTAACAATTAATAGCAAAGAGAAAAACGAGCTACTTATATGCCAAATAAGTAAATTTTTTGGAAATCATTTTGAGTTGTACAATTAATAAAGTGACCAGAAGATGATCAAAGTTTATTTTGAAAATAAAAAAAATGCATGGCGAGCCTATAAATAAATAAACTAGCGAAGGGTTTATAAGTTTGAATTACCCGAACCTACAAGTAAATAAACTAGCGAAGAGATTTCTAAGTTTTAAACTACCCTGTGAATTAATTCTAAGTTTGCCTATTCTAAGCATTTCAATAGTTACATAAGTGCGATAAATAATATTACAATACAGAGTGGGATAAAAGCTGAATTAAAGAAGTAAATAAAATAAATAAACTCCGAGGAACGTCTGCCTTTATTTGCTTTATTTCCTGCAAGCTGTCAAGAACAAACGGTTAGAAACAGTTAAATACAAATAACTTCGGATCCGTATTCAAAACAATGAGTGTTTTGGTCACGGAGGGCTCAAACTTAAATTTTGAAAAGACCATTCCAATCACGTCGTGGCTGCAAACGCATGACTCGGTGATTGTTTTGATTGCCTCGCCTACTAAACATGTTGGTCTCTCGGATGAAAAGAAAAGATCATTATAATCACGTCGTGGCTGCGAACATATAACTTGTTGGTTATTTTAATCGCCTTGCCTACTAAACATGTTGATCCCTCGGATGAAAAAAGGTTTAAGCCTTATCCTTGCCCAGAAGTTATATTTCCGTCTTTACGACTGTGGAGGCCTCAAAATCGACTGATATTTTTCATCGGCCTAAATGCAGTGTTAGTAAAAACAATAAAACAGTAAAACAGTAAAACAGTAAGATATCCGTTGCATGGATGCTTAAAACAGTACTGAAAACAGAGAAACGAAACAAAAAAAAAAGCGCGGCCTCGAATTCAATTTTATCGGCCTTAATGCGATTTAGTTAAAAAAAACATTAAAATGAACAACATAGCCGCATACAATAGTAAGTAATGAAATATCCAACCCGGATTATGAACAGTGACCCGAATGAAACAGTGAGCTAATTCTGAAAACAGACCCGGAATAGTGGCCAGAATAGGAATCAAAAATTCAGATTTTTTCCAGATAACCAACAACAGATATGAAAAAAATTTCTGGAAAATACACAAACCGGGTCTACCCGACCCGGGGCCAGTGACCCGACCCGAATAAGAGATTCAAACCCGAAATCAAATATTTTCACCAATTTCAGATAACCAACATACAAGATACGAAATGCAAGAATTTTGGATAATATCCAAATCGGGTCGCCCCGACCCGAATCAGTGATTCAACCCGAATTCAAATACTTTCACCAATTTCAGATAACCAACATACAAGATACGAAATGCAAGAATTTTGGAAAATATCCAAATCGGGTCGACCCGACCCGAATCAGTGATTCAACCCGAAATCAAATACTTTCACCAATTTCAGATAACCAACATACAAGATACGAAATGCAAGAATTTTGGAAAATATCCAAATCGGGTCGACCCGACCCGGGTCAGTGACTCGACCCGAAATCAAATACTTTCACCAATTTCAGATAACCAACATACAAGATACGAAATGCAAGAATTTTGGAAAATATCCAAATCGGGTCGATCCGACCCGAATCAGTGATTCGACCCGAAATTAAATAGTTTCACCAATTTCAGATAACCAATAACAACAACAACAACAAAAATATGGCTCTTATCCGATCCGGGTGGACCCGACCCGGAATAAAAAAAAGTAAAATCAAAGTAGTGAAGAACAACAACAATATGTCAAACAGATTTTTCCAGATTCGGCTTTACAAAGCCAAATAGAAGTATTTAAAATCGAAACTCACCCCTTTCTTTCGGATTTTGGACTTGTTTCTTGAACAACAAAGAAGGCAAATGCTTAAAATCAAACTCAAGAATACAATAAGTATTTATTTTTATTTTTTCGGTCTCGTCCTCCGGTCCCCTTTAACAGTGAACAAAGGGGGGTTTTATAGGTACTCACCCGACGTTCACCCCCACCAATACCCCTTACAAAATCGAATTCGAATTTCAAAATAAAGAGGGAACAAAAACTGATTTTTGGGGCGAATTCTTGGGGCATGTGTTGCGGAGAGGTGATGGGGTAGATTGGTGGTGTCAGGCGGTGGTGTCGGCGATTGGTGGTGTCAGGCGTAGGGTGCGGCGACGTATGGGTAGGGGTGTAGGGTGTGCGGCGATTGGGAGGGTTATGGGTGTTAGGTTTTTGATTTTGGGTAGGGTTTGGGTTAAATGGATAAAAGGGGATGGTTGTTGGGCTTCGGGTATGGGGCCGGTTCGGATCGGTTGATATTTGTTTGGGTAGAAATTGTTTTTGGGCTGGGGAATAAATGGGTGATGGGTTGGTCTTGGACGAAATGGGTTTTAGTTTGGGTAGAAATTGTTTTGGGTTGGGAAAATGAATGGGCTATGGGTTTAAAATATAAAAGGGGTTTAATATTAAAAATGCATTGAAGAAAAAATGTAAATTATTTAAATAAAAACATAACGATGTGATAATAATAAAGATATAATATTTGCGAAATGTTTAATGCTTAATAAAAAATGGAAATGCGATGCAATTTTGCGAGAATAAAATAACATAGAATTTTCGGATAAAACTTATGATTATGATAAAAATGCAAATGAGAGTAAAAAATGCGAATAATAATAATAATAAGAGAATAATATATATATATATATATATATATATACACACACACACACATGTATGTATATAGATTAAAATTGTTTTGAGGTGTTAAAATATTTAAAATTGCAAATAAATTGGAAAAGACGGGACAAAATTGGGTGTCAACATCTATTTGAGTTGCATCATTGATATGCTAAATTTTATACTACTTTTTATTGTATTAGAAAATGATTAGAAATAAAAAAAATTAAAGTAAGATATCTAAATTGATACGGGGGAATTTTTTTTCCGTAAGTATAAGCTAAAATAATATCCCCTCGTATTAATTTAAGTGTCTTACTTTTCTTTCTAGAAAATAATTATAATGATTTTTTAAGACAACCAAAATTATAAGACTTATCTTATGCCTGCGAAAAATAATATCTCATTCGTATCAATTTAAGTGTCTTGCTTCTTTTTTTAAAAAAAAATAATTATAATCATTTTATAAAACAACTGAAGATATAAGATTCAGAAAATAATTATAATCAATTTCTATGACAATAAAAAATATAACATTTAGCTTTTGCTAAGAAAAAAATATCCCCTCTGTATTAATTTAAGTGTGTTACTTTTTTTATATAGAAAATAATTATAATTATCTTTTAAGATAACCAAACATATAAGTTTTAGCTTATGCTTATCAAATTGACACGGAGAGAATAATATTATGTTTAAGCATAAGCTAAATCTTATATTTTTGGTTGTCTTATTAAATGATTATAATTATTATCTAAAAGAGAGTAAAACACTCAAATTGACACGGAGAGGATATTATTTTTCGTAAGAATAAGCTAAGTCTTATATATTTGGTTGTCTTAGAAAATATTTATAATTATTTTCTAGAAATAGATGTAAGACACTTAAATTGATATGGAGATGATATTATTTTCTTAAACATAAGCTAAAACTTATATGTTTGGTTATCTTAAAATAATTATAATTTTTTTATATATAAAATGGTAGACAATTAAATTAATACGGAGGGCATATTAATTTTTTCTAATTATAAGCTAAGTGTTATTTGCTAAATTTTATATCTTCGATTGTTTTAAACAAATTATTAAATTGTTTTTTAAAAAGAAAAGGAAGGCACTTAAATTTATACGAATGATATATTATTATTCTTACGCATAAGCTAAAACCTATATGTTTGGTTATCATAAAAGATAATTATAATTATTTTCTATATAAAAAAAAGTAACACACTTAAATTAATACAGAGGGGATATTTTATTTCTAATCATAAACTAAATGTTATATTTTTTGTTGTTAGAGAGATTGATTATAATTATTTTCTGAATCTTATATCTTCGGTTGTTTTATAAAATGATTATAATTATTTTCTAAAAAAAAAGAAGCAAGCACTTAAATTGATACGAATGAGATATTATTTGTCGTAAGCATAAGATAAGTCTTATAATTTTGGTTGTCTTAAAAAATAATTATAATTATTTTCTAGAAAGAAAAGTAAGACACTTAAATTAATACGAGGGGATATTATTTTAGCTTATGCTTACGGAAAAAAATCCCTTCGTATCAATATAGATATCTTACTTTAAAAAATATATTTTTAATCATTTTCTAAGACAACAAAAAGTATAAAACTTAGCTTATCAATGATGCAACTCAAATAGACATGACAAATCTATATTACTACCTAAGTTGATGCCTTAGTCCCATTCTTAAACATGAAAATTTTGAGTCTTGCATATTGCGCACAAATTTATTGCGCAATGCAAGTTACTTTTTTTTTTAAGTTCGGGTAACCGATGTTAACAAAGGATGTTAACTCACTTTTATATTGCGCATAAAAAATTGCGTAAAAAGTACTTTGATAACTTATTCTTTTATGAGTTATTTTGATCACTTTTTTTTTTTTTGGGAGTCGTTTAAGTTCCAGACCCATTCCATAAATGGAATAATGGGGCAGGATTATTTCCCTTCGATGGGTTCATGAGGCCTAGTGCAATTCTAAGTAGATCAGGAGGGTTAAGTGTTTCAACCTGAATCGAATTGTTGTCAAGGTTGACGAAATCAATAGTCGTCATGATTGTAGATTGAATTGCAGCTGGAGATCAATCGGGATGTGAACTTTTTAACAATACTGCTACTCCCACAAGAGACCAGGTGCAGCTCAATAGAATTGGTGGCCTAAAGTCAAATTTTAATAATATGTCTCAAGTATATTTAACAAAACTAGCTCGTGTGCGTCATATATGCATCTCATGTGCCGCACGTTCATTTCATGCGCCATACGTGCATCCTATATCAATTTATATTTTAAATCACATATATATATAGCTTAAACATATATGTGAGGTATACATCTAAAATAAAACAAAATAGTACAAGCTTAAATGATGAAGGATGATATTTCAACAGAAGTAACGACCTAAGTCTAGTATTTATGTGGAAAAGGTTAGAGGAGCGGGCTCATCTTCCCGAATTTTGAAGGTTGCAATTAGTCCTAGGAATTGGCTCCAAACAGATCTCTATATAAAGAAACCCATATGTTCACTAGACATCATCGAAACCCCGTAGTTGGAACAAGGAGAGACTTATGACTTCTGATTTTTTTTTTTGGTAACTGTAAAGATGACCAAATGAACTAAGTCTGTTATTTACGTAGAGAAGGTTAGAGGGTGGGCTCATCTTCCTGAGTTTCGAAGGATAACTAAACTCAAAATTATAAGACATTGTTTAAACTTGGAAAATAGTTCATAGTAGTAGTCTACTATTCTCAGCAAACTAAGTTTAAACAATGTCTAATAATTTTGAGTTTAATTATCAAGTCTATTGAAATATCATCCTTCATCATTTTAAGCTTGTACTAATTTTCTTTTACTTTAGATGTATCTCACACATGTTTAACAACTATATATATGTGATTTTTCAAAATTTTTTACTAATTGGTACGGGATGCGCGTGCGGCGCACGAGATGCACGTGTGCTCCACGCAAAAGCTAGTTTTATTGAATATACTTTAGACCTATCATTAAAATTAAATTTAATTTTAGACCACCAATTTTATGGAGCCGCCCTCCCAATAAGGTTTCAACTTTTTCCATTTTTATTTCAAACTCTTACTTCCATGTTTTCCATTTGAGCTGCCGGTAAGAAAAGGATTCCACTTCATTAGGCTTTTCTTGTTTGAGATGATCAAGTAAAGTGAATTGATCTCAATACCTGGATATTATTCATTTTGAGCGTTCATCTCATCCCTAATTGACTTAGCAATACTCTTTCAAACATATATTTAGGAATGAAGATATTGTTAGCTGATGTAGACGTTTTCTTGCTTTCTTACTTTTGTTTAATTAGCTGCAATAATACTTGTTCATATATCTTGTTGTATGGCCAATCTCTTTCCTTTTCTGCAGCAGATACTTTAGTGTCCAAACTAGGCAAGTTTGAACTGAGTTTCTTCAGTATTGGTGCTAAGCTCTATCTCGATAGCAAGTAGGGACAAATCCATTCGTCGTCCCTTCAATAATTCTCAATCTGATAGAAATCTACAACTCTTGAATGTACTTAAACAAAAGATTTGGGATACTAATTTATCACAAATATCAATAGGGTTGTACTTCTCAACTCCGGAAATTTCATTTTAATGAATAGCATTGAAATACTGCGGCAGAGCTTTGATTATCATACAGATACATGACTTCCTGGTGCAATGATTGAATTTGATAAGATAAAAAACACACTTTAAAAACTTACTTCTTGGAGGAATTGAATGATTCAGCTTCAGTAAACTACTATTTTCAATTAGAGCAGACTGAAAATGGTGACTTAACTATAAAGGAGAAAAAGAAATCTTGTGGCGTGAGCTTTCGAAGAATGGAGGGTTTGCCTCATTAACTCAAGAAAATTATTCTAATTATGTGTTCAACTTCAGTTATGGCGCAGTTGAATATAGTGAATACATTACAACGTCTTTGGTGAATCTGACATTTTAAGAATTGTGATAGATTTAAAGAGATAATGGAGCTATTTTCTTGGCCGATGACCATCAGGACCGGCTATTATTGTTGTTGACCGGATAATCAATGTGAAGATTATAATATCTGCTGGCAGTTTGGAATTTGTGACCGAACTTATTCCCATTGTGTAAATGCTTACAAGATTTTACACCTGTCGCTGCTAGAAAATTCGTTGAAAACCCGTGATTAATTATTACCTGTGAATTTAAAATTTCTAAGTAAACTTACCTAGAATTTTGATTTCGTACGTAAGTTACCTACAATTTTTTTCACAAGAAAGACTAAAAATTTGTAAGTAAATTTTGATAAAACTTCATAAAATAAAAAATATTTCGGCAAATAATTTCGCATGAAAATTCTAGATAAATCTATAAGATTTTTGGCATGGATAGTGGAAGAAATATATCATTTTAATTATTCTATTTTGTCTTCATTTTCTCTAAATTTAATTTATTTTCTTGGCTATAATATATTTTGGATATGCAATGAATCTAATTATTGTAGTTGGATTTTTGTTTATAATTTCATTTTTGCATATTAATATTTTTTTTCTTTACAACACAAATTACCGAACTCATCCTCCCTATATAGACACTAGATGGGTGTAGCTCGTGCTAGCACGGGCCCAACGACAATAATTATCAAGAGGAAAAATTAAACTAATTATCTTTAAATTAAATGGTTATGCATTTTTTTTTTGGCTGTAAAATGGTGATGTGTACAACTTACACAAAACAGTACTTCTCAAAAACGTCTAAAAAGGAAAGTCTCTATCTTCAGACATAACACAATATACTTATTTGAAACTAAACTACTACTGTTTTCATTGACTCTTTGATCAACAAACACAGTCCAAACACAAAACAAATGTGTACCCTTTGTTGGATCAGTCAGGTTGGCGAAGAGCAGGAATTCATCCATGCGAGAGCAGAAACTTACCAAGCAGAGCAGCCTAAGAAAATTCCAAAGCAAGTTAAGACTTCAGTAAAAAAAAAAAAATTGGGTCTTATGTACTCTATCATTTACCAAAATGATTTCACTTTTATGCATAATGTAAAGTTAGATAATCCTCTCACCACTTCAACTTGATTAAACAGAAGACTTCACAAAATATTCTGCACATAAGCATCTAGAATTGAAATTACTAAGTTAAACATAGTATTTTTTGATAACTTGCTAAAATTGTTTGGTTGATGTAAAGTATATATAATTTGCAGAATCTTAGTAAGCAAGTTGGTTTGCTATCTAAATTTTTAGTGAGGGTTCAATTCCTACCTTGTAATTACCTTCTCCCTCCTTTTCTCCTTCCCCTACCCTTAACCCCTTTATATAATTTTAAAAAATAAATAAAATAATCTGTAAGATGTCTTGCTGATATGATCTTTTTCGTACTTGAAATTCACTTTACAGCCAATAGTCCAAACATTACCCGCGACCAAAGAGGGAACAAGGGGGAGCGGAACTACTCCTTTGATTACTGAGAGGTATTGACTAAGACTTAAAAAAAGATGAGAAATTCTAACAAGAATACAATCTTGAAAAGGAAACGACGAAAAGAAAAAGGGAAAATAAGCTGTCCACAATTCCAACGCCCCTTCACAAAAGGTATATTGCTGTATGCGAGTTCAGGACTCTCAATCCAACAGCAGAGAACAAAAATTTAAACCTTAGATAAGAAAATATGGACAAATTCTTCTACAATAAAATTGCAAGAATGACAACTGAAAAAGGAACAGTAAAAAAAAATGAACAGGAGCTTGACTTCTAGATCTCCCATTTCTTCAGCTCCATGCCATCCGGAGGGCTTCCTTCAATCTTCTTGGTGCCAACTTCTTTCCAGTTTGTGGACAGAACAGTCCCATTAGATTCCACCTGAGAGGCAGAACGTATACAAAATATATTACTACTTTCTTCATTTGTGTTATAAGAGTTGTCGGCGAAGAGGAAATGCGATAAATTACCAAGTTTACAAGTCAATCAGTCAGAGGACAACAACCTAAATCTAACAGGCACCCTTTACAAGAAAACTAGAGATAAGCGACAGACAGTTGAGAAAGAGTAACTTCTGAAACATGACGAATGGTGCAGAAGGATAAGGAAGTGGCGTGAAATGTTCTAAGGTATTTATAAAAAGGAAGAAGAAGAAGACTATTATAGGCCTGGTAGGCATCACATCATCCCCAAAGGAAAATGCAACAGAGAGAGCCAAGTACATGTGGTACTAGCCGAAAGCACTGGCCCAAGAAGATTATGTCCATCAGATCAGAGGAACTTATGTCCACCATGAAAACTGTTACAGGGATTCCTTTTATAAAGTTTATCAACATCAAGTATATAGAAGCGATCAGACTTACAAAGGATTTCATCATGGCTCTTCTGGTGTCCTCATCAGCATCTTGGTAAATGTCTCGGAAAAATTTGTTCAATGCTGCATCTCCATCCAATTTTTCATCTTTTTCCTGAAATACAAACCAGCATCCAGGGACTTAGAAAGTGAACTAGAAAGTATATTGCAGACTTTAGACAAGGACATCAAACAGATGACTGTATTGTTTTCAATACCTCTTTTTTCACTTCAGCCTCTAGTTTATCCCAATCTACATTTCTCAGTTTCGAGGTAGGATAACTAGGCCGCGGGGCAGCTGTAAAATGCAAAACTATAGTAAGTTCTGCTACTAAATAAATAACCATCACATTTGGTAACAAAATTCATTGGTCACTGTAAGCGACTTCATTTAAGCAGTAAACATGAAGAAAACACCTGAAAATTGACAATCGTGTGAAGGGGGAAGTGGACCACACCCCTGATAGCCAGAAAAACATAGTATTAGACAAGCAAGCAGGTTTACCTGATGACACATTAGGCCTCTGAACTACAACAGGCTCCCTTGTATACTCGAGCAATGTCCAGTGTAACGGTTCAGCTTTCGCAAGGCGGATCTCAATTTTGGTAGACATCACCTCATATCTGCATTTTGCAGGTGTTATCTGCAATTCATGAGAGGACAAGCACGAGATCACAGAGTAAGCATCTTCAATTACGCAGGAAACAATTTCAGAAATTTTAAATGGAGCTCCGTCCAGAAATATCACAGCCATATTTTAAGCTTAGCCTCACCTTGCCAAACAACCTAGGCTGCAAAGTATAAGTTTCTTCGCCCGGCACATCAATGCTAACACTAAGCTGTAAAGCAACCAAAGAAAAATCAGAACTTTGTCATCCAATTTTTTGAATAAAATTATCTTACCAAGATAAAATAGTAAAACATACTATTTGTTCACCAAAGTCAACAACAACATTCTTGGCTGGTATGCCCTTCGCGAATATAGTCACCACCACCTCCTCTGATTTCTGATAAAACTCATGCCTGCAATTACATACATTAGATTACCCCATGTTCTCAAAGAAAGGCCCCCCGGATCCTTATGCTCAATCAGTTGAGGACGCACGACAAAAACTATCAAAATTGAGGTTGTAATAGACGAATTGGAAGAAGAAACGTCTTTCACTAGGTTGCAATAATCATATATTTTTGAAACTTAAAACCAAATAGTACTTTGTTATTACTATCTCAGAATTATTCCCACATTGATAAGATTATTTACCATATCAAAAGAGTACTATCTCAGAGTTACTGAACTTAACGAAACAATAACACAGCAAAGGTTTTGGCATAACCTGTATTTTGGTTTGGCAGCAGGAGCACCTTTAGGCGCAATAGCAACATTGTCCAACGACTCAGATGCAGGAGGTGCAACAACATTAGCTGAGGTTTTATCTACTGACTGATTAGGCAGTTCTCCAGCTTCCTCTGAATTTAGAGCAAAAACCATAAATTAGTTTTACTAAGCACGAAATGTTCCCACTACCATAGCAAGATATACAAGTAAATCTGTCGGGAAAATTACTACAATGATTTAAAGAAAATTGTGGCTTCTTAATAGTTTTATTAACTATAGACAGCCAAATTTCTCATGTTGTCATAAAACTGCTTGTTTTTGCAAAATATAGCACCAAGTCGTCATAGATGCCACAAGTTGATGCTAGAATTGACAGGATTCGGGAAATGTTAGAAGAGCCAGATTCAAAGGAACTAATTTACCTGCAATGCGTTCATCACATTCTTTTATTAGCTTTGTAAACCTTGACTCTCCCGGTGCTAAACTAGCACCAGTTTCCAAAGCTACCTTTGCAGTTTGGTATTCTTCAAGCTTCATACAGGCCAACCTCGAAAAGTACCAAAAAGGGGAAATGCATTCAACAACATAGGAGTATCTATTAAGACAAGCACCGACAGAGAGCAAGTGCAACTGCAAAAAATAGTATCATTTCACTTTGTCTTTGTTGTTTATCAAAGAAGTGCAGATAAAAGCTAAGAAGGTACTCCCTCCGTTGCTTTTTACTAGTCCAGTATTGACTTTTCACTCCCCTTAATAAATCATTTGTTGAGAGTTTGTTTTACTAAATTATCTTATTAATGGTAGTTAAAACCCTATCAAAAAAGCAATGATTGGGAAGTGTGGGTACTTGATGATAATGGCACTACTGGAAGAAATTAATAAACCTCTCTTGATTTGCTAAAATGGAAAAGTAAAGGGAAAAACCTCTCTATGATGCTGCGTACAATAGACCCTTGTGGTCCGGCCCTTCCCCGGACCCCGCACATAGCGGGAGCTTAGTGCACCGGGCTGCCCATTTTTTTTGGACTGTAAAAGGGAACGGAGGGTGTATTATAATAATAATTACATGGTACTGTAGTAACATTGTTGGGGAATTGCGGAGGAATGGTGTGCGGTGGTGGGAAAATCTATGATGCTGCAACAGTCTTCTTGGAGGATGATGAAAATAAGAGACAAGCCAATAAATCATGAAATGACGAATCTTGATATCATCATCACCTATTGCAACATCTTAAGTTATATGAGCTAGATCACCAAGTCAGTATTCAGGTGAATGTTGTTAGATCATGGAACAATACCATAGCACATGCTATGCGACTAACAAAAACATGTAATGAACAGGTAATAAACACCACAAAATTCAACCAGCAAGAAAACCTAAACAAGATTCGCCAATTAACATACAAGATACTTAATTAGAAAGATTATTATACACTCACCCCTTACGCAAATATGCTTTTGACATTGAAGGATCCAACTCAATGGCCTTGTTCGCATCAACAACAGCTTCTGCTCACATGGAAACATGATTACAATAAGCACCCACCTTAACCTTAGAACTATTAACTAGTATATACATACAATAATGTTATAATTGACAGTATTAAGTGAAATATGATGCTGTATACACAAACAAGTAAGATACAGACAAAAACAATACTTTGATGCATACATATACATAATCGCACATATAGAGAAATCTTTCCAGGATGCGATACCAATGAACCTCATTCAAACTTGTAGAACATAATAAAGCTAGCTAGAAATACCACAGAACAAAATTTCCACAACCACAGCTTCTTCTGCTACCAAAACAAAAAGGCAATAGGGGTTAACTTTGTGAATCCTCTCTATTCATTCTGATCATCCATCTTGTTCCCGTACTAAATAATTTCACTTTCAACTCAAATTAGGATTCACAAGATTCTCTTAATCTGATACTAATCTATAATTTCCACAAACACAGCTTCTTAAGTCACCAAAAGAAGACAATAGAGGTTAGCTTTGTGAATCCTCCCCAAATAGTTTGACTTAAAAGCCAAATTAGGATTCACAAGATTCTCTAAATCTAACACTAATCAATTAACAGAAATACACGTCCTAAAACAAACACCAGATCTAATATAAGTGTTCAAAACAACACAGCAAAATCATAATCTCAACTACATCATATTGCCTAACGAAAAAAACGAAAAAAAAAAAGGCTACAAAAACTACTCGCCAATTATACAAATCGTGCACAGCAATAACAGCACAAAATAACACAATCAACGCCGTTTCTCACTAATCAGCATAAAAAATAACGGATTAATTAGGTTAAAACAATAAAAGGATACCAATGAAGTAGGTTATAAATCGTAACAGCGCAAAATAATACAATCAACACCTTTTCTTACTAATCATTACATAATTAACGAATCAATTAGGTCAAAACAATAAAAGGATACCAGTGAAGTAGGTTATAAATCGTGAACCACAGTAACAATGCAAAACAATACAATCAAACGCCGTTACTTACTAATCATAAAAAAATTAACGAATTAATTAGGTTAAAAACAGAAAGAGAGGTTATAAATCGTGGACCACAGTAACAGCACAAAAATACTAATAAAATCAACACCGTTACTTACTAATCATCAAAATAATTAGGTTTAATAAAAAAGGATGATACCAGTGAAGTAGTTGAGTTTGATATTGGCTTGAGCACGGTCAGCGAAAAGCTCAGGGTTCTTGGGGCTAATCGATATGGCTTGAGTGTATAGGTCAACGGCGAGCTCAAAGTAGTCGTCGATGAAGGCTTCTTTAGCCCTAGTTTCCAGATCGGACGCCATTGGTAATGGAGTGGAGCAGAGAACAAGTTGGGATTGATGGATTGGAGACTAGAGACAAACCATGCCTTTGGGTTATATATATAAAAAGGAATTCAATTATTGGGGTTTGTATAGGAATATGAAAAAACAAAGAAAAGGGTTTAACAGGTCAAGTCTTCGCCTACCAAATACTAAATTTAAATCCTTTTTACTTACCGGGGTTTTTGGATTGATTTATTTTAAGTATTTTTTGACATCTAAGCTTTTATTTTTTATTTTTTAAGGTATTTAAGTGAGATAAAAAATGTTTTTAAATACTTATTTCTAGGTTAAAAATGTATAAAATAAGTTAAAAGCCAAAAGTTTGATAAAACAAACTTATAACTTTTAGCTTAGCCACTTTTAAAAAGTCAATTAAAACATCCTCTTAATTCTATTTTTTTAAAAGGGGGTATAAATAAGTAAATAATAGAAAAAGCAAAATTCAAATATATGTAGATTTTTGGTGAATTATAATATAAGTCGAGATAGTTAAATTTAATGAATGAAATTTGGAGAAAAGAAAAAAATATTGACTATAGAAGTAGAATAAAATTACAATAGTTAGATTACAACTTATAGAAAGTGAGATTTGACTTAGCTTGATAGTGGTTTAATAATTTATTTAAAATGACGTATTCGTTACTTCAGTAAAATTTCATGTATTATATGTTATTCTTATCGTAGAGATAATAAATTTAATCTACTTTTTTATGTTATTTTATGATTTTGTAATCTAACGTACATTGCGAACAAAACAATATGATAATATTGCAATAGTTAGATTACAACTTAAAATTGTAGAAAGTGAGATTTGACTTTTAAGTTAATTTTTTTGCTATTTTAATTGTATAAAATAATTCGAGTCCTGAACATTTCAAACGTAAACCAAATGTCATAAGGAATTATCTTAGTTGATATCAATTTATGATTTTTAGCTTGTTTTGACATGTTTTAATTTAAGAATAGTTGACTAAAAAAATATTTTTTAAAGTTTGTCAAATACTAAAATAAGTTAAAAAATTTACCCAGCTTTTAAGCCGATCCAAACACCTCTTAGAAGGAGACAACGTGGTTTCATACTTAAAAGGTAAAAAATATCAGTCGGAACTAAATCATTCCCACTGTGATTTTCCAGTTGATGTATCAAATTACTCTACATAATAATAATAATGCTATTAATAAGTGTTTTGTTGACTTGCATAACTAATTCGGATAAACTGCAGTCTATGTATTATTATCTCGATCGAAATTATATTAGCGTTGGGTGAGTCAGAAAAAGAAGTCTCTAGAACAAGAGGAAATTAGTCGGTGTTCAGTTGAATAAATTAATTTATTTTGGACAAATTTTAGTCTATGTATTTATTTAAATCACATGGGGTAATGAGTAAACTAATCTCAGCTCGGAAGCATTGCTTATGGAGTGGATCTGTGATACATATAAGTCTGGGAAAATTGAGTGGTCTAGTCATTTTTAATGAAAAATTGACATAAATAACCGTTATCATATTAATAGCCAATAAATATATATTTTTATATATTAAAGTATAATATACAAAAATATATATTTGATACAAAATAATGTATATATTTTTTGTATATTCGGCTACCAAATATAAATTTTTTTGCCGCCCGAGTGTGTAACTTGTCCCCTTTTAATGTGCTTTTGAATGTTTAGCCAATGGTTATAATATAAAAAGTAAAGTAGTTATTTTTTAGTTACAAAACATTTTTATCCTTGTCTTCCTCTTTGATAGCCGAAAGAGTCACTTCATCTTTGCATATTATCTTATAAGAGAGGGGCAACTACTTTTAAGGCGTAGTTTCACTCTTACTTTTGATGTATTTTAGTTAGGAGGATTTTATCCAAATCTTATTTATATTATAATTCAATTTAATAATTTTAATATAGTAGTAACTCAATATTGATTAGCGACGGCAGCGATCCAAAATTTCAGAAGGATGGGTTAATCATTACTTTTAAAATAAGATATAAAATTTTATTAGTGACATCAACTTGGCGAGCAAAAGATATTTAATTACATTTTTTATGAAATAAATTATTTTATAATCACAACGACATCAATGAGATGCATAGTTACAAAAGAGGAGAAAATATCAGCTCATACAAAAATAACAAAAATCTATCATAAGTCTAAAGAGCTGATAGATCCAAGAACCAATTACTTTGACATTTTTTAGGATCGCGTTCAAGATATCCCAATTCAAGAATACGATCAACATTTGAAGGACCGGGTGAAATTGTCTCTCTTTGAATTTCGAGAGCTATATACGAACTAATAGATGGACGACTACTAGAACTTGATTGTCCAATGTACAACTTAGTCACATATTTTTATCTATTTTGATTCCTATAAATTTAAATAATTATTCAATTTAGTCACAAATTTATAATAAAATAGATAAACCACATCGCTTTCACATAAAAAAAAAATCACACCCTTGTAAATTTATAATAAAAAAAAAATCACACCCCTTTCATATTATTAAAAAATAAGGAATCACACCCTTCCAAAATTTAATAAAATAGAGATATCACACCCTTTGACATTCAAAAATAAAGAAATCACACTCTTGCAAATTCATAATAAAATAGAGGAATCACACCCCTTTAGCATTCAAAATTATAGAAAAATGTTCCTTACCCAGCTCGAATTAGTTCAAACACGACCCTATAGGTCCAAAACTTCACGGCCGCAGTGTAAATGGTACTTCCTCTTCAAACAAAATGATGATTCCAACCTGAAATTTTTTACAATTTCTTAAAATTCATACCCCAAAATTCAAAAACTCAAAGTAACTAAGAAATTATCAAAACCTTTAAACCAAAAATTCAAAAACTCAAAAGAACCAACAAAATTCAGAAACCCAAAGTAAAAAGGTGAAAAGGGTGTTCGAAATTCGAATTCAAGCTATTACCTATGGACTATGGGAACACGAGCTTTTGATTTTGGAATAAGGAAAGGACAATTTTGAAATTTTGGTTCATGGTTGCCTGAGCTTTTGTTTTGCGTTTCTGCCTATTAGTATTATTAATTTTGTCTTTAGGGACTAGGGTACTTAGAAGTAATAAAAAAAAAAAGAGAAAATGTTAGGGTATTACTAATTAAAAATAATTAAAAGGGGAAGTGTTTAAGGCTATTAGAATTTTTTTTTAAATGCAGATGTGCAGCAATTCAGTTTCTTCCCGCGACCTTGAGCTGTTGAACACTTGAGTGCAGCGCCTGACCAAATGGTCCACTTGGGCCGATTTAACCATGTATTCCGATAGTTAATATTAGATATAATTTTAAAATTATATACATAATATATTAAATTTAGTCGGATGACTATGGATTCACGTGATCTAATTTTTATACCTAAAATCTCTAATTAGCTATCTAAAAAGTCACTACTTACCATTTTTTCCCCTAGGAGCCTCTAGAGCAAGAGGAAAAGGAATTGGGTTGACTGACCATTGAAAAGATGAATTACTCGTGTACTTCTAGGATATGAAAATTAGTAACACTGATTATAGATAAAAGAACGGTTAAATGAATCACCAAAGTAATTTTTTTTCTTATAAGTAAATCAAAATTATAGATAACAGAATAATTAAATGATAACAAATTATGTACAGTATCATTTTATGTAAATATCAACTGAATCATGAAACCTCCAAACGTTAATCGTTTATATGCACCCAGTTGATTACTTCTGTTTTTTTTTTATTCTTTCATAATTGTAATCCTTTTTATTTTCCAGTAGATCAACTTGCATTTGATAAACGAAGAAAAATAAAGATAAATTTGAACTATATTTTTCTATCTTCTCATCTCATTGACCAAGTGGTGAATAAACATCTGTTCACATTCACGATCCACCTGCATTATTGTTAAATGCTCAACTTGCATTCTATTAAACCCAAAAATAAATAAATCATGAAACTCATCTCTGTCTTTCACATGAGTACAAAAAACTAGTAGAATATAGCAATATATTATCTCTTTCTTTTTACGTTTTTCAGTCCAATGGAGAAGGAAAACTCGTTTGTGTCTGATGGAAAGCTCATGAGGTTCAGTTTTACATACATTCTAAATTGGAATAGAAAGGGCAGAAGCCCCGAAAGTTGGATCAATATTATTAAAAAGAAAAAATAATTAATCAAATCAATTGATGTATTACATGTGTTTGAATATATATAATTATTACTTAATTATGATTAATTAATGTATATATCCACTTCATTAAAACACTTAATCATGGTGTTCTCGCTCCGAATTCTGTTCTCTGCCGTTTTATCGGCTTATAAAATCAGGAGACAAATTAATTCCTTAACTTAAGCGATTTGGGCTGGAAACGAAACTCTAATTTCCAGCAATGGGTTCCCCAACTACTCCAGAAAGCGTTAGGACGGTGGTATGAGTAAACTAAGAGGTAAGAAACATGAATGCAGCTGAGTACAATAAAAGTAAAGGATAAAGGATAAAGATAGATAAAAATTGAGTTGTTTATTTGATTGTGTGTGTGTGTATACAAAAAATGGTCCTATTTATAGTACAAAAAAAGGGGGGAAATTGTACAACGTGCCCTCCCCCCATGTCAGCCATCAAGTAACCCACTAAGTTCAATGGCCGACTACGGGGGAGGTGGTGCCGATTTTCTCGCCCTCTACTCCTCTTGCTTGAATAATGGCCCTTTCTTTTAGCTGTTGTTGGCTGTTACCGCTTATAGGGGTCCGGAAATCATTTTGACTTGGTTAAGATGCCTTAGTAGCCGATGAAGTTTTTGTAGTCGAGGGCTAGGAGTAAATTTAGTTTTGGAACAGTTCGGCTATCACTGAATTCGGCTAAACACTTAAATTACTTTTGAGTGTTAACAATTTCCCCTACATTAACTCGAGTGTGACTGTTGAGTTGATGTATTCGAAAGTAGCCGTCGTTTCAGTCTGACAGCCACGCATGTCACTTCAATCGTCTCGTCTCCAGTGCATGCAATGATGGTCTTTAAATAAGCTCTTCTTTCCTTCCACAGAAACGTCTCGGCTTCCACAAACACTTTCTGATGGATTCTTAGCCGCACGTTTTGAGCGAAAATACCTAAGCAGATTATCAATCATATCCCCAAGAAAAAAGAAGTACTTTTGGGGAGGCGTTCCACACAAGGTTTCTCATTCAATATTCTCGGCCATTCCCAAATTCCTTGCCTTTTTCCAGAAAACCATGTTTCTTCATCAGAAAAAACCATGTCTTCATCTTCTTCTCTATCTCTGAGGTCGAATAGCATCGGTTTGGCTGCTGATGACCTAATCCCTACTTTTGCCTTCATAGATGAGCAACTGGTTCTTGCCCCTTTTGGTACATCTGAACAATGTGACCTCCCTCTTTCTCAGCATCTAAGCCCGGCGAACTACGACCTTTCGATTACCCGTGACTGGTTCACCGGCGATCGTTGTCCGGCTAGTATGCGCACCTGGCCGACCAAAATTGCCAACTATTCTGTTTGGTTGGACCGAGTGAAGTAGGCCTAGGAAGCCGAATGGAGGCGCACGGACCTTTACGATGCCATTGCGCTGTCGTAATTTGACTCATCATACAACATAGGTCTTATATATGCTTTTCTTGGTTACTGGTCGACTGCTGCCAATGCCTTTGTTTTCCCTTGGGGAATGATAATCCGCACACTGCTTAATGTGACGGCGATACTTGGCCTTCCGATTCCAGGAGCCCAGGTGCATGTCCTAAGCGATATAGATATTGCCGATTTAGGCATCAAAATCTCAAAGACTTCTTCAGGCTACAACCAGTTTATAACCAATAACCGCCGGATATCGCCTCTTCCAGTCGATGATGCGGAGCATCATGCTTTTCTACTTTTTTGGTTTAGACGATACTTTGTTTGTACGGGTTCTTGTGTAGTTGTGAAAGAGCTGGAAATTTATGCGGCATTAGCCGTTTCGGGGAGGGATGTCAGTTGGGATCTCTATTCTTGACCTATCTTTACATGGCTCTGGGTGATGTAGGGGCGGCCAGTGGGCCGGGTTCGAAACGGTCGAGGCGGGTTTGGCGGGATCGGGGCGGGATGGGGGGAAGGGACGGGATTCGCCGAAGTCTCGTCCCAATCTCGATCCCGTAAGAATCGGGTCGGGCGGGATCGGGATCAGGTCGTGGCGTTTTTTTTTTTTTTTGCACTTAATTTAAAAAATAACGTATATAAAAAAACTCAATAATTAAACAACATAGTGTAATAAAAATATCCCAAGGTTGTTTTTGTGCCTCTTATATTATTTAATAGACATATGATTTTTTTTGTAATACAAATACAATTGTCAAAATTGTAACTTTGTGGTGTTGTTCAAAAGTTGCAAATTACATAGTAAAATTGCAATTAAAAAAATTACATTTTAAAAAAAACTTGTTCTAGTTTCTTGATAATTTCTTGTGGTTCTTCGTTGAAATTGGTATTTGTTGGTCAAATTGCTCTGCGTCGCTTCCACCACCTTCAGATAAGATTTCGTTGTAGTTTACGTATTCTTCTTCGTTGATCTCCGATTGACCGCACCTTCTCGGCTTCGCTCGTATCCAATCTTTGAATAATACTGCAATCTCCAAGATGTCTCCAGTTAATGAGTGTATGTGCTCTCCTATTTGATATATGCCAGCAGAAAAGGCGCTTCAGACGCCGTTGATGACGCTTGAATGTTCAAAACATCTCGGGCCATCATTGAAAGTGTCGGAAAGGTCTTCTCATTCCCCCTCCAGTATTTCAGCAAGTATTCACGTCCTTCTTCATTGAGAACTGCTTAGTACGATACAGAACCCTGCAAAACAAAAATATCAAACTCGTTAATTTGGTTAGTAGCGGTACGGCCACACATTCTATTTCTGAGGCTTTCAATACTAGCCCGCAGAAACAGCATGTCTTTTGTGAGGTTGTGTTGAAGAAGAAGAAGAAGATGGTATGAAAGCGGGTAGGTTGCTAGCACTTTCTTGTTGGTAAAACCTATATACTTTTTTGCATTCGTCTTCTACGCTAGACAACACTTCTTCTTTAGTTTGTTCAATAGGTGGCGGGTGATTTGGATTTTTGAGACTTGGAGGTGGTAGTACTGCTATACAATCATAAATAGTTTCAATAAGTGATTTAGTACCGTCTATTTTAATAGTCGGATTTAATACAACACCAATAATATAAATAGTGAGAATAAGAATAAAATATTTTTTATTTTGATAAACATTTTTTAATATCTGCCTTGTAAGCTTGTTTATCCAAATATTCATTAAGCAGTAAAAATATTAGAGCTATATAAAACAACATAGTTGAAATAGTAGGATAATATATACCGAAAAATTCTTTTGTTGCTTGAAAAAATTTCTCTAGAAATATAATAAGTTCGGAAATTTTCCCCCAATCGCTATCTACAACCATATCAGCTAGATTTTGATTATGAGAGTTAAAAAATAAAGTTATAGGTTTTCTATAGTCATAAACAACAAGTAGTTGCTCATATAAAGAATTTCACCTAGTGGGTACTTCTTATGTAATTTTTCTATAAGGTAGTTGACAATCGTGACAAGTTTTTTTATATTCTTTTTTTCGTTGTATTCTATTATTTTTAAGAATAAAGTTTATAGCAAATTGTATTTTACTAAGAATGTCTTCAAAAAGTGATAGACCATCTTTTACAACTAAGTTATATATATGGCACGCACATTTTATATGAAAATGATCTGTAAGAGATGGAGTTAAACTATTTTTTTAAAATTGTAATAGCACAATTCTTAGAAGAAGCGTTATTTAATGTAATAGTCATAATTTTATCAGTTATTCCGTAATAATCGCACACTTGATAAATTTTTTCTGTAATAAAAGTACCAGTGTGTCTATCATCTATATATCTATACGCTAAGATACATTTTTGCATAGACCATTTATAATCAATCCAATGACATGTTACCGTTAAATAATCATGGTTGTTAGTACTACGGCCTATATCAGAAGTGATAGCCACTTTGCCATTAAAATGATATAATGAATAACGTAAATACTGTTGATATTCATGTGCAAATTTAAATACATCTCTTTTAACAGTTGATCTATTAAAACCGTTAAAAGCAGGATTATACATTTCTCTAATGTAATGAATAAAACCAGGAGATGAAGAAAATGAAAAAGGCAAACCCTCTACATCAACTAATTTTGATATTGCTTCCCTATCTCTATGTTTATTGTAATTAGGGCCTACAATTCCCCCCGTCGTGGGGTTAATTTGACCATGTAGTTAGTCCGGGACAGTATGTGAACCTTGTCCCGATGGAGCGGGCGTTTGCGCACCCGGTTTTAAAGCCTCGTATTGGGCATACCTAGCTAGATAAGCCCTTGTTACGTGTCTCATTAAACACCCCCGTCCCACCGTGACCCTTTCCTTTAAATTTTAAAACATTTTTACAAATTTTACATCTAGCTACTTGATTCTCTATGTCCCTATAAAAAAATGTCCATGCATTTGATTTTAATGGTTGTTTTGCTAGACCTCATCTCATACTAGGGGGAATAGGAGACATTTTTATTGAAGGTGCACTAGTGGTTGTGTTGTCATCTACATTAGTGGGTGTATCATCTATATCATCGTCTAAATTAAAGTTTTCTTGAGTTCCAGAAAATAGCTCATCGTCTAAATCTAATGGTATTGTAGGAAAATATTCAGTATCAACAAAATCATCTTGTGTAGGTATAGGATTCTGTTTAGAAATAGGATGACTAGAAGAAGAACCCTTGCCCTTGTTGTCCCTACTAGAAGAAGCCTGACCCCTACCCGTAAGCATACGTTTAAATCCTTCTATTATAAACTTATAATTATACTAATAAATAATTAAAGTAAATAAAATTAAGTGCGCTAAATAAAATAAACAGACAATAATAATTTAATGAATGAACGAATGTACCAAACGCCAACGTAACGTCGATGTGTAATCGAGAGGTTGAAAATTGAAACTTTGCTCGATGGAAGATCCTCAAGCTAGTTGCCAACTTCACTCCCAAATGAATAAATAAAATTTAATATTTAGTAGACAATGTAGACTTGTAGAGAGATAGATTGAAAGATTTAGAGAGATTGTAGGAAGATTTGTGAGAAAGATGAAGAGAAAATGAGGTATTTGTAGTTGGAAAATTGGGTTAAAGTGTAAATATAATAACATATGAGTTAAAAATAAATATTAAGGGGGTAGGGGGAAGGGGGAGGCCAAAAATGGTCGTTGCACAACGGCCAAAATGTAAAATGGTCGTTGGTGCAACAACTATTTGTGCAAAGGGGATTTCGGGCAGGATCGGGGGCGGGACAGGGACCGAGACCTCGTCGGGCCTGGCGGGATTGGGGCAGGCCGGGATGAGACCATGTCCCGTCCCGGTTCGAGTCCCGATATCGCAAAAATATTTTTTTTTAAAAGGTTGGGGTCGGGGCAGGACCGGGGCGGTGTGGGGCCTGGCAGGATTGGGGCGGGTCGGGTCGGGACTGGTCAGGATGAGACTATGTCACATCTCGATTCGAGTCTCGATACAGCAAAAATATTAGTTTTTTAAAAAAGTCGGGGTCGGGGCGGGACCGGGGCAGTGTCGGAGAGTGATCGAGGCGGTGTTGGGGAGGGACTGGGCTGGGACCGAGCCGACCCAGCCCACTGGCCAGCCTTAGGGTGATGCCTAAGAGAGGTTAAGGGATTCCAAAAACCTGGACACCTTAGCTGGTCCCCTATGGTTTCTTCAGTTGTAGATCACCCTCTATTTTCCTGAGTTTATCCCCGATAAATTTGATGACCGACGTTTTCCTTTAAACCCGCCAGTATTAGCCTACACTCTTCGGAGAATACCCCTTGTTCCCCAGGATGTTTTTACTACAGTCTCCACCATGCATGGTCTGTCTAGAGACCATTATATAGATTGGCAAACGGTCCTAGAGAGATGGGCCACCCCTAATTGGGTCTTTCAAGTAGCCGATGATAACCTTACTTTCTCCTAACAGAAGACTATGGTTCTCATATGGGGCAGGATTCTCACGGCCAGGGACTTGTTGGGTGGTTTGAAGCCCACTTCTAGGAATAATAAATTGACCGCGGAGCTATATCGGTCGAATTTTGTAGCAAAACAATTTGGTCGTACTCAGCATGTGTCGTGGCCCCACCGCAGTACTATCAGTTCAACCCAACGCTGCCTCTTTGATGCAGAACAAGCAAATAAGTTAGCTGACCATAATCTTGACAGGCTGGTCCTGTTTGACTGACAGTCGTTTTCCCTGAGAGCGAACACTACTGTCGCTTTTGATGACTGGTGGGATACGACTAAGGAGAAGTTTTTTCAATCTCCTTTAGATGTTTATTGTGATCGGCTGATTCTATCGAGAGAAAAAAAGAATCTGAAAACCCTTAAACCGTGGCCAAAAGAAACCACTCGGAAAGTTGCTTCCTCTAATTCGGCTAGGCTTGTTGCCTCAAGGTATTCCGTCCGGTTGCGGCAAAAGATGAAAAGAAAAGGTAAATTGCATTCTACATATGTGTCGGCCAGATTATTCTTGTGAATTTTCAGCTAACATCTCTTATGTATCTTTCAGCACCCACATCTCCTCCAGTGTTTGTTGATCTGGAGACCACTTTTGACACCGAATCCTTATCACCGAGGAAACCAGTGTCCAAGCAGCCCCGACGAAGTAGAGGGGTTGTCATTCGAGATTATAGTGAGAAAGGCCCCCACGTACTCGGAGTTCATGTTCCTGCTGAGGACGAGGAGGAAATCGAGGTATACTACTTGGCTCACTAAAACACCTTCGCATCGGCTACTAATATTCATGTTTTTTTGTTTTGCCCTCTAGGGACCACAGATGATAAGGCGCAGACGGCTGCATAGAGAGCCTGATGCTCCCCTTCATATTGGCGGATTGTCTTCCCTGGCTCATGCTCCCATGCATTCACATGACCCATCATCGGCTGCCTTTAAGGCCACATTTCTCCTGCCAAGGCAGTCGATGCTTCCTATGCTGGGGCAGCCGTAGACGTATACCCTTTCTCTTATGCTTGGTCATTCACTGCCTTCGAGCTCTTGCCTTTATACTGAACCTGTCCTTTCTGTACAGGTGACTGTTTGAGATAATCCTTCAGCTGAAGCCTACCCAACTAACGGCTCAGAGGTACCAGCTGAAATTATCCTGGAAGATGTGCTTTTGCGCTACTTTGGCTCAATCGACACTGCATCTCCACCAGCTTCGCCTGTTGGCGTCCATCGAGAGCGAGTCAAGGATCTCTAACAGGGGAATTCCAACCACCAAAGAGGAGTTACATGCTCTGAGGGTCTCTTTGCTCCGATTGTCGAAAGAAACAACGGATTCCCTGACTCTGACAGCCACTTACAATGATATGGCTTTGGCTATGAATGATTTGTTTGCTTTATATAGAACGGCCAAAGATAGCCATTATGAGATTGTCGCTACTCTGCAACACTTGGGGTCTCTTTAGCAAGAGAAGAACCGCATTCAGACTTCTTTCAATGAGGTGAATGCAGCAAGATGACAAAATGTCAGCCGGAGAAATGATTTGAAAGAGCGGTTGTCCAAACTGCGAGTTGAGTTGGAGCGGATCCAGGCGGAGATAGGGGCTATTACTCCGGCCATAAGCTTCTTAGACTCTGCTATTAGTGCCATGACTCATCACGTTCTTCTTTGTTTCGGTAGAGCATTCAATTGGATAACAAAATCCAGGAACTCAGTAACCAGCAGGTGGTTTGGGAGTTGGATCAGAAAGCAGGTACAAAACTGGAGAATGAATGGATTATGTGGTAAAACCGTCTAGTTCAAGCAATACCGAAAATCACTGCTCCCTTGCCAGCTGATCCTGTTGTCAAGTTGCCAGCCGATACCCTTATAGACTTGTCATCCGAAGCCATCGTTGCTTCTGTTGTTCAAGAGATATCGGTCGATACTCAGGATTTTTCTGAGGCCCCATCGACTGTAGAGGCTGAGCCTTTGCTGGGTGCTGAAAGTCAGGTCCATGTAGGAGCGGGAGTGACTGGGTAGTGGCTGGTGATGAAGTACAGACTGCAGCAATTAGGGAAGGCCAAACATTTGTTGATTCGGCAGATCCTGAGACTTCAATAGATGATGGTGTAGTGCAGTCTTCGATTGGTTCAAGACCGACCAATTCGGCTTCCTAGTTTTATCGACCCCAAATCGAAGGGTCTTTTTATTGTGACCAGGCAGCCAGTCTGTAGCTGTCGTTTGCCCGTACATTCCCCAAATCAAAGGGAAATTAGCCTCTTTTGCTACCAGGCAACCGGTCTGTGGCTATCGATTACTTATGCATGCCCAAAAATCGATGGGTAATATTTCTTCAAAATGTCTACCATTTAAATTTCTTTTCCATGCATGTTCATTGCTTGATCCATATTGCCGGCAACCCGTGGGTTCGCTACGAAGGGTTATTTCCTAGTTTGGCGATCATTTGCCGATTTTACGATCTTTCATTTCAATAGGCGGGATGATTTTCCAAACTAAGCCTCCTTCGGCAAACCTCTTTAGGCTCTATATGTTTATCGTATGCTTTGGTCATTTTACGTTTACCGGCTTTGACTCTTTCTATGATTGTCAGTCGATTTTCATCCAACTGACCCAACTCCATTAGCATTGCCTGCTGATATTCTTCCAAACTTAGAAAGTTTGGTTTGGCCATCCGTAATGATATTAACTTCTGAGGAAAACACTGCATCTTGGCCATAGATTTAGCCGATAAGATATCATCCCCGTAGCTGTAGATTTAGAGTTTCTGATTGTCCATTTCATTTAAGACTTGTCTTTGTAAAACGAGTTTATTCAAACTTTGCATAAAACATACACAACACGGGGTATTAAATAACACTCGAGTTTTGTACAAGCATAGAACAAAGATAAAAAAAGCTAGGTGTAAAATTTCTATCGGCAGCTCAAATGTTGTTGGCCGCCAGATCTGGTTTTCTGTCGTAGTTCCCTATCTGTGATACCTCGGCTATCCATGCCTCAGAACTTAGGGCGGTCAGCCGTTGCCACAGGTCACATATGAGTTGGGTTTCCTCAATCGTTTAGATCATCCAAGGTAAGTCATAGTTCAGCTAGTTGTTTTATTTCAAACCCTCGCGAGGTAAAATTATAGGATTCCCAATATCCTTCTTCATACTGCTCTGTGACGGCTATGGGAGCCACATATGGTGAATAAAGGATAACCTCTATGTTCTGAACCCCTGGTTGGAATGAGTTATCATCCGTTGGGATGATTTCTATCTTGTCTCCTTCTGAAAAGATGAGCTTTTGATGCATGGTAGAAGGAAGGCTCGGCTGGTGTAAATCCAATCCCTGCCTAGTAGAATGGTGTAGGACGGTCTGCCATCTATTACAAAGAAGGCAGACATGACTGTCTTGGGACCCACGGTGATTTCTGCAACTAAAATTCCCAACGCTTCAGAAGCCTCTCCTATAAAGCTAGCCATTTTCATGTTAGTTGGGATGAGATCTTCTCTGGTTTTGTTGAGGCTTTTCAAAGTAAGCAGCGACATCACATTCAGCACAGTCGCATTGTCGACGAACACTCGGCTAATGGTTTTGCCATTGATGTAAGCCTTCATATAGAGGGGCTTGAGGTGTTTAACCATCTCTTCCGTAGGTGCACCAAACGCAGTGCTCAAAGCGTCCCTAGCCGTGGTATCGGCTATTGTTGCCCATTCTGCGTCTTCTATGCAAACATCATATTCTAGGCTATCCAGCGCAGAGCGGCTGACGCAGAACTCACATGGGATTAGGCTGACCATTTCAATGTCTTCCCACATCTCATCAAACAGGTCATGGCTAAATAAGTCGAGGACGGAGTCCCCTTCTTCACCCAATTCAGTTGATCAGGAGCTCACATCTTCCATTTTTTGGAGACAAATGGGGATCGGCTGGGGATTCTCTGACTGCATCCTCTGCATGATCTGTGGGGTTGCCTCGGTTAGAGGTCCATTTGGGGCCATGTTCTCTTATCGGGGTTCCTCCATCGGGTTGTCGGTAGGCTGTTCATCCAGCTCTGGTTGACTTGAATGCCCGCTCGATAGCCTCGGCTACCGCAGGTTTAATCATTCTCCGGGGTCTCATCTGGTCCTTATTTCTTATCGTGATACGTAAGGATGAAACACCCCCTTTTACGTTAAACTCGACCACCATCTGTTTGGTTTTAGGGAGTGGTTCTTCATCTATCTGAGGCATGTTCGGCTGCCGATTGGTTGGCATCCGTACTTGCCTCCCTAGGGCCTATGCCTGCCGTTGATAGGGACCTTTCTAAACCTCATGGTTTATTCCTGAAGTTCTTGTTCAACGTCCCTCGAGTATTTAGGGCGGCCATGAAAACTGCTCCTAGCTGACTGCCTGTCATCACGAATGTCATGTAGGCTGCCTAACCGGTTGAACACAGAGGTTCTTGTGGCCTTCTCCCCTTCGATAGGTTTCTTTGGGACCCACACCCTTTGCATCAATTGTCTCCCTTTGGTGTCCCTTGACTCATCAGGCTTAGCAAAAGATACCATAGATATTGGTACCGCGGGAAGGGGTCGGTATCAATGGACATTTCAGCCATACTCTTGTCGGCTAGCTTGAACTTCCCTTCCTTGATGCCCTTTTGGATTGCCTTTCTGAAGACCAAACAATTAGAAGTAGAGTGACTGTATGAATTATGCCACTTACAGTACTTCTTATCTTCGAGTTCCTCGGCAGGCGGAATCCTATTACCATCAAGCAGCCGAATCTGCTTATCTTGAGCAGATGATTAAAGATCTGATCTGCCTTCTGATATCAAACGAGTAACCGACCCTGTCATCGGATGAACTTATCTCCTTGCCTTTTACGGCTTTCAAGGCTGGGCAAGAGTAAACCTTACCCCTAACAATCTCGGCCACCATTGCGTCTGCCGTACAATCAGCTGACTCTGAGTCAAACTCCTCCGCTTCAATGATGGATACCAAGTGGGAGCCTCAATTTCGGCTGGCTCTTCTCCGCTCCTTCTTCTGGACGTACTGCTCTATTTGGCTAGCCTTTTCGGCTAACTGGCTCAGGTCAGAGCAGGATTGTCTCACCAACTTTTCCTTTAACTGAGGGTGCATGTTTTTTATTATCATGTGGGCACACTCGGACTCTGGGAAGTGTACGGTGTATTTTCCAACCTTCTTTCTGAATCACTCGATAAAATCAGCAGCCGATTCATCGACCTGCTGCTTGAGATTTGTTAGATCAGTCACAGTAACCTGAGGTTGGGGACAATAGAACCTATCATGGAAACAACCCTCTATGTCAGCCCAGCTCTGTACAGAATCAGGAGCCAAAGTGGAGTACCATGCAAAGGTTGTTCTCGTTAGAGAGAGAGATGGAATAACTGCAACTTGTGATACTCATTCTGGCCAGCCTCGCCGCATTGGGTAGTAAATATACCAATGTGCTCGATAGTAGATTTGTCGCCGTCGCCAGAGAAGATGGCAAACTCCGGTGTTTTGAGGCCCCTCGGCAAATGTGTTATCCGATCTACCCAATTGGGGTAAGACTTCTTGTAAACAGGCATGTCCAAAGGTTTCAGTTGGATACCGAAGTACCTCCACATGGTATCAGCAATAATTTCTGGGTTTATCAGTTGTGATGTCCCCTGCCGATTCTCGATTGGATTTGGTTGGTAGGGGTTTTGCACTGGCAACCTTTATTCTGTACTTTGTTGGACAGGGTTTTGAAGGTTTTAGGTGGTCTGCTGGCCATTACTAATAGGTGGGGTGATGCCCCATTGTTGCTGTTGGGTATGGCCACCAAAGCCTGCAACTTGAGCTCCTGGAACGGCTAACGGAGCCTAATGATAAGGTGGAACATTGTTCCATGGTTGCTCTCCTCGGATGTCAGCCGTTCTTAGAAATATTATGCTTCCTGGAATATGGATTGGGTACTGACAATGACTGCTGGAATGGTATTCCACTATAAACAACATCATCAGATAGCCGAGCTAAGTCATAGCCAAGGGCCATCGGCTGCCAATTCGGATGGCTAACATTGTTCGCCTGCATCGTAGGGCCGTTCGTAGAAACGTACGACATAACGGGCGGTAATCTAAAGTGTCCTGGAGCCTGAACTGGTCTCTGAGCCATGTTGATCTCCCCATACTGCAGACTCGCTTAGTCAAGTGGCACATTTTGTCCCCCAAGGTTAAGCAGCGACCATGCAGTGCGCTGGTTGCCAGGTGATTAGGCTTGTGTTCTAGGTGCGCTATCACTGCACTTGAGTAGGCACTAGCTGATGCACATGCAGCTGAGGAACAACACCGGGAGTCACGGTCTCATGCTGAACAACACCGCTCGTCAGAGGGATGACAGAACTAGCCGAACATTCTCCTGGGTGCATTCGATTGGTTTCCATCTCCCTCGCTTGCTGAACCTCATTATGTACCATCGGATTCACAATGTCAGCCAACTGTTTAGAAACTTGGTACATAATATCGTGGATGCCCAAGTCGATCTGTTGTCTAATAAAACACGTGGTCATTGTGGTTGGACCTTCAGATTGGCTAGATTCTTCCACAACTTGGGTTGATGGAGGAAGTGGAGGGGTATCAACTGATGTAGGCATACCCGAGGAGGACGTTGTTCCTTCTGGGAGGATTTTGTTTAGGATGTGGACTAGACTCGGGGTTCATTTTCTTACCGGACCTTAGGCGCATACGCCAAGAATGATCCTGACCTGGAGAATCAAACTTTGCTATTAATTCACCTATGGTCCCACTGGGCGTGCCAGATTTGTTCTCGCCCCGAATTCTGTTCTCTACCATTTTATCGGCTGAATCGGGAGACAAATTGATTCCTTAACTTAAGCGATTTGGACTGGAAACGGAACTCTAATTTTCAGCAATGAGTTCCCCAACTACTCTAGAAAGCATTAAGACGGTGGTATGAGTAAACTAAGAGGCAAGAAACATGAATGCAGCTAAGTACAGTAAAAGTAAATGATAAAGGATAAAGATAGATAAAAATTGAGTTGTTTGATTTATTGTGTGTGATATACAAAGAATGATAATATTTATAGTACAAAAAAGGGGGAAAATTGTACAACCCCCCCCCCCCCAATATCAGCCATCAAGTAACCCACTAAGTTCAATGGCCGACTATGGGGAGGTGGTGCCGATTTTCTCGTCCTCTACTCCTCTTACTTGGATAATGTCCCTTTCTTTTAGCTGTTGTTGACCGTTACCGCTTATAGGGGTCCATAAACTCTTGTTACTTGGTCGTTGAGGCGTCTGCATCTGAGTACCTCTAACTAACAACTCGACTAAAATGCCTTAGTAGCCGATGATGTTTTTTGTAGTCGAGGGCTAGGAGTAAATTCGACTTTGGAACAGTTCGATTGTCACTGAATTCGGCTAAACATTTAAATTACTTTTGAGTGTTAACACATGGTAAATTGCATTGATTTAATATGATGTAAACACTCAGTGTGGGTAAATATTTTTACCCTCTAAGGAGAGGAGAGGCTCTGACGTTTTCTTTTTTCTTTTCTTTTTTAAACTAGAACTGACATACTAATCAAAGTAGTACTCCGCATTTTTTTATAGGATTTATAAAAGGAATTTTAGAAAATCCAACTATTAAAGCTCAACTCAACTTGCTTACACTAACGCCACACGAAGTCATTGGGTTGACCCAAGTTGGTGGACAGAAAAGAACACTTAAAAACGTCAACTACCAAGCTCAATTTAACATGCCCACACTAATGCCAGAATCTACCATAAAGTCAACTACACATAATTTGTCGTGAACGGCATGAGTCAATGACAACATTTCAGAAGATTCTAGCGATATTGTGTTTCCATAATACTGAATTCACTCTAAGACTACAAATTGTCGTTGAAATGCGAAGAAAAAACCTATGGAAGTTGCTGAAAGACTACGAAGAAAACTTATGGAAAATTGCTTGGTAGTTTATGCCAATGGTTGTCCAGAACTAACGCTTATGCATAAGTCAGAACATCAAGCAAGTTTCCCATTTCAATTAGTATTATTGGAATTCAACTCCATTATCACAATGTCAAGAAAGAAAGGAAATGAAGTAAAAAAGGAACCACCTTATAACATAAAACTTGAAACATATACTGGAGAAGTCATATTCTTTCAATACAGAAAGGAGATTTTTCTCCCAGCTCATCTTCTCTGAGAATTCATTCTCCATTGTTGCTTCCATAACCTGAGCTCTTCAACAGATGTCCTGATTATTGAGTGTACTCGTTACTCCATGAACATCCAAATGAGGCCAGTGTATGCTTTAAGAGAAGTTCAAATAAAATGCACACACATAAACCAGTTGGAGCAGTACGAAGGGAAAACATCTTCTCTAGCAACAATGCGCTCAGAGCAATTAAGACATTGTCACAGACAGTCTCTAACTTATACTGTGATACAAAATTACAGAGGGTTGCCCCAATCTGGACAAAAAGCAAACACCGTTACCTCAACCACAAATGAAAATGGCTCCGTATTTGTCATGCTTTCAGTGATTGGAAAATTGTTATGTAGTTTCACTACAGAAATAAATACACCCATTGCAATAACCAGCTCGGTTTGTTCTTATTAACTAATGATTCAAGCTTTTGTTGCAACAAACTCCATCGGTCCAATTAAAAGGATTATATAGAAATAACACAAAGAGAAGAACCCAAGGATGAGTGAGTGAGCATATTCAGTTTTGGATCTTGACATGGGTTGATCAGTGAGAGACCATCAAAGATGCTACTTTGACTGTGATTCACCTGCTGCAATTGCAGGCTCATCTTTCTTTGAAGTCTCCAATTTGCCAGAAGTAACAGCCTCCAGCGTCTTATAGAACTCCTCAGGAAGAGGACCAGGACGATGAAGGGGAACGTGCTTCGGTACTGGAGCATCATTTTCTATAACTTCACACTCATAATCATCAGGAATACCCCATGGTTTCCACTCTGTGAAAGAAAATTCACTAATCATGACTTAGGTTATATGGAAAATAATAGAACTGAAAATACTCTTAAGCACTTATAACAACAAATCATAACTTCACCCCAAAAGGGGTTGACTCATACCATTCAAAATCTTAAATCAACCTCTTCCCTAAAAGAAATCTGCCTGTGAAATCTCTCTTGATGGACATGAAGAAAGACCAATAAGATGTTTTTATGATCAAACATATTTTTGATTTCTACATAGAACTCTATGCACAAATTTGGCTCTTTACTCATTAGGCAGCAGGGAAGGATTGGGGAGGGGGAATGACCAAGCTTAGCATACAAGACACCGCTTTAACATATTGAAACAAAAGAGTAAGTAATGAATACTCTAATATCCACATAAAAATGGTAGCATGAGCACCTAAATTCACATTCCTAAGGAATGTTTATCTGTAAACTTTTCAAGCATTCTGATGGACATGATGAAAGCATATAAAAAAAGTGGGCCAAATACATACGTGCCCCCCTAAACTTGTCCAACTTTTCCATTTAGACACTTAAACTCGAGCTAGTACCTATTGAACACCTAAACTCTTTCAAAAGTGTACCAATTAGATACATTTTGCTGACATGGCAAAATGTGTGCTATTCACTCTCTTTGAGCGCGTTGAATGTCTGGAAAATGGTGCAACTTTTATTTTTCTATTTCTCTTTTTCCATTTTTTCTTTTCATCTTGTTTTGCTTGAAGATCGACTATTCTGCCGGAAATTTCCATGGCTGGCAACAATGACGTCTTCTCCGGAACACCACCGTCAAGAACACTTGCAAAAAACCCCCTCAAATTTGGTTTCTCCAATTCAAGCACCACCATAACCACTGCAATTCTCAAAATACTTTGAGGAATAATAACCTGAGATTGACTTTTATCAGATTTGAATCACTTACCAGAAGTGAAACAATTCAATTTTCTTAAACTCTCCTGCTTAATTTATTACTTGTCACCACCAAATCAACTGAAAGTAAGCATTTAAGCTTCATGATTTCTCAGGGTTCTCCATGAAAATTATTTCTTAATTCCCCTTAGAAGTTCCTTTCTTGCAGGTAGTTTCTGGTGAAAATTTCATCTGTTTTTTTTAATTAAATCAAGCCACGATGTTAACATTTTCTTTTATCTTGATGCATTACGGAGAGTTGATTGAATATTTTGAGGAAGAGAGCTTTTTATTTATTTCCCTCAAATTCTGTTTTTTTCCCCTTATTATGTGGGACCAAAATCTACTTGTCCTTATCTCATTGATAATTTTTGCCACATCAGCAGCGTGTGAATTGCACCCATTTTGTTTTTTGGTTGTCTCAGCAAAATGTGTCTAATTGGTACACTTTTAGGGGAGTTTAGGCGTTCAATAGATATTAGGTTGAGTTCAAGTGTCTAAATGAAAAAGTTGGACAAGTTTAGAGAGCCGCAAATGTATTTGGCCAAAAAAAGTGAAAGAAAGAAGTAAAATACAGATGTACATCCAATTCACCATCACATCCAAACAAGCATAAAATGACAATTCAGTTTTGTTGTCTAAATTGAGATTTGTCTTAACTTTTAACTAGAATTTCTTAGCAGAAGCAACTAAAAGTTGCTTTAAATTCTGTATTTCATGCAAGGACGAAGCACATAGAAATTGTCACTTTATCCAACAAAAGATTGAGTTGCACTATTACAAGTTCTATCAACTCCAATGTTTAGTTAGTAGATATTCTTACTATATTACTTCAAAATTCCAGAACTGAGTATATTTAGGAATATTAAAAATATGTAAATATAGCAAGAGCCAAGAAGCCATACCTTGTAAATATGGAAAAATTTGAATACGTTTAATTGTGTGCTTACGAGATCTATAGTATGTAATTGCATGTTTATTCTGGTTACTTGTACACTTTACTTAAATCCTCAATAGCTTAAGTGAAAAATCAAGAAATTCTACTTTTGGAATTTCTCCTTTCTTTACACTTGATCCCAACTCCTTTCGCTCTTTCAATAATCCACTTAGCACAAAACAAAAGTCTATGTTAAGTGTCTAGCATTAGTTGAGGACATCAGCTATAGGCTCCTTATATGGTCTTATAATCCTCATTTCATGAGCTAGCTTTTAAGATTAAAAAGTTAAACCCAAGGTTCATTATCTTAACATGGTACAAAAGCCAATCTCTTTGCTTCTTATTGATGCCTTTATTGATATCCTACTTCATCAAGAAAAGAAAAACATGGTACTAAAGCCAAACTCATCCATATTCTTGGTTTACCCAATTTTGAGCCACCATATCATATTTTCCATGCATCAAACGATCAATCCCGGGCATGCGGAAAGAGATGTTAAGTGTCTCACATTGGTTGAAGGAATAGGTTGTTGTCTGCTTATATGGTCTTGGAAAATAGTCTTCATGAGCTAGATTTTGGTGTTGAGTTAGCGCACGACACATTTTCTTAACAGAATAAAAAGAAGATGATAAAATAAATAAAAGAAAGCCACTAATTTTTCAGAAAGCAAGTAGCTCTATTTATTTGAAGCCAGATTAAAGGATCTCCAACAAAAGATTTGTCCACTCAAACAAAATAAGCATACATAAAAAAGAAAGTGATGTTCAGATTCCCCACATGTGATAGACAAATTAACACACGGAAATGAGTACACAACAACAAACAAGTCTAATAAGCTTGAAAATATAAGTAAAGTTCAGATATTTGTCCTTTGATGCAAAAGGCAGTGTAAATATCAGTAGCAAAGTGGTGCTGAGCTGCTGAGCTGCTGAGCTTGTAAAGTAGAACCAGCTTTACATAGTGCAAATAGCAAATTTATCTTAAGTTCTTAACTCATCTGAAAAATCAGCTATAACACTACCACATAGGTTAACACGTTTTTTTTTGGACAAGTTCTAGACTAACAGGGTTAGACCACCAAATAAAAGTACGGATAAATTCGATTTGGATCTGACGCTAATGACCAGCCAAGAGGATTTTTCCGGACTGCCCCTTAGAAGGATCAACTAAACAAAGACTTCAACAATTGCAATGGCATAGCACAATAATCCTTTGTAGCAAACTGTTGTGAGGCTATCTAAAATTAGAAACAACATATTTTCCAAAAATATTTAATTACTCAACTGTCAATATTTGATAAAGCTGACAGTGAGTAATACTTTAACGATCCTTTTAAGCTATGTTGCTTGGACTCTTAAAAAATGTAGATGAGTGTGTGTCGGATCCTCCAAAAGTAGTGCATCTTTAAGGATCCGACACGGGTGCAGTCATATTTTGGAAAGAGTGCGTTTCCTCTTCAGAAACGAGGCCACTTTGGTTGGCTATTTCAAAGGATAACTCACGTCTTAAGGGGAAACACACTCTTAAAAGAAGCAAACTTTAGCTCAAAGGTTTATAAAAAGATATACTCAAATTCAAGATGTTGTACATTAAGGGTTAAAGACCTATATATAGTCTTACAAAATCTAAGAAGTAAAAGTCACCAACCGATGTGGGACTAAGTGGGTGTTTGGATTGACTTTTTTTAAGTAGCTTTTAAGCTAAAAGCCATAAGTTGGGGATACCCAACTTTTAGCTTTTACCTTATTTTTGTACTTTTGTTACCTAAAAGTAAGTGCTTAAAAGCACTTTTTACATTTTCCAAACACCATAAAAGAGTTTAAAAGCAATTTTGGCCAAAAAGCACTTAAAAAAAGTCAATCCAAACACCCTCTAAAACCTAATACATGATAAGGACAACTAATATTATCTAGATAAGGATTAGAAAAAAGCTAAGGTGATAAATTGCTGCATCATCATAAGGTAAGCATCATCAGCAAGTGATAAGCTACTGCATCAACCGTGAAAAGCTCATGTGTCATTACTTTTGTTTCCTCTAACGACGTTAGTGAGTTATCCTTGGAAATAGAAAACCAAGGTGGCCTCTTTTTTATTTGTCGCTTATCATATGATGATGCAACATCCTATCACCTTATCTCTCTCTCATGGGTTCGTAACCTCCCCAAGAGTGGAACACCCCCGACGTTCCGGCGTCAGCTTAGTAGCAAAGCCTCTCACTCAGGTATTCTTCTATCCTTTGCCTTATATTTTTTTATCAGTTGTTCGTTTTATATTTCTATCTTCGTCCCATTTGTTGTCGTAATTAATTTTCTTTGCCTTTATCTTTTTCATAATTATGTTTGTGTTTTACCTTTCCATATTTACATCCTGGTCATTTAGCTTTTCATTTGTTACTTTTGCCCCTTAAGTGTCTCTTATTTGCAATTCTACTCCTTGTCCTTTGCGTGTCATGCCATTGACTCACACAGTAGTATGAACTAGTGTCTGTCAAGGAAAATTTTGTCAAAAGGTCTATACAATGCCTAAGTCTAAGGAATCTAGACTTTTAGTGGGACCATTTGTGACCCCTCCATGCCTCGAAGACGTCAAAGAAATGTCCATGTATTGAATTAGAGGAAATACAAGACCAAGTTAGGGATCAGAGGCATAACTTGCAAGGAAAGAAACTGTTCAAAATCAAGCCCAAAATGAAGAAGCCAGTGATGACAGTTTTGCAAGTGAGGAAGATAATGTAAATCCATTGTTGAAGATGAATCTTCATCCCAAGAAGAGTTGCCTACCACGAGGACCAATTCAAGATATGGGAATTAAATTTGATATTCCTTATCCTTGAAAATAGTCAACCAAGGTGGCCTTTTTTTTGTTATAGTATCATAGTGGAGTTCCTAACCTCACCAATATTGGCACCCCTAACATTCCGGTACCAACTTCTCTTTGTTTTCCATTACCTCATACTTAATAAATTTATTGTTAGCATAGAAAATCAACTGCTCCAATTTCATCTCTATCGAATTTTAATATCAGAATAGTGATTTACATTAAGATTATGAAATTTTATCCCTCAATTCACAAATTATTCATAATTTTTCAGTGGTGGAAAGGAATACCATTTTTCTTGGTTTTTAGGCTTTCTAATCAAGTGAGGCAAAATTAGACCTCCTGTTAGTCCACAATTGTATAACGATCAACGCTAACATTGTTAATATTGGATAAAGTTGCCAATTTTTTTGTCCATAATCTCTCAAAGGCAGTCAAATCCAGGTTGAAACTTAATAGAAAAATTTGTAGATTATCACAACAGTAGTTCATCTCACTAAAAGGGAAACCTAGTGCACTAAGCTCCCGCTATGTGCGTGGTCCGGGAAAGGGTCAGTCCACAAGGGTCTATTGTACACATCCTTACCCTTCATTTCTGCAAGAGTTTGTCATCTCACTATCCTACATTTCTCAACCCTCATAATCATAGCACCAACCAGGCAAATCAAAACATAGATCTACTATTGTAATCATCAATCATTCAATAAATAATTAACAAAGAAAAGGCCACACACACACACACAAAAATACATATATGAAGTAAAAATGAAAGATTTAAAGTTTGTTACTTTTACGGACCGTTCATGTGACCGATGAGCTTAAGCTCATCTTGAGCTTCTTCAATTAACTCCTCAACCTGTCCACAACCAAGCCGTTTCTCGATCATTTCCGAATCTTCTTCCTCCTGACACACACTGAGACGGTGGCGCGTGAAGCTTTCAACAGCTTTCCGGTATCCTTCGTCCTCCGGCACAGCCTTGATCTCATCTAGGGTTTTCCTATAAAGATTAATCAGCACTTCCCTCGCATTTGGTACTACATCAAGACCTACGATCCCTGTTGTTTCCTTCACTTTCGCCATCATCATGAATGGCCTCGCTATTCTTCGGAGAAACATTTTTTCCGATTCGTTACTCGGCTCGGAGCTATGAAGAAGGGGAATGTTTAAAGTTCAGCTGATTGAATCATGTTTTTTTGGGCCTGTTTGTCAATGATCAGAATTATCTGGATTGGGTTCGGTTTTCTACAAATGTTGGGCTGCAAAGTATGGGCCCATTTATTATTGACGGATTTAACTGTAACGATATGAGAAATGATTGCACGGTTTGTACTTCAAATGGGTTGATCTTGGTCTTTAATTTTTTCCCTTCGAAATCGAACTTATACTTAACGAGGCATAAGTTCTTTAAGGGCACATGGTGGAGCGGGACAGAAATTATGATACGTTATGCTGTGAAAATATAAACTTATGCCCGCAAAAATTGTTATTTGTTTTGAGGTGCAGAAATTAAAGACAACACAAAATAGGTCGACAGTGCAAATGACCAACGGAGAGAAGCAAATACAAAGTCCAAACTAGCTAGAAAACCAAGAAATTACGCGTGGTATCTCCAAAAGTGTTTGGTCTTGAATTTTTATCTCTTCTTAATAAAATCTTTAAAAAATGACCTTAACTTGAAAACAATCGATGGGAGGAACTTTTGTTGTCTATCAGGCATAAATTCTAGCTTTTGTCTATAAGACATAATTTATTATCAATTTCAGCAAATTCACTGTCTTAAATTATCCTGAACTTTCGCCTTATAGGCAAAACTGATTTATGTCCACAATTTATGCCCGATGGGCAACAAAAGTTTTGCCTAGCTAATTTTCTGAAGCAAAGGTTTTTTTTTTTTTAAATTGTTAAGTGGGGTAAAAAAATCAAGACCATCCCTTATGGAGACCATTTTATACTACATTATCAGTACGTGTTTAATTGTGTGTTTAATTAAAAGTTATCTCAAGTTACACTCTTTGGAAAACAATTTTTGGACCTGAAGAAGGGAAATGCTTAAATTCAGCTGATTGACTGATAATTTGGGCCTGTTTGTCAATGATCAGACTATCTGGATTGGGTTCGTTTTTCTACAAATATTGGGCTTATAAGTATGGCCCATTTATTATTGACGGCAATTCACAGTAATTCCTTATTTTGGGGTGGTCTTTAATTTTTGTCCATCAAAATGAAAGTATTTAATTTTGTCCTTCGCCTAAAACCTCAGGGTTCCGGGTTCGAACCCCTGCTTAGGCGCAAATTTAAAAAAACATTGCTAGGCAGAGGTTGCCTGCAAACTCTGCTCCATCGGGCATAGTTTGTCTGCAAAACTCAACGTAGAGTTTTGCCGGCAAACTATGCCTTAGCAAACTCTACCTGATAAAACATAGTTTGCAGGAAACTCTGCCCATCAAGCATAATTTGCTTGCAGTTAAGGCAAACTCTGCCTAGTGAATCTAAACCTCTGTCTTGCGGTTTTTTATTTTATTTTTGCTTGACCGGGGATCAAACCCGGAATGAGTTTTTGGGTGAAGGGAAAAATTTAAAGATTCCAAATTTGAGAGCCAAAAATTAAAGACAAGTGCTTTTGAAGGGCAAACCAGACTCCACATGGTAAAATTTCACTGGATATGTTATTGTTATTGCTTTTGTAGGACAATCTGAAAAAAAAAAGAAAAAAAGATTGAACTATAACGATATGAGAAGCAAATCGAAAGTAGCTGGAAAACTACATTATCAGTACGTGTTTAATTGTGTAAATATTGGGCTTGGAAGTATGGCCCATTTATTATTGACGGATTGAACTGTAACGATATGAGAAGCAATCCAAACTAGCTCGAAAACTACATTATCAGTACGTGTTCAATTGTGTGTTTTCCAATTTAGGGTGTGTTTTCCAATTTAGGGTGTGTTTGGTACGAAACAAATTATTTTTCATAAAATATTTATTAGAAAAATAAGTGGATTTTTTTACTTATTTTCTTGCATTTCGTACCTAAGTAAAAAAATATTATTCTAAAAGCATTACAATCTAAATAAATACTATGAGAGACGGAGATGAAGGGTAAGGGTGGTGGTGATGGGGGCTACGGGAGGGGTGAAAATGAGATGCGTTGGAGGGTGAGGAGGGCACAATTAATGTGGAATATCACTTGTAAAACTTGTTTTTCCTACTTCTATGGGTGTTCACAGTTTGGCTAGAAACCGATCCAAACCGCAAACCGAACCAAACCGATCAAATAAACCGATAGTTATTTGGGTTTGATTTTAAATTTTTAAAAACTGATAATATTTGATCTGATTTTGGTTTTATTAAAGGGAAAATGTGCAAATATACCCCTCAACTTTGCGATTTGGATCATATATACCTCCGTTATAAAAGTGGTGGATATATACCCCTGCCGTTACAAAATGGTGCAAATGTACCTTTTTTGCTAACTAATTTTTTTTAAAATTATTTATCTTATTTTTGAATTTAAAAAATCCCACGGGACTTTAAAAACAAGTCTACCCATTTTTTTAGTAAACATATTTTTCTAAAGCCACATGGTAATTTTATTTCCTGGTGGGTCGGGTCTAGTCCATTTTAAAAAAAAACAATAGACTTAGTTTTTTTAAAGCCAGAGAGATATTTTTTAAACAAATCGGACTCGATCCACCAGAAAAAAATTACCATGTGACTTTAGAAAAATATGTCTATTAAAAAAATGGATATATTTTTTTAAAGCGACGAGACACTTTTTAAAATTAAAAATAAGCTAAATGATTATTTAGAAAAATTTCCGTCAGCAAAAAAGGGTATATTTGCACCATTTTGTAACGACATGGGTATATATCCACCACTTTTATAACGGGTTAATATCTGCTCTAAATATATTTGCACCTTTGCCCTTTATTAAAAACAAACCGAAGAAAAAACCGAACCGAAACGACAAATCATATACATAATATTTATAATTATATATATATAAGATATATTAATTTAAAATATTTTGTTTACTTTTTTATCAAATTTTCTTTATCTCTATTAGGCTAATGAACGTTACGCCTTAAGCTTATTTCTAACTAAAAGAGATCCATGAAATTCAATCTCATTAATTAAAAAAAAACATATATGAGATTTACCTAAAAAAATGTGTTTTTATAAATTTTATTCACTTGATTAAAGCTTATAGATCTTAAGATATTTTCTACATAATCCAAGAATATTATAGCTCCCACAATAAAAAAAAAGTAATAATAACAAATTATAAGTTGAAAAAGAATGAAAAAGTCTTTTCTTAATCATAGAGAAAAAATGAAAGAGAGAAATACCATTAAGTTTCTTAAAAATCGAAAAATCGACCCAAATCGACAACAACCAAACCGATGGATATGTATTAAATTTGATTTGATTTGGTTTAATAATTTAAAAATCGATTACATTGATTTGATTTTAATTTTGATTTTAACCAAAAACCATCCAAACCGACTCATGGACACCCCAATTTAGGACTTCAAAATTGGTTAAAAAGAATTCAACTATGATTTTGTTCCTTTTGGGGACATCAAAACTTATATTCAAACTTCCAATAATACTATTCAATAGAATTGACAATCTAAGAGAGTTTATCCGGTAGGAAGGAAAAAAGAATTAAAGATGAACTCTTCAAAAATCTATTAGTGTCACAAAGCGTTTTGTTTTATGATATATGGTACGCCAAATCGTTTGTACGAACTCATGAAGATCATCATGTGCAAGAAAGCAATTTGATATACGATTACTTAAGTTACTACTAGCACATATATCTTTTTCTTTATATATGGTTGTGGAATTTGAGTTGTTAAGAACTTTTGCATTCCTTGGAAGCCAACAGTACTCCAAGACATAGTTCTTAATAAGTTTTTACTTTTTATTTTATGTTCCTCTGAATCTATGTTTTGCAGCTATATATGTGCTTTCTTATTTTAATTTTACAAAGTGAATTAGTTTATCAAAACTACTTAAAAGTTGCGTAGTAGAATGACAATAGCTCATAAGTTGTCAAACGTGGCTACCAAAAATTTAGCCATTTTATATTTTTCAATTATATATTACAATAATATTATTATTAGTAGTAGTATTATGATTATCATTAATCTAATTATGAATTACTTTATTAAAGAAAATTAAAGCACGAGGTTCCTTAGGTGAAATGTCTCTCGCCTTTTTTATCCTTTAAAAACTAATTTCACATAGTCATTAATTATTTCTTTATTTTAAAAGTTGGATATCAAATAAAATTTTATTTATTAGATTTTTTTATTTGAACTATAGAAAAAGTCCTAATATTTAGCACAATAATCGTTAATCTTTACCATCCACCACGATTTTTGGTGTAGGCGCCATACAAGGAACAAGACCACAAAAACATTAACAAAAATTAATGATAATTTTACCGAATAGGAATGAATTTACAGTAGTTTTAATCTTTATTTGGTCTTAACATAATAAAGAAGGGCTTTTGAACTTATGGTCTATTTGACCAAATTCTTAGGAAGTTCAAATTTATTTTTTTGAAATAAAAAAAATATTTATTTTATAGAGTTGAGGTATTTAGTCAAAGCTTTTATGGAAAAAATGAGTAACTTTGAACAATAGCTTAAGCTAAAAAAGTAGCCCCCTCTCCCTCCCCCCTACATACACACAAAAAAAATCACTTTTAGAACCTTGATCAAGCATAAATTAATGTTCTGTGTTGATAAAGGTGCTTTTCAAATGGATTAGCCAAACACAAATCGTTACTCTCCAAAAATACTTTTTTGAAGAACACTTTTTAGAATAATCAGAATTTAAAAACTTGGCAAACAAATTATTAGACCGATAAAAATAATCGATGTCAATCGATACAAGATAACATATTGATATCTCATATGATCCAATAGATCCACTTACAAATACTATACAACTAATTTAACTACTTTCATCATCTTTGTATGTTTAGAAAATATTGAGTTCATTTATTATGCTAGTGTAATAAAATTTATTTTTATCATTTTAAATAAATATTATATGTTTTTAACGTCAGCTTCTATTCTTTAATATTTTTTTCTTTTTTAAATATATACGCGATACACATACGTTAAAATTAGTATTTATATAAATATCCCCCATTCACCGTAATTTAAAATATTTGTTTAGTTGATAGAAGTATATATAATAATACTCTGGTGCAAACGTAATCAAGAAAGCTCTTGACGTCATAAGACATTGTCACCAAAGACGTTATAATTTTCAAAACAACCGGAGTAGAAAACAAAAATAGGAAACCGAAAATATTTAGCATGAATTGCATCGGAAAGTAGGAGAAATTAGAAATAAAATTAAATCATTAATAAATTTTATATTTATATTTATATTTTAAAAGCTTTTTAATTTTATCACTTAGTCATAATTAATTACGGAGTGTTGAATTTTTACCTCAGCACTATTGAACAACGCTTTACATTCTTAAAAACTGCAAACTAAGAAAGCTAAAATTCCGGCAAAAACAAAAAACTAAAACAGAAGCAACATTAGAGACAAAAGCTGATAGATAGATCAATTCCCATTAGGTGGAGGTAGTAATTCCTTTGAGTTATTCAATGTTAGAGTCTCACATCAGATATGGAATGAAACATGTACACCTTACATGGACTTGGACAATCCTCACCCTACAAGCTAGCTTTGTGTTGAGTTAGCTCAAGATCCATTATCTACATGGTATCAGAGTGAGACTCATTCCAATTATTTGTTCACCGATGTTGGGCCCCCAAATTATATTATCCACGCTCCAGTTTACTAGGTCTGGGCGTGCGGGGAGTGTTAAGAGTCCCACATCGGAAATGGAATGAGAACATGGACTCCTTATATTGACTTGGACAATCCTCACCCTAAAAGCTAACTTTTGGAGTTGAGTTAGGCCCAAGATCAACTCTTTACACTCAAGGCCCTTGAGAATTTCTTTGCTCGCGATCTTGTTAGGAATCAAAACAACATTCTCTTGATCTTCCTCGCCACCTTTGTTCTCTGCCGCAACAACCATTTCATTTTTTTGTGGGAGACGCGCTCTCGATTTCAAGCGAAGGCGTAGTTGGGCTAATTGGATGGATAATGGAACAAGAATATTGTCGTCAAGAGCTGTTGGAAATTTGCCTTTGGTGGGAGTTGTGTCCACCCATATTTAATGACTTAAACACTAGGGTTCCGCATATTGGAGACTTTGATTCTTCACACGTGCATAATCTACTAAGTGAGTAGATGACTGTAGGGCCAAGGATCGTCAAATTTCGTAGAAATGAAAGAGATATTGGTCCACGAAGTGAGGTGTTTGAAACATGAAAATGTGGTATAGACCAATTCTCCCTCATCGGTGGGGGAAGGAATATTTGTTTAGTTTATAAGTCTCAAAATTGGCTAAGGGTTTGGGACCCCAAGGGGTAACTCATGTGTTTGAAGGAGGGAGGACCTAGATGTGCTTTGGTTCGAGGCTAAGCCCACACGCGCGCAACCGCCGCCCGCCCGTCCGGGCTTAGGCTTTGGATATTATCTTTTTGGACCCAAATTGCTTCATATTTACAGTTTGGTCCTTGAAGTTTCAGGTAAGATAAAATTGGACAGAGAACTTACTTGGCTGAATAACTCTCATTAAATTGTCATTAACATCAATTAGTTGGGCAGTTGACAAGTCCCCTCCATGCACTATATATTAATTCCTACTACTTTCCAACATCATTTCATTACACTAAGTTCTTCAAAGTAACACTTGAGTTTCCTTTGCTCATTTGTTGAGTTGTTGTTTTATCTTGGAAGACTATTGTCCAGAACGTAGAAAGGATATATAGGGGCAATCTTGTCTTAAAGACAGAGTGTCATCACTCGACCCAGCAAATCAAAGTGCTTGTAATCTCAGTTTCTTGTTTTCAGTTTATTGAAATTTCAGTTGTTGTAATTTCATTTTGTTGTAATACTTAGCAGTTACTTATTTCCCGTTTCCTACAACCATTGTAATCAACAATTTTAAGACAAGATTAGCTTGTTGTAACTGCTTAGAAACATGACTGGCAACACTTATGATTCTGCTACTACTGCTGTTGCCACTCAAGGCAACCCTTCTGCCTTCCCTCATGCGGCTGCTACTGTTCAAGGTAACTCCTCTGTGTTCCCCGCTGCTGCCCAAGGCACATCTAATGCCTTTACTGCTCTTCAAGGGAACGTGACAGTTCCTCCACCCTCTGCATTCCACCATGAACGCCCAGAAAAATTCATGGGCTCCAACTTTAAGAGATGGCAGGAGAAGATGTTGTTCTACTTGACTGTTATGGGGATGGCTCAGTTCATAACAGAAGATCCTCCACAATCTGGATATGAAATGGACCATTCGCCTACTGAAACGGCTGAAGGGGGCCATGGTATCCATGTTATTAATGGCATGAAGATGGTTCTTGATGCGTGGAATCATAGCGATTTCATGTGTAAGAATTACATACTGAACTGCTTGGCAGACCCTCTCTACACGGTCTATTGCACCGTTGGCACTGCCAAAGAGCTGTGGGAAAAACTGCAAAAGAAGTACAACGCACAAGATGTGGGTACTAAGAAGTTCATCATTGGGAAATTTCTAAAATTCCAAATGGTGGATAGTAAGACAGTGATGTCCCAAGTCCAGGAATTCCAAATGATTTTACATCACTTGGATTTGGAAGGAATGAAACCAAACGAGCAGTTTTTGGTTGCATCGCTGATTGAAAAGTTACCTCCTTCATAGAATGAGTTTATGAGTTACTTAAAACGCAAGACAAATGAGATGACCTTTGAAGAGCTTATTATCAAACTCCAAATTCAGGAAGATAATAAGAAGGCCTTGCCTAGGGGTAAACAACCTTCTGAGGCAAAGGCAAATCTGGCTGAGGCCAAAGGGAACCCAAGAAAGAAACGCAAGTTCCAGAAAGACTGCTAGACCCAAGCAGCGGAGAAGTTCAAAGGAAACTGTCACCACTGTGGGAAAACTGGTCATATGATCAAGGAATTCCGCAAGCTCAAGACTGAGCAACAAGAGAAAGTTAAGGCTAAAGGCAAGGCACATGCTAACGTCATCAAAGACACGATTCTGGATGACATGATTGAGGAGTTCTCGGCAGTGGTGCTTGAAGCAAACCTGGTTGAGAATCTCATGCAGTGGTGGATAGACACAGGTGCTACCAGACACATCTGTTCCAATAGAGATGCCTTCTCCACGTATACGCCGGTCACCGACAAAAAATTATTCATGAGTAACAACGCTTCCTCTGACGTGCTGGGGGTAGGAAAGGTGGTCCTGAAGATGACTTCTGGAAATGAGCTCACTCTGAAGGAAGTGATGCATGTCCCTGAGATTAGGAGGAATTTAATTTCAGGACCTTTATTGGTTAATGCTGGTTTTAGGCTAGTATTTGAGTCCAATAAATTTGTAATCACCAAGAATGACACTTTTGTGGGGAGAGGCTTCATCTGTGAAGGCCTCTTCAAAGCCATGTCTGTAATGCGTCCAAGTAATAAAGTTGAAGCTTCTTCTTATTTTCTTGAGTCATCTAATTTATGGCATCATAGATTAGGACATGTTAACTACAAGTCCATCTAAAGGTTGGTCAAGTTGGAGTTGTTGTCGTCTATCGACGTAAACCCTCAACATAAGTGTGAGGTGTGCGTAGAGATAAAACTTACAAAGCTTTCTTTTCGATCCGTCGAAAGAAATACCGCTCCTCTAGAACTTATTCACACAGATATATGTGATTTGAAATTTGCACAAACTAGAGGGGGAAATAAGTACTTTGTGACATTCATTGATGATAGCACAAGGTATTGTTACCTTTACTTGTTGAAAAGTAAAAATGAAGCCTTTGAAGCGTTCCGACGTTACAAAGCAGAAGTTGAGAACCAACTAAGCATGGAGATTAAATCCATTCGTAGCGATAGAGGGGAGAATACGTAGCGCCATTTGAGGAATATTGTGCCCAATCATGCATTATTCATCAAACGACGGCTCCATACTAACCTCAATCGAACGGTGTGGCGGAACGTAAGAACCGTACATTGAAGGAAATGATGAATGTCTTGCTCATCAATTCCGGTCTTCCCTAAAACATGTGGGAAAAAGCTGTCTTTACCGCTAATACGATTCTTAATAGAGTCCCACATAAGGGTAAGGACAAAACTCCATATGAATCATGGAAGGGAAAGAAACCACCTATAAATATTTGAAGGTGTGGGGTTGTTTGGCAAAGGTCGAAGTACCCAAGCCAAAGCAGGTCAAGATTGGGCCTAAGACTGTAGATTGCATCTTCATCGGATATGCAAATAACAGTAGTGCTTATCGCTTCTTAGTGCATAAGTCAGATATTACAGATATCCACGGGGGTACAATCATGGAATCAAGGAATACTCAATTCTTTAAGGATACTTTTATTAGAAAGGAAAAAGATATAACCTCTCGCAAACGAAGTTATGAACAAAGCTGTCAGGAATCGGGAGTCGTTGACTGCCCAGATCTAGATGGTTCAGATTTAGTGGACTCCGAAGTGGCTGAATAGCCAGAATCTAGTGTTCCAAATTCTCAGAACTTGGAGACTTCAGAGATGGAACCAAGGCGAAGTAAAAGGGCCAGGAAGGATAAAACCTTCGGTCCTGACTTTGTAGCTTATATGGTTGATGACGAACCAAGGATAATTGCTGAAGCATTGTCAACTCCAGAGGCACCGCTCTGGAAAGAAGATATTGAGAGTGAAATAGACTACATCCTGCATAACCATACTTGGGAGTTGGTTGATCTTCCTCCGGGAAATAAATTGTTGGGTTGTAAGTGGATACTCAAATGGAAATATAAAACAGATGGGTCTATAGATAAGTACAAGGCCAGGTTGGTAGTTAAAGGCTATCGACTGAAAAAAGGCCTTGACTATTTTGACACGTACTCCCCGGTGTCTAGAATTACGTCCATACGAGTATTCATTGCGATTGCAGCATTGCATGACCTTGAGATACATCAAATGGATGTTAAGACAGCCTTCCTAAATGGTGATTTGGAAGAAGAAATCTATATGGAACAACTCGAGGGGTATGTGGTTCCAGGGCAAGAGAAGAAAGTCTGTCGACTTGTCAAATCTCTGTACGGGCTGAAACAAGCCCCGAAGTAATGGCACAAAAAGTTTGATAGTACTCTACTATCAAAGGGTTTCTCCATTAACGAGTGTAACAAATGTGTCTACACGAAAGGTAACTCTGACTCGTTCGTCATGATATGTCTGTACGTAGATGACATGTTGATCACATGAAGCATTCCTAGGGTAATCCTAGAGACTAAGAACATGTTAAACAATGCTTCGACATGAAAGATATGGGTATCGCAGATGTCATCTTAGGGATAAAAATCTCTAAGACGTCTAACAGACTGGTCTTATCTCAGTCTCACTACATCGAGGATGTTTTGAGAAAGTTTGAGGTGTTTGACAGTTCGCCTATGAAGTCACGACTGGATAGAAATAAAAAACTTGATAAAAATCGTGGTGCACCCGTATGCCAGGAGCAATATGCGCAGGTGATTGGGAGTTTGATGTACGTAACAAACTGCACCCGACCTGATATTGCTTATGTAGTCAACTAGTTGGCTAGGTTTACCCGTAATCTAAGTAATGATCATTGGAAAGCGTTGAATCGGGTGCTACATTACCTGAAGTACACTCTAAATTATGGGTTGCATTATTCGAGATATCCAGCTGTACTAGAGGGGTACAGTGATGCAAACTGGACATCTGATATAGAGAACACCAAGTCCACCAGTGGGTATGTATTTACAATTGGTGGTGGGGCTATGTCTTGGAAATCCTCTAAGCAAACTTGCATCTCCCGATCCACGATGGAATCAGAGTTTATCGCTTTAGACAAAGCAGGAGAAGAAGTTGAGTGGCTTCACGACTTCTTAGATGATGTTCTTTGTTGGGACAAACTCGTACCTTCAGTGATGATTCATTGCGACAGCCAGTCGGCTTTAGGAAGGGCACATAGTTCTATGTACAACGACAAATCTCATCATATTCGACGGAGACATAAGACCGTTAGGCAGTTGATCACCACGGGTATAATATCCATTGATTACATAAAATCAAAGGATAACATAGCAGACCCACTAACAAAGGGCATACCCAGAGATCAGATATTTTGCTTGTCTAGGGGAATGGGCTTAAAACCCAAGCTTTAAGGACCAATACGGTAGTAACCCAACCTTACTGACTGGAGATCGCAGGAATTTGGTTCAATGGGAAAACTACCCTGTAAAGGTTCAGTTGAGTGCTTCGGTGGAAGCAAGAGCACTTCGGGTTATGATTTCTGTAAGGAACATAAACCCAAAGTCGTTCCCGCGATAGACATTAAGTGCTATCTGCAGTGTGGGTAAATGTTAAGTTTTCAAAACCTTTAATGATCCTCAATGGTTGAGGTTAGGTTTGGGGAAACTTTTAATGGTTCCTAACATTTGTGAAGTGGGATATAGCAGGATACAATGTAGGAGACCACCTATTTAAGTGCGAGGACAGGCTGCCTCAAATGAACGCACTTAAGAATTCAAGAAGTGTCCACGGCCACAACGGATAAAACATTATGAAGAAAAGAGTAAGGGAATTTGTTGTGTTGGTACTATTGACTTGTCTTACATTAAACACTGACGGTTCAAGACATCATGTTCACCGCGCAGTAAGTAAGTCCGATGGTATTTAACTGTGGAAGGTTCAAAGCTGAAGCTACCTTTTCTTATGCAACATTGGTCCGCTGAAATATTGCTGGAAATAGGCACCACGTGAGTGCGCCAAAATCTCTTTCAAGAGGGGATTGTTGGAAATTTGCCTTTGGTGGGAGTTGCGTCCACCCATCTTTAATGACTTAAACTCTAGGGTTCCGCATGTTGGAGACTTTGATTATTCACACGTGCATAATATACTAAGTGAGTAGATGACCGTAGGGCCAAGGATAGTCAAATTTCGTTGAGAAATGAAAGAGATATTGGTCCACGAAGTGAGGTGTTTGAAGCATGAAAATATGGTATTGACCAATTTTCCCTCATCGGTGGGGGAAGGAAGATTTGTTTAGTTTATAAGTCTCAAAATTGGCTAAGAGTTTGGGACCCCAAGGGGTAACCCATGCATTTGAAGGAGGGAGGACCTAGATGTGCTTTGGTTCGAGGCTAAGCCCACACGCGCGCCGCCGCCGGTCCGGTCCGTGCTTTGGCCTTTGAGCTTCTTCTGATATTATCTTTTTGGACCCAAATTGCTTCATATTTACAGTTTGGTCCTTGAAGTTTCAGGTAAGATAAAATTGGACAGAGAACTTGTACTTGTGCTTTTGCTGTTGGTTTTGGAACGTTAACCTCCATTAATCTGCACATCAATTCAGTTATTACTTGGCTGAATAACTTTCACTAAAGCTCTAATCCGTTGCACATTAATTGTTGAGTTGTTATTTTATCTTTGGAGACTATTGTCCAGAATGTAGAAATGATATATACGGGGCAATCTTGTCTTAAAGACAGGGTGCCATCACTCGACCCAGCAAATCAAAGTGCTTGTAATCTCAATTTCTTATTTTCAGTTTATTGAAATTTCATTTTGTTGTAATACTTAGCAGTTACTTATTTTCCTTTTCCTGCAACAATTGTAATCAACAAGAGCCACTGGACCGCGATGATGAATTAGAGCTTAACGCTCTAGGCACAATACTTATCCCTTTCGGAAGCTTGTATTTTATACCGCATGGGGCAGCCAGTGTGGCAACTTTTGTTAATGGGCGGAGGATTATCGTGCTCACCGAAATATGCCACGACGAAAAGGTCTTGAGCCTTTGGCTCTTCTCGATATGTTTCTTTGCCCTGCAACCTTTTAAGGTGTTGCACCTGTAATAGTTTCTGTCATACAATAATCAGGACGGGTCAAAATTACATGTCTATACCATCTATAAATGCAACTGTTATTTTTTGTCACGGAAATTGAGAACTGAACGGAACTTTGCATGACATGAAAATGAAAAATGGTACTGAAACTGCAGAAGAGAACGAACCTCGGTAATGGAGATCTTTCGATTGGCTTTTGACCGTACTTACGACATGACCATGTATCATCAGTTGAGTTCCTCTTGCCTCAGTTCATAGATGATCTTTGTCGGCTGATTTTTCCTGATTTCAAATCACAAAGAACTAAAATCAAAACTCTGAACACGCGCAAATAAAATCATGAAAATTACCTGCTTCGAGTTTGGATCACAGGAGTTGATCTAACCGTCTGCGCAAGTTGTTGCTGCGGATAGATCGATTCCTATGGTGGTGGTGCTAGCACATACGCTAGCGCTGCTGCTGGTGGAAGAGGAAAAATTATTTGTTGGCTAAGCTGAGATGGTAATAACAACTGCTGATTATGTGTTGTGAGAGAGGGGAGTGGGAAAAAAGGGGCCCAAAGAAGGCGCTGACTTTAAGAGAACATTAGCATATACAAATGGAGAAAACAACTGACTGAAAAAGGGGCTTTGAGTGGATAGGGAACTAGGGACCAAACAAAGCTGGGATGAAGAAAATTGAACAAGATTTGTTTATTATATAGAGGAACACAAGGGGGGTACCTACCCATCCTTGCACGTCCACATTCACTTAGCATTTAATGCACATTAATTATTTTTTCCTCATATTAGAGTGAGTGAGATTATTTTCCAAAAAAGGTGGAACTCCCACCCCAAGAGCCCCCACACCCCGGTCCGATAGGTCTGTGAAGGAGGTAAATTATGGTGACTCAATTGATTTCAAAGGTAAAACTGTGGCAGGGTAAACTTTTTAAAGTGAGTGGTCCCACCGCATTACAGCCCCATACCCCAGAAAACCCCACCCTCCGCCCGGCCCTACGGATTAGTATACACCGCTTGGCCCTACGCGTATGGAGGAATTTTTTTGGGGGAACACAGTTCCACTCTCGCTGATCAGAGGACTCGAACACGGAACCTCAGACATCAATACCCTAATGTATTGGCCACTGGGCCAAACACTTTGGATGAGTGAGTGAGATTATTGGCATATGTAGGAGGAGATAAAAAAATATTCACAAATAGTGAAACAGATATCCCCTAAAAAAGAAAATTTATTATTTCAATAATTTTTGTATGTACTATGACTTTGCAAGATGGAAAAAGTGGGACCAAAATAGTGACAATCAACAAAATATTTTGTGGGAGATATGTTGGGTGCACTATGACCATAGCACATAAGAAGATATCACAAACTTATCTGATTAAGTAGTAGCATCATATGCTACAACTGCTTCAAAATTAAAAGCTCTCCCCCGGTCCATCATTTAACCAGTGTATGCTAAGTAGTGGCAACAAGAATTTGAACTTTTAGAAATTGGAACCAGAACTTGAATAGAAAAACAAGTGGACACACCCGCAAGGAAACCCATCTCGAAACCAGCGAGTTGCCTAAACTTGTGAGCGCGTTTGGATCCGCGAAGGCAATCGCTCGGATGTTCCCCTAACCCAACCCGGGAACAGACCGGAGGAATTTTAGATGTTGTAATGTTTGGAAAAGGGAAATTGTATAGGGCAAAATTCGTATAATATAGTTGGGCGAATTATGTCATGATACGTGACATATAATTATGAGTCAGGTCCATGTCAGCCTCTGGCGCTACCAGTAGAACATAAGCAGAACCGGGGGCGTCGTAAGGACACAAGGTACCAGTGATTGAGAAGGTCGGGTGAACGGTTTGAATTCCAACGGACAACCGTTACTAGTCTGATCTTTCACCATCCAACGGAGAATTAATGACATTTATGGAGACACTAATTGTCAAATTATTACAATATTCATTATCTTGTATTAATAAGGGCATATATCGTGGGGAGCGTACCCACGAGCTCATGTATAAATATGATACATTGTTCCATTGTAAATCATCATATGCAAGTTACTACAATATATTCATTAAGATTGTTCTTGATTCTTATGCTTTCATACTAGTCACAGAAGCTTTGCCAAGAAGCTAACACAAGGATCAAGCTAATTATTTATTCACATTGTAAATTTAATACTCCTTTGAAGTTCGTCGCTTGTTTATATAAGACGACTTCATTTTATTTGTAAACCAAGTCTTGGAAGACGAAACACCATGCATTGTAAAAACTCTCTCAATATTCAAAGTTTTTTTGTATACTTTCTCTCTCTTGGACATATATTAGGTACTATTCTCTTCTCTCCTCTTATTTTCTCTCCTCTTATTTATTTTTTGTTACTTATGATGATAGGCTAATAAGCCTTTACTGTCTGAAATGATCTGAGATGATATGAGTTAAAAAAAGGGATAGAATGAGATAGAATTCTACACTAAAATTCCGGTAAGGATATTATTTATAGTACATATCACAGTGGGTCTTGAGGTACCCCAACATTTATACTCTTGTCGTACGGAGTGCCTTTCAACCGTTGTAGTTGATATTAGGCATATGACATTTTTATGGACCGTTTTTCGTATTGATCTATGTGTGACTGTTAGGTGTATGCCTTGATAAATCCTTAATTATGTGAATAGTACTGAGATCCATACGGGTTGTAAATTTCTTTTATTTTGTTCTATGCTTTATAATTATTATATATATTTTATAACCTTTTAAGATGGTATCAGAGCCATGTTTTCAAAGAGTATTCACAGACAATAATTTTGTTCCTAATGAATATTTTCAGAAATTATAAACACAACATTAAGAATGCTAGATCGGAAGAGTATGAACTTCCACAACATCTAGATGCTTTAAACAAATGGACTATTCCGTTTGTTGCCACTAAGGAAATTTATAATTTTGATATATTTGAAAATTTGCGAAATCGCCATGTTATAAAGACTATCGAAGAATCTGTCTAAATGGATAATCAAGAAAAAATTATACAGTTATTTTCTGATACTGATATTGAAAGATATCAAAAATTACATTATAAATTTTTGCATATTGGATTAGTGCAAATTGCATTTAAACCTTTAACTTTAAAGGGTTTACCTAAAAGTTTTATGACTGTTTTAAGAGATGCCAGAAATTTGAACTGGAAACAATCTCTTATGGGCGCTATGCAATCCAGCCTGGCTTATGGCCCTGTTTTTTTTTTTATGTCAGACCAAATCTTACTTTATCTTTATCAGATCCAAATATTTTGCATGCTTTAACATTATATGTAAAAGCTCATGGTTATAATTATATGTCAAAGACAAAAGTCATGTGTATCTGTTATCATATCTATTTCTGTGTGTTAAACACCATGAATCCTAATTGTAAGATCATGGATGATAAAAGAAACAGACAGACTGTTCTTATAGAAACCAACCTAGCCAAAAGGTCTAAAATAACTACCAGAAGACCTATTAGTTGGGACGAAATCGATTACCCAGACGATTGGCTAATAGAAAAAGCAATCCATGTCCAACCTAGGATAGATACTCAGATTGCTCAGGTTGTCCAAACTACATATGGTAATATCCATCTCCAATTTTCGAAACAATTACCTAAATTAGGTAGATCGATGTTATCTCATTATTACATCTCTCCTCTCGATGACATTCATGGACCCTCTACTACTAGAGCGTCAACCTCTCAGGTGAATGAAGATCTTTATAAGGTCACCACTCCACCAGAAATCTCTCAGGTTGAGAAGATTGATAAAATCAAGATAGGTGATGATCAAATTCCTCTAGGAATTAAGACAGATCCTACTCCCATCGATATGGGATTCACTGATTATTTTAAAGATGAATGACGATCATATTCGTGCTTTTCCTCTGGATTATAGTCCAGGTTCAAGTTTGAGAAAAAATATGTCTAAAGACTTTCATAGTGAGGATCATTATCTTTTTAGAAGATGGGTTTTCTCATTTTTTACTAAGGAAGAACAATGTTCTATTAGAGATCAATTTTATGATGAATTACAAACCAAGCAGGATAATAAACCTTTTGTTAGATGGTTTGTTGAAGATTATGCTTTACCCAATATCAATGTTATTGGAAGACAATGGCATTTGGATTCCAAAAAATTCCTTCGGAGTATATATCCTCCGGATGAACCTTCTTCATTAAAGAAGGATCAAAGTAACAATGGTTTACATGCTTAGCTTTTCATGAAGCTGTTATGCCAGACCCTTCCTAATGGTCCTACCATTGATCATATCAACAGCCTGTTCAAACAACATAACCATACGCATATCCACCTTAAGGTTATTAGCGAACAAATGAACTTGTTACATAACAAGATAGACCAACTCAGATCTTTTATAGAGAGTCAACGTGTCAAAATTGATGTTGCTACCGACCGGCCTCCAAAACCTCTGGAAATTCCAGCAAATATCCAGCCTTCCCCTTCAATGGAAGGAATTTACTTGGGGAAAAAGACCACAGAACCATTAGTAGGGAATCTAGAGAATTTACTCTCTAAATTTCAGACTAAGCTAAAGATCTCTCCACCTAATGGTTCTACATCTGCTATTACAATGATTAGTACAGATAAATTATCTGAGTATGACAACGAAGCACAAGTTGCTACAATGAGAAAGGGTAAATGGAAACCCAAGTTTAATTCGAAAAATTACTACTATCCGAGACCTACACCTATGGATGTTCTTATCAAAGAACAAGCTTATCAGAATGAGCTTACCGCTTATACCGACACGAAAATTGTTGAATGGAACATAGATGGTGGCGCTGATAGTCAAATCTTCAGGACTTGCCACAAGATCATTATGTATGCTGCAGCAGCCAAATGTAATAACCAAACTGATGCTCACATCGTTAAGATGATAACTGCATGTTTTACAGGTCAGCTTAAAGTGTGATGGGATAATTATCTTACACCAAACCAGAAAGCTTCTATTTTAATGTTGTAAAGCAAGAGGGAAATGAGGTCCAACCCTATGCGGTTTTCACTCTCGTTCTAACCATTTTAGATCACTTTACAGGAAATTATTCAACCAATTATGATAATATCAAAACTCTTCTGCAAAACCATAGGTGCCCCACCTTAACTTTATTTAGGTGGTATAAGGATATTTTCCTTAGCAGAGTGTTAAACCTCCCAGAAGCTAATAGTAGTTTCTGGAAAGCTAGATTTATAGATGGCCTCCTCTCTCTTTTTGTTGAAAAGATTAAGAGAATCTTAAGAAAAGATTCAGGGGATTCTCAGATTCAATGGGATCTTTATTCTTACGGTCAGCTAATAGGCAAATGCATGGAAGAATGATTAGCTTTGTGCAATGATCTAAAATGACAGAAATAACTTAAAAAGAAGAAATTGACAGAAAAAATCCAATCAGGGGAATTCTGCCAACAATTCGCTTTTGATCAACCGACCTCTAACCAAATTGGGGAAAAAAAGAAAAAATCTGATTAAACCCCATAAGAAACAGTACTATGAGAAGTACAAATCTGACTCTTATAAGAAGTATGCGGGAAAGAAAAGAGCTAGAAATGAGAAAAAGGGTTATATATCCCTAAGAGAGAAAAAAGACTCCTACATGTTATGCATGTGGTGAAAAGGGGCATTACACCAATAGGTTTAAAAAGAAGAAGATCGACAAAATCAAGAATCTGAATATAGATGAAAGCAATAAGGATGCTTTGATGAAGATTGTTGCCTCATCAGATGATTCAAATGACTTAGAGGGGGTTATGAGTTCAGACTATGAAGATCCTTATTCCTACTCTACGGAAGAAGAAGCTCCTTGCACCTGCACTTCAAAAGATAAATATCAGGTTATCAATGATACTGAAGACACATATGATGAGTTTTATAAACTCCAAGCTCAATTCTCCACCTGCAATATAAATTTCATTAATGGAGAAGAAGTCAGTGATCTGCTGGATAATATTCAGAACAAAGCTCAGAAAGCACATATCATCGAGGCTTTGTTTAAAGCTCAAGAAAGGGACAAAGTTCCCCTTAGGATCAAATCAAGAATTGATCCACCTTATAACGTTTCTGCAGTTCTCTAAGAATTACAGAAGAAGGGTCCTAATAATCCTCTAACAGTCCAAGAATTGAAGATAGAGATCCATGATCTCAAAATAGAGCTAACTCTACTACGACATCATTACACTACGTTATATGATAGAGTTACTTTGTTAGAATCAGGACATGTCAGTCATACTCCTATTCCTGATATTCCAAAAGAGTTAGGTTTTACACCTATACTTGATCAACCAACTACCTCTAATAATCCAAATGAGGTAGACTTCATGGGAGCAATTAATTTGTATTTCTGCCAAAAATGGATTACCCGTATTAATTTATTAATTGATAGAGATATCATATATAGACATGTCCCTACATTAATTGATTCAGGGGCAGATCTTAATTGCATTAGGGAAGGACTTATCCCTACTAAATACTTCATTAAATCTCATACGGGGGCAAGGAAGGTGAAGACGAGAAAGGTGGACATCTTTCACATTGCCCAGGGAGAGACTGAACTCCTTAGGGACTTTGTTTCACAATTCCAGAAGGAGTGGATGCTGCTACCCGCAGTTCCGGACAAGTGGGCTGTAGAGGCTTTCACAAAGGGTTTGACCCTCTTGAGTTCGGACGCCTCATGGAAGGTCAAGGAAAATCTTTTGGAATTCTAGGACACAATATGGGAAGATGTACACAACCTGTATGAGTCCAAGATTCGGATAGAAGATGATTTACTGGGAACTCAGGCTGGGAGTATTTTTCAAAAATTAGGCAAAGGAGCCGGAACAAATCATAATTCCTCAAAGAACCACTTCCAACTTTATCATTCTCCTGAGAAGCAAGGAGGTCGATAAGGTTTTCACTCCCTTGAGAAAAAGAATAACAAGGGAGGCCCAGAAGAAACAATCAGGGATTGGTGAATTCCAACAAAGGGAATTCGTCCAACTCTTCCACAAAGAGTCTCAGATACCCAAAATTATCCAAGTACAACTTCAGCATCAACGAAGACCAGATGGTGGCAGTACAAAGAACTCATCTAGCATCCTGACCCCCAAAATTATTGCAGTCCGATCCAAATGAAAGAGATCAGTCTATTTAGTGTAACTTTTATGGCACACACGAGCACAAAATCATAGAGTGCAGACATCAACGAGAAGAAGTGGCAAGAATGTTGAGCAGAGGCCACCTTCGAGAGTATTTGAGCAAAAGAGTTCGTAATAACTATAAGCGGGGACCTCCCGTTGAGGACAAATCCAATCCAGCCGCACCACCTCATGTGATAAATATGATCTTTGGTGGGTCAATGATTGCCGCTACATCCTTCACTGCGGCTAAGAAAACAAAATTTTTGGTGACCCGGGGAAGAGATTCCGGGAGATACTAGATAACATATTATTACTCTCAATGAAGAAGACGTTGTTGGTGTAATTTTCCCCCTTAATGACGCATTGGTCATTACAGTACCTATTGATTGCTTCTAGGCGAAGAGAGTTTTGATCGATCCAGGAAGCTCTGCTAATATTATCCGGCTAAAAGTCGAGGAAGAAATGAATATGGAAGACAAAATCATTCCGGTTTCTAGGACCCTTTCAGATTTCACTATGTCCAGTGAAACCACTAAAGGTGAAATCGATCTACCGGTGGATGCTATGGGAGTCATTAAGATTACTAAATTTTATGTCATCGATGGTGACATGAGATATAATACTATCTTCGGGAGGCCATGGATACATGACATGAAAGAGGTCCCATCAACATTATATCTATTGGTGAAATTCCCGACACCTGAAGGAATCCAACAAATTAAGAGAGAACAACCTGCCGCCAGAGAGATATATGCCATAGAGTAACCAAAGGCAACGGCAGATCCTGAATAGCAATTAAAGGAAGCGGAGCCCGTATCACAATATGTCCACCAGGTTTCGCCGTCAGAAATAGAGTCAACCTATCTGGAAGATGAGTTTTTAGACTGGTACCAGGTGCCTAGATATTTCCAGGTATCGGATGAGTGAGACGCTACCAAATCTATAGTAAAAGAGCTGAACAGATAGCTCTGCATGATGATACTCCCGATAAGAAGGAATACCTGGGCACGGGGTTAACCTCAGAGCCCAGGGATTTAATTCTTAATTATCTTAAAGCTAACAATGATTATTTTGCATGGTCACATAAGGATATGAGTGACATCACTCAAGAAGTCCCAACTCATAGGTTGGGCCTAGATCTTAGTTTTTCTCCCATGCGGCAGAAGAGGTGGCCCATCACTGAACTCTGTAACAGGTTTATGAAGGAAAAAGTAGATAGATTACTAAATATAGGATCAATCCGGGAGGTAAAATATCTGGATTGGTTAGCAAATGTAGTCATAGTACATAAAGAGGTGAACAAATTTATGATGTGCATTGACTATAGAGATTTAAATAAGGCATGCCCAAAATACTTGTTCCTACTAACGAACATAGATCAAATGATCGATGCCACAGCCGGGTACGAGATAATGAGTTTTCTCAATGCATATTTCGGGTATAACCAAATAAGCTTGCACCCGGAAGGCTTTGAGAAAACATCTTTAACTACTTTTGGAACTTATTGTTAAACGTTTTGTCATTCGGGCTAAAAAATGTTGGGGCTATTTATCAAAGGTTAGTAAATAGGATGTTTGAAAAATAGATATGAGAAACTATAGAAGTATACATAGATGATATGCTTGTTAAGAGTCTTCGTGCAGAAGACCATATAAGTCATTTGCAGGAAATGTTCGAGGTGTTGAGGAAATTTAATATGAAGCTTAACCCTGAGAAATATGCTTTTGGGGTAGGCTTCGGAAAATTCTTGGGTTTCTTGGTTTCTCAAAGAGGAATTGAGATCAACCTTGACAAACTAAAAGCTATCGAGGATATATTGGATATGATTGAAGACGTAAAAGCGGTACATCAGCTGTTCGGGCGAGTGGCAGCTCTAATCAGGTTTATCTCCTCGTCATCAAAAAAATACCACAGGTTCTTCTCACTTCTAAAAAAGAAGAATGACTTTGTATGGACACCCGAATGCCAGCAAGCCCTACGAGACCTAAATGCTTACTTATCTAGTCCTTCGCTCATGTCAAAGCCAAAGAATGGAGAATAACTCCTCATATATCTCGTTGTCTCGGAGGTGGAGTTAAGTGCAGTTCTGGTATGGGAGGATAAAGGTACGCAATTTCCTGTTTACTATGTAAGTAAAGTAATGTCAGGGGCCGAAACTCGGTACCCATTACTCGTAAGGTTGGCCTTCGCTTTAGTAATGTCATCACGAAATCTTTGACCATATTTTCAGTGCCACCCAATTACCGTAGTAACTACATTTCCACTTAAAAATGTGTTACATAAGCCCGAACTTTCAGGGCATTTAGCTAAATGGGCGGTGAAGTTAAGTGAATTTGATATTGAATATAGACTCCAAACTATAATAAAGTTGTAAGTCCTCGCGGATTTTGTGGCCGATTTCAGTCTGAGAGTAACCCCTCATACGGATAAAGAAGCCATTTTGGTCTTAGGGACTGCCCCCGGGATCTGGATGCTTCACATAGATGGAGATTCCAATATCAAAGGGACCAGTCTGGGAGTAGTGTTGCATACTCCCATCGAGGAGGTTATAAGGTAGGCACTTCATAGTTCTCCTTTGACTAACAACAAAGCCGAGTATGAGGCATTGGTTGCAGGTTTTGAGCTAGCCGGGGGTTTATGATCCCAAATCATTGAAGTCAAATGTGATTCGCTGCTGGTGGTGAACCAAATTTATGTAGTATTTGAAGCCAAGGAAGAATGCATGTCAAAATACCTCGAGAAGGTTTTAAAGCTACTTTCCCATTTTAAGAATGGACGGTGGTACATATACCCCATGAGGAAAATACAGAGGTTGATGCGCTATAAGCTTCAGCAAAGAATTAGAAGGTCCAAAAGCCAAGTCGGTTGTTCAAATTTTGCATTCAGCCCTAGATTTAAAAGGGTATGATGAGCTGAACTCGACCAACTTGACTTGGTATTAAAGGAATGAATTCTTGGACTACCTCATAAATGGGAATCTCCCAAAGGACCCGAAAGTATCTAGAGCTCTAAGGACCAAAGTCGCCCGGTACTGCATTGTTGATGGAAAACTTTATCAGGGTGCTATTATGGTCCCTTAGCTCGGTGTATAGTCCCTTAGGAAGACGATTACATGAAGAGGGAAGTGCATAAAGGGATATGCGGAAACTATTCCGAAGTAGTATTCCTGATAAGAAAATTCATGAGGGTCAGTTATTATTAGCCCCGAATAGAGGAAGACACAAAAGCGTTCTTGAAGAAATTCGACAAATGTCAACGTTATACACAACTGTTACACCAACCAGAACAAGAGTTGCATCCGGCTGTATCCCCATGGCCATTCATGAAGTGGGGAATGGACATAGTTGAACCTTTTCCTGCGGCTCCGAGAAAGGTATCTCAAATTATATTTATGACTGACTATTTTTGTAAATGGGTTGAAGCTGAAACTTATACAAAGCTTTGAGAGAAGGAGATGATCGACTTTGTTTGGCAGCATATCACCTGTCGTATTGGCATCCCAAAAGAGATAACTTGTGACAATGGCCATGATGTTATTGGAGCCAAAGTTACAAAGTTCCCGGATGACCTGAACATCAAGCGTATCACCTACACTCCCTATCATCCCAGTGCGAACGGTTAAATGAAGTCCTCAAACAAAACTATAATCCAGAATTTGAAAAAGAAACTGGAAGCGGCAAAGGAAAACTGGTCATCCATGCAACTGGAGATTTTATGGGAGTACAAGACCACGGTAAAAACAAGTATCGGAGAAAATCCTTTTTCCTTGGTGTATGGTGCAGAAGCCTTGATCCCAGTAGAGGTTGGTACTCTGAGCTTGAGGTATATCCAGGCATAGGAGTAGTCTAATTTAGAGTCAATGTCCGTGCATCTCAATTTTCTCAAAGAACGTCGAGATCTTGCGTACGTCTGGATGGTATCCCAGAAGCAAATAATGGAGCGATACTATAACCAACACACAAATATCCGACATTTTAAATTCAGGGACTTGGTACTCCAGAGGGTAACTCAGAGCACATGAGAACATGATGTAGGGAAACTAGGCACAAACTGGGAAGGTCCATTTACCATCACCGGGATTGCTGACAAATGAGCTTATCAATTGGCAGACCAAGAAGGAAAAAAACTTCCTTGTAATCGGAACGTAATCCACTTAAAGAGGTATTACGTTTAGTAAGACAAACATGCGTTGCACTCTTTTTTTCTTTGTCCGGTTTTTGTCTCAATCATGTTTTTTCGGCAAGATTTTTAATAAGGCAACACCATTAAAAGCATGATAAGACTCTTGCTGCTGAAAAAGGTTATCCAGTGTTCGAGTCTCCATGGTATGATCACCCAAACACTTTAAAACACCCCCGACGGACCATTGAGTGGGCAGGCCATAACCTTACACACGAGTTTAAATTTCAATTTATGTTTTTTTAATGTTACCGGGTCACTTTTGGGCTCGGTTAGAATTCTGTCTAAGGTCTTCATTCTAAGTGTTTCATTCTTAGAAGCAAATCTCTATTTGAAAATTTATTTGCTAACTATGATTTCTTTATTTCATAAATTTAAACCTTGCTTTAAAGCTTACTTTACAACTGGTAAATGCTAAGCATTGGAATTTTAATATCTTTCCATCAAACTTAATTCTATTCCGAAAGATGTAATTTCATATTTCATCTTACATCGGGGCTTCTCGTGGCCTTTATAGTTGGTTCCGATCAACTTGAAACTCTGGTATTTCTTTTATCCGGAGCCTTAACTTTTATTTTTGTTAAGGTTTTTAATAAGAGAGGGCCCTTATTTTTAATGGTGTTGTAGAAGAGGATGTCTCATGTTCATTATGGCACGAGATTTTTGGTATGTTTAAATTAACATATGTTTTTATGCTCGTGATGGCAAAGATTTATTAATCATAAAAAGAATTTTTCATTAATTCATTTAACTTACAAATGTGAAAATAAATGCAAGGATAACCCGACTGCCATCTAGTATGGTCAGTCCGGTTATATGTAATTTGAAAATTTGGGCAGTCCCCAACATCGGGTGCTTTTTCTTGAAGCGTTGAAATTTCCAAAAAATCTTCTTCACTTATATACGGGTGTATATGGCCCCTAGTGTTTGGGAGTTCATGCTAGGAGGACTCGGACACTGGATAGCTTTCCTCAGTAGCAAGACTATCAACATGCTTATTTGTGAGTACTGCCTCACTAAAAACCTTGCCGGAAAAATCCAATTGGGACAAAAACTGAGTGAAGGGAAAAAGAGTCCAGCGCTTGTTTCATCTTGCTACACATAATACTTTCTTAAATGACTTACATTCCAATTACTAGGAAGTTTATTTCCTTATTGGTCCGTCAGTTGGTAAGCTCATTTACCGACGATATAAGTGACAATGTATGTACCTTCCCAATTTGTGCCTAATTTCCCTGCATTATGCTCCCGAGTAGGCTGAGTTACCTTCCGGAGCACAAAGTCCCCGAGTTTGAAGTGTCGGATATTTATGTGCTAGTTATCGTTCCATTCTTTTCTTTTGGGCTACTATTCGGACGTGGAAAATCGGGATGTCGATACACCGAAGAGCTACCAAACATGATTAGGACGTATGCAAGGTCACGATGTTCTTCGAGCAAATATAGGTGCACAAATATTGATTCTGCATTGGATTTGTCCTCAGCCCAAGATTTATCAAACTGGGAGTTCCTACTTCAATCGAGATCAAGGCCTCTGCACCATAAACCAAGAAAAAAATAGTTTCTCTAGTACTCATTTTTGTCGTAGTTCTATATGCCCATAATATTTCTGGTAGCATAGACAAGTAGTTTCCTTTTGTTGCTTCCAACTTCTTTTTCAAGTTCTGGATTATAGTCTTGTTTGTTGACTCTGCTTGACCATTCACACTGGGATGATAGTGAGTGGAGGTGATACGATTGATGTTCAAGTCATTTAGGAACTTCGTGACTTTGGACCCAATGAAATTTTGGCCATTGTCACAAGCTATCTCATTTGAGATGCCAAAATGACAGATGATGTGTTGCCAAATGAAGTTTTTCACCTCTTTCTCCCAAATCTTTGTATAAGCTGCAACTTTAACCCTTTTAGAAAAATAGTCAGTCATAAATATAATTTGACATACCTACCCTGGTTTCGCTGGCAAAGAGCCGACTATGTCCATCCCCTACTTTATGAATGGACACGGGGATATTACTGGGTGTAATTTTTCTCCCGGTCGATGTAACAGTTGTGCATGGCGCTTACACTTATCACATTTGCTTACAAACATTTTTTTATCTTCCTCGATCCGGGGCCAATATTAACCGGTCCTCATGAGCTTTCTTATTAAGGATTTTGCTCCTAAATGGTTTCCACAAATGCCTTCATGGACTTCCCTCATTATGTAGTTAGATTCATCGGGGCCTATACACCTTGATAGGAGACCATAAAAACACCTTCAATAAAGTTTTCCATCTACGACACAGTACCGGGCGGCTTTGGTCCTCAAAGATCTGGATGTTTTTGGGTCCTCTAAGAGCTTTCCGTTCACGAGGTAGTCCAAGAATTCATTCCTCCAGTCCTAGGTTAGGCTGGTTGAATTCACCGCATCGTATCCTACAGGATCTAGTGCTGAATGTAACAACTAAACAACTGACTCGGTTTTAGAACCCTCGGCTTCTGTGTTGGAGCCTAAGTTTGCAAGTGCATTTGCATCTATGTTCTCTTCCTGGGATATATACACCACCGTCCATTCTTGAAAATGATACAAAATCTTCATAGCCTTCTCGAGGTATCTTGACATGCATTCTTCTTTGGCCTCGAACACCCATGGATTTGGTTCACTACTAGCAGCGAGTCACACCTGACCTCAACAATCTGGGAGCCTAAGCTCCAGGCCAGTTCCAAACCTGTAATCAAAGCCTCATACTCGGCTTCAATGTTAGTCAACAAAGTACTATGAATTATTTGTCTTAAACTTCACCAGTGGGAGTTCGCTTTACTACTACTAGACCAGTCCCCTTGATGTTGGATGCACCATCTGTGTAGAGTGTCTAGAGTCCGATGGAAGTCCTCGAGACCAAGATAGCCTCTTTTTCCGCTTGTGGGGTTACTCCGGACTAAAATCGACCATAAAATTCACAAGGACCTGCAACTTTATCGCAGTCGGGGATCTATATTCGATGTCAAAGTCACTTAATTCTACTGCATACTTAGCCAGGCGCTTGGAAAGCTCGGGATTGTGTAACACATTCTTAAGTGGAAATGTAGTTACTACGGCAATTGAGTGGCATTGGAAATATGGTCGAAGCTTTCACGACGACATTACTAAAGCAAAAACCAGTCTTTCGGGTAACGGGTATCGATTTTGGCCCATGACATTACTCTACTTACGTAATAGACATGAAATTACGTACCTTTTTCCTCTCGTACCATAATCGCACTTACCGCTACCTCCGAGACCGCCAGATATATGAGTAACTGCTCTCTATCTTTTGGATTTGACATGAGCAGAGGAGTGGATAGGTAAGCTTTCGGGTCTCCTAAGGCCTGCTGGCATTCGGGCGTCCAAATAAAATCGTTCTTCTTCTTTAGAATTGAAAATAACATGTGACATTTTTCTGATGACCAGGGGATGAACCTGCTCAAAGTCGCCGCTTGCACGGTCAACCATTGCACAACTTTCACATCTTCAAGTGTGTCTGGTATGTCTTCGTTTGGATTTATTTTATCAGAGTTTATCTCGATTCCTCTTTGAGAAACTAAGAAACCAAAACCATTCTGGAGCCCACCCGAAAAGCACATTTCTCGGGGTTCAGCTTCATGTTAAGCTTCTTCAACACCTCAAAGATTTCCTGCAAATGACTTAAATAGTTCTCTGCACGAAGACTCTTAACAAGCATATCATCTATATATACTTCCATTGATTTTCCTATTTGCTTTTCAAACATTTTATTTACTAACTTTTTATATGTAGCTCCGACGTTTTTCAGTCCAAAAGGCATATTGGTATAAAAATAAGTACCAAAAGTAGTTAAAATGTTCTCTTGGTCTTCCGGGTGCATTCTTATTTGGTTATACCCAGAATACACATAAAAAAATTCATTATTTCATACCCGACCGTAGTATCAATCATCTGATCTATGTTCTGCAATGGAAATGAGTCATTTTGACATGCTTTATTTAAATCTTTATAATCAATGCACATTCTAAACTTGTTCCCCTTTTTAGGTACTATGACCATATTTGCTAACCAGCTTGGGTATTTTACTTCCTGGATTGACCCTATATTAAGCAATCTAGCTACCTCCTCTTTAACAAACATGTTGGGGAGTTCAATGATTGGGCATTTTTTCTGTCGCATATGAGGGAAACTGAGATTCAGGCTCAACTTATGAGTTGTGAATTCTGGAGAAATGACTGTCATATCATCATGAGACCATGTAAATAAATCATCGTTAGATGAAATATGTTTAAGAATTAAATTCATAAGCCCCGGAGTTAACCCAGTGCCCAAGTATACCTTCTTGTCGGGAGTTTCAGGGTGTAGCACAATCTTCTAAAGTTCCTCTATAGTGGAATTAGTGGCATCTGACTCACTGGTACTTGAAAATACCTAGGCACCTGAAATCTGTCACCACATTTGGTTCCTCTATAGCGAGCATATCCCTAGCTGCGGGATGTTCACCTCGAATTTGTTGAATCCCTCCTGGTGTAGGAAGCTTCACCAATAGATGTAATGTTGAAGGGATTTCCTTTCATATCATGTATCCATCACCTCCCGAATATTGCAGTATATCTCATGTCACCGTCGATGACATAGAATTTTGTCACCTTAATGACTCTCATCGCGTCTGCCGGTAAATCCACTTTCCCCTTCGTGGTCTCGCTTGACATATTGAAACCTGAGAGGGTTCTTGCAGCCAAAATTATCTTATCCGCCATGTTCATCTCTTCTACCACCTTCAGCCGAATAATATTAGACGAGCTCTCGGGATTGATCAGGACTCTCTTCACTTGGAAGCAATCGATAGGTACCGTGATCACCAGTGCATCGTTGTAAGGGAAGATCACACCAGCAATGTCTTCTTCGGTGATCGTGATAGTTTGCTCATCATGTATCTCCTGGAATCTCTTCTCCCGAGTTATTGAGATTTTTATCTTCTTGGTCGCGGTGAAAGATGTAGCGGCAATCACTGACCCACCATATCATGCTTATAACATGGGGTGGCGTAATTGGATTAGGTTTATCTTCGGCGGGTGGTCCCCCTCATAATTATTGTGAGCTTTTTTTCTCAAATGAGGTGGCCCCTGCTAAGCATTCCTTACACCTCTTCTCGTAGATGTCCGCAATTTGCAGTTTTATGCCCATATGTGGCATGGAAATTGCACCAGATAGACTGATCTCTTTTGCTAGGATCAGATTGCAATGGTTTCGGAGGTTGGGACATTGGATGAGTTCTTAGTACCGCCACCATTTGATCCTTGTTAATATTGAAGTTATACTCAGACAATTTCGGGTATCCAGTACCCTTAGTATAGTTAGATGAATTCCCTTTGTCGAAATTCACCAATCCTTGATTGTTGCATCCGGATCCTCTCTTGTTGTTTGTCTTTTCCAATGAGAGAAAACTTTGGCCGCCTCCTTGCATTCCGGAGCAGGATAGGGTTAGAACCGATTCTCTGAGGGATTCTAGTCTGCTCCGACTTCTTTATTTGACTTCCGAAAAATACTTTCGGCCTGAGTCCCCAGTATATCATCTTCTATCCGGACTCATACTGATTGTGTATATTCTCTCAGGTTGTGGCCTGGAATTCCAAGAGATTCTCCTTGAGCTTTCGTGAATCGTCTGAGCTTAAAGGATTCAAACCCTTTGTGAAAGTCCCTACAGCCCACTCACCCGGGACTGCGGGTAGGAGCATACGTTCTTTCTAGAATCAATAACTGAAATCCCTAAGGAGTTCTGTTTTTCCCTATGCAATGCAAAAGATATCCACTTTGCGCGTATTCACCTTTCATGCTCCCGCATGAGCTTTTATAAACATGTCAGCAAGCTGGGCGAATGATCCAATTGAATGCTTAGGGAGGAGTGAATACCATGTCAAGGCTCCCTTAGTAAGTGTTTCGGCAAACTTCTTGATCAGAACTGGTTCTATTTCGTGTTCCCTTAGATCATTTCCTTTTATGGTTGTAGTATAGGCTGTTATGTGCTCCTGTGGATCAGTAGTCCATCATACTTGGCTACAAATGGAATTTTGAACCTTTTGCGGATCAGTTCGGGAGCAGCCTCTGGCTTATAAGCCAACGTAATATATCTCTTGCGTATGGCCCTTCAACCACATGAGAGGCTCCCGGTATTTTATTTAACTGGTGCCGAAACTCCTTGGCATTTTTCTCTGCTTTCTCTGCGTTGGTGTTTACTTTGTTTGTCATGTCCTTCATAAATTTCAAAACCTGTTCCTAGAAAGGATTTTCAGGAATAGCTTCGCTCTCTGAGGCTCCATCATTTCTTGATCTACCCTGGTCATTTTCGATTTCTCCATTAGCATTTGGTGGAGGTGCCGATTCATCTGTTAGAGTATTACCAGCATTATTGGACATGTATTCCGAGTGAAACCGCATCAGGCATTCCAACTATTCGCTCATAGCGGCACTCTGCGCCCTCAAATTTTGTATGGCTTCTTCGGGCATTTCGTCATTGGGAACATCCTCATGCCGAGTTTGTCCGCCTCCGGAAGTGGCTCAGTCTGCAAACCAATGATTGTCTTCTTCGTTTCAACTCGTAGCTAGCCCAAATTAGTTAATAGAACCTCAAAGGAAACTACACATATTGAAATTCTCCTTCTTCCTTACATACATAATAACATAAATGAGCTTTCAAATGTGATCAATTTAGTGAGAAAAGCTTAGAAGAATTGAACCCTAGCCAGTGAAAACCTAAGCAGCGAAACCTCCCCAATTACCAAGCATTATTTTCTCCTCAGGGTTTAATCCTTCTTTTACATTGGCTTTAACATGACAGGAGCCAAGTCCTACTGATTAGGAAACGTCTCGACTGCAATATATTTTGATTACTGAAGTTCAAAGTTGGGCAATTTTGGAATAATTAATAAAGGAATTATGAACTTGAAAGTTGTATCTGTGTTGACAAAAAAAACAAATTGTAGTGTTCCTTGTCTGACTGTTAGTGACGCATCCAGCACGTATAACATATGGGTTGACGTGAACCTAATAGTTTTTTTATATATATATATATATATATATATATATATATATATATATTGTGAACTCAGTTGTTATTGAATATTACTTGAGATTGATGTAGCATGTTACTCATAAATTTTTAATTCTGAAATCATTTTCAACTATTAGGTTATTAAAGTTAACTATATAAATAATGTCATTGAATCAACTACAGGTATAGTAAATGTGTGAAAGAACGTCAGGGAAGTAACAACATGTAAAGGCCTTGCGAACTCGTCACAAACCTTTCGCAACCGTAATTTGCATAATGATTTCAGTAGGCGTGTTAATTATGGTCCAAATGTTGATGGTTCGCCCAAAATTTTATGGGTTGTACTCAAGATGATTTTGTGTTGGGCTGGTTTAGCCCAACCCAATATAACACATTTTAAAGTGATCTTTAATTTAATCCAATTCTAGCCCAATTTTGACCCATTTTGAAGATTTACTTTAATTTGAGTTTATTGCTTTAGATCTCCAATTCGAACTCCCCCACTCCTCCCCCTACCCACCTCACCACCACACCCCCACAGCCCACCACCCATTTTTTTAAAAAAGTTTTCTAAGGTTCCTTTTTTATCGGTTTTTGTTTTTTTATTTTTAAAAATCTTCTCTTCTTTTTTTAACTCCGTGCCCAGTCAAATGAGTTCACATAAATTGAAACGGAGGGATTATGAAATAGAAAATTTCATTTTCACGAAAAAATGTTTCTGGTGAAAATATTTTTTGCGAAAAATGTTTTACTAGAAAATAGACTAAAAAAAAGGGGTTAGTTGGGCGGGTCATTACCCAACCCGTTTTTAGCCCATTCATTCCAAATATTTTTGAGTCAATCTTAGCTCAACTCATTAATGAGCGCAACCCGTTTTAACTATCTCAATCCCAGCCCAACCCGTCCATTTAGCACCCCTAGTTTCAATATCATTTTGATTTTTGAGTACTACCTAATGCAATTTCTTCAATTAAGAGAAAAAAGTAATTATATGTAAAACAAAATGATTGTCACGAGATACACACAACATAAACAGAAGGGAGAAGGACGCAATCTCAAGTATAATGATTGATTGAGAAACATTGTTTTCATGTCTTAATCTATATCTACATCTACATACCTATATTTATATTAAAAATAATAATCCCAAAATTTGAATTAAATAAATATCCTTCTAAATAGTTTGAATACCTTACTTTTCCTAAGAAGAATCGTTTAACAATAATACATCAGTAATCATATTTTTTTAAAAAGAAATGAAAACCGATATAATTAGAAGTGTTTCTTCTTAAAGAGTTTGTTTCTTTAAATTACTTCTCAATAGTTATATTTAAATAGAAACCATATTAAGTGCCAACCTAACACTACAGAAATATTTGGACATGTTTATTTCAAATTGCAAGTTTTCTGTACAAGTGATATTAAGATGCTTGGGGACTATGGAATACCAAATCTCACATATATCAAGGAGAATATATTGCTTATGAGCAAAGTGCTTCTGTTTCCTTCCCCCTTTCCATTCTCTATATGACCTGTAATCAAGACATATATAGCTTTTATTAGTTACCTTGTTTTCTTCTTTTGTGAAATGGTTTTAGGTCCTTTCTTTCGACACTTTTTTGGCTTATGTTTGTAATCGAGCACATTTATGTAAAGCAGGTTGGGATGAACACGTATTGTATGTCAAAGAAAGAACGGGGAATTCAATCTCTAAATTCAAAATATGACTAAAATAGATTGAAGCCTAATTGTAAGCATGCATTTTGTTCCGAAATGAACATGTAGATCAACTAAACGAAATGTTGTTGAATGATGATACTTACATTGATTGTTTTTTCGTGTACAGACTTGTCTAAGAATCGTGAGTTCTATTTTCTTTACTCTACTCATTATTTAACTATCAATTCCTACCTCATTATCAAAATAACTAAAACTATTCCATGTATATATATGATTGAGCATACACGTGCAACACACATACCAAAAGACTAGTTATACATAATTAATGTAGGAAAAGACATGTAATTAATTAGAAGAGTACCTTAACATATTGTTGGTACACATACTAGTTAAGTAGAAATTATAATACAAAGTAACAAATCAATTATTTGGTTTGCAGATTGGTTATATAAAGAGTTTATTATAGAGATTGTTATGTGATGAATAATAAGACAATGGTAGTTTTGCTGATGAATAATATCCGTTGTGCGATGAATAATGATACATGAATTGTGATGTAGGAATTGTCTACTTTAAGAATACATATGTCTCTATAAGATATTCTTATCTTCGTTATTATTGTGAAAGTCGTGTCACATTAGTAATACAATGTTCAATATTGAAATCATGTATTGCTACATTAATTATGCAATTTTTTACATCAATAATCAAAATTTGTAATAGTTAAGTATAGATAGAGATTGCATTTAGTAGCAATAAGGAACTATATGTTGTATGTAACTAAACGTTTTAGTGTATTAACTAAATCTTAAGCTAAAATTAATTTTTCCAACTAGAATCCAAGCAACATTGAAGACACAAGGATTCCATTAATCCAATACTCAGAATTATATTTGAAACACGTTTCTCAAAGATAGATGAGAAGCGTAGAACCATAAAAGTGTCATTTGGCGAAAGACAAAATTAGAACTTAGGGCTAAGAAAAGAAAAATGATAATTCGAGATATTTAAAAACCATTGATGATATAAAAAAAAAAGATTATAGCATCAATATAGTTTAACTGATTATAGCAAATTACTTATATATTTATCTTTAGATTTAATTCTAATCCACAAGAACATACAATAGGGGTTTAAGTATGAAAATTCTTTAAACACGGTTAAAGCATGTATAAAGGATAAAACTCATCTATAAACCTGGGTTGGCTAGCTTGAAGTAATGGTTTCAATCATTGATAAAAACCGCTGTTACTTACCATATTTTGTAGAAGTCTTGTACAAGAGTAATTAGGATATTAGTATTATAGTAGGAATAAGATTTTTTATATTTAGATATTGTATATTGTATATATAGACTTCTTCAATAATGAAAATAATCAAGGGATTATTTCTTTCATAATATCAGAAGTCTAGGGAAAAGATACCTTCTCCCATAACCTTCTGTTGCCCTCTTCATTCTCAGCAATCGTCAGGCAGCCGACCACAGTTTTTTTATCCTCCAAATTTTTCTTCCAAATCCCCCATTCTCCTCTTGTTCTTTCATAATGTCTACCTCAAAGAACATGTTTTATCCTGACCTTACCGTGTCCAACATCAAGAACCACATCCTTATCGTTCTTGAGATGGAAAATGTCCAATACGCGACGTGGGCGGAATTATTTAAAGTTCACGCAGGCTCGCATCAAGTCCTTCATCACATCATCCCCGCGGAAGCAGGCAAACCGCCGATGATGACACTATGTTATGGACGGCTCTTGATGCTACGGTACTCCAGTGGATTTATTCTACTATCTCTACGGACCTGTTGCAGATGATTATTGAACCCGACGCCACAACAATGGAAACTTAGAATCGGGTGTGTGATATATTCCAAGATAGCAAAAATTCACGTGCCGTCACTCTTGAACAGGAATTTCTCATGTCAATATAGAGGATTTTTCTAATTTCTCAACCTATTGTAAAAGACAGAAGGAATTGGCGGATCAACTCAAGAACATTGGTGCGCCCATCACTATGATCATCTCGTTCTTCAGATGGTTGCAGGCCTATCTGAGGCTTATAATGGCGTTGGAACGCTTCTTCGTCAAAGTAATCCTCTTCCACCGTTCTACCAGGTTTCATTCTAACATTAAAAGAGGCTAGCTTGGCTAAAAAAGAAGTTAAGCTAATTCCTTCATGATGATGGCTACGTCCGATGATCCTCACTTATTCTCGGCCAATTCTAGCCAAAACCGTAACAATGGTGGCGACAAAAAGGGTGAAAATCAGAAAAATAGTGGCAAGAATCGCGATGGCGGTCGCGGTAGTCAGAGCAGTGGCGGCAGTGGGCCAACTGGGCCGCAACACCACTGGTTGCAACCTTAGGCCACTGCACAATGGCCGTGGGGCTGCTGTACCAGTTGCTAGTGGCCCAACATAGCCTTTCCTTGTTACCCAGGCGTTCCAGCGAATTGGACAAGCCAGAGACCCAATTCCCAATTCCAGTTGTACCAGCCCCAAGCAGTCGACTGGGCCCTGGCAGCAGGCTAGCCTGCTTGGGCCTAGGCCTCAGCAGGCCTTTGCTATTGCGGGCCCAGTTTTTGGTCCTACACCTACGAATATTGAGGTCGCGATGCATATACTTGGATTAAATCCCCGGACATAAATTAGTATATGGACACCGGAGCCACTTCTCATATGACGTCCGCCCAAGGTAATCTCTCATCTTATTTCAATTTGATCAATAATCGAGGCATAATTATTCGTGATGGCAATTCAATTCCAATTCCAATTCGTAATTATGGTACCACAAATTTGTCCCCCCTCCCCCCACATCCACCTCTAGTCCTAAAAAATGTCCTGTATGCCCCTCACTTAATTAAAAAATTGGTGTATGTCTGAAAATTCAGAATTGATAATTGGATTTCTGTTAACTTTGACCCTTTTGGTTTTTCTGTGAAGGATTTCACGATGGGGATACCTCTAATGAGGTGTAATAGTCGGGGAGAGCTTTATCCAATCACCATCACCACAATTTCCACAAATCAAGCCACACCTTCTACATTTGCCGCTCTTGCTCCTTCTTTGTGGCATGCACGTTTGGGTCATCCAGGGTCGTCTATTATTTCTTCACTTAAAAATAATAATTTTATGGATTGTAAGAGTACGTGTAGTACTCATATTTGTCCTTCTTGTCCTCTAGGAAAATATGTTAGATTAACGTTTGTAGCCTCTACTTCCAGTACGTCGATGCCTTTTGACATTATTCATAGTGATTTATGGACATCTCCCATTTTGAGTTCTTTGGGTCATCATTATTATGTTTTATTTTTGGATGATTATTCTAATTTTTTGTGGACTTTTCCTTTGTCAAAAAATCCCAAGTTTTTTCCACATTCTTAAAATTTAGAGCTTTCATCGGTACCCAATTTGAACGGGAAATTAAAAATATTTAATGTGATAATGGTAGGGAATATGATAATGGGCCATTTCGGGAATTTTGTGACACTCATGGCATATCTTTTCGATTTTCTTGTCCTCATACGTCCTCACAAAATGAGAAGGCCGAAGAAAAATTTGTATCATTAATAATATTATCCGAACTTTACTAGCACATGCTTCATTACTTTCATTCTTTTGGCATCATGCGTTACAAATGACTACCTACCTCCTTAACATACTCCCTAGAAAAGGTTTATCATATCAATCACCCCTAAAAATTCTTTATAATAAGGATCCCTCGTATTCTCATCTTAGGGTGTTTGGATGTTTGTGCAATCAGTTTTTCCCGTCTACTACAATTAATAAACTACAAGCCCGTTCTACTACTTGTGTGTTCTTGGGTTATCCATCTAATCATCGTGGTTACAAATGTTTTGATTTATCAGTTAATAAAATAATACTTAGTCGTCATGTCATTTTTTATGAAACCTTTCATTTGCTAAATTGTATAATTTCGTATCTAGTTCATATAATTTTTTGGATGATGATCTCTCACCGTATATTATCCACCATTTATCCGAGCTGTCCCGTGACCAAAATCAACCAGCATGCCCACTACCTGCTGGCCCAAATATTATCGATATAGTCTATGCTTCTCGGCCAGCAGGCCCACTGCCTGCTGGCCCAAATGTAATCTACCCGAGTCCACTGTTTCGGCCAGTAGGCCCACTGCCTGGTGGCCCAATTTTACCATCACAACCTTCTGCCACTGGGCCAGGAGGCCCATTACCTGCTGATCCAAATTTACCCGACTCGACACCTACCCAAAACACGTCCCCTCCTATTTCGAGTCAATGGTCTGTTACTCATAGTCAACGTGATATTTTTAAACCTAAGACATTTTAATCTAAATTCTAATGTCAACAAATCACCCTTACCACGTAATCATGTGTCTGCCCTTCATGACCCGAATTGAAAAATGGTCATGGATGATGAATATAATGCTTTTCTTGCAAATAAGACGTGGGATTGGTGCCCATCGGCCTGATGTCAATATTATTCGTTCTATGTGGATTTTTACTCATAAATAAAATTCTGACTGTTCTTTTGAGAGGCATAAGGCACGTCTTGTAGGTGATGGTAAAATACAACAGGTTGGCGTGGATTGTGGAGAGGCGTTTAGTCCGGTGGTCAAACCGACAACTATTCACAATGTGCTTAGTCTGGCTCTCTCGAAAACATGGCCCATTAATCAATTGGGTGTGAAAAATGCTTTCTTACACGGTAATCTTAAGGAGACAGTATACATGCATCAGCCCTTGGGTTTTAAGGACCCTAATTATCCTCACCATGTCTGTTTGCTGAAGAAGTCCTTTATGGGCTTAAGCATGCCCCACGGGCTTGGTATAAGAGGTTTGTAGATTATGTGTCTACTATTGAGTTTTCTCACAGCAGGTCTGATCATTCTTTGTTCATCTATCGTCGTGGTACTTCTCTAGCATACATTCTGTTTTATGTGGATGATATTATTTTGACTACCTCCTCTGATAGTTTCCGCAAGTCTATTATGACCCTTCTCAGTTCAGAATTTGCTATGAAATACTTGGGGGCCTTGAACTATTTTTTGGGAATAGCTGTCACTCGTCATGCAGGTGGCCTATTTTTATCACAGAGGAAGTATGCGGCTGAGATTATTGAGAAAGCCGACATGTAATCTTGTAAGTCCTCTTCTACTACGGTTGATACCAAACTGAAGCTGAGTGCTACGTCTAGCACACCATATGAGGATCCAACCCACTATCGTAGTCTTGCGGGGGCTCTTCAGTAACTTATATTCACGAGACCAAATATTACTTATGCAGTTCAGCAGGTGTGTTTATTTATACATGATCCGCGAATTGAGCATATGCATGCGATCAAACATATTATATGATACATACAGGACACACTTGATTAGGGATTGTATTTATATCCATCCTCAGTCTCTATTCTCGTGTCATATACCGATGCTGATTGGGGTGGATGTCCAGATACCAGACGTTTAACCTCTTATTGTATGTTTCTTGGTGATAACTTTGTCTCTTGGTCGGCAAAATGCCAGGCTTCTTTATCGCGATCCAGTGCGGAGGCCGAGTATCAAGGAGTAGCCAATATGGTGTCTGAGTCATAATAGCTGCGTAATCTTTTATTAGAGCTTCACTTTCCTATTCAGAAAGCTACATTGGTCTACCGTGATAATGTTAGTGTCGTCTATCTCTCTGGGAATCCGGTCCAACATCAGCGCACTAAATATATCGAAATAGATATTCACTTTGTTTGCGAAAAGGTAGCTCGTGGACACGTACGTGTCTGACATGTCCTTTCAAGGTACCAAATTGATGACATCTTTACTAAGGGTCTTCCCTTGGTTCTGTTTGAAGATTTTAGGGACTGTCTCAGCGTACGACAACCGCCCGCTATGACTGCAGGGGTGTGATAGAAATCATGTGTGTATATATAGACCTCTTCATTAATAAAAATAATCAAGGGATTATTTCTTTCAATCATAATATTTATATAAATATCCCCCATTCACTGTAATGTAAATTTTTTGTTTAGTTGATAGTAGTATATATAAAAATACTCTGGTGCAAACGTAATCCTGAAAGCTCTTGACGTCATAAGACATTGTCACCAAAGACGTTATAATTTTCAAAACAACAAGAGTAGAAAACCAAAATAGAAATCTAAAAATATTTATGTCACGACCCAAACTGGAGGGCCTTGACGAGCACCCGTACCTTACTTGTCGAACACCACTAGACATACATTCACCACATAACTGTAAATAAAATAATAAGCTGAAAATGTGCAAGACCGACAGGGCATATATGTATATACATAGATGCTATACATGACCGTACGAGCTGATAAGGCTACCATAGATGACTATACAATAAAAACATAGGCCGAGGAGGCCACATAACATCTGACTGCATCATAACTTTCTACAAGCCTCTACTGGAGTACGTGACATCATAAGGTCGGGACAGGGCTCCGCCATACCCATATGTATATAAAAAATATCATACCAAGACTAGACTACAACTCTGGAACAAGTAGAGTGGTCCATATGAGCTGAATAAGCAACATACTGGTGCGGTTTGTCGCCCTGTCTACCTGAACCTGCGGGCATGAAATGCAGCGTACCCAATAAAAGGGACATCAGTACGAATAATGTACCGAATATGTAGGGGATGAAAATAACACGAGGCAAGAGAATCAACATGTACTGAATGCATTTGAGGGACATAATATGCATAAGTATCATACATGTGCGTATATAACGCCTGGTCATACATATATATGCGTATATAACGCCATCAAGCCTCTGTGAGCATCCCATCATATCATAATTGCCTCTGTGGGCATAATCATCATGATATACTGACTGATCAGGTAGTGGTGCGTATATAACGTCATAACCTTTCCCATACCCCATGTACATATCATATAGTAGTGTATATAACGCATGTGAGGTCATGGTGTATACATGTATATAAAGCATGAATGATACTAAGACACTTTGAGTCTATCGGAGTGACGTTAGGTCATTGCACCTCCGATTAACATTATGGAACAAACATCATCAACATAACATAACTTACTTTGAAGAATCAACAAGCCATAAGATAAGATCACTATCATTAAATAGAAGTCAAGAACATCAGCCTCTAACATATCTAAGAGTGGAGCCGTTATGGATATTGTTCGTTTACGTCCGTTTCATTCTGATCATGCCAAAAGAAAGAATAGTAGTCTTAACATACCTTTCATGCCGAACATCTACTAGTGGTCTCGAAACCATCCCCTTTTAATGTTAATCTCAACCACGAAGCAAACCATCCCACTAGTGCCCAAACTTATAGAAATTGAAGAAATACTTGAAATGAAATACAAGATTGCTACAATACTTCTCGTTAGCACGTTGTTGCCTCCTTCTCTGATGAGAATATGAAATTTAAGAAAATATAAACTTCACTTCCCTCTTAATCACCTTATTAATCATGTACGTTTTCTTGTGTAGCTCTGCCCAAAGAGTTTCTACCTTTAACAACTTAAACACCCACTTTCACTACCAATCACTTGTTGCAAGTCTCTTTTTAATGTACTCATGAATTAATAACATAAAAGAGGGCATTTATTTTCCCATTTTAATGGCTAGTAGGGTCCACGTACCCTTATACTACTTAGTTGATTAGAACCTATGCCACCTCCACAGTTTAAAATCATAGTCATTGCACCTTTAACCTCCATGGTGCACGTGGAAATGAAATGGAACACTTGTTCCATGTTAATTAATTATATCTCTTTTTGTCTCCCACTAAATCACACTTTATCCAATGTAAATCTAAACAATTAACCTCTTGTCAACTAATTAATTCTCGATCTTAATTCATTTAAATAATAATCATTTTCACACACTTCACATACTCATTATCATAATAATGTGATATAGCACTAGTTCATAACCTCTTTTGGGACATACAAAATATTATTTTAAATTACTGCGATCACACTTGTTAAATCTTAAATTGTTTTGGGACTTCGCTCATTTATACACTGAGCTTTTGATTCTATGACCAAAATTCTATATGGTCTTTATAATTTGTTCCATATTCCGAACTTTGACGAAACTAATTTCTCTAATTCGTTTAACCTCTAATCCCCGCGTAACCTCTTCAACATTGATATGAATCTTCTATAATTTCATGAATGACCTCAATCTCATTAAACTCATGTGTTTACCCCGATGTATCCTAAAGCTATATGTAAAGGGTGTTACAATTTAGCATGAATTGCATCGGAAAGCTGAAGAAATTAAAAATAAAGTTAAATTATTAATAGAGTTTTAAATTTTATCTCTTAATAATAATTAATTACGGAGTGTTAAATTTTTACCTCAGCACTACTGAACAATAATAATTTAATTAATATAGTTTAATGTATAAACTAAGGGCGTCCAACGGGGTGGGGCAGGGCGGGTCCCGGTGGGATGGGGGGTCGGGACTCGGGTTCCAGCGGGCCGGGCTAGGCGGGACGGTGGGAGGTCCCATCCTGTCCCGTCCCACATCCCATCGGAACAGGGCCGGGTTTAGGCGGGTCGGGTCAGGCCGGGGTCAGGTTGGGACTCGGGTATTTTTTGCCACTTAAGTTTAAAAATAATATATAGTTATATACAAACACTCCAATAATTGAACAAGATAGTGTAATAAAAATATCTCAAAGTTGTTTTTGTATCTCTTATATTATTTAATAGAAATATGACATAGTAATACAATTTCAAAATTACAACTTTGTGGTATTGTTCAAAAGTTGCAAATGACATAGTAAAATACTAAAATTGCAATTAAAATAATTACATATTCAACCATACTCTTTCGAATTTCCTTACAATGTCTTGAGGATCTTCTGTTGGAATTGGAATTTGTTTGTCAAAATTTTCAACGTCGCTTCATGTTCCCTCGTACAAGATTTCGTTGTAGTTGTAGTCTTCTTCTTCGTTGGTCTCTGGTTGGCCGCACCTCCTACGCTCCGCACGAATCCAGCCTCTGAATAGAACTGCAATCTCCAATGTGTCTCCCGCCAATGAATGTCTGTGCTCTCCAATTTGAAATATTCCCACAGAAGAGGCGCTTTCAGACGTTGTTGATGACACATAAATATTTAACACATCTCGGGCATCTTTGTTAGCGTCGAAAATGTCTTCACATTCTCCCTCCAGTATTTCAGCAAGTCTTCTTGTCCTTTAGCATTGGCATTTAATTCGTACGGACAATACCCTGCAAAACATAAACATCAAATTCGCTAACTTGTGAAGAAGTTGAACTAATACACATTTTATTTCTAAGGCCTTGAATACTAGCAACAGAAACCGCATGTGTTTTTATAAGGTTGCAGCGAAGTAGTAGAAGATGGTACAGAAGCTGGTTGATTATTTTCACTTTGTTGTTGGTAATACGTATATTTTTTTTTGCATTCGGTGTGTATGCTAGACGTAACTGCTTCTTTAGTTGGCGTGTCGGTCGGTTCTTCAGTTAGGTCTGTTGGAAGTACTTCTACACAATCATAAATCGTTTCTACAAGTATTATACAGCCGTCTACTTTAATAATTGGATTTAATACAACACCAACAACATAATAGTGGGATAGGAAAAAAGTATTTTTTTTAATTTTTTAAACATTTTTTCAATAGTTGCCTTAAAAGTTGGTTTTTGCATATATTCATTAAGTAACAAAAATATTAGAGCTATATAAAATAACATATTTGAAATAGTAGGATAATAAATACCAGAAAATTCTTTAGTAGCTTGATAAAATTTCTCTAAAAATCCATTAAGTTCTAAAATTTTATCCCAGTCATTATCTACAAGCATATCCCTTGGATTTTTATTATGGACGTTAAATAATAAAGTAATAGGTTGTCTATAATCATAAGAAACAAGTAGTTGCTCATAGAGAGAATTTCACCTAGTCGAAACTTCTTCTGGAATTTTTCTATGTGATAATCCACAATCGTGACATATTTTTTTTATACTCTTTGCGTCTTTGTATTTTTTACCTTTAAAAATAAAATTTATAGCAAATTGTATTTTATCAAGAATGCTTTCAAAAAGTTTTAGGCCATCCTTTACAACTAAGTTATAAATATGACACACACATCTTATATGAAAATGATCAGCAAAAGATGGAGTTAATCTAAGTTTTAAAAGTCTTATAGCATAATCATTAGAAGAAACATTGTCTAATGTAATAGTCATAATTTTGTCATTTATTCCATAGTATTCACAAATTTCGTTAATATTATCTGCAATAAAACTATCAGTGTGTCTATCATCTATATATCTATATGCTACAATACGTTTTTGCATATACCAATTTTGATCTATCCAATGACATGTTACCATTAAATAATCATTACCGTTAGTACTACGGCATATGTCAGAAGTGATAACTACTTTGCCATTAAAATGATACAATGCATAACGTAAATATTGTTGATATTCACTTGCAAATTTAAAAAACATCCCTTCTAACAATTGATCTAGGAAAACCATTAAAATCAGGATTATATGTTTCCCGAATGTAATGAATAAAATCAGCAGAGGAAAGAAATGAAAAAGGCAAACCCTCCACCGCTATCCAATGACATGTTACCGTTAAATAATCATTACCGTTGGTACTACGGCCTATGTCAGAAGTGATAGCCACTTTGCCATTAAAATGATACAATGCATAACGTAAATAATGTTGATATTCACTTGCAAATTTAAAAACATCCCTTCTAACAGTTGATCTAGGAAAACCATTAAAAACGGGATTATATGTTTCCCGAATGTAATGAATAAAACCAGGAGAGGAAGGAAATGAAAAAGGCAAACCCTCCACCGCTATTAGTTTTGCCATATTTTCCCTATCTTTGTTTTTATCATATTTAGGACCAAAAAGTCCCCCTATCGTCGGGTTAATTTGACTCTGTACTAGGTCGGGGACACTATGGGAACCTTGTCCCGACTCAAATGGCATTGGCACACCCGATTTTTTAGCCATGTATTGATTCCACCTAGCTATATGCTCGTCTTGTACATGTCTCAGTAAACCTCCCGTCGCACCTTGACCTTTTCCGGTTTTAAATTTATAAACATTTTTACAAAATTCACATATAACTTGTTGATTCTCTTCGTCCCTATCCAAAAAATGTCATGCATCTGATTTTAATTTTCATTTTGTGGGGCATCGATTCATACTAGGGGGAATAGGAGACATTCCTGTTTTAGTTTCAGGATGAGACTCAGCCTAAGCCTGAGGTTGATGTGCACTAGTGGGTGTGTCATCTATATTATAGTCTAAATTAAATTCTGATTCATCTACTTCATCATCTATTGGTATATCAATAAAAAAAGCATTTTCATCAATATTATTGAAATCAATCATATCATCGGGACTAGGAATAAGATTACTAGAAGTACCCTTACCCTTATTACCTCTGCTAGAAGAAGCACCTTTACCCTTACCCGTAATCAAACGTTTAAATCTTTTCATTTTAATTGTACAAGTAAATAATTAAATAAAAGAAATTAAGTACAATAATTAAAATTAAGTAACAATAATAATTTAAAGAATGAACGAAGGTACCAAATGTCGACGTAACGTCAACGTGTAATCGAGGTTGAAAATTGAAACTTTCCTCGATGGATGATCCTCAAGCTACTTGCCAACTTCAATATCAATTTTTTAACTTTGATATAATATTTAATAGTAGGAAGATTTGTAGAATTGTTGAGAGATTAGAAAGATGGTAGGAAGATTTGTGAGAAAAATGAGTTATTTATAGTTGAAAAAAAGGGTTAAAGTATAAATATATTAACTTAGGGGTTAAAAATAAATATTAAGGGGGTAGGAGGGTTTATGGGTGGGGGCAAAAAATGACCGTTATAGCCGTTGCACAACGTCCAAAATCGAAATTTGGCCGTTGTTGCAACAGTTATTTTTGCAAAGGGGAGGGGGACGGGTCGGGATCGTGATGGGGTCGGGACGGGCCGGGGTCGGGATGGGGCGGGACGAACCAGGCCCTGTTCCGAGATCGAACCCCGACGCTGGCAATTTTTTTTTTACTTTGGGGGATCGGGGCGGGGCGGGGCGGGATCAGGCCGACCCGGTACACTGGACAGCCTATAAACTGTATCCGTTGATTTTTCTTAAAAGAGAACTACTATTTGAAGAAACTTGAACAACAACTTATTACATCTGGGACCAGATTAGACTGTCACATTGGACAACAACAGAGATTAACGAAACTGAAAATATGCACCATTTTCTACGCTCTACATTCTTAAAATCGGGCAAACTAACAAAGCTAAAATTTCTGCAAGCACTAAAAACTAAAACAGAAGCAACACTAGAAAGATAAAAGCTAGGGAAAAAATATCAATTCCCTCTGTCCTTTTCGTCATCAGTTGGAAGTAGTAATTCCTCTGAGTTCTTCAAAGCTCTTTAGAATTTCTTCACTGGCGATTTCGTTAGGAATCATAACAACATTCTCTTGATCTTCCTTGCCACCTTTGTGATGCGTCAACCATTTCGTCCTTGTTTGGAGACCCGTTCTCGATTTCAAGTGTAGGCGTAGTTGGGCTAAGCGGAGTGACACTGGAACGGGAACGTCGTCGTCGAGAGACACTGGATGGAGATGATGATTTAGAGCTTAACGCTCGTGGAAAAATACTTATGCCTTTGGGAAGTTTGGATTTCGTACCACGGGCGCAGCCAGCGAGACAGCTTTTGTTAACGGGTGGAGGATGGTCATGCTCACCATAATAGGCCACGACAAAAAGGTCTTGAGCCTTTCGGCTCTTCTCAATATGTTTCTTTGCCTTGCAGCCTTTTGAGGTGTTACACATGTAGTAGTTCCTGTCATAGAATAATCAGGACGGGTCAAAAATTACTTGTCTACACCATCAATAAATGCAACATTTATTTTTTGTCATGGAAATCGAGAACTGAATATTAGATGAAATGGTACTGGAACTGCAAAAGAGAACGAACCTCGGGAATGGAGAACTTTTAATTGGCTTTTGACCGTACTTGCGCCACGCCCATGTATCATCAGTGAGTTCCTCTTGCCTCAGTTCATAGATAATCTTTATCGACTGATTTATTCTAATTTCAAATCACAAAGTACTAAAATCAAAACACTGAACACATGCACCTAAAATCATGAAACGGGGGGAGTACTTACCTTCTACGAGTTTGGATCACAGGAGTTGATCTAACCGATTGTGCAAGTTGTTGCTGCGGATAGATCAATTCTTGTGGTGCTACTGCTTGTACATATGTTACCGCTGTTGGGGGTGGAGGAGGTGGGAGAGGAGGAAAAATTATTTGTTGTCTAAGCTGTGCTGGCTGTAACAGCTGCTGGTTATCATTTTGGTCCATGATTTTGACCTGATCAGCAAATATAGGAACGGGGGATGTGGGGTTGATGATCTCAATAGATAGATCATCTGAATTTTGTTGTTGAGCAACAGGAGAAGTCCTAGAAAAAATATCACCTAAGCCTTGAAAATTAGTCATTTGATCATCATCTAAAAGACGGTAAAAAAAATCCCAATCATCATGATCATTTTCAAAAGTAGGAACTACTACGTTGTTAGGTCTATTAATATTGCAGCCTCTTACAATCGCACCTATATTCCAGTTGTCATCACCCATTTCACCTCTATATAAAATTATATCTAATTAGCTACAGAGAGAAAATAGGGTAGGGGCAAGAAAACCTTAAGATATTCAAACAAGTGTTTAAAAAAGAAAAACTTTACATGTGTTGAGAGAAGGGAGTGGGGAAAAAAGGAACCCAAAGGTGCTGACTTTGGGAGAACATTGACATATATAAAAATGGAGAAAACAACTGAGTAAAAAAGAGCTTTGAGTAAGTAGGGAATTAGGAACCAAACAAAGCTGGGATGAAGAAAACTGAATAAGATTTGTTTATTATATAGAGGACTCAAAGGGGTACCTACCCACCCTTGCACGTCCACATTCACTTGGCATTTAATGCACATTAAGTGTTTTTTTCTCATCTTAGGGTGAGTGAGATTATTGGCATCTGTAGGAGGAGATAAACAACAAATAACAAATAGTGAAACAGAGGTCCTCTAAGAAAACAAATATTGCAATTTCAATATTTTTTTCATGTCCTTTGACCTTGCAAGAATGTCAAAAGTGGGCATGTCCTTTGACTTTGCAAGAATGTCAAAAGTGGGACCAAAATAGTGACAAATCAACATTTTCTTTGTGGCATATATGTTGGGTGCACCATGACCATAGGATAGCACATAAGAATATGTCACAAACTTCAGTTTCAGAATTTTATGTGTTGTAATGTTGGAAAAGGGAAATTACGCGTGCTTCCCCCGCTTTGACACAACACTTGAAAGCTTATTGAGACCTTTGACGATGCTTTTGGGCAATGGATCAAGTTAATTTCTTAGGCGACGCTCATTTTCTAGACCTCACTAAGTGAGATTATATTGGATATGTTGTTGTTGTTATTTATTTTTATTATATTATTATTTTATTATAGTTACTGTTCATTTTTCCACGAGTGCTTTGTCACACCCTCTCTATTATTTATCATGTCTTCTTCACTTTCGCATTTCGTTTTCCGAAGTGCTTTGAAATGTTTTTTCTTTAGCCGATGATCTATTGGAAAAAAACATCTCTAGGTACCTCCCAATATAGAGGTAAGGTCTGCGTACATTCTACCTTACTCAGACTCTACATGTTGGATTACACTAGATATATTGTTGTTGTATTTAATAGATTTCTTAATGCTTATCTAATTATATCTTAGCAAACATTATTAGATTCACGTGAACCCGTTTATCCCACTGTGAATCCGCCATCGGTCTGAAGTTGATGTTCACGTCTAGATAGACTAGCTAGATTGTGCTTTAAAAAATAAAGAATAAAAAGGGTAGACCGTGCACTAAGCTACCGCTATGCGTGGGGTCCGGGGAAGAGCCGAACCACAAGGGTCTATTGTACGCAGTCTTACCTCACATTTCGGTAAAAGGTTGTTTCCACGGCTTGAACCCGTGACCTCCTGGTCACGTGGCAGCAACTTAAAATATAAAGAATATAAAAATAAAAAGAGAAATATTAGCCGGACTAATATCTTTGAAGAATTATTGATTTGTCTTCAAGATTGAAATTGTAAGAGGATTGTTACAATTTTACCTTACATTCCAGAAATCTAAGGTTCAAAGTTTAATTATGTACTTTATTCTATTACACAATAAGTTTTTTTCTAACTGTGCATTTCTTCAACGTTAATTGTCATAACTATACATATTATTTGTTAGCAACAAGAAGTATTTAAGCATGTAATAAACTACTATATACTGTGTAGTGTTTAAAACAAAGTATAAAGGGCAGCCCGGTGCACTAAGCTCCCGCTATGCGCGGGATCCGGGAAAAGGTCGGACCACAAGGGTCTATTGTAGGCAGTCTTACCTCACATTTCTGCAATAAGCCGTTTAAAAACAAAGTATATGAAGTTATAATTATATTCAAGTTGTTAGAGATCAAGGTATGGTTCCGTTGAACCCCAAACATAGTAAAGTTGATCTCTACAATGAATTCGTCTTATGAAATCCATTTAATATTTATAAACATTTAATTTAGAATCTAATAATTTAAAATGGCTAAAATTCTGAACCCATAAAATTCAAATCCTGACTCCATCTCTCCAGGCTTATAATCAATCATAAACCCATAGTAAAACAAAAGCAATGTATGAGTTTCAAGTTATTTATTAATTTATTCTGTTAAATTACTCAAATATTATATTACTAGCCCTACATATTTTCTCTAACCCAGTACACCGAAATTTACAAGATACTCCCTTGAATCTTTCTTAGTCACTTACGTCATTAATACGTCGTTTTATTGAATTAAATCTAAGAAGAGTTGTGTTTGTACTTTGTACTCAAACTAGTAAGCATAACCCAGTCCGGGACCAACATGAACAAAGTTATTGTTAAATATGTGGATGATATTATCTTGACGCATCTTCTGATGCATTACGCCAGTCTATCATGACAATGCTCAGTTATGAGTTTGCTATGAAAGACTTGGGGCACTTGAGTTACTTTTTGGGGATTGTTGTCACTCGTCATGCAGGTGGGTTGTTCTTATCCCAGAGGAAGTATGCAGCTGAGATCATTGAGAGGGCTGTGATGTCATCCTGTAAGTCCACTTCCACTCCAGTTGATACTAAACCCAAGTTGGTAGCTGCGGCTGGCTCACCTTATAAGGATCCGACCCACTATCGCAGTCTTGCCGTAGCCCTTCAGTAACTTACATTCACGAGACCAGATATTACGTATGACGTACAGCATGTGTGTTTATTTAAGCATGATCTCAGAGTTGAACACATGAATGCACTCAAACGCATTATTCGGTACATCGAGGGGACACTTGACTATGACTTACATTTATATCCGTCGTCGACATCTACTCTTGTCTCGTATACAGATACTTATTGGGGTGGCTGTCCGGACACCAGACGGTCTACGTCTGGCTATTGTATGTTTCTTGGTAATAACTTGGTCTCATGGTCTACAAAGCGTCAATCGACATTGTCCCGCTCTAGTGCAGAGGCCGAGTATCGAGGGTAGCCAATGTGGTCTCTGAATCATGTTGGTTGCGCAGTCTTCTTTTAGAGCTTCATTGTCCTATTTAGAAAGCTACCTTGGTTTACCGTGATAATGTTAGTGTCATCTATCTTTCTGGTAATCCAGTTCAGCACCAGCGCACCAAACATATCGAGATGGACATTCATTTTGTTCGCGAAAAGGTAGCTCGTGGATAAGTAGGCTTCTACCATGTCTCTTCCCGATATCAGATTGCAGACATCTTTACAAAGGGTTTTCCCTCGATCCTTTTTGAAGATTTTAGGGACAGTCTCAGCGTTCGAAGATCGCCCGCTGTGTGCGGGGGTGTGGTAAATATACATCCGATATACACAATATACATGCGTCGGAGCTCGGGTTACGGTAAGCAGGCCCACGGTGTTGGGATGATTTTGTATATATTAGTCTTGTACACTTACCATAATTGTATAGTTAGTCTCCAAATAGAATAAGGTTTTAGGAGTAGAATAGGAATAGAATTTTCCTATTATGAAAATATGTAAAGTGTATATATTGTCTTTCAATTAATGAAAAGAATCAATGGATTATTTCTTTCATGTTAAATATACATCTGATATACACAATATACATGTGTATATCGGATCTCGGGTTACGATAAGCAGGCCCACGGTGTTGGGCTGATTTTGTATATAATGTGTATATTAGTCTTGTACCTTAATTAGTCTTGTACACTTACCATAATTGTATAGTTAGTCTCCAAATAGAATAAGGTTTTAAGAGTAGAATAGGAATAAGATTTCTTTGACGAATGAGTGTTCTAACGCCACTATAGGCCTCGAATAATCCAGCAACCATCTGAAGAACCAGATGATCGTCGCTAACATGCGCACCAACGTTGCGGAGTTGGTCCGCCAAGTCTTTCAACCTTGTGCAATAAGCTGAAACATTGGGAAAAATTTTCATGGTGACGTGGGAAAATTCCTGCTCAAGGGTAACAACTCTGGAATTTCGATTATCTTGGAATATGTCACGCAGCCTATCCCACGCAGCCATCGCCATAGCGTAGGGCTCAATAATTGTCTGCAACAGGTCGGTAGATATGGTGGAATAAATCCACTTAAGGATCGTGACATCAAGTGTTGTCCATAACTTAGGACCATCCTCGCGTGTAGGTACCTCTGTATCCTCAGGAATCGCGGGGATTACGTGATGGATGACTTGATGCGAGCGAGCGTGAATTTTGAATAACTCTGCTCACGTCGCGTAATGGGCGCTTTTTATGTCAAGAATTAGAGGGATGTGATTCTTGATGTTAGAAACAACAAGGGCAGGGTGAAACGTGTTATTTGATGTAAACATTTAATGAAAGAACAAAATGTGATGGAGGGATTTGAAAGAGAGAATTTTGAGAGCGGAAGAAGACGTAGAAACCGAGGAGAAGCTCTCGGATTTGCTGGCCGAAGAACAAGAATTTTGAGAGAAAATTTTTGTTTGACCTAGACTTCTGATACCATGAAAGAAATAATCTCTTAATTCTTTTCATTAATTGAAAGACAATATATACACTTTACATATTTCCATAATAGAAAAATCATATTCATATTCTACTCCTAAAATCTTATTCTATTTGGAGACTAACTATACAATTATAGTAAGTTTACAAGACTAATTAAGGTACAAGACTAATATACACATTATATACAAAATCAGCCCAACACTGTACTGTAACCCGAGATCCGATGTATATCCGATGTATATTTAACAGTTATATTATTTTATTATACATTATACATAGTAGATAAATCTGTAAAAGTTGTTACAATATGCCCAGCTCAAGTGAAGAAAAATTTGTTTGTCCTTTGATTTTTAAATTTCAATTTCCAACAGCAGATAATTGAGGCGGAAAGTATTGATTGGGTTGAGCGTGTCTCCATTGATCTGCACAAGATGAACGACAGAACTATAAGGAGCATCGATGAGAATATTAATAATACTTGCTTCAATAGTGAGTTGATAAAGTCTTGCGTCTATGCAAAGCAAACTAAGAAAGAGGAGTCGTTATAAGATATATGTTGGAGCTAAAAACATATTAGTTTCTAAAAGCGCAATGATGAATGAAACTGCAAACAAAGAGCTGCAAGTGCTTATGAATCTATTCTCTAATATTGTTTTTTAGCATTCTCAAAGGAGGAGGAACTGTGAGCCGTAACAGTTGTAGATGTACTGATAAACGTCTCTACAATTGCTAAAACTATTAATACCCACCTACTTCCCTCCATATTTTCGTCATGCACCTCAGATTTTTGACATTTCCGATTCTTCTTCTTCCCCCTCATAGTCTTATCTTTATGGTTAATTTCATTAATGAAATGATAATAAGGAAGCCTTCTTTCTAACTTTATAATGATGACTAATGTTGTGCAGAGATTATATAAATGTTGGGGAAAAACAGGTTACAGGAAGCTTACCCGCTTGTTGTGGTAAGCATTCATGAGCTTTCCATACTCGGCTCTCTTTGGTAGCTTTGGCTTCATAGGGTGCTTTTTCTCTCAACAGGTAGAACAAGTCTTATAAGTGAACTCATCATAAAAAGGAATGTAATGAACCCATTCTTATTTTGCAAAATAACTACTTATATTTTGACGACCAAATAAATTTATGGATAGTCACAAAATCTATTATTGAGTAACCCAACAAAACCACTCTGAATCACGTAAGATTACAACTGGACAGTCAACAACTGATTTTATGGAAGGAATGTCTTTTTGTAGCTGCAGTTCTTTGTTGCGCCCCCTTGTAGTAACATTGCCTCTTTTTTATCAACTGTTATCTTCATATAAGTATCACGCCTGAGTTTCATTTGATAATTTCTCTTTTCTGTACATGAAAGTTTATTTATTTGTTTGGAAGACATTTCCTCACAAGCTTATTCAAATAGTTAAAAAATAATGGACAATACCAGATCGGACTATAGAAATTCCGGTAGTTGTTTGTAACATGAAAATTATCAGCCCAAGCAAAAAAAATCTAAACGAAATAGAATGGAATCATAATATGGACATGCTGTAAAAACAGGTGTAATGTTATTCACGTAAAAACTATAGACAACAAGCCATATAAAGCATGTTGGAAATAAATCAAAGAGTGGAATAATCGCAACTCATTCCCCAATTGTCAACTATTCAAACTCCCGGTTCGTTGTTCTCAGTTGAGTCAGTAACTTCATTTATTCCATTATAAAACACATTATAATTAGAAAAATGAATAAGTGTGGTAGAAAGTAAGTGCTAATATGATACATCGATCATCTACATTCATTCCACTCTATTTGGACCCATCCCAAAACGGGGGACAGATCGAAATAGATACCCGGTAAAGGAGGAAACTAACCTGCTGAATTGTGTGCCATGAATGACCCATTATCAGCAGCTCTGTGCATATCATCATCCTCACAACAGCTGAAGCAGCTCATACTTCTTTCAATAAATTCTAGAAAATACAACAATTCAAATAGTTCAAAAATTATAAAGAGTATGTTACAAACAAATAAACAACCCCATTAGTTAGCAATATAACAACAAAGAACAAAAACCAATCATTTCCATATTCTAATTGATCCACAACAAAGCTGCAGTATAAGCAAATGAGATCAAACCCATATAGGGAACTAAAAAGGAGTGCTATTTAGTAAAAGCAATAAACATTATAATATCAACATAGTAAAAAAATCTTGGACAAAAAAAGATACAATCTTTAAACTAGGGTTGCCCTTTTTTTCAAAAAATTGAAAAACTGGAAGAAACTCAAGATTGATATAGACACAAATTTGCAGAAAATCAGCATACTTTATTAAGTATGCAAGACAAGTGTTCAGAGAAATTACACATCTAACCAATTTGATTATGGCTAAGTTCATGGTCCCTATATAAATGACGCAAGGTATGAATTTTTCAATAACCTTATTTTCTTTTTCCTTTTCTCATGATAGGATAAGAAGAATAAGTTGGCTAGAGAATTTCATGAAGTGCAGCAGATCCAGCCGCGCAATATAGTTGAATCAGTTAATAATCTGATCGTTGTAACCACTAACTCCCGTAACTCAGGCGAACTAAGTTTCCTAGAATTCTGGGGCCAATCGTCTTGTCTTTTAACTGTCGGAAAGTGCATAAGAAATATAGTTAACGAAAAATTAAACCTTAAAATGATAATAAGAATCTAATGGAAAATCTGTTTGGTTGAGTAATTTTCTCAAATACCTACAGTTACTCTCAAGAGAAAAACGAAATTACGTAGCATGAAATCTAAGGGGTTAACAGAGAAACAGAAGATGAGAAGAAGAAAACCCACCGGGAAGTAGTGTTGAAACGACAAAACTCTAGTAAGCGATAGAAATACAGCTATAAACTGGAGAACATGAAATGACAGAAATACCCTATAATTCAAATGTTAATTCCAAAAAACACACATATTCACACTTCTAAGATAGTAAAACTCTACTTTTTCCCAACTACAAATCAAAATTCTTAGGAGAAGCAAGCGAACAAATTCTTCTTCATTGCTCGTGGGTTATTTATAAAATTTGTTTATCTGCTCATAATCATTCAGGTGAGAATTTCATCTTGCCACACATTGTTACTGTTGTTGTCATCTAAGAAGACGATGATGTTATGGGTGGTGGTATGATGGTTGGCATAGTTGCAAGTTTGGATGTGAAAGTCTTTGATTTTTTTTTATAGGGGATTGCGAAGATTTCAAGGTTTGTAGGGTTTTGAAGTCTCTAAAGGCTTCTGTCAGTTGTTCCAGCAAATGTGTATTTTTTTCTGTTTTGATTGTAATAATTTCTTGTTTTGGTTTTATGATTTTTGTAACATTGGTAATATATTCTTCGAACTTGTCACTGCTAGTTGACATTGTTGTACCTGCTAAGAAAAATCAGCTAGAACACTTTCTTCTTTTGTTTAATTCTGGTAAATGGTCTATTTTATTTGTAATGAATGCTCACTTGGATGTTATCTGTTCTAACAACGAATTTTACTGTTAATAGGTGATAATGGAATCTCTTTATTCCAAATTTTACTGCTAATAGTTCTTTTTCGTTAATATGGTAATTTTTCTCATTTGGCTTCCATGTTCCACCTCCATATCCACAAATGAGTGGTTTTTCTTTATCTATATCCTCTTTATCATATTCTATGAGGACTGCTCCACATCTTATATCACTGACATCAGTAAAAAGTTCTAGTTGATCTAGTTCTGTTGGTATTCTATGTTTTGGCAAGACTTTCACTTTTTCCTTGATTTTATTTATGGTTTTAGTATGTTCTTTCTTCTACTCAAAGGTTATATTTTTTCTAGTTAATTCTTGTAATGGCTTTCTCAAAAGTGGTAAATCTTTTATATGGTCTGAAGCATAGTTTACTACTCCTAGAAATTGTTGTACTTCTTTTTTGCTTTCTAATTTATCTTTAAATTTTTTTTATTTTTGTTACAATGTGTTCTTGTAATTGTAATCCTTCATTATCTATTATGTATCCCAAATATTTTATACTATTCTTAAAGATTTCAGATTTCTTTTCAGATAATAATATTCCATGCTGTTTCACAATGTTTATAAATTCTTCTAGATGTTTTATATGATTTTCCAAATCATCACTATATATTAATATGTCATCAACATATACTATACATAATTCTGTTAATTTTCTGAACACTTGGTCCATCATTCTTTGAAATATTTGTGGTGCATTTTTTTTATCCAAAGGGTTGTGCATTCCATTCGTAATGTCCTTGAGGGGCACTAAAGACTGTTAAAGATTTTGATTCATTTTTTAGTTTTATTTGCCAAAATCCACTTTTACAATCGAATTTACTGAACCATTTTTTATTTCCTAATCTATTGATAAAGTTTCTTTTGTATGGTAAAAAATATCCATCAAATATTATCTTTTTGTTTAGTTCTCTATAGTCAATCATCATTCTAGCCTTTCCTCTTTTTTGTTCACTATGTTTTCTTACTAAAAATGTTGGGCTACTATGTGGACTTTTACTTTTTTGTATCAATTTTAATTTTAATAATTCTTTTAGTTGGGTTTCAAACTCTTTCTGATATGTTGGGCTATACCTAATAGGTTTAAATCTAACTATATCACTAGGATTTATTAATTTGATTTCAGCATATATTTTTTCTTTCTCCCATAGTTGCATTGGGTTTTCTCCAAAATTTATTTTTAATATATTGAGATATTTTTCTCTTAATAACTATAGGTTACTATTTCTGTCTGATCTTATGTTACATATTCTCATTGTATGTATTGGCAATACTCTTTTTAGTATTATCCACTTATTACAAGGCGTTTGTAAGCTAAAAGTAGTATTATTTCATTTGTGTTTTAAAGTAGTCTAGAAAATTGTTTCCTAATAATACTTGTTGTTTCATATCGTTAAGTTGGTATATTATTGGTAGTCTAAATATTGTCTTTTCTAATATTATTCTCATATTTTCTGCTACTATATCCAATTCTTTTGTTTGTTCGTTAAAGCATGATACTCTTGTTCTATGTGTTTTAGATCTCTTCCATCTGTGTGATTTTAATACATCTTTCTTTGCTAGACATAAGTCTGCTCCACTGTCAATAAAGATCTTTTGTTTTATTATTTTATTAGGCTTGTATTCTATATGAGCTTCTATATATATTGCTACCATCTAATTATCATTCTGTTCCAAATCCATTTTTCTTAATCTTTGTTGAAGTTCTTCATCTTGTTCCATTTCTTTTACTTCTTCTAGTAGTTCTTTCCATCTTATTTCACTCAATCTTTCTCTTATTCTCCTGAGGTTTTTAGTGATCTTTTTGTATCTATCACTATAGTATTTATTTCCTGTTTCGCTAGTAGTTGTAGTTGTAATAATCTTATGGCGAACATTTCGTTCACATTGTATCCAGTAATTTCTTTCTTCTAATAATGTTCCTTATTCTTTTTGTAGATCCATTTTATTCTGAACTACTTTCACTATCTGTGTGTTGATTAATGTAGTTAACATTTTCTGATTCACTTTCCTCATCAGTTTGACTGACATAAAAGTCTTCGTATTCATACCAATTATTATTGTCTTCTTTTATTTGTTGTAGACTCATTATAAATTGTGTTGTATTTATATACTTTACACATTTTTTCTTTAGCTTTGGACATTTATTAGCATAATGTCATTTTTCATTGCAATTTCAACATTTACATTCTTTAAGTTTTTCTTCTTCAATTGATTTTACATATTTTCTCTTTCTAAATTTTCTCTTATGTTTAAAAATTTTCCTGGTTTCAGGGGTATTTCTATACCTTTTAAATCTCTTTTTCCTATAAGGTTTGTAATAAGGTTGTTGTTTCTATCTGTTGTAATTATTATACCTTTTATATTTTTTGTGTTGATATTTCTTTTTATGACCTTTCTTATATTTCTTTTCTCTTTTATTATCATCACATCCAAATATTAGTCTTCTTTCTGTAAATCCACATATCTCTCTTAATCCTATTTTTTTTTATCTTTTTTAATCTTCTGTTGCATCCTATATTCTTCACATTTTCGCATTAGGTATGCTTTTAGTACTCTTATTCTTTCTCCTAATGTATTTTCTTTTGGTTCTAGTTGGGTATATTCTTTCGATATCTCAGTATTATAAGGTATTGTTAAGTGGTCATAATAGAGTTGTTGATATATTAAACCTTCTTGTGGTAAGAATCTTGCTTCATAAAAGAACTTACTAAAACTTATTATGTATTCTAGTAATTTATTAATTTTAAAACATTTCATGTTATCTAGATTCATTATTATTAGGGATGGCAGGTAGGTATAATTTTGCGGATTCCGCACCGCACCCGCCTCAGTTGGGGTGGGTATGGGTATAACTTTGGCGGGTAGTAGGCGAGTATGGGTATTGAAAATGTACTCGTCACGAGTAGGCGGGTAGGTGGTGGATTTGCATTCATACCCGCCCGCCTTATACCGGCCCCAAACCCAAAATATTAGCAGCCCATAAGTCGTGCCTTCAACCGATAAGTCACAACAAGTCTCTCATTCTCCAACAAAACTCAAAACCCTACGCCTCTTCAGTCCTTCACGCCTTCACGCCTCCCTCTCTTTCGTTCCCCTTCACGCCGTCTCTCCTCCCTCTCTCATTCTCGGCGTCTCTGCCTTTTTCTTTAAAGGAGATGTGATCGGGAAATATTGGAAAATATTGATGTCTTTGCTTTGTGCTTTGGGGTTGTCTTGGTGAGGTCAATTTTTGTGCATTTGTTAAGTTTTACCTATTGGGTTTGTGGAGTTCAATTGAAAAAGTTGAAAAACTTTAGCTTATATAGCTGAAATAATATCTACATTTGTAATATATAGCTATTTGGGGGGATAATTTTTGGGTTTTCTTGAAAATTTTATTTTCTTGATTCTTTGTTGTGCAAAGGGGAAGAGGTGAAAAAATGAGAAATTCTGATGGTGAAAAAATCCGGAATTCTCCTCCCTCTCTCACAAAGAAAATGAGACCGTGACAGTATTGATTCTTGACTCAAAATTTTGGAATAATTTTTGGAATTTGAATTTTTGGGATCATGTTGATCATTAATTGATCACAAATGAATTGATTACAAAATATGGCAGACGGGTATTGACGGGTGACGGATATCCACTTGGGTGGTGGAACGGGTGTGGATTTAGGAATATACCCACCTAGGCGGGTATGGATGTTGAAAATTGTACACACCACGGGTGGCGGGTATAAAATTTTCTGGCGGGTATGGGTGCGGGGGAGGGGGTACCCGCACCCGCCCCGCCCAATTGTCATCCCTAATTATTATCTCAATTTTTCTCTCTGCAACTACGTTTTCTCGTGCTACTAACCATTTTTCTCCTAAAAAAATCTCTTTTTAGTATGATATCAAATATTATTATCATAGATTTCCAATCTCCTGCATGGCTAAATACTTTTCCTCTTAATTGGTATGCTATAGATTCTATCGAATAAGCTACTTTTCCGATTAATGTTTTAGATATCAAGTCATACATATATTCTAGGTTTTCTGTATGTGTAGAGTTCATTAATGCTATATACATTCCAAGATTCCAATCATTTATTCTTCTTCCTATTTCTTGTTCATCATAAACATTATCTAGATCTAAAAAATATCCATTGTAATTTACACATTGTGTCATTGATCCTACAAATTCTTTAAATTCAGCTTGTTGTCCTACTGGTATATGATTTGGTAATCTAGTTCGTTTTCTTGTTATTATTTCTAGATTAGGGTCTACTAATTCTTCTTCAGGATAATCATTTGCATCTTCATTTATTATATCATCAATTGTTATTTCTGTTTCTATAGGCTTATTAAATTCAGCTTCTATATCACTTTCAGGTTCATCTTCTATGATTGCATTTACGCTTTTTATTTTTTGTAAGACTTCTATTATCTGGTTGTTCTCCTTTACTATTTCTGGGTCTTCTTTTTCTTCTATGAATTTTGCTACTTGTATCTCTTGGTTAACTAATTCAATGTTGTTATCCTCATATGTATTACTCTCATTTTTTTGTTACTAGTTGTACTTTCATCGCTTGTTCTAATGATTTTTCTTACTTTCTTTTTTCCTTTTAGCCTTTTTATCTTTTCTCTAAGGATTTGTATTTCTTCTTTTAAATCTCCTAATTCTTATTTCACCTCATTTAATTCTTGCTTTACATCATTCAATTCCTTTTTTGTTTGTTTCAACTCTACTTTGGTTTCTTTTAATACTTTCTTTGTATCTTTAAATTTGTGTTTGTATTTTTTATACTTGTTATACCATTCTTCATTATTATGTGTTTTCAATTTGGTATTTTCTGTTTCTAATTCACATATTTTTTGTTCTTGTTTATCTAGTTTCAGATTTAAATATTTGCTGGTTGTTTTCTCTGCGTCTTTTAAGTAAATATTTTCACCTTTTGAATTATTGTCTAGTGTAGTTTTTTCTTTTTTTTTATTGGTTCACACTTGTATCGTTCTCTTTCTATTATATTTTCCCCGTGGTTTTTTAAAAACGTAAGTACACTAGGTTCTTGATTTTTCATTAAAATTGTCATTTTTTACTTAATATTGCTAAACTGTCTAATATTTTTTCTACTTTCTTTGGCAATTTTGGTTTTATTTTATTAATATCTACCATTATTGGCTCTTTACTTCTTCTCCAATCATCTATCGGTACTATTTCCGGTTGTTGAGTTGTAGTACAAATTATTGTGTTTTTTTTGCTTATACTAGGTTCATTTTCTACTTGTTTACTTTTATCTTTATTTGTCTCTTCTACTAATAAGTTAAGTTTTTTCAGTATTATTTTAAATATTGGTACTTCATATACACTCCATAATTTTGTTAATTCTTCTCTTATTACTTCTTGCATCCGTGTTTGGTTTTCTTTTATTTCATCAATTACTATTAATGTTTTCATTTTTTCTCTTAATATTATTTCTTCCCATAACACATTAATTTTTTCGTTAGGGTTAGTCAGGATTATTTATTTTCTTTTTCCATCTATTTCCCATGTCTATCCATATTTTATCAAATTTATCACATTGTTCTAAGTGCTTTATTTTTCTTCTAGTTTTATTTCTTTTGCCTTGTACTTTTAAGTATTTGAGTTGTGAAAGTATTTCTTCTGATAAAGTTATTTTTATTATTTTTAATTTTTGTTTTTTCTCTATTATTTCTCTTTGTATATTCATACTTTATTTACGAATCTTGTTTTCCCTTGGTCATTTATTTCAATTCCATTATTATTTATCTTATAATTTATCATGGTTAAAAAGTCACTTCCTAAAAGCAGTTCATTGAAACTGTTATATTTTATTATTACTCCTATATTTATCTTATATTCTAAATCTTAGATTTTGAATCTTAAATTAATACTTTTGGTAATTATTATTTCTCTTTCATTTTCAGGATAATTATAAGTTTACGGGTCTATTAAATCACAATCATTTTCATCAATTTTACTTATATGTATAAAACTTTTAATAGCTCCAGTATTTATTTCAGCTATACAGTCTGTTGTTATTATGCCTTTAAATATGATTATCTTAATCTTCAATCTATTTGTGTTTATATTTATTAAATCTAATATTCTAGGTTGTATAACGCTAGTTTGTCGTGACATTATGGTTCTCTTGTAATACTCAATCTAAATCTTTCTATTTTTGGTATTAATCTTTTTGATGGTGTAAGGGTTCTGGTATGAAAATCCATATATATTTCTTCTGGTATAGTTATTTTGGAATTTTCTTTATGTTCCATATGTTCTAATATTTCTTGGTACATTCTTGGTACTAATATATTCATTTCATGTTGTTTCTTTACATGGTGATTTCCGGTTAGGGCATATATTATTTTTGTTTCAATACTTATGACTTTACTTCCTGGTGGCATTGTTATTCCATCTAGTTTATAATAGTGTTAATGTTAAGTCTTTGTGTTCATCTTTTAATGATATACCAAAGTCTGGTTGTACCGTAAATTTTAGTTTTTGATATATTAAATTTCCTTTTATTATTGATATTAAAACATCTTGTAAAATTTCTAATATGTATATTTGTATAGGTGTAACTATGTTTTTCTGAAAGTATGCTTTTATAGTAAATTCTACTCCTCCAAAGTATATGTTTCTATATTTTTTAGCTTCTCTAGTTGATAGTTTTGCTAACTCTCTTTTTATTACTCCATCTGTTATCAAGTTTATTTTTGTTCTTCCATTTACACTCATTGTATCTATTATATTTTCTGCTTGTGTGCTATATATCTAATTTCTTTATTTCTTTCAAACCATTTTGTTTTAAATATTTTTTTAATAGATAATTCCTCTTTTTCATCTTGTATCTTCTGATATGTTTCTGGCTTAAAGCTTAATGTTTGTGTTGATCCTCCTTCATATGTATTCATCTTATAATATGTTTCTTTAGAGACTTCTACTATTTCTTTTCCTTTATCCATATTTTAATAGGTTGATGTACTTATATTGTTCTTCTATAATATTATTTAGATTCCTTAATTCGTTATCTTTTCTGATTATTTCTCTTAATTTTTTCCCAGCAGTTTCAAATTTTCTTATTCCTTTTGTCTCAACTCCTCGTCTTTTAATGCTATTCTATTTCTTAATTCCTTAATAGTTTCTCCATGTTCATATATTTGTTTTCAATTTTCTTGTAAACGTTGATCTCTTTCATTTATTAGATTTATACATATTCTACAACTTACTATATGTTGGTTTATATCTCTATTATATGTAAGGGATTTTTCGGCTATTATTCTAAGTTCTCCTAACTTATTTTGTTGTTCTTGTAGTTTATTTTCATCCATAATGTTCTATCGTCATTCGTAGGTCTTCATTTAAATCTGTTATTACCTGGTTTAGTCTAATTATTTCAGTATTTAGATCTATCAATTCTCTGTATATTCTTATAACCTCATCCAAATTTGTACTTATTGCTGCTAAGTCGGTCTCTTCATCTATATTTTCATAATCTTCCAGTCTCTTTATCGCTAATTCTATTTTCTTTAATTCTACTAAATCACTATAGTATTTTAACAATATTTCACTGTAGTTTCTTCTTTGTAGTAAGAGGTGTTTCAACGCTTTAAACTAGGGCTGGCCAGTGGGCCGGGACGACCCGACCCCGTCCCGACCCGACCCCGCTCTAAAAAAAAAAAAAAATTAACGGGGGCGGGACTCGAACTCGGGACGGGACGATGTCTCGTCCCGCCAGACCCGAGCCCGCCCCAGCCCGCCGGACCCGAGCCCGCCCCGAGCCCGTCCCGACCCCGACCCCGACCCCGACCCCGACCCCGACCTTACCTTTGCAAAAATAGCCGTTGCACCAACGGCCATTTTAGATTATGGCCGTTGGCCAACGGCCATTTTAGGCCCCCCCCCCCTCCCCCAACCCCCCTACCCCTTAATATTTATTTTTAACCCATAAGTTATTATATTTACACTTTAACCCAATTTTTCAACTATAAATAACTCTCATTTTCTCTTCATCTTTCTCACAAATCTTCCTACAATCTCTCTAATTTCTCAATATATCTCTCTACATTGTTTGCTAAATATTCAATTTTATTAATTCATTTGGGAATTGGGAGTGAAGTTGGCAACTAGCTTGAGGATCTTCCATCGAGCAAAGTTTCAATTTTCAACCTCTCGATTACACGTCGACGTTACGTCGGCGTTTGGTACATTCGTTCCTTCATTAAATTATTATTGTCTGTTTATTTTATTTAGCGCACTTAATTTCATTTACTTTAATTATTTGTTAGCATATAATTAAAATGGAAGGAATTAGAGGTATGTTTAAGGGTAAGGGTAAGACTTCTTCTAGTAGGGGCAATCGGGGCAAGGGTACTTCTTCTAGTCATCTTATTCCTACACAGATGATTTTGTTGATACTCAACATTTTCCTACAATACCATTAGATTTAGACGAGGAGTTATTTTCGGAACTCAAGAAGACTTTAATTTAGACGATGATCTAGACGATACACCCACTAATATTGATGACAACACGCCCACTAGTGCACCTTCAACCGAAATACCTCCTATTCCCCCTAGTATGAGACGAGGTCCAAGCAAAACGACCATTAAAATCGATGCATGGACATTTTTTGATAGGGACGTAGAGAATCAAGTAGCCATATGTAAAATTTGTAAAAATGTTTTAAAATTTAAAACTCGGAAAAGGTCACGGTGGGACGGGGGTTTAATTAGACATGTAGTAAGTGCTCATCCAAACTAGGTATGCCCAATACCAGGCTTCAAAACCGGGTGCGCAAACGGCCGCTCCATCGGGACAAGGTTCACATACCGATATGCGTCCGGACCAAGTACGAGGTCAAATTAACCCTATGACGGGGGGAATTGTAGGCTCTAAATACAACAAACATAGAGATAGGGAAGCAATATCAAAATTAGTTGTTGTGGAGGGTTTGCCTTTTTCATTTCCTTCATCTCCGGTTTTATTCATTACATTAGAGATATATATAATCCTCGCTTTTAACGGTTTTCCTAGGTCAACTCGTTAAGAGAGATGTATTTAAATTTGCGCATGAATATCAACAATATTTACGTTTTTCATTATATCATTTTAATGGCAAAGTATCTATCACGTACGATATAGGTCGTAGTACTAACGGCCATGATTATTTAACTCGTAACTTGTCATTGGATAGATTATAAATGGTCTATGCAAAAACGTATTTTAGCGTATAGATATATAGATGATAGGCACACCGGTACTTTTATTGCAGAAAATATTTATCAAGTGTGCGATTATTACGGAATTACCGATAAAATTATGACTATTACATTAGATAACGCTTCTAATAACAATTACGCAATTACAATGTTAAAAAATAGTTTAGCTCCATCTTTTCCGGACCATTTTCATATAAAATGCGCGTGCCATATATATAACTTAATTGTAAAGGATGGTCTATCACTTTTTGAAGACATTCTTAGTAAAATACAATTTGCTATAAACTTTATTTTTAAAAGTAATAAAGTACAACGTAGAAAAGAATATAAAAAAATTTGTCATGATTGTGGACTACCTTTTAGAAGAATTCCACAAGAAGTATCCACTAGGTGGAATTCTTTATACGAGCAACTACTTGTTGCTTATGACTATAAATTACCTATAACTTTATTTTTTAACTCTCATAATAAAAAGCCGGTGATATGATTTTAGATAGTGATTGGGAAAAAATTTCCGAACTTATTGTATTTTTAGAGAAATTTTTTCAAGCAACAAAAGAATTTTCCGGTATATATTATCCTACTATTTCAACTATGTTATTTTATATAACTCTAATATTTTTATTACTTAGTGAATATATGGAAAAACCAAACTTATAAGGCAACTATTAAAAAAATGTTTGTCAAAATAAAAAAATATTTTATTCCTATTCCTTCTATTTATATTATTGGTTTCGTATTAAATCCTACTATTAAAATAGACGGTACTAAATCACTAATTGAAACTATTTACGATTGTATAGAAGTACTACCACCTCCAAGTCCCAAAAATCTAAATCACCCACCACCTATTGAACAAACTAAAGAAGAAGTGTTGAATAGCGTAGAACACCACCGCAAAAATATATATAGATTTTATCAACAAGAAAATGCTAGTAACGTATCGGCTACCATACCATCTTCTTCATCTTCAACACAACCTCACAAAAGACATTGTTTCGCGGCTAGTATTGAAAGCCTCGAAATAGAATGTGCGGCCGTACCTCTACTAACCAAATTAGCGAGTTGGATATTTTTGTTTTGCGGGGTTCGTACCGTATCAAGAAGTTATCAATGAAGATGGACAAGAAGACTTCTTTCGAAATATCTTTTGGAGGGGAATGAGAAGACCTTTCCGACACTTTCAATGATGGCTCGAGATGTTTTGAACATTCAAGCGTCGTCAACTGCGTCGGAAAGCGCTTTTTCGCGCAGCAGATATCAAATAGGAGACCACAGACACTCTCATTGGCGGAGACGACTTGAAAATTGCGGTATTATTCGAGAGATTGGATACGAGCGGAGCGGAGAAGGTGCGGTCAACCGGAGATCAACGAAGAAGATGATGAAAACTACAACGAAATCTTAACCGAAGGTAGTGGAAGCGACGTGGATCAATTTGACCAACAAATACCTATTCCAACCGAAGAACCACATGAAATCATCAAGCAATTAGAACGATTTTTTTGAAAATGTAATTTTTTTAATTGCAATTTTATTATGTAATTTGCAACTTTTGGACAACACCATAAAGTTGCAATTTAGATTTTAGACAATTGTATTTGTATTACAAAAAAATCATATGTCTATTAAATAATATAAGAGGCACAAAAACAGCCTTGGGATGTTTTATTACACTATCTTGTTTTATTTATTGAGTTTTTTTTTATACATATGTTATTTAAAAAAAAAAAAAAAAAAAAAACCCGAGCCCGCCCCGCCCCGACCCGAGCCCGCCCCCGCCCCGATACCGACGGGATCGGGATCGGGACGGACTGGGAGCAGTCCCGCCCTGACCCGACCCCGCTAGGCCCGATCCCGACCCCCCGGATCGTCCCGCCCCGACCCCGACCCCGCCAGACCCGAGCCCGGCCCACTGGCCACCCTTACTTTTAACATAAAATTTCTTTTATTTAATTCTCTGGCCTGGACAAATTCTGAACGTTTTTTCATTGTTTATATTATAAGAGGGAGTTTGCGAGTGATTCTTCCGGAGGGCATTTTTATCTTTTCTTTAAATTAAAACAATTTAGTGTATCTGCAGAGTTCCTAGCAAAGCATTTGAAGGGTGTTGATAATAATAATGTCACATTTTATGAGTTTGGCTTAGAAAAGCTAAGCATCTGTTGGCTCATAAAACTCTTGAATCAATTTACAGTGATGTGCAATTGAAGGCCAATTGATTTAAGGCAAATTTACCATGAAGTAAAAGTTGATACCTAATTCAAAGTTCTGTAGTTGACTACGAAATCACATTAAATAGGTGCAGAATCACCTACTCAGACCGTTCATGAACAAAACTTGTTTAGTACCAATCCTTAAACAAAATACCTACTATATGTTTCTTTATTAGATAATCCTTTATCATTTTCAATTGGAAAAACATGCTAATGGTATCATACACTATCACCGCTAATTCTATCCTATCCCCTCCCCGAAACAAAGACTGTTCAAGCTAAACTGTTGCAACTTGCAAGAACCCCATTGGAAAAAAAAAAGAGAATAAGAATAAAATTGCACCCCGCAAATTATAGGGCAGCAATTATCTTTCTTCTATAAAATCAGAAAAGAGACATACACAGAAAAGATATATGTATTCATTGAACTTGTTTATGTTTCTGGTTACATTGTCATTAATTAGTTGTTTCATTGAAGATATATGTCGTTCCTAAATTTTTTTGGCATATACAACAGCTTCCAAATTCAACTCAGGAGAGGGACATATACAGAGAGAGACAACAACAACATACCCACTGAAATCACACACCATGGGTCTGGAGAGGGTAGAGTGTACACAGACCTTACTTCCACCTTGTTAGGTCGAGCGACTGTTTTCGGGAGACCTCGCCTCAAGACAAAGCATAATGACAAGCAAGGCAATCAAAACAAAGCAAGAGTAAAGCAAGATAAACAGTCAGACTCAGATAAGGAATTAAAGCAGTATAAAGTGCATTCGAACAAAAGGGAGCAATAGCTAACACAGCTAAATAAGCTAAACAAAATACTCTAAAGAACACAGCATCAGAAATCAAACTACAGTGGATTATAAAGCAATAATGTGCCTATAAGTGTGATAGGCTAATCGAGCCTACAATAATAACACTACAACTATCAATTTGTAAGCATACCGTCGCAGCACTACCCATATCAGCCAACTTAGCCGGCAATTCCATTCCTAGTTGGACTACATATCTTGTTAGAAAGTTCTCAAGATCTCGCCTTCAAGATCTCTCACTTTACACCACTGATTGAAGCTCCTGCATCTTCAACTTCATCTCCTATATTTCATGATCTCGTGAGCTTGTGTTGAAGATACACTATTAAATTGATGGGCTGTTCTTTCCCTAGCACTTGTGCACATAACCCATTCCTCGAACTTGACCAGCATGTTCTTTCCCTAGCACTTGTGCAAGTGAATCAACTTCTGAAATTTGCTTTGATAAGCCGTCCTGACTTTCAATCCTCTCTATTTCCTCCTACATAAATTTAGTATTTCAACTATTAAATTAAGAACTTTTATTTTAGGTATATACTTTAAGAAAGTTGAACATCAATTATTACTACCAATAATCTTGACTGCCTCATTCATATCTTTCCGTTTGTGTCAAAGTCCACAATTCTCCTCTACTCATTGGTCTCCCACGTCTACGCTAGTACATTATTATGACCATAATCATATATTAATAACTATAAGACCATGAAATATTTAAAGAATAGAAAACAAATAACTTAAGCTTTTTAATTGACAAACCTCTTCAGCTTTTGAGCCTTCAGGTTGCGTCATATTACGCAGAAAAGACTTCAAATGCCCCAAGAACACGTGTGATCAAACAACTACTGATTTAGGTAATACAACTTATTTAGCTAAACAAAATGGATAGAAAACTTTATTAGTCTAATACTTTACCTTTCTATAGGATTCATCCATCGATAGTGTATCGGGCCACCACGTCTCACTTCAGCAACTAAGTGAACCATGACAGTGAAGAAAGGTGGAAGGAATATCATTTCTAAGTGACACAAAGTGATAGTGATTTGATTTTGGAGGTTATCAAGGTCCATGGAATTCAACACTTTAGCACATAACTGTCGAAAAAATAATGGAAGATCAGTTAAAACGGAAGATACTAAGCCATATAATGCATTCCTCAATGCTATCGGCAATAGGTGTTTCATAAGAATGTAACAATCATGACTTTTCAACCCAAATAATTTTCGCTGCTTCAAATCAACACATCTCGAGATATTGCTTGAGTAACAATCTGGAACAACCACATTCATTAAAGTCCTTAAAATGTCCTTATGTTCATTTGTCATAGTAAAAATAGAAGAGGTATTAGTGAATATTAGTAGAATATTTACTATATATTTTGTAATTATTGGTGTTGTATAATTATAATAGAAATAATTATGGTAGAAATAGGATACTTATTGTATTAGGATTCTACATTGTACACACTATATATTTGTATTAATGATAAAGGCTCTCATCTTACTTCATATCAGGAGCCATAACCTAAACCCTTTTTTTTCTCATCCGCGACAGCTGCTGTTCTGCATGTTCTCTTCCTTTCCCGAAAACCGAAGCAGAACTTTTTCAAAACTTTACTATTTGCTTTTCTCTATTCCCTTACCAAGAACCAAAGCACAAGCACAATGCCTTGTTGCTTCATTACCCGAGAAGCACAAGCACAGTGCCTTGCCCTTTTCTTTTTTACCCAACCTGTAAGCAGCCTTGTCTCCTTTACCGAGAAAATAAACAATTGTGGTTTATTTGTTTCTGCCACCTCGATTTCTGCTTCCTCCTTCACAAAACTTATTGGTTTATTCACCCGAAAACAGAATTTTTTTTTTTACCTTGTGTTTTCTTCTTCTTCCTTCACCAAAAACAATTCACTATAATGACTTCTCCTACAACTCCCAATTTTGGAGCCCAATTTCAGGCAGCCTACAAGTCCGCCTCAGGCCAGTCAATGGGCCACATCAATTCGACCCTATTTCTTGGAGCCCAGCAATCCCCCCCCAGGCCCCTCCCAGTCTAATTTGGGCCCAGCTTTCGTCACATTGAACCCTCGGCAGTACGATAATGCGTGGTATATGGATACGGGTGTCACGTCTCACCTCACTAACAATTCTGGTAATCTTCTTCAACTGCAAAGTTTAAATACTCCACAATCTATTATGATTGAAAGCGGCCATCACATTCCAATTCAAGGGTTTGTCCACACACTAACCCCACAACTGTATCCCCTATTCTCCCTGAATAACATCTTATATGCTCCCAACATTATCAAAAACCTAATCTCCGTTAGGAAATTTGTCATCGATAATTATGTATCAATTAACTTTGACCCATTTGGATTTTCCATAACGGACCACTGTACCGGGAAACTCCTTACGACATGTAATAGTGAGGGTGATCTCTATCCTTTCCTATCCACGTCCACTGCTAGTATCAACCCTCCCATATCTCTCACTGCCCATGTCACTCCTCCCACCGCTTTAGCAACAATTTCTCCGTCAACCTGACACAATAGACTTGGACACCCAGGAGCACATGTTTTTAATTTTCTTAGAAACAATAATTTAATTCATTGTCATAGATGAAAAATTTGCCCAACAGTGTCTTTCTTGTCCCTTAGACAAGCATGTTCGCCTTCCGTTTCAGTCTTCTTCAAGTGTTACGTATTCTCCCTTTGACATTGTTCATGCAGATTTATGGACATCTCATATTACTAGTAGTTATAAATTTTACCTAGTCTTATTAGATGACTTTTCTCACTTTGTCTGGGTCTATCCACTTAAATTCAAGTCTGAAGTGTTTGTCAAGTTTTTTGCATTCTGTGTCTATGTCAAAACACAATTTGAAAAAGACAAAATCGCTTCAATGTGATAATGGTCGTGAGTTCAATAATTCCACGTTTCACATCTATACTAATGTCATGGTTTTCTGGTTCTCGTGTCCCCACACCTCCCCCCAAAATGGCAAGGCCGAACGAATCATTCGCTCACTCAATAACATGGTTCATATGATCCTATTTCATGCCTCTCTCCCCTCCCTTTTGGGTCTATGTTGTGAAAATGGCCGAATATATTATAAATATTTTTCCCACACAAACCCTTCAAAATAGAACACCCACCGAAATTTTATTCCGTAAGATCACAACTTATGAGCACTTACGGATTTTCAGTTGTCTGTGCTACCCGAATCTTGCCTCCACCACCCCACATAAACTTGCACCCCGCACCACTCTTTGTGTGTTCATAGGTTTTTCGCTTAATCATAGGGGATATTTGTGTTATGACGTGTCTTCCCGCAAAATCATTGTGTCTTGTCATGTCACGTTCAATGAAGCAATCTTCCCTTTTGCAAATATCCAAAAATTTCAAACCACAGATTATACATGTATAAATGAGTCCGCAGTCTCCCCCATCTACAACACATTACTCCGACATGACACCACTGTTTCATCACGGTCGGAACCCACAACTCCGACACTGTCGGACTCCGTAGAAGGCACCCCTGCCCCCATCGAGTCTCCCACCACCAGCGTCAGTCCGTACCACCACCACTACAACTACTATTCCATCGCCACCTATCCACGCTGTAACCACCAGCACACTGTCAAGTCTTTCATCGGCAGAGATGGCCGATCATATTGTCGTCTCCTCCACCCACCAGCTAATCAGTTCGCCGACCCTTGTGTCACCCCCGCATGTCTGCAGCCCTCACGTCGACCACCCAAACCCAGAAACCAACACATATGTTAGTTCGCCAACCCTTGTGTCACCCCTGCATGTTCGCAACACTCCCGTCGACCACCCGAACCCAGAAACAACCCCTCGACGACCCCATCAAATTCACCCAACATTGTCACCGTCGCCACACCCAAACCCGACACTGACCCTTCCCCAACCCATTGACCTCAATCGATACCTCACCATACCCAACCAATCACCGGTGTAGAGCCCTAATCACCCATGCCCTACCGACACACTCCGACATCTTCCCGTCATTATTGCAAACTCGCCGACTCAATCCCAAACCACTACCCCTGAACCGCCACCAACCCAATCCGCACCCTCCAAAATACCCGTACTGCCTCTGCCCCACACACCATATGGAAACCCATGCTCAAAACGAGATTTTCAAACCCAAAGCCCAATTTAACATCCACAAAAATCATATCCCCAATTCCCAAAAACTCAACATTAGCCAAACTAGACCCAAATTGGAATGCGACCATGCGTGAGGAATTTGATGCTTTAACAAAACAACACATTTGGTATTTGGTTCCTATACAAAAGGGTGTGAACATGATCCGATGCTTGTGGCTTTTTCGTCAAAAAATACAGGGACAATGGTGATCTAGAGAGATATAAGGCGCTACTTGTGGCCAATGACACTAATCAGCATGATGGTATTGTGGTGAGACGTTCAGTCCGTTTTTTAAACAAGCTACCATTCACACATTTCTTAGTATTGATATGGGTAAGCATTGGCCGATTCATCAGCTTGATTTGAAGAATGCCTTTTTACATGGAGACTTGAAAGAAACTATTTACATGCACCAGCCGCCTGGTTTTGTAAATCCAGCAGCCCCTCAGTATGTATGTCGTCTTCATAAGTCTCTTTATGGTTTGAAATAGGCCCCTAGAGCGTAGTATGACCGCTTTGCACAGTACATTATGCAAATTGGGTTTGTATGCAGCAAGTGTGATAATTCTCTATTTATTTTCATCATGGCAGTAACATTGTTTATTTGTTGTTATATGTGGATGACACTGTGCTTTTTGCCTCCTCTGATGTATTGAAAAATGAGATCATTGCTCTGCTTAAATTTGAATTTGCTATAACTGATTTGGGGAAGTTAAAGTTATTTCTTGGAGATTTCAGTAACTAGATCTGCAGATACTATGTTCTTGTGTCAGCGTAAGTATACAGATGAGATTGTGTACAGGATTAAAATGTCAAACTGCAAGATCATGCCCACTCCGGTTGACTCTAAGTTGAAGCTCAATGTTGTTGATGGTGATCCAGTATCCGATCATACCCTCTATAGGAGCCTTGCAGGTGCACTTCAGTATCTTACTTTCACTATGCCTGGCATTGCTTATGTTGTTCAACAGGTATGCTTGTTCATGCATTCCCCCAGGGAGCCTCATTTTACTGCTCTTAAACTATCATTCGATACGTTAAGGGCACACTTGATTATGGATTGCATTTATACCCCTCTGCACCGACCAGGTTGTTATCATATACGGATGCAGATTGGGCAAGCTGTCCGGACACGCGACACTCCACTTCTGGCTACTGTGTGTTCTTAGTGGATAATCTCATTTCATGGTCTGCCAAGAGGCAAGTCACCCTATCACGTTAGAGTGCAGAAGCAAAATATAGAGACGTTGCAAATGTTGTTCCTGAGATCTGCTGGCTCTGAAACCTTCTTTTGGAGCTCTAGTGTCCCTTGGGTAAGGCATCTTTGGTATACTATGATAACATATCCGTTGTTTATTTATCTCATAATTCGGTTCAGCATCAGCGAACCAAGCACATTGAGATGAATATACATTTTGTTCGTGAAAATGTTGCTATAGGACGTGTTAAGGTGTTGCATGTGCCCTCTTCATATCAGTATGCGGATATCTTCACTAAAGGACTACCTAGACAACTATTCCTCAACTTCAGATCCAGTTTCAGCGTTCGGCCTCCTTCCGCTACGACTGAGGGGTGTATTAGTGAATATTAGTAGAATATTCACCATATATTTTATAATTATTGCTGTTGTATAATTATGGTAGAAATAGAATCCTTATTGTATTAGGATTCTTCATTGTACACACTATATATTTATATTAATTAGAAAGACTCTCCAAGGAAGATTAATACAATCTTAGGAGAGGGATAATCTCCATGCTCATTAGGTCAAAGATCAAATTTTATGTTTATTAATTGTAGGTCTTTTCGAGCATTAACGTGATCTTTTCACTTTCCAGTTTCATTTAGCAAAGTATGTATCACATTGTCACACATGTTTTTCTCAATATGCATTACATCAAAATTGTGACGCAATGAGTTAAGCTTCCAATATGAAAGTTCAAAGTATATACTCTTTCTTTTTGCATTGTAGATAATCACTTTGGATATTTTGTTTCCCTCGTCTTCTGTTTTTTCCATTAACTTCAGCTATTGGTGTTTTTCCAAAGAAAATATGAAAATTCTCAACTTGTCTTAAAATGTCTGAACCTGATAACTATACAGGTGGATTTCGTTTGTCAACCGTACCATCAAATCGGACCTTGTCTAATCTGCACTTGTGACAAACATTTAAAAAATGGTGATTACCTATAAAACACCATTTTCTACTATGTTGAAGTCGACAGGGTTTGGTATCGATGTTGCACGTGGGACAAGCAGACTTACCATACGTGCTTCACCCAGACAAAATACTATTTCAGGGAAAATCACTATGTCTATGAAATAATCTCTTTCATAAATGAAGGTGTATATATACAATTTATAATTTTTCATAATAGTAAAATCATATTCCTATTCTACTCCCAAGACCCTATTCTAGTTGTACAAGAATTCTATAATTATGGTCTTCGTACACTAAGATTGTCCCTAAAACCGGACTCAAAAATCAGACTCCAAAATCGTGATATACATGGGTTTGTATACCGTGTATACCACGGTTTCACGCTTGGTAATTTGCCTTGTGAAACCGTGATATACATGGTATACAAACCTATGTATATCACGGGTATAACTAACACACCCCCGCAGTCATAGCGGGCGATCTTCATACACCGACTGTCCCTAAATTCATCAAAGAGAATGGACGAAAGACCTTTTGTAAAGATATCTGCAATTTGATACCTAAAAGGGACATGTAAGACGCGTACTTGCCCACGAGCTACCTTTTCGCAAAAAAAATAGATTTCCATTTCAATATGTTTAGTGCGTTAATGTTGAACCGGATTGCCAGAAAGATATACTGCACTAACATTATCACAATAAATGAAGATAGCTTTTTGAATGGGAAAGTGAAGCTCTAAGAGAAGATTACGTAACCAACATGATTCAGAGACCACATTGGCCACCCATCGATACTCGGCCTCTGCACTAGAGCGGGATAAGGTAGCCTGCCGTTTGGCAGACCATGAGACCAAGTTATCACCAAGAAACATACAGTAACCAGACGTAGAGCGTCTGGTGTCCGGATAACCACCCCAATCAGCATCTGTATAAGAGACAAGTGTAACCAACGACGGATATAGATGTAACCCAAAATCAAGTGTGCCCGATAAGTATCGGATGATGCGTTTGAGCGCATTCATGAGCTCAACTCTAGGATCATGCATAAACACATCCACCTGCTCGACGGCATAGGTAATAGCAGGTCTCGTGAAGGTAAGATACCGAAGTGCTCCTACAAGACTGCGATAGTAGGTGGGATCCTCGTACAGTGAGCCAATCGCAACACCTAGCTTAGGTTTAGTATCAACTGTAGTGGTAGAAGGCTTACAAGAATAAATATCAGCGCGCTCAATAATCTTTGCAGCTTACTTCCTTTGAGACAAAAATAGACCACTAGAGTGACGTGTGACTACAATGCCCAAGAAGTAACTCAAGGGCTCCAAGTCTTTCATAGCAAATTCGGAACTGAGAAGGGGCATAATAGACTTGCGCAGAGTGTCAGACGAAGCAGTCAGTATAATATCATTTACGTACAATAAAATGTATGACAGAAAAGAACCACAACGATATATGAATAAAGAATGATCAGACCGCCTGTGAGAAAACCCAATCGACAAAACATAATCTGCAACCCTCTTATACCAAGCTCGCATAGCCTGCTTAAGCCCATACAACGATTGCGGTTTTGAGAAGTCTCGCAAAGGTGATTGCGATTTTGAGAAATGAATTCCCGGCATAAAAATCCGAAAAGAGTATGCATGACATTTTATACAAATGTAAAATTGATTTTTTAATAAAAGTATGCATATGTAAAGCGTTGTTATAAAATACATGCAAAGTTAATTTTGGATAAAAGTATGCATTTGTATGGCATTGTTTATGAAATGTATGCAAAGTTGATTTTTGGGTAAAAAGCAGGAGAAAAGCAATTTATTTGTAATGCAAAGGAAGTGATTTTTTGGAAGTCATTTATAGCGAATTGGATAAAAACAAGACGTCATTTTGTATGATTAATAGTGCAAGTAAAAGATGACCAAATTATTTTTGAAAGTTTAGTAAATGCATGACGAGCCTAAAATAAATAAGCTAGCAACTGGTCTCCAATTTTAAACTACATTTTCTAGTTTATCAGTTCTAGGCCTAATTCTTCTAAGTGTTCAAACAACCACACAAGCAGAATAATTAAATTACAATACAAAATAAAAGGGAGGCGGAATTTAAAAGAAATTAAAACCGCAATGGCTAAAGTAATGGGAATGTCATCGCTCGAGCCTTGGGCACAAGTCCGGCAAATCTTGTTCTTCTTTGTCTCTGTAGGATCCCATTTTGCTATCCATATTGTTTAGATATACCTCGCAAGATGTAAAAGAAAGACAGTTAAAAATAAATAAATGCGAATAAAACCTTCGGATCCGTATAAAACAATAGAAGTTTTAATTATGGAAGGCTCAGACTTATATTTTAAGCAAAAAGAAATTCCATTCATGTCGTGGCTGTGAACTAGTGAGTCGTCAGTCAATCTAGTTGCCTCGCCAATGCATGTTGGTTTCTCACATGTGATTTTATTACAAATCTCATCATCGTCCTATTCCGAAGGAAAGCAAACCGAGGGACAACCTTTCCGAAAGGAGCATGGCCTCAAATTAATTTTCATTGGCCCAAAGTGTAGTCTCATGTTCAAATCAATAGGTATCTGAAATACAGCAGCTGTGCACATTTATGCCATCAACTATTCAGCGAGTTTAGTGACATGCTGTCCAAAAGGGCATCACATTAAAAATGAAGCAAAACAACCCTCAAAATGCAGCAACAACAGCTCTCAAAAGGCAGCAACAGCCCTTAAAATGCAGCAGCAGTGGCCCTTAAAATGCGGTAAAAAAAGGCCTTAAAATGCAGCAAATTTATCCATAAATACAACAGCAAATGGCCCAACAAGGTAACTTAAAGTACATCCCAAACAGCCTTGTAAAGGCAACAACAATGAGCCTAAAATACAGCAAAACAATTCATCAAAGAGCTGCAACTAAGCACAACATTTGTCTTGAAACAGTTGTAATTCACCTTATCAAATATAGTATAAATTCATCTTTTCAGGGACATCAGCTCAAAAGGGCAACAGTAACTTGGCTAAGCAATGCAACAGCCTCAAAGGAGAATATCACAAGCTCACAAAAGCACAGCAGCCCAAAAGTAGCAATAAAGGGCACTAGTTACTTACCTCAAAGGGGTGCAATTTAGCAAAAACTCAAAATGTAGCAACAACTTAGGTCAATATGCAGCACCTCTTGGCCATAAATATAACAACAACATCAATGTAACAGCAGCAGCCAAACATAGCACTTGGCCTCAGAATAATAGCTCATTCACCATTTGGGATCGGAGAACTCACCATCCATTTCCAATGCCGCAACTAGATCAAAAGGTTTCTAGAACCTTAGGCATGGCAGGCTATCGGAGGAGGCTAAGTAAGAAATAGAAAGTATTTGGAAGCTTAGAGGGGAGAGGCGGCGGCCAGAAAACCTTCTCCTTAAAATGGACTCCAAATGCTAATATTTATAGGACGAACTTAGGGTTTGCTTGGGCTCAAAGATTTGAGCGGGATTTCTTGGTCAAGAGCTCCATTCAAAATTTGAACGTTAGATGCTTTGGGACAGCTTTCAAGCTTCACGTGATTGAGACGACCGTAGCACAAAAATGGAGTAGGCAACCTCTGTCTGGTTGGCAAAGCATGTAACTTTGTCTAGAAGAGGAAAGGGGCATCGGCTGCTGCTCTGTTTTTTTTTTTTTTTTTTTTTGGGAAAAGGTGAAAAAAATGTCTGGTTTTTGTGTTAGGGATTTAGATTTTTGGGTATAATGGGTTGGACGAAATGGGCTTGGAGAATAAATGGGCTGGGCGGTTTAGATTGTGGGCCTGTCGGGTTGACGATTTGGGGGGTTGGTTTGGACGATTTTTGGTGAGAAAAGTGGGTTGTGGGTTAAAGAAAAATGAGTTGTGGGTTAGAATAAATAAAAAAGGTTTATTACTAAAAGATGCTTTGTAAATTATAAAGATAAAAATAACGATGTGATAAAAATATAATATTTGCAAAATGATTAATACTTAATAAAATGCGATGTCATTTGCCAAAATAAAATAACATAGAATATTATGGTAAAACCATAACTAGGATATTAAAAGGCAAATTATGGTAAAACAAATGCGAATAATAATAATAATAATAATAAATATGATATTCAAAATAATATATATATATATATATATATAATTGTTTTGAGATGTCAAAATATTTAAAATTGCAAACAAATAATCAGAAAAGAAGGACAAAATTGGATGTCAACAGTCATGACTTATTGTTTGCCCCTTCCCCAATTTCCAAACTTTTTTTGCCCTTTTTAGATGGTGATATTTCGGATCGACTGGTTTACACTTCGAATATTTTATCGGATACCTCTCAGAATCTTACCAGTATAGATATAACTTTATCTGCTTAGGTTTAGGCATATAAAAAAATCACCTAATATATTGCATCCATTAAAATTTAAACCTAATTCAGACCCCGTGGTTCTCCGTGACTTTCTAGGTTATTCATTCTTCCGTTTTGGTTTCTTGTTTTGGATTCTATTTGTTTCCCTGCGACAGTATAAATGAACTATCATAAATCAGAATCACAGCGAAAGAGACATGGTAAATTAGATTGGTTAAAGTGGAAAATATACCAAAGGTTCTTTTTTTCAACAGAAGCATTCATCTATTAATTTGTTATGGATATGATACGTCCAAAAGATGTACAACATCATTTACCATCCATCCCAGGAATACCATTTCTAAGGAAAATTCATGTACCAAAGAAATTGAAAATTTAGCTATGTTATAAGCAACAAAATTAAACATAAATATGCATAAATACAACATGATATGCTTCAATATCTTCATAAGCTACCTCCCCATCTCAAGTAGTCTTCACATTCTTCTTGAACAATATGTCTACTATACTTTTTACATCAGAAAGGATATAATGTTTTCTCCATCCATTGTGTATTGTTTTGTTCACGGCTTTTTTTAATTACAAACGCTTCAGCAATCATGACCTTCCCAATAAATTGGATCGGGAATTCGTGGGCGTGAAAAAAAGTATCCTTGCTATCCACAACAACCAAACCAATGCTTGTCTTCTTCGTTTCAACTCGTAGCTAGCCCAAATTAGTTAATAGAACCTCAAAGGAAACTACACATACGGAAATTCTCCTTCTTACAAACATAAATGAGCTTTCAAATGTGATCAATATAGTGAGAAAAGCTTAGAAGAATTGAACCCTAGCCAGTGAAAACCTAAGCAGCGAAACCTCCCCAATTACCAAGCATTATTTTCTCCTCGGGGTTTAATCCTTCTTTTACATTGGCTCTAACATGACAGGAGCCAAATCCTCCTGATTAGGAAACGTCTCGACTGCAAAATATTTTGATTACTGAAGTTCAAAGTTGGGCAAGTTTGGAATAATTAATAGAGAAATTATGAACTTGAAAATTGTATGCGTGTTGACAAAAATTCAAATTGCAGTGTTCCTTGTCTAACTGTTAGTGACGCATCCAGCACGTATAACACATGGGTTGACGTGAACCCAATAGCTTTTACGCTAATTATATATACATACATTAAGATTTCGTGACTTATAAATATTTAAATTTTTTTACAGTTGTTATTGGATTACTTGATATTGGTGTAGCATGTAGGAACTCATAAATTTCAAAAAAATTATTCTTTTTCGACCGTTAGGTTATTAAATTAAGTATATAAATAATGTCATTGGATCGACTACAGGGATAGTAAATGTGTGAAAGAACGTCAGGGAAGTAACAACTTGTAAAGGCCTTGCGAACTCGTCACAAACCTTTCGCGACCTTAATTTGCAAAATGATTTCGGTATTATTTTGATTTTTAAGTACTACCTAATGCAATATCTTTAATTAAAAGAAAAAAATAATTATATGTAAAACAAAATGATTGTCACGAGATAAACACACCGTAAACAGAAGGGACAAGGACGCAGTCTCAAGTATAATGATTGATTGAGAAACATTGTTTTCATGTCTTAATCTATATCTACATCTATATCTATATCTATATTTATATTTATATTAAAAATAATAATCCCAAAACTAAAAAATTAAATTACACAAATATCCTTCTAAATAATTTTAAAATCTTACTTATATATCCTAAGAAGAATTGTTTCACAATAATATGCAAGTAATAATTTTTTTAAAAGAAATGAAAACCGATATAATAAGAAGTGTCTCTTCTTGAATTTTTATGTTTCTTCAAATTACTTCCCAATAGTTATATTATTATTTAAATAGAAGCCATAATAAGTGCCAAGCGGACACTACAAACGTTTGGACAAGTTTGTTTTCAAATTACAAGATTTTTGTATAAGTGATATTAAGATGAATGGTAGGGATGGCAGGTGGGTATAACTTTAGCAGGTAGTAGGCGGGTATGGATATTGAAAATGTATCCGTCACGGGTAGGCGGGTAGGTGATAGATTTGCAGTCATACCCGCCTACCCGCCCGCCTTATACCCGCCCCAAGCCCAAAATATTAGCAGCCCATAAGTCGTGCTTTCAGCCCATAAGTCACGACAAGTCTCTCATTCTCCAACAAAACTCAAAACCTTACGCCTTTTCAGTCCTTCACGCCTTCACGCCTCGCTCTCTCTCGTTCCCCTTCACGCCGTCTCTCCTCCCTCTCTCATTCTCGACGTCTCTGCCTTTTTTCTTTAAAGGAGATGCTGATCGGGAAATATTAGAAAATATTGTTGTCTTTGCTTTGTGCTTTGGGGTTGTTTTGGTGAGGTCAATTTTTGTGCATTTGTTAAGTTTTACCTATTGAGTTTGTGGAGTTCAATTGACCTGTAATCAAGACACATATAGTTTTCTTCATAAATTATGAGACAACATTAATATCAGTTACCTTGTTTTCGTCTTTTGTGAAAGGGTTTAGGTCCTTTCTTTCGATACTTTTTTGCTTGTGCTTGTAATTAAGCACATTTATGTAAAGCAGGTTGGGATGAACACGTATTGTATGTCAAAGAAAGAACGGGGAATTCAATCTCTAAATTAAAAATATGAATAAAATAGATTGAAGTCTAATTGTAAGCATGCATTTTGTTCCGAAATGAACATTGATTGTTTTTCGTGTACACACTTGTCCAAGAAACGTGAGTTCTATTTTCTTTATCCTACTCATTATTTAACTATCTATTCTTACCTCATTATCAAAATAACTAAATATTCCAATCTATAATATATATATATATATATATATATTGAGCATTCACGTGCAACACACGTACCAAAAGATTAATTATACATAATTAATGTAGGAAAAGACATATAATTAATTAGAAGAGCACCTTAAGGTATCGTTGGTACACATACTAGTTACGTAGAAATTATAAAGATCAATTATTTGGTTCGCATATTGATTATATAAAGAGTTTATTATAGAGATTGTTATGTGATGAATAATAAGACAATAGTTGTTTTGATGATGAATAATATCGGTTGTGCGATGAATAATGATACATGAATTGTAATGTAGGAATTGCCTACTTTAAGAATACATATGTCTTTATAAGATACTCTTATCTTCGTTATTATTGTGAAAGTCATGTCATATTAGTAATACAATGTTCAATATTGAAATCATGTATTGCTTACATTAATTATGCAAATTTTTACATCAATAATCAAAATTTGTAATAGTTAAGTACAGATAGAGACTGCATTTAGTAGCAATAAAGAACTCTATGTTGTATATGTAACTAAACATTTTAGTGTATTAACTAAATCTTAAGCTAAAATTAATTTTTCCAACTAGAATCCAAGCAACATTGAAGACACAAGGATTCCATTAATCCAATACTCAGAATTATATTTGAGACACGTTTCTCAAAGATAGATGAGAAGCGTACAACCATAAAAATGTCTTTTGGCGAAAGACGAAATTAGAACTTAGGAGTAAGAAAAATATGATAGTTCGAGATATTCATAAACCACTGATGATATAAAAAAGATTATATCATCAATATATAGTTTAACTGAGCATATATCTATCTTTAGAATTAATTCTAATCCACAAGAATATACAATTGGAGTTTAAGTATGAAAATTCTTTAAACACGGTTAAAGCATGTATAAAAGATAAAACTCATCTATAAACCTCGGTTGGCTAGCTTGAAGTAATGGTTTCAATCATGACATCTATATAAATTTTCCCCATTTACTGTAATTTAAAATATTTGTTCAGATAGTAGTTTTTACTCCGCAAAGGTGGGATAAATTTTGTTGGAGCGTGGATGACTTAATTTGGGGACTCAACATCGGTGAACATAAAATTAGAATTGACTTGGCTCTGATACCATGTAAAGAATGTATTTTGTATCTAACTCAACCCCAAAAGCTAGCTTGTAGGGTGAAGATTGTTGAAGTCCATATAAGGGGTCCATATTTTCATTTCATTTTCGATGTAGACTCTTAACATTGTTTACTTGATAGTAGCAGACATTATATTTAATGAGAGTTTACATAAAATTTATGGCTTAATCATACTCCTTTAGTCTCAATTTATGTGACATCTTGCGGATTTCGAGATTATAACAAATATTTTTTACCTTAATATTTTCATATGTCTTTTAAATATTTTAAATTAATAACTATTATGACGTATAGTACATTTTACGTAGTTTTCAAATAGGTAAATTTTATTTCAAAATACTTAAAAGATTTCATGTCCGAATTCATAATCAAAATTAAATTGTTTTACTTTCAAAATCAGAAATGTAACAAGTTTTACCTCAGCACTACAGAACAGCGATAATTTAATATAGTTTAATTTATAAACTGAGTCCGTTGATTTTTCTTAAAAGAGAACTACTATTTGAAGTACATCTGGGACCAGATTAGATGGTCACATTGAACAACATAGGATAACAGAACCGAAAATGGTCCATATCTAGCTAGCAACCTAGAGATGCACCATTTTCTACGCTCTGCATTCTTAAAACAGTGCAAACTAAGAAAACTAAAATTCCTGCAAACACTAAAATCTAAAACAGAAGCAACACTAGAAAGACAAAACTCATAGATAGATAAATTCCCATCAGGTGGAAGTTGTAACTCTTCTGAGCTCTTCAAAGCCCTTAAGAATTTCTTCGCTCGCGATCTCGTTAGGAATGAAAATAACATTCTCTTGATCTTCCTCGCCACTTTTGTTCTCCTCCGCGGCAACCATTTCATTTTTGCTGGGTGATGCGCCCTCGATTTCAAGCACATGTGTAGTTGGGCTAATTGGAGTGACACTCGAACGGCAACGTCGTCGTAGAGAGCCACTGGACGACGATGATGATTTAGATCTTAACGCTCTAGGCACAATACTTATACCTTTCGGCAGCTTGTATTTGGTACCACTGGCGTAGACAGCGCGGTAGCTCTTTTTAACGGGCGGTGGATGGTCGTGCTCACCGTAATAGGCCACGACAAAAAGATCTTGTGCCTTTGGGCTCTTTTCAATATGTTTTTTCGCCATGCAGCTTTTTGAGGTGTTGCACTTGTAATAGTTTCTGTCATGAATAATCAGGATGGGTAAAAAATTACATGTCTACACATCAAATAAATGCAACTGTTACTTTTTGTCATGAAAAAATTTGAACTGCACGCAACTTTATATGACATGAAAGGAAAAAAATGGTACTGGAACTGCAGAAGAGAACAAACCTCGGGAATGGAGAATTTCTTATTGGCTTTTGACCGTACTTACGCCACGCCCATGTATTATCAGTGAGTTCCTCTTGCCTCAATTCATAGATAATCTTTATTGGCTGATTTTTCCTGATTTAAAACCACAAAGTACAAAATTCAAAACTCTGACACATGCACATAAAATCAAGAAACAGAGGGAGTACTTACCTTCTACGAGTTTGGATAACAGGAGTTGATCTAACCGTCTGCGCAAGTTGTTTTTGCAGATAGATCAATTCATGTGGTGCTGCTGCTGCTGGTGGCGGAGGAAGAATCATTTGTTGGCTAGGCTGAGCTGGCTGTAACAACTGTTGATAATCAATTTGGTCTATGATTTTGACCTGATCAACAATTATAGGAACGGGGGTTGTAGGGTTCATTATCTCAAAAGATTGATCATATGGTTTTTGTTGTTGAGCAACAGGAAAATCCCTAGAGAAAGAATCACCTAAGCCTTGAAAATTAGTCATGTGATCATCATCTAAAAGACGGTCTAAAAAATCCCAATCATCATGATCATTTTCAAAAGTAGGAACTACTACGTTGTTAGGTCTATTAATGTTGCGGCCTCTTACGACATCACCTATATCCCAACTGTCATCACCCATTTCACCTCTATATAAAATTATATCTAATTAGCTACAGAGAGAAAATTGGGTAGGGGCAAGAAAACCTTAAGATATTCAAACAAGTGCTTAAAAAAGAAAAACTTTACATGTGTTGTGAGAGAAGGGAGTGGGGAAAAAAGGGACCCAAAGGTGCTGACTTTGGGAGAACATTGACATATATAAAAATGGAGAAAACAACTAAGTAAAAAAGGGGGATTTGAGTGGGTAGGGAACTAGGGACCAAAGGAAGCTGGGATGAAGAAAACTGAACTAGATTTGTTTACTATATAGAGGAACTCTGCACGGCCACACTCACTTAGCATTTAATGCACATTAAGTGTTTTTTCTCTTGTTAGGGTGAGTGGGATTATTGGCATCTGTAGGAGGAGATAAAAAATTATCACAAATAGTGCAATAAAGGTCCCCTATAAAAAGAATATTTGCAATTTCAATATTTTTTTCATGTCCTTTGACTTTGCAAGAATGTCAAAAGTGGGACAGAAATACTGACAATCAACATTTTTTTTGTGGCAGCTATGTTGAGTGCACCATGACCATAGCACATAAGAAGATGTCACAAACTTTTCTGCTTCAGAATTTTAGATGTTGCAATGTTTGGCAAAGGGAAACTGCACGCGCTTCCCCCACTTTGACAGAACACTTGAATGCTTAAACCTTTGACGATGCTTTTGGGTGATCGGATCCAAACTTTGAAGTTTTGAAATGAGCAGATGGTATATCGAAAAAGAACATTTCTAGCTATCTCCCAATGTAAGAATAAGATGTGTATATTCTATCCTTCTTAGTCTTCACATGTTTGATAATATATTATTATTGTATTTAATAGATTTCTTAATATTTATATAATTATATATGCAAAAATTACTGGACTCTCGTGAATTTGTCTATCACACTGCGAATCCGCCCGTGCCCGAAGTTGAGTGTTTGCACTACTCAGCCAAGATCTCATATTGATGTACGTTCATGTCTAGATAGTAGATTGTGCTTTGAAAAATAAAGAATATAAAAAGAAAAAGAAAAATATTAGCCAGACTAATCTCTTTGAAGAATTATTGGCTTGTCTTGAAGATTGAAATTGCAAGAGGATTGTTACTATTTCACCTATATTCCAGAAATCTAAGGTTTAAAGTTTAATTATGTACTTTGCTCTATTACACAATAAGTTTGTTTTTACTGTGCATTTGTTCGACACTAATTGTCATAAGTATACATATTACTTGTTCGCAGCAAGAAGTATTAAAGCATGTAACGACTTACTATATACTGTGTAGTGTTTATAAACAAAGTATATTAAAGTTATAATTATATTCAGGTGGCTATAGATCAAGGTATAGGTTCGGTTGAATGTAACCCCAAACACAGTAAACGTGATCCAAACACTGAATTTGTCTTTAAAATTTATTTAATATTTACAAACTTTTAATTTAGAATTCAGTAACTTAAAATGGTTAAAATTCTGAATCATAAAATTCAAATTCTAACTCCACCTCTGATTATTTCTCCATGGTTGTAATTAATCAAAAACCCACAATAAAACAAAAACAGTGTCTGAGTTTCTAATTATTTATTAATATATTCTTGTTATGAATTCATTGTATTCATTAATTGAGGGTGAATGTCATTTAGATATACATATATGTTATTAATTGTTATCTAACTTATTTTATTAATACTCTCATAAAAATATGTAACACTCGGTGGTTTCATACCCTATAAAAAGAGATGTTTTTCATCCTTTTATAAACACAATAGAAATAAATAATAAAGGCATTAATTCTCATATTTCTTGTCTCTATTTTTTGTTCAGTATTTGTATATTTCACTCTTATTTTACAACACGTTATCAGCATGAGACTCTGCCTTGAGCACTTATTTTGAAAAGATCAAAGGTATGTGTTTTACAAATCCACCTTAACAATGGTATCATATTGATTTCTCAATCTTGTGGATATCTGCAATTGTTTAATTTCAATATATGAAACTCATCAATATGAGTGTGCCGAATTAATGAAATAATGGTCCTTGAATTCACACATAGCTTGATTCTATTTTATATATGTTGATGTTTACACAGTTACTATTTAAATATGATGATGGTAATGATTAGGTTCCTATATATTGAGATTTAGAAAGAGATGTTTAGTTTCTTTTTCCCCGATGCAACGAATGGATGTATTGAAGATATGTTAGAGAAAATTTCTCCACATCATATATATGCATCAATTTGCTCCTGAAGTAGCAAGATCTTAAAGAAGTTCTAAGTTATCATTATTTGATATGTTTAATGCATGTTGAAATATGTTCCATTCTAGAAGAATGGAAACTTTTGATAAATGTTATAAGTACAGATCAATTCCCTGAACTGAATATGACAATATGTAGTAAAACTTATATATATAGGAACGTGCATTTGGTTGTGAGGTTATCACGACTCACCTCCAGAAGAGGTATAATAATTGAGAAAAAAATATTCTAAATATTTTATGCTTTACTCCCGAAGTAGTAAACTCCGAATTCTTCTCCCGAAGTAGCAAACTCAGAAATCTGCTCCCAAAGTAGCAGATTTTAAACTCTACTTCTTAAGTTATAAATCGTTGAACTCTACTCTGAAGTAATAGAACTTTGAAAGTAGTAAAATTTTAAATTTTACTCTTGAATCAGTAAATCTGAAATTTACTCTTGAAGTAGTGAATTCAAAATTTATTCCTGAAACAGTAAGTCTCTGAAATTTACTCCCGAAGTAGTAGAACTCTTAAATTTACTCTCATATTAGTAGAATTTCCAACTTTACGCTCGAAGTAGTAGAATTTCCAACCTTATCCCCGAAGTAGTAGAACTTTGAATTTACTCCCGAAGTGGTAAATCTTTGAACTTTACTCCCCAAGTAGTATGGTTTTGAATTTTACTTTCAAAAGGGTTCAACTTTGAAATTAACTTCTTTTACTCCCCAAAATCTGTTGTGAGTTTATAATGCATGTAAAGATTTTTCTTATTTTCTTGCAAGCATCAGTTTTAGTTATATAACGTGACAAAATAACGACGGAAATATTTATATTTAATTTGCTGCAATTTTCTTAAAGTGTTGGGATGTACTACTAAGGGATGATTTTTTTTTTATTGTCTCGAAGTATTGGTATGATTTTTGACAAGCGAAAAAATGTTTGAGAAATATATTGAAGCGGTGTTTTCTTGTGGTTAAGTGAAATAATGAGCTATTAAAAAAATATGTATAAAGCGCATCTAAATGACCATGTTTCATTCCCCGAAGTGAATGAAGAAATACCACAACACACCTCCTGTAGAGATTGAATAACAAAGGATATATATGTTTTTCTGTGGTATGAAGGTCATTGTTTCATGTACCTGTCGCACGTCAAATCATCTTGAAAACTTTTATTATGTATCATTCTAAGGCAAATGATACAAATTGTGTCGAATACAATCTACTATAACCACATTGTTTCAATAATTAATTTGCTTGTTCTCATGATAAGTTGATTACACCAGCTAATGTTGGGATTAAATTCCCTAAATTCTAAAAAATATAAAAGGTGAATAAGGGCACGTTCACCTGTTATGTGATGTCTTAAATAGATGCATCGATAAGACGGTCACATGTGCGTTTATTGTCAACCCGCAATGTGACATATGCAAAGTTACTTGCTCAAAATAATTGAGTTGAGAGAACAATTTTAAGATTATATAATCAAGATAATTCATCTTGTTAATGATGGTTTATATTCAAGCTGGTTTAGTGTTGAATGCCTCAGATAAATAGCTAAACCATTGTGAATGAGAACAAAGCTTCATGTGTTTATCCATATTGCATACGACGACGGTTGTATGCTCCAGACTAATAAATTATGATAAATTCTCCCCTCATAATTGGTTCACGGTTAGGAACCAAATATTTTCATTTAATAGTTTTTATTGTGCAATATATGATTAATGAATCTACCAGGATGCACACAGATGGATTCCCCAAAGAAAGTCGAAATGTATGTTAGTTTTTTCTAATATAAGGGGTGAGAATAAACAGCTAAGAAATATGTTGTGAATTATCATCAGTATGATCCTCGTTCAAACGATAATTCAAGTCAAATGCTAAAAGCATTTGCTTAACCAACTATTTCATATTCCAGCTGCAAGATGCTCTTAAATGTCCCTAAAGGACAGGGTTTACAACATGCGTGAAACATGGTATACAAATCGGTTTCAAATGCAATAATCCTTGGAAACATGAGTAAATGATCATAATAAGGAGTCAATGTGCACTTGAAGAGCCTACGACATAACACTTCATAAAACCTCATACAAGGATCATGTAACTGGAAAAAAAATAATGAAGTGATAAGATCTCAGTAAGGTGTGTCTAATTGCAAATTGATATAAAATGATATCTCGTCGATGATATATTTGATACAATATTGTATAATATTATGAGAATCTGCATTCTACGTCTCTTAAAGCATACTGATGTAGAAATAATTACCAAGTAGATACATTTTGGTAAATTTACTGGACCTGCAGTCCTGACATCAGAAGATGTCATGTAAATTAAATACTAAATGAAAATTGTCTCGGCCTATATGACTTACGTGACAATTTATATGAATTTTTTTGAAGGATTCAAAATGCCTGAAGCATATTCAAGTTATTGAAAAACTTATTTGTAATCCTTAAATGGATAAAATGATCTAAGGTTGATGTACTGAAATTACCTTAATAAATATTTATTGATGAGTAGTACAAAGATGATTCTGTTTACCCTTATCCCTTTATGATATCCAAAATATTTCATAATGTTGTGCAAATTACTTGAATATTATTGAAGCTTTTGAAGAGTTTTCGAAAAGCAATAGACTACCTACTAAAAGAAGTTGAAATGAGAAAATTAGATTGATCATGAAGTATCATATATTTGTTCATTTGATGCACTTATTTATCTTGCTATAACTATGAGCATGATATAATTTCTTCCTTACACGGAGATACTGAAATAAGATCAATTGCATATTATCGATTTGATGAGATAATTTTTCCAAAATTAGGGGGAGAGAATAATGAAATAAAAAGGGAAATTTTGTGAAATAATTCATCATTGTCTCATCTTGATCCACGTGCTTCTATTTGTGAGCAAGATGTCTAAAAGATTATTCACTTGTAGAAAATAGCAAATCAAATGTCTGACGCATTTACAGATTTAAAAAGGATTATCAAATCACATATCCCTGCAGAGAATATCTCAATTCAGATTGATGTCCTTGTAGGATTATCTACTAGTGTCATAGCAAATGAGTCCAAAGCACGCCTGAAACATGATAGACCATTGGGTTCTAAGGATCAGAATCCTAGAAAAATAAAAATAAATGGTAAAGATGACACGAAGAAAGAATCTCATAAAGAAATGTAAGATTTGATCAATCCTGCTATTCTTGAAGAAATCAATGAGCCGCAAACTCAAGAAAATGAAGAAATATCAATAAATCCAATTGATGTTAGGACTAATTTGAATCGCTTGGAAATAAATGTGGTTTGAAATATGACAAAATACCCACAACCTTATATGAAGATAATGCAACATGCATTGCTCAATTGAAGGGAGGATTCATAAAAGGAGACAGGACAAAACACATTTTACCAAAGTTATTCTTCACACACGAGCTCCAAAATAATGGTGACATCAATGTGCAACAGATTCGTTCAAGTGATAATATGACTGATTTATTCACTAAATTTCTACCAACTGCAACTTTCGAGAAGATGGTACACAAGATTGGAATGCGAAGACTCAAGCATTTGGACTGAAGTTCTCATCAGGGTGAGTTAATACATGTTGTACTCTTTTTTCCGTATACGATTTTGTCCCACTGAATTTTCCTTGTAAGGTTTTTAATGAGGCAACCAGAATGTGTATTATTAGAAATGTGTACTCTTTTTCCTTCAATAGAATTTTTCCCACTAGGTTTTTCCTAGTAAGGTTTTAACGAGGGCACCGCACATTATCTATAGACATTCAAGGGGGAGTGTTATGAATTCATTGTATTAATTAATTGAGGGTGAATGTCATTTAGATACACATGTATGTTATTAATTTTTATTTAACTTATCTTATTAATACTCTCATAAAGATATGTAACATTTGGTGGTTTCATACCCATAAAAGAAATCTTTTTCATCCTTTTATAAACACAGAAGAAATAAATAATAGAGGCATTAATTTTCATATTTATTGTCTCTATTTTTTGTTCATATATTTCACTCTTATTTTACAACAATTCTGTTAAATTACTCAAATCTTATTTTACTACCCCTCCTTATTTTCTCTAATCCAGTACACTGAAATTTACAAGTTATACTTCTTTGACTCTTTCTTAGTTACTTACGTCATTAATAAGTCATTTTATTGAATTAAATCTAAGAAGAGTTTTGTATTTGTACTCAAAACTCTATTTTTTTTTCAACTACAAATCAAAATTATTAGGCGAAGCAAGCGAACAAATTCTCCCTCACTACGCGTGGATTATGGCCATGAGGATATAGAATAGTGAATAAAGATGACTAGTCTTGACGAATAAGTAAAAACATTAGGCCCACTCTCAGATTGTAGAGTACTGTTCTTGTATTGTCCATATGAAATTTTCTACTATTTTTATTGAAACTTTAGGGTACTAAGTTTTTATTTTTCAATTCTTAAAGGGTCTTCTCATAGAATATAGGCAGTTACACGTTATGAGAAAAGCCTGAAAATAAAGGGAAATGACAAAAGGAGCGTTGAGGAAGAGATTAGTGAAAATTAATAATGTGCTTATCCAATAAGTAATGCACATGTATCCACTTTAATGATTTTTGCCATCTTTATTATCGGATTCTGATTGTCCTTCGTAATCTCCTATTTCATTGCTATATATAAATGTTTCACTGTCATCTAGTGTTGATCAAGTTTGTTTTTCTCCTTTAAATTTCTTGTTGATGTTGAATGGATGTTGTGACAACATCTGTAAATGCTCAAGACAACATCTTATGAGAATAAGAATGTTGTCTGCGATGTTGTGACAACATCTCTGTAACGATTTTGCCTATTCTTCCGGTCAAAACAGGTTGTGTTACTGTGAATAAAAAATGACCTAGGCAAGCTTACAATGATGTTGTGGTTAAAACGTGGTAAAAGAAACAGGCAAAGCTTGGAGGGGAAGCAGCGTGAAGACCAAGTCCAGAACGTTGAGCTTTTTAAGGAACAAGAACCGGTCCAAGCTGAAGCCTTCTTTTACTCAACCTCCGCAACCAATCAGTGAGGATTTCAAGGGAAGTTCCATACTATAAATAGAGGGGAGCTTCAGAGTATCGATATTCAGAATTGAACGAGAAGAATTACCAAGAGAGCTCTCGCATATTCACCTTAGAAACTGGATCAACACACTTAGCCTAAAATAGTATAACAACATCTAGTCCCACATTACTATTGCTGCCCAGATTCTAGATCAAGCTTATATTTCAAGCAATAGTAATAAAGATGTTGTATTTGTCTTTTTAGATCTTTTAACTTTAGGTTGAAGTCATTTGCGACTTCACTTTTGTTTGTAATTTCTTTTTCGCATTTATTGTTCAATCTTGTAAAAAGAAATTCATTTGTAATTGTATATAATTTATACAATTCTTTGATCATTGACCATCAAGGGATATATTAATATATACCCTTGAAAATATAAACATTGTGTCTCTTTACTTTTCCGCTGCATTTACTCTATAAAGATTTATAACCGTTTTATCACAATATTGCCTCAGATGTTGACACAACATTGAAGGCAACATCCAGAAACTGTTTTAATTGTTTTAGCTGTTACTGTTTTATTCTTACATATTTTTACTTATCCGTAGCCCCGGACCCAACAAGTGGTATCAGAGCCAACACTTAATACAATAAGTGTTTGATTCTGAATATTACGGCTATGGACTCAACTATACAAAACGTTGGTAGACTTTCAATTCTTGACGGAACTAACTATGCCTATTGGAAAATTTGACTACGTTCGCACATCAAATCCATTGATGTTCGAGCTTGGAGATCAGTTTCCGAAGGCTATGTGATCCCCAAGTACCCAGCAGACGAGGATGGTGATGTACTTACCAAACCCGAATCTGAATGGACCGCGGAAGAGATCAACAGTGTGAGCTTCAATTAAAAGGCCCTAAATGCGATATTTGGATGGGTAGATCTTTATATGTTTAAACTCATCCAGAATTGTACTACGGCCAAGGACGCTTGGGAGACCTTACAAACTCATTGTGAAGGTACCTCGAGTGTACGACGTACAAAGCTTCGCATGATTTTGATCCAATACGAACGCTTAGGGATGGAAGAATCTAAAGACATAAAATCCTATTTTGAAAAGTTAATTGACATTGCTAATCAGTGTCAAGTGCTTGGTTCTCCTTTAACCAACACACAACTTTTGGATAAAGCTCTCAGATCTCTTCCTGAAAGGTTTAATACTAAGATTTGTGCTATTGAAGAGGCCCATAATCTTGCTACTATGGATCTATATGCCTTGATAAGCATCTTTCAAACATATGAGATGAACATGAAGAGCCAAATAAATCTGTATAAAGACAAGACTTTGGCACTCCAAGGACAAACCTCGGAAACTGAATTGGAAAACGAGGAAGAAAACTTGAAGGAACTGGGAAATGGTGCAATTGTTGCCTTACTTACTCGTCGATTCAATTCGATGGTGAGACAGATCAACAATGATCGCAATAAAGCCAAATAAAAACAGCATCAAAACCCGCTCTTCAATAAACAACCGAATGGGTTACCTTTTGAGCAAAGAAATCCCAATCCACTGAGGAAATCTAACTCCGACAGTACCAATTTCAATCCCAAACAACTCGAGGGAGTGCAGTGTCATGCATGTTCGGGTTGGGGACACTACGCTAATGAATGTGCAAACACCCTTAGAAAAATTAGTAAGGTTATGTGGGTAACTCTCAGTGATGATGAGAACAAAGAGGGGGAAAGAGATCAAGAAGAAGAACCACAGGCAATGCTGGCAGCCATATACGAACATTCGTCCGACGATGAAGATATTGTGGACAATGTTGCGACAACATCTGGAACCACATCAGACTCAACATCAGAGAGGTATGTATACTTTGACTATTCTGATGTAAATTGTTTTAGTGGATTTAATTCTTCATCTGAAGCTGTAAATTTGGATCTAGTTGACTCCAAAGACGACGTGATAAAGGAATTACTAAATCTTCATAAAGCCTTAATAACTGAATCTAAGCAACTAGACTCAAAAGCAAAATTATTGTCTCTTGAGAATAGCAATCTGAAATGCACAATCAACCGATTAGAGGTGGCATTTACCAAGAAGGACCTAGAGCTTGGTAAGATTCGTGCACGATTGAATGTAGTTGAGACCACCTTTCAAAGGCTCAACATGGGAACCTCCAAACTGGATGAAATATTAAACTTCAATAAACCTACAAGAGCTGGGCTTGGGTACCAATCTCCTATTAAAACAAATACTTCCAAAATCCATAGTCAAACTGAGAGGATAAAATTTGTCAAAGAAAATTCGAGTACTTCTCAGATCACTAAGATTGGATCGAAGTTTGTATGTAGCTTTTGTAAAAAGTCAAGACATCTTATGCCCTACTGCTACAAACTTCAAAACTCTGCACTCAGAATATTGCCTAAAATGTCGTCAGCAATGTTGCCCAACATCACTGACAACATTCAAAGCAACAAGCTTGAAAGCAGAAGGAAGAAAAAGGAATGGGTACCCAAACTGAATCTGAAATGTAATGTGTGCATAACTGCTTTGCGTACTAACATTACAGGTTCTTGGTACTTCGATAGTGGCTGCTCACGTCATATGACAGGTACCAAACGTCTACCGAAGGAGTATGTAGCATTCAATGGAGGATACGTGACCTTTGGAGAAGGAAGTAAGAGTAAGATAATTGGTAAATGAACTCTTAATATTCCGAATGTACCAGCCTTGAAAAATGTTCTTCATATAGAAGGTTTGGTTGCTAATCTTCTTAGCATAAGCCAACTATGTGATGATGATCTCGAGGTGAAATTCAACAAGCTTGGATGCAAGGTTACAGATTCTGCAGATAAATGTGTCATGTCAGGAACCCGAACGAGAGATAATTGCTATCTAGTCGGTAGACAAGAGTTTTGCAACTCTGCAAAGGTAGGTGACTTGACACTTTGGCATCAAAAGTTGGGACATGTCAACTACGGCACCTTGGAGAAGCTGATCTCATTTGAAGCTGTCAGAGGCATTCCCAGACTGGATCCAAAAGATAAAACACTGTGCAAAAATTGTTTGAAAGGAAAGCAGACACGAGTCTCTCACAATTTTGTCCAACATGAAGGACAACATTCAGGTACGTCTCATTATTTTCAATTATTGCATATGGATCTTATGGGTCCAATCGAGGTAGATAGCCTAGGGGGGATGAGATATTCTTATGTGATAGTTGATGATTTTTCCAGATTCACTTGGATCTATTTTTTAAAGGAAAAATCACAAACCTTTGAGATGTTTAGAACACTTTACTCTAGGATTAAAAATCTATTTTGTTCTTCGATTTTCAGAATTAGATATGATCATGGAAAAGAGTTTGAAAATCAAACATTTGCAAAATTCTGTGAAAAGAAATACATATTCCATGAATTTTCGGCACCAAAAATACCACAACAAAATGGGGTTGCTGAGAGAAAGAACAGAACTTTACAAGAAATGGCTAGAGTTATGTTAAGTTCTAAGCAATTGTCAAAAAGGTTTTGGGCATAAGCCTTGAACACGGCCTGTCACATAACTAATAGAATCTATTTAAGGCCAGGGACCAAGATGACACCCTATGAACTGTTAAATGGAAAGAAACCTACTTTGCGGTACTTTCATGTCTTTGGGTGTGTGTGCTATATTCTTAATGACAGGGATAAACTGGCCAAATTTGACTCTAAGAGTGACAAGGGAATATTCGTTGGCTACTCTCAGAATAGCCATGCTTATCGAATATACAATCTTCGGACAAAGACCATACAAGAGTCAGCCAATGTTATTTTTGATGACCTGCTGGATATATCTGGTAGCTCTTCAGAAAACAACATTGTGGTTGCAGTTGAAGAGGAGCAACCCGCTGAAGAAACAAATGTTGTCCCAACATCAGAAGAAACATTTGAACCTCAAAGAGAGAACACATAGGACGAAATCGAGGAGAAGTCTGCTACCGAACTGAATGATCAAGTGAGAAGAGACCCTCCATCGAGGATTAGAAGGAACCATCCACCCGACCAAGTGATAGAGGGAGTTTTTGAGAAGAGGCGTACAAGATGGAAATAACCAGTGAATTACTGAGAAATGGTAAGATATGTGTGCATGTCCACCATAATCCAATGTGTAAGTCTTTCCTGTCTTACATCTACTTTGGAACCTAAAAATATTGGGGAAGCATTAAAAGATAATTTTTGGATTCAAACCATGCAAGATGAGCTTGAACAATTTGCCCGAAATGAGATTTGGGACTTGGTACCACGACCCAACAACACGAATGTTATTGGGACCAAGTGGATATTCAAAAACAAATCAGATGAGTTAGGGAAGATTATAAGGAACAAAGCTCAACTTGTTGCTCAAGATATACACAAGTTGAAGGTATCGACTATGACGAGATCTTCGCTCATGTGGCTAGAATTGAGTCAATAAGATTGCTTCTTGCTATTGCTTGCTATCTAAAGATTACCTTGCACCAAATGGACGTTAAAGGTGTTTTCCTCAATGGATACTTGGACAAAGAAGTTTATGTTGAACAACCAAAGGGATTTGAGGATCCTCACCATCCACATCATGTGTACAAGCTCAAGAAAGCTTTGTATGGACTAAAACAAGCATCACGTGCATGGTATGGTTGTCTAACTAACTTCCTTGTTGAGTTTGGTTTTACCCGTGGAGAAGCTGATAAAATATTATTCATTAAAAGACACGGTGTAGATGTAATAATAGCTCAAATCTATGTTGATGATATTGTTTTTGGTTCGACTACAAAATCACTCGTGCAGTCGTTTGTCGAAGCAATGTCGACAACATTTGAGATGAACATGATTGGAGAACTAACATTTTTCTTAGTCTTACAGATTAAACAGAATGAAGATGGGATCTTTGTATCTCAAAGCAAATACGCCAAGAATCTTGTTAGGAGATTTGGTCTGGAAAATGCTAAACACATGAAGACTCCAATGGGCTCTACGCAACAGGTATGTAAAGACGATGTTGGACAAGATGTTGACCCAACATTGTACCGATCTATGATAGGTAGCCTTTTATACCTTACTACCAGTCGCTTCGATATCATGTTTAGCGTATGTGTTTGCGCCAGGTTCCAAGCCAGTCCCAAGGACACTAATCCTAATCTAATAGGATATGTTGCAGGTACAAGTGACTTGGGAATTTGGTACTCCAAAGACACTAATCCTAATCTAATAGGATATAGTGACTCGGATTGGGCCGGTGATGTAGACGATAGGAAAAGAACTAGTGGTGGGTGTTTCTATCTTGGCAATAATCTAGTCTCATGGTACAGTCGTAAACAAAATTGTGTATCACTCTCGACTGCCGAATCTGAATATGTGGCAGCCGAAAGTTGTTGTGCTCAACTGATTTGGTTACGACATATGCTAGATGACTATGTCATATCTAATAACTCCATGATTTTGTACTGTAATAATCTGAGTGCTATTAATATTTCCAAAAATCCTGTTCAGCATTCACGTACAAAGCACATAGACATAAGACATCATTTTTAGAGACTTAGTGGAAAAACAACTAGTTCAAATCGAACATGTTGATACTTTTTGTCAACTAGCTGACATTTTTACCAAACCTTTAGATCATGAGAGATTTTCTAGCTTGAAAAAAATCTCCTGGTCTCTATTTTCTTTGAAAATAAGACAGGCTAGGTAGATGTTGTCGAATGTTGTCCCAACATTCTGGATAACATTTACTGTTGAGTCAATATACAGGATAAGTGTTGTAGTGATGTTGCAATATTTTTTCAAAAGATTCAAGCATGACTCTAAAAGGACAAGATAAGAAGGCGAAGCCTCTACTAAAAGATTTGGTTGTATACAAAAAGAGCAAAGCTCTAAGATTGGTATCGTTCCTATTTTATAGGAGTACTACGTGATGTTGGATGGATGTTGTGACAACATCTGTAAATGCTTGGGACAACATCTTATGAGAATAAGAATGTTGCCTGCGATGTTGTGACAACATTCCTGATAACATCTCTGTAACGATTTTGCCTATTCTTCCGGCCAAAACAGGTTGTGTTACTGTGAATAAAAAATGACCTAGGCAAGCTTACAATGATGCTGTGGTTAAAACGTGGTAAAAGAAACAGTCAAAGCTTGGAGGGGAAGCAGCGTGAAGACCAAGACCAGAATGTTGAGCTTTTTAAGGAACAAGAACCGGTCCAAGCTGAAGCCTTCTTTTACTCAACCTCTACAACCATTCAGTGAGGAATTCAAGGGAAGTTCCACACTATAAATAGAGGGGAGCTTCAGAGTATCGATATCCAGAATTGAACGAGATGAATTACCAAGAGAGCTCTCGCATATTCACCTTAGAAACTGGATCAACACACTTAGCCTAAAGTAGTATAACAACATCTAGTCCCACATTACTATTGTTGCCCAGATTCTAGATCAAGCTTATATTTCAAGCAATAGTAATGAATATGTTGTATTTGTCTTTTTAGATCTTTTAACTTTAGGCTGAAGTCATCTGCGACTTCACTTTTGTTTGTAATTTCTTTTTCGCATTTATTGTTCAATCTTGTAAAAAGAAATTTATTTGTAATTGTATATAATTTATATAATTCTTTGGTCATTGACCATCAAGGGATATATTAATATATACCCTTGAAAATATAAACCTTGTGTCTCTTTACTTTTCCGCTGCATTTACTCTATAAAGGTTTATAACCGTTTTATCACAATGTTGCCTCAGATGTTGACACAACATTGAAGGCAACATCCAGAAACTGTTTTAATTGTTTTAGCTGTTACTGTTTTATTCTTACATATTCTTGCTTATCCGTAGCCCCGGACCCAACACTTGTGTTTTGTTCCTTTGATGATGATTTTTTTGTTTTTCTTTTTTCTTTTGTGTGTGGGGAGGAATTGATGATTACCTTCTATACATGGTTGGGTAATTCTCACCTCTTGAGTTAGTTTGATTAAGTTACTCAAGTTATATTGTTTTATTATTGATATTAAATCCATCTTAATGTCATTAGCATCCTTTTTTCGTACTCCTTAAGGTAATCTCTTATTACTTTCGAGCATTAAGTTCAGGAATACATTATTTGCTAATATGATGGTCGGTCATAGTTTAGTACTCCATTTGTCCCAATTTTTGAGTCACACGTCGAATTTTGAGATTTAATTCTTAATTTTGATCGTGAATTCAGACATAAAATCTTTATATTTTTTAAAATAAAATTTACATATTTGAAAATTACGTCAGTACTTTAAGTCACAATAATTAACAATTTAAATTATTTAAAGCATATGAAAAAAATAAGATCAAAGAAAAACTCGTTTAACTCTCAAAATCCTAAATGTGCCAATATAAACTAGGATAAAAAGGAGTATAGATTTTAAGTGGGTTCAATTAGACTATGTTATATATGAATAATCTTTTATATGTTATAGGGGATCTTGATCCTTTATTTATAGTTCTTACATTAAGCGGTTTGAAAATAAATATAGCTATATCACAAACTCATATTTATATGATCTTAATTTGTATTTACTTGAAATATGTTGTTTATCTTCATCAAAGTCCAATTTTTTTTATATAATTGGACAAACGTGAGATCTCAATTTTTTATTTACCCGATATTATCTGGTATTAAGCCCCATCTTATATTGTGATATCCACTCCTAGATGTGTAAGGGTGTCGAGTCTCTCTCATTGGTTGGTGACAATTTAATCAATTGGCTATTTATATGATTCTAGAATTCTCACATTTTGAATTAGTTTTTGGGGTTGTGTTAGGCCCAACGTCCATTTCTTATCACATCTCTAGGAACAAAATTTTTGTTAATTGTGCAAAGTCCTAACAAACTCGTTAGCTCATCTGAATAGGTGAAGTACGTACTATTTTCTCCGTCTCAATTTATGTAGTACACTTTTCTTTTTTAGTTTGTTCCAAAAAGAATATCACATTTCTACAATTAGAAACAACTTAACTTAAAATATTTCCTTTACCCTTAATGAAACGTTTTATAGCCACACAAATATTTAAAATTTATTTTAGAATAGAAATTCAAAAATATTTCTTTGTTTCTTCAATTTTGTTCGTATAACATTTTACAGATCTCAATCGTTGTTCATATGATACGGTCAAATTTTCTACTTTATTAAAATTTCAGGATACTAAATTTTACATGTCGTTCTCGGAGGGTCTTCGCATACAATTTGCAGTTAAAAATATGATCAAATAAAAACTAGAACCTAAGAATAAAATACAAATCTTTCCTAAATTTATTATCACACGTTGCAGGCCTGAAACAACTTAAAAAATAAAAAAATGTCAAAGAGAGCATTGAGGTGAGGATTAGTTAAAAATAAATTATGTGTTTATCTAATGAGTAATGCACATCACCCCAATATTTAATGGCTTTTACAAATTTTTAATCATATTTTGATTATCCTTTATAATCTCTTATTTAAATGCTTCATAAAAAGGCTTCGTTGGCATCATACAACATTCAGTGCTGATCAAGTTTAATTTTTCTCCTCTAATTTTCTTCATTTTTGTTTTCTTGATAAAGTTTTATCTTGCTATTTTGTGGATGAATTGTTGATTTTAGAAATAAATTAAAGTATAATTTATCTTGAATTAGTTTTTGGCATTAAGTAGGATCAAGATTCATTTTTTGTCACAGTATCAGAGTCAGGACTCATCGTCATTAGCACTTTTTTAGTAATTCTTGTATTAGTCCCGTATTATTTTCGAGTAATGAGCTCAAAAATACGTTTATTTGCAAATATAATAGTCGGTCATATAGTTTAGTATAGATTTTAAGTGGGTTCACTTGGATGATTCGTATGAATAATTTTTTTTACATTAGAAATTTCAAAAAGTTTTTCTTTCTTTCTTAAATTTTATTTTTGTATAATTTACAGTTTTCAGTCGCGGTCCAAATGTGTTGGTAAAATTTTGTACTTTATTAAAACTTCATAATATTAAATTTTGCTTTTTGTTTCTCGAAAGCTTTCTCGTAACAACAGTTAATGCTATTTGCAGTTAAAAATATAGTCAAATACAAAAGAGAATCTAAGAATTAGATATAAATTCTATCAAAATTTGTTATTACGCATTGCGAGAAAGGCCTGAAGCAACTTGTAAAGTAAAAAAATGCCAAAGAGAGCGTTGATGTAAGGATTAGTAAACATAAATTATGTGCTTATTAAATGAGTAATGCACATTCTTCCGATATTTAATGATTTCTGCAATCCTTTACAATTTCTTGTTCAAATGCTACATAAAAAAAATTAGTGACATCAATGTCATTTAGTGCAAATAAAATTTAATTTTCCTCTAATATTTTTCTTTTTTGTTGCATTGATAACGTTTTTTCTGCTATTTTGTGAAGGAATAGATAATATTAGAAACAAATTAAATATAACTCATTTTGAGTTAATTTTTCGAGTAAGTTATATTCAAAGTTCATTTTTTGTGACGGTATCAAAGCAAGTCTCATTGTCATTAACATTTTTTTAGTATTTCTTAAGTTAATTTCTTATTATTATTTTTAGTGTTGAACTCAAAAATATGTTTATTTGCTAATATGATGGTCGATCATATTGTTTAATATAGATTCTAAGTGGTTTCACTTTGCTTATGCTACATTGAACAATTTTTTAGACAATAAATTTTAAAAGTTTTCCTTCATTTCTTAAGAACAATTATCGTTTGACAGTTCTCAGTCGTAGTTCATATAACTTATGGTGAAACTTTCTACTTTATCTGTCTCAATTTATATGATAGTGTTTGACTGGGCATGAAGTGTAAGAAAAAAGAAATATTTTTTAATATTGTGGTGTAAAGCAAGCCAAAAATTGTGGCTAGAAATCAATTCATCAAGTGTGAAATGAAAATTTTAGAGTTAAATTATTGCTATATCTAGAAAGGTGTTATTATTTTTTGGACAGACTAAAAAGGAAAGTGTGTCATATAAATTGAAACGGGGAAATACTTTATTAAAATTTTATGGTACTAAATTTTGCTTTTCGTTTCTCGGAGGCTCTTTTCATAAAAATAGTCACTACTATTTGCGGATAAAAATATAGTCAAATAATGAAGAAAATCCAAATTAAATACAAATTCTGTCAAAATTTGTTATTACACGTTGCAAAAAAGGCCTGAAACTATTTGAAATAAAAGAAATGCCAAAGAAAGCGTTAAGGTGAGGATTAGTGAAAAATAAATTATGTGTTTATCTAATGAGTAATGCACATTAATATATTATCTAATGATTTTTGCAATCTTTGTTATCATATTTTAATTATCTTTATTATCATTTGTTTAAATTCTAACAAGAAAAGTTTCACTGTCATCACATGTCATTTAGTGCTAATCAAGTTTGAATTTTTTCTCTAATCTTCTTCTTTGTTACTTTGATAAAGTTTTGTCTGTTATCTTGTGGAGGATTGGTTGATTTTAGAAATAAATTAAAACATAATACATCTAAAACTAATTTTTGGCATTAAGTAGGCTCGAGATCCATCTATTGTTATGGTATCAAAGTCTTGACTCATTGTCATTGGCATCTTTTTTTTATATTCCTTGAATTAATCCCATATTATTTTTCATGTATTGAGCTCAAAAATATGTTTATTTACAAATATGATGGTCGATCATATAATTTAACTAGTCTCTAGACATATGCTTTGCACGTGCAAAACACGTGCATCCCACATCGATCGTCACAAGATATATCAAAAATAAAAAGGATTGAAAATTATTTTATAATGGAGTTACAGTTTAAGGTATGAATTTAAAATTACTAAATTAAATTAATATTAATACCCTTTTTCATAAATATCACGGTTTTAATAAGAAAAAATGAATTGATAATTTTATTACATAAAAGAATAAGATAAAGTTAGCATAACAAATAACTTAAAGAATTTATATAACTTATGGTGAAACTTTCTACTTTAGCTTAGAATTTCATTCCAGTAAAGTATCCTTTGACCCTCTATTTCCTTAAACAGAACCAAAGCTTAGAATTTACTATTTGGGATGAATTGCAGGGCAGCAGTCAAAACTGCAAGCCGAGTTGGAGAGGATCCATGCGGAGATAAAGGCTATTACTCCAGCCATAGGCGCCTTAGAATCGACTATTAAGGTCCAAGATTCTTCCCGCTCTTCTTTGTTTCGGCAGGGCACTCATTTGGATAACAAGATCCGGAAACTCGGTAACCAACAAGTAGTCTGGGAATTGGACCAGAAACCGGGCAGTGAACGGCTGGCCCAACTGGAGAATGAGTGGACTGTGTGGAAAAACAGACTTGCTCCAGCAACGCCAACACTCCCTGCTAGTATTTCCAAAGTAGCAATCGAGGGAACTTGTTCTTCAGTTATGACCACTCCTTTGCCGGTTGATTCTGTTGCTCAATTGCCAGCCGATATCCTCATGGACTTGCAATCTGAAGCCATCGCTGCTTTTGTTACCCAAGAGGTATTGTCAAAAGCCGAACAACAACCAGAGGATACTCTAGCGGTCGACACTCAAGCTTTTATCGAGATCCCATCAGTGGTGGTGGTTGAACCTTTGTTGGATGCGGAAAAAGGGTTTCCCGAAGAAGCATGAGCAGATGAGGTAGTAGTTGTTGCTGCGCCTGAGGATGAAAGAAAGACTGTGGGTATCCAGGGTGACCAAGCAGCGGTAGATTCGGCTATTCCTGATACCCCTGTAACTGATGATGTAGTACAACCCGTAGCTGGTGACATGTCAACCAACTTGCCTTCCTAGTTTTATTGACCCAAAATCGAAGTGTCTGTTTTTTGTGATCAAGCAGCCGTGGATTCGGCTAATCCTGATAACATAGCGCAACTCCCATCTAGTGAAATGCCAACCAACTTGGCTTCCTAGTTTTATTGACCCCAAATCGAAGGGTCTATTTTTCGTGACCAGGCAGTCGGTCTGTGACTGTCGTTTACTCTTGCATTCCCCAAATCGAAGGGAAGTATTTTTTTTTTCCTTTTTATGTGATTGTGACTAAGCCGCCGGCTTGTGGCTATCACACATTCTAAGTCTAGAATGACTTGATTAGGTAAGGAAATATTTTGAATAGAAAGAGTAGTAGGACTGGTGGGGGTGGCAAAACATGAATTAGTCACATTGTTAAGATAAATATGATTGCAAAAGTAATCCCTTAAATGAGTAAGTAGTGACCCTCTATTGATTCTGGTTGACCTTCTCAGATCAGATGTAGTTGATGATTGAGAAGTGGGATTAGTTTCTGTAGGAGGAGGAAGAGATTGGTTTGTGGAGTTTGACTGATCTGGGAAAGGTGAGGAAGTATGGATAAGAGATGAATTGGAAATATCTGCCTAGGTATTGGAATAGGACTAGAAGAGGTAGATGTGGGACTAATAAAGGTGGAGGTTCCATAGATTCAGGAAAGTTAGTGCATAGGGTAGATGATATGGGAAAAGTTGTGCTGGAAAAAGCAGATTTGTGGGTGGTGAAAGGAAAGATATGTTCATAAAAAATGAACATATCTAGAAATCAATATTTGCTTAGTGTCCAGATCTAATAATTTGTAACATTTTTTGTTACTGGATAACCCAAGAAAATACAAGGCTTAGATCTTGGTGCAAACTTCCCTCTACCCTGTGCTAAATTATTAGCATAGCATAAACAACCAAAACACCTAAGGTGCTAGTAAGAGGATGATTATCCATATATAACAACATATGGAGTCCTTCCTTAAAGGACTCTGGAAGACAACCTATTAATCAAGTATATGGTTGTTAAAAGACACCTACCCCAATAAATAATAGAAACTTGTGATTGAAATAAAATAACCTTTGCAATTTCAAGAAGATGTATGCGTTTCCTCTCAACAACTTGAATTGAAGCACGTGTTCTGAAGCACCTGAATCAATAATCCAAGTGCTAGAGTTAAAAACAGAAAAACATGAGCCAAGATATTTTGAAATTGTACCAGGCACTGAGTTTGCATTAATCTCAGATCCTACACTTGTATTTGATGTATCATCCATTCTTATATGTTGTTTCACCATGTTAATGAACTGATTGAATTTCTCCTTGTTAAGATCATTGTAGTTATTGTTCCTTCCTCCATTTTCCTCCATGCATACTACACGGTTTTCCCTGACATGTGACTGAGAATTCCTATCATTTATGAACTGAAAATCCTCTGGAAAACCTATTAGCTTGTAGCAATCATTCATCACATGTCCAGTTTTACCATAATAAGTACATATAGCATTAGGATTGTACTTAGTTATTTTCCCTTTGAACTTTTGTGGTTGCTGTTGTTTCTGAATTCTCTGATTTTGTTGTTGTGGATTGTTAAATCTGGGATATGTGTTCCCAGTCCTCTGTGAGGAAGTAGCAAACTTCTTAGTCTACTTTCCCTTTTGTTGATTGATATCTCCCACCATAAATGAGGATGAATCAGAGGGTAGGTTTCCCTCTGATTTTCATCTTCTAAGATCAGGAAATAAGCAAGATTTATGTCAGACAGGGGGTTTATTATTAGGATGTTACCCCTAGCTTGAGCATAAATGTCATTTAACCCCATGAGAAATCGTATAAGTCTCTCATCATCTAGTGATTTTTTCAACTTATGTTTTCCTTCACAAACACACATACAAGTGCATTTGATATTTGAATTCATGGAATACAACTCATCCCACGACCTTTTAAGTTTTGTGAAGTAACCAACAATATTATTAGTACCTTGAGTTAACCTGCTGAGTTCCTTTTGCAGCTGGAATAGCTTGGCACCATTTGACTGCCCAAATCTATATTCCAAGTTAATCCAAAGTTCCTTGGCAGTCCTTGAATAGATGACACTATCAGAAATCTCTTTTGAAAGAGAATTCAAGAGCCAAGATGTAACCATATCATTACATCTGCTCCAGGGCTGCAGACTCTGTTGAACCTTCATTAGGAGTAGGATGTGCATCAGTGATAAATCCCAACTTATTCTTGTTGGATTACAAAGGATGGAGGAAACGGAAATTACAAGTAACTGCTAATGTGAGAATTGAAATTACAATTCAACTAGAAAACTGAAAATTACAAAGATGTTGAACAAGAAAACTGGAAAGTATTTTTGATTGCTAAGTCGAGTGTGTCACTCTGTCCTTAAGACAATATTGCCTCGTATGTATCATTTATACGTCCTGGACAATTCGTCTCCCAAGATAAAACAACAATGGAACAATTGAGCAAGGGAAACTCAAGAGCTACCGTGAAGGATGCTTGGAAGTTGTAGGAAGAAACTTTTTTCTGCTTGTGTATTTTCGTGTAGTGTAAGTATTGCTCAACAATGGTGCAAGGGATGTTTATATAGGTGAGGGAGGGGCTGTTTAACTGCCTCTATAACATCCATTATTGGCCAAATAATGACCATTATGGAGGTAGTAAAGCCACCAAATAAATGGTGAGAAAGACCAACGGATTGGCCATTATAGGATGAGTAATTCAGCCAAAATAAATTGCTGAATTGAGTGCTGGACGTTTCTGTTATGACTGCCCAAATTCTGACTTTCTGGAAACTTCAGAGACTAAACTGTACATCTTGAAACATCAGGGACCAAACTGTACATCTGAAACTTCTTAGAAGACCCACAGCCCACAGCCCATGAACCCGAGAACTCGGACCCGGACGGGACGGGCGGGCGGCGACGGCGCGCGTGTGGGCTTTCCTCGAACCGAAGCACATCTAGGTCATCCCTCCTTTAAACACATGGGATACCCCTTGGGATCCCAAACCCCAAACCAATTTCGAGTCTTATATACACAACAATTCTTTCTTCCTCTACCGATGAGGGAGAATTGATCACACTCCACACTTTTCTATGCTTCAAACACCTTACTTCGTGAACCAATATATCTTTCATTTCTCAATGAAATTCGACGATTCTTGGCCCTACGGTTATCTACGTATTAGTAGATCATGCATGTGTGAAGAACCGGATTCTCTAATATGCATAACACTAGTGTTTAAGCCGTTAAAGTTGGTCGGTCGCAACTCCCACCAAAGGCTAATTTCCAACAATTCTTAATTGACAAAGCAATAAGGATAGATCTCTTTCATCCTTGATAACCTCTCCCATGAAAAGGTTGTTCACTAGCACCATACCAGGAGTATCTGATGCATGAAGATAATAGGGGTGATTTGAATCAATGACTAATGATTTCCAGTCACTAATGAAGTGTTCCCGGTTATGTGTTCAAGCACATTACCATCAGTCATTGTTACTGATGAAGAAGAAGAATATTAGGTCGAAGATGAGAAGATTTTGGAAACAAATCGATTCACTTGCTCTGATACCATGTAGAAAGAAAAATAACAAGCTAACTGAAGCATATTCCTTTGTCTATGTTGGAACCTTCTTAGAATGCTTACAGTTGTTCCATCTATTGGCCCTTTTCCCGTTTATCTTTCTTGTTGGATTAATAATGGGCCCAAAACGTTTGCTCCTGATGGACTGGCCCAGTCATCCCTTCTAAATAACATAAAGAACTTCTATGATTCCAAAGTCAATTGATCTGACTTCTTCACTTTCCCTTTCTAACCCTAGCTACCATTGTTGATATGAGAAGATTTATTATCAATATAATTAGCCCTTTTATTTACTATACCCAACTTAAATACGTGAAACATATATCTTACGGATTAAGCAGTTATTCTTTGATGTTCTAAGTTTAAAATGGATCATAAATTCATACTATGGTTAATCTTAATTCTGAAATTTGATATAAAGTGACCTAAGATTTAACTGTCCTGTAATGATCATAATATATATCTAGTAATCGACAAGATCTAAATAGCTTTAGCGTAATGAAATCAAATGCATGTATATATGTTGGCTTCCACGAATCACAAAGAAAAAATATTTCAATAAAATGGTGCAATTAATGTAATATCCAGTAACAAATTAACCCTTAAAGATCGAGTTATTTCCTTACCCTTTTTTATCTGCCAATAAATACACACTTCCCTTTCTCCCTCACAAGAAAATATATATAGGGCAATGAAATAATGAAGTAAAATTGAATTAATTAGTAATGCGATTAGCGGATTTGATGAAATTGGATGTGCACTGCGATAACGTGAAGAAATCGATTCCACAGTTCTTCCAAATTCATGTTCTGTTCTTCTTTAATCATGCTAGATATATGAGAAAGTTCCTAATTTAATTCGATGAAAATAATAAAGATTAGATGAAATGAATATTTCTTTTATTATTTTCTTCGAAGATGAGTAGATGTTTTGATCAATATATTTCTATGAGAATGAGTAATTGATTATTTGTATTAAAAAAGACAACAATCATTGCATGGAGAAACTGAAGGAAGAGGACCACCTCAACTAGCATTTATTCATGCACGTCCCATTTTTAACGTAACCTAATTTCAAATGGAGCATGAACATATACTGTTGAAGGAGAAAGAGTCTTTGGTTCTTTATGGGTTACTTTTGTCCTCCGTTAATAGAGTAAAATCAGATAATTTCAATTAAAATGAGGTAATCTGAATTAATATGGGGATTTTCGATCTCGCGCATAGCGGAAACTTAATGCACCGGACTATTTTTTTTAAGAATATTTTTTGTTAACTTTCGCATAAATAACCCAAACTTGTAACAGAGAACAAAAGTAACCAATAAATGAAAGTACGGATTTTTGGTTGGTAATTATCCAAATCTGTTGGTATTTAAATCTAAAACAATTGTAAAGCCTTTTATAGTTGTTTATTTATTTAAATGGAAATATAGGGTTTAAGTATATTTTTGCATAGACAAAACAATCTTATTTGTTTAAGATTAGTTATTCAATATTTACGCGGATAGAAGATACGACATAACAAATAGATGATGAAAGATTCGAAGTGTGTACAAAAACAGACTCAAGCACCATCATTATTACGAAAAGGTAACCCATCCACCTATCTTTTGAAGATAAATAAAAAATATGAGAGATATTGAAAAAAAAAATACTCACATTAAGAAAATATAAATAAATAAAAAAAGGGCAGTCTGATGAATTAAGCTTCCGCTATGTGTGGGGTTTCATTTAAATATAGGGTTTACCATATATTTCCATTTAAATAAATATATATGGTACGACCCTTCTTCGAACCCCGCGCATAGCGAGAGCTTAGTGCAACAAGCTATCCTTTTTTTATTTATTTATATTTTCTTAATGTGATTGTGCTTTTTTTCAATATCTCTCATATTTTCTGTTTATCTTCAAAAGATAGGTGGATGGGCTACCTTTTCGTAATAATGATGCTGTTTGAGTCTGTTTTTGTACACACTTCGAATCCTTCATCAGCTACTTACTATGTCGTATCTCCTATCAGCATAAATATTAAATAATTAGTCTTGAACAAATAACATTGTTTTGTCTATGCAGAAATATATTTAAACCCTATTTTTTTTTTCAAATTTTCACTCACTTTATTGAGTGGCTTACTGAGTTATCACTCTATATATTTTTACTCTACCTTTCATGATTTCACTCACTTCATTGACAGTCAGTAATAGGTCACATCCTGGGTGCTCCTACTGAGCTCCTTTAAGGACTAGCACTCGACCATAATTCTTCGAAGCTCAATTCAGTGGATTAAACTTTTGAGCGGGTGTATAAGAAATCTGATTAGACCCTAATTGGATAGTTACATGCTGTGAGATTTCTCGTCAACAAATCAAATGATGAAGAATTATAAGTTGCACACATGTCCCCATCAACCAAAAGATTTTTGGACTGTTCTATTTGTCTTTGTACTGATTTCCCAAAAAGGAAAAAAGAAGAGATTCGAAAAACAAATAACATTAGAGCGTAAGTAAACAGCTATATCAATTAATTAAACTACACTAATAATTGTAAAATTCTTCTTTTATCGGTGTATATGACTTAATCATAGACAAATTACATCTCGAGAATTCATAAAAAAAAAAAAAGCAATAGATTGACAATATCAAGAAGATTTATTAACTTCATAAAGCAGTTAATATATCTAGAAAGTAATTAAACTAGAAAATATGAAGGCCTTATCTTTACTTTCCATCACGTAAAACCACCAGTGAGATGATATATTACAACGTAGAAATTTTGAAGAGAAAATGGGTTCGGCATAAGAGATACAAGTCACAATGAAGAGATACCTCAGTGGCCAAAAGAAAAAAAATGCAAATAAACAATATTATCTAGTGCTTATCTTCACTTTATATAACAAACATATCCCCACAAAAGGAAAGCCACTAAGCTACTTCCAACTATCTCTTCACTAAAAAGTTTATTTAACATTCTCTGGTGTTACTTCTACTTGGGGTTTGGTTTTAAAAGACTATATAAGTCATAACTAGCCTGCACTTTTGCCCCCTTTTTTGGTGCTTTCTTTTGACTATTTTGAATTTGCTGTTACAAAGAAGTGTAAATATCATGCTTGCTTGCCTAATAAATCACTTTAGGGGTTAGAACTCTGCCAAATCTCCCAACTTCTCAAGTGTATATAGAAATGAAGAAGACAGCTGCAAAAGCAAAAACCATTTTGTTGGTGGAGTAACATGCTATACTGATCCTGACTATGAAACATGAATCGACTTCAATAACCATGATTTGACTAACAGAAAAGGAGAACATAGTGAGAATAGAAATGTTTAAGGATTTGTTGCATCACTAGAGATAATCTATCTATAAAGAAAGCAAAAGAAACTTTCGCTTGTGTGAGCTCGTTCACATTGCCAGCCCCTAGCCCCGATAAAGGAGGAGGGTTGACGAGGGTCAATCTAAAACAACCTCTCTATCCCATAAAGGTAGGGGTAAGGTTGCGTACATCTTACCCTCCCCAGAACCACTTGTGGGATTATACAAGGTTTGTTATTGCAAAGAAAGCAAAAGCAACTCACATTATTTGTATGAAAGCAAAAACATTACCCACGACCAATTTCAATCAACATTTACAGGGAAAAAGTCACTTTACCATGTACAAATATAGCTAAAAGGCACTGCATGCATGCAAAGATATTTCCCTTAATTTCCAGCATAGTACTATGATTAGCGTCTCTATCAGATATATTTGTATGGTAGATCAAAGTATCACTACTATTCTTTATATCCTTGAGATTTGAAGTACATTAAGAAACTCAGTGGTTTACAAGATACAACTGCTGAAAAATCAATAGTATACATTGTTACGATAATCTATATGTTACAACAGATGCTTGGATTAAAATCTTGATCGCATACCTAATCCTAGTCCCCCATTGAAACCACTGTTTATGATATCAATCTATATTTTAACCAATTTTTGCCTCATGCATTCAGCTAAAACCTGAGAAAACTAACCGTCTCACCAGCTTCAATATATAAAGCCATGCAACAGAAAACTAATTTACATTTAATTATTTCCTCGTGTTACAATGTAAGCAGCTAATTGAGAAGGATCAAACTTGGTCCGAGGTTGCTTAAAAGGTTCCTCGAATCCATCGAGCTGAACCTCCCTTTGTTGCAGTAGAATTATAGTCACCAACATTAGCTACGAATAAAGGATCCCTCTCCTCAAATGTTATTTCATCAACAACATTATTCCCTGACGAATTTTTCTGATCTGTATGTTCCAGTTCTTTCGTCAAATCCTCCATTGTCTTTTTCAAAGTGGCTTTGCTCACCTGCCCAGCCTCACCCATTGAGATACCAACCATAGTGATCTTCGGAAGCAGAGGTGATGGATTTACTTCTCTGTATTCCCTGACAGTATTTACCATTAAAAATCATAGTTTCTTTTCCACAAACAGAATTAATCTTAAGATGGCATACGTTATTTTCATGAAAAAATAAACTGAATGGGACCTTTTATCTTGTACCATCTGCTGCTGCTTCTGTCCGTTACTCCATGAAGGACTCAACCAGCCCCCAAAAGGGAGCCAGAAATCCAGCCCCAGTCGTTTCTTATCCGAGACATTATCTGCTCCCTCGACTGTTGAGGCGCCGATGCATTGTAGTTGGTTATTATTAGCCTCCAACTGAGAATTATTAACAAACCTGGAAATCCTACAGGCTCTCTGGAAAGAAGCTGCACTCCTGCAAAATAAAACAATTCTCGGATTGAGATATTGCAATCAAATGTTTACCATCCAAAGCTTTGCTCAGAGTTTGGAGAATTCTGAGACACAGAGATCTAGCCACCAAGAATGCGACATAAAAGAGATGAAATACCATCAGTGTTAAAAGATTATCATTTCTCCCTACAAAGGAACCTCTTGAAAATGGATGAGCTACCTCTTTTCAAATGAATCAACCATGTAAGGAAACTTGGGTTGAATTCCTGTTGCTTTCCGCAACCACCTGTTCCCTAGAAGAACTTTATCAACAGCATGCAGAAGCTGCATTTCAGCTGCCTTTGATATTACACTCAAAGGTATCGCTGGTTGACCCACTTCATCGAGCGCATCTTGCACCTGTCAATCATTAAACCAATGGGTTGGTGATATTTGTATTTTCTACGAAACAACATAAACTAACTGCTAAAACCAATAAAAGATTTTATTTTTTTTAAAAAGCAGGAAAAAGAGAAGAAACCCAAGAGGCTAATTGCAGATGGTGTACACTTTGATCAAGGCTATAGCCATTCATAAGATGACCACATTTGTGGTTGGCGGCTCTCCCTACCTTCAAATCCATGTAAAAAATGCAATAGATTCTATTGTCCATCTTTCTCCACCCCCCCAACCCAAAGGAAAACCACCTTAGAAATTTATCACTATCCTCCTTTTCAAAGTAAAATTCATCACTATTTGTGTTGCTCCTTACGCATATTTTCAAGCTCTGACCAGTTTAGTACCTCAGGAGGCTCCCACGTACTATCTCCCATCTCTTCAATTACTTCGGCAGCCAAGTTGTCATCAAAAACATCCCTTCGGCGTTGCATGTGTCTTGTTTGAATCAGTGAATGGAAATGTTGGTCAACAGATTCTTCAAGAATGTTATCTAACATGTTTTTGTCAAAGAAGTAAGGAGTATACCTGATAAGAGATGAACAAATTCATATAAGATAACAAGCAGAAAAAGAAACAAAACTAGGATTGAAGCTGCCAAAGAAAATAGTTAATTGGGAATCACTATTTAGGACGCTTCTTAACAATTAGATTTTCAGAATAGTTAGTTGATAAGGTGGTTTGGACAAATGGTGAACTGGACAGTCCGCCATTAAAAATTTAAGGAAAAAAACAATAAAAGTGGCCTGGACAATCTAAATTTCCACAAAAATTCAGCTTTATACTTCAAAAGAGCTTTATACTCATGAGAATTGAGAGCTTTTGCACCAAAAAATCAGTCAATCACCTCATCCTTGAAAGTGATTCGACTTGATACTCTGCCCACTATTGTTTATACAACGACTAGATAAAACGCGGTTACAGGAGAATATAGTCAAGATTAGGTCCATCGTTCAATGTTAATCTGGGTTATAACTCATGAACCTCCACTTCTCAACATTCATTCCTGCTGGATCACGACATGCTATACATTCAGATCCCCTGTTTGAATGTGCCCGGACTTTTGTCTTCCATTTCTAACCTTTCTTCACAGAAGGGACAAGGAAAGCACCGACAAAATGAACACATTTAATGACTTGTTTAGGAATTTTATGATGCACAAATTATGAACTATGAGATTGAGTTCTTAGTTATCCAAAGCTACCCTAAAAATTTAGAATACCTCTTCTTCTCCTTCCCTTTAGGAAGCAGAGAGGTGATGCAAACTTTTGCTGAATATCATCATATCAAATGGTTCTTTCACTAGGAACATTCAAGCAAAGCTTATGATGCTTTTATTTGCAGAAGTAGGACTCCTGAAAATGAGAATTGATCCTAAAAACTGAACATTATGCAAGTATCGTGTTTAGTCGTAAAACTGGCCAGTATTTAGGTTTCCCCTCATTGACGATTTCACTGTCACATATTAATAAATTACCTCTCATAATTAGATTCTCCCAACATAAACACCACCATCCCTAAAAGGAAAACTTCGTAAAAGTTTTGTCCAATAAAGAATAACATGTAGAATCCACCTTTATTCTGTTCATTTTTCTTCACAAATCGAAGTCACCATATGACTCCGCATCTTTCATAAACATATATTAAATAATTCATACATTCAAAATGATCCAAAAGTAACACTCACTAATAAATAGTGTAGTACTTCTTCGTGAACCTCTGCTATGAATATAGAACATCATAGCAACAAATGGGAATAAAACGGCTATAGCTCATATATGAACTACCAGCAAGATTATAGCAAAGAAGTCGAAACGCACCCCTGACCTCCATTATTTTAGTACTCCCTCCGTTCACTTTTACTTGTCCACTATTGACTTTGCACACCCCTTAAGAAATAATAAATGAAGTGCATAATTTACCATGATACCCATATTAATAGTGCATAGTTTTAATGGATTTGAAAAATGATTTGAAATGAGTAATTAATACCATGGGTAAAACAGGAAAAAAGGAAACTGTCTTCTCTTGATATGCTAAAAGTGCAAAAATGAAAATCTATTCTTAGTATAGTGGACACGTAAAAATGAACGGATGGAGTAATCATGAAAATCAAATTGAATATTTGATTTGGGCCAGAAAGTATAATATATTGAAGTTTTCAGAAAGCAAACGTGGGGGTTTTGAGCCTCTTCACTTTTAGGTCAGAGATTGCATGATTGGCACTCATTACATGTCTCAAAACAGTGTTGTCAGAGGCTCAATTGAGGCTCTCTTAAGCCCTGAAACTCAATTAAAGCCAGGTTGTACGATTTGCAGCGAGGTGCTAAGATACTAAGGTGTGTGTCTCATAGCCGGTGAGCTGTCTTTAAGAGGGCAATAGTAGACACTAGATATAAGGTAAAAACTACATTAATGGTTAAATGGCATTATGAAGAAACCAGTAGACATTAGGTCTGAAACTAAAATCTTAGTAGAAGAAAACTAGCTCAAAAAAATATAATACTACGGCTTTTCATCTAAATCAAGAAATTTAAAATGGTTTTTTTTTATCAAGTTTTTAAAAATTATATTAAAAAAACAATTAGATTATATGGATCAGAAAATCTGGCTTGGATTTTCCCCTAAAAAGGAGAAAATACAGTAAATGCGCTCAGTAATTTCAGCTTCGATCATCTGGGGAAATAATCATCACGTCCAATGGTTTTTAAAGCTAATTCACATGATTTCACATCATATAATCATCATCATCAACAACAACAACAACATACCCAATATAATCCCACCAGGTGGGATCTGGGGAGGGTAGAGTGTACGCAAACCTTACCCCTACCTTTTGACGGATAGGGACTACATCATATAATCAATTGGTTATATAAATATTTCAATTCTTTTGACCAAATACTTAGTTTTTGTGTCTGCATTAAGTTTACCTGCACTGTACTTTTTTATTTTTCTTCATTAGTGCCTTTTTTTGTTAAAGTGCTAGTGCTTAAAGCTCCGGCAGACTTTGGCGCTTGTATGCACTTTTTGCATTTGCAGATTCTATGGACTAATTTTTCTCAAGTGCGTCATCCTAAAAAGCCATCGGTGAAATAGCACACTTAACAGTTACTTACGGTGATAATTAATACATCCCAGATTCATTACGTGGAAAATCCAAAATACTTTAAAACCTCTTAGGTACTAAACCCCTGCCAATTGGTTTCCCATAGAATGGTTGTAGATTTCTTACTTTCCGGTATACTGTTGGTATAGGGAAGAGTTTCCCATTATTATTAACATTATTTATCTTATTCTAAAGTTGGTTTCCCATTGCAGTGCTTCTAAAAGCGAAAAGCAAAAAACAACAAGGTCCATAGAGCTTGAAGTGAAAAGCAAGAAGTAAAGCATATGCTTCTTTGAAGTGAAGCGTTCAATTCATGAAAATTAAGAAGTGCCAAACATACATGAATTTTAGTACTATAATTAAATTTCAATTAAGTAACTGATTTCAACATCCAATATGATACCATAATACAAATATTAATCCAACTCCTCAAAAGTTGAGATTGAAAGAACCGTCAGTGATGGCTTTTAATAATACTGGGTTATATATGTTTAGCTAACCAATCATGTAAAAAGATGGATCTTGGACCTAACTTAGCCCTAAACGCTAGCTCATGAGGTAGATCGCCCAAGACCATATAAGGAGGCAAATAACACACGGATGTGGAACTCCATTCATTGACATCAAGTTTCTTTGTAGATCCAAAGCTCTATGGTTCGTCTCACTCATGTAAGTGAAACACTCACTTGCAGTGTCAACGTCTGTCTGATCTTACATTGCACTCTATCGAGTCAGTAAGTGTTAGGAGCCAATTCAAAATTAATTCTAGATCCTATATTGGTTAATAGACAAACCAGATATGAAAATCAAAAGGTACTTCACCCTCTTTGAGGTTTTGACTGAATGTTGCAGATTCTTTTACAGTTCCGAATTAAATTAGCAAAAATAACTATCATCTCCTTGTTAATCGTAATTTTCAAGATCACAACAAATTTCATCTGGTTGACAATTTATTTCTATTCTAAAAAGATTGATGGGTTCATCTGGCTGACAAATTTATAGGGATGAAGGAACCAATCAGCTATCTTACCATGACCATAAATCTGAAGATGTTTGCACCATGCAGTCATAGACTAGTATAGACTTATTGAGACACTGTTATATATCAACAACCCAGAGTGGGCTTTGGTTAACAAGGCTAGGATGAATTAGCATGATAATAGAAGTGAAGCTCCAGATGTTGCAAATCAGAAACACAAGTAACCGTGCATATAGAAGATATATAATATATATATACCATTTTATACCATCTGTAGTTGCTATAGCAATATCTAAATTCTGAGCACTGAAAACCGGAACACCGTCCACCTTTTTCCTTCCATCAGACTGTTGCATAGCCTTAAGCAGTTTGTTGGCTTCCTTGACCTGAATGTGCAGCAAATATTTGCAGAGATTTAAGCTGATGAATAAGTAGCTTTAACATTTGAGTTCCAGAGTCAAATCAAGATCTCAAAACAGCATCAAACCTGTTTCTCATTCGGAACAAATTGGAACAAGTGTGGTTTTTCCTGCACAAAAGATTAATAGGGTGGTAAAATTGTTTATGGAAGATGAAAAACATCATGAAGTTTCCAGAAAGGAAGGGAAACACCAGAACCTGGTACATGTAGTATCAAAAGTTTTCAGGTGAAAAGGAATATCCTTAAAATCTAACAGGTATCATTTTCCTCAAAACTGTCTTAACCATTCAGAACTAGCAAATTCACTCTTACTACACAACCCACAAACTAGCGTTGTGATGAGAGCTTCACTCATCTAGATACCATACGAGGTAAGTTGGTCCTGTTTCTATAACAGCCCAGTCCAGTAGAAATATTGTCCGCTTTAGGCCTAGGCTTGCACAGCTTTAAAACGTGTCACTAGGGTCTAAGATATATGTTTACCTACACACATATCACTACAATTTGTTTGATATTGTAAGCCCTATATAATATGTTGTCATGCAAGTTTGAATAAGTCCTAAACAATATTCAATTAGTTTGATTAAACTCTAAGTAGATAAACTAAATCTAGATCAGTCTCAAACTAGACCATAAAGCAGTACTAGATCCAATATGATTTTAATCCCAGATCTCCCAAACAAATTGTGATGCTTCTCCTCAACTCCTTGTTGTTCAAGATTAGTTTGTTTCTTCTACAGGTTCTTGTTGTTGGATCTTTAACCTAACTATGAACTCATTGTAAAGACTATCGTCCTTAATTCCTACATACCCCCCCCCCCTCCAAAACCAAAAACTCCTTTGTCTTTGTTTTTACTTTTCTAGTTTTTCTTTTTTCCTTTTCATTTAAATGCAGTGTGGTGATAAATATCTGCTTTCTTCGTTTTGACATTTGACTATGAACTCATTGTAAAGACTATCGTCCTTAATTCCTACATACAGCTCCCCCTCCCCCCTCTCCACGACCAAAAACTCCTTTGTCTTTGTTTTTACTTTTCTGGTTTTTCTTTTTCCTTTTCATTTAAATGCAGTGTCGTGATAATTATCTGATTTCTTCGTTTTGGCATTTGCTTGACTTTACTGTAAATTATTCATCATCAGATATTGATGGAAACATGATCAAAAACATAAACATTAAAATATTCCTATTAGAATACGGTAGTCAAGAAAGCACACTACTCCCCTTCGGCTTTAACCAATCAGTGGTCCGTTTAGTACAAACAGGGGGCAATTAAAGCTCTGTAGAACTAACTACTCCAATTTCAAAACAAAATACACGTCATATTCACAATTTTGACCAAGAAAGTACCTTAAAATGTTCATATGCTAAATCAAGACGGCATGCACCCACCACTCCACTAGGAATATTCAGCTTTTTAACATAAGAAACTGGAAGAAAAAAAAAAAGTCAGCACCTGAGAGATCTCAACGGATAAAACATTATAAAGCAAGATATGAGGGACTTCCCCACAAGGAATTATTCAGTTTGAGGGAAAAAATAAACAAAAGGATTCCAGTTATATGAACTTATTCAGTTTTTCTTTTTCTTTTTTCTATAAGCAGATGAAAGAGTTCGAGTTACATGATTTTTAAAAATCAAAAAAGATAAAAAAGAGTTTGAATTAAGTGACCCAAGGTTTAAAAGGATATTTTCCGTGTGAACATGAATCATTCGTGCATTATCATCTCAGCAGTCTAACCAACAAGCACGAAAGGAAAAAAGGGAAGAGAGAGGAAGTGTGTAAAAGCTAAGGACCAAAAGAGCTCAATGATTATAATAGTAACGGGCATCTTATTACTTTATCAAAAAACACAGTAATGCATATCCATCCATGAGATTAATATGTATCCTGGGAGAGTGTGGCACCATGTGTAAACAGAAATGAATATCTAACTGGTTCAAATAAGACCTGCATCACCGAGATCCATGAAAAAACGGAATACTGGACCATTCCTTTCGCTCTTAGTAACTGCTGCAAACATTTTCTTCAGCCATTCTGGTGTCCTGAATATCACAAAATTAATCTTACGAATGACACAAAACACTCAACATACAAACTTTTTGAACTACTGACTAGTATGAGAAGATTCAATGAAGATAAGATAGTAATTTAAAAGATCACTATACATACTTTGTGCAATTATTATATATACACTGGCCAGCTAAGGAATTTGCTCGTCAATCACAACCAATTCCATTAAAACTTCAGCACATACCAAATAAGATATGATTTCCAGCTGCATGCTCAGGTAATAGAATCATAATGACCACAAGTAGTTTACTCAACCCAAAAATGAAAGATCCAAAACAAAGATAAGACACCTCTTGCTTCATGGATACAGCAAATTTGAGAACAAAACCGTAATGGTTTTTAACACGCAGCTGCAGATCAAAGGGAATTTCCATACAAGACTATCAACGAAATGTCTGTAGATAATACTAAAGACTCTATCTATCACTAGACTCATATTTTATGCAAGATGTTTGCAGAAGTGAATGAGACAACTATTTAACATGTGTTTTTTCCTGTGACAAGGCTATTTAATATGTGATTAACAGAACAAACTACTACATGCAGGGGCGGATCTAGGAGGGGGGCAGGGTGTTCACCCGAACACCCTCGAAAAAATATTATACTGTATATATAAGGAAATTTTATTATTTTTTATGTACAAATATAGATTTTGAATCCCCTGAACAATACAAGACTAGAGGTTGGCTTAGTGGTTTAGGAGGTTCAACATTCACCTTGAGGTTCCAAGTTCAAATCCGAAGCACTACACCTTTTATTTTTCCGAACCCCCTTAGTGAAAATCCAGGATCTGCCACTGACTACATGTAATATTGTATTTCACCAGAGTTGTATGTCATTGCTATATTTGTCCACAAAACAGATCTTGAATTGAGATGGTAAATATTTTTCCTCTCTTGGTGGTAAATCTTGATAAAGTGATACTAGGAACCTATTTGGAGAAAAGCTAGGAGGATGGGCATAAGAGATATTTTCAAGCGTAAACGATATCAGTTTTTACCCATAATCAACAATAGCTTTTCAGCAGTACCAGTTTTACTCGTAACTTCTTTTTCAAACAATTAAAGATCGGTTCTTACCCTCTTCATGACCTCTATGAAATGCAATAATTGTGTTGCCTTTCGGGGCTATGAGAGATGCTCCATTCATTCCTCTACACTCGATTATTCTATGAGTAGTTTAAAGTGTACTGAGCAAGCAAACTAAACTTTGTTTCTAAGCACAAAATTTGACTAGTTCTCTTAAACTTTTAGGAATCTTAGTTGTCTTGCCCCCATTCATCAGTAATTTCCTTAATAAAACATTAGAAAAAGTCGAGACTTGTTTATACAACCTTCCAGGCCATTGAAGAAGTCACAATTCAGTGATAAACTCATATTAGAGCTTCTAAAGCTTTATCTTTTATTCAATGGTTTATGACCTTAACTTAGAAATTTGTTTATTGAATCCAGAGTAATTAGAACATCTTCTTCATTTTCTTTAACGTGTCTTTCTTTCTGATTGTTAGCATTCAACACATCATACTTAAGGTCCGTTTGGCCATGTATAAATTTCACTTTTTTTCTGGAGTTGTATTCCGGAATCATGTTTGGACATAGTGTTGTTACAATTTTCCGGAATTCGAAAAACTCCAAATGCATGTTTTCACGTTTTTCACTCCAAATCACTCACAAAAAATTCAACATTTTTCCAAGTTAGTATTCACGTCCAAACACAAGTCCAATTTCCAACCATTTTCCCACTTTTTTCCTAATACTATTTTTTTTTCAAATTTCACTTTTTTTATGTCCAAATGCCCACTAATATTTTTTGCACTACACAATTTTGCCTAAATAGTTATTTAGCTGCTTCTCATCCGGTCATCCTAGAGCACAATACTAAACTGTCTAAACTTAAACATGTTCATGCTTCAAGTATTTGTACTCCGAGTCCCGTATATAGCCAATTAGTCACGCCGCTTAATACTAATACTTTCTCATTTCCTACTTGTGCCAAAACATTGCAATAGAAGAAAAAAGAACAACAATTTGTCTGTACCCATATCGATATTTCATAGCTAAAGTATAACCTGAACATGCCAATACGATGGAAGCTCAAAGGGAATAGGAAAAACAGATATAAAGATTTACCTTTTGGAGAGAAAGGGTATGTCAAAGTGGGTAGATACAGCCATAAGACCTGTCCCAGAAAGGTCACACATACTAAAAACCTGACCAACAAACGCTGGCCGACCTTTTCCGGTGGTGTTGAGACCAGATATTCTCACCGTTGATGGAAAACCCGACCCGGAATCCGAAGGCATGTTCTTGAAAGATGCTGGTATTCTCTGTTCTCTTAAATACGATGACGAATTCGACTAAGTGGACCCCAAGGGAGAGGAATTGAGTGGCAAGAACGATTGACGTGAAGACTTAGAGAAAGAGCAAAGGGAAAAGGATTGTGGATGAAGGGGGAGAGGTTTACTATGCTAGCGCAGGCCATGGATCTAGTGGATGGGTGGGATTACGTAGTTAGTGATATAAATACATATCCATTTAAAAAAATTTATATATATCAATTCAGCTCTCTCCCCAACTTATTTGGCTATATCTCTAATAGCGTTATACTTTTATTATTATTTCATAACATGTTTTCAGCACGTAGGATTCTAATTTTTTATAAATTTGGAACATAATAACAGTACCATCTCTAGGAGATTGACGGAGACTCTCAACACTTGAGAACCATATGGGAAGAAACGATGATTCCTCTGTGTACGTATTGGAAACCAATTCTCGGTGTATGTTTACACTTATTAGGTGTAGCTTTAGAAAGTAAAATTATGTGGCAATCAATTCATGCAGGTGTTTACTTCTCTAATTAACACAGTACAATCTATGACAAATAGTTGAGTTTATGACATATTTATCTTTCTATGCCACGTAAGGAGATGCTAAGGTAAGTGGTGCCTTGGATTATAGGCTAATTAACTCCTTCTGGACAATTTGATAGGATAAATACCTTTATAAATTCATTTACTTTGTATCATTTAGTTACATATATATCATACAATGTATCTTATACTAAAGTAGCACTGTAACTCTGATAAGAGATTTATAAAAAAAATTGACAACCTGTTGTGGCTACGTTATACACATACCTCTCTGCTCATATTATATAGGTTTGTTAGATACCATCCAAGATAAAAAGTAGGCATCAAATCAAGATTTGTCAAAATAATGATATTTCTCCGCCCCTTGATGAGGGTTTGAAATTGGAATCTCTCACTATTAAAGATTCCCTTATGCTATAGAATAATTTGAAAGATAGATATGACCACTTGAAGATGGTCATTCTTACACAAGCATGTTTTGATAAGATCATAGGGAACCTGATTGGTTCTCGGCCATTTATGCCTCAAAGTTGTTCTTGAAGAACAATATTATTAAGAGGGATTATGATGTTAAGTTCATATATCTTAATGGCTAAATGAGAGCTTGCAAGAAATATATGATTATCAGAAGTGATAATATTTCCTATGTATTGTTCTGGCTACAATTGAAGATGTATTAGTGAAAAATTCTCCACATCATATATATGACTCGATTTGCTCCTTAAGTAGTAATATCTTAAAGGAGGTTCTAAACTATTACGATTTGATATGCTTAATGCACGTGATTGTGTTCCATTCCTAAAGAATGTGAACTTTTAATAAACGTAACGCTATAAATATAAATTCATTCCCTGGAGTGAATGTGATAATATTTAGTAAAGTTTATCAGTACGGACGTGCATTTGATTGTGAATATATTACAACTCACCTCCTGAAGAAGTAGAATAATTGAGAAAAACAATTCTGAATATTCTATGATTTACTCCCGAAGTAGTAAACTCAGAAATTTGCTCACGAAGTAGCAAACTTAGAACTCTACTCCCGAAGTAGTAGAACTCTACTCCGAAAGTTGTAGAAATTTGAGTTCTAACCCCAAAGTAGTAAAACTCTTAATTCTACTGCAAAAGTAGTAAGGCTCTGAATTCTACTCCTGAAATAATATAATTATTTCTACTCCCGAAGTAATAGAACTTTGAAATCTACCTCAAAGTAGTAAAATTTTAAAATTTATTCCCGAAATGGTAAAATTAAACTTTACTTTCGAAGTGGTAAAACTTTAAACTTTACTCCTGAAGTAATAAAATTCTGAAACTTTACTCCTGAAGTAGAAAGAATTGATAAAGTATCTGAGAAATATTTTGAAGCAATGCCTTCTTGCGCTTGAGCAAAATAATGAGCTATAGAGGAACGTTGTATATCAAGCACATTTAACTAATCATGTTTCATTCCCTAAAGCGAATGAAGATATACCACAATCTACTTCCTAGAGAGATAAAATAACAAAGGAAATACATGTGGTATAAAAATCACTGCAACACGTATCGTCGTACGTAGAAACATCATGAATAAGTTTATTAAATATCATTCTAAGGCAAAAAGGAAACATTGTAGAATACTTTCTATCATAACCACATTAATACGTTATGGTCAGTTGTTATGATTTCTCCGAAGAAAATAAACATTAATTTATCTCTTCCTGAAAAATGTGATTACTATGTTGTTACCGCTTTGATACAAAATATTCAGATGTTAATGGATAATCTCCCTGAAGGAGACATTGAAATACTGAAGTGTAGAACTTAATGTTTACTTTTCGTTGTTTATGAATTTATAATTATCTTTAAATGTCCATTTGATTTCCGTTTTCTTTAATGACACCAGTAGTGTCTAACCAAAGTTTTTTTTATGATACTAGCAGTATCTAAACAATATTTAATAGTACCAAATTAATTATCAGGAGCTCTAGAAGAGCTAATTATTTGTTTACAAGAACTATGACATTAGCAGTGTTCATACAATATCTCATTATAAAAATAAATTGAAATCTCTCGAATAGGTTATATTTGATAGTATCATTCGTCCTAGATCGTAATTGTTACTATCGAACCACAGATTACAGTAACCTGAAGTTTACTAGCAATAAAATGGTTATCATATTGAGACTACAAATGGTTGGTAGATTGAATATAGTCACGACCCAAATCACGCACGTCGTGATGACACCTACACAATCCCTCTAGTAGGCGAACCAACTTCCAAACACTTTCAAGAAGGTTTAAATAAATGCGAAAGAGAACGAATTACAATATAAAATGCCCAATCTATTAAATCAATAAATAATTGAATTCGTACAACAACCTTCTTTTCCCAAAACCTTATCTGACTTATACAAAGACTCTACGACTACAACAATTGAGAGAGAAATACAATACTACTGCTCTGAATGAATGAGACAAAGAGTAGTCTGCCTCGGCTTCCCGTGCTCCAATCTATACCCTGAATAACTAAATATCTGCATCCATGTAAAAGATGCGGCAAATGTAGTATGAGTACACGACGTACCTCCGTAGACATCATAGGCCGATAACGATGGAAGGTAAATAAAAAGAGATAAATATCAAGCTACAACAAGTAATCCTACACTAACGGTTCCATAAGTCAAACAGGTCTTATTACTCACATAATGATTCGTAAAAGAAATCAATAAGTTACCTATTTCAGTAAGAATCCACATCGTCATGTAAAACTCGAAATCAGGCAAGACTAGTAATTCATATATACACTCATTCACAACAAGGTTTATTTACCACCTAAGTCATCTATTTCAAGTAAAGAGATTCGTCTATCAAATGCTTAACTACATACATTCTCTAGACATACATTCCATTACCTCACTATCTTCGACAACACACAATTTAGACCTTGGGAAGGAGGACATTCGTTATCGGTCATTATCTCTAGTTCAATTCTAGGTGTAGCCATATCCACATACAAGCAAGACCACTTAATTCATTAGATTCTTCTCATAAGTACTAAACAATTTTCATATCTTTAACTTTATCTACCAAGAAAGCAATTTCACACATATACACTATATAAGCAAGGAATACGACAACAACTCAACCACTAGCCCTACATCCCATACAAGACTCTTGTCTGATGACACTACCACTAACCCCACAATACAATCAATGAATTCGTCGACAAAAATAAGAGTGATAGCAAGTACCCAAGCTCATACAAGTGTAACCGCACAGCCAATCCATAGAGAACAAGCCAATCATAGCAACCTGAATGGGCTCACATAACCACTCCAATCATAAGAATTCATTTAATCAGAAGTCACTCAGTTCCACAACCAATCCAAGTCACGCTATCACACTATATGTAATAAATAGATGAATGAATATGTGAATGTAAATGCAATGCATATGTCATGTATCTTATCATCACGTATACAATACGTCAAGTTTATATTATGATTGTACACTCATGGGGGACCCACGAAGTCTATATACCACTCCGCTCTGGAATTTCTCATCAGATCATGGAGTCCACCTCTTGGTTGCAATAATATTTGTTTCAGGCATGTAACCCCAATCCCCGCATATCATCATCATCTCAATGTTGCCATAATCTCAACAATGTTCTTACCTTTTCTGATCCCATGGACCCATAGCATAATCATTCCACTCCAATATCAATGTCACCAGAACCATGAGTGTATGAATGTAAATGACATATATAAGGCAAGAATATGATATAATGAGATGCAACAAGTATAGAGATGAATATCATATGCTTTCAGAAGTACATCAACATATAATCCACGTACAATTAGGATATCATATTAAGCATGTGTGATGAATAAGCACAACGATAACAAGTATGGCAACAAGCCCACATAATGGCGATAAGCCCAATCAATCAGCAGTCGGAATAATCTTAAGGTTGATTCCCCAAATCACCCATCATCATAGTTCAATACTAGTACCCACTCAAACTTTCATCACAATCGCTTGAGTGGGACCCCCAAACACGCCCAATACCTCTCAATATTTGTATCTAATTACACACTTTTATCGAAGTCTCGAAAACTAAATCGTAACCTACCTCAATAGCTGAACAGGAGCGCTAACAATCGAGCCTCGATAATAGTCTTGTCCTTTCGGAGTGCCTCATAAATCGGAGTCTAACATATATACACTCTAGGTTAACAATAAAGCTAATACACATACAAGGACTCAGTCCTTCAACAATCCAAAAGATACCCAAAAGTAACTCCCGAGTCCACAATGTCAAAATCCGAATTTTTATGTTCAGTAAAGATTAAAACATGATTTCTAGTTACAACCCAAAATTAATTTGAGAAATAACCTTATTTAGACCTTCAATTTCGTGATTTAATTAAAAACCCCAGTTTATAAATCCTAAGTTTCTTCCCCGTTAATACAAAGGTCCTCATAATTAAATTAAACTCTTCAATATGGCCATTTATCAAAACAAGTGCATATTTAGAAGAAATCGGATTTTACCCACTCAATTTACATCATTAAACATGATTCAACTAATTTCAATTACCCAAGAGCCAGTTCATCTTTTTTCCCCAAATACTAGAAACATAGAAGGACAACCAAAAGTAATGAAGATTTTACTTTCCATGAAGAAATCTTATGCCAAATTTTTTGCAGAAAAGCTCCTTAGACTAGCCCCCAACTCGAGGCACACACTTTTGGGAAAATGAGAAATTTTAGGGCATTAAAACCTACTGGTCAACCAGCGTTTCCGCGGGAGCGGATGCGCTTCAACGCATTAAGCGACCGCTAAGGCGAAGGCACTTGCCACCTCGCCTTAGCGGAGAAGCAGAAACACTTTCGCAGGAGGGGACCTGCTCCATCCATCGATGCGGACACAATCTCGCTGGGGTAGATATTTCTTACTCAGCAATTCTTTAATTTAAATAAATCTTTCTTCCAAATCGTACGAGCTACTTTACTCACAAAATCCATGGGTAGTAGTCATTAGTAAATGCCCTGGCGAGGGATATAACAGAAATTGGGCAGAAGGTGCATAACGATCGAACATGTCATTACATCAGGTACCAATTAAACAAATGTCCGTCCTCGAATGGGGAGAAACTGAAAGGAGTTTATAGAGTACAAAGGATTCGGGAACTGACCCCACAAGAAATTAATCTAACCCACGCATGACAACGATCAGGAATAATTTCGTAGAACATAACACGGACTCCACGTTACCAACTCTGATTCAACAAAATTCATTACAGACCACTCAGACTAGACAAAGGGACATCTCAATATAATCACAACCTTAGGAGGAGAATCATTTCATTCGGAGACTTTCAGTTTTAAGAACTCTCGGTATAGAGCTATATATTGAAAGTTTGATTGTACTCACTTATTAGGCTTTTAGAAAATTCCTATTTTGTAATTGTTTCTTTTTTACATTTTGAAGGATCCAAATTAATAATTAAAAGTATTAAGACAAAATAGTTTAATAGGTAGACAACCAAGAACATTATATTTAATAAATATATTGAGCAACAGATTAAGAATAAAAACGGTAATATTCAACGGGATTATAACAACTGACTGAATAGCTGAAATAAACACAGGAGCCTTAAAAAACTTTATACATATAAATAAAATTAATGAAAAGGATTGTAATCTGATAGAGCCACATACCTACAATTACCCTGAATATGAGAGAGAAATAATAATCACTAAAAGTATTAATCTAAAATTTAAAATTTAGAATATAAAATAAACACAGGGGTAATAGAATATGACAGTTTTAATGGATTATTGTTAGGAAGTGACTTTTTAACCATGATAAACTATAGAATTACTAATGAAGGGATTGAAATTAGTGACCAAGGAAAAACAAGGTTTGTAAATAAAATATGAATATTCAAGAAAAAATATGAAAGAAGAAACAAAAATTAAAAATTATAAAAACAGTATTATCGGAAGAAATAATAATATCCCAACTTAAATACTTAGAATATAGTGAGAAAGAGATGAAACTAGAAAATGATATAAAATAATTAGTACAACAAGGTAATAAATCTACAAAAATATGGATTGATATGAGAAATGGATGAAAGAAAATAATTAATAATCCTGAATAGCTTTAATGAAAAAGTAGATGCAATATGGCACGAAATAATAATAAAAGAACAATTAAAAAATACCTTACTAGGCATGGATGAAATAAGAGAAAATCAAACTCAAATAAAACAATTAATACGAGAAGAGTTAACAAAATTATGGAACGTATCAGAAGTACCAACATTTATATTAATATTAGAACAATTGAATATAGTAGTAACACACATAAACAAAGGAAAACAAGCAGTTGAATTAGAAGAAGAACCTGAAACAAGTAACACAAATCAAGAATAAACAATTACTATTATAAATCCTAATAAACCAGAATTAGTACCAATTGATGCATAGAGACGAAGTAAAGAACACATAATGATATATATTAGTAAAATAAAGTCTAAATTACCAAAAGAGGTCGAAAAAATATTAGATAATTTAGCCTTATTACATAAAAAGGACAATTATAATGGATACACACGAACATAGTGTAATCACATTTCTTAAAAATCATGGAATGGATATAATTGAAAAAGAAAGATATAAATATGAACCTATGAAAAGCAAAGACTTTAAAAATATATCAAATAAAAATAGTAATTCTTCGAAAGGTGGAAATATTGTAGACTTGAAAGAAACCGGAAAAAGTAAAAAAATTGAATATTTACAATTAAAATTAGACAAACAAGAACAACATATATCAGAATTAAAAAAGAAAAAAAAATTAAGATCACATGGTAATGAAGAATGGGTAAATAAGTATAAAAAATACAAATAAGTATAGAGATACTAAGAAAGAAATAAAAGAAACTAACAAAGAATTAAAACAAGTAAGAAATGAACTAAGTCAAGTAAAATAAGATATGGAAGAATTAAAAGAAAAACTAAATATTAGGAGAGAACAAATGAAAAATATTAAAAGAAAGGAAAAGAAAAAATACAAAACAAGTGATGATAGCTCGTATAGTTCTGATAATACTAATAGTATAACTGAACAAGAATTTACTAACTCTGCAAAAGAAAATGAATTAACCATGGAAACTCAAGGAATAAAAACAGTAGATTTTATAGAAGAAATGGAAAGTGAAGAAAATTCTGAAATTGAAAAAGAAAATAATCAAATAATAGAAGCTTTAGGAAAAATGAAAAATGTTAATGCAATTATAGAAGAAGAACAGGAAAGTGGTATAGAAGATGAATTTAATAGACTGATAGAAGCAGAAATAGAAACATGTGATATAATAAATGAAGATGCAAATGACTACCCTGAAGAAGAATTGGTAGACCCTAATTTAGAAACAATACGCATAAGACATACTAAAATACCAGACCATATACATGTAGGGCAACAAGCTGAATTTAAAGAATTTATAGGATCAATGGCACAAGGTGTAAGTTTTAATGGATATTTCTTAGACTTAGACAATGTTTATGATGAACAAGAAATAAATAGACAAATAAATGATTGGAATCTTTGAATGTACATAACATTAATAAACTCTACACATACTGATAACTTACATTATATTTATGACTTAATATCTAAAATATTATTAGGAAAAGTAACATTTTGGATAGAATCCATGGCACATCAATTAAGACCACAAGTATTTAATCATGCAAAAGATTGGAAATCTATGTTAATGTTATTTGATATAGTATTAAAAAGAAAATTCTTAGGAGAAAGATGGTTAGTAGCAAGATAGAATGTACGAGCAGAAAGAAAAATGAAAATCATAATGAACTTAAATAATATGAAATGTTGCAAAATTAATAAATTACCAGAATATACAATAAGTTTTAGTAAATTCTTTTATGAAGCAAGATTCTTACCGGATGAAGGTATAATATATTAACAATTTTTTTACGACCATTTACCATCAGCGTACAATACTGAGGTATCTAAAGAATATAACCAATTAGAACCAAAATAAAATACATTAGGTGAAAGAATAAGAGTATTAAGAGCATACTTAATGAGAAAATGTGAAGAATACAGAATACAACAAAAGATTGAAAAAGATAAAAAAAAAACAAGGATTAAAAGAAATATGTGAATTCACTGAAAGGAGATTAGTATTTGGATGCAATGATAAAAGAAAAGAAAGATGACATAAAAAACAGTATCAGAAAAGATATAATAAATATAAGAAGTCTTACTATAACAAATATAGAAAGAAAAGAATTAAACGGTACAGAAATACCTCTGAAACTAGAAGAAAATTTAAACATAAAAGAAAATTTAGAAAAAGGAAATATATGAAACCTTTATAAGAAGATATTAAAGAGTGTAAATGGTGGAATTGCAATGAAAAAGGACATTATGCTAACAAATGTCCAAAATTAAAGAAAAAATATGTAAAATATATTAATACGACACAGTTTATAATGAATTTACAACAAATAAAAGAAGATAATAATAAATGGTATGAATATAAAGATTTTTATGTTAGCCAAACAGAAAATGAAAGTGAAATAGAATCAGAAAATATTAACTTTATTAATACCTATTCAGATAGTGAAAGCAGTGATATGTAATAAATAAATAATTGTAGCAATTTATATAGAAGTTCATATAGAGTACAAGCCTAATAAAATGATAAAGCAAAAAATATTCATAGATAGTGGAGCAGATGTATGTTTAGCAAAGAAAAATGTATTAGGATCACACAAACGGAAAAAATCTAAAGGACATAGGATAAGAGTAACATGATTTAATGAACAGATGAAAGAATTATAAATAATAGCAGAAAACATGAGAATAATATTAGGAAAAACAGTATTTAAATTACCAATAATATATCAAGAAAATACTATGAAACAACCAGTATTATTAGAAAATAACTTCCTAGACTTCTTTAAGACACAAGTAATAAACAATAGTACTTTGAGTTTACAAACACCATGTAATAAATGAATAATATTAAAAAGAGTAATACCAATACAAACACTGAAATTGTGTAATTTAAGATCAGACATGAATAATAACTTAGAATTGGTAATAGAAAAATATCTCAACATACTAAAAACAAATTTTGGAGAAAATCCTATACAGTTATGGGATAAAGAGAAAATATATGCTGAAATAAAATTAATAAATCATAATGGTACAATAAGATGTAAACCTATTAAGTATAGTCCAACCGATCAAAAAGAATCTGAAACCCAAATTAATGAAATACTAGAGATAGGAATAATACAAGAAAGTAAAAGTCCACATAGCAGTCCAGCCTTTTTAGTTAGAAAACGTAGTGACCAAAAAAGAGGAAAGACTGGGATGGTAATAGATTATAGAAAATTAAATAAAAATATAATATTTGATGGATACTTTATACCTATAAAAGAAACCTTATTAACCGATTAGGAGGAAAAAAATGGTTTAGTAAATTTGATTGTAAGAGTGGATTTTGGCAAATTAAATTAATAAATGAATCAAAACTCTTAACAACGTTTAGTGCCCCTCAAGGACACTATGAATGGAATGTATTGCCATTTGAATTAAAAAAATGCACCTCAGATATTTCAAAGAAGTATTGATCAAGATTTAAAAAATTACAAGATTTTTGTATAGTATATGTTGATGACATACTAATATATAGTCATACCTTAAAAGATCATATAGACCACTTAGAGAATTTTATAAAAACTATAAAACAACATGGAATATTATTATATGAAAAGAAATCTGAAATCTTCAAAAATAATATAGAATATTTAGGATATGTTATAGACAAGGATGAAATACAATTGCAAGAACATATTGTAACAAAAATAAAGAATTTTAAAGATAAAGTAAAAAATAAGAAAGAAGTACAACAATTCTTAGAAATAATAAATTATGCTTCAGACCATATAAAAGATTTACCAATAATAAGAAACCATTACAAGAGCTGATAAAAGGGGAAAACAAAACATTTGAGTGGAAAGAAGAACATGATAAAGCTATTAAAATATTAAAGAAATAGTACAAGCTTTACCAAAACATAGAATACCAACTGAACAAGATCAATTAGAATTATACACTGATGCTAAGTGATATAGGATGGGGAGCAGTCCTCATAGCATATGAAAAAAATGATATAGATAAAGAAAAACCATTGATATGCGGATATGGAGGAGGAACTTGGAAACCAAATGAGAAAAATTATCATATTAATGAAAAAGAGTTATTAGCTGTAAAATTAGGAATAAAACGGTTTCATTATCACTTATTACCAGTAAAATTTATTGTTAGAACTGATAACACTCAAGTAAAAGCCTTTATTACAAATAAAATAGACCATTTGCCAGAATTTAATAGAAGAAGAAAATGTCAATCATTTAAATGTTGTTATGATTTTATTGTTCAAAATATCTCTGGAACTAAGAATATTTTAGCTGATTTTCTTAGTAGGTACAACAATGTCAATTACGAGTGATAATTTTGAAGACTATATTACCAATGTCATGGATTTCATTAATCAAACAAATGAGACCTTAATATCCAAGATACAAGAAAATACACATCTTGTTAACCAGCTTAGAAAAGTCTTGCAAGATTTACAAACCTATAAAACCTTAAAATCACCACAATCACCTAAACCTACCACGGAAAAACCAAATCTCTCTACTACAAACCTAACAACCTTTGTATCAAAGCTTGCAACCATGCCATCATCTTCCCAGTTACCAGTAGTATCTATGAGTGATAAATTGAAATTTTCACTAGATTATATTAGTGCATATGAACAGATAAATAAGTTTTATGATTATAAATCTAACCCCTATAATTTGAGAAGTGCCAAATTAAGTAAATACCCTAGATTTTTATGCAATGAAAATGCTAACCCCGATATAATTTTAAAATTATTTACTTATGGCTTTATTAATAAAATAATAGTAGATGACACTTTTTATAATATTTCCAAACTACCTAGTGTTATTGTTGACTCTGCTAGAGCCATGATGAATTCCTTTGGAAGAGACATATATGACATACAACTTTTTGATGCATCAACCGATTTAACGGGTAAACCTATTGTTATTTGTCAATTATTTAAAACTGAGAAAAATAGCAATATAAGTGGAGACGATGAAAATTTAAAAATGAAGATTATGTGTACTATTGATAAGTTTCAAGAATGGCTATGTTCTAAAAGAGTCATTGGACTATTAACATTAAAACAAAAAATAGAAGACATGTTAAAGGCCAGAAAAACATGTATTATTGGAACCTCCAAAGGTGGACAAGTGGAAGAACTTATTACCCTATACTACAACAATGATATCATATCACAGGATACTATGGAACTGACAAATTTGCATGATAGAATTATAAATATGAAACATCGACATGCAAAGGAGACTATGGAACAATATCACATGATAACAGGTCAAATAAAGAGTCATGTAATCCATGCTAAACATACTACTAATGCTACTAATACTACTAATGTGATAAAAGGAGAAGGATCTTCTGATCCTTTTGCCTAAAAATGTAACCTCATATGATACTATGATAGGGATCATTTAGTCATACTACATGAAGCTCAATATGATACTATGTTACGGCCCAATGTAGCTTTACTACAGTAAGTCATATACTACCCATATTATAATTCATATTACTCTATGCAACAAGCAAAATGGAGACATTCAAGAAACGTGACAAGATAAGCTGACAAAGACGGATAAAGATAGCTGACACCAATGGAAAAAGAAGACAACTGGAAAACTATTTGTGAAAAAATATGGCAGCCGGTCCTAGCAATCATAAAAGCCGCCGGGTTCATGAAGAAAGATGATAGCTAACATCTTTGACAAAGTCATAGCAAAATAAACATCATGTCAGAAAGATGCACTATTCAACTTTGGACAAAATTACAAGAAGACAAGCAACTATCATAATCAAGTTAGATAAGTTTATGACTCTTGAAAAAATGGTAGACAAGGCATTGTAGCCTTTACGACTTTTTGAAAATTTTTGTCATCTTGCAATCATGTATATGATAGAGGTTATCTATATAAAGAGCCCATTGTAAGGCATTCAAAGTCTTTCAATAAAAAATCTTCCTTTGAAAAAAATTCATGTCTAGCTAAACTCTCTCCAAGTTTATAATCTTTGCCAAGAAAAATATCATAATACTAGAGAAAATCACTTTGAGAGTTTATACTTAGAATCATATTAGTAAAAAAACCTTCATCTCTATAAAACTTTTAAGAAGAGTCTGTTGAGTCTCCTAGCACCTAGGCCATTTATCCCATAAATCATTCAGTGGAAGAAAAAGGGAGTTACTGCCAGGGTGAGCATTCCGGTGACCTAAAATTCTATAAGAGGTATGATATTTAGAATGTGTTTCTAATTATAATATTGATAAGCGTATTCTCTATAATTATGATATTAGTATTGGTTGAAGGTTATAAACTTTTAAATAAAAATAAAATTTTATCCAATGATAATTGCTTCCATGCTACCCGCTTATTATGTGATTAATATTGAAATAATTATTGTTGAAATACCATCTATATTCCTTCCCTTTTTAGGGTTATTAGATGATGAAAAGATCCGCCCTAGTAATGGTATCAGAGCCTGGAATATGAATTTTACCGAAATTAATGCTAATAGTACAGATCATAGTATAGAACAATTTGATACAAAATATTGGTATTCAGAATTAAAACTCATCATTCTTTTGGTAATATAAGATATGCACATACTACATATTGGATATGTTCAAAAATAAAAAGAGATTTTATAAAACAACAAATCCAAGTATTAAAGGAGATAGATAAAAATTTAGAACCTTCTGAAACATTACACAATATTATAACTAAAAGAAATGTTAAACAAGAAACTTTGGATAAAATAATATCCTTATATCATGAATTACTTAATATTAATTCTAATATATATATACAACAACACCAAATTGATGAGGCTTTAACAACCTTATATATATCAACTGCACAACTATAAAATGAAGAGACATCCATCATTTGAACAAATAAATAGATTAAATAGAACAAAATGGATATGCAAAGAATTGAGACATTTGTTAACACAAAGATGGGATCAACGTATATTATTAATAGAATATCAGAATAAAATAAGAGCATTAGCAAACCTAGAAAATTGAATAAATAATCTAACACAAGGAAAAATAGATACGGGAGAAATAACAAGAATATATATAGAATTAATAAATCTACGTACAGAAATAAATCTACAAAATCAGGTTATAGCAGACATAAATACATACTTAAATATGACTTCAAGTTCTTATGGATAATCAGTTAGCAGAACTTAGGAGAATAGCTGAAAAATCATTAACATATAAAAGAGATATTAATCACCATATTGCAAGCTGTAGGATAAGTTTAAATATTATAAATGAAAATGAACAACTTTTGAAAGAATGTTATCAACAGATAAAAGAGCAAGAAAATATTATTAAAACCTTAAGAAATATGATAGCACTAAAAGACAAAAGATTGAGACAAAAAGAGGAAGACAATACGAAACTAAGAGAAGAAAAATTAAGAAAAATAATCAGAAAAGATAATGAAATAAAAAATCAAAATGACATCATAAGAGAACAGTATGAATACATTAACAACTTAATTAATGGATAAAGGAAAAGAAATAGTAGAAGATTCAAATGAAACATATTACCAAATGAAGGAGATATAACACAAACTTTAAGATTTAGACCAGACATATATCAAAAGATACAAGAAGAAAAAGAAGAACTATCAATTAAAAAAATATTTAAAACAAAATGGTTTGAAAGAAATAAAGAAGTAAGGTATATAGCACAAAACATGAAAATATAATTGACACAACTAGTGTAAATGGAAAAGCAAAAATAAGCTTAATAACAGTTGAAATTATCAAACGAGAATTAGCAAAACTATCTACAAAAGAAGCTAAAAATATATAGAAACATATATTTTGGAGGAATAAAATTCACTATCAAAGCATATTTTCAGAAAAATATAGACACATCTATACAACTATACATATTAGATGATAGAATATTAGAAAATCTACAACACTCCTTAATATCAATAATAAAAGGAAATTTAATATACCAAAAATTAACAATAGGGCTGGACAACTTAAAATAATTCAAAATCTACTTTACTTGGTGTATTATGCTCTAGCTTCCATTTCTACTAATGTAGATAAAGTTTTGCTAGGATTGGCCTATAGCTAACACCACCTCTGGAAGCAGTGAAAGTCACTTTTGATTGTCCTACCAGGTAATCATTTCTCATTTGAATTCATATGCTAATCTGCTCATCATTAGGGGCAGATTGAGTATTGACACAGACACAAAATAGTTTCAAGATTGCATTCTCTAAAGATGACTGAGATTCATAGCACAATGTCATCACTCTTTAGGAGAGTTCTCTTATCCTGCAGTTATCCAAGCTAGTAATGAGTTAGTTCACACAGCTTAATACATACATCAGAGTACAAATAAAGGTAACACCTTAATCTTGTGAATTCATGTAAGATTGGTTGGGTTGAGGCTAATATAGTTTTGTACCTATGGTTCACTTGGGATGAGAATCTTTTATTGATTCCTTTTGTCTTGTATGCACAGCCTCATTTTTCTCATTGGTTTAAGAATTCAAACTATATTTAGATGTCTAGACTCGTGATGTTTCTTTTTCCATTATATCTCATGACACAGCAGGTCATACAATTTGATGTTAATTTTTTTTGTATGTGAACGATTTCTTCATGATAACGAGTTGTGGAAATTATTTGAATACGTTATTTGATATGTTTGGTTATGTAATGACATTACTTATTTAGTTAAAAAAATATCAATTTATTTTTTAAGTTCTGACATTAATAGTTTGGATTAGTACTTCCTTCTGTTTGTTTAAATTTAACGAGAATTTATATGTTTTGTGAATTTAATAGTAATATGTTTTTAGCATTTACAAAACTTCGTTGACACTAAAAGGCTCTCTTTTACTAATAATTTTATTTTATGGTTGAATGTAACAGTCATTATCAACGATACCTTGTGACCAGGAGTAAAAGCGAGGAGAAAGTAACCAGTAAGCAAACCGGAAGGTTCGGGATGAACACAGGTGTTGAAGAATTGATAATGAGAGAAGCGTCATATCGAAGCTCCCGGGTAGCAATCTGGCAAACACCAGAAGCTGTTGAAAGTAGTAGACCACAATGTCAGCAATGTGGAGAGAGGCATGATGGAGTATGTTTATCCGACATTGAGTTATGTTCTAGATGTGGAGCTTTAGGCCATAGGGTCAGGGAGTGTTCCGAGAGATTTGTTATGCCATCAGTGTGGACAGGTACATTATGGAGAGTGCCCAGGTGATTTGGAAGAATGTTACTGGTCCGGAAGCAGAAGCCACAAAGTGTATGAATGCCCGAGTTTGAGTCAGGGAGGATAGATGATTCCGATATTACTTATAAGTGAAGCAAACAATCAAGTATGTTGACAATTTTATTAAAAATAGTCGTGTTTATGTCTGTGAGCGGTTAGTTATTAGTGATATAAGGGTTGTGTCATACAAGACGTATAGGAATTGTAAATCGATACTATGAGTTGAAGGTGGTAAGTGAAATTTCTATTATGTTTAAGGATCTAAGTACGCCGATTTAGGATCAGCCATTTATTGACTACAGACGTATCCAACACTCTTAGACTTTGTAAGGTGAGTAATACAGGGACGCCGAAGATATATAACCATGACTCGAGTAAGGGGGGTTCACGAGTCCAAAGAACTAAGGGGGACTCTAAAAGAGTAATAAGCAAAATGAATTCCGAGAATGAGTTACCTAAAGTTTTGTTTAGAAGACGGTGAAAGGAAGAAAAAGGGACTTGGAAAATTTTAAGTTGATTATTAATCTCAAATCTCGTCATAAGGATTAAACTATTCAGGAGTAACTATTGAATGGAATGAGATTTGTCAATTAAAGGCAAGCAATATACCTTCTTCACCGAAGACAAGCGGCAGAGTTCTCGACATTAAGTGAATAATTAGCAATAAGGATATGATCAATAGAGACGCAACGACAAATGATAAATGGATGCCTGGTAAACTCAAGAAAGAAGCGTTATGATAACTTAACAAAGCTAAGGAAATACATTTCACAAGAGGATCCACGAGGAGTCGTTAATGGTAAGAAAATCGATAAATGAACTGGAATGAGACCTCCAAGCAGCAAGAGTACCAGTGAAAGATAGGCATATAGGTAAAGAAGTGGTAGCTAAGCTTCCAAAGCCAAGGATATAGATTATACGCCCATAAATGACGATGTTGGAGGTACGCTAAGATGAGGAATCCTTGAAGGAATTTCAATCAGTAATATCCAAATTGATTGAATGAACGACAAATAGAGAAAGATTCTAATACCCATTTAGGAGAGAAAGCTCGAATCAGCGATAAAGATCAAGTCCAGTCACGATACGAATTTGAACATGTCAAAACTTAGTCCCGCCGCGAATGTCGATAAGACATCTAAGGATATATGAGTAACAATAAAGACGAGCGAAGTTCGACGAGAGTATATGATGAGGCAGTAAAGAAAAGAGCTAAAGGATAAGAATGAGGAAGCAAGAGGTGAATGAATAAGTGATGGCGAAAATTTTGACTGCCCACCGAACTAAAATACCTCACAAGAAAAATAATATTATGATCACAAAGTTATGGACATTAATACAACGGAAGTCAACTCAAGGAACAAAGACGACATCATTGATTGTAGTACGGTAGAGACGAAGGAAAACCAGTGGATCAATGCCTTGTAAAAGCAAAGTTTTCAGTAAAAAAGGTGAGGCGATGACTCCTAGCCTAAATAATACTGGGAGGTAACAAGAATACGTCAAGGTTTACCTCAAGAAAATAAGTGTACAAGAAATACCTAACGAACAAAGGATCAGACATAAAACATAAGAATCTCGGAGTTATAAGAAGTAAGTATACGCTCTTAGCATGAAGGAAATGCTAATTATGAAAAAGTTACAAGTTAAGAGCCAGAAGAGATGGCAGACCCTCAAGAAATAAGGCCAACAAAAGAATAAATAATGACGGACAGGAGAAAATGTCTTGTTTTCAGTATTTAAATGGAAAATGAAAGGTAAAGAAATTATTCAGGTAATGATGCAGATCGAGAAAGGATACTCAAATAGATGTTGAGTACAACCAGGGAAGGATGAACCTATCATGGAAATATACAGCCTCGTCAAGGAAGTAATCAAATTTAAAATGTTATGAAAGGTAAGAAGTCCTGAGGTAATGAACATGACGATAATGGACTACAAAGTCGTGTACTGTTAAAATGAGAGCCATTAAGGGAATTACCAGAAGGAACCGCCCCAAAGAAGTAACAAGTAGCCAGCTATAATAAAAGTCGGATGATACCTCTCTTAAAGCTATAAGTAAAGAAATGCTTCCTTATACTAGAATGATGAGAAGCGATAAGGTAAAGCACTCCTTATAAAGCCTATTAACAGGTATTGTGATGCGAAGTAAAAGGTAATAATAGAAGCCTTATTAGGATCCGAGTATTAAGAATATTGATTAACGTAGTCAAGAAGAATGTCCCTTTAGATTGAATTATCACATAAGGACTATTGAGTAATCCAAAGATCATTATGGACTATCACATTATCGTTGGGAACTATTTTGGTTTGGAATATTTGCACCTAAGTGACTCGCCAGACTATACCACAACAATCGAGTCTATCTATACAATTGAAACTAACCGAAAGCTAATCTTGAAGGCTACTACAAGCCATTATATAGTCGCTCGTTATGACAAGTAAGATAATGGTAGAACCAGTTGAAAGAAGCTCTAAATAGCCAGGATTTCATCGCCTCATCCTAAGGCGACCAATAGGTAACTCAGTTTAAGCTATCGGACACGGTTAGAGAAAGAATGTGTGAAACTTGGAAAGAGTCCGGAACAAGAATTGATGACTACTAAAGCAATATATTACCAAGGCAATAAAAAATAAGCTACACATGACGAGATAGTAGAACTCTTCTTAAAACTACGAAAATGGAATGGAATTTGAAGTAACGATATCAGACTCGAGGAAAGAAATTAAGAGAGACTACTTGGACTAGCAAGGAAATGAACTAAGAAATTTGGTGTAAAAAGCAGAATTCAACTCGACAAGGAAAAATATTATATCTAAACGTAATCAAGATCATGATATCGAATTCAGTTAAGAAAGACAGTAGTCGCAAACATAGTGGTCTCAACCAGAGATACTTATTTAGAATTTGTTTCAAATAGAAGTGGAAAAGAAAATACCGGACAAAAGAAATTCTTAAGGCCAGTGAACCATTTAGACTCTAGTAATATATAAGGATATTATCAAGAAAGGAAGAAGAAGAAGAAGAAGAAGAAGAATAGAGAAATAAGTGTGTGGATTTAGATAATCCTACTATTACCACGTTCTCAACCTAGGCGATTATCATGCCACAACCCTTCATCATCATCTGACGCTTCATGCCTACGAACTCTGCTATCTGAACTCCCTCCTAAGATGGACCTTATAACCCAGGGAAGAAAGATGTGGCTTGGATGTCAAAACACAATGGCTCAGACAAAGTCCAGCCGCCAGACAATTATGAAAAAGAACTGCATGACTATATAAGAAAACTCGAGGATGTACCCACAATGAAACGTAATATAGCCCGATTAAATAATAGGGTTCGTACAACTTATGGTTCGAAAAGAACTCCATCATAATGGTCACAGAACTTAAGAATCGCCCTACTCGAATAATTCAGACTCTAGCTTTATGCTAGTATTTGTGTGATATACTTCCTATATTTCATTTGATTTATCAAGTGAACCGCGTACCCTATGTAATCAAGGATTCGGAAGCAAACATAGTGAATGCAGCTTGAAGGTCAGCAAGAAGATATCAATGTAAGTCATGGTTAAACTCTCTTTGATTTTTATAAGTATAAGCGATCGTGTGAGGCCGATGTATGTTATCTTGATATTATGTTTCCCTGTGTGGCATTGGACATATGGTTGGGTTATTTGACAAGTTTTGGATAGTCCTATTTATAAAGAAAATTCTACCAAATTTTGAGAAACTCGAGAGTTATAATATTTCCAACATTGGCGGACGAATGTTCCTAATGGAGGAAGGATGTTACACCTAGTAGTTTTGCATTCTGCAGTGACGTTAATGGATACCGAAGTCCCAGAAAAAGGTACGACTTTATGAAAGAATGATGAAGGTTTACAACTTGGTTATGGAAGTACCGGAGTGTCCGAAAGTTAAACAGATCAAAGAAAGTACATTTCGATGAAAACAGGAATATGGGCAGTTTGACGGTGTAGTTGACGGACTGTCAAATTGCCCAAGTGGAGCCTTCAACCTTCCTAGCAGTTTGATGGGAAGAATGACGGTTTGTCGGAAGTTTGACAGTCCGTCGAGTGTACCATCAAATTACGGCGGTGCAGATCTGTTACGGGTTTAAATTGGGAATTCTCAAATTTCAGTCCATTTTCCCCCAAACCCCAACTCTAATATTCTTTCCAGATTTTCTCTAATAGAACTTGACATCCCAAGTCAAAATCAAAGCCTATTACGCAAGGATAACGTGATAAAGCACGTAATTAACATAGTAATACTCTTCTCCGTATCAGGTTGGGTTGGAGAACCCTTGGGAATAAAATTGTCTACTATTTTAAGAAGGATTTGATACGTAAATGTATGATTTACCCATCTTTACTTATGATTTTGCTTAATTATCGATTTGGAGGAAGTTATGAAAAAAAATTCATGATCAAAACTTTGCAAAATTGTGAAATTTTTGTAATATGAATTGTTGGGCTGTTTTACTCTAAGTATGAGTTGAATGGGATGATGAAATTGATTGTGTATGTTATGGATTAAGGAAAGTATGGTTTGAAGGATTGTATGATTGAATCACATAAGATTTTTCGTATAAGAAAAGCCTAAGGAATCATATATGCTAAAATTATCGAAGAACACCTAGATGAATTTCTATGGAAATTGTATTTTCTTGATTGAACCGTGGGATTGAATTACATAAGTATCCCTTGTAAAGAAGTCTAAGAACCAGAAGTGTTTAAGGATGTCAATAAGATACTTAAGCAAAGTTTTTATGGAATTTAGATTTGATATTGATATTACTTCCTTATATGGTATAGATGATCATTCGTGAGAGGAGCGAGGACTCGTAAAATGAGTGTAGCGACAAGAACCAGGTATGTAAGGATACCCATTTCATTCAAAAGCATGAATCCAGAAAGTTATCATTTTCAAAAAGGAGCGTGAGCGTTCCACTCTATTATCCATCAAAAGTCTCTTGTTGAGAAATAGTCACTACTTGTACATATTCTTATAATTGACGTCGTTGGTTACTGAACTTATCCTAAGTCTTCAGGCAGAAGCATTTTAAATAATGAATCAACAAGTCGACCAAGAGTCGCGTCAAGGTAAAGTCTAAAGATCTATAAGTTCCAAAAGAGGCCAAAGGGCCATGGTTGTCACAGTCTATTATCCACACCCTGAGCCCTCTTCGATATTGATATATTGTTCATTAGCATCTGATATCATGCATACACTCATGAGCATTCATATAGAGGATAGGGTTGCACGTGCCGCAACATATACATATAGAGGATCAGGTTGCACGTTCCGCAACATATTCATATAGAGGATCGGGTTGCATATTCCGCAATATATCCTTATAGAGGATCGGGTTGCACGTTCCGCAACATATACGTATAATGGATTGTGTTGCGTGTTTCGCAGCACACACATGAACTAAAGTGCATATTGTATCGTATATTCATACATACACCTAAGATTAATGACATGTTATTCCTTGCACTATAAGACGAGGACAGTTAAATAGTAAAAGCCTAGCCAGGCAGGTTGTATTAAGTTTTAGAGTTTTATTATCCACCCCGTATGGCCCCAGGTTGCTTATGCTTTCCCTTACAGCTATTCGCTTCACATTTCTTATATGTTTTTCTTTACAGTTTGCATATTCATATTGTTATTCATGTTTGACATACTCAGTACATTATTTAGTACTGATATCCCTTTCCCGGGGACACTACATTTCATGCCGCAGATGCAGATAGAGATGCAAATGATTTTCTCATAGTAGAACTCGACCCAGTTGAAGATTGTCACGCTCATTTCCTTTAGTGCTGTGTTGTGAGCTGATAGGTATGGAAGATGTACATACGTATATAGTTGGGTATGGCGGGGCCCTATCCCGACCAGATGTTGTCATAGTACTCTTTAAAAGCTTGTACACAGTTATGTTGTATGTGACAGTCGTGTGGCGCCTTGTCGGCCTCCCCAATAGAGTCAGTGTGCCTATGTTGGCCTTGCTATATATATATATATATATATATATATATATATATATATATATATATATATATATATATATATATATATGGTTTGGGATTTTCTCGGTGCGGTGGTTATGTCCCTATTTAGTGGAGTATATGTCAAAGGCCTAATCGACCCATGAGTTATTATGTATATCACATGTATCAACATCAATACACTTGGACCTTAGGGCGTCGGATGCCAGCAACACCCTCCAAGGTTGGGGTATGACACCCGATTTCGCCAGTCAAAGAGAAATTATGGTAAAAGATTTAGCGCCAATTATTTTTATCGTTAAAGGATTTTTTCATGGCCGCTAAACCCCCTTCTTATTGTAGTGTAATAGTCATTGGTGAATGCCCGGGTTAGGGATATAAAAAAATTAGACGGAAGGTGCATAACGACCGAACGGGTCGTTACAAATATCTTCAAATTACTACGGATAAGAAATACCTATATGAAACGTTACCTAAGCACACAATAAATTAGAAGTTTATTGGTATAAAACTCATGCTATAGTAAATCAGAAGTTTACTAAAATAAATAGCATATTTCATGGTAATCTTGAAGTTTACAAGTACATATAATTTTATCAGTTGACGTGACAATTTTGGTCGTCCTGACTTAAATCTGATGTGCTAATTGAGTATTCAAAATATATTGAAGAACTAGAAAATTCTTCAAGATTTCTTTTGTGTTTCTTGTTCTCATGATAAGTTGATTAAATCAGCTAATGTTGGGACTGAATCTCCTAAATTCTAAAAAATATAAAAAGTGAATATGGACCCTTTCACCTGTGATGTGATATCTTAAATAGATGCATCTATGAGATGGTTACATGTGTATTTATTATCAATCCACAGTTTGACATTTACGAAGTTGCTTGCTCAAAATAATTGAGTCGGGAACACAATTTTCAGAATATGTAATCAAGATAAATCATCTTGATAATGTTGGTTTATATCCAAGCTGATTTGACATTGAATGCCTCCGATATATAGCTAAACATAGCTTATGAGAATTAAACTTAATGTGATGGTCTGAGATATAATATGTTACATACAACAACACTTGTATGTTTCAGACAAATAAAATATGATAAATTCTCCTTCATAATAGGTTTAGGGTTAGGAACCAAATATTTCCATCTAATATTTTTGTTGTGCGGTATATGATTAATGGATCTACCACGATGCACATAGATGGATTTCCCAAATAAGGTGGGGATGTATGTTAGTTTTCCTAACATAAGGGAGGGGGGAGAATAAACAGCTAAGAAATATGTTGTGAATTATCATCTGTATGATCCTCAGATAATTCAAGTCAAAGTTTGGAAGCATTTGCTGACCCAACTATTTCATATTTCATCTGCAAAATGCTCATAATGTTCCTGAAGGACGGAGTCTACAACATGCGTGGAGTATGGTAGACCAATCAGTTTCAAATGTAATAATTCTTGGAAAAAGAGAGGAGCAAATGATCATAATAAGGAGGCAATGTGCTCTTGAAAATCCTACGACATAGCACTTCATGAAACCTTATGGGAGGTTCAGGTACCTGAAAATAATAAAGTGATGAGATCTTAGTAAGTTATGTCGAATTGAGAACAGATACAAAATGATATCTTGTCGATGATATATATGATACAATATGACGCGCAATATTGTATAGGATTGTGAGCATTTGAATTCCATGTATCTTGAAACATGCCGACGTAGAAATAAATATAAAGTGAAATGATACATCTTGATAAGTATAAAGCCTATTGGACCTGCAGTCCAGACATCAGAAGTTGTCACGCCATGAGTGTTATCACAACCTATATGACTTACTTGACAAACTTTATATGAAAATTTCTGAAGAATTCAAAATGTCTGAAGCATATACAAGTTACTGAGAAACTTGTTTATAATCCTTTAATGGATTAAATAAGTTAAGGCTGATGTACTAGAATCGCCGATAAATATTCACTAACGAAAGGTACAAAGATGACTCTGTTTATCTTTATTGCATTATGATAATAAGAATCTTTCATATTGTTGTGAAAGTTGTTGACTTGAATATTGTTGGAGCTCTTGAAGAGTTTTCAAAAGTAGTAGATTATCTGCTAGAAGAAGTTGAAATGAGAAAATCATATATTTATATTGCTATAACTATAAGCATGGTATAATTTCTCTCCTACATAGAGATATTGAGATAAGATCAATTGCATATTGCAAATGAAAGCTCTGACATGAATTATGTGATGCTTTAATCAGGGGGAGTAAAATACGTGTTGTACTCTTTTTTCCTTAACCAAGGTTTCGTCCCATTTGGATTTTCTTGGTAAGGTTTTTAACGAGACAACTAATAATGCGTATTACCATATATGTGTACTCTTTTTCCTTATAGGATTTTTCCCACTTGAATTTTTTCTAGTAAGGTTTTAACAAGACACATTATTTATTAATGAACATCCAATGAGGAGTGTTATAAATACATTGTATTATGAATGTCCATTTAAATACGTCTGTAATTTCCTGGATAAGCTTATAACTAGATAAACTTGCAGTTTGATAAACTTGCAACTAGATAAGCTTGCAATTAGATAAGCTTGCAATCAAGCAAGCAACTTGCGAGTAGCTCAAACATGTAGCTCAAGCAGGCAGCTTGCCATCAATTTCTTTTCTTCTATAAATAGGAAGTCAATTCAATTCATTTGTACATCAGTTTGAAGAGCAATAAAATCTCCCTCTCCCATCTTATTTGGCTATATCTCTTATAGCCTTGTACTTTTATTATTATTTCATAACTGTTAGAATAAAGATTATTTCTCCACCAACCGAGTGAGCTAGAATTTAAAATTTATTGGTTTTTATTCTACTTCATTTAAATTATTAGATTTTAAGTTGATAATTTATATATATTTAATGTATGAAAATGATGCAGAATCATTAAATCACATTTTGTTACATACGAACGAGCCCGAGCATAAGTATCACTAGGGGAAAAAAAGAAATTGCTACTAGAAGGTAAAGACTTTCATAGTGTGATACTAACCATCAAATAGTGTTTGGAGCCCCATATTATTGAGATAAAGGCTATTTGGTCTTCTTATATGATTTTGGGCAAGCATCTCCTCATATATTAAGTTTTTAGAATTTAGTTACGCTTAATATCTATTTCTTTATCATGATATCAAATTTTGGATCATCTCAATATATTATTTTCGATGTTAGGTCAGCATCTTATATTGTCCACGCTCCATATGTCAAGTCTTGGGCGTGTGGGGGTGTTGGAGTCCCACATCAATGGACAAGGGCTATTTGATCTCCTTATCTGGTCTTGGGAAATTCTCACCTCGTGAACTAACTTTTAAAGTAGAGTTAAGTTCAAAGTCCATTTATTTATCAGATAGTATGTTAGGCTTGGGCTCAATGTGAGAGAATATTGAGGTTGATGTATGACATCATATGATATAGTATTGATCTTGCCTTTTCGGTAGTAAATCTATAGTATTAACTAGGGCTGTCCAAGGGGCTAGGTTCGGGCCGGGTCCCGGCGGGGCTGGAGAAAGAGTAGGGACCGGTCCTCCAGTGACTGGCGGGACAGGCCGATGTCCCGTCCCGTCCCACATCCCACCGAAAAAGGGACCAGTGTTGGCGGGGCTGGGTCGGGTCCGGGATTCCAGGTTTATTTTAGACACTTAATTTCAAAAAAGTTGTAAATTTAAACACTTAAATAATTGAACAAGATAGTGTAATAAAAATATCTCAAAGCCGTTTTTGTGCTTCTTATATTATTTAACAGAAATATGATTTTTTTGTAATACAATTTCAAAATTGCAACTTTGTGGTGTTGTTCAAAAGTTGCAAATCACATAGTAAAATTGCAATTAAAAAAATTACATAGTTAAAAACACCTTTTCTAATTTCTTCACAATGTTTGTGGTTCTTCGGTTGGAATTGGAAGTTGTTGGTCAAATTGGTCGACGTCGCTTCCAGTTCCCTCAGATAAGATTTCATTGTATTTGTCGTCGTCTTCTTCGTTGATCACTGGTTGACCACACCTTCTACGCTCCGCTCGTATCCAATATTTGAATATAACTGTAATCTCCAAGTTGTCTCCCGCTAATGAATGTTTGTGCTCTCCTATTTGAAATCTTCCGGCAGAAAAAGCGCTTTCAGATATTGTTGATGATACTTGAATGTTCAACACATCTCGGGCCATCTTTGCTAGTATCATAAATGTCTTCTCATTTTCCCTCCAGTATTTAAGCAAGTCTTCACGTCCTTCTTCATTGAGAACTGCTTGGTACGTTATAACACCCTGCAAAACAAAAACATCAAACTCGCTAACTTGATTAGCAGTGGAACCACTAAATATTCTATTTCTAAGGCTTTCAATACTAGCCACAGAAACAACATGTCTTTTATAAGGTTGTATTGAAGAAGAAGAAGATGGTATAGAAACTGGTTGGTTGCTAGCACTTTCTTATTGATAATGCATAAATACTTTTTTGCATTCATCGTGTATGCTAGACAAAACTTCTTCTTTAGTTGGTTCCTTAGATGGTTGTTCATTTAGTTTTTTTGGAGTTGGACGTGGAAGTAATGCTATACAATCATAAATCGTTTCAATAAGTGTTTTACAACCGTCTATTTTAATAGTCGGATTTAATACAACACAAATAATATAAATAGTGAGAATAGGAAAAAAATATATTTTTTAAAATTGATAAACATTTTTTAATAGGTGCCTTATAAGATGGGTTTTCCATATATTCACTAAGTAATAAAAATATTAGGGCTATATAAAATAACATAGTTGAAATAGTAGGATAATATATACCAGAAAATTCTTTAGTTGCTTGAAAAAATTTCTCTAAAAATCCAATAAGTTCTAAAATATTTTCCAATCATTATCTACAAGCATATCAGTTGAATTTCGATTATGTGCGTTAAAAAATATCAGTTATAGGTCTTCTATAATAGTAAGCAACAAGTAGTTGTTCATATAGAGAATTCCACCTAGTCGCTACTTCTTCAGGAATTTTTCTAAAAGGTAATCCACAATCGTGACAAGATTTTTATATTCTTTTTTCTTTGTATTTTATTACTTCTAAAAATAAAGTTTATAGCAAATTGTACTTTATTAACAATGTCTTCAAAAAGTGATAGACCATCATTTACAACCAAGTTATAAATATGGCACGTACATTTTATATGAAAATGATAAGAAAAAGATGGAGTTAATAGATCTTTTAAAAGTCTCGTTGCATAATTATTAGAAGAAGCATTATCTAACATAACAGTCATAATTTTATCAGTTATACCATAATAATCGCAAACTTCATGAATATTTTGTGTAATAAAAGTTCCAGTGTGCCTATCATCAATATATCTATATGCTAAAATACGTTTTTTCATAGACCAATTATGATCTATCCAATGGCATGTTACAGTTAAATAATTATTGTCGTTAGTACTACGACCTATATCAGAAGTGATAGATACTTTGCCAGGAAAATGATATAATGCATAACGTAAATATTGTTGATATTCATGTGCAAATTTAAAAACGTCTCTCCTAACAGTTGATCTAGGAAAACCGTTAAAAACAGGATTATACATATCTCTTACGTAATGAATAAAACTAGGAGAGGAAGGAAATGCAAAAGGCAAACCCTCCACTGCAACTAATTTTGCTATTGATTCCCTATATCTGTGTTTATCGTATTTAAGACCTACAATTCCCTCAGTCGTCGGGTTAATTTGACCCTGTACTTGGTCCAAGACACTATGTGAACCTTGTCACGACTCAGAGCGCACTAGCGCACCCGACTTTGTAGCCTCGTATTTATCCCACTTAGCTTTGTGAAAGCCTTGTACATGTCTCAATAAACCTCCCGTCCCACCCTGACCTTTTCCGATTTTAAATTTATAAATATTTTTACAAATTTTACATCTAACTACTTGATTCTCTTGGTCTCTATCAAAAACTCTCATGCAACTGATTTTAATAATGCAAATAAATAATTAAAGATAATGAAATTAAGTGTGATAATTAAAATAAAATAATAATAATAATTTAAAGAAGGAACAAAGGTATCAAACGCTGACGTAACGTCGACATAATCGATGTTGAAAATTGAAACTTTGCTCGATGGATGATCCTCAAGCTAGTTGCCAACTTCAGTCCCAATTTTTGAACTTTGATACAATTATACAAATGAGCAAATGAAATAAAATATTTAGTAGGCAATGTAGACTTGTAGAGAGATTGATTGAGAGATTGTAGGAAGATTTGTGAGAAAAATGAAGAGAAAATGAGATATTTATAGTTGAGAAATTGAGTTAAAGTGTAAATAAACTAACTTAGGGGTTAAAAATAAATATTAAGGGGGTAATGAGGTTTATGGGGTGGAGGGCAAAAATGTCCGTTGAAACCGTTGCACAACGGCCAACATCTAAATTTGGTCGTTGTTGCAACGACTGGTTTTGCAAAGGGGGAGGGGGGATCGGGACGGGGTCGGGGCGGGGCGGATCGAAGTGGGTCGGGGCGGGGTGGATCGAAGCAGGACGGGCCCGGGCGGGACGAGCCCAGGTCCCCTATTGGTTTTGAATCCCGACACTGTAATTTATTTTTAGGGGGATCGGGACGGGGACCGACCTGGCCCACTGGACAACCTTAGTATTAACTATTAACAGATCTTTAAAGGTTCGAAGCACTCTTTAGTCAGAACCATCTTAGTTTATGGTAATATCTTTCAAGTATTATAGAAATGAAGTCGCAGGTACCAGTCAAGCATGTCCAATCACGAGCTAACGAGAGTCAAGTTCCTCAGATCAATCGTTCTTATCACCAATCCATATAGGCCTTTATAGATACTCGAAATCCGTTAGGCCAGATATCTATAGGCCCTTACAAATACTAGATATCTGATAGATCAAGTAATCAAATATTGATACCTACGCAATAACTAACATGTACAATAAACAATACAAATAATCATATTATCAAATAGTGTCATAAAAGACCAGGCAAAAAATGCATATAAAAATGTCACTTATTCCTAGCAAGCTATAACAGTTATATCTTCTAGGATGCTATGCTCAATGTAAAGGAATTTAGCTAAAAATCATATTGAAGTATCATAGAGTTCACTATATCAAATGTTGAAAACAAGCGATATGGTTTCATAGAAGAAACAATCCAAAATCACAATATTTGTTATAAATAATATACATGACCTAGTACGCGCTAGCCTCACAACGCACTGGGTGTTTGAAAGTCAAATAATGCAGGTTCTAAATTCTGACGTTGAAAAAGCAGGTTGTAGAAATATTAGAGAAGTGCACAAGAGTACCCTGAGGAGGAGTACATATTATTATTGTTATGGTTGAGTTTGTTATGTTGGTTGAGTTAGTTAGAAGAGTTAGTTAGTTGGTTAAATTGGTTAGTAGATATTTGTGATGAGTTGTATGTGTATGTATATATAGTCGTAATGAGAAGCATTGTATGAGTAGTGTAGATATATACAGAAAATATACAATACAGAAGCTCAACTTTGAGCACCAAAACTTGTCTACTCTCTCTCCATCTTCTTTGCTCCCTCGATGGAGATTTAATCTTTAATCACCGGTAATCCTGAGAGTGAGTGCATGGAGTTCAACATGGTATCAAAGCTTTGGTGATAAAGCACAGAATAAAATACAGATCGAGGTGATTCGACATAAATCGAGGGAGTTTTCTTTACATGCAAAGGAAGACTCGAGAGATCTAGATGCTTTGCGTCACAATTTGAGAATTGTGAAGCATATCAGAGCATTGTAGTGGATAAGGCAGATCGATACAGTGTGGATTGAGACAAAATTAGTCATATGCAGTGACAATTTCCAGAGAACTGCAAATCGAGAAAATTGAAGGTGATAAATTACAGAGAACTGCGAGTTGAGAAATTGAAATCTGAAGATTCACAACTTGATGATAATGGGAGCAATTGAAGAATACATGATTAACATAGCTACAACAACAACAGTAAACATCGACCATAACCATCCATTGTACCTATTCCCATCAGATTCACCGGGTTCACTATCGGTTGGAGTAATGTTGACAGGTATGGATAACTACACTCTATGGAGTAGGGCAATGAAATTAGCCCTGTTAGGCAAGAATAAAATTGGATTTATAGATGGAACAGTAAGGAGGGAAGTATTTAACAGTGAATTAGCTAAACTTTGGGATAGATGCAATGCTATTGTAGTATTGTGGTTAATGGGGAATGTGAGCAAAAATTTGCTCACCGAAATGCTGTTCAATTCAGATTCATTTATGGTATGAGAAGATCTGAAGGACAGGTTTGACAAAATAAATAGCTCGAGGGCTTTTCAGTTGCATAAGGAGATAATTACATTAAGACAGGGAAATTCATCAGTTTCCATGTATTATTCCAAACTTAAGGACCTTTGGGATGAATATGATTCAATTATACCAACACCTTCATGTTGTCCTAGATCTAAGGAATTTGTGGATCATTTACAATATCAAAGGATGCTTTGCAATTTCTTATGGGACTCATGATGCGAGTTATGGACGGAGCCGGGAGTCAAGTGATAATGATACAACAAGTGCCAAACTTGAATCAAGTTTATGCAATGATTAACCAGAAAGAAAGCCAGAGAATGATCCAAGATACAATGGAGCCATCAGCCATGTTTACAACCAAACATGGAATTGGGAGACCTAGACAGAAGAAGCCATACAATCCAAATGCAATATGTGACTTTTGTCATGGTAAGGGACACTTGAGAATAGACTGTTACAAACTAATGAAATGTGACTTCTGTCACAAGACTGGTCATGTGCAAGAAGGTTGTTACAAACTCATTGGGTATCCAGAGAGTTTTAAGGGAAAGACTACTTTCAGGAAGGCAAATATTGTGACAGGAGAAAATGTGCAAATTGAAGATACTAGACAAGAGGATGAAACTCAAGGTTACCAACATGTGTTGAGTCTGCAGTCTGGGAAGGATATGCAATACTGCTATGGAGGAATACCAACAACACATAACTCACAGACATACAACCATCAAGGACCACATTTTGTACCTGGACACAACAAATATCAGCAGCAACATGACACACATGTGATTGTTGGCTAATTTACTCCCAGCCAACATCATCAGCTTCTCAATATGCTCAACAACAAGGATATAATTAGAGAAACAAATGCTAAGGCAAACATGGCAGGTATATCTAATCTTAATATGAGAAGAATGATAAAATGGATTGTGGATACAGGAGCGACCGATCATATGATTGGTAATCAAAAATACTTACAAAACAAAAATGTGATAGAAGATGCAGGAAAGGTACATATGCCTACATGAGACTCAGCCAAAAAATCACACACATTGATGACTTGCATATACGAGAAGGTGATATACTTGAGAATGTTCTGTGTGTGCCAACATTTAAGTTCAATATAATGTCAGTTTCTAAGGTGACAAAAGAACTACATTGTAGTGTTACATTTTCCCCAAAATGTTGTGTTTTTCAGGATCTCTCATCTGGGAAGGTGATGGCGATTGGTAATGAAGAAGAAGGACTATACATACTGTGTCTAGACATATTGAATAATGCAGGGGAGATGAATAAATGCCTGACAGTAACTCAACATGTTGATGCAGCCATATGGCATCACAGACTATGTCATGTGCCTATGCATGTATTGAAGAAAATATCTTGTCTCAAGAATGTTGATTTTTCTTCTTTTTTAAATAATTGTGAAGTGTGTCCTCTGGCTAGACAAATAAGGAAGTCATTTTCTAGAAGTACTAGTAGGAATATAGGACCATTTCAGTTGTTACATATGGATGAATCGGGACCTTACAAAGTTGAGACATATAATGGCATGAGGTATTTTTTTACCATAGTGGATGACTGTTCTAGATGGACTTGGATTTTTTTAATGAGGCTAAAGTCAGATGTAGTCGCATTACTTAAAAATTTCTTTACTGAGGTACATACTCAATTTGATGTGAAAATTAAAAGGGTAAGGTCAGATAATGGGACAGAGTTTTTTAATCAAAAATGCAGGGAACTGTTTCAGTTGTATGGTGTAGTGCATGAAAGTTCATGTCCACATACACCATAACAAAATGGTGTTGTGGAAAGGAAGCACATACATATTCTTGAAACAACAAGAGCAATTAAGATTCAGGCTAATTTACCAGATAGGTTATGGGGCTTCTGTGTGGAAGGTGCCGTGTATGTAATGAATAGAATCCCTAGTTCTGTCATAGGTAAAGAGTCTTCCTATGAACTACTGTACAATACAGTGGCATCCCTTTCTCATATGAGAGTAATAAGATGTTTATACTTTGCCACTACTATGATCAAGACTGACAAGCTTGGCCCTAGAGCTGTGAAATCTATTCTTCTTGGATATGGTTCTGCTCAAAAGGGTTACAAGTTGTATGACATGGAGATTAGAATAATTTTCATGAGTAGGGATGTAGTATTCCAAGAGACCATTTTTCCTTTCAGGAATAATCTAGATGAAGAATATGGACTTATGAAGTCCCATGAGCATTTCAACTTTGATGATCTAATCCATCCAAAAAACATAGAAGTTATATGCAGTAGTCCAGAGGTGCAGAATTTATATGCAGGGCCAGACTATGCCAATGTTCCCATTGCAGTTCATGGTCTAAGGCATCATCCTGAAGAACAACCTACTGCACAGCTAATTGGATCAACCTCATCCTCTGATATTGATGTTAGAAGGTCTGCCAGAACCAGCAAGCCCCCTATATGGCACAAAGATTATGTCACTAAGAGTGGCTCTAACAAATGTCTATACTCAATATCTGATGGACTAAGTTACACAGGACTTTCATCTATCTATCAAAACTTTGTAGCACAAGTTTCAGCTGACATTGAACCACACACATATTCAGAGGCTGCAGCAGATCACAGATGGGTTGAAGCAATGCAAGCTGAGATTCAGGCACTGGAGGACAACAAAACATGGGAGTTGGTTCAACTTCCAAAAGGTAAAAATACTATTGGATACAGATTGGTATACAAGATAAAATACAAAGCTACATGTGAAGTGGATAGATTCAAAACTAGATTGGTGGCCAAAGGATACAACCAAAAGGAAGGTTTTGACTATCAAGAAACATTCTCACCAGTTGTCAAGATGACTACTGTGAGATCAGTTATATCTATTGCAGCAGCTAACAGTGGACAGTTCATCAGATGGATGTATACAATGCATTCTTACAAGGAGACCTATATGAGGAAGTGTATATGACCTTACCTGAGGGCTTCAATACTGCTGGAGGTAATAAACAGGTCTGTAGGTTGGTGAAATCTTTATATGGGTTGAAATAGTCCTCAAGGGAATGGAATATCAACCTCACTTCAGCATTGGTCTTATTTGGTTTTGTCCAGAGTCATAGATATTATTCTTTGTTTACTAAGCACCAAGAAGATAAACTAGTTGTGATACTTGTGTATGTAGATGACCTGCTTATCACTGGGAATGATCCCACTCTTATTCAAACAACCAAGGAAACTCTTCGGTCCACATTGAAAATTAAAGATCTAGGAGAGCTCAGATATTTCCTTGGGATAGAATTTGCAAGGAGTTCCCAGGGTATTCTTATGTATCAAATGAAGTATGCCTTGGAACTTATATCTGACATAGGATTAGCAGGTGGTAAGAGTGATCCTTCACCTATGGACATGAACCTGAGGCTTACCACTGTGGCATATAATCAACATGCAGCCTCCCAGTCCACTTCAGACACTGCCTCTTCTCCACAGATATCTGACTTACCACTAGTAGATCCTAGTATTTATAGGAGACTGATTGGGAGATTACTATATATCACAAATACAAGGCCTGGCATAGCCTATGTTGTACAATGCTTGAGTCAGTTTATGCAAGCCCCTAAAATATCACATCTGGAAGCTGGAATGAGGTTGGTCAGGTATATTAAGCAAGCACCAGGATCAGGCATTCTTTTATCCGGTTCTAGCAGTTTTCAGCTCCAAGTATTTTGTGATGTAGACTGGGGCTCCTATGTCAATAGAAGAAGATCAATCGCTGGGTACCTAATAATGTTTGGCCATTCTCTTGTATCTTGGAAGTCCAAGAAGCAAGTAACTGTCTTGAGGAGTTCAGCAGAAGCTGAATATAGGGCCATGGCAGCCTCAGTTGCAGAAGTGGTTTGGCTCACTGGTTTGTACAAAGAATTTGGTGTCCAGGTTCAGTTACCAGTCACTATTTTCACTGATAGTAAATCTACAATTTAGATTGCAACTAATCATGTCTTCCATGAGAGGACTAAACACATTGACATAAATTGTCATTTTATAAGAGAATGGATTTAGGCACGTCTTATCCATGTTGTTTACTTGCCATCTGCTGAGCAACCGACATACATACTCACCAAGGCACTTGGCAGTGTTTATCATGCTTATTTGTTGTCCAAGCTAGGAATGAAGAATATCTTTATATCTCCTAGATTGAGGGGGGTGTAGAAATGTTAGAGAAGTGCACAAGAGTACCATGAGGAGGAGTACATATTATTATTGTAATGGTTGAGTTTGTTATGATGGTTGAGTTAGTTAGAAGAGTTAGTTAGTTGGTTAAATTGGTTAGTAGATATTTGTGATGAGTTGTATGTGTATGTATATATAGTGGCAATGAGAAGCATTGTATGAGTAGTGTAGATATATACAAAAAATATACAATACAGAAGCTCACTTTGAGCACCAAAACTTGTCTACTCTCTCTCCATCTTCTTTGCTCTTTCGATGGAGTTAATCTTCAATCACCGGTAATCCTGAGAGTGAGTGCATAGAGTTCAACACAGGTGTACAAGAAGTTAAAGTCTCATTTTCTCGAAAATGATAATTTTTACTACAATTCAAATGCTCAAACCGCTCTAATTGATCTCCAATGGCCTCCATATATTCAAAACTTGATTAGAATGATCAAAAACCTCAAAAAAGGCAATTTTGACTTTCCGTTTCCGGTCAAAGTCAATCTTTGACCGCTCAAGTCAACTTCCAGTCAATCCACCTAAATCCATCGAAACACACTCTAATGGATAGTCCTCACCTAGAAGAGTCTGAATAATATATTCTTAAAGTCGTATCTTGAAGAAAAAAATACGTATGCGGAGGATTGACTCATTCAATACTGAATAAATCACCATATGGTCAACACGTTCAGAATTTAATAAATTTATAATTCCATGAAACCCACGACTAGAGGATATCGATGGTTAATTGAGCATTTTCCAAATTTTAGTCCTAAGGCAAGAAATTCACAAAAATTCATGAGTTTAGTATTAGATTCATAATCCAAACGTGTTATAATATTAAAAAAAGGTGTAAAAAGGTTAGTCAATTTTTTGATCTCCCTAACAAAAAAAACAAGGAAAGAAAGGAAAAAACTATAAGGAGAAAATTAATTAAAAGGGGTCTTTACAAACTGAATAGAAGTATATGACCCTCTGTATGCATGGGAGATTCTGACTTAACACATAGGCAATTTGTTATATTTTGTAGAGGTCAAATATGACATCGAATTATCAGAAAAGTGTTACACCCCGTATTTTTATACTTGCATGCATCGTAAGTAAAGTAACGTAAAGCCCGGTGAGGCTAATATTCCATATTTGGATGAAAATAAGTTTAAATAGGTGTTACAAAAGTTTCATAAGAGTTCGAAATCAAACAAATTAAAAAAATTAATTTCGTCGAAACTCGGGGAAGAGCAGGCAGAATTTCAGACAGGATTTGTGGCCCAACTTGGAACGGGTGTATCTTAATTTCAGCGAGTCTACTTTTCAATTCAACAAACCGTTCATCAATCGAAGCTCTGTACAAAAATTTATGTATGTTTTAAGAACATACTACAAAGTAGTCCGCTTGGGACCCACATGGTCCACTTGTTATAAATCGGTGTCTTCGTCTCCAAATCCCATTTCGACCAAATCTGAGTTCCTACAGCTTATAAGCTCTCTCTAAACATTCTTCCATGGTTCCTATGTAAACCTAAGGCCAAATCACCCAAGTTCAACACAAAAAGTCTTATAGATGTTGTGAAGATCACTTATATGATGTTGTTGATGAGTTGTGAGTTCTTTCAAGTTGAAGGAGAATTGTTCTTGGAGTTTTTCTTGTTGTTTAAAGGTAAGTTCTTCCTCTCCTCTATGGATTTTATCATATCTAAGTCCTAGATAAGTTGTTTGAATGGAAAAGTGCAAGATAAGTACTTGAAGAAATAGTAGTGTTGTTGAATCTTGTTGGATTATTTTCTTGTTATTTTTGTGAGATATAAGGCTGGAAAAATGGATGAATATAATTGTCATCATGTTATAGATGTTGTTGAGTCAAAGTAATAAAATCATAAGGGGTGACAAGGGTTGTATGGGTTCCAATCCGAGCTTGCCGCTCGTCGTGATATGTTGATGACTTCTTAATGATATATTGTACCTTGTTGTTGATGTTGTTCTTGTTGTGTTATTCTGGTTTTTGTTGATGATGTGTGGAGTTGGAGGAAGTCAAAGTTATAGGAGAGATGTTGCCCGAATTTATATAGACAAGTTACTAATTTAGAGATTCAAAGTAAGTTTCTTTTTGGCATTAATCATTGACCTTGTTGTATTAATGCTTATTGAGTTGTAGTTGTGATGGTTGAATTGGAATTGAAAAGAAATGGGAATACGGGAGAGGCATCGTGAATAGTGAATCGTGAATAGCGAATAGTGAACTTGTCAATTCTTTTGAGTTAAATTGTTGACTCTAGTATTGCTATCATTCATTGTAGAATGACGAATAGAAGAAATTGAACTCGATACCACACAATAGAGTGTCATCACAAAGGTATGTAAGGCTTATCCTTTCTTTTGGCATGATCTTGATTAAAGCAAAAACGAAACAAAATATTATTAATCGAATTCCATTCTTAATAGCTTGATGGCCATCTGTTTCCATTTCGTAAATGCTTATGGTTCTTGTATGTTCCTCTTCGGAACACTCATTCACATCTTATGCTATTCCTTGTGATACGATTGATTCAGAGAATTAGAATTGGATTGTAATGTTTGCTGTATATGATTCCATAATGCTAGTAAGAGGATATCGACCATAAGTCACTCCGTCTCTGTTCATAGTATCCCTTAAGGTCTGTCTTGCATTGCACTTATATATATGTATCTATTTTCTTACCGTGTTGTTCTATAATCGGCCGAGCAAGCACTTATATGTGTATACCACTGATCAGTTAGCCAGATATTACCTCGTCCTATATATTCGGGCAGTTTATGATGAGATAGACCCACAGAGAGGAGGCTTGATACTATATTATATGTCCCCATAGAGTGGCTTGATTTTACTTTCATGCATATGATCATGGTTATGTTAGTTGTGCAGCCTCAGTGACAGTTCTGAGTCCAGGTTACATTTTGTACTATTCACTTATATTACATTCTTATATACATATTTACCTGCCTTACATATTCAGTACATATTTCGTACTGGCATCCCTTTTGTCTAGGGACGCTGCGTTTCATGCCCGCAAGTTCAGGTAGACGATTTGATTAGCCTCCTCAGTAGGTTCACTGTTTAGCTTGAGTTGGTGCACTCATCTTCTTTCGGAGTTGCTGATCAAATTTTAGGGTATTTTTATATTTATATGTATATGTATATGGTTATTTTAGGTATGTCGGGCCCCTGTCCCGATTTGATGACACATGGTAGTGTTTCTAGAGGCTTGCAGACTAAAGGTTGTCGTACATATGTTTTGTGTGACCTTGTCAGATGTTGATACACTTGTGACGACCTTGTCGGCCTCAGTTTTTTTTATTTTATATATATACATATCATGTTGGGCCTTTTCTACGTGCAGACTATTGTTGCTTCTATCTTATTATTGTCATTTGGAGGCCTTGTCGGTCCAGGTTTCGTGTCATGTGGTTCAAGTATTATAGTTGGTACGCTCGGGCCTTAGGGTGTCGTGTGTCGGCCACACCCTCCAAGGTTGGGGTGTGACAAAAAGGTACATTCATGCTACTCATTAATATATTGGCTAAATATATCACTGTCATTATCATTTTGGGTCATATATGTCATTACTCACTAACAGAACTCTACTACTATCAGATTTTGCCACATGACATTATCTAAACCCTTCATTTTACAAGTGACATATATGAGCCATTTCGTTAAGTTCAGTGACATTTGATAATTCCTATATAAATCTCCATTTTTTAAAATTTTATGTAATAAGCTTATAAGGACAAGTTTGTCCCTTATACTAATAACATTATTATTTTACATGAAAAAACTATATTCTCTTATAAATTCGTCTCTTTTTGGAGTGTGAATAGTGGTTGGGGGAAGTCTCAAATATGTCATAGTCACATGTATTTTTCATACCCATCCACACCTCATTTGTGTAATCTCTTTTAAATCCGTCTTTTTTTTAAAACAAATTTGATGTGTTTTTTAAATCTTTTTAAAGAGCCATAAAGTACGTGAAAATTGTGAATGATGCAAAATAAGATAAAATTTTTATGTGTTTTTTAATTTGTTTTCTAAAGAGCCATAAAGTACGTGAAAATTGTGAATGATGCAAAATAAGATTAGATTCATAATCCAATTAAATAAGAGAGTATACTTTTTTCATGTAAAATAATAATTTATTAGTATAATGGACAAACTTGTCCTTATAAGCTTGTTACATAAAATTAGCAAAAGATAGAGATTTATATAAAAATTGTGGAAAGACTCAAATATGTCATTTAATCTAACGAAATGACTCATATATGTCACTAATAAAATGAAGGGTTTAGATAATTCTATATGATAAAATCTGATAGTAGTAAAGTTCTATTAGTGAGTAATAACATATATGACTCAAAATATTAATGATAAGGACATTTTAAAACCTAATTATTAATTAATAGCCTGAATAAATAGTTTTTGATTGTTCCTCTGGTATATTTGAGCTTTTTACTTTAGTCGATTCACCCAAAAATAAGCATAAGAAACAAAGCGCCGGCGCGAAGTGACGCATGTTCCTTGTGTTAAGTTAAAATAGACCAAAAAATAAGTTTTGATCTAAGGTACAATTTTGCCCTCAACTTCAGAGCCCAGTCCCCAGTCAAGCAAGATGAAAAGATTGACAAAATCTGTTATTGTATTAAGTTAGATTTTCCATTCCAATGTCAAATCCCTACATAACCCACTATTCTCAATTGCCACTTGCAAAATAAGAGGAAAAAAAAATAATCTTTTCGGGTTACCAGTCCTAAGTCCCTCAATCCAATTTCAACCTTCATAGCTGATTTTTCCATAGAGGCAAGTTTTTATTTTATTTTTGTTTTTATTATCATTCTCTCATTTCGTTTCTATGCAAATCTTGGAGTTTCTTGATTTTAACTTTTGGGTGTCGACTGTTAGATTCAAATGGGCTTTCGCCTTTTGACCTAAATTTGCTATTTGTTTTGATTGGCGGGTCAAATTATGGGCTTTGCTTACAGATCTGGAGCCCCGGTTTTATGAGTTTATTCATTTGAGAGATTATTGATAGGGTAACTTAGTTTACTTATGTTTCTGTGCTTTTGAAGGGATTAGTTGACTGAGCTGAACTTTGCTGATAATTTCAGTTGTTTTCCCTACAATTGTCTATATGTTGTTAGGAGGTGGTACAGTATGGTATCGATCACATGTGCTTCAATTCCAAACTAGTTGGATTCAGATAAATGAATCCTGTACATCCATTAGGCTTTCATTCCAATACTAAGGGTGTGTTAGGCACGAATGAAAATAAGTGGATTTCTTACTTATTTTATTATGTTCGGTACATAAGCAAAAAATATTATCCTAAAAGCATTTGTATATAATCTAGTCAAATACTACGGGGTTGGGTGGTGGTGGTGTGGTGGGTGTGGGGGTGATTGGTTGGTGGGTACGGGTGGGGTTGAAGATGAGGTGCGTTCGAGGGTGGTGAGGAGAAAATCAATGTGAAATGACACTTGTTGAACTTATTTTCCCTACTTCAATTAGGGGGGTCATTTTCCTTATTTTCAAGGAACTTATTTTATCGGAGAAAATGTTTTCCAAAAATTTTGACCAACAGAACATGACAAAATTGGAAATATTTTCTCGAAAATGTTTTCCTCCATACTGAACACACCTTAAATGACCTGTCTTTAAAAGCCGATTAGGATTCTTTAGAAATAGTTGCAGTATAGTTTGCTGTTATTATTTCCCAGAAATCCTCAACCACCTCAGGGTCCCTTGTATTTCTTTTATCTTTTTACATGTATAGTAAAACCTTTATAAATGAATATCCTTGGGACCTGAAAAATTATTATCTTATACGGGGTTATTAATTTATCGATAAATGAATATTTTATTAATTTATCGATAAATGAATATTTTATTAATTTATCGATAAATTAATATTTATTAATTTATAGAATAATTTTTATTTTGTACATTATATTTCTCAAATCAAACAATTAATTTTTTTTCGGTAACTAAGAAAAGAAAATAAATAAACAATTAATTAATGATGGTGCATTGTATCTAAGTTTATTAATCTTGTCAAAAAGAAGTTTATTAATCTTGGGTTGGCGTGATTCAAAATAGAATGCATGTGCATTAGAATATGAAGGGTTAGAATATGAAATGTTGTGAATTGTTTCAAGTACACAATATAGAGTTTATAAATAGACACATGTACTTTAACTTCATATACCAAAATATAAAAATTCATATATTATATCTTCTCTTCCATGGTTACTCATTTGAAAGGTGTAAAAAAGTCTACGCTAACTGATGAGATGACAAAAGCATTATGTGAGTACAAAAATAAAAATCATCAAGTTATGTAATTTTAGGAAAGCATAAAGTTTGAAATAAAATTTGTTTAGGATGTGCTTTATTTTATGAATTATATATGTAATTTTCATACGTATTTAATGAATTATTATTTTATATTTTCAGTGGGCCTCAAGGGTTTTTTTAAAAATATTATCTTATGCATTTATCGAGATTATTATTTTATCCCACTGGCCCAAGTCGGGACCGAAGAAAATTATTATTTAATCGAGGTTATTAATTTATCGAATATTCATTTATCGAGGTTTTACTGTATTGGAATTAAGGTTGCTATCTGCACTTGGTCCAGTCCTAATCAATTTATTTATACTATCATGTTTGTTTGCAGGTTATAGCATCTGCAAACTATCTGTGGAGAAGTTCTCATGGCTGACACTGGAGAAAATAGTGCTTTGTTCCCAGTTTTTATATTGTCAATAATTGCCCTCCCCTTAGTACCCTATACAATACTTAAAATACTTCGTGCTACTTCAAAGAAGGAAAAGAGTATTCACTGTGACTGTTCAGTTTGCTCTCGATCAGGAAAATATCACGAATCCATTTTTCGAAGGGTGAGCTATAAACGAAGTTATCTGTATACAATTTTATGTTGGATGGACACATGGAGTTATGTCAGTGGTATTGCGACCCGATATCCCGTTTCCTAATCTTTGAATTTCCTTGTGCAGATCTCTAAGTTTTCAACCTGTAGCAACTTTACCGTGCTGCTGCTTTGGGTCATTGTGGTTTTCCTTGTTTATTCCATCAAGCAAAGTAGTCGTGAGGTGAACTTCATCCATGCTACAATTACTTCAGTTCTGTAAATGACTTTGATAGGTTATCCTAGATTTTCTCCTTGCATATCGATGTTAGGAACAGAGGCAGAGTGAGGAACTTTTGACTAAGGGGATTCAAAAAAATGCTAGATTCTCATCCATGGGATTTGAACTTGTGATATAAAGTAGATTTTGAACCTCCTTTCCAGCTTTCCCACTATACTAGAAGCCTCCCTTTATGTCAAGGGGATTCAAAAACTTATAAAGAGACAAAAAAATTAGCTTTTACCCTATTTGCATAGTATGATGTTCTGGCGAAGGGGATTAAATTAAACCCCCTTCACTACACCCTTGGTTAGGAAAACATACTTTAAGATTCCCCCCTTCCCCCCCCCAGCCAAAAGAATTTGAAAAAGGAAAAAGAAAAGAGCCAATAGATGTTGCAAGTAATAAAGGTCTGGCTGACATTGTATCTTTTTCTTTTAAATCAGATTGAAGCTTTTGATCCGTTCAGTATTCTTGGGCTAGAACCAGGAGTTTCCGAATCTGTAATAAAGAAGGCATATAGGAGACTTTCAATACAATACCACCCAGACAAAAACCCTGACCCAGGTGAGAGGTGTTATGGGGATGCAGTTTATGTGTCACTTTACCTCTAAATGATGAAGATCCATCTCTCTCAAAAAAAAAAAAAAGAAGAGAAAAAAAGAAACTGAAATTGATGAAGAATCGGGTATTCTGTATTATGATGTCTGCTTACCAGTTATATTAATCTTTCTTCTTGATTTTCAGCTGCTAATAAGTATTTTGTGGAGTACATTTCCAAGGCTTACCAGGCCCTGACAGATCCGGTCTCAAGGGAGAATTTTGAGAAATATGGACATCCAGATGGCAGACAGGTGTTGATACTTATCCAATAATAAAATTATACAAGTCATCTTATCTGTGGAATGAGAGAAATATATTCATTGCCTTGAAATCCATACATAGATACTAACAATATTACATCCTGCTGTAGGGTTTTCAAATGGGAATAGCGCTTCCTCAGTTTATGCTTGATTTTAATGGCGCATCTAGTGGTATATTATTAATTTGGATTCTTGGAGGTTTTGTACTGTTGCCAATGGCATTTGGTGTTGTTTATCTATCAAGAGCATCAAAGTATGGGGGAAGTTATATCAGGCGTGAAACTCTTGCCACTTATTTTGAATTAGTGAAGCCCTCCTTGGCTCCAAGGTAAATAGTTTTGCTAAGCATATGCACTGCAATTAGAATACAGCTTACTTAAACTAGCTTAGGATTGTGATATAGCTATTGATTGATTGATTTTACATGCAAAAGAATCAAGTCCAGATCATATGCCTTGTATATTGTCGCCTTTAACATCTTACATGAATGTGTTTGAAAACAATAATATGAAATTTTATTAGAAAACTTATCTTCTTGAGAAAAAAAGTTCTTTTGCCTGAATCCTCAATCTCTGAAACTTAAGCATTTTGCCTTGGTTTGTATTGAGCGTGTTCAGTATGTGATACTGATTATTTTTTAAACTGCTCGTGACACTTGAAACGACAGCAAAATTATGGATGTCTTCATTAAGGCAGCTGAATTCATGGATATTCCAGTTCGAAGAGCCGATGATGAACCTCTGCAGGAACTCTTCAAACTTGTGAAAAGTGAACTGAACCTGGATGGTAAGAATGCCAGGCAGGAGCAAGCAAAATTTTGGAAACAACATCCTGCTATTGTTAAGGTGAAGCTCATAAGAGATATATCCATGATTGGCTGCGGGTTTCCATGTCATAAAAAAAAGGAGATATATCCATGATAGTTGAAGCATTTTGTTTTTGTCATGAATCTCTTGTAGCTAAGTTTAGTTTCCTTCCTTTTTTCAGGCCGAATTGTTGATTCAAGCCCATTTACTTCGTAAAGCAGATACTTTCTCTAGTAACTTGCAGCAAGATTACAAACATGTGTTGCAGCTTACGCCTCGCCTTCTCGAAGGGTTAATCAAGGTAAATTTTTTGAGTAACTTTTAGTATCATGCAGTTTTTCACTCTCAGAGTTAAGTTTCATGCTATTATCCATTTAGATGGCACGACTGATTCTAGTTTCAAGTTATTCTTTTTCTGGTATGTCAACTCTCAGTACTGAGTTGAATTTGATATATATTGAATTTGTTAGGGAAGTACTAGGGTACTGGTGGAAAGCTACTAGGCTGTCCAAATGGAAGTAATTCGTCTTGTTTTCTTGCAAGAAAACATACCGCCTTTTATTTTACCAAATAGAAATAACCACAACAAATCCAAAGTAAATACAAGGCTAAATGAAAATATAAATTGCTATGGATATACAGTAAGATATAAAAAAGGCAAGCTCAAACCTGTAACATTTTCGGGAAACTGACTTGGGTTTGACATTCATGAACCAGTCTAGGTTGACAAGCTTTTTAGCAATCAAGTTTTCAAGAATTGTCCGAACTAATTTTCCGTTCTTTAGATTTTCTTTTCTGATCTTCAACAATCCAGACTCCTTATCTACTTTCTCTTTTGCAACATCATAGTAAAATGTAAATTATGAGGACAAAATGAAGATATTAGAACAGTATTTCACATTCCTTGATATCAGAGGCGAATCCAGGATTTTAAGAGGATGGACGCACCATTGCAAAAGAAAGACACTCAAGTGTAGCAAGTTGGGTTCGATCCCTTGACCTTAAGGAATTAAAGGCAATGCTTAACCGGTGCACCACTCAGTCTCGTTTGACTATGGGTTCTTTCAGTTAATATTAGATATATTTTAAGAATTATACACATAATATACCGAGTTTAGTTGAGTGACCATGGGTTCACGTGACCCATTTTTTGTACACAAATTCGCCCCTGCTTGATATATTTATGGCGGTTGGATGGTAACATTTGAAAAAGTTTTTTTGATCAGTATTGTGTGTAGAGATAGTTGCTTGGACTTGGTTAATTTCTTATAGATGTAGTTTTGAACTTATTTGGTCAAACAGCTTTTCTTTTAGGTTGAGATTGTCCGATGTTGATGCAACCAGCCATCTTTTTTTTTTTGGTGTTAATACCATTTGCTGCTGTTCAGTATATGTTGGCTAATATAAGTTGACTTTAAACTTCAGCTTTTGTTTTCTTATCTACCCTCCTTCTCAATTGTGACTTGGAGTTGGTCCTCTTGTTTATTGTTCATGCAGATGGCAACTGTGCCACGCACTGCTAAAGGACATGGTTGGCTAAGGCCTGCAATCGGAACCGTCGAGCTCTCCCAGTGCATAATTCAGGTCTTTGATTTATTGTTGTTTAAGAAATACTTCTCTGATCGTCTCAAAGGACTTATTTACTACTACTAAAGTAACTGTGAGCATAGTTTTGTCATCCAACTGCTAAAGTTTAGGTTGTATTAGCAGAAAGGGAGTATTTAGCAAAGTCTTTATATCCATGAGGAGGTATTTTGATTATGATTTGATTTAAAGGGATGCAACCTACGATTTCCACCATACACGTGGGAGCAAATTATATTTTCCATGTTGACTAGACCTGACAACTGAGACAGGTTGAACCAGGAAACCGACCTAACGGCCCCAGAAAATGGATTCAAAACCGTCCGAGATGAAAAAAGGCAGGCTGGGCTGGCCCCGAATGTAGCCCAAAATTAGCGCAGAGCCGCAGACAAGGCTTTTCTATTGGAATGGACCAGGACCGGGTTGGCCTGTAATCGAAAAAAGTATCTTACATTTTAATAACATTTGAGGTTTTAGTTTGAGGAATTCTTTGAAATAATCATCAATAAATCTTCCGCTGTTAATAAAATTTGAGGTTTCAATTTATGATTTCTAAGGATTCCATTTGGAATTCATTTAAAAGTTAATAATGTTTGAGATTTCTCTTCAATATATTTTTTCCAGCTTTTATATTAATATTTTGCATTTTACAGTGTAATGTTTTACATTCTTCAATGTTATGAACAATAAGTTACAAACGAACAAACTGGGCCTCGCTTAGTAAAAGTTAGTAAACTGGTTCGGGTCCAGCCGGTCCCAACCCCCTGGAAATTTTAACTGGACCAAACCGGCCTAGTTAGTAGGACCTTATATTATCTTGCATAAAAGAAAAGCTTCTTCAGCTTTTCAGAAAATTGAATCTTGTGCGTCTGTTGTGGATGCAGGCTGTTCCTCTTAGTGCTAGGAAGGCAGGTTCAGGATCATCTGACGGTGTTGCTTCGCTTTTACAGCTTCCACATTTCAGTGATGCAGTCATCACAAAGATAGCGAAGAAGGTAAGCATTCTTTTTTTTTGATGACAAGGGAACCCGCAGCCGCTACCCTTTGGGTGCGAATAGGGTAAACCCCGCTCCTGTGTAAGCATTCTTTTCCTATCCAGACATATCAGAGATGTTCCTTAAGAAGATAGCTATAGGCAGTTATTAGGGAAGTATGGTTATTTGAGTGTCAGTACATGCAGCATTCTTTCTTCTGTTACTATTTACCACACTCTAATTGTTTAATCATTATTCTTGACATGGTTCTTGTCATAGTCATAACCTTTACTCTTTTATGTCCATGGAAGGTGCGTACGCTACAGAACCTCCAGGACATGACCCTTCAAGAACGTGCCGAGCTGCTTTCTGATGTTGCTGGCCTATCTGCTACTGAAGTACAAGATGTGGAGAAGGTACTGGAATTGATGCCTCGTGCAACAATTGAAGTTACTTGCGAGACTGAGGGTGAGGAAGGCATACAAGAGGGGGACATTGTCACGGTGCAGGCATGGGTGGCACTCAGACGTGCTAATGGTTTGATCAAAGCTCTTCCGCATGCTCCATACTATCCATTCTCCAAGGGAGAAAATTTCTGGTTTTTACTTGCAGATGCCAATTCAAACGATGTCTGGTTTTCTGAAAGTATCAAGTTTATGGATGAAGCAGCAGCCATAACAACTGCTTCAGCAATAACCGAAGCAAAAATGGAAGCATCAGGAGCAAACATGGAGGAGATTGCTGCTGCTGTTAAAGATGCTGTTGCGAAAGTTAAGAGTGGGTGCCGACTGGTCTTGGGCAAGATCCAAGCTCCACAGGCAGGAACTTACAATTTAAACAGTCATTTGATGTGTGATACATGGATTGGGTGCGACACAAAGACAAACTTAAAACTAAAAATATTGAAAAGGATCAGAGCTGGAAGTCGAGGTGGTCATGTGGCTGAGGGAGTGCAGGAAGAGAATGACGTTGAAGATGAAGATGACATTGAAGAAGACGAAGAGGGCGACCAGAGCGAGTATAGCGAGGATGAGGATGAGGATGAAGATGAAGATGAAGATGATGAGGCTGACAAAAAAAACAATACTAATATAAAGGGCTTTGCTAATGGCTCTGCTCGAAGAAAGGGTAGAAAGTAAGTTCAAGGCAAATCTGATTGGCATGAGGGACGGAATGGTCTGTATTTTGATATCAGCTCGATTAGTGCTATTCATTTTCTAGAGTTGGCTTCTTGGCACTGAACGGATCACATTTTGAGAAAGTTAATTTAAGAGTTTCACCTAACATTTTTACATGGTTTGGGCCATTTTTTATTTCCCATTTCACATATTTTACTCTGCATGCGCATTGATTTTTAGTTCACCTCTCCTTGCCCTTGGAAAAGTTGGTTCCTACAGTTTTCAACCATCGCCTTAGTAGGAGCTCGTATACTCTTCCTCTTGGCATAGAAAATTCCTATCTATGCTCTCTTCGCGGTAGAGCTTCTTCTCCAGGACCGGTTGATGCCCTAGATTCTCTTTCTTCGGATCTTTCTTTGGATGCGGATTATTCTGTTGATTCAGCGGCTGATTCATCAGTTGGATATTCAGATGTTGTCGAATCATCTGGTCTTTCATCATCTCTACTGCCCAAAGAATGAAAGGAGCATTTCACTTGAAAGAGAGGAGAAATTTTCAAATCTCCCCAAGTAGGACTCGAACCTACGGCCAATCGGTTTACTGCCGACCGCTCTACCACTGAGTTACTGAGGAACAACAGGAGATTCGATCTCATAGAGTTCAATTCTCGTTCCTAACCCACGACCAATATGAGCTTGAAGCTTCCTTCGTAAGGTTATAGATTCAAAGTGATTTACCCCTATACGACCACAGCCCCATTGATGATATGTAAGGGTGTGCCTTCAAATGGACTGGTCTTTTTTCCCTTCAGATGGGCTGATCTTTAATTTTTTCCCTTCAAAATTGAACTTATGTCTTTACGTAGCTTGTGAATATTATGATGCGTAACTTATGTCCTTATTGTCACAAGTTCAATTTTGAAGGGAAAAAAATTAAAGACCATCCCATTTGAAGCACAAAAATGAAAGACCAGCACAAAATAGGGTCGAAAGTGCAAATGACCCCTCAAAAATTACTTGGATTGAAATTAGCTAAATGATGGGTTATAATCCAATCCGTCCAATTCTTACTAAATTTTAATTTCTTTGTTTGTTTTCTTATAATTTGTTAACATACCTAATAAAACCTTTTTGTCTTTATTACTTATTGTTATATAACATATCAAACAAGAAAAAAAAATATTTTGACAAGTTTCTCACGGGTCAATTTTGGTAAAATATCAACCCAACTTTTAGATTGACTGAATTGGACAATGTTAAAATGGGCTAAAGTTAATATGAACGTTCAATGATCCATCCAAGCTTGAGGGGACCATGTTTTCATGAGCTATTTTTTTTTGATAAGGTAATGTTATTTTCGTGAGCTAATTTTGCAACCATCAACGACACAACACCACCCATCATTTGATACATCTGGTAGGTTTAAAACTCTTCACTTGATTCTCACCCTCTCATTTCACTTGAATATCCATTCTCGTCCTGGGGCAGATTAACTTAAATTACACTATGTTTTTAGGTGTTGCTACTGATTCATTTGACGATGAGCAGTTAAATTCATTTCACACGAGAGGGAACACAGTAATAAATGTCGAACAATGAAGAAATTTATAGGGATTCAAATCATTAAGTTGACATAGAGGATTCCCTAGTTTCACTAGGTACAGTTGATATTTCACCAGGTTCACACTCGTCAACTTCTTTGAGTTGCTCTACATTATCTTCAACTTCATCTTCTTGATCTTCTGAGTTTTCGTCGAACTCAGGCTCATCTACCTCTTCTGACTTACTTACAACATCATGATCGTGAGATTTATCAAGATCTTTTGTTCTTATTTTGACTCTCTTTCCTTTTATGTATCGATATTCCCACTTTGGAGGTGGATATTTCTTATTCAATTTCTGGTACTTGTCCAACATTCCAAGTTTCTGAAAAACATTTCCCACCATTGTGACAACTGGTACAGTTGGCCTAATACCAAGTTCTTCCATGTCTGCGAATATCTGCAGATGAATACAAATCCAGATATTAGCAATGAAACAAGACCTGCACATTAAGAATACAATATATTGATGGTTCATGTAGAAAAAAAGCTTCCTACTAAAATAGTGTCAATTGAAACCAGAGAAGAAAATCCCAAACACTTCCAGATGCAATCAATACCTTCTCAAAACCAAAACACTTGGAAGCAAAAAGTATGTAGACTTAGAAAGAGTATTGACATATTCGTGGAACAAGTTACATGTACTATATAACATCCATTCAAATTTATTACCCCCCAAAAGTTAGATATACTATGAGTCCTTTCACATTTAGTATCCTGCCAAAATTGACCTTTGTCTGGTTCACCATCTCAAAATAGTGTTCATTTCTGAAAGAGAGTTGCTATATTTTGAGCGTTACAAAAGGTCACAACTGGTCTCCTTTCACTCTTTTGAAGGAAGAAAAATACTAAGATGGTCCCTTAAGTATAGGTATTGGAACATTTTTGTCCCTTATCTATACTATTAGATATAAACATCCTTTATATTTATAAAAGTGGACAGCATTAGTCTAACCCCCAACAGAATTTTCAGAACTAACGGAAAAAATTCTGGGGACTATTTCTTTGTATCCTGGGGACTCGCAACATTGCAGAAAGTTTTGGATTTGAAACATAACAGAATTTTATAAAAAAAATTAAACACGTCAATCTTAGAACTTCACTTTTGCAAAGAGGTAGTAACATTGTTTTCACCAAGTAATATCATGAGTTCATGGCCGAGATCCATGGTGGAGGTGAAATTTCTGCAGAAAAGTAAAACGACTTCTCTTGTTGTTTCTAAAACCTCATAAATAAATCAACTGAAGGGTTAAACTTGGCTTCTTTGCTAAGCCCTTAAATACAGTTCTTTTCATCTGTGTATCCAATTCTTTAAGTTACTTTCAAAATAATTGGGAGAATCATTACAAGCTACGGATCTTAATAGTAATATTACAGTACTGCAATTTTGCACTATTGCTAACCGCAAGAAAATCAAATGAAATTCAAAGAAAAAGTTAAAAATAGAACATACATAATCCACTCCACCTATTATGTCTCTTTATCTACCCACACACAGTTTGTGGTGTATATTGCAATTAACTTATGCAAATGATAGAAGTTACGTGTTATATGGACTCAGAGAATTGAGGAAGAGACATTCCTTCAACAGCTTTGCTGTAGAAGATGGTAGTGTGTTTATGGAGGAGAGGGAAGAGGAGAAAAAATATGGGGATAGTGAAAGGATGACCAGCTGCCGTTAATTTGGGTACTTTTACGTTAGCTTACAAATTCTGTTAAAAGTTAGACTAAATTAAGCTGTCCACTTTTGCAAACATAAGGGATGTTGCTTTATAGTCTCCTGTAGTTTGATTTCTGTTGCTATGTGTTCTTTAGTGAACTTTGTTTATCTTATTTATCTGCGTTAGCTATTGCTTCCTTTTGTCAGAATGCGCTACCATGGAGTATTCGATTTTGTCATCAGCATGTTCATACCGCTTTACTTTCTTGTTTGGATCTGACCGTTTCTATTGCTTGGCTTTGCTTGCCTTGCGTGTGATTATGCGTTGTCTTGAGCCGATGGTCTCCCGGAAACAACTGCTATAACTACCAAGGTAGAGGTAAGGTCTGCGTACACTCTACCCTCCCCAGACCCCACGTTGTGGGACTTCACTGGGTATGTTGTTGTTGTTGCAGTATAAATAAGGGATAAAAGTACTCCTATACCCATACTTAAGGGACTATCTTGTTTTTTTCCTCCTTTTGAAGACAACTTGTTATCTTTTCATATTCCTGAAAGCCTTAACCAAAGGTGACAACTTTCACAAGAACCTGGCTTAGTGACAACGGGAAGGGACAAGTTACATGTACCATTTAGGGGTTGTTTGGTTTAGATACAAGTTATGTAGGGATTAACAATGCAAATATTAACCATATAGGGATTGTTATGCGGGAATTGTAATGTAGGGATTTTTTTTTTGTTCCTTGTCAAAAAAAAATGTAGGGATTTTTTGTTGGATGTTTACTTGCAATTTTCAACACTACTTTCAGACTTCCTATATTAATCTTCTCGTAAAATAAATTTACCAGTTTTTTAGGTGCATTATCAGGTCTTCTTTGATACTGTCAAAAGCTTAATCTATTTTACACATACAGGAGTTCTACTGAAATCATCCACTGAAGCCGTGTTTATTATATGAATTACTCTCTTTTCGGCTAATTTCACTTTTCCTTCCTGTATTTCCGTGCTTAATCTGTAACTTCAACATATCAGATTTGAGCTAGTATGGTTGTTGCAATATAGAGAGTTCTATTGGCAGTTACTAACCTCAAACCGGTCTCTTCACTACCCATTCCCTGAGCACCGTCAAACTCCCTCACATATAGCAAACTTGCTACCATCTCTTAGAAATGTCTTAGCAACCACAAGGAGTTTGTATGTGATTAAGGGTGTGGAGATATTGGGAAATTGGCTGTAAAAGAAGGGATGACATGAGGCAAAAACCAATGACAAATTCTATATGATATTGTTGACTCCTCTATCAAAGAGCTAAACTAGGGCTTCATTCAAACGGAAATATTAAGTTTTCTCACTGTGGAAACACGGACCAAAATAAGAGCACACAATGGTTCAAGTAACAACAACATACCTAGTGTAATCCCACAAATGAGGTCTGGGGAGGGTGGTGGGTGCGCAGACTTACCCCTATCTTGTGAAGGTAGAGAGGTTGTTTCCGCTAGACCCTTGGCTCAAGTAAAGCATTTCAAAACAGGTACACAAACGAGTGATAAAATGTACACTTCCCTTCATTTATTTGTTTTCTGAGAGCCACTTTTTTAAAATTCTATGTTTTTCATTGCTTTTTCCTACTTTAGATTTTACCACAATCCTTCTTAGACTACCATATTAAAACACTGCTTCTTAACTTTATCCACAACAAAAGAAAAAAGAAGGAAAAATGTGCACACACATAATGCTTTTTAATCGCCAAAATCTTGTAGTATATAGTTTGGCTGCTCCATTACCATTGAAAGAAATCACTTATCAAAAGATACATCTTTCAACCTCAAGGATGTGTGCTCGGGCTGACAATAGAATGATAAAGGGAGCGGATATGGTTCATATTTGATTCCAGAGGCCTAATGGATCATGATTGTGAAAGAAAAGCACTATTCCATGGAAATGAAAGAGCAGTACCAGTATGACTGCAGCGTAACCAATAAATTGAAGAGAACGAGTACAGAAGCAAGAAAAAGGAAAGGCATAAAAAATGCAGGATACCTCAAACATCTTCTCATTCATCTCCCTGTGATAGTATATGGATATCATTTTCTGAAAGAAAATACGAGGCATGCTTTCTAGATTCTGAGTGAATAGTTTCAGCCAAAGCTCTTCAGCTTCCTCAAGTCTTTCATCCTCAGCCAAGGCGTTTAACAACATGAAATAGCTTCCCATTGTTCTCCCTTGACCCTTACTCAACATCCACTTTGTCACCTATAATTATAAATCCTCGTTTGATAAATTTATACCAGGACCTGATAAGCCTTTTAAGGAATGAAAAATCAGGGCACCATATTAGATGATACCTGAATTATCCTTTTCCACTCCTTTTCATTCTCAAGAATTTTTAATGCTTTCTTCACTGTAATCAAAGGGAACTCCAGTTCCCATGCAATGAAAGAATCAAGTGCTCCGTAGACTTCTTCTTTGACATTTGATAATCCCTTTATCTACGAAAAAAACTCCAAAAGTAAGCTAAATTCTGTTAAACCCGACTTATATATTATATTATTCAGGATGCAGGTGCCTGTTCATGTAGGGGAGGAGTGGGGGGCATCAACAGTATAACTTCTTGATTATGTGTATACAGAAGGGAAACTAAGATAAGAACCTGGCATGCTACGTGGAAGAGATTGAGGCAAACCTCATGTTAATGCAGAGAACATTGAGACATTTTGTTTTCAAATCAGACCAAAAAAAGAAACTAAATAGAGAAAATCTTACACACTCAACAAGCTTCAGTGACTTGGAAATGGTCCCTATTTTCCTTTTAGTTTTCCATACTCGAGGATACCTTGGTCGTGGACCTTTAGCTTCGCACACCTGAGAAACATCAGAATTACGACAAAAGGTGACCTCAAAGGCAACAAAGAAAGGAAATGGAAAAGAGCAGTGTATACCTAAAAGAGTAAAAGGAAGACAAGGCAAACAATAATGAATCATAGAAACCAAAATTGAACATATTTCTATTATAAACGTCCAAGTCGGGAAACTTGTAATTCCTCCTAAAGGGAAATTAAAGTTCTTTACAGTTGCCATAGAGTTTCTCTAAACTAAAACAAGCTTTTTTCTTTTTCTTTTACAATAGCTTATGTGAGCAGAGAAGGTATTAATTACATCAAAGGTATAACAAAAATCTTCCAAAACTACATGAACAGATACCCTTTTCTCTAATTACTTTCAAACATATTGACGTCTGCGTGCACTCTATCCTCTCTAGACCCCACTTTGTGGAATTTCACTGGGTATGTTGTTGTTGTACTTTCATACATATTGAAATTACCTCAGCTTAGCATAGAGCTTATGCCATAGCAGTGTCGGAACGACGAATTTGTTAGGTTTAAAAAGCTGCAGAGTCTTACCACAATGTTAGGACTATAGTTCTTGGGCAATTGAGTTGTTTCCTGTCTTCTAGTAGTAAAAATTACAGGAGAATACCTCAAACAAAGCATTAGTTGAAACTCCTGCAACATCAATCCAAGAATTAGATAAAATAGTGCTCAATTGATCTTTCCCTCAGTTTAAACCTTATCCATACACTCAACACTAAAAATAAAATTCTTTATTTTTTAAGTCAATAACTGCAACATGGGCGAGAGAAAAATTAGACAGAAAGATTTACCAGAGAAATTTCACAACTAATTGAGAGCTGAAAGTTAGACTTTCACTTTAGAACAAGGTTCATTTCCACACATGGAGGAGAACTGACATTCTCTCAGTTGGAGGGTTTATAAGTCCTTGTTTGGATGCTTGTTACCTATTGTTTGGTTTATATTATACTAATATTCCTTAAATATAATGTATGTTTTACTTAAACTTTATTGCAAGGTGTCTGATCTGATCTGAGCGTTACTTTACTTTTTCTTTTCATTTTTTCTTTGTTTATTATTCCTCCTGTTTTAAAATGTTTGTCTAACTTTGACGTAATTTTTTTTTGAATCATGTGATTATTAATTAAAAATACGTATAATATACTAAAATATCATTTAATTTTATGGTCTTTAATATGTCATGTAAAAAATTGAAATCAGGGGAGCTAGCCCTTTAGGCGTTAGTTCGACCGAATCCAATAGCTTTGGTCTGCTTCATATATTTGTATTAAAGTTTTTGTCATATATATATAAATTATTAATTTAGAATTCAATAAATTTAAAAAATTAGAATCCCGAACCCACAAACTTCAAATTCTGGTTCCGCCTCTAGTTGAAATAAAAGAGTTGCTAAAAAAGAAAATAGATATTCATTTTGAAACAGATTAAAAAGTAAAGTAAGACAAATATTTTAAAATGAAGGAAGTATTTAATAATCCTTCTTTATCCTTTACTTTTTATAAATTGCTGATGTATACTTACGTAACGACGGAAAAGATACTACATTCCTCAACGTTATATTTACAAAATAATAAAGTATAACACTTTTTTATTTCTCATTTGGTGTTAGATACTTAAATTGGAGTCCGACTATATCTGAATTTACATCGGGTAAAGTCTATTTCTGAAGAAGCGCTCCCTACTGAAGATTTTTTCATATCCAGAAGTACAGCACAATACAATATACTCTCTCTGTGTCAATTTATATGACACAATTTTCTTTAATCAGTTCTAAAAAATAATATATCTTATTTCACAATAATTTAACTTTAAACTTTAGTTTTTACACTTAAGAAGATGATTTATAAACACAAAAACATATTTGAATTTTTTAAAACACAATTTTTTTTTTATTTCTTAAAGTATCCGGTCAAACTAAATCACATAAATTAGAATAGGGAGAGTAATATAATGATACCAAACAAACATCCAAATGAGCCCTAAGGGTATTATAGTAATTCAATGGTTAGTTCTTTTATGGCATAATTCAAACGGATAATAAGAGAACCATAAGGCCCAATCACAGAGCAATGAACGAACAAGATCTTTGAAAATCCCCTTGCTTTTTGCTTCTATTTCACCGATCTTCAATTCCAAAGTTGCCAAAAACTTGAAAAATGCTTATTGTAGAACCTGTCGCCGTCACCGTCCGTTTTCCCGCCGTTAACTTTAACCGCACTTCCCGCCGGTTTTCTCACTCTACCAGCTTCTTCATTCCTCGGTACTCACTCCGTTCCAATTTATACCTCACTCTTTTCTTTTTAATCCGTTTAAAAATTATTCTTCTTGTATTTAGTACTCCTTATGTGCCAATTTATACCCACACTTTTCTTTTTAGTCAGTATATTTTCCTTTGCCCTCTACCTACCAAGGTAGAATTACACTATACTCCTCAGATCACACGTTGTAGGATTTGTAGGATTTCACTGGGTATGTTGTTGTTGTTGTTGCAGTATATTTCCGTATTTAGTAAGAATTTTAACTTTTATGATTTATTAGATTATACAAAAGAGTTTAACGAGATGATCTATATCAACATAAATATCTTTGACTTGTTTTACGTCATAAGATTCAAAAATCTTCCTTTATTTCTTAAACTCCGTGTCCAATCAAATTACATAATATAAATTGATACGAACCCTCTGTTTGGATCGTTGTTTCCCGTGGTTCATTAATATACAATATGGTATGGTATATTATGATATTGTATTGTATTGTACTGTATTAATGTACACAATATTTGGATACAATGTATCGTTTGTTTTGTTTTAATGATATTTTTATTAGTTCGTTTGACTATAAGATATTGTATAATAACAAGAGTTTACTAAAATAACCTTAACCCTTAATTACATATTAATTTTTATATATTTATAAAATTAAGTTAAGGATCAAATGGAAATTTTAAAAAATAAGTAGGTGATGGGTGGTGGTGGAGGGGTGGGGTTGGGGGTTGGTGGGGGTGGGTGGTGGTGAGGGGTCGTGTGTGGTGTGGGGTGGGGCAGGGGGTGAGTGGTGGTGGGTGGTTGTGGTAAGGAGTCGTGTATGGCGATGGTGGGGGTGGGGTGGTGGGTGATGGGGGGTCATGGGTGGTAGAGTGGGGGTGGGTGGGTTTGGGTGTGATGGAGGGGGTGGTGGTAGAGAGTGGGGGTTGGTGGGTTTGAGTGTGATGAAGGGGGTGGGTGGTTGTGGTGGTGGAGTGGGGGCGTTGGGTGGTGGGTGGGGTGGGGTGAGTGGTGGTCGGGTGGTGAGTGGTAGTGTGGAAGTGGGTGGTAGAGGGTGGGGGTTGGTGGGTTTGGGTGTGATGGAAGGGGGTGGGTGAGGTGGGGTATAATGGGAAAATGAAATACATAACTACGCAAAAACCACCAAATCTGTGGTTATAAAAACTGAGCTTTTTCATGGTTATTTAACAACGGAATTACAACGGGTTTACAACACCATATAACATAATTTTAAGAGCAATAGAAACAAATACGGTTTCATAGAAAACAATACAATAATGAACCACGGGAAACAACCATCCAAACAGGGTGGAAGGGAGTAACAATTTAACTCTAAAATTTTCATTTTACCCTTAAAAAAGTAATTTCTTTCTTTCTTAAAGTTTGTACCCAGTCAAACATCCTGAGTACTACTTTTCCTATTAGTGATCCTATTACTAATCTAGCCAATTATATACTAACAGTGCAAGCTCAAATGATGTTGTAAACTCGTTGCGGTATTTGTACTGTTTGCTTGTAGGAATAAGTTGAGGAGGTTGACGACGGAGCATTGTGGCGGAAGAAGAAAATGTGGAATTAAAGCAAGTGCGAGAGATCAGCCTAGTGCGAGTTCTGGACCGGTGAAACAGAATGCGAAGCCTTCCAGGTATCATCCATGTGAAGACATTTCGGATTCGGAAATTGGGGAGGATGAGGAAGCTCAACTTACGCCAGCGGAAACTTCTAGAACAATCATTGAGGTGGTGATCGTCTTCTTTCCAATTATTTTGCCAAAAGCTGATGGATATATCTTTGCTTTGAACTACTTATGAAAATAATATCTTTTGTTTGAATTGCTTCTGACAATATTATAGGTAAAGCTTAGTGAAGTCATGCTTGCTTTACTAATGGTAATTCGGACGCGTTTACTGCTTCGAATGCAAATGTAAATAGATTCTTAGTCATTAGCTGTTGGAAAAATTATATAAGAAAGAAAGAACAGAAAGTTTGGGATCACTTATTGCTTTGCACTGCCCTTGGAGATCGAGTTTATTACTTGATTTACTTGTTAATTTTTTAAAAATTAAACGACTTTACTGGTAGTTGAATTTAGTGTTGATTTTGCACTATGCTATCATGTTTTTTGCTCTTAATTAAAGCTGGATAGCGTCCAGGGTCATCCATGGTGGTTGGAGAGGAGCTGTACATAGTTCCAGTGCCACGAAAATTACTCCCAGGCTCTCAATGTCTTTCTGCTTTCCCTCTACCCTGTCACGAGCAAATATAATATTTCTTTTACCACTTGATCTTTAGTTATACATCAAAGCAACCCTAAGTTTTCAGGTTTAGTAAATAATCGAGTGCATGATAACTTTTCCTTGCCAGATTTGCCTTGCCTAACTGATGAACTCGGGTAGTTACTTATCATAGTAGCTAGTTGTCACCGGAAAGCTAATATTGGTTCTACTCCCTGATGTATAGGCAAACAGCAAAGCAACACTCGTGTTTTCAGGTGTGGTCAACAATGAAGTGCACGAGAACATTTTCTGGCCAGACCTGCCTTACATAACTGATGAACTTGGAAGTAAGCTGCTAAATTCTTGTCATTTAGCATGTTTTCCTACCTATAGTACTTCTTGGTCGTGGTTAGTGGAGTATTCTCACTCCTTTATGAAGGTTTATGTGCTTTGCCTTTTGGTCAGATATCTACTTTCAAGTAAAGAATGATGAAGACATCCTGCAAACTCTGACAGCTGAAGAAAACGTTGTGGTATGGACATTAAGTTAAAAGTGCTGTTCGTTATTCATGTTTACATAATGGTTAATTGATGCATTTTTCCTTTGCACGCTTTCTGTGATTGGCTCGGACAGAGCATACTGCCTTCTCTAAGTACTTCCAAATGATTCTGCCGTGTTTGAGATATGTTTCTTGATAGTCAACTATCTTCTAGTGTGATACTTTAACCTTTTGCAGAATTTCATTTCATCAATGTATAGTGGTGCAAGTTATGTTATGCTAGTTTATCTACCATGAAGGATAAGATTGTCTGAATAAAGCAACTTCTTGATTGTTGTTGCTGTAATTATCTTCCCGTGGAAAGACTGTTCTATCACATAATTACTTGTCTGTCTTCAAATATCAATTGTTTATAGAAAAACTTCAGAGATAAGCTGGAAGTTTGCTTTTACCCATTTTTTATGGTTCCAAATATCTTGGAGCTCTTTTAGCATTCCAGAAAGAAAAAAAGAAAAAAGAACGGCTTGTGAGTATTAAGAGGAAGCTCTCTGTATGCTTATTCAGCTTTTTTTTTTTATAAAAAAATGTTGCTAGGTAGTAAGTAACTAAAAGTTGATAAGAAAAGAGTTCTGAATGCTTGCTTAAATTTCAAATACGATGCAGCAAGTAATTATTGGCCTAGATACTGCCGAGATGCTAAGTGAGCTGGAGTCATTTGGTCAATCTGAAGTTGATTATGGCATAGATGAATTTGAAGATGAAGACAGTGATATTGATGACGAAGATGACCTCGATGAAGATGACAATGATGATGATGATGATGAAGATGAAAGTGACTATGACAAGGTATTTACTTATTTCAACTGTTTTTGCTCTTTAGAATGCAAGTAACTGCACTTTCCGTGTATAAAATTCAGTTTAAATGCTTGTTCACAGGATTCGGTTGCCATTCTTGATGATGAAGATGAGGATGGGTATTCTGATGGTTCATTGGGGGACTGGGCTAAATTAGAAACCATGCGCTCTTCTCATCCAATGTATTTTGCCAAAAAGATTGCCGAGGTGATTTTCCACATCATTGATTTCTTAATTCTTGCCATGAAAAGTCAGTTAAATTTAAGAGAGACATTAAATCGACTTCCTATTGAGTGAAATTAGCACATTATTACATTCGATTTTCAGCACATGCATACGCCATACTGGCATTAAACCTTTTGAATCTGCTATTTAATTGGTAATATAACCCACTTCTTTTGTGGTCTACTTTGCTGCTCAGGTTGTGACAGATGACCCTATAGATTTTATGGACCAACCTCCTGCAGGTCTTGCTATACAAGGCATTTTAAGGCCATCCTTCCTTGAAGAGCGCACTACTACGCAAAAGCAGATATCTGAAGATAGTTTGAGTGACGCTGACTTAAACCAAATGGAAAACGATGAAGAGCACAAAGAAACGGGTGGTATTCAAATAAATGGCCACAAACATGAGAGTGGATCATCACAAGATAGCTCAAGCTGGGAAGAATTGGAGAAGGATGAGAACCTAGGAAATGGAACTTCATTTTACAAGCTAGAGATGATCAAAATTCAGTTAATTTCTTCCAACGGGAATCAGGTAAGTTTTGTGTAGGTTGTATGAGTTTCAACCTTGAATGTTGTTGGTCAACATTCCATTCTTCATCTGCACGTGTCTCAGTTTATGTAGTGCAATTTCTATCATTAGAACAGAAAGAGAAAAAAAGGCTACTCTTTTTCATTTGAATCCTTAGCAGGAAAAAGGTCTATCCTGGATTGTACAAGTTTGTACATGTACGCAAAGATGAAAGCTAGTTCTGGATGACTCCATAAGCAGGACTCTGAAACTGATGATAAATGATAATGATGATTTCACTGTGGGATTTTCCTTCCAAGTGAATCTCGTAAACACGATTCATGGGATATTTTTTTTCTTTTTTCTGTTTCAATTGTTTAAAAGAAATATGACCAGTTCTATATCTGCATTTTTTGACCATTTTCTGCTAGTGGGGGATTCCTGTTAATGGATTCATCATTATTCAGGGATTACCAAGTTTATGTTTTTTTTTATTTTGGTGCTCACAGATCTTTGTTGAGTTAGATAATTTTAGGAGAGCTAGACCTGATGCAATAGCACATTCAGCTGCCAAAATAATATCTCGGCTTAAAGCTGCTGGAGAGAAGACTACACAGGCTCTTAGATCTCTCTGTTGGAGATGCAAGGGAATTCAGGTGGAGGTATGGCCCTTCAGCCTGTAATGTCAGATACAAAGATTTTCCTGACATCAGTAGATTTAATTTTTTTCTGTCCTCTGAAGTTCATTGTTGTACAACCCAGGAATTGGTCAACAGGGAAAATAATATAAAGCAAACCATGCAACTCAACCTCTCTTTCTCCTGCGCTGGAGAAATTTTTAAAAAGATAAGATAAGAAGAGAAACCTGAACATGTGATTGGAAGTTAAAATGTCCTAAACCTCAAATAAACTTTTTTCCTGATAACAATGTCTAATATTGTAGACAGCGTTTTGAATTGAAACAGACGAATCTCGGTTCTGTTAAATATTTAGTTGTTTGCAAATACGAGTGCGCAACACTTGGCTGTGATTACGATGGAAATGTGTCTTATACTGAACTAGATCTTCTATTAAGTATGATGCTCACTGGGGAATTCTTCTCGAGTTTCTTCTGGCAGGAGGTGTCTCTGATTGGTGTGGACAGCACTGGTTTTGACTTGAGAGTTTGCTCTGGGACACAAGTCCAAACACTACGGTTTTCATTTAGAAAGCGGGTAAGATATTTTAATACTTTTGCTTCTTAGTATTTTCACTACTCCATCCTTCATTTCTAGTCTTGTTGCATATCTATTGCAATCGTAAATGAGTTCCTTCTTTGTGGATCAAAGTCTCTGACACAAACTGAAAAACAGGCTCTATCTCGTGGGTGCCTGAAGTTAGACACTATTGTTGATGGGTGTGACCACCTCATCTAAAGGTTTAATCTGTTAGGGAGGGACAATTATATCTTCTGTACCCTCGCGTGCATGCCTAATTCTTTGTTATTGGCCAAACACATGTGGATTTCTTTTCAATAAAGAGTGGCGGTGAGAATTCTTACTCCTTACTGTCAGTTTCAAAAAAATAAAGAGTGGCGGTGAGAAGCAGTCAGTGAGGATTCATATATCCGATCAGAGGCTGAGACACAATGCTAGTTAGAGGTTCTATAGAATTCAGTAACTTTGGCTCAAATCCTATATTTTTGAAAATAAATCATTTAATATGAACAAATAATCTTATTCAGAACCCAGTAAGAAAAATAAATTGTAATTCAGAACTCACAAATTAAAAATCATGGCTCTTCCCCTGTATCTGACCCCAAATTGTTTGGGACTGAGGCGGTGTTGTTGAAGGATAGTTGTAAAATTTGAACGTAAGACTTTTGCATGAACTTGAAGTATGTGACCACTTTATTTGAACCTTAAGCTATTAGAAAGGACACACTTTTGTTTACTCAATTATTTCTTCAACAGCTAAAACCTGAAATGTAATGTAAAACCAAGGGGCATCCTACGTGAAAATGTGAAAACCCAGATTGAAATAGAGAAAAGGGAAAAGCAACCTGCACACAATTTTTCTCATATTTATTTATCTTAAATCCTAAACCTTCTAGGTTATACCGTTATAGGGTTCAATGTTCTAATACCAAAGGTAGTCCTTTTCTGTTCTTATTTCTTTTAAGCAAGAGAAAAGTTGAAACCTTGAAGACATAATGTGTTTGGTATAAATGGAAAACATTGTCTTGAAAGCGTTTTCCATGGGAAAATAAGTGACATTCTCACATATTTTGTGCTGTTTGGTAAGTAAGCAAAATATTTTCTTTAGAAAATATAACATGACAAATTAGCTTTGGGGTGGGGCAAGGAGTTTGGGAGCTGGGAGGGTGGGCTGGGGGTTTGGGAGGGGCAGTGGGTTGAAACCATCAGTTGGAAATGACATGAGAGAGTTACGGAAAATGACTTCTTAGAGGAAACTGTGTTCTTAAGGAAAATATTTTCCACAACATTTACGCTAACCAAACATGGCCTTTCCAAGAAAAGGTTTTCTTCCATACTAAACAAACTCATACTGTATACTCCTGTGCCTGCTTTTTTTTTTAAACCCAGTGTACGTGAAAAGGTAATAGCATGTTGTATTTGCAGGCCTCGTCAGAGTATAGTGCTGAAAGACAACTTAATGATCTACTGTTTCCCAGGATCCACCACAAGTCGCGCCAAAAGAAAGAAAGTAAGCAAGCTGAATCGTGAAAAGCTTAAGACACAAAAGCCTAGTTATTACCTAGATCTTGTTCTACTCCTGATTCAGAATTGTATATAGCACGTAGTGATTGTTTGATCCATTACTTCATATTTGTTTCAGTGAAGAGTCATAATTACTCAGTGGTTGCTTTAATTTTAATATGAACTCGGACTTTGTACAGCTTAATTCCCATGCTGAAGCAATTTTGGTAATAGAGTTTCTTTTAAATCTTAGTACTGTTTGAAACTTTGTAACATTTTACTTCAATTGGAACAAAAGGTGTGATCGGTTGTATAGTTACATACTCGTTGGAATAGAAGGGGTCATCGTTTGTACATTTGTTTCACTTTTTATGTGTTCAAGAATCAAGATAACTCTTTGCTCGCCCTTGCAATCAACTACATCTGCCTGTCTTACTAGCACAGGTATAGTTTTAAGTTAAAAATGGCATGCAGACATCAATGGAAATTGAAGAAAGAGCTGTCAAGACTCGAGAGAAACTTCTTTTGAGATGCCAAGATGACCACTAGCTATAAACAACAAAAACCTGCATTACTTGTGCGCTCCTGGAAAACAAAAGCCTTGCTTTGATCATCATTATTTTGGCAGCTATAACAGAAATAAGTACTACAGTAACTATTTAGCCTAACTTAGAATTTTTCATGTAAATCTCATAGTCCAAATGTTTTTGGGATAATATTCTTTGCTACTTACCAAACATCAGAAAATATATCCACTTATTTTCTAGGAGAACATTTTCTGTAAAACACATTTTCCTTCATACCAAACACACCCTATAAAAACACTGCTAGAAGAAAACTTTACAGAAAGGAAGTCAGAATTAGATTGAAAAAATAACAGTTCACGAAAGAAATTGAACAGGGAGTTAGATGCAACTAGTTTTCATTATGCTCTTCTTTGGAATTAAATTAATACTAGCTTAAGTTTGATAACAAGTTGTTGAAACTATCATGTCATGTCTATATCCGTTCTACTAATAATATTACATCATCCAGAATAATCAATATCCTATAAACTATAGATGAAACCATAGATTAGATTACAATGTACAGTAATAGTTAATTTCTATAGTATTTAGATATTCCTTTCTTTCTTTTTTTTCAATTCTTCACACCATGTCTCCTTAACTTTTTCCTTTTTTCATTTAAAAAAAAAGTGATTATGTCATTTCTTGATCGACATGACATCAAGCACTTCAGCAAATTGGCATAACATAAAGTATATATGGGTAAAAACTCCATATGAAGCTAAATGAGTGTTCCTTTTTTAATAAAAATTAAACAATGAAAACATATTTTAAAGTAAACTTCGACAAGTTTCTTCACTGGCTTTCGGTGTTTGAGACTATTTATATGACCTAAGCAATTAGGAATATTTTCCAAAATACTGGCATGTTCGTAAATTCCAAATTAATGTTCTCGATAGTAGTCTAATTACTACGAACATATACGGCTAATTTAAGACATAAAGTATAATGATGGTATAATATACTCCCTCCGGATAAAAAAGAATGTCCACTTAGCCATTTGCACGCTCCTTAAAAAAATACTAACTTCTAGAAAAAAAATAAATAATTTGATTAAAATATCCCTAATTAAATAGATATTGAAATTTGGTCACCTAACACTAAATAAGGGTAAATCTGGAAAAGGTCAAATTACTAATTTAAAGAAATTATTGACAACTTAAACAATTGATTGGGGCGAGTCTTCTTCAACTTGACGGGGAGAACTAGAAATAAAGGAAGTTGTTTTGGTGGGTAAATTTCTTTAACGAAGGATGAATTTCTCTCAGAATTTCTCAATTTGGCTGGAGACGCCCGCCAGAGAGGCTGAGGTGAGTATCGTCGCATCGCCTCCGACAACTTCTTTTGCAAGTAATATTAATTCTTTTTTGATTTGATAAGTGGACACTCTTTTTGACTCAAAAAATAAAAGCTAAGTGGACACTTTTTTGATCCGTAATTTCTTCATTTTTATTCACATGTCTTTCAGCATACTTAATACTAATAATTTTTCGTAGTTACCTGAATCCATGACCAAATTAACGAAAATGGACCAACAGATATATATGAGTGGCCAATTCATGCTTACATTTACGCCACTCTTCCTAGAAAAGCACTGCAAGGAGACTGTTAAATATACCAAATATACATGAGATATACACGTTATGCACGTGTATATCCTATGTATAATTGGTATTGGATGGTCACGGTTATTGATGGAAATATTGTACACGGTTTGTAACATTATTGTACAAGATTTTGTATAGTTGTAGTATACCTTAATTAGTCTTGTACTCTTATCATAATTGTATAGTTCATCTCCAAATAGAATAAGGTTTTAGGAGTAGAATAGGAATAAGATTCTCCTATTATGAAAATATGTAACTTGTATAAATAGTCTTTTAATTAATGAAAATAAGTAAAGGGATTATTTCTTTCATGGTATCAAGAGACTAGGTCTTGCTTCTGCCTTTGCTCTCGGTTTTTGTGCCCTTTCTCGGCCACAACCGTCTCCGATTTCCGTCCCCCTTCACCGGAATTCGTGATATTATTTACTTCCACTCTTCCCAAATTTCCCCTCCTCTCCCTTTGTTCTTTCATTATTTCTAAAAACAATTTTCATCCTGCCCTCATGGTTTCTAACATCAAGAACAACATCCCTATTGTTCTTGAGATGGAAAACGTCCAATATGCGACGTGGGTAGAATTATTTAAAATTCACGCTATCTCCCATCAAGTCATCCATCACATAATTCCTCCCGCTGCCCCTATTCCCGCGGAGGATCCTCAATTATGGATTACTCTTGATGCTACCGTTCTCCAGTGGATTTATTCCACTATTTCGGTTAACCTCTTACAGACGATCATTGAGCCAGACACTACGGCTATGGCTACCTGGAATAGATTGCGTGACATATTCCAAGATAACCAACATTCACGTGTTGTCACACTCGAGCAGGAATTCTCTCAAGTTCGCATGGAAGAATTTCCAAATGTGTCTGCATATTGCAAGAAACTCAAGGAGTTGGCCGACCAACTCTGTAACGTTGGCGCACCTGTGACAAATAATCGTCTGGTTCTACAATTGGTTGCCGGCCTTTCTGAGGCCTATAATGGCGTGGGGACTCTCCTTCATCAAAGCAATCCACTTCCCACTTTTTATCAAGCCCGCTCCATGCTTACTTTGGAAGAAGACGGTTTGGCTAAGAAGGCGACTACCGGAGCAAGCCCTGTAGTCATGATGACGTCCTCCACAAATTCTTCGGGTTTTGTTGATAATTCAGGCCAAAACCGTGCTCATGGTGGCGGCAAAAATAATCATAAGAATAATGGCAAAAACCGCGGGGGCAAATACTGCGGTTCCGGTGGACAACAATCCGGCAGTGGCCCCGTCCAGTCAACAGTGGGCCACCTCCCTACTGGTCCCAATCGTGGGGCCCATTGCAGTAGGGCTGGGGCAGTGGGTTGTGGCCCAACAACCCCTATTTTCCAGGGCCTTCCAACGGGCAGTGGGCTGGACTGCCCAATTCGAGCCCAACAATCAGGCGTCTTCTTCTCGGTTCAGCATTGGGCCGAGGCAGCAGGGTGGACTGCTTGGGCCTCGGCCCACACAAGCATTCTCGGCAATGGGCCCCACACCTACTCACACCGACATTGAGGCCGCAATGCACACGCTTGGGTTGACGCAACCGGATCCGAATTGGTACATGGACACCGGCGCAACGACACACATGACTTCCGATCAAGGTACTCTCTCGTCTTATTCCAATTTGAGCAAACCTCGTGGTATAATTGTCGATAATGGTAACTCTATTCCAATTCAGGGTTATGGTCATAAAACTTTGTCTCCCCCCAATCCACCCCTCATCTTGAAAAATACTTTACATGCCCCCAAATTGATTAAAAACTTAGTGTCTGTCAGAAAATTCACCACTGACAATTCTGTTTATGTTGAATTTGATCCTTTTGGTTTCTTTGTGAATGATTCAAGACGGGGAGTCCTCTCATGAGGTGTGATAGTAGGGGAGATATTTATCCTATCATACCCGGTTTCTGTCCATCGAGTCCAGCCTTGCCGTCAGCGTTTGCAACCCTTGCTCCTTCATTGTGGCATGCTGGGCTTGGTCATCCGGGATCTTCTATTTTGTCATCATTACATAAAAATAATTTTATTTCATGTAAGGGTACGAATAGTACTCCAAATTGTCAGTCTTGTTCTTTAGGAAAAATTGTTAGGTTGCCATTTGTAATTTCAAATTCTCATACTTTAATGCCATTTGATATTATTCACAACGACTCATGGGCGTCTCATGTTCTTAGTTCTTTGGGTCATTGGTATTATTATCTCTTTTTGGATGATTATTCTAAGTATTTATGGACGTTTCCGATTGCGAATAAATCTCAAGTTTTTTCTGTCTTCTTAAAATTTATAGCATTCGTTAGAACCAAATTCGAACGAGAAATAAAAAATATTCAGTGTGATAATGACAAAGAATATGGCAATGGGGTGTTTCGGGAATTCTGTGCTAATAATGGGATCAATTTTCATTTTTCTTGTCCTCATACGTCTTCACAAAATGGGAAAGCTGAACGAAAAATTCGTTCCATAAATAATATTATCCGCACTCTATTAATTCATGCTTTCGTACGCCCATATTTTTGGCATCATGCTCTTCAAATGGCTACATATCTCCTTAACATAATTCCTTCCAAAGGTCTGACATATTCTTCCCTCTTCAAATTTTATATAATAAGACTCCTTCTTATTCTCATCTTCAGGTTTTTGGTTGCTTGTATTATCCGTTATTCCCGTCCACCACAATTAACAAAGTTCAGGCCCGGTCTACTCCATGTGTGTTTTTGGGTTTTTCGTCTAATCATCGTGGTTACAAATGCTTTGATTTATCCTCCAATAAAATCATCATTAATCGCCATGTAATTTTTTATGAAACCCAATTTCCATTTGCTAAAGTTAATACTCCCGAGCCTAGTTCGTATAATTTTTTGGATGATGGTATATCCCCGTTTATTATTCACCATTTTTCGAACATGTCCCGCACCCAAAATTCTCCAGCGGGCCCACTGCCAGCTGGCCCCACTGGTCTGTCGCACACTACCGTCAATGGGTCAGTTCCAGCGATTGGGCCAATCCAACCCAATTCTGGAATTGGTCCAGTTCCAGCGCTTGTTTACCGTCTTGGGCCAGCAGGCCCACTGCCTGCTGACTAGTCCGTCCCGAGTCCAGAAAATTCTCAAAATCCGCCCACTTCTTCCTCAAGTCATAGACCTTTCACTCGTAGTCAGTGGGGGTGTTTTTAAACCAAAGAGACATTTTAATTTAAATTCTAATGTTCTTAAATCACCCTTACCCCGTACTCATGTGTCTGCGTTAAATGACCAACATTGAAAAATTGCTATGACCGATGAATATAATGCTCTTATTGATAATAAGACGTGGGAGTTGGTGCCCCGTCCATCTGGTATTAATATTATTAGGTCTCTGTGGATTTTTGCTCATAAGAAAAATTCAGATGGTTCATTTGCATGACATAAGGCGCTGCTTGTGGGTGATGGTAAGACTCAGCAGGTTGGGGTGGATTGTGGTGAGACGTTTAGTCCGGTGGTCAAGCCGGTTATCATTCGCATTGTGCTCAGCTTGGCTCTTTCGAAAGCATGGCCTATTTATCAGTTAGATGTAAAGAATGCTTTTCTACATGAGGATCTCAAGGAAATAGTCTATATGTATTAGCCTTTGGGATTTCGGGATCCCAAGCATCCTCATCATGTTTGTTTGTTGAAAAAGTCCTTATATGGGCTTAAGCAGTCTCCACGGGCCTGATATACATGATTTGCCGACTATGTTTCGACTATTGGGTTCACCCACATCAGGTCGGATAATTCATTGTTCATCTATCATCGTGGTTCATCTTTGGCCTATATTCTGTTGTATGTAGATGATATTATTCTGACTGCTTCTTCCGATACCTTACGCCGGTCTATCATGACTATGTTCAGCTCTGAGTTTGCTATGAAAGACTTGGGGCCCTTGAGCTATGTTTTGGGGATTGCTGTCACTCGTCATTCCGATGGGTTATTCTATGCAGCTGAGATCATCGAGAGGGCTGAGATGTCATCTTGTAAGTCCACGTCCACTCCAGTTGATACTAAGCCCAAGCTTAGTGCCGCGGCCGGCGTACCCTACGAGGATCCGACCCGATATCGCAGTCTGGCAGGGGCCCTTCAGTATATTACCTTTACGAGATCGGATATTACATATGCTGTCCAACAGATGTGTTTGTTCATGCATGATCCCAGAATTGAGCAAATGAATGCACTCAAACGTATCATTCGGTATATTCAAGGTACACTTGACTATGGTTTGCATTTATATCCATCATCGACGTCCACACTTGTCTCGTATACGAATGCTGATTGGGGTGGTTGTCCCGACACTAGACGGTCTACGTCGGGCTATTGTATGTTTCTTGACAACAACTTGGTCTCCTGGTCGGCAAAGCGTTAGTCGACTCTATCCCTCTCAAGTGCCGAGGCTGAATATCAAGGGGTAACTAATGTGGTCTCGGAATCATGTTGGTTACGTAATTTGCTTTTGGAGCTTCATTATCCCATTCAGAAGGCAACCTTAGTGTATTGCGATAATATTAGTGCCATCTACCTTTCTGGTAATCCGGTTCAGCACTAACGCACTAAGCATATCGAGATGGACATTCACTTTGTCCGCGAAAAGGTTGCTCAGGGTCAGGTACGCGTCTGTCATGTCCCGTCAAGATATCAAATTGCAGACATTTTTACAAAGGGTCTTCCCTCGGTCCTTTTTGAAGATTTTAGGGACAATCTCAGCGTTCGAAGACCGCCCGCTATGACTGCAAGGGTGTGTTAAATATACCAAATATACATGAGATATACATGTTATGCACGTGTATATCCTATGTATATTTGGTATTGGATGGTCACGGTTATTGATGGAAATATTGTACACGGTTTGTAACATTATTTTTCTTTGGATTTTGTTTTCTTCACCGTCGATTCCTTTGCCGTTATCGCCGGTTTCTTTACCGTCACCTATCATTATTCTAGGTTTTTGGTGTTTTTTCTAACGTGGTTATGATATCATGTTAAAATCGAGACAAAGATGAGAATTTAGAGAGACAAGAATAATGGGAGAGTTCTTTCTCCTTTGTATTCATCATAATGACCTCCTTATATAGAAGTAAGGTTCTCCTTCTCCTAGTCTTATAAGGTAACCCTATTACAATAGGACTACAAATTCTATATTTATCACAATTACAATTGTACCATAAATAGACTAAAGTATTATAATTAGACTAGAATATGGTCTTTAATATTATGTTTTCTTATTTTATTTCCTTTAATTACCTATAAGTACTGACGTTTCCTTCTATTTTTAATCGATGCAATGAGTTAGGTAAGTTTTTTCCCATGTTGTGGAGATTGATTGAATCCTCCTTCGAAATATTTTACGATCCATTCATGATCCAATTGTCTATTTTGTGTAGATGTTACAAGAGTTGTTTGGTGAAACTGCTATTTTCGCTTAAATATTCCTGTTAAGTAGCATCACACATATACACGACACACCATGCCTGTTGTGAAAAAAAATGATACTATAACTTTTTACTTGTGTGTGTATATATATGGCATATTTTGCATCAGCCATATATATATAGCAAGTTTCTAATTCATTTGTCAACTACTCCAACGTACCTACATTTAAAAAGCTTTTTTAAGTTCATTATTGTCTTAATTAATCAATTAGGTACTATTCTGTAGAGAATTTATGGCTAATGGGATGCTGATCTCACATGATTGTCCAGTTCTGCTCATCTTTACCTGGGCAAATTAAAAGAAAAATTAACATAAATAGTCAGCAAATGTATATTTTTTTACATTAATGTATTATATACATAAAGTACACATTTTCATACATAATAATGTATATATTTTTTTATATATTTAACTAACAAATGTAATTATTTTTGGGGTCAGACCATCAAATGTGTAACTTGTCCAAGTAAAAACCTCGAAACCAGAGATGGTACGGGAAATGCTTAAAAGAAATGAGACGATCGAATAGATATGGTAATTGAGAAAGACGTGTACCAAGAAAATTAGGACGTTTACCTTAATGGGAATTTCAGAAAAAATATTACTACTATGAATAGACGGAAAAGTGTCTAGCATTCGTTTTCACTTGAACACTTCCTGAGTTGGTGAGCTATTTTAAATTTTAAATTACTCTAGCAATATATAGCGTTTCGTGGTACAGAGAGGTTATTAGTAGTAATTAAAGTTGATTTATAGTAGTAAATTTTCGAAGTGTCTTACACGTCAATATGCACTAGGAAGTTCCCTGATTCGATGTATCCAGGCCGACATCTTATGTTATGTTATTAATTTTTTTTTTTTTTTTTACAAACAAAATATTAATCAAGTTTTGAGGCACTTAATGGTGCATAAGAAAGAAATTAGTAGTAATAATATATAAGAGATCTAGTTTATTCCCTGAGCAACTACGTGTTTGAACCACAAATCTTAATTGTGGTTGTTTAACCAAATTGTTCAATTAATGAATGGATTAGATCATTAAATAATAGTTTGATATGGTAAGGGACAGGGGCAATTTATATATAAAAATGGGTCACGTGAATTCTTAGTCACGCGACTAAATTCGATATATTATGTGTATAATTTTTTATATATCTAATATTACCTGAAGAAATTTATGATTAAAATAGATTGTGATGCACTGATTTGAGTGCGGTCGTCTCTCTTAATGTCGAGGGATCAAATTTCCTTTGCCTTTTTACTTGATTTCCTTTCTTTCATATCAACTTATACGTTCTTCTTTTTCTTTTTTTATTCTACTTCTAAACTTTATTTCTAAACTTAAAGTTTCATTTTCCCTCCTTTAATCAAATTTTTATTTCTAAACTTAAATCCCCCCCCCCCCCCTCTTTTAATACAAATAAAAATGTTGACTTAGATTCTCAAGATAAATTTTGAATCCCCTAAACCACTAAGCCAACCTCCAATGTTGTGTTTAGGGATTCAAATTTTATATATATGTTCATAAAAACTAAAAATATTGTCTTGTATATATAGTGTAACTTTTTACCAGAGGGGTTCAGGTGAACACCCTTCCGGCCCCTTAGATTCGCCCCTGATGGTGCACCCATCCTCTTGAAATTCTAGATTCGCCTCTGGCAAGGGACGAATGTGGTTATATATATATATATATATATATATATATATATATATGTCAGATGGTTACTTAGATTTTAAAATAGCACTAGTAAGATTAATTAATCCATCTACATTCTTTTTTTCTAAAAAAAAAAAAAAAAAAAAAAACTTATCCAGATGTTGCAATTTGTACCTGCTTTCTCTTCCTCCTTATATAAGTTCCAGTTGTTCTGTTCCAAATTCCAGATTTTTGTGCGTTACGTTCTGCGTTTTTAACTTTAACATCACATAAGTTGTCAAATTAACACATAATGGCTGCAAATGATGTGCCATGTTGTGAAACTATGTTTTGGGTATACTTAGTTATCAGTGTGTCTCTTGTGTGTTTTGCTGGACTTATGTCTGGACTAACACTGGGACTCATGTCCCTTAGCCTTATGGATCTTGAGGTCCTCATTAAGGCTGGTCAGCCAAATGACCGAAAAAACGCAGGTAAATTAGTCCTTGTTTTGATTCAATAATTTTCGCTAGTGATGCCACTTTGAGTTGTAATTGCTCTATTAATTTCTTATTGATTACAGAGAAAATTCTGCCCATTGTAAAGAATCAGCACTTGCTCCTGTGTACTCTTCTAATATGTAACGCCATGGCTATGGAGGTATACATGTTCTTAGTCATATTGTCCTTCATTTTGTACATTCTCTAATAGAGCTGATCATATATGCTTAATTAATCTTTTCATGAAATTAATTTAACAGGCTCTTCCAATATTCCTAGATGCTTTACTTCCTGCATGGGGTGCTATACTAATATCAGTCACCCTTATACTGGCCTTTGGAGAGGTTGCTTCTCATGAATTCATTTTTAAGTTACCAGGACAGCGTTTGTTTTATTAAATAGCTAACTACTTTTATTAAACTTCAATTTTCTGCCTTTCACAGATTATTCCTCAGGCCATCTGTTCTCGCTATGGACTGAGTATTGGTGCAAGATTGTCACCTTTGGTTCGTTTGCTTGTCATAGTTGTCTTCCCTTTATCTTACCCCATCAGTAAGGTAACCTTCTTTACAATCCAAGAGAAATGAAGCCCTAATCACCAAATAAAAATAAAACATTGAACAAAGATTTGCTAACTAATTAGATATATTGAAAGGGTAAATTTTTTTGCACTATAAGTGTAATTTAACCTGTTGTCTGCTTTATTTTCGAGATTACCTTTAGTTATTATTAGGTAACCTGATAGTATAAAATTTTCAGTACATAAAAGTTGAATTGAAAAACAATAATATAAAGCTGGCATTCGGGCATAGTTATGGTCAACTATTTATGCCTTTTCCCTTGGTTAATTTCAGTTGTTGGATCGACTCCTGGGGAAAAGGCACTCAGCACTTCTACGCCGTGCAGAGCTGAAAACCTTGGTGAATATGCATGGTAATGAGGTTAGTAATTGTACCTTTTGCTTGGTACTAGTTCTAAGACTAGACTAGCTCTGAATCAATTGCTTTCGGCTCGAATCATGGATACATATATATAAAAAACGATTACCTATAATGATTAGATTACTCTCGTTCCGAGCAGACTAACTTTAGATTCTGAATTTGCCTATGATGACAGGCAGGGAAAGGCGGAGAGTTGAGCCATGACGAAACCACCATAATTGCTGGAGCATTAGACCTAGCTCAGAAAGCAGTTAAAGATGCAATGACCCCCATGTCCAGAGTATTTTCCCTTGATCTTCATTCTAAACTTACCGAGTATGCTACTAATTAAGTCTCTTATCATTTTTTTCATTCAATTACCAGTCCTTTCTTATATAATTAACACAAGACTAATGTTGATGATTCTCAGTGAGAAAATGAATTTGATAATAAGCAAAGGCCATAGTCGCGTACCTGTATACTCTGGTAGTCCAACAAACATTGTAGGCCTAATCTTGGTAAGTCTTTTCAGAAACTCTACTAATATTTCAGGGATAACCAAAAGCAATAATCAGTTCGTATTACCACCTTAGTGCTATTCTTTTGTATGGCATTTTAACTTCTTTTTAAAATCTTCTCTAGGTGAAGAATTTGATAAAATGTCGTCCTGAAGATGAGGTGCTAATCAAGGATCTCACTATAAGGAGTATACCAAAGTACTATACTATTAACTTCTTGCATTTGATATATTCTTCTTTCAAGAAAGTACTCCATTTTGTTCCAATTTTAGGTGTCAATTTGGCTTAGACATGACTATTAAGAGAACAGTTGAAATGTTGCTATATAAATAAAAGTGAATCCAGAGTGAATGGGGAAGTTGACTTAATCTTTGTTTAATGTCCTGCAGGGTTCCAGATTCTTTACCATTATATGATCTTCTAAACCAGTTCCAAAAAGGGCACAGCCATATGGCTGTAGTCGTGAAGAGTAGTAGGATTAACACTAAGGAACCTGCAGAAAATGCTGCTAAACACAATATAATCAAGATAAATATCCTTCCGGTCAGTCCAATTCAACAATATGCAGTTGAAAAGGGTAACAACAGTTGTATGTAGATTTTTCTTATATCCAGATGAGGAAACAACAAGTGATAAATTGGAATAATATTGTTTTAATTTTAGGAGAAGTAGCAATTGGTATCATTACAATGGAGGATGTCCTTGAACAACTTCTGCAGGTAAATATTTATGTTGGTTATGTTTTCTTTTTATTTTCTCTAACTGATGATCGCTGCTTTAACTCTTCTACTTTTTTCCCTGTAGGAACCAATATATGATGAGACTGATGACTATGTTGATGTTCATAACAAGTATGTTAATCAGGGACTCTAGAAATTTCAATTTACACTATCTTAATTAAGAATATAATGATTACATATTGAATACCCGCTGTTTTTTTTTTTTTTTTTTTTTTTTGTGTGTCCAGAATTAGAATCAATATTCCTCCATTAATGATACTTTCACCTAGAAGATCTCCAGGAGTGGCAGCAGGGGCTGCTAAAATGAAGTGGCAAAGTCCGATATCATCTCCAGTTTCAAGTGCTCATCAAAGTCCTATGTTGCGCTCACCAGTTTCCCCATACGTGCAGTCACCATATGTAATGCCAAAACTATCTGTTAATTCCCCTGCCCACTTAAATAGTACAAATTCTCCAACCAGATTTTCACGCAGCTCACCATCATCTAATCAGGTACCTGTAGTTATCGATTTAAGTCATGATCAAATAGTGTAAGGAAAAATTTAAATCAAATTTTCGCAAAAACCTGCAAACTTTAGCGCGAAAATTGCAATCAAATTTAACGCGGAAATTGCGATATTTTGCTTGATATTTTATGCTTTTCGTGCGAAATTTTATGATTCTCGCATAAAAATTACAATTTTTTACGAAAATTGCAAAATATTGCGCTATAATCATCAAAATTCGCGCGAAAATTGCGATACTTCACGTGGTATAAATTTATGATTTTCACGTAAAAGTTGCAAACTTTCGCGCGAATAATTGCGATATTTTGTAATATAATTGCAAACTTTCGGGCTAAAAATTCAAAATATTACGCGAAAATTGCGATATTTTGCTCGATATTTTATGATTTTCCCGCGAAAATCTATCAAATTCTGCAATTTCCGTGCAAAAAATTATCTCAGATGTTGTGAAGCATTCAGACAAACTGCTGAAATGTGAATTTAAGGGATTCAGGAGAACTTAATTTGTACCTTAGATTAATTAAAACTTAAAAGTACTTAAAATCTGTTTCAGGTTTCTCGGAACTCTTATGAGAAGTTGGACAAGCACGGACTTTAGCACTTGTTGAAGCTTGAGGAGTACATTGGCCAAAAGTTGAAATGAATTTAGAGAGAAAGGATATATTATGCTACACCATGGAAGGGACAAAGTTATTCATACAATTGAGATAATGGTTTTTCATTCACAAGTAAAATTTGCAACTACGTAACTTAAACTTTTTGATACTCATTTTCAATTTCAACTGCAAATAGTACTTTTTTCTTTTAAAAGGCCTTTCGTAAACGTACATCATGACAACCTTTTAAGTCGAAAAGTAGTAGCACTCATAGGTTTAGGGTGTTGATACCTGCATTCGCAAATCTTTGTTCTGCATACGTGCACTCTTATATGATATGACAATACGTCATATTGATAGAAAAAAAATCAACCACTAATTTGTCCACTAGGGTATTTCCATATAAACTATACTACGTTGTACTTCCAGCCACAAAATCAAGAACTTGGTGACAAACTAGATTGTAGAGTTCCGCCAAGATTATGCCAATAAATTATTCGAAATCACAAACTGAATTGAAGGCCCCAATAAAGTATCCACCTTAAGTAACATCCACAAGGCTTTTGTTAACAAACTGCCAAAAAAGGTGACGAAGATTTGAGCAAAGCTAAATTTTAGGTTCCACTAATCGATTCGCTGAATGAATAAGATGATAATACTTTAGTTTTGGCGTTATTACACGAATATTATATTGAAAATTTACTAAATGTGAAAATAAGTATTTCCCATTAATTTATAACTCGAACAATTGAGCCCGTACGTCGGAAACATCATTTTCACACACGTGCACACGTAAAGAGATATTGGTACGTATGTAATACGTTTGAGACATAGAATTATGGACGGTTATTTGCCAAATGACAAAGTATTCCACGTTGGTAAATGAAGGAAGAAGTGTACAAAGTGTAGAATGAAATGAGTCGGAAATCGCCGCGGAGCCGTGAAGGGCCGCGGCGCAAATTGGCTGGTCAGCTACTGGAGCCACGGCGCAAATTGGCTGGTCAGCTACTGGAGCCGCGGCGCTTCGGAGAGCGAGAATCTTTGCGACGGGAAGTTGGAAAAATCGACGTTTGGGTGGTTTTGGAGCATTGATTCTCCATTACTTGCCACATGAATTCAACCATTATTTGGCTGAATGTAACCCCTCAATCAAGTGCAATTACATGGCTATTGAAGGCCTTTAGTTGGCTAGTTGAGGGTTCTTCTACTTACGCTATAAATTGAGGCATTTGGCTCAATTGAAACACACTACACTCAACACTTAGAAAATTCTCCAGATTTTCTGATTTCATAATCTTCTTCTCTAGCAAAGTCACTATACTCAAAGTTCTTGAAGAGTAACACTTGAATTTTCTTTGCTCACTTGTTAAAGTTGTTATTGTATCTTGGGAGACTATCGCTCAATACCGTAAAATGAGATATACAGGGCAATCTTGTCTTAAAGACAGAGTGCCATCACTCGACTCAGCAAATCACACAAGCAGATTGTTAAGGTTTTGATTTCCAATTTTATTGTAATAGTTTGTTTATCCTTTCTACTATTGTAATAGTTACTTACTTCCCGTTCCCTACAACAATTGTATCCCAACAATTTTAAGACAAGATTTTGTTGTAAGTAACTAAGTTAGAAAGATGACTGGTATAAATCAAACTGCTTCTGATTCTGCTGCTGCTCAAGGCAATCCCTCTGCCTTCCCCACTGCTCAAGGCACTCCTAATGCCTTTCCGGTTGCTCAAGGCTCATCCAACGCCTTTGTTGCCGCTCAAGGGAATGTTACCACTCCTCCACCCGCTGGATTTCACCATGAACGCCCTGAAAAGCTCATGGGGTCAAACTTCAAAAGATGGCAACAAAAGGTGCTCTTCTATCTGACTGTTATGGGAATGACACGTTTCCTAACAGAAGATACTCCACAAACTGGAGATGAAATGGACCCTTCGCCTTCTGAAACGGGTGAAGGGGGCCTAGGTATCCATGTCATTAATGGCATGAAGATGGTTCTTGATGCATGGAGTCATAGTAATTTTATGTGTAAGAATTACATATTGAACTGCTTGTTAGACCCTCTCAACACGGTGTATTGCACCGTTGGCAATGCCAAAGAGTTGTGGGATAAGCTGCAAAAGAAGTACAACACACAAGATGCAGGTACTAATAAATTCATCGTTGGGAAATTTCTGAAATTTCAAATGGTGGATAATAAAACAGTGATGTCCCAAGTCCAGGAATTCCAAATGATTCTACATCACCTGGATTTGGAAGGTATGAAACCAAATGAGCAGTTTTTTGTTGCATCACTGATTGAAAAGTTACCTCCTTCATGGAATGAGTTTATGAGTTACTTAAAACTCAAGACAAATGAGATGACATTTGAAGAGCTTATTATCAAACTCCAAATTCAGGAAGATAATAAGAAGGCCTTGCCTAGGGGTAAACAACCCGCTGAGGCAAAGGCAAATCTGGCTTAAGCTAAAGGGAACCTAAGCAAGAAGCGCAAGTTCCAGAAAGACGGCAAGATCCAAGCAGCGGAGAAGTTCAAAGGAAACTGTCACCACTGTGGGAAACCTGGTCATATGATCAAGGACTGTCGCAAGCTCAAGACTGAGCAACATGAGAAGGCCAAGGCTAAGGTCAAGGCTCAGGTTAACGTTGTCAAGGACCAGTTTCTGGACGACATGATTGAGAAGTTCTCAGCGGTGGTGCTAGAAGCAAACCTGGTTGAGAATCCTATGCAATGGTGGATGGACACAGGTGTTACAAGACACATCTGTTCCAACAGAGATGCCTTCTCCACTTATACACCGGTTAAAAACAAGAAGCTGCTCATGGGAAACAACGCTTCCTCTGACGTACTGGGGGTAGGAAAGGTAGTCCTGAAGATAACTTCTGGAAATGAGCTCACTCTGAAGGAAGTGATGCATGTTCCTGAGATTAGAAGAAATTTAATTTCAGGTCTTTTATTGGTTAATGCTAGTTTTAGGCTAGTGTTTGAGTCTAATAAATTTGTAGTCACTAAGAATGGAACGTTTGTGGGAAGAGGATTTGTATGTGAAGGCCTCTTTAAAGTGAACACCATGTCTGTATTACGTAAAAGTAATAATATTGAAGCCTCTTCATCTTACTTGCTTGAGTCCTCTAATTTATGGCATCATAGATTAGGACATGCCAACTATAAGTCCATCCAAAGGTTGGTAAAGTTGGAGTTGTTGCTGTCTATCGACGTAAACCCTCAACCTACGTATGAGGTGTGTGTAGAGGCAAAACTCACAAAGCTTCCTTTTCAATCCGTCGAAAGGAATACCGCTCCTCTAGAACTTATTCACACAGATATATGTGATTTGAAGTTTGCACAAACTAGAGGGGGGAACAAGTACTTTGTGACATTCATTGATGATAGCACAAGGTATTGTTACCTTTACTTGTTAAAAAGTAAGGATGAAGCCTTTGAAGCGTTCCGACGTTACAAAGCAGAAGTTGAGAACCAACTAAGCATGCGGATTAAATCCATTCGCAGCGATAGAGGGGGAGAATATGTAGCTCCATTTGAGGAATATTGTGCCCAAGAAGGCATTGCTCATCAAACGACGACTCCATACTCACCTCAATCGAACGGTGTGGCGGAACCTAAGAACCGCACATTGAAGGAAATGATGAATACCTTGCTCATCAATTCCGATCTTCCCCAAAACATGTGGGGAGAAGCTGTCCTTACCGCTAATACGATTCTTAATAGAGTCCCACATAAGGGTAAGGACAAAACTCCATATGAATCATGGAAGGGAAAGAAACCCACCTATAAATATTTAAAGGTGTGGGGTTGTCTGGCAAAGGTTGAAGTACCCAAGCCAAAGCAGGTCAAGATTGGGCCTAAGGTTGATACTCCAACATCATCTCCCTCTCTTCAGCAAGCTTCCGTTGAAACCCCTCCATGGTTAGGAGGCTCGCCTAAAATGAAATCGGTCGAGAGAAACAAGGGTCACACTTAAAGAGGAAAATAATAAAAGGAAGAATTGATAAATGAAACACCCATGTACCTGAGCAGCCGCGTGAGTGCCAAGATTGAGTAGGCAATCTCCAGAAACTCGTCTTATTTTCTCGTTATCTTTCTCACTAATTAGGGTTCTTAAGTAGCTCGCGGCCTCTACCGACCGGAAAAGAAGGTGGCATTCGTGGGGAACAGTAAAGGTAACCTGCCGACAAGCCAAATGATTGTTTCCACACCTGGAAACACTTCAGAAGGTGTTGGAATCACTGCAGCAGTGACTGAAAACACTTCAGACATTGATTTTAGTCACTGATTCAAATCATCCTTATCATCTTCATGCATCTGATGCACCTGGTATGGTGCTGGTGAATAACCTCTTTGATGGTAGAGGTTATCAAGAATGGAAGAGATCTATTCTTATTGCTTTATCAACAAAGAATAAATTGGATTTTATTACTGGTTCTCATCCCAATCCCAGTGAAGAATTAGCAGATCTGCAATTTTGGAGGAGGTCTAATGACATGGTTACATCCTGGCTTTTGAATTCTCTTTCAAAAGAGATTGCTGATAGTGTCATCTATTCAAGGACTGCTAAGGAGCTTTGGATCAGCTTGGAGCGTAGATTTGGGCAGTCAAATAGTGCCAAACTTTTCCATCTGTGAAAGGAACTTAGCAGATTAATTCAAAGTAATTCTAACATTACTGGTTATTTCACAAAACACAAGGGAGGGTGGGATGAGTTGGATTCAATGAATTATAACATCAAGCGCACATATGTGTGTGTCTGTCAAGGAAAACAAAAACTAGTAAAGTCACTAGATGATGAAAAACTTATATAGTTTGTTATGAATCTCAATGATACATATGCTCAGGTTAGGGGAAATATATTGATGATGAACCCCTTACCCGACATAAACCTTGCATATTCTCTAGTATTGCAAGATGAAAATCAGAGGGAGACATACATGAGTCCACTCATACCCTCTGATTCATCTTCATTCATGGTGGGAAATTCCAGTTAATACAAAGGAAAACAAACTCAGAAGTTTGCTGGTCCTTCTTAGAGGATTGGGAATGTATATCCCAGAATCAACAGCCCACAGCAAAATTAGAAAATTCATAAACAACAACCCCAAAGGTTTAAAGGAAAGAGAGCTAAGTAATCCTAATGATATATGCACTTATTGTGAAAAAACTGGGCATGTGATGGATGATTGCTACAGACTACATGATTTTCTAGAAGATTTTCATTTCACTAATGATAAGTTTTAGGGACAAGTCAGAAGAAACAATGCACTGGCTATGGAAGAAAATGAAGGGAGAACAAGAAATTACATGGACCTCAATAATAAGGAGCAGCCTAATCAGCTCATTAATATAGTCAAGCAGCAGATGAGAATGGAAGACACACAGAATGCTAACGCAGGATCTGCAATTAATGCTAATTCTATGGCTGGTACAATTTTAAAGTATCTTGGTTCATGATTTTTCTGTTTTTAATTCTAGCACCTAGATCATTGATTCAGGTGCTTCAAAACACACGTGTTTCAATTCAAAAGCATTCACCTCCTTGCCAATTCTTAAAGTCCCTTTGAGCGTTAATCATTCTAATTCTCAAACTATCATGGTCACTCATATAGGAACTGTAGCTTTATTTTCTAATTTTATACTGCAAAATGTGCTTTATGTTCCTAATTTCAGATATAACCTTATGTCAGTCCATAAATTCTGCATTCAATTTGATTGTTTGCTTCTATTCAATACTAATCATTGTCTATTGCAGGGCCATTTAATGAGAAAGCCTCAAATTTTTGGTGAAACAAAAGAAGGTCTCTACCTACTTTAGCCCAACCTTAAGGAGTCAAGTTTCAATATTGGAAAGAGTGTTTCTACGTTTTCAAAATCAGTTTCTAATAATTCTAGTTCAGTTTCATTTTCAGTTTCAGTTTCTTTTTCATTATGTACTAATGTCACCTCTGATGTGAAACTATGGCTTATCAGGTTGGAACATTTTCCTTACTCATAAATGAAAAATGTCAGTTTCATTTTCATTTTCATTTTCATTCCTAGTGATTCATATTGTTATTGTGATGTGTGTCCCAAAGCAAGATAGTTTAGACTGCCTTTTCCTATTAGTCAAATATCAACTCAGACTAATTTTGAATTAAATGGAGACCTTATGCATAACCTACTTATAAGTTTATAACAATTATAGATATTTTTTAATTGTAGTATATGATTATAGAAGAGCAATTTGGACCTATCTATTATCTACTAAAAGCAATGTATTTCTAGTTTTGCAAAGTTTCTTACAGTTGATTGAAAGGAAATTCAATGCTAAGGTGAAGATTATTAGATCAGATAATGCTTAAAATTTGGAAAAAGTGTAGCAGCCACTACTTTTTTAAGTTCTCAAGACATCATTCATCAGACATCATGTGTTGCTACCCCTCAATAGAATGGGTAGTTCATAGGAAGCACATACATCTTCTTAAAATACCAAGGGCTCTTCTATTTCAATCACAAGTTCCTATAGTCTATTGGAGAGAATGCCTTTTAACAGCTACATATTTGATCAACGGGTTGCCTTTAGGAGTACTTAAAAGGAAACCCTCATATGAAATTCTTTATGAGAAATCACATTCTTATCAGTTTCTCAAATGTTTTGGGTGTTTGTGATATGCAAATACTTTGGCACATGAAAGAGGAAAATTTGCACCAAGAGCTACTAAATGTGTCTTCTTAGGATATTCATCAAGTCTAAAGGGGTATAAGTTAGTCAACTTATCCAATAAAACCATTTTTGTATCAAGAGATGTCCTTTTTCTTGAAAACATTTTTCCTTTTGATAAAAATTTCACTGTTTCTCCTCCCATCTTTCCAATTCCTAATTCTTTTAAACAAATCAGCTCTCCTCCTACACATACTCCCATTGACCCCATTCTTTCACCTTCACAATCATATCAATCACACTCAACCCTTCCATCAAATCCTTCTTGTTCATCTCCTATTCCATCTGATGATTCTAACATTTCTAGTCACTCTAACCTTCCATCCTATTCTCCTACACTCAATCATACTCCTCAAGTTGTACCAGTTAGATAGTCTCAAAGAAGTAACAAAGGAACACTTCCTTCCCATCTTAGAGATTATTTCTGTAATACTATTTTTAAAGTAATGTGACTGACTTTTGTCTTGCTACCCCTGGTTCTCCTACTAGCTTTTCTTTCACTGCGATTTCTACTCCCAATCAGGCTATTCTACGTTCAGTTTCTAATATCAAAGAACCTACAAGTTTTTATCAAGCTTGTATCCATCTAGGTTGGAAGAAGGCTATGTAAGATGAGATAGATGCCTTGCAAGCTAATCAAACCTACGCAATTGTTCCTTTACCTAAAGGTATGAATGATTATTCTCTGTTTTTTAAGAAAACATGCCATTTTATCTCTATAGTTGCTGTTTATGTTGATGACATATAGATGCAATCCAAATCCATGAACTCCAAGCCCCAAAAGGGTCATGCATGAAGATGGAAATCCGAGAGCATGCCTTGGCTCCATCCCGGGGATCTCAAATGTGGAAGATTGCTTGGAAGGACGGAATGGGGAAGAGTGATGAAGATGGCTACGTATGCGAGGAGGCTAATACTTAAATGCAAGCCTTTTCAAGTTTCATTTCCAATGAAGACCAACCAAACAAGGCATTTACTTCATTAAGGATACAATTATAATAGCAAACTTGTCTTCCTTATTTTCCTAATATAAGTAGTAGACTTAAACATTTCCCTAGAGGTAGATTATTTTGATGAATGATATTTGATACTCTTTTGAGAGATAAGAGTTTGTTGAAGCTTTTGATTGAATGTTTTATTGAGAATGTTGGTTGTTTGGGAATTTTGTTTCCTTTGAGATCACCTTAGGAGGTCTTGGTTATATAGAATCTTGGTTATCGATTGGTATTTCTCTTTGTGTCAACTTATCTATCATTTTTCTCTATATTTTTGAATTCCTTGTTAGTTTTCTTTTTCTTCCATCGTTTACTGTATCAATTGATATCAGAGCCTAAAATAGATTTGTTCCATCAAATTTAGTCTTAGAATTTGATTTCTAAAAAATCAAAATTCCAAAAAAAAAATCTGAAATTCGAAAATCAAAAAAACATCGTTTGAATCATTGTATGTTTGTTGTTTTTACACTATATTTGCATTCTCTAGTGTTATTTGAGTCTAGATCTGAAATTACAAGTTATTTGGAGCTTATTTGAGTAATCCGTCATTGTTGGGTTGAAGAACTTGAAGTTGGGTCTTGAAATATTCGTGGTCTTTTGAGCTTAAAAAGTATTGGGGTTTGTTTTCTAACTTGAGAGGAAGCCACAGACAAAATTTGGGACCATTTCAAGTTGTTTTGAAGGATCCACCATTATTGAGTTTGAAGGTTTGAAGAACTTGAAGAACAAGTTGGTGGTTCTTCGAGATTGAGTTAAAATTGAAGGCTCAAACTTATTGGGCTTTGTTTATGTAGTAATATAGGCTCAAGATCCGAAGTTTGAAGGCAATCAGAATTGAATTGAATTGAAGCATCTAAAAATTTGAAAATTTTAAGATGTTCTTGAGGAGCTTCAAACATTATTGGTGAAAAAGAAGACAAAAGGTAGGGTTTGATCCAAAACCCCAATCCAAAGTTCGAAAAATATGTTTTGAGGTTGAATTTGAGTTTCTAGAGGTCAAATCTACTTGATCCGAAGTTTCAAAGTGTTTCGAGTGTTTTGAAAAAATCACCATTGAAGTACCTTCAAACTTTGAAGAACACCAAAATGGGTTTAGTGATTTGAAGGTCAATTGATTTCAATTTGTAGTGAGTTTTGTTCTCCAAGTTGAGAGAAGCTTAGATATAAAATTTGGACCAAATCCGAGTTGGAATAGAAGTACTTTAAAATTTGGGTGTTCTTAGTATTCTTGAGCAATCTTCATAAGGATGAAGACACACAAAAGAAGGGTTTGATCCAAAATTTCAAATGAAAAGTTGAGAAAAGTGTTTTTTGACGTAAAATTTCAGATTTTTCACTTCTAATTCCTTTCCGATTCTATTCCAGTTTTTTCTTTGATTCTCTAGCTAATTAACAACTATTAATTGTTCTTACTTGATTGTTAACTAGTTCTTGAGTCCGTTTTTCTTTTCGTATCAATTCTTTTTATTTTAAAACTTCGTCGATACTTTCTTGATTCAAGTGCATTTGTTTGAATTGAGTCGTCCTTTTCTCCGAGTCGACCAGAATTCACTCTTGACCTCGAGTAGTAAATGGGACTTTGCAACTCAACCGAATTAACAAACATACAACCATTAGCCGAAGCAATTTGTGAGGCATTCAAAAGGTGCACATACTTGAGCGTTTTGTGAGTTATTTTTAACTAACGTAACATGTTTGCTTGCTTTATTGAGTGTCTTAAATAGGTACTAATGGCGAATCAAGACGGAGAAACACAAGTTCCCATCGGGGAGCTACGCTTAAGGGTGTGATAGTTATGCTAGTCAAATTGAATAGTCAAATGGATTACCTAGAGGGTAGGATAGAAATTGCGGAATGTAAGGAGGAACAACGAAGAGAGCTTAAAGGGAGGTGTAGCCAAATGCTCATGGGGATATGTGATGTTACGGGATTCCGTCTTATGATTGATGATTCCTATCACTATAACTTCATTGCCTTTAATGTGGTTAATTGGTTGGGCTTACCTTGCTTGAGGAGAAAACACCCTTATGACGATCAGAAGAGAAATTGGGTTGATAAAGTGGTGAAGGTATCATTTACTTGTGGAGGCTACAAAGAGAAAGTTTGGTGTGACGTTCTCCCTTTGAAAGGTTGTGACTTGTTTTTGGGACTTGATTGGTTTGAAATTCATATGCTAACTGATAAAAGATAGTGGCACATGTAGTGGACAAATGCGGGAGACTTCTCTTTCCACAACCTCTTTCATAAGAGACAATGAATGCAAGGTTGCAAAAACCTCCTCCTATGAAAATCTTGTCAACCAAAGAAAAAGAAAAGGGATACCCCTCGTGAAGTTACATGGAAGCTTGAAGTGAAGGGTCCTCCTAAACCCTCAAAGAAAATCCTTGGAGTCCCTCCCATCTCTAAAGAATTTGAGAGACAAAATTGAGAGAAGTGAGGGAGTGAGTGTAAAGTGGCAATGATAACGTCCAAATCCACTCAAGTGAGAAAGTGTACACGATCGTCGCAATATAATTTACTCAACTATGAGTCGGGATCAAACCACAGAGAACAATATAAAGGCGATCAAGTAAGTAAGGAATTTTGACTTATGACACTAAGACAAACACTCTATATATTTTGATTTTGAGAAAATTACAACTAATGCGAAAATGTAAACTAACCTAGAAAGCAAGTAAAATGATCAATGGCTACAAGCATGGATACAAGGGAATATACATTCAAGTAACAATCTAATGTATTTCACGATTTTACAACTAAGAGCGAGTTTATGTTAATAAATAATGATTTCTAAATCTCATTGAAAGTCTTTCAACCAAATCAATGAATTTCACTCTAAACTTTTCCAGCATTTGATATTAAACACAACCAATTAATCTCAAGTTATCTATCTTATTCCTAACTCAAATTATTAGATTAGGTTTAAAGCCTTCCTTGTTAATTAATCTTTTTCAACCTCAATTTTCCTCTTCCAGGCTCAAATCAAAGTAAATGGGTGAGTCCTAGGTTAGCTAATCCCTTAAGAAACATTAACGAACAAGATTAATTAAAGAAACAGACCCACTTTATTAGAAATAAAAATCATCAAGCATAACAAGAATTTCAATCCAAACTTTAACAATGTATACTTCCCAAAACAAGTTTCAAGTATTGGAATGAACTACTAATATTGAATACAAAACAAGAAATTGAAGAAATGAGTAAAATTTTAAGAAATTTCTCATCAAAGTCTTCAAATCTTCAATCCCCAATTGTGGGTGTAAGAACCCTAGATAGCCTCCAATTTTTCCAATAGAAAATGACCAAGATAGCCTCAGATTTTCAGATTTTAAGAGCTGTTCACTTTTTGTATTTTTGGCCACTTTTCTCACTTTCTTCAATTTGGCTCCTTTTTACCTCGTTTTCACTTGGTTTCTCTCCGATCACTTCAAAATCACATAAAACCTATAAAATGAAAGTAAACGACATTAAATGCACTATTTTAACAATCAAACGTAGCAAAAATCTAAGCTTAAAAAAAGAAATAAGTTGGTAAAATATCAACTTATCAAACCCCCAAACTTAAACTATTACTTGTCCTCAAGCAAATCAAAACATATAATCTTCTTCAAAGGAACTCAATAGTGCACCAACGTCATACCAAGTCAAAAAGTCTATTTTAAGCACAAACACATGACTTTGATTGGTACCAACAATTAATCCAAGATACATGAATTACCAACTTCTCAAAAACTTCATTTTCATTTCAAGTGCTCAAACACCAAGTTAATCAAGTCATGACACTAAAGCTTCAAAATTTGCCTCTTTGTCACAAAACAACTTTCTTTTGTTCATTCTTTCAATTGAAAAATGGAATAAATTCACAACTCAAATTCTAATGTGCCCTCACACTCGAGAGAATCTCACTTAGAAAATACAATTCAACACACAAGTGGGATATTAAATGAAAAGAATTAACTCTCTCCAAAAGATGTTCAAATGCACACAAGAAGTACCATAAGCTTGCCCTTCATATATTTCTTCGCTAATGTAGACACACTTGGTTCAAAATCAATTAGGACTTAAATGGTTGTAATGTAGGCTTTTGGTTAAGGTAGGACACAATTTGGGTAAGAGTGACTCAAAAACCTCCCTAATCACTACAATTTACAACAATCAAAGCACACTTCCTTTAAAACTTTTCTTTTCTTTTCTTCATCTTTTCATTTCACCACCTAGTCTTCCCTTTATTTTTCCTTCCCTTTTCTTCATTCTTGTCACTCATAGCCTAAAAAGACTACTTAGTGAACTTAAGAACCAAACATTGAATCTAAAAGTCATAGCAGGAATCTCACTTCAATCATTTTTTTCTTTTTCAAAAAACAACAATTCATATGCTAAGGTTCAAGTGTGTTGGTACCAAGAAAGGCACAAATTGGTCAAGGGAAAAAAATCACATCCCACACCACTTTTACTCCTATAAAAACTAAAGAAGCTAGTAATTAAAAAAAATACATACTAAGATAAATAAAAATAGAAAAATACCAAAATAGAGTCAATCTACCAAATTATCATCTATCATGTGACATTTCAAACCCCATCACAAAAATATCTATCAAAATAAAGCTTTCCCCAACTTAAAGTGTTGCATTGTCCTCAATGTAACTATATAATTAAAGCAAAAGTTAGGAGGGACTGCCTGAAAACATGTGTTCTGAGATGGGAAACTATGGTAGCATCAAGGACCTCTTCCTCCATGACTTGATCCCCTCCTCCTTGAGTGGTTTCAGGTGAAGTAGAATTCATTTGTGTCACAGGCATCGAAAGTTAAAAGCATCTTGTGTGAGAGTACTGTAACGAAGAAACCACAACATATACTTTTTAACGCATATCAAGTACATTAGAAAACTCAGTACACATCTCACAATTCTTCAAACAAGCTCTCAACTAAAGTTTCTCACAAATTCCGCAAACTTCACTCACCAGCACCTTAAAATTCACTATACGCTAAGGTTCAATGACCTCCACAAACAGATAATTCTTCACTAAAGCACACCTCCATTTCTATTAATTCATTGCCTCTCCAGTGGATAGGTGAAAGCATTGTATCACTGCAAATATATCAAGATCTGCTTGCTAGTGTCCATCTCAGTAAACTTCAAGTTGCACTAGCAATTCACATTAAGGCAACATTTCAATTTATCATCCACATCATAGCAGTGACACAACACTAAAGAGTTACATAACCTTTTATTTATATTTAAGTTCTGGTGAGGTGTAGAACTCATGCCCGCAAGTCAGATTTTTTGGACCACTCGGACGCGTAAAATGCTTAAGGACCAAGAACACAGTTATTTCACCTCTTAGCAGTTCACAAAACACCATTTAAACACCCGATACAGTCACATATTCAGTTAAATATCATGTTCATACTCAGTTCAGCAAAGAAAATGGTCAGTCAGAAGCCTATTAACAATTCGACACCAAAAGACTGCCTATCAAACTCTCAGCTCGAGCGACCCGACTAAGCAATCCGCGACCTACTTGACTACCCAAAACTTACTCACAATCGACTCCTAATAGTGCTCGGTTACTCAGACTTCACCGGAAAATGAAGTCGTCTCTCACACAATTCATCGAACAGGTTGCAGGCGTCATTTTAAGCAAACTCTCCATAACATGTAGGAGCTTGAATCACCCTCCCAAAAACATGGGAATTATAGTTCAATTAAGCAGAATTACATCTCAATCAACTAATCAAAACCAGAATCGCACAATGTAAGCACAAAAATCCGCACCAAATGAACCAGAGGGAAACAAAATAGAAAAGAACACAATCTACAAACAAGAGAAATTGAGGGGAGAGAGAAAGAAGTGAGGCGAGGGAGAAGAAGAGGAGATATCAGACGTGAGAAACTTACCTGGTGTTGGTGGTTGAGGCGCTGGACTGAAGTTGCGTGCGTGCGAGGGTGTTCGAGAAAACAGGCGAGGTCTGCGAGTTTTTGTGTGAATGTGTTAGTGTGTTTAAAACTCTTAACTCTACTTACGTGTGTGCGCTAAAATTGTACCACCCGAGAGCTCTTTTTCTTTTCAAAACTGACTTGTCTTTGTTGGACCCAAAATACAACACTCCCTCTAGACCCAAAAATAAGTGCATGCTGCACTTTTGTGACTGCTAAAGCAGTTTCTGCATATTTTGCACTATCTAGCTACTTCAACACCCCAAAATCTATCTAAAATAATTCCGAAAATTATGAAACTTGGTAAAATGATCACAAATAATAAAAGAAACGTGTCTAAAAATTAAAATTGCAAATTGAACAAAAAAACAAAAAACTAAATAAGAGAATATGGGTTGCCTCCCATAAAGCACCGCATTTAACGTTGTAGCATGACATAAGTTAACTTTATCACTTTTTCCTCCACTTGAAAGATATGAATTACATCGAAGTCTACCATTTATAACTCTACCAAGCCACCTACTGTAATTCGGTGATAGACTTTAACTGGACAACCCCTATATATTCGGGGCTATAATTGACTCACCAACTGGAGTGGATACTTCAAAGGGTTCATGCAACTTTTCTGGTTCTATCCCAAATTTCTTAGCAACAAAAGGGGTTACATATGACAGAGTGGATCCAGGATCCACAAGGGCATAAACGTAGAAAGTGAAAACGGTTAATATACCTATAACCACATATGTTCTCCTCTGTATCCTGACAACCTAATAGTGCATACAAGCGGTTTGGACTTACGCCCGTGTTAGACCACACCCTGACTGGGCCTGAGAATTATGATTAATTGTAGATATCATAGACTGAGCCACATTACCTCCTCCACCCTGCCTCGCTGATTGACAGTCTTTCTGAAAATGACCTTCCTGACCACATCCATAACAAATATTCATGCCAAAGCGTCACTACCCTAGATGCCTCTTACCACATTTGTCAAAAACTGGGTTGCGAAGGTGCTTTGACCCACATTGGCCTGTGACTGCGAGCTTGATGCTCTGAAGTTTTGCCTCTTATTATCGTTTCTGAACTTTGGGGCTAGAGCACTGGCTAAGATGGAGCAGGTCCTGATGACCTATTCTTGAAGAATTGTCTGCCTCCAACTCCCCATGACTGAAGTGACCTGAAGACTTAGCCCTCTTGTTAAACTCTTTGTCCTTCTCTTTCATCAAGGCTTCCTCTTCCTTCAACCTACTCACATTACCCTGCACGAACGCAACCATCTTCGTAATAGTCATCTCCCTGTTCCGAGATGTAATATTGGATGCATCATACAAGTGGGGATCAAGACCATACACAAAGCGTCTAACTCTGGCCCTCATGTCTGGGACCATATGTGGAGCATATTTTTCCAAAGAGACAAACTGAAGTTAGTACTCCTACACAATCTTGCCATCCTGCTTAAGTTTTTCAAATTCCAGAGCCTTTGACTCTCTGACCTCAATTAGCATAAAGTACTCAAGAAAAGCATCAACGAACTCATACCAAGTCGCTGGAGATGCATCTTCCCTGCGGGACTGTTCCCACGACTCATACCAAATGTTAGCAACATCCTGCAACTGAACTCTACTGCCTCTACCTCATTAACATGCATAAAACGGAAGATCTTCTGAAGCCCATCAATAAAATTCTGTGGATCCTCCTTTTTGCAAGACCCTGTGAATTTTGGGGGGTCCAAATGAAGAAACTCATGAGTCCTAAAACTAGATGACTCCTCATTAGTTCCCGTGCTTGGAGTCGATCCCTGACGTTGGGTTTGAGCAGCCACAAGTTGGGTGAGTAGCTTAATAACTCTCCTAACATCAGAGTCGATAGTACTGGCAAAACTAGAATCTCCGCAGGCCCTGTGGTATTGAGTGGGGTGTTGTGCCCGAATTGGCTCTATGAGCCTGAGCATCCTCCTCGCGAGGAGCATCATTAGCAGCTCTCTAGCTGTTAGCTGAAGTCCTTTTGGTGTACTTTCTTTTCACAGGCATTTTCTGAAATACGTAATGCGCACGAGTTAGAAGGATATCCTAAAGGTATAGCTCTAACTGCACGATCTAGAGTACAAAGAAGTGAGACAATCTATGATGTCTTGGTGGTCAACTGTTTACATGTGTGGGGATCTCACACACATAAAAGTGACCCCACTGGACACAGTTTCATAGACTCCTAAGACATTTGAACCTAATGCTCTGATACCAAGCTTTGTCATGTCCCGAACCATGGTATGAGCGAAACACGGCACTCGGTGCCTGACTGCATGTGACCGAGCGAACCACATGGCTTACTTATTAACATGGACATCAAAATATACTAAAGTAATGACTTTAAAAACATGTAAAACATATATTGGAATCACGATTAGAAAATGTATCGCGGAAATAATCTGAAAATATTTATGTATGACTAGCTGAAAAACTGGCATGACATGATAACTAGACTAGTCTATGAAACCTTTGACAACATGAGTCAGCAAAACTGTTTACCAGGACAAGGCAATTGCATACCTCTACTAATAATGCATAATCATAAAATACTAGATTGACACCTCGAATGAGATGGGCCTCACCAAACAGCTAGTACTAAAGCAATCCTACTGAGCAGATCCGTCTCCCTGAAACTCAACACATGCACCATGAAGTGCAGGTCCCATGACAAAGGGCGTTAGTACATTTGAATTGTAATGTATGTAAAGCAACTGAAGAAAATAAACAGACACATGATATAATGGGAACATGAATCTGAAACTAAAAACATGAATATGAACATTAATATAATAACATGTATAAAATCTGAAATTGTATATCTATGGGGAAGCGCAGTAGCATAACTGACAACATGAATCACTACGTAGGTACGTGGAGTCTAGTACCTGGCCCGACCAGCAGAGTTATCCCATACCTTGTCGGGGTATGAGACATGAACATGATAAGAAAGGATCCAATCTGCAAATCTGAAGGCATCGTCCTCTGAGCGGAGCGAACCTTATCCTGCAGTGGCATATGTAGTTTCAGGCTGCTAGAGCCTTCTCGGTAAACTATACAACTCCAAAAAACATGTACTTGAAAATAATGATTTGTATGCCCATAGATTTCATAAAATAACTTGTAAACATAATTCATGATTTTTAATTTAACATATAAATACATATAGAATACAACTTGCATAAACACATGAAAACATATAGATAACTTAGTGAAACTGTGTAATATTGATTATAACTTGTATTTAAGAACTCATGGAATCAAAGCATGCGTTCATAGATTACGGACAGGTTCATGACAATGGATAATCGCATGAATAAAATAGATGAATTGTAATAGAGACATGATACATATACAGTATTACATATAATTAGGGTTATCACGATAATAGAGTTAAAACCCTATGTATGGAATTTTCATGATTTCATAGAAATGTGGCGTGGGGGGAGAACAATGATGTCCCCGCACATAGATAGAAGCTCTACATACGTTACTCGCTTTCAAACTTGTATTAAGAATCCAGACTTTGAAGAAGACCTCCAAAGATTGCACCTTGAAATCTTGAATTGGGTTTACCTAAAAATCCTAGGTTTGGAACAATGAATTTTACTTAGGAATCATGAGGATTACGTTAGAATTGCATAGAATTACGTGAAAAGGGCTTACCTCATTGCAAAGGAAGGTTGGGGAAAGAGGACCTTCATTCTAGGGCTTGAAAGTAGTGAAATCTGATTTTTAAAGACTAAGGGTCATATTTATATGAGTCTGCACCATCAATATTTTGACGGTTCAGATTGATGGTCCGTCAACTTTTTGATGGTCCGTATAATTGGATAGTATTGTTATTTTCTGAAAATTTCCAAAGAACTGTGAAATTTGAAATTCTGAGACGGTGAAGATCGACAGCCGTAGAATTGACAATCAGGCCGTTAATTTCAAAACTGAAATTGACGGTTCGCTTTTCCATACCATAGTTTGAAGGTAAGAGGTGTTATATTTTCCTAGTATAAGTAGTAGACTTATATATTTTCCTAGAGGTAGATTATTTTGATGAATGATATTTAATACTCTTTTGAGAGATAAGAGCTTGTTGAAGCTTTTGGTTAAATGCTTTGGGAAGGTTGTTTGCTTGGGGAATTTGTTTTCCTTGAGGTCACCTTAAGAAGTTAGGTGTTTGTGATTACTGAATTTGAGGTCTTGGTTATATAGAACCTTGGTTGCTAATTGGTATTTCTCTTTGTGTCAACTTATCTATCCTTTAATTTCCTTGTCTTTTTTATTTCCTTGTCTTTTTGATTTCCTTGTTAGTTTCCTTTTTCTTCTATCCTTTATTGGATCACATATTGATCATAGGAGATGCCTATGCAGAAATCAAATCACTTAAAGCCTTTCTTCATTCAGAATTCAAGATTAAAGATCTTGGTTCCCTAGATTATTTTCTAGGCATGGAAATCCTAAGGGACGCACATGGTATCATTATTTGTCAAAAGAAATATACTTTGGAGTTGCTAGATGAGTTTGATGTTTCACACCTTCCATCTGTATCTTCTCCAATGAATTCTTTAATCAAGCTATCTGCAGAATCAGGCATTCCTATGTCAGATCCGACTTTAGACAGACATTTAATTGGAAAGATCAATTATTTAATACATACTAGGTCGGATTTATCCTTTGTTGTATTGACTCTTAGTCAATTTATGCAACGACCTACTATGGACCATTTCAGTGAAGGATTAAGGGTACTTCGTTCCCAATCATGTCTTCTTCTCAATGCTTCTCCGAATTTTTCTCTCATTGCTTATTGTGACGCCGATTGGGCTTCATGCAGAGACTCTCGTCGTTCCGTGAGTGGATTTTACATCAGCATCGGAGGCTCTCCGATCTCTTGGAAGTCGAAGAAATAAGCTTCTAGCTCCCTTTCCTCCACAGAAGCAGAATACAGATCCATGAGAAGGTTGGTCGCTGAAGTCACTTGGCTAAATCGATTACTCACAGATCTGTCCATTCCTCCACCTATTCCGGTCCCTATTCACTCTGATAGTCAGGCTGTCATTCACATAGCTCGTAATCCCGTGTTTCATGAACGGACAAAACATGTTGAGCTTGATTGCCATTTTGTCCGGCAACAGTATCTTTCTGATCTCATTTCTTTGTCCTTTGTTCCATCAAAAGACTAGCTTGCCAACATCTTCATGAAATCTATCTCGGGGCCATCTCATCATCAAAATTTGGACAAGTTGTTTATGATTTATTTTATTCCTAGGTTTTCGTAGACTTGTATAAATACATGTATAGTGCCAAATGAATACAACACAGAAAATTCCTATACTGTTCTTCATTACTTTCTTTATAACTCACTGCATCCCTATACATCATTCTAATTTCCTTTTAGGAATAAAAGTTCAAATTATTCAATTTCCTACGGTATACTCTTCATGACACCTCTATAGTGGATATCTTGTATAATTTGCTTCACAGTTGCATGATCTTGATTATCTCTTTGTTTTTGCTGAAATATTTTTTTGGTTTAATTTTGCTGAAATATTCTTGTATTCCTCTATTGCTAGACATACTAGACAGCCCCTCTAAAGTCATTCTATAAATCTTAGCTGCAATATTCCTGCCCCTACACTGTGTGACAACCCATTCCAATTCACTCTGCCATTCCATTGATAGTCTTCACAATTGTGATTTTTAATACTATTATATAAACTCCTCTTTTTCTGATATACAAGTATAACAATTTGCCTCTTATACTTAATTCTATTCTTTCATATAGCAAAATCATATTATTCAAATATTATTGGATCGTAAATCTTATCCTACCATTGGGGGAAAATGCCTAAAATACATCTCAACCTTTGTCCGAATTTGCTGTAACATAGCAAAGCTTTATGGTGGTCCTATTCCCCCCTTGAATATATTTTTAAAGCGCGTTTCTTTGGCATTTATCTGGAAAATTCGAACCAAAATCCAACGCTACACAAGCTAAGACTCTATTATGAAAAGAATATAGTGATTCACAAGATCAAATTCCAAGAGAATCAATTGATTTCTCCATGAAAAGAATTAAAAGGGTAGGAGATAATTCTAATTTTTTATTTTGTTCGAAGAGTTAAATTGTATTGGGTAGAAATGCATCCAGAGGCATTAAGCATATACAAGAAGTTTTGTGATTCCAGAAACTCTAACGTCCCCAAAGGATCTCCACATCTGTCCTTCACTCCCAACAACTCATGTCACAGCAGCCTACCTAGATCAGAGTGTCGCGGCGCGCGTGGGTGTAGTGACGTCAGTATGCTCACGTCGCCACAACAATATGGTTATAATAATCTGAGTTTTGTCTTATATATGCAAGACTTAGAAGAGAAGAAAAAAACATTGTATTCTCTATAAGATCACACTTGTAACTCATATATCTCTCAAGATAAAACAACATTATAAGCATTGGCTCTTGTTCGATTCATAGCTTATTTTCAGATCTAACCTATTAATTTTATTTATTTGCTCACTATCATATTTTTACTTGTGTTTTAAATCTCACATATTCGTAACCTAGATATCAATCTCGAACTCATTCAAGAGGGTCTCCAGATCGAATACAACCTACTTGTCTTTAAACCCTTGAATAGAAATCTCTAACTATATTTTTGGTTAGAATAATTTTTACCGGAAAACAGTTTGGCGCCGTCTATGAGGAAAGACAGTTGTGGAGTTGTATCAATTTATAGATGATTTTCTTGAAAACCCTAAAACGAACACGTCACGCAAAAAAATGAAGCATGTCAGGACAAAACAGCGTTGCTCGTGACTCGCGGGAGATTAGAGAGGAACATGTACCCATCGAGCATTAGGACATGGAAGAACAGTTTGAGATATCGCATACAAAATTGGAGGAAACAATAGCCTCGAAAACAAGCAAGTATGTAGACAAGAAAGATACTCAAAGCCATCCCGTAAAGAACCGTGAGGCGCGACCCAAGGAGCGGTACCCCAACATGAGGAAAAACGAATCACACTCCAAAGTAGAGGGGATGTTCAAAGAAAAGGGTACCCCCTTGGAAGCTGCATTGGCCACAATCCTGGAAGAAAATAATGCCATAATAGAGTGCATGGAAAAGTTCCTAAGATCTTTATCTGGGACAACACCAGATTGCCAACCGATAGAAGATGCGAAAGCCGTAGAGCCCCTGACGCATTCGCACCAACCATGGGGAGGACGGAACCTGCGATGTCAGAAGAGGATCTGACATGACTCGTCGCACTAGAGAAGGAGCTCCATGAAAGGATGGGCCAGATACTAGGGGCCTCTTGTGTGCTAAAGGGTGTTGGAGCGCGAAAGTACTAGAAGATACCCTACAAAGAAGATGCGACTCAGGAGCCCATCCCATAAAAGTTCAAAATGCTTAACATACCCAAGTATGATGGCACGACAAACCTGGATGAACACATTGTGACTTTCGAAGTCGCAATCATTGGACGTGACATGCAGTAACATCAAATCAAATCCGTTATGCTAAAAAATTTCAGCCAAACGCTCACAAAAGGAGCACTCTCTTGGTGTACTCTCTTACCTGAAAACTCTATTAATTCTTTTACTACTCTTGCAGATGCATTTGTTAAAGCCTATGTTGGGGCTCGGAGGGTCGAAACCCACACATCAGATATCTTCATTGTAAAGCAAATGAAGGATGAATTACGTCGCAACTTCATGAAGCACTTCCAGCGAGAGAGGATGCAACTGCCTGCGATCTTCGAAAATTGGGTTATCGCAGCACTCGCTGATGCCCTGAACATTGATAGTTCGGATGCGTCTAAATAAAGCTTGAAGAATTTCCCAGTCAATTCCTGGAATGAATTAAACAATAGATATACCACCAAGATGAGGATAGAGACTGATCATAGGATTGGAGCCAGGGGGACAATGGGGGAGATCTCGTAATGTCCTTTTCCCCGTTAAAGTCAAAGAAACCCTAGTGAATGGTACAAATCTTATTCAACTTGACCATCACCTAGGCATGAAGGTAGACTGAATAAACCAAGGTACGATCAAGGTCATCCCAGAAGAGAAAGGGAAGCGCCACAAAAGAAGTCCGCGAATGAATCAAGGCCACCGAGTGTGTCCTCCTACAACTTTAATGTGGAGGCCGTGGATCTGGTCATGGCTATGAAAACATAAAAGACGTTCGGTTCCCAGTGATAGTTTGGTCCAACCCAAATAAGCGGGGCATAGACATAGATCTTTGGTGTGAATTCCATGGGATCCGAGCCAACGGAAGATTGCAAGCACTTAAGTATGAGGTAGCAAACTTACTGAGAAGTGTAATTTGAAGGAATTCTTTAGTAGCCGATCTAAGTATGCCAGGGAAAAGGGGACTTGGACTTCGCGAGAATGCGCAGCTTGATAGGGTACTATCAACGTGATCACCGAAGGAACAATGGTAGGGGTAGTGTCTCAAATACAATAGCATAAGGGTCCGCCTCTGTTCAGAAAAAGGATGAGGGACAAACTTGAGAACCCTATCACTTTAGCAAAGTGGAATGAAAAAGCATCGAGAACTCATACGTCAATGCCCTGATAATTTCTATTCAAATATTTCAATTTAATATTAAGCGCACGCTTGTTGATCCAGGTAGCGCCGCAAATATTGTGCAACTCCGTGTAATCAAGGAGATGTAGCTTAGAGGGCAAATGGCCTCTATATTAAAAGTTTTGACCTGCTTCAACCTGTCTAGCGAAACGATTCAAGGACAGATTGAGCTAGAAATGCATGTGCATGAAGTGTCGATGAAATCTTTGTTTGATATCATCGAAGGAGGAATGCCTTACAATTTGGTGATTATGAGGTCGTGGCTGCATGTCATTTGGGCGGTTCCGTCTACCTTCCATCAGGCTATGAAATTCTTGATGCCCTGGGAGTAGCTATGGTATGAGGGGATGTCGAAGTCGACCCACCAAAATCATCCTGGTTGACAGGCAGGATGACTCGATTAGAAATGACAGCTAGCAATCACAAGCGCTCGACTCAAGGATTAACTTCGAGGTCGAGCAACAATAGGGGCTAGCAAGAGTCTTCTGCCTAGAGGATCCGGTAAACCAAATACCTCATGGATTCATGGCACCAGAGGAGTCAGATGCGGGAAGATTCACAGCACAAGATCTCAAGCTTACCTTTTATTTACCGAACGGGCTCGGGGAGTAGATATACCTGGGCTCGGCTTAAACCCTGAATTCAGGAAAAAATTGATTATGTTTCTGAATAACAATATTAGTGGCTTCACTTGGTCGGTATTAGATTTCATAGGTGTGCCCCAGAATCGTCCCTCCACAAGCTAAATATGGACTCGAATCGTCAGCCGTTTAAGTAGAAAAAACACATGGTGTCAGCAAAATTAACCAATTCATCAAAGAAGAAGTAGCATGACTCATCCAGTTATGAGCGATCTGAGAGGTAAAATATCCAGACTGGCTGGCCAACATAGTGATACTCCATAAGAAACCTGAATCCTTTCCATTTTTTTAGATTTAAAGGATGTAAACATAGCTTGTCTGAGGAGCTCATACCCTATGCCTCGCCTAGATGGAGTTGTCGACGCGGTGGCTGGACATAAGATGCTCAATTTCCTGGATGTATCCACAGGGTTTGGCCAGATACAGATGGACCCATTGAACCAGGAAAAGACTTCATTCATAACGGAGCACGAAACTTATTGTTATACTATTATGCCATTCGGCTTAAAGAATGCATGGACTACTTTCCACCAACTGACCCAGCGGATGTTCCGCCATCAGCTGGGTCAAAGTATGGAGATTTATTTAGATGACATAATCGTTAAGTCCCTGGGAATAGAGAAATATATTAGACATTTGCTGGAAGTGTTCGAGATCATCCGAGAGCACAACCTCAAGCTAAATCCTGAAAGATGCGCTTTCGGAGTGGGGTTTAGGAAATTCCTGGGCTTTGTGGTATCCAACAGGGGCATTGAAGCCAACCCAAATCTCATCTGGGCCATAAAGTATATACCTGAGGTACTCATCAGTGCTTGAGAAGTGCAACGATTGATTGGGAGAATAAAGGCCTTGGGGAGGTTTATCTCCATGTCATCCGAGCGATGTCAGAAATTGTTTAACCTGCTGAAGAAAAAGAAAGACTTCTAGTGGACCCCATAATGCCAGCAAGCCCTAAAGGACCCGAAGAAGTACCTGATGAACCCTTCCCTGCTCGCAAAACCAGATGAGAGGGAACCACTATTGATTTGCCTCGCTATATCCGAAACTGATGTAAGTGTTGTGCTCGTTCGGGAGGAAATAGGTACGCAATCTCCTATTTATTATACCAGTAAGGCCTTAACAGAGGTCGAAGCCTGATACCCTCACCTTGAGAAGCTGGCTTTGGCCCTGGTAGCCGCATCTCACAAACTGAGGTCGTATTTTCATTGTAACCCCATATGTGTGGTCACTACTTTCCCTTTAAGGAAAATATTGCACAAGCTTGAACTTTTGGGTCGGCTGGCAAGTTGGTCGATCGAAATCTGCGGATATGATATCCCCTATCGACCCTGGACCACTATTAAATCTCAAGCCTTAGCTGACTTCGTAGTTGATTATAGCCCAGGTATGATGCCTCAAGCTCACATATATGTAGTTTGAGAAACCGAAGCAACATCCTGTGAATGGGTCCTATACACGGACAGGGCCATGAGTATGAAAGGCACCAGTTATGAATTGTCATTATCGCCCCCTCGGGGGCCACAATCAGGCAAGCCATTAAATGTGTTTCTTTGACTAATAATGAGGTTGAGTATGAGGCCACAATTGTAGGTTTAGAATTGGCTTGGGTACTCAGAGCCAAAAATATCAGGCTTAAGAGCAACTCGCAGTTGATCGTCAATCAAATATTGGGCGAATATGAGGCCAAAGACAGCCGAATACATGAATACTCAATTAAGATCACCACTCTATTGGCTCAATTTTGAAAATGGAAAGTGGTGCAAATCCCGCGAGAGATAAACTTCGAATATGATGCCTTGGCCAACCTAGGCTCGTCATCTAGGGAAACTCAAGGAGAATTGGAGTCCATACTCCATCTCTTATGCTCCATCCTGAACTCTAGCTTGCACGAGGTAAATTCTACGAGCCTTACTTAGGACTAAGGGTGGCCAGTGGGCCAGGCTCGGGTCTGGCGGGGTCTGGCGGGGTCGGGTCTGGCGGGACCTGCTCCAGTCCCGTCCCGATCCCGATCCCGTCGGTATCGGGTCGGGGCGGGGTTGGGGTCGGGGCGGGGTCTGGTGGGTTTTCCTTTTTTTTTTTAAAAAAAAATAACATATGTATAAAAAAAACTCAATAAACAAAACAAGATAGTGTAATAAAAACATCCCAAGGCTGTTTTTGTACCTCTTATATTATTTAATAGACATATGATTTTTTTGTAATACAAATACAATTGTCTAAAATCTAAATTGCAACTTTGTGGTGTTGTCCAAAAGTTGCAAATTACATAATAAAATTGCAATTAAAAAAATTACATTCTCAAAAAAACCTGTTCTAATTGCTTGATGATTTCCTGTGATTCTTCGGTTGGAATTGGTATTTGTTGGTCAAATTGATCAATGTCGCTTCCACTACCTTCGGTTAAGATTTCGTTGTAGTTTTCATCTTCTTCTTCGTTGATCTCCGGTTGACCGCACCTTCTCCGCTCCGCTCGTATCCAATCTCTCGAATAATACGCAATTTCCAAGTCGTCTCCGGCTAATGAGTGTCGTGGTCTCCTATTTGATATTTGCCGGCAGAAAAAGCGCTTTCAGACGCAGTTGATGACGCTTGAATGTTCAAAACATCTCGGGCCATCAATGGAAATGTCGGAAAGGTCTTCTCATTCTCCCTCCAGTATTTCAGCAAGTCTTCATGTCCATCTTCATTGATAACTTCTTGATACGGTACAGAACCCTGCAAAATAAAAATATCCAACTCGCTAATTTGGTTAGTAGAGGTACGGCCGCACATTCTATTTCCGAGGCTTTCAATACTAGCCGCAGAAACATCATGTCTTTTGTGAGGTTGTGTTGAAGATGAAGAAGATGGTATGGAAGCCGGTAAGTTACTAGCATTTTCTTGTTGATAAAATCTATATATTTTTTTGCATTGGTGTTCTACGCTAGACAACACTTCTTCTTTAGTTTGTTCAATAGGTGGTGGGTGATTTAGATTTTTGGGACTTGGAGGTGGTAGTACTTCTATACAATCGTAAATACTTTCAATTAGTGATTTAGTACCGTCTATTTTAATAGTAGGATTTAATACAGAACCAATAATATAAATAGAGGGAATAGGAATAAAATATTTTTTTAATAGCTGCCTTATAAGCTGGGTTTTCCATATATTCACTAAGTAATAAAAATATTAGAGTTATATAAAACAACATAGTTGAAATAGTAGGATAATATATACCGGAAAATTCTTTTGTTGCTTGAAAAAATTCTCTAAAAATACAATAAGTTCGGAAATTTTTACCCAATCACTATCTAAAATCATATCAATTTGGATTTTTATTATGAGAGTTAAAAAATAAAGTTATAGGTTTTCTATAGTCATAAGCAACAAGTAGTTGCTCGTATAAAGAATTCCACCTAGTGGATACTTCTTGTGGAATTTTTCTATAAGGTAGTCCACAATCGTGACAAGTTTTTTTATATTCTTTTCTACGTTGTACTTTATTACTTTTAAAAATAAAGTTTATAGCAAATTGTATTTTACTAAGAATGTCTTCAAAAAGTGATAGACCATCCTTTACAATTAAGTTATAAATATGGCACGCGCATTTTATATGAAAATGATCCGGAAAAGATGGAGTTAAACTATTTTTTTAAATTGTAATTGCGTAATTGTTAGAAGAAGCGTTATCTAATGTAATAGTCATAATTTTATCGGTTATTCCGTAATAATGGCACACTTGATAAATATTATCGCAATAAAAGTACCAAAGTGTGCCTATCATCTATATATCTATACGCTAAAATACGTTTTTGCATAGACCATTTATAATCTATCCAATGACAAGTTACGATTAAATAATCATGGCCGTTAGTACTACGACCTATATCGACGTGATACATACTTTGCCATTAAAATGATATAATGAAAAACGTAAATATTGTTGATATTCATGTGCGAATTTAAATACATCTCTCTTAACAGTTGATCTAGGAAAACCGTTAAAAGCGAGGATTATATATATCTCTAATGTAATGAATAAAACCGGGAGATGAAGGAAATGAAAAGGGCAAACCCTCCACAGCAACTAATTTTGAAATTGCTTCCCTATCTCTATGTTTATTGTATTTAGATCCTACAATTCCCCCCGTCATAGGGTTAATTTGACCCTGTACTTGGTCCGAGACAGTATCAGTATGTGAACCTTGTCCCGATGGAGCGGGCGTTTGCGCACCCGGTTTTGAAGCCCTGGTATTGGGCATACCTATTTGGATGAGCACTTACTACGTGTCTAATTAAACCCCCCGTCCCACCGTGACCTTTTCCTGTTTTAAATTTTAAAACATTTTTACAAATTTTACATATAGCTACTTGATTCTCTACATCCCTATAAAAATGTCCATGCATATGATTTTAATGGTCGTTTTGGTGGACCTCGTCTCATACTAGGGGGAATAGGAGGTATTTCAGTTGAAGGTGCACTAGTGGGTGTGTTGTCATCAACATTAGTGGGTGTATCGTCTAGATCATCGTCTAAATTAAAGTCTTCTTGAGTTCCAGAAAACAACTCCTCGTCTAAATCTAATGGTATTGTAGGAAAATGTTGAGTATCAACAAAATCATCATGTGTAGGAATAAGATGACTAGAAGAAGTACCATTTCCCTGGTTGCCCCTACTAGAAGAAGTCTTACCCTTACCCTTAAACATACCTCTAATTCCTTCCATTTTAATTATATGCTAACAAATAATTAAAGTAAATGAAATTAAGTGCGCTAAATAAAATAAACAGACAATAATAATTTAATGAAGGAATGAATGTACCAAACGCCGACGTAACGTCGACGTGTAATCGAGTGGTTGAAAATTGAAACTTTGCTCGATGGAAGATCCTCAAGCTAGTTGCCAACTTCACTCCCAATTCCCAAATAAATAAATAAAATTGAATATTTAGCAAACAATGTATACTTGTAGAGAGATATATTGAGAGATTAGAGAGATTGTAGGAAGATTTGTGAGAATGATGAAGAGAAAATGAGTTATTTATAGTTGAAAAATTGGATTAAAGTGTAAATATAATAACTTATGGGTTAAAAATAAATATTAAGGGATAGGGGGGGTTGGGGGAGGGGGGAGGCCTAAAATGGTCGTTGGCCAACGGCCAAAATCTAAAATGGCCGTTGGTGCAACAGTCATATTTGCAAAGGGGGACAAAATGCGGGGTCGAGGTCAGGCTCAGGATGGGGTCGGGGCGGGGGCGGGTCGGGCGGGCCTAGGGCGGGCTCGGGTCTGGCGGGATGAGACATTGTCCCGTCCCGAGTTCGAGGCTCGCCACCATTTTTTTTAAGCGGGGTCGGGGCGGGCTCGGGCCGTCCCGGCCCACTGGCCACCCTTACTTAGGACTGGTGGAATGATATTATCAATTATCTACAGACAGGTACTTTTCCGGAAGATAGCAAAGAAGCTCGAGTGTTGAGAACCAAAGCAGCTAAGTATTGCACGCATAAAGGGGAGTTGTACAGAAGGTCCTACCTAGGGCCCTTGGCTAAATGCCTAGGACCAGTGGAGGTCGAGTACATGATGCGGGAAATACACGAGGGAAACTGCGGAAATCACGCCGGGTATGATTCATTAGTGAAGAAGATAATGAGGGATGGTTATTACTAGACTCAGATGCAAGAAGATGCGAAGGCTTATGTACAACAATGCGAGAAATGTCAGCAGCATTCTCCAATAATACATCAACTTACTGAACTCCTCCACTCAGTAGTGGTTCCATGACCATTTATGAAATGGGGAATAGATATTGTGGGCCCGCTGTCGGGAACTGTTTGAGACTTAAGGTTTATGCTGGTCTTAACTGATTATTTCTCAAAATAGGTGGAAGCCAAAGTGTATAAAAAGATTCACAAAAGACAAGTCATAGACTTCATTTGGGATCATATATTCATATCGTGTGTCGGTTTGGAATACCAAATGAGATTGCTTGTGACAACGATCGACAGTTCGTAGGAAAGAAGGTCATTGAGTTCCTAAAAGGATTGAACATCAAAATGGTCACCTCATCACCATATCACCTGTCTGCAAATGAACAAGCAGAGTCAACTAACAAGACTATCATCTAAAGCATCAAGAAGAGGTTGAAAAAAATCAAAGTACAAGTGGTCGATAGAACTGCCAGGGGTATTACAGGCTTAGAACCACAACCAAACACAAGCACGGGGGAAACCCCTTTCTCCTTAGTGTACAGAGTCGAGGCCCTAATACCCAAAAAAGTAGGAGAACGTAACTTCCATTACACTCAAACCACCGAGGAATCTAACAAAGAAGCAATGGAAATGGGGCTGGAGTTGTTGGAGGAACACATGGAGTTGGCTTTCATATTTTTGGCGGCAAAAAAATGAAGAGTAGAGAGGTAATTCAACAAAAAGACGAACTTGAGGCATTTCAAAATTGGGGACTACATCATTCGAAGAATCATTCTCGCAACAACGGACCCAAACACGGGTAAGCTGTAGGAAAAATGGGAAAGACCATACCGGATCATTGGAATTATGGGGAAATGAGCATATCGGCTCGAGGACGAGTCCAGAAAAGAACTAAAAATAGCTGGAACATCAGCCACCTTAAAATATTTTACCTTTGAAGAAAAAAGTCAGTTACGAATTGTTTTCACAAAAAACATTCATTTTTCAGTTAATTATCCCTTTTATTAACATGGACTACTCATAAAGCAGGGGAAACCGCCCCACCCCACCCACAGGGAAAGAACACGCGTTGTGCTCTTTTCCTTGGCCAAGGTTTTGTCCCGATTGAGTTTTTCTGGCAAGGTTTTAATGAGGCAACAATTCTAAAAGTGTTTCAAGCTTCGCGTGCCACATCCCGAAACTTAATTCCTCGAGACCTCGCACTCGAGTCCCGGGGGAAGAGGATAGAACAACATAATCATAAGAGAGCCTCTTCTAAGACAGACTCTCTTAAACTGGGACGGTTGGTAGTCACTGAACTTCTTCGATTGCTTTCTTTTGGTAAATCTTGTAAATACCCAGAAAAGGGATCATGTACTTACATGACGAGTCATCCCCTGTGACTTTGAAAGCATGAAATAAAAAGAAAGCTTTATTTTATTTTTTGCACTAAGTCGCACAGTAAAAAACATTTGGGGCAAAACCGAACTCGGAAGCCATATGACCCCGTAAAACCGCTTCAAACAACACGACACTACTATAAGAGCCTCCGCGAGTACGAGTTCTTTTTAGAACCTTTTTGTGCCTTTACATGGGATTAAGATGTCTTCTCCATCAACACAAAAAATGGAGTATCTTCATTTATTTCAAAATTGGATGTCTTAAATCCCAATTTCGCGCTAGAGTTCCCGAATGTGACATTTCTGGATTGGGTCAAGGCTAGATGACCTCAAACACCAAATGCCAAAGATCGCATAGGCGTGCACCGGTTGTCAATCCTTGGCTTAAATAACAAATGCTCGAATAGTAGCATAGTTCTAGTAGACGGGCACAATGGCCATGCCTCGACAGTTAAGTGCAAATTAAAAAGCCAATGGGTCGTTATGTGATCACAATCGTTGCAATAAACAAAGTGCATATCAAAATGTAAACAAAAGGCAAGAAAACAATTGTCATTTGTACAAGAAAAGTGCAAAGAACTCAACAAAAGAACATTAATATAGCGCATACAAACCTCAGTGGTCCGACAAATTAGAGCACGAAGGCTCAAATCCAAAAAATAATGAAAGGCACAAGTGCCCAGAAATATCCACCAAATGGCACGCAGGCCATACATAACCACAAAAATAAAATGTTTATCATAGGGCACACAAGCCCACTGTAAAAAACACCAACATTTAAAAAGGGTACATAGGCCCCTACAAACTCACACAGGCTGAAAGAACTAACACCAAAGTTAAGTCGGGGGGAGCACCCTTGCCACAAAAAAAGACGACAAAAATGTCAGAGGAGGGGGCGTCTCTTTACGCAGATCTTCCATATCAGTTTTAGCTACCCTTATATGCACCTATGCATCAACAAGGGCCGAGGAGACATCAATTGCTGCTATCTCCACCCCTTGCAAAACCTCAAATCGGGTCTGAAGGACTGCATGGTCCCAAAGAAATATGTCCCTCTGTTGGTCAGCCTCCTAGCAAAGCGTTAGCCGCTGGTTCTAGGCTCAGATATGGGCACGAGAAGCCTTGAGATATGCATCCTCACCTAGGTAGTGTCGCGATCAAGCTCGGCCTAAACCACCCGTTCTCCTATCAACTTACGAGCTTGGGTTATAATGCGAAAAGTTTCCTCCCTAGCTGCCAGTGCTTGCTTAGACTTCTCCAATCTACCCTCGAGGGTTGTCCTCCACTCCAGAAGGTCTCTATGCTCGACTCTAAGTTGAGCAACCTCCTCTCAAAGACAATAATTCTCCTCCGCCAACCTCTCTACATTACGGGAATATGAAGGTGCACTCCAAAAAGCTCAATGGTAGAGGAGACGGTAGCGTGCCCTTGAAAATTTAGGCAAAGTGAAGTTAGTATATGCATTCGCATTGAGATCAAGGGGTATATTAAAAATGATCTGAATTACCTGAAGAAAGATATTACACCCCGTAGTTTGCATTCCGCTGTGTCATTAATAGATACCATTGTACCAAGAGGAGATAAACTTTACAAAAGAGTAATGAAGGTTTATAACTTATTTATGTAAGTTCTGGAGTGTTTGGAAGTCAAACGGATCAAGAAAGTATGTTTCGATAAAATTAGAAAACTAGACGTTTTGATGACAGAGTTGACGGACCGTCAAAGTGCCAAAGTGAACCATCAATTTCTCTGCATTTTTGGAATCTCATGAGGTAGATTGACGGACCATCAAAATTTTGGTTGACCGTCAATCCGACCGTCAAATTGTGGCAGTGGAAAGTTTTTACGGGTTTAATCGATTTAACCCTCATTTTTTTTCAAAATCAGATTTTAAACCCTCTCATCACCTCACATCATTCATAGATCAAATCTAAGGTAAATCATGTAAGATTAACATGATAATTCCCGTAGTAATCATGGAATCATCATCTTTGTATTGAAGCAATTTTGAAAACCCTAGGCGATGGGGTAACTTGCTTTTCTAAGAGGATTTGGATGCATAAATGGTAAGGATTGATCCTCATCTACTTGTTATTATGATTAATTGATGATTCGGAATAAGTTGTGAAAGAATTTTCGTAATCGAAACTCGTAAACCTATGAAATTATTGTATATAGATTTGTGGACTAGTTTGATCAAGATACGAATTGGAATTGATTAGTATTCTAATTGTTGATGTTGTAAACCTATAGAAGAATGTTTCAGAGGATCGTGAGATCAAATTATGTAAGTACCCTTTGTTAAGGAATCTAAGAACCCTTTGTGTTAAGATTGTCGTTAAGATGCCTAAATGAAGTCTCTTATTTGGATATGGATTCGATATTAATATCGACCCTTTGTTTGCTATACATAACTATCCGTAAGGAGTATAAGGACTTGTAAAGCGATTGTAACTTTAAGGACAAGGTATGTAAGGAAACCTTCTTTCTTCGCATGACTTGATACGTCGTTTCTTTGAATACAAATCTCTTGGCAAAAATGAAGTAGCGCAAGGGCTTCTTTGACAAATCAATCATAATTCTTGAGTACTTTCTTGTCCATAGCATCTTTCGGGTTATATGAGTCCCAAATGTTCATATCAAGATTTTTGAATGTAGCGCCAATAACAATAGTCGGAGGATAACGATGATAGGTCACTTCGGCTATGTTTGTGGTATCCGTTAGAGTCTGTATTGCATTGCACTTATATATATGTATTTATTTTCTTATTGAACCACGCTATAGTTGGTTGGGTATGGCACGTAGATATGCACCCAGGTACAGTTGGTCTGATATTACTGTGTCTCACATCCAGGCTGGGTACGACTGAGTCCTCATCGAGGCCGAGTATGATATATATGTTTTATGATATGATTTTCCCCACATAGTGGCATGATTTTTACAGACATGCATACATATATTTCTGAGTGTGACAAAGTAAGCCCCCAAAGGCTGTATGAGTTTTAGGTTGACTCTTATCTCCATATCTTATGTTATATCTCATATTTACATATGTTACATGCCTTACATATTCAATACATCTTTTGTATTGATGCCCTTCTCTCAGGCACTATGTTTATGCTCGCAGGTACAGATAGACAGAGCGACGTTTCTCCTTAGCAGGTGATTTACGCAATGTGATTGTCACACTCCTTTCTCTCAAAGTTGTAGTACATGAGTCTGTAGGTACTATTACATATGTTACTAATGTTTTGGGGTATTGCGGGGCCCTGTCCCGACCTGTTGGTATGCATATATGACTCTTAGAGGCTTGCAGACCTGTGTATAGTAGATGTTGGTATGTCGACCATTTTTGTTAGCACTATACTCATATTGTGGCCTTGTTGTCCTTGGTTATCTTTTCATATATATATATCCTGTTAGGACTTTTTTGTGTGCATGTTATCTTTCAGTCTTGTCATATATGGTTAATTGGAGGCCTTGTAGGCGTAAGTTTCATGTTTTAGGGTTCAGATACTATAGTGGTACGCTCAGGCCTTCGGGCATTGGGTGCCGGCCACACCCCCAAAGGTTGAGATGTGACAAACTTAGTATCAGAGCAGGTCTGTCCTGGGAGTCTCCAAGCCGTATCTAGTAGAGTTTTATTTATGAATGTGTTGTGCACCACACTTATAAGAAGGAGGCTATAAGATATTTAGGGTAGTTACTTTTCTCCCTGATCTAGACCGTGCGATAGTGCTAAATTATAAGTTTTCACTCCTAATCTCCATCTTGTGTATTTTCTCAATTATGCCTGCCACTACTCAATGACAAGAAGCCCTGCAAAGGGTAGACGAGGAGGCATAAGAGGGTGATATTCATGCACCACCCGTTGATCCGGGGAGACAAGAGCACCAAGATGAGGCTATATCTTGAGCCTCCAGGACTCCACCCCCACCACCACCTCTAGAAGGACAAGGAAGAGCTAACGTACCTCCGGTTCCTCCTCCAGTTGCCCTTGATCAGAATCTAGATATGCGGAGTGTGGTGCAACCATTGACTCGACTTGTGGCCTCTCAAGCCCAACGTTAGACGCCCGGTGTTGCTGATAGAGTTGTGAGTGCAAGAGTTTAGGATTTTGTTAACTTGGACCCTCCGATATTTACGGGAATAGACCCTAATGTAGACTCACAGAATTTTCTGGATAGAATGCAGCAAACTTTATGAGTTATGCACATAACTGATGCTGAGATAGTAGAGTTAGCTTTTTATAGATTGTGGGACATGGCCGCAACCTAGTTTGAGACTTGGGAGCAGTCTCAGGGACCTCAGGCCTCACCTTTGGGCTGAAGGGAGTTCTCTGAGGCATTTCTATAGTAGTACTTACCGGTCAGCTTCGACGAGCAAGGTGACATATGTGTTTACATAAAGATCAGGGTAATATGAGTGTCAGAGAATATAGCCTGCAGTTCAACTCTTTGTCTAGGTATGATCCCACGATTATTGCTGACATGAGCGACCGAGTACATCAGTTTGTTAATGGTTTAGGGCCACACTTGGTAATGAGTGCACGACAGCTTCTCTAAACCCCAATATTGATATTTTCCACATCCAGTCTTATGCATAGAACTTTGAAGATCAAAAGAGGCAACAATGGGTTGATTGAAAGTATGATAGGGGCTAGTACAAGAGGACTCAGACCGCATGTGATGCAAATGGGTTTCGAGGTGGATTTAGGCCTTAGTTTTCTAGATGGCCATCTTATCCGATGACCAGTGCACCATCGTAGTTTCAGGGCTAGCGCTGAGACCAAACCACTTATTCTGGTCAATGTTAGAGTTCACGGGTTTTAGGCCCCTAGTACAAAGGGGAATCTAGTCAAACAAGGCCACCACTGTCATATTATGGTTGATGTGGTATAAGTCATTTTGGGTAGTGTTGTCAGGGCTCATAAGTGTGTTATTCATGCGAGCAACATGGGCATATTATGTGGTTATGTCCAACGAGAGGTTGGGGCGGTATGGTATAACTGACTGGGTCTGTAGTAGCTTCTTCTTCATCAGCACGCCCTTCAGGGCAGGGTACATAGGAACCGGCTGGTAGGGGCAGAGGTAGAGGAGCAGTATCTAGTTCAAGCGGTCCCCAGAACTACATCTATGCTTTGTTAGATTGGCAGGACCTTGAGTCATCTCTTTATGTGATTACATGTATACTATCTATTTTTTCTTATGACGTATATGCTTTGATAGATCGGGGTTCTACTTTTTCCTATATTACACCCTTTGTTACTGGTAAGTATGGGAAAGAGCTTTAATTGTTACCTAAGTTATTTGAAGTGTCTATGCCCGTGGGTGAACCTATAATTGGTAAGTGTGTATATAGGGATTGTGATGTAAATATACATGATCGTCATACGGTAGCTGACTTAAATGAACTAGAGATGATATAATTTGATGTTATTATGGGCATAGATTGGTTGGCTTTTTGGTATGCTAATGTTGATTGTTGGACGAAGATCATTCGCTTTAACTTTCCAAGTGAGCTCGTCCTTGAGTGGAAATGCAATACTGCAGTGCCCAAAGGTAGGTTTATTTCCTACCTTAAGGCTACAAAAATAATCTCGAAATGATATACTATCACCTCGTACGAGTTCAGGACGCGGAGGCAATGCCTCCAACTCTTCAGCCAGTCCCTGTCGTTAGTGAATTTCCCAACGTATTTCCTTATAAACTTCCTGGTATTTCTCTCGAGAGGGAAATTGAATTTATTATACTCCTCGATACCCAACATATATCTATCCCTCCATATCGAATGGCTCCTGCAGAGCTAAAAGAATAAAAAGCTCAGATGAAAGATCTTCTGGAGAAGGACTTTATTAGGCCCATCACTTCCCCGTGGGGTGCTCCAGTGTTGTTCGTTCATAAGATAGACGGTTCATTAAGGATGTGCATTAATTATAGTCAGTTGAATAAGGTGACCATTAAAAACAAGTACCCGCTCCTCATAATCAATGATTTGTTTGATCAACTGTAAGGCGCTAAGTATTTCTCAAAGATTGATATCAGGTCTAGGTACCATCAGTTACGGGTTAAGGAGAAAGATATTCCAAATACTGCTTTCCGGACTAGATATGACCATTATGAGTTTCTTGTTATGTCTTTTGGTCTAACTAATGCGCCGACAACCTTTATGGATCTGATGAACTAGGTATTTAAGCCATTCCTGGATATCTTTGTAATAGTGTTTATTGATGATATTCTGGTATATTCCTAATCAGAAGTTGAATATGCGAATCATTTGCGAGAAGTATTACAGATTCTTTAAGACCATAAGTTGTATGTCAAGTTTTCCAAATGCGAATTCTAGTTAAACTTTGTTGCCTTTCTGGGCCATATTATCTCATCTAAAGGTATTAATGTGGATCATCAAAATATTAAAGCCGTAAAGAATTGGCCAAGGCCCATGACTCCTATCGAAGTACGTAGCTTCTTGAGTTTAGCAAGATATTGACGGAGATTCATAGAGGGTTTTTCTTCTATCTCTGCACCTATGACCAAGCTCACTCACAAAGCAGCCAAGTTTCAGTGGACAAATGCGTGTGAGCATAGTTTTCAAGAGTTGAAGAATATGTTGACATCTGCATCTGTGTTAGCTCTTCCCGAATGTACCGATGGGTATGTGGTTTACTGTGATGCCTCCAGAGTTGGCCTAGGATGTGTTTTGATTTTAGCACGTAAAAGTCATAGCATATGCTTCGAGACAGTTAAGAAAGCATGAGGTAAACTATCCGACTCATGATCTCGACTTGGTGGCGGTAATTTTTGCCCTAAAGATGTGGTGTCACTATTTATACAGAGTCCATGTTGACATATTCACGAAAAATAAAACTCTACAGTATAAATTCTGCTAAAAGAAGTTGAATTTAAGGCAAAGAAGGTGGCTGGAACTATTAAAAGACTATGATATCGACATTTTATATCACCCCGGTAAGGCAAAATGTCATAGGTGATGCCTTAAGCCGCAAGTCTATGGGGAGCTTGGATGGTATTGAAGCTAATAAGTTGGAGATGACCAAAGAAATACATTGTTTAGCCAGTTTAAATGTGCGACTGATCGATACGGATGACATAGGAGCAGTGCTGCATAATATTGCAGAATCATCCTTAATAACTAAGGTGAAAGTGAGGCAATTTGATGACCTCGGGTTGGTCCGAATGAAAGAGGGAATCTCCCTGCAAAAAAATCCAATACTGGAACTCATAGGAGACAATCCTTAAATATCAAGGTCAGTTATATGTACCAAATGTAGGAGGACTCCAAGAGAAAATTATGGTCAAAATCCACTAGTCCAGATATTACATTCATCCAAGATCGAAAAATATGTATCATGACCTTCGATAGTTTAATTGGTGGAATGAAATGAAGAAAGATATTACAACATTTGTAGCTCAATGCCCGAATTGTCAGCAAGTTAAAATCGTGCATCAGAAGCCTGAAGGTTTGCTCCAACATATTGAAATCCATACTTGGAAATGGGAAATGATTAATATGGATTTTATCACCGGTTTGCCTTGTTCTTATCAAAAGTTTGATTTCATTTGGGTTATAGTCGACAGGCTAAAAAAATCGGCTCATTTCTTACCTATTCATACTACATTCTTAGCTGAATATTATGCCAAGTTGTATATTAAAGAAATAGTTCGGTTGCATGGTGTTCCAGTCTCTATTATATTGGACAGAAGTGCTCAGTTTACAGCTCATTTTTAGAGGTCGTTTCAGAAAGGTTTAGGCACCCATGTGAACCTTAGCATAATCTTCCATCCACAGACCGACGGTCAAGCCGAGCGCACAATCTAGACACTCAAAAACATGCTATGAGCTTGTGTATTAGATTTAAAATGTAGTTGGGATGATTATTTTGTCCCTTATCGAGTTCTCTTATAATAAAAACTATCATTCCAACATCTAGATGGCCCCATATGAGGCATTATACAGACGACAGTGTAGATCCGTAATTGGCTGGTTTTATGTGGGTGAAGTTGGGTTGCTAGGTCCCGATTTGGTCCAACAAGTAGCGGAAAAGGTGAAGCTAATTCAAGAACACTTATTGACTGCCCAAAGTTGGCAAAAATCTTATTCAGATATTCAACGCCACGACTTAGAATTTTCAGTGGGCGATTGGGTATTCTTAAAGGTTTCTCCTATTAAAGGGGTTATGAGATTTGGCAAGAAAGGGAAACTTAGCCCCAGATATGTTGGGCCTTATAAGATTATTCACAGGATAAGTCTAGTGGCTTATGAGCTTAAACTACCCTCAGAATTAGAAGCAGTTCACCCAGTGTTCCATAATTCGATGTTGCGTAAATGCATAGGAAATCCCTCATGTATTACTTCTGTAGAGGATGTGAAAATCACCAAAGATTTAACTTGTGAGGAGACTCCAGTTGCCATTTTAGATCGGCAAGTTCGGAAGTTGAGAACTAAGGAAGTTGCCTCTGTTAAGGTGCTATAAAGGAATAACAATATATAAGAGATGACTTGAGAGGCCAAAGAAGATATGCGATCCAGATATCCTTGCTTGTTTCAATCCTCAGGTTTATATTGACACTCATGCGATACAATTCTCTCATTTCTATTCTATTCGACAATCCTAAATCCTATACCTTGTTTTGGTGTTAATGTCGAGGCAGATATGGTAGGTGTAACCCAGAGTACATTAGAGGATAGTTGAGGTGAATTATGGCTAACTTTCTTAATTTTCATATATACATACGGTCGTGTGAGGCCTAGTTGATATTGTTATTGTTATGTTGCCCTGTATGTATTGGATATATCTTTGAGATATTTAACATGTTTCGGATAGTCCTGTTTGCAAAGGAAACTCTGCTGAAATTTTTAGAACCCTCGAAAGTTGAGAATATCCTCAATATTCGCAGACGAATGTTCCTAAGGGGGAAGGATGTTACACCTCGTAGTTCACATTTTGTCGTGTCATTGATAGATACCGATGTCTTGGGAGGAGATACGACTTTAAATGCTAATAAAGGTTTACGACTTGTTTATGGAAGTTACGGAGTGTTGGGAAATCAAACGGATCGAAGAAAGTATGTTTCGACAAAATCAAAAAATTGGGAGTTTTGACAGCAGAGTTGACAGACCGTCAAAGTGCCAAGGTGAACCGTCAATTTTTCTGCATTTTTAAAATCTCAGGATCTGCGGATTGTCAATCTGACCATCAAATTGCGGCGATGGAAAAGTTTTACGAGTTCAGTCGACTTAACCCTCGTTTTTTTCCAAAATTAGACTTTAAACCCTCTCAATCACCTCACATCATTCCTAGATCAAATCCAAGATAAATCACATAAGATAAATCACGTGGAAATCATCATCTCCATGTTGAAGCAAATTTCGGAACCCTAGGCGACGGGGTAACTTGTTGTCCTAAGAGGATTTGGATGCCTAAATGGTAAGGATTGATCCTCCTCTACTTGTTATTATGATTAATTGATGATTCAGAGTAAGTTGTGAAAGAATTTTCGTAATCAAAACCCGTAAACCTATGAAATCATTATATATAAACTTGTGGGTTGTTTTGATTAAGATACGAATTGGAATTGATTAGTATATTGATTATTGGTACTGTAAACCTAAAGAAGAATGTTTCAAAGGATCGTGAGATCAAATTATCTAAGTACCCTTTGTTAAGGAATCTAAGAACCATTTGTGTTAAAATTGTCGATAAGATGCCTAAATGAGGTCTCTTACTTGGATATGGATTCGATATTAATATCGACCTTTTGTTTGCTATAGATAACTATCCGTAAGGAGTACGAGGACTTGTAAAGCGATTGTAACTTCAAGGACAGGGTATGTAAGGCAACCTTCTTTCTTGACATGACTTGATACGTCGTTTCTTTAAATACAAATCTCTTGGCAAAAATGAAGTAGCGCAAGGACTTCTTTGACAAATCGATCATAATTCTTGAGTACTTTCTTGTCCATAGCATCTTTCGGGTTATATAAGTCCCAAATGTTCATATCAAGATTCTTGAACGTAGCGCTAATAACAATTGTCGGAGGACAACAACGATAGGTCACTACAGATTTGTTTGTGGTATCTGTTAGCGATTCTATATATATATATATATATATATATATATAATCGTGCTATAGTTGATCGGGTACGGCACGTAGATGTGCACCCAGCTACAGTTTCTTTGATATTATCGAGTCCCATATCCGGGCCGATACAACCGAGTCCTTATCGAGGCTCGGTATGATATATATGTGTTATGTTATTATTTTCCCCACAGAGTGGCATGATATTTACAAACATGCATACATATGTTTATGAGTGTGACAGAGTAGGCCCCAGAAGTTGTTATGAGTTTCAGGTTGACTCTTATCTCCATATCTCTCATGTTATATCTCATGTTTACATATGCTACCTTCCTTACATATTTACTACATATTTCATACTAATACCCTTCTCCGGGACACTGTATTCATGCCCGCAGGTACAAATAGACAGAGTGGCGCTCCTCCTCAGTTGGTGATCTGCTCAATTATGATTGCCGCACTCCTTTCTCTTGGAGTTGTAGTACAGGAGTCCGTAGGTACTATTACATATGTTACTAGTGTTTTGGGGAGGTATGGTGGTGCCTTGTCTCGACCTATTGGTGTATATATGATTTTTAGAGGCTTACTGACCTATGTACAATTGATGTTGTGGCCTTGTCGGCCCTTTTTGTTAGCAGTATACTCATGTTGTGTCCTTGTCGGCCTTGGCTATCTATTCATATGTATATATCCTGCTGGGACTCTTATGTGTGCATGTTATCTTTCAGTCTTGTCATATAAGGTTAATTGGAGGCCTTGTCGGCCCAAGTTTTATATTTCAGGGTTCGTATACTATAGTGGTACGCTCAGGTCTTCGGGCACTAGGTGTCGCCCCCCTCCTCCCCCAAGGCTGGGGTGTGACAAAAGATGTCCGTGAGATGGGCCAAGAAAGATTCCAGACCGAGGTCAGAACTAACAGCAAGTGGGAGAGGAACAGAAGGGCCCGCACCCGTATCTCTATTTTCCATTCTCTCGAGTAGGCCTCCACTGATCCCCGGTTCCCTAACAGCTTCGGTCAATGGGACCCCTGCGTCCCCGGATGTTGCAGTGTCTTCCTCATCATCCTCCATCAGGACTACCCTCTTCATATCCTCCCTCTAGGGTTCATTAAATCAATGTCACATTTCAATTCCTACGAAAAGGTATTTTTTGGAAAGGCACATAGACTCTTCCACTTCCCAGTCCCATGAGTTCAAGAGTCCCGAAAAGTGGGGTATTATCTGTATTGGGTAGAAATGCATCCGGAGGAATTAAGCGTATACAAAAGGTTTTGTTGTTCTGGAAACTCTAACGTCCCCAAAGGATCTCCACAGTTGTCCTCCACTCCCAACAACTCCCGTAACATCAGCCTACCTAGATCAAAGTCGCGACGCGCGTGGGTGTAGTGACATTAGTATGCTCACATCGCCACAACTCTAAGGTCATAATAGTCTAAGTTTTGTATTATATACACAAGACTTAGAAGAGAAGAAAGATACATTTTATTCTCTAAGCTCACACTTGTAACTCAAGATCTCTCTCAAGTTAATACACCATTCTCAGCTTTGGCTCTTGTTCGATTCATAGCTTATTTTTCAGATCTAAACTATTAATTTTTTTTATTTGCTCACTATCACATTTTTACTTGTGTTTCAAATCTCACGTATCCGTAACCTATATATCAATCCCGAACTCATTCAAGAGGGTCTTCAGATCGGATACAACCTACTTGTCTTTAAACCCTTGAATACAAATCTCTAACTGTATTTTTGGTTAGAATCATTTTCACCGAAAAACAAAAATGATCTGAAAATGATCGGACTCCTTTGTGTTTTGACTTTTGTTCAACACGTGTTTGAATTGTAATCCAGCTCACGCGATAAATGCCAAAAAATCCTTTAAAATATATTCATGGGGTAATAGGAGGTTAGGTGTGTTACATCAAATTCGGGCAAAGATGTGGTGTATTTTAGACATTTTCCCTACCATTGGTTTCAAAAATTGTCGAATAACTATTGCACATTTTTTTTAAAAAAAGTAGTAGAATAATAAATAAAAGAAGAGCTAATTTTCTAGGTTTTTACATTTTATTTTATGCATTTTCTAATTATTGTTTATGTCAACTGTAGTTTTAATACGTTTACTTGTTTGGAAGTTTTAGATACACACATTCAATTATCAAAAGTTGAGATAAAATAAAAGAGTCTTATTGAACAAATATTTTTTTAAAGATAGCACATGAGAGACAAATATGTTTGTTGCATAGTACAATGTACATAGTTAGTATTATGTGTGTGTATGTATAAACTTTGACAAAATGTGTAAAATAAATCAAAATCTTTACCCGAATATGCTGTAACACACATAATCTTTACGGGGTCCTATTACCCTCTGAATATATGTTTAAGAAATTTCTTTGACATTTATCGAGTGAGTTGTATAACAATTAAAACATGTGTTGAACAAAAGGTCAAAAATCAACGAGTCCGGTCATTTCGAATAAAATAAAAAATTAGAATTCTCTCCTACACTCTTAATTTTTTTTACGGAGAAAGCAATTGATTCTCTTGGAATTTGATCTCGCGAATCACTATATTCTTTCATAATCGAGTCTTGGCTTGTGTTGAGTTGGAGTTTTGTTCGATTTTTCCAGATAAATGTCAAAGAAATGTTTTAAAATATATTCAGGGGAGGGTAATAGGGACCACCGTAAAGATTAGGTGTGTTACAACAAATTTGGGCAAAGATTAAGATATATTATAGGCATTTTCCCTATAAACTTTTAAAATTATAAGAGAAGTACTCAAAAAAGTTAACAACTTATCCGCATTAGATATTTTTTAAATAATTTTAAATTTTTTAAATAATTTTTTAATATTCTTTAAATTAAGGGTCGAAAAACAACTATTTTGTGCACTTTGTTTCGCGCGATATTTTGCAAAATTTTGCGCAAAATTTTATGATTTTCGTGCGATATTTTACAAATTTTGCGTGAAAATCTAAAATTCACATGATATTTTAAATTTTTTGCTCGAAAATAAAAGTTGTAAAATAAAATAAATTGGCGCAAAAATTACAAAATATCGCATGAAAATCATAAAAATTCGTGAAAAATTTGCAAATTCTTTTTGAACAAAATTTCGCGTGATAATTTAAAATTCCCCTATATACAATTTTGTGCAAAAATTACAAAATACAGTACATAATAAGAAACGTATTTACAAAACGTGACAAGAGTTTTCGGTTCATAATAATATGGAGTCTTATTTAGATATGTTGTGTAATTTTCCCTTTTTAGTACGATACGAAAGCCCAATAACAAATAAAATAACTCATTAATTATTATTCAATGTATTTTATAATCTTAATGATGTTAAAGTTCATTGTTGCTTACCTTGTGCATCACAAAGCTGCCAAGCAAGAACAGTTGGTTTTGTCACTAAGCTTTAACCGATAATATCAAAGAGATCATTAGCATAAGGCATCACAATTTGGCACACCAAACCAAAAGACAAGTGAACAAATTTTGACAGGACGACTTCCAATTTTATAAATTTTTCTTGAAAATAATAATACGATTTTTGTCATTATTGATTGAAATTTTTATGGTTTCGGATAGCTCTTTTGCTGACATATTGAATTATGCAGTGACCCTCCAATTACTTAACTTTGTTCTTCAATTTCCCAAACAACTTGCTAAGAGAGGATTTTTCTCACATTGATTGAGACTTTGTTTTTATTTTTATTCCTTTTTGCCCTTTTAGTTTACGTGCAATTAGCTTTTTGTGGCCCGCAAAAGGGATGCTTTGGTTTATCGGATCGATCGCAGTGGTCAAGTGCGTTGGACGACACGGCAGTACCATCGACTGTAGACTAGATTGCTAACAAAGAGAGGAATAACTATAGGCACGGAACTGACTTTTATTCAATTATATATACGATGATAGCACCAAAAGGACGGAGACTTTGACAATGAATAGTTTACCATTGCCGGTGGTGAGAGCAACCGTCTGTCTAGGACTTGCTAGTTTTGTACTATTTCACTTTGGTAATGAATAAAGATGTTAAGTTACCAAAAACAAAAGTTATATATATTATTATTAATACAGCAATTACCCACTCAACATAGCAATTTTTTCCAATGCCGCCTATAGGAAATGGTCCAGACTCCAGAGATATATTTAATAGATAATAATCTTTAGATGCTTCACAAAATAGCCGTCTATCTCACTCACTAATTGTTTTTGCCACCAATTCTCTTTTTATAAGGTCAATAATCGCATAGTTTTCATCTAAAATTGACCTTTTTATTCTCAAATAATGGCATGGTTTTCATCTAAAATGACGTTTCTATCACCAATTTTTTCATAAAGATAATATTTGCATAGTTTTCATCTAAAACTGACGTTTTATTCTCAATAACAGTAAAAAAAATCTCAAAAAAAAAAACATGAGTCCGAAACTTAAATGACCCAAAAAAGAGGGAAGCAACCAAAATACCCACAAAAAAAGTTATCAAAGTACATTTTGCGCAATAAATTATTGCGCAAAATGACTTAACTGACTGACGGTCGTTATCTCCTTTTGCGCAATAAGAGTAGCAACAAACATAAATGCACATGGACTAAAATTTAGCTAAGTGAAAACACATTATCCATGTGCATAATCCCTTCCCTAAAGAAAATGACACGGTTGTCAGGATTTTAAATTTTGACACATAATTAACACAATTATTATTTTTCCACTAAAATAGTAGATTTTATTAATTTCTGATTAAGAAAATATTTGAAAAATCGATACGGTTAAGAAAATATTTGAAAAGGATTCATTTTTAGTCTCCTATTATTATGTATACTCATTTCTCTCTCTCCTTATAACCAAAACGATTAGTTGATGTTTATATATATATATATATATATATATATATATATATACATGTTTTTTAATCCAAAACATGAGTTAGCTTGTTTTACTAAAAAATTTATGATAAAAGTTTAACTTTTTTTTAATAAACTAGAGTTAACTTTCTTGTAATAAAAAAATTGGAAAAAATTAACCTATGAAAAGTTAAATATTCTAATTTTAATTTTTCTATAACAGATAAACTAACTCAAATTTTCACGGAAATTTTTTAATTAAAATTAGGAAGAGTTAATTTTCTTGTAATAAAAATTCTTGGAAAAAGTTAACCTATGAAAAGTTAAATATTTTCTATAATTTAATTTTTTTGTAAAAAAAATTAACTTTAAGTTTTCATATTAAAAGTTTTACCCCCCCCCCCCCCCCCCCCCCCCCCCCCATAATTTTCTAACAAGAAATTTAACTTGAGTTAACTCAAGTTTCTCTTTAACTCCTGTTCCCAACATTTTAAATATTGTAAAAAAAGTTGAACGTTTACCATGAAAAACTTAATAAATTTTTTTACTCAAGTTAAATTTCTTATTATAAAAGTTAAAATTTACCATAAAAAATTGAAGCTAACTTTTTTTATTTCAAAGAAAAAAGTTAATTCAACTTTTTAAAATAAAAAATAAGTTAATCTCAAGTCTTCTAATTTTATAATGAAAGAAGCTAAACTTTCATCATGAAAATTTTAATAAATATAATTAATTTAAGTTTCCTTAATTAAAATTCTTACCAACTTTACAACTCATAAACTTAAATAAATTTATATTCTAAATTTAATAGGTAACTTTTTTTAATGAATAAATGGCATTAAGAGCAATAATTAATTGAGGGGAATGAATAAATATATATGGATAAGTATAACATTTTTTTACTTTAACGAAGGATAAGTGCGCAAAAGGAGATAACGGCCGTCAGTCAGTTAAGTTTTTTTACACAATAATTATTACGCAAAAGATATTTTAATAACTTTTTTTCTGAGGTATTTTGGTTGCTTCCCTTTTTTGGGTAATTTAAATTCCGGACTCCAAAAAAAACATAAATGGTGGCTCTATCCAAAAAAGTGTTACACGAATTTCAATACACTCGCTAAAACTTGATGAGAAAATGATCTTTTATGTATACTTACAATTTGTATAGCAAAAATGACTCAACTCAACAAATACCTTTTGCATTTTATTAACAGATTCATTGTATTATTTTTATTAATATTTAATGAAAAGCATCATATTATAACTAAAATAATATTTGTCATTGTCATTGATTTGTATTTATGGAGGTAATAGTAGGGGTGTCCAACGGGGTAGGTTCGGGGTGGGGAGCCCCGGCGGGACGGGACCCGATGAGACTGGGGGGAGGTCGGGACCGGTCCTCCGGCGGGATCGGCGGGCAAGGACTAGCGGGACTAGCCAACGTCCCGTCCCGTCCCGTCCCATCCCTCATCCCATCAGAAAAGGGGACCGCTCTTGGCGGGGCGGGGCAGGATCAGATCTGATCTGGATCGGGATTGCCTTTTTTGGCACTTAATTTTAAAAAATAATATATATAAACACTTCAATAATTGAATAAGATAGTGTAATAAAAACATCACAATACTGTTTTTGTGCCTCTTATATTATTTAATAGAAATATAATTTTTTTTGTAATACAATTTCCGTTGAAAGTTGCAAATCACATAGTAAAATTACAATTAAAAAATTACATATTTATTAATACATTTTCTAATTTCTTCACAATGTCTTGTGGTTCTTCGGTTGGACTTGAAATTTGTTGGTCAAATTGTTCGACATCGCTTCCAGTTCCGTCGGACAAGATTTCGTTGTAGGTTTCATCGTCTTCTTCGTTGATCTCCGGTTGACCGCACCTTCTACGCTCCGCTCGTATCCAATCTCTGAATAAAATTGCAATATCCAAGTTGTCTCCCGCTAATGAGTGTATGTGCTCTCCTATTTGAAATCTCCGGCAGAAAAAAACGCTTTCAGACGCTGTTGATGACGCTTGAATGTTCAACACATCTCGTGCCATCTTTGCTAGTGTCGGAAATGTCTTCTCATTTTCCCTCCAGTATTTAAGCAAGTTTTCACGTCCTTCTTCATTGATAACTACTTGGTACGGTACAACACACTGCAAAACAAAAACATCAAACTCGTTAACTTGATTTGTAGTGGAACCACTAAACATTCTATTTCTAAGGCTTTCAATACTAGCCGCAGAAACAACATGTCTTTTATAAGGTTGTATTGAAGAAGAAGAAGAAGAAGAAAATGGTATAGAAGTCGGTTGGTTGCTAGCACTTTCTTATTGGTAATGCGTATATATTTTTGTTGCACTCATCGTGTATACTAGACTAAACTTCTTCTTTACTTTGTTCCTTAGGTGGTTGTTCATTTGTGTTTTTTGAAGTTGGAGGTGGAAGTACTGCTATACAATCATAAATAGTTTCAATAAGTACTTTACAACCGTCTATTTTAATAGTTGAATTTAATACAACACCAATATTATAAATAGTGGGAATAGGAAAAAATATTTTTTTAATTTAATAAATATTTTTTAATAGGTGCCTTATAAGCTGGTTTTTTCATATATTCATTAAGTAACAAAAATATTATAGCTATATAAAATAACATAATTAAAATAGTAGGATAATATATACTAGAAAATTCTTTAGTTGCTTGAAAAAATTGCTCTAAAAATCCAACAAGTTCTGAATTTTTTCCCCAATCATTATCTATAAGCATATCAGTTGGATTTCGATTATGGGCGTTAAAAATAAATTTATATGTCTTCTATAATCGTAAGTAACAAGTAGTTGCTCATATAGAGAATTCCACCTAGTCGTTACTTCTTCAGAAATTTTTCTAAAAGGTAATCCACAATCGTGACAAGTTTTTTATATTCATTTTTTCTTTGTATTCCATTACTTCTAAAAATAAAGTTTATAGCAAATTGTACTTTATTAAGAATGTTTTCAAAAAGTGATAGACCATCCTTTACAACTAAGTTATAAATATGACATGCACATTTTATATGAAAATGATTAGGAAAAGATGGAGTTAATAGATTTTTTAAAAGTCTCACAACATAATTATTAGAAGAAGCATTATCTAACGTTACAATCATTATTTTTTCAGTTATACCATAATAATCGCAAACTTGATGAATATTTTTTGCAATAAAATTTACAGTGTGTCTATCATCAATATATCTAATGCTAAAATACGTTTTTGCATAGACCAATTATGATCTATTCAATTACATGTTACAGTTAAATAATCCTGACCGTTAGTACTACGACCTATATCAGAAGTGATAAATATTTTACCAGGAAAATGATATAATGCATAACGTAAATATTGTTGATATTCATGTGCAAATTTAAAAACGTCTCTCCTAACCGTTGATCTAGGAAAATCGTTAAAAGCTGAATTATACATATCTCTTATGTAATGAATAAAACCAGGAGAGGAAGGCAATGTAATTTTATTATACAAATGAGCAAATAAAATAAAATATTTAGTAGGCAATGTAATTGTAGACTTGTAGAGAGATAGAATGAGAGATTGTAGGAAGATTTGTGAGATAAAATGAAGAGCAAATGATGTATTTATAGTTGGAAAATTGGGTTAAAGTATAAATATAGTAACTTAGGGGTTAAAAATAAATATTAAGGGGATATGAGAGGTTTATGGGGTGGGGGCAAAAATGGCGGTTGCACAACGACCAAAATATAAATTGGCCGTTGTGCAATGGTCATTTTTGCAAATGAGGGGTTGGGTCTGGGGCGGGACGGACCTGGGCGGGACGAGCCCAGGTCCCGTCCCGATTTCGAGTCCCGACACCATTTTTTTTAAGAGGATCGGGGCGGGACCCTAGCAGAGTCGAGGCGGGATCGGGCCGACCTGGCCCATTGGCCAGCCTTAGATAATGTAATAGTGCTTCTGTTTAATTAAGTATTGACTCTATTTCAAAATACTTGTCACAATGATTTTTAAAAGTTAAATTATATAAATTTTGATTAATATTTTAAATTATATTTTTTTATCATACTAATTTGTGAAGAATTGCAATTTATAGTACATTTTGTATAGTTTGAATTTTAATTTTGAAATATTAAATTACTCTAATCTAATTTTAAAATTTAATTAAATTGACTTTTTTTAAAAAAAAATATGAGAAGTATTTTAGAATGGAGGGAGTACTTATTTGGAGGAGCGTTGACCAACATTGCTGCAAGAATTTATACTTGGTCCATGGAAACTTGAATTCAGTAGCCACAAATTATACTGTTCCTTACGTCATTGCTTCACAAATCACAATTACTCACTTTTTACCAAAAAGGCATACAACATTCAACTTTATGGCGTCTTAAGTACTTAACTTTAATCCACCCTTTACCAACTGCTCTGATACCCTCGATCGACTGTATAATTTGTGATATTTGTAGTAGCGTGATAGAACTTTGAAGGCTGATCAAAGTTGTATCCTTCCAAACGGAAGAGCCATATGCGGTTAGACCGTAAAATAAGGGGTTCAAACTTTGAAAATAAAGTTCATTTGATATGTGAGAATAAAGTCGTATTTAGTACAAAGCGCAAAGACCTCTATAATACCAAATTAGTTGGTTCAATGATAAAATTTCCAACAATAAATGGTTAAAAAACAAACAGTCTTTATGCTGAGAATTACACATATCAAACCAACATTCCAATATATGCATCAATTAGAGATATTCTGATGAACCGAAATGCCCGCTTTAATCAAACAGAATTATTGAACTACAACAAAAATGTGAGAGGGGGGCCAAAAAAACAAAAAATTGTACAAGATATTTTTTTTCTTAATAACTCTACAATCTCTCAAAACTCACATAAATACATAATTAATAACAGGGTATAAATTAAATCCATCATCGATATAATTAACTTAGGAAATTACACAAGAATTAGGATCCTCTTCGACACTTCGGTGGTGATAATAAGCAGGAACAGGTGGTTGATAAGGTTGTTGATAGTGATAAAACATAGGAGCTGGGAAAGCTTTCATTACAGGGGCTTCATCTTTCCCATCTTTCTTCTTTTCATCCCCTCCTTTTTTGTCGTTACCCTTTTTAGCATCGTCTTTTTTGCCTTCATCCTTTTTGCCTCCCTCATCTTTTTTTCCGTCATCTTTCTTCTTTTCGGGCTCTTTTGCTGGTCCAACAGAGACGATATCAGTGTGACAGAGCTTCCTCAATTTGGAAACTAGTGACACTGGATCTATGTTCCCTGTTATTGTTAATTTCTTCTCCTTTGAGTCTATCGAAATTGATTCAACCCCTGCAGGAGTTCAGAGAAAAAGCAAATCAAAATTGAGAAACTTCACTAATTCAGGATCTGGGCTTCTAGATAATTCAAGATTCTTGTAGAATTACTTCCTCAGTTCTAATTTATGCGGGACTTCTGAATTTTCAGAGTCAAATAAATTTAAAGCTATTAAAGTCTGTATTTGAGGTCGAAATTGAAAAGTTTGACTCTCAAAATTCAGTGACACATAAACTGGAATAGATTGAATAGTAAAAGGGAGAAGGTAGTTTTTACAATACCTTCAAGACCAGATACTTTTTTCATGGCCTTTTGCTTGATTTTCTCATCGAAATACTCCAATTTCAGCACTACTTTCTGTAAAAGAAGAATTAATTTTAGTAAGCAGTATATACTTTGCATAAAGTGCGCTAAAAGAGTTTCAAGTCTAAATTTTAGTATCTCTTGAGAATCAGAATCCATAAAAAAATATAACTTTAGCTAATTGAGTGAAAAAAGAAACAGAGAAAATACAAAAATGAGAGAAAAGCTAACCTTCATCATTTTATATGATGATACTTGGAGATCTGCTTTTAGTGTATAGAAGATCAAGACCTGCTTTCTTACTTTTCTAAATAGAGGAGGAAGCAAGAGAATGTTCAAAGCTGCACAAGTGTCGAATGAGCTTATGGTTGAAGCTGATCGAGTGGTGATTAGTCAATAGAGGGATGTGAGGAGGAAGCAACATAACCCAAGTCCAAGTGACTCAAGAAATGAAGGAAACGTCAAGTCTTTGGCCTAGTAGTAGTCTCTGGTCAAATGTGGCTGCCTCCAACCATAGTAAATATTCGTGCTCTTTTACAATGCACTGTTGCAGAGACGCGACGCAGTTCGCATCACATGACGTGAATAAACAGACCACGTCGTTCACTTTCTCTTTTTTCTTCTAATGCAACAAAGGAATATTTGTCTTTCTTTTTTTTTCGCCATAACGAGTTATGTTTTTACTTATGCGGTTGTCAGAACCTATATTTTTAACTTAAATTCTATATTTATGGTAAGATTGTATTAATATCTTTTGAAAAGTCTTTTTTATTAATATAAATATACATAATGTGTACAATGTTGAATCATAATTGAATGAGGATCTATATTTATCATAATTACACATAAATATTAATTACATAATATACGTCGAATATATGGTAATATTCGCTATCACATCCCCTCAGTCGGAGCGGGAGGAGGTTGGACGCTGGACTGGATCTAAAGTTTAGGAACAGCTGTCGAGGAAGTCCCTTTGTGAAAATATCTACATACCAATACGAAGAATGCACATGCAACACCTTAACATGACTTATAGCAACCTTCTCACGAACGAAATGTATATCCATCTCAATATGTTTGGTTCTCTGATGCTGAACCGGATTATGAGATAAGTAGATCGCAGATATGTTATCACAGTAAACCATAGATGCCTTACGTAAGGGACACTGCAGCTCTAAGAGAAGGTTTCAGAGCCAGCAGATCTCAGCTACAACGTTTGCAACGCCTCTATATACTGCTTCTGCACTCGATCAAGAGAGTGTCACTTGTCGCTTGGCAGACCACGAGATAAGATTGTCCCCTAAGAACACAGTTGCCTGACGTGGAGCGCCGCGTGTCCGGACAACCTACCCAATCGGCGTCCGTATATGTTACATCCAGTTTCTCTTGTATTTCTGTTTCTTATGTTAAAAGCAAATTATGGCATGTAATGTTGGGCTCTATTGTAGGGATTTTGTTGGGTTATTGTACGCAGCGGATATTGAAAACTTGTTTCAAACCCAACAAACGTAGAACTATTTGACTATAGGGTAATTTAAAACAGTAAACATAAGACTTGAATGGTACTTACATATTTACAATATCTGAAATCTTTATCAATTGTGGGTGCGCACGTGAATGCCCTTTCGATTGCAAACTCCAAGCTTCAACGTATTACTCCTTTGGAAAGCTAGGAAATCCGGCAGAGGTTCGAGAGAGTGTTTTGATTCTGAGTATCTAAGACTTTAGAATAATGTTATGAAAATAAAGTGTAATGAATAATGAAGTGTAGGTCTGTATTTATAGGTGAAAAATTAGGTCAAAACCTAATCCGATTTGACCTTGGGCATGGTCCAAAATTTGAGACAGATTAGGTCATGGCATCGCGGCGCTGACGTGGCCCTACACTATCTCATTTTATTTTCCACACATTCTTAATTAAATCCAAAATCCAATTTTGACTTAATCAAAACTATTATTATTTATTTAAATATCTCGATTCTAAATCGAATAATTAATACTCTCTCAATACATCCTTAGATCGAAAAGACGATCGACATAGTGTGACCCTACATGCCTTCACATATCGACATTAATCAAATTAAGGTCTACGCGAAACTCATAGACGGCGCCGCAAGACGCACTCAATATGTGAAGTACGTTTACATGAATCTAGTAAACTTAACCTCTATGTGGTAAGATAAAATCCTTTCATTCACGACACGCCTGATTAAGCTTAGGATTTGTCAAATGTCTATCCAAATGGCTTAATCATTGTATCTCATCTATATTAGTTGACAACTAGACCATATTCTAAATATGTCTATTGTGTTGGCGAACAACTTAGTCAACCTAATATCATTGAGAATCTGAGTGTTCTCTCGAATATACAATCAAGGAATGAATCATAATCTTAGCTCAACTACCACCTTTAATCCACATCGTAATGTACCAAATACAAGCCGTATCTCAACTTATAAGACATTTGAGCTTAGGAAAGGATCAAAGTATATTACTATGTAGACAATGTGTGTATTGACCTCAAGTCTAAGGACTTCTATCTTCCACACGTTGATCATACTTTAGACATGTATAACAAATAATATATCAACAGGGTATACAAATACTTCCAAAATATCCATGTGTCCATCACGAGTAATCATTACTCATAGCAGGTGAGACATACTACATCCTCTACGGAAGTGATGCAGACCACATGTCGACTTATCACATATCATCGATATCCCGTTCTTGATGATCATTAGTCGAGGCTATTTTAAGAGTTACGTTATAATATTAATATATCACATTATTAATAACAATGTAACCTCTAGGAATGCATATTATAGAATATTATAAACAATCAACTAATAATTCAATAATTGCAAAAGTCAAAATATTAATCTCCATTAATAATAATACGAATGTATATAAAGTACATTTGTCCTAATACAGATTGTCTCTAGGATATAAATATAGTTTCACTTATCCCTAAGTAAGTCTATTAAACGAGGGTTAGCGCCACGAGTTCTTGCTATTTATTTCTACCAAACCATAGATCACTTTTCTGAGTAGAAAAATGGTTTATGGCATAGGTTAATGTTTGCAACCACCAACTAACATTAAAGCACAAGAAATAAATAGAAACTAACAACCCATTATACATATATTCAATGTTAAATACCTATTGACATAGCACACATCATTTGAGTCCAAACCTTAGTATTAAACTTAGCTACTCATGGTGTTTGATACAAAAGAAAGCATTAAATCTTACAATCAATGGAAGAAGACAAAAGATGCTGGACTATTCTATTGGTTACAATGGTGCAGGAAACAGAAATAAGTAACTGCTAAGTATTACAACAAATTGAAATTACAATAAACTTGAACAAGAAACTGGAATAGTTTTTGGTATGCTGAGTTGAGTGATGACACTCTGTCTTTAACACAAGATTGCCCCGTATGTATCCTTTCTACGTCCTGGACAATTGTCTCCCAAGATAAAACAGCAAATGAACAAATGAGCAAAGGAAACTCAAGTGTTACCTTGAAGAATTTTGAGTAATGAAATGATGCTGGAAGTTATTAAGAAGACTGATTTCGTTTGTATGTTTCTGTGTGTCTCAATAATTGTGCAAATGCTCCTTTATATAGTTCAAGGAGAGGACTTACCAACTGCCAACATAATTGTTGTTACTGGCCAAGTAATGGCAATTATGGAGGTAGTAATAGCCCACAACCCACAACCCACAGCCCATGACCCACGACCCGTGACCCGAGACCCGGACCGGATGGGACGGGCGGGCGGCGGCGGCACGCGTGTGGGTTTATCCTCGAATCGAAGCACATCTAGGTCCTCCCTCCTTTAAACACATAGGATACTCTTTGGGGTCCCAAACCCCAAGCCAACTTTGAGACTTATAAACTAAAAAAATATTTCTTCCCCTACCGATGAGGGAGAATTGGTCTTAATACCACACTTTTCCACGCTTCAAACACCTCACTTCGTGGACCAATATCTCTTTCATTTCTCAACGAAATTTGATGATCCTTGGCCCTACGGTCATCTACTTACTTAGTAGATTATGCACGTGTGAAGAACCGAATTCTCCAACATGCGGAACACTAGTTTTTAAGCCATTAAAGTTGGTTGGACGCAACTCCCGCTAAAGGCAAATTTCCAACAATCCCCTCTTGAAAGAGATTTTGGCTTACTCACATGGTACCTTTTTCCTTTCCAGCAATATTTCAACGGACCGATGTTGCATAAGGAGAGGTAGCTTCAGCTTTGAACCTTCCATAGTTAAATACCATCGGACTTACTTACTGCGCGGTGAACGTGATGTCTTGAACTGTCAGTGTTTAGTGTATGCCTAGTCAATAGTACCAACACAACAAATTCCCTTACTCTCTTCTTCGTAATGTTTTGTCCGTTGTGGCCGTGGACAACTTCTTGGATTCTTAAGTGCGTTCATTTGAGGCGGTCTGTCCTCGCACTTAAATAGGTGGTCTCCTACAAGGTATCCTGCTATACCCCACTTCAGAAGTGTTAGGAATCATTAAAAGTTTCCCCAAACCTAACCTCAACTGTTGAGGATCATTAAAGGTTTTGAAAACTTAATCTTTATCCACACTGCAGATAGCACTTAACGTCTATCCCGGGAATGACTTTGGATTTAGAGTTTCTTTAAAGAAATCATTATCTGAAGTGCTCATGCTTCCACTGAAGTGATCAACTGAACCTTTACAACTTAGTTTTCCCATTGAACCAAATTACTGGGATCTCCAGTCAGTAAGGTTGAGTTACCACCGTATTGGTCCTTATACTTTGGGTTTTAAGCCCATTCCCTTAGACAGGCAGAACATCTGATTCTTGGGTAAGCCCTTTGTCAGCGGGTCTGCTATATTATCCTTTGACTTTATGTAATCAATGGATATTAAACCCGTGGTGATCAGCTGTCTAACGGTCTTATGCCTCCGTCGAATATGACGAGACTTTCCGTTGTACATAGCATTCTGTGCCCTTCCTAGAGCAGACTGGCTGTCGCAGTGGATCATTACAGAAGGTACGAGTTTGTTCCAACATGGAACATCCTCTAAGAAGTCATGAAGCCACTCAGCTTCTTCTCCTGCTTTGTCTAAAGCGATAAACTCTGATTCCATTGTGGATCGGGCGATGCAAGTTTGCTTAGAGGATTTCCAAGACACAACCCCACCACTAATTGTAAATACATACCCATTGGTGGACTTGGTGTTTTCTATATCAGATATCCAGTTTGCATCACTGTACCCCTCTAGTATAGCTGGATATCTCGAATAATGTAACTCGAAAGTTAACGTGTATTTCAGGTATTGTAATACCCGATTCAATGCCTTCCAGTGATCATCACTCGGATTACGGGTAAACCTAGCTAACTTATTGACTGCATAAGCAATATCAGTTCGGGTGCAGTTTGTTATATACATCAAACTACCGATCACCTGTGCATATCGCTCCTGGTATACGGGTGCACCATGATTTTTATCAAGCTTTTGATTTGTATCCATTGGTGACTTTATCGGTGAACTGTCAAACTTCTCAAACTTTCTCAAAACATCTTCGATGTAGTGAGACTGAGATAAGAACAGTCCGTCAGACGTCTTAGAGATTTTTATCCCTAAGATGACATCTGCGATACCCATATCCTTTATGTCGAAACATTGTTTCAACATGTTCTTAGTCTCTAGGATTACCCTAGGACTGCTTCCTGTGATCAACATGTCTTCTACGTATAGGAATATCATGACGAATGAGTCAGAGTTACCTTTTGTGTAGACACATTTATCACACTCATTAATGGTGAAACCCTTTGATAGTAGAGTACTATCAAATTTTTTGTGCCATTACTTCGGGGCTTGTTTCAGCCCGTACAGAGATTTGACAAGCCGACAGACTTTCTTCTCTTGCCCTTGAACCACATACCCCTCGGGTTGGTCCATATAAATTTATTCTTCCAAATCACCATTTAGGAAGGCTGTCTTGACATCCATTTGATGTATCTCAAGGTCACGCAAAGCTGCGATCGCAATGAATACCCGTATGGATGTCATCCGAGATACCGGGGAGTACGTGTCAAAGTAGTCAAGACCTTCTTTCTGTCGATAGCCCTTGACTACCACCCTGGCCTTGTACTTGTCTATAGACCCATCTGCTTTATATATCCGTTTAAGTATCCACTTACAACCCAACGGTTTATTTTCCGGATGAAGATCAACCAACTCCCAAGTATGGTTATGCAGAATGGAGCCTATTTCACTCTCAATAGCTTTTTTCCAGAGCGGTGCTTCTGTAGTTGACAACGCTTTAGCAATTGTCCTTGGTTCATCATTAACCATATAAGCTACAAAGTCAAGACCGAAGGATTTATCCTTCCTGGCCCTTTTACTTAGCCTTAGTTCCATCTCTGGAGTCTCCAAGTTCTGAGAATCTGGAACACTAGATTCCGGATATTCAACCACCTCGAGATCCACTAGATCTGAACCATCTAGACCTGGGCCGTCAACAACTCCCGGTTCCTGAGAGCTTTGTTCATAACTTCGTTTGCGAGAAGTTATGTCTTTTTCCTTTCTAGGGAAGGTACCTTCAAAGAATTGAGCATTCCTTGATTCCATGATTGTACCCTGGTGGATATCTGGAATGTCTGACTTATGCACTAAAAAGCGATAAGCACTACTATTATTTGCATATCCGATGAATATGCAATCTACAGTCTTATGCCCAATCTTGACCTGCTTTGGCTTGGGTACTTCAACCTTTGCCAAACAACCCCACACCTTAAAATATTTGTAGGTGTGTTTCTTTCTCTTCCATGATTCATATGGAGTTTTGTCCTTACCCTTATGTGGGACTCTGTTAAGAATCGTATTAGCGGTAAGGACGACTTCTCCCCACATGTTTTGGGGAAGACCAGAATTGATGAGCAATGCATTCATCATTTTCTTCAATGTGCGGTTCTTACGTTCTGCCACACCGTTTGATTGAGGTGAGTATAGAGCCGTCGTTTGATGAACAATGCCTTCTTGGGAACAATATTCCTCAAATGGCGCTACGTATTCTCCCCATCTATCGCTACGAATGGATTTAATCTGCAGGCTTAGTTGGTTCTCAACTTCTGCTTTGTAACATCGGAACGCTTCAAAGGCTTCATCCTTACTTTTCAACAAGTAAATGTAATAATACCTTGTGCTATCATCAATGAATGTCACAAAGTACTTGTTCTCCCCTCTAGTTTGTGTGAACTTCAAATCACATATATCTGTGTGAATAAGTTCTAGATGAGCGGTATTCCTTTCGACGGATAGAAAAGGAAGCTTGGTGAGTTTTGCCACTACGCACACCTCACACTTATGTTGAGGGTTTACGTCGATAGACGGCAATAACTCCAACTTTACCAGCCTTTGGATAGACTTGTAGTTAACGTATCCTAATCTATGATGCCATAAATTAGAAGACTCAAGCAAATAAGAAGAAGGTTCAACTTTATTACTTGAACACATTACATACATGGCATTCACTTTGAAGAGGCCTTCACAGACGAAGCCTCTCCCCACAAAAGTGTCATTCTTAGTGAGTACAAACTTATTGGATTCAAATACTAGCCTAAAACCAGCATTAACCAATAAAGGTCCTGAAATTAAATTTCTTCTAATCTCAGGGACATGCATCACTTCCTTCAGAGTGAGCTCATTTCCATAAGTCATCTTCAGGACCATCTTTCCTAACCCCAGCACGTCAGAGGAAGCGTTGTTGCCCATGAACAGCTTCTTATCGGTGACCAATGTGTACGTGGAGAAGGCATCTCTGTTGGAACATATGTGTCTGGTAGCACCTGTGTCCACCCACCACTGCCTCGGATTCTCGACCAAGTTTGCTTCAAGCACCACTGGCGAGAACTCCTCAATCATATCATCTAGGAGCGTGTCCTTGACGATGTTAGCATGCGCCTTGCCTTTAGCCTTGGCTTTCTGTTGTTGCTCAGTCTTGAGCTTGCGGCATTCCTTGATTTTATGACCAGGTTTCCTACAGTGGTGACAGTTACCTCTGAACATCTCCGCTGTGTGGGCCTTGCCGTCTTTCTGGAACTTCCGCTTCTTGCTTGGGTTCCCTTTGGCCTCAGCCATTGCCTTTACCTCAGCAGGTTGTTTACCCCTAGGCAAGGCCTTCTTATTATCTTCCTGAATTTGGAGTTTGATAATAAGCACTTCAAAGGTCATCTCCTTTGTCTTGAGTTTTAAGTAACTCATTCCACGAAGGAGGTAATTTTTCAATCAACGATGCAACAAAAAACTGCTCATTTGGTTTCATTCCTTCCAAATCCAAGTGATGTAGAATCATTTGGAATTCCTGGACTTGGGACATCACTGTCTTACTATCCACCATTTGAAATTTTAGAAATTTCCCAACGATGAACTTCTTAGTACCTGCATCTTGTGCGTTGTACTTCTTTTGTAGTTTTTCCCACATCTCTTTGGCAGTGCCAACGGTGCAATAGACTGTGTAGAGAGGTCTGCAAAGTAGTTCAATATGTAATTCTTACATATGAAATCGCTATGATTCCATGCATCAAGAACCAGCTTCATGCCATTAATGACATGGATACCAAGGCCCCCTTCACCCATTTCAAAAGGCGAAGGGTCCATTTCATCTCCATCTTGTGGAGGATCTTCCGTTAGGAACCGGACCATGACCATAACAGTTAAGTAGAACAACATCTTCTGATGTTATCTCTTAAAGTTTGAGCCTATAAATTTTCCAGGGCGTTCATAGTGGAATGCGGAGGGTGGAGCAGTAAAGGCAGCGGACGTGCCTTGGGCAGTAGCGGTGAAGGCAGCAGAGTTGCTGCCTTAGACAGTAGCGGCAGCAACAGGAAAGGCAGAATTGCTGCCTTGATTGGCAGCAACAGCGGCAGCGGCAGCGGCATCAACAGTGTTTCCGGTCATGTTGCGGCGCGAGAAGATAAGCAAAATCTTGTCTTAAACTTGTTGGTTACAATGGTGCAGGAAACGGAAATAAGTAACTACTAAGTATTACAACAAACTGAAATTACAATAAACTTGAACAAGAAACTGGAATAGTTTTTGGTATGCTGAGTCGAGTGATGACACTTTGTCTTTAAGACAAAATTACCCCGTATGTATCCTATGTACGTCCTGGACAATTGTCTCCCAAGATAAAACAACAAATGAACAAATGAGCAAAGGAAACTCAAGTGTTACCTTGAAGAATTTTGAGTGATGAAATGATGCTGAAAGGTATTAGGAAGACTGATTTCGTTTGTATGTTTTTTTGTGTCTCAACAATTGTGCAAAGGCTCCTTTATATAGTTCAAGGAGAGGACTTACCAACTGCCCACATAATTGTTGTTACTGGCTAAGTAATGACAATTATGGAGGTAGTAATTCACCAAAATAAATGGTGAATTGATGTGCAACAGATTGGCATTTAGGGAGAGTAATTCAGCCAAAATAAATGTCTGAATTGAGTGCAAATTAAGGCTGGTTGACGTTCTAGAAACCAACAGCAAAGTTATCTGCCCAATTTTGACTTACTTGAAACTTCAGGGACCAAACTGTAAATACGAAACAATTCTGGTCCAAAAAGATAATATCAGAAGAAGCACAACCCACAGCCTACAGCCCGAGACCCAGATCGGACGGGCGGCGGCAGTGCGCGTGTGGGCTTATCCTCGAACCGAAGCACATCTAGGTCCTCCCTCCTTTAAATACATGGGATACCCCTTGGGGTCCCAAACCCCAAGCCAACTTTGAGACTTATAAACTAAACAAATCTTTCTTCCCCCACCGATGAGGGAGAATTGGTCTAAATACCACACTTTTCCACGCTTCAAACACCTCACTTCGTGGACCAATATCTCTTTCATTTCTCAACGAAATTTGACGATCATTGGCCCTACGGTCATCTACTTACTTAGTAGATTATGCACGTGTGAAGAACCGAATTCTCCAACATGCGGAACACTAGTGTTTAAGCCATTAAATTTGGTTGGACGCAACTCCCGCCAAAGGCAAATTTCTAATATATTCTTCTTAAAAGTCCCAAAAAGTTGTCTTCGATGTACTCACAATATGAGAACAAAATCTGAACAAGAATGCCACACGAAAACCCTACATTTTCTATTTATAATGTCTAAAAATACGGATTGGAAATCAGATAAAAATACCCCTGATAGGTTGGTTTGTGTTGCATATGCCATCGCATACGGTGATATGTGACGCATAATCTTCGTTTCAGCCGCAGACGGTTGATTAATATGTGTTGCCTTCTGCGACGCATACAGTATCATAGATCTTCTGTCAAAGAACTATTGTTTTTGATCTGATATGCAGCCTCATCTGTGGCCGTATCTCTCCATATGCGACACATTTGCTCTTTTCAGCTCCATTTTGTCATTTTTTCTTGTCTTTGACGGTTTCACTTGATTTCCACTACAAAACAGAAAATAACTAAGAAATGACAAGTAACATGCTTAAAAACAATGAAAAATCTTCGTAAAAGATATCTAATGTGTTGTAATTTCACAGTACATCATTTACCCTTTCATCTGATGAATATTCTAATTCCTGGTTGACTCATCCACATTTTTTGGTAGCATCTATGACCTATTAAATTCCAAAGAAGCAAGATACAATAGCTGAGGCTACTAAACCTGCAATGCATGATGTCCTCTGAAAACATATAAGATGATCTGTGTGTTCCAGGACTCCTTACATAAACAACATCAACTTGACAGAAATATATTCCTCTTCCTCAAGTTAGCCGATGTCAATAGTGCATCCTGAAGTTTACTCAAGAAAAAAAATTGTCTCTTGCTGCATACGAAGTAAAGAAAGCTACTTTCTTCAAAGCTGTGATTTTTGATATGTTCTTCTGTGCTTTCTTTCTCTGTTGCCCTTCAGAATACTCCAAACAATAAGATTACCATTGAACTCTTTGATACCTTTCCCCATCAGATGATTAACTACCATTGCCTATCCATCATTCAAGGAAGATTTGACCACATCCTTTTTTTACAGATGTCATTATCATCAAACTAAGTCTTCTATGTAGAACTTTGTGACCCGAGCAAGGAAAGAGGAGGTGTGGCTTTTAAAGAAGTTCCTTCCTATTCAATTGACAATTCATCTCCAGAAATCAGAGGGGAGGAAATCTGAAATATATTTTTCTCTGATTTACTTATAGTGGCCAATCTTTCTCAAATGTCCTTTCCAGACTACTGTTTTCCTTTTCGGAGCAGCATTGTATGTGGTGTTTGCTGGATATAATATTCTTGAGCAGGGTCATAAGCATCTGGTCGTCTTAGTTACTAAAATAAAACAACAGGTTCATGTTTATTTTGTAAGTGAATATGATGGCATCCACGGCGGCATACTTTCAATAAAAGGCTAACGGGCTTCAATGGAAAATCAAGAAGATCATTATTGTAAAAGAGGAACTCAAGAATGAATCCAAGAATTGTGGCGATGAGTGGGCCAAGTGCTACCGTATTTTATGGTCCTAATCCAAGAAGAGGAAGATTGAGCCCAAAGAGCTGAAAATCCAGCCCACAAAGGGGCTGAAATTCTACCAAAAAATGATTGTTTAGTGGCTAGAAATTTGCGTGAGTTGCAACCCATTTTTTGGTGAAAAAAGTCACGTACCAAGTGATTTTTTGGTAACCTTTTTCCTTGTTGTATTAGGGAAGAAGTTTATCAATTATTTTATAATTTTTTCTAGTTTAATATTAGTTAGGTTTTAGTATTTATTATTTTCATAGAAGTATGATTCAAATTTCGTGTTATTTGGAATAAGTTTCCCCTGTATATAGGGGTGGATTTTGTTATTTTTCCAAAAACAATATTATTATTATTATTATTATTATTATTATTATTAAGAGTTTCTCTTATTTACACCTTTGTGTGGTGACTATGAATTTATCTTGCAACCTTATGAGAACGATTCTTCTAAGAGGTAAGATTAATTCGTGTTTGATATCTTTGGTTCTTATTCGTAAATTAAAGACGGTAATTAGTCTATACTAATTATTGTCTCTAATTTCTTTGAAATAGGGTCTAGATCACTTTTTGATATAAGTTATTGAATTGACTCTATTAATATCGTAATTAGTCTTAATTAGCTAATTTTGAATACTAAGATCAATTAGGGTTCTTATCACTTCATATTGAAATTTGAGGATTTTATTCTCGAATTTCGCATATCTTTAAATTAGGGTTTCTAATCTTCATATTTTCGCTTCCGCATTATTTTCTTGTTTTTATTCAAGTAACCCGATTCTTATTAAGTGGTATCAGAACATGTTCTATCAAGGTTCCGTTCTTGATAATCTTGAGAGTTTCATAGCAAAAAGAAAAATCTTTTATTGTAGTAGCTTAAAAGGTAAGCTACATAGCAAAAAGTAAAAAAAAAAAGAGGGAGAAAATTCAATTGCTTGAGAATTAAGTTATTTTCAAGAATCTGCGAATTTGTTGTGTTTCTTGATTTCCAACATCAAGAAGAAAAATCAAGAAGAGTGGAAATTTGGAGTTCTTCTTTTTTTCACAAATTGATATTTTTCTTGTCTCATCAAAATTCAATTCGTCTAGGAGTTGGCAAATTCTTTTTCTTTCTATATCTTATTCTAAAAGATTGTTACTAATAGAGTTTATATATAAATCCTAAAGGATCCATCCAAAGATAGTAATTTGAGTGGAAAAAGGTAAGAGATGGTGAGATCAATAGAGAAAAAAAATCAAATTGAGAGATATTTGTTTTTTTGATATTTTCTTGAGATGTCTCAAACAGGTAAGGAAATTGAAGTTGGAACTCAAAATGACACCAACTTAGCTGAAGTGCCTTGTATGATGACTGATATGAATGTCATTGCAACTGATTTAAGGAGGAAAAATATTTTTCATACAAGGTATGAGATAAATGGTAGAATTTGTTCTATGATTATTGATAGTGAAAGTGGTGCTAATGTGGTGAGTTCATACGTGATGGAGAAGTTGAAACTTACATGCATAGAACACACTATCCCTTATAAACGATAATTGTTGAATCATTTTGGTGAGCTTAAGGTGACTAAACAATACATGATCTCTTTCGCAATCGGAATGTATTCTAATAATATTTTTTTGTGATGTATTTCCAATGCAAGATTGTCATATCATTCTTGGGCATCCATGGCTATTCAATAGGAATGCAATTCATGATAGGAGAAAGAATAAAATTTCTTTTGAGCTAAATAGAAGAAAATATATACTTGCAATTTTAACTCCATCACAAGTTTATGACGATCAGAAACATGTGAGGAAAACTGAAAGAAATAATCCCCTTGATTATTTTCATTGATAGAATAGATATATATACAAGTTACATATTTCCATAATAGGAAAATCCTTTTCCTATTCTACTTCTAAATCCTTATTCTACCATAATTCTAACTATACAATTATGGTAAGTGTATAACACTAATTAAGGTATCCTTTTCATTACAATATACTACAATATACATTCCTAATATACCATATATACTTCTGCCCGTGATGGGCTGTTGCACACCGCCGAGATGGACTTCGGCCTGTGATGGGCTGTTGCACACTGCCGAGATGGTGGGCTGAAGGCCGAAATGGTGGGCTGAAGCCCACTGTCGAAATCCTGGACTTCTGCCCGTGATGGGCTGTGATGGGTTGTTTAACACACCCCCGCAGTCATAGCGGGCGGTCTTCGAACGCTGAGACTGTCCCTAAAATCTGTAAAAAGTACCGCGGGTAGACCCTTGGTAAAAATGTCTGCAATTTGATAACGAGACGGGACATGGCATACGCGAACTTGACCTTTAGCAACCTTTTCACGGACAAAGTGAATGTCCATTTCGACATGCTTGGTGCGTTGGTGTTGAACTGGGTTACCTGAAAGGTAGATGGCACTAATGTTATCGCAATATACCAAGGTTGCCTTCTGAATGGGACAATGAAGCTCCAAAAGCAAATTACGTAGCCAACATGATTCAGAGACCACATTCGCCACCCCTCGATATTCTGCCTCTACACTTGAGCGTGATAGAGTTGCCTGACGCTTTGCCGATCAGGAGACCAAGTTGTTGCCAAGGAACATACAGTAGCCATAAGTTGACCTTCTGGTGTTGGGACAACCATCCCAATCAGCATCCGTGTAGGAGACAAGTGTGGATGTAGATGAGGGATACAAGTGCAAACCATAATCCAGTGTCCTCTGAATATACCGAATGGTGCGTTTGATTGCATTCATGTGCTCAACTCTGGGATCATGCATGAATAAACACACCTGCTGAACCGCATACGTAATATCTGGTCTGGTAAATGTAAGATACGGAGGGCCCCTGCAAGCTGCGATAGCGGGTCGGGTCCTCGTATGGTGCACCCTTTTGTGGCACTCACTTGGGGTTTGCATCGGCGGCGTGGAAGTGGACTTACGGGATGACATCCCGCCCTCTCTATGATCTCAGAAGCATACTTTCGTTGAGACAAAAATAAGCCACCTGAATGACGCTTGACGGCAATCCCCAAAAAATAACTCAAAGGCCCTAAGTCTTTCATAGCAAACTCAGAGCTGAGCATGGTCATTATAGGCGGCGCAAGGCATCGGAAGAGGCGAGTCAAGATGATATCATCCACATACAACCAGAATATAGGCCAATGACGAACCACAGCGGTAGATGAACAAGGAATTATCGACCTGCCTTGTGAGTGAACCCAATAGTCGAAACAAAGTCAGCAAATCGTGTATACCAGGCCCGTGGAGGCGCTTAAGCCCATATAATGATTTCTTCAACAAACGAGACATGATTAGGGCGGTTGGGATCCCCGAAACCCAACGGCTGATGCATATAGACTGTTTCCTTGAGGTCACCATATAGAAAAGCATTCTTGACATCCAACTGATGAATTGGCCAAGTCTTTGAAAGAGCCAATCTAAGCACAGTGCGAATGGTAGCCGGTTTGACCACCGGACTAAACGTCTCACCACAATCAATTCCAACCTGCTGAGTCTTACCATCACCAACAAGTCGTGCCTTATGTCGAGCGAAGGACCCATCTGAATTCTCCTTATGAGCAAAAATCCACATAGACATGATAACATTAATACCATATGGACGGGGCACCAACTCCCACGTCTTATTAGCAATAAGAGCATTATATTCATCAGTCATAGCAATTTTCCAATTAGGGTCATTTAATGCGGACACAGGATTGCGGGGCAAGGGGGATTTAGAGACATCCGAATGTAAATTAAAATGTCTTTTAGGTGTAAAAATACTCCGCTGACTACGAGTGACCGGTCTATGACTCGAGGAAGAATTGATGGAATTTTGGGAATTTTTTGGGCTCGGGACGGACTGGCCAGCAGGCAGTGGGCCTGCTGGCCCAAATCGATAAAGGCTGGAATCAGATTTTGGAGCAGTTCCAGAATTGGGCTGGGCAGGCCCAGTTGCTGGAACTGTTCCAGTGGCTGGATTTTATGAGTGTGGCGGTACTATTGGTTCAGCGGGCAGTGGGCCCGCTGGAGGATTTTGGGTACATGAGATGTCCGAAAAATTCCGAATAATATACGGGAATATTTGGTCATCCAAAAAATTATACGACTTAGGTTCGGGAGTATGAACTTTCGTAAATGGGAATTGAGTTTCATCAAAAATGACATGGCGATTGATTATGATTTTCTTGGAGGATAAATCAAAACACTTATAACCACGATGATTCGACGGATATCCCAAAAATACACACGGGGTAGACCGAACCTGAAGTTTGTTAATTGTGGTGGATGGAAATAACGGATAACACAAGCACCCAAAAATCCGAAGATGAGAATAAGACGGGTTCTTATTATACAGAATTTTTAGGGGGGAAGAATATGTCAGACCTTTAGAAGGAATTATGTTAAGAAGATATGTGGCCATTTGTAGAGCATGATGCCAAAAATATGGAGGTATGGAGGCATGTATTAGGATATTTCGGACAATGTTATTTATGGAACGAATTTTGCGTTCGACTTTCCCATTTTGTGAAGATGTATGAGGACATGAAAAATGAAAATTTATCCCATTAGTAGCACAAAATTCCCGAAACTCCCTATTGTCATACTCTTTCCCATTATCACATTGAATATTTTTTATTTCTCTTTCGAATTGAGTACGAATGAACGCTCTAAATTTGATGAAGACGGAAAACACTTGTGATTTATTCGCAATTGGAAACGTCCACAAAAATCTAGAATAATCATCTAAAAAAAAAACATAATATCGATGACCCATTGAACTAAGAACAGGAGATGTCCATAAGTCTCTATGAATAATGTCAAATGGCATAGAAGTATGAGAATTGAAGTCTACAAATGGCAACTTAACAATTTTTCCTAATGAACAAGACTGACAAATTGGAGTACGACTCGTACCCTTATAAGAAATAAAGCTATTTTTATCTAAAGCTGATAAAATAGAAGATTCCGGATGACCCAGACGAGCATGCCACATGGAAGGAGAGATGGCTGCAAAAGCTGATGGCAAGGCTGGACTCGATGGACTGAAACCGGGCATGATAGGATACAGATCCCCCCACTATCACACCTCATGAGATGACTCCCCGTCTTGAAATCCTTCACAGAGAAACCGAAAGGATCAAATTCAACAGAAATAGAATTGTCATTTGTGAACTTTCGGACAGACACTAAATTTTTAATCAATTCAAGAGCATGTAAAGTATTTTTCAAGAGGAGGGGTGGATTGGGGGGAGACAACGTTTTCTGACCATACCCTAGAATTGGAATAGAACTGCCATTACCATCAATTATTCCCCGAGGGGTGCTCAAATTGGAATAAGATGAGAGAGTACCTGAGTCGGAAGTCATGTGAGTAGTGGCCCCGGTGTCCATGTACCAATTTGGGTCCGGTTGAGTCAATACCAACGTGTGCATTGCGGCCTCGATATCGGTCTGAGTGGGGCTTGTAGCATGATGGGCTTGCGGAGGTCTGGGCCCAAGAACTCCTGGCCGTCTTTGGAACGGGGCCGCGCTCGCTTGTTGCCTTTTTGGGCCCGCGGCGATGGACCGCCAATCGCCGGGTATTGGGCTCGGGATGTTGGCCAGCCCACCGGCCGCCGGAAGCGTTCTTTGGAGGGTACGGGTTCCACTGCCATTGGCCCCACTGCTGGGCCCACGGCGGTGGTGGCCACTGTACCCTGGATGGGACCCACCGCATGTTTATTGATCACCGGAAACCGCCACCAGAACCACCGCGTTTGCCCCCGCGGTTTTTGTTATTATTTTTGCGATTATTCTTGCCGCCACCATTATTATGGTTTTGGCCCGAATTATTAACAAAACTCGAAGGACTAGGAGAGGATGCTACCATGACAACTGGGCTTGCTCCGGTAGCCGCCTTTTTAGCCAAACCGACTTCTTCCAACGTCAGCATGGAGCGGGCTTGATGAAAGTCGGGAAGAGGGTTGCTTTGGCGAAGGAGAGTTCCAACACCATTATAGGCCTCCGAAAGACCGGCAACCAACTGTAGAACTAGACGATTATTTGTTACTGGTGCGCTAACATTACGGAGTTGATCCGCCAACTCCTTTAGTTTCTTGCAATATGCAGAAACGTTCGGAAATCCATCCATTCAAACGAGAGAGAATTCCTGCTCGAGTGTGACGACACGGGAATGTTGGTTGTCTTGGAATATGTCACGCAATCTATTCCATGCAGCCATAGCCGTGGTATCTGGCTCCATAATCGTCTGTAGAAGGTCCACTGAAATAGTGGTGTATATCCACCGAAGAACGGTAGCATCAAGTGTAATCCATAACTCAGGATCCTCTACAGGAAGGGGTCTAGCGGGAGGAATGATGTGATGAAGAACTTGATAAGATATAGCGTGAATTTTAAACAACTCCGCCCACGTTGCATATTGAACGTTTTCCATCTCAAGGAAAATAGGGACACTTAGCTTGATATTGGAAACCGTGAGGGCAGGGTGAAAATTGTTCTTAGACATATTGAAAGAACAAAGAAGGAGAAGAAATTTAATAGAGGTTTTTGAGAGCGGAAGACAAAATTTTGGAGAGAAAACCCGAGGGAGGGGGGGGGGGTTCTCGGCCACAAGACAAAAGTTGAGAGAAAAACTTTTGTGTAGACCTAGTCTCTTGATACCATTAAAGAAATAATCCCCTTGATTATTTTCATTGATTGAATAGATATATATACAAGTTACATATTTCCATAATAGGAAAATCATTTTCCTATTCTACTTCTAAATCCTTATTCTACCATAATTCTAACTATACAATTATGGTAAGTGTATAACACTAATTAATGTATCCTTTTCATTACAATATACTACAATATACATTCCTAATATACCATATATACTTCTGCCCGTGATGGGCTGTTGCACACCGCCGAGATGGACTTTCGCCCGTGATGGGCTGTTGCACACTGCCGAGATGGTGGACTGAAGGCCGAAATGGTGGGCTGAAGCCCACTGTCGAAATCCTGGACTTCTGCCCGTGATGGGTTGTTTAACAAAAACAATGAAAATTTTTTAGAGAGAAAAGAATGAGAGGAGTAAGGGAGTGCATATTGACATCTCAAGAGAGGAAAAAAGAGAGAATGTGTTGTGTGAAGAGAATGGATGTCAAGTGATAAAAAAGAAGTGAGCATGAGATAAAAGAAAAGAGAGATGACCATGAAATAGAAAAGGAGAGGGATGATCGCGGGATTGAGAGAGAAAATGAAAAGAATTTGAGTGAGATTATTTATTATTCTAACTCTAACATTTATACTTCTTCTAGTTGTTTTGACTCTCTTGTAGGTACTCATAAGAAAGTTTGTATTAAAGAATCATCATTGGATGAACTTAATCCTAAGGTGGTTGAAAGTCGAAACTACATGTCCCATGGAGCAAGTGCATGTTGATGGGAAGGATAAAGATAAAGATAAAGAAACTCATTTTGGGGTTCTCCAAAGTAAGATTCATGGGAGTCTCACAAGGCAGTTGTGACCCCAACACCAATGTAAAAAGCAAACCGAGGTGAGGTTATTCTTTTGCTACATAGGATCAAGTACGACATGTATAATTGGTTTATTCACATTCTTGGAATTTTTAAGGTCTTTCTGAGGTAATGAACTACACTCTTATTTCTTATGCTGGTAACTTTATTAATTTTGAGGATAATGATGTTTTGTTGTATAATAAGTCATTAACTGTAACCTCTAAGTTCAAGCATAAGAGTAATTTGTTCCCTTTTGAAATTGAGCATGCCATAGATGATTGCGCATTCCCACTTGTTGAAAAAATGTGATATTTATGCGAGGAGGATTGTGACTAAGTTGTATGTTCCCTCTTCTCATATTCTAGTGTCGAAAGAGTTCTCATATGATGATAAGTTCGCATTTAGTGGATATTCTATTTTGGAGTTTAAGAGTTCTTTTATCTCTCTTGAAAACTCAAGTGCTTATTTGAATAACTTGTATGAAGAAGAATTTGTGGGAGGTGTAATTGAGGATGCTTGGATATATCATAAAAGTGTTCAATTTGATGCATGTTTTAAGGATCTTGTGTGGTCTTTTCCATACCCATTGAGATACTATATTTTAGGGGTGGCCAGCGGGGCGGGCTGGGACGGGTTTCGGTTGGACGGAATCCGGCGGGATGGGGGGTGGGTCGGGACCAGGATCTGGCGGGCCGAGATAGGCGGGACGGGAAGAGGTCCCATCCCGTCCTACATCGCGCCGGAAGAGGGGTCGGGATTTTAGGGGATGGGTCGGGTCGGGTAGGGTTGCGGGATTTGATATTTTTTTAGACACTTAATTTTTAAAAAAATATAGTTAAACACTTAAATAATTGAACAAGATAGTGTAATAAAAATATCTCAAGACTGTTTTTATGCCTCTTACATTATTTAATAGAAATATAATTTTTTTTGTAATACAATTTTAAAATTGCAACTTTATTTTGTTGTTCAAAAGTTGCAAATCACATAGTAAAATTGACATTAAAAAATTACATAGTTAACCATACTTTTTCTAATTTCCTCACAATGTCTTGAGGATCTTCGGTTGGAATTGAAAGTTGTTGGTTAAATTTTTCGATTTCGCTTCCTGCTCCCTCAGGCAATATTTCGTTGTAGTTGTAATTGTCTTCTTCATTGATCTCCGGTTGACCGCACTTTCTACACTCCGCTCTAATCCAATCTTTGAATAAAACTGCAATCTCCAAGCTGTCTCCCGCTAATGAGTGTTTGTGCTCTCCTATTTAAAATCTTACAGCAGAAAAAGTGATTCCAGACGCTATTGATGACGCTTGAATGTTCAACACATCTCTGGTCATCTTTGATAGTGTCAGAAATGTCTTCGCATTCTCCCTCCAATATCTCAGCAAGTCTTCACGTCAATCTTCATTGACAATTGATTCGTACGGTACAACACCCTGCAAAACATAAACATCAAATTCGCTAACTTGTGAAGAAGTTGAACCACTAAACATTCTATTTCTAAGGCCTTGAACACTAGCAACAGAAATTACATGTCTTTTATTAGGTTGCAGTGAAGTAGAAGAAGATGTTACTGAACCGGTTGATTATTTGCACTTTCTTATTGGTAATATATATATATATATGCATTCATTGTGTATGCTAAACATAACTTCTTCTTTAGTTGGTTCGTTAGTTGGGTTTTCAGTTGGGTCTGTTGGAAGTATTTCTAAGTTTTCATAAATCGTTTCAACAAGTGTTTTACAACCATCTACTTTAATAGTCGGATTTAATACAACACCAATAAAATATAGTGGTAAAAGGAAAAAAATATTTTTTAATAACTGGCTTGTAAGTTGGTTTTGGCATATATTCATTAAGTAAAAAAATATTAGAGCTATGTAAAATAACATAGTTGAAATAGTATGATAATAGATTCCAGAAAATTCTTTAGTAGCTAGAAAAAATTTCTCTAAAAATGCAATAAGTTTCGAAATTTTCCCCCAATCATCATCTACTAGCATATTCGTTGGACTTTGATTATGGGCGTTAAATAATAAAATTATAGGTCTTTTATACTTGTGAGCAACAAGTAGTTGTTCATATAAAGAATTTCACCTAGTCGAAACTTCTTCTGGAATTTTTCTATAAGGTAGTCCACAATCATGACAAATTTTTTATACTCTTTGCGTCTTTGTATTTTATTACCTTTAAAAATAAAGTTTATAACAAATTGTACTTTATCAATAATGTTTTTAAAAAAGTTTTAGGTCATCCTTCACAACTAAATTATAAATATGGAATGCACATCTAATATGAAAAATATCAGGAAAAGATGGAGTAAATCGAGTTTTTAAAAGGTTTATAGCATAATCATTAGCAGTAGCATTATCTAATGTAGCAGTCATAATTTTATCATTAATTCCATAATATTCACAAATTTCATTAATATTTCTTGTAATAAATAATTCAGTATGCCTATCATCAATATATCTATATGCTAAAATACATTTTTGCACAGACAAAGTCTGATCTATCCAATGACATGTAACGGTTAAATAATCATTACCGTTAGTACTACGATCTATGTCAAAAGTGATAGCCACATTTCCATTAAAATGATATAATGCATCACGTAAATACTGTTGATATTCATGTGCAAATTTAAAAACGTCTCTTCTAACAGTTGATCTAGGAAAACCATTAAAAGTAGGATTATACGTTTGTCTAATGTAATGAATAAAACCAAGAGAGGAAGGAAATGCAAAAGGCAAACCCTCCACCACAACTAATTTTGCTATATTTTCCCTTTTTCTGTTTATCATATTTAGGACCTATAATTTCCCCCGTCATCGGGTTAATTCGACCGTGTACTTGGTCGGGGACACTATGTGAACCTTGTCCCGACTCAAAAAGCATTGGCACACCCGATTTTTCTGCAAGATATTCGTTATACCTATCTTTGTGCATGCTTTGTACATGTCTCAATAAACCTCTCGTCCCACCATGACCTTTTTTCCGATTTTAAATTTATAAAATTCTTGACAAATTTTACATCTAGCTAGTTGATTCTCACTGTCCCTATCAAAAAATCTCATGCAGGTGATTTTAATTTTCGTTGTTTGGGCCTCAACTCATACTAGGGGGAATATGAGGCATTCCAGTTTCAGTTTCAGGCTGAGACTCAGTCTGAGCTTGAGGTGGAGGTGCACTAGTGAGTGTGTTATCTACATTATCGTCTAATTCATTTTCAAAATTAAAGTCTGGTTCATATGCAGAATATACCTCATGATCTAATGGTATATTAATATCATTAAAAAAATCAGTTTCATATATATGAGTGAAATCATCGGGACTAGGAATAGGATTACTAGAAGATGCACCCTTACCCCTGTTACCCCTAGTACCTCTACCAGAAATCAAATGTCCAAGTCGTTCCATTATAACTATGCAAATAAATAATTAAAGTAAATAAAATTAAGTAACAATAATAATTTAAAGAATGAATGAAGGTACCAAATGCCGACGTAACGTCGACGTGTAATCGAGGTTTAAATTTGAAATTTTGCTCGATGGATGATCCTCAAGCTAGTTGCCAACTTCACTCCCAATTTTTGAACTTTGATACAAATAAGCAAATACAATATAATATTTAGTAGACAATGTAGATTTATAGAGAGATAGATTGAGAGATTAGAGAAATGGTAGGAAGATTTGTGAAAATAATGAAGAGGAAAATGAGGTATTTATAGTTGAGAAATATGATTAAAATGTAAATATACTAACTTAGGGGTTAAAAATAAATATTAAGGGGGTAGACAAAAATGGTTGTTATAGCCGTTGCACAACAGCCAAAATTGAAATTTAACCGTTGTTGCAGCGATTATTTTTGCAAGGGGGGGGGGGTCTGGATGGGGCGGGGCGGGATGAGCCCTAGTCCGGTCCGAAATCGAACCCCGCTACCTACAATTTCGTTCCATTTCTTTTGGGGGTCGGGGCGGGGCGGTAATCGGGCTGGGGCGGGGTGGTAATCGGGTCGGGCTGGGATTGGGCCGACCCAACCCATTGGACAACCATACTATATTGATAGAACTAGATTGAAGTTACATGTATCATGCCATATGGCATCTAGACGAGAATTTTGTTGTGCTTATATAAGTAGAAGAATTTTCTATTGGGATGATAATGTCTACATGTTTTATAAGGATGTATTTATACACGCTAAACTTAATTGGGTTAAGTGGACACACGATCACTAAATGCTACCAGATTTCATGGTTCAAATCCAAAAAAAGAAAGATTGAGTCCAAAAAAAGCCCAAAGAGCTGAAAATCCAACCCACAAAGGGGCTGAAATTCTACCCAAAAATGGGCGGCAACTCACGTCTATGGTGGCACCAATTCAAGCTCAAAATGTGATTGTTTAGTGGCTAGAAATTTGCCCAAAATTTGAGCTTAATTTCTCACCCAAATTGGGTGAAAAAAAGTCACCTACCAAGTGACTTAACCTTTTTCCTTATTTTGTTAGGGAAGAAGTTTATCATTATTTTACATGTTTTTCTAGTTTAACCTTAGTTAGGTTTTAGTATTTATTATTTTCATAAAAGTATGATTCGAATATCGTGTTATTTGGAATATGTTTCCCCCGAGTGTTGTTATTTTTCCAAAGACAACATTATTATTATTGGGAGTTTCTCTTCTTTACACCTTTGTGTTGACTATGAATTTATCTTGCAACCTTATGAGAAGATTAATTTGTGCTTGATATCTTTGGTTCTTATTCATAAATTTAAAAAGTTAATTAGTCTTATACTAATTATTATCTCTAATTTCTTCAAAATAGGGGTCTAAATCACTTTTTATATAAGTTCTTAAATTGACTTTAGTGTCGTAATTAGTATTAATCCGCTAATTTTGAATACTAAAATCAACTAGGGTTCTTATCACTTCATCTTGAAATTCGAGAATTCGTATATCTTTAAATTCCGTTTGTAATCTTCATATTTTTCCTTTCGCATTATTTTTTTGTTTTAATCAAAGTAACCCGATTCTTATCATAATACTGGTTACATTTAAAGTTTCATTGTTTTATTAAACACTTTAATGTGTTATTGTCACATCTGCGAATTATTTCATCTACGTTTGAGGGAAGAATCAATAGTTATGGATTCTCGAACCTTATGACAAAAAGTAGTTATGGATTCTTGAAAATGGAGATTGGGATTGGTTAAAATGTGCGTCAGTGGTGCTTGGAGAAAGCATTCGAGAATTTCCCACCTCCTAGACCCCTCACCCTCCCACCAAAAAGTTAAGCAAGAGATAAGAACAGACCCACCCAAAACACGTCGTCACAAACTTGTATTGCCATTTGTCATAAATATTAGTGAGTATTTTCATAATCTTATTTCATGATCGGCCAAGAGGCAAACCATATTATCCCATTCGAGTATAAAAGTAGAGTATAGAACAATTGCAAATGTTGTTGCTGAGATCTGCTAGCTCCGATCCCTTGCGTAAGACGTCTATGGTGTATTGTGATAACATATCCGTGATATATTTATCTTATAATTCGGTTCAACATCAGCGAACCAAACACATTGAGATGGATATACATTTTGTTCGTGAGAAGGTTGTTATCGGTCATGTTAAGGTGTTACATGTGCCTTCTTCGTATCAGTATGCGGATATCTTCACCAAAGATCTTCCTAGACAGCTATTCCTCGACTTCCGATCCAGCCTTAGCGTTCGGCCTCCTCCCGCTCCGACTGAGGGGGTGTATTAGTGAATATTAGAAAATATTCTCCATATATTTCGTAATTATTAGTGTTTTATAATTATGATAGATATAAGATCCTTATTGTATGAGAATTTCACATTGTACACACTATATATATTTGTATTAATGAGAATGACTCCCCAATGGAGATTAATACAATTCTTCATGGTGTCAGAGCCAGACTCATTCCAATTCTTTGTTCATCGATGTTGGGCCCCCAAATTATATTATCCACGCTCCAGTTAACAAGGTCTAGGCGTGCGGAGAGTGTTAAGTCCTACATCGGATATGGAATGGAAACATGGACTTCTTATTTGAACTTAACAACCCTCATCCTATAAGCTAACTTTTGAGATTGAGTTAGGCACAATATGAATTCCTTCGCTAAATCAATTTACTATTAACAAAAAGATGATCTGTAATCTATAAGTAGGAGTAGGTGCAACAATTACGTATTAAAGTACATCTTATGTTTGGATGTTGTCCAGGTGTTGTTATTGATGCGAAATCTTTTGTTGGTCTTCACCTTGTAGAAATTTGATAGTCTACATTGTTAAATATACACAATATACACACAATATACATGTGTATATTGTGTATAATAAGTCTCGGATTTGGTTGTTTATGTAAAGTAATTTATGGTAAATATTTAGTATCCTAGTTTAGGTAATGTTGTAATATAATTAGTAGTGTATTGCCATAATTAGTGTATTACCATAAATGTATAGAATAAGGTTTTAGGAATAGGATTCTCTCCTATTATGTAACTTGTATATATAGCCTTTCAAGTAATGAAAATAATCAAGGGGATTATTTCTTTCATGGTATCAAGAGACTAGGTCTTACAAAAAATTTCTCTCCCAAATTTTGTACCATTCTAGGCCGAAACTCCCCCCCTCGGGTTTCTCTTCCGAAATTCGTCTTCCGCTCTCAAATCTCTCTTACTATTCACAAATTTCCCCTCCTTCTTTGTTCTTTCAATATGTCTAAGAACAATTATCATCCTGCCCTCATGGTTTCTAACGTCAAGAACAATATCCCTATTGTGCTTGAGATGGAAAACGTCTAATATGCGACGTGGGCAGAATTGTTTAAAATTCACGCTATCTCCCATCAAGTTATTCATCACATCATTCCTCCCGCTACACCTCTTCCCGCGGAGGATCCTCAGTTATGGATTACTCTTGATGCTACCGTTCTCCAGTGGATCTATTCCACTATTTCGGTTGACCTTTTACAGACGATTATTGAGCCGGATACCACGGCTATGGCTACCTGGAATAGATTGCGTAACATATTCCAAGATAACCAAAATTCACGTGTCGTCACACTCGAGCAGGAATTCTCTCTAGTTCGCATGAAAGAATTTCCAAACGTCTCTGCATATTGCAAGAAACTCAAGGAGTTGGCGGATCAACTCCGTAATGTTGGCGCACCTGTAACAAATAATCGTCTGGTTCTACAATTGGTTGCCGGCCTTTCGGAGGCCTATAATGGTGTTGGAACTCTCCTTCGTCAAAGCAACCCTCTTTCCGCCTTTTATCAAGCCCGCTCCATGCTTACTTTGGAAGAAGCCGGTTTGGCTAAAAAGGCGGCTACCGGAGCAAGTCCCGTCGTCATGATGGCGTCCTCCCCAAGTTCGTCGGGGTTTGTTGATAATTCGGGCCAAAACCATACTCATTGTGGCGGCAAAAATAATCGTAAGAATAATAACAAAAGTTGCGGGGGCAAACGCGACGGTTCCGGTGGTCAGCAAGCAGGCAGTAGGCCCCGTCCAGTGAACAGTGGCCCACCACGCCCTGGTCCCAGCAGTGGGGCCCATGGCAGTGGGGCTGGGGCAGTGGGCCGTGGGCCAGCAACCCCTATTTTTCAGCAAATCCCGGCAGCTAGTGGGCTGGCCAGCCTTTCAGGCCCAACTATCAGCAGTGGCGGCCCACTGGCCAGTGGCCCAGCAACGCCAGTTCCAGCAGTTACGGCCCGTTCGCCCCGTCTGGAATACTTGGGCCCCGACCTCTGCAAGCCCACCACGCAGCAGGCCCCACTCAGACCGATATCGAGGCCGCGATGCATACATTGGGTTTGACTCAACCGGACCCAAATTGGTATATGGACATCGGTGCCACTACCCACATGACTTCCGACTCAGGTACTCTCTCATCTTATTCCAATTTGAGCAACCCTCGGGGTATAATTGTTGGTAATGGCAACTCTATTCCAATTCAAGGTTATGGTCAGAAAACGTTCTCTCCCCCCAATCCACCCCTTATCTTGAAAAATACTTTACATGCCCCCAAATTGATTAAAAACTTAGTGTCTGTCTGAAAGTTCACCACTGACAATTCCATTTCTGTTGAATTTGATCCGTTTGGTTTCTCTGTGAAGGATTTCAAGACGGGGAGTCATCTCATGAGGTGTGATAGTAGGGGGGATATGTATCCTATCATGCTCGGTTTCAGTCCATCGAGTCAAGCTTTGTCATCAGCCTATGCAACCATTTCTCCTTCATTGTGGCATGCTCGCCTTGGTCATCCGGGATCCTCTATTTTATCAGCTTTAGATAAAAATAGTTTTATTTCGTGTAAGGGTACGAGTCGTACTCCAATTTGTCAATCTTGTTCGTTAGGAAAAATTGTTAAGTTGCCATTTGTAGACTCAAATTCTCATACTTCAATGCCTTTTGATATTATTCATAGCGACCTATGGACGTCTCCTGTTCTTAGTTCGTTGGGTCATCGATATTATGTTCTCTTTTTAGATGATTATTCTAAATTTTTGTGGACGTTTCCAATTGCGAATAAATCACAATTTTTTTCAGTCTTTATAAAATTTAGAGTGTTCATTCGTACCCAATTCGAAAGAGAAATAAAAAATACTCAATGTGATAATGGGAAAGAGTATGACAATAGGGAGTTTTGGGAGTTCTGTGCTAATAATGAAATCAATTTTCATTTTTCGTGTCCGCGTACATCTTCACAAAATGGGAAAGCCGAACGCAAAATTCGTTACATAAATAACATTGTCCGAACTCTCTTAATTCATGCTTTCATACCCCTCATATTTTTGGCATCATGCTCTACAAATGACCACATATCTCCTTAACATAATTCTGTCCAAAGGTCTGACATATTCTTCCCCCCTCCAAATCTTATATAATAAGAACCCGTCTTATTCTCATCTTCGGGTCTTTGGGTGCTTGTGTTATCCGTTATTCCCATCCACCACAATTAACAAACTTCAGGCTCGGTCTACTCCGTGTGTGTTTTTGGGTTATCCGTCTAATCATCGTGGTTATAACTGCTTTGATTTATCCTCCAAGAAAATCATAATTAATCGCCATGTCATTTTTGATAAAACCCAATTTCCTTTTACGAAAGTTCATACTCTCGAACTTAGTTCGTATAAATTTTTGGATGACCAAATATCCCCGTATATTATTCGGCATTTTTCGGACATCTCCCGCACCCAAAACTCTCCAGCAGGCCCACTGCCCGCTGGTCCCACTGGCACGTCTCGGTCAGCACTGCCTAGACCTCTCACTTTGGGCCGGTCTCGGTGATTGGGCCGGTCCGGCCCACCACCGGAACTGGTCCATCCCGATTCATCGTTCTCGACCCGGCTTCTGCGTCCAGTTTTGGGCCAGCAGGCCCACTGCCTGCTCGCCAGTCCATCCCGAGCCCAGCAAATTCCCAAAATTCACTCAATTCTTCCTCGAGTCATAGACCAGTCACTCGTAGTCAGCGGGGTATTTTTACACCTAAAAGACATTTTAATTTACATTCTAATGTCTCTAAATCCCCTTTGCCCCGTAATCCTGTGTCTGCCTTAAACGATCCGAATTGGAAAATTGCTACGACTGATGAATATAATGTTCTTATTGATAATAAGACGTGGGAGTTGGTGCCCGTCCATCTGGTATTAATGTTATCAGGTCTATGTGGATTTTTGCTCATAAGGAGAATTCCGATGGGTCCTTTGCTCGACATAAGGCGCGGCTTGTGGGTGATGGTAAGACTCAGTAGGTTGGGATAGATTGTGGGGAGACGTTTAGTCCGGTGGTCAAGCCGGCTATCATTCGCACTGTGCTTAGCCTGGCTCTTTCAAAGGCATGGCCTATTCATCAGTTGGATGTCAAGAATGCTTTCCTACATGGTGATCTCAATGAAACAGTCTATATGCATCAGCCATTGGGATTCAGGGATCCCAACTGTCCTCATCATGTCTGTTTATTGAAGAAGTCCCTATATGGGCTTAAGCAGTCTCCACGGGCCTGATATGCGAGGTTTGTTGACTATGTTTCGACCATTGGGTTCACTCACAGCAGGTCGGATAATTCCTTGTTCATCTACCGTCGTGGTTCGTCCTTGGCCTACATTATGTTATATGTGGATGATATCATTTTGACTGCCTCTTCCGATGCCTTACGCCAATCTATCATGACCATGCTCAGCTCTGAGTTTGCTATGAAAGACTTAGGGCCCTTGAGTTACTTTTTGGGGATTGCCGTCAAGCGTCATTCAGATGGTTTGTTTTTGTCTCAAAGAAAGTATGCGGTTGAGATCATCGAGAGGGCTGGGATGTCATCATGTAAGTCCACTTCCACTCCAGTTGATACTAATCCCAAACTTGGTGCCACGGTCGGCGTCCCTTACGAGGATCTGACCCGCTATCGCAGTCTTGCAGGGGCTCTTCAGTAACTTACCTTTACCAGATCGAATATTATGTATGTTGTTCAGCAGGTGTTTTTATTCATGCATGATCCCAGAGTGAGCACATGAATGCAATCAAACGCATCATCCGGTATATTCAGGGTACACTGGACTATGGTTTACATTTGTATCCTTCATCGACATCCACACTTGTCTCATACACTGATGCAGATTGGGGTGGTTGTCCAGACACCAGATGGTCTACGTCTGGCTACTGTATGTTCCTTGGCAACAACTTGGTCTCCTGGTCTGCGAAGCGTCAGGCGACTCTCTCCCGCTCAAGTGCCGAGTCTGAATATCGAGGGGTAGCCAATATGGTCTCAGAATCATATTGGTTACGTAATTTGCTTTAGAGCTTCATTGTCCGATTCAAAAGGCAACCTTGGTTTATTGCGATAATATTAGTGACATCTACCTTTCAGGTAATCCGGTTCATCACCAACACACTAAAAATATCGAAATGGACTTTCACTTTGTCCGTGAAAAGGTTGCTCGGGGTCACGTTCGCGTATGCCATGTCCCGTCAAGATATCAGATTGCAGACATCTTTACAATAGGGTCTTCCCTAGGTCATTTTTGAAGATTTTAGGGACAGTCTCAGCGTTCGAAGACCGCCCGCTATGACTGCGGGGGTGTGTTAAATATACACAATATACACACAATATACATGTGTATATTGTGTATAATAAGTCTCAGATTTGGTCCCAAAAATAGCTCTCGGATTTGGTTGTTTATGTAAAGTAATTTATGGTAAATATTTAGTATCCTAGTTTAGGTAATGTTGTAATATAATTAGTAGTGTATTATCATAATTAGTGTATTACCATAAATGTATAGAATAAGGTTTTAGGAATATGATTCTCTCCTATTATGTAACTTGTATATATAACCTTTCAAGTAATGAAAATAATCAAGGGGATTATTTCTTTCATACATCTTGATGCAGAGGAGGTTGCTTTGTTCTTATGAGATAGACAAGGAGAGGGATAATGGTGCAAATAAATTCATCAATGGCAACCAACTGAAAGTGCAGTTTGATTCAGGTAAAGCATATGATGGTCTTTGTAGACGGTTCACATCTTTTATTGTCTGCCTGGAGTTATATAACTCTGTATGGAATTGATTAAACCACAGGACATACAGCGCAACGGCCGATCAAGGATCTATAATATATCACTAGCAGCCATGGGCTTAGTGTAGGGATTTCTTGGGTTGTTGTACGCAGGGAATATTGAAAACTTGTTTTAAACTCAACAAACGTAGAACTGTTTGACTATATGGTCATTTAAAACCGTAAACATAAGACTTGAATGGTACTTACATATTTACAATAACTGGAATCTTTATCAACTGTGGTGCGCATGCGAATGCCCTTTCGATTGCAAGCTCCAAGGTTCAATGTATTCCTCCTTTGGAAAGCTAGGAAATCCGGCATAGGTTCGAGAGAATATTTTGATTCTGAGTCTCTAAGACTTAGAATAATGATATGAAAATCAAGTGTCATGAATAATGAAGCGTAGGTCTATATTTATAGGTGAAAATTAGGTCAAACCGGATTAGGGTTTGACCTTGGGCCTGCCCCAAAATTCGAGACAGATTAGGTCATGGCGTCGCGGCCCTATGGTGTGGGCGCCGCGACGCTGACGTGGCCCTACACTGTCTCATTTTATTTTCCGCACATTCTTAATTAAATCCAAAATTTAATTTTAACTTAATTAAAACAATCATTATTCATTTAAATATCTTGATTCTAAATTGAATATTTAATACTCTCTCAATACATCCTTAGATCGAAAAGACAATCGACATAGGGTGACCCTACAGACCTTCACATATCGACATTAATCAAATTAAGGTCTACGCGGAACTCCTAGACGGCGCCACAAGACGAACTCAATATGTGAAGTACGTTTACACGAATCCAGTAAACTTAACCTCTATGTGGTAAGATAAAATTCTTTCATTCACGACACACCCGATTTAGCTTAGGATTTGTCAAGTGTCTATCCAAATGACTTAATCATTCTATCTCATCTATATTAGTTGACAACTAGACCATATTCTAAATATGTCTATTGCGTTGACCAACGACTTAGTCAACCTAATATCATTAAGAATCTGAGTGTTCTCTAAAATATACATTCGAGGAATGAATCCTAATCTCGGCTCAACTACCACCTTTAATCCACATCATAATGTACCCAATACAAGCCGTATCTCAACCTATAAGTCATTTGAGCTTAGGACATGATCAAAGTATATTACTTTGTAGACAAGGTGCGCATTGACCTCAAGTCTAAGAACTTCTATCTTCCACACGTTGATCATACTTTAGACAAGTATAACAAACAGTATATCAGCAGGATATACCAATATTTTCAAAATATCCATGTGTCCATCACGAGTAGCCATTACTCGTAGCATGTGAGACATACTACATCCTCTAAGGATGCGATGCAGACCACAGGTCGACTTATCACATATCATCGATATCCCATTCTCGATGAACATTAGTCGAGGCTATTTTAAGAGTTATGTTATAATATTAATATCTCACATTATTAATAACAACGTAACCTCTAGGGATGCATATTATAGAATATTATAAACAATCAACTAATAATTCAATAATTACAAATGTCAAAATATTAATCTCCATTAATAATAATACAAACGTGTATAACATACATTTGTCCTAATACGGATTTCTCTAGGACATATATATACTTCACTTATATTAATAGCAAGTGCTATTGTACATGCATAGTTCTTTTACCTGTGCAGTTTGTACATGTGTGTACATACAGTAAAAAACAAACAGAGATGAGAATTGTGATGCGGGAAATGAAGATCTAAAGCTGGGTTTATGTAAATTCAAGTTTTGACACTCACTCCAGCTTCTGCAACACCGGCAATTCTTTTATGCCAATGTAAATGTCTCAATGAGTGAGATCGTTCTTAATGTCTCCCACATCTCTGTTTCCGCTGTTGTAGTGATCGAGAACCGCTGGAAGTTGAAATGCTCAACTCTGGTGTCTGTTGAGCCGTTAGTGGATGGATCTGTGCGCACATTTATGAAAGTTCTACTGGCTCATCCGATATAACTTTTGCACCCATACTCCGTTTCACTTTTAGATTGATCTATATTTCCGCCATTATCTTTTTTAATATATGTACCGTTGCATTTAACCGCTCCTTTAACAGGGACACATGGCACGATCTCAACAGTCCCAACCTTTTTTTTGTTTTTATTTTAATGGGAAAAGGTTTAAAAATAACCTTGTACTTTATTTTATTAGCTAAGTATGTCTCTGTTACAAGTTAATGCTATTTATATCCCGCCGTTACCAAATTTAACAAAGTTACCCTCAATTGGATGAAATCTCAAAATTAATCTCAATTCATCAATTTCACTTAAAATTACACAATTCTCCCTTTTTAATCCGACCTGACCCACTAAACTAATTTAATCCATATGAATTCAAGGAATTTTTACGTTGCTTAATCATTGGAAATCTTCTTACTCTGAAACTGCTCATCCCATGCATTTTCTATTAATTAACGAATTAAGATCTTGATTTTTTTTTAATTGACTGTGTATCATAAATTTCCGATGAATTTGGCATTTTCATGTAATTTTTTTGATTTTGCTACTTCATTTGTCCTACAGAAGTTTGAAATTTGGCGTGAGCTCAAACTCAAAATCAAAACTGAAAGTCAGTAACAAACTTGTGTAACTGTATAAAGATGTTTAACTAATATTATATTTAAATTAGGGAGATTTTTGTTTTTTATGCGCTTGTGAATTGTGATTGCAGAAGAATTAGAAGAACTTCATGGATTTTTTTGGTAGCAGTAATGACGACAATGTTACACCGATGAACGCTCAAACTTCCCGTAGGACATCGTACCGGCTCTCCTGTGCCATTCACTAGCGATTCTCTGAAGCATCGTGACGTTTCCTGTTTGCCTCTAGCTTCGATAGAGAATATTGAGGTGTTCAGAACTCCGGTGAAGATGGAAGATGATGATGTGGTAGTCATGGAAGATACTCTCGTTGAGCCGAAACATGGTGCGAATGATGGTGGTCATGCCGGAGAGTGGTGATGGTGGTTATGCTGAAGCTCCACGAAGGGTCCGGCTCCCTTTGGCGTGACAGTGACGGGATAACGGTGGGGAAAGAGAAGCAGCGATGAGGAGAGAGGCTCACGTCGTGGTGGTTCCGCCGGACTCCGGCGTCCTGAGTTCGCTGGAGAAGATGAAGGCCAGTCAACCACCCTTCTCTCTCAAATGTCCAATGAAATGTTTTGGGAAAAATGTAAATTGATGGGTTATTTTAGTTACGTGGATAGGGTAAGGTTAAAAATGAAAAAATGAGTTATTTTAAGTGAAATTGGAAAATTGAGATTGATTTAAATTTTTTATTTAATTGGGATAATTTTGTTAAGTTTGATAACGGTAGGAGTATAAATAATCATTACTTGTAACTAAGAGTGGCCAGTGGGCCGGGCTCGGGTCTGGCGGGGTCGGGGTCGGGGAGGGACGGGAGAAGGGGCGGGGTCGGGCTCGGGGCGGGATACGGCGGGTTTTCATTTTTTTTTTTTTTAAAATAACATATGTATAAAAAAAACTCAATAAACAAAATAAGATAGTGTAATAAAAACATCCCAAGGCTGTTTTTGTGCCTCTTATATTATTTAATAGACATATGATTTTTTTGTAATACAAATACAATTGTCTAAAATCTAAATTGCAACTTTGTGGTGTTGTCCAAAAGTTACAAATTACATAATAAAATTACAATTAAAAAAATTACATTCTCAAAAAAACCTGTTCTAATTGCTTGATGATTTCATGTGGTTCTTCGGTTGGAATTGGTATTTGTTGGTCAAATTGATCCACGTCGCTTCCACTACCTTGGGTTAAGATTTCGTTGTAGTTTTCATCATCTTCTTCGTTGATCTCCGGTTGACCGCACCTTCTCCGCTCCGCTCGTATCCAATCTCTCGAATAATACCGCAATTTCCAAGTCGTCTCCGGCTAATGAGTGTCCGTGGTCTCCTATTTGATATTTGCTCGAGAAAAAGCGCTTTCGAGACGCGATTGACGACGCTTGAATGTTCAAAACATCTCGAGCCATCAATGAAAGTGTCGGAAAGGTCTTCTCATTCCCCTCCGTATTTCAAACAAGTCTTCATGCCCATCTTCATTGATAACTTCTTGATACGGTATTTAACCCCGTAAAACAAAAATATCCAACTCGCTAATTTGGTTAGTAGTAGAGGTACGACCGCACATTCTATTTACGAGGCTTTCAATACTAGCGCAGAAACATCATGTCTTTTGTGAGGTTGTATTGAAGATGAAGAAGATGGTATGGAAGCTGGTAAGTTACTAGCATTTTCTTGTTGATAAAATCTATATATATTTTTGCATTGGTGTTCTACGCTAGACAATACTTCTTCTTTAGTTTGTTCAATATGTGGTGGGTGATTTAGATTTTTGGGACTTGAAGGTGGTAGTACTTCTATACAATCGTAGATAGTTTCAATTAGTGATTTAGTACCGTCTATTTTAATAGTAGGATTTAATACAGAACCAATAATATAAATAGAGGGAATAGGAATAAAATATTTTTTTATTTTGAGAAACATTTTTTTAATAGCTGCCTTATAAGCTGATTTTTTCATATATTCACTAAGTAATAAAAATATTAGAGTTATATAAAATAACATAGTTGAAATAGTAGGATAATATATACCGGAAAATTCTTTTGTTGCTTGAAAAAATTTCTCTAAAAATACAATAAGTTCGGAGATTTTTTCCCAATCACTATCTAAAATCATATCATTTGGCTTTTTATTATGAGAGTTAAAAAATAAAGTTATAGGTAATTTATAGTCATAAGCAACAAGTAGTTGCTCGTATAAAGAATTCCACCTAGTGGATACTTCTTGTGGAATTTTTCTAAAAGGTAGTCCACAATCATAACAAATTTTTTTATATTCTTTTCTACGTTGTACTTTATTACTTTTAAAAATAAAGTTTATAGCAAATTGTATTTTACTAAGAATGTCTTCAAAAAGTGATAGACCATCCTTTACAATTAAGTTATATATATGGCACGCACATTTTATATGAAAATGGTCTGGAAAAGAAGGAGTTAAACTATTTTTTAAAATTGTAATTGCGTAATTGTTATTAGAAGCGTTATCTAATGTAATAGTCATAATTTTATCGGTAATTCCGTAATAATCGCACACTTGATAAATATTTTACGCAATAAAAGTACCGGTGTGCCTATCATCTATATATCTATACGCTAAAATACGTTTTTGCATAGACCATTTATAATCTATCCAATGACAAGTTACAGTTAAATAATCATGGCCGTTAGTACTACGACCTATATTAGACGTGATGGATACTTTGCCATTAAAATGATATAATGAAAAACGTAAATATTGTTGATATTCATGCGCGAATTTAAATACATCTCTCTTAACAAGTTGATCTAGGAAAACCGTTAAAAACAGGATTATATATATCTCTAATGTAATGAATAAAACCGGGAGATGAAGAAAATGAAAAAGGCAAACCCTCCACAAGAACTAATTTTGATATTGCTTCCCTATCTCTATGTTTATTGTATTTAGAGCCTACAATTCCCCCCGTCATAGGGTTAATTTGACCCCTGTACTTGGTCGGGACGATATCGTATGTGAACCTTGTCCCGATGGAGCGGCGTTTGCGCACCCGGTTTTGAAGCCTGGTATTGGGCATACCTAGCTGGATGAGCACTTACTACGTGTCTAATTAAACCCCCGTCCCACCGTGACCTTTTCCAGTTTTAAATTTTAAAACATTTTTACAAATTTTACATATGGCTACTTGATTCTCTACGTCCCTATCAAAAAATGTCCATGCATCCGATTTTAATGGTCGTTTTTCTTGGACCTCGTCTCATACTAGGGGGAATAGGAGGTATTTCGGTTGAAGGTGCACTAGTGGGTGTGTTGTCATCAACATTAGTGGGTATATCATCTAGATCATCGTCTAAATTAAAGTCTTCTTGAGTTCCGAAAGAAAATAGCTCCACGATCTAAATCTAATGGTATTGTAGGAAAATGTCGAGTATCAACAAAATCATCATGTGTAGGAATAAGATGACTAGAAGAAGTACCCTTGCCCTGGTTGCCCCTACTAGAAGAAGCACCCTTACCCTTACCCTTAAACATACCTTTTAATCCTTCCATTTTAATTATGATAATAAATAAATAAATAAATAAATAATTAAAGACAATAAAATTAAGTGATCTAAACTAAATAAACAGACAATAATAATTTAATGAAGGAACGAATGTACCAAACGCCGACGTAATGTCGACGTGTAATCGAGAGGTTGAAAATTGAAACTTTGCTCGATGGAAGATCCTCAAGCTAGTTGCCAACTTCACTACCAATTCCCAAATGAATAAATAAAATTGAATATTTAGCAAACAATGTAGACTTGTAGAGAGAGATATTGAGAAATTAGAGAGATTGTAGGAAGATTTGTGAGAAAGATGAAGAGAAAATGAGTTATTTATAGTTGAAAATTTGGGTTAAAGTGTAAATATAATAACTTATGGGTTAAAAATAAATATTAAGGGGTAGGGGGTTGGGGGGGGGGGGGCTAAAATGGCCGTTGGTCAACGACCATAATCTAAAATGGCCGTTGGTGCAACGGTCATTTTTGCAAAGGGGCGGGGTCGGGGCGGGGTCGGGTCTCGCGGGCCTGGGGCGGGCTCGGGTCTCGCGGGACGAGACATCGTCCCGTCCCGAGTTCGAGTCCCGCCCCCGTAATTTTTTATTTTTTTTTGGCGGGGTCGGGGCGGGACCGGGACAGGCTCGGGTCGGGTCGGGGTCGGGCTGTCCCGGCCCACTGGCCAGCCCTACTTGTAACCGAGAGTATAAATAGTACTTACTTGTAATAGAGGATAAACTTAAATAATAAAAAAAGTAAATACATATTTTTGACTCTTTTCTCTATTTTAATTTTAATACCACAAACGCCGGACCCAATATTTGACCCACACCCATATCCAAAATTTCGAATCTTTTCTTTCCAATCTCAACCCAAAACCGACAAACCCATATGAAATATATCATCTTCATCCAAAATTCTAACATTTTCTTAACACTACATGCTAATTTCACTCAAAATTCATGGCATCTCCTTAACACAAATCTATGCTACTTCCATTCAAGATCAAGAAACTTTTCGTAAGTGGTCATGTCTAGATCCTCTCCCAAAAAGAAATCTAAATCCATACATAAAATCAGAAAAAAAAACATTTTCCTCAAATGCACAATTACAGCCTTTATTCTCTCTTTTTTTTGTTTCTTATATTTTTCGGGTTTGACGCCTCTTGTGCATCTCCATTTCCTCGTCACTTCCACTGTTCATCTCCATCAAAATGTGTGGTTAAAGTACATAATTTTCTAATCAAAAACCCAAAATGGGAAGATCCAATTTTATTTTTTTAAAAGTTAATCGATCAAAATTGAAATTGTGCCGAATTCATATTCTTCCATGAATCTTGAATTAGGGTATTGAAAGCAAAAAAAAATTGCAGTCATGGAATGGATTTGGTATCACAATTTCTGGGTGATAGAATAGAGAGTTTTTAAATATTGGGAAGGAGAAGAAAGAGGGAAAATGTGGAGATGGAGATGAAAGAAAAGATTTTAATGAGTATGGTCAAGTATTGGGTATTAGAATTGAGGGTGTGGGTATTAAAATTAAATAAAAACAAAAAAAGGCTGCGGCCGTTGAAATCGTGCCACATGTCCCCGTTAAAGGAGCCGTTAAACGAAGGGATATATATATTAAAAAAGATAATGATGGGGCTATAGATCATCGAAAAGTAAAGCGGAGGATGAATGTAACTTTTTTTGATATAGTACATGGATAAATATGATAATCTAAAGAATATCGGACGACCTATAAATTAGTTAGGAAGACAAAGAACATGATAGTTGCAGAAATTGTTAATTATAGTATGTTTACGTATACTGATGTCAATCAAAATACTGATATCCAGGGATTAAAGCTGAAGTTTGATTTATTTAATACCCTTGATGAATGTTGTGTTATCCTACAGTCAGTTACTTTTCCAACTAAAACAAGTGGCGGCAAGCCGCCTTTCCGTCTAAACCTAAAGTGTGTGTATTTACAAACTTCAGCAGGGGATGAGATTTGTGCAATTGTCATATCAGCCAGCAGTTGCCCACTCACTCCCATCGAACTGATCATCTACTATATACTACTAAAATCCTACGGCGACTTCTTTGCTGGAGACGGTGGAAGTTGGTTAGCTGCAATTAAGTTTCCTTTTTAGCTTCTAGTTGCACATCAGCAGGATCTGGATAATCTGCAATATGATAAGGTCCTTGAAATCTTTGTCTCCGAATGAATCTAGCAGATGGAAATAGACAAACAAAACAGTAGGCATGCTAGTGAAAATTGGCAATTGCTTATAGAAGTCTGACTTGAGGCTGAAGCTGTTTTGAACATCTTTATCCAGCATTTAACTAAAATAAAGGCATTACAGTTCAAAACTATTGAGAAGATGGTTTTATGCTTTACATGGCGTTAATGTTTCATCTTCCTCATAACATGTGCTAAAGCAATGATCAATCTTGAGAAGAAATCAAACTGCTAAATTTGTCATTGATTAGAAGCAATACTAATTATATTTCATTAGACGCCAGATATGTAGCTACATATATACTCCATATAGAAATACGTATTAACCGCTAAAGATAGGAGATATATTAGTTGAAATGCATATGGACGGCAAAACCTGAAGGTTGAACTTACTGCCAAGATGATTAAGTTACCATAGCCTTGAAATTTTGCAAGAATTGGACTCTCAAGCAATTGGGAATAAGAAATTATTGGAGCAGGCAGTTGAACTTATCTTCTAACCTAAAATTTGGAAACTTTGCAATGATGAAGAGAAAGTGAGTAATTATTCAAACTGTTTTTCCCGCTCATGGGGTGGTGGGATCAATTCCCATTTGCTGGAGAATTGACAAGTTTTAAATAATCCAGATGAAAGAAAAAGATGTTTGCATATAGTACCAAAGGATGAAAGAGAGTGACCACATGAAAACAAGTTCCTGCCTTTCTTCAACGACAGGGCTTTATGTAGAATTTAGAGGTAAGGGAACAGGGCCAGAAAAGGTACCTCACTTCATATTGGAAATCCAAATCCGGGGTAGTGTAATTGTTCATAACTCTCAGGGAATAGTTGCATAGCATCCCATTGTTGTACAACATCATAAACGACTTGCTCAAAAGGATCTGTTGGTGACACGCTTAGCAGTTCCATTTGCTGAATATGAAAATCATCTGGCTGATGTAATATTTGATACTGTTCAATATTTTCATATTTCTTTTCCTTGGCAGGTGTGGTTTTCATGGAAGATTCATGATGAATGTTAGACCAAGGGTACCAATATACTGCAGGGTAATGATGAACGAGTTTTTGTTCTTCTATGTTCTGGAAATTACTGCAAGTAAAATAAAGATCCAATGGATGGAAATTTGGAATTTCTGGATTTACATGGAAACATGGGGTTTGAGAAGAGATCTGATGGGGACATGGTTTCCGGTGAGTTGCAGAGCTTGAAAAGTTGTGAGATGGTGGAACTTTTAGACCAGGTGGAAAAGATTTCTCATAACAATGAGCAACTTCTCGGTAGCCAGTATTGTCAGCAGTGAAGTTAGGCATCAATCTATCAGTTCTACCAGCTAATGTTACCTCTGAACAATACTTTGAGAGGGGTAATAAATTGTCAACAGAAATCAAACTGTCCTCATCAGGCAAATTGATTTCATCTTCCACAAAATCTAAGTCAGTAGAAGTGTCCACAGGAGTGATCCTGGGTTCTTTGGGGCCTTCATGATGATTGAGTAAAATCAATTCATCTTCATCCGGTAAATATAGTGGAACTTCAGATTCAGTTATGTTAACTGTATCAGCTGAGTAACTGTCCTCAAGTTCTTTCTCCAAATGAATAATTGCTAATATTTCAGTCCAAAAATCATCAAAAGGAGATATACTCTCCTCGATATCATCCAACTCAAGCTCACAATCAAAGATAGAATCCTTGATGCCTTCACCATCTGCCCCAAAAGCTCCACAATTGCAGAGAACTGATTCTAAGATGAATTCATTGGGCTGTAAATCATCGGTTCTAGAAATCCTCTCATACAAATTTTCCTGTGAAAGGAGGAATGCTTCATCTGAGAGCAACTCATTGTTGATTTTAGTTCCAAAATCTTCCTTTGATTCTAGATTCAGTTTAAGATTTTCATGGCTTCCCTCTGCTAAAATGTTAACTTTATGAATACCATTCACCGTTCTACCAGTACATGGTCCCCTCAAACATTTTGTTTCAATACCAGGAAAGTCAGTATGTTGCAGTGATACTTCCTTCTGCAAAGAAGATGAAAAAGGACAAAACACACCATTATCATTGCAGTCATGAGTTAGATGTAGTACGATTATCTGACAGAATAAAAATGTATTCCAGTTCAGCCTCATTTTCATTTGTTTGCTCAACCTTCCTACCCCTCCCTCGGTTGACTTAACCAAGTATCATCTAACCGTCAAAACAAACTACTGAGTGTGATACCTTCAAAGAAAACAAACTTTTAAATCTAGGAAATATCCCAGACACCACTTACAAGACAAAAACTGAGAATTAATCACGACCAATTTTGAGTGCATAATAACCAGACCTTGTAATACTGTGGTGGACGATAAGGGTTCTTGCTCTTACTAAGATATGATCCCAAAATCCCAGAACAATCATTCTGCGCCTTGGAATCTGCATGACACATATTATTAGAACAGGGCTATGAGCACTACTTTCTTATCTTCTTATAACTAGTGAACCATCTCTGACTGGGCATTTTAAATGTATGCAAGTTGCAAAATCCAAAACATGTAGAAAAATAAGGTGTGCTATTGAAACATTGATTTAGCCAAGTGAAATTGATCCAGCAGAACCTTAATGCTATTCCAAGTGTTTCCTGTACATAAAAACCTGACTATTTTATGAAACTAGCTTGATGATACAGTTCAATAGCACCGTGGACAAAGATTTTACACTTTGGCATGTTCCTTACATGGTTCACCAAGTGAACATGTTATATCAAGGATTGGGTTTAATTGATCATAAAGTAAAAGAACTAATTCGATGCATCATAACAGCTATCATGAAATACCTGAATCACAGCTTCCCTGTGAAGTGCTCTCTGTGTTCAACCGTGAGCTTTCCCATCTTCCACAAGATCCTCGAGAATCGGCAACCAAATCACATCTAATAACAGGTGACGAGCCACTGTAACAATTGTTTGAAGCATATGGGGGTAGGATTGCAGATGTCTGTTGCATTCCCAGCTTACACTCAGATACACCATCAAGTTCGCTGTTTCAAAATGCAATTATAAGATGCTGAAAGAACTCGACACAATAACAGATATAACAAATTATTAAACCTATCAGTATCATGCCTCAGCTAGTCAATCGAGGTTTTGAATATTACTCCCTCTTTCCCAATTTAATTGATATAGTTCGGATTTTGAAAGTCAAACTTCGTAAATTCGGACATACAATCTTTAAGCTGTTTAAAGGGCAAACGAATAAATCGTGGTCAAAGATTTTCTTGTTTGACTCTCGAAATTGGAATTGTATCACATAAATTGGGACAGAGGGAGTATTTCTGTTTTCGTTTCATTTTGTTCCTTTTGCTATGGTAAGTAGTGAAGTTGTTATCAGCTAATGAGTGTAAGACAGCGCTAAGTAGTTTACGACATCAAAATTCGAAGCTTTACATGGAAGTATACAGCTTAAATTTAAGATCGCCAGACAAAGTTAAATTCAGGCGAAATTTCTTCTTTTATCAGCAATAATTCGCAGTTCGACACTTTTGCTCGCAGCTAAAGCACGATGAAACGTAAAGCAATCAATTATGCAACTTTAACAGAGACTGAATCAATCAACTAAAATAGCGATTTGTCACTTACCATAAAACTGATGAATCAAAATCCTCTGGTAGATCTTTACGAATTTGCAGGTTAGTCAATGATAACATGAATGCTTTACTGTACGTAAGCCTCGAGTTTCTGCAGTACACGAATTAAAACAGAAATCTATGTTAATAATTGTTGCTAATTGATTGAATGCTCGTATATTTAGCTAGCTTCTGATATATAGCTAGCGTTTGGCCATAGATTTTGGATTAGATTTTGAATTTTATCTTCAAATATATGTTTATCATGAAATTTTATCAGATTTTAAAATTTTATCTTCAAAATATAACTGGCTAAATTTCACTTCCACTCACACAACTTCAAATTTTTTCCAAATAAAATGCACGTTGAAACACAACTTCAACTTCCAAAAATCACAAGCTCAGAAACTCAAATTTTCAAATTTCTAACTTCAAAATTTATGGCCAAAGGGAGCATAAAGTTGCGACTTATCACTAATTACCGTAAAACTGATGAATCAAAATCCTTAGGTAGATCGTTACATATTTGCAGGTTAGACAATGATAACATGAATGCTTTAGTGTACGTAAGCCTCGAATCTCTGCAGCACAGGAATTAAAACAGTAATGTGAATCGTTGCTAGTTGATTAAATGCTCATATATTTAGCTACATTCTGATATATAAACACAATAATTCAAAAAAAAAATATTACTCTGAGATCTCTGTAGTAACTCTGTTCTCCTCTGATTCCGACTGCTCTTCTGAGCTGCATTCCTCAATTCCAGCACTCATCCCGATGTCGTTGCTCAAAATTTTCACTGTCTGTACAAGTTCGTGCAACTCTACGTACAGCTTTAGCGAGTCAAATTATCAACTCTTTGTTTGAAGAGATAATGAGCTTTTTTTATCGTCAATGTGATGTATATGTTTTGTAAAACCCTAGCTATGAAGGATTACACATTTGTACCAGAATGTACCTGTACAAAACAAGGAGATTATGAGACTTGATTTGAAAATACCGAACGGAACTACGCGGAAATTTGCAGAGACGATTACATATTAACATTGTTTTGCTGTGATGAAGATTCGAGAACTTTACAAATGGTTAGAAAACGTGAACTTTTTTATACTAAAAGTGGAAAGAAAATTGCAGAGCAAGGAAAAAAAGCAATGACCTCTGATTGTAGTGGAGGTGAGAGGTATTTGTCTTTATAGTAACAGCCTAACCAGAGGTACTTTGCTTTTCCACCTACGTACTGAGCTTAGGTGGGGCTAAAACAGTCTTTAGACATATTTTGAACAACATTATTTTATTTTGAGATAATCGTCAAAAATATACCTGAAATATTATTTTTTTATCTGAACTATCACCAATTAGTATTTATTAAAACACACATCGACTAATATCTGATGGTGCGTGGTGTACAATCTCTTTTTTTTGTTTAAACATAATGCCTAATGGCACTCCACGCGGATAATTACATATTTTGAATTTTTTTTTTTGAAAAAAAATATAATGGTCAAAAACCTAAAGTATCATTTTTTTGCGAGTTTTCTAGCTGAACTATCATATTTGTTTTCTATTTGAACTATTACCAACTATTTATCAAAACACCTCACTCAAAATTTATGAGTGGGCAAATTAAATTGTCACGCACCTTTTGGCGATTGTATTCAAACACTCCGCGTAATCATCTTCGATGTGTATTTTGATAAATAGTTAATGATAGTTCTACCGGAAACTCGAAAAAAATGATAATTCAGGTATATTTTTTCTCTTTTATTTTGAAAAAATGCAAACTCTTTTAGATAGTTGATTTCATTTTGAAAGTTTTGCTATTTGATGGAAACTTTCAGAGTGCAGTCTCAGAGTTGTTTTTAATGACCGAATGGACTTGTGTGTTGTGTTAATGAAAACTTTCTCTAAAAGGTCTTGCAAACAGATGCAAGGCGGAAAAGTAAAGTGGAAAAGTTTTTCGAGAGGGAAGCAAGGGTACAGGTCATGGCTAGGGCTAGCAATGGATCGGATCTCAATCCGCCTCCACCCGCCAACGATCCATCCATCACCCGACCCATCCATCATTTTTTTTTAATCCACATCTGATCCACGGGTGAACCGGGTGGATCGGGTGCTTCGCGGATGCATTCCTTATCTTATTATGAGACAAATAACACATTTTACTCAGCTAAGACATACTAAAAAAAAATAATAGAAGTATATTATTATAAAAGAAAACATCAGTTATACTAGTACTGTAGTATCACATATGCAGTATTAGTATGCATTCAAAATCTGCATACTAGTATGCAGTTTGCAGTAGCAGTACATTATTTAAAAAGTCAATTTAACACAAATGCAGTACTAGTATGTATTCAAAGTCATGCTGAAATCAATTTAACACAAAAATTCATATCACATATGCGTTCAAAATCTCCATCAGTGGACCGGAAAACTGATAGCAAAAACATCTATAATAGACTAAAACTTTAAAATTCATCCGGTCTTCCGTCTTCATATCACATCCTTGAAGATCCATTCATTTTCTAAATCACATATACATGTCCTCTCCATCCGGCCGTTAATGAAATAAAAGCATATCAAAAACAAAACATTATTAAAACAAACATTATCGTAGGAAATAAATGTGATTAGTTTACTGAGTTAACATTAATGAATTCACTTGTAGTACTAGAGCTTCCATCACCTCCCACATCGGCATCATCCAAAATAGTTGCGCATGTGTGTGCATTATCAAAAGAAGATTTAAAAAAAAATCCACCCGAACTCATAAATTATCATCATATCAATTTAAAAAAACGGTTCAAGTGAGTGTAAATCAAAAATATATATTACCTGAATACTCTCCAAGGATCCATTTTTGCATGCACATAAGTGCTTCCACTGTATCGACATGAATGCTCGAACGATGGGGACTAACCACCCTACCGCCCATACTAAAAGCACTCTCAGAAGCTACTGTTGATGCAGGTATTGCTAATATATCTTTAGTAATTTTTCTCAAAGTTGGATACTTCAAGTCAGTCTTCCAAAAATTAAGGACATCAAACTCACTACTCTATGGTAATGCATCCTCTTCAAGATAGTGGTCTAACTCACACCGCACATTGCCTTTTCTTTTCTTAGTCTTTTTCATCAAAGTCCATTTATCAGAAGCATTGCAATCACTAGGTCGCTTTCCAAGAAGTACATTATGTCTACAAGTAGGAGACACAACATCCTCTATTTCGGATTTCTCATGGTACTCATGCAACAAATCATACAACAAACTCTTTTCCTAGATACCTCAACATAAGCTTCATCACCAAATATTTCATTAAAATATAACTCCACACATTCCAACTTATTTCTAGGGTCTAAAATTCAGCAACCGACAATATTCCATTGATATTATACCAATACTTGTCAAATTTTTCAACAATTTTTTGAGCCATATCCTTAACAACCTGCTCATTACTATTTCTCCACAAGCGCAAAGCTAATTTAATCTCACATACTTGACGAAAGAACAAGTTGGCAGTGGGATATTTTCTGCCAGAGAACAACTGAGTCACTATGTGAAATCTTTTCAATTTATCACATATAATTTCAGCCAACTCCCAATCACGTTGAGTAGGAACCACAAATTTAAACTTCGAATTTTGAGTTTTCAAGTTAGCAAAAACATTCTTATATGGTAGAGCACTTTCAAGCATTAAAAAAGTCGAGTTCTACCTTATTTTACAATCAAGAGACAACTTTCTAGAACAATCAACTTTTGAATATCTCGCCTTATCCTCAAACTTTTGAAGTCTTTTTTGTGTTGAACCCCAAAAAACAATACAATTACGTATTCTTTCTATTCCAGATCCAATCACCTCCAAACCATCATGGACAATCAAATTTAATATATGTGCACTACAACGCACATGCAAAAATTGACCAGAACACAAGAATATCCGAATCAAACTTTTCTTGTAAAAGATCAACCATGGCATCATTTGTGGAACAATTATCAAAAACCACATAAGATATTTTCTCAGCTATATTGTATACATTCAACGTATCCACCAGAACTTGAGCAAGCATATTGGCAGTGTGTGGACAAGGAACGTAAACAAACCTATTTTGAAAAAATATATCAATTTGGTGGAAAACAATATGCATAAAATTAAACAAGCATACATACAACGACTAATAAGTAAATAATAAATAACAAGAAGCTTCAAATTTTAAGTACCTCAAAGTTTTGTTCCGCAAAACCCATTGATCATCAATGAAATGTGATGTGACAACCATATAACCTTTCTTTTGGTGTGAAGCAGTCCACATATCGGTTGTAATAACTACTCTTCCCACATGACCATCAAACAACTTCTTGAGATTTGCTTTCTCAATCACAAACATCTTCATAATATCACTTTTTAAAGTGTTGCGACTTATTATCTTGAAGTTTGGATTCAAGCAATTAACAAATCTCCTAAACCCAACATGCTCTACAATTGACAATGGGTACTCATGGAGAACAACCATGTGAGCCAACTCCTTTCTTGCTTCTTCTTGACTAAAGACATGATTTTCTAGACTTAAGTTTGAATCTTGTCTACGATTAACCGACAATAATTTTTGACATATATAACCCTTAATGTGTTTTTAGTGCATCTATGATTAAGATGGTCTTTCAAATGAGAAGTCTCATTCTTACTATTGCCGGCAAATAATAACTTACAGTGCAAACATCTAGCCTTTTTTTCACCATTGATTACCGTCTTCTCGAAGTGATTCCACACTTCTGATTTAAGTCTCCTGGGCTGACGAAGAGGTGACGGTCCCATTTCTTCTTCTCCCTCTCCTTGTTGAGGTTGAGTAGTTAGACGAGAAGGCATTGAGACTGAGATTTCAGGAGACAACGGAGAAGGGGAGAATGAGACAGACTTGGAGCCAACACTACTATCTCCCGTGTCCATCACTGTCATACATTAACATTACAAAAAATAATTAGAAAGCCTTTTTTTTAATAAGTGTTTTCACTGAAATTGACAATTCAGTTAGAACAACACAGCCTAAACAATTATAATTCTTGAATTAACCAACAGAAAAACTCATGCATCAAGAATATAACTATCTTTTTTTTTTTCAAGACCACATATTTTTAGTAAATTGATTTAAATTCTGTTGAATGTTGGTAATTTCTACAGAGAAATAACATAAACTAATTGTCAAAAGGAATAATAGATTTATCATAGCCTTAACTACAGAGAATAACTGATTCAGAAATAACAGATTCAGGAACTGGAATAACTAATTGTCAAAAGGAATAACAGTCGTAGCCTTAACTACATAGAAATAATAGATTCAGAAACCTTAGGGGTCATTATGTGTAAAAAGAAATAGAAAAAAAGTAATCAATATACAAACAAATACAGAACAAAACTCACACTTGTTGCCAAACCTTTTTTGCTGCTCATAAGACACTGCCCTATTGGTATGAATGTGCTGAAAATGCACAAAAACACCTCCAACATGCAAAAAAAAAAAACTTAAAATCTTGAATTTTAGTACTATTACCTCAACAGTATTGGGTGAAGAGTGAAGACGAGTGAGGATTTTACCTTGTATGGTGGCGATTTACGGCATTAAATGTTCAGGAGGACTTGCCATTTTTGGCCGGAACACTATCAGTATTGGGTGAAGAGTGAAGACGCTGAAGAGAGTGAAGAGTGAAGACGCTGAAGAGAGTGAAGATTGAAGACGCTGAAGAGAGCGAGGCCGCTAGGGTTTAAGAGGTTTGGGTGAAGACTGAAGAGTGACGATGCTGAAGTTCTAAACGGCTGATGAGAGGGTTGTGATCTTTTGAGTTTTGAACGGCTGAACTCTGAAGAGACGCTGAAGTTCTGAAGTTCAGAATCTGAACGGTGAAGTGAAGAGACGAGGGTTTAGGTCTTTAGGTTAGGAGTTGTGTATTTTGTAACTGAAGTGAAGAGAGGGTAGAGATTACCAAATTAGGGAATAGGGATTTTAAGTATTGGGCTTTGATATTTTAGGCTTTACAATAACTTAAGAGAGGGGTGGACCGTGGAATTAAAAATAATTAATTTATAACGGGTGGGTGGGTCGGGTGATGGGTTGGATGTATGTCCACCCGAATCCGACCCGATCTGTCACCCGATCCATCCGTCAGCCGATTAAAATCCATGTTTTGTCAGATTTTCATCCATATAATCGGGTCGGGTGGATCGGATATCCATCGGGTTAGTGTAAAATTGCCAGCCCTAGTCATGACAATTATTTTTGGCAACATTAACACTCCAAAAGAAAAGAAAAAAAGCAAATAAGAGAAGAACAAAAAAAGAGAAACGAGAATGTCATTTATGTACCTATCATAACGTCAAAAATACTTATTTATTATAGTCTTTGAAGAAATGGGACTTCTTTTTTCTTATCTTTTTTCCTTTCTGGTATGTTTTAAGCGGATTAGTGGTTCAATTTTTAGTAATCACGACTTTTTGCGTAAAATGTCAAAAATAATTTCCTTATAATTTTTTTTGGTGTACAACATAATTCTTTTGTATTCTTTCTTAAGTGGGCCTATTTCATACATTCATCTCTTTCAAATAGTTTATCGTTAGGCCTCGGCCAGATAGCATTTACTTTTATCAATGTTCTAAAGATAGCATTACCCCTATCAAAATTCTAAAGATGGTTATGCATATTTCTTGGATATACACGACGACCAAACCGGGAAAACAGCCCCTGGAGGAGGGTATAACAAACTCTTGTGGTCCGACCCTTCCTCAAACCCCACGCATACCCACGAGAGCTTAGTGAACCGGCGGCCCCTTTAACTAGTAGTAAGAATATACCTGCCTACACCTATTGTATCGTGGGGTCCTTGGAGAATCAATTACCCTACACGGATGTTACTCTTGGTTAGAAATATACCATACTCCATATACGTTACATTTCCCAGACTTAATTTGCCCTATACATTCTTGTTTATGTGAAGATAACCGGTCTGATTGTATTACCCTGGAAAGAAGTATAAACGAATAATAAAGGGCAATGTCGACGACCGAAATAGACTATATAACATTCAGAAAACGGATGAACAAACTCTATTGATGCTTGGACCAGACACAAGACAGAGTTGCTTACACAACAGACTCAACTGACCCATCCGAACCACTAGCCAAAAAGGTACTATACTAAATACAAGATGAGAAAATAGAGAGCAGTTCTAAATGCATCTTCACATATCTAAAGTAAGCTCAATTCTTAACTGATTTCAATGCCTAGTCCACTTCTTCCATCTTGCTTTCCTCACCAGTTTCCTCCAGTGCAGGCATGTCTGCATCTTCACCAGCTTCTTCTTCTTCCTCTATGCTAAGACCCAACTTCAACATCCTGTGAATTCTTGCAGCAAAGGTATTAGGGTCATCAAGACTAAAACCAGATGTCAGTAGAGCTGTCTCAAAGAGCAACAGCACTAGATCCTTCACTGATTTGTCATTTTTGTCTGCCTCAGCTCTCTTCCTCAATTCCTCCATGATTCCATTGTCAGGATTAATTTCCATTGTCTTCTTGCTGGACATGTAAGAACTCATGCTGCTATCCCTCAGGGCCTGAGCCTTCATGATCCTTTCCATGTTGGCTGTCCAACCATATTCGCCAGTCACCAAGCAACATGGGGAATCAACAATCCTATCTGAGACAACCACCTTCTCAACCTTATCACCAAGGATGTCTTTGATTATCTTGCAGAGGTTCTCAAAAGACTTTTTCTTCTCCTCCTTTTTCTTCTTCTCTTCTTCGCTGTCATCATCTAGCTTCAACCCCTCCTTAGTAGCAGACACTAGTTTTTTTCCATCATATTCTTTCAGCTGCCCCACAGCGTATTCATCAATGGCATCAACCATGTAGAGCACTTCGTATCCTTTCTTCTTGAGACGCTCCAAGAATGGAGAGTTCTCAACCGCCTTCTTGCTCTCTCCAGTTATATAGTAGATATCTTTCTGTCCCTCCTTCATCCTAGTGACATAGTCCTTCAGGCTGGTCATGTCATCGCCACTCTTGGTGGAGTGGTAACGGAGGAGGTCAGCCAACTTGGCTCTGTTCTGGCTGTCTTCATGAATGCCCAACTTCAAGTTCTTTGAGAAAGCCTCATAGAACTTGTTATAGTCCTCCTTATTCTCAGCAATCTCATTGAACATCTCAAAACATTTCTTCACCAGGTTCTTCCTAATAACCTTGAGGATTTTGTTCTGTTGTAGCATCTCACGAGAGATGTTGAGAGGCAAATCATCCGAGTCTACAACCCCCTTAACAAACCCGAGGTACTCAGGGATAAGTTCCTCACAGTTGTCCATAATGAACACCCTCCTGACATAAAGCTTGATGTTGTTCATCTTTTTCCGAGTGTCAAAGAGATCGAATGGAGCTCTCTTGGGCACAAATAGTATTGCCTTGAATTCAAGCTGCCCTTCAACAGAGAAGTGTTTGACAGCAAGATGTTCCTCCCAGTCATTGGTCAAACTCTTGTAGAAAGAGGCATATTCCTCCTTTGTAATCTCCTCCGGTTTGCGCAACCAGATAGGTTTCTGCTTGTTAATGAGCTGCCACTCGTGAGATACCTCCTTAATCTTCTTTTTCTTGCCTTTCTCCTTCTCTTTATCCTCATCGACCTCCTCAACAGCACCCTCCTCATCTTTCTTAGGCTCATCATCTTCATCATCACTGATTTCTTTCTCAGTAGTCTTTTCAGTCCAGAGGTAAATAGGGTAGCTAATGAATTCAGAGTGCTTCTTCACGAGATCCTTGATTCTCCTTTCTTCCAAGTACTCTAGCTGCACATTATAAACACAAAATTAGTCACAATCATCTCTCAATTAGGCCTAATGGAGTTATGTACAACCATTCATGCAGGAAATACTGCTGCTAATTACCTGGTCTTCCTTAAGGAAGAGGGTTATTTTAGTTCCTCTACCCAATTGCTCTCCATTAACATCCCTTGTAACAGTGAATGAACCACCAGCTTGTGATTCCCAAACATACTGCTCATCATCATTGTGCTTGGTGGTCACAATAACCTTCTCCGCTATGAGGTAAGCAGAATAGAAACCGACACCAAATTGACCAATCATGCTCACATCAGCACCAGCCTGCAATGCTTCCATAAATTCCTTGGTGCCGGATCTTGCAATCGTACCCAGATTGTTGACCAAATCTATTCGGAACCACAAAACAGAAGGCATCAGTACCATTCTACCAACTAAATCAGAAGAATCTTAAGATCAAAAATCCTCCTCCTAAAATATACTCCTGTGCACTTTTACTTGTCACATTTCGGTTGACTAATCTTTAAAATTAAATTAAATTGAATTGAATTAATTCAATATTTTAAATTTTAAATTTTACATGTTTAAAAACTATACGAAAATACTACTCTAAATTATAATTCTTCTCATATTAATATTAATATAATAAAATATACATGTTATTCAAAGCTCATGTAATTTGTTGATTCATGTCGTTTGATTCTCGAAAAGCAAATCGACCGGTACAGAGTTGTACGGTATATTATTAAAGTGTGAAATTAATATCCAGATTGACAGGAAAATAATTAACTGAGCACCTTATTTTGATAATTCAAACATCTTACACATTCATAGTTGGAACCTAACCACATAGAAAAGAATAGATATCACGGGGACAAAATAGAGCGCTTAGACATGTATTATCAATAATTAAATCCAACCGATATGATCAGGTGGAACTAAAAATGGCTCAGTGCATTACTTAGTTCACATAAAACACAACAAACAATTGCATACAAAAATAGCATTGCAAATAAGAGAAAGTAAATAGGGAGTAGAACAAGTGTGATTATTTACCTGCTTTGGTCATGCCGATACCGCTATCAATAATGGACAGCGTCTTGTTGGCCTTATCAGGAACAAGGCGAATGAATAGTTGAGGTTGAGCATCAAGCTTGCTCTTATCCGTCAAGCTCTCGAATCGGATCTTATCCAAGGCATCAGAAGAATTGCTAATAAGTTCCCTAAGGAAAATCTCCTTGTTGCTGTAGAAAGTGTTGATAATCAAACTCAACAACTGGTTAATCTCAGCCTGGAAAGCGAAGGTCTCTGCTTCAGCCATTTGAGAAGAACTAAAATTGTGAAACTCGCAGGACGCAATGAAGAATGAGTTTGTATTTTGATCTGATTTGACAAGGAGAGGAAGCGGTGGTTTATATATGAATGCAGAAGAGTTCTAGCTTCTTCTATAATGCCCTTCCGGAGTCTTCTACACACTCTTTTCTTACTCCTACTCGTCCCTTCTCGGATATCTCATAAAATATTCACCGAGTTGTTGTTGTTACATAGGTCTTTTCATATTTTTTTTTGGTTAATAGAACTTTTGATCCTGATAAATTTTTATTTTGATTTTTGCAATATGTAATTAATCATAATTAATTTATTATAATATGTTTGATTTTTTTATAATAAAATATTTATAAAAACGACATAATTATAATCATTTCACTACTTAATCATTCATATATGAAAAGTTTTTGTTATTACTGCATCATATTGAACAGTAATATAATTTTAAAAGTACTTCAAATATAATATACCTTATAAATAAAGGAACTAAAAATACATATTTTAAATAATTAAATATCACAAGTATTAAAAGATATTATCGATAACAAAGTTATTTAAAATGCTATTATCCCTTTTATTTTTCTCTGTTTTCTTCTCTTAAATTTTTTGTTTTATTTTCTTTCTCTTGGTGACATGGAAATGAGTATATGCACATAAAAAGATTTTATCCACCTAAGCATCTGAAATGTTCTCAACTCCTAAGGGGAATCTATCGTCGCATAGACAAAATCACAGCGTGGAAGAACATTCGCCCCTCACAGCCAATGGCGAAGCTTCAATGTTATTAGTTGGAGCATTCCATCACTTTGAACATGAATAATGTGTAATTTTTTATTTTTTTTTGTGAAATCAGGCTTTCACTTATAATTCTTTTGAAAAAATAAAAAATTTAAGTACTGTTTTCCAACTTAAACTTGATATACTTTTTTCAACTTGAATAAAGTTCTGTCCAAATGTCTACTAAATTATGTACTCCTTATGTTACCACTAGTAGTCCAAAGTCGGTGCTGAGCAGGGGCCTAATGTTTATTATTGTAATGTATTTAGCTAAAAAAAATTCTCATTTACTAAGTATCATATAAAAGTCTAGATAACAACAATAACAATAGTATATTAGTGAATGTTTACAAGTGAACCTTGAAATGACGGTGTGTATGCCTCCTTAATTACTTATGTTATCACTAGTGGTCCAAAGTCAGTGTTGAGCACGGGCCCAATGTTTATTATTGTAATGTATTTAGTCAAATTTTTTTCTCATTTACTAAGTATCATATAAAGTCTAGACAACAAAAATAATAATAGCAATAATATTTTAGTGAATTTTTATAAGTGGAACCTTAAAATGATGGTGTGTATGCATTCTAAAGTACTTCTATCTTGTGAAAGTAGAGAATTTGTTTCGACAGACCTCGACTCATACATACAAGTGTAGGTGTTAAAGGAAATGTTAAGTGTAGTTTAAATATTTTTCTGATTCTTTTTCTTTAATTAAATTAAAGCGTCAAAATACATAAAACTTAATTTGTTGTTTGAGTTCTTCAATTTTGCAACGGGAAGATTGATCCCCCGTGACATGGACCATTTTGATTCTACTTCTCCTTGTGGCTTTCTTGCACATATTTTTTCCTTGTGTCTTTACGTGGAAGTGGCTTCAACAACTTAGTTATTTACAAGAGAAAATTGATCAATTAGTAGTCCTTGGAGGTTTGATGCTTCTAAGTTCTAAGTCCAGTTTCTTCATAATTTATTATTGTTTAGAGAATGGGCTCTCCCTTTATCTATTTCCTATTTGGTATTTTGAGTTGTTTCATTGTACCTTCTTGTGCTTTATGCACCAAATCAGTAAAAAGACAATGAATGGTAGAGAATTTACGGTTACTATGCAGACTTTGATGAATGAAATGGTGCTTTTGGTCTTCCCTATATCTTTCTTAATGAGCGTATTATCTTCAAATTGTAAGTGCTTACCAAATTATTCTGAGAAAGAAGCAAAACAACAGGAAATGCTTATTTTGACGCCCAAGAAGTCTTCGAAAAAAAATCCCTTAGAGACACATTAAATCCACTCTACAGATGCAAGCTGGGCAATTATGATCAAATTCAAAAACTTATTAGGTTACAATGCAGCTTTTATGGTCCCAACCGAGTTTCTTGCTGTTCAGCATTATGAGCAAATTCAAAACTTATTACCAAACATGGGAGTGGCAGAATGCAAACCATCAGTTGCTTTATTGATTGGCTCAACATCTACAAAGGAATTTCGTTTGATTAGCCAGGTAAGAGATCTTAAGGCATCACTTCAACTTTTCCTTATTACGTGGTTTGTATTACAATTGATGTGGGATATCTTTAAGCAAAAGCTGCTTTGCTGACTTTGTTAGGCTTCAAATTGAGTGAAAAGGTACTCATTAGCACAATATGGCTTAAGGGTAGTGAAATAGAGAATCCTATGTGCTTGTAGTCTAAACTTTGCAGCAGTAAACTGTTCTTAAAGGGGAACACGAGAATGAAGAGTTAGAGGGACAAAAAGGTTTCTGAAATCCACATGAATTTCTTGGTGAATACCTATTAATATTTAAAGCATAATAAGCTTCACTGCTGTATTTCCTTCCGTACTTGGTTTTGTTATGCCTTTACTTTAGCCGAAGATCTCTCGGAAACAAATAGAAGTACGTAGATGTTGTCAAAAAAAGTTACTTAACTTGGAAGAAAAGGGGGAGAAGAAAGACAATACCAAGTACTGATAATAGTGATTGATCTTTTGCTCCAATTACTGGAAAAATTGCTTCTCTTCACTTTGTGATCGAAAGCTGCAAGAAAGTGAAGCCAAATGACAAAAAGATTGACATTTTAATGAGGGTAAACAACAACAACAACATACCCAGTGAGATCCCACACCGTGGGGTCTGGGGAGGGTAGAGTGTACAAAGACCTTACCTCCACCTTAGTAGGTAGAGTGGTTGTTTCCGGAAGACCCTCGGCTCAAGGCAAAGCATAATCACAAGTAATGCAGTTAAAATAAAGCAAGAGTAAAGCAAGAGAAACGGTCAAACTCAGATAATGAACTAAAGTAGTATAAAATGCATTCGAACAAAAGGGAGCAGTAGCTAACACAACTAAATAAGCTAAATAAAATACACTAAAGAACACGTAGCAGCAAAAATCAAACTATAATGGCTTATAAAACAATAATGTGCCTATAAGTGTGATAGTCTAATCGGGCCTACAGTAGTAACACTACAACTATCAATTTGTAAGCATAAGTAAGACTACACTCGAGTACTTACTACTCTTCTACCCTAATATGTGTCCTCCACAACCCCATATCTAAGGTCATGTCCTCAGTAAGTTGCACCTGCGTCATATCCTGTCTAATCACCTCTCCCCAATACTTCTTTGGCCTACCTCTACCCCTTGAACCCGTCCATAACTAACCTCTCACACCTCCGCACTGGGGCATTTGTGTCTCTCCTCTGCACATGCCTGAACCATCTCAACCTCGCTTCCCACATCTTATCATCCACTGAGGCCACTCCCACGTTCTCCCGGATATCATCATTTCTAATTTTATCTCTCCTTGTATGCCCACACATCCATCTCAGCATCATCTTCTCCGCAACTTTCATCTTTTATATGTGTGAAGTCTTGACTGGCCAACACTCCACCCCATACAACATAGTCGGTCTAACCACCACCCTATAGAACTTGCCTTTAAGTTTTTGTGGCACCTTTTTGTCGCACAAGACTCCATATGCGAGCCTCTATTTCATCCACCCTGCCCCAATATGGTGTGTGACATCGTTATCAATCTCTCAATTCTCTTGGATAATAGACCCTAGGTACTTTAAGCTTCATTTCTTTGGAATGACTTGAGTACCAAGCCTTACCTCCACGCCTGTCTCAGGGTCGCTCCCTTGCTAAACTTGCACTCCAAATATTCTGTCTTGGTACTACTCAACCTGAACCCTTTAGCCTCAAGAGTATGTCTCCAAACCTTCAGCTTGGCGTTCACTCCACTGCGAGTATCATCAATCAGGACTATGTCGTCTGCGAATAACATACACCATGGTACCTCCCCTTGGATTTATCGCGTCAGTCTGTCTATCACTAAGGAAAATAGGAATAGGCTAAGAGCTGATCCCTGGTGCAGCCCCATCATCACTGGGAAGTGCTCCTAGTCTCCTCCTACTGTCCGTACTCTAGTCTTGGCTCCATCATACATATACTTGATCTCTATACTGCTCCGCCAACCTCCTAATAAGATGAATGGCTTCGTTAGTCGAACGCCCCGGCATGAATCCAAACTGCTTCTCGGAAATATACACTCATGTCCTCATCCTCGTCTCCACGACTCTTTCCTAAATTTTCATAGAGTGACTCAACAGCTTGATACCTCTATAGTTGTTGAGACTCTGGATCTCAACTTTGTTTTTGTACAACGGAATAATTGTACTCCACCTCCATTCTTCATGCATTCTTGTCGTCTTAAAAATGACGTTAAACAACTCAGTCAGCCACTACAAACAAGCCTGGTCGCTCATCCCCTACGCATCCTGCGAATAACACCCGTAACCTCCTCAACCTTAATATTTCTACAATACCCAAAATTCTCATGCCTACCAGAATGCTCCAGATCTCCCAGCACAATGTCTCCATCTCCTTTTTTCGTTCAAGAGTTTGTAGAAGTAAGACTGCCACCTCCGCCTAATATGCGCTTCCTCTACCAGTACTTTGCAGTCCTCGTCCTTGATGCACCTCACTTGATCCAAGTCATTGGCCCTCCTCTCCATTGTCTTGGCTAGTCAGGACAACTTCTTATCCCCGTCTTTCTCCTCTAATTCCACATACAAGCGTTCGAAAGCCATCATTTTCGCAGCCGTAACCGCTAGTTTTACCTCCTTCCTCACCATCTTATGCAGTTCCCTATTCGTCCAATTCTTCACCTCATCTCTGTTTTCTACTAATTTCACATACGTCGCTTTCTTCGCTTCCACCTTCTCTTGAACTTCACCATTCCACCACCAGTTCCCTCGATGTCCACCACGATAAGATCGCGAGACATCTAGAACTTCTCTGGCTACCTCACGAATGCAACTGGCCATCCTGTCCCATATACTGGCCGCATCCCCACTACTCCCCAAGCCCCTTTGGCCATCAACCTATCCCCCATCTCCTTTGCACTAGACATTGTCAAACTCCCCCATTTGATTCTTAACCTGTCATCCACAACCCTCTTCTTCTTCTCCAACTTGATCTCCAAATCCATTACCAGAAACTTATGTCGGGTTGTAAGATCCTCATTCGGAATAACCTTACAGTCTTTACAAAGACCTTTGTCAACCTTCCTAAGGAGCAAAAAGTCTATCTGAGTCTTAGCAACCGAACAATGGAAAGTCACCAAGTTTTCCTCCTTCTTCAGGAATCTAGAGTGGCTATCACCATCCCACAAGCTCTAGCGAACTCCAAAAGTGAGACGCCTCCCCCATTCCTGACCCCGAGTCCAAATCCTCCATGCACGTCGTCATAACCCCCTAGAAGTGATCCGATATGTCCATTGAAATCCCCTCCTACAAATAACTTCTCAGTGGGTGGTATACCTCCCACCACTTCGTCTAAATCCTCCCAAAAGCGTCTCTTCTCCTCATCATCCAAGCCCGTTTGTGGCGCATACGCACTAATAATGTTCATAGTGAACCCTCCAACTATCAACTTAATTATCATCATCCTGTCATTGACCATCCTCATCTCTACCACCTGATCCCTTAGTTCGCTGTCTACCAAAATGCCTACCCCATTCCTATACTTTGACCTACCAGAGAATCATAACTTATACCCGTCTACATCTTTAGCCTTATGTCCTATTCATTTGATCTCCTAGACACATGCTATATTAATCTTCTTCTTCTTAAGAATGTTAACTAGTTCTATGGCCTTTCCTGTTAAAGTGTCAATATTCCAAGACCCTATTCTCAGCCTAGCATCTCCCTTACCCCTCGTATCCCCCTACCCCTTGCCTTGGTCCCCGACTGAGAACATGACCCTAGTCTACCATCATTCACCAAAGCCACTAGAGCAAAGACACAAATAATACTAATCCAAGGTTAACGCTAACACACACGGAAAGCAATACTACAACACAAGTTAGCAAGAATCTAGAGGTAAGTTAAGCTACTACAAATCCGAATGATAAAAACAAAGGGCAACAAGAATACATGCAAGAAAGTAAAGTCCTGATTCAATAAAATGCAACACGCAAAATTGAACAACACGGATAAGATAGACAACTTGAGGTACCAACTCCAGGCTGATAAAACTTGTTCACACGCCGGAAAACACTGTTCACTACCTAAAATCATTGTTCCTATCGGAAACCACTGTTCGCTGTCAGAGGACGTCGCAGATCTAGTGATAAAAAAAAAAAAGAGACCGCTGGAGACTGCCTGATGCAGTGGCTGGCGGCGACATCTATGACATGGCATCACCGGCGTGGAGCAGAGGTGGGGTGAGGTCGGGTGAGTAGATGGGGGAAGGGGGAAGAGATTCAGGGGATGGACGTTTGGAGTTCGCCGAAGCTCAGAGCTTCGGCGTAGAGATGGTCGGAGGAGGCACGCGTGGAAAAAAATAAAAATAAAAGGGGACTGGTCGTTCAAAAATGGGGCACACTCGAATTAAAGATAGCAACTTTGCTAATTACTAGAAAATCAGGAAACACAGTCCAAAATCATTTTCCATATTAAAATAAATCAAGTGAAGTATTTTCTCAAGTCTTCCCTTAGGACGTGATGGCACCTGGACAACTTTCCCTCTTCCCCATGCGAACCATTTTAATACACCCCTTTCCAAATTAAACCTGTATTTAAGTGCGGAAGTAGTAATAATAATAAAAGTAAAAAAAAATGTTATGTATTTAATTAATAAGAGCGCGAGCCCATGCTAGTGCAACTATAACCTCTACCTAGATTCAATGGAAATTTCACATATGGAAATAGAATTTTTTCTAAGTTTGAAAGGAAACCATCTCATATGGGGCATCCCCCGAGATAATAAGACTAACTTCTCCCACCTACTTATTTAAGAACGAAAGTCACCAAATCTGAAGTAATGGATTGGTGAAACAAATGGGACTGCGAGACGATCGCTAGCCCTATTGCGGAACCTTCCCCTTGTCGCGCTTTCCTGAAACATGTTAGATAAAAGAGTTAGCCCTACCATCCAGGGCTGAGTGAGAACCCCGCCTTACAATCCAAGTAACCTCACAATATTCTAATTACAATCATATTATAAACATAATAAGCATGTTGTGAAAAAAAAAACAGATTTCAACACTTTTATATATAAGTCAGTATATTCACGTGCAAAATCTCCTCCCCACTCGTCCTAGGAAATACTCAGTTTAACCAGTACCCCTGATTTATCCCATATAACATATTATATATACTTATTGCAGTACGTGCAACCCGATCCAATGCATTTATATATTTATTGCGGTACGTGCAACCCGATCCAATGCATTTATATGTTTGTTGCGGTACGTGTAACCATATCCAATGCATTTATATATTTGTTGCGGTACGTGCAACCCGATCTAATGCATTTATATATTTGTTTCGGTACGTGCAACCCGATCCAATGCAATTATATATTTGTTGCGGTACGTGCAACCCGATCCAATGCAATTATATATTTGTTGCGGTACGTGCAACCTGATCCAATCCGTTTATATATTTGTATATATGTTCAAAAGACTCAAATAATATTTTCTTCTTTCAACTTTTCGCCCTTCCTACTTGTAAGGGTTATAACTCTCTAACCGTAACTTTAAATAAGTTGTTTATTATGCCGAGTCGAAGGTAACACGGGGATCTATCACTATACCAAGTTTCATCTGAAAATGCTTAGTATAACTAGTACCAATTCACGCAAGAAACAACCCTATGAAAACTGTCTCACTAGAATTTTTGTAAAAAAAAATACAATCTTAAAACAGTCATAACTTTTTATCCGTAAGTCAGATTTATCTCCATAAAGTCTCAAACTGTCGAGAACAGAGAAATATAGAACTTTTATTCAGTACAACTTTTCAGATTCCTCACTGAAATATTCAGTTCTTTTATTTTAACAACTCTCAGAAAACTATTTTGGCAGATTTTTGTAAAACAAAACACAATCTTAAAACAATCATAACGTTTTATCCGTAAGTCGGATTAATCTCTGTAAAGTCTCACTGTCGAGAACAGAGAAATATAAAACTTTCATTCAACACAACTTTTCAGATTCCTTACCAATATGGACAGTTATTCCGTTATACGTTCTGCCCTCCGGATTTTATTCGATCCGAGGCAGAAACTTTGAACTACAATAACTCTCAAATTGTATGTCGGTTTTAGCTCCTCTTGGGCTCAATCTGATCGTGAAGGAGAGATGTACAACCCTATAAAATGCCATCCAATTCTAACAGACATAACTCAGCAAAACAGATTGTAATTTCATGACCCAAACTAGTTATTAAATAACCTACTAACAATAATTTCATGATCATTCTTTCAACATCCGGATCATATTCTAATATGTATTGTAACTTAAAAATAAGTGATTATACTAAGAATTATGAGTGAGAGAACTCACCTTTGTTGCTTCGTGACCGCGAATGAAAATCTCAAACTTTGACTACACCCTTTTCGGAACTCCTCAATTGCTAAAGGTAATTTTTCTTTTATTCTATGCATTTTCTGGTTTCTTTCTATCTTATGAAAAAAATATAGGATATGAGAATATATATATTGGATTGTGTGGGTAACTTGCAGGAAGGTGGAAGATTGTGTATTAATTTGTATCACAAAAGAAGGACTTGTCTTCATTTATAAATGAGAAAGAAAGATCTAAAGAGATGGTTCTATATCTGAATGAATGCTCAAACGTTTCATGGATTCAATGACAGTAAAGAGCACAGAGTAAAGACAATAAACAGTAGTAAAATAGTCTTTTTATATTTGGAAAAAGACGTTAATGATAGATCAGAATAATGACCCATTAATGCATTCAAGTAGTCAAGAACGTTTTTTTAAAGGGTGTTAAAGGCTAATCAAAGGTTAAAGAATGTGTTATAACTTAATTTTTTGTGAGATACAATAATTATTTCTCTAACAGTAAGTTTATCTCATTTTCACATATTCAAAGGTCTATATATCTTTTTGAAAACAAAGGGTATTTAACAATATTGAATGTTAATGAATAGTTTGTGGGGATTTCAAAATTTTGAAAACCACCCAAAGTCGTTAAATATCGGGACTTTACAAGTATATCATAGTTGTAGGAGATTTTCGGATAAAAAAGGTCAGAAGAGAAATAGGATCTCTAATCTTTGATACTGACGTTGATGGATTTCCAGCGGTCGGCTCATAAGTAAAGGTGGTCAGAAGAAAGTAATACATGCAGGAAGGAGGGGAAAAATTTCATGGAAGAGGGGGAAGAGAGATGAGCGTTTGGAATAGCCGTTATGAATGAGGGAAGAAGAAATGGTTCGGAAGGAAACGTTATGTTTTATGAGAACCCGTGGCTTTTGTATGTCTTTTGGTAGGTACTACTAATATTGAGGATTTTGGGGTAAGGTTGCGTACACACCCTCCTCTCAAGACCCCACTTATGAAATTACACTGGGTATGTTGTTGTTTTGGTGTAGATGCAGGTTGGTTAATTCTTTTTGACCCTTTAAGTTCAGTTATTGCTGTCTTGGTCAATATATTTATTTTTAAAAAGGTTCAACACCCTCATATACTTCCAACTGAATATTTTTGTTCAATATATATTTTCATAACGTTACAACACCCTAATCCAATTGTATAGCTGTGTACGAATCTAGCAAATTACTAGATTTCAATACAATTGAACATCATAAAAGGTACTACGAGAACAAGTAAAAAGGTGTGTGTGAACTAACAACTAGTTGTTAAGTAAAGACGACATGACTCAACAATGTACCCAAAAATCCTGGTTCTGATGTTGCTGCTGGGCAGCTGCATTGGTATTGCCTCTATTGTGTTCAAAGATTCTGACCCTTCTTATTCTTCTAAATTATTGCATACTGCACAAGAGGTAATTACGCAAATTTCCCTATGCACGAGTTATATGTGCCCTATACATTTTTAATTTGTGCTTCTTATGCATAGAATTTTAAGCACATCCGAAATATTGTAGGTGTTTGATTTCGCGGACAAGTATAGAGGTTCCTATAGTGACAGTCTCTGTTCAGTGGTCTGCCCATTTTACTTCTCTTATTCTAGATACAATGTAAGATGAAAGGTTAATATTATATAGTGAATACTGTTGGATATTACAAAGGTTGCAGGAAACGGGAATTACAAGTAACTGCAAAGTAATTCAAGAACTGAAAATTACAATAGAACAACAAAACTGAAATTACAATTTTGTTGAGAAGAAAAACTGGAAACTGTTTTTGTTTGCTGAGTCGAGTGTGGCACTCTGTCCTTAAGACAATATTTTCCCGTATGTATCATTTATACATCCTGGACAATTTTTCTCCCAAGATAAAACAGCAATGGAACACTTGAGCAAAGGAAACTCAAGAGCTACCGTGAAGAATATTGAGTAATGAAATGATGCTTGGAAGTTGCAGGATGAAACTGTTTTGCTTGTGTATTTTCGTGTATTGTAAGTGTATATTATTTGTTCCTCAACAATGGTGCAAGTGGTGTTTATATAGGTGAGGGTAAAGCCACCAAAATAAATGGTGGAAGACACCAACGGATTGGCCATTATAGGAGGAGTAATTCAGCCAAAATAAATGGCTGAATTGAGTGCTGGGCGTTTCTGCTTTGACTGTCCAAACCCACAGCCCATGACCCGTGACCCGTGACCCGAGAACCCGGAACCCGGAACCCGACCGGAGGGGCTGGCAGCGGCGCGCGTGTGGGCTTTCCTCGAACCGAAGCACATCTAGGTCCTCCCTCCTTTAAACACATGGGATACCCCTTGGGGTCCCAAACCCCAAACCAATTTTGAGTCTTATATACACAACAATTCTTTCTTCTTCTACCGATGTGGGAGAACTGAACACAACACCACACTTTCCATGCTTCAAACACCTCACTTCGTGGACCAATATCTCTTTCATTTCTCAATGAAATTTGACGATTCTTGGCCCTGCGGTTATCTATGTACTTAGTAGATCAAGCATGTGTGAAGAATCAGATTCTCCAACATACGTAACACTAGTGTTTAAGCCGTTAAAGTTGGTTGGTCGCAACTCCCGCCAAAGACGAATTTCCAACAATCCCCTCTTGAAAGAGATTTTGGCGCACTCACATGGTGTCTTTTCATTTCCAGCAATATTTTAGCGGACCGATGTTGCATAAAGAGAGGTAGCTTCAGCTTTGAACTTCCATAGTTGAATACCATCGGACTTACTTACTGCGCGGTGAACGTGATGTCTTGAACCGTCAGTGTTTAGTATAAGCCAAGTCAATGGTACCAACACAACAAGTTCCCCTACTCTCTTCTTCGTAATGTTTTGTCCGTTTTGGCCATGGACAACGTCTTGGATTCTTAAGTGCGTTCATTTTGAGGCGGCCCGTCCTCGCACTTAAATAGGTGGTCTCCTACATGGTATCCTGCTATACTCCACTTCACAAGTGTTAGAAACCATTAAAAGTTTTCCAAAAACCTAACCTCAACTATTGAGGATCATTACAGGTTTTGAAAACTTAACCTTTACCCATACTGCAGATAACACTTATCGTCTATCGCGGGAACGGCTTTGGATTTGGTGTTTCTTTTCAGGAACCCCTATCCGAAGTGCTCATGCTTCCACTGAAGAGATCAACTGAACCTTTACAACTTAGTTTTCCCATTGAACCAAATTACTGGGATCTCCAGTAAGTAAGGTTGGGTTACCGATGTATTAGTCCTTATATTTTGGGTTTTAAGCCCATTCCCCTAGACAGGCAAGTCATCTGATCATTGGGTAAGCCCTTTGTCAATGGGTATGCTATATTATCCTTTGACTTAATGTAATCAATGGATATTATACCCGTGGTGATCAGTTGCCTAACGTTCTTATGCCTCCGTCGAATATGACGAGACTTGCCGTTGTACATAGCATTCCGTGCCCTTCCTAGAGCTGACTGACTGTCGCAGTGGATCATTGCGAAGGTACGGGTTTGTTCCAACACGGAACATCCTCTAAGAAGTCATGAAGCCACTCAGCTTCTTCTCCTGCTTTGTCTAAAGCGATAAACTCCGATTCTATTGTGGATCGGGCGATACAAGTTTGCTTAGAGGATTTCCAAGACACAGCCCCACCACCAATAGTAAATACATACCCACTGGTGGACTTGGTGTTCTCTATATCGATATCCAATTTGTATCTTGTACCCCTCTAGTACATTTGGATATCTCGAATAGTGTAACCGTAATTTAACGTGTATTTCAAGTATTGTAATACCCGATTCAACGCCTTCCAGTGATTATCACTCGGATTACGGGTGAACCTAGCCAACTTATTGACTGCGTAAGCAATATCAGGTCGGGTGCAGTTTGTTATATACATCAAACTACCGATCACATGTGCATATCTCTCCTGGTATACAGGTGCACCAAGATTTTTATCAAGCTTTTGATTTGTATCCATTGGTGACATTATCGGTGAACTGTCTAACATCTCAAACTTTTTCAAAACATCCTCGATGTAGTGAGACTGAGATAAGACCACTCCGTCAGACGTCTTAGAGATTTTAATCCCTAAGATGACATCTGCGATATCCATATCCTTCATGTCGAAGCATTGTTTCAACATGTTCTTAGTCTCTAGGATTACCCTAGGACTGCTTCCTGTGATTAACATATCGTCTACATACATGCATATCATAACAAATGAGTCAGAGTTACCTTTCGTGTAAACACATTTATCATACTCATTAATGGCGAACCCCTTCGATAGTAGAGTACTATCAAATTTTTCGTGTCATTGTTTCGGGGCTTGTTTCAGCCCGTACAGAGACTTGACAAGTCGACAGACTTTCTTCTCTTGTCCTTGAACCACGTACCTCTCGGGTTGGTCCATATAAATTTCTTCTTCCAAATCACCATTTAGGAAGGCTGTCTTGACAACGCCTGAGCAATTGTCCTTGGTTCATCATTAACTATATAAGCTACAAAGTCAGGACCGAAGGATTTATCCTTCCTGGCCCTCTTACTTCGCCTTAGATCCATCTCTAGAGTCTCCAAGTTCTGAGAATCCGGAACACTAGATTCCGGATGTTCAGCCACCTTGAGATTCGCTAGATCTGAACCATTCAGATCCGGGCAGTCAAGGACTCCCGGTTCTTGAGAGCTTTGTGCATAACTTCGTCTGAGAGAGATTATGTCTTTTTCCTTTCTAGGAAAGGTACTTTCAAAGAATAGAGAATTCCTTGATTACATTATTGTACCCTGGTGGATATCTGGAATATCTGACTTATGCACTAAGAAATGATAAGCACTACTGTTATTTGCATATCCGATGAATATGCTATCTACAGTCTTAGGCCCAATCTTGACCTGTTTTGGCTTGGGTACTTCAACCTTTGCCAGACAACCCCACACCTTAAAATATTTGTAGGTGGGTTTCTTTCCCTTCCATGATTCATATGGAGTTTTGTCCTTACCCTTAAGTGGGACTCTGTTAAGAATCGTATTAGCGGTAAGGACGGCTTCTCCCCACATGTTTTGGGGAAGACCGGAATTGATAAGCAAGGCATTCATCATTTCCTTTAATGTGCGGTTCTTACATTCCGTCACACCGTTTGATTGAGGTGAGTATGGAGCTGTCGTTTGATAAATAATGCCTTCTTGGGCATAGTATTCCTCAAATGGCGCTAAATATTCTTCCCCTCTATCGCTACGAATGGATTTAATCCGTAGGTTCAGTTGGTTCTCAACTTCTGCTTTGTAACGTCGGAACGCTTCAAAGGCTTCATCCTTACTTTTCAACAAGTAAAGGTAACAATACCTTGTGCTATCATCTATAAATGTCACAATGTACTTGTTCCCCCCTCTAGTTTGTGCAAACTTCAAATCACATATATATGTGTGAATAAGCTCTAGAGGAGTGGTATTCCTTTCGACGGATCAAAAAGGAAGCTTAGTGAGTTTTGCCTCTACGCACACCTCACACTTATGTTGAGGGTTTACATCGATAGACGGCAACAACTCCATCTTTACCAGCTTTTGAATAGACTTGTAGTTAACGTGTCCTAATCTATGATGCCATAAATTAGAAGACTCAAGCAAATAAGAAGAAGGTTCAACTTTATTTCCTTGACGCAATACAGACATGGCATTCACTTTGAAGAGGCCTTCACAGACGAAGCCCCTCCCCACAAATGTGCCATTTTTAGTGAGTACAAACTTATTGGATTCAAACACTAGCCTAAAACCAGCATTAACCAATAAAGGTCCAGAAATTAAATTTCTTCTAATCTCTGGGACGTGCATCACTAGTAGCACCTGTGTCCATCCACCACTGCATCAGATTCTCAACCAAGTTGGCTTCTATCACCACTGCAGAGAATTCCTCGATCATGACATCCAGGAGTGTGTCCTTAACGACGTTTGCTTGAGCCTTGCCTTTAGACTTGGCTTTCTGTTGTTGCTCAGTCTTGAGCTTGCGGGATTCCTTGATCCTATGACAAGGTTTTCCACAGTGATGACAATTACCTCTGAACATCTCTGCTGCGGGGGCTTTGCCATCTTTCTGGAACTTCCGCTTCTTGCTTGAGTTCCCTTTGGCCTCAGCCAGATTCGCCTTCGCCTCAGCAGGTTGTCTACCCTTTGGCAAGGTCTTCTTGTTATCTTCCTGGATTTGCAGTTTGATAACAAGCTCTTCAAAGGTCATCTCCTTTGTCTTGAGTTTCAAGTAACTCATAAACTCATTCCACGAAGGAGGTAACTTTTCAATCAGCGATGCAACCAAAAACTGCTCGTTTGGTTTCAGTCCTTCCAAATCCAGGTGATGTAAAATCATTTGGAATTCCGGACTTGGGACATCAACATCGTTTTATCGTCCACCATTTGGAATTTTAGAAATTTCCCAATGATGAACTTCTTAGTACCCGCATCTTGTGCGTTGTACTTCTTTTGTAGTTTTTCCCACAGCTCTTTGGCAGTGCCAACGGTGCAATAGACCGTGTAGAGAGGGTCTGCCAAGCAGTTCAGTATATAGTTCTTGCACATGAAATCCCTATGATTCCACGCATCACGAACCATCTTCATGCCGTTAACGACATGGATACCAAGGCCCCCTTCACCCGTTTCAGCAGGCGAAGAGTCAATTTCATCTCCAGCTTGTGGAGGATCTTCCGTAAGGAACTGGGCCATGCCCATTACCGTTAAGTAGAACAACATCTTTTGCTGCCATCTCTTAAATTCTGATCCCATGAATTTTTCAGGGCGATCATGGTGGTGTGAAGAAGAGGGTGGAGCTCCAACAGTCGGGAAGGCGGTGTTCTCGCCTTGAACAAGAGAGCAGCAGCGCAGCAGCAGCAGTGAAGGCGGCGGTGTTACTGCCTTGAGCAGTAGCGGCAGTGGCGGGGAAGGCAGCAACGTTGCCTCGAGAGGCAGCAGCAGTAGCAGCAACATCGATCATATTTCCAGCCATGTTATAGCAGTTATAGTAAACGAATATTGTCTTAAGTTGTTGGATATTACAAAGGTTGCAGGAAATGGGAATTACAAGTAACTGCAAAGTAATTCAAGAACTGAAAATTACAATAGAACAACAAAACTGAAATTACAATTTTGTGAGAAGAAAAACTAGAAACTGTTTTTGTTTGCTGAGTCGAGTATGGCACTCTGTCCTTAAGATAATATTTCCCCATATGTATCATTTATACGTCCTGGACAATTTTTCTCCCAAGATAAAACATCAATGGAACACTTGAATAAAGGAAACTCAAGAGCTACCGTGAAGAATATTGAGTAATGAAATGATGCTTGGAAGTTGTAGGAAGAAACTGTTTTGCTTGTGTATTTTCGTGTATTGTAAGTGTATATTATATGTACATTATATGTTCCTCAACAATGGTGCAAAGGGTGTTTATATAGGTGAGGGAGAGCTGTTTAACTGCCTCCATAACAGCTATTATTGGCCAAATAATGGCCATTATGGAGGTAGTAAAGCCACCAAAATAAATGGTGAAAGTCACCAACGGATTGGCCATTATAGGAGGAGTAATTCAGCCAAAATAAATGGCTGAATTGAGTGCTGGGCGTTTCTGCTTTGACTGTCCAAATTCTGACTTTCTGAAAATTTCAGGGACCAAACTGTACATCTAAAAGAATTCTGGTTCAAACTGTACATATGAAACTTCTGGGATCAAACTGTACTTCTGGAAAATTTCTCTGGCCCAAAAAGATAATATCAGAAGACCCATAGCCCACGACCCACGACCTTGAATGTGATAGTATTGAAGCCTCACATCCAAGATATCTCCCATATCTTGAAGGTCGTCATGATCTTCAAAGGCTCCATCTTTATGATAATACTTCGTGAATTATAATTTCATGCACCCTCCAAGCATCCAAAGTAATGACTTGATGAAAAGTCCATGAACTCCCTAGCTTGGCTTTGTGTGCAAGTTCTTGATGGAGTTTGGCTTGCATCATTCTCCCCTTCTTGAAAATGATTCGTCCTCGAAACTAAACTTTGCAAAACCATAGGGAAGACAAGAAAGAACAAGGTCCTCAGAGGATTAGGGTTAGTGTTAGAGTAGCCTACGCTACTAACATGCCAAGTATGCACACACTTGTGATATAACCAAGTATCAATCATTATTATGAATAACAAGCTCTCACATAGAGCACTAAGAACTTGGCTATCCCAAAGATGAACAAACGAGGATATCATAAAAGTACCAATGGTTTTAGAATACCAAATAGACAATGTCACATTGGTTCTCGTAGACAAGAAGCACAAATGATCCTCTATTTTCAAACTAGACCAATCACACAAGTCTAAGACTTCACCGAGGTCAAAAGGAAAGGATATCCACATATCAGAGTCAAGTAAACAACTATATACCCCCATTAGAACTCCTTCCAACATAAGATGCACCCCAACACAAGCATGAGTGTCATCATAAGCAAACATTTAGTGGAGGAAAATATCCCTTAATGTAAAATCAAGTAGAAAATCCTCATTGGACATATATGCCTCCTCACAACAATATGAAACCTCACAAGAAAAAAATTTGGCAAGGAAAGTATATATCAAAGTAATATCATCAATATAGCCCAAGACATCAAAATCATTCACAACATCAAAGTCAAACTCACATACTGACATAGGGCTACTATAAAATGACAACATTCTCATATCACAAATATAACTCTCCTCGTCATATGCAAATAAATAGTAAAGAAAGGTGTCACTTAGAATGACATCGTCTATGGTGTCCATACATGTAACATCACTATTAGGTTCAAGGACACAAGCAAGCATCCTACAAGGATTTGAAACACTCAAGAAGAAAGTAGCAATTTAGAAACAAGCATCACCTTCTTTTTCAAAATATTCCTCCACATGAGGTTCTACATGATACACATCACCATCGCATCTTTAGACCTCATCACTTGACACAAAGACAAAATTGATAATGTCCAAATCCACTCCTCAAAGAGAGAAATTATCACTTTCTAAGCTAATCCAAACACATTTTCAATATTTGATTTTTTTATTTCAGAACTAACAAAGATAAACCTAACTAGAAAACGGGTAAAATGATCAATGGCCACAAGTATGGATACAAGAGAAATTACTCTCAAGTAACGATCCAATGTATTTCACAATTTTACAACTAAGAGTGAGTTTATGTAATAGATAATGATTTCTACGACCTCATTGAAAGTCTTCTAACCAAATCAATGAATTTCATCCTAAGCTCTTTCAAGTCTTAGAGTGTGTAGTTAAGCACAATCAATTTAACCTCAAGTTAACTATCATATTCCTAGCTCAAATTATTAGATGAGGTTTAAAGCCCCAAATTCTAGCTATTTACTCTTTTCCTAACTCTTACTCTCTTTTCCAAGAAAAGTAAAAGTAACTAGGAACAATTAATATTGGCCACCATTAAAAGACATTAAAGCACAAAGAGTAAATAGAAAATATCAACCCACTTCATTAGAAATAAAAATTGTTCAATATATAAGCAAAACAAGAGAATCAATCCAAACTTTAACAATGAGTATGTTCATAAACAAGATTCAAGTAATGAAATGGAGTACTACACACTTAGATATTCAATACATAACAAGGAATTGAAGAAATGAATAAAAGGGTGAGAAATTTCTCAATCAAAGTCTTCAAATCATCAATCCCAAGTGTGAGTGTAAGAACGCTAGCTCTTCAAGACTTGTATTTTTTTCAAAGATGAAATATCCCCTCCCCCCCCCCCCCAAAAAAAGTCTTGCTTTTTATGGATTTCCCATCTTCTCAAATAAAGATATGATCTAAACATCCCCTGATTTTCATCATTTCAGTTCGGACCTTTTTTGCAATTTAACCACTTTTATCATTTTCTTCAATTTGACCTCTTTTGACTTATTTTTCACTTGATCCCTTTCTGATCACTTCTCAATCATATAAACCCTTTAAAACACCGAGAAAACATTATAAGTGCACTAAATTTCTCATTATTATTCACAAAAGTCTAAGTAGAAAGAAGAGATAAGTTGGTAAAATCATCAAATCAAGTGTTGAGTAGTCCCTATCTAATCCCACATGCTCCCCAATATATATACAATATGTTACAAGGTTTAATGTAACAATTGAAAACCTAAATCTCTTGTGCAAAGTCAGATGCCACAAGATTCTCCAAGTGCTTCAAGAACAAAGTTGTTTGGAAACTGAAGGACCAGATCCCGACAACTGAAGATGCCTAAGTCTCTTTAGATTGTATTGAGTCTTTGTTATTTTATTATTTATTATAATCCTACACTACTTTTAAGAAGTGTCATAGTAGGATAGATTTTAACTTTTGTTGGTTTGTGTTCTTGGATAGAGTTAGTCAAGGTTTGTAGCTTTGCAATAGAGTTATTGTAAAGGGCTTACAATTTAGGTATTGTAAGGGGTGAAGGATTAATGGTTTAATTCTTAGGTTGCAATAGGTTGTAATCTGAAGTTGCTCAGTTAGTGAAGTTGGAAATCTTACTTGGTAGGTCGTGGTTTTTAATCTTTTGAGCAAAGAGTTTTCTACGTAAATATTGTGTGTTATTTACTTTCTGTTTTTGCTTGAGGGAACAGATACCGAACCTGATTCTCTATATTGTTTGGTGGAATCTTAGTTTCATTTAATTGGTATCAGAGTAGGTGTTTTTAAAAAAGGTTAACACCTAGAAAAAATCTCTTTAATTGCTGCTCCACCAAACTTAGAGGAAGGACAATCGACTAACAGACCATCAAGATTCAACAGAAAGTACTATGGGTGGTGGAAGACAAGGATGTATGATTTCATCATGGCTGAAGATTCTGAGTTGTGGGACATCATATGTGATGGTCCTCATATTCTCATGAACTCAGATCTAGCTGGTTTTACAACCACCCTAAAAGAAATGAAGGAATACAATGATGTGGACAGGAAAGTTATGGAGAAGAACTTCGAGGCCAAGAAAATCCTTGTTTGTGGTATTGGACCGGATGAGTACAATCGGGTCTCATCTTGTGTATATGCTAAAGAGATCTGGGAAGCTCTCCAAATAGCTCATGAAGAAACCACTCAAGTAAAGGAGTCCAAGATAAATATGCTCATAACAGAGTATGAGTTATTTAAAATGAGAGATGATGAATCTATACAAGACATGCATATCAGGTTCACTTCTATCATCAATGAGCTTAACTTTATTGGAGAAGTCATTTAAACCAACAAACTGGTCAGAAAATTACTTGGTGTCCTGCCATATTCTTGGAAAGGCAAAGTAAATGTCATATACAAAGCCAAGAACTTAAAGATTCTAACCATTGATGAGCTGATTGGTAATCTCAAGACTTACGAGTTGAAGAGAAACTAGAAAAGAGTGAGGCAAAGAAAGAGAAGAGCATGGTTCTCAAGGCTACCAAAAGTGACTCAAGCAGTAACGAAGCTGATATGGCATACCTCACTCACATGTTTCAAAAGATGGTTCGAAAAAATAATGGGGTCCCAAGAATAGGAAGCTCCAGTAGGAACTTCAAAGGAAATGACAATTATTGTCACAAGTGTGGAAAACCTAGTCACTTCATTAAAGAGTGTCCTCTTCATAAGTTGGAAAATCAAAAAGATATGACTGCTAAGAGGAACCAAGTCCCTGATAAGAAGTTCATGAGAAAATATACGACTGATGACCTGGTGAAGCGAGCTATTACTGCTTGGGGAGACTCCTCAAGTGAATCTGAAGATGATGATGACCAGGGTGACAAATCAATAATGGCCATTGATAATGAACCTTCTGAATACGAGTCAATCTTTGCACTTATGGCCAAATCTGATGCTAATGATGATGATGATGAGCAAGAAGAGGTAAATTTTCTTAATGTTCAGAAAAATTTGAAAGTTTACTCTTAAAAGAAACTCATATCATTAACAAATGTGTTAATCAATGCTTATCATGTTCTTGTTAAAGAAAAAGTACTCTAGATGAAGAAATTAATGATTTAGAATAAGAGATGGATGATTTGTTAGTTTATATTGTATATCTAAAAGAACAGGTTGACAAGGTAACTCAACAAAATATCCTGTTAGAAAATCAAAAAGAACATAAAAACACCCTCTAAAGAAAAATGTGTAGCTAGTGAGACTCAGCTGGAGCTTGAGAAGGAGCTTATGAAAATGAAACTGAGTCTCACTACTGAGGTTGAAAAGAACAGACAACTAAAGGAAGATTTAAAAAAGATAAAATTTAATCTTGATAAGGCACTTCATTGGACCTGGTCCTCTGAGGTAATTGCCTCCATGTACAAGAGTAAAGGCGGGGGTAGGCAAGAGCTTGGTTTTGAAAAGGAAAATACCCTTTATAATCCCCACATCAAATATGCCTCTATAATTGAAAATTGAATGTGCACTCATTGTGGTCAGACTGGCCATTACAAGAATTCCTGCAAAGTCAAAATTCAGTCTATTTAGAAAAATAAGAATTATGTTAAGAAGGGAGTCAGAATGGAAAGACCTGGTCCTCGAAAGAGAAAAAACGTCTTGCCTGGCTAGACTAAAAGAAGTCTAATTCACCCATTTTACAATTATAAGATACTCAAACCTAATTAGTGATCTTGTTTATAGGCGGGGGTAAGAGGAGGCAGTCAAAGATGGTATATGAACAGTAGCTGCTTGAAGCATATAAGTTGTAGAATGGATGATTTTCTCTCACTCAAGGCCTTTCATGGTGGGAGTGTGTCTTTTGACAATGGCAAGAAAACGTATATTTTTTTGTGTTGGCAAGATTGGGAGGACACTTTCTCATGCAATTTTAAATGTGTACTATGTAAATGAGTTGAAATACAGCTTGTTAAGTGTATCTCAAATCTGTGACAAAGGAAATAAAGTAAAATTCTTAACCTGCTCTTGCACAGTCATCAATCGTAAAACTGGTAAAGTGGTGCTAGTAGCAAAAAGGTTCAAGAATATATATGTCGCAGATTTTGCTATTTGAATGGAAGTGACTTGACATGCCTAAGTGACATGGATGATGATGTTGAGCTTTGGCTCAGACGACTGGGACATGCAAGATTCTCATTACTGAAAAAACTTGTTGTGAAGGACCTGGTTTGTGGGCTACCTAAGGACAAGTTCAAAGATCACAAGGCGTGTGATACTTGGATTAAATAGAAGCAGGTCAGATCCTCCTTCAAGCCAAAGAAATAAGTGAGTACCTCAAGACCACTAGATCTTCTTCACATGGATCTTTGTGGGCTAGTAAGGATCTCAAGCAGAGGAGGAAAGAAGTATATTTTTTATGATTGTAGATGACTATTCAAGATTCACTTGTACTCTATTTTTAAGAAGTAGGGATGAAATTTCCCATGTGTTCTATGCCTTTGTGAAATAGATTCAAGTGAAACTAGGAAATCACATTGTGAGTATTAGATATGATCATGGTACTGAGTTTGAAAATGCCAAGTTTGAAGAATTTTGTGCTGAAAATGGTATAAGTCACAACTTTTCTATTCCTAGAACACCTCAGCAAAATGGTGTTGTGGAGAGGAAAAACAGGACACATGAAGATATGGCTAGAACAATGTTGATAGCAAGTGGTGTATCTAAACATTTTTGGGCTGAAACTGTCAATACCGCTTGTCATGTGATAAACAGATGCATGATCACTTCCCTGCTTGAGAAGAGAGAAAGCCCAAGCTGACTTATCTAAGAGAATTTAGCTACAAGTGTTTTGTTATCAGTAATGGTAAGAATGATTTGGGGAAGTTTGATGCAAAAAGTGATGAAGGAATCTTTCTTGGTTACTCATCTCACAACAAAACATACTAAGTATAAAACAAAAGAACTCATGGTGTAGAGGAAAGTGCGCATGTGATCTTTTATGAATCAAATGCTTTGGGAAACAAAGAGTCACAGGATAATGAAGCTGAAGTGGGGTATTTTCAAATGTTCTTGATGAACCTATAGAAATCTCAAATGGAAATAATGAATTGATGAGTTAAATCAAGCAAAGTAATGAAGAAGATGCAACAAAGTCTCCAAAAGACACAGAGGAACATGGTTCTCCCATAACTCCACTTAAAACTGAACATAGAGTAGCAGATGATGTATCAGGCTAGAAACATGTTTTCTTTCTCAGCCTTTCTAGCTCAAATTGAACCAAAGAATATCAAAAAAATAATGAAGGATGCTGACTGGATAACTGCTATGCAAGAAGAGATTCATCAACTTGAAAGAAACAAGATGTGGCACCTGGTCCCTCGGCCCTCAGATAGAACAGTGATTGGGACTATGTGTGTGTTTTGAAACAAGCTTGATGAGTTTGGAAACATTATCAGGAACAAGGCAAGGCTGGTGGTTCAAGGTTATAATCAAGAAGAAGGAATAGACTATGATGAGACATTTGCTCATGTTGCTAGAATGGAGGCAATTAGAATTCTTATTGCTTTTGCATCTCATATGGAATTCAAAGTGTTCCAAATGGATGTCAAGAGTGCATTTTTAATGGATATCTAAAGGAGGAAGTCTTTGTCAAGAAACTCTCTGGTTTTTAGAGTCATGAACATTCTGAGCATGTGTTAAAGCTTGACAAGGATCTATATGGTTTAAAGCAAGCTCATCGGGCATGGTATGAAATATTGTCAAAGTTTCTTCTTGAAAATGGATTTACAAGAGGAAAACTTTATAACACTTTATTTCTGAAAAAAGAGAGAAAGAGATTTGTTGATTGTGCAAGTCTATGTTGATGATATCATTATTGGTGCTACTAATGATTCTCTGTGTAAAGAGTTTGCTAAGCTAATGGGAAGTGAATTTGAGATGAGCATGATAGGTGAGTTAAATTTCTTCCGTGGGCAACAGGTGAAAAAAACTCCAAAATGCACCATAATCAGTCAATAAAAGTATATCAAGGAGTTGCTTAAGATATTTGAGATGGAGAACGCTAAGCCTATTGATACACCCAGAGCCACTACTACTCAGTTAGACATGGACGAACCTGGTTCTCCTATCAATAAAACCATATATAGGGGTATCATTGGATTTCTATTGTATTTGACTGCTAGCAGACCTGGCATTGTCTTTAGTGTTGGGCTATGTGCTAGGTTCCAATCAAGTCCCACGTAATCTTATTTGAAGGCTGCAAAAAGAATCTTGAGGTATCTCAAATGGACTCCGGACCTGGTCATTTTCTATCCTTCAAGAGATCATTTTAACTTGGTTGGATATTTTGATACTGATTATGCTGGATATCTGGTGGATAGGAAGAGCACATCTATAATGACACATTTTTTGGGGTCATTCTTGATCACTTGGGGTACTAAGAAACAAAATTATGTGGTTTTTTCTACCGTTGAAGCTAAGTATGTGGTTGTTGCCTCCTAATGTGCTCAATTGTTATGGATCAAATAACAACTTGATGATTTTGGTGTGCTTACTGACTGTGTGCCCTTGTTGTGTGATAATACAAGTGTATTTAACATGGAAAAAAATCCAGTGCAACACAAAATGACCAAGCACATTGATGTCAGCTATCATTTCCTAAGGGACAATGTGAAAAAGGGTTTGATCTGTATGAAGTTTTGCAAGACAGAAGACCAGGTTGCTGACATTTTCACCAAAGCACTAAGCAGTGAGCACTTTGAAAGAAATCACTTGGAGTTAGGCTTGATTAAGCTCAACTAGTTTGTCCCTCACAGGTTTCCTCAATGACTGACTATGTTAATAGGAAAGGTTCAATGTTAAAAAGTGTTTTTTGGTGGCATCTAACTCACTCTTATACTGTTACAAGTATATATGCATGGAAGTTTCAAGATAACACAAGCATAAGTGACATTGCATACTTCAGAGTTTTTGCCTAAAATTTTCAAGAAAATTGTCAAGGGACCTGGTCCTTGTGACTCAGGTTAGTAGTCTATTCAGTACTCGTATGAATTTGAATTGTTTAAAGTGCCAGGTTATTAAAATTGTTCCCTCTTTAAATTCAAAATATCCTTCCAAACGGTACACCTTCTCTGAACTGACCTGGCCAATTCCCTCACAACCTGATCCAACCGTTACTTTTCCTTCTTAAATACCAGTTCTCTCATCTCTCTCTTCTCACTTAAATTAAAAACACAAACGTTACTCTCTCTTTCTTTCTCTCTCACAAACCAGTTCTCTCAACCCTCTACATTCCGTCTTCATCTAAAATCTACCCTGTCTAACCAAGAATCAATCACTCCTATCATGGCTGAAACAAATCCCATTCCAACACCATCTGAACCCATCCCTCCTACTTCTCTCCACCAATCAAAACCCATTGTCACTTCCCTAAATTCATCACACTTCCGGACAAAGTTCTTTGTGTCTTCTTCCATTTGAGTCCAATAGTACCCAGCCCTAATCAGTTATGAACCAATAACTATGCTCCTGAGTGATTGTCATAAGTCCCTTGGTGAACCTCACGCATCACATAATCAGTTTTCCCGGATCCTAAGCACCTTACTAAAGGACCATAAAAGGACCTTTGGTACAACTGGCCATCGACCAAACAAAACCTAGCTGCCTTCATACAAAGAGCCCTTGATTCCTTCGGATTGGTAGGCAACTTTCCATCTCTAAGGTAATCAATAAATTTATTTCGCCAGTACCAAGTCAAACTCGTAGTATTTACCTCGGCATGACCACCATCAATTGCGAAGTTTAATAACAGTACCACATTACCGGAGTTAAACTCCTCAGCTTTCACGGAAGACCCAAAATTTGCCAATATATTCGCCTTATTATTCTGATCTCTAGCAACATGGTCCATTCTTTGTACCGATGTAATAGCACTTGAGGAAAAGGATCATGAAATCGAGGTTACAAGATAACTAGTTGAGGAAACAGAGGTACAAGGCCAAGTGAATGAAAATCAGGTCACCGGTGACATGCAAGAGAATGGAGTTTCTAGTATTGCAAAAGAAATGGATTAATGTGTCAACCAAGTCAGTGTTGAAGACACCACGACACAAAAAGGTAACCTTCTTCCATTTGATAGTGGTAAAGGGTTAGATGAGTCGTCCATGGAGTTAGATGGATCTATTTCTGAAGCGGGTAAGGGTAGGTTAAATATCTTGGATAGTGAGCCTGAGATTATGGCTATTTTGATATTTTAGCTAATACCTTGCGAGCCATGAAAAATAATGAAGGATTTATTGGTGATTTGAGGTCTAGATCTATGCAGTTAGTAGGGGAAATGAAGGAGGGACATGGTCCCTCACCCCAGGGAGAGTCTCAATCATCAGCACTCAAGACAACTCCTATATGGGATGAGATACCAGGTTCTTCTAGGGTTAACTTAGATTTGGCTATTAGTCTTGAACCAATGTCCACTATTCATATGCCTGAGAAAGAACCTGGTCCTACTGAGTCCGATGAGGATAATGTGCCCCTGCGTTTTAAGCGTAAAAGGGCACATATTATTGAAGAGCCCAAGGAGAAGCCTATACCCAAAGTGAAAAAAAGTATTCCCCAAACAACCCTTAGAACTAGACAGAGTAAAAGGGTTGTAAAGGACGCTTGAGAATCTTCCTTATAGGAAAACAAAGTAAAGAGTACTAAAATGACAAAAACCCAAACAGGGACAAGAAGGCTAATTAATGAGGACATCTTGGTTGATGCAGTTGTCATGGTTGATGATGATGTTGTTGAAGAAGAGGTGAAAAATTCTCTACTTAAAAGGAAAAATTCTTGAAAGAAGAAAGAGCAGAAAAAGAAAAGTGTGAAACAGATTGTCACTAATTATGAGGATAATAAGTCTGACAAAGAGATGCGTGAAACTCGACCTCCTCCTCCAAAGAAGAGGAAGAGTAGTATCAGTGAGGAACCAGGTTCCTCAAAGAAATAAAAAATTGGAAGAAATGTTGCTCAGACTAAAAGGAAAGAAATGAGACTTTGGGGAGTCAAAAGGTGTTGGGGAGGGTGTTTGAGACTGAAATTGTTGAGAGGTTTGGCATGAAAGAACTTCTTGAAATCGTTGAGTTCCAAAAATTGTCTCATCTTTTTGTACCCCCAGGACATAGTGTATATGAAGCAGAGGTGGCCTAGTTCTATACAAATTTTTGCTACATTGACGATTGCACTCTTGTTGTGTCAGTGAATGGGAATGACTTTGAGGTAGATGAGTCGAAGCTTGGAGAAATCTTTGGGGTCCTGGCTGATGGGATTAAGATTATGGCTGGTGAGGCCTTTGATGCCTTTAAGACTGTGATTGCTAAGAGTGATGAGTCTGCTACTAGAGAAAGGCTCTTCAAGAAAGAGCTTAAACTAGAGTACCAGCTTGTGTTTGCCCTCGTCAACAAAGTTCTGCTGCCAAGGGCTGAAGGTCGTTCTATTGCCTCTATGCCAGACCTAGTCCTCCTCGAGGCTCTGCCAACTTTTAAACCTATCTGTCTGCCAACCATCATGATTAAGCATAGGATCAAAGTGGTAAATACTAGGGAGGGCAGACATGGCTTTCCTTATGGGTTTCTTTTGATGAAGGTTCTTGTGCATTTCAAAGTCAAAACTGGAAAGGTTACCATGAGTACCAAAAAACATATATTCACCATGAAGAATTTGGAAGAATGTGAGTGCATGCCCAAGAAACGTGGAGTTGGCAGCACCTCTACCATTTCAACTCTAATTGAGGTTCAAGAGATAGCAACTGCTGAGATTCAAAAGCTTAAGGTTGAGAATGCTCTCCCAGAGTTCAACTAGCAGAAAAGGCACAAAAACCTGGTTCTAGTGGTGATTTGGAGGCTGCAAATGCTGAGATTGAGAAGTTACAGGCTGAAAATGATAAGTTAAGACAGAAGGTTGATGACCTTCGTGATCATATGCTCCAATACCAGCGCACTAACAGTGCGAGGGTGGATAGACTCTTCAAGGCTTTGGCCCCTTTGTTTCTCTTCTAGCCTATTAAGCCCTTGTTCTTAAGACCTGGTCCTTCCTTCGCTTTAAGTCCCGTTCTTGTGTATTCCTATTTTTGTTTCCCTTATGACTTTGGCACTGATAGTAGTTTTAATTATCATGTTATGTACTGATTTGGCTACTATGTTTTTGTTAAATGTTAATTTATATTTGGGCAATTACTTTGCCTTCTGCATTGATACTGGCTTGTTTGTTCATGTCTCTACTCGTGTTGTGTCACCTAAGTGGCTCTGGGTTAATGTTACTGAATTACTTTTTGCTTGTACTGCTTTAATTGCTCTTTTCAATGATGCAAAATGGAGAAAATAATAGGGCATTAGGAATATGATATGATTGTTGTGATTGAGGGGGAAGTTAAGGGGATAAAATGATGTTGCCTTGATTAACATGTTGTAAACTTGAAAGATAGGTCTGGTCCACTAGGGGAATAAGTGGGGAACCTGGTTCTCAGTGGAAATATCAATTATGTGTTTGTCATCATCAAAAAGGGGGAAATTGATAAGATATGTCATCTTCTGTTTTGATGATTTGCAAAACTTTTGAGGAACTAGATAAGGACCTGGTCTATTATCCGTTCTCTTGGTTATTGTACAGTCAACAGTTACAGCTATAAAGATGTATTATTCACTGGCATAAGTACAACAGCTCTGCTGCAGTGTGCTAGTGGTCAAACCAAGTATTGAGTAGTCCCTATCTCATCGCACATGCTCCCCAATATATATAAAACATATTACAAGGTTTAAGGTAACACTTGAAAACCTAAATCTCTTGTGCAAAGTCAGCCGCCACAAGATTCTCCAAGTGCTTCAAGAACAAAGCTATTTGCAAACTGAAGGACCATATCCCCACAATTAAAGATGTCTAAGTCCTTTAGATTGTTTGAGTCTTTGACATTTTGTTCTTTATTGTAATCCTACACTACTTTTAAGAAGTGTCATAGTAGGACAAATTTCAGCCTTTGTTGGTTTGTGTTCTTAGCTAGAGTAAGTCAAGGTTTGTAGCTTTGCAATAGAGTTATTGTAAAGGGCTTACAATATAGATATTGTAAGGGGTGAGAGATTAATGGTTTAATTCCTAGGTTGTAATCTGAAGTTGCTCTGTAAGTGAAGTTGAAAATCCTACTTGGTAGGTCGTGGTTTTTAATCCTTTGAGTAATGAGTTTTTCACGTAAATATTGTGTGTTATTTGCTTTCTGTTTTTTCTTGAGGGAACAGATAGAGAATCTGATTCTCTATACTGTTTGGTGGACTCTTAGTTTCTTTCAATAGAGCAATTTAGGAAGCGAATTTAGCTGCTGTGAATATGAGAGTGCGGTGGGAGTACCATGGGCAGGGTAGTGTAGGAGGAAAAGATGGAGATGAACCGAAGGCCTTGTCTGGTCTAAGTAAATAAGACACAAACTTTTGTTATCTTTATTATTTAACTACAGTTCTTCCTAAAATAGTAAATTCTTATATCATGTTTAGAATATCTTAATTTGACTCTTCTTTTATGAACTTTTTTACATGTTGTTCTGTATTCCACAATATTAAAGTTAAAATAATGAGGCACCAAGTGAGAGATGAAAACCCTTGTTTAAAGCATTTCAAGTGTAACTCCTACTCGTATGCGTCAACTATCTGTCATGATACTTTGAAAATTTGACTTTAGTCTATGTGGCCAAGCTATAACAAGGAAATATAGCTAATCCTTGTAAGAAACAACGTCAAAAGTTTGATAGACATGCAAAGACTTTTATTGCGTTTCAATTTATTGATTTGCGTCCTTTGTGAGACATTAAACTGAGGAAGCCAGGGAGAATTGCAGGCCAAGGAAACTTTTTTTGCATTACTAGAACAATATGAAGGAGAAAAGGGAAAAGAAGCTACTTACCATCTCCAAAAAAAAAACGAAAAGGGAAAGAAGCCAAAAGGTTGTTAAACAGAGCAATATACATGTGAGATACACTGAATATACAGCAGTGTATATCACATATATATTGCTAGATTAAAGCAGTGGGCTGAACAACAAGCAGCAGTGGGCCTCCAGTGAATTATATGAAGCAGTGGGCTTTCGGCCAGCAGCCCAGCAGAATTGTCTTCAAGCAGCCTTGGGCCTAAGCAGTGGGCCTCTCGGCCAGATCTGCAAAATCCTAGTAACATTAGGATATTGTATATATGGTATATATATTTGTAGTATATTGTAATATAAAGGATACCTTAATTAGTGTTAGACACTTACCATAATTGTATAGTTAGAATTATGGTAGAATAAGGATTTAGAAGTAGAATAGGAAAAGGATTTTCCTATTATGGAAATATGTAACTTGTATATATAGCCTTTCAATTAATGAAAATAATCAAGGGGATTATTTCTTTCATGGTATCAAGAGACTAGGTCTAAACAAAAGTTTTCTTCTCTCAAACTTTTGCCACTTTTTGGCCGAGACCCCCCCCCCCCTCCCTCGGGTTTTCTCTCCAAAAATCTCGTCTTCCGCTCTCAAAAACCTCTCTTAAATTTCTCATCCTTCTTTGTTCTTACAATATGTCTAAGAACAATTTTCACCCTGCCTTCACGGTTTCCAATATCAAGCTAAGTATCCCTATTGTTCTTGAGATGAAAAACGTTCAATATGCAACGTGGGCAGAGTTGTTTAAAATTCATGCTATATCTTATCAAGTTCTTCATCACATCATTCCTCCCGCTAGACCCCTTCCTGCGGAGGATCCTGAGTTATGGATTACACTTGATGCTACCGTTCTTCGGTGGATATACGCCACTATTTCGTTGGATCTTCTACAGACGATTATGGAGCCGGATACCACGGCTATGGCTGCATGGAATAGATTGCGTGACATATTCCAAGACAACCAACATTCACGTGCCGTCACACTCGAGCAGGAATTCTCTCTCGTTCGAATGGACGAATTTCCAAACGTTTCTGCATATTGCAAGAAACTAAAGGAGTTAGCAGATCAACTCCGTAATGTTAGCGCCCCAGTAACAAATAATCGTCTAGTTCTACAGTTGGTTGCCGGTCTTTCGGAGGCCTATAATGGTGTTGGAACTCTCCTTCGCCAAAGCAACCCTCTTCCAGACTTTCATCAAGCCCGCTCCATGCTTACGTTGGAAGAAGCGAGGTTTGGCTAAAAAGGCGACTACGGAGCAAGCCCGGTTGTCATGGTGGCGTCCTCCCCTAGTTCTTCAGGTTTTGTGAATAATTCGGGCCAAAACCATAATAATGGTGGCGGCAAGAATAATCGCAAAAATAATAACAAAAGTCGCGGGGGCAAACGCGGCGGTACAGGTGGCGTGGCAGTTCCGGTGGTCAACAAACAGGCGGTGGGTCCCAGCCAGGGTACAGTGGCCCACCACCGCTATGGGCCCCGCAGTGGGGCCAATGGCGTGGAACCGTACCATCCACAAGCAGCCGGCGGCGGCTTCCGGCAGCCGGTGGGGCGGCCAACGATCCGGGCCCAACGCCCGGCGGTGGCGGCCCCGGCTGCGGTGGCCCAACACAGAAGCACCTCCAAAGCACCTACGACCCAGCAGCATCACGGAATGGAGTCCTTGGGCCCCGTCCTCCGCAAGCCCATCATGCAGCAGGCCCCACTCAGACTGATATCGAGGCCGCGATGCACACGTTGGGGTTGACTCAACCGTACCCAAATTGGTACATGGACACCGGGGCCACTACTCACATGACTTCTGAATCAGGTACTCTCTCATCTTATTCCAATTTCAGCAACCCTCGGGGGATAATTGTTGGTAATGGCAGTTCTATTCCAATTCTAGGGTATGGTCAGAAAACGTTGTCTCCCCCAATCCACCACTCCTCTTGAAAAATACTTTACATGCTCCTAAATTGATTAAAAATTTAGTGTCTGTCCAAAAGTTCACAAATGACAATTCTGTTTCTGTTGAGTTTGATCCTTTCGATTTCTCTGTGAAGGATTTCAAGACGGGGAGTCATCTTATGAGGTGTGATATTAGGGGGGATCTGTATCCTATCATGCCCGGTTTCAGTCTATCGAGTCCAGCCTTGCCGTCAACTTTTGCAGCCATCTCTCCTTCCATGTGGCATGCTCGTCGGGTCATCGGGATCTTCTATTTTATCAGCTTTAGATAAAAATAGCTTTATTTCTTGTAAGGGTACGAGTCGTACTCCAATTTGTCAGTCTTGTTCATTAGGAAAAATTGTTAAGTTGCCATTTGTAGACTCCAATTCTCATACGTCTATGCCATTTGACATTATTCATAGCGACTTATGGACATCTCCTGTTCTTAGTTCAATGGGTCATCGATATTATGTTCTCTTTTTAGATGATTATTCTAGATTTTTATGGACGTTTCCAATTGCGAATAAATCACAAGTGTTTTCCGTCTTCATCAAATTTAGAGCATTCATACGTACTCAATTCGAAAGAGAAATAAAAACTATTCAGTGTGATAATGGGAAAGAGTATGACAATAGGGAGTTTCGGGATTTTTGTGCTACTAATGGGATAAATTTTCATTTTTCATGTCCTCATACATCTTCACAAAATGGGAAAGCCGAACGCAAAATTCGTTCCATAAATAACATTGTCCGAACTCTCCTAATACATGCCTCCATACCTCCATATTTTTGGCATCATGCTCTACAAATGGCCACATATCTTCTTAGCATAATTCCTTCTAAAGGTATGACATATTCCTCCCCCCTAAAAATACTATATAATAAGAACCCGTCTTATTCTCATCTTCGGATTTTTGGGTGCTTGTGTTATCCGTTATTCCCATCCTCCACAATTAACAAACTTCAGGCTCGGTCTACCCCGTGTGTGTTTTTGGGTTATCCGTCAAATCATCGTGGTTATAAGTGTTTTGATTTATCCTCCAAGAAAATCATAATCAATCGCCATGTCATTTTTGATGAAACTCAATTCCCATTTACGAAAGTTCATACTCCCGAACCTAAGTCATATAATTTTTTGGATGACCAAATATCCCCGTATATTATTCGAAATTTTTCGGACATCTCCCGTACCCAAAATTCTCCGGCGGGCCCTTGCCCGCCTGGACCAACAAGACCGCCACACTCATGAGAATCCGGCCCATCGGAAGCAGTTCCAAGAATCGGGCTGCCCATTCTCTGGGCGCTCCTGAGAATCCGAGTCCAATTTTTACCGTTTTGGGCCAAGCGGGCCATTGCTCTTGGCCGATCCGTCCCGAGCCCAGAAAATTCCCAAAATTCACTCAATTCTTCCTCGAGTCATAGACAGGTCACTCGAAGTCAGCGGGGTATTTTTACACCTAAAAGACATTTTAATTTACATTCTAATGTCTCTAAATCCCCCTTGCTCCGCAACCCTGTGTCCGCATTAAATGACCCTAATTGGAAAATTGCTATGACTGATGAATATAATGCTCTTATTGATAATAAGACGTGGGAGTTGGTGCCCCGTCCATATGGTATTAATGTTATCAGGTCTATGTGGATTTTTGCTCATAAGGAGAATTCAGATGGGTCATTTGCTCGACATAAGGCGCGACTTGTTGGTGATGGTAAGACTCAGCAGGTTGGAATTGATTGTGGTGAGACGTTTAGTCCGGTGGTCAAACCGGCTACCATTCGCACTGTACTTAGCTTGGCTCTTTCAAAGACTTGGTCAATTCATCAGTTGGATGTCAAGAATGCTTTTCTACATGGTGATCTCAAGGAAACAGTCTATATGCATTAGCCGTTGGGTTTCAAGGATCCCAACCGCCCTCATCATGTCTGTTTGTTGAAGAAGTCATTAGATGGACTTAAGCAGTCTCCACGTGCCTGGTATACACGATTTGCTAATTTTATTTCGACTATTGGGTTCACTCACAGCAGGTCAGATAATTCTTTGTTCATCTACCGCCGTGGTTCGTCATTGGCCTATATTCTGTTATATGTGGATGATATCATCTTGACTGCCTCCTCCGATGCTTTGCGCCAGTCTATCATGGCCATGCTCAGTTCTGAATTTGCTATGAAGGACTTAGGGCCATTGAGTTATTTTTTGGGGATTGCCGTCAAGCGTCATTCAGGTGGCTTGTTTCTGTCTCAACGGAAGTATGCTGCTGAGATCATCAAGAGGGCTGGGATGTCATCCTGTAAGTCCACTTCCATGCCAGTTGATGCAAACCCAAAGCTAAGTGCCACAGCAGGTGCACCATACGAGGACCCGACCCGCTATCGCAGTCTTGCAGGGGCCCTCCAGTATCTTACCTTTACCAGACCGGATATTACATATGCGGTTCAGCAGGTGTGTTTATTCATGCATGATCCTAGAGTTGAGCACATGAATGCAATCAAACGCATCATTCGGTATATTCAGGGGACACTAGACTATGGGTTGCACTTGTATCCGTCATCTACATCTACACTTGTCTCCTACACGGATGCTGATTGGGGTGGTTGTCCCGACACCAGACGGTCGACTTCTGGCTACTGTATGTTCCTTGGCAACAACTTAGTCTCCTGGTCAGCCAAACGTCATGCAACTCTATCACGCTCAAGTGCCGAGGCAGAATATCGAGGGGTAGCGAATGTGGTCTCCGAATCATGTTGGCTACGTAATTTGCTTTTGGAGCTTCATTGTCCCATTCAGAAGGCAACCTTGGTATATTGCGATAACATTAGTGCCATCTACCTTTCAGGTAACCCCGTTCAACACCAACGCACCAAGCATATCGAAATGGACATTCACTTTGTCCGTGAAAAGGTTGCAAAGGGTCAAGTTCGTGTATGCCATGTCCCGTCTCGTTATCAAATTGCAGACATCTTTACAAAGGGTCTACCAGCGGTTCTCTTTGAAGATTTTAGGGACAGTCTCAGCGTTCGAAAACCGTCAGCTATGACTGCGGGGGTGTGTTAAACAGAACAATATACATGTGATATACACTGAATATACAGCAGAGTATATCACATATATATTGCTAGATTAAAGCAGTGGGCTGAACAGCAAGCAGCAGTGGGCCTCCAGTGAATTATATGAAGCAGTGGGCTTTCGGCCAGCAGCCCAGCAGAATTGTCTTCAAGCAGCCTTGGGCCTAAGCAGTGGGCCTCTTGGCCAGATCTGCAAAATCCTAGTAACATTAGGATATTGTATATATGGTATATATATTTGTAGTATATTGTAATATAAAGGATACCTTAATTAGTGTTAGACACTTACCATAATTGTATAGTTAGAATTATGGTAGACTAAGGATTTAGAAGTAGAATAGGAAAAGGATTTTCCTATTATGAAAATATGTAACTTGTATATATAGCCTTTCAATTAATGAAAATAATCAAGGGGATTATTTCTTTCAGTTTGTGTTGGAAAATCCTTTTGAGTTAGACTTAATGGAGCTATAGAGGGTCATGGTTTCTATGTAGTGTTGCTCTAAATCAACTACTTACCCATCTTTTGGCAGCATATTATGGTGAACGTAGCTTAGCATGAGTATTGCTTGTGACTTAACTTTTATTCCTTTGGTACTCATAATAGATCATGTATACCACTTGAAGTTGTACCATGTTCCATCTAGACATCAGATAATTAACCGCGTATATTGGTTTGTGTTTATTGCTTAGTAGTTCAACGGAAGCATCGTTGACATGTCTCAAATATAGGTGGTAGGGAAACGGATTAAAATGATGAAGCATGGGGTTTTCCTATTTTTCAGTGTTCACTGTGATGTACTAATGTTATTTCCACGTCTATGTTGCTCGGACTCTTCAACAATGTCGGTGCGTGTCGGATACTCCAAAAGTAGTAGAATCCGGCACGGGTGTGGCAACATTTTGGAGAGTCTGAGCAACATAGCTCCATGTGCATTGAGCAAGACATACCTACGTGGGCTAATTGCATATCACATTTTATTTGTAGCTTGAAGTCAAGTTTGTCCTGTCTAAACGTTGAACAAGCTTCTCATTCACTTGAATATATGTTTATGTAGTTTCATATTGAGATTGATCTACTAGAGATAACTGACTTAAATTGAAAACAAAAGGTAAAAGAAGTGTGTCAGAGTAACGACGACTACATACTCTTCTCTAATTTGCTTGATTACATATAAGTGCTATTCCTGACTGTTGCCGAAATTGAAACAGAGAAAAGACTCAAATTGCTGAAACTGAATTGGAGCAGAGATAGTAGAGTGGTGGATATGAAGTTCAATTAAAGGGCAATCCCACTTACTTGGGTACCGGTTTTGTATTTTCTTCTGTGTGTCATATGCTTTATATGTTTAACTTTCTAGTTGTTACACCATGAACGTCATATTGTAGAAAGTGATTTGTTAGGACTGACATTTGCTTGCGCCCCTAACTATAAAGGAAGATGTGGCTTACCATCACAATTTGATGCCACATACTGTTATGCTTTGTGATATGCTTCTTGAGTACTTCTCTTACCTTATCTTATCTGAAAAAAGAAAAAAATGTTGGTTACAAAGATACAAGAAACGAAAATTACAAGTAACTGCTAAGTATTAAGAACTGAAATTACAATTGAACAATAAACTGAAATTACAATGAACTTGAAGAATAAACTGGAACAGTTTTTGGTATGCTGAGTCGAGTGTTTGTACTCTGTCTTTAAGACAATATTGCCCCGTATGTATCCTTTGTACGTCCTGGACAATTGTCTCCCAACATAAAACAGCAAATGAACAAATGAGCAAAGGAAACTCAAGTGCTACCGTGAAGAATTTTGAGTAATGAAATGATGCTGGAAGGTAGTAGGAAAACTGATTTTTCATTTCTGTTTATGTGTGTCTGTTTGTGTGTTTTTTTCGTAGCTCAACAATGGTGACAAAGGGTCCTTTATATAGTTGAAGGAGAGGCTTACCAACTACCCACATAAGTGTCATTACTGGCCAAGTAATGACAATTATGGAGGTAGTAATTCACTAAAATAAATGGTGAATTTGATGTGCAACGGATGACATTTAGGAAGAGTAATTCAGCCAAAATAAATGGCTGAAGTGAGTGCTGGTTGACGTTCTGTTCTCTGCCCAATCTGACTTTCTTGAAACTTCAGAGACCAAACTGTACATATGAAAGAATTCTGGACCAAAAAGATAATATCAGAAGAAGTACAGCCCACAGCCCGTGACCGGACCAGACGGGCGGGCGGCGACGCGCGTGGGGGCTTTCCTCGAACCAAAGCACATCTAGGTCTTCCCTCCTTTAAACACATGGGATACCCTTGGGGTCCCAAACCCCAAGCCAACTTTGAGACTTATAAACAAAACAATTCTTTCTTCCTCCACCGATGAGGGAGAATTGATCTCAATACCATGTTTTTCCATGCTTCAAACACCTCACTTCGTGGACCAATATCTCTTTCATTTCTCAACGAAATTTGATGATCCTTGGCCCTACGGTCATCTACTTACTTAGTAGATTATGCATGTGTGAAGAACCGGATTCTCCAACATGCGGAACACTAGTGTTTAAGCCGTTTAAGGTTGGTCGGACGCAACTCCCGCCAAAGGCAAATTTCCAACAAAAAATTGTTTCCTCAGTACTGCTTTAAAGTGGGAAGAGACAAGTATATCGTCGTTCTGTCCTTCTTGTGGTGTAAACACTGTTTACTTACATCAGTTAGAAGAGACCTCATGTTCCTAGCTGGTTTTTGCTTCCAGTATGGACGTATGTCATTTAGGCCCAATGTATCACTTATGATTAGCTGGACGAAACTTTTTTTAGGTTTTAGTGATAATACTTTATGTTACTTTGTTTTGCTTTGCTTGCTTTTCCTGATTATGCTTTGTCTTGAGCCGAGGGTCTCCGGAAACAGCCGCTCTACCTACCAAGGTGGAGGTAAGGTCTGTGTACATATCCTCCCCAAATCCACATTGTGCGATTTCACTGGGTATGTTGTTGTTGTGATAATACTTTATGTTAACATCTTGTATTTAAATAATGATGTTTCTTGTTGAAGATGTTCTATAGGTTTAATCACTGTTTATTTATTAAATTATATTAAAGTATGTATTAACTCAAATTTAATTATATAAAAAGTCTTTCAAAAATATTGTATAATTTATAACCTGAGACAGGGAAAAACAAACTAAAACAGTCCCTTAAGTATAGATATATATATTTTGCTCCTTGTGAGAACTTCAGAACTTGAAAAACTACTCTAAAACCACTTTAAAACTTGAAAAAATTATCTTCAAAAAATGAACACTTTTTATAATAGAACAATGTTATCAAAGTTTGAATAGACCCAAAGTTTGACCCAAAAAAACCCAAAGTAGTTCTTTATGGGCAAAATTGTCAATTTGATCCATTTTCTTATAGATAAAAGGGTTAACTATAACCACATGTAATATGACTTAGTTATGAATAGACCCCTTATATTTTAAAATTAAACATACATACTATAAAAATCATACACTTACACCCGTATGATGTATATCCATAACTAAATATATTAAAATATAATTATTAAAAAATAAATTAAAACTATAAATAAGATATTTTTTCAGAGTTACTTTCATGAAATTTCAAACTAAGATAAAAAAAATATACAAATTATTTTATTCATGCCTTTAAGTCAAAAAATAATAAACATTTTTTTTAAAACATTTATCGTCGTTGCAAAAAAGTATGGGGGTTGAATATTAAGAGTTGCAAAACTTGGAATACAACAGTTGTTTGTGGCAGTTGGCTACTAAAAAAGATGTGTTATGAGTCTAAGTTGGTACATTTTTTTATTTTATTTTTTTGTCGACGAAGGAACCCGCTGCCGCTACTCTCTCGAGTGCGCACAGGGTAAACCCCGGACTGACGCAATAGCCTGCAAACCACGTCAGCCGATTAACTACACTTGGGAAGCCATGTGTGACAGGCTCAACCAAAAAGATTTATGCGAAGATCGAACTCGTGACCTTGCGGTCCCGCGCTCTACTGCTACACCAATTTGGCTACCTTGCGGGTGAGTCAAGTTGGTACATGATGTATATATGAAGACAAATTACAATATTTGGGAGCATAATCATAATCCACCTCATAATTGCAGTTGATATTGGAAGAAGCTAAACTCACTTAACAGAGTGATGTCACAGTCAATGCCGGCTCTCGGGTCAAGGAGGTAAAGCAAGCAAAGGCTTTAGGCCCCGAATTTTTTGGGCTCCATTTTTTCAATAATAGTAGGTTTTAAAATTATTTTTTAATTTTTTAAATCATTTTAAACTAAAAGAGTACATTTATCAATTTAGAAAATTTCAAAATAGATTTGAACAACTAGTAGCATATTAAAAATATTTTTAACTATCTATTTAGTGGTAAAGAATCGAGATCCCTGGAGTGATAGGAACATGAAAAATATTTTTCTTAAAACATAACGTTATTCAAATATTAATGTTTATTCTTATTTTTCAAATAAAAAATATTAAGAAAAATGGAACAAATAGAAGATAATTTTAAGTTTGGAAAAAATTCCTTTCTCTCTCCTGAGTCTCCTCTCATAGGCACACGTTAGAGCAATTCTAATTGTACGTCGTCGCCGGTATGGCCAGAGGACGGCAGAAAAAAGACATGAACAGGGCACAGATTAAAGGGGGTGGAACGAAGAACAATATGAAGGTTGTACCGCTGAAATCCCCACTGGGACATGGGAATCCTACGGAAGTGTGGCGGCTCTACCACCAACTAAGGGTGGACTAGTCATCGCAACTCCGGGAAAGACTGTTTCCCCTAGGGCGACATCAGTAACAGGGGATACTACTGCAAATTGTGAGGGTAAAGAATTAATGATGGACCACAGACTTAGTGTGGTGAAACATGTGATTGATTCTGGGCAAATGGGGATCATGAATCAGAAAGGGGTGGTTTCCATGGATGCAGCAACAAAGTAGCAGAAGGTGCCTACCTCGACGTTTCCGAGTTCTTCGGTGGCCATTGTTGTAACAGAGGAACAGGATGCAAACAACAATGAGAAACCATGGACAATTTTGTTTAAGGGAACAACTCTTGGTGTCAGGGGTATGAGCCTTATTTATATTCCTCCTAAAATTGAGAATGGTGTGAAGATTGCTGAACTGCAACTAGTTGAGGTAGCCAAGGAAAGTGTCAAAATGGAAGCAAGCACTCATTCTATATGTCATAGGATCTGACCCAACCATCGGTGCCCTCGAGATATTTATTGCTCGACAATAGAATTTTGCTTCTAAGCTGAAGGTATATTTTCATAATGATGGATATTTTCTAGTGAAATTTGCAAGTATGGAGAATAGGAATGAGGTGTTGTGGTCAGGGCCCCAAATGACTGATAATAGGCCAGTGATTATCAAACTTTGGACTGAAGAATTTGATTTTGCAAATGAAGTGCTTAAAACGATTCCTCTATGGGTGAAATTTCCTCATTTGCCTCTTAGTTGTTGGGGGGAGGAGTCTTTGAGTTGCATTGCTAGTGGAGTTGGCACTCCTTTGTTTGCGGATGAATGTACTACTTCACTGGAGAGGATATCATTCGCTAGATTGCTTGTTGAGGTTGATGTAACTCGCAAACTTCCAACTACAGTGAAAGTGAAGGATCCACATGGGAAAGAGTTCACACAACCAGTTTGGTATGACTAGCAACCTGTTTACTGTGGTTCTTGCTTACAAATAGGACATGATTGTTCTAAAGCTGAAACAAAAACAGGTAGAAACTCAAGTAAAGCAGCAAAATGTGAAGGCACCTGAACAGAAAGAGGTGAAACAACCATAGAAACAAGTCCATGCTCAACCTAAAAATAAGGCCCCAAAGTTCCGGAAGGAATGGCATTCCAAAGGGAACCAAGCTAATGGCAAGGCGGAAGCCAACACACAGAGTATTCAGGTTCAGGGAAAAGAGCTTGCTCAACATAATCAAGAAGATATGGGATGGAAGAATGTGACAAAGAAGACTGCGGCTAAGTCTGCGCCAGTTAGCCCTGCTAAAGGACTGATTGCAAAAAAATGGATTCACTCCATTAATGGAGCAGGTTGGTGTAGTAAGGGGAAGTAATGTTCAGGCTGAGGAAGGGTAGTGTAGCAGTACAAAAGCTACTACAGGGCATCAACCTCCTAATATTCAACAATAAAGTTGATCACTTGGAATGTGAGAGGGCTCAATAGAGAGTATAGATAAAAAGAGCTCAAGAAGTTCATATATGAACATGAAGTAGATATTATAGAAATAGCGGAACATGAAATAATATGCTGGGAAAATAATAAAAGGGGTGGTCCCTGGATGGAGTTGGACATCAACCTACGGTAATTCTGATAGATGCAGAATCTGATTGTTATGGAATCCTATATAGTTAGTTTTGATGAGTTTGTCATACATGATCAGTTTATCTATGAGAGAATTAGAAGCCAAACTGCTTGCTTTCACTTTGCAGCAGTCTATGGCTTGCATACGATAGAGGCTAGAAGGAATTTGTGGGAGCAGTTGAGACTGATTTCAGCTAATGTACAAGACCCTTGGATACTAATGAGAGATTTTAATGGCATTAATGATCCTGAAGACAGACTACCAGTGACAATGTGAGAGATTGTGAAGTGAGAGACTTTAGAAATTTCTTGATTGATACAAATATGACTGAACTAACCTATACAGGAAGGAAATTCACATGGGGTAATGGACATGTCCAAAGTAAAATTGATAGAGCCATTGTTAATGATACTTAGATGCTTCAAATGAATACTACTTCAGTTCTAGCAATGGACCCTTTCTTCTCTTATTATTCTCCTTTGTGTATACAAGTAGGTACACCGGCTAGAAGAGTTCCTAAGCTTTTTAAGTGCTTCAACTACATGGTTGATCATGATGATTCCCAGAATATGGTGGCAAGATGTTGGGCACGTAGCTCACATGGATCAAAGTTGAAAGTTTTTTGGAACAAATTAAAGTTTGTAAAGCATGAATTGAGAGATCTTAAGAAGAAGGTATTCAACAACGTTGAAGCAAATGTCGTGGATATTAAAAGGCAGCTGCTAGAAATTCAAAGTCAATGAGTGATGGCAATCGTCAGAACTTGATGGACACTGAAAGAGAACTTAGGGTACATTTTGAGAAATGAGCTACAAATGAAGAAAGTATAGCAAGGCAAAAATCAAGAGTGCAATGGCTCAAACTTGGGGATTCTAAGTCTGGTTTTTTCTTTGCCAATATGAAGAGCAGAAATGCTCAAAATAAAACACAGGCTCTGCAAGACAGTAATGGCCATATTATTCAGGACGCAGAAGGAATTGAGCAAGAAGTATGCAACTTCTATAAAGGCATGTTAGGATCATCTGATGTACAGTTTTCGGCTATTGACCTAAGGGTTATTACTGCGGGATATATTATTTCTAGACAGGAACAGTTGTAGCTCATAAGACTAGTCACAACTGAAGAGGTTCACTCTGCACTGATGGGTATATATGACATGAAAGTGCCGGGTCATGATGGTTTTAATTCTCATTTCTTTAAAAGGGCATGGCCTATTATAGGAGAGGAAGTGACTCAAGCAATAAGAGAGTTCTTTGTTACAATCCAAATCCCTAAAGTAGTGAATTGTACCAGTGTCACCTTGATTCCAAAGGTGAAAATTCTACCACTGTGAGGGAGTTTAGGCCTATGTCTTACTGCACAGTGATATACAAAATCATCTCTAAGATATTAACAACTAGAATGCAGAACATTATGGAGCCGATTGTGGATGGTAATCAAGCAGCCTTTGTACCAGGCAGAATCATCCCTGACAACATCATCTTGAGTCATGAACTCATCAATGGATATGGAAAGAAAGGAATTTCACCAAGGTATATGATGAAAATTGACATGCAAAAAGTAATCGGCTCAGTTTAATGGGTGTTTCCGGAGCAGGTACTCACTAGCCTAAACTTTCCTGCATTGTTTGTTCAGTGGATAATGAAATGTGTCATAAGTGTTTCATATGGTATTGTGGTGAATGACAAACTAACTCAACCTTTTCCTGCCAAGAAAGGTTTGAGACAAGGGGATCCACTATCTCCCTATTTGTTTGTAATAGTTATGGAGTACTTAAACAGGTTGCTAAAGCGGCTAAAAGATTATCCAGATTTCAATTATCATCCCAAATGTGCAAAATTGAATCTTACTCAGTTGGGATTCACAGATGATCTACTTATGTTAAGTAGGGGAGATGCAGTAGGGGAGATGTCACTTCTGTACTTAAATATATGACTGCTTTTTGGCTTCTCGGTTGCTTCTACTCTTATATCCAATGTCAACAAAAGCTCTATTTATTTTGGAGGAGTGGATAGTGAGACACAAGACAAAATCGTGGACAGATTACAATTTGCAAAAGGGCAGTTACTTTACATATATCTAGGGGTTCTTCTTAGTTACAAAAGGACATCCATTATACAGTGTCAACCACTACTTGACAAGATGATGGGTAGAATTACTCATTGGACTTCCAAATTTTTATCATATGCATGGAGATTGAAACTTATTAAGATATTTTTTTCTCAATTCAGACCTTCTGTGCTCGGGTTTTCATTCAACCCAAGAAGGTGATTAAAAGTATAGAGGTTATATACAGGAACTATTTGTGTACTGGTGGCCATATTTCAATCAAGAAAACTTTAGTGGCTTGGGAGAAATTGTGCTTGCCCCAAAACTGCCGGAGAAATGAATATCCTCCATGTACTAACTTGGAATAGGGTTGGTGTTAGTAAACTCAACCAAAAAAGACAAGCTATGGGTGAAGTGGATGCATATCTATTATGGGAAAGGGCAGTCTATATGGGATATTATGTCTAAACAGGCCTCTTGGGTACTTCGCAAGATTTTGAAGTCAAAGGTTGTTCTAGATGAAGCAGGTTATGATCTACTACAGGTGCAAAATATGCACGAGTTCTTTGTCAAAGGCTTGTACCTGAAACTAAGGGGTCAGTACCAAAATCTGACATGGAGACGAGTGATTTGTAACAACAATGGAGCACCAAAATTGATCTTCTCTGTCTTGCACTACTAGGAAGATTGTACACTCGAGATAGGCTATTGAAATGGGGTCTGATAAATGATGCAATCTGCCCACTGTGTGATGCAACTGATGAGTGTGTTGATCACCTCTTCTTCGAGTGTGACTACTCAACTGGAATATGGGAGAAGTTGCTGCTATGGCAAGGATATACAAGGAAAGCTATGAAGTGAACAAATGAGCTGCCATGGATCCTACAAAACATGAATGGCAGAAGTAGTTCTAGTGCAATGTGCAGGATTACTTTGGGTTGCTGCATTTGTATGATCTGGCAGGAGTGAAATTGCAGGGTATTTCAGGCTACCAAGCCACCACATTGTTATTTAGGTTGATCATACATCGTAGTGTGTAGAGAGCAAGCTTATAGCCGCGACTTGCTAGTCGAATACAAGAATTGGACATCTATCCTTAGTGTGGCTGGTGTAGACAATTGAAATTTTGTTCTGATGTTTCTATGAATTATGCACCTAGGGACTATTGTACATGTGGCCAGAATTTTCTCGTGTACATAACTCTTACTTGGTAAATAAATATTTAGTTACCAAAAAGGGGAAGATAATATTTTAATATACTCAATCAGATAAAAATATTTGATCAATTTTAAATTTATGTATTGCTTATAAAATAATGTTAACAATTCATATAACATTGAACATTCTAAAAGAAGTTTTTAAAATTAAAATTGATAAAATTTACCTAAGATCAATAATGTGTCAAGAGAGATTAAATGGACTAGAGAAAGAATTATCATATAAAATCGATTATAACAAATTTTTTCGTAACTTCACATCTCAAAAAGTTCAAAAAATAGACTTCAAGTAAAAATATATATAGTTTATTTAAAATAATATTTAAGGCCTCTCGTTACGATTTGACATTAGACCACCAAATTCGTTGAGCCGCCCCTAAACACAGTGATATCAAAATGGGCCCCTTTCATTGACACAAAAGGGCTCCTATTCTATGACTACTAGTATTTATTAGGGGTGGCTAGTGGGCCAGGCTCGGGACCGTCGGGCCGGGTTTGGCGGGATCGGGTCGGGGCGGGACGGGGGGAAGGGGCGGGATCGGGATAGGCGAGATTTGCTGAAGTCCCGCCCCGATCCCGTCGGAATCGGGTCGGGTCGGGATCCCGGGCGGTTTTTTTTTTTTTTGCACTTAATTTAATAAATAACATATATATGAAAAAAAAACTCAATAACTAAACAAGACAAGATAGTGTAATAAAAACATCTCAAGGCTATTTTTGTGCCTCTTATATTATTTAATAGACATATGATTTTTTTGTAATACAAATACAATTGTCAAAATTGCAACTTTGTGGTGTTGTTCAAAAGTTGCAAATTACATAGAAAAATTGCAATTAAAAAAATTACATTCTAAAAAAAACCTGCTCTAGTTTCTTGATAATTTCTTGTGGTTCTTCGGTTGGAATTGGTATTTGTTGGTCAAATTGCTCCATGTCGCTTCCACCACCTTCGGATAAGATTTCGTTATAGTTTTCGTCTTCTTCTTTGTTGATCTCCGGTTGACCGCACCTTCTCCGCTCCGCTCGTATCCAATCTCTGAATAATACTATAATCTCCAAGTTGTCTCCGGCTAATGAGTGTATATGCTCTCTTATTTGATTACTGCCGGTAGAAAAGCGCTTTCAGACGCCGTTGATGACGCGGGAATGTTCAAAACATCTCGGGTCATCATTGAAAGTGTCGGAAATGTCTTCTCATTCCCCCTCCAGTATTTCAGCAAGTCTTCACATCCTTCTTCATTGAGAACTGCTTGGTATGGTACAGAACCCTGCAAAACAAAAATATCAAACTCGCTAATTTGGTTAGTAGCGGTACGGCCGCACATTCTATTTCTGAGGCTTTCAATACTAGCCGTAGAAACAACATGTCTTTTGTGAGGTTGTGTTGAAGAAGAAGAAGAAGATGGTATGAAAGCCGGTAGGTTGTTAGCACTTTGTTGTTGTTAAAACCTATATACTTTTTTGCATTCGTCTTCTACGCTAGACAACACTTCTTCTTTAGTTTGTTCAATAGGTGGTGGGTGATTTGGATTTTTGGGACTTTGAGGTGGTAGTACTTCTATACAATCGTAAATAGTTTCAATAAGTGATTTAGTACCGTCTATTTTAATAGTCGGATTTAATACAACATCAATAATATAAATAGTGGGAATAGAAATAAAATATTTTTTTTATTTTGATAAACATTTTTTAATAGCTGCCTTATAAGCTGGTTTTTCCATATATTCACTAAGTAATAAAAATATTAGAGCTATATAAAACAACATAGTTGAAATAGTTGGATAATATACACCGGAAAATTCTTTTGTTGCTTGAAAAAATTTCTCTAAAAATACAATAAGTTCGGAAATTTTTCCCCAATTGCTATCTACAACCATATCAGCTGGATTTTGATTATGAGAGTTAAAAAATAAAGTTATAGGTTTTCTATAGTCATAAGCAACAAGTAGCTGCTCGTATAAAGAATTCCACCTAATGGGTACTTTTTCTGAAATTTTTCTATAAGGTAGTTGGCAATCGTGACAAGTTTTTTTATATTCTTTTCTTCGTTGTATTCTATTATTTTTAAAAATAAAGTTTATAGCAAATTGTATTTTACTAAGAATGTCTTCAAAAAGTGATAGATCATCCTTTACAATTAAGTTATATATATGGCACGCACATTTTATATAAAAATGATCTGGAAAAGATGAAGTTAAACTATTTTTAAAATTGTAATAGCGTAATTGTTAGAAGAAGCGTTATCTAATGTAATATTCAAAATTTTATCAGTTATTCCGTAATAATTGCACACTTGATAAATATTTTTTGCATTAAAAGTACCAGTGTGCCTATCATCTATATATCTATACGCTAAGATACGTTTTTGCATAGACCATTTATAATCTATCCAATGACAAGTTACCGTTAAATAATCATGGCCGTTAGTACTACGGCCTATATCAGAAGTGATAGTCACTTTGCCATTAAAATGATATAATGAATAACGTAAATACTGTTGATATTCATGTGCGAATTTAAATACATCTCTCTTAACAGTTGATCTAGGAAAACCGTTAAAAGCAGGATTATACATATCTCTAACGTAGTGAATAAAATTGGGAGATGAAGGAAATGTAAAAGGCAAACCCTCCACAACAACTAATTTTGATATTGTTTCTCTATCTCTATGTTTATCGTATTTAGGGCCTACAATTCCCCCCGTCATAGGGTTAATTTGACCATGTACTTGTTCCGGGATAGTATGTGAACATTGTCCCGATGGAGCGGACGTTTGCGCACCCGGTTTTGAAGTCTCGTATTGGGCATACCTAGCAGGATGAGACCTTGATACGTGTCTCATTAAACCCTCCGTCCCACCTTGACCTTTTCCAGTTTTAAATTTTAAACACATTTTTACAAATTTTACATCTAGCTACTTGATTTTCTACGTCCCTATCAAAAAATGTCCATGCATCTGATTTTAATGTTCATTTTGCTAGACCTCGTCTCATACTAGGGGCAATAGGAGATATTTCAGTTGAAGGTGCACTAGTGGGTGTGTTTTCATCTACATTAATGGGTGTATCATCTAGATCATCATCTAAATTAAAGTCTTCTTGAGTTCCAGAAAATAGCTCCTCGTCTAAATCTAATGGTATTGTAGGAAAATGTTCAGTATCAACAAAATCATCCTGTGTAGGAATAAGATTCTGTCTAGAAATAGGACCCTTACCCTTGTTTTCCTACTAGAAGAAGCATGACCCCTATTCGTAAGCATACGTTTAAATCCTTCCATTATAAATTTATAATTGTACTAATAAATAATTAAAGTAACTGAAATTAAATGCGCTAAATAAAATAAACAAACAATAATAATTTAATGAAGGAACAAATGTACCAAACGCCGACGTAACGTCGACGTGTAATCGAGAGGTTCAAAATTAAAAATTTGCTCGATGGAAGATCCTCAAGCTAGTTGCCAACTTCACTCCCAAATGACCCCGCCATACCCTTATGCAGATGAAAAAATAATATACCACGATCAACTGCAACTCTGAAACAAATAGAGTGCTCCAATATCAGCTGACCCAGCAACCTACTAGCGTGAACCGTCAGCCTCTTCAACTGAACATGCGGGCATGAAACGCAGCGTCCCCCGACAAAAAGGATGTCAGTACGACTGATGTACTGAGTATGTCAGGCATGAACATTAGTATAACATGGATATAACAACAACTGAAACAGAAACAACTGACCAGCAGTAAATATCTCTGAGGGTCCTAATACATATGTCTAAATGTCATGCACTATGCGGTATACATATACATCGGCCCCATTGGGCATCTTCCTTACCATAACAGCCTCTGTGGGCATCATTTCATGTCGCCCTATGTGGGCATAATATGTCTAAATGTCATGCATAATGCGGTAAATACATATATACCGGCTACACAAGGGCATCTTTCTCCCCACATCATATATATATATATATATATATATATATATATATATATATATATATATATATATATATATATATATCGTGCATCTTCCTTCATTAAGCCACACAAGCTTTATCATTATCATATCCCAACTGATCAGGTGGTCTGCGTTTCCCGTTTTCCGTCCCCAATATAAGTCTTAGGTAAAACATGAATGCAATGCAAATGAAAATGCTTGAATCACAATAAAATATCATGAATGACATAATTTCCTTGTACATTCGGTTAACGCCGTAAATATTAACATATTTTCCGTATGCCTTATTAAGGACTTAGTAACATATTTAGACATACTTTTGACATATCAATAACATGAATATTTTTAACTACTAGGAGTAGAATAAATTATGGAGCAATATCACGGTTACATTTCGTTACATGAAACATGCCAAAAGAAAGAAATAATTTGTCTTAACATACCTTTATCGGTCTTGGAATTTCCTTATTGTTTTTGAGATTAACTTGTGAAATAACGTTGCACAATTCTGGAATGATATGCTACAACCAACGTTGGAGTAATCAAATTTTTCTCTAATGAAGCTATAAATTCTCAAAGTCCAACAAAATATTTTCAAAGTGGAGAAGTGGTTTGGACGTTTCGTTGGTCTTCAGGAATGCTCCAAATGAAGATACGTTCACTGAAAATAAATTTGAACCCCTTTTTTTAAGTGCCATTTAATGGTCTCATCATTATGTCTCCCCCACATAATGTTAATAATCCCACTTAACTTGTTGATCGCACGACTGTCACCTACTAGCCTATCTTAACTTAGTCATTAGGTACTCCTTTGAGAAACTGCACGTAAAGAATTCCACTTAGACTTGTCCCCTCCACTTAATTAATTAGTCTCATGATTAATCAATCACACATATAATTAATTTCGTGATCCCAATTCACTTAAACCTTGATAACTTATAAGACCTTCATATACTCAATGTCATAATTTTATAATATGACACTAGTCCATAACACCTTCATGCACACACCAAATTTATTTTCGATCCCCGTCGTCACACTTTTACGTCCAAAATTATTTCAGGGTTTAATTCTTTATATACTAATCTCTTTATTAGCAAACGTTATAACATAAATTTTTCCAATGCTCGGATCTATTTACAAACGCTTAGCGATTTTACATACGCCTAGTGATTTAAATCGTGACCCGAAAGTATGGGATGTTACAATAAAAAAAAGAGCTAAAGGAGAGGTTATAATTGGTTATAGGTGATAGGAAGGCTAGACATTTTCAGGTTTTGATTCATAGGCTACTAGTTTAAATTAGGGTTGTCCAACGAGGGTAGGGCGGGCCGGGACGGGTCCCGGCGGAACGGGGAAGGGTCAGGACCGGGTCTCCGGTGGGACTGGCAGGCCGGGCTTAGCGGGACAGGCGGATGTCCCATCCCGTCCCACATCCCTCCAGAAATGGGGTCGGGTTGGGGCAGGGCGGGGCGGGGTCGGGATTTGGATATTTGCCACTTAATTTTAAAAAATAATATATATAAACACTTCAATAATTGAACAAGATAGTGTAATGAAAATATCCCAATGTTGCTTTTGTGCCTCTTAGATTATTTAATAGAAATATGATTTTTTTTGTAATACAATTTCAAAAGTTGCAAATCATATAGTAAAATTGTAATTAAAAAATTACATAGTTAACCATACTTTTTAGAATTTCCTCACAATGTCTTGAGGATCTTCGGTTGGAATTAGAATTTGTTGATCAAATTATTCGACGTCGCTTCCTGTTCCCTCGGACAAGATTTCATTGTAGTTGTAGTCTTCTTCTTCGTTGATCTCCAGTTGACCGCACCTTTTACGCTCCGCTCGAATCCAATCTCTCAAAAGAACTGCAATCTTTAATGTGTCTCCTGTCAATGAATGTCTGTGCTCTCCTATTTGAAATTTTCCAGCAGAAAAAGTGCTTTCAAACGTTGTTGATGACGCTTGAATGTTTAACACATCTCGGGCCATCTTTGCTAGTGTCGAAAATATCTTCTCATTCTGCCTCCAGTATTTCAGCAAGTCTTCATGTCCTTCATCACTGACAATTAATTCATACGGTACAACACCCTGCAAAACATAAACATCAAATTCGCTAACTTGTGAAGAAGTTGAACCACTGAACATTTTCTTTCTAAGGCCTTGAATACTAGCAGCAGAAACCGCATGTTTTTTATAAGGTTGCAACGAAGTAGTAGAATATGGCACAGAAGCCGGTTGATTATTTGCACTTTATTGTTGGTAATACATATATACTTGTTTGCATTCAGTGTGTATGCTAGACGTAACTTCTTCTTTAATTGGTTCTTCAGTTGGGTCTGTTGGAAGTACTTCTATACAATCATAAATCGTTTCTATTAGTGTTTTACAACCGTCTACTTTAATAGTCGGATTTAATACCGCACCAATAATATAAATAGTGGGAATAGAAAAATGTATTTTTAAAATTTTTTAAACATTTTTTCAATAGATGCCTTATAAGTTGGTTTTTGCATATATTTATTAAGTAACAAAAATATTAGAGCTATATAAAATAATTTATTTGAAATAGTAGGATAATAAATAATGTTAGTAGCTTCAAAAATTTCTCTAGAAATCCATTAAGTTCTAAAAAAAAATCCCAATAATTATCTACAAGCATATCCCTTGGGTTTTTATTGTGGGCGTTAAATAATAAAGTTATAGGTTGTCTATAATCGTAAGCAACAAGTAGTTGCTCATATAGAGAATTCCACCTAGTCAAAACTTCTTCTGGATTTTTCTATAAGGTAATCCACAATCATGACAAGTTTTTTATACTCTTTGCGTCTTTGTATTTTATTACCATTAAAAATAAAATTTATAGCAAATTGTATTTTATCAAGAATGCTTTCAAAAAGTTTTAGGTCATCCTTTACAACTAAGTTATAAATATGACACGCACATCTTATATGAAAATGATTAGAAAAACATGAAGTTAATCGAACTTTTAAAATCTTATAGCATAATCATTTGAAGTAGCATTATCTAATGTAATAGTCATAATTTTATCATTTATTCCATAATAATCACAAATTTCATCAATATTTTGTGCAATAAAACTTTCAGTGTGCCTATCATCAATATATCTATATGCTAAAATATATTTTTGCATAGACTAATTTTGATCTATCCAATGACATGTTACAGTTAAATAATCATTATCATAAGTACTACGGCCTATGTCAGAAGTGATATCCACTTTACCATTAAAATGATACAATTCATAATGTAAATATTGTTGATATTCACTTGTAAATTTAAAAACATCCCTTCTAACAGTTGATCTAGGAAAATCATTAAAAACAAGATTATATGTTTCTTGAATGTAATGAATAAAACCAGGAGAGGAAGGAAATGGAAAAGGCAAACCCTCCACCGCAACTAATTTTGCCATATTTTCCCTATCTTTGTTTTTATCATATTTAGGACCAAAAATTCCCCCCGACTTCAGGTTAATTTGACCATGTACTTAGTCAGGGACACTATGTGAACCTTGTCTCGACTCAGATGTCATTGTCACACCCAATGTTTTAGCCTGGTATTCATTTCACCTAACTGTGTGCTCGCCTTGTACATGTCTCAATAAACCTCCCGTCCCACCTTGACCTTTTTCGGTTTTAAATTTATAAACATTTTTACAATTTTTACATTTTGCTAGTTGATTCTCTTGGTCCTTATCAAAAAAATCTCATGCAGCTGATTTTAATTTTTGTTTTAGTGGGGCCTCGACTCATACTAGGGGGAATATGAGGCATTCTAGTTTCAGTCTGAGCCTGATGTTGAGGTGCACTAGTGAGTGTGTCATCGATATTATCGTCCAAATTAAAGTTTGGTTCATCTACTTCATCATCTAATGGTATATCATTAAAAAAAACAGTTTCATCTATATGAGTGAAATCAGTGAAATCATCGGGACTAGGAATAGGATTACTAGAAGAAGTACCCCTGCCCTTGTTATCTCTACTAGAAGAAGCACTCTTATCCTTACCCTTAAACATACCTCTTAATCCTTCCATTTTAATTATGCAAATAAATAATTAAAGATAATGAAATTAAGTGCGATAATTAAAATAAAGTAACAATAATAATTTAAAGGAGCGAAGGTACCAAACGCCGACGTAACATCGACGTGTAATCGATGTTGAAAATTGAAACTTTGCTCGATGGATGATCCTCAAGCTAGTTGCCAACTTCACTCTCAATTTGTTAACTTTGATATAAATGAGCAAAACAAATATAATATTTAATAGACAATGTAGAATTGTATAGAGACAAATTGAGAGATTATAGTTGAGAAATAGGGTTAAAGTGTAAATATATTAACTTAGGGGTTAAAAAATATTATTAAGGGGGTAGGGGGTTTATGGGGTGGGGGCAAAAATTGGTTGTTATAGCCGTTGTTGCAACGGAATTTTTGCAAAGAGGGGGGCCTGGCGGGGCGGGACGGGGTCGGGACGGGCAGGACGATCTCAGGCCCTGTCCCGTGTTCGAACTCCGACATCGATAAATTTTTTTATGGAGATCAGGGCGGGTAGAGGGATGGGTCGGGATTGGGCCGACCCGGCCCACTGGACAGCCCTAGTTTAAATAATGTTGATTTTGTTTTTTGGCTTTTCTCTGGGGTCTGGGTGATCTTAACAACCTTCCTAGAAGGGGGTTAAGACACTGAATGCTCTTTAGTTTGTTGTTTTTCTAGTCAGACTAAGAGGAAGGTGAATTCGCTAATTTAAACTTTTTAGTCGAATTATCTAAGGCTTATTAGATTGATTTCTCTCTTTATTTGGGTTAAAGGACCGGGCAAATAGGTTTTGACATAAGGAAATGTCCCTCCTTGTCTAGGAGCTCCTGTCTTAAAAGACGAATACAAATTAGTAGGGCTGCCCAATAGTCAACGAGTCAAGTCGCTTTCCGCTCCTCTCCAATCACTCAAGTGGCTGAACACGCTGTAAATATCTTGCTTTGTATGATAATAATTCACAATTTATTGCCAAAAAATATATATTTATCGTTTGAAACTCATAATTAGAAAAATGAACATAAATTATTTAATAAGATATACCAACTATTAGTAATTGTAACTTTCTTGAACTTTAAATATGTAAGTTATTTGTAATTTTATTTAATTATACTATTTATTATAGAAATTTTCCTTTTTTATTTATTTTTTTACTTCAAAATTATGTTAAAAATACTTAGTTAGATGAAGTTTTATTTCTGTAAGATATTTATTATATAAAAGGTTTAAAATTTTTAGAAAATAAATTAGTGTAAGTGTAGAATTTTCATAATATAAGGTCTATAAGTGTTTGATTGTAAAATATAGCACAGGGTGTTTGGCGTAGTTAACCTGTACTTATGTGCTATTTAAATTGAAAGTCAAATTTGGCAATTGGCTCGTCTAGTCTACCCAAGTAAATCTGCCACCGGCCCGGAGGAATCCATGAACGTCGTCGTTTATGAGGTGTCGATCACATGCCAGGCGCAAAAATGAGAAAGAAATCTAATACTAGGAGATCACACCCTCTACCTCAACAACCTTCAATGGCTATTTCCTCTCCTTTTCTTCTCCATTATAAAAAGATCTCCGTCCTTGTATTTTTAATCATAATTGTTTGTTTAATAATTTTTTTGAACACTGCATCGCGAAACGAACGCGTGTCTAGATCAGATGCACCCTTAAATCAACTTTACACAGTCGAAGTTGTCAATGAGTTCCCTCACGATCCTGACGCATTCACTCAGGTTCGTTTTTCTTTTTGCTTTTATTGATTTCAGTTGATCCTCTAGATTTATGTTGAATTCTAGTGCCTATTTCATTTAATTAGGGATTACAAATTCACTCGCATTTGAGGAAAAAAGAAGTCTAATTTGGACTTTTGTTTGTGTAATATTGAGCCTCCGTCCCAATTTATTTATACGACGTAGTTTGAGTGAGCATGAAATTTAAGAAATAAAAGAAATCTTTTGAATCTTGTGGTCTAAAATAAATCAAAGATATTTGAGTGGTTATAATTCATCTCGTTAAGTGTAAAAGTTAAAATACTGACTAAAAAGGAAAGTGTGTCGCACAAATTGGGATAGATGGAGTAATTTTTTTCTTTATGTAATTACTTAATATCTGGAATCGTATAACTGTCAAAAGTGCGTGACTGTTCATTAGAACTATTATAGTTCGAACACTGATAAGGTAGGTCATGCCAGCCTCCCAAACGGACTACCTTTGGCTACTACAAAATCTTTATAAACCAAAGAATGAGCCTACTTTATGCACTTCCTCACTAAAGCAGACAAGGCCTGAAAAATGCCATATCGATTGGTATCATTCAAATGTGTATATAGGTCTGCCATAAAGCGCGAACCAAGATCAATGATACGAAAACCAAAATCATTTCAAGCGAGAAAAATAATAAGATGAGACTTACACAGTTCACAGGGCATATGCTGGCTTACAATAGTGAACAACAACAACAACAACATACACAGTGTAATCCCACAAGTGGGGTCTGGGGAGGGTAGATTGTACGCAAACCCTACCCCTACCCCTACCCTGGGGAGGGCTCAGAACTGGCTTACAATAGTGAATATAAAGATATACATAGATTCTCTTATCAAACACATGCTGCAGGATCAGCTGGGTTTCCAATTCTCATTTGTCTAGGGATGTAAAGAGAACTAGCCCTTCGCTTAACAACAGTACACTTATCTGGGATTTTCATATCAGAACATAAACAATTATCAGTTCCTTGGCTGCATTTACAATAAACACCACCAACTGATAGGAAGTATCAGCAAGCTAACAATAAGAATAAACGTTAAGACGGTATCTGATGACTGCAGTGGATGTGTGAATGTTGCCAATAAAGGGTGCATTTTAGATGAAGTATCTAAAAAGGAGTCTTTCTCCATGGCTTAGCTTTTGTCCACTCACCTTTGATGTTCTCTTTCCTTAACATTTCTAAATGAAATGACTATAAGCCTAAAAATCTCTCTAATGTGATTACTCATTCACTGTCAACAGATGTGGAAACTGTTTTCCCGTTCACCCTGATCAACTATAATGATGGATTTATGTGTAATTGAAGGTGAAACTGTTCTGTTTAATTACTTCAAACATGCTTAGCATTTACAGTGTGAAAATTTGAATGAGCAAAGACAAAATAGAGTTTTGTTTGCACTGTTAGCTTTCAAATGGTAAGTCTCAACTATCGTTGTTGTATGATTAAAATATGTGGATGATGTGCTATTTGATATCAACGTTCTCCCCTCTCTTTGCTTGCTGTTGAGTTTTTAAGCTGCTTTGCTTGGTGATAGACCTGAATATTACGGTTCACTACATTTATCCTATTCCATTCTATTTAGAAGTCCCAAAGTAGGGCTATAGTATTAATCAGATGGTGCTTTTTCTTTTGATAAGTTATGATACTAGTGTTTTTTCCATCTAATAATACTGAACATTTTTCTACAGGGACTACTGTATGCAGAAAATGACACCCTATTTGAGTCTACTGGGATGCATGGGGCTGTGAGTTTCCCTCTGGTTCTACAGTTGACTCTAATTGATTATTTCTTAGGAAGAATTGGTTTACCAGAATATTTCTTTGGGTTCGTAACTGATTGTGTTTATAATATTTGACTACAGTCATCTGTTCGGAAAGTCACTCTGCAGACTGGCGAGGTAATTGGCCTACATGCTCTGACTGAAATATGGTGTAAATAAAATAGTTTGGATAAATTCTTGTACCATTTCAATTGTTATGTTCAAAATGAGGATTTAAAAAAGAAGATGTGGATTTTTTTTTGATTGTTAAAAGTTTGAAAACAAAATAAAAAGGATGAAAACATAATGCGCAAGAAGATGCAATGAGTGAAGAAGCTTATTCCCTATTAAGGATAAGAAACATCCCACCATATGATAAGTTTTTAAGTACTAATGTTTTTATTTATGCAAGTGTTCCCATGATATTTATATTGATTTGTGCAACGGATAATTCTTTACTTTCAAGTTCAGTTGGAGATGTAGTTGTTATAACATTCGACCTTTTTTTCTTTCTGGCATTCACAGGTCAAGGCTATTCAGAAAATGCAGTACTCTGACTTTGGGGAGGGCTTAACTCTTCTCAGTGATAGGTATTTGTGATATGAACTAAATGGTGTTACTTCATTCAGCTGATGATAGTTTTTGCTTACTTATTCTATAAAAAAGAAGGGAAGAATGCTTTTAATTTCCTTGATTCAACAAGTAAAGAAATTCACGTGGGACATAAGCAATTCGTTCTTTTTCCAAAACAAGATATTGGTTCCCATTAGTTATAAGCTATACAGCATGTAAATGACTCTTCTCACTTTCTCGAAAAATAGGATGCTGATGAATACAATGTTTTTGACTGATTAAAAAAAAGAACATGTTTTTGTTGCCCACATGATGCCCTTTTACGTTTCTGATTACTCTGATCCTTTATGATGTGATGCCTGAACCTGTGATCCCTATTAGTGAAACTAGGTTTTTAGGATTCTCTCTCTCCCCCAGATTCCACTTGTGGGATTATACCGGGTATGTTGTCGTTGTTCTCTCTCTCCCCCCCCTCCCCCCTCTCCTCCTCCTCCGTGTGGGGTTTAAGGAAGAGTTAATCTATCCTCCTCTTGGTATTTCTGCATCACTATGTCTTATTTTGCTAAATAAGTTAATAATCTCCTCAAATCTAAAAGGACTTCTGATACTCCTTTGATTAGGGAAGTACTCACCATACTTCCGAATGGTGATCTTACTTAGATTTAAAAAGAATTTTTACCCCTTTACTGCACGGTATATTCTCAAATTCAGTATTTCCTTGTACAGTGAGTGCTGTCTTTTTCTTTTTATGGGAAAAAGATGGTCCTATCATCTTGGTAGTAATCTTAATATATTTTGTAGGTTGATTCAAATAACTTGGCAGCAAAGTACTGGGTACATATATGATCGGCATAATCTGAGCAAAGTATGTTGTTTATGCTTTAATATTTATTTTGTGCTTTTGCAATTTTGTGCTATTGATGTTAGTAGTAGTTAGACTTCTCAGATGAAGTCCGGTTGATCTTAGTAATGTTTTATGATGTTTATTGCAAATTCTCTGGTTGAAAAATAGGAGATTTTTCCTGTATTGATCATTTTAGTTTGATCTCGTTTGCCAGATCCCAACTTTCTGACTCTGAAGTCATGGCCAAAATGGTGAAAAACTTAAAAATGGTATCATAATGCCATTGACTATAACAATATGTGTCTGGAAACTTCTATTCTGGCTAATAGTATGATATTGGATTTTTTTTGGCTGCTCTGGATAATATTCTTTGACCGAGTTCCCTGTCAGTTGAGACCTTTTCTGAGTTATCACTAGCAAAACATCTCAATACAGTTTCTTTGATGACTATCTCTATACAGTTAATCTATAATCAATTATTCTGTTTTATTCTTAGATTGCTGATAATGCTTAACAATGGTATGATAATAGCAGGCAACTTCATCTTTATTTTCAAGGTTTTGGCCTGTTTTGTTTTGATTTCAGTTATCTTCTGTATTCCAGCTGCTTGAACAGAAAGATCACCATTTCCTGAATGTTACGCTCGGCTTTTCGTCCGAAGTCTTTTATGCAACATAAACTGCCAATTTGTGATGCAGAAATATGCTGTGTATTAAACCTTGCCCATTTGGGATTGTGGAGCTAGAAATGCTAGTATTTTTGTGGTTGCAATATCTATTTGTAGTGATATGTACTCTGTATTTTTTATTCCCTCCCTCCTCCGCTGTAATTCTTACAGTTGCGTACTTGCAATTTGTTTTCAGTTTGAGAAGTTTCACCATGGTATGCCTGATGGATGGGGATTGGCAACTGATGGGGAAGTCCTTTTTGGGAGTGATGGATCTTCTACACTGTATCAGATTGACCCTCAAACTATGAAAGGTTTTGTCATCTGAAGGTCAAATTATGATCAAGTTGTTTATTTCTTCATATAAGAATGTTTACTTTTGTTCTTAGTTTTTTGTTTTTCTCATTCTTGCAGTAGTTAAAAAACAAATTGTAAATTATCAAGGTGATGAAGTACACAGACTCAATGAACTAGAGTATGTTTATGACGAAGTTTGGGCAAATATTTGGATGGTATGCACTTGTTCTCCCCAATTTCCTTTTTAGAAGATTGATTTCCTATTATACATCACAATTTTACTCCCTTCTCTTTTAGTCATAAGTTGCATAGCTTAATAAAGAGCTTTTTTTAAATAACTCGAGCAGCCAAAATGGAGGATATTTTCCGAGTATACAAGTTCTCAGTGTTGTTAAAGAATCACTTCAGATCCTTGTAAAAAAAAATCTCTCGAGTCTTCCTTAAACCTGGTGTTCTTGTAGGCAACACTTCACATCACTTTTAGACAGAGCTTCAGTGAGTGCACCAAAGTGCACTGTCTTGAAGAGTGTGGCACTGAATTCACTTAGGTGGCACTTCAGTTTAGAAACCAAGGCACTTAAGCGTTTGCCTGAGTGTCCATAGGCTCTATCTTGAAGTTGGCACAAGACATTAGGTATTAATTAGCAAAACAATTTTTGTTAATAAAACGAATATTTAGCGATTAGGAATAAAAAGAAGTTTAGTATAAGAAAAAACTAGTCAGTAAATTTGAATTGGAGACTCACTGAATCAGGCAATAAAATGGGTTTGAATTGACTGCGTTATAAAAAAGTTAGTTTTGAGTTTGATTGACAAGGCTTTCTACTTCAATTCACTGAGTTTGAGTTTTGAGTTATTTTTTGTTTGTTTTTTCTTGGGCTTTTCGCCTTTGACAACAATACCTATTCTAGTAAACATCATTGTACACTATCTTCTGTTTGATTCATGCAGCCCAAACCATTTGAATAATTTCTTTTACAACTGAAGTGTAGCGTAGGGTTAATATTGATGCAATGTCAGTCTTCCCCTGCAGACTGACTGTATAGCTAGAATATCACACAGAGATGGCTCGGTTCTTGGATGGATTCTCCTCCATAATTTGAGGTTCTTCTATCAATTCTTTCCTAGTAGCATCATTCCAGTATTTGGAAAATTATTACTCTTTGAGAAAGTTGGATTTAGAGTGAAGTAACGCATCAGCTTCTATTTCTTATGCAGAGAAGGATTGCTACACAATTTGAAAAAGGTCACTGTTCTATAGTAACTACTTTAGGTTCTGTTTATACTCCCTCCGTCTCATATTAGTTGTCCACATTACTAAAAATATCCGTCTCAAAATACTTGTCAATTTATTAAACCAATATAGAATTAATTAAAGTTTTCCTATTTTGTCCTTAACATTAATTGCTTTTTAAGTAGTCAATATTGATTAGAGAGAGATAAGGGTAATGTAGTAAAAAGACACTTTTATGTATGATTTCTTAAAGGGCGTGTAAAGGGGAAAGTGGACAAGTAATATGGGACGGAGGGAGTAGTATTTACTTGGACATTTTGAACATTTTCTTTAACACTTACCTTTTCCGCAGCAAATTGATGTCCTGAATGGCATAGCTTGGGATAGTGATGGTGACCGTCTTTTTGGTGAGCTCCGTCATATAAATTCTATTGTTCTTTAGTAACAAGTGTACCATAACGAGGAAATATCATTAAGCCAAATTGTCCTGTATTCAGTCACAGGCAAATGGTGGCCGAAGCTTTATGAGATTAAGTTGCATCCCTTGAAGACACCATTCAATGGAGACATCAAGCAGATCTGCATGCCCCCAGCATTTCCATTTTCATGATCTCTACAGTGGATTTTCTTTTGCAAATTCTGAATTATTCTGTTAGTACATCAACTTTTGGGTCTAGAGAGAGAGAGAACCACATACAGATTTTGGGTATCATTATGAGAACACAATAACAAGGGTGTGTGTTGAGGGGATGGGGTGACTAGACCTTACCCCTGAAATACAACACTGATTGCAAGCAATAATAGCAAAAAAGGAATGCTTAATTTGTGAGATTAAACATTCCTGAAAGAGCCAACTATACAGTTTTAGCTAACAAAAAAGTTGGTCTTGTCATATCTAATCCTGATACTAGAAACCTGCATCCTATCCAAAAAAAATAGGGGGCATCTAGTCAATTTTGTAGTAAATGATCTGCTCGTCAGTGTTAGTGGTCAGTTTTGCTAAGAAAATCGCAACCTGATTGACCTCTCTATAAAAGTGAGAAAAATTAGCATCAACATTCTCTATCCTGGAATTAGTGTTCTCCACTATAGTCTTCAGATTAAGATTGTTGGAGTAGTTAGCAGTTTTTTTTTTTTGAAACTGGTAATGTTTTAGCAGTTTTGAATATAACTGGAAGGTTTTTTGTGACAAGGTAGAGAGGCTAAGGCCTCAAATCATTTCCAGAACTGTGATATGGTCCAAACCTCAAGAAGGAAGGTGCAACATTAATACTGATGGGAGCTTCATGCCACATAAAGGAAGAGTTGGTATTGGTGGTATTGCCAGGAACAATGCAGGGGATTTCTTGTTTGCTTTCAATCCCCCAGTTAAGTGCACAGATCACAACATTGCTGAGGCATTAGCTGCTCTTTTTGCTTCAAAAATGATCAAAACAATGGTCACTCTTGCTGGACAATTGAGATGGAATCTTTAGTAATCGCTGATATGATGAAGAATAAAAGGAAAGATGACGTTCATAGCCGATTCTACGGTTCATTTTTTCATTTGATTTTTAGTTTGACCACTCGAGCTTCCACAATTGATTAACTTCCTGCAAGATAGTAATATTGGTGCAGTTAGAAAAGCAGAAAAATTTAATAAAAATGGCAGCTTCATTAAGCTTTACTTGGAAAAATGATAGTAATTCTTATGAATACCTCGGATCAAACACACAATTACAAATAGCAAAAAATTGTTCGAGAGATGGTTTTTATTCTTATTTGAAGATTTCCCTCAAAATAAGTATGTCTTAGTTTTGTTGTCTAATTATCACAAAATTTGAATTACAAAACGGTAGAGTTTTAGTTGAACTCAAACTCTTTCTCACTCTTAATCTATTCTTTAAACTCGTCTCCCACTCCACTTTTGTATTCTATTCATCCTACATTCTCCTAAACAATGTTTTTTAACCTTTCATCCATCAAACGGAGGTTCTTGAAGCCAACTTCATTCTTTGGGATCAAATTATGGGTTGCAATTCTAACTTGCATTGTTCTTTTCGTCCTTGTCTTTGTTCTCTGCATTACTCTCTGTATCATCATAACTAGACGACGCTGTAAAGCACGTAACATCTTGAAGCCAATGGTTTCAAAAGACCTGCACACAAACTCTCATAATAGTTATTCAATGAGTAGAAGGCTATTGCCACATAATGGAAGGGAGATTGAAACCCCAGAGAAACAAGTGATATTCTCTAATAATCAAGCCAATTTTGATGCTAGGCCTAGTTACCAATTTACATTGACAGAGATTGAGACAGAAACAGATAGCTTTGCTGATGAAAATGTAGTTGCTTGTGGAGATTATGCCGTTGTTTATTATGGTATCATGTTTGGTAATACTAGAGTTTGCAGTAAAGCGGTTGCTCAGTAGCAGGTGAATTCACCGACAACTTACTATGACACTGAGAATATAAATATCTTTTTACAAGATCTGTGTCGTTTCATTTGTGATAGCAAGTTAATTACCATTTTTTCCAGGTTATGGATTCGTATCATAGAAATTTACTTGTAATTACCTTATAAGCTATATTGCTCGGACCCTTCAAAAATACATATGGGAGAATTTCTAAAGAGTCCAAGCAACATAGCATATAAGTGACCTGATTGTGTATATCTTTTACACCTAGGTGTATAGAACTTAAGCTCATCTAATATAACAGGAAAGTAGTTGATCACAATGATTGTCAATTATATTGTTAACTTCGGATTGTTAGTGAAAAAGAGAATTTGCAATTAAGGTTAGAATTTCAGCCTGCGTAAGAACGGTTTACTAAAGAGACTTAAATGCTTCAGTTTATCTTATTATTCGCTTCAAACTCTGAATGACAGGGGTAAAGCGAAGGAATTTTCAGGGGAAGTGGAAGTATTATTGGGTCTCAGACACAAAAACTTGGTGAAGTTGCTTGGTTACTGTTTTGAAGGATACTACAGGTACTACAAATCCTCTATCTATACTCCATTGAACTTTCATTCTATCGATGATGTTAATGTATCGAATGCTTATTTGTTTATAATTTAATTAGGATTATCGTGGACGAGTACCTTGTTAAATATGAAAGTATGTAGGTCCTAGAGACAATCTATATTAGGGACAAAATGTACTTGAACACATTCGTATTATTAATGAGATTAATATTTATGACATTTGCAATTATTGAATTATTGTTTGATTGTTTGCAATTATTCATATATGTGCATCCCTTGAGCTTACGTTGTCATTAATAAAGTGAGATATTAATGATAGAACGTAACTCTCAAAATAGCCTCGACTAATAATCATCGAGAATGAGATATCGATGATATGCTATAAGTCGACATGTGATTTGCATCACATTCTTGGAGAATGTAGTATGTCTCACAACTACGAGTAATGGTTACTCGTGATGGACACATGGATACTTTGGAGAAGTATTGGTATACCCTGCCGATAAACTATTTGTTATACATGTCTATAGTGTTATCGGCGTGTGGAATATAAAGGTCTTTTGACTTGAGGTCAATACGCACCTTGTTTACAGAATGATTACTTTGACCAAGTTCTAAGCTTAAATTCCTTCTGGATAAGATACGGCTTGTGTTGGGTGCATCAGGATGTAAATCAATGTGGTAGTTGAGCCAAGAATAAGATTCATTCCTCGATTGGAAATTCGAGAGAGCACTCAACTTCTCAATGTTATTAGGTTGACTAAAGTCACTGGCCAGTGCAAGAGACATATTTAGAATATGGTATAATTGTCAACTAATAAATGTTGAGATAAAGTGATTAAGTCATTTGGATAGACACTTGACAAATCCTAAGCTTAATCGAGTGTGTCGCGAATGAAAGGAATTTATAGTTCCGCATAAAGGTTAAGTTTGTTGGATTCATGTAAATATATTTCACATATTGAGTTCGTCATACGACGCAGTCTAGGAGTTTCGTATGGACCTTAATTAGATTAATGTCGATATGTGAAGGCATATATGGTCACAATATATGCAGTTTGGTTCTTCGATCTAAGAGTGTATTGCGAAAGTATTAAATATTCGATTGAGAATCGAGATATTTAATTTATAATAATTATGGAATATTTTTATTTGATAGAAATTATTTAATTAAGTCGAATTGGATTTCAGATTTAATTAAATGTGTTAGATATATTATATGGGTACTCAGACAAATACATGGAAGCAATTGAGCCAGAAATTACTGGCCCAAAATTGGGGCCTGGTCGTCCACATTGGACTGGTCCACCCCATACGTGGGACAGGTTTTCCTATTTTAAACTGCTTAGATTTTGTCCTGAACTCCATATATAAACAACACATACCTCATAACTATAAGGTTACAGAAAATAACTTCTCAGTTCCTAAAGCAAGATTTCCTAGCTTTTTTACAAAGAAAATACACTGAACTTGGAACTTGCAGTCGAGGATTCAAATCGCGTGGATACCTTAGTATTGAATCCTGCGCTTGAAAACCTATAAGCTTTCTTTTGTTATGTTTTGAACATAAACATGATTATCGTATAAGCCATGTCGGAATCATTGTTGGGTAAGAAAATTTTAAACTTCCGTTGTGCTTACGAACCCAACAAATTCCTGCAAAATATCCATACACGTGTATATCCTATGTATATTGGGCCTCGGTTTTGTATATATGACCGTGTATATGATCTAGATTTTAGGTAATGTTTTAATGTAAATATTACATTAATTAGTATTGTACACTTAACATAATTATAGGATTCTTGTACCACTAGAATAGAGTTTTGGGATTAGAATAGGAATAGGTTTTCTATTATGGAAAATTATAAATTGTATATATACTCTTTCAATTAATGAGAATAATCAAGGGGTTATTTCTTTTATGGTATCAGAAGTCTAGGTTGAGAATTTTTCTCCCCCAGTTGTCGTCGGTTCCGAGCCTCTCTCACCTCGATTTTTGTGCAAATTTTTTATCCCCAAATTCTCTCTTCTAAATCCATCAATCACCTATTATTCTTTCGTTATGTCTACCTCAAAGAACATGTTTCACCATGCCCTTACAGTTTCTGACATTAAGAATCATATCTCTCTTCTTCTTGAAATAGAAAACGTCCAATATGCGACGTGGGCCAAACTGTTCAAAATTCAAGCACATTCGCATCAATTCATACATCGCATACTCCCCGCGGCTCCTGAGGATACGGAGGTGCCTAATCGCGAGGATGATCCTAAGTTGTGGACGACTCTTGATGCCACTGTCCTTTAGTGGATTTACTCTATTATCTCTACCGACCTGTTGTAGACGATTATTGAGCTAGACGCTACGGAGATGACTGCTTGGGATAGGCTGCGTGACATAGTCTAAGATAATCGAAATTCCAGAGTTGTTACCCTTGAGCATGAATTTTCCCACGTCAACATGGAAAATTTCCCTAACGTTTTAGCTTATTGCAAAAGGTTGAAAGAATTGGCGGACCAACTCCGCAACGTTGGTGCGCCCGTTAGTGAAGATCATCTCGTTCTACAGATGGTTGCTGGCCTATCCAGCATTGGAATTCTCCTCCGTCAAAGTAATCCCCTCTCAAAGTTCTATCAAGCTCGCTCCATGCTTACTTTGGAAGAAGCTGGCTTGGCTAAGAAGGCGGATATGAGTGCTAGTCCCGTGGTCATGATGACGTCCTCCACTACTTCTCAAAATTTTGGTGACAATTCGGGCCAGAACCGTTCTCAAAGGGGCGGCAAAAATAGTCGAAAAAATAATGGCAAAAATCGCGGGGGCAAACGCGGCGGTTCCGACAATAGTAACAATGGCAGTGGCGCCCGTCCCGGAAATAGTGGGCCACCACCCCCACTAGTCCCAGCCTTGGGCCCCCTGGTAGTGGGCCTGGGCCAGTGGGCAGCGGCCCAACAACCTTTATTTTTTTGGAAATTCTTATCCCGAGCAGTGGGCTGGCCAGTCTTTCAGGCCCAATTCGCAATATCCCAGTGGTTTTCGACGTAGTGATGGGCTGGGGTAGCAAACCAGGATACTTGGGTCTCGGCCTCCGCAGACCCACCATGCAGCGGGCTCCACACAAACCGACATTGAAACGGTAATGCACACACTTGGATTGAATCCGACATACCCAAATTGGTACATGGACACCGGAGCCACTACCCACATGACATTCAATCAAGGTACTCTCTCGTCTTATTCCAATTTGAGCAACAATCGTGGCATAATTATTGGTAATGGTAATTCAATTCCAATTCGTTGTTATGATCATAAAACGTTGTCTTCCCCCCATCCACCCTTTATCTTGAAAAATACTCTTCATGCCCCTAAATTAATTAAAAATTTGGTGTCTGTCCATAAATTTACCACTGATAATTCCATTTCTGTTGAATTTGATCCGTTTGGATTTTCTGTGAAGGATTTCAAGACGGGGAGTCCTCTCATGAGGTGTGATAGTAGGGGAGATCTTTATCCTATCACGCCCATGTTCTAGTCTCTCGAGTCAAGCCTTGCCTTCAACTTTTGCAGCTCTTGCTCCTTCCTTGTGGCATGCTCGTCTAGGTCATCCGGGGTCATCAATTTTATCTTTCTTAGATAAAAATAATTTTATTTCTTGTAAGGGTACGCGTAGTGCTCCGAATTGTCAATGTTGTTCTTTAGGAAAAATTGTTAGATTTCCATTTGTAAACTCGAATTCTCATACTTTAATGCCATTTGATATTATTCATAGTGATTTATGAGCATCTCCCGTTCTTAGTTCTTTAGGTCATCGTTATTATGTTCTGTTTTTGGATGATTATTCTAATTTTTATGGACTTTTCCGATAGCGAAAAAATCTCAAGTTTTTTCCACTTTATTAAAATTTAGAACATTCATTAGAACCCAATTTGAACGGAAAATAAAAAATATTCAGTGTGATAATAAAAAAGAATATGATAATGGGGTGTTTCGAGAGTTTTGTGCTAACAATGGGATCAATTTTTATTTTTCTTGTCCACATACGTCTTTGCAAAATGGGAAAGCCGAACGCAAAATTCGTACTATTAAAAATATTATCCGAACTTTATTGATTCATGCTTCCGTAACCCCTTCATTTTGGCATCATGCTCTACAAATGACTACATATCTTCTTAACATTCTTCCTACCAAAGGTTTGACATATTCGTCCCCTCTTCAAACTTTATATAATAAGACTCCTTCATATTCACATCTTAGGGTCTTTGGGTGCTTATGTTATCCATTATTTCGGGCCATCGCAATTAACAAACTCCAGGCTTGTTCTACCCCTTGTGTGTTTTTGAGTTATTCATCTAATCATTGTGGCTACAAATGTTTTGATTTATCATCTAATAAAATCATCATTAGCCGCCATGTTATTTTTGATAAATCTCAATTTCCATTTGCTAAATTGAGTAGTCTCGTGCCTAGATCGTATAATTTTTTGGATGACGATGTATCCCCGTATATTGTCCACCATTTCTCAGAGATGTCCCGTACCCCAAATCCACCAGCGGGCCTACTGCCTGCTAGTTCTACAGTCCCATAATTGCCTCCCGTCGTGGGTCCAGAAACTGGGCCACCTCCCCAACCCAGTTCTGGCCCAGTTCTTGTTCCTGTTTCTACGACGGAAACAGTACCCAGTTCCCGTGTTGGGCCATCAGGCCCACTTCTTGATGGCCAGTCCGTCACGTGTCTCGATATTTCCCAAAATTCACCCAATTCTCCCCCGAGTCATAGACCAGTCACTCGTAGTGAACGATGTATTTTTAAACCAAAAAGACATTTTAATTTAAATTCTAATGTTCTTAAATCACCCTACCCATTAATCCTATGTATGCTTTACATGACCCGAATTGGAAAATTGTTATGACCGACGAATATAATGCTCTTATTAATAATAAGACGTGGGAGTTGGTGCCCCGTCCATCTGGTGTTAATATTATTCAGTCTATGTGGATTTTTGCTCATAAGAAAATTTTGATGGTTTTTTTGCGAGGCATAAGACTCGTCTTGTGGGTGATGGTAAGACTCAGCAGGTTGATATAGATTGTGGTGAGACATTTAGTCTGGTGGTCAAATCGGCTATCATTCGCACGGTACTCAGCTTGACTCTTTCGAAAGCATAGCCCATTCATCAGCTAGATGTGAAGAATATTTTCTTATATGGTGATCTCAAGGAGACAGTCTATATGCATCAGCCCTTGGGCTTTAGGGATCCCAAATATCCTCATCATGTCTGTTTATTGAAAAAATCCTTGTATGGGCTTAAGTAGTCCCCACGGGCTTGATATAAAAGGTTTGCAAACTATTTCAACTATTGGGTTCTCTCACAGCAGGTCTGATAATTCATTGTTCACATATCGTCGTGGTTCTTTACTGGCTTATTTACTATTATATGTGGATGATATTATCTTGACTGCCTCTTCTGATGCATTATGCCAGTCTATCATGACAACGCTCAGTTCTGGGTTTGCTATGAAAGACTTGGGGCCCTTGAGTTACTTTTTGGGGATTGTTGTCACTCGAAATGCAGGTGGGTTATTCTTATCGCAAAAGAAGTATGTAGCTGAAATTATTGAGAGGAATGATATGTCATCCTGTAAGTCCACATCCACTCCAGTTGATACTAAACCCAAATTGGGTGCTGCAGCTGGCTCCCCTTACAAGGATCCAACCCACTATCGCAGTCTTGCAGGGGCTCTTCAGTATCTTATGTTCACGAGACCAGACGTATGCCGTACAACAGGTGTGTTTATTTATGCATAATCCCAGGGTTGAGCACATGAATGCGCTCAAACGTATTATTCAATACATCCAGGGGACATTTGACTTTGGCTTGCATTTCTATCCCTCATCGACGCCTACACTTGTCTCGTATACAGATGTTGATTGGGGTGGCTGTCCGGACACCAGACGCTCTACGTTTGGTTATTGTATGTTTCTTGGTTATAACTTGGTCTCCTAGTCTGCAAAGCGTCAGTCGACATTATCCCGCTCTAGTACAGAGGCTCAGTATCGAGGGGTAGCCAATGTAGTATCGGAATTCTATTGGTTACGTAAACTTCTTTTAGAGTGTCATTGTCCTATTCAGAAAGCTACCTTGGTTTATTGTGATAATTTTAGTGCCATCTACCTTTCTGGTAATCCAGTTCAGCACCAGCACACTAAACATATCGAGGTAGACATTCACTTTGTTCGCGAAAAGGTAGCTCGTGGACAAGTACGCGTCTGCCATGTCCCTTCTAGGTATCAAATTGCAGACATCTTTACAAAGGGTCTTCCCTCGGTCCTTTTTGAAGATTTTAGGGACAGTCTCAGCGTACGAAGACCGCCCTCTATGACTGCGGGTGTGTGTTAAATATCCATAGGATATACACGATATACATGTGTATATCCTATGTATATTGGGCCTCGGTTTTGTATATATGACTGTGTATATGGTCTAGATTTTAGGTAATGTTTTAGTGTAAATATTACATTAATTAGTATTGTACACTTATCATAATTATAGGATTCTTGTACTACTAGAATAGAGTTTTGGGATTAGAATAGGAATATGTTTTCTATTATGGAAAATTTTAAATTGTATATATACTCTTTCAATTAATGAGAATAACCAAGGGTGACAATGACAACCTAGGGCAGTGGCTTCATGATTGCATCAGTGAAGTTCACCCCTTAACATGGGATATCCGAATGAACATTGTGCTAGGAATTGCAAAAGGGTTTGTGTTTAATTCACTAAATTGTCTTTCTTCTATGAGTCCACATTTGTAAATGAGACCAAATTAAACCTTGAAATTATTTGATTTTGTGCAGGTTGGCTTACCTTCTTGAGGATACTGAACCACGAATAATACATCAACACCTAAAGTCAAGCAGTATATTGCTTGATAAGCAGTGGAATCTAAAGATTTCTGATTTTGGTATCACCAAACTCTTAGGTTCTAATGAATGGAGTTATCCAATAACACCCCCCTACTGACCCTACTGGAATGTCAGTATTAGCGAATATTCTTCGAATATTCACAGTATATTTTGTAATTATGATAGGTGTATATTTAAGGTAACTTAGGATTCTTATTGTATTAGGAATCAACCATTTAAGGTAAGTTAAGATTCTTATTGTATTAGGAATCAACATATGTACAACTATATATATATATTGTGATTAATGAAAGAAATTTCTAAGGGAAATTATTCCAATCTTACATGGTATCAGAGCCAAACCTTAATCCCTACTCTTCTCTATTCTTTTCCTCTCGGCCGACCACCACCCAAAATTCCCTTCCTCTCGCCCGGCGGCAACAAGATTGCCATCATGTCTCACCCTACTTCCCCCACTAATTCCGATTCATCCACTGGCACACTTGACAACCCCCCTTAACGTTCATTGTTTTCTTTTCATCCGGCATTCGCCGTTAACAACATCAAGAATTTTATCCCTATAATTCTTGAACAAGAAGACTGTCAATATTCCATGTGGATAGAACTGTTCTATATTCATGCATGTGCGTACAATGGGCTCGACCATATTGATGATTGTTCCTCGTCCAACCGATGTTGCAGACTCAACCTGGCGTCGCCTTGACGCCATCGTCAAACAGTGGATCTACGACACCATCTCTAAAGACTTGTTGTGCACTATCATGAAAACATGTGCTACGGCACGTGAACTTTGGGTACGGCTAGAAGAAATTTTTTAAGATAATAAAAATACTCGGGCCGTGTATTTGGAAGATCAGTTCAACAATACACGTCTCGAGAATTTTAACATGTCCGAATATTGTAAATAACTGAAACTCATAACCGACCAACTTTCCAACGTAGGGACTTCTGTTTCAGAAACCAAGATGGTACTTCAACTAGTTGTTGATTTACTGAAAGGTGAATATGATACACTTGCAACGATGATTCAACAGGCCGACCCCCTCCCAAGTTTCAACAAAGCACGTTCGCAACTTTTGTTAGAAGAGACCCGCCGTGCTAAACAAGAGGAGCACAATCATAAGGCATTAGCCGTTGACGGCATGACACCACTGACGGCCAACACCACCCAGCCACCACCGCAAGACCACCACCAGCAGCAGTCCCGCGGTGGAGGGCGTGGCGGCAGAGGCCGCGGTAACAACAATAAAGGGAAGGGTTGCGGAAAGGGCAACCGAAACCAGCAGCCAGGCCCAACTCCTGCTCCCTATCTCCCGTGGCCTGGACAATAACCACTATGGCCCAATCAAGGGAACTGGGCCTCGCCTGCATGCCCCTACCCAACTGCAGGGGCCCAGTTCCAGCAACCATGGGCACCCGGTGTTTTGGGACACGCCCCAGCCAGCAGGTAAGCCCACCAGCCCACACAGCAGGCCCACCTGTCTTCGGCCACTCAACATCCGCAAGCCAACAACCTGCCCCCTACTAATTTGGGCCAGGCCTTCAACACACTGACCCTTCAATAGCCCGATGATAATTGGTACATAGACACCGGAGCCACATCTCATCTCACCCGATCATCAGGTAATTTATCTCAAACGCATCGGTTAAAGTGTCCTCAATTTATTACTGTTGGCAATGGTCACTGCATTCCAATTGAAGGTTACGGTAACACACATACCAAACATCCCCACTCACCTTTCTCCCTAAATCATGTCTTCTACACACCTAACATCATTAAAAACTTAATCTCTGGTAGAAAATTCACTCGCAATAATTCTGTGTCTGTTGAATTTGACCCTTTTGGTTTTTCTGTGAAGGATCTCAATTCGGGGAAAATTCTTACGCGCTGCAATAGTGTGGGAGATCTCTACCCCTTCACTCAATCTTCCGCGGTTAGACCACAATCACCCATCTCCCTTGCAGTCATCTCTCCGTCAACTTGGCATAACAGACTCGGACACCCATGAGACCTTGTCTTTACTTTTCTTAGAACTAATAAGCTGTAATAATGGAAAACTTGTCCAACACTGTTTTTCTTGCCCGCTTGGCAAACATATTCGTCTTCCATTTCTGTCATCCAACAGTGTTAATTTTTCTCCATTTGATATTGTTCATGCTGATTTGTGGACATCTCCGATTGTTAGTTCCTTGGGTCACAAATTTTATCTAGTATTCATAGATGATTTTTCACACTTTGTCTGGATTTACCCACTAAAGTTCAAATCTGAAATTTTTGCCAAGTTCCTTGAATTTTAAAAATTCATTAAAACATAGTTTGAAAAATCCATTAACGCTTTCCAATGTGATAATGGACGTGAATTTAATAACTCGGCATTTCACAATGTCTGCTCTAAACAAGGCATGGTTTTCCATTTTTTCTGTCCCTACACTTCCTCCCATAACGGCAAGGCTGAACGAATCATACGTACCATCAATAACATGGTTCGTACCCTGCTATTTCATGCCAGTCTTCCACCACCATTCTGGGTCTATGTTGTTAAAATGGTAGAGTACCTCCTAATATTTTACCAACCAACACTCTCCAAAATAAGATCCCCACCGAAATCTTATACCTTAGGTTCCCATCCTATGACCAACTCCATATATTCGGGTGCTTGTGCTACCCCAACCTGGCCTCCACCCCACAAACTAGCACCACGTACCACACCCTGTGTCTTCCTTGGTTTCTCATCTAATCATCGATGTTACTTGTGCTATGACATATCCACTCGTAAAATCATTATCTCAGGTCATGTCACATTTGACGAGGTGAACTATCCATTTTCAAATCTCCGAAAATTTCAAACCACAGATTACACATTTCTCGATGAGTCCACTCTGTCCCCCATGGTCCAGTCGATGTACCACCAGTCCACACAGTAGTTCACTGCCCCGACAGAGACTGCTTCAACAGCTTCGTCAACTGCAGTGTCCGGCGACGTCTCCGACCAGGCACCACCTAACTCTCGGTCGAGCGTTCCACTGCTCGACCCCCCACTGTCTCCTACTCAACCAGCCATCGCCCCGAGCCTAACCACCACACAGCCAGAACCCACAAACCAGCCTCCTCGAACCACTGAACAAACACTGCTGCCTATCCACCGCATGGAGACTCGTGCCCAACACAGGATTTTCAAACCCAAGGTTCACTTCAACCTATCCACACAAACCTTATCACCTATTCCAAAAAATCCAAAACTAGCCAAACTGGACCCGCATTGGAATGCGGCCATGTGCGAAGAGTTTAATGCTTTAACCAAGCAGAACACTTAGGATTTGATACATAGACCGGACGGTGTGAATGTTATCCGGTGTATGTGGCTATTTCGTCACAAGTTCAGAGACAGTGGTGACTTGAAGCGGTATAAGGCAAGACTGGTTGTCAATGGCACTAATCAGCAGGAGGGTATTTATTGTGGTGAGATATTCAGTCTAGTTGTTAAACCGGCTATTATTCAGACTATTCTCAGTATTGTTATGGGCATGCATTGGCCGATTCATTAGCTTGATGTCAAGAATGCATTTCTTCATGTGGATTTGAAAGAAACTGTGTACATGCATCAGCCCCATGGCTTTGTTCATTCGACAGTTCCGCGGTTCGTATGTCGTCTCAAGAAGTCATTGTATGGCTTGAAACAGGCACCTCGAGCTTAGTATGACCATTTTGCCGGGTATCTTATGCAGATCAGATTTATATGTAGCAGGTGTGATAACTCTCTCTTCACTTTACATCGAGGTAGCAGCACTGCTTATTTGCTATTACATGTGGATGACATTGTTCTTACTGCCTCCTCTGACGGTTTGAAGAATGAAATCATTGCTCTACTCAAAACTGAATTTGCTCTGACCGACTTGGGCAAACTGAGTTATTTCTTGGGTATATCCGTGACCAGAGCTACTATGGTTTTGTGTCAGCGCAAATATGCGGAAGAGATAGTGTACAGGGCTAAGATGGTAAATTATAAAATTATGACAACTCCGGTTGACTCGAAATCCAAGCTCAGCGCCACTGAGGGTGTGCCAATTTCTGATCCCACTCTATATCGGAGTCTTGCAGGTGTCTTTCAGTATCTTACATTCACTAGGCCTGATATTGCATATGCCGTTCAGCATGTGTGTCTGTTTATGCACGACCCTCGAGAGTCCCATTTTGCGGCCCTCAAACGTATTATCAGATACGTTAAGGGCACACTGGAATTTGGACTGCATCTCTACCCCTCTGCCCCAACCAAGTTACTCTCCTACACGGATGCAAATTGGGCAGGATGCCCGAACACACGTCGCTCCACCTCAGGCTACTGTGTATTTCTTGGAGATAATCTTATTTCATGGTCCGCCAAGCGGCAGGCCACTCTATCCCGTTCGAATGCTAAAGCAGAGTATCACGGAGTTGCTAATGTCGTTGCTGAGATCTGTTGGCTCCGAAATCTTATTTTGAAGCTCCAGTGTCCACTGCGAAAGTCGTCTATAGTCTACTGTGACAACATATCTGCCATCTATATGTCTCACAATCTAGTCCAACATCAGCGGACCAAGCATATCGAGATGGATATTCACTTTGTGCATGTGAAGGTTGCCCTTGGTCAGGTCAAAATATTACACGTGCCTTCCTCCTATCAGTATGCATATATTTTCACAACGGGACTACCGAGATAGCTCTTCACCGACTTCCGATCCAGCCTTAGGGTTCGGCCTCCTCCCGCTCCGACTGAGGTGGAGTATTAACGAATATTCTCCGAATATTCACAGTATATTTTATAATTATGATAGATATATATTTAATGTAACTTATGATTCTTATTGTATTAGGAATCAACCATTTAAGGTAAGTTAGGATTCTTATTGTATTATGAATTAACATATGTACAACTATATATATATTGTGATTAATGAAAGAAATCACTAAGGGAAATTATTCCAATCTTACCGTCATGGTGAGTTAATTACTTCAAAATTGTCATTTGGTGCGTTTATAGGATCCTCCAAAAATAGTACTTACAAGTTACAACTTTGGAGGATCCGACAAGGGTGCTACAAACATTTATGAAGAGTCTGAGTATCAGAGTTATAAACACAAGCTCATCTTTTTTGGGTTGATTTATAACTTTCTTTTTTATGACTTGCTTCAGCTACCTTGCACCGGAATATTTATCCACCAAACTTTTAGATGATAAGACGGATGTTTACAGCTTTGGTATACTTATCATGGAGATTGTATCTGGAAATCCTTCCATTGAGTACATTATCACAGAAATAGAGGTAAAATAATTCTCTTTTCTGGCAATACTCATTCTCTCAGACAATAGAAGAAAAAAAAGGTGGTCTAAAATGGGGTTATAATCAATTTGCAGGAATATTTAATTGACTGGATGAAGTCAATGGTGGCAAGCAAACAATTTGATGAAATAGTGGATCCAAAGCTACCAGAAATGCCTTGTATGAAAGAACTGAAAAGAGTTCTGCTCATAGCTCTTAAATGTGTTGATCCAGATGTTAACATCAGGCCTAAAATGGGAAAAGTGATCAACATGCTGCAGCCCAGCGATTTACTACGCATCGATGTAATGTCATTCCTCTGATTCATCGTAACTTCAAAAGCACTAAACGAGAATGAAATGACGCCCCCAGCTTGACTCGAGACCAAGACTCCTTACGACTCGCACCAATAGCAGCACTGAGCGGCCGGAGATTAATTGAAAAGGCTTGCCATTGCCATTCTGTTTATTCGGTCGAATCCGACTCTGGGCCTGCCCTCTGCTTATGCTTGAAATAGGAGTGAATTGTAACTTTTTATTTTCTTAGTCAACGGAATTAGATCAATAGTAGACTATAGTTAATATTTGAAAGTAGCTTAAAACGGATGAAAACTTAAAGTGACACATGATATTTTGTACTGATTCGTATCCAATGTAGATCCTAATTCAATCCACTTGATTTGCAAAGGGTCTACGCTCAAAACACGCGTACTCTTTTTAAAGAGATGACTCGCCAACTATAATTGTTCTCTCTTTTCTTTTTTGTTTACACAATAAACCACTTCTCTTTATGGAAAGTAGAGCAAAGAAGCAAAGAAGCAAAGAAGCAAAGAAGCAAAGAAGTTGAGACAAAGGATAATTCTGTCTTGGAAAAGAGCCTTTAAATACTTGACAAACCTTGTACGATTGGCTCTTTGGCAGAGAAGGCAATCCATGAATCTAGATCCTTGAAAAGAGGAATTGATTGATCCTTTTTCCAAGAAAAAGGGTGAGCTTTGATATCGTTCGATTACCAACAGTGAACGTTGGTATTGGTTTCCTTCCTTTAATATGAGCCACATTGAAGGTTTTCAATAATCTCTTGTGTACATGGTTGATTTATTTTCAAAAATCCTTGGTACTTGCACTTAATGATCCTTTGACCGAGTTCCATCAAAGATCTCTTTTACTTTAGGCGAGATCTTCCTTTATATATTCCTTTTCTTGTGTTGCGGCTGACTTGTGGGCTTGTCCTAGTTATGTTTTGGTCCAGCTGCTCTTATACATGATTTGGGCCTTGTTTCAATGATCTAGTTGGGCCTATCTTCTTTTCCTGGACTCAGAGAATTGTCATCATTAAAATATCAACACTAACAATCTCCCATTTTTGTATGATGACAATTTAAGAGCAAATTTAAATACTAAAGTAGTCAATTTCATTGTTGAGTTGTTAGTCGCACTTGCTCATAGTCGACTTTCCTGTTGAGTTGTTGGTCGAACTTGCTCGCCCTGTTTTTCTTTTCCCCCTTTGACATCAGCAAAAAGAAACAAATACAAAGTATACTATTTTACAAGGCATGCAGATTAATATTGTTAGGCAATAAGTTAAGCACTTAATAGTACATAAACAAGCAACTAAGACAGAGCAAAAGAGGAGCATCCAAGCTGCAAACGGCAGCTACAACAGTCAACAGGACATAGGTCCAGGAGCAACAAAAGCATAGTCTTAAAGTTAATAAACCAGCAAACACAACCTACTGCCTAAGGAAGTAAGTAAGCGTATTGCAGACAGCTTCCTGCATAGCAGCAAATTTGGTGGTGTCCCCTGAGCCACCTTGACCGCCTCTTTGATGATCAAGTCCAACTTGACACGAAGTCTAGCAACATCATCCCCTGCTTCATTGGTGAATTCACGAACCTTATCCATCTGAAATTGAGTCACAACAAGGATATTCTTGAAGGACTCCAGCTTGTCATACATTGAGAATCTTTCTCAGTGGAGGAGGTCAGAAATTGGAGGGACAACAGATGTGGAGGGTCTATCATTAAGAGGAACTTGGGGAAAAGGAACTTAAGGATCCACACATCATCAACAAACACACATAACCCATACTGAAAAAGACACGCGAATCATAGCATTGCTTGACCATTAGAGGAGAGTAATCATCAAGGTTAATTCCAAAATTTTCCATGATGCAAGTGATAAGCATCCCATAAGGAAGATTGGAGGTATCAGCAGCAGACTCAAGCATTCGATTAAGAACAAGGGAAGAAAGATCTAGCTTACGATTGTATACTAGACAGTGAGGAGAGTATCTCTCTGTGATAAGGTGAAAAGAGAACCAACTCGGGGCATGATAGTGGTGGCTACAATTAGGGAAATCACACGAGTTTCAAGGGACAAATATTTGGGTCCCAATTGAGCAATGAGAGGACCAGAGGAATAACGAGACTTCAAAATCAGAAGGCCAAGAGTTTTTAGATAAAGCTGAAAAACCAAAGGACTTTATGTTGAAGATTTTTTTCAAAAGTAACAGAGTCAAGAAGGATTCTAGTACCAAACACGAGGGCTTTAACTTCATCAACATTTTTTGTGGGATGGAGATTTGCATAAAAAGGACGAATATGATGTTCATAGACACGAGATTTGGCATAAGAGAAAATATTTATCCAACATTGACACTAATTTTTTTTTTGATATGGCGGTGAAGAGAGGATAAGATATCAAAATCAACAATTCTACCATGCACGAAGGACTTACCCTTGAGAGAGTGGAAAGAGTCTGGGGTATCCCAGAAATATCTCCGACCAAGAAAGGAATTCACATAATCAAACTTGAATTTTTTGAAATCGACGCCATCACTTGGTTCAGCACTTCGCTTTCCTAGAGATTTTAGTGATTTTGAGTCAGATGAGGCATGGGGGAGAAGAGTTAGTGGAAGCATCAGAGTCTACTCGGATTGGAGTGGCAGATTTTTCCTTTGTTTTTGTTGCGAGTACTCTTACGAGTGGATATTGGAGAGCCTTTCTGAATTTTCACCATGGAATTGTGTAGAAAGGAAAGTGGAGAGTTAAAAAGGCTTTTGTGGAGACGTGTGAAAAGGAGATGAGCAGTTTTACGGGGAAGAGGAATGGCGGTGCGCAGTGACTGATGGATTCGAAGAGAGAGAGAAGAAAGAGCTGGTTTTTAATGATGATATGGAAAGGTAATTATGAAAGTGGTCGGGCGTTAATTAAGAGAGGAAGAGTAAGAGATTTTCGTCAACAAATAATTAAGGAAAGCAATAATCACACAAAACAATTAAGGAAAAAATAAGATAACCAAATAATAAGCATTTTTAGACAGGGTTTCCAATAATTCCTAACAATTTTATAAGAAGACAAAAACGATCCTCAAGCAAAGATTTTGTGAAAATATCATCAAGTTGGTCATCAGTGTTAATAAACTACAAATCAATTTCTCTCCTAATAACATGATCTCTAATGAAATAATGCTTGATTTCTATAAATTTTTCCTTAGAATGATGCACATAATTTTTTGATAAACATATAGCACTAGAGTTATCACAAAATATTTTAACATGTCTAAAAGATAAATTATAATCACTGAGTTGATGAACCATACACAAGCATTGTGCACAGCATTACCCAACGATAATGTATTCAGCCTCATTGGTAGATAATGATACACATCCTTGTTTCTTGCTATTCCAAGAAATTAAGGGGTTTTCAAGAATTTGGCATGATCCTCCTGTGCCTTTTCTATCATCCTTAGCTCCTGCAAAATCAGCATCACAGAAACCTTCTAATATAAAATTGTCAGTTGCAGAATCCGTTAAACCATAGTTAGAAGTTCCAACAAGATATCTAATTATTATTTTATCTTTTGTAAGATGAGATTCCCTTGGAGATGCTTGAAATCTGGCACACATGCAGACACTGAACATAATGTCTGGTCGACTAGCAGTTAGGTATAACAGTGATCCAATCATACCTCTATACCTTGTTTTATAAACATGTTTTCCTTTGTCATAATTGTCAAGGGTGTAATTTGGACTCATGGGAGTGTCTAATGCTTTAGCATTCATTAAACTAAACTATTGTATAAGTTCATTTATATACTTTATTTGGCAAATAAAGGTTCCCTTTTCACATTGTACAAATTGTAGTCCAAAGAAGAATGTCAATTCTCCCATCATACTCATTTCAAATTCACTTTGCATAAGATCAGAGAAGTTCTTGCATAAAAAGGATTAACACTACCAAAAATAATATCGTCAACATAAACTTGTATAATGAGATTCCAGATGGAGATATTTTTTTTTTAAAAATGGTGTTAATTTTTCCTCTATAGAAATCATGATCAATTAAAAATTACTCAAACGTTCATACCAAGCTCTAGGAGCTTTAAGACCATAGAGGGCTTTTGAAAGTTTGAATTTTTTGAAAGAGACATAGGCAAGTAAAATACGAATTGATTCTAACTGTGTCACATGTGCAAAGGTTTCATCATAGTCGACTCCTTCTTGTTGTGAGTAACCTTGGGCGACTAGACGAACTTTGTTTTTGATAACTTCTCAAGCTTCATTTAGTTTGTTTTTAAACACCCAATTGGTTCCGATGATTGACGCATTTTCTAATTCGGAGACTAAAGTCCACACTTTGTACTTTTCAAATTGATCCAATTCTTCTTGCATAGCCTTTATCCAATGATCATCGTCTAGAGCTTCATCAACTTTTTTTGGCTCCATCTGAGATATGAGGGCCATATTTATACTATTTTCATTTGTTGCTCTGATCTTCATTCCTTCATTTAAGTCACCAATGATGAACTTTCTTGGATAGTCAGGTTCACTTCTCCATTCATTTGGTATTGTCTCAAATGTTATGCTAGTTGATTCGTTAGTCGACTTTTCTTGCTTGTTAGTCGACTCAGTGTCAGTTTTTACTTCAGCTGCAGGAACAATTATAGAGATTGATTTTTCTTCTTCATCTGCAAGACTGCCTTTCTCGACCAAACAATTAGTATCATCAAAAATCACATGAATAGATTCTTCAATTGATAAAGTACGCTTGTTAAATACTCTATAGGATCTACTAGTAGTTGAGTAGCCGAGAAATATACTTTCATCACTTCTTAGATCGAACTTACCAATATTGTCTTTTCTATTGTTAAGGACAAAACATTTGCATCCAAATGGATGAAAGTAGCTAATGTTTGATTTCTTACCTTTCCATAATTCATAGAGGGTCTTCTTTAGAATAGGTCTAATTAAGCACATATTAAGAACATGACAAGATGTGCTCACAGCTTCATCCCTGAAATAATGAGGTAGATCATGTTCTACAATCATGGTTCGTGCCATGTCTTGAAGAGTTCTATTTTTTCGTTCAACAACACCGTTCTATTGGGGAGATCTTGGTGAGGAGAAATTATGAGTATATCTCTGATCATTATAAAATTCTTTGAATGTTTTATTCTCAAACTTTCCTACTTGATCACTTCTAATTGAGGTAATATAGTAACATTTGTCACGCTGTAATTTTTCACAGAAAACTTAAAATTCTTTAGAGTATCATAATTGGCAAGAAAAATGACCATGTAAAATGGGAAAATTAGCAACAATGACAAAATCATACCTTTTTCCTCCAATGCTAGCATTCCTAGTAGGACCGACAAGGTCCATATGAAGCAATTGCAATTGTTTAGTTGTAGAAATAATATCCTTTGAATTAAACAAGTTTCGAGTTTGCTTTCCTTTTTTACATGCATCACATATATGATTTTTTGTGTAATTCAACTTTGGTAGTCCCAGAACTAGTTCGTGTTTTGCAAGTTTATCTATTAATCTCATGCTTGCATGTCCAATTTTCTTATGTCATGTCCATGGATCTTCTCCCATTGATGATAGACATATGTGCACAACTGGACTCTTGACTGAGTCTAGTATGTAGACATTTTTATTTCTGCTTCCTGGAGGAAGTTCTTTGCCAGATGGATCTTCTATGATTCATCCTATTTTTTTGAATTTTACCTCAAGATCAGAGTCACATAGTTGACTAATGCTTAGAACATTGTACTTTAATCCTTTCACAAGACACACGTTAGTAATATCTACATAATTATTGAAGGCTATAGTTCCAATACCAATTACTGTTCCTGTGAAGTTGTTTCCAAACGTTACCAAGCCTCCATCAAAATCAGTGACTGATTAAAAGAAATATTTATCGCATGTCATATGACTAGAACACGCACTGTTTAAGTACCATTTTTCTTTTGACTTATCCTTATAATGTTCCTGTAAAAATGAGTAGTTACTTTCTTTTAGGTACTCAAACTTTCTTGGGTCCTTGAAGGTTAGTTTTGTAGTCATTCTCTTGGGTCTCCACACCTAGCCTGGAGTAGTTGCATAGCAATTTTTACAATGATAATATTTATGACTAGTTTTACCACAACAAAAATATTTCTGAGAAAAGAGTTCTTCAGTAATTTGATGGTTAGTCAACTCATTTCTGTAAGTTTTACTGTACCCAGACTTCATGTCAGTTGACACGATAGACCTAGTCAATTGATCTGTCTTGAAATGAGTAGTTGACTTGCCATTTTGGTTTTCAAAAATTGTTTTGTCACTGATGGGCTTTTTCCCAGTCGACTTGTAGCTACGAGTCGATTGGTTAGACCTGACATAATTATGACTGGTAGAATTTTGCAAGCTATTTAACTGTAATTTTAAATCATCAAATTCTCCTTGAAGAACATATTTTTCAATTTCACAAACTTCTAATTTTAATTCCTAGTCTTTCATTTCTCGTTGAAGTTTTCTGTATTCATCAAAAACTCTATTAAGATCTTCTAATATTTGATCTAAAAGTTTGTGAGTTTTGTTATATTTAGAGCATGGATGGGGTCTTACCTCACTTGTTTCGCCGAATGCCATGAAGCACACATTTTCTACTCCTTCATCATCATCTGAGATTTCATATTCACTCCAACTGCTAAATGCCCTTTGCTTTTGATAGTTTCTGAATAGTTTTCTTTTTTATTCAGAACACTAGGATGTAATGTGACAATATTTCTCACACTCAAAGCATTTCCATCATTCATGTTTTGATCAGTGGGGGATCTTCCCCTTCGAATGTTTGAACCTTCTTTTCTATTACTTTTTGATCTTCTCATAGCTTCTACCACAGATCTGGAGATCATAGCCACTTCATCTTCTTAGAAACCATCATCGAATTCTTCAACCTGAGATTTGAATGTCACCACTTTCTTCTTTTCTTCCTTTTGATATTTGTTGATATTTGTTGATATGATTCTTCTCAAATGTCATGAGATTTCCTCTAAGTTCATCGTAGGTGAATCTATCCAGATTTCCGTCCTCTAAGACAATGGCTTTTGTTTGCCATGAATGTGAAAGGCTTATAACCAGTTTCCTCACTTGTTGGGAATTTGAGAAAACAACTCCTAAAGATTTAGTTCACCAATGATTTTGCTGAATCTGGTAGACATTGATTTAATGTTTTCTTCGTCAGTCATAGCAAAGGCTTCATAGTCATATTATAATGCATCAATTTTGACTTCCCTGAATTTTGAGGTTCCTTCATAGGTAACTTCCAGTTTATTCCACATTTTTTGGCAGTCTCGCAAGTAGATATTTTTTCATATTTCTCACCACTTACTGCACAATAGAGTAAATTTATTGCTCTGGCCTTTGTTCGAATAACTTCTTGTTGTTCATTGGTAACATCAAAGGATTCCAAATCAATTTTGTTCTTATCCTCTTTTGGATCTTTTAGATCTTCTGCTTCAGTGCCAAGAATGATTTTGGTCCTTTCTTGATCATCAACCAAGCTTGAATATCCAGTCATTTGATCTTTTCCCACAAACGGTTAAGTTACCAAATGTGATACCTTGTTCTGATACCAATTAAAAGTGCAAGAGGGGATGAATTGTAACTTTTTCTTTTCTTAGTCAACTGACTTAGATCAGTAGTCTACTATAGCTAAATATTTGAAAGTAACTTAAAACAGATGAAAGCTTAAAGTAAGTGACACAAGATATTTTATAATAGTTCAGATTTAATGTAGATCTTAATCCAGTCTCTTTGGATTGCAAGTATGTTCTCTGCAACTCTTTGTAATAGATATTTGGTACAATGGTTTGTTTGAATGGAGCTCATGCTTCTACACTCAAACACTCGTAATCTTTTTAATACAATGCCTCATCAACTATAATTTTTTTTTTTTTTTTTTACACAATAAATCACTCAGAAATACAATATTTATAAAAAACAGAGCAAAGAAGCAGAGAAGTTGAGACACGATAATTCTTTGTCTTGGAAAAGAGCCTTTAAATATTTGACAGATTTTGTACGATTGGCTCTTTTGCAGCTAAGGCAATTCAAGAGTCTTGATCCCTGTAAAAAGGAATTGATTGATCCTTTTTTCAAGAATAAGGGTGAGCTTTGATATCGTTTGATTACCAACCGTGAACTTTGGTATTGTTTTCCTTCCTTGAGAGATTTTGCTGAGCTTTCAGATCTTCTAGACTTTGACCTTTCCATCTTGACGGAGAACATGTAGTTAATGAGAATATTTCCTTCCCTTAACATGAGCCGCATTGAAGGTTTTCAATAATCTCTTGTACATGATTGATTTATTTCCAAAAATCCTTGGTACTTGCAATTAATGATCCTTTCACCGAATTCCATTAAGGATCTCTTTTACTTGAGGCTAGATCTTCCTTAATATATTCCTTTTCTTGTGTTGCGGCTGACTTATGGGCTTGTCCTAGTTATGTTTTGGTCCAGCTGCTCTTATACATGATTTGGGCCTTGTTTCCATGATTTAGTTGGTCCTATCTTCTTTTCCTGGACACAGAGAATTGTCATCATTAAAATATCAACACTAACATATAAGACAGGTAGCTTGTTATAACATGTTAAATATAATCACACTATTAGTTTAAGAATTTCTTGACACTGTATATATACTGTCAGTTTAAGAATTTCTTGACTTTTCTTCTATAATTTGTATGAATTTTGCTAAGTTATCAGGAAACAGACATCTTCTGTTAGCGAAGATCAGCTGCTGCCAAATAGTTAGTCATATTGCTCACATTCCAATGATGAAACTTGATTATGTCTTATCAGATTAGTGATAGGCGTTCAAGAATGTGTAAGCTATACAAATCATTCGTTTTTTTGTTCCGTAGTGATAACCAATTGAGTCAATTGTTACCACTTACCTGGTTATCATTTTAGTAGTGGCTGTTATTCTATGTTGCAGACTTAATATGGAACTTATACTGTGTAACAACTCTCCCTCCTGAAATATTTTATAGTCCATTTTGTGTGTTTCCTTTGTGAACAAAAAATGTTATGGCAATTAGTGATTACTTGGTGGTTAAAACTTAAAATTTCAGGAAGCTCTCATACAACTTAACTAGTAGCCTCAATTTGTAAGGCTCAAAACAATTCACACCTTTGATACCAATATAAGATTTCCGATAAAGGAATTTCTGCTATAATGCTGCGTTTTAACAGTTTAGTGATCCTTAGCATTTGGAAGCTTCTACGAGTGACACCATTCTGTTTTTCATTGCAGTGACAAGGAAACTATGGCCAAAGCTTTTCGAGATCAAGTTGCTCCCTCTCCCGCCGAATGCTCCATTGGCCGGAGAAATCAATAACTTGTGCATGCCAAAACCGTTCTATCTTAAGAAATTTAGAGAGCTGATTATGTTTAACATTCTCATGTAAACTTTTGGAGCTGTTTTTAGCAACATACATTTCTTGATCAACTCTTCCTACATTTTACATCTATTACTTTGTATAACATAATCTACTTATGCACGCTGCAAGTCATCTAAAACTGAAGTAAAAAGTGTAATTGAATAAGTTTGTGACGACTAGATAATAAAGTAATGCGATACCCCTAACAATTCCTGAATGTCTTAAAATATTAACTAGGCAAAAATGGGCTGCAATGGGAACTAATAGCTGCTGTACGCCCACTCTGAGTCAACATCTATTCATGTGCCCATTTGAAGTCCACTGATTAAGTTTAGACCCATTTCAAAAAATCAAGAATTAAGAGGATACGTTTTCGAAAGAGGCGGCTCTAAATTCTAGGATACATATATTAGATGTTAGTAACTAAGTTCTGAATTTAATGCACGTACTTAATGAATTTCTTAATACAAATACCGTGTTTGGACTAAAGCTACTGAGTTAGACCGAACCCGTATGTAACCTTCTAGCTCTGCCCCTATTTTCGACGGTTGGGACCATCAATGGTTGACATCTGACTAGTAATAGGAAGTATAAGTATTAAAATCTATACATTGATGACATAAAGATTCTTTACACTATCAATGTAATTTAACTGGTTATAACAGATTAAGATGGTGTAAAAATCTATACATTGTCAATGCTAGCTAGAACTTAAACTCGATATGGATATTAGAACTAAAAGCTACCGCAATATGGTGGGCGTTCGGGCCGTTTGGATTGGATATGAGAATTTCGGTTTGAATATTCAGTTTTCGGATTGAAGAAATTACAATCCAAATCCAATCCATATAAGTTCGGATTGGATTGGATTTTTCAAGTTCGGTTTTGGATTAATTGGTTTGGATATTTCGAATTTTCAATTTTGACTTTGAGCCTTTAAGACAGGCTATAACAACTAACAACATCAATTCACTTAATAGTTTGTTTCTTAGAATGTATAATTTATATGGTTAATAAGGACTGAGGCCACCTTTCCGCTCATGCCGTGTAATTTCATATTAGACTTAATACTATAATGAGTAGGGTCGTCCGGTACTAATTTATTGGACGTTTGAAAATTAAACTTATTAGTATTGGACACATATGGTACGAGTAGCGTTGAATATAAGACATAAAAACTTTGAATTTTCGGATATCTGAAAATTCATAGTACTAAATCCAATATCCATAAATTTTTTAAATAAAATCCAAAGTCCAATCCATAATTCAAACCAGATATCCAAAAAGTTCGAATTTCGGGTTGGCCCAAACTATGCCCACCCCTATGTATGACTAACAAAAGGTGATGGAAAGGGCTATACACATGGTTTCTTTTGAGTCCTTTCAAGGATTACTTGCTAATGTATCCTTAAGGACATGTCTAGGTTCAAGAGTGAAGCATTTGAAGCAACATCCATAAATTGAGTTTAATAGAAGACTGGAAACTATGGACGGGAGCAAATGTGATACGATATAGGATGGCTCAAGTGCTCAACTTTCATCAAGGCCTTGTACTAGAAGTCAAGTCAAGTTCATGGAAAATGAAGCTATGGAAGCACTTGAAGAGAACCACTGGAGGGCCTTCAAGCTATGGAAGATAACATGGAGGAAGAGTTCAAGAGCTCAAGAGTCCAAGGCCCAAAGCTTGCTTCTTAAAGAAGTCCAAATATTCGATATGTGGTTACAATTACAAGCCTGGTAGTTAAATGTCACATGTGGTTAGTTGTTAAATAATTGTAGCCATGCATGCAAAGACAAAACTGTACAAGCTTGCCTTAGCCTATTTTCATTTCTTAGCTTGAATTTATGATGAAACTCATTTGAGTATAGTTTCTCCTTTATGGAGCTTAGGTTAGTGTGTAGACATTAGTGAGAGGATTCCCTTAACTCTTTACCTTGATCATCCCTCGGTTAATCTAGGATTAGATTTCCATATATAAGTTTAAGTTCCTTTTCCCCTTGGATTGAGTCATATATTTGTTTTTTGATTAATAGGTGTTAGTAACAAATTCAATGTTGATTAGTCACAACAATTAGTTGATTAAATAGCTTGAATTTATGATGAAACTCATTTGAGTATAGTTTCTCCTTTATGGAGCTTAGGTTAGTGTGTAGACATTAGTGAGAGGATTCCCTTAACTCTTTACCTTGATCATCCCTCGGATAATCTAGGATTAGATTTCCATATATAAGTTTAAGTTCCTTTTCCCCTTGGATTGAGTCATATATTTGTTTTTTGATTAATAGGTGTTAGTAACAAATTCAATGTTGATTAGTCACAACAATTAGTTGATTAAATCATTTTTTCTTCTATTCTCATCTCATATTTTTTCTATCTCATCTATTGATTTCCCTATCTTTAATTTCCACGTATTTGTTATTGTTTTCATACTTTCCTAGTTAGGATGGTATCAAAATGTTGTTTAATTAATAATCAAAATGGTTCCAAAAAATTCAAAGCATAACAAGGAACTAGCTGAATATCTCACTATCTTTTACTCAATGAATAGTAGCTGCAGTACAAGTCTGGAACTGAATCTTATCAACAGGTAAAGTATCACTTGGAAAAGGACAATCAATTTTCTGATCAGGCAACAGAGCACACGGCTGAGGACTCACTTGGCTAGAAACACCTTGTATATTACTGCAGTTCCATGGTAGTTTCTTAGCATGTTTTGATAAGTCGATGGCCACATTTGATATGCAAATTCCTTTAAAGGTATCACCATCTATCCCGACTAATTTTCCTGCTATTGTGACATTCTTAGCTACAACATTTTTTAAGTTGATTCCTCGAATGACAGGAAGTGCTTTCGGATCATAATGATCATCAGGATGTGAGCCATAATCGCCCGTCATCCAAAAGGTATATTTCATTGTTTGCAACTCCATTCCTCTCACGAAAACGTCCTTAACGTATGCCCTTCTTCCTATAGCAGTTTTGATTCTCAGGCCTGATTCTGAACTAATTGCTGTGATGTTTTCAGCTCTAACATCTTGAATGCCACCGGACATTTCGCTTCCGAGAGCAATGACTGCACTATCAGGAGATATGCAAGTGAGGTTTCTTATGATTAGGTGCTGTGTAGGCATTCCAAATGCTATTCCATATTCATCCCAACCACTTTTCACTGCTATGCAATCGTCTCCTGAGACTATGAAGCAATCTTCAATTCTAGTGTTTGAACAAGAATCTGCATAACCAAAAATAAATTAATACTACTTCACTAGAGGATGTCATTTTTGTTATATATTTACTACAATATGTTGTTGTAACAAACCTGGGTCAATCCCATCTGTGTTGGGTGAATCGGTTGGTGCAAGGATTGTTAATCCCTTAATTACCACAAAACTGCATTTTTTGAAGGAAAAACATTAGAATCAAACAGTACATGTCAAGTAAGTTATCAAGAACCACTAGTGAGCTCCACAAGGCACAAATTTAAATTAGTTGGACCAATGGATTTCGGATATCGATGGTTAAATTCAAAAAGGGGAAAGTAAGTTGAAGGAATATGATAAGAATAAATGAGAGAAAGAAGCAAGTAAACCTGCTGTAAACAGGATGGACATTCCATGAAGGAGAATTGATCAATGTAAGATTGGAAATCTGGACATGATCAGAAAACATGATCTCAATCAGGTAAGGTCGGGTGTTTTTCAGTTGACCTTGTCGAAATTTAGTCCACCACTGTTGGCCCTGACCATCTATTGTGCCATTTCCACCTGGTGATGATCAGCATACATATAAATAAATAATATCAGAAATTTTGGCATCCGTCTTTGAAATATTATGGACCCAACCAGAGGATATATGATATTGAGATTTCATACAAGGGATCCTAACTAGTTTGGGATTGAGGCGTTGTACTTGTTCTCTTTGGCGTATTATTTTGTCTAATAGTACAAAGAGGGTAGAAACATGGATATTTACCTGTAATGACTACATCAGTCAAGTTTGTTCCAAAAATGAGACTGATAAACCTTCGTCCTGGAGCATCCCTTCCCACTCCATAAGATGGCAATGGTGGAATTAAATCCCACTCTGCCTCATCCTGTACCAACAATCACATAGCATATCACAAAAAGAAGTGTTGCATCTAACGTGAAGTGACATCAGGAATTTTGTCAAGGGTGTTCAAGACTTAATACATAACAAACAACAACATTTTCAGTGAAGTCCACAACGTGTGGTCTGGGGAAGGTAGAGTGTACGCAGACCTTAAACTCTACCTTGATAAGTAGAGAGGTTATTTCCGACAGACCCTCGGCTCAAGACAAAGCATAAGCACAAGCAAATCAAAAGAAACGGTCAAACCCAGACAAGAAATTTAAAGCAGTATGAAAATGAGAGTAACAAAAGCGATAAGCCATGGTAAAGCATTCTGGAAAAAAAAATAGTAACTAACGCAGGTAATTAAGATAAACAAAGTACACGAACGAACATATAGCAGCAGAAATCAGAGGACAGGGGACTATAAAACAATAATGCACCTACTAGTACGATAGGCTAAGCAGAGCTACAACAATAACACTACAACTACCAGTATGTAAACGTAAGTAGGACTACGCTCAACTACCTTTCTACCATAATTTGTGTCCTTCACAACCCCCTATCTAAGGTCATATCCTCAATAAGTTGCACTTGCGTCATATCCCTTCTAATCACCTCTCCCCAACACTTCTTCGGCCTACCTCTACCCCTCATGAACATGTCCATAGCTAACCTCTCACACCTCTGCACTGTGGAGTTTGTGCCTCTCCTCTACACATGCCCGAACCATCTCAACCTTGCTTCCCGCATCTTATCCTCCACCGAGGCCACTCCCACTTTGTCTCAGATATCATCATTTCTAATCGTATCCCTCCTTGTATGCCTACACATCCATCTTGGCATCCTCATCTCCACGACTTTTATCTTTTGGATGTGCGAAGTCTTGACTGGCCAACACTCCATCTCATACAACATAGTCGGTATAACCACCACCCTATAGAACTTTCCTTTAAGTTTTGGTGGCACTTTTTTATAACACAAAACTCCATATGCGAGCCTCCATCTCATCCACCCTATACCAATACAACGTGTGACATCATCATCAATCTCTCCATTCCCTTGGATAATAGACCCGAGATACTTGAACCTTTCTTTATTTGGAATGACCTGAGTACCAAGCCTCACCTCCATGTCTGTCTCATGGTCGCTCCCGTTACTGAACTTGCACTTCAAGTATTCTGTCTTGGTCCTACTCAGTCTGAACCCTTTAAACTCCAGAGTCTGTCTCCAAACCTCCAGCTTCGTGTTCACTCTGCTGCGAGTCTCATCAATCAGGACTATGTCATCTGCGAATAACACACACAATGGCACCTCCCTTTGAATTTGTCGCGTTAATCCATCCATCACCAAGGTAAATAAGAATGGGCTAAGAGTTGATCCCTGGTGCAGCCCAATCATCAATGGAAAGTGCTCCGAGTCTCCTCTTACTGTCTGTACCATGGTCTTGGCTCCATCATACATATCCTTGATCGTCCAAGTATACGCCACAGGTACACCTCTAACCTCCAAACATCTCCATATAACCTCCCTAGGGACTTTAATACATATGGATCTCAATACATATGTATAAAAAGTAAATTTTGATCTATATAATTATTACTATAATTTTTTTATATACACAATATAAACTTTCGCGAAGAATATTCAATTGACCACCCTTTGTAGTACATGGCTAGGGCTATGCCACTGCAATTACGTCATGGAACCTTGTCTAGGTTTGTTAGGTCAAGTCACATATAATTATTACTATAATTTCTTATATACACAATATAAACTTCCGCGAAGAATGTTCTATTGACCACCCTTTGTGGTACATGGCTAGTGGCTATGTCACTGCAATTACGTCATGGAACCTTGTCTAGGTTTCTAAGGTCAAGTCACATATGATGTTAATGTAGTGCTTTGAAATGAAATATCCCAGTATTGTGATTCTGATGTGTAGCTTTCTAAAATCAAAAATAAAAAATTTAACTAAAACTAATATAGAAGAAAAATTGAAACATTGGAACTATTCGGAAAAAAATGTGGTTCTGGTAATATACAATTGACTATCCAAAAACTTAGTATGATATAAATTTTCTGGATTGGTTTGTAACCATCGACACACTAGACAATTTCCAAAGGGGTATCAGGAACAAAATAAATCTTGGAAACCCAATTACTTTGTTCTTCCATTCCTCAGATAGATAGATCGGGAGAATTGGGATTTTGTTTGTTTGCTTATTGTCATAAAAAGTAGAACAATAACTTTTTCGTACACAAATTTAAACATGAACCATTTCAATTCAGCAGGATTCTTCATTCACATTCATTTCCACCAAGACTGTTCCAATTTCGTGATTAATTTATGTGGTCAGCGGGATGGTTTTTTACTGATTTCTTTTATTCGAATAGATATCCTTTTTTTTTTTTTTACTTTCTGATTAGAAAAAAGATCAAGCAAATTTTCTTTAAAGATTAAAAAAAAAAAAACACACACACAAAGGGAGAATGAATGAAACCTGAGAAGCAAGAATGACAGCATCCTGGTGTATATAAAGAGTGAAATTACTAGTGAGATTGAATGGCCCTGTTAGCCATTTTCCAGGAGGGACAATCAACTGTGCACCACCATCTGTTGCAAATTTGCTCAATTCATTAATTGCTCTTCGAAATGCCTCTGTGTTCGACGTCTTCCCGTCACCTTTGCCTCCAAAATCTGTCAAAATTGCACTGTGCTTTCGACAACTTATTGCTTCATAGTCCACTGATCCTAGTGTTGTAACACACAACATTCCCCATGTCAAAATGACCATCACTTTCTCCAGAAACTGTTCCAAAATAATTTAAAAAATCATTAAAAATAATGATAACAACAATAATTATTACTATAATGTGCTAAAGAGAAATGGAATTACATGGCATGTTGATGTGTGATAGAACTCCATTGTGAACACAAAGCTTTTGAACGAATGAATATTGGTCTAAAGTTTATGTTATATAGTGTACTGTAGAGTAGTATTTTATAATGACATGATTCACAAAATCAAATTCGCTTGTGTCTATATTTGTATCAATCTAAGCATTTAATACTCTAACAAATGAGTATGGGGTCTCAACCATTTGAGGAGATTTTCACATTTGTAAGTTTATTAGTTTTATTCCAATCATTATGGCGAAAATTTTGCTACTTAAATAGAAGTCCGAGAAATTGGAAGTTACTAGTACTAGATGCAAATTTGGTAAGAAGTTTGATGTTGCTCCCTATGTCCCATTTTGGTTCACGAGAGAATCCTCTTGCTATATTGCATTTACAAAGTATTCTTTTAGAAAAATCTTAATATAACTGTACTAAATAGGTAATACAATTATAAAGTCAAGGAAATCAATCTTCACAAAAGAAAGAAATAAATCGGTTTGGAGACTTAAAGAATGGAAAAACTATTAGTAGGAGTGTCTTTTTTAATGAATTTTATGGAACGCTAATTCGAATTAGTCAATGACACCACGACGAATATTGGATATCGAGAATAAAAATGGGTCAATGGATTTTGAGGTGTCAACTGTACATTGATTCAGAGGAGGACTAGACGGGTCTGACTATTTACTCTTTCTCTTCCTCTTCCTCTTCCTCTTCCTCTTCCTCTTTTTCTTTTTTACTACAATAATTCCTATTTAAAGTGGCCAATTCTCGTCTCCTTCTTTCAACTTTCAAATTCATGTTTAACCTTTAACGCGATTTTCATTTTTATTTTGTTAGTACTTCTTTTGGATCAAATTGTAACCATAAGAAAACTGTCAAAATGGAACAAAAAATAATTTGGGAACTTCCCTCTCTGCAATTACATCCACGTTCTCTCCCTGTAAAAGGAAAAAAGTAAATTTCAGTTTGATTGGTTACTAAACAAATTATAGAAGAAAAATAAATACACAAATAAAAAAAGAAAATTTTGAGTTAGGGGATGAGATATGATTAGAGCAGTCAAAATGGGTTTGGCCTGTTTGGCCGGTTTAACTCAACTAGGTGAGGTCGGGCTAAAATACAACAACAACATATTCAGTTAAATCTTTAACACTCAAAAGTGTTTAGCCGAATCAAGTGACAGCCGAAGGTGAAAAATGATTCTAAGTCGGTAACTGAGCGGAATCATAGCCGAATTCGTGACCTTGTTGATTGAGAATCGTATCTGTAGCTAATGTTGTTTTACCGGTCTGTCTATCCCCAATAATTAATTCCCGTTGACCACGCGTTAGTCCTTATCCTCGGCTAGAAAAGCATTATCAGCTATTACAGTAGTCTGGCAGAGTCATAATTCCGAGGAACGACTGAGACCCACACATACTCGGACGCCTCGAAGACCAAGTCAAATGACCTTCTAGAAAAGGTGGCAACCAGCAACAACCAGAAGGGAGTGTCGTTGATCGTGCTAGAGGTCCAGTCGAAAAAATCAGCACCACCTCCTCATAGTTGGCCAATGGATTTAGTGGGTAGCTCGGTGGCTAACGTATGGGGTCATGCTTATTTTTCTTAAACTATAAATATAGGAATCATTTGTACAGAAAAGAACAACACAATCAATCAAAAAACTGATTTTTACTTATCTTCATTCTATCTTTATCGCCTTTATTGCATTTATGGTTCTTACCACTTAGTTTACTCAATCACCATCCTAACGCTTTCTGGAGTAGTTGGGGAACCCATTGCTAGAAGTTAGAGTTCCACTTCCGGCCCAAATCGCTTAGTTAAGGAATCAATTTGTCATTCGATTTCGTTAGCCGATAAAACGACAAACAGTTCGGAGGGAAACAAATTTGGCACGCCCAATGGGACCATAGGTGATCTCATAGTGAAGTTTGATTCTCCAAGTCAAGATTACACTTGGTGTATGCGCCTAAGGTTTGGTAAGAAAACAAATCCAGAGTCCAGTCCACATCTTAAACAGAATCCTCCCAGAAGGAACAACGAGCCACCATCTTCTTCAAGTATGCCTACATCGGTTGATACCCATCCACTTCCTCCGTCAACCCAAGTTGTGGGTGAACTTAGTCAACCTGAAGGTCCAACTGTTATGACCACATCTTTCATTAGACAACATATTAACTTAGGCATCCACGACATTATATACCAAGTTTCCAAACAATTGGCTGACATTGTCAAGCCAATGGTGCATAATGAGGTTCAGCAGGCGAAAGAATTGGAAGCCAATCGACTGCATCCAGGAGAAGGTTCGGCTAGTTCTGTCATCCCTCTGATGAGTGGCGTTGTGCAGCATGCAACTGTAACTCTAGGTGTTGTTCCTCAGTCGAATGTGTATCAGTCATTACGTACTCAGGTACAAACGATAACACACCTAGGAGCACAAGCCTAGTCACTTGGTAACCATTCTATTGTATGGTTGCCACCAAATGCTGGGGGCAAACTGTGCCACTCGACCAAGAGAATTTGCAGTATGGACAGATCAGCATGGCTCGGTGACTAGTTCAGGCATCCGGACACCTTGGTTTGCCGCCCGTTATTCCGTATATTTATGCAAACGGCCCTACGGTACAGGCGACCAATGTTGGCTAGCCGAAGGCCCCTGCTATGACCCTGCTAGGCTATCTAGTGACGCTGTCTACAATGGGACACCATTCCAGCAGTCACAGCTGGTACCCAATCCATACCATTTAGGAAGCGCAAACTTTCTAAGAATGACTGATGTCCGAGGAAAGCAGACATGGAACTCTGTTCTACCTCATCCTCAAGTTCTGTCGACTGTTCCAGGAACTCAGGTTGCAGGCTTTGGTGGCTATGCCGAACAACAGCAATGGGGATATACCCCACCTATTGGTAATGGCCAGCAGAATACCTACAACTTCAAAACCTTATTCAACAAAGGGCAGAATTGAGGCCTCTAATTCAGAACGCCTACCAATCGGTTCCAGTTGAGAATCGGCAGGGGTTGTCACAACTGATGTACCCTTAAACTATTGTGAATACCATGAGGAGGTACTTTGGCATCCAACTGGAACCCTTGGACAAGACCGTGTACAGGAAGCCCTACCCCGATTGAATAGATCGGGTAGCACCATTGCCAAGAGGCTTCAAAACGCCTGATTTCGCCACCTTCTCGGGTGATGACGACAAATCTACCATTGAGCACATCGGCAAATTTACCACCCAATATGGTGAAGTTAGCCAGAACGGGTATCACAAGCTACAGTTATTCTCTGTTTCTCTAACCGGAACGGCATTTTCCTAGTACTCATCCTTGGCCCCCGACTCCGTGCAGAGTTAGGCTGACATGGAGCGTTGTTTCCATGATAGATTTATTGGCCCCAACCTTAAGTCACTATAACTGACTTGACGAATCCCAAGCAATAGGTCGATGAGTCGGCTACCGATTATATTGAGAGATTTAGAAGAAAGGTTGGGAAATGCACTGTACACTTCCCTGAATCAGAATGTGCCCACTAATAATCAACAACATGCATCCTCAGCTAAAGGAGAAACTAGTGGGAAAATCCTGCTCTAACTTAAGCTAGTTAGCCGAGAAGGCTAGCCAAATAGAGTAGTATATCCTGGAGAAGGAGTAAAGAAGAGCTAACCGAAACCGAGGTTCCCATTTGGTATCCATTATTGAGGTAGATGAGACTGACTCAAAGTCAGCCGATTACACGACAGACACAATAATAGCCGAGATCGTCATAGGAAAGGTTTACTCTTGCCCAACCCTAAAAGCTACGAAGGGCAAGGAGATGAGTTTGACTGATGACATGGTCGGTTACTCGTTTGACATTACAAAGGAAGATTAGATCTTTGATCATTTGCTTAAAGATAAACAAATTCGGCTGCTTGATGGTCATAGATTCCGTCTGCCGAAGAACTCAAGGATAAGAATTATTGTTAGTGGAACAATTCATATAGACACGCTACTTCTAATTGTGTGGTCTTCAGGAAGGCAATTCAAAAGAGCATCAAGGAGGGCAGGTTCAAGCTAGCCGAAAAGCATAGCTGAAATGTCTATTGATACTGACCCCTTCCCCGTAGTACCGATATCTATGGTATCCTTTTCCAAGCCAGATCAACCAAAGGACGTCAAGGGGAAACAGCCGATCAAAACCATATGGGTCCCAAAGAAGCCCACCGGTAAGGAGGGGTTACCAGGACCTCTGTGTTTGATCGGTTAGGCAGCCCGCGTGACATCTATGATGACATGGACAGGCAGCCAGCTAGAAGCAGTTTTTGTGGCCTCCCTTATAAACCAGAGCACATGCCTTGGGAACCTCACAAATAATACTCGGTATTCAAAAGGGACCCAGCAGACCTCAGGAGAAGGCTTGGGGGGAAAGCATGGCCGCCAGTCGATGAGAAGCCAAGTGTGCCCCATATAGACGAGGAACCACTACCCATGGCTAAACAGAGGGTGGCTAAGTTCAACATGAAGGAAAGCGTTTCTTCCTTGCGTATCATAGTGACGGTTGAAGGTCAGCTGAGATCCCGGAGGATGATTAAGCCAACTGCCAATATAGAGGAAAGAAAGTGGTTCGTCAATCAGGTTTTGGGAAGAAAGAGGAACCGCCGGGCGTCATGTACAGGACGCAGAAAATAAGGATGCAGCATGCCAAAGCCTTGCGCAATATGAAGCTAAAGTTGCACATGATATCCAACGCTGAGGCAGTCGATAAGCAATAAATTCTTGAGTCTGTCGTAGCTGAGGCTATCGAGCGGGCATTCGGCTCAACCTCTTCAGAGACAGTGCTGCATTAAGGCAAAGTTTTGTACCAACCAGAATTGAATATACAGCCTGATGACAACCCGACAGAGGAACCTTGACGGGAGACTAATAATCTAAAGGAATCCCTAGCCGAGATGCTTCCACAGGTCGCACAAAGGATCCAGGCATTAGAGCCCTAGCCGGTTCCTATATGCCTCCAAGAGATGGAAGATATTAACTTTTCATCAGCCAAATTGGACGAGGTAGGAGGCTCCATCCTTGATTTATTTAAGCAAGATTCAGTCGATGAGATTTGGGCAGCCATTGAAATAGTCAGCCTAATTCTATGCGAGTTCTGGGCCGGTAGCTCTAAGTTGGACAGCCTAGAAGGCGATGTGTGTGTGGAAGACACCGAATGATCAACATTAGCCGATAATATGGCTAGGGATGCTTTGAGCACTGTATTTGGTGTACCTACGGAGGAGATGGTTAAATACCTAAAACCCCTCTATGTTAAGGCTTACATTAACGGCAAAGCTTTTAGCCGAGTGTTCGTTGGCAATGGGGTTGTGCTGAATGTGATATCGCTGCTTACTTTGAAAAGCCTCAACAAAACCAAAGAGGATCTCATCCCAACTAACATGAAAATGGCTAGATTTATGGGAGAAGCTTCTGAAGCTTTGGGGATCTTAGTAGCAGAAATCACCGTAGGTCCTAAGACGGTCAGATCTGCCTTCTTTGTGATAGACGACAAGCCGTCTTACGCCATCCTGTTGGGCAGAGACTGGATTCACACCAGGCAATGCATTTCTTCCACCATGCATCAAAAGCTCATTTTCTGGGAAGGAGACAAGATAGAAATCATCCCAGCCGACGATAACCCATTTCAAGCAGGGGTGAAAAACTTGGAGGTTGTCTTATATTCACCCTATGTGGCTCCCATAGCTGTTGCAGAGCAGTACGAAGAAGGATCTTGGGAATACTACAATCTACTTCACAAGGTTTTGAAATAAAACAATTATCCGAACCACGGCTTACCTTGGAAGAGTTAAATAATTGAGGAGACCCAAATCATACGTGATTTGTGGCATCGGCTGACTGCTTTAAATTCTGAAACAAGAATAGCCAAGGCATCACAGGTAGCGGACTACAACAGAAAACCAACACTGGCGACCGATGACATTGAGTTGCCAATGGAACTTGAATCGCACATAAGAAGGGCTATGCCTATTTTTGAGTCTCATGATACTTTGGAAGATATCAACTTGGGTACTGAGGATGTCCCTAGGCTAACACATATTAGTGGTTTGCTTAAGGAAGAGGGTAAACAAAGCATAACGGCTCTTCTACTGCAGTATAAGGACTGCTTTGCGTGGGATTATCATGAGATGCCTGGGCTGGCATGTACTTTGGTATAGCACATATTGCCAATTAAGGAGGGTTTCATACCTCATAAACAGCCGCCCAGAAGATATCACCCTCAGTTCATACCTCAAATTAAAGCCGAGATTGAACGACTGCTGAAGGCTGAGTTCATCAGAACGGCTAGGTATGTGGAATGGTTGGCAAATATTGTGCCAGTCAAGAAGAAGAATGGCAAGGTTCAGGTATGTATTGATTACAGGAACCTAAATCTAGCCACTCTCAAAGATGAATAAGTCATGCCTACAACTGATATGCTAGTCGATTCGGCGGCTGCTAACGGGGTGCTAACATTCATGAATGTATATTCCGGCTATAATCAGATAGTAGTAGCCGAGGTTGATATTCACAAGACCGCCTTTAGATGTCCAGGAGCCTTGGGCATTTATGAGTGGGTAGTGATGCCGTTCAGTCTGAAAAATATTGGTGCTACTTATCAAAGGGCAATGAACGCCATCTTCCATGATCTGATCGACAAGACTTTGGAGGTCTACATTGATGATGTGGTGGTGAGGTCTAAGGACTTCAAAGATCATTTAGCTGATCTGGAACAATCACTAAAAAATGAGGATTCATAATCTTAAAATGATTCAGCCAAGTGCATGTTCGAAGTATCGGCTGGCAACTTCCTTAGCTTCTTGGTACATAAGAAAAGTATTGAGATAGATCAGAACAAAGTTCGGGCAGTAATGGAGTCGGCACCACCCAGAACAAAGAAGGAGTTACAAAGCCATTCTAGGGAAGATCAACTTTCTAAGGCGGTTCATATCTAATTCAGCTGGCAAAATGAATGCTTTCTCACTTTTGCTTAGGCTTAAAGGGTCAGAAGAGCTAGTATGGGGCCCGGAACATCAAGAGGCATTTGACCAAATTAAAAAGGCCCTAGCAACTCCTCCTGTGTTGGTACCTCCCATGTCAGGAAAGCCGTTGAAATTGTACATCTCGGCTGCAGATATATCTATCGGCTGCCTGTAGGCATAGGATGCCGATGATGGAACCGAAAGGGCAGTATACTATATTAGTTGAATGCTCAATGATGCTGAAACTAGATATACTCCTATAGAGAAGCTTTGTTTGTCCTTATTCTATGCTTGTACAAAACTTGAACATTATTTAATGCCACATGTGATTCACATTTTGTGCAAGATTGACATCGTCCGGTACTTATTGAATAGACCTATTTTGCAAGGACGACTAATGAAATGGGCAATCAACCTCACTGCGTTTTCTCTCGAGTATATGCCACTCAAGGCTGTCAAAGGTCAGACAGTAGCCGATTTCTTGGCAGACCACCCTTATGTAGATGTGGAGGACCCATGCGCGCCCCTTCTACTGCATGTATAAACGTCGTCCCTTGGACGCTGACTTTTGATGGGTCAAGAACCCAGAAGGGATTCAGAGCCGGGATAACGATAACCGATCCTAGAGATGAAATGTGGAGGTTCTCTTATCGGTTAGATTCTGACTTGACAAATAACCAAGTTGAATATGATGATCTCATTATAGGACTCAAACTACTAGTCTCTATGAAAGCAAAGTACTTCAAGATTCGCGGAGACTCTCAGTTGGTTATCAAGCAGCTGGCCGGGGAATATAACTGCAAGGATCCAAATTTGTTGGCCCGTTACAAAATGGCTAGCAGGTTACTTAGTAGGTTTGCATCATCTACATTAAGTCATGTTCCTAGAGGCATGAATGTTGAGGCTAATGACTTAGCGCAAGAAGCTTCTGGCTTTATAAAGTCTCTACTCACTTTAGAGTATGACGAACTGTCGGCTGAAGTGTTAGCCATAGACCAGTCCGACTTGTGGAAGCAGGTGTTAATTGGTTACTTAAAAAATCCTTCCACGTGTAAGGACCTTAAGGTCAAGAGGAGAGCCTTGAAGTATGTGCTCATTGATTATAATCTTTACAAAAGGAGCGTAAATGTGGTGCTACTCAAGTGCATTGATAAGGCAGAAGCCTTAAGAGTCATGGGATAAGTTCATGAAGGAATCTGTGGATCGCACAGAGTCGGGTCAACGATGAAGTGGTTGATTTATCGCCATGGATATTATTGGTCTACCATCACGGCCGATTGCTTTCAAATTGCAAAAGGTTGTGAATAGTGTCAGAGACATGGACCAATCCAACGGGTACCAGCCGAGTTGTTTCACCCGATCGTAAAGCCCTAGCCTTTCAGAGGATGGGCTATAGACCTCATCGGCAATATTCACCCACAATCGGCTAAGGGACATAATTTTATTATTGTGTCTACCGATTACTTCACTAAATGGGTAGAGGCACAACCGATGAAAAAAGCTCATCAGACATATGTCATTCAGTTTATCCAACACATATCATATATAGCTATGGTATCCCTGAGACGATTACAACTGATCAAGGGACGATGTTCACTGGTTCTAAGGTGGCAGCATTTGCTGAGACATTTGGGATCAAAATGATCACATCCTCGCCTTATTACGCACATGCGAATGGGCAGTACGAGGCAACTAACAAGCTTATTGTGGACATAATCAGTAAAAACATGGAGGATAAACCGGCAGTATGGCATCTCACTCTGGATGAAGCTATTTTGGCAATCAGGAACTCTAAGTCTACAACTACTGGGACAACACCTTATCGGCTCACCTATGGCCAAGATGCAGTTTTACCCTTAGAGATTAATATTAAGTCATTACGGGTGGCCAAGCAAAATTCTTTAAGCTTAGAAGAATATCAGCAGGCCATGCTAATGGAGTTAGATCAGCTAGATGAAGATCGACTGATGGCCCTGGAAAGAATCGAAGTCGGCAAATGAAAAATGGCCAAAGCATACAACAAACATGTTAAGCCTAAGATGTTCACTAAAGGAGACTTGGTTTGGAAAACCGTGTTGCCATTTGGAATGAAAGATCATAAATTCGGCAAATGGTCGCTAAACTGAGAAGGACCTAGGGATGGCAACGGATAGGATCTGGACCGGATCCTACTGGATCCAGATCCAAATCCATTTCTCATACCTATATCCAGATCCGGATCTGGATCCACATGTAAAAAAATTTGAAGGCTGCCGTTTACTTCATGTTCAAAAACTCAAATTGCGGAGACAAATAGGAAGGCTGCAGTTTACTTCAGCACACAAAAAAAGTAAAAACATCAACAGTTTGTCCAAAGCCACCGTTACAAACAACCTAGTGTTTCCTCTAACACCTGAAAACTTCAATAATTTATTGTCAAATGAAATTTTATAAACCAAAATACGAAAAGAACACCAAATAACCAAAAGCAGAACATTATATTTTGCAGCTTCTGCTTCCCTTGACCTCTCATAATCATTTTCTTCTACTTATATTCTGCAGCTTCTGCTTCCCTTGACCTCCTAGAATCATTTTCTTCTACTATTACTATTACATGATTTCAGAAGCCAAAAGCTTAAGATTTTTTAGTTTACAACCTCCCAAGAAACAAGGGTAAAAGATCTTGTCCATTGAGTTGGCATTTCCAGTTTGGGATTTTCAGTTTGGCATTTCCAGTTTGAGATTTCCAGTTTGCCAAACTTCATAATATAGTCTTCGAAATCACTAGTTTCAACGTCATCAACATCATAAAATAACAAAGAAACAATCATATTAAAAAGAGATTACTAAAAAAAAATCATCTCAATAAATATTTATGATTAAATATATTATTTACCATATCAATATAGTCAACTACTTCTCCTTCTTCTTCAGAATCTTCAGTAACTATCGAACAAGCATATGTGCCCTCCAAAGTACCTTTATTTGAAAGAAATTGAAAAATAAATAGAAGGTTCATGTTAGGGGGAAAATTGATATTAACATATATGAGAATAATCAATACATAAATAATAGATACCTTTAATGTCTTCGATCATCCAATTTTGCAAGCACATTAATGCCTCCACAGTTTTAGAGTGAAGCCTAGAACGATGAGAACTAATCACTCTTCCACCCATGCTAAAGGCACTTTCCGAAGCCACAGAAGAGACAGGAATTGCAAGGATGTCCTTGGCAATTTTCTTTAAAGTAGGATACATTTGATCCCTTTTCCACCAATTAAGTACATCAAAATCATCATTCTCGAGTATAGGATCATCCTCCAAGTAATGCTCCACCTCACCCCTCACATTCATCTTTCTTTTCTTTGTTCTTTTAGCTTGAGCATATTCATCCTCATCATTATCACAAGACTCTGAAATTCCTCGTTTGCCACTTGGAAAAGGTTCTTGACTTTTATTTCCCTCACTTCTCATTTGATATTCAACCACAAGTTTATCAAGATTTTTTCTAACCTTTGCCACTTCATTATCAGTATCATCTTTGTACAATCTCTTAAAATAGTACTCCACACAATCCATTTTATTTCTTGGATCTAAAATTGAAGCAACCGCCAACATCTCATTAATATTATGCCAATATTTGTCAAACTTGCCAATCATATTTTTAGCCATCATTCTAATGGTCTCAACATCACTCTCCACCCAACGCCTCAAAGCAAGTCTTATCTCACACACTTTTCGAAAAAACAAATTAGAAGTAGGATAATTTCTACCGGAAAACACTCTAGTGACCTTGTAGAAAATTTCCAACTTCTCACAAACAAGTTTTGCCATCATCCAATCATTCTCACTAGGAATAACTAACTTGAGCTTCTTATTCATACGTTTTAACTTAGCAAATACATCTTGAAAAGGCAAAGCGGTATTAAGCATCAAGTAAGTAGAATTCCACCTAGTTTTGACATAGGTTTAGAAATATTCAAAAGCCGACAAGCCTCCTCAAATTTTCAACCCTTTTAGGAGTAGACATCCAAAATAAAATGCAATCTCAAACTTTTTCAATTGCCGGATCAATTACTTCTAAACCATCTTTCACAATCAAGTTTAGAATATGAGCACTACACCTCATATGCAAAAACTCCCCACCTAACATTAGATACCTACTTTCCAATTTCTCCAATAAAACATTCATCATTGCATCATTAGTGGTACAATTATCAACTACAATCGATGAAATTTTGTTTTCCAAAGAATATTGAGACAAACAATCCATCAAAATCTTTGCAATAACCCCCTTTGTATGTGGACATGGCACAAAACAAGACCTAAATAAAAACATACATTAAACACATACAATAAACCTAAAAAATCAGCATTTATAAATAAGAATAAGCTCATTACCTCAAGGTTCGATTGCGTAAAAACCATTGTTGATCAATGAAGTGAGATGTCACGGCCATGTAGCCCCTTTTTTGGTTGGAAGCCGTCCACATGTCGGTAGTTATTGCAATTCTACCCTCATTATGCTCCAATAGAGCTTTAAGAGAACCCTTATCTTCATTGAACTTTTTCAAAATGTAACTCTTCAAAGTGTTCCTCGAAATCATCTTGAAATGAGTATTTAGACTCCTCACGAACCTTTTAAAACCTATATGATCTACAATGGATAAAGGATACTCCTGAATCACCACCATACCAACCAATTCTCTCATTGAAAAGTCTTGATCAAATTCCTTTTCCTTTCCCTTTTCTTTAAGTTCTAAAGTAGTAGACCCATCGGCTTCCGTTTTAACCTTCAATTGTGTTTGACCACTAACTCCAATCCGCAAATGCTTTCCCGGACATGTCTTCTTAGAATGTTTAAGAAGATGTGAGGTTCCATTCGCACCATTATAAGAGAGTAAAGATGTACAATATTTACACTTTGCTCTTGTAATACCTTTCACTACGACCCTATCAAAAGATTCCCATGCCTCGGAAGTGAGTTTCTTGCTTGTTAGTTTACTTGATTGACTTTTTTCTTTTACTCCAACCTCAATAAGACCTTCTGAATCCATTTCTAAATCATCCACTCCACAAAGCAGAGGCACTGGAGGTGGGCTAAAAGAAGCAGCATGACTTTTATTAGTAGCATTTGCATTATTGTTAGATTGTTCACTATCTATTTCCTACAAGAAAATATTTGACTACATTACTTAACCACATAACAGAGAAGTATCATGCACATTTTAGTCCAATTAACATATTTAAATCTCAATACTGTAAAAAAAAACCAGTGCATTATATATATACTCTTGAGTCTTGACCAGTGCATTGTATATAATATAACATAGAAGTATCAATATCATGCACATAATAGAGAACAATAATACACACACACACACACACACATTATCTTTCCTTCACTGAGAAAACCGATTGCCACCGACCGCCACCATTACCTTCGATTCCCATACTCTCCATCATTTTTCCTAAAGAACAATAATACACACACATACTAAACCAGTGCCACTGCCACCATTACCTTCGATTCACATACTCTCCATCATTTTTCCTAAAGAACAATAATACAAACACACACACATTATCTTTCCTTCACCAGAAATTTCACACACCCTATATATAAATGACTGTTAATAAATCTTTCAAAATCTCAAAACATCAAATATTATATAAATGACTGTTAATATATCTTTCAAAATCCCAAAACATCAAATATTATATAAATGAAAAAACAGAACTAACAAAAAGAAGAACTAAAAAAAAGAAGAACTAACAGAGGTTAAAAGGCCAAAAAAAATCGAACATACCGTTTAGGCTTAGGGTTTTGGTCTTTGTAAATGAACTGTCGTATGTCAATGAAGAACAGAAGAGAGATGGAGTGAACTGAGGATACTTGTGGGTTGCGGCTTCTTTTCCCTTAGGTTAGGCTTAGGCATAGAGATGGCTTAGGAACAGACTTACAGAAAAGAGATGGAGACATGGAGTGAACTAGAGATGGCAGCGGCTTAGGCATAGAGATCCCTACATTTACCCTTTTGTTGGCTAACATTTAAACACATGGGCTGGGCCTTCGGTCCTTTATGGACTTGGGCCTGGCCGAGAAGATTAATTTGTTGGCTAACAGTTAAAATGCATGGGCTGGGCCTTCGGGCCTTTATGGAATTGGGCCTGGCCGAGAAGATTAAAGAGATAATGTATAAATGTTTAATCTATTTAATAAAATAACGGATCCACGAGTCGGATCTGGACTGGATCCGGATCTCAAATACAAGATCCATATCCAGATCCGATCCGTCAGAAACGGATCCGGGTCCGATCCGGATCCGTCGAGTCCAAATTTTGAAGATTCATATCCTATAAAACGGATCTGGATCCATCGGATCCGGACCGGATCCAGGATCCGCTGCCATCTCTAGAAAGACCCTTCGTAGTAAGCCAATGGATTGCTGGCAACGCGTATCGACTGATAGACATGTATGATGAAGAGCTTGATAGAAATGTAAACGGTAAATACTTAAAGAGATACTACCCCTTGATTTGGGGTATGCAAGAGAAAACAACAGCCACAGCTCGGCTGCCTAGTCACAAAAAACAGACCCTTCTATTAGGGGTCAAGAAATGACATGGTCATGGTCACATGAAAAGTACTTCCCTTTGATTTGGGAAAGACACGAGTAAACAACAGCCACAGACCAGTTGATTAATCACAAAAATAGACCCTTCGATTTGGGGTCGATAAAGCTAGGGAACCGAGTTGGTCGGCATTCCACCAGCTAGGGGTTGCAATATATCACCAGTAACAGAAGTCTCATAATTAGCCGAGTCCACGGCTGCTTGGGCATCTTGGGTACCCACAATCTCCCTTCTCTCTCAGCTGCAACAACAGCTACTACCTCAGCCGCTCCCGCTCCTGCTTGGACCTCCCTTTTAACACCCAGCAAAGGCTCAACCACCACAGTCGATAGGGCCTCGGTAAAATCCTGAGTATCGGCTGATACCTTTTGAACAACAGAAGTAGTGATGGCTTCGGATTGTAAGTCCATAAGGGTATTGACTGACAACTCAGCAACATGATCAGTTGGTAAGGGAGTAGTGATTGTCGGCATTGCTTGAACTAGATGGCTTTTCCACGCAGTCCATTCATTCTCCAGTTTGACCAGTCATTCACTACCTGCTTTCTGATCCAGTTCCCAAACCACCTGCTGGTTATCGAGTTCCCAGATTTTGTTATCCAATTGAAGGCTCTACCAAAACAAAAAAGAACGGGAGGAGTCGTGGGCACTAATAACCGAGTCTAAGGTGCCTATGGCGGAGTAATAGCCCCTATCTCTGCCTGGATCCGCTCCAACTCAACTCGCAGTTTGGACAACTGCTCCTACAAGTCATTTCTTTGGCTGACATTTTGTTGCCTTTATGAATTCACCTCATTGAAAGAAGACTGAAGGTGGTTCTTCTCTCGCCGAAGAGACCCCAAGTGTTGCATAGCAGCGACAGCCTCATCATAGCTATATTTAACCATTTTATGTAAAGAAAATAAATCATTTAAAGCCAAAGTCATGTCATTGTAAGTGGTTGCCAGAACCGGGGAATCCGTTGTTTCTTTTGACAATCGGAGCAAAGAGGCCCTCAGAGCATGAAACTCTTCTTTGTTGGTTGGAACTCCCCTGGCGAGAGACTCCTCGACTCGCTCTCGATGGATGCCAACAGGCGAAGCTGGTGGAGATGCAATGTCAACAGAGCCAAAGTAGCACAAAAGCACATCTTTCGGGATAATTTCAGCTGGTACCTTTGAGTCATCGGTTGGGTGGGCTTCAACCGAAGGATTATCTCTAGCGGTCTCCTGTACAGAAAGGACAGGTTCAATATAGAGCCAAGATCTAGGAGGAAATAAAAGACCAAGCATAAGAAAAAAGGTATACCTCTACGGCTGCCCCAGCATCGGAAGCCTCGGCTGCCTTGGCAGGAGAAACTGTGGCTTTGAGGGCAGCCGATGATGGGTCCTGCGAATGCACGGAGCATGAGCCAGGGAAGACGATTCGCCAATATGAAGGGGAGCATCAGATGCTTTATGCAGCCGTCTGCGCCTTATCAATTGTGGTCCTTGGAGGGCAAACAGAAAACATAAATATTAGTAGCCGATGCGAAGGTGTTTTAGCTAGCCAAGTAGTATACCTCGATTTCCTCATCTTCCTCAGCAGGAATAGGAACTCCGGGTTTGTAGGGGCCTTCCTCACTATAATCTCAAATGACAACCGCTCCACTTCGTCGGGGTTGCTTGGGCACTGATTTCTTGGGTGATGGGGACTCGATGTCAAAAGTGGTCTCCAAATCAACAAACACTGAAGGAGATGGGGTTGCTAAAATATACATAAGAGATGTTAGCCAAAAATTCACAAGAAAAATTTGGCCGACACATATGTAGAATACAATTTACCTTTTCTCTTCGTCTGCCACAATCGGATGGAAGACCTTGAGGCAACAGGCCTAGCCGATTTAGAGGAAGCATCTTTCAGAGTGGCTTCTTTTGGCCAGAGTTTAGAGGTTTCCGGGTTCTTCTTTTTTCTCGACAGAATCAGCCGATCACAATAGACATCTAAAGGAGATTGAAAAAACCTCTCCTTAGTCGTATCCCACCAATCATCAAAAGCGACGATCGTATTCGCTCTCGGGGGAAATTGCTGCCAGTCAAACAAGGCCAGCCTGTCAAGATTATGATCGGCGAACTTCTTTTGCTTATTCTGCATCAAGAATGCAGCGTTGGGTTGAACCGACAATACTACAGTGGGGCCACGACACGTGCTGAGTAAGGCCGAATTGCATGAATAAGCGATATTCGGCGGTTGTTGGTCATAAACTGGTCGTAGCCTGAAGAAGTATTTGAGACTTGATGCCTAAATCCGCAACATCTATATCGCTTAAAACATGCACCTCGGCTCCCGGAATCGGAAGGACAAGTATCGCTGTCACATCAAGCAGTGTGGGTGATGAAAAACTACGCTATATTTATTTACCCCTTTTTGCCTATTATGAAAAAGATTACAAAATATACCTTCCTAACCAAAACTAATCACCCACATACCAATCAACCAACTCACTCTTCTCGTGAAAGTAAAATGAGCTACATAATCTCTTGTATGTTATTTTCATATATTTTATGCATAAAAACTAAAGATATTTTACATAAAGAATATAAAACTAAAATAAATTTGTAAATAGCTACAAAATCAATTAACCCGACAAAATTATGAAATAACCAATGCTTATTAATTATTAGCTTGTGATGAGCAGACACTAAATATGTACTAAGATCAATTTTCCTTTTCTAATTATCATAAAAAGAACATTGTATGGATTATTCTGCATCCTTGAATACATGGTTAAGCTTAAATCTGGATTGCTACCCTACAAGTCATGGAATTAATGGTACGTCGATTAAATCTAACTCGAACTCATGTTTATTTTTGTGTTTTAATTTTTTCCTATGGCAGTGGATAAATTTCTTATACGATGAACTCATAGAAGCCGTGTCAGCCGTGTATATATCAAAGGAACAAATTATATATACTAATTTACCATAGTTATAGAATTCGTGTACTAGTGTAATTATGGTATTACTCTTGTATTAGGAAAACCTATTAGAATTATAGTACGAAAAGGTAGATTTATTTTCATATTTAGATTTGTATATTTGTATATATACCTCTTTCATTAATGAAAATAATCAAAAGATTAGTATCTTTCATGGTATCAGAAGTCTAGGGCAAAAATACTTTCTCCCAAACACCTTCTGCAGCACTTTTTTTTCTCGAAAACCGTGACTTTCGGCCGCCGGCCAGATTGTGTTTTCTTCTCCCAATTTTTTTTTTATTCTGAATCCCTCATTCTCCTCTTGTTCTCATCATGTCTACCTCAAAGAACGCGTTTCATCCTGCCCTTACTGTTTTCAACATCAATAACCACATCCCTAACGTTCTTGAGATGGAAAACGTCCAATACGCGACGTGGGCGGAATTATTCAAAGTTAACGCACACTCGCATCAAGTCATTTATCACATCATCCCCTCGAATACATGCAATGAGAAGGTGTCTACCGCCGCTGATGATCTTGTGTTGTGGACGACTCTTGATGCTACAGTCCTCCAGTGGATGTATTCCATTGTTTCTACAGACCTATTGCAGACGATTATTGAATCCGATGCCACATCAATGGAAAATTGGAATAGGATGCGTGATATCTTCCAAGATAACAAAAATTCACGTGCAGTCACTCTTGAACAAGAATTTTCCCATGTCAATAAGGAGGATTTTCCGAATGTCTCAGCCTATTGTAAAAGGTTAAAGGAATTGGAGGTTCAACTCAAAAACGTTGGTGCGCCCGTCACAAATGATCGTCTTATTCTTCAAATGGTTGCGGGCCTATCAAAGGCTTATAATGGCGTTGGGAGACTTCTTCGTCAAAGTAATCCTCTTCCACCGTTCTACCAAGCCCGTTCCATGCTCACGTTAGAAGAGGCCGGTTTGGCAAAAAAGACGGCTACCAGAGCTAATTCTGTCATGATGATGGCCACATCCGATGACCCTCACTCGTTCTCGGATAATTCTAGCCAAAATTATAACAACGATGATGGCAAAAAGGGTCAAAATTGGAAAAATAATGGCAAGAATCGGAGAGGCGGCCGCGTCAGTGGCGGTGACAGTGACGGTGGTCGGAGCAGTGGCGACGGAGGCGGACGTGGTGGCAGTGGACCAGCTGGGCCACCGCACCACTGGTCGCAGCTTTGGGCCAATGCAAACTGGCCGTGGGGTTGCTGGGGCAGTGGCCCAACTCGGCTTTTCCCTTCTATCCAGGCTTTCCAACGAACTGGGCAAGTGGCCAGTAAAGGCCCAGTTCACAGTTCCAGTACTTTCCGCCCAGGCAGCAGGCTCGGCCTAAGCAGGCCTTCGCTGCTGCGAGCCTAATTTTTGGTCCGACACCTACGGATATTGAGGTCACAATGCATACACCTGGATTAAATCCCCTGAACACAAATTGGTACATGGACACCGGTGCCACTTCTCATATGACATCCGCATAAGGCAATCTCTCATATTATTTCAATTTGAGCAATAATCGTGGCATAATTGTTGGTAATGACAATTTAATTCCAATTCGTGGTTATGGTCACACTAATTTGCCACCCCCACATCCACCTCTAGTCCTTAAAAATGTCCTTCATGCCCCTCACTTAATTAAAAATTTTGTGTCTGTCCGGAAATTCACAACTGATAATTGGGTTTCTGTTAACTTTGACCATTTTGGATTTTCTGTGAAGGATTTCAAGACGGGGATACCTCTAATGAAATGTAATAGTCGGGGAGAGCTTTATCCAATCACCACCACCACTATTTCCACGAGTCAAGCCACACCTTCCACATTTGCCGCTCTTGATCCTTCTTTGTGGCATGCACGTTTGGGTCATCCGGGGTCGTCTATTATTTCTTCTCTTAAAAATAATAATTTTATTGATTGTAAGAGTACGCGTAGTACTCATATTTGTCCTTGTCCTCTAGGGAAACATGTTAGATTACCGTTTGTAGCCTCTACTTCTAGTACGTCGATGCCTTTTGACATTATTCATAGTGATTTATGGACATCTCCCGTTGTGATATCTTTGGTCCATCGTTATTATGTTTTATTTTTGGATGATTATTATAATTTTTTATGGACTTTTTCTTTGTCTAAAAAGTCTCAAGTTTTTTCCAAATTCTTAAAACTTAGAGTTTTCATCCGTACCCAATTTGAACGAGAAATTAAAAACATACAATGTGATAATGGTAGGGAATATGATAATGGGCCGTTTCGGGAATTTGGTGACACTCATGGCATATTTTTTAGTTTTCTTGTCCTCATACGTCCTCACAAAATGGGAAGGCCGAAAGAAAAAATCGTATCATTAATAATATTGTATGCACCTTACTAGCTCATTCTTTCTTACCTCCGTTTTTTTGGCATCATCCATTACAAATGGCTACCTACCTCCTTAACATACTCCCTAGCAAAGGTTTAGCATATCAATCACCCCTAAAAATTCTTTATAATAAGGATCTCTCGTATTCTCATCTTAGGGTGTTTGGATGTTTGTGCTATCCATTTTTCCCGTCTACTACAATTAAAAAATTACAAGCCCGTTCTACCGCTTATGTGTTTTTGGGTTATCCATCTAATCATCGTGGTTACAAATATTTTGATTTATCCGCTAATAAAACCATAATTAGTAGCCATGTCATTTTTTAGGAAACCCAATTTCCATTTGCTAATTTGTCCAATTTTGTGCCTAATAATTATAATTATTGGGATGATGGGCTCTCACCGTATATTCTCCAACAGTGGGCCCAACCTACCCGTGATCCAATTTCGCCAGCAAGCCCACTGCCTATTGGCCCACCTACTCTTGGGTCAGACCCATGTCTCGGTTCAGTCTCAGATTTACGGTCAGCATGCCCACTGCCTGCTGGCCCAATATCCTGAAATCCCGAAACAATGTCTCGCCAGTAGGCCCATTGCCTACTGGCCAGCCCACTGCTGACCCGCCATTTACCCAAATTCCATTTGTTTCTGTCTCGAGTCAAGGGCCCATCACTCATAGTCAACAGAGTAGTTTTAAATCAAAATGATATTTTAATCTTATTTCTATTGTCACTAAATCACCCCTACAACGTAACCCAGTGTTTGCCCTTCATGATCCGAATTGGAAAATGACCATGAATGACGAATATAATGCTCTTATTAAAAATAAGACGTGGGAGTCGGTGCCTCATCCGCCTGGTGTTAATATTATTCGTTCTATGTGGTTTTTTTACTCATAAAGAAAATTCTGACGATTCTTTTGAGAGGCATAAAGCCCGTCTTGTAGATGATGGTAAAACACAACAGGTTGGCGTGGATTGTAGAGAGACATTTAGTCTGGTGGTCAAACCGGCAACCATTCGCACTGTGCTTAGTCTGGCTCTCTCGAAAGCATGTCCCATTCATCAGCTGAATGTAAAAAATGCTTTCTTACACGATGATATTAAGGAGACAATATACATGCATCAGTCCTTGGATTTTAAAGACCCCAATTATCCTCACCGAGTCTGTTTCCTGAAGAAGTCCTTGTATGGGCTTAAGCAGGCCTCACGGGCTTGGTATAAGAGGTTTGCATATTATGTGTCTACTATTAGATTTTCTCACAGCATGTCTGATCATTCTTTGTTCATCTATCATCGTGGTACTTCTCTAGCATACATTCTCTTATATGTGGATGATATAATTTTGACTGTCTCTTCTGATAATTTGCGCAAGTCTATTATGTCCCTACTCAGTTCAGAATTTGTTATGAAAGACTTTGGGCCCTTGAGTTATTTTTTGGGCATAGCTATCACTCGTCATGCAGGTGGTCTATTTTTATCCCAGAAGAAGTATGCGGCTGAGATTATTGAGAGAGTTGACATGTCATCTTGCAAGTCCTCTTCCACTCCGGTTGACACCAAACCTAAGATGAGTGCTAATTCTAGCACACCTTACAAGGTTCCCTCCCACTATCGTAGTCTTGCAGGGGCTCTTCAGTATCTTACATTCACGAGGCCCGATATTACTTATACAGTGTAGCATGTGTGTTTATTTATGCATGATCCGGAGGGACGAGCACATGTATGCTCTCAAACGCATTGTGTGTTACATTCAGAGCACTCTTGATTATGGTTTGCACTTATATCCATCCTCTGTATCTACTCTCGTGTATTATACAGATGTTGATTGGGGTGGATGTCCAGATTCCAGACGTTCGACATCTGGTTATTGTATATTTCTTAGTGATAACTTAGTCGGCTAAACGCCAGGCTACTTTATCGCGATTCAGTGCGGAGGCCGAGTATCGAGGGGTAGCCAATGTGGTGTCTGAGTCCTGTTGGCTGCGTAATCTCCTATTAGAGCTTCACTTTCCTATTCAGAAAACTACCTTGGTCTATTGCGATAATGTTAGTGTGATCTATCTCTCTGGGAATCCGGTCCAACATCAGCGCACTAAACATATCGAGATGGATATTCACTTTGTTCGTGAAAAGGTAGCTCGTGGACAAGTATGTGTCTTAAATGTCCCTTCACGGTACCAAATTGCTAACATCTTTACTAAGGGTCTTCCCTTTGTTCTGTTTGAAGATTTTAGGGACAGCCTGAGCGTACGACAACCGCACGCTATGACTGCGGGGGTGTGATAGAAGTCGTGTCATGATATACACAGACAAAGCCGTGTATATCAAAGGAACAAATTGTTGGAAATTTGCTTTTGGCGGGGAGGTGCATCCACCCATGTTTAATGAATTAAATACTAGTGTTCCGCATGTTGGAGGCTTTGTCTCTTCACATATGCATAATCTACTAAGTGAGTAGATGACCGTAGGGCCAAGAATCATCAAATTTCGTTGAGAAATGAAAGAGATATTGGTCCACGAAGTAAGGTGTTTGAGGCATGAAAATATGGTGTGGGACAAATCTACCACATCGGTGGGAATAGGAAGAATTGCTCTCTATATAAGTCTCTAATGTGGTAAAGGGTTTGGGACCCCAAGGGGTATCCCATGTGTTTAAAGGAGGGAGGACCTAGATGTGCTTGGGTTCAAGGCTAAGCCCACACGCGCGCCGCCGCCGCTCGCCCGTCCCGTCCGATCTCAGGCTCGGGTCATGGGCTGTGGGCTGTGGGTTGTGGGGACTTTCTGATATTATCTTTTTGGACCCCAAATTGTTTAATATTTACAGTTTGGTCCCTAGAATTTCTGAAAAGTTGATTTTGGGGTGACGGCAGGCAGAAAACTTTCTGCCTACCGTTGGACTATTTTTTGGAGCATTAACCAGCCATTAATTGGCTGATTAACTCCTCCATAAACACCCTCCTTCAATGGCCATGAACAACCTCACTTATAGCCTTTAACATGCCACACTAATGGCCTTAAACCAGCCATTAACAGCCCTCCTAATGGCTATTTACAGCAGTGTTTTGGGCAGTTGAACATCCCTCTTGTGATGCTATATATTGATCTATTTTGGCTCAATTGTGGAGACACATACAGTGGCAGAAAATAGCACAAACAGACACGAAAAATCACTGCAAAACAGTGACGAAAACTGTTGACAAAAACAGTGAGCAAACCCTCACATATACACAAGATATACACAACAGAGACACACTATATACACAGAGACAAAACAGAAGAGAAAACAGAAACTCTTCCTTCCTTTTCCATATCTTCAGCAAGTCGATTCATATTTATTTTCTTCGTCAGGCTCAACCTATTGGCTTTGTAGCGTTGAGATTAAAGTGTTGTTTTATCTTTGGGGACTATTGCCCCCTAACGTAAAAGCATATATACGGGGCAATCTTGTCTTAAGGACAGAGGGCAATCACTCGACTCAACACACAACGTTGTAACCATCCAGATTTAGTTGTTTCTTGATTTCAGGTTATCAAGATTCAAGACACAACAAGCTTGCGACAGTTTTGAAGATTGGCCTATTTGTTTAACAAGATTCAATTTCTGAATATTGAATATTTGTTTATCCTTTCGAACACTTGTAATAGTTATGTACTTCCCGTACTGCTTTTTAAAGTACAATAGAATACCAAAACAAATTATGTATATTAACTTACCATAGTCGTAGAATTCTTGTACAAGTGTAATTGTGGTATTAGTCTTGTATTAGGAAAAGCTATTAGAATTGTAGTAGGAAAATGTAGATTTATTTCCATATTTAGATATTGTATATTTGTATATATACCTCTTTCATTAATGAAAATAATCAATGGATTATTCTCTTTCATGAACATTTATCAGCCATCCAATCATCTTTTCTCGAAGAAGAAAGAAGTAGAAAAACTTTGATATCAGTTGCTCTGTTTTCAAACTCTGGTCATTCAGGCACATCCCGCGATTTACTGGTAGTAGTGCTGAGGGATCGGGACTACTATCTCCAGGAATAGTCTGGCGTAAGTCGGGAAGCTGGATATCAATAAAAAATGTTTATTTTTTTCCAACACTTTTAGCTATAGAACAAAAACTTGTACCCGACTCTACCTTACCAGCGACGAAAAGGTGCAAATTAAAATGACTCAAAATCACTTTATAAAGTTCTCAAGGCACAATTAAATCTCTCTTTAGAGAGTTAATTTGCCCAAACAAAGTTTGCTAATGAGTTATACTCAAATAACCTCCAAGGAGAAATGAGTTATGTGGTAATATTACAGAGAATAACTCTAGTACAGTCGCATCATGGACTCATGGGTTAAAGTTTTCACTGTACATCCAATTCATGGATAATTAAAGACATAATATATTGACACATAATTTAATGAATGGACCTTAATTAATTGTACCCACTATAGACATCGAAATTTTACACATCGAAATTTTACCCGATTTAAGTCAGATCTCTACAAGACAAGCCCAATATGTATTAGGATTTTTTTGAGGCTATCCTACTTTAAATCCTAGTTCACTCCTATATAAAGGGACATATATTCCCTTAAAAAAGTCATCTCCAACATCTCACAAACTCATGAGATATTCACAATGAGATCAAGACATTAAATACTGCATTTATCAAACTGCCTGACGTTCTTGATGATAGGATGTCTTTCTATGTTCAAGTAATACGCTACTAACAACCCTCGAATCATGGGAAAATATTAGGAGAGAATAATCAAACAACCCTCGAATCATAGGGAAATATTAGGAAATAAGAATCAATGGAATAAGCATATCTTGTACTCACAAATATTCATCAATAAAATATATGTTTCTTCATATTTTATTTGTGGTTGCAGTTTATTTTCCACATATTAAAATTTGTTGCGAACAAACTAGCACACCCAGTGGGACAATCTCTACCTCTCATCTCAACTTTTCAATCATTAAAGTTCAAGAACGTCGAAATGGTCTCAAAGAAAATCAACTCTAAGTCTTGGAAGCTCCACTAGGTGCGCCAATTTGTTTGCAACAAATTTTAATATGCGGAAAAAAAACTGCAACCACAAATAAAATATGAAAAACATATATTTTATTAATGAATATTTGTTAGTACAAGATATGTTTATTCCCTTGATTCTTATCTCCTAATATTTTTTCATGATTCGAGGGCTGTTAGTAGCGTATTTCTCGAACGTAGGAAGACATCCTTGTGATGTATTTTATCATGAAGAACGTCGGGCAGTTTGATAAATGTAGTATTTGATGCCTTGATCTCATTGTGAATATCACATGAATTTGTGGGATTTTGGAGATGCCTTTTTCAAGAAAATATATGTCCCTTTATATAGGCGTGAACTAAGGTTTAAAATAGAGTAGCCTCCAAAAAATCCTAATACATATTGGGCTTATCTTGTAGAGACCCGACTTAAATGGGGTAAAATTTTGATATCTACACCCACATATGGATCGTGCACTAGTTCATTTTAATTAGAGCAAAATCAAATGCAAAACCATATCTTATTGTCCTCCCTTTCCATTGAAAATTTGAGATCATCAAAATTTAAAGTGAAAAAGATTTTTTTATTGATAAAAGTAACCTCGACAATGATAAATCAGAGAGAAGTAATTTGTGACAGATTCGACCGTTACCTAGTATTATGCAATAATAGCCCGTACCACCATCAAAGGATATGATGCAGCGGATGGGGTTGTTTCTCCCTTAACCAGAGGTCTCTTGGGTATGAAAAGATCCTTGATAGGGAGTGTTTCCCTTTCAAATGGAGCCCTACATGGCATGAATCCGGATATAGTCGAATTTTAATGCAGATACCGAACACCGGGTGAAAAACCAAAAAAAAACTGCACCTCCTCTTCAAAGAAAAAAAATTACCCTCATTTCTTTTGTTTTTGCTTTATGTGACACTATTCCGTTGGAATAAGAATATTTTCTTTTATCGTGACTTATTTGAATTTTTTATAAAAAAAATATTTTAAAGCATTTTATAGTTCTTTATGTAGTGTTTAGATGTGTAAATTTTATTTAAGTAACTTGAGATTTATATTCAAATTTGCATCGAAAACTAAGTAGTTTGATCATCTCTAAGTAGTTTGATCATCTCATACTCGGCATGAGTCACATGAATCGAGATGGAAGGAGTAATTGTCACTCTATGATATTTCATTTCTTTTAAATTTGCGATTTTAAATATATTATGAAATTTATGTGGCTAAAAAGCATGACATTAATGATAAAATAATAATATAAATTTAATTTATTTTCAAGTGTGAAAAATCTTAAATCATTTTAAAACCTAATAGAACAGAACAAAATGAGGCAGGAGTCATATAAAATTGGAGGAGAATTAGAGTGATAGACAAATGGTTAACTCCATTTGCAAAGCCATGAATAAAATAAGTGGTATTGGCTGTTGCCTAAACTAAAAAGTGCCAAATTTCGTCATAAAAAAACAAATATATCCCAAATGGTTAGGTTTTATTGATCACCTTATATTAGACGTCCCATTCCCAAATTCATGCTTAATTTTGGTGGAGATATTTTAACTAATTGTCGTTAACCGTCATTCGACCGCCCTTTCCTCTTATACCTTTTTGCCACCTTTCCCTCCACCTTCCGTTTTCTGTTTCTTCACCCTTGTTTTTCAATCTAATTACCATAACGCCATTAAATTTAATCAAGGGTTTTCCCTCTTATATTCTTAAGTCATTTTACTACTGGATATATCGAATTGAACTCAATCTGCTTAATTTGTCTTTCTAAAATAATACTCCGTCCGTTCCACTTTGATAGATATGATCCTGAGTACAAGAATTAAGAATATTAAAATTTTAATATGATTTTAAATATGTGTATCTTTAAATTTTTAAGAGTAAAATTTATGTATTTAAAAATTACATAAAAATATTATAAATAAAAATAAAAATAATTTAAAATATTTTAAAATGCGATTAAAAGAGTCTCTGACTCTTCAAGTTGTAACTATGTCATACGAAATGAAATAGAAGGAATAGTAATTGTACAGTATTTTAATAGTATCTCATAATTGAAATGTTATTGTAGTTTTTAGATTGCAACGAAGAGAAACAATAAAAGAATATAATATACTTTGATTTGGAATGAAATGTCTTAGTACTTATCCTTTCAGAATATTTTATTTATAGACTTTTGTTTCCTAATATTATATTTGGTAAACCAATCACCTGATTGAACCTTAATCGGAAGGAAGTACTTCATATGCCAAGCTAAGGGTGTGGCATTGTTTAAATCTTTACACTTTATGCCTTTAAAAATGGGAAAATATATATTCAAGTTTAACATTAATAATCACCTTTAAAAATGTATTATACCATCAAGTCACTAAAAGACAATTACGACTAATTATTATACAAATATTAATTGGTAACTTTTAAAAAAATGGGAAGCAATCTTGTATAATAGATCAAAAGGCATTGATTGTGTAAAAAATATTGGATAATTATATTTAGCACAACCTATTTTGGCACAGCTTAACATAAATTGGGGTACTAAAGTAACTCCACACAATTTTTTAGGGCATTAAAGTAACTTTACATGACTTTTGAGGACATAAGAGTCACTAATTTTTTTTATACCAAAAATATCCTTCTATGAAAAAGAGAGTTGAAAATTTAAATTTTACTATCTTTTCAAGGTAATTATTATTTTTCTTCCCAATGACTTTTACTTTCTCTTTCTCTCTCTCCTTACTTAATGTAATTATTCTTTCCACTATATGGATTAGACAAATTTTTGCAAGCCTTATTTTTAAAAAAAATATTACTCCAATAATGTCTTTATTGGAAAGCATTAGGGTCGCCTCTGTAACTTGATAACTAGCACGGAAAATCGTCTTTACATTGGATGATTTGGTATTTTGATGATCCCTATCTTATTGACGCAATTTCTGTATTTATTATTGCCTTCATTGCTAAGTATGAATTATGTCTTCTTCCTATTCTTCAGTTCTATATACCTATGTACTCTTTGATATAAGGCTATATATGTATTTACATAAAAAATAAATTGTAAAAATAAAAATAAAATTATTAACAAAGGTTTATAAAGTACATACTAACATGTATATAAATTCTTCATTTCTCATTGGTCATCATATATGTTTTAATGTCATAAAAATACAAACATGAGGAGATTATATTTTTCTTTTATTCCTTTTTGTGTTTTTTTTTCTAAGATTATGATGAAAAAGAGTTCATATTTAACATTGATGACCCAAATTTCATTTATCCTCTTTTCCCTTCATTTTTTATTTTTTTCATTTCTTCTTTTATGGTTGACTTTAATTGAAACATTAAATTAACTCAATTTAGCTAAACATTAGATATAATTGAGTAATAATTAGGAAGTTTTAATTTAAGTCAATCAATTTTAAAAAAAATGGATGTAACATTATGGTTGACTTTAATTGAAATATCGAATTGGTTCAATTTTACTAAGTATTATATAAGATTGCGTAAAACAAATTGATAACTATTGATTCAATTTCGTCAATTTTAAAAAAAAAAAGTGAATGTAATAAGTAGTCAACACTATGATTTAATTAAACATTCAATTGATTCAATTTAATTAAGTACAATATTATATGATTGAGTAACAATTAACATTTTTTTATTTAATTCAATCAATTTTTTTCATAAAAAATAAATGTAACAAGTAGTCAATACTATGGTTGATTTTAGTTGAAACATTGAATTATCTCAATTAGTTAGGTGTTAGATAGAATTGAGTAACAATTAGCAAGTTTAGATCTAATTCAATTAATTTAAACAAAAATAGTGGATGTAATAAGTAGTCAACATTATGGTTGACTTTAGCTGAAACATTAAATTCCTTCCATTTAGCTAAGTATTGATGTATTTATTGGGTAAAATGTTTGCTAAGTTTTGATTCAATTCAAATAAAATATATGTAAAAAAGTCGACATTGTGGTTGGTTTTAATTGAAACATTTAATTATCTTAATTTAACTAAATACTAGATAGAGTTGAGTAGCAATTAGTAAGTTTAGATTTAATTCAATCAATTTGAAAGAAAAAATGTGAATATAACAAGTAATCAACACTATAATTGACTTTAATTGAAATATTAAATTACTTCAATTTAGCTAAGTATTATATAGGATTGAGTGACAATTAGCAACTTTTGATTTAATTCAATCAATTAAAAAAAGAAGTAGATGTAACAAGTAGTCAATAATATGGTTGATTTTAATTGAAACATTGAATTATCTCAATTAACTATGTATTAGATAAAATTGAGTAACAATTAGCAAGTTTAGATCTAATTCAATCAATTTAAACAAAAATAGTGGATGCAACACGTAGTTAACATTATGGTTGGCTTTAATTGAAATATTAAATTTCTTCAATTTAGCTAAGTAAAATGTTTGCTAATATTTTTATTCAATTCAAAATAATATATATGTAAAAAGTAGTCGACACTATGGTTGATTTTAAGTGAAACATTAAATTATTTCAATTTATCTACGTATTAGATATTGTTGAGTAGCGGTTAGTAAGTTTAGATTTAATTTAAAAATAAAATAAAAGCAGTGGATGTAACAAGTAGTCAACACTATGATTGACATTAATTGAAACATTAAATTGCTTTAATTTAACTAAGTATTATATGAATTGAGTAACAATTAATAAATTTTGATTTCATTCAATTAATTTAAAAATAAGTAGATGTAACAAGTAGCCAATACTATTGTTGACTTTAATTGAAACATGGAATTGTCTCAATTAGTTGAGTATTAGATATAAATGTGTAACAATCAGCAAGTCTAGATCTAATTCTCTCAATTCAAACGAAAATAGTAGATATAATAAGTAGTCAACACTATGATTGACTTTAATTCAACATTAATTTAAATAAGTATTAGATACAATTGAATGACAATAAGCATGTTTAGATATAATTCAATCAATTTAAAAAAAAAGTAGACGTAACAAGTAGTCAATATCATGACTGACTTTAATTAAAATGTTGAATTATCTCAACTAGTTAAGTAGTAGATATAATTGAGTAACAATTAGCAAGTTTAAATCTAATTTAATCAATTTAAACAAAAATAGTGGACATAACAAGTAGTCAACACTATTGTTGACTTTAACTCAATATTAAATTCCTTAAATTTAACTAAGTATTATATACATTGAGTAAAATATTTGCTCAATTTTAGTTCAATTCAAAATACAATATATGTAAAAATTAGTCAACACTATGATTGATTTTAATTGTAATATTGAATTATCTCAATTTAGCTAAGTATTAGATACAATTGAATAACAATAAGCATGTTTAAGTCTAATTCAATCAATTTAAAAAATATGGGTGATGTAACAACTGTCAACACCATGTTAACTTAGTTGAAACATTGAATTCCTTCAATTTAACTAAGGGATTGGATAATGACAATTTTTTATTTAATTCAATTAATTTAAAATAAAAGTATATGTAACAAATAGTCAATACCATGGTTGACTTTAATTTTAATATTGAATTATCCCAATTAGCTTGGTATTAGATAGAATCGAGTAACAATTAGCAAGTTTAGATCTAATTCAATCAATTTAAACAAAAATAGTTGATGTCACAAGTAGTCAACACTATGGTTGACTTTAATTGAAATATTAAATTTCTTAAATTTAGCTAAGTATTATATAAGATTGAGTAAAATGTTTGTTAAGTTTCGATTCAATTTAAGATAAAATGTATATAAAAAGTAGTAAACACCATGATTGATTTTAATTGTAATATTGAATTATCTCAATTTAATTAAGTATTAGATATGATTGAGTAACAATAAGTATGTGCAAATCTAATTCAATCAATCTAAAAGTATAATGGATGTACCAAGTAGTCAACACTATGGTTAATTTTAGTTGAGTTGAATTGCTTTTAATTTACCTAAGTATTATACAGGATAGAGTAAAATATTTGCTAATTTTTTATTTAATTCAATATTTTTAAAAGAAAAACAAGTAGTCAATACTATGATTGACATTAATTTAAACATTGAATTATATCAATTAACTAAGTACTAAATATAATTGAGTCAGTATAATTAAGTACTAAACATTGATTAGATCACCTTGGTAGGAATTATACTCTCTATTCTTAATCATAAATCACGAGTTCACATCTTGATATTAAAAAAATTCCTGGTAAAGATCTTTTCTTCATTGAATGGGTCCTTGGCTAACATAATTGAGAATTAGTCAAGCTAGTAAATATCGATTTTAAGGTAGTTAATTATTTTTTTTAATTTAGAATACTTCATGTGTGAAACAAAATTAAATTACTATACTAAAGTGGCAAACCTGTAGTATTTGTGAAAGCGAGGACCATAAGTTAGTTAGGAGGACCCCAGTCCCCTCATATGCCCAATGGGAGCAACGTAACATTTGCACGGTATTTATACACTTTCCACAAGCAGTCCACAAACTGAAAAATATATGGTCTTCTTCATGCACTTAACCTGCCCTTCAATTTCAGTGCTATAACACTACAACTTGTCACCTTAAATTTGTCCTCTCTATCTCTTTGAAATAGACCCTTTAATTTGGATCCTCCACCGTCCATGGCTAGCTCCCGGACCATTTTTCTCCGGCACATGCCGTTTTTAGGTCCAAAACCTGTCTCAACTGCCCCGGCAGTTGTGATTTTCTCTCCGCTAACGAGCAATTTTGGCTCAATTTTGCGGTCTCAAAGAAAACGGAGGTTGAGGATTTGTTTTGTGCTGGAGGATGAGAAATTGGATACTACACAAAGTGAGATTGAAGCAATAAAGGGTCAGATAGATGTAGAGATTAATGAGGAGGAGAATTTAGCTGTCAGGCTGGCGGAAAAATTGGTCAGGAAGAGATCGGAGAGGTTTACCTATCTTGTGGCTGCTGTAATGTCTAGTTTGGGTATTACCTCTATGGCTGTTATGGCGGTTTATTACAGATTTTCATGGCAAATGGAGGTACCAAATAATAAATTACTTGATTCTTCTTTAGCTTAATCTTAAGTTCACTATAAAAAAGATTGGAATTAGCTATACGAAGTAACTTCGACGCTAATTCATTGCTAAATTGCTCATAGCTAACAAAAAAATTAAACATTTATCGTTAAATAGGATAGCAATGAATTTTACTGTTTACTTATAGAATTTGTCTCTCTAATTCCTATGTTTTTTAGTATTGGCTCTTTGCCTTAAGCTTTTTCTCAAATATGTTATAGGGTGAAGAAGTGCCTTTTTCTGAAATGTTTGGTACATTCGCTCTCTCGTTTGGTGCTGCCGTAAGTTCCACTTTTTCTCATATTCAATACTCCTTTGATTTTATATTATATATCTTAGTTTAACTTAGTAAGAAATTTAAAAAAATATAAAAAAATCTCATAAACTGATTGCTGAAATTGGATGTTATGGTATTTCAGGTAGGAACGGAGTTTTGGGCGAGATGGGCTCATAGAGCGCTATGGCATGCTTCTTTATGGCACATGCACGAGGTTTGCAAATTTCCACTAAATTATTAGACACTAATTGGATTTATTAGACATTAATTTGGATTCTTGCTCTGGATCTATTTGCTAAGAAAAATGAAGATTCTTGTCATGTTTTTTCCCAGCAACAAAATATAGAGTGAATGTTGTTTTAAATATAATATTTGCAGTCACACCATAGACCAAGAGAAGGACCATTCGAGCTGAACGATATTTTTGCCATAACTAACGCTGTTCCAGCTATAGCTCTTCTTTCATACGGTTTCTTCAATAAAGGCCTCATCCCTGGCCTCTGTTTCGGTGCGGTATGTTCTCGTTTAACTATTTTTTGTATAAGCTTAATTTATATACATCGTTGTTAGAATAAGAAATTTTATAATATCATATTATTTTTATCTGTTGTAGACTTGAGGTAACTTGTCTTATTTTCAAAATCATAAATTCAAACATCTTTATGAAACTTACTCAGTAGTTCTGATTGAGTAAAATATTTTACACTATAGTGTTATAAGCCCCATTAGTGTATTAAATCATCCAAAGAATATTTACATGTATGTAAAAAATTTATTGTATTGACGATGTATGCCTAACTTAAATTCTTTTTTTATTATTAATCGTTGATTAGGAGAGACTAGTTATTAGGTATAAAGTAGTAAAATTGAGAAAAATGTGGTCTTGTAAATGCAGGGGCTAGGGATCACAGTATTTGGGATGGCCTACATGTTCGTTCACGATGGACTAGTTCACAAGAGATTCCCCGTGGGGCCCATTGCCAACGTACCTTATTTTCGGAGGGTAGCTGCAGCACATCAGGTAACAAAAAGTTCTTTAGACCGTGGCTTCCTCTCTAATCTTAGTTTAATTTAATCACACTTAGCACCATCACTCAATCAGATTACTATTAAATTGACTGGTCAGTTGTTTTTCAATTAATTTGCATCTTAACGGATTCTAACGACTGCGATCTTCTTTGATTTTGATGTCTGGGATTTCAGCTTCATCACTCGGACAAATTTGATGGTGTCCCATATGGGTTGTTCCTTGGACCTAAGGTGCTACTACTGTCTCACCTCTCTTTTAACTTTGCCACCTCTGTAATAACTTTTCACCGTAACAATTACGTTTTCTGTGGAATCATTTTTTTATGTTATGCCTTTATTATATATTTTCTATAACAACATTTCGTTATCAATCAAAAATATCAGAACAATCAGTGTTGTTATAAAAATGTTTGACTGTATTTAATAACAATAAAATAGTAAAAGAGGTTGACTATGGATTGATGATTATTGGTGCAGGAATTGGAAGAAGTAGGAGGACTTGAAGAGTTGGATAAGGAAGTCAACCGAAGAATTAAAATTTCTAAGGGATTATGATCGAAATATACTCTGTTGATGAAATGTTATGTTGTTGAGAACAAGTAATTAAAGGCTCAAATGGACTGTTGAAAGAAGTCGGAGACTAAAGTGTAGTTCTATACTCTTATAACTATAATTAGGAAGTCATTAGCTAGTTAGTTATTTTCCTAAAATCAGTTAATGGTAGTTAGTAGATAATTATGTTAATGACAACTATATAAATTGTAATCGGTTCATTTGTAAGGTTGAGAAGATTAATATAAATACAAAGATCTTCCCTCTTTCTTCCTCATCTCTCTTTACAATTACTTGCAATATCAAGTTCTAGGGTTCATAAGATTGAATCCAAATCAATTCATGGTATAGCAGATTACGGTCTGTTAATCTGTCAAATTGAAAAACCAAATTTCTCATTTATGTAGAAATCTATTAGTTCAAACGGTTCTTAATTCCACTAAAGAATTTCGATTAATCTTCAAAACTGAAGTTCATTTCTTGAAGTCTATGAACAATGTTTGATAACGGAGCAAACATTACAAACAATTGCGTAAATGTTACAAACAATGGTGAAATAGCAAGTGGCCCTTCTTACACAAATCAAGCTCCAGGAGTAGATTACAATCACTCGTTATTCTTGTCATCTGCAGATGTCAAAGGCATACATATCATTTCATTCCAATTAACATGTATCGAAAACTATGCAATTTGATTTCGTTCAATGAGAATAGCTTTAATGGGTAGGAATAAAATGGGGCTTCTGGATGAGTCTTGTACTAAGGAAAGTTACTCAGAATCTTTATGGGGTCATTGGGAACGAGTCAATGCTATTGTATTGTCATGGCTCATGAATTCAGTAGCAAAGAGTCTCTTAGGTGGAATCATGTATGAATCAATTGCTAGTGATGTGTGGAAAGAATAACAAGAAAGGTTCACAAAAGTGGATGGTTCAAGAACTTTTAATCTCCATAAGGAAATAGCAACATTGACACAGGGTACAAGTTTTGTAATTATGTATTTATCAAGGCTTAAGAATCTCTGGGAAGAGTTTGATGCCTTAGTCCCAGCACTTGCTTGCAATTGTGAGAAATTCAAGGAGTTTATTTTACATCTTCAAAAATTAAAATTGTTCCAATTCTTGATGGGCTTTAATGTCTTACAATAAAGCCAGAAGTCAAATATTATTGATGAATCCTCTACCTTCTATTAATAGAGCATATTCAATGATTGTGAGTGATGAAAGTCAGAAATCTGTGGCTGCTAGTGCTAGTATCTTGGGTAATCAACCTAGCAGTAGAGAAAATACTAGTGGATATGAGTTGGCCATGAATTCAAAAAATGCTGGAAATTAGAATGGTAATCAGAACAATGAAACTCAGAAGTTTAGGAGGAATAATAATTTATTCTGTGAAGTGTGTAAAATTAAGGGATATAACAAAGAAGCTATTGGAAGATAGTTGGCTACCCACCAAAGTTCAAATTGCAAGAGGTGGGAATGCAGCTTATAATGTGATGACTGAAGAAATCCTAGGATGCAAAGTCAAGTGCTAAATAAAGGTTCATTTGGAGGCAATGAGATGCATAATGGGCAAAGTCTTGAATATGATCAGACTACCAACATGGGATATGACACAAATGGCTACAGTGGAGGAAATCAGTTGGGTTCAAACAATCAAATGGTTGGAATGATGTAACACATCAAATGAATTCAGCTACAACAAATCAGTTCACAGGACCTTTCACTCAAAGCCAATATGATCAAATTGTTCAACTGCTTATCCAACAAATCCATAACACATAAGTCTGAACCAAGCACATCTGCAAATATGGCAGGTATGACTAGAATAACGGCTATGACAGCACCTTGCAATCCAGAGTGGATTGTGGATACAAGAGCCACAAACCATATGGCCTTAGATCTGCAGTTGTTAGACATACACATTGTCCCAAAAATTACAGTTTCAAAAAGAGTACATCTATCAAATGGTGATGCATCTCTTGTCACACACACAGGATCTAACATTATATCACAAAATAGCACTATTTCAAATGTATTTCATGTTCCACAATTCAAGTATAATATGTTATTTGTTTCTCAAATAACAAAGCAGTTAAAATACTTTGGTTCCTTCTTTTCTGACTTTTTGTATTTTTCCGAATTTCTTCACTGGAAGGGTGAAGGAGATTGGTACAGTGGTTGATGGACTATATCTACTGATGAATCAACACAGAGAAAAATATGTTAGCTTAGCAGTTCCTGCAAACTCAGATAGTGTCAACATTGATATCAACATGTGGCATAAAAGACTCGGGCATACTTCTTCTACTGTGCTTAAAAACATGTTTCATGTTAGCTTACAAAGTATTAAAGATAGGATTACTGGTTGTATGATTTGTCCTTGTGCTAAACAAACTAGGTTACCATTTCCAAGTAGTAGTATCAAAACTGTCACTACTTTAGATCTAATTCATGTAGACCTTTAGGGTCCCTTCAAGGTTGAAACATTTGATGGCAATAATACTTCATGATAGTTGTTGATGATTTCTCAAGGTTTACTTGGATATTCTTACTTAGACAAAAAACAGATGTGAACTATACTAGAACTCAGTTCAATAAAACAGTGAAAATGATAAGAATTGACAATGAAATTGAATTTACAAATTTTACATCAAACTATTTGTGTTTACACACCTCAATAAAATAGTGTGGTTGAAATAAAACATAGACATATACTTGAAGTGGCCAGGGCACTCAGATTTTAGGCTAAAATACCTATAAAGTTTTGGCGTCATTGTGTACTTGATGTTGTATATCTAATCTATAGGTTGCCAAATTCTGTACTTAACAACAGTTTTCCATATGCTAAGTTTTACAACAAGTAACCTACATTGAATCACTTAAGAATACTAGGCTGCCTTTGTCATGCAAAGATAGTAAACCAACATGATAAACTAATGCCTAGGTCAATTGCTGCTATACACATGGGATATTCATAACTGCAAAAGGAGTACATACTATATGATGTAACTAATAAATCCTTCTTTGTGAATATGGATGTCATTTTCTATGAAGGTATATTTTCATTTCACAAGACAATCAATTCCTCATCTCCTATTTTTAATGACACCTATTATCACATGAATCATTCTAATGAATGGAGTAATGGTCAAATGTCCTTAAGACAGTTTGGAGTTCAGCACAATATTGCTCCAAGTGATGTGGTACAAATTTCTAATGAGATGGAGTACCAACAAGGGGGAGTTGATCAACCTAATGAAGTACTACTACAAGTACCTCAAGAAGAAGTTGCAGAACATCCAGTAATACCCCAAGTTGAACAGCTTCAATTACCTATTGTTCTACAACCTCAAACTAGACAGTCAACAAGAGGAAAGAGAGATCCTATCTGGATGAAAGATTTTGTATCCTACATGTACATCAAAACACACCATATAGAATAAACAAGTACATTGCCTATGAGCATTTATCCAGCAAATATCAAGCATGTATTGCTGCAAATTCTACAGCTGATAACCCTAAGAAGTATGAGGATGCCATCAAAGATCCAAGATGGATGGATACAATGAAGTCAGAGATTGAGGCTTTACAAAGTAATCACACATGAGAGGTTGTACCACTTCCACAAGGCAAGACACCTATAGGATGCAAGTGGATTTTTAGAATAAAATACAAATTCATAGGTGATTGAAAGGTTCAAAGCAAGACTTGTGGCTATATCAGTATCACTCTCAATTCTATTTCTTGAATTTTAGACTCAGGAGCCTCGGAGCATATGACATCCAATCTTGATCTTATGTTTAACATTGAGTTCCTTCCTAAACCTGTCTATGTATCTTTGCCTAATTCTATGAGAGTTTTAGTTCATCATTCAGGTTCAGTTACTCTTCTTCCAGGTTTAATTTTATACTTTATTATGTGCTATTTATCCCCAGTTTGAAATATAATTTGTTATCAATACACAAATTATATGTCCAATTCAATTCTATTCTAAGCTTTTCTTCTCTTTTTGCTATATTGCAGGCCCTTTCAATGAAGAGGCCAATGGTACTTGGTAGAGTCAGCCATGGGATTTACTTGTTTCAGTCAGATATCACCAATCAAGTCAAGCCTAGGCAACTTATTTCTAATTCAATCTAGGCATTAGGCCATTCTATTTGTAATCAAAGTGCAGTAGCACAATTTTCTAGTTCTAGTTCATGTTTCAATTCTGTTTCTCCTAATGTAAGCCTGTGACACATGAGATTTGGACACATTCCCTTATCTAATATGGAAAATATTCCTTCTATGCTTTGTTCTCCTGTTTCTTCTATTATTCCTTGTTATATTTATGCAAAAACTAGGCAAGTTAAATTACCTTTTCCTTTCAGTTCCATTAACTCTAAACACTTCTTATTTAATTCATGTTGACACACGGGGGCCTTGTAAAACTCCTACACATGAAGGTTACAAATACTTCCTCACTATAGTAGAGGGACTTGGACATTTCTTCTTAGTACAAAATCAAATGCATTTACTGTCATTCAGCAATTCTTGGCAATGACAGAAACTCAATTCAATTCAAAGGTCAAGGTTCTTAGATCAGATAATGCTATTGAATTAGGAAGTGGCAGTGCAGCTTCTACTTTCCTAAATCTAAAGGAATAATCCATCAAACTGATTGTCCTAACTCTCCTCAACAAAATAGAGTTATTGAGAGAAAGCATAGACATCTTCTTGAAACATGTATGGCTGTACTGTTTCAATCCAACTTACCTCACAGATTTTGGGGTGAATGTTTGCTTACTTCTACTTTCTTAATCAATAGGTTTCCTTCTAAGGTTCTAAACATGAAAACTCCTTATGAATTATTGTTTGGTCATTCCCCATCTTATGATTTGTTAAAGGTTTTTGGTTGTTTGTGTTTTGCCTCAACTCTCCCAATTCATAGATCAATTAAGTGTGCATTTCTAGGGTGTACCCTTATGGCAAGAAGGGATACAAGTTGTTGGATTGTGTTTGTTTCTAGGGATGTGGTTTTTCATGAAATCATATTTTCTTTTTCCTCAGATTCTTCTAATGCACCAGTTTATTCTCCTACTTCAGTACCTATAATTTTTTATCCTATTTCTTCTACTCCAAATTCTACTGATCTCATTGATTCATTACATTCTCTCTTCCTATTCCTCTTTATTCAGACTCTCAGGCTGCCATACACATCGCGAAAAATCCTATTTTTCACGAACGAACGAACAAAACATGTCGACCTCGATGATCATTTTGTTCGTCAACAATACCTCGCCGACCTGATTTCTCTCTCTTATATACCTTCAACTTCGCAATTAGCCGACGTTTTTACTAAAACCCTTTCTGGCCCTAACCATCACATTATGATGGCCAAGTTGGGGGTCGCCTCACCTCCCTCCAACTTGAGGGGGTGTGGGAGTTGATAATAGCTCAATCGTCAGTCCTAATAGTGAAGATTTTGCTGATGATTTGGAGAAGGAGTGTCGATTGAAGAAGAAAAGTTGACACAATTTCGTACATTCGATACTACCTAGGTTAAACTAATGTGAACTCATGGTCTTGCATTAAATCTCAGCCTTTGATTGTGTGTGTGATGGATTAAATCACAGCCGCATACCTGGCCTAAATGATGAGCTCGAGATGGACAGCTGTACACAGTCAGCTTTGGATCCTTTAGTATATACGATTTTGTATTTCCTTTTTTTGTATATTTATTTTCCATTGTTAGTTATAGGTTGTTATTTCTTTAGCCAATAGGAATTGAATAAGTGTACAGATTAGGAGGCTTGTATTATTCCTTTCTCTTGTATATATACATTGTACAGATACACAAGAAATACATAAATTTCTCTCATATTTTACTCAAGATATTTGATATTGAAGCATGATATTTGTTGAACTGCTACCATTCCAAAGAATCATTGCATGAATTCTATTACAGTACTCCCTCGGTTCATTTTTAATAGTGCTCTATATTAAAAATAAATTTGTATTTTTATTTGTCTATTTGAGCATATCAAGAGAAATATAATTTTGTTCTTATTTTACTTTTAACATTAATTACTCATTTTAAATTTATTCAGACTATACATAATTATTAATGGCGTGCAACATCAAAAGTAAATAAGTAAAATAGAAGGGAATAAATAACTTTTAATTAAACCATTAACAATTAAGTCGCTAAAAGGCCACTCAATAATGAGCCATGTGTCGCCTCAATGTTCTTCTAGGTGTGCGGTCGAAAAGAAAGAAAAAAATTCCATTGTAACTTTTGTCAACTCAAGCGAGTTGATAATGGTCTCCCGGCCCCTCATCTCTCCATTATCTCCATGCCCAATGTCACTTTCTTATTAAAAGAGAACAATCAAATCCCAAAAGTTAATTCCCCTTCTACTGCTTGGACTGTAAATGCATGGCTGATTGAGATGCCCACCAAACATATTTTGTTACCAATATAGACAACATTCCGTGTTGTTAGGTCCAATAGTACAACACGAAGAAAAACAATAAAGATGAAGTGGACCTCAGTCCAATTAGAATTAACGTTTGTATGTGTAATGGTGCCTTTTTTTTTTAAATGAATTATAGTGGTGCGTTTGGTACTATATATATGTTGATGCCGACCAGGTGGTCGAATCTGAAAGGCACACAAGATTTGGCCCTAACCAAAAATTAATAGTTTGGCGTTCTTCTTTACTTATTTTCTCTTTTTTAAAGAAGATAATAGATTCAATGAATCAATTGATGACTAGGGGCTTATTACTGCATTAGACATGCAAGTAAACTTATAAATACACACCACCAAATGACGTGGTTACATGGATATAATTCATTCATTTTAATCAGAAATCTTGAGTTCAAGTTTGCAAAATGAAAAATATCGATCATGATAGATATTTCATTGATATATCTTAAATGACAGGAATTTAATTTTTTAAGACTCCAAACGAATAATGGACGTATGGGGAAAAAAACTTATTACATACGTATCTCATTAAAACAATGACCAATCCTCGAAATAATTAATGAAGTCTTTGAAAATCTGACGGAAAAAAGAAACTTTGGAAAAACTTCTTAAAGACAGTGTTCACTACTTCTTTTGGTGAACAAACGACATTTCATTAATACTAAACAGTTACATTAGTAGATACATTGCTAGTAGTAGTAGATACTAGACCATCAGTAGTAGTTACATACAGATTGCCAAAGGTTGCCAAATTATTACACAGAGACGTAGATACAATCTTATTAGTACTAGTTCCTAATTTATCCTCCTGGACAACACTGTGTGCTGCAACTGGAGAGGTTAGCTGACTACATAGTAGGTTAAACGTTGGCAACTTGAATCCTAACTTTGCCAAAACATAAGCACTCTTGTTTCCTTCTCTGAAATTATGCCTGACCACTGAATTTTCAATAGGTACCTACATTCATGGACAAGAGGATAATAGTTAGAATCTGCTTAAAGGAGCTGCAAAAGCTCGATTGAATCAGTTTCAATCTCAATGGAGAGGTAAGGGTGTTGCTCTAGGATTTTAAGACCCTGATGTAAAGCTTGGAGCTCTGCTAGAAGGTGGTTAGTGATACTGATTTTTTTCCAATAACCAATGACCCAGTCTCCATTAGAGTTACGGATGAGGCCTCCTATACCACCAATATTATCGTTGCTATTAAAAGTGATAGTGATAAGAGTCCCACATCGGATATGAAATGGAAACATGAACTCTTTATATGGACTTGGACAATCCTTACCCTATAAGCTAGCTTTTGAGGTTAAATTAGGCCCAAAATCCATTATGTACACATAGAATATACACGTACTCATGTATATTTGATATATAATTTGTAGAATTTGTACAAGTGTAATTAGGGGAATAGTCTTGTATTAGAAAAATGTAGTAGTCTTTTTGGCTTGAATAATATTCCCATTTTTCATACCTAGATCCAAATCCAGATCCATCGGGTTCATAAAAATCAGATCCAAATCCGGATCCACCGGGTCCACGGATCGAATCTGGATCTACATGTAAAAAATTTTGGCTTGAATAATATTCTCATATGTTGAAACTTTTATGACAAAATGAAACGCAATCTGATTGAAAAAAATGATTGAGTTCATTCAATCAACCTACACAAATATAACACCATTCTTCCAAAATACTGAACGAAGTTTTAGCATCACAAGAAAATAAGATGATTGACTTCATTAGTGATGCTGAACATGTTGCAACTTTGAACTAATTTTTGGAGGCTTTAGTGATGCTCTACTTGTAGTTCTACCGATTGACTTCATTAAACAACATAAAACAATGCCAGTCATATATCAAAAGTCTCAGTTTTTTTTTTTTTGCTAATCAAACAAATGAGAGAAAGATACTTAAAACTTACGGCAAGCAGATTCAATAAAGAAAATTTTAAAGAAGAGTGATAATTTTTTCTTTTTATAGAAATGAAAATATGGGAAACTGCAGAGAGCATATAGGTAAAAGAAATGAAACTTCAAAGACAAATTACATGGATGTGTGACTTGTGCCTTATCCTGGTTCAACCCTTTACCCAATACATAAATTATGAAAAAAAATTAAGAAAATACTTATAAAATTACATTCTAGGTTATGGATATATTTAATAAAAAATGAATCCACGAATCGGATCTGGACAGGATACGGATCTCAAATACAAGATCCAGATCCAGATCCGATCCGTCAGAAATGGATCTGGATCTGTCGGGTCCAAAATTTGAAGATCCATATCCTATAAAATGGATCTGAATCCACCGGATCCGGACCGGGTCCAAGATCCATTGACATCTCTAATTACAATTCTTTGCTCGACGATGTTGGGCCCCGAAATTATATTGTCCACGCTCCAGTTAACGAGGTCTGGCGTGCGAGGGAGTGTTAAGAGTCTCACATTGAAAATGGAATGGGAACATAGACTCCTTATATGGACTTGGACAATACTCACCCTACAAGCTAGCTTTTGGGGTTGAGTCAGGCCCAAGATTCACAAATTGGAATCCAAGTGTATACATCGCTGCCTCGATAGCCGTGGGAGTCAGAGCCGTCGTTGGGCCTACAGTAACGAAGGCATGTTGAGGCCGAGGCCCAAGTAGGCCAGCCTGCTGTCAGGGCCCAGTCTGCTGCTGCCCAGAATGATGAAAGGTGTTGGGGTTAGCCCAAATCTCTGGACTGTCTGCTGGAAAAGGTGGACTGCGCCACTACCCACTTCTTGCTGGCCCGATTTCTACATCCTCGATCCAATCCATCAGTCAACAGGTCCACTGCTTGCTGGCCAATCCCGAGATGTTCAAACATCGACCCAAGTCCAGTCCACTTCTATTCCGATTCAAGGGCCCGTTACTCGTAGCTAACGGGGTAATTTTAAACCAAAATGACATTTTAATCTTAATTCTAATGTCACTAAATCACCCCTACAACGTAACACAATGTTTACCATTCATGACCCGAATTGGAAAATGACAATGAATGACGAATATAATGCTCTTATTAAAAATAAGACTTGGGAGTTGGTGCCCCATCCGCCTGGTGTCAATATTATTCGTTCTATATGGTTTTTTACTCATAAAGAAAATTTTGACTGTTCTTTTGAGAGGCATAAGGTCAGTCTTGTAGGTGATAGTAAAACACAACAGGTTGGCGTGGATTGTGGAGAGATATTTAGTCTGGTGGTCAAACCGGCAACCATTCACACTGTGCTTAGTCTGGCTCTCTCGAAAGCATGTCACATTCATCAGTTGGATGTGAAAAATGCTTTCTTACATGGTGATCTTAAGGAGACAAATACATGCATCAGGCCTTGGATTTTAAAGACCACCGAGTTTGTTTGCTGAAGAAGTAATTGTATGGCCTAAAACAGACCCATCGGGCTTGGTACAAAAGGTTTTCAGATTATGTGTCTACTATTGAGTTTTCTCACAACTGGTCTGATCATTCTCTGTTCATCTATCGTCGTGGTACTTCTCTAGCATACATTCTCTTATATGTGGATGATATAATTTTGACTATCTCTTCTGATAATTTGCGTAAGCTATTATGTCCCTTCTCAGTTCAGAATTTGCTATGAAAGACTTGGGGCCTTTGAGTTATTTTTTTGGTATAACTATAACTCGTTATGCAGGTGGTCTATTTCTATCCCAGAGAAAGTATGCAACTGAGATTATTGAACGGGCTGGCATGTCATCCTGTAAGTCATCTCCTACTCCGTTTGACACCAAACCGAAGCTGAGTGCTAATTCTAGCACACTTTACGCGGATCCCTCACACTATCGTAGTCTTGCAGGGCTCTTCAGTATCTTACATTCACGAGGCCCGATATTACTTATGCAGTGCATCAGATGTGTTTATTTATGCATGATCCGAGGGACGAGCACATGTATGCTCTCAAATGCATTATGTGTTACATTCAGGGCACTATTGATTATGGTTTGCACTTACATCCATCCTCCGTATCTACTCTCGTGTCTTATACAGATGTTGATTGGGGTGGATGTCCAGATACTAGACGTTCGACATCTGATTATTGTATGTTTCTTAGTGATAACTTGGTCTCTTTGTCAGCTAAATGCCAGACTATTTTATCGCGATTCAGTGCGGAGGTCGAGTATCGAAAGGTAGCCAATGTGGTGTTTGAGTCATGTTGGCTGCGTAATCTCCCATTAGAGCTTCACTTTTCTATTCAGAAAGTCACCTTGGTCTATTGCGATAATGTTAGTGATATCTATCTCTCTGTGAATCCGGTCCAACATCAGCGCACTAAACATATCAAGATGGATATTCACTTTATTCGCGAAAAGGTAGCTCGTGGACAAATACGTGTCTTGCATGTCCCTTCATGGTACCAAATTGCTGACATATTTACTAAGGGTCTTCCCTTAGTTCTGTTTGAAGATTTTAGGGACAGTTTCAGCGTACGACAATCGCCTACTATGACTGCGGGGTGTGACAGAATATACACATACTCGTGTATATTTGGTATATAATTTGTATAATTCTTGTACAAGTGTAATTATGGTAGTAATCTTGTATTATGAAAAGTTAGTAGTTTTGTATTATGAAAAGGTAGTAGTCGTATATTAGGGAAAAGGTAGATTTAATTTCCATAATTAGAGATTGTATATCATGTATATATACTTTTTACATTAATGAAAATAATCAAGGGATTATTCTCTTTCAAAAAGCATCATCCGTGTTAAATTTGAAGTGATTAGGAGGAGGGTGAATCCATAGTACAACAATGGTTTTTTATCCCGGCGGATGTGACCAGGATTAGTGGTGTATTTATATTCTATGACCCGCATGATGACAACTTGAGGGTTGAGCATATCGGTTCGGTGGTTGTGGGAGTTGTGATTACGATTAAACTAGAGATGCCATAACGCGAAAGGGTAGAATTCTTGCCAATCAATTAGGTTACTATTGATGGGCTGGTTAATGTTATGAATGATGTGAAGCCAGTGAGAATGGTGTATGTTGAGACCAAGATCTAACCAATATTTTCTAGTTATGTAACAGTCAAGGAAGATGTGAGAAACAATTTCATCACTGAGATTGCAGAAAGGGAAAGTAGATACGACAGGCAAACCAATGTGGTCAAGATAGCTAAGACAAGTGAGTCTAATATGATAGCAAAGCCATAGATTTTGTTGAGTGTGTTTAATTTCCAGATCTAAGGAAATTCATAGGGGATATGAGGGTCATTAATTATGGATTGCACCGGTTTGGTGGTAAAGATTGTTGGTTACAAAGGTGTAGGAAATGGAAATTACAAGTAACTGCTAAGTATTACAAGAACTGAAATTACAAAGAAGTTGAATAATAAACTGGAACAGTTTTTGGGTATGCTGAGTCGAGTGTTTGCACTCTGTCTTTAAGACAATATTGCCCCGTATGTATCATTTCTACGTCCTGGACAATTGTCTCCCAAGATAAAACAGCAAGTGAACAAATGAGCAAAGGAAACTCAAGTGTTACCGTGAAGAATTTTGAGTAATGAAATGATGCTAGAAGGTAGTAGGAAGAACTGATTCTTTGTTTCTGTTTTTCGTCTGTTTTTCTGTGTGTCAACAATGGTGCAAGGGGTCCTTTATATAGTTGGAGAAGAGGCTCATGAGCTGCCCACATTACTGCAATTACTGGCCAAGTAATGACAATTATGGAGGTAGTAATTCACCAAAATAAATGGTGAATTTGATGTGCAACGGATGGAATTTAGGAAGAGTAATTCAGCCAAAATAAATGGTTGAATTGAGTGTTGTTGACGTTCTGTTCTCTGCCCAATCTGACTTTCTTGAAACTTCAGGGACCAAACTGTACATATGAAGGAATTCTGGTCCATAAAGATAATATCAGAAGAAGCACAGTCCATAGCCCACAGACCCACGACCCGGACCCGGACCGAACGGGACGGGCGGGCGGCGACGCGCGTGTGGGCTTTCCTCGAACCGAAGCACATCTAGGCCCTCCCTCCTTTAAACACATGGGATACCCCTTGGGGTCCCAAACCCCAAGCCAACTTTGAGACTTATAAACAAAACAATTATTTCTTCCTCCATCGATGAGGGAGAATTGATCCCATACCACACTTTTTCATGCTTCAAATATCTCACTTCGTGGACCAATATCTCTTTCATTTCTCAACGAAATTTGACGATCCTTGGCCCTGCGGTCATCTACTTACTTAGTAGATTATGCATGTGTGAAGAATCGGATTCTCCAACATTTGGAACACTAGTGTTTAAGCCGTTAAAGTTGGTCAGACGCAACTCCCGTCAAAGGCAAATTTCCAACAATCCCCTCTTGAAAGAGATTTTGGCGCACTCACATGGTGCCTTTTCATTTCCAGCAATATTTCAGTCGACCGATGTTGTATAAGGAGAGGTAGCCTCAGCTTTGAACCTTCTATAGTTAAATACCATCGGACTTACTTACTGCGCGGTGAACGTGATGTCTTGAACCGTCAGTGTTTAGTGTAAGCCAAGTCAATAGTACCAACACAACAAATTCCCTTACTCTCTTCTTCGTAATGTTTTGTCCGTTGTGGCCATGGATAACTTCTTGGATTCTTAAGTGCCTTCATTTGAGGCGGCCCGTCCTCGCACTTAAATAGGTGGTCTCCTACAAGGTATCCTGCTATACCCCAATTCACAAGTGTTAGGAACCACTAAAAGTTACCCAAAACCTAACCTCGCTGTTGAAGATCATTAAAGGTTTTGAAAACTTAACCTTTACCCATACAGCAGATAGCACTTAACGTCTATCGCAGAAACGACTTTGGTTTTGGTGTTTCTTTACAGAAATCACTATCCGAAGTGCTCATGCTTCCACTGAAGCGATCAACTGAACCTTTACATCTTAGTTTTCCCATTGAACCAAATTACTGGGATCTCCAGTTAGTAAGGTTGGGTTACCACCGTATTAGTCCTTATTCTTTGGGTTTTAAGCCCATTCCCCTTGACATGCAAACCATCTGATCCTTGGGTAAGCCATTTGTCAATGGGTCTGCTATATTATCCTTTGACTTAATGTAATCAATGGATATTATACCCGTGGTGATTAGTTGCCTAACGGTCTTATGCCTCCGTCGAATATGACGAGACTTGCCGTTGTACATAGCATTATGTGCCCTTCCTAGAGCCAACTGGCTGTCTTAGTGGATCATTACCGAAGGTACGGGTTTGTTCCAACACGGAACATCCTCTAAGAAGTCATGAAGCCACTCAGCTTCTTCTCCTGCTTTGTCTAAAGCGATAAACTCTGATTCCATTGTGGATCGGGCGATGCAAGTTTGCTTAGAGGATTTCCAAGACACAGCCCTACCACCAATTGTAAATACATACCCAACTGGTGGACTTGGTGTTCTCTATATCAGATATTCAGTTTGCATCACTGTACCCCTCTAGTACAGCTGGATATCTTGAATAGTGTAACCCGAAAATTAGCGTATATTTCAGGTATTGTAATACCCGATTCAACGCCTTCCAGTGATCATCACTCGGATTACGGGTGAACCTAGCCAACTTATTGACTGCATAAACAATATCAGGTCGGGTGCAGTTTGTTATATACATCAAACTACCGATCACCTGTGCATATCGCTCCTGGTATACAGGTGCACCAAGATTTTTATCAAGCTTTTAATTTGTATCCATTGGTGACTTTATCGATGAACTGTCTAACATCTCAAACTTTCTCAAAACATCCTCGATATAGTGAGACTGAGATAAGACCAGTCCGTCATACGTCTTAGAGATTTTTATCCCTAAGATGACATCTGTGATACCCATATCCTTCATGTCGAAGCATTGTTTCAACATGTTCTTCGTCTCTAGGATTACCCTAGGACTGCTTCATGTGATTAACATGTCGTCTACATACAGGCATATCATAACAAAGGAGTCAGAGTTATCTTTTTTGTAGACACATTTATCAAACTCATTAATGGTGAAACCCTTCGATAGTAGAGTACTATCAAATTTTTCGTGCCATTGCTTCGGGGCTTGTTTCAGTCCGTACAAAGATTTGACAAGTCGACAGACTTTCTTCTCTTGCCCTTGAACCACATACCCCTCGGGTTGGTCCATATAAATTTCTTCTTCTAAATCACCGTTTAGGAAGGCTGTCTTGACATCCATTTGATGTATCTCAAGGTCACGCAAAGCTGCGATCGCAATGAATACACGTATGGATGTCATCCGGGATACCGGGGAGCATATGTCAAAGTAGTAAAAACCTTCTGTCTGCCGATAGCCCTTGACTACCAACCTGGCCTTGTACTTATCTATAGACTCATCTGCTTTATATTTCCGTTTGAGTATCCATTTACAACCCAACAGTTTATTTCCCGGAGGAAGATCAACCAACTCCCAAGTATGGTTATGCAGAATGGAGCCTATTTCACTCTCAATAGCTTCTTTCCAGAGCGGTGCTTCTGGAGTTGACAACGCCTTAGCAATTGTCCTTGGTTCATCATTAACCATATAAGCTACAAAGTCAGGACCGAAAGACTTATCCTTCCTGACCCTTTTACTTCGCCTTAGATCCATCTCTGGAGTCTCCAAGTTCTGAGAATTTGGAACACTAGATTCCGGATATTCAGCCACCTCGAGATCCGCTAGATCTGAATCATCTAGATCCGGTGCCGTCAACGACTCCCGGTTCTTGAGAGCTTTGTTCATAACTTCATTTGCGAGAGGTTATGTCTTTTTCCTTTCTAGGAAAGGTACCTTCAAAGAATAGAGCATTCCTTGATTCCATTATTGTACCCTGGTGGATATCTGAAATATTTGACTTATGCACTAAGAAGCGATAAGCACTACTGTTATTTGCATATCCGATGAATATGCAATCTACAGTCTTAGGCCCAATCTTGACCTGCTTTGGCTTGGGTACTTCAACCTTTGCCAAACAACCCCACACCTTAAAATATTTGTAGGTGGGTTTCTTTCCCTTCCATGATTCATATGGAGTTTTGTCCTTACCCTTATGTGGGACTCTGTTAAGAATCGTATTAGTGGTAAGGACGGCTTCTCCCCACATGTTTTGGGGAAGACCGGAATTGATAAGTAAGGCATTCATCATTTCTTTCAATGTGCGGTTCTTACGTTCCGCCACACCGTTCGATTGAGGTGAGTATGGAGCCGTCGTTTGATGAACAATGCCTTCTTGGGCACAGTATTCCTCAAATGGCTCTACGTATTCTCTCCCTCTATCGCTACGAATGGATTTAATCCGTAGGCTTAGTTGGTTTTCAACTTCTGCTTTGTAACGTCGGAACGCTTCAAAGGCTTCATCCTTACTTTTCAACAAGTAAAGGTAACAATACCTTGTGCTATCATCAATGAATGTCACAAAGTACTTGTTCCCCCCTCTAGTTTGTGCGAACTTCAAATCACATATATCTGTGTGAATAAGTTCTAGAGGAGCGGTATTCCTTTCGACGGATCGAAAAGGAAGCTTGGTGAGTTTTGCCTCTACGCACACCTCACACTTATGTTGAGGGTTTATGTCGATAGACGGAAACAACTTCATCTTTACCAGCCTTTGGATAGACTTGTAGTTAACGTGTCCTAATCTATGATGCCATAAATTAGAAGGTTCAACTTTATTACTTGGACGCATTACAGACATGGCATTTACTTTGAAAAGGCCTTCACAGACGAAGCCTCTCCCCACAAAAGTGCCATTCTTAGTGAGTATAAACTTATTGGATTCAAACACTAGCCTAAAACCAGCATTAACCAATAAAGGTCCAGAAATTAAATTCCTTCTAATCTCTGGAACGTGCATCACTTCCTTCAGAGTGAGCTCATTTCCGGAAGTCATCTTCAGGACCGCCTTTCCTACTTCCAGCACGTCAGAGGAAGCGTTGTTGCCCATGAACAGCTTCTTGTCGGTGACCCGTGTGTACGTGGAGAAGGCATCTCTGTTGGAACAGATGTGTCTGGTAGCACCTGTGTCCATCCACCACTGCATCGGATTCTTAACCAGGTTGTCTTCTAGCACCACTGCTGAGAACTCCTCAATCATGTCATCTAGGAGTGTGTCCTTGACGACGTTAACATGCGCCTTGCCTTTAGCCTTGGCTTTCTGTTGTTGCTCAGTCTTGAGCTTACCGCATTCCTTGATCTTATGACCAGGTTTCCCACAGTGGTGACAGTTACCTCTGAACATCTCCGTTGCGTGGGCCTTGCCGTCTTTCTAGAACTTCCGCTTCTTGCTTGAGTTCCCTTTAGCCTCAGCCATATTTGCCTTTGCCTCAGCAGGTTGTTTACCCCTAGGCAAGGCCTTCTTGTTATCTTCCTGGATTTGGAGTTTGATAACAAGCTCTTCAAAGGTCATCTCTTTTGTCTTGAGTTTCAAGTAACTCATAAACTCATTCCACGAGGGAGGTAACTTTTCAATCAGCGATGCAACCAAAAACTGCTCATTTGGTTTCATTCCTTCCAAATCCATGTGATGTAAAATCATTTGGAATTCCTGGACTTGGGACATCATTGTCTTACTATCCACCATTTGGAATTTTAGAAATTTCCCAACGATGAACTTCTTAGTACCCGCATCTTGTGCGTTGTACTTCTTTTGGAGTTTTTCCCATAGGTCTTTGGCAGTGCCAACGGTGCAATAGACCGTGTAGAGAAGGTCTGCCAAGCAGTTCAGTATGTAATTCTTACACATGAAATTGCTATGATTCCACGCATCAAGTACCATCTTCATGTCATTAATGGCATGGATACCAAGGCCCCCTTCACCCGTTTCATTAGGCGAATAATTCATTTCATCTCCAGCTTGTGGAGGATCTTCCGTTAGGAACCGGGCCATGCCTTAACTGTCAAATAGAATAGCATCTTTTGCTGCCATCTCTTAAAGTTTGAGCCCATGAATTTTTCAGGGCGATCATGGTGGGAGGCAGAAGGTGGAGCAGCAGCAGTCGGGAAGGCAGCGGAGTTGCTGCCTTGAAAAGCAACGGCAGCAGCAGTGAAGGCAGCAGAGTTGCCGCCTTGGCCAGTAGCAGCAGTAGCGGGGAAGGCAGCATTGTTGCCTTGAGTGGCAGCAGCAGTGGCAACAGAATCAATCATATTTCCAGCCATGTTGCAACAGGTACAGTAAGCAAATATTATCTTAAACTTGTTGGTTACAAAGGTGCAGGAAACGGAAATTACAAGTAACTGCTAAGTATTACAAGAACTGAAATTACAAAGAAGTTGAATAATAAACTGGAACAGTTTTTGGGTATGCTGAGTCGAGTGTTTGCACTCTGTCTTTAAGACAACATTGCCCCGTATGTATCATTTCTACATCCTGGACAATTGTCTCCCAAGATAAAACAGCAAGTGCAAGGGGTCCTTTATATAGTTGGAGAAGAGGCTCATGAACTGTACATATGAAAGAATTCTGGTCCAAAAAGAGATAATATCAAAAGAAGCACAGACCCACGACCCGGACGGGACGGGACGAGTGGGCGGCAGCGCACATGTGGGCTTTCCTCGAACCGAAGCACATCTAGGCCCTCCCTCCTTTAAACACATGGGATACCCCTTGGGGTCCCAAACCCCAAGCCAACTTTGAGACTTATAAACAAAACAATTCTTTCTTCCTCCATCGATGAGGGAGAATTGATCCCATACCACACTTTTCCATGCTTCAAACACCTCACTTCGTGGACCAATATCTCTTTCATTTCTCATCGAAATTTGACGATCCTTGGCCCTACGGTCATCTACTTACTTAGTAGATTATGCATGTGTGAAGAACCGGATTCTCCAACATGCGGAACACTAGTGTTTAAGCCGTTAAAGTTGGTCGGACGCAACTCCCGCCAAAGACAAATTTCCAACAAAGATTCCATTTTGAGTTGGTCCTCAGTAAGGAGTGTCAATCATATTTGAATTGAGGGAGATTATGAAGGCGTTATCACGTATTGAAGTAGGGATGGCAAATGAGATCCTATTCCAATCCTATGTAGAACCATTCCACAAGCTACTAAGCTTAAGACTCTCTTCCTCTCTATTGAGAGGACCATGGATAAGAGTAAGCAGGGGAGGGGTGTTGGGGATCCATTTATAATTCCAAATTTTCACAATGTGACCATTTTCAGGGGACCAAGCAGTACCTTTAGCGCAAATAGATCCCATTCTTCCAAACAAATGAGGAAGTGGAGGTAGGGGAGTTGGAACTATATTTACTAATGAGGGTATTGGTATTATTGAAGAATCTTCAAGCAAGGCTAGCCAAGAGAGAGTTGTTTTTAGTACAAGTCTTGGAGATACCTAAGCCTCCTTGAATTTTAGGAAAGGTGACAATGTTCCAATTAATATAGTGAAGCTTTTTCTTAACATCCCCAAAGGAAGTCACATTGAATTTTGTCTATAGCTTTGTAAGTTTTAATGAGGAGGTCAAAATAAGACATAATATGAGCCGATATAGCATTAAGAGTAAATTTTGCTAGAGTTAGTCTACCAGCCGGGTTAAGGAAATTTGTTTTCCAAGAAGTAAGTTTTTTCCTCATGTTATCAAGTAGGAATTGGAAATCAGTGGGTCTAGGCTTTCTAGTCTACCAGCAGAGATTGCTATAATATACCGCTTCGCTAGACTGGCAGCAAACTCAGATGTTTATAGTCTTCACAATTTTAAAAGCCTCACGATTTGTCTGACCTATCATTTTCTTTTGTTTTGATAAGTGATTAGCAAAGTTTAGGCATTATTTCCTTATTCTAATTCTTTTTGTTAACAGGATATGTTGATCCCTATTTGCAAACGTCTTGCATGGTTCATCTGGTGTAGTGTCCATTTAAGCTCATTAGTTGTTGTCTTCAGTAGTTCCTCAACTTTTAGCTGAACTTTCGTCTCTTGTTCGTCAACTAGCTTCTTTTTGTCAAAATGTTGCTGCGGCTTATATTGTATAGAGCTCCGCTTTCGTTATTATCCTTTTAAGCTTGTGTTAATAAATGTAGATTTGGTGTATATTTACACGGGTTTATGGAGATGAGTGGTCATTCGGGTTCTCGTGAGCAAGGTATCGGAGTTTTTAGTCGTCCGCTGGAAAAAATCCAATGTATACATACCGTGAATGCATTGTACTTGGAAACACAAACCACTCTATTTTCAAAGTGAACCCATTCGAGAGAGCTTAGCGAGAGTGGCCCGGACACTCATATGATCTATTGCCAAAGAATTGCAATCACTTTTGTGATGAATTTTGTGAAAGACTTGGTGTTGAAAAGCTTCCTGGTAATCTTTTTCTCCCTCCCACTGTTCTTCCCTTGCTTGTTGATCTCTGTTTTTGCTATAACCATTTTCATCTGCAAACTCTTAGTGATGAACTTGAATCTAGCGCAAATGTATTGCCACAACTTTTGGTAGAAATGGTCAAAATTATTATGTATTTGCTATCTCATCACTTTCAATTGGGAGATGTTCACCGGGGTGATAAATTCCTCCGGAGACAGTTCTTGGCTGCCAATTCTTCTCATATTTATCAATGCTCATGGAAACCGACTTTCCTCGACCTTCGAAATTGATATTTCTTATGAATATTATTTCTTTCATCCCAAGTTTAGTTCCTCTTATTTTCTTTGATAAGATAATTCCAAGTTTCCTAGTTTTGATGTCTGTTTCGTTTTTGTTTCTAATTGTTTCAAACTCTTATAAGTTGAATTAATCAAATTCAATTTTTTCATTTCTATCTCGGAGTATCCATTCACTTGAAACTTTATGCAATTATTGATTAATAGCATTCAAGCTTAGAAACAAGGTGCACAAACATGATGGAAACACTGCCAAAGTCCTGCTTTAGATTTGCCAAGAATATGATCCATGGTTATAGATAGAATAACTTCAGAAAGTTTAATTTTGAAGTTGGACCCCTAATCTGTGGCACCGGGGACAAACACCTAGTATATTTTGATCATCCCATTGCACTGTTAATTAAGCAAATATATCATTATCATTAATTGGCAAGCACTAAGATTGTGCTAGGCATTATAAAGCAGCTATTTTATAGATTACAAAGTTTCAATATTGTGTGAGCTACTATGTATTGAATCATTTTTCCACATCTTATACATCAACAAATTGAAGGAGAGCTTTGGAGTAACTGGTAAAGTTGTTGCCATGTGACCAGGAGGTCATGGGTTCAAGCCGTAGAAACATCCTCTTGCAGAAATATGAGGTAAGACTGCGTACAATAGACCATTGTGGTCCGGCCCTTCCCCGGACCCCGCGCATAGCATGAGCTTAGTGCACCGGGTTGCCCTTTATACATCAGCAAATTACACCATAATGCTAAATTGCATAAACTTCTATGTTTTAAAACAATGTATTAATGATTCCTTCCCTTCAAAACATCTTTGGTTCCTCTCCCTTCCAAATAGTCCAAAAAATACAAGCTCATGATATCGCGGGTTCGAACCAGTGTTATCAAAAGTGAAAAGCGCAAAAAAGCTCTAAGGTCAGCTGGGGCTTTAAGCACAAAGCGCAAATAAATATTTAATGAAAAAAGGTGCAATGGTGCACAAATCCATATATATATATATATATATATATATATATATATATATGTTTAGACCAAGACTAATAATAATAAGCATGAAGAACAAATATATGAACAAAGAAATTGTAAAAACATTACGATAAAATGAAATATCAATTATCTAGTGTCACCTCTTCATATATATATATATATATATATATATATATATATATATATATATATGTTTATATATATATATGTTTAGACCAAGACTAATAATAATAAGCATATGAACAAAGAAATTGTAAAAACATTACGATAAAATGAAATATCAATTATCTAGTGTCACCTCTTCAAGAGGCTCATTGGCAAGGAAAAGTATGTCTTATAGCCTTGATGATGACACTGAAGCGCACATAAAGCGAGGCAAAGAGCACAATATGTTTTGAGTCTCGCTTCAGGGCTTAAGCACGCCTTTGACAACACTGGTTTGAACCTATTGCAACAAAAACCTTGTATTTAAGTGGAGAGGGGTAGAGGGGCTGACCCATTATCCACCAATTTTTTAACTGTACACCACAGGCCCTCATGAATTTCTTGGTTATCAAAAAAAGTGTTCACATGATTCTTGTTAAAGTTAACTTTTTTAAGGGCATGCTGAATTTTGCTTGTATGCCGTGCAATTCACGCTAGCAAGAACCTTTTATTTAATCTTCTCCAAAAGTAGGTGCTCTTAGGTGGTTTTTTTTGGGGGGTGGGGGGTGGGTGGAGGTCTTAGATGTAAGCGTCAACTGAAGTCGTGCCTTGCGTTCTGATTGTTGCTTGTATAGAGGTTCCCATTCTGTGCACTAAAATAACAGTTCCAGACAAGATTTGCTAAAGTGTCCACATTATCTGGGTATACAATAAAAAGATAGATGTCCACATTAAGTATTCTTCTGAAGGACACCCATGTGTATAAGCAGGAACCTTGTAATATAACTTGCCTCTTGGAGTATACTTGTGCTACGTATTCTCCGCAACAGAGTGTTGATTGATGGACGTTTCACAAAATGACCACCTCCTTAGTTTCTTTTTATAGACCAGGAGCTTTTCCTTGTGCAATATTACTGTACACTGTAATCAATTCTATTCAATGCTTATGGAAGTCCTAATAGATTCCGTTTTGATTGAGGCACTATGCATATCAACATCTAATGCATACTTCTCTCATTAACACAGGTATTTACACCCACAAATATCTAAATTAAACACTGTTGAGCGAATCTTATATAAATCTACTTGTGAGCACTGATTTAAGGGATATTTCCTAGGCATATTTATAGCTTGCAATAAGAACTGAAGTGGAGATCACATGCTGGACTCTAACTGAAAGCAGACAAACTTTAGGTAGGGCTAAGATAATACAGTAACTCAAATTAGAATGGAGAAAAAAATCATATTTCGTGAAGTCGTGCATGATACAGTTTCCAGCTCAAATCCAACAAAAACAAAAGTGCAAATTCCAAAAAATTGCACTAATCTTCAACTATCCTACAAACAGAATCCTGAAATAGTCACAAAGGAAGAACGCAAACCTCAACTCTCTACTATACATAGCTTTCTTGTTCCAGAGGACCTTCCAAAAAACAGAAACAACACATTAATCCAGCTTAGAAGAGTACCATTATGCTACCTTCCGAAAAATGAGAAAAATCCCCGTTTCTTTGGCTCCTCCTCTAGGATTACAGTCTCCATACTATCTTGCTCCACCAACCTCCAAGCTGCTTGTTCAAACGCCAGACCTGCCAATGCTGGTGGCTTGTTCAACACAAGAGGATAGCCTCTGTTCGTACTTCGAATAACCTCTGAATCCTCAGGTATCACTCCCAACAATGGAAGCCCCAACATTTCTTGCACATCCAATACAGACATCATATCTTCCCCTTTTATCATATCCGTCCGAGCCCTATTCACCATCATCTTAATATCCCTAATCCCATCACACTCCAACAATCCAATCACCCTATCAGCATCCCTTAAGCTCGTAATATCCGGGGTTGTCACTAGTACAGCCTCATTCGCAGGAGTTATTGCAGTAATAAACCCAGCATCAATGCCAGCAGGGCAATCAATTAGAATAAAATCAGGACCACCTTCATCACGAGCTTTTAAAGCATCCACTAACCAACCCAATGCTTTCCCACCAAATCCAATAGGCAATTTAGATCTAGGCTTAGAAATACATAGCAACTCGAAATTAGACCAACGCTTATCACGTACAAGTGCCTGATCAAGCCTACAATCGCCGTTGAGAACCTCAACAACAGTGTAATTGACCCGGTTTTCTAACCCGAGAAGTAGGTCAAGGTTACGGAGACCCACATCGCAATCAATGGCAACTACAGAGAAGCCGAGATGGGCTAAGGAGATCCCGATATTGGCGGTGGTAGTGGTTTTACCAACGCCGCCTTTGCCGGAGGTAATGACGACGACTCTTGGGGTATCCCCAGCGAGTTGTGGCTTGCGGTTGTACTGGAGGATGGAATGGATGGAAGGGTAGAAGTTTCTAGAAGGTCTGAATGGGGGAATAGGTTTTAGGGTTTTGGAGGATAAGGAATTGGGAGGGGTAAAAGAGGAAGAGTAGAGAGAAGAAGGTTTAGGGTTAGAGAGGGGCTGCGGAGAGAACATTTTTGTGTATTGTATTGGGTGGAAGAGACCAAAGTTTACAACATGTTTTTGATGTCAACTGCACTGGGAGTGGACAAGGTGAAATATCTTTATTGCAACAATGATTTCTATGTATTAGAACAAATGTGACATTCAAAGTTGCAATAATTATAGAGGTATCAAGCTGCTAAGTCACACTATGAAAGTTTGAAAAAGGGTCATAGAGATAAGGGTGAGAAGAGACGTGTCTATTTGTGAGAACTAGTTTGAATTCATGCCGGGGCGTTCGACTACAGAAGTCATTCATCTTATTAGGAGGTTGGTGGAGCAGTATAGGGAGAGGAAGAGGGACCTACATATGGTTTTCATCGACCTCGAGAAGGCATACGACAAAGTCCCTAGCGAGGTTCTATGGAGATATCTGGATGTTAGAGGTGTATCTGTGGCGTACACTAGGGCGATCAAGGATATGTATGATGGAGCCAAGACCAAGGTACGCATAGTAGGATAAGACTCAGAGTAATTTTCAGTGATGATGGGGTTGCACCAGGGATCAGCTCTAAACTCATTCCTATTTGCTTTGGTGATGGATGTACTAACGCGACAAATTCAAGGGGATGTGCTATGTTGTATGTTATTCGCAGATGACCTAGTCCTGATTGATGAGACCCACAGCGGAGTGAACGCTAAGCTGGAGGTTTGGAGACAGACTCTGGAGTCTAAAGGGTTCAGACTGAGTATGACCAAGACATAATACTTAGAGTGCAAGTTCGGTAATGGGAGCGACCTTGAGACAAGCGTGGAGGTGAGGCTTGGTACCCAGGTCATTCTAAAGAAAGGAAGTTTTGAAGTATCTCGGGTCCATTATCCAAGGGAACGGAGAGATTGATGATGATGTCACACATCGTATTGGTGCAGTGTGGATGAAATGGAGGCTTGCTTCTGGAGTACTGTGCGATAAAAAGGTGTCACCAAAACTTAAAGGCAAGTTTTATAGGGTGGTGGTTAGACCGACTATGTTGTATGGGGCGGAGTGTTGGCAATCAAGACTTCACACATCCAAAATGTATGATGGAGCCAAGACCAAGGTACGCATAGTAGGATGAGACTCAGAGAACTTTTCAGTGATGATGGGGTTGCACCAGGGATCAGCTCTAAACTCATTCCTATTTGCTTTGGTGATGGATGTACTAACGCGACAAATTCAAGGGGATGTGCTATGTTGTATGTTATTTACAGATGACCTAGTCCTGATTGATGAGACCCGCAGCGGAGTGAATGCTAAGCTGGAGGTTTGGAGACAGACTCTGGAGTCTAAAGGGTTCAGGCTGAGTAGGACCAAGACATAATACTTGGAGTGCAAGTTCGGTAACATGAGAGACCTTGAGACAAACGTGGAGGTGAGGCTTGGTACTCAGGTCATTCCAAAGAAAGGAAGTTTCAAGTATCCCGGGTTCATTATCCAAGGGAACGGAGAGATTGATGATGATGTCACACATCGTATTGGTGCAATGTGGATGAAATGGAGGCTTGCTTCTGGAGTATTATGCGATAAAAATGTGTCACCAAAACTTAAAGGCAAGTTTTATAAGGTGGTGGTTAGACATACTATGTTGTATGGGGCGGAGTGTTGGCAATCAAGACTTCACACATCCAAAAGATGAAAGTTGCGGAGATGAGGATGTTGAGATGGATGTGTGGGCATACAAGGAGGGATATGATTAGAAATGATTATATCCGGGACGTGGGAGTGGCCTCGGTGGAGGATAAGATGCGAGAAGCGAGGTTGAGATGGTTCGGGCATGTGTAGAGGAGAGACACAAATGCCCTAGTGCGGAGGTGTGCGAGATTGACTATGGACAGGTTCATGAGGGGTAGAGGTAGGCCGAAGAAGTATTGGGGAGAGGTGATTAGACGGGATATGGCACAGGTGCAACTTACTGAGGACATGACCTTAGATAGGAGATTGTGAGGACACGTATTGGGGTGAAAGGGTAGTAGGTAGTTGAGCGTAGTCCTACTTACGCTTATATACTGATAGTTGTAGTAGTATTATTGTAGACCTGCTTAGCCTATCGTACTAGTAGGAACAGTATTACTTTATAGTCCTCTGTCGTTTTGATGTCTGCTGTTGTGTGTTCCTTCGTGTACTTTGTTTATCTTCTCTACCTGCATTAGTTATTGCCTCTTTTTTCAGAATGTTTTATCATGGCTTATCCGCTTTTGTTACCATCATTGTCATACTGCTTTAAATTTTTTATCCGGGTCTGACCGTTTCTCTTGCTTTGCTTGTGTTTATGATGTGTCTTGAGTCGACGGTCTTTCGGAAACAGTCGCTCCTCCTACTAATGTAGAGGTAAGGTCTGCGTACATTTTACCCTCCTCAGACCCCACGTTATGAGATTTCACTGGGTATGTTATTTAAATATATTTTGTTAAAAGGATATGAGAGATTATTGAATTTTGAGATGGAAATAATTTTAATTATTAAGAGAAAATTGAGCAATTAAAGAAGTATGTTTGGACTTATAGCAATGACTAGAAACATTATAAAAGGGACATAGGTTCAAGTTGAAAAAGTTGTTAAAAATTAATAACTGTTGTTCCATTGCATTTAAAGTGATGGTCATAGTCTCCTGAGCTTATATTTATACTTGTTTTTCATTAAAATACGCATAGTAAATTACTTTAAATTCGCAGTTAATATCGATTTAACACTGCTTGGGGATTGACGTTTTAAAGCTTATTTCACTTTTTTTCCTTATGGCTAATTGAAACTTTAGCTCTGATAATATATTGAATATTATTCATTACGTCAATCCTTCGTCAACGAGTGTGAAAGATAGGAAGGAATCTTTTTTTAAAGCCCTTAATCTAGTCCTAGTTTGGTTCTCTAATGGAAAAATATGAATACCTTCTTCTATTCTTTAAAGTAAATATTAATACTATCCTTTATAGAAAACAGAATAGGAATAAAGAGTTGTGGAAATATTTCTGGAAAAAAAATGACCTTTCCCAAAGAGCAGTGAGGAGAGTCTTTGACCCAAATAAGATAAAACATAGTTTCAACTTCTATTCAAGTGAACTATTTTCTCCTTATGAAGTTTTAAAAAAGAAAAAATATTTTTGTGCAAGGCGAATGATCAATATTCTTTAAAATTTAAAGAGATTAAAGTAGTGTGTCTTTAAATCACATCCTCTAGATTATGAATCAAGACGAAAGGCAAATGTCATGCACAGAATTCGAAAGGTCTTCTGCCCTTTTTGAGTCTATATCAAAATAAAAAAATATTTTATTCTTATTCCACTATTTATATTATTGGTGCTGTATTAAATCCGACTATTAAAATAGACGGTACTAAATTACTTATTGAAATTATTTACGATTGTATAGAAGTACTACCACCTCTAAGTCCAAAAAATCTAAATCACTCACCACCTATTGAACAAACTAAAGAAGAAGTGTTGTCTAGCGTAGAAGACCAATGCAAAAAAATATATAGGTTTTACCAACAAAAAAGTGCTAGTAACCTATCAGCTTCCATACCATATTCTTCATCTTCAACACAATATCACAAAAGACATGCTGTTTTTGCGGCTAGTATTGAAAGCCTCAGAAATAGAATGTGCGGCCGTACCGCTACTAACCAAATTAGAGAGTTTGATATTTTTGTTTTGCAGGGTTCTGTACCGTACCAAGAAGTTATCAATGAATATGGACATGAAGACTTGCTGAAATACCGGAGGGGGAATGAGAAGACCTTTCCTACACTTTCAATGATGGCCCGAGATGTTTTGAACATTCAAGCGTCATCAATTGCGTTTGAAAGCGTTTTTTCTGCCGGCATATATCAAATAGGAGACCACATACACTCATTAGCCAGAGATAGCTTGGAAATTGCAGTATTATTCAGAGATTGGATACGAGAGGAGCGGAGAAGGTGCGGTCAACCGGAGATCAACGAAGAAGAAGACGAAAACTACAACGAAATCTTATCCGAAGGTGGTAGAAGCAACATGGATCAATTTGACCAACAAATACCAATTCCAACCGAAGAACCACAGGAAATTATCAAGCAATTAGAACAAGTTTTTTTGAGAATGTAATTTTTTTAATTGCAATTTTATTATATAATTTGCAACTTTTAGACAACACCACAAAGTTGCAATTTAGACAATTGTATTTGTATTACAAAAAAATCATATGTCTATTAAATAATATAAGAGGCACAAAAACAACCTTGAGATTTTTTTATTACACTATCTTGTCTTGTTTATTGAGTTTTTTTATACATATGTTATTAAAAAAATAAAAGGAAAACCCGCCGGAACCCGCCCCGATCCCGACCCAGACCCGATTCCGACGGGGTCGGGACGGGACTTCGGCAAGTCCTGCCAAACCCAATCCCGCCTGACCCCGCCAGCCCCGACCCCGCCAAACCTGGCCCGCCAGATCCGAGTCCGGCCCACTGGCCAGCTCTATTCATCAGTGTCTCCTCTTCATTCATCCAACACCTCCCAACTCGCACCCCTTTATCATCACACTCCTCGTAACCCCAAATTCATCCTCGTAGTATTTTACTAAATTATATATAATTGCTCTTGAAATCATATCATTTTACATATTTACCAACATAAGAAAATAAATGATAAAGTCATTTCAATTTTTATTTTTTTTAAATCTAAGAAAACAATTTCATGGCAAACACACCCTTAATATGAAGTTATGAACAAAGAAATTCATTCATTCAGATCAAGCGGCGCAAACTTCTCCACTTTCATGGGGGCCACCTAACACACCAACACTTCATCTGAGCCCTCCATCCCAATTGTCCTTCATACTCTTTTTATTTCTAGTTGACCGTCCCTGGTAGAGCTTTTTGGTGACCATTTTCTCTCAAAAGGTTTGTTTTTTCTTCATTCTTACAGCTTTGTGTTTAACTGAGATCTGAAAGATTTGATTTTTGTGGTTACGTTTTGTTTATTCTGTCTGATTTGGATTATGGATGTTTTCGATCTGATGTTAATAGTTTGTGAAAGTAATTGATTGTATTGAAAGTTGAGTTTTTGTATGTGAATTGATTTGATTGTTGAAGTTAGATGCGGGTTGAATGGATTTGATTGTTGAAGTTGATATCTAATTACAAGAATACTGAATTTAATTGGGGTTATTGCTTTTTGTACTTTCTGCTTTGGTCTGATGAAGTCAATTTCTGATTTAGGCATCTTATATGATCTTAATTTTGTGAAATTAGGGTTTCCTTTAGTTGCTGACCTACTACGACAGCTTTTGATTTATTGGAAAATGTAATAAAATAACTCCCTTGTTAATTAACAAATAATTGGACATTGATAAAAACAACTTAGATGATAATAGAGGATTAGATTTAGAATGACTGATTTGACAGTCTCTAGAAAGTACTAAGCAAATCCTCATAGCTTAGAACATGAATGTCCATGATTCAATCTATATGTTGTTAATAGGTAGTTAAAGGATATGTAATGTGACTTTATTGGTGTTCTTATGGACGTTGGGTTGGGATTTTTCTCTCTTAAATTTCCCTCCGCTTTTGGTGGTAGATTTGTCAGTGATATCAAGATGGGTACCTTTGGTTTTTATGGTCTCTTTAATAAGCTGGATGAGTACTATAGATTATCATTTACATGGAAGTTAGGTAGTTGACATACAAAACATGACCAACAAGGATTGTGGTGGGATAGATAGGATCTCTCCTCCACCCTTAACCAGTGGTCTGAAGTTTGAGACCCGGGTATGGAAAAAATCATGTTAGGAGCGCTTCCCCCTTAAATGGGCCTCGTGCGGCGTGAATCCGGATTAGTCGAGCCCCAATGCGGGTATCGGACACCGGATGAGAAACAAAAAAAAAAGACATTTTTGTGTGTGTGTGTATAATAACATGGAAGTTAGGTATCATTTACATGTGTGTGTGGATGTGTGTATGGAACAATGTGGGGTATGTCGTGACATAAATGTCTAGGATGAACTCTCTGGATTGTGTTTCCAAAATATTTGTTCAGATAATGTCTGGAACTTACGTACTAAGTTTGTTGTATATTATGCAGGAGGGAAGGCCATGTGAGTTGTTGCAAGCTGACAAGCATAGACATCATTTTGTTGGGTTTTCAGTGAGCTTAGTTGTTTGGTTGCTGCCAGATGGGTAAATGCAAGGCTTTTGGCAAACTAGGGAGAATGGTGAGTGATGGGCCTGTGAGTGCTTACCAGTCTTCTCTTCTTCAATCTCCTGTTGTTTCTGTCTGGGACTGTATTGTTCGTAAAATGCGATATTCCTTTAGACCTGAGTTTGTGTAGGTGTACTTTTAGTAAAAGTTTTAGATTGGATAGGATAGTTTTTTGCAATAGTATTAATAACAGGGCACAGAGGAAAGAAAAATAAATTAGTTGTAGAGATAATGAACATGTCTTAGAGATATCCGCAACAAAGGTTAATTCGGATAGGTTCAAGTGTTACTGATTCATAAATAGTTGGCAAAATGGAATGTGCTAAGGTTGCACCTGCTGTTAGAAAAGGCAAGAAGAAGCAAGTTAAGGATGAGTTGGATCGAATTAAACAGGCTGAGAAAAAGAAGAGGCGCTTAGAGAAAGCCTTGGCTACTTCAGCTGCCATCCGTTCTGAACTGGAAAAGAAGAAACAGAAGAAGAAACAAGAACAGCAAAGGCTTGATGAACAGGGCGCCGAGATTGCTGAGGCAGTTGCTCTTCAGGTTCTACTTGGCGAAGATACAGATGATTCATGTAAGCTTATTCTGAAGAAGGATGAAGGATGGAACACATGGGATCTTAATAGCAATCTTGACTTCTTTGTGGGGAGAGGAAGACCCATGCTTCCTTGCCAAGACTTCTCGACATATCCACTTGAAGGAACAGAATGGGTTTCTCGTGCAAGCGGGTATGGATGCATGTCGAATGAGTGGGGAAATTCTGAGTGGATGGTCTCATCGGAACCTTGGGTAAGGGATATTAACCATCAATTTTTCGATGAGGAAAATTGGGAGGTTGCAAGAATTTCTCCTGGTTTTATTGCAGCACAGGCTGTCTCGTCTCTTCAGATAACTGAAGATGCTCCGGTGGACTCGTATGTCTTCAATCAGGTGTTGAGGGAGTGAATTAATTTGGAAGTCACAGGTTTGTAATCCAGTTGGTGGTGCAGAACTGCCATTTTCTTTTTTACTTTATGGATTTTAATAATCCCCTGTATGTATATATTTGAAGGTGAACTCATCCACCCCGTTTGTGTTATGTACGCATTTGCTCTTGCTTGTGTTTAAAATTTACTGTTGGCATTTCTATTAGTAATGCACTGATGATTTTATTTTCTTATTATGGTCTCGAAATCCTTGCTTGAAAATCGTTGAGGCTGTTAATTTCTTGATTGATTTATGTATAGGCATTGAGAAAATATTTGATTGAGAAGTTAAAGAAAGAAAAAAGTATGTGAAAGAAATTGGGAAATGAGGATATAATAATCTCTTCTATTGGATGGGATGAATGGGCAACTTTCTGTAAGCAAATTCTATCTGAAAACGATACGACGACGATGTAATAAATATAAAAAAAATCAACAGTCAATAACTCGATTTCTTTCTCTTTTTGCGTGGCCTTTACTTCAAAGAGAGTATGCATCTTATGCAAATCTGGCCTTTTGATTTGTGGATGAGGCAAGCGTCGAATACGTACGACAACGATTCTTTATTTCATCTGCACCGCAGAGGAACCTTGGCTTATATAGAAACAAATTTAAGCCCCTTCCTTTCAAAATCTCACATCTGCCATGTAAATGAAATTGAAGGAAGAACAGTTGCCACGCAGAAATCACATATATGCCATGTAAATGAAATTGAGGAAAAGAACATCTAATATACTAAGAAAAGTGTTAATTTGTGCGTGCAGTTTCTAGCATTTAAATCAGCATAACCAAAATAACAGAACAATTTACATAATCCCATAACAAATTACAACACTTCAGCAGCACCAGAAAAACAAAATGATTTACATAATTCCACAACAGATCAGCAGCAATAAGCTTGCATTTTCTTGACAATAACAGGGATTGGTGTGGGGAACGATATTCCTCATGTCTGACTACAACATTAACTATAACATGGAACAGGGTGGATGAGTGGAATTCTTTTAGCTGTCCTGCCGCGAGTTTTGCCTCAGAGGGGTCTCTGTGCCGTGCTGCTGCTGCTGTCCTAGCATCTCTTCACTGTGACTCTCCAAATCTGAACTAGATGGTTTGGCACCAGTGGTGATAAAATTTTTAAACCAGTTAGCTTGAAACCTAGGAGTTCCACGACCAGAATTACTAGGAGAGTTGGGGGCAACTGAATTGTTGGAAGCAACTCCTGCGAAGAACCTATATGCCACTTTACTAGCTGTAACTATCTCTGTTTTAGCTTGCCTCAGCTACAAAGAGATAAAGAAGTCAAGTTGAAACAAAAGTTGTGCTAAACTAGCAAGATATAGCCAAGTTAACTACCAAACAAAATTATGTCAAGGTACTTAATTAAACAAAGATATGAAATCAATAATCTCTAATAAGCTGCTTAATTCATGTTTTTAAGAACTTTGATTGAGTTACATACAGGTAAAAGGAAAAAAAATATGAATACAATATTGTACTTGCTTTGGATAAAGATAGTAATAGATGAATGTGGAAAATAAGTTGGAAAATGTCCAATCAATTACAGTCGTACAAGTAGAATAATCTTACATAAAGTTAACCATTTGAGAGAAATTTTCCCTTCAGGGAAAGGGTCAAACAATTGGTGCACATGTAGAGAAGTAGAAGTAGAAGTAGAAGCAGAAGATAAACTTCAATTCGCCCGGCCAGCAAGCGGGCGGCGTTGGGAACTAGGAGAGTAGTAACTACACATATTACATAAGAGATAACTAAATGCACTTCCAAAAGTAGAAGAATCTCACCCTAAAGGCAGTAGTTTCTGCTATCTCAACGGCAGCATCACCAGCATGAGCAAACCTGTTAACCCAACCTGTAACATACTTCTATAAGAATATGTCGTATGATGCGAGGAAGATAGAAGATAAATTTTAATAAAATGTTTGTTAAAGAGGTTGCTTGAATCAGCATTTGACTAGCGCTCTAGCACCAGTGACAGTTGTTGGCCATTGTGCTTTCATTTGGTTGAAATCTATCTCTGGAGGTGAAGATCCCCTCCAGTAAGCAAATTGTTTTTGGACACATGGCTACATCTCACGACCCCATTGAACATTACCGGATGAATCATTACTGGAGGGGATCCTCTCCCTGAAATACCCAAACGCTATAGCTCTAAAAAATACTATTCGTCCCGATTACCAATCGTATTGCAGTGAACATCTAACACCAATAAACTCCAGGAATCAACTGATATTGCAAAGATCCCATAAGAAACATGGGTAGTTAAAATCATGACTAAAGAAGTTGCTTCAATCAGCAAGATTAGCACTCAAGCATCAGTGGTCAGTGGACAGTTTGGTTTCATACTTCTGTCTTGGTGGAAATCTATGTCTGGAGGTGATATATTCAAACATTATAGCAATCGCAAAAAAAGTCCACCAATCAACACTCATTGCAGAGAATACGTAGCACAAGTATACTCCAAGAGGCAAGTTATATTACAAGGTTCCTGCTTATACACATGGGTGTTATACTCATGTCCTTCAGAAGAATACTTAATGTGGACATCTAACTTTTTATTGTATACCCAGATAATGTGGACACTTTAACAAATCTTGTCTGGAGCTGTTATTTTAGTGCACAAAATGGGAACCTCTATACAAGCAACAATCATAACGCAAGGCACGACTTCAGTTGACGCTTACATCTAAGACCTGCACCCCTCCCACAAAAAAACACCTAAGAGCACCTACTTTTGGAGAAGATTAAATAAAAGGTTCTTACTAGCGTGAATTGCACGGCATACAAGAAAAATTCATCATGCCCTTAAAAAAGTTAACTAACAAGAATCATGTGATTAATTTTTTTTCTTTATAACCAAGAAATTCCCGAGAGCCAGTGGCGCACAGTTAGAAACTCGGTGGATAATGGGTCAGCCCCTCTACCCCTCTCCACTTAAATACAAGGCTTTCGTTGCAATGGGTTCAAACCAGTGTTGTCAAAGGTGCGCTCAAGCCCTGAAGCGAGGCTCAAAACATATTGAGCGCTTCGCCTCGTTTTATGTGCGGTTCAATGTCATCATCAAGGCTATAAGACATATTTTTCCTTGCCAATGAGCCTCTTGAAGAGATGACACTAGATAATTGATATTTCACTTTATCGTAATGTTTTTACAATTTCTTTGTCCATGTATTTGTTATTCATGCTAATTATTTGTCTTGGTCTAAACATATATATATATTTGGATTTGTGCACCATTGCGCCTTTTTTCATTAAATATTTATTTGCGCTTAAAGCCACAGCTGACCTTAGAGCTTTTTTGCGATTTTCGCTTTTGATAACACTGGTTCGAACCCGCGATATCGTGAGCTTAAACACTTCAATGCTGGAACAAAGAGTTGAAGAAAACCTGGAGAACCATTCAAGCATGTCTTTTTTGGACTATTTGGAAGGGAGAGGAACCAAAGATCTTTTGAAGCGAAGGAATCATTAATACATTGTTTTAAACATAGAAGTTTATGCAATTTAGCATTATGGTATAATTTGCTGATGTATACGATGTGGAAAAATGATTCAATACATAGTAGCTCACACAATATTGACACTTTGTAATCTATAAAATAGCTGCTTTATAATGCCTAGCACAATCTTAGTGCTTGCCAATTAATGATAATGATATATTTGCTTAATTAACAGTGCAATGGATTGATCAAAATATACTAGGTGTTTGTCCCCGGTGCCACAAATTAGGGGTCCAACTTCAAAATTAAACTTTCTGAAGTTATTCTATCTATAACCATGGATCATATCCTTGGCAAATCTAAAGCAGGACTTTGGCAGTGTTTCCATCATGTTTGTGCACCTTGTTTCTAAGCTTGAATGTTATTAATCAATAATTGCATAAAGTTTCAAGTGAATGGATACTCCGAGATAGAACTGAAAAAATTGAATTTGATTAATTCAACTTATAAGAGTTTGAAACAATTAGAAACAAAAACGAAACAGACATCAAAACTAGGAAACTTGGAATTATCTTATCAAAGAAAATAAGAGGAACTAAACTTGGGATGAAAGAAATAATATTCATAAGAAATATCAATTTCGAAGGTCGAGGAAAGTCGGTTTCCATGAGCATTGATAAATATGAGAAGAATTGGCAGCCAAGAACTGTCTCCGGAGGATATTATCACCCCGGTGAACATCTCCCAATTGAAAGTGATGAGTTAGCAAATACATAATAATTTTGACCATTTCTACCAAAAGTTGTGGCGATACATTTGCGCTAGATTCAAGTTCATCACTAAGAGTTTGCAGATTAAAATGGTTATAGCAAAAACAGAGATCAACAAGCAAGGGAAGAACAGTGGGAGGGAGAAAAAGATTACCAGGAAGCTTTTCAACACCAAGTCTTTCACAAAATTCATCACAAAAGTGATTGCAATTCTTTGACAATAGATCATATGAGTGTCCGGGCCACTCTCTGCTAAGCTCTCTCAGAATCTGGTTCACTTTGAAAATAGAGTGGTTTGTGTTTCCAAGTACAATGCATTCACGGTATGTATACATTGGATTTTTTCCCGCAGGACAGCTAAAAACTCCAGTACCTTGCTCACAGAACCCGAATGACCACTCATCTCCATAAACCTGTGTAAATATACACCAAATCTACATTTATTAACACAAGCTTAAAAGGATAATAACAGAAAGCGGAGCTCTATACAATATAAGCCAGAGCAACATTTTGACAAAAAGAAGCTAGTTGACGAACAAGAGACAAAAGTTCAGCTAAAAGTTGAGGAACTACTGAAGACAGCAACTAATGAACTTAAATGGACACTACACAAGATGAACCATGCAAGACGTTTGCAAATAGGGATCAACATATCCTGTTAATAAAAAGAATTAGAATAAGGAAATAATGCCTAAAACTTGCTAATCAGTTATCAAAACAAAAGAAAATGATAGGTCAGACAAATCGTGAGGCTTTTAAAAAGGATCAACATAGTTTTGAAATCTTATTCAAGATGTAAGCATGTGAAAAAATCAGTTAACATTAGTCTAAGATTTTAAGATAAAGAAAACCAGTACATTCCAAGTATATCATCGCAGAGTAACCAGTTTATTTCGCTTTTTCTATAACCGTGATGTCATGGGCCGAATTTTGCGCACCTCAACTAGTTCACGGGGTACATGCGACCTCCCACTAGCACAGATATCGGGTAACTTATCCATCAAAGTTTGGACAAATGGAAAGAAATCACCTAATGTTTTTGCCTCCGGTAAGATTTGAACATGAGACCTCATGGTTCTCAACCCACTTAATCGACCACTACGCCACACTCTTTGGTGCTATTATTGAAACCTTAGCTTAATGGTCCCTACTTCTAAAGTTAGATAAATGAGATTAGTTATTGAGTTCTGGGAAGCAACAATGCCACTCAGTTCATTTTGGGTAATTTGCAAGGATCATAAAGCTTATTATTACATTATTACACTGGGTATGTTGTTGCTTGTATAGCCCCAAATATGGACGTGTCAGGTGGACATCACCTCATACAGTTCAGACAATATCGCCAACACTGATAGCATAATTATTGCTAGAAAAATTGGAGATTTTTTTCCCAAAGCTCAAGTTGGAACTCTTTCCCTTCTAGTCTGAATTGAAGAAAATAAATACTTGTGCGTTTGAAAAGACAACAAATGTCATTAATTTTTTTTAGCTTACAGCAGAAATAATAGAAAGCTAAGTTTTGCAATGTGTATTTATATATGACTGGTGGTGAAAAGGAAACTATTGTGTTTAAATACTAGCCTATTTCATTTCTAGTCGATGGAGATAAGGTAATCATGCCCACCAAGGTTGGGACCGATTGACTCACAGCAGGCGTTATAGCTAGGATTTGAACGTAGGGATCTCCAGGATATTACTCCCATGCCTCAACCAATAGGCCACCCCTTTGGAACTGAACACTTCCCAAGTATTACCAAATTTCAAAGACAAAAATGAAATAACGGTAAGTCATATGTACATCAAACTTGTTTTCAGCTTTACTAATTCTAGAAGGTATTGACATCTACTATGAACTCAAAACCTGAGGATTAAAAGGAAAGTCTTGTGTCAAAGGAGAAGCAAAAAAAAAAAAAGGAAGAGAAACAAAACAAAAGCAACTTGATGCCCCCAAAGGCATTTGATTTTTCTAGTTAAAGAGCAAAAGCCGAGTCAAATTCATACATCTTCACAACCAGTAGGTTCAAGAGAATGTTGATTGACCAAGAAAAAAAGAGATAATGGTCAAAAACACAATTGAACTATCACTTTCTCCGAATTTCACACCTCAACTATCAGTTGTTTTCTTTTTTTACCTGAACTATTACCATCTATGTATTAAAAGCACACCTAGTTGAGTAACACGCCTAGTTGAGTAGATGGTGATAGTAGGAAAAGGAAACAACTGATAGTTAGCCTAGTCAGGAAAAGGGACATATGGTGATAATTCATGAAGGGAACATATAGTTATTATAATTAGGAAAAGAGAATAACTGATAGTTGGGTTGTGAAACTCGCGAAAAAATGATAGTTCAATGTGTTTTTGACCATTAACTCAAAAAACGGAAAGGGATATGTTTGAGAATATACAATGAACACATTACATTCAACCAGATCCCCTTTTACTATATATTCCCAGGCATCAAAACTATATGTTTTCACGCACTAAAAATAAACAAATTTCACTATCCAACAACTCAAAATAGAAACAATAACAGAAATCCACTACCACCGACACTAAACCCTAGATCCAACTAACCTACACACAACACCAAATTGAAAACAAAAATAGACAAATACGTTGAGTGTGAGACTCTTAACATGGTATAACAGTCAGACTCATTCGAATTCTTTGTTCACCGATGTTGGGCCATCAAATTATATTGTCCACACTCCAGTTAACGAGGTATGGGCGTGCGGGGTGTTAAGAGTTTCACGCTCCAATTAACGAGGTATGAGCGTGCGGGGAGTGTTAAGAATAATACATCGAAAATGGAATGAAAACCTGAAATATTTATATGGACTTGGACAATACTCATACTACAAGATAGCTTTTGGATTGAATTAGGCCTAACATACATTCTTTACCTGCATAACAAGCCAAAGAAAAAGTAATTTTACCTGAACGGCACTATGGAAGATTCCACCAAGACCGATGCCGTCTTTGAAAAACTTGTTGACCTGAACAATGGTGTTGTTCGTCTTATCGGAGCCACTATTCGTCACATCATATATATGGAGGACCACCTCCGTCATCCTTCTTCAAATTTCTCCCAAATTTAAAACCCTAAAAAAGCCTCATAAATCAAATAAAACAAAAAATGAAAAGAGCGCAATGATTCTTTTCTTTTTTTGCTTTATTAATTTTAGTATATAGTTGTTTTTTAATACACTGAACTTTTTTGATCGTTGTGGTTGTTTTCCGATTGAGGCAAAAGGGGCAAATGGGAAGTGGGGTACACACTACCCGATTATGGGAGGTGGGTCCGGGTCGAGGCTGGGCCCGTTTGGGTGAATGAGGGCCCATTTAGTCAATAGAGATAAGAGATGGTCATTATTGAGGGACGAGGGGTGTACTCATTGTTCACATCACACCGACAGCTCGGAATTGTTATTTTATAAAGAATTCTATATTTAACTGGCAATTCATCACTAATTTTAGTCCAAAAATGTTTGGCTAGTAGTTCGTTTTTATCCTTAACTATTTGTTTTTTATGCAAACCGAGCATACAGTATTGAGCATCTTACTCTCTCCTTCTAAATAAAATATTAAAGGGTTGTTTGGTTTGAAAATAAATTAGTTGTGATAAGTTATATTGAGATTAGTTATGTTGAAATTAATTATTCTAAAATTACTTCTTATGGATTGTTTGGTATGTTCTATTAAAAATAGCATACATATGATAATTTCTAAAAAGAAGAAGTTTTTTTACAATCCTAAATAGCTTATTCTATGGCTGGCCAGTGGGTCGGGTCAGCTCGGTCCCGTCTCGACACCGGCCCGGTCCAGCCCCGAACCCGACCTTTTTTAAAAAAATAAAATTTTACGGTATCGGGACTCGAACCGGGACGGGACATGGTCTCGTCCCGACCCGGCATGGCCCAATCCCGCCCGAACCCCCCCCCCCCCTTTGCACAAATACCGTTGCACCAACGACCATTTTTGGCCTCCCCCTACCCCTTTAATATTTATTTTTAACTCATAAGTTATTATATTTACACTTTAATTCAATTTTCCAACTATAAATACCTCATTTTCTCTTCATCTTTCTCACAAATCTTCCTACAATCTCTCTAATCTCTCAATCTATCTCTCTACAAGTGTACATTGTCTCCTAAATATTCAATTTTATTTATTCATTTGGGAGTGAAGTTGGCAACTAGCTTGAGGATCTTCCATCGGGCAAAGTTTCAATTTTCAACCTCTCGATTACACGTCGGCGTTTGATACATTCGTTCCTTCATTAAATTATTATTGTCTGTTTATTTTATTTAGCGCACTTAATTTCATTTACTTTAATTATTTATTAGTATAATTATAAATTTATAATTGAAGGATTTAAACGTATGCTTACGGGTAGGGGTCATGCTTCTTCTAGTAGGGGCAACAAGGGCAAGGGTACTTCTTCTAGTCATCCTATTTATAGACAGAATCTTATTCCTATACATGATGATTTTGTTGATACTGAACATTTTCCTACAATACCATTAGATATAGACAATGAGCTATTTTCTAGAACTCAAGAAGACTTCAATTTAGACGATGATACACTCACTAATGTAGATGACAACATACCAACTAGTGCACCTTCAACTGAAGTATTAATAAACAAATATTATGTTTTATTATTATCACATCATTTTATTTTGTCTAGCATACAAGATGAATGCAAAAAAGTATAGGCATTACCAACAAGAAAGTGTTAGCAACCAACCGATTTCCATACCATCTTCTTCTTTTTCAACACAACCTCAAAAAAGACGTGCTATTTCTGCGGCCATTTTTTTTAAATTCTCACGTGCTTGAAGGAAGTGTTCTCACGCAATACTCCACATCAATAATAAAGGTGCAAAGAATTACTTTTAAAAAGTTTAGATGGGTAATAGGATCCCCACAAAGATAAGGTGTGTTGCAACAACTTTAGGTATAATTCAGGGAGGTAATGGTGTCTTATCCCTATTTAAATTATTAATTATGAAACTTATAGTACTTTTTACGTAGTTTCTAAATATGTAAATTTTATTTTAAAATATTTAAAGATTTTATGTTCTAACATACTGTCAAAATTAGAAAATTTTACTCTCAAAAAGCGAAAAGTGTCAATCTTTTCGGGACCAAGAAAGTAATTTAATTTGTTAGTATACCAAGTTGCTTAACTTATTCAGTGAATAACACATAAACATGCCCTTTAACTTGGCGCGAGCTGGCAACTATGATCTCAAATTTTATCAGTGCACAAGTTGGCACTTAAACTTGCCAAAAATCGAACAAGCATACACACGCGTCTTACATGACAAACTAAGTGAGATACACTCGAAAACAGGAGAGTTGATGCTCAATATCGCATGTATATACTTGTTAGACTTTTGGCAAATTTAAGCACCTACTTGTGCACTAGCAAAGTTTGAGGTCAAAGTTGCCAGTTCACGCCAAGTTAAAGGACATGTTTATGTATTTTTCTTTAATTTACCTTTTTCATTTTTTTTTATGTCCAATCTACGTGTAAATTAGTTGACAATCTCTGATTGGGCATTAATCCACGTGGGAGCAATTGCACTTCACGCTAGTGACCTGTCAAAAATTTGTGTATGCATGTTCGACTTTTGACAAGTTTAAGTGACTACTTGTGTACTACCAAAGTTTGAGGTCATAGTTGTCGGGTCACACAAGTTAAAAGGCTTGTTTGTGTGTTCAAAACATACTTTAAGTGATGGTATACGTAAAAATTATTTTAAATGAATAGATTTAAAACTCCATATGCAGCCAAAATATGATATCCTTAACTATAAAAAAATACTCTGTCCATTTATTTTTACTTATTCATTAAGCTAAAAACAAATTTTTAATTTTACTTGTTCTCTTTAATATATTTTGAAAAAGTTATTTTGTTTTATTTTTATCATTGATTATTCATTTCTCAAATTATTTCTCAAATTTATTGAAATTATACATAAATTAATATAACTATTAGACGTTCATTTATTATTTTTCCAAAAAACAATATAACGTAGATTATGAATAAGTAAAAATAAATGAAAAGAGTAGTATTTAAAAGATATCGGATCTGTCTTTGATTTGTATGCAATCTTGTGCAGATAAATTATGACATCCATGACTATTGGAAATATTGTAGATATCGAATCTGTTCTTTGGTTCGTGTGCAAACTTGTGCAGAAATATGACATCCTTGACTATATAACAAAGTTGCAATTTTGACAATTGTATTTGTATTACAAAAAAAATCATATGTCTATTAAATAATATAAGATGCACAAAAACAACATTTGATGTTTTTATTACACTATCTTGTTTAATTATTGAGTTTTTTATATATATGTTATTTTTAAAATTAAGTGTAAAAAAAAAATGCTCGGATCCCGATCCCACCCCGACCCGATTCCGACGGGATCGGGACGGGACTTCGGAAAATCCCGCCTATCCCGATCCCGACTGACCCGACCTTCCCCGTCCCGCTCTGACCTAATCCCGCCAAACCTGATCCGACCGTCCCAAGCCCTGCCCACTGACCACCTTTACTCTGGATTAGAGCAAAATAATGGCAATTGAAAGGAGAAATTATTGATAGACAAACATCGTATAATTTGACATCAATTGCCACATGCTGGCATTCGGGCGGGGCCCAATAGATCCAATCCGCCATTCCAATCTGATGGAGCTGTTTGAGGCAATGAAGAATGTAAAAGTTGGCTCAGATGATCAACTTTTAGATCCTCTGTTAATATTAGCTTAGTCGTTGTTTGAAATGTAATTAAGAAATAATTATTTTTAAACTTTATAATTAAAAATTAATCATTGTCATCAATTTCAAATTACAAGTAAAACTCTATGATATTATAATATTTTTCACCTAAAGAATTTGAAACCTTATAGTCTATAATAGTGATTATTTTCAAAAAAACATGACCAAGAAACTGTCAATTAATGCTATTTGCACCCATTATTTTTGAAGAAAAATTGCACGGTTTTCCCTTCAACTGGACTGGTCTTTAATTTTTGCTTTCAAAAGCGATCTTATGCCCAGTGGCGAAATTAGGATTTGCGATAAGGGAGTTCAAAATACGAAGAAGTAAACATATGAAAAAGTCTAAGGGGTTTGACATCTAATATCTATACATAAAAAATAATTTTAACTATGTATAAACAATGTAATTTTTCGCCGAAAGGGTTCATGCGGCTCCGGCCCGGCTTATGCCTAGTGGACATAAATTCCTCAAAAGAGCTAAGTATAACTTGTGGGATATTATAATATAAAAATATAAACTTATTCCTCGCGTAAAAGTTGTTTGTAGGTGTTAGGTCCTGGGCTACGAATAAGCAAGAATATGTAAGAATAAAACAGTAACAGCTAAAGCAATTAAAACAGTTTCTGGATGTTGCCTTCAATGTTGTGTTTACATCTGAGGCAACATTGTGATAAAACAGTTATAAACCTTTAAAGAGTAAATGCAGCGGAAAAGTAAAGAGACACAAAGTTTATATTTTCAAGGGTATATATTAATATATCCCTTGATGGTCAATGACCAAAGAATTGTATAAATTATATACAATTACAAATGAATTTCTTTTTACAAGATTGAACAATAAATGCGAAAAAGAAATTACAAACAAAAATGAAGTCGCAGATGACTTCAGCCTAATGTTAAAAGATCTAAAAAGATAAATACAACATCTTCATTACTATTGCTTGAAATATAAGCTTGATCTAGAATCTGAACAACAGTAGTAATGTGGGACTAGATGTTGTTATACAACTTTAGGCTAAGTGTGTTGATCCAGTTTCTAAGGTGAATATCCGAGAGCTCTCTTGGTAATTCTTCTCGTTCAATTCTGGATATCGATACTCTGAAGTTCCCTTCTATTTATAGTGTGGAACTTCCCTTGAAATCCTCACTGATTGGTTGCGGAGGCTGAGTAAAAGAAGGCTTCAGTTTGGATCGGCTCTTGCTCCTTCAAAAGCTCAACGTTCTGGACTTGGTCTTCACGTTGCTTCCTCTCCAAGCTTTGACTGTTTCTTTTACCACGTTTTAAACACAACATCATTGTTAGTTTTTCTAGGTCATTTTTTACTCAGAGTAACACAACCTGTTTTGGCCGGAAGAATAGGCAAAATCGTTACAGGGATGTTGTCAGGAATGTTGTCACAACATCGCAGGCAACATTCTTATTTTCATAAGATGTTGTCCTGAGCATTTACAGATGTTGTCACAACATCCATCCAACATCAACAATCTCCCCATTTTTGCCTTTCTTCACAAAACTCCATACGAAGCGAAAATGACTAGGTTACTGATTCCCGATGTAGTCCTTACATTCCAAGAATCAGTATGATCAGTGTTATGCTCCCCCTTAACTCGCAAAGTAGCAAATTTCAAGCAAGTGTTGTATCGATGATCCGATCGATATGAGTTATGTTCTCGTTAGTCGTGACTTACTTATGGCAAGCTAACCGCGTAATCGCCCTACGGTAACCATTCATAACAATCCACATCGGGCAAACATATATAAACAGCTTTTGAAAGCAGTCACAATGTCTGCAATAACATACCAAATGTCTCAAAGTAAAAAATACAAACACAAATAATATTCCAAATGTCAGTAATGTCAGTATAGTCCACTATTCAAATAAACATTCATCATTGAATCAACACTCCATCAGCATAATTATCCTTGACTAGAGTAATCAAGTCACAATAGCTTCCAGCCGCTTTTTGTGATCAATCACTCTGTGCAACACCATCTTCATCTCCATGGCTTCAGAAGTAGTTAGCAATCAATCATCTCACCTCATCTCCCCTGCATCATTACCTGCACCCTTATCAGTAGCAGCTCCCAATGTCTGTCTGCTTCCAGCAGCAGCATCAACATCAGCATCATCTCCCCCTTTTTGTGAAGAAAGTAAGCCCATGTAATAGTGTCTGGCTCGTACTAGTTCTTGAATTTGTCTGTCAAGTTCAGCAATGTGTTGTCGTAGCCAGTCTTTGGACATTGGGACTTGTCCTTGAGCAATGTTGTCAGGAATGTCGGCAACATCCTTTGATATGTTAGTGTCCCATTCATCTTTCTTCCAGGGCAGGTCAATAACCCTGTCCCTGCTGTTAACAACTGCTCATTGTACTGAGTAAACCTCTAAGGCTGAACTCAGCTTTTCTCCTTTTGGAGTCTTAAAACCTTGGTTGAGCAGGATTTGAAAAATCAATGAGGGGTATGGAAGGGCGAGTTGCTTTGTTTTTCTTGCCAAGTTGACAAGCATGGTTGAATATAAGTGTTCCTAAGTCAACTTTCGATTCCTTCCAATCTTAAAAAGCAGTGATGCTTGATCAAGGGTCACTACTGTCTCGTTGAGAGAGGGTAGCCACTTGTATATAGCAAGTTTGTGCAAAGTGGCAAACAAGGCAGTGAGTTTCGACACAGGGCTGCGAGGAGCCCAAACAGTGATCAAATTCCATGTAAGGTACTTGATCATTGAATTGAGTTCCTCCACAGTGGGTTTTGGTTGAGGTTCTCTTTTACTAATAATTATCTCAAGGGTGGAGTTGATGATATTAGGTGTAAAATTGTATACCTTGTTGTATAGGTACACTTTCCCAAATTTCTTTGAGGTTGTGTCCTTAACAGCAAGTATCAGATTAGCATAGAACACCCTAATCACCTTCTCACAATAAGGATTCTTACAAGATACAGAGCTTAAGATGTTTCGACTACTTAAGAAATCAACTAAACCATTTTTGGATAATGAAGTTAGGTCAATCACCTTATCCCCTCTAACTCCTCTATTCTTAAACCAATTCCAATTGCTGGAGCATGATTTACTTTGAAACATGGAAGAGTATGGAATTACCTCAAAGGTTTGTGATTTTTCTTTTAAAAAATAGATCCAAGTGAATCTGGAAAAATCATCTACTATCACATAAGAATATCTCATTCCTCCTAGGCTATCTACCTCGATTGGACCCATAAGATCCATATGCAATAATTGGAAACAATGAGACGTACCTGAATGTTGTCCGTCATGTTGGACAACATTATGAGAGACTTGGGTCTGCTTTCCTTTCAAACAATCTTCACACAGTGTTTTATCTTTTGGATCCCGGTCGGGAATGACTCGACGACTTCAAATGAGATCAGCTTCTCCAAGGTGCCGTAGTTGACATGTCCCAACTTTTGATGCCAAAGTGTCAGGTCACCTACCTTTGCGGAGTTGCAAAACTCTTGTCTATCGACTAGGTAGCAATTATCTCCCGTTCGAGTTCCTGACATGACACATTTATCTGCAGAATCTGTAACCTTGCATCCAAGCTTGTTGAATTTCACCTCGAGATCATCATCACATAGTTGTCTTATGCTAAGAAGATTAGCAACCAAACCTTCTACATGAAGAACATTTTTCAAGACTGGTACATCCGGAACATTAAGAGTTCCTTTACCAATTATCTTACTCTTACTTCCTCCTCCAAAGGTCACGTATCCTCCATTGAATGCACCATACTCCTTCAATAGGCTTTTGGTACCTGTCATATGACATGAGCAGCCACTATCGAAATACCAAGACCCTGTAATGTTAGTACGCAAAGCAGTTATGCACACATTACATTTCAAATTCAATTTGGGTACCCATTCATTTTTCTTCCTTCTGCTTTCAGGCAGGTTGTTTTGAATGTTGTCAGTGATGTTGGGCAACATTGCTGACAACATTTTAGGCAATATCTTGAGAGCAGAGTTTTGAAGTTTGTAGCAGTAGGGCATAAGATGTCCTAACTTTTTACAGAAGCTACATACAAACTTCGATCCAATTTCAGTGATCTGAGAGTTGCTCGTATTTTCCTTGACAAATTTTATCCTCTCAGTTTTACTATGGATTTTGGAAGTATTTGTTTTGCTAGGAGATTGGTACCCAAGCCCAGCCCTTGTAGGATTATTGAAGTTTAATATTTCATCAAGTTTGGAGGTTCCCATGTTGAGCCTTTGAAAGGTGGTCTCAGTTACGTTCAGTCGTGCACGAATCTTACCAAGCTCTAGGTCCTTCTTGGTAAGTACCACCTCTAATCGGTTGATTGTGCCTTTCAGATTGCTATTCTCAAGAGCCAATAATTTTGCTTTTGAGTCTAGTTGCTCGATTCGGTGATTAAGGCTTTTACGATTTTGTAATTCCTTTATTACGTCATCTTTGAAGTCAACTAGATCCAAATTTATAGCCTCAGATGAAGAAATAAATCCACTAAAAACAATTTACATCAGAATAGTCAAAGTATACATACCTCTCTGATGTTGAAGACATTCCATATGTTGAGTCTGATGTTGTCGCAACATTGTCAATAACATCTTCATCGTCGGACAGTGAATGTTCGAACATGGCTGCCACATTGCCTTGTGGTTCTTCTTCTTGATCTCCTTCCTCCTCTTCGTTCTCATCATCACTGAGAGTTACCCACATAACCTTACCAATATTTCTAAGGGTGTTTGCACACTTATTAGCATAGTGTCCCCAACCCGAGCATGCATGACACTGCACTCCCTCGAGTTTCATGGGATTGAAATTGGTACTGTCGGAGTTAGATTTCCTCAGTGGATTGTGATTTATTTGCTCACAAGGTGACATATTCGGCTGTTTATTGAAGAGTGGGTTTTGATGTTGTTTGTATTTAGCTTTATTGCGATCAATGTTGATCTTTCTCACCATCGAATTGAATCGACGAGTAAGTAAGGCAACAGTTACACCATTTCCCAGATCCTCCAAGTTTTCTTCCTCGTTTTCCAATTCAGTTTCAAAGGTTTGTCCTTGGAGTGCCAGAGTCTTGTCTTTATACAGATCTCTTTGGCTCTTCATGTTCATCTCATATGTTTGAAAGATGTTTATCAAGGCATGTAGATCCATAGTAGCAAGATTATGGGCCTTTTCAATAGCACAAATTTTAGTATTAAACCTTTAAGGAAAAGATCTGAGAGCTTTATCCACAAGTTGTGTGTTGGTTAAAGGAGAACCAAGCACTTGACACTGATTAGCAATGTCAATTAACTTTTCAAAATAGGATTTTATGTCTTCAGATTCTTCCATCCTTAAGCGTTCGTATTGGCTCAAAATCATGCGAAGCTTTGTACGTCGTACACTTGAGGTACCTTCACAATGAGTTTGTAAGGTCTCCCAAGCGTCCTTGGCCATAGTACAATTCTGGATTAGTTTAAACATATAGAGATCTACCCATTCAAATATCGCATTTAGGGCCTTTTCATTGAAGCTCGCACTGTTGATCTCTTCCGCGGTCCATTCATATTCGGATTTGGTAAGTACATCACTATCCTCATCTGCTGGGTACTTGGGAATCACATAGCCTTTGGAAACTGATCTCCACTCTCGAACATCAATGGATTTGATGTGCGAACGTAGTCGGATTTTCCAATAGACATAGTTAGATCCGTCAAGAATTGAAAGTCTACCAACGTTTTGTATAGCTGAGTCCATAGCCGTAATATTCAGAATCAAACACTTATTTTATCAAGTGTTGGCTCTGATACCACTTGTTAGGTCCGGGGCTACGGATAAGCAAGAATATATAAGAATAAAACAGTAACAGCTAAAGCAATTAAAACAGTTTCTGGATGTTGCCTTCAATGTTGTGTCAACATCTGAGACAACATTGTGATAAAACAGTTATAAACCTTTAAAGAATAAATGCAGCGGAAAAGTAAAGAGACACACGATTTATATTTTCAAGGATATATATTAATATATCCCTTGATGGTCAATGACCAAATAATTGTATAAATTATATACAATTACAAATGAATTTCTTTTTACAAGATTGAACAATAAATGCGAAAAAGAAATTACAAACAAAAATGAAGTCGCAGATGACTTCAAATTTAAAGTTAAAAGATCTAAAAAGATAAATACAACATCTTCATTACTATTGCTTGAAATATAAGCTTGATCTAGAATCGAGCGACGGTTGTAATGTGGGACTAGATGTTGTTATACAACTTTAGGCTAAGTGTGTTGATCCAGTTTCTAAGGTAAATATCCGAGAGCTCTCTTGGTAATTCTTCTCGTTCAATTCTGGATATCGATACTCTGAAGTTCCCTTCTATTTATAGTGTGGAACTTCCCTTGAAATCCTCACCGATTGGTTGCGGAGGTTTGAGTAAAAGAAGGCTTCAGCTTGGACCGGTTCTTGCTCCTTCAAAAGCTCAACGTTCTGGACTTGGTCTTCACGTTGCTTCCTCTCCAAGCTTTGACTGTTTCTTTTAACACGTTTTAAACACAACATCATTGTTAGTTTGCCTAGGTCATTTTTTACTCACAGTAACACAACCTGTTTTGGCCGGAAGAATAGGCAAAATCGTTACAGGGATGTTGTCAGGAATGTTGTCACAACATCGCAGGCAACATTCTTATTTTCATAAGATGTTGTCCTGAGCATTTACAGATGTTGTCACAACATCCATCCAACATCAACAGTAGGGATGGCAACGGATCGGATCTGGACCGGATCCTACTAGATCCAAATCCGTTTTTTATACCTGAATCCAGATCTATCGGGTCCATAAAAATCAAATCCAAATTTGGATCCACCGGGTCCACGGATCGGATCTGGATCCACATATAAAAAAATTTGATTTACTAAGAATGTAACCTTGCTAAGAATTTTTTTTTGAACTGACAAACGATTTTTACTTAGTTAACAGTTTACTGTGTTTCAATTTTGAAATGTTCATATGAGATATTTTGTTCGTTGTCTCGTTTTGATTGTGAGCTATTAATTGAAAATGTTGGACAATGACAATAGTTGTGGAAAATGCTGACTAGTATTTCCACAATGCAGAACTTGCATGTGCTTGGAATCTTCACAAATGAAGTGAATATAATTTTAACTACTTATTTATGGAGATGTTAGTCATTCACTAATATAACATTGATTTTATTATCGAAGTTACCTCTTTTTTTTGGTTTTTGAGTTAACGCGGGGATAAATTAAATTTGTTTTGAGAATTAAACTTGCAAGGATGTGCTTAGCAATTTTAAGAAAATACTTATAAAATTACATTCTAGGTTATGAATATATTTAATAAAATATGGATCCACTGGTCGGATCTGGACCGGATACGGATCTCAAATACAAAATCCAGATCCAGATCCAGATCCGATCCGTCAAAAATGGATCCGGGTACGATCCGGATCCGTCGGGTCCAAATTTTGAAGATCCATATCCTATAAAACTGATCTGGATCCACCGGATCCGGACCGGGTCCAGGATCCACTGCCATCTCTAGTTGTTTGCATTGAGGGAAACAGTGCAAATGACCCATTAATGTTGGTTGGACTGTTTGTTAGTGGGCCAAAAATCTTTATTGGGCTGACTGGCAGAAAGTCCAGTAACAGAAAATACAGTGAGCTGACCCAAATCAATCAAAAGCCGGATAGAAGGGCACAGAAATTTGAAGAAGAAAAAGAGGGACAAAAGTCACAAAACCAATCCCATAAATCCTTGTACGCAAATAAAGTTGTCCCCTTGATCACGTTACTTAAGCACTCTTGTTTTTTTTTTTTTTTTCTGGTACATGTCAAGGCTCTGTCTTGTTCATCATAAATAATTCAGCAAAAAATTCAAAAGTAAGCTCCGTTTAATTCTCATTTTACGTTTTCTTTTTGCCTATATGTGTTTCATTTTCTGCTAGATTTATTGAATACAAGGGTTTATGTAATTGGTTTCTTTTAGCTCGATTTCTTTTTCCAATTTTCTGGCAGCATTTTCCTAACTAAAAATTCAATCAACACTAATTTGCCTAGAAAGACAACAACCATAGTTCTTAGAAAGGTGAAGCACACTATCAGATTATCACTGTTGGGTTTTCCGTGGATACGTTTTTGGATCCGATTCCCTACTTGAGTTCATCCAAGTAGAGGCGGATCTAGGATTTCTAGAACGTGAATGCACTACTAAAGACAACAACATGCACATTATAATCCCACCAGGTGGTTTTGGGGGTAGAGTATACGCAGACCTAACCCCTACCTTGTGAAAGTAGGGAGGAGGGTGCACTACTAAAGAAAGGAGAAAAAAATGCATTAAGTGGGAATTAATCCTTGTGCCTCTAGGTAAATAACTCAACTTTCAATCAAGTGCACCATTAAGCCTTTTTGTAGTGTGGGTGACGACATGTAATATTAGATCAATTCTAGAAAATATGTACATAAAATACCTAATTTTGTGGAAAGACCTTGAGTTCACTTACTTTATGCTGAATGTTTCTGGTTGAAACTGGGATGGATGAAATTTTGGTAGAATTTGTTGGTTAAATATTTTTTTGTTGTTCGGTTGATTTGCATCTTGGCCTGCCTTCTAGTTGTATTTAGGAGCTCCAATTTTCGATGTAACATAAGCAAATATGTGTATCGTGTGAGTTCCAACTTGATGGGGTTATAGATTAGCTTATTTATTACTAGTATTCTGGATTTGGGTTTACTAAGCATCACAATCTTCTTAGAGTAGAATGCTAGATGCTGATTTGCATTTTTCCTAGAGTTTATGATACAGAGGAAAAATTGAAACTTGTCAATGTGGAATATGAAGGTTACCTGGCATCTAAGTGTAAGAAGTTAAGGGTAACGGGGGATGGATTTGGAAGGGGAAGTTGTGTATCTTTGTTGATGGTTAGCAGTGCATGACAAGTCATTCACGTGTATCTAACATGTTCAGGATTGTAATTGTGGCATGACCTGAATGAATGGGGTCATAAATTATACTTCGAAAACAATTTTACGGACAAAAGATGTAATTTCCCGGGGAGATGATATTTCTTAATCTTTTGATGGATGCGTTTGGGTGTCATCCTGGTTTTCATTCTTGAGAACTCAATTTTCCATTTTTAGATTTCATAGATAAAGTTGTCCTGTTTACATTTATGGTCCAAATCTCAAGTTCTTTGTCCAACTGTCCGTCCCCTCCCTTAGACTTCTACAGCCAAATCGGCTGGGGCGGAGATCGTTCTTATTTATGGATATATGGAATGGGGTCTTGAGAATTTAATTTTCACCTTTAAATTTCATAGGGTGAGTTGTTTTAGTTTGTATTATGGCCCAAAGGTGAAGTCGGGTCTCCATCCCCTCCCTAGCTTTCTTAATTTTGGTAGTTGGTATGGGGTACATCTGGTATTGGTTTGTGATGAATATACAAGTATACCTCAATTTTAAGCTAGTTGGGGTAATGAATTGTATTATCCAGTTCACTCCATTTGTACCTGTTTCATTAATTCTCTTTTTTTTCTACTGACATACAAATGTGTAAAAAGATTAAAAGACTCCTCACAGGATCATATGTAATTGTAAATTCATAGGAAAAATTCTCCATCTTACATCTATGGTCGAAGGTGAGGTAGGTACTCTTGTCTCATTGTCTATCCCAACCCAACGTGGGGTTCTGTGGAGGTGAGAGGAACCAATATGTGTGCGGCCTTTGTGGAGAAGTGAATTCAACAATGTGAAGCATTAAATCAGTGCTTTCAAACGTGAACTTGGTTGCAATTGGTTCTTGTCCTCCCGAGGACAAGATGCGTTAGGAAAATGCCTATCTTATGAGAATGACGCAAATTCTATTAGGAAGACCCTAAGACACAATGAAAGTGTGGCCTAGTGGTCCATGAAGTGGGTTGAGAATCAGGAGGTCTCAGGTTCAAATCCCAGCAGAGACAAGAACACTAGGCGATTCTTTTCATCTGTCCACTTGGTGGATAGAGTTACCTGGTACTGGTGGGGGGCAGGTATCCGGTGGAATTAACCGAGGTGCGCGCAAGCTGGCCCGGACACCACGGTTATTAAAAAAAGTAATGAGAATAAGAGGGCTTTTATTTTTGGGTTGGGTTGATAGAGAGGAGGAAGAAAAGGAGGGGGAGATGTTGGTGGTGTCTTCACTATTTGACATGCCTAAACAAAATGAGTAATGTTGAATTCGTAAGCTCATATGAAATTTTCTTCCTGTCCATGGTGACAATGCAGGGAAGAGTGTGAGGGACTTGTGCTCAACTATGTTGCAACTGAATTGAAAGAAATATAGACTACTTGGTTGGAGTATTTTGAACTAAAACTTTCTTTCAAAATGCAGGTCTTGACGCCAAACACTCTATTTTGCTTGTGGATTGATGCTGCATAGGTTACCTGGTCCTTTTGTTCTGCATGGTACAGTCCACAATATTGGCATCCTTCCAACCCCCCAACCAAAATAAAAAGAGAACCATAAGCTACCACAAGAAAAGCAACAACTAACTCTCTTTCACTTAGGGGTGGAAGGGGAATATTTCATACTTTCACAGTCCACAATATTGATATCCCACCCACACTCACGCACACAACACAGAAAAAAAAGAATAGAAACAAAGGCCCAAAAAACAACATTAAGTAATATGAAGCAAGTAATGTGAAGTTAAAAGTTAGTAAATAGGTGAGTGGTTTGACGAAAATATTGAGTACTAGAGTAATAATAATGTGTAACTGTTAGTTGAAACAATATGAAATTGAAAGTTAAGATAGTTGCAAGGAAAATGACTTGCACCCTTAAGTGAGGGAAGTTAGTTTCCTCCTATTGGTGGAAGATGTTTTCCATGGAAAATGACTTTCATCACACCAAACACCAGAAAAAGATTTTTTCTTGGCAAACATTTTCCTTCCTACCAAACATGCCTTTCGCCATGTAAGTTACTCTGGAGTGTTTCATATTGTAATAGTAATTCTGGTGATTGCTAATGGGCTGTTTTTAATGTTATTGCAGGATAACTCTTTGGATGACAAGTCTGAAAGCAGACTTTACGTTGGAAACCTTGATCTTAGAATATCAGAGTAAGGATAGATATCTGCAATCAACTTCCTTGGTGAACTTGTAGAATTGGAACTTATATTGCCTACTGCCTAACACTTGCTTCACCTGATTACATATTTATTTTCTTACACCAGGGCTACTTTGATTAAGATGTTTTCTTCCTTCGGAAAGGTTGTAGCTGAAGACTTCCTGTGGCACACTCGTGGCCCCAAGCGTGGGGAGCCACGTGGTTATGCTTTTGTCCAGTTTAGCACTAAAGAGGTAAGTTGCAGAACTCTTCAGTTGCTCATCAGTGAGAGTAGTTACTGATTTCTATGTTTAAAGTGAGCATGCAGGAAGCTGTACTGGCCAAGGAGAAGATGCATGGAAGACTGGTCTGTGGGAGACCTTTGGTCGTTAGGCTTGCCAGCGAGAAATATGTGATGGAAGGGGCTGAAAATTCTTCTTTCGGAGGTGGTGGTGAGACGAGCAAATCGAACTTTGTTGCTGGCTCCTCGGCACAAATGAGCAAGAGTGCCAAAATAGCTGCAATTAAGAACAAATTGAAGGCCATGGAAGAAGAGAGCCAGAATTCAAAGAGACAAAAAAATGGCTGACAAGCTCTCAGATGGTTGATGTCAGATGGCAAGCTTAGTTGAAGTTTTCTGGTCCGCCTCACCTAAACAGAATCTTACTCTATCTATTTTTCCATCCTCAAGAGTTTCGACATACATGTCTTTGGATCTTTGTATTATGAGAATGCCAGGATAATATATATTACTTGTTATGGTTCATAAACCTCTTTGCATAGTGATATCAGCTTTGTTTTCCTGGCGGATCTGCCGATTCTCGTTGTGCACTTGCATTTGAAACTCAAACTTGGATCATACTATAGTGGTTTTAAACAGTAAACATAACATAGCATGTGGAGTCTGGACCAATTGTCCATGAGGTTAATATCCTCATCAGTTCTCTCATAGTGTCTGTTCGTTGTCTGAATCAAACTTTCAAGCTTTATATGACGAGATTAGCACTATAATTAAGAGGCAGTAAGATGCAAGTTGCTATCTAAGATCAAGTGGTATATTGGTGATGAGTTTAAGTTATCTTGTTTGCTTCTTTACAAAAGTAACATTTTTCGACATATTGATTTAGGAACCATAGTTCTTCGTTGACATAATTTTATAATTTATTCTTTAGAAAAGGTTAATTTGTAATTTTATGGTACATTTAAAAATTAAATAAATTCTCAAAATCTTTTATAAGCAGATATGGATCAAATCTACATCCGTAAGTGCATTAAGCATGTTTGACCAAGCTTATTTTTTGCCAAAGTGTTTTTTTTCTTCAATAAGTGCTATTTTAAAAAAGTGAGGTGTTTGGTCAAGTTTTTGAAAGAAAATAAATGTTTTTGGGGAGTAGAAGAAACAATTTTTCAGAAGCTAAAAAAAATAACTTTTGCCAAAAAGTACTTTTTTTGAAAAATACACTTAGAAATACTTTTTAAAAACTTGGCCAAACACTAACTACTGTTCAAAAGTGCTTTCAAAATTAATTGATCAAACACATTATTTTTCACCAAAAGTACTTTTCTGCAAAACACTTTTGAAAATAAGTTGATTTTAAAGGCTTGGCTATGTCAAAGATTTGTAATGCATGTATAATACCAGACATTTTACACTATTTTTATGGGGTATCTAAAACGTTTAAATAAAATGATTGAATCACTACAAGAGAACACGGAATTAGCTAGGGACGATATTCCTAGCCAACTTGTAGAAATCCCTAGCTAACGCTATTTTAGCTAGGAAAATGAGCCTGGCTACCGTCCGTAGCTAATACGCTCATAGCTAAATTTTAGCTAGGGATATTTGGTTATCCGTAGCTGAATTGGCTAGGATGTTTTGCTAGGCAACATTCCGAAGCAAATGTTAGCTAGGAATAATCCTAGCTAAACTCAAAGCTAATTTATGTAGAGGATATTGACTTTACGTTACAATCAGCTAGGAACGTCCCTAGCTAAAATGCTTTTTGCTAGGGTCATCCTATCATTTCAAGCTAATTTGGTAAATTGCTAAATTTTAGCTTAAATAAACACAACGATTTCTTATATAATTTGAGATATGAAAAAAAAAAAATGGTAGCCCGTACACTAAGCTCCTGCTATGCGCGGGGTCCGAAAAAGGACCGGACCACAAGGGTCTATTGAACAACCTTACCTCACATTTCTACAAGAGGCTATTTACACAACTTGAACTCATGACCTCCTGATCACATGACAACAACTTTACCCGTTACTCCAAGGCTCCTCTTCCAAATTTGAGATATGAGAAAAACAATAATAAAGCCATTCATGTTTTAACAAATTATCATTTATTGATGCATATGTATTTTGTACAAATGTCTCAAATAGTATCATTAATCCAATAAAATATAAAAGATGAAGTACATGTTTACAATGAGATAAAACATGTGTTAACTACATTAAGGTTGGTCCAAATGAAAACTACAACCATTGTCTTCATTTATTGTCATTTTCTTTCCATCTCTACCTCCACAACTTTAACACTATCTCCATTCCTTGGTTTCACATCCAACTCCTTTCTTCCTTGTAATATACTCTGCAAATAAAATTAAGGTAATTAATTATTTTATCAAATAACAAAAAAACTAAATTAACAGTACACAAATATAGTATGGCTCAATCTTTATGCTTACTAGTTTCGAAGAGCACCTATATACATGACCATCCCTAATTCCAATTGATTCTTCATATAGAGATACAAACCCCTTTAAGAGGCAAAGACAAAAGGAAGAGGGCAATACAAAATATGAAAAGAAATACAGGTCCTTCCAGAATACATAAACAAGAGGTAATACCAGTAAAATCACAAAAGTCTCGTCCCTACTAGCCACCAAAAAGAATGTGAGTTATTTGATTGATGCTAACGAAAGAAGATTCAAGATATACAAGCAGGAACAAGTTCAAGTATATGGCCTCAATTTATCACAACCTGATTACAAGAGAAGACTGAATTCTCTCAAAACTATGCGGTTTTCCAAGTATAATGCTAAGAATCAAGCCAAAGCTCTGCTAGAGTAAATTTCACGAGTTCAACCTAGAGCCAAGTTCATTTTGAATTGACCAAAACAAACTGAAAGTTCATAGTGAATTGATCAAAATAAGGACGAAATAAAGCTAGGATGCAATAAAAGCATTTAAGTTCACTTGGATTAAAAGACTTAAGAACTCTTATGCGCAATTGAAAACAGTGATGCAACAGAATCTCATGATTACAGTTTTACAAAAAGCTTCAATACATTTGCGACAAAGCTATCTCAAGAAATAGTCCTTTAGTTTGGGTTAAGCAAGCTCGACAGCATAAACTCTTCAAGACGTTCTAAACTAATCAGTTATATGTAGGAGAACTCCATTTTTTTATAATGGATATGATGTGCAGCTATTCGTACAATCAGGAGTCATACTATTCTTGTAGTAAAAAGTCTTATGATTGTCAAGCTATGACTTACCTAATTAGGTCACCTTTGCTAACCCTATGTCAATTTCCATTGAGTCTAAGTATTAGTTGTGCGTTTGTTGTTTAAAAGGAAGGAACTGCACTTTTTGAATCCCATCCCGTGTCTAGAGAACACAAATAAATATGAAAATTCTAGTAAGTAAATGCACTTCTCTAATCACAAAAATTGCTAATGATTCTTATCAGAAATGTCAGGATGAATTTGCCTCTAGCACGGATATGCATGAAATAAGTAAAAGTAGGATCCACAAGCAAAAATTAGGAAATATTGAATAAATGCAGATTAACAGGTAAATACAACATTATTTTACTAAGATAACTGAAGTGTTTTAGCATGTTGAATTGATAAAACTTTTAATTAATACCTCTTTGGCGTCGACTTGTAAACGCACAACGCAAACATCATAGCATCAACAACCTGAACAAAGATTTAACTCCCTTATTAGAGCTTAAAAGAAAAAAATCAACTTCATTAGAATACTGTAATTGAGATACTTGGTCATTTGATTTTCTCCTTCCTCATTTTTATTTGTTCTTATGTTTCTTTCTGTGTCTCCATCATCTACTTCAAAATTATCTTCATTCCTAGATGTTGAGGTCTCACCCACCTTTTGCTTAAAAATCGCTGTGAAAGTGTTCTGAAAAATTAAAGTCATTAGTTATTACATAAAATAACAAATTATGTTTAAGTAGCAAAAACAATTATTAGCCTATGAAAACTGTACTTGAAAAAAGAGAAAAAGAAGCAAAAGCGATGAATCGGCAAAAGTCACTTGTTACCTCTTATAAGCTATTTCTTTCTGTATCAGCAAAGCAAGCATGTCGTTAACATGAATGCATAGAAAGAAAAAGCAGACTTCTGTAATAGAAGCAGTCAGTGAAGTATATATAACCAATACAAGAACTTCTACCATAATAAAATGCAAGATTCCTACTAGATTGGAAGGATATTTTTCGCTCAGGTCTGTTTCTTTGTTGTTTTAGTTTCTAATAATTTGAGAGGCTTTATAAGAGTATTAAGCTAAAATATCACAAAAAAATCAGGGTAGTGATTTTCTCTCTTTTTTTTTCCTCATCATTGGTGGTAGAAGTTAGAGAGAAACCAGAGAAGGGTCTCTATACAGTTATTAGTATCCATTCTCTTAAATCATTCTGAGAAGATTTTCAAAATAACAATTTGATTATTTGACTAATACTGTCTCAAGTCACCCCAATGTATATTGACTAATCCACTTTGCTATTTTCTTAGATGGGCGTAAAAACAATAATCATGCAAGCATATTAAGATGAGAAGTTCTTCACCAAACAACTTTTAGCAACATCTCAACCAAGTAGTACAATTAATGCACATTAAAAACTTCAAACATAGTAGGATTAGAAAGCTTAAAGTTTATAAGAGCAATTATTTTGATAAGTTACTTAGTTTAAATCTTTTAAGAGAAATTACCATGGATTTGGGGATATTACTCAACTGCAATTATGCCATGATTTCGCTTCATCATTGCTACTATCAGAATTGGTCTCCTCTGAATTAATGTTACCAAAATTAGCAAGCTTGACAGACCGGTTAATGGAGAAATCTGGCCACTAATAGAAAAATCAAAAGTAACATAAGAACAAAAATTGACCAATTGCCAATAAAATAATATATGAAAGCATGAACCAAAGAAACTCTAGAATTACAAAACTAAGACTGAGCAGATATCGGGACTAAAATTTTACACATTCGTTCACCCCACCTCTTCGTTTTGAAAACCCACAAGTTGTTAGCCGGCGAAAAGGGTGATGCTACTATCCAATGGAAAAGAGTTAGAATTTTTGAATTGATTTGGATTAAGCATTTACATGAGATTAGGGAAAATATGCGATAGAACAAGGGAGAGGATAAGGGTTACTGGGGTTCGTGTGATTTCTCAAATGACAGAAAGTTAAAAGAGGGAGAGAGATTAAGATTGAAAATGAAATTAGAATTTGGGAGGGAATTTCAATATTTGGAGCCAATTTTCTCAATTTCATTTCTTACACTTTTTTTTTATTTGCTTAAAATTTTCCTTCCTTTTCTTTTCTAAAAAGCTTAAATGAAAATTGTTAAACAAGACAATATACCCGTGATATACACTTGATATACATATTGTATACCACGGGTACCGAATGCAGAAGCCCAACGGCAGTGGCTTGTAGAGGCCCATCACGGGCAGTGTAACAAATGTATATTAGGAAAATATATTTGGTGTATATTGTAGTGTAAAGGTTACCTAAATTAGGATTATACACTTACCATAATTGTATAGTTAGAATTATGGTAGAATAAGGTTTTAGGAGTAGAATAGGAATATGATTCTCCTATTTTGTAACTTGTATAAATACCTTTCAATTAATGAAAATAATAAAGGGGGGTTATTTCTTTCATGGTATCAAGAGACTAGGTCTAAACAAAAAAATTCTCTCCCAAATTTTGTGCCCCTTTCTCGGCCGAAACCCCCCCTCGGGTTTCTCTTCCAAATTTCGACTTCCGCTCTCCAAAATCTCTCTTACTATTCCCAAATTCCCCCTCCTTCTTTGTTCTTTCAATATGTCTAAGAACAATTTTCATCCTGCTCTCATGGTTTCTAACGTCAAGAACAGTATCCCTATTGTGCTTGAGATGGAAAACGTCCAATATTCGACATGAGCAGAGTTGTTTAAAATTCACGCTATCTCCCATCAAGTTATCCATCACATAATTCATCCCGCTACACCTCTTCCCGCGAAGGATCCTCGGTTATGGATTACTCTTGATGCTACCGTTCTCCAGTGGATTTATTCCACTATTTCGGTTGACCTATTACAAACGATTATTGAGCCGGATACCACGGCTATGGCTACTTGGAATAGATTGCGTGACATATTCCAAGATAACCAACATTCATGTGTTGTCACACTCGAGCAGGAATTCTCTCTAGTTCGCATGGAAGAATTTCCAAACGTGTCTGCATATTGCAAGAAACTCAAGGAGTTGGCGGACCAACTCCGTAACGTTGGCGCACCTGTGACAAATAATCGTCTGGTTCTACAATTGGTTGCCGATCTTACTGAGGCCTATAATGGCGTTAGGACTCTCCTTTGTCAAAGCAACCCACTTCCCGCTTTTTATCAAGCCCGCTCCATGCTTACTTTGAAAGAAGCCGGTTTGGCTAAAAAGACGGCTATCGGAGCCAACCCCGTCGTCCTAATGATGTCCTCCACAAATTCTTCGGGTTTTGTTGATAATTCGAGCCAAAACCATACTCATGGTGGCGGCAAAAATAATCGTAAGAATAATAACAAAAACCGCGGGGGCAAACGAGGTGGTTCCGGTGGTCAGCAGGCCGGCAGTGGGCCCCGTCCAGTGAACAGTGGCCCACCACCTTACTGGTCCCAGCAGTGGGGCCCATGGCAGTGGGGCTGGGGAAATGGGCCGTGGGCCAGCAACCCTTATTTTCCAGTAACGTCCAGCAGCCAATGGGCTGGCCAGTCCTTCAGGCCCAATAGTCAGCAGTCACGGCCCACTGCCCACTGGCCCAACAATTCCAGCAATTACAGAAATTCCAGCAGTTACGACCCACAACCCAGTTCTGGGATTCTTGGGCTCCGGCCTCCGCAAACTCACCACGCAGCGGGCCCCACTCACACCGACATTGAGGCCGCAATGCACACACTTGGGTTGACGCAACTGGATCCAAATTGGTACATGGACACTGGCGTAACGACACACATGACCTCCGATCAAGGTACTCTCTCGTCTTATTCCAATTTGAGCAACCCTCGTGGTATAATCCTTGCCATCAACTTTTGCAGCCATTTCTCCTTCCTTGTTGCATGCTCGCCTTGGTCATCTGGGATCTTCTATTTTATCAATTTTAAATAAAAAGAGTTTTATTTCTTGTAAGGGTACGAGTCGTACTCAAAATTGTCAATCTTGTTCGTTAGGAAAATTGTTAAGTTGCCATTTATAGACTCAAATTCTTATACTTCAATGCCATTTGATATTATTCATAGCGACATATAGACGTTTCCTATTCTAAGTTCGTTGGGTCATCGGTATTATGTTCATTTTTTGGATGATTATTCTAAATTTTTGTGGACGTTTCCAATTGCAAATAAATCTCAAGTATTTTCCGTCTTCATAAAGTTTAGAGCATTCATTAGAACACAATTCGAAAGAGAAATAAAAAATATTCAGTGTGATAATGGAAAAGAGTATGACAATAGGGAGTTTCGGGAGTTCTGTGCCAATAATGAGATTAATTTTCATTTTTCGTGTCCTCATACATCTTCACAAAATGGGAAAGCCGAACGCAAAATTCGTTCCAGAAATAACATTGTCCAAACTCTCTTAATTCATGCTTCCGTACCCCCATATTTTTGGCATCATGCTCTTCAAATGACAACATATCTCCTTAACATAATTCCTTCCAAAGGTCTGACATATTCTTCCCCCTCCAAATTTTATATAATAAAAATCCGTCTTATTCTCATCTTCGGGTTTTTGGGTGCTTATGTTATCAGTTATTCCCTTCCACCACAATTAACAAACTTCAGGCCTGGTCTACTCCGTGTGTGTTTTTGGGTTATCCGTCGAATCATCGTGGTTACAAATGCTTTGATTTATCCTCCAAGAAAATCATAATTAATCGCCACAGAATTTTTTATGAAACCTAATTTCCATTTACTAAAGTTCATACTCCCGAGCCGAGTTCGTATAATTTTTTGGATGATGGTATATCCCCGTATATTACTCACTATTTTTTGGACATATCCCGCACTCAAAATTCTCCAGCGGGCCCACTGCCCGCTGGCCCCACTGTTCTGAGTCCAGTTTTCGTCACTGGATTAGTTCCAGCGATTGGGCCAGTCCAGCCCAATTTTGGAACTGGTCCAGTTTCAGCCCCAGATTACCGATTTGGGCCAGCAAGCCCACTACATGCTGGCCAGTCCGTCCCGAGCCCAGCAAATTCTCAAAATTCACTCAATTCTTCCTCGAGTCATAGACCGATCACTCGTAGTCAGCGGGGTATTTTTACACCTAAAAGACATTTTAATTTACATTCTAATGTCTCTAAATCCCCCTTGCCCCATAATCATGTGTTTGCCTTAAACGACCCGAATTAGAAAATTTCTATGACTGATGAATATAATGGTCTTATTGATAATAAGACGTGGGAGTTGGTGCCCCTTCCCTCTGGTATTAATGTTATCAGGTCTATATGGATTTTTGCTCATAAGGAAAATTCGGATGGTTCATTCGCTCGACATAAGGCACGACTTGTGGGTGATGGTAAGACTTAGCAGGTTGGGATTGATTGTGGTGAGACGTTTAGTCCGGTGGTCAAGCCGGCTACCATTCGTACTGTGCTTAGCTTGGCTCTTTCAAAGGCATGGCCTATTCATCAGTTGGATGTCAAGAATGTTTTCCTACATGGTGATCTCAAGGAAACAGTCTATATGCATCAGTCGTTGGGATTCAGGGATCCCAACCGTCCTCATCATGTCTGTTTATTGAAGAAGTCCTTATATGGGCTTAAGCAGTCTCTACAGGCCTGGTATACGAGGTTTGCTGACTATGTTTCGACTATTGAGTTCACTCACAGCAGGTCAGATAATTCCTTGTTCATCTACCGTCGTGGTTCGTCCTTGGCCTACATTATGTTGTATGTGGATGATATCATTTTGACTGCCTCTTCCGATGCCTTACGCTAGTCTATCATGGCCATGCTAAGCTCTGAGTTTGCTATGAAAGACTTAGGGCCCTTGAGTTATTTTTTGGGAATTGCCGTTAAGCGTCATTCAGATTGTTTGTTTTTGTCTCAAAGAAAGTATGCGACTGAGATCATCGAGAGGGCTGGGATGTCATCCTGTAAGTCCACTTCCACTCCAGTTGATACAAAGCCCAAGCTTAGTGCCACGACCGGTGCACCATACGAGGACCTGACCCGCTATCGTAGTCTTGCAGGGGCCTTTCAGTATCTTACTTTTATAAGACCGGATATTACGTATGCCGTCCAACAGGTGTGTTTATTCATGCATGATCCCCGAATTGAGAACATGAATGCAATCAAACGCATCATTAGGTATATTCAGGGTACATTGGACTATGATTTGCATTTATATCCTTCTTCGCCATCCACACTTGTATCATACACATATGTTGATTGGGGTGGTTGTCCAGACACCAGACGGTCGACGTCTGACTACTGTATGTTCCTTGACAACAATTTGGTCTCCTGGTCTGCGAAGCGTCAGGCAACTCTATCCCGCTCAAGTGCAGAGGCCGAATATTGAGGGGTAACTAATGTGGTCTCAGAATCATGTTGGTTACGTAATTTGCTTTTGGAGCTTCATTGTCCCATTCAGAAGGCAACCTTGGTATATTGCGATAATATTAGTGCCATCTACCTTTCAGGTAACCCGGTTCAACACCAACGCACTAAGCATATCGAAATGGACATTCACTTTGTCCGTGAAAAGGTTGCTCGGGGTCACGTTCGCGTATGCCATGTCCCGTCCCGATATCAAATTGCAGACATCTTTACAAGGGTCTACCCGCGATCCTTTTTAAAGATTTTAGGGACAGTCTCAGCGTTTGAAGACCGCCCGCTATGACTGCGGGGGTGTGTTAAACAGGGTAATATACCCGTGATATACACTTGATATACATAGTGTATACCACGGGTACCGAATGCAGAAGCCCAACGGCAGTGGCCTGTAGAGGCCCATCACGGGCAGTGTAACAAATGTATATTAGGAAAATATATTTGGTGTATATTGTAGTGTAAAGGTTACCTAAATTAGGATTATACACTTACCATAATTGTATAGTTAGAATTATGGTAGAATAAGGTTTTAGGAGTAGAATAGGAATATGATTCTCTTATTTTGTAACTTGTATAAATACCTTTCAATTAATGAAAATAATAAAGGAGGATTGTTTCTTTAAAAAATAATGATATAAACTTAAAAATAAATCTAGTATCATTACACTATAACCGTTAAAGAATATTTCTGTAGTAAGTAAAGATGAAAATATACCACGACAAAATGAAGTTATATAAGCAAATAAAAATAGATAAGAATATCTAGACAGAAGCTTAGGCCTAGGCCAAACGAATTTGTCCTATCCAAGTCTATGACACAAAGTGTTCACTTTGAATGTAGACCGGTATTTATCCTAAAATTCATTTCATAGAAAAATCGATTGAATTTATTTGAAAGGGGTTTATAGAAATGAAATTAATTCAGTCATTCTATAAATATTTGATTTTAGGTTTGAAGCAACGAGTAATAATAAGAGACTAGGCAAAGCAGTAAAATATAATCGAAATAACTGAATTAGAAGGGAAAGGAATTCTTATTCAATATTCTGGAACGTCTAAACAAGTTGCTTCACTGATGAATTGAATGCTCGTAAACAGTCGTGAGTTCGCAATGACAACAGTAAGCAATATCCTCAAATGTCGCCTACCCGGATATACTGGATGACTCTCCAACTCGCAATGCATGTTCGGAACGAAGTCTGGGGTACCTATACTTGGAAACTCATGCACACATTACTCTGCTTTACCTGGCACAGTCCTTCGACCCTCAGCTTGTCTCGATCTTGATCTTTTTAAGCCATGGATGTCCATCTAACGGCTCAACACATTTTGATCAATACAACCATGATTTGTCTTTAATTTTGGACTACGCCATATCAAACACCAAAAGAGAGTGTAACATGTGAACTTGAGTTATGCCTTTCCATTCTCATGTGGATTCGCCTAAGGTGTCATTGCACCTCTTTTTCAGAAACTTACCAACCTAGAAGTTTGTCAGTCCTGCTTGACCCACCTTCATTAGTCTGCCTACAAGGGGCTTTACAACTTGTTGTTGGAATTGAATTTGTGTTGGATTGTCATTGTTGAACAATCATCGAAGCTTGAGTTGAATTTTAAACCCAAAAAATTATTGTGTGATCAATTGGGTATTTTCGAATATGAGATTTTGGTATTTCAGATTTCATAACATTATTTCTATAAGGAACCACAATGAATTATAACAATCGAGTTTCTTTGAACTCTTGAATAGTTACATAGACTAGTATAATTCTTGAGTTATTTTCATTTGAAGCTTGTTGGTTGTTGAACTCAATGTTTCTAGCCTGGTAAAGTCAACTCCACCATTTATGAACTCAAATAGTTTTTAATTGTTTTAGGTTTAAGCAACTATTCATGTTATTTATGATTGGGGTCACGTTGAAGTGTGTGGGTGATCATCTCATCTGAAAATTTAAGTTACTAGAAAAAAATATATTTTTATTTAATTTATATCGTCCACATCCTTAAATTGAGTTGAAGTCTTCAATTTAGGAGGATGTCAAATAATTGGGTGTTCTATTTGTGGACCAAAGGATCAATTGGGGATTAAAAAGGTTCGTGGGTTAAGAGTTTGAGGTCTTTGCCCATATTTGTTTTTTTTAAATTATTTTATTTATCATGAATAAAATAAAATACCAATTATAGAATATATTTACCAATATAAACTACAATACATAAATGAAAATATTTAAGTATAAAACAAAAAAGGAATAGATCTAATAAATATAATATAGTAATACACTAAATTTCGAAAAGAAATCCATGGACGTTTATTAATTAATTATTACTATTTCTATGCATCTTTCCTGCTTAAATTATTATTATTATTATTAATAATAATAATAATAAAATAAATTGCTAGAGATTACAACAGTTTTTTTGAAAATAAATGGCTTGGATTAGAATTCCCACTAAAAATAAATTACGTATAAATAAGAAAACTTTCCTAGTTATATATTTAGCTAGGATATTCCTAGCTAAACCGTAATCTTTTTTAAAAAAGAATTAGCGCTAAAAGCAATTCCCACAAAAAATTAGCTACAAATTAGGCTAGGAAACTACCCTAGTTATATTTTAGCTAGGGAATGTCCCTAGCTAATTCCTACTATAATGTGGCTAAATTTTCAAACAAGAAAGTTAGCTTGGAAATTGGAGTTTTTAGCTATATTCATAGCTAATATGAACTGTTAGCTAGGGATTTGATTATCCTAGCTAAAATCCCTAGCTAATCACATGTTCTCTTGTAGTGAATTATTATTTACTTAGCCGTACTATAGTGTGATAATTGTATAATTTTAAGATGCCTAACTTTTTATGTGCTCCGTAATATACTATTTGAGCAGAAAATAGGTTATTCTTTTGGAGAGTAGTCACTCATTTCTTCACAGCAGAGGTCACTTACTAATTTGTCCTTTTATCAATGAATTTTGTAACCAATTTTACTTTTATGTACAAAAGCTATAGGATTGAGTAATCAAAACAACACGACTACACATGCAAACGTTATACACGTATATTCATATTCATGCAAACCAAATCATTACCAATCAAACAAACATGTCAAACAAAGTAATTACATCAGAATCCAATTACAAGGTAGCCTTCCAAGTCGGCCCTTAAAGATGTTCGTTATTTTCTTTGTACGTAGAACAGCTTAAGTGCATATTGTGTGCAAGTTTCTGAAATAGGGCTAAAAGGTCCAAATAATCCAAAAGCCAAAGAGAAAAAGATAAACTGTAGTAAAAGACCACACACATGTCCTCGTTTTTGTCGTAAAAGAAACATCTATTAGCTTCACCAATCAAAGCTAATAGACTCAAAATGAAGGTTTTGTGCCAAGCCAGAAGCACATATTTTGGCAACCTCATGTCTCATGCTCTTTGGCCCGCAAACCACAACTCCAACATCTGCTGCTTTGCAATCAAAAAGTATTCCTGTCATGCAATTCAAATATCATAAGTTCCTCTTCTAACAAATATTTCAAGAATAATATTAATGTGTGTGCAGAGCGGAGCTACAACTCACGAAGGGTGGTTAGTTGAACACGTTTCATCGAAAAATTATATTGTGTATCGAAGTTACTCCTATTAAATATAATATTAATTGTACTTTTTATACATACATATGTATAAAATTTCGACTTTGCCATTTTGTATGTATGAACTATGAAGTACCAAATACTTCCATAGCAGGTTAAACTGCATCCATAGTGTAAAAGTTCAATTATATTGTATACTTAGTATGTACTCCTAGTATTATATATGAGAAGTGCCAATTACAAGAATTAGTAAACTCACTTTTTAGATCAGGCCTACCACCATAATGCACCTTAGTGGCTTGAACAATAGACTGTTGAGGAAGGCTTTCCAGCTCCAATTCCGTACCACATAAATTACCTGCAGGTGAATTTGTAATGCTAGGAATTTCCACATTCTGAATTTGTTTTCCTTCAGTTTCATTCTCCCTTTTTTGCCACATAAAAATAACACTGGTAGCAATAAAGACCGAAGCACAAACCAAAAACATGTCCCAAATGATTTTCCCACTGTAATGATAAATCTTTCCGTCGCGCTCAACTGGATATATGGAGTAACGCGTGACGAGGCCTAACAAGAGGAGAAACATGACAAATGACGATGAAATTATCGCGCCGAGCCATAGCCAACTGCTATTGCCAAGTGCTGCTGAAATTGGAGAGTCTTTTGGATTTTGTTTGAACACAATTGTTTGGACATGACCTATAAGGTTATTTTCTTGTGGATCATTTTCTCTAGTGATATAGGCTTCGATTTGGAAATCTAAGTTGGAGATATCGGAAGGTGTAGTGGAGAGAGGGAGCAAGAGATCGAGCATTGTGAGATCGGATGTGTTCTTGAAGGCTGTGATTAGGATTACTTTTGGTATTTTGGTGGTGGCTTGTGTTGTGCTTCTGTAAATGAGCTCTCGGAATATTGAAATCATGGGAGTAATTCCACTTCCTCCACTGACCATCACCAAGCAATCTCGACTGCAACAATGTCACATTGCAATTTGTTAAATCTTTGTAACAAGCAGTGATGGACACAAAATTTTTAAATCATCGGTATTCAATTATTTTTAGTTTGAAAATTGCTACCAAGACATGTTGCTCAGTTACTGATGGGTGCTTGAGCACCCATAGCCTGGAACGCCGAGCGTGGGTCTGCCATTAGTAACAAGGCATCCTTTTTTTTTTTTTTAATTCAATTACCAGAAAACTTATCTGGGTGGTGTTGTATTTAACAAAAAGGGGTGGAGCGGGGCTGAACCTGACCTCCATACAACACGATCGGCAACAAAAACCGGTGAATTATGAATTTAAATTATAATATACATTGACCTAACTAAGTTTTTATAGTATTAGTGTATTTTAACTCGTTGTAGCAGAGAAGATGAATTATTTTACAATTTATTTACTCCTGTTTATTATAAACATTGCCTATATAGTTGTTTTTCACATGATCTAATAGCATAAAAAATTCTTTGATGGTGATAGTGTATAAAAGTTAATTAAAGAAATTTAACTGATCACATCAAGTTGAGCAACAACTACGAAGATTATGTGATCAACGACCAGATATTTGAATATAAATCAACAGTGGTTTGATACGACTAATTATATTTAGACAAAGAGAAATGATCCTACTATAATAAGTACTATATAGGTGAAAGAACCAAATTGTTCTGCAGAAATTTTAGCAAATGTCATGGTTGGTACCTTGTACTATACAATTAAAGTGAAACGTAACAGTAAAAGAAAAAAAAATATAAAATTATACACGAATGCATTGTGAAAAATAAGAACAAGGGAAGGTATCGAGATAAAATTGACTAACCATTTAACATGGATGATTGTTTTTTTAATTACGAATCTCGAATTAATGTAAATTACATGTGTTAAACAAAGCAATATACATGTGATATACACTGAATATACAGCAGTGTATATCACATATATACAAAGCAGTGGGCCTTCGGCAGACAAAGCAAGCAACAAAGAAAGCGAGAGGGCCAATTGGGCCTCGGCGGTGGGCCTTCGGCCGCAGCCAAGGCGCAAAGAGAGGGCCGCTTAGGGCCTCGGAAGTGGGCCTCTCGGCCAGAATTGTGGACAACACAATATTGTATATATGGTATATATATTTGTAGTATATTGTATTGTAAAGGTTACATTAATTAGTGTTATACACTTACCATAATTGTATAGTTAGAATTATGGTAGAATAAGGATTTAGAAGTAGAATAGGAATAGGATCTTCCTATTATGGAAATATATAACTTGTATATATAGCCTTTCAATTAATGAAAATAATCAAGGGGATTATTTCTTTCATGGTATCAAGAGACTAGGTCTAAACCAAAAATTTTCTTCTCTCAAACTTTTGCCTCTTTGGCCGAGAACCCCCCCCCCCTCCCTCAGGTTTTTCTCTCCAAATATCTCGTCTTCCGCTCTCAAAAACCTCTCTTAAATTTATCCTCCTTCTTTGTTCTTTCAAATATGTCTAAGAACAATTTTCACCCTGCCCTCACGGTTTCCAATATCAAGCTCAGTGTCCCTATTGTCCTTGAGATGGAAAACGTTCAATATGCAACGTGGGCGGAGTTGTTTAAAATTCACGCTATCTCTTATCAAGTTCTTCATCACATAATTCCTCCCGCTAGACCCCTTCCTGCGGAGGATCCTGAGGTGTGGATTACACTTGATGCTACCGTTCTTCGGTGGATATACGCCACTATTTCAGTGGACCTTCTACAGACGATTATGGAGCCCGATACCACGGCTATGGCTGCATGAAATAGATTGCGTGACATATTCCAAGACAACCAACATTCCCGTATCATCACACTCGAGCAGGAATTCTCTCTCGTTCGAATGGACGTATTTCCGAACGTTTCTGCATATTGCAAGAAACTAAAGGAATTGGCGGATCAACTCCGTAATGTTGGCGCACCAGTGACAAATAATCGTCTAGTTCTACGGTTGGTTGCGGGCTTTCGGAGGCCTATAATGGTGTTGGAACTCTCCTTCGCCAAAGCAACCCTCTTCCCGACTTTCATCAAGCCCGCTCCATGCTGACGTTGGAAGAAGCCGGTTTGGCTAAAAAGGCGGCTACCGGAGCAAGCCCAGTTGTCATGGTGGCATCCTCTCCTAGTTCTTCGGGTTTTGTAAATAATTCGGGCCAAAACCATAATAATGGTGGAGGCAAGAATAATCGCAAAAATAACAAAAACCGCGGGGGCAAACGAGGTGGTTCTGGTGGCAGTTTCGGTGAGCAACAAGCAGGAGGTGGGTCCCATTCGGGGTACAGTGGGCCACCACCACCGTGGGCCCGGCGGTGGGGCCGGTGGCGGTGGCACCCGCACCCTCCGGCGGTTCTCGCCGGCGGCCGATGGGGCGGCCGGTCCAAAGAGCCCAATACCCAAGCATTGGCGGCCCCGGCGGCCGGTGGCCCGACAACGGCCCCCACAGCGGTAACAGCCCAGTTCCAGCACGGCCAGGAGTCTTTGGGCCCCGTCCTCCGCAAGCCCATCATGCAGCATGCCCCACTCAGACCGATATCGAGGCCGCGATGCACACGTTGGGATTAACTCAACCGGACCCAAATTGGTACATGGACACCAGGGCCACTACTCACATGACTTCCGAATCAGGTACTCTCTCATCTTATTACAATTTGAGCACCCCTCGGGGAATAATTGTTGGTAATGGCGAGTTCAATTCCAATTCTAGGGTATGGTCGAAAACGTTGTCTCCTCCCAATCCACCACTTCTCTTGAAAAATACTTTACATGCTCCTAAATTGATTAAAAATTTAGTGTCCGTCCGAAAATTCACAAATGACAATTCGTTTTGTTGAATTTGATCCTTTCGGTTTCTCGTGAAGGATTTCAAGACGGGGAGTCATCTCATGAGGTGTGATAGTAGGGGGATCTATATCCTATCATGCCCGGTTTCATCCATCGAGTCCACCTTGCCATCGCTTTTGCGCCATCTCTCCTTCCATGTGGCATGCTCGTTTGGGTCATCCGGGATCTTCTATTTTATCGAGTTTTAGATAAAAATAGCTTTATTTCTTGTAAGGGTACGAGTCGTACTCCAATTTATCAGTCTTGTTCATTAGGAAAAATTGTTAAGTTGCCATTTGTAGACTCCAATTCTCATACTTCTATGCCATTTGACATTATTCATAGCGACTTATGGACATCTCCTGTTCTTAGTTCAATGGGTCATCGATATTATGTTCTCTTCTTAGATGATTATTCTAGATTTTTGTGGACGTTTCCAATTGCGAATAAATCACAAGTGTTTTCCGTCTTCATAAAATTTAGAGCGTTCATTCGTACTCAATTCGAAAGAGAAATAAAAAATATTCAATGTGATAATGGGAAGGAGTATGACAATAAGGAGTTTCGAGAATTTTGTGCTACTCATGGGATAAATTTCCGGTTTTCCTGTCCTCATACATCTTCACAAAATGGGAAAGCCGAACGCAAAATTCGTTCCTTAAATAACATTGTCCGAACTCTCCTAATCCATGCCTCCATACCTCCGTATTTTTGGCATCATGCTCTACAAATGGCCACTTACCTTCTTAACATAATTCCGTCTAAAGGTCTGACATATTCTTCCCCTCTCAAAATCTTATATAATAAAAACCCGTCTTATTCTCATCTTCGGATTTTTGGGTGCTTGTGTTATCCGTTATTCCCATCCACCACAATTAACAAACTTCGTGCTCGGTCTACTCCGTGTGTATTTTTGGGTTATCCGTCGAATCATCGTGGTTATAAGTGTTTTGATTTATCCTCCAAGAAAATTATTATAAATCGTCATGTCATTTTTGATGAAACCCAATTCCCTTTTACGAAATTTCATACTCCCGAGCCTAAGTCGTATAATTTTTTGGATGACCAAATATCCCCGTATATTATTCGGAATTTTTTGGACAACTCCCGTACCCAAAATTCTCCGCCGGGCGCCGCCCGCCGGCCCAACAAGCACCGCCACACCCAGCTCTTCCGGCCATCGGAACAGTTCCCAAGAATCGGGCCGGTCCAGCCTTAGCTCCCGGAACCGGTCCGAAGCCGAGTCCGGCCATTTCCGATTTGGGCCGGCGAGGCCCACCGCTTTTGCCGGCCGTCCGTCCCGAGCCCAGAAAAATTCCCATAATTCCATTAATTCTTCCTCGAGTCATAGACCGGTCACTCGTAGTCAGCGGGGTATTTTTACACCTAAAAGACATTTTAATTTACATTCTGATGTCTCTAAATCCCCCTTGCCCCGCAATCCTGTGTCCGCATTAAATGACCCTAATTGAAAAATTGCTATGACTGATGAATATAATGCTCTTATTGATAATAAGACGTGGGAGTTGGTGCCCCGTCCATATGGTACTAATATTATCAGGTCTATGTGGATTTTTGCTCATAAGGAGAATTCAGATGGGTCATTTGCTCGGCATAAGGCGCGACTTGTTGGTGATGGTAAGACTCAGCAGGTTGGTATTGATTGTGGTGAGACATTTAGTCCGGTGGTCAAACCGGCTACCATTCGCACTGTACTTAGCTTGGATCTTTCAAAGACTTGGCCGATTCATCAGTTAGATGTCAAGAATGCTTTTCTACATGGAGATCTCAAGGAAACAATCTATATGCATCAGCCGTTGAGTTTCAGGGATCCCAACCGACCTCATCATGTCTGTTTGTTGAAGAAGTCATTATATGGGCTTAAGCAGTCTCCATGTGCCTGGTATACACGATTTGCTGATTTTGTTTCGACTCTTGGGTTCACACACAGCAGGTCAGACAATTATTTGTTCATCTACCGCCGTGGTTCGTCATTGGCCTATATTCTGTTATATGTGGATGATATCATCTTGACTGCCTCCTCCGATGCTTTGCGTCAGTCTATCATGGCCATGCTCAGTTCTGAATTTGCTATGAAGGACTTAGGGCCGTTGAGTTATTTTTTGGGGATTGCCGTCAAACGTCATTCGGATGGCTTGTTTCGTCTCAACGGAAGTATCTTTCGCCGAGATCATAGAGAGGGTCGGGATGTCATCCCGTAAGTCCACTTCCACACCGGTTGATGCAAACCCAAAGCCGAGTGCCGCAACGGGTGCACCATATGAGGACCCGACCCGCTATCGCGATCTTGCGGGGGCCCTCCAAGATCTTACCTTTACCAGACCGGATATTACATATGCGGTTCGGCAGTGTGTTTATTCATGCATGATCCCGAGTTGAGCACATGAATGCAATCAAACGCATCATTCGGTATATACGGGGGACACGGACTATGGGTTGCACTTGTATCCTTCATCTACATCCACACTTGTCTCTTACACGGATGCCGATTGGGGTGGTTGTCCCGACACCGGACGGTCGACTTCGGATACCTTGTATGTTCCTTGGCAATAACTTGGTCTCATGGTTGGCGAAACGTCAAGCAACTCGTCACGCTCCGGTGCAGAGGCGAGAATATTGAGGGTAGCGAATGTAGTCTCCGAGTCATGTTGGCTACGTAATTTGCTTTTGGAGCTTCATTGTCCCATTCGAAGGCAACCTTGGTATATTGCGATAACATTAGTGCCATCTACCTTTCAGTAACCCGAGTTCAACACCGGCGCACCAAGCATATCGAAATGGACATTCACTTTGTCCGTGAAAAGGTTGCAAAGGGTCAAGTTCGCGTATGTCATGTCCCGTCTCGTTATCAAATTGCGGACATCTTTACAAAGGGTCTACCGGCGGTTCTCTTCGAAGATTTTAGGGACGATCTCGGCGTTCGAAAACCGCCCGCTATGATCGGGGGTGTGTTAAACAAAGCAATATACATGTGATATACATCGAATATACAAGAAGTGTATATCACATGTATACAAACGATGGGCCTTCGGCGGACGAGCAAGCGACAGCAAAGCGAGAGGGCCAATTGGGCCTCGGCGGTGGGCCTTCGGCCAGCTGACCAAGGCAAAGAAAGGCAGGGCCGCTTAGGGCCTCGGAAGTGGGCCTCTCGGCCGAATTGTGGACAACACAATATTGTATATATGGTATATATATTTGTAGTATATTGTATTGTAAAGGTTACCTTAATTAGTGTTATACACTTACCATAATTGTATAGTTAGAATTATGGTAGAATAAGGATTTAGAAGTAGAATAGGAATAGGATCTTCCTATTATGAAAATATATAACTTGTATATATACCCTTTCAATTAATGAAAATAATCAAGGGGATTATTTCTTTCAACATGAATGTATTTATAAATTATAGGTTTGGGCCTTTGGTACATACCTTAAGAAATGAGAAGATGAAGGTCCATAAGGTCCCTCTGTTGAGATTTGAAGACGATCTGGAGAAGAAGAAAGTTGTTTTTCTAACTTTTGACTCCAACTTCCCACGCATTTAATTACAACACTCAGCTTATCTGACTCCAAATTACTGCTTGAAACTATAGTAAATGGATGCCACTGCAACTTGGATACGCTTGGCACATTCACATACAAGATGCTTGTGGGGTTGTACGTCAATGCTGTTATAAAGTGAAAATAATAAGTACATCCATTATTAATAAAACTAGCATATATAAAAACGCATCATCCGTATCGAATGTTTACACCCTACTTCTCCTTCTATTTCAATTTTTGAAACTTATTTAAATGAACACAAAGTTTAATAAAGAAAAAAAAGACAACTTAAATATATTTTTAAACATATCATAACATTTGTATGACTATAATATTTTTGAAACATTTGATCTTAAACATTCCGTAACATTTGTGTAGACTAAAATAATTTTGAAATCTCTAATATTAAATATGTCATAATATTTATGTGGCTATAAAGGATTCTCATTAAGAGTAAATAAGAAACTTAAATTGTTTCCAAATCTGAAAGGAGTCATTTCTTTTTTAATGAGCTAAAAAAGAAATAGGCTCACATGAATTGAAATGGAGTGAGTAGCTTCTTTAAAAGCTAATTAATTAACACACTTAGGTAATTGTAAAGATATACCTTACGTTTCATTTTATATATTTTACTTTGACAAAGTATGGAATTTAAGAAAGTAAAAAATACTTTTGAATCTAGTTATTTTAAACTAAAAGTGTATAATGTACCAAAATGTTTGTATATTATGATTTTAAATGTCACGTGAGATGTTGGAACTAAAGAACTACTAAATATTTAAAATGTCATTTTTAAAAAAATAAACTGAAAAGGAAAATAAGAGACATAAATTGATATAAAACGAGTATATATATATATATATATATATACCTGAATTCTTGGAAAAGCTGAGTTCAATAGTGCTACAAGGTAAAAGTCGTGAAGAGATTAATCTAGCCCTTCGTTTAGACTGTAAGAATCTCAAGTATCGATCGATCAGAAAGAGAAAAATCCCAGGGAGGATCATGCATGTGTAGGCAACTCCAACATGCAATAGGTAGAAGAAGATGTAGAGAAAATAGAGCTGATGTGTGTAGAAGAAAACTTCAAACATCTTTCTCCTTATCTTGTACAAACTTGTACCCCACATTGCTATTGCAACCAAGGCAGCTATTTCTCCAGCTACGTTGGATACGTAGGTACTGCTCCATTCTAACATCTGCATGTATAATTAACCATATACGACATTAATTAGTACTAAGATTCTTTGCTTGAAAGTATAATTATAAGTAGCCGTTTAATCTTTTAGATGAAATAGTCACATTCTTCAACATACAGTGTCATAATTGGCAGAGATCCTGGGTTCAAGACTCAACGCCACCCATTACAAAAATGGGATTTAATTTTTTTTAGCTAATTATCATAGATATTAGGGTTATTTTTTTGTTGTGGGCGTGTTGGACCATGTGTAATGTAAAATCCTTATTAAAAATGGATTTTCATGCGCTTAACTCATGAAAGAAATTATGTCTATACGTAAAGGGGTGAGTTGAGGATATATATAATTAAGTATAATAAATAAAATTGTGCTTTTTCTAACAACTTAATTATAAGATCTTGGATGTGATGCTCACATTTCTCTACTTTATTTAATTAATTAGATGTAAAACCGATTAAAGACATAGATGGATCCAAGATCTAGAGTGATTAGTGGGTTTTGATTGATCATCAGTGTGATATTATTGATTATATCTATACATTTATTTTTTATTTTTTGCATATGTATATAATAGCCGAAAGTAATGAATTCAATGAAACCCACAAAATTATTAACCCTAGCAGTTTGTGATTAAAGATATCGTCCAAGATACAGCTAATAGCTCTACAAACACTTGAAGGATATTGGGATCAAGGATATATACATATATGTAAACAAATTACCTCAATCATTTGATTAGAGACGGCATAATATATAACGAAGCCAACACTATGGAGAATTGCAAGGGCCATAGAGACATGGCCAAGCCAGATGTGATACTTAATGCTTGATTCTGAAGTTAGCCCAACCAGCGGCAATATTGACGACAATCGGGTCACTGGGAAAAACAAAAACGCATAGCATATGTTCCCAATGTAGCCAAGCCTCAAAAATACACTTCTAAACTTTGCCATCCACCTGTAAATAATTAACCCAAAATACATACCAATCCATCGATTTTAGAAAGAAAACAAATTTGTATATATATAAAAAAGGAAGTTGTGCATGACTTACACTTTCTCATTTGGATTGTGCATATGGAGAGTACCATAGCTGATATAGACGTAGTTGGCTAAAGACCAAATTAGAAGGACGGTAAACATTGCAGCAAAAGTAAATTCAACAGCGTTCACAATTCCCAGAGGTTCCATCACGAGCAGTGGCCGTTTCCATGAACCAAAATATTGCCGCTCCTTATTATTTCCATCACTACTGCACCACAATTAATTAATTAAACAAGCCCAAAATGAATATATGAAGAATAATTTTTATGGTATGCTGAGAACGAAAAAGAGATCGAAGATGAAATTAATAGTACTCCTAATTAACTAACTAACCTCTGATTAGAAGTTGACTTGCCGTAAAGATGAAGATAGACGCAGCTCACACCAGCTATCACCATTATAGGAAATGTTAATAGAAGAAGATTTGTCCCTGTAAACAAGTGCTAAGTTTATTAGTAGTTATGTTGGGGAATACCGGTGGTTAACTAGCACACAATCAAGGCACGAAGTAAATAGAGAAAAAGAAATAATAGAGGAAAAAAATATATGAGATCGTCTCCAATTACAATTCTCTTTAAAAACCCTAAGTGTTTCCCAACCCTAGAGAGTCTTTACACGATGTATATCACTTATTAAAGTGATCACATGTACACTGCTAATAAGTTTGATCCTATCAGCCCTCGACCTCCACCATCAACACATATTTCCGTTTCTTCTCTAATTTTGGGTCACACTGCGAGTTTTTATGGTCGTCGCATCAACCAGAATTCAAAACGCTGTCAACAAGCTAGGTTAGGAGCATTTAATCTGGAAATTAAATCAAACAGGAAGAAGTATATATGACAAGACAATTTTTTTGTAAGCTAATTAGTTTGTATATAGTTCCAGTGATGTACTGGGCTATCTTTTGTGGGAGTTCCATTGAACTCAATGGTGCATCATATTGTAACTTTTTGCTGGAAGGAATAAGATGCACATCCATATTTGGATGTATTATATAAAAAAAGTATGACAAGACAAATTTAATTTACCTTGTTCTCTGAAATATGTAGAGTTGAGCTCGTCTAAGAGCTGGGGAGTCCATGAATATTTGTAAATCTTTGTAGGTAACATTACCCATATGAAGAGCCATCCAACAAACACCAATACCAAAAATATATTCAAAACAGCTGATCTGCTCCCCATATCCTCACACTAGAATTACTATGATCTCAAATTCTTCTTATGCATGTGATGAAGTTGGCTTATAAAGAGATGCTATATATAGAAGAGTGTGTTCATGTGTGGAAAAGTGGAACATCATGGTTCTTGCTTTTTACCTATTATTATTATGATTGATGTTACCTACAAATTCCCTTGCGTGGACTTTTCAACTGGTACTGTTTACTTTTTTTTTAATTGAGACTTTTAAGGTGAATTATAGCAGTCTAGTAAACGTGTCTATGAGATATGTACTAATTTGCCTTTCAACTAAAAGTCTAAAAGGAAGAGCCACTTTTGACTAAGGTAAAAATGTGTTTAAGTTATATACATGGTAGTATAAGAAAATTTACATCAGAATATTTTTATTTGTAGTAGCGGATAATATATCTTTTTTTTAATACTTCCCAAATTTCACATTTTTGAGGTTATTTTAAATATTATTTGGGTGATGTGATAGTGTAAATTATTCTTCAATTGATATTGTATAAAATGTAAACTCAAAAAGAATGCATATACTTACCAGCATCCAACATTTACATATCAAACCAAGCAAATTTAGCTTTGGATTTAAAAATAGTCAAAGTAAGAATATCCATCACTTAACCCTAATTAACTTATACATGTATCGATTAACATGTCTTGCATTTACTAATTAGATACAAACATGTAAGTAAGTTCTATCGTAAAAATATTACTTAACGGTTAAAGAGCCAAAAAGAGCTGACCCCAAGAATGGATTAGATTAAAATGATGTTCTTGTAGAAACTATTCATAAGTACTAGCTCGGAATAAGAGGGGAATAATTAAGTTGACCAGGTAGGCAGGTACACGCATAGCAAATAGGAAGGATGCATTGATACCCATAGATAATTTAATTTAATTTAGGATATCCTCTCATTTAAAGAAACTGGATGAATGAAAAATTCCAAGATTTGAGATAGTACTAGCACTGCAAGTACAGTTGACTAACTACTACACATAAAATTGCAGTACACAAATTTAAGTAGTACGTTCTAGGGTTTGGGCTTACATTTTATGTACTTGATGAGCGATATCGATAGTGAATATACTCTACATATAGTCTGTAATTAATATTTAGTGTAATTAAGATAAAATAGAGATATTAATTCTATTAGAACTACAATTGTAATTAAGGTAAAATAGAGATCCTAATTCTATTAGGACTACAATTGTGTACTATATATATATGACATTAATAAGAGAACTCCATCAAAGAGATTTACATTATTCTACATGGTATCAAGAGCCAAAAAAATTCCTCCCTTAAATAAAGGGCACGGAGCAGTATGATTGATTTCTTGTATGTTTTCTTATAAGACGAATCACCAATTTAAGGAACCATTATCCTTATATACTCATATTGTACAACCCACCTCTCTATATTGGTTTCTGTATATGCCCTTGCAATACCTGAACTATGTTCCGACAAAGAACTAGGTTTCTCTTGAACAAGTATTATGTCTATAAACATTGGTTCCATCAAATTTCTATGCCCGAAAATTCAAATTATCAAGAACACCAGGACGATCTCCCAGCACCAAATTGAACCATTTGTCACTCAAAACCAATCTGTATACCGCTGATATACATCGATATACACAACACCAAGCCCTCATATTCCCTGTTTTATAGCCCATATACATCAAGTATACATGCAGTATACACCACCGGATACACTTATAACATAAGCAGCCCAGTATACCGCTGTTATACAACTGATATACAGCAGCCTCTCAACCGATATTCTTCCTAAATTTCTGATACCCTCATGGTGTCACCCACAGCCCACATAGCTTCCTACACTTCCTCTTGCTCAACACCTGGCATCACAAATTATCAGCCGCACGCCCAATTCCCGGCTCAGTAGGCCAACCCACATCTTTGGCAACAGTTCGGGCACTGGGCCCAGTCAACCAATCTCGTTCTAGGCCAGGCCCAGCAGCAATATGGGGCACTGTCGTGGCCCACTGCCCAGCACCACCGAGCCATTGTCCAGCCACCAAGCCCACTACACAACGGCCCAGCAGCAGCACGATGATACGTGTTATATGGATACGGGTGCCACATCTCACCTCACTAACAATTATGGTAATCTCTCTCAACTGCGCAATTTAAATACTCCTTAATCTATTAAGGTCGAAAATGGTCATCGCATTCCAATTCAAGGGTTTGGCCACACACTAACCCCACCACCACATCCTCACTTCTCCCTTAAAAACGTTCTATATGCCCCTAACATTATCAAGAACCTAATGGAAAATTTGCCACCGATAATTCTGTATCCATTAATTTTGACCCGTTTGGTTTTTCTATAACAGACCTATGTACCAGGAAACTTCTTACGAGATGCAATAGTGAAGGGGACCTCTATACTTTCCTATCCACGTCTGCTGCCAGTGTCAATCCTCCCATATATCTAGCTGCCATCTCCTCCTCAACGTGACATAGTAGACTTGGACATCCCGGAACTCATATTTTTGATTTTCTTAGAAACCACAATTAATTAAATGTAATAAAGGGAACCTTGACCATAATTTCTCCTCTTGTCATCTAGGAAAATATGTTAGACTTTCGTTTACGTCTTCTTTAAGTGTTACTTTCTCTCCCTTTGATATTATTCATGCGGATTTATGGACATTTCCTATAACTAGCAACCTAGGTCATAAATATTATTTGGTATTTTTGGATGACTTCTCTCACTTCCGTTGGGTCTATCCGCTTAAACTTAAGTCTCAAGTTTACTCCAAATTCCTTAAATTTCCTACATTGGTTAAAACGCAATTTGAAAAAGACATCAAAACATTTCAATGTGATAATGGTTGTGAGTTCAATAACTCCCCTTTTCATAATTTTTGTGCGGCTAATGGCATGGTTTTTCATTTCTCTTGCCCCCATACTTCCCCTCAAAATGGTAATTCGAAAGAATTCTCCGCACCATTAACAATATGATTCGTACCCTTTTTTTCATGCGTCTCTCCCTTACGTTTTTGGGTATATGCATTAAAAATGATATAACACATTCTTAACATCTTACCCACTCGTACGATCCAAAATAGGACATCCACCAAAATTCTCTTCCGTCGGATCCCTTCCTATAATCACCTTCAAATTTTTGGTTGTCTTTGTTACCCAAATCTGGCCTCCACGGTCCCTCATAAATTAGCACTTCGCTCCACTCCGTGCGTCTTCCTAGGTTTCCCGTCGAACCATAGGGGTACTTATGCTATGAGTTATCCACATACAAAATCATAGTCGCATGCCACGTCATGTTTGTTGAGTACGTTTTCCCGTTCAACAATATCCAAAAATTTTGAGTCACTCATTATAGATTCCTTGATGACCTGGACACCTCACCTCTAGTCCAAAATGTACTACAAAATCCGCACCTTTTGGCCATCCCACCACCCATCCTGTCGACCCCACCCCACTGCCCAGTCCCTGCCCAATTATTGCCCGAACTCACACCCGACACACTGCCCCTACCCCCTGCCCAATCACTGCCCGAAACTCCACCCGCCATACTGCCCCAACCCACTGCCCGCCACACTGCCCAGACCCTACCCGCCACCCTGCCTAGCTCCTGCCTGTCCCACTGGCCAGGCATGTCTGTCACCACCCAACCCCCCTGTCCCACCCGTGACCGTCCCCACCCATCTCATGGAAACCCGTGCATAACACGGAATTTTCAAACCAAAAGTTCACTTTAACCTATCTACTAAAACCATCTCACCCATTCCTAAAAACAAAAAATTAGCCAAACTTGACCTGAATTGGAATACGGCCATGCGAGAGGAGTTAATGCGCTTACCTCACAGCGCACTTGGGATCTTGTTCCATGACCTGAGGGGGTGAATGTAATCCGATGTATGTGGCTATTTCGTCATAAGTTCAGAGATAATGGTGCCCTTGATCGTCACAAGGCCAGACTTGTGGCAAATGACACTGGGCAATAAGATGGTGTTGATTGTGGTGAGACTTTTAGGCAGTGGTTAAGCCAGCTACCATCCGCACAGTTTTGAGCATTGCTGTGGGGAAGAATTGGGTTATTCACCATCTTGATGTAAATAATGCTTTCTTATATGGGGATTTGAAAGAAATCGTTTATATGCATCAACTGCCAGGTTTTGTGCATTTGGAGGCTCCTCATCATGTTTGTTGTCTTCTTAAGTCGCTATATGGGCTGAAGCAAGCCCCAAGGGCTTGGTATGAGCGGTTTGCCACTTACATCATACATACCGATTTCGTATGCAGCAAGAGTGATCATTCATTCTTCATTTTTCATCGGGGTACTGACACAACTTACCTTCTGTTATATGTGGATGATATTGTACTGACAACTTCTTCAGATGGCCTGAAGCACGAGATCATTGCTCTACTCAAGTCTGAATTTGCTATGAGTGACTTGGGTAAGTTGAGTTATTTTTTGGTGATATCAGTGAGCAGATCCACAAATGCCATGTTCATGTGTCAGCGTAAGTATACATAGGATATTGTCAAGGGCTAAAATGGTAAATTGTAAGATTATGCCCACTCCCATCGAATCCAAGTCCAAACTAAGTGCAGATGATGGGGATCCAGTCAGTAATCCCTCTCTTTATAGGAGTCTCGCAGATGCTCTTCAGTATCTCATCTTTACTCGGCCAGATATTGCATATGCGGTCCAGCAGATGTGCTTGTTCATGCACGCTTCTAGAGAGCCTCACTTTACAGCTCTTAAGCGTATCATTCGGTACGTTAAGGTCACTATTGACTATGGACTTCATTTATATCCCTCAACACCGACTAGATTGCTCTCCTACACAGACGTAGATTGGGCAGGATGTTCGGACACCTGTCGCTCTACGTCTGGCTATTGTGTGTTTTTGGGGATAACATCATATTGTGGTCTGCCAAGCGGCAAGTCACACTTTCCCGTTTGAGTGCAGAAGCAGAATATCGAGGCGTTACGAACGTCATTGCCGAGCTATATTAGCTCCGTAATCTCCTTCTTGAGCTTCATTGTCCCATATGTAAGGCATCTTTAATTTACTCTGATAACATATCTGCTGTCTACTTGTCTCATAACCCGATTCAACATCAGCGAACCAAACATATTGGGATGGATATTCACTTTGTTCGTGAGAAGGTTGCAATGGGACACGTTAGGGTGTTGCATGTTCCTTCTTCGTATCAGTATGTAGATATTTTCACAAAGGGGCTTCCTTGGCAACTGTTCCTTGACTTCAGATTCAGTCTTAGCGTCCGGCCTCCTCTCGCTCCGACTGAGGGGGTGTGATAGTGAATATATTCCATATATATTCACAATATATTTTATAATTAATATTTAGTGTAATTAAGATAAAATAGAGATCCTAATTCTATTAGGACTATAATTGTATACTCTCTATATATGACATTAATAAGAGAACTCCATCAAGGAGATTTATATTATTCTACAGATATGATTAGTCAGCTTCATGGTTATTGTAGAATAGTATTAATATCCATTGGAAGTCTTTCTCATTAATACCACTATATACAATGTACAATGTAGAACCCTAATACAATAAGAATTATAGTTTACCATAATTATATATCATTAAATATTTACACAATATATGAGATATATTCTAATTATGGTGCTATATTTTGTACACGTTAATACACCCCCTCAGTCGGAGCGGGAGGAGGCCGATCGTTGAGACTGGATCTGAAGTCAATGAATAGCTGTCTTGGGAGGCCCTTCGTGAAGATATCCGCGTACTGATATGAAGAAGGCATATGCAATACTCTAACATGCCCGAGAGCAACCTTCTCACGAACAACGTGGATGCCCATCTCAATATGCTTGGTTCGCTGATGCTGAACCGGATTGTGAGACAGGTATATAGCAGATATGTTATCACAGTATACCAGAGATGCTTTACGTAAAAGACAGTGAAGCTCCAAAAGAAGGTTTCGGAGCCAACAGATCTCAGCAATAACATTAGCAACTCCTCTATACTCTGCTTCTGCACTCGAACGGGATAATGTGGCTTGCCATTTGGTAAACCAAGATAGGAGATTATCTCCCAAAAAACACACAGTAGCCGGATGTAGAGCGGCGTGTGTCTGAACAACCTGCCCAATCTACATCTGTGTATGATAATAATCTATTCGGTGCGGAGGGGTATATGTGTAGTCCATAATCAAGTGTGACCTTAACATAACGAATGATACATTTAAGGGCAGTGAAATGAGGCTCACCGGGGGCATGCATAAACAAACATACCTACTGAACATCATAAGCAATGTCAGGCCGGGTGAAAGTGAGATACTGAAGTGTACCTGCTATACTCCTATACATAGTAGGATCTGTCACTGGATTACCATCCACGACACTAAGTTTGGATTTAGAATCAATCAGAGTGGATATGATTTTGCAATTGTCCATCTTAGCTTTGTGCACGATTTCTTTTGCATACTTACGCTGACAAAGAAACATAGTGTCTTCAGATCTAGTCACTGAGATTCCCAAAAAATAACTCAACTTCCCCAAATCAGTCATAGCAAATTCAGTTTTGAGCAGTGCAATAATCTCATTTTTCAACACAGCGGTAGAAGCAGTAAGAATAATGTCATCCACATATAATAATAAATAAGCAATGTCACTGCCTCTATGGAGAGTAAAGAGAGAATTATCACATTTGCTACAGGTATACCCAATACGCATAATGAACTGTGCAAAACAATCATACCATGCTCTAGGGGCCTTTTTTAATCCATAAAGTGACTTACGAAGATGACATACATACTGAGGGGCTATTGGATGGACAAATCCGGGAGGCTGGTGCATGTAAACAGTTTCATTTAAATCCCCATGGAGAAAAACATTTTTCACATCAAGCTGATGAATCAACCAATGCTTTCCCATAGCAATGCTCAGAATTGTGCGAATGGTAGCCGATTTAATACCCTCATGTTGGTTAGTACCATTTGCCACAAGCCTTGCCTTATATCTCTCCAAATCACCACTATTCTTGTACTTGTGACAAAAAAACCACATGCAACGGATCACATTCACCCCCTCCGATCGAGGAACCAAATCCCAAGTACGCTGTGTTGTTAAAGCATTAAACTCTTCACACATGGCCGCATTCCAATTCGGGTCCATTTTGGCTAATTTTGGGCTTTTAGGAATAGGGGAAATTATTTGGGTGGACATGTTAAATTGGACTTTGGGTTTGAAAATCCCGTGTTGAACACAGGTTTCCATACGGTATGAGGGTGCTGGCTGGGTAAGGGTTATGGTCGATGGGTCATTGTACTGATTGGGGTCAAAATTGGGTTTGGCTTAGGTCTAAGTGTCGGTCTAGAGAGGTGTTGCAGTGAGTCGGAACAATGACGAGGGGTAGGTTGGATGTCATTATTGGTGTGTCGATGTCGGTATCAGTTTTTGGGTTGGGTATGGTTGCCGATCTCGGTATACTGGGACTGGCAGATGACGGTATAATGGGGTACGGTGTTGGATGTGGGAGGGTTTCGGTAATAGGGTTGATTGGCTGGTTGCCGGTGACTGGAGTGATTGTGTCTTGGTAGTGAGACGGCGAAAATGGTACATGTGCTGGGATGGTGATCGGTGGATTTGTGGATGCTGGTGGCCGATTGCTGATAGTGGTGGCAATCACTGGTGATGGTGACACATTTGGCACTGGTGGTAGAGACGCCGATGGGCGGTCTGGGTAGGTGGCAGTGGGTGACTGCGATGGGGCGGTGATGCTGGCTGACACAGTTCCCGAAGGGTGACAGGAGATATGCCTGACTCATCTAGAAAATTATAATCTGGTTTCGAAACTTTTGGATGTTCGAAAATGGGAATGTGGTCTCGTCAAAGGTGACGTGACGAGAAACGTGAATTTGATGAGTGGATAAGTCATAACACAGGTAACCCCTATGATTCGACGGGAATCCTAAGAAGACACACGGAGTAGTGCGGGGAGCTAATTTGTGAGGGGCGGTGGAAGTGAGATTTGGATAACATAGGCAACCAAATATCCGAAGGTGATCATAGGAGGAAATCTGACGGCGTGAGATTTCGGTTGGAGTCATGTTATGCTGGGTACTGGTGGGTAAAATATTAAGGACGTATTCTACCATTTTGACTGCATATACCCAATAAGAGGGCGGGAGAGAGGCATGAAACAGGAAAGTGCGAATCATGTTATTTATTGTGCGGATGATACGCTCTGCTTTGCCATTTTGAGAGGATGTGTGAGGACACGAAAATTGGAAGACCATGCCATTATTTTTGTAAAAATTTTGAAATGCGGATTTTTTAAATTCACGGCCATTGTCACATTGGAAATATTTTATGGCTCGTTCAAATTGCTTTTTGATAAATGTGCAAAATTCAAGAAACTTGGCAAAGACCTCTGACTTAAATTTTAGTGGGTAAATCCAGATAAAATGAAAGTAATTATCCAATAAGATGAGATAATATTTATGATCCAAGGAGATAGTAATGGGGGACGTCCACAAGTCAGCATGAACAATATCAAAAGGAGCAAACGTAACACTGATAGATGAATTAAATGGAAGGCGAACGTGTTTTCCTAATTGACAAGAGATGCAGTTTTGGGCAAGTTTTCCATTACAATGAATAAAGTTATTGCTTCTATGAAAATTAAAAACAGGAGCTCCTGGGTGTCCAAGCCTATTGTGCCAGATTGATGGAGACAAAGCAACTAGGATGGTGTGTGAGCGAGAACAATCAGCAAACGAGAGTGTGAATGGATATAGGTCCCCTGTGCTATTGCATCTCGTAAGAGGTGTCCCTGTACGTAGATCCTTCACAGTAAAACCAAAAGGATCAAAATCAACTGACACAGAATTGTTACGAGTAAATTTCCTAATAGAGATTAAATTTTTGATGATGTTAGGAGCATAGATGACATTATTTAAGGAGAATGGTGGGTGAGGTGGCTGAGTGTGTGCATTTCCATAGCCCTGAATTAGAATGCGGTGACCATTATCAACAGTAATAAATTGAGAAGACTTTAACCGAAATAAGTGGGAAAGGTTACCTGTAGACCGGGTGAGGTGAGATATGACTCCCGAATCCATGTACCAATTTTCATCGGCTGCTGCAAATTTAAACTGCTGAAAGCCTGTCCTAGATCAGAGGGGGCCAGATCGATGGGCTGCTGCGGAAAATGGGCATGTGTGACATGGGCTTGGTGATGTTGGAATTGGGCTGGACGGTACCTAGGAACCGGGCCCAATACGCCCCATTGTTGAAAGGGAAACTAGGCTGAGGAATAGGCTAGGTATGCGGTCCGGTGTTGATTTTGGAAGCTGTTTGCTGGGCCGACCCACGAGGCAGACTGTGTGGGTTGATGCGGCTGCTGACTGGCCCATGCCGCCTTTTCCACTACCCTTGCCGCCACATGCACTGCCATGACGCTTACCGCCGCGGTTCTGCTGCGGCTGACTGTTCCCCGGCAGTGGCGGCTGGCCAACGACATTATTATTTGGCGTAGGCGTTTCAATTGCAAACGCCTTTTGGATGTGCTCATCTTGCTTCGCACGTCGGGTTTCCTCCAACAATAATTGCGAACGTGCTTTGTTAAAACTGGATATCATCGTGGCTAGAGTGTCATATTCACTCTTTGGTAGGCTTGCAACCAATTGTAAAACCATATTTATTTCGAAAACAGGCGTTACGACGTTGGACAATTGGTCTGCCACCAGTTTCAATTGCCTGCAATACTCAGACAGATTAGAAAAATTTTCAAGACGGGTGTTGTTGAATTGTTCTTCCAAGTACACTGCACGAGTGTTCTTGTTGTCTTGAAAGATTTCTTCCAAGCGTATCCATAACTCATGGGCGGAGGCACCCATTTTCATGATCGTGTAGAGTAAATCTTTAGATATTGTGCCATATATCCACTGTTTGACCATGACATCGAGACGACGCCATGTTGTGTCATCGATTTCGGGAGGGCGAGAGAAGGAGTCGTCTATATGGTGAAGCACATGATATACACAGGCGTGAATGCGAAATTGTTCCACCCATGATCAATATTGGCCATCTTCCTGATCAAGAATCAAGGGAACAAAGTTCTTGATGTTAGTAACGACGAGGGCCGGATGGAAAGATGGTGAGGAGAGGGTTGTTGGAGGTGTTTGGATGACGACTGAGGTAGAAGCGGAAACGTCAGAAGATGTGGATGTAGCCAAAGGATTCATTGGAGTAGTGGAGAGTGTGTAGACACAGAGAGAAAAAACAACCGAGAGAGGGCGGGGTCACCGACGGTCGGAATTTTTTTTGGGGGGGGGGGGCGGCGGGCGGCGGCAACCGAAAATTAGTCTAGGTTTTTAGGATTTTTGCTCTTGATACCATGTAGAATATTATTAATCTCCCTTGGGGAGTCTTTTTCATTAATATCAATATATATAGTGTACAATGTAGAACCCTAATACAATAAGAATCCTAGTTTACCATAATTATACATCACTAAATATTTACACAATATATAGGATATATTCTAATTATGGTGTTATATTTCGTACACGTTAATATAATCAGGTACCGTGGGCACATTTCTTTCGACAGAAAAAACAACAACAAATGCAATACACATTAAATTAAGAATGCGTAGAAGAAGTGTTGAGTTTTGAAAAATCACACTTTTAATTATGTAACATTTCACCTTACATGCAGACCTTATCCTTTTTCCAGACAAGCAAAAAAAAAAAATGTTGATGGATGTTCGTCCTGAAAACTATGATTATGTTGTGTTTGTCTGATCTAAAATTTTAAATATTCAGAAAGGAAACATGATTGCTTACTTATACTAGGTTCGCAAAAGAAAAAATATTACTTTATGTTGAATTTTGCATAAGGGAAAATCAGGAAAAGAGATTGGACCAGGAGAAAATTAATTACGACATTATTTATTGAAAGACAAAAGGAATTATAATAGGAGAAAAATAAAAGAGGCAACTGATTAACTAATTACGATGACAACACAACAATCCTGGGATACGATTAAATTAAGTATATATTGAGCTTGTTTTTTATGAAACAATGTCCACAAACCGTGATAAAAAAAAGGCCGGTTGTCATGGTCTACGAATTGTAAAACGGAGAAAAACATTACTATTATGTACAATAAAAAAATATTTTACTAACCATAGATTGATGATTGTTATAGGATTTTTTTTTATTTGTCTCACACAACTTACCCTAGTTGTTATAAGGGCAACTTACATAAATAACAACCTTTTAGTTTGTTTTCAATCCGTAGCTATCTTTTTGTTATTTACAATCCGTAGCTACATATAGGCATTTTCGCTGTATTTGACTATATTTCAGTGAATTTGAATACTAATAACATACCGTGATATACACGGTTTTGTATACCATGTATATCACGGTTTCAAAAGGAAGTTTTTCCATAATTGAAACCGTGATATACACGGTATACAAAACCGTGTATATCACGGATTGGGGTTTATATTTTAGGTAATTAATTAGCATTGTACACTTACCATAATTATAGAATTCTTGTACAAGTAGAATAAGGTTTTGGGAATAGAATAGGAATAGGGTTTTCCATATTATGAAAATTATAAATTATATATATACTCATTCATTAATGAAATAATCAAGGGATTATATTCTTTCAAATACATTGTTCAGTTGTATCCAGCCTTATTTGACGTCACACATATTTGGCTGTATTTGGACACATGCAACCTTAATTTTTCTGAATACATGTGTATTCAAAATAATGTATTTAAGTGCATTTAAATACACGAAGGGGCTGTGTATTTTAATGTGTTTATATATTGATGTATATTTTGTTTTGGGTGTAGTTGAATGTATTTGACTGTATTTGGATGTATTTCAACAAAATTTCATATGTAAAATTCAGCCAACGACCGCATTTTAATGTATTTCAACAAAATTTCAGATGCAAAATTTTAAATACACTGTATTTACTCGAAAAATTATATATAGACATATGCAAATAGATCATTTAACCAACACATACAATTAAATAGATCTAGTGTGTCCCTCCAAAATACAATCAGCCAACGCTTGTATTTGACTGTATTAACATTCAGAAATCCTTTTATTCGACTGTATTTGAATGTATTTACACTCAAATAAACAAAATACATTCAAATACTTTTAAAAATACACTGTATTTACTCAAATACACTCATATTTTAGGGAAAAAAAATAATCAAATACAACAGATCGTCGAAAAAATACACCAAATCCAGATATGAGATCGTCAGGAATTACACCATTTTGCTCCAAATTGCTAGTCCAGTTTCATACACTTGGAGAGAGAGGGGTAAGAGATCGCCTCTTCCACCACCGCCACCTCCATAGGACTGAGCTTCGTTCACGGTGATGTTACGACTATCTAGATCCTGGTCGTTCATCCCTTCAATAGCATTCTTCGTAGCTTCCTCATCCTTGAAGGTAATAAATCCAAATCCTCTAGATCTACCAGTTTTCCGGTCATTAATGATCTGAAAAATACAAAAAGAAAACACATCAGATCTAAGCAGATCTACATCATTACAGTAAAAAAATAATCTTAAATTCATAAACTGCAGAGACGGCGGCGGAGGGAAAAAGGAAAAAAGGAGAGGCACCAAAGAGAGGGAAAGGTATTTGGCCGGAGAGAGGAACGGAGAGAAAGAGGGGGGGGGGGGTGAGGGAGAAGAAAGGATTGATGGAGAAATACAAACCATAAACCTAATGTATTTTGGTATAGCTATGAATGAATGTTAATTTACAAAATTATTATAGCTACTAAATATAAATAAATTAAAAGATAATTATTATCAATAATTACCTCTTCGAGATAGCTATGCCAAGTAATTATTCCTTGTTATTATTAATATCATCATTGGGTACAAAACAATAGTAAAAAATGCCCCATGAGGGATAACTATAATAATGCCACCGGAGTGTTGATATTTTCGGAACATACAGAATGTCTGGTTATCCACCAAATTTCTTGTAACATAATGTTTAAGCAAAAAGTGGCTTCCTGAGGCCTGATGTATCATATGCGACAAAAAAAGTCAATAATTCTTTTATTTGATAAGGTAAGATAAGCAAAAAGAAGAAAAGTCAACAATAATATTAAGAGTAACTATACACCTTATTAATTAAAAGATGATCCAGTGAAAGGCTTTTCTTGTTCATTTGCTTAGTTAAAAAGTAATAAGAAGTAAACAAATCGAGTTACTCCAATGGTAAAGTTTATTTGCACTTGGTGTTATCAAACTATATTATAGCATCATGGTTAAATCATATTAAAGTGAGAATGTACACTATGATTTAGTGATAAGAGTGTATATGAGTAAATTTTTATCCAATCATGCATCTTAATTAACAATCTTGAGAAAATGTGGAAATGGTGGACAAAAGCAAATGCTTCGAACCAAGGTCTCGTGACACACTAAATGGCATTTTTAGAAAGTTAATTACTCTAATACCAAATTTTATAATGGTTAATGCAATAAACAAAACCTATTGAGTATTTTGGGGTTAGTAATGTTGGTCAACGCCCGAGTCTAGCTTAAAGTTTGTAATTTGATGATTTTGACAAAAAAAATAGTTTCTTGAATGTCGTGTCTTCTATCTACGAACCAATTACATATATACTCCCTCCTTCTGAAATCATTTCTTGTGATTTCCAAAAATAGTTTTCTTAAAGTATTTATCATTTTAGAAGTTTAAGAGAAAATTAATTATATATTTTTTATTTTACTGCTAATAGTAATTGTTCTTGAAAACTATTGGTAGATAATGTCACCGATGGAGATTGCACAAAAATAAAGTATTTTAAAGCAAATTTATACCGCTAGACAGTGTGTCTATAGCGGTGATCTTTATATTAATAATAAAATTAATCCTTAAAAGGGAGAAGTACAAGCAAGGGGGGCTAGACCTTATCTTATCGATCCTAATGAGGTAACGAACCTCTACTAATTAACAAGCGTGCAAAAAATAAGAGCTTGAGAGAACTAGATATTCTATAATCATCACAGAGTTCATATTACACTCTATGATGATATTACAAAAAAAGATGCCTTAAGTAATGGAAGAACATAAAAATCTAAGAGAAAATTTGAGTTATCAACCTCAAACTTCAAAAAGTATGAACTATTAAGGAACGCTAACCCATCTAGAATAACTTGATATATATGATTCTTGACTTCTTCTTCACACCTATCCAAAATTACTTGAAAATTCATCACTTCTTGGATTTATATCTTGCTGATGTTGTTGACATTGTCATATGATTTTGCTTTGCCAGTCGCATCGATAGGTGTCTTGAAACAAATTCCTCAGTCAATTTATCATCTCAACTCTAATTTCTACCATGATAGTTTTTGTTCTTTTAGATTCCTTTGTTGCCTAGGAGAGATATCGGAAGCCCTAGCTGCATTGGCAAAGCATGTATCTAGCATATCTTCGTCCTCGCTTTCCTAAATATGTCATCTCTTTGTAGGTTGTCAACCCTATTTGGAGATAAAGTACGTACCACTTCCCACTAATTGCTTAAATTCATTCCCCGTGACTTGCAATTGTGTGTTAGTATTAATTGGAGAAAGAGATATGCTAGAGTTCGCATTCACTTACACTGCTTTAGTTGCACTAACAGCTTGCAAATTTTCAACGTTCACCAAACGATCATGAAGTTCTCTATCATGTGAAGAGATAACTGGAGGATTCTGTCGCGAAGAGTTTGGATTTCCATTCTTGTTAGCCTCTTTCACTTTCCAGTTTGCTCCCTCCCGCTACTTGTAACTCCATCAATTCTGGGAGATGATACACTGAAGAGTTGTTGTCCAATATTTTTAGGCACGAACACAGCTGCATTGGGACTTAGACCTGAATTGTTCACCTTACTATCATTTGATGGGATGTCGTGCACGGATTTATTCATCGGACCAAAATGAAGCTTTTCTGGCCTATGAAGCTCCTTATTTTTAATTGCAACATTTTTTGACTGCTCAATTATTTCAGCTTGTGGTTGCGCAATTTGAAGAGCTTGATTCTCATGCGTTTCATCAATTTTAGCATCTTAAGGTCGCACTTGCTGAAACGGTGCACCTTGAATGCCTGCACTAGGACTTAGTTGTTCTTGTGCTACTGTAGTTTCATGATCAGCAACTACGAAAGATAATTTCTCATTACCCTCCTTCACATTATGATAGATGTTCCTTCTAAATTGTGATTCTAGTTAACACCATTCTAGAATTTTCTCTCCTACCAACCTCTTTATTTTTTCCTTGCTCAGCATCACTATTATTTAGAGCATCATTCACTAGTTCAAGCTCATTATTTGGCTCGAGACAGTAGCTCGATGGAGTTCGTCATGTTGGTTTGGATGGTTTCTATTAATTGGTGACCCAATCCTAATGCCACCCGGCTTTTTATATGAAACCACTGTCCAACCTTCAGTATTATTAGCCCCACTCGTCTTGCCCGTATCGACAACATGTGCAGCTTCTTCGCCATTCATCGGCACAACGTTATTCTTATGTTTAGCCGATGTAGCTGCGTATTTTGTACCTGATTCAAGTGTTGGAAATTAGCCTTTGGCGGGAGTTGCGACCGACCAACTTTAACGGCTTAAACACTAGTGTTACGTATGTTCGAGAATCCGGTTCTTCACACATGCATGATCTACTAAGTACGTAGATAACCGTAGGGCCAGGAGTCATCAAATTTCATTGAGAAATGAAAGAGATATTGGTCCACGAAGTGAGGTGTTTGAAGCATGAAAAGTGTGGTATTATGTTCAATTCTCCCTCATCGGTAGAGGAAGAAAGAATTGTTGTGTATATAAGACTCAAAATTGGTTTGGGGTTTGGGACCCCAAGGGGTATCCCATGTGTTTAAAGGAGGGGGGACCTAGATGTGCTTCGGTTCGAGGAAAGCCCACACGCGCGCCGCCGCCGCCCGTCCGGTCCGGTTCCGGGTTCACGGGCTGTGGGCTATAGGTCTTCTGATATTATCTTTTTGGGCCAGGGAACTTTACCAGAAGTACAGTTTGGTCCCTGAAGTTTCCAGAAAGTCAGAATTTGGACAGTCAAAGCAGTAAACGCCCAAAGACTCAATTCAGCCATTTATTTTGGCTGAATTACTCCTCCTATAATGGCCAATCCGTTGGTGTCTTCCACCATTTATTTTGGTGGCTTTACTACCTCCATAATGGCCATTATTTGGCCAATAATGGCTGTTATGGAGGCAGTTAAAACAGTACCTCCCTCACCTATATAAACACCCCTTGCACCATTGTTGAGACACACTTACAACACTTGAGATACACGAAAATACACAAGCAAAACAGTTTCTTCCTACAACTTTTAAGCATCATTTCATTGCTCAATATTCTTCACGGTAGCTCTTGAGTTTCCTTTGCTCAAGTGTTCCATTGTTGTTTTATCTTGGGAGACGAATTGTCCAGGACGTATAAAGGATACATACGGGGCAATATTGTCTTAAGGACAGAGTGCCACACTCGACTCAGCAAACAAAAAAACAGTTTCCAGTTTTTCTTCTTCAACAAAATTGTAATTTCAGTTTTGTTGTTCTATTGTAATTTTCAATTCTTCAATTACTTTGCAGTTACTTGTAATTCCTGTTTCCTGCAACCTTTGTAAACTCCAACAACTTAAGACAATATTTGTTTACTGTAACTGCTATAACATGGCTGGAAATATGACCGATGTTGCTGCTACTGCTGCTGCCTCTCGAGGCAACATTGCTGCCTTCCCCGCCACTGCCGCTCGGCCAAGGCAAGAACACGCCGCTTCGTTGCTTCTTTGCTACTACTACTGTTCAAGGCAGTAACACCGCTGCCTTCCCGACTGCTGGAGCTCCACCTTCTTCATCACACCACCATGATCGCCCTGAAAAATTCATGGGATCAGAATTCAAAAGATGGTAGCAAAAGATGTTGTTCTACTTAACGGTAATAGGCATGGCCAGTTCCTTACGGAAGATCCTCCACAAGCTGGAGATGAAATGGACTCTTCGCCTGCTGAAACGGGTGAAGGGGGCCTTGGTATCCATGTCGTTAACGGCATGAAGATGGTTCGTGATGCGTGGAATCATAGCGATTTCATGTGCAAGAACTATTTACTGAACTGCTTGGCAGACCCTCTCTACACGGTCTATTGCACCGTTGACACTGCCAAAGAGCTGTGGGAAAAACTGCAAAAGAAGTACAACGCACAAGATGCGGGTACTAAGAAGTTCATCGTTGGGAAATTTCTAAAATTCCAAATGGTGGACAGCAAGACAGTGATGTCCCAAGTCCAGGAATTCCAGATGATTAAACATCACCTGGATTTGGAAGGACTGAAACCAAACGAGCAGTTTTTGGTTGCATCGCTGATTGAAAAGTTACCTCCTTCATGGAATGAGTTTATGAGTTACTTGAAACTCAAGACAAAGGAAATGACCTTTGAAGAGCTTGTTATCAAACTGCAAATCCAGGAAGATAATAATAAGACCTTGCCAAGGGGTAGACAACCTGCTGAGGCGAAGGCGAATTTGGCTGAGGCCAAAGGGAACTCAAGCAAGAAGAGAAAGTTCCAGAAAGACGGCAAAGCCCCCGCAACAGAGATGTTCAGAGGTAATTGTCATCACTGTGGGAAACCTGGTCATAGGATAAAGGAATGTCGCAAGCTCAAGATTGAGCAACAACAGAAAGCCAAGTCGAAAGGCAAGGCACAAGCAAACGTCGTCAAGGACACGCTCCTGGATGACATGATCGAGGAATTCTCGGCAGTGGTGCTAGAAGCCAACTTGGTTGAGAATCCGATGCAGTGGTGGATGGACACAGGTGCTACTAGGCACATCTGTTCCAACAAAGATGCCTTCTCCACGTACACTCCAATCGCTGACAAGAAGCTGTTCATGGGCAACAACGCTTCTTCTGACGTGCTGGGGGTTGGAAAGGTGGTCCTGAAGATGACTTCCGGCAAGGAACTTACTCTGAAAGAAGTGATGCACGTCCCAGAGATTAGAAAAAATTTAATTTCTGGACCTTTATTGGTTAATCTTTGGTTTTAGGCTAGTGTTTGAATCCAATAAGTTTGTACTCACTAAAAATGGCACATTTGTGGGGAGGGGCTTCGTCTGTGAAGGCCTCTTCAAAGTGAATGCCATGTCTGTATTGCGTCAAGGAAATAAAGTTAAACCTTTTTCTTATTTGCTTGAGTCTTCTAATTTATGGCATCATAGATTAGGACATGTTAACTACAAGTCTATTCAAAGGCTGGTAAAGATGGAGTTGTTGCCGTCTATCGACGTAAACCCTCAACATAAGTGTGAGGTGTGCGTAGAGGCAAAACTCACCAAGCTTCCTTTTCGATCCGTCGAAAGAAATACCGCTCCTCTATAACTTATTCACACAGATTTATGTGATTTGAAGTTTGCACAAACTAGAGGGGGGAACAAGTACTTTGTGACATTTATAGATGATAGCACAAGGTATTGTTACCTTTACTTGTTGAAAAGTAAGGATGAAGCCTTTGAAGTGTTCCGACGTTACAAAGAAGAAGTTGAGAATCAACTTAGCCTACGGATTAAATCCATTCGTAGCGATAGAGGGGGAGAATATGTAGCGCCATTTGAGGAATACTGTGCCCAAGAAGGCATTATTCATCAAACGACGGCTCCATACTCACCTCAATCAAACGGTGTGGCGGAACGTAAGAACCTCACATTAAAGGAAATGATGAATGTCTTGCTTATCAATTCCGGTCTTCCCCAAAACATGTGGGGAGAAGCCGTCCTTACCGCTAATACGATTCTTAACAGAGTCCCACATAAGGGTAAGGACAAAACTCCATATGAATCATGGAAGGGAAAGAAACCCACCTACAAATATTTTAAGGTGTGGGGTTGTCTGGCAAAGGTTGAAGTACCCAAGCCAAAGCAGGTCAAGATGGGGCCTAAGACTGTAGATTGCATATTTATCGGATATGCAAATAACAGTAGTGCTTATCGCTTCTTAGTGCATAAGTCGGATATTCCGATATCCACCAGGGTACAATAATGGAATCAAGGAATGCTCTATTCTTTGAAAGTACCTTTCCTAGAAAGGAGAAAGACATAACCTCTCGCAAACGAAGTTATGCACAAAGCTCTCAAGAACCGGGAGTCCTTGATCGCCCGGATCCGAATGGTTCGATCTAGCGAATCTCGAGGTGGCTGAACATCCGGAATCTAGTGTTCCAGATTCTCAGAACTTGGAGACTCCAGAGATGGATCTAAGGCGAAGTAAGAGGGCCAAGAAGGATAAATCCTTCGATCCTGACTTTGTAGCTTATATGGTTAATGATGAACCAAGGACAATTGCTCAGGCGTTGTCAACTCCAGTAGCACCGCTCTGGAAAGAAGCTATTGAGAGTGAAATATGCTCCATTCTGCATAACCATACGTGGGAGTTGGTTGATCTTCCTCTGGGAAATAAATCGTTGGGTTGTAAGTGGATACTCAAATGGAAATACAAAGCAGATGGGTCTATAGACAAGTACAAAGCCAGGTTGGTAGTCAAGGGCTATCGGCAGACAGAAGGCTTTGACTACTTTGATACCTACTCCCCGATATCCCGGATGACATCCATACGGGTATTCATTGCGATCGCAGCTTTGCGTGACCTTGAGATACACCAGATGGATGTTAAGACAGCCTTCCTAAACGGTGATTTGGAAGAAGAAATTTATATGGACCAACCCGAGGGGTATGTGGTTCAAGGGCAAGAGAAGAAAGTCTGTCGACTTGTCAAATCTCTGTACAGGGTAAAACAAGCCCCAAAACAATTGCACGAAAAATTTGATAGTACTCTGCTATCGAAGGGGTTCGCCATTAATGAGTGTGATAAATGTGTTTACACGAAAGGTAACTCTGACTAATTTGTTATGATATGCCTGTATGTAGACGACATGTTAATCACAGGAAGCATTCCTAGGGTAATCCTAGAGACTAAGAATCGACATGAAGGATATGGGTCTCGCAGATGTCATCTTAGGGATTAAAATCTCTAAGACGTCTGACGGACCGGTCTTATCTCAGTCTCACTACATCGAGGATGTTTTGAGAAAGTTCGAGATATTAGACAGTTCACCGATAACGTCACCAATGGATACAGATCAAAAGCTTGATAAAAATCTTGGTGCACCTGTATACCAGAAGCGATATGCACAGGTGATCGGTAGTTTGATGTATTTAACAAACTGCACCCGACCTGATATTGCTTACGCAAGTCAATAAGTTGGCTAGGTTCACCCGTAATCCGAGTGATAATCACTGGAAGGCATTGAATCGGATATTACAATACCGAAATACACGTTAAATTACGGGTTACACTATTCGAGATATCCAGCTGTACTAAAGGGGTACAGTGATGCAAACTGGATATCTGATATAGAGAACACCAAGTCCACCAGTGGGTATGTATTTACAATTGGTGGTGGGGCTGTGTCTTGGAAATCCTCTAAGCAAACTTGCATCGCCCGATCCACGATGGAATCGGAGTTTATCGCTTTAGACAAAGCAGGAGAAGAAGCTGAGTGGCTTCATGACTTCTTAGAGGATGTTCCGTGTTGGAACAAACCCGTACCTTCGGTAATGATCCACTGCGACAGTCAGTCGGCTCTAGGAAGGGCACGAAATGCTATGTACAACAGCAAGTCTCGTCATATTCGACGGAGGCATAAGACCGTTAGGCAACTGATCACCACGGGTATAATATCCATTGATTACATTAAGTCAAAGGATAATATAGCAGACCCATTGACAAAGGGCTTACCCAAAGATCAGATGACTTGCATGTCTAGGGGAATGGGCTTAAAACCCAAAATATAAGGACCAATATAGCGGTAACCCAACCTTACTAACTGGAGATCCCAGTAATTTGGCTCAATGGAAAAACTAAGTTGTAAAGGTTCAGTTGATCGCTTCAGTGGAAGCATGAGCACTTCGGATAGGGGTTTCTGAAAAGAAACACCAAATCCAAAGTCGTTCCAGCGATAGACGTTAAGTGCTATCTGCAGTGTGGGTAAAGGTTAAGTTTTCAAAACCTGTAATGCTCCTCAACAGTTGAGGTTAGGTTTTGGAAAACTTTTAATGGTTCCTAACACTTGTGAAGTGGGGTATAGCAGGATACCTTGTAGGAGACCACCTATTTAAGTGCGAGGACGGGCCGCCTCAAAATGAACGCACTTAAGAATCCAAGACGTTGTCCATGGCCAAAACAGACAAAAAATTACGAAGAAGAGAGTAAGGGAATTTGTTGTGTTGGTACCATTGACTTGGCTTACACTAAACACTGACGGTTCAAGACATCACGTTCACCGCGCAGTAAGTAAGTCAGATGGTATTCAACTATGGAAGGTTCAAAGCTGAAGCTACCTCTCTTTATGAAACATCGGTCCGCTGAAATATTGCTGGAAATGAAAAGACACCATGTGAGTGCGCCAAAATCTCTTTCAAGAGGGGATTGTTGGAAATTAGCCTTTGGCGGGAGTTGCGACCGGCCAACTTTAATGGCTTAAACACTAGTGTTACGTATGTTGGAGAATCCGGTTCTTCACACATGCATGATCTACTAAGTACGTAGATAACCGTAGGGCCAAGAATCGTCAAATTTCATTGAGAAATGAAAGAGATATTGGTCCACGAAGTGAGGTGTTTGAAGCATGGAAAGTGTGGTATTGAGTTCAATTCTCCCTCATCGGTAGAGGAAGAAAGAATTGTTGTGTATATAAGACTCGAAATTGGTTTGGGGTTTGGGACCCCAAGGGGTATCCCATGTGTTTAAAGGAGGGAGGACCTAGATGTGCTTCGGCTCGAGGAAATCCCACACGCGCGCCGCCGCCCGCCCGTCCGATCCGGTTCCGGGTTCACGGGCTGTGGGTCTTCTGATATTATCTTTTTGGGCCAGAGAACTTTTCCAGAAGTACAGTTTGGTCCCTGAAGTTTCCAGAAAGTCAGAATTTGGACAGTCAAAGCAGAAACGCCCAACACTCAATTCAGCCATTTATTTTGGCTGAATTACTCCTCCTATAATGGCCAATCCATTGGTGTCTTCCACCATTTATTTTGGTGGCTTTACTACCTCCATAATGGCCATTATTTGGCCAATAATGGCTGTTATGGAGGCAGTTAAAACAGTCCCTCCCTCACCTATATAAACACCCCTTGCACCATTGTTAAGACACACTTACAACACTTGAGATACACGAAAATACACAAGCAAAACAGTTTCTTCCTACAACTTCCAAGCATCATTTCATTGCTCAATATTCTTCACGGTAGCTCTTGAGTTTCCTTTGCTCAAGTGTTCCATTGCTGTTTTATCTTGGGAGACGAATTGTCCAGGACATATAAAGGATACATACGGGGCAATATTGTCTTAAGGACAGAGTGCCACACTCGACTCAGCAAACAAAAAAAAAGTTTCCAGTTTTTCTTCTTCAACAAAATTGTAATTTCAGTTTTGTTGTTCTATTGTAATTTTCAGTTCTTCAATTACTTTGCAGTTACTTGTAATTCCCGTTTACTGCAACCTTTGTAAACTCCAACATCAAGTTCAACAGCAACTGTAGATTTCTCCTGGGAATTATGATCAATTCCAACAGTAGAAATGTCAGTTTGATCACCTATAGCCACAATTCCAGTAGCAACACCTCTATTTCCGACAGTTTGCGAGGCGTGCTAAATATCCAAGGCGCCACTTTTCTCAATTGTACCCTGTCTTGTTCTATCACCTGTAACGCCCTCACCTTGATGAGCTACTACAGATCTTCTTTCATTTAAAAGTTGTCTCAGGTCCCCTTGAAGTTTTTCTCCAGTACTTTCATTTTTATCACCGTTTCAATCATTCTCTTTCTGTCTAGTGACACCTTTTTCCTTGTTTCCCAGAAGTTGACGACAACAGCTTTCATTGTGACCTTGGTGTTTACAAAAGTAGCAATATGGAGGGATATTATCATACACAATCTCTTGAAATTCTTCTACCATCTTTCCAGATTTTTTATCCAAATATTGCACCCTAACTCGATGTGGTAAATTATCAAGGAGAACTTCGCAAACAACATCCGAGATAAACTGGGCAAAGAAATTCAATCAAACGCCGTAGCTGTCTCCTCCTTCGGATTAAAACCTATAGTCCACGGAAAAATTCAAAACTGAATTTGCTCACCTTTGTAACGTAATAATGGACAGTTTTAGCGGCTGCAATAACATAATCCTCCATCCTTTCAAACCTAACCAAGATATGCCTGCGAGCCAACCATCCAATTAAACATCTTCCTTGCGAACCAAGATATTTTTGTAGAATATTGCGTAATTCTTGCATATCCAGTTTTTCTTGCGAAAACTTCATCACAAGAGCTTGATGTAGTCCTTCTTCTATAGTAAACTGCTAAATCTCCTCCATAGTAAATTTGATGGTAGGTTCACCATGAATTAAACTAATAGGATTTAATTGTGTTTTGGTTATGGGTTTAGTAGTAAGATTTATCAGGGAAGCATAGGATTGTTTATTTGATGTCTCTCCTGCAGCTTGAATCTGGGGAGAGGTGGCAGCAGCCATGGCTGCCTAGTTTTCCACCATATGCCTAGAGAGGAAGGGAGAGCAGAGAGCGTGGTTTAGGGTTTTTTTTAACACATTGTGACCTCAATCCTAAATCCTTTTGTTTTCACGTAAATATAGTAAATATACAATGAAGGGAGATTATATCTGTAACATCCCGTACCTTAGCTTTAGAATACATCGGGGTAAACACACATGACTCTAATGAGATTGAGGTCATTCATGAAGTTATAGAAGATTCATATCAATGTTGAAAAGGTTACGCGGGGATTAGAGGTTAAACGAATTAGAGAAATAAGTTTCATCAAAGTTCGGGATGTGGAGCAGGTTATAAAGACCGTATAGAATTTGGATCATAGGATCAAGAGCTCAGTGTATAAATGGGCGAAGTCCCAAAACAGTTTAGAATTTAACAAGTGTGACGACGTGGATTAATAATAATAGTTTGTATGTCCCAAAAGAGGTTATGGACTAGTGCTATATCACATGATTATGATAATGAGTATGTGAAGTGTGTTAAAAATGATTTTTATTTAAGAATTAAGATCAAAACATTAATCATGGGTGTAATTTATTAAATGGGAGATTGAGTAAAAGAGAACATAATTAACATTGTTGGATATGATGTGGACATATCTACATAGGTGAGGGATAGGTGGCATAAAAAAGGTGTAGATGTGCATGTATGTAATGGTGGATGTGTCATGTTCTACTAAAGTATACTTTAGGAAATACACGTGTAACTAAAGGGGGAGGTTTATCTTCATTTAGCCAATATTTCTAATTCATAGCATTATTAGACATTTTCTACCATGGGAGAGTAGGCAACAACATTTATTTTCCAACCAAACAACAACGTTAGTTGGTAGTGAAACAACAATCAATTGTCATGAGAATTAGTAGCATAGTGGCAGCAACGTTCCAGCAAGTGATTATTGAAAAGGGGCTGGTTCTGATTAAGATTTTACATAGTCCTTTTTCGGCTTAGTCTGTATTGAATTATGAATAGGTGTTGACCGTATGATTGGTGGTACCCGACAGGTGGGGTCCGGGTGCCCGTTGCGGCCCTCCGATTTGGGTCATAACAAACTTGGTATCAGAGCATGTCTGTACTAGAGAGTCTACAAGCCGTGTCTAGTAGAATCTTATTTATGGGTATGTTGTGCACCATACTTAAAAGCAAAAGGTTGCCTGACATTTAGGGATGGTTTCCATTATTTTGTCTCACAAATCGTGCAGTAGAGCTGAGTTTTAAGTATTTCACTCCTAATTCATCTCGTGTTTATGATTAAATGCCTACAGCAAGGAAGAAGTTCAAGAGTGTGAGGGCGTTGGATACGGCTGCAGGCGAATGTGCTAGCCGATTGCCATCCGCTAGCGAGGGCCAGAGTGAGACCATCGGTGCGACTTCTTCGTATGATTCCCCAACTTCATCACCTACAAAGGAGATTAATAGAGCTGCAGTACCCCCAGTTCCTCCACTTGGTACTCCAGATGTGGATCTTGATATGCGGAGTGTTGTACAGTTATTGACTCGGTTAGTGGCCGCTCAGGCCCAACGTTAGTTTCCCAGTCCTTCTGATAGAGCTGCTAGTGCGAGAGCTTGAGATTTCATTAATCTAGACCCTCCGATATTCACGGGATCAGACCTGAACGCAGACCTGCAGAATTTTTTAGATCAGATACAACGTACCTTGCAGGTGATGGATGCTACCATTATTGAGTCGGTAAAGTTTCCTTCTTATAGACTACGGGATGTCGCAGTGACCTGGTATGAGACATGGGAGCAATCTAGGGGACTTCGTGCTCCACCAGCAGGATGGAGAGAGTTTTCAGAGGCCTTCTTACAGCATTTTCTGCCAGTCGAGCTTCGACGGTCTAGGCAGGACATGTTCCTTCGTCTTAAACAGGGCAACATGAGTGTTCGAGAATATAGCTTGCAATTTAATTCATTGGCCAGATATGCTCCTACGATTATAGCGGAGATGAGTGACCGGGTACATAGGTTTGTTACTGGTAGATCGAGAGCGTGATAGGGGCCAACACAAGAGGGCTCGATCCGTAGATGACCTAAGAGAGTTCAGAGATGGGTCTAGGCCACAGTTTTATTGGAGCCCATCCTACCCAGCAGCTAGTGCACCATCACAGTTTTCGAGGTCGATGGTTGATCGATTTGCTCAATCCGGACCAGGTCGGAGTTCAACATCATTAGGGTCTTATTATAGATGAGATTCTAGTCAGATGAGACCGCCTTTAGTTCGATGTGAGCAATGTGGTAAGGCCCATCTGGGGCCATGCCAATGAGGATCAGATATGTGTTATTCTTGTGGTAATCCCGGTCATATTATACGAGATTGTCCGGCAAGAGGCGGGGGTGTTAGGGCATAGCCGACTAGATCTGTAGTAGCTTTATTATCTTTAGCACGCCCATCGAGGCAAGGTCATCAGACATTAGCCAGTTAAGGCAGAGGTAGGGGTGGAGCAACTAGCTTCGGTGGTAGCTAAAATCACATTGATGGGTCGACAGAATCAGGAGTCTTCACCTGATGTTATTATAGATATATTATCAGTCTTTTCACATAATGTATACGCATTGTTAGATCTAGGTTCCAATCTATCATATGTCACCCCTTTCATTGCATGTAAGTTTGATATGGAGCCTGAGTTGATAAGAGAGCCATTTGTGGTATCTACACAAGTTGGTGAGTCGGTAGTAGCTAGACGGGTCTATCAGAATTGTGTAGTGTTAATTTGTAACCACCATACCCTAACGGATCTGGTAGAGTTAGAAATGGTTGATTTTGATATTATTATGGGCATGGATTGGCTAGCATTATGCTACGCTAATGTGGATTGCCGAACAAAGATTGTTAGATTTCAGTTTCCAAGCGAGCCAGTCCTTGAATGGAAGGGTAATAGTGCGACGCCAAAGGGTAGGTTTATTTCATACCTTAAGGCAAGAAAGTTGATTTCCAGATGTTGTATATACCATCTTGTTCGGGCCAGAGATGCCGATGTTGAACCACCTACCCTTCAATCAATTCCGGTGGTTAATGAGTTTCGTGATGTATTTCCAGATGAACTTCCAGGCCTTCCTCCCGAGACGGAGATTGATTTTGGTGTAGATGTGTTGACAGACACTCAGCCGATATCTATCTCTCCTTATAGATATAATATAAGGGTGATATAGTATATGAATATAATGTAAATGAAAATGCATGAATAACAATAAAACATTCTGAGTGACATAATATCATTGTACCTTCGACTAACACTGTGAATATCAACATCTTTTTTGTATGCCTCAATAAGGACTTAGGAACATACTTAGACATGCTTTTAACATAGGAATCAATAACATGAATATTCTTAACTACTAGGAGTAGAATAATTTATGGAACAATATCACGATTATATTTCGTTACATGGAACATGCCAAAAGAAGAAATAATTTGCCTTAACATACCTCGATTCCACTTAAAAGTAGAGTAAGCACGTTGTTGTGTATACCTTGTGCTATGCCTAAAATTAATAAGCAAGTTTTCTCTAATTTGTTTGCTCTAATTCGTCGTGCAACAAATGAGCATTTAGCCGAGTGTTTTAGTTTAGGAATTCATTTGGCCAGCAAACTGATTTGACTTCATCCTACTTAACATACTAAGGATGAGATACACTAAAAATGAAATTGAAATGTATCATAACATTTTTGCCCTACCAAAGACACGCCTAACTAGTTACTAAATGCCATTAAATGATCCACATAATGTTGTCTCCCACCAGCCAATCTTTGGCTGTGGAGTCATCCCAAATGATGCCATATACCACCAACGTGCCACCCTATTTTTAATGCTCAAACCATCGCCCAAAATTACGGGATGTTACATCCTTCCCCCCTTAGAAACATTCATCCTGGAAATGTTGGGGTGACATATCTAATCCTTGTCGCGTAACCAACGAATACAACTACTTGTTCACAGAATCATATATTATTACATACATTACTACATCTACATCAGACTTATAGCATGAAGATAGAACTCACCTTATGTTTCTCTTGAAACCTCGACGTTAGTCTTGAATAGGTGTGGATATTTGTGCATCATTTCCTCTTCCGCCTCCCATGTCACCTCTTCCACGTTCTTATTCTATCAAAGAACTTTTACGGAGGCTACTTCTTTAGTCCTCAACTTGCGGTCTTGTCGATCTAAGATTGCAATAGGAACCTCTTCATAAGATAAGTTCTCCGTAATCGTCACATCATCAATCGACACAACTCGGGAAGGATCTCCAATACACGCTCTCAACATGGAAACATGGAAAACTGGATGAGCAAACTCCAACTCTGAAGGCAAATCCAGTTCGTAAGCTACTTGGCCGATTTCTCAAATTATACGATATGGCCCAATATACCTTGGACTGAGCTTTCCTTTCTTCCCGAATCTCATTACACCCTTCATAGGAGAAATTTTCAAGAAGACCCAATCATCTACCTGAAACTCTAAGTCCCGCCGTCGCACATCTGCATACGATTTCTGGCGACTTTGAGCGGTTAACTGCCGTTCTTAGATAAGCTTTACATTCTCTATGGCTTGTTGTACGAAGTCAGGCCCAAATAACTCTGATTCGCCTAACTCGAACCATCCGATATGAGATCTATATCTTTGTCCGTATAAAGCCTCATATGGAGGCATTTTAATGTTAGCGTGATAGTTGTTATTGTATGCGAACTCAATAAGGGATAAATGATCATCCCAACTTCCCTTAAAGTCCAATACACAAGCTAGTAGCATATCCTTGAGCGTTTGAATCATACGCTCGGCCTGTCCGTCCGTCTGAGGATGACAAGTTGTGCTAAGATTAACTTGGGTGCCTAAACCTTTTTTAAATGACTTCCAGAAGTTAGTTGTAAACTTTGCACCTCAGTCTGATATAATATAAATAGGCACACCATGAAGGCGAACAATCTCATTCACATACAACTTGGCGTAGTCCTCAGCTGTGTAGGTAGTTCTGACCGGCAAGAAATGAGCCGACTTAGTTAATATGTTAATAACTATCCAGATAGAATCAACTTGCGATAAGAGCGAGGTAAACCCGTAACAAAATCCATATTAATCATTTCTCATTTCCATATCGGAATCTCAATGTTTTGAGTCAAACCATTGGGCTTTTGGTGCTCTATTTTTACTTGTTGACAATTAGGACACTGAGCTACAAATTACCCCACTCCTCTTCATGTCGTTCCACCAATAGATACACTTAAGATCATGATACATTTTAGTAGATCCTGGATGAATAGAATATCGTGAGCAATGGCCCTCTGTCAAGATTTTTTCTCGTAATCACGCTACTTTTGGAACACATAAATGGCCCTGATGTCTGAGAATCCCATGTTCATCAATCTCAAAGGTCGTGGTTTCCTTCTGTTGAATGCCTTCTCTAATTTTTCTCAAACTGGGGTATTCCCATTGACGCTCCTTAACTTTAGACATGAGCGACAATTCTGGCATATTCCGAACCACAAAACCACAGTTCTTCGCATCCATTAGTCGGAGTCCCAAACTAGCTAATTGATGGAGCTCATTTACTAACTCCTTCCTTTCGACCTGCACTGGGGTTGAGCTGATCATCCACTTACCACTGAGCATGTCCGCTACAACATTAGCCTTACTAAGATGATATAAGATGTCCACATCATAATCCTTCAATAATTCAAGTCACCTTCTTTGCCTCAAGTTCAATTCTTTCTGCTTAAATATGTATTGCAGACTTTTATGATCTGTGAAAATGTCTACATGAACACCGTACAAGTAGTGTCTCCAAATCTTTAATGCATAGACCACTGCGGCCAACTCCAAATCATGTGTATGATAATTTTTCTCATGTTTCCTCAATTGCCTTGAAGTATAGGCAATCACTTTACCATGCTGCATTAGCACACATTCTAAACCTACTCCCGAGGTATCACAATACACAACATATCCTTATGGACCCTCTGGGAGAGTAAGGACTGGTGCCGATGTTAGTTTATCCTTTAACTCTTGGAAACTCCACTCACAAGCATCGGACCACTGGAATTTTATGGCCTTTTGTGTCAACTTTGTTAATGGTGCTGATATGGTAGAAAACCATTCTACAAACCTCCTATAATAGTCGGCTAAGACCAAAAAGCTGCGAACCTCCGATGGAATTATAGGCCTCGGCCAATTCTTCACTGCTTCAATCTTCTGAGTGTCAACTATTATACCTTCATCTGACACTATATGACCAAGGAAAGCCATTGAATTCAACCAAAACTCACACTTAGAGAATTTAGCATACAACTTATGACCCCGGAGTGTTTGTAGTATTAGCCGCAAATGATCCACATGCTTTGCCTCCGAGTGAGAGTACACCAAAATATCATCTATAATTACTATCACAAATACATCTAGAAATGGGCGAAACACGTTGTTCATTAGTTCCATAAATGTTGCCGGTGCATTTGTGAGTCCAAATGACATTACTAAGAACTTGAAATGCCCATACCTTATCCTGAAAGCGATCTTCGGAATGTCTTTCTCCTTAACCCTTAGCTGATGATACCCTGACCTTAGGTCGATCTTTGATAACCGTTTTGCACCTTGTAACTGGTCAAACAAATCGTCAATTCTGGGAAGAGGATCCTTGTTCTTGATAGTAACTTTATTCAGTTGTCGATAGTCGATACACATCCGTAACGAGTCATCTTTCTTTCGTACGAACAACAGGCGCACCCCAATGAGATATGCTAGGCCTAATATAGCCTTACTCGTGCAGATATTTTAATTGCTCCTTTAATTCCTTCAATTCGGCTAGAGCCACTCTATAGGGAGGAATGGATATCTGCTGAGTGTCTGGCAACACGTCTATACCGAACTCAATTTCCCTTTTGGGAGGAAGGCCTGGAAGTTCATTTGGAAATACATCAAGAAAATCATTAACCACCAGAATTGATTGAGAAGTAGGTGGTTCGGCATCGACATCTCTAGCCTTGACGAGATGGTATATACAACCTTTGGAGATCATCTTCCTTGCCTTAAGGTATGAAATAAACCTACCTTTTGGCATCGCCGTATTACCCTTCCATTCAAGGATTGGCTTGTATGGAAACTGAAATTTAACAATCTTTGTTCGGCAATCAACATTAGCGTAGCATGATGCCAGCCAATCCATGCCTATAATAACATCAAAATCAACAATTTCTAGTTCTACCAAATCCGCTAGGGTCTGATGGCTACAAATTAATACTGCACAATTCCGATAGACTCGTCTAGCAACTACCAACTCACCAACTGGTGTAGATACCACAAATGGATCTCTTATCAACTCAGGATCCATACCAAATTTACAGCCAATAAAATGAGTAATATATGATAGATTGGAGCCTGTATCTAACAACGCATACATATTATGTGAAAAGACCAAAAATATACATGTAATAATATTAGGTGAGGACTCATGATCATGTCGTTCCATCAATGCATAGATGCAGTTCTGGCCCCTACCTCTGCCTCAACCAGATAACGCCTATTGACTTTGCCCTGACGGGAGTACTGACTATGATGAAGCTTCTATAGATTCGACTGGCTGGGCTCTAACACCTCCACCTTCTGTTGGGCATTCCCGCATAATATGACCACGTTCACCACAAGAATAACATACTCTTACTCCTTGTTGGCATGACCCTATATGGGTCTTACCACACTGCTCACATCGAGCCAACGATGGCCTTATCTTAATAGAATCCCCTCTATAATAAGATTCTGACGCTTGTGAACTCTGATCTGGTCCTGACTGAACATACCGATTAGCCCTCGACCCTGAAAATAGTAATGATGCGCTAGCTGCTGGGTAAGATGGTCGTCTATAAAGTTGTGGCCTGGGCCCATATTTGAACTCTCTTACGTCACCTACGGATCAAGCCCTCTTACGTGGCCCTTATCACGCTCTCGATCTACCCGTTATTGCCTCTTACGATCCTTCAGATTCTGTACATAAGCTTAAATGTGAGCAATATCCATACTCGGATTCAGAGAAGCCGTAGTACACTCGTTGACCAAGTGCGGCCCCAAGCCAGTAACAAACCTATGTACCCGATCACTCATCTCCGCTACAATCGTAGGAGCATATCTGGCCAATGAATTAAACTGTAAACTATATTCTTGAACACTCATGTTGCCCTGTTCAAGACGTAGGAACCTGTCCTACCTGGCCCATCGAAGCTCGACTGGCAGAAAATATTGTAAGAATGCCTTTGAAAACTCTCTCCATCTTGCTGGTGGAGCACGAGGTCCCCTAGATTGCTCCCATGTCTCATACCAGGTCACCGCAACATCCCGCAATCTATAAGAAGCAAACTTTATTAATTCAGTATCGATTAGCATCCATTACCCACAAGGTACGCTGTATCTGATCCAGGAAATTCTGTGGGTCCGCATTCAGGTCTGATCCCGTGAATACCGGAGGGTCTAAGTTGATGAAATCTTGGGCTCTTACCCTAGCAGCTTTATAAGAAGGGATAGAAACCTGATGTTGGGCCTAAGCGGCCACCAATCGTGTCAATAAATGTACAACACTTCACATATCAAGATCCACATGTGGAGTACCAAGTGGAGGAACTGGGGTATTGCAACTCCACTAATCTCCTTCGCTGGTGGTGAACTGGGGGAATCATACGAAGAAGTCGCACCGAGGGTCTCACTCTGGCCCTCGCTAGCGGGTGGTAATCGGCTAGTACCTTCGCCTGCAGCAGTATCCAATGCCCTTACACTCTTAAACTTTTTCCTTGCTGTAGGCATCGCTGGAATCACAGACACAAGACGGTTTAGGAATGAAATGCTTATAACTTAGCTCTACTGCACGATTCATGAGATGAAAGAATAGAAACCATCCCTAAATGTCAGAAAGCGTCCTGTTTATAAGTATGGTGCACAACATACCCATAAATAAGACTCTACTAGACACATCTTGTAGACTCCATAGGACAGACATGCTCTGATACCAAGTTTGTCACGATCCAAACCAGAGGGTCGCGATGGACACCCGGTCTCTACCTGTCGGGTACCACTAACCATACAGTCAACACCTAGTCATAATTAAATACAGACTAAGCCGAAAATGATTATGTACAACCTTAACCAAAAAGTCCAACTTATATATATTTCAAGGCCGACAAGGCCATATAAGACTACTACACATAAGACACCTGTCTACAAGCCTCTAAAGAGTATATGACATCAAAAGGGTCGGAACAAGGCCCCGCCATACCCATATATACAAGCAAAAATATATCGTACCAAGATTAGACCGACATTCCGAAATAAGCGGAGTGCTCCAAAATCCGCTGAATCAGCAACCTACTAACGTGGTTCGTCGTCCGGTCTATGTGAACCTGCGGGCATGAAACACAGCATCCCTCGACCAAAGGAACGTCAGTACGACTGATGTACTGAGTATGTCAGGCATTAATAATATCATAACAGGGATATAACAATAGCTGAAATAGAAACAGCCGACCAGCAGTAAATGCCTCTGAGGGCCCTAATACATATGTCTGAATGTTATGCACAATGCAAATGCGGTATAAATATAAATATTGGCCACACAAGGACATCTTCATGTCCATAACAACCTCTGTGGGCATCATTTCATTATTATATTGGCCACACAAGGGCATCAATATTGGCCTCTTCGGGCTCTTTTGTGATAGTCTGTACCAGCTGCAGGTGGTGTGCGTATATAACGCATACCCTTTTCCCCATATCCCCAACATATATATACTATTTACCATATAGTAGTGTGCATAACACAAGTGGATCCAGGGTAATATATGAATATAATGCAAATGAAAATTCATGAATAACAATAAAACATCTTGAGTGACATAATATCATTGTACCTTCGGCTAACACTGTGAATATCAACATATTTTCTGTATGCCTCAATAAGGACTTAGGAACATACTTAGACATGCTTTTAACATAGGAATCAATAACATGAATATTCTTAAATACTAGGAGTAGAATAATTTATGGAATAATATCACGGTTATATTTCGTTACATGGAACATGCAAAAGAAGAAATAATTTACCTTAACATACCTCGATTCCACTTAAAAGTAGAGTAAGCACGTTGATGTGTATACCTTGTGTTATGCCTAAAATTAATAAGCAATTTTTCTCTAATTCGTTTGCTCTAATTCATCGTGCAACAGAGGAGCATTTAGCCGAGTGTTTTAGTTTTGGAATTCGTTTGGCCAACAAACTGATTTAACTTTATCCTACTTAAAATACTAAGGACGAGATACACTAAAAAAATGAAATTGAAATGTATCCTAACGTTCTTGCCCTACCAAAGACACGCCTAACTAGTTACTAAATTCCATTAAATGATCCTCATAATGTTGTCTCCCACCAACCAATCTTTGGTGGTGGAGTCATCCCAATTGATGCCACATACCACCAACGTGCCACCCTATTTTTAATTAAGTGACTTGCCTCCGTTTTGGTTCTCAAACCATCGCCCAAAATTATGGGATGTTATAATATCCCCTTGGGGTGCGCCGGTATTGTTTGTATGAAAGAAAGATGGCTCGTTGCGAATGTGTATTGACTATCGGCAGCTAAATAAAGTCACTATTAAGAATAAGTACCCTTTTCCCACAATTGATGACTTGTTTGATCTGTTACAGGGTATAAAATATTTTTTAAAAATTGACATAAGGTCAGGGTACCACCAACTAAGGGTCAAGGAAAATGACATTCTAAAAACGGCTTTTAGAATAAGATATGGGCACCTGAGTTCTTAGTAATGTCATTCGGTCTCACAAATGCGCTAGTAGCATTTATGGATCTAATGAACAATGTGTTTCGCCCATTTCTGGAAGTATTTGTGATAGTATTTATATATGTTATTCTGGTTTATTCTCACTCTGAGGCGGAGAATGTGGCTCACTTGCGGGTAGTACTACAAACGCTCCGGGATCGTAAGTTGTATGCTAAGCTCTCCAAGTGTGAGTTTTGGTTTAATTCAGTGGATTTTCTTGGTCATATAGTGTCAGATGAAGGTATACGAGTTGACACTCAGAAGATAAAAATGGTGAAGAATTGACCGAGGCCCACGACTCCATCAGAGGTTCATAGCTTTTTAGGCTTAGCCAGCTATTATAGGAGGTTTGTGTCACGACCCAAACCGAAGGGCCATGACGGGCACCCATACCTTTTTTTTAGCACCACTAATCATATATTTACTATCTAACCGTAATTAAGCATGGGCCACGAGGTAACTTGCTGACACATAGAAATAATAAACTGGAAATGAGCTATGTAAAATCCTGCAACTAGAAGAACCCAATCTATGTACATATACCTACTAAGGCGGACAATGTCATACACGACTACTATACACAGGACAACTGTCTACAATCCTCTAAAGAGTATGTGAAATTATAAGGTTGGGACAGGGCCCAACCATACCCCTATGCATATCAAAAATATTGTATCACGCCTAAACTACAACTCTGGAACAAGTAGAGTACTCTAATATCAGCTAAACCAACAACCTACTAGAGCAAACTGTCACCTTGTCTACCTGAGCTTATGGGCATGAAACGCAGTGTCCCCCGACAAAAAGGACATCAGTACGAATAATGTACCGAGTATGTAAAGCATGAATAACAATATGAATCTATAAATTGTAAGGAAAGGCATAAACGCAATATGAAGTGACAAGTTGTAAATGAAAGCATAAGCAACCTGAATGCCATATGAGTTGAATAATGAAACTCAAATACGAACTGTCCGAATAGGCCTTCACTTTATAAACTATCCTCATCTTATAGTGAGAGGTGTATAACATATCACTATTCCTAAGTATCATTTGAGGTGTATGTGTGGATATGCAACGCAATGTAAACACCAATTTATGCATGTGTTGCAGAACGTGCAACCCGATCCATTATATGTATATGTTGTGGAACGTGCAACCAGATCCAATGTATATATATATATATATATATATATATATATATATATATATATATATATATATATATATATATATATATATATATATATATATGTTGCGAACGTGCGACCAATTCAATATATGTATATGTTGCGGAACGCGTAACCCGATCTAATATATGTATATGTATATATGTTGCGGAACGTACAACCCGATCCAATATATGTATATGTATATATGTTGCGAACGTGCAACCCGATCCAATATATATATATATATGTATATATATATATATGTATATGTATATATATATATATGTATATATATATATATATGTATATATATATATATATATGTATATGTATATATATATATATGTATATGTATATATATATATATGTATATATATATATATGTATATGTATATGTTGCGAAACGTGCAACCCGATCCAATATATGTATATGTTGCGGAACGCGCAACCCGATCCAATATATGTATATGTATATATGTTGCGGAACGTACAATCCGATCCAATATATATATAATGCATGAATGATACTAAGACACTCTGAGTCTATCGGAGTGACGTAAGGTCGTTACACCTCCGATTAATATTATGAATATTAACATCTTTTTCATATACATCACCAGGGATTTAGGAACATATTTATACATTCTTTGAAAATAGGAATGAATAACATGAACATCCTTAACTACTAATAATAGAATCATTTATGGGGCAGTATTACGTTTACGCTTTGTACTTAGAACATGCCAAAATAAGGAAGGATTTGCCTTAACATACATTTAATGTTGACCTTCTACCAATTGTCGAAACCAACCTCTTCTATGCCTTAATCTTGGATTTCAAGAACTACACCCTTTCACCTTACTTCATTATCGCGTAAACTTTAATTTTGCTATAACACGAAGAACAATCAGTGTTGAGTTACGTAATCGATATAGACATAACCTCTACGTCGTCTTTGTGATTTATCCTCACCGTATGAGATTTTCTTTTTCCGTATGTAAATTTTTTGTTGCCATATCCTTTAAAAAAAAATCTCTCTGTTTAAGGTGATACGAAAATGTGTATGTAGTGTCCCTATATCTCTCAAAACGTTGCATCCCCTTGTTCCTATAAATAGGATGTCAACAAAATTATAATAAGTGTCTAGCGGGATCCCTTAAATATTAAATAACTTTTAACACACTTCATATACTCATTATCCAGGTCATATGATATAACACTAGTCTGTAGCCTCTTTCGATACACATAAAATATTAGCTCTAGTTATTGTCGTCGCACTTTTTAAATCCTCAAATTATCTCGGGACCTCATCCTTTTTATATACTAAGTTCTTGATGTGAATACCTAATATAAAAAAAATTCCCCAGGACTCAGGTCTACTTACATATGTCTAGCGATTCAAACCATAGCCCAGAAATACGAGGTGTTACATTCTTTCCCCCTTAGAAACATTCGTCCTCGAATGTTGGGGTGACATACCTAAGGATTCTAGTTCTTGGGTCATGGTCATCAAGCATTAAATATAATAATCTAAAATAGAACTCACCTTATGCTTCTCTCGAAACTTCGGCGTTGGCCTAAAATAGGTAAGAATATTTATGCTTCATCTCCTCTTCCGCTTCCCATGTCATCTCTTCTACATTCTTATTCATCCATAGAACTTTCACGGAGGCTACTTCTTTAGTCCTTAGCTTGCGGACTTATCGATCTAAGATAGAAATATGAACATCTTCATATGATACATCATCTGTAACTTTAACATTGTCAATCAGTATAATCTGGGAAGGATCCCCAACACACACTCTTAACATAGAAACATGGAAAACCGAATGAACAAGCTCTAACTCTGAAGGCAAGTCCAATTCATAAGCCACTTGACCGATTCATCGAATTATGCGATATGGCCCAATATACCTTGGGCTGAGCTTTCCTTTTTTCTCAAATCTCATTACGCCCTTTATAGGAAAAACCTTCAAAAAGACCCAATCATTCACTTAGAACTCTAGGTCCCACCGTCGCACATCTGAATACGACTTCTAACGACTCTGAGCGGTCAACAACCGTTCCTGGATAAGATTCACTTTCTCTATGGCTTGGTGCACTAGGTCAGGCCAAAATAATTCTGATTCGCCTATTTTGAACCATCCGATGGAAATCTACATTTTCGTCCATACAAAGCCTCATATGGAGACATTTTGATACTAGCATGATAATTGTTATTGTACGCAAAATTTGATAAGGGGTAAATGATCATCTCAACTTCCTTTAAAGTCCAACACAAAAGCTCGTTGCATGTCCTCAAGCGTTTGAATCGTACGCTCGACCGGCCCGTCCGTCTGAGGGTGGAAATCTGTGCTAAGATTAACTTGAGTGCCCAAACCTTATTGAAATGATCTCCAAAAATTAGTTGTGAACTGCGCACCTCGGTCAGATATAATAGAAATAGGCACACCATGAAGGTGAACAATCTTCTTAACATACGACTTGGCGTAGTCCTCAGCTGTGTAGGTAGTTTTGACCGCCATGAAATGTGCTGATTTGGTTTGTCTATACTTAATCACATAAATAGAATCAAACTTACAATAAGAGCGAGGTAGAACCGTAATGAAATTCATATTAATCATTTCCCATTTCCACGTCAGAATCTCAATGTTCTGAGTCAAGCCGCCGGGCTTTTGGTGCTCTATTTTTACTTGCTGACAATTAGGACACTAAGCTACAAACTCCGCAATGCTCATCTTCATGTCATTCTAGATACCCTTGAGATCATGATACATCTTAGTAGATCCATGGTGAATGGAATATCGTGAGAAATGGACCTCCGTCATAATTTTGTCTCGTAATCCCGCTACATTTGGAACTAGTGCTTGAGAACCCTGTTTTCATCAATCTCGAAGGATGTGGTCTTCTTTTGTTGAATACCCTCTCTAATTTTTCCTACGATGGGGCCTTCCCACTAGCATTCCTTAACTTCTGATATGAGGGATGACTCTGATGTATTCTTAATCACAAAGCCACCATCTTCCGAACCCATTAATCGGACTCCTAACCTAGCTAACTGATGGAGCTCTCTTATCAACTCTTTCATTTCAGCCTGCACCGATATCAAGCTGACCATCAACTTGCGACTGAGCACGTCTGCTACGACATTAGCTTTACCGGGATGGTATAAGATGTCCACATCATAATCTTTCAACAATTCAAGCCACATCATTTGTCTCAAGTTCAACTCTTTATGTTTAAATATGTATTGTAGACTTTTATGATCCGTGAAAATGTCTACATGAACACCATACAAGTTGTGCCACCAAATTTTCAGTGCATAGACCACCGCAGCCAACTCCAAATTGTGCGTTGGATATTTTTTTCTCAGATTTCCTCAATTGCCTTGAAGCATAGGCAATCACCTTACCATGTTGCATTAGCACGCATCCTAAACCTTCTCCCGAGGTATCACAATACACCACGTAGCCTTCTGGACCCTCTAGGAGAGTAAGGACTAGTGCTGATGTTAGAATGTCCTTTAACTCCTGGAAACTCTGCTCACATGCATCGGACCACTGGAACTTTATGGCCTTTTGTGTCAATCTTGTCAATGGTGCTGATATGGTAGAAAATTTGGTTACAAACCTCCTATAATAGCCGACTAAGCCTAAAAATCTGTGAATCTCAGCCAATTCTTCATCGCTTCTATCTTCTGAGTGTCAACATTTATACCTTCATCTGACACTATATGACCAAGGAAAGCTACTAAATTCAACCAAAACTCACACTTGGAGAGCTTAGCATACAACTTACGATCCCGGAGTGTCTGTAGTACTACCCGTAAGTGATCCACATGCTCCGCCTCCGAGTGAGAATAAACCAGAATATCATCTATAAATACTAGCACAAATACATCCCGAAATGGGTGAAACACGCTATTCATTAGATCCATAAATGTTGCTGGCGCGTTTGAGAGCCCGAATGACATTACTAAGAACTCGAAGTGTTCATATCTTATTCTTAAAACCCTTTTATGAATGTCCTTTTCTTTGACCCTTAGCTGATGGTACCATGACCTTAGGTCAATCTTTGAGAAATATTTTGCACTCTGTAACATATCAAACAAGTCATCAATTCTGGGAAGAGGATACTTATTCTTAATAGTAACTTTATTCAGTTGCCGATAGTCAATACACATCTGTAACGAGCCATCTTTCTTTCGTACAAACAATACCGGCGCACCCCAAGGGGATATGCTAGACCTAATGAAGACTTTCTCAAGCAGATCCTTTAATTGCTCCTTTAATTCTTTCAATTCAGTTGGAGACATTCTATAAGAAGGGATAGATATTGGTTGAGTGTCTGGGAACACATCTATACCGACCTCAATATCCCTCTCGGGAGGAAGGCCTGGAAGTTCATCTGGAAATACATCACGAAACTCATTAACCACCGGAATTGATTGAGAAGTAGGTGGTTCATTATCGGCATCTCTGGCCCGAACAAGATGATATATACAACCTCTGGAAATCATTTTTCTTGCCTTAAGGTATGAAATAAACCTACCTTTTGGAGTCACCATATTACCCTTCCATTCAAGTACTGGCTCGCCTAAAAACTGGAATCTAACAGTCTTTGTTCGGAAATCAACATTAGTGTAGCACGATGCTAGCCAATCCATGCCCATAATAATGTCAAAATCAATCATTTCTAACTCTACCAGATCCGCTATGGTCTGATGGTTACAAACTAACACTGCACAATTCTGATAGACCCGTCTAGCAACTACCGACTCACCAACTGGTGTAAATACCACAAATGATTCTCTTATCAACTCAGGCTTCACACCAAACTTACAGGCAATAAAAAAGAGTGACATATGATAGATTGGATCCTGGATCTAACAATGCATGTACATTATGTGAAAAGACTGATAATATACATGTAATAACATCAGGTGAAGACTTCTGATCTTGTCAACCCATCAATGCGTAAATGCAGTTCTGGCCACCACCGAAGCTAGTTTCTCCACCCCTACCTCTGCTTTGTCCGGCTGATGTCTGATGACTTTGTCCTGATGGGCGTACCGAAGATGATGAAGTTGTTATAGATCTGGCCGGCTGGGCCCTAACACCTTCGCCTCTTGTCAGACATTCTTGCATAGTATGATCGGGATCACCATAAGAATAGCACACATCCGATCCTCATCGGCACATCCTCGAATGAGCCTTACCACACTACTCACATCGAGTCAACGACGACCTTATCTTACTAGAATCCCCTCTATAATAAGACCATGATGCTCGTAAACATTGACCTAGTCCAGATTGAGCAAACCGATCAACCCTAGACCTCGAAAATGGTAATGATGCACTAGTTGTTGGCCTCTATCACGCTCTCGATCTACCTACTGTTGTCTCTTACGAACCTCCAGATTCTGTGCATAAGCCTGAGTGCGAGCAATATCCATATTCGGATTCAGAGAAGTTGTAGTACACTCATTGACCAAGTGCGGCCCCAAGCCAGTAAAGAACCTATGTACCCGGTCACTCATCTCAGTTATAATCGTATGAGCATATTTGGCCAATGAATTAAACTGCAAGCTGTATTCTCGAACACTCATATTTCCATACTCAAGATGTAAAAATATATCTTGCCTGGCCCGTCGGAGCTCGACCGGCAGAAAATGTTGTAACAAGGCCTCTGAAAACTCGCTCCATCTTACTGGTGGGGCACGAGGTCCCTTAGAATGCTCCCATGTCTCAAACCAAGTCACTGTGACATCCCGCAATCTATAAGAAACAAACTTTACTGACTCCGTATCAGTGGCATCCATCACCCGTAAGGTACACTGCATCTCATCTAGAAAATTCTACGGGTCCGCATTCAAGTCTAATCCCGTGAATACTTGAGGGTCCAGGTTGATGAAATCTCGAGCTCTCGTGCTAACGGCTCTATCATACGGACTGGGAGTCTGACGTTGGGCCTGAGAGGCCTCCAATCGAGTCAATAAATGTACAACACTTCGCATATCAAAATCCTCATCTAGAGTATCAGGTGGAGGAACTGGGGGTACTGCAGCCCCACTAAGCTCATCTGGAGGTGGTGGAGTAGGGGAATCATGCGGAGGAGTCTCACTGTGGGCCTCACTTTGGCCCTCACTAGTGGGGGGAACTCAGCTGGTACCCTCATCCGCAGCCGCATTCAACACCCTTATACTCTGGAAATTCTTCCTTGCTGTAGGCATTGCTGGAATCATAAACACGAGACGAATTAGTAATGGAATGCTTATAACTTAGCTCTAATGCACGATCTAGAACAAGAAGGAGAAGTAACTATCCTAAATGCCTCGTAAACTCCTATTTATAAGTGTGGTGCACGACACACCCATACACAAGACTCTACTAGACACGGCTTGTAGACTCTCTAGGACAAACCTGCTCTGATACCAAGTTTGTCACGACCCAAAACAGAGGGTCAGGACGGGCACCCAGACCTTCCTTTCTGAGCACCACTAATCATATATTTACTATCTAACCGTAATTAAACATGGGCAACGAGGGCCGCCACGAGGTAACATGCTGACACATAGAAATAATAAACTGGAAATGAGCTATATAAAATCCTGCAAATAGAATAACTCAATCTATGTATATATACCTAATAAGGCAGACAAGGCCATACATGACTACTATACACAGGACAACTGTCTACAATCCTCTAAAGAGTACATGAAATCATAAGGTTGGGATAGGGCCCCGCCATACCCCTATGATTATAAAAAATATTGTACCACGCCTAGCCTGCAACTCTGTAACAAGTAGAGTGCTCCAATATCAGCTGAACCAGCAACCTACTAGTGCAGACCGTCACCCTGTCTACTTGAGCCTGCGGGCATAAAACAAAGCGTCCCCCGACAAAAGGGACGTCAGTACGAATAATGTACCGAGTATGTAAATCATGAATAACAATATGAATCTATACATTGTAAGGAAAGGCATAATCGCAATATGAAGCGACAAAGTGTAAATGAAAGCATAAGCAACCTGAATGTCATATGAGCTGAATAATGGAACTCAAATACGAACTGTTTGGATAGGCCTTCACTTTATAAACTATCGTCGTCTTATAGTGAGAGGTGTATAACATATCACTACTCCTAGGTATTCTTTGAGGTGTATGTGTGGATATGGAATGCAATGCAAATACCGATTTATGCATGTGTTGCGGAACACGCAACCCGATCCATTCTTATATATATATGTATATATATATATTCTATCGGAGTGACGTAAGGTCATTACACCTCCGATTAACATTATGAATATTAACATCTTTCCCATATACCTCACCAGGGATTTAGAAACATATTTAGACATGCTTTGAAAATAGGAATGAATAATATGAACATCTTTAACTACTAAGAGTAGAATCATATATAGGGCAGTATACGTTTATGTTTCGTACTTAGAACATGCCAAAATAAGGAAGAATTTGCCTTAACTTACCTTTAATGCTGACCTTCTGCCAATTGTCGAAACCAACCTCTTATATGCCTTAATCTTAGATTTCAAGAACTACACCCTTTTGCACCTTACTTCGTTATCATGTAACCTCTGATTTGCTATAACACGAAGAACAATTGGTGTTGAATTACGTAATCGATATAGACATAACCTCTACGTCATCTTTGTGATTTATCCTTACCGTATGAGATTTTCTTTTTCTGTATGTAAATTTGTTGCTGCCATATCCTTTTAAAAAAAATTCTCTCAGTTAAAGGTGAAATGAAAATGTGTATGTAGTGTCCCTATATCTCTCAAAACGTTGCTGCCCCTTGTTCCTATAAATAGGATGTCAACAAAATGAGAATAAGTGTCTAAGGGGTATGTTCTCCATTACACGTGTAGCTCAACGAGCACACTTTAATTTTTGTCATCAAATGTTGTGTACATGTTAATTCACTTACCTACACCTTTCTCTTATCATTTACTTACCCACCATGTGCATGTAAAGATAGGCCCACTAATTAACTTTTTGCTCTCATATCCCTTATATATTAAATCACTTTTAACACACTTCATATACTCATTATTCCGATCATGTGATATAACACTATTTCGTAGCTTCTTTCGATACGCATAAAATATTAGCTCTAGTTATCGTCGTCGCACTTTTTAAATCCTTAAATTATCTCGAGACCGCATCCTTTTTATATACTAAGCTTTTGATGTGAATACCTAAATATAACAAAATTTCTCCAGGACTCAGGTCTACTTACATATGTCTAGCGATTCAAACCATGGCCTAGAAATATGAGGTGTTACAGTTTGTGGCATGATTTTCTACCATATCAGCACCATTGACAAAGTTGACACAAAAGTCCATAAAGTTACAGTTGTCCGATGCCTGTGAGCAGAGTTTCCAAGAGTTAAAAAGGACAGACAAATATCGGCACCAGTTCATACTCTCCCAGAGGGTCCAGAAGGTTATGGTGTGTATTGTGATGCCTCGGGTACCGGTTTGGGATGCATGTTGATGAAACATGGTAAGGTGATTGACTATGCTTCAAGGCAATTGAGGAAGCATGAGAAGAACTATCCAACGCATGATTTGGAGTTAGTTGCGGTGGTCTATGCACTGAAAATTTGGCGGCACTACTTGTATGGTGTTCATGTAGACATTTTTACGGATCATAAGAGTCTACAGTATATATTTAAGCAGAAAGAGTTGAAATTGATACAAAGAATGTGGCTTGAATTATTGAAGGATTACGATGTGGACATCTTATACCATCTAGGTAAAGCTAATATTGTAGCAGATGCGCTAAGTCGTAAGTCAATGGTCAGCTCAATGCTAGTGCGAGCCGAGAGGAAAGAATTGATAAGAGAGGTCCATCAGTTAGCTAGGTTGGGAGTCCGATTAATGGGTTTGGAAGATGGTGGCTTTAGATTCAGAATACATCAGAGTCGTCCCTCATATTGGAAGTTAAGGAACATCAGTGGAAAGACCCCATTCTAGGAAACATCAAAGAAGATATTCAACAAAAGAAGACCACATCCTTTGAGATTGATAGAAATGGGGTTCTCAGGCACCAGGGCCGTTGGTGTGTTCCAAATATAGCGGGATTATGAGGAAATATTATGATGGAGGTCCATTTCTCACAATATTCCATTCACCCTGGATCTCAAATGTATGTATTTGTGGAACGACATGAAGAGGAACATTGTGGAGTTTGTAACTTGGTGTCCTAATTGTCAACAAGTAAAAGTAAAGCACCAAAAGTCTGGCGGCTTGACTCAGAACATTGAGATCCCGATGTGGAAATGGGAGATGATTAATATGGATTTCATTATGGATTTGCCTCGCTCTTATCCTAAGTTTGATTTTATTTGGATGATTGTTGACAAACTAACCAAATAAGCTCATTTTCTGGAGGTCAAAACTACCTACACAACCGAGGACTACGCAAAATTGTACGTTAAGGAGATTGTTCGCCTTCATGGTGTGCCTATTTCTATTATATCTAACCGAGGTGTGCAGTTCACAACTAATTTCTGGAGATCATTTCAGTAAGATTTGGGCACTCAAGTTAATCTTAGCACAGATTTCCACCCTCAGATGGACGGGCAGGTCGAACGTACAATTCAAACGCTTGAGGACATGCTACGAACTTTTGTGTTAGACTTTAAAGGAAGTTGAGATGATCATTTACCCCTTATCAAATTTGCGTACAATAACAATTATCATGTTAGTATCAAAATGGCTCCATATGAGGCTTTGTATGGATGAAAATGTAGATCTCCTATCGGATGATTCAAAATAGGCGAATCAGAATTATTTTGGCTTGACCTAGTTAGGGCTGGCAATGGATCGGAGGTGGATCGGGTGGAGCTCAATCCGCCTCCACCCGCCAACGATCCATCCACCACCTGATCCATCCATCACCCTATTTTTTTTAATTCACATCTGTTCCGCCCATCATCCACGGGTGAATCGGGTGCTTCGCGGATGGAAGCGATGAAGACTTATGAAAATTGGTCGATACTCAAGTATTGTAGGTAATTTATGACAGTTAATAAATATGTCAGTTCAAATTTCACAAAAATGAACTTTACTTTGTTCATTTTATTGGAAGTAGAGAATTGTATGGATTAATTCGAGAATAGCAGAACTTCTATTTTTGTTTCCCACTCGATGTAGTAGGACCTGTATTGGGTAGTAGATTTACAGAATCTAATTTGTATGCAATGCGGAGTGGATTTACATACTTTAATTTGTTACAATTGGGTAGAATATTTATAGACTTCATTGTTACTGTTGATTTTCAGGTAAGATGTCCTAATTTCGCTCCTTACCATGAAGCAACATATATGTATCAATAAAAAAGGAAGTAATTACTCTGTCAAATCTATTTCTAAGAAACGTAAAAAGAAGGGTCTGGTAAACCCACAAAGTTGCATTTGATTATATCAACTGTTAAGATAAAATAAATATCATCAATCCTCCTAGTACTGTGAGTTCATATTTTTATGTGAAAATGATCAACATTTGTTTTTTCCCTTTCTTATGTTGTTCAATGTACGTTTTACTTGATCAAACTTAGAGTGGTATAATTAGCAGATAAAAATATAATTTGTTCAATCTGTTTAAATTTGGACGAGTTAGTGACCCACATATTTCTTAACTCAAGTTTGAGATTTCAAATTTTAAATGTAAAAGTTGACCACAAGTTTATATTTTGTAAAAATAGATCCATAAATTGGTAGATATAATTAGCAATCATGTTTATCAATTATTTATATCAAATATTAAAGGATCTACAAGAGGGGTGGATTGAAAATAATTAATTTATAATGGGTGGGTCGGGTGGTGGATCGGGTGGTGGGTTGGATGTATGTCCACCCGAATCCGACCCGATCCGTCACCCGATTAAAATCCATGTTTTGTCGGATTTTCATCCATATAATCGGATCGGGTGGATAGGATATCCATCGGGTTAGGATGAAATTGCCAGCCCTAGACCTAGTGCACCAAGCCATAGAGAACGTGAAGCTTATCCAGGAACAGTCGTTGACCGCTCAGAGTCGTCAGAAATCGTATTCAGATGTGCGACGGTGGGACCTAGAGTTCTAAGTGAATGATTGGGTCTTCTTGAAGGTTTCTCCTATGAAGGGGGTAATGAGATTTGGGAAAAAGGGAAAGCTCAGCCCAAGATATATTGGGTCATATCGCATAATTCGACGAATAAGCCAAATGGCTTATGAATTGGACCTGCCTCCTGAGTTAGAGTTTGTTCATCCGGTTTTCCATGTTTCTATATTGAGAGTGTGTATTGGATATCCTTTCTAGATTGTGCCAATTGACGATGCAGAAGTTATAGAGGACTTATCATATGAAGAGGTTCTAATTTCTATCTTAGATCGTCAAGTCCGCAAGTTGAGGACTAAACAAGTAGCCTCCGTGAATGTTCTATGGCGAAATAAGAATATAGAATAGATGACGTGGGAAGAGGAAGATGAGATGAAGTATAAGTATCCCCACTTATGTCAGACTAAATTTGATGCTCCGACTGAAGCATAACCTAACCAAGAGCTGACGTATGGATACATGAGGTGAGTTCCCACGTTAGATAGTTATGTCTGATGTTTGAGGGCCACATGAAGCCCGGTGATATGTATATGTTGTTGAATGGTCGTATGAGTCAAGTTTGGTTATCTTCTACTCACTGACAGGGTTCGGATAATCCCATTTATAAGGGAAATTCGGTCAAAAAATATTTCGGAAAACCTTGAGGATTAATTGGTCCCTTATGTATACTTCCCATTCGAGGATGAATGTTCCTAAGAGGGAGATGATGTAACACCCTATACTTTAGCTTTAGGATACATCGTGGTAAACACACATGACTCTAATGAGGTTGAGGTCATTCATGAAGTTATAGAAGATTCATATCAATGTTAAAAAGGTTACGCGGGGATTAGAGGTTAAACAAATTAGAGAAATAAGTTTTGTCAAAGTTCGGGATATGGAGCAGGTTATAAAGACCATATAGAATTTTGATCATAGGATCAAGAGCTCAGTGTATAAATGGGCGAAGTCCCAAAACAATTTATGATTTAACAAGTGTGATGTCGGGGATTAATAATAATAATTATGTCCCAAAAGAGGTTGTGGACTAGTGCTATATCACATGATTATGATAATGAGTCTGTGAGGTGTGTTAAAATGATTTTTGTTTAAGAATTAAGATTAAGAAAGTAATCATGGGTGTAATTTATTAAATGGGAGATTGTAGTAAAAGAGAACATAATTAACATTGTTGGATATGATGTGGACATATCCACATAGGTGAGGGATAAGTGGCATAAAAAGGGTGTAGATGTGCATGCATGTAATGGTGGATGTGTCATGTTCTACTAAAGTGTACTTTAGAAAATACACGTGTAACTAAAGGGGGGGGGGGAGGTTATCTTCATTTAGCCAATATTTCCAATTCATACCATTATTAGACACTTTCTACAATGGGAAAGTAGGCAACAACATTTATTTTCCAACCAACAACAACGTTAATTGGTAGTGAAACAACAATCAATTGTCACTAGAATTAGTAGCATAGTGGCAGCAACGTTCCAGCAAGTGATTATTGAAAAGGGGTTGGTTCCGTCATTATTTAAGGTTAATTTGTAAAGAAGGTTGATTTCATCATCATCGTGAAGGGTCGGTTCAAAGGTATGTTAAGGCTAACTCTTCCTTCTTTTGGCATGACCCATATGTAAGAGAAACGTAAACGAATGTCCGTCCAAAGTAACTCTACTTTTGAAAGCTAGAAATGCATATGTCCTTCATTCTATTGAAGAAGTTATTGATTCATGTATATCTTGTCTTATTGACTCATAATGAAAGGTCTTCTTATATGTTAGTTCCATAATGTTAATCGGAGGTGCAACGACCTTACGTCACTCCGATCGACTCAGAATGTTTTATTATCATTCATGAATTATGTATATGTATAAACCTTGACCTCAAAGGCGTTATATAGACTACTATATGGTGTGCATTATATATATGTATGAGGCATGTGAAAAGGGAAGGCATTTGTAACATCCCGTACTTTCGGACCATGGTTTGAATCGCTAGACGTATGTAAATAGACCCAATATTCATGTATGCAAATAAAGAAGCTTAGTATATAAAAGGATGCGGTCTCTAAATAATTTAGGACTTAAGAAGTGTGTAGACGGGAATCGAAAATAATAAATGGTATGTCCCAAAAGAGGTTATGGACTAGTGTTATATCATATGATCATGATAATGAGTATATGAAGTGTGTTAAAAGTAATTGATATTTAAATGAATTGAGATCAAGTAAATAATTAAGAGTATGGAGTAAGTGTTATGCGGACATAAGCCATGGGGATAGTTGACAAGTGGCATCGAGTATACATATATTAAAGCATGCATAAGGAAGTGACAACATTTAGATTAGTGTCAAATTGTGACCATATGGGCTGCCACATGTAAAGTAGAAAAGGTGGGCATTTATAGTACCTATTCTATATATTAAGAATTCATTTGGGATAAAGATTAACAGATCAAATGGTTGCTAGGTGTATTTACCAAATTTGATAGTTGATTAATGTAAGTATTAGGGGTGGCACGTGTACAACAAAATAAAAGGGTAGTCTCATTTACATTTCATTCTTTTTGGCAAATCTTTTAAAGGAAACAATATGTTGCATGTACGTTGAGATATGTATAGATATAGAGAATACATATATATTTCTTATCATCTAAAAGGGGATTAATTTCTTTATGAAGAAGTGGGCAGCAACGACTTGAGCAAAATTATTTTCCAAATATCTCTTGTGCGCAACATTTTCCATTTAAAATAATTCGAAGGTTACTTTGCAGTGAAGTAAGGTGACGGAATGTATTTTTATGAAGGCGACCCAAGTACGATTTCTTGTCTACAACCTTCTACGAGCTTGTATAAGCGATTAAACGTATGTTAAGACAAATCCTTCTTTGTTTTGGCATATTCTAAGTTACGAAACGTGGACGTAATATTATCCCATAAATGATTCTACTCTTAGTAGTTAAGAATGTTCATGTTATTCATTCCTATTGTCAAAGCATGTCTAAATATGTTCCTAAATCCTTATTGAGGTAAATGAAAAAGATGTTAATATTCATAATGTTAATCAGAGGTGAAGCGGCATTACGTCACTCCGATAAACTCAGAGTATTTTATTATCATTCATGCATTATATTCATGTATTACCCTTGAGACACATGTGTTATATACAGTACTATATGATATGCATTATATATATGTAGGGGATGGAAAAAGGGATACGGCGTTATATACGCACACCACCTGATTAGCTGGTATATGATGATGATTATGCCCACAGAGGCTGTTATGATATTATGGGAGACGACGTGATATACGCATATATATATGTATGACCGCATTGTGCATGACATTTAGACATATTATGACCCTCAGAGGTTTTCAGTATAGGTTAGTTGTTTCTTGTCTCATGCACTTTCAAGTCTCTATTATGCTATATTTCAAGTCTGACATATTCAGTATATCAGTACAGTCCTTTTATCAAGGGACGCTGTGTTTCATTCCCGCCGACTCAGGTAGACAGGGTTATTTGTGCACTTCCCCTGAAATCCATGTGCAAAATAGTCAAAAGTAATCCCTTGTTGGATTTGCTCCTTTTCTTTTTACGTTTCCTTTTCCTCAGTTTTTTCTTGTTCGTCTTTTTTTCTTATGTTTGCTTCTCAAACAAAAAATTTAAATACCAAACATAATAGATAAACAAAACTTTTAAGAAATACTTTATTTATCAAAACCATGAATTAAATAAAAATATATATTCTTTCATTTTATAAACTTTCCATTCTTTGAAAACAAAAACAAAAACAAAAACAAAACTTGTATCCTAGAAAACAACTCTGTTTAGTAGTTTTAAATTTTTACAACTGAAACTTACTAAAAATGAAATCAACTTAAATATCAAAAACTAAACCTAAGAAAAATATCAAAGACAAACGATGCAAAAACCGAGTCAAAAACTACATGTCTACGATATTTCATCTGATTTCACTCGACCGAATGCTCCAATGGGACCAAATCCTTCATCCCGCCTAATTATTTTTAGGAGGCCACCTATTATTTGAATGATCACCTGCAAAACTTCTCTCATCTATCCATCTAGAACTGTGTTTAGGGGGGCAGTGGCCTCTTGGTGATGAGAAATCTTCACCATAATTGGCTGTAAAACCATGTTTCCGGAAGGGGATTCTCGTTCGCTCCATTCTAGCATGAGACCTTACATCTGGAGATCTACTATGCCTTCTGGTGCTAAAGTTTCGCTCTCTCTGTGTATGCCACGGATGGGGAGAAGGCGTTCTGGATCTTGAAAGAGATCTCCTCCTGGGCAGCGAAATACGAGTAACTCTACTTGAAGCTGGAGAACGAGTTCTTTCTCCCCTGGGTAAATACTGAGGTACACGTACAGAAGATAAATCACCATCACCAAGTATAGGCTCATACTCTTCCTCCCTGTTGCCTCTTACAACCCTCTGTGAGAAACTTCTAGCACCACTGCGGCTCTGATAGCCTCTTCTCGGTGGTACCATCCTATTACGGACATCATAATAGTCATCCCTCTCAACAGACGATCTCCTCCTCACAAGTGGCCGGCGCACACCTTCGGAGGGAAAAATTATTGATTGCAGATGATCTCGAGAGTTTAACCCACCAAACTTGTCAGCAGAATTTGCAAAATTGCGGCGCCTTGAGTAGTTATGACTCTCAGAGCCATGATGAACATATGGGTGGCAGTTTCTTGCCTTCCAGCTATTCCACTGGCCATCCGTTGCACCTGTGTCTCGTGAATTATAACCAGATTGATATCTACCAACAAATTTATTTGGACTAACTCCTCTTACAGGCCTATGGTAAGAACCAATGAGGTCATGGGGCCTGCAAGAAGTATCAAGAAAATTATAAGAAAGCAAGACTTGAAGGAAAGAACCATCTTAAGAGGCACCATAGTCACAAAAACAAATATTCACATGCCTTGGTGCTAAAATTATCAAGCAATTTATAAGAAAGCAAGAATTTATGCAAGACTTGGAAGAAAAGAACATCGTAAAGGACACTATTCTCAAAAACAAATACCCACCTGTTTTGGTGTGGTCCTTCAGTACGTGACTGTAACTTCCCTCTATTTGTCTTTGAACCAATTTCTTCCATGTATGACCCTCTGAATCCATATGTTGCCATGCAATCAGATGTATGTCCTTTTCTTAAAGCATTTTCTTTTCCTCCAATCTTATCACTGAACCTTTGAGTTGTAGATCTAGATCCTGTACCCAACCCTTTGCTATTGTCATCCCTGTTGAATTGCCTCCTCATAAAGTTTCTTGGAGATCCGCCCTTCACAAAATCCACTTCTGGACATCCGCTGGTTGACGAGATTCTCTTTTCTATACTTTGTGAACCCTCAGAGCCTGCTTCAACTATTTCAGAGGCAGGGTAATCACCGCCATCAGAATCCATGTCATCTCTACCATCTAATTCATAATCAACACGTTCATTTTCACCATCCTCAATTTCATTTTCCTCCCAAGAGTACATAATTGATCCCCTTAATTCTCCATCCTCAAACGGAGAATCATAGCCAGCCTCAATTCTAGTCACATGTTCTCGACTAATCATTTGACTGTGATCTTCCTGAGAGATATCAGAATTATGGCAATCTTCAAAAGCCGAAGCACTCTTTGCGAATTGACCAGGATCATCAATCTGCAATCCCTCATTACAGCTTCTAGAAGAGTCCTTCCCCGAAGTTGTGCATTTTTCCACTTGATCAGAAGTATAGCTGTCACTGAATTTAGAAATTACTTCATTCCCTTCTGACTGCATTTGAGAATCAATAGCTAAAATGTTGTCATGTTGCTCCACGGGTTCAACGGTAACAGACTGACCCTCAACTATAGGGGCCTTCGAGGCAGACAAATCTTCACACTTAGATGAATGATTGCCAAAATCTGTTTCTGTAGGATTACTATCAGAACTTTCAACACCCATGGCATTCAAAATACTAGTATCAGATACTTCACTGCTCATTATAGGATCACTATGGCCAATGTATTCAGATAAAGCAGCTTTACTAAATCCTGCAGCCTTTACAGAAGAATCTCTAATCCGTGTCAAAATTACGCCATCTGAAGCAGTCGTAATTAATCCATTTGAAACAAGCATGCACGAGGCATTATGTGATTTAACGAAAGCAGAATCAGCTAATGATGCATCTCCAGTGACAAGTTCACCAAATGTTTCTTTTTGTGCAGATAAAAGGTCCATGGCTTTGGTACAATGGCTAACAAGGTTTCCAAGGAAAATCTCCTCAGTAAAGATTCTATCATTAACTGAGACTGATTCATGCTTACATACTTCTGCATTTACACTGGCAAACTCATAAATTGCATTTTGACCAGGAGGCACACATTTCACAAAATTATGTTTATAGTCTTCAAAATCCCCCTTTTTATTGAAAATTTCTATTTTGAGTTCCTCTTTTTGTGAGCCATCATTTACGCCCTCAGCAACAGCATTTTCCATAGAAGAATCCCTGGGAGGTTGCTCCCATGTATCCATTAAGGTGTTGAGATCCCAATGCATTCTGTCCATCTTTGGTGAAACTGGTCTATTTACAACTGAAGGTTCTTTAAATTCAGCAAAAGCTTTAGGAGCAACAGCAGATTCATTAAACGCGGAGGTCTCCGTGTTGCTTGCATTCATAATATCTCCTCTACCAGGATCTGTCGATTCCTTCAAAGCCAATATCTGTTTAGAATGAGTAGACCCAACAGATCCCCCTGGTGCTGCACATGCAACCAGAGCATGTGCCTCTTTGGCATTACCAAGGTTATCATCCATGTCATTAATGCAAGCAACATCAGCCAGAAGTGCAATTCCCGAGAAGTCTTCTGAAGGCATAGGAGTTGCTACAGATTGTGGTGATGGTGAATCTTCACGGTCAATAGAGGGATTTTGAGATTGCGCAGATGAAGTTAGAAGCAAGTGCCTTCTTTTCTTAATCGGAACATGTTCAACTTTATCAGAAAACCAACAGCCAGCTTCAGCAATCTGCTAAATATTTAACAGATGCAACGATTAGACATACTTAAAATTGCAGTTGATAAAATCATTACAAAGAAATCACAAGGTACCTTGTCAGAATCTGAGCCTGAAAAATCTCCAACCCTCTTGGGACTCCTGTTTATCACCTTCATACCCTCATTGAGGCGTCTAGCAACTGTTTTCCTAGAGCGTCTTCCCTTTGTCACGGCCTTCCAACTCAACTCAGTACTAAGCATGTTACCAGATATGGTTCCTATCCCATCAACTAAAAAACTCCCTCCACAAGTCTTGCAGGATGTCTCAATTGGCTGTTTTTTTCTTATTGAATCAGCTCAGATGTTGATTTTAAACTATCAGGGAAAACACACAAGCGAGTCTGCATAATTAAAACATTTCACTTAGCATCTTTAAATTTCTTGAGACTTCACAGCTGCAGTATTTTCATGCATAAACTAGACACAAACTATAGGAATACTTTAGATTAGGTTTATCACAATCACATTGCTTCTCACAAACTCAGGACCATGAAGTGTATCTCATCACATACATTAATTGGGTAAGGCGACAAAAGAGAACATATATATTAAATATTTGGGCAGAACCAAAGAAACAAAGATTATTAACACAACTATCGGAACTTTTTTTTTGTTAAATAAGGTTAAACACAAACATCAGAACTTAAAACATAATTTATAAAAGATATATTTGCTTCCATATGAAAGCTACTCTCCACTTACTCATAACCCAAGCTAAATTGTAAAAACTTATGAAGGGTACAAGTTATGTTATCTTTTACATAATTGACATTCAAATATCACGAGGAAAAATAATCCGAAGTACAAAAACAAGGTAAAGGCACAAGAAATTTATAATCACTAAAGATGTTAAAACTCGCCATCGGCTCAACCTCATAGGTGTAACGCGAGACTCCAATTTTGCACCAATGGGGCATGTAAAGTAGAAAAGAAAAAGTGAAAGCAGAGAAGCAAAGAGATTGGATAGCGGCTCAATTCCTAGGGTGCCAACTCATAAAAATGAAGGAGCTTTTCATAATAGGCGAGCCCATTACCCAAAAAACTGTGAACCAGCCCTTCTTCAGCATAGCGAGGTCTTGTTTTAGAACAGATTCATTCCAGAACAGAAAACCTAATTTAGAATCAGAATCGCCAGCAACCAGATTTGCTACGCTAGTAGGGCTTGCGGGCAAATCAAGAGATCTTGCTTTATCCCTTTTTTTATCAAGTGAGATCTTATTTTATCCTTGAGGATAGGGGAGTATAACTCACCCAAGGTCCCGACTTCACCTCGTTGGTAAGGCCACCAAGGTCCCGACTTCACCTCGTTGACCAAGTCCATTATGTGGAAAAAACCCCAATTTTCTCAAAGATTATGGATCACAGTAGACCTAACATATGATCTCTAGACAGTACCCCAAAAAACCGTGAACCAGCCCCTCTTCAGCATAGAGAGGTCTTTTTTTAGAACAGATTCAGTCCAGAACAGAAAACCTAATATAGAATCAGAATCGCCAGCAACCAGATTTGCTACGCTAGTAGGGCTTGTGAGCAAATCAAGAGATCTTGCTTTATCCTTTTTTTATCAAGTGAGATCTTATTTTATCCTTAAGGATAGGGGAGTATAACTCACCCAAGGTCCCGACTTCACCTCGATGGTTAGGCCACCAAGTCCATTATGTGGGAAAACCCCCGATTTTCTCAAAGATTATAGATCACAGTAGACCTAAAATATGATCTCTAGACAGTTTTTCTTTTCTTTTACTTTAAAAAACGTAACATGGACAGAAACAGAGAGTCAGATCAGTCGCAAATGAATCTAAAAAGAGATAGGGGCTTAGGCGGAAGCTTCAATTACTGTTTTGAATCCGAGCCCTTCCAGCAATGGAGCCTAGGGACCGATATGATGATTGGTTTAGTTGACTCCACCTTGATCTATGAGCTATTTCTGATCTCCAACTACAAATCATATGCCACCAGAAAGCACTTAAGTCTTCAGCTATTACATGAGAGAGGCCAGAAAACAATCATCAAAGATAAATCTATGGATATAAAATCCCAAATCGAATGGCACTTCAATTGCCTCGGCAGTGGAGAATAATCATCTAAGAGTAAACAAAACAATGGCACGTCTTGCCTCATCCTGAATCTCACAGCCATAAGAAATGAAATAACCCTAGATTTGTCTTCTAATACCGCATATCTGCTAGTACTAGTAGTGGTCCCAAACATTGTAGATGTAGATGAACAAAAAATCGCAGTAAAGCAGTAGCTAGGGTTTTCAATACCTGTTATTTATAACTAGTACAGATTCCACTCTTCTTGACGATAAACAATTAATGATCCTTGCTCTTCAATTATGTGAATGAAGATAACAAAACACTCAGCCGAAAAACTAGATCGGCGATGTAAATCGACCCCCGGAAAACTAGATCGTAAAACTAGTTCGGCAATGTAAATCGACCGCCGTAAAACTAGTTCGGCGATGTAAATCGACCGTCGGAAACTAGGGTTGCTACTTGTAATTCTTCTTCTCTTCCTTCACACGCCTGGAAGATATGGCACAAGTAGGAGGAGTAAAACAAGACGTATTTATGGTTGTCTTTGTGACCAAACTGCCCTTGTCTGCGTGCTTAATTTACACCAAACGACCTTGATGCCCTAGCTGCCTTCAAGCCCTCAAAAGGCCCAAAAAACTTTTTTTTAAAGGAAAATTACAGCGCTTTCTGACTTTTTGCCCTCTACTGTCAATCAACTATAATATGTATTTAACTTCAAATTTAGTTTCAAATATCACACTTTATCCCCTTAAATTTAAAATTATTTTATTTTTCTTCCCAAGTAAGATGAGTTCATTTCATTTTAAAAATTATAATCCTAGAATATTTTAGTTCACAGATATTTACAGTCTAACCTTGATATGCACAAATTTACCATCCCGGGTGCATTATTTGACCCTCGGTGGAATTAAGTACAAAGTTGTTTGGAGTCATTTGCAATTGAACTAAATTAGATTTGTTTGGACAATTTGTCTTACGCATTATTTGCTAAATTAAATGAAAGTCTAAATTTAATTAGCATACCCTTCCATAATTAAGTGCATTTATATTTTTGTAGGATCATTTTTATTTTCATACTCTATAATTCAAATTGGATAACTTTCAAACAGTTTAAAGAAAAATATTTCATCAGTTTCATTTATTGAGCTAATACCTACAATAAAATCTCCATATTATTAAGATGCTAGATATATAAAGATTTTGCAAATATCATATTTCACTACTACGGGCTACTATTTATAATTATGACCACTAAACACCATTACTAAATTATGCATCAATCATTATTGACAATAACCATCATCGGTCAACACCATATATTGTTAATCATAATTATATGTCATCGTCGCACTATAACCTATAATTATTCTTCTACCATAATTATCAACATTATCTATTACTGATACCCGTCGTTAACTACTACTACTACTAGAAACCTTCATCACCACAGGCTATTACCCACAAAAATTACATCAAAACATCACCAAAAGACAAAGTCAAAATTTTGAATTTATGATCTCTGAATTTTAGATAAAATAATTAATAAGATTTTAAATAAATTATTTACACATATTAAATAAATATTTTAGCAAATAGGACATGAGCCAAAAGCTATTGATTTTGTCAAACTCATAAGCGAATATATAGCTTCGCCCTTGACCACCCTAGTTGACACCCACATCCATCACCATGCGCTACAACCACCACCAACCATAATATATATATATATATATATATATATTTAAATATTTTGTAGATTGATAATAAACTAATAGGTATTTTATTAATTTTAAATAAAGATAATTTTTACACTATTTAATGTTGGAATACAAATAATTTAAATTATTTAATATTTAGATCTTAATATAATATTTTAATATTTATATATGTATTCATAAATGATAAGATGATCTTCAATGACAAATAATCATGAAATGAGCTTATGACTCTTATAGTCACTTATATATAATTTGAATAAAAAATTATCCTATGAAATTTCTCTATATTTTATTTATCGATCTCACATGTTGTATTTAACCAATCCCGTATGTAAAGATCACGTAACTAAAATAACATCTGTAATGCGCCCAATATGAATCTAGTTTAACTTAAAAGTACATTCATGTGTTTGTTTTTGTCTATATAAAAAAACTTTACTCTTTCCAAAGAAAATAATAAATATGTCCTTTATGTTTAGTGATAGGTTCGAAATGGTCCTTCAAATATATTCCTGAACAATTTTACCTTTAAATTTGCCGAAAGTGTTCAGTTTAATCTTCGTTAAATACTGAAAAAGACAGATATATCATTATTAAACACAACAGTCAACAGTGTAAACATGAAAACTGTTGGAAATTAGCCTTTGGCGGGAGTTGCGACCGACCAACTTTAACGGCTTAAACACTAGTGTTACGTATGTTGGAGAATCCGGTTCTTCACACATGCATGATCTACTAAGTACGTAGATAACCGTAGGGCCAAGAATCGTCAAATTTCGTTGAGAAATGAAAGAGATATTGGTCCACGAAGTGAGGTGTTTGAAGCATGGAAAGTGTGGTATTGTGTTCAATTCTCCCTCATCGGTAGAGGAAGAAAGAATTGTTGTGTATATAAGACTCGAAATTGATTTGGGGTTTGGGACCCCAAGGGGTATCCCATGTGTTTAAAGGAGGGAGGACCTAGATGTGCTTCGGTTCGAGGAAAGACCACACGCGCGCCGCCGCCGCCCGCCCGTCCGGTCCGATCCGGTTCCGGGTTCCGGGTTCTCGGGCTGTTATGGAGGCAGTCAAACAGCCCCTTCCTCACCTATATAAACACCCCTTACACCATTGTTGAGGCACACTTGATATACACGAAAATATACAACCAGAAAATCAGTTCTTCCTATAACTTCCAAGCATCATTTCATTATTCAATATTCTTCACGGTAGCTCTTGAGTTTCCTTTGCTCAATTGTTTCATTCTTTGTTTTATCTTGGGAGACGAATTGTCGGGACGTATAAAGGATACATACGGGGCAATATTGTCTTAAGGACAGAAGAGTGCCACACTCGACTCAGCAAAAATCAAAGCAGTTTCCGGTCTTCTTGTTCAACAAATATTGTAATTTCAGTTTTTACATAAGCAGTTACTTGTAATTTCCGTTTCCTGCAAATCCTTGTAACCCAACAAAAACTTATGTATTGACGTTAAAAAGGGAAGAGAACTTTATATGATTCTTGTACATTGACAGCTTTTTTCATTAGCTTTAGGTTTCTATGAATTTCATTAATTTTCAATCGATCGGGAGAACTGCTATTTATATAGATCCATTGTAATGGTACTTTTGGTATATTTCTTATAGAAAACACTGTTAATGGATAAAATTTTAGAGGTGAAAATCTATATTTCTATGAAGATAACATCTATGTGATTCTTGATTTTTGGACTCAGCGTTGTTGTTATGAGAATTTTGTTTTGCGTATGAAATGGTTGTGAGGAAGAAAATAAAGATTGGGCACGTGTGGCTGTGAATGGATGATGCCGCTAGCTTCGAGAACTTGACCCTCATACTTGATCCACTTCAATTATGCGTGATATAATTTAAATTGCCATAAAATTTAAAAAATAAATAAATATATCATAATATTTGTATGATTATATAAGTTCATTAAGAATAAAATAAAAAGTGTTACGTAGAGATGATCTAGCCCTATAGATATGGGTTCATTTGAACCAATAATTTTGAGTCTAGATCTAAATTTTCTCATATTAACTGAGATTATGAAAAATATTGAACTATAATGAGCCCATAACTTAAACAAGGTAATTAGTGTGGGTTACAATAATTGCAGAAAACGAAAAGTAAGTAAATATTATAAATTACTAGAAAGGATAAACTAAATATTACAACAAACTGGAATTAAGAACGATGGAAACTCCTTGTGATTTGCTGAGTCGAGTGATGACACTCTGTCTTTATGACAAGATTGCCCCGTATATATCATTTTACATTGTCGGGCAATAGTCTCCCAAGATACAACAACAACTTAACAAATGAGCAAAGAAAACTCAAGTGTTACTCTTGAAGAACTTTGAGTATAGTAAACTTGTTAGAGAGGAAGAAGAAGATTTCAGAAAATTTTGTAAGTGTTTTCTTAGCAATGAACAATTGAGTCAAATGTCTCAATTTATAGTGTAAGGAGATGACCCCTCAACTAGTCAACTAATGACCTTCAATAGTCATGTAATGACACTTATTGATGGGTTATATTCAGCCAAATAATAGCTGAATTCATGTGCCAAATAATGGAGATTCAATGCTCCAAAAGTCAGAACTTTTCATCTTTCCGTCGCAGCATTCTGCCTCCGAAGCGCCGCGGCTCCCGTGACTGAAGACCCAATTAGCGTTGCGGCGCCTCGACTGCGTCGCGGCCCTTCGGCGATTTCCGACTCGTTTCATCTTACACTTCATACACTTCTTCCTTCGTTTACCAACGTGGAATACTTTGTCATTTAGCCAATAACCGTCCATCATTCTATGTCTCAAACGCCTCACTTACATACTAATATCTCTTTCACTAATGAAATTTGCGATACTTGGCACTACGTGTGCACGTGTGTGGAAATGATATTTTCAACGTGCGGGCCCCCAATTATTCAAGTCATAAATAATGGAATAAACTTAATTCTACGTTAGTAAATTTCCAACAATCAGTTCAATTGTTGTAACTCGAGTCATGAACCTAGAATTAAAATCCTTGATCGTCTCTGGTGTAAAATTATGTGAATATCTTGCAAGGAATTGTCCCCTTCCATTTGACTAAGAAGGGAACCGTACAACAACACCGATGGGGAGTATTAGTAAGGCCACATCCAGTTCGCCGGCATCATGGGCGGATCAAGTGGAGGAAGAAGGTCAGGTGACATCAGGTACTGCAACAGTAGGGTTTGCCCTAATTTCAAACCCTAACTCAATTAATTCAGCCAATTCTGTGAATTCGTGGAGTAATATTGTTAGTTCAGTTCCAATTGCTGATGGTTTCAACCTTAACATGAATGGGGATACAAGCCCTAATGTGAAAATAACTATGGTTGATGTTGTGGATGAAATAAAATACTGGAGTACTGCTGTTATATGCTATATCTTGGGGCCGAACCCTCCCCAGACGGTTATGGATGGGTATTTCAAACGGATATGGGAAGGAAATGGCATTGATAAGGTCGCGCAAGTTAACAGAGGAGTTTTCATAGTAAGATTTCATAATGCTGAAGTAATTGAAGAAAGGGTCCTAATGTTTGATAGAAATCTATTGTTGTGAAGCCTTGGAGGCTAGAGATTGATGTCACCAATGAAACATTGGATAGAGTTCTAATTTGGGTTAGATTTCCTGGTTTGGATATTAAATAATGGGGCAAATCGGCACTGACAAAAATTGCAGGTATGGTGGGAACTTCTCTTAAGGCAGATAAGTTGACCTTTGGTAGAGTGCTAGTGGAAATGTCACTTAATCATGTTTATCCCACTGAAGTGTTTGAAAATGAGATTGGGAAGGTGATTGAGCAAATGGTTGAATATGAGTGGAAACCAGTCACGTGTAATAGGTGCAAGAACTTTGGGCATGAAGTTACTGAATGCAGGAGACAACAAAGAGATGAGGCTTTGCAGGAGAGACTAAATAAAGCTCAACAAGAAAATGAGGTTCAACAAGATCCTCAAAATGAGGGGCAAGTACAGACTCAAACACAATCACCAAAACAACAGCAACAACAGAATGTAGGAGGAGATTTTAGGACGTGGGAAAGGCACTACCAAGGGCAAAGAAACAACTACTTCTAATGGTACAGGCCCTGGGAATGTTAGGGGATTAAACAGAGCTGACAAACAGGAAAAGTGTAATTGTTTATGCATAACTCTAGAGTTGGCTTGTTTGATCTCCTGGAAACAAAAATTAAGAGATCCAATGTTCACAGAGCGGTGGGCCGGGACTGGCGGGACAGATCGATGTCCCATCCCGTCCCTCATCCCGCGGAAAAGGGGACCGGTGTTGGCGGGGCGGGATCGGGTCCGGGATTCCATTTTTTTTAGACACTTAATTTCAAAAAAAGTTGTGAATATAAACACTTAAATAATTAAACATGATAAAAATAATAAACAAAACATTTCAAGACTGTTTTTGTGCCTTTTATATTATTTAATAAGAAATGTGATTTTTTTTGTAATACAATTTCAAAATTGCAACTTTATGGTGTTTTTTAAAAGTTGCAAATCACATAGTAAAATTGCAATTAAAAAAATTATATAGTTATAAACACATTTTCTAATTTTTTCACAATGTCTTGTGGTTCTTCGGTTGGAATTGGAATTTGTTGGTCAAATTAGTCGACATCGCTTCCAGTTCCCTCAGATAAGATTTCATTGTAGTTTAAATCGTCTTCTTTGTTGATCTCTGGTTGACCGCACCTTCTACGCTCCGCTCGTATCCAATCTCTAAATAAAATTGCAATCTCCAAGCTGTCTCCCGCTAATGAGTATTTGTGCTCTCTTATTTGAAATCTTTCGACAGAAAAAATGCTTTCAGACGATGTTGATGACGCTTGAATGTTCAACACATCTCGAGCCATCTTTGCTTGTATCCGAAATGTCTTCTCATTTTCCCTCCATTATTTAAACAAGTCTTCACGTTCTTCTTCATTGAGAACTGCTTGGTACGGTACAACACCCTGCAAAACAAAAACATCAAACTCGTTAACTTGATTAGCAGTGAAACTACTAAACATTCTATTTCTAAGGCTTTCAATACTAGCCGCAGAAACAACATGTCTTTTATAAGGTTGTATTGAAGAAGATGAAGATGGTATAAAAGTCGGTTGGTTGCTAGCACTTTCTTGTTGGTAATGCATATTTTTTTTTTTTGCATTCACCGTGTATGCTAGACAAAAATTCTTCTTTAGTTGGTTCCTTAGGTGGTTGTTCATTTGAGTTTTTTTGAGTTGGAGGTGGAAGTACTGCTATACAATCATAAATAGTTTCAATAATTGTTTTACAACCGTCTATTTTAATAGTCGGATTTAATAGGTGCCTTATAAGATGGTTATTTCATATATTCACTAAGTAACAAAAATATTAGAGCTATATAAATAACATAGTTAAATAGTATGATAATATATACCAGAAATTCTTTAGTTGCTTGAACAAATTTCTCTAAAAATCTAATAAGTTTTGAATTTTTTTCAATCATTATCTACAAGCATATCAGTTGGATTTCGATTATGTGCGTTAAAAAATATCAGTTATAGGTCTTCTATAATAGTAAGCAACAAGTAGTTATTCATATAGAGAATTCCACCTAGTCGCTACTTCTTTAGGAATTTTTCTAAAAGATAATCCACAATCGTGACAAGTTTTTTATATTCTTTTTTTCTTTGTATTCTATTACTTCTAAAAATAAAGTTTATAGCAAATTGTACTTTATTAAGAATGTATTAAAAAAGTGATAGATCATCCTTTACAACTAAGTTATAACTATGGCACACACATTTTATATGAAAATGATTCGGAAAAGATGGAGCTAATAGATCTTTTAAAAGTCTCACAACATAATTATTAGAAGAGGCATTATCTAATGTAACAATCATTATTTTGTCAATTATACCATAATAATCGCATACTTGATGAATATTTTATGCAATAAAATTTCTAGTGTGCCTATCATCAATATATCTATATGCTAAAATATGTGTTTGCTTAGACCAATTATGATTTATCCAATGACATGTTACAGTTAAATAATCATTGTCGTTAGTACTACGGCCTATATCAGAAGTGATATATACTTTGCCAGAAAAAATGATATAATGCATAACGTAAATATTGTTGATATTCATTTGCAAATTTAAAAACGTCTCTCCTAAAAGTTGATCTAGAAAACCTTTAAAAGCAGGATTATACATTTCTCTAATGTAATGAATAAAATCAGGAGATGAAGGAAATAAAAAAGGCAAACCCTCCACCACAACTAATTTTGCTATTGCTTCCCTATCTCTGTGTTTATCGTATTTAGGACCTACAATTTCCCCGAACATAGGGTTAATTTGACCTTGTACTTGATCCGGGACACTATGTGAACCTTGTCCCGATTGAGAGCGTATTGGCGCACCCGACTTTGTAGCCTCGTATTCATCTCACGTAGCTTTGTGAAAGCCTTGTACATGTCTCAATAAAACTCCCGTCCACCCTGACCTTTTCTGATTTTAAATTTATAAATTTTTTTACAAATTTTACATCTAACTACTTGATTCTCTTGGTCCCTATCAAAAAAATCTCATGTAGTTGATTGTAATTTTCATTGTGTGGGGTCTCGACTCATACTAGGGGGAATAGAAGGCGTTCCAGTTTCAGTCTGAGCTTGAGGTTGAGGTTGTTGAGGTTCACTAGTGGGTGTGTCATCTAGATTATCGTCTAAATTAAAGTCTGGTTCAGTTGCATGATATATCTCATCATCTAATGATATATCATTAAAAAAGCAGTTTCATCTATATGAGTGTAATCAATCAAATCATCCTGACTAGGAATAGGATGACTAGAAGAAGTATCACTACCCTTGTTACCCCTACTAGAAGAAACATCATTATCCTTACATATAATCGCACGTCTAAATCCTTCCATTTTAATTATATAAATAAATAATTAAAGATAACGAAATTAAGTGTGATAATTAAAATAAAGTAACAATAATAATTTAAAGAAGGAACGAAAGTACCAAACGCCGATGTAACGCCGATGTGTAATCGAGGTTGAAAATTAAAACTTTGCTCGATGGATGATCCTCAAGCTAGTTGCCAACTTCGGTCTCAACTTTTGAACTTTGATACAATTATACAAATGAGCAAATAAAATAAAATATTTAGTAGGCAATGTAGACTTGTAGAGAAATAGATTGAGAGATTGTAGAAGATTTGTGAGATAAAATGAAGAGAAAATGAGGTATTTATAGTTGGGAAATTGGGTTAAAGTGTAAATATACTAACTTAGGGGTTAAAAATAAATATTAAGGGGGTAGGGGGTCAAAAATGGCCATTGGAACCATTATACAACGGCCAAAATCTAAATTTGGTCGTTGTTGCAACAATTAGTTTTGCAAAGGGGAGGGGGGATCGGGACGGGGTCAGGGCGGGGCGGGGCGGGTCGAAGCGGGACGTGCCCGGCCGGAATGAGCCCAGGTCCCGTTACGATTTCGAGTCCCGACACCGTAAAATTTTTTTAGGTGGATTGGGGCAGGGTCGGGGCCGAGTCAAGATCGGGCCGACCCGACCCACTGGACAACCTTAGGTTAAACAAGTTTTGTGGGCAATAGAAGGAGATAAAGCACCAGACCGCGATGGATATAGTAGCCAATTCTACAAGGATACTTGGGATGTTGGGGGGGCAGATTTAATAGAAGGTGTATTAGAGTTTTTTAAGACAAGAAGAATGACTAAGGGGCTCAACTCAACAACTCTTATCCCAAAGAGTTCACATGTAGACTAAATAAGAGATTATATACCTATTTCTTGTTGCAATACCTTATACAAAGTTATTTCTAAAATGATTTGCAACAGGCTGAAGAAGGTGCTACCAGATATAATCTATGATAATCAGAGTGCATTTGTTGCAGAGAGATCTATTGTTTAGAATATCCTAATTTGTCAGGACCTGGTTAGATTGTATAATAAGAAGGAGGACTGATCGACCAGGATTTTCACGAGCATTGGCGTATGATACTGTTGAGTGGGAGTTTGTGAAGGAGGTATTATATGGGCTAAACTTTTCCTGTAAATTCATTAAATGGATAATGAAATGCCTGACTACACCTCAACACTCAATTGCTATTAATGGAAGATTATATGGGAGTATACAAGGGAAAGGGGATTGAGACATGTAGATCATATCTCCCCACTGTTGTTTGTAATAGGGATGGAATACTTCACAAGGATTATGAAATGGGTGACTACTCAACAAGGTTTTGCTTACCACACCAAGTGCAAGAGTCTAGGGCTAAAATCATCTCTGCTTTGCATATGATATGCTCATTTTTATCAAATGAGAATTTGTCCCAGTGTTGCTTATGTTGAGGGGGTTGAAAACTTTTTCCTTGTCCTCGTGGTTAACAACTAGGGATGGCAACGGATTGGATCTGGACCGGATCCTACTAGATCCAAATTCAGATCTATTTTTCATACCTGGATCCAGATCCATCAGGTCCATAAAAATATGATCCAAATCAGAATCCATCGGATCCACCGGGTCCACGGATCAGATCTGGTTCTACATGTAAATTTTTTTGGCTTGAATAATATTCCCACATGTTGAAACTTTTATGACAAAATGAAACGCAATCTGATTGAAAAAAATGATTGAGTTCATTCAATCAACCTATAAAAACATGACACCATTCTTCCAAATACTGAACAAAGTTTTAGCGTCACAAGAAAATAAAAATGATTGACTTCATTAGTGATGCTGAACAGGTTGCAACTTTGAGTTAATTTTTGGAAGCTTTAGTGATGCTCCACTTGTAGTTCTACTGATTGACTTCATTAAACAACATAAAACAATGTCAGTCATATATCAAAAGTCCCAAATTTTTTTTGTTGATCAAACAAATGAGAGAAAGATACTTAAAGCTTACGGCTAGCAGATTCAAGAAAGGGAAATTTAAAGAAGAGTGATATTTTTTTTCTTTTTATAGAAATGAAAATATGAGAAACTGCAGAGAGCATATATGTAAAAGAAATGAAACTTCAAAGACAAATTACATGGTTGTATGACTTGTGCCTTATCCTGGTTCAACCCTTTACCCAATACATAAATTATGAAAAAAAATTAAGAAAATACTTATAAAATTACATTCTAGGTTATGTATATATTTAATAAAAAATGGATCCACGGGTCGGATTTGGACCGGATACGAATATCAAATACAAGATCCAGATCCAGATCCGATCCGTAAAAAACGGATCCGGGTCCGATCCGAATCCGTCGGGTCCAAATTTTGAAGATCCATATCCTATAAAATGGATCTGGATCCACCGGATCTGGACCGGGTCCAAGATCCATTGCCATCTCTATTAACAACAAATGCCTCTGAATCTAATATTTTCAATGTTAATATGGATAGTAAGATTTTGGAGGATATATGTGAACTTACTGGCTATGAGAAACGCAAACTTCTATTTAGATATTTAGGAGTTCCTATTGTTATATATCTCACATTAGATATGAGTATTTCTATCATAATTGAGTCATTTGTCCCACATTGGTTTTAAGTAAGAGTCATTTGTCCCACATTGGTTTTGAGTAAGAGTCATTTGTCCCACATTGATGTTTGAGTAGGAGTTTGAACTTCCTTGTGACTATAAAAGAATTAATAGGCTTAACATGTTGGTCAAACTCTTGGGCTCCCATTCATTATGGAGGAAAACCAATAATAGCTTCAATAGTTCAAAACTTTCTCTTATGTATATGTATATATATATATATATATATATATATATATATATATATATATATATATATATATATATATATATATATATATATATATATATATATATATATAAGAAACAAATAAATAAATATTTAAAATAGAGACGGAACGAAAACAGTTTTATAACGGAACTGTTTCGTGGACAAAGTATCCCTTCGTAGAAGTGTTGCAACACTTCGGGGAAACCATTGAGTATATATAAATACTTAGTGCTTTGCAGAAATGCAGAGTTATTCCCTTCTCTACGATTTATTCTTTCTTCTATCATTCAAAATCTACATTGTATATTTCCGCTTTCTGCTTCTGAAATTCGTGAGAATGTAACTTTCGAATTTCTGAGAGTTATAGGTTTTGTATCCTGGAAGGTTAATTCCTTAGTGAGCCTTTTACACCTGAGAGGAAGGAATTAATACCTTTAAAAGTAACATCATTTTTCGGTGTGCCTAACCTATCTTTAAATCCATTACCTTATTATACAACAATTTTAAAGGTATTAATTTTTCTGCAATGGAGTCGATATTGGCTAAGGCGCAGTTGAACGATGGAGACAAATTGAAAAGGTTGAACAGGCTCAACTACAAGCGTTGGAGTTTAAAGATGGAGTATCTTTTGACAATTGCAAAGGTATTCTATGTTCTATTTGAAGGCTGTCCGGAGGAAGTCACTGATCCGAATGCAACGGAGACACAAAAGACTGAGGCAACAGAGAAGGCGAAGAAATAGAAAAATGATGATTTCGTTTGCCATTACACAATTTTGCAGTCGCTGAACAACACACTGTTTAACGTTTTTCACATCCACAAAACTGTTGCAGAACTCTAGAATGCTATAAAACGAAGGTATGTCAATGAAGATGCTGGGAATAAGTCTTTTTTTGTTAACAAGTATGTTGAGTACAAGATGGTGGATTCTCGATCGGTCATTGATCAAGTTAACGAGTTAAATTATATAGCAACAGAATGTGTTGATGCTGGTGGACCCATTTCTGAAACTTTTCAAGTTTCAACCATCGTTGGTAAACTTCCGCCTTCGTGGAAAGATTAATAAAAGAAACTGAAGCATAAGAAGAAGTTTATCTCTTTTGATGAACTTCTTGAGGGTATTCAAATTGAGACCGAAAGCCTTAAGAGAGATGGTTCAGTTTCTTCGAATAATGATGGTGTGAGTCATGTTTATGATAAAAACCTTCATGGAACTTCTAGAGGAAACCAAGGAACGTCCAAGAAGAGGAAATTCTTTAAGAAAATTATAAATGAGGATAACATCAACAGCAAAAAGAAATAAAGTTGTTATGTTTGTGGCAAACCTGGGCACTATACTAGGGAATTATGTCACCGTAAGGGGAAAGACAAGAAAAAAGGAACAAACCAATGTGGTTGATGACAAAGACTTTGTCGATATCATGTCTGAAGTATGCCTTGTCAACAATGGCACTACTGATTGGTGGGTGGACTCGAGTGCTACCTGTCATGTTACCCCAAACAAGAGTCTGTTCAAGACATATGAAATGGTGAAAGAAGCCAATGCCATCTTCATGGAAAATGCATCATCAAGCGAAGTTCTTGGCATAGGCACTATTGTTCTTCCTCTCACTTCGGAAAATACTTTGACTTTGAGAAATGTGTATCATATCCCCTATATGAGGAAGAATCTTCTATCGTTCCACAAATTGGACGAAAATGATTTCAAAGTAGCCTTTGGTTCCCAAAAAGTGACTATCACTAAGAATGGAAAGTTTGTAGGAAAAGGCTACATGAAAGACAAGATGTACTTGTTAAATGTTGACTATAATAAGACTGCATCTTTTGTTTACTTTTATGATGTTTTACTTAATGTTGATGATCGTGTTAATTGACATTATAGACTAGGACATGTTGGTATAAATGCTATGAATCGCATGATTTCATATGATTTTATTCCTAAGTCTTCTAAAACTTTTACCACAAAAACATGTGAATGTTGCTTTCAATCCAAATTGACTAAATCTTCTTTCAAAAGTGTTGTTAGAACAAATGGTTTACTTGAACTTATTCATATGAATATTTATGATAATAAAGAGCATATTACTAAAGGTGGTAAAAGATATTTCATAACTTTTATTGATGATTATTCAAAGTTCTCATATGTGTATTTGCTTAAAACCAAAGATGAGGCCTTTAATAAGTTTAAAATCTTCAAGGAGGAAGTTGAAAATAAAATCAATTTAAGGATATCAGACAGGGGTGGTGAATATCTATCTAACGAGTTTATATCATTTTGTTTACAAAATGGAATTGTTAGAGAATTTTCAGCACCTAATACTCCACCACAAAATGGAGTGGCCGAAAGGAAAAATATATCCTTAATGGAAATGGTTAGTGCCATGCTAATACATTCAAAATTATCAATGAGTTATTGGGGAGAGACACTATTGAGTTCTTGTTACATTACTAACAGGATTGTAAACAAGAAACATATGAAAACTCCATTTGAGTTGTTTATTGGGTGTAAGCGTAGTATTAAATATCTAAGGGTATGGGGTTGTATTGCATATGTTTTGGATGCAACTTTGAAAAAGGCAAAAGGCCAAAACTTGGTAGTAGAGCAGTTAAATCTGCTTTTATTGGTTATTCTGCTATGAGTAAAGTATATAGATTTCTTAGGATTCATGATAATAGTGTATTTGAGGCTGCACATGCTATATTTTATGAGCACTTGAATATTCGTGATGCTGATAAAATAGAAATAAATAATGATTTATTTGGTGAACTTGATCTTAATGAGCATGCAACCGAAAATGAAATTGTGAATGATGAGAAGTTAGAAGAAAAGAAGAATGATGAAATAATCGAATTAAGGATAAGTAAGAGACGTAGAATCGAAAAAAATTTGGTCATGATATGTTGACTTACATGTTAGAAAAGGATCCAAAAACTTTTCAAGAAGCTATGTCACAATCAGATTCTGATATGTGGAAAATAGTCATGGATGATGAAATCGAGTCTATACTTGGAAACCAAACCTGGACTCTTGTTGATTTACCTTATATGACTAAGCCTATTGGTTGCAAGTGGGTTCTGAAAAAGAAACTCAAAACTGATGGTACTATTGATAAGTACAAGGCCAGATTGGTAGCCAAAGGTTATAGTCAAAAGGAGGAGATTGATTATTTTGAGACATTCTCTCCCGTTTCTAAATTCAAATCAATCAGAATCATGTTTGCTATTGCATCTATGTATGGATTAGAGGAGCATCAAATGGATGTTAAAACTGTGTTCTTAAACAGAGACTTGGATGAGGAAATTTATTTGCATCAACCTGAAGGTTATGTTATTAAAGGTGAAGAACATAAAGTATACAAATTAAAGAAGTCTTTGTATGGGCTTAAACAAGCACCACGACAATGGTACAAAAAGTTTAAGCAAGAAATTAAAAAGTTCGAATTTAAGAGTAGCAAAGTGGAAAGTTGTGTTTTTACTAAGGTTACTCTTAAGTATAAAGTAGTGGTGACTTTATACGTTGGTGACTTGCTTATCTTTGGTTCTGACATAAAATTTGTGATGAAACTAAAGAGTTTTTAAAGCAAGCTTTTGACATAAAGGATTTAGGTCATGTCGATGTCATATTGGGAGTCAAACTGCTCAAGAGAGGTGGAACTTACATTCTAACACAATCTCATTACATTGAGAAAGTGTTAAAGAAGTTTAATTACTTTGACTGCAAGGATAGTACAAGTCCTATCAATCCAATCATAAAATTAGTTCCAAATGAAAGATAAACTATAAATCAAGAAGAATATGCCAAAATAATCGGTAGTATTATGTATGTGGTGAATCACACAAGATCTGATCTTACGTGTTCTATTTGCATATTGAGTAGATTTACCAGCAATCCCGGAGAAGATCATTGGAAGGAACTAAAATGAGTACTAAGGTACTTGAAGTCAACAAGGAATTATGGTCTGCATTACAAATGCAATGCATCTACACTTGAGTGTTTTAGTGATGCAAATTGGGCATCAGATGCAAGTGATTCTAAGTCAACTAGTGGATGGTTATTTACTGTTGGAGATGTCATAGTTTCTTGGGCTTCGAAAAAAGCAAAGTTGTGTTGCCTTATCTTCAATGGAATCTGAATACATAGCCATGTTAATGGCTGCCAAAGAGCTTCTGTGGTTTAGAAGATTCCTAAGAACTATTCCTTTTATAGAACCGAAGAAGGGTCCTATAACTTTGTATTGTGATAATCAAGCTGCGATTTACAATGCAAAGAATGAGAGAATATCTTATCATAGTAAACATATTTCTATGAGATTTAATCATGTTCGAAGTATGGTTAAAAAGGGGAAGATCACACTTGAATATCTTCCAACAAATCAAATGCTAGCAGATCCGTTAACAAAACCGTTATTGGGAGATAAGATCAAAAAGGTCACGCGAGATATGGGACTATTACCGATATAAACGATGTCTTGACTTAAACCAATCCTATTCTAAGGTACAAGTTATATATTTGGCATCTTATCATGAGAGTTAAAAAGGCAATTCAATATTAGACGTTGGCGAGATGGAAACTTGGATACATCTCAAAGTGCATAACTTGAAAATAGTGGGGGTGATACTATTTTGAAGGCTCTATAAATGACCTATGCACAACAGGTAAATGTTAGATTCTAAGTCCTTAATAGACTTATAGCTTTGTAGGATGCGTTGTGGACATTCTTGATAAGTCTACCTATACAAGTATAGAAGTGAGAGGCTGCTTCTTAGGGATCATTCGGTAGATTCTAGAGTACTTGTGAATCTAGGATTCAGCATAAGACCCATATTCAACGATGCTGCCAAGATTAAAAAGGAGCAAGAAATCATACGCGACGAGAATGTGATTCCTTAGTGTTTCATATTCAACCATAAGTTAAAGACCTACTCCACTTCATGGATATTCGTTGTGTAACACAAGTTATATATATTTTATTATTTTCATTAAGCATGTAAATAAGTGGGGGATTGTTATATATTCCACATTGGATATGAGTATTTCCATCATAATTGAGTCATTTGTCCAACAGTGGTGTTTGAGTAGGAGTTTGAACTTCCTTGTGGCTATAAAAGAATTAATGGGCTTAACATGCTGGTCAAACTCTTGGGCTCCCATTCATTATGGAGGGAAACCAATAATAGCTTCAATAGTTCAAAACTTTCTCATATAAGAAATAAATAAATAAATAAATATTTAAAATAGAGAGGGAACGAAAATAGTTTTATAACGGAACTGTTTCGTGTTCTGAAGTATATCATTCATATTTACCTACCTTGCTTGAAAGGGCGAAAATCCTCCCTTCGTGGAAGTGTTGCAACGCTTCGTGGCAACCATTGCGTATCTATAAATACTTGGTGCTTTGCAGAAATGCAGAGTTATTCCCTTCTCTGCGATTTATTCTTTATTCTATCATTCAAAATCTATATTGTATACTTGTGATTTCTGCTTCTGAAATTCGTTAGAGTGTAACTTTCGAATTTCTGAGAGTTATATGTTTTGTATCTTGGAAGGTTAATTCCTTAGTGAACCTTTTACACCTAAGAGGGAGGAATTAATTACTTTAAAGATAACATAGTTTTTCGATGTGCCTAACCTATCTTTAAATCCATTACCCTATTATACAACACCTATCTCCCAATTCAAGGGAAAGATCCTCGTTGTTAACAAGAGGGAAGCTATCAAAGGTTGATTGTGAAATGCAAGTAGATAAAATGGCAAGCAGGGTGAAATCATGGGGGACTAAGCATCTCTCCTATGCTGGGAGAGTCCAGCTTGTCAACTCTGTCTTGATACATGTCCACTCATATTGGTCTTCAATATTTCTGTTGTCAAAGACGGTGATGAAATAAATCACAGCAATTTGTAGGAATTTTCTGTGGACTGGCTAAGTCAATACTACTAAACCTGCACTGGTAGCTTGAGATTTGGTGTGTAGACCAAAGAAGAAGGGGGCTTAGGTGTTATTGACTGTATTTCCTGAAATGAAGCTGCACTGGCTAAGTATGTTCAAATGTATCAAACAAATCTAATAACCTATGGGTGAACCATATCTACTTAAGAGGGGCTGACTGGTGGCAGTATCAGATCCCAACTGATAGCTGCTCTTACTGGAAGAGAATATGAGGTCTTAGGCAGAAGTTTGGTGCTGGATATATTGTGAATGACTGGATTACACCTACTGGCTCCTATACTGTTAGAAGTGGTTATGCATGGAGTAGAGGGCTGGGAGTTGAATGGCAATATTGAAGAGAAATATGGAGTAAGCTAACTGTCCCCAAGCACAACTTCATAAGCTGGCTTGCAATGCATCAAAGATTATTGACTAGAGACAGGTTAGGGAAGATGGGGTTGTGTCAGGATGATACATGCCTGCTATGTGGGGATAAGAATGAGACAGTAGAGCATCTCTTTTTTCAGTGTGTATATTCTCAAGCTTGTCTTACCATCATCCTTCAATGGTTGCAGATCACTATATCGAGTGTTGACAGCACATGTTTGTTGGAAATTTGCCTTTGGTGGGGAGATTGCGTCCACCCATATTTAATGACTTAAACACTAAGGTTCTGCATGTTAGAGACTTTGTCTCTTCACACGTGCATAATCTACTAAGTGAGTAGATGACCGAAGGGCCAAGAATCGTCAAATTTCGTTAAGAAATGAAAGAGATATTGGTCCACGAAGTAAGGTGTTTGAGGCATGAAAATATGTTGTGGGACAAATATACTATATCGGTGGGAAAATGAAGAATTGTTCTCTTTATAAGCCTAAAAAATGGATAAAGGTTTGGGACCCCAAGGGGTAACCCATGTGTTTGAAGGAGGGAGGACCTAGGTGTGCTTGGGTTCGAGGCTAGCCCCACACACACCGCCACCGCTACTTCTAATATTATCTTTTGGACCCCAAACTGTTTAGTATTTACAGTTTGGTCTATGGAGTTTCAGGAATGGTGGTCAGCAGCTTGAAAGCCAACAGTTTATGGCATTAAACTTCTGAAACGTTTTGCACTTACTACAAAATAATTCTGGCTATGAATACACCTCTTAAAGGACCTCTTAATCACCTCTCCTCCTCCTAAACACTATATAATGCCTGAAATAGATTTGAGGTAGAGGGTAGGATTATAAAAAGAGAGCAGAAACAGTGGAGAAAAACTGTAAAAAGCAGAAAACAGAAACTCTTTATTCCTTTTCCTCTAAATTTTCCATTCTTCAACAAGTCGTTTCATGTTTGTTTTCTTCGTCAGAATCAACCTATTTGTTTTGCAGTGTTGATTAGTTGTTGTTTTATCTTGGGAGACTATTGTCCGCTAATGTAAAAGCATATATACGAGGCAATCTTGTCTTAAAGACAGAGAGCCATCTTTCGACTCAACCACAGCTGTAACAATCCAGATTTAGTGTTTTTTGATTTCAGGCTATCAAGATTCAAGACTCAACAAACTTGCGGCAATTATAATATTGGTTGTTTGTTTATCCTTTCGAACACTTGTAATATTTATTTACTTCTCATACTGCTTTGATTCCAACAATTATATCCAGCAAGGTTTATGGTCAAGAATTGCCAGAACAGCTAAGGGCAGGAAGAGTAGTGGTTTCCAACGGACAATTGTAGTTGCTGTGATCCACCATGTCTGGATGGCACGAAATGAAGCATTATGGGAGCATAGAGTTCTTCATCCAAGGGTGGTCTGCAAAAGAATTCAAATGGAGTGCAAAACCAGATATGTACATAACATATACAGACGACAAAGTGTGAAGGATAGAGAGTGGCTGGAGAATACCATAGCTAGAATAAATCTATAGATGAATTACAGTTGAGCATAGGCTTAGTTTTTGTTTGGTCTATTACTAGGTAGGAAGATGGTTTGTTTTTCTGTTTATTCTGTTCTCTTGGAGGAAAGGTTGTAAAGTCCCCTGTGTTTTGGGTGATTAATAGGATAGTTCGTTCGACCTTAATACAAAGATTAGTAATATCGCGATTGTAATTTAAACTTAGAAAACAAGAATTATAATGTAAAGATTATTCATCAACTGAAAATAAAAAGTTTCAAGAGTATATTCTTTTGTTGGTATAACATTTTATTCTCCATTTCGTTTGACAACATACAAACCTCAAAATACAACTCTACATGTTTTGCAACAATATTAATTATTTTTTTCAATTCAATACCAATTTGGAAGACTCTTCTTCAAAGTAAAAAAGAGTACAAACTAGTATACCAACAACCAAATTTTGTTTGATTGAAAATTTGAAACCATTTTCTTTCACTTCCCTCCAGATGCCCTCCTCCTTCGCGCGCATGGTCCGTAAAAGTATCGGATTATTAAGTTTATAATATACAATGTTACTTTACTTTTTTGAAAAGAAGTGATTTCATAACTTGAACTAATGACATTTTCGATCACACAATAATGCCTTTTACTATTGTCTGTAAGCATTCTTCTGCCAAAAAAAATTTAAAAAAATTAATGATGTTATGATAGTTAGACAGAGTTATAATAGTAGTCTTTATATTAAAATATATATTTATGAATTAACTCTTTATAACAGATGCTTTCCTCCTCATTTGTAATAAAAATAAATGGGCTTGACCCTTCTGTTTTAGTTAGTATATTGTATTAATTAAAGTGTTGCGTTTTAGAGTTGGATTCTATGCTAATTCTAAGGGTGTGTGCTGTACTTACTCAAACATAAAAGGAGAAATATAAAGAATGAAATGGAAAGAAGAAGAAAGAATTACTACTTACTTATAGTAAAAGCATAGGGTACATATTAAGTTAGGGGGAGAAATAGAAGTATAGAGTATCCGGGACATAGCTCGATGACAAAGGAGTAGAATTAAAAATTCAGCAGGAAACCTGCAGCGTGATTTTGAATCCTGATGGAAGTAATTTGCTCTCTTCTGAGATAGAATCTTGTAGGTGATATCAGTTGGTCAGTTCTCAAATTCTGATCATTCAGATACCTTCCGTCTGACGTAAGCCTAGAAGTTGGATATAAAAAAAAATAGGATAGAAGTATAGAATAAAGTCTTTTTGGCATCCGACATATCACATTGGATGCTGCCATCTCTTGCTTTAGTTACACGGTGAGAATGGTATCAATCATCCACCCACGCACCCTAGGTTTTCGAGGGTCCCACGTTTTCGGTATCAAAAGTCAAAAGATGCCATCCGTGTTTGTTCCGTTTGGATCTTATTCTTCTTCTTCAAAATAAGACTATTTTATGTTCCCAATATATCAATAACTTCTTAAACTTAATTTTAAATTTTATTTAGACATCTATTTTAATTAAATATCTGAATATATAATTTTTTATTAGACATCTTCGACTCAAATTTTGAATTTCTTTTTTACATATATTTTAAGAGTCTATTACATAGATAAGTTGAACACTTAGGGTTGTTTGGTAGGAGGGATAAGTTATCCCATGTAGATGAGATTAGGTTGGATAAGATGGGATAACTTATCCCGCCCTCTATGTGGGATAACTTATCCCACTTTTTATCTCATGTAGATGTGATTGAGTGGGATACCGAATGAGTTATCTCCCAACCAAACATGAGATTAATAATTCAATCACATCATATCCCTCCTACCAAACGACCAGGGCCGTCTTTGGGCCCGTACGAGCTGTGCTACCGCACATGGCCCCCGAAAATGAAAAATTTTAGGAGCCTTTTTTTTCATTTCATACTAAGTAGTATTAGCCAGAATTCGCAGGTCTTACTTATATTAAGGACCCACTTTTACGAATTAGAACAGAGCCCCAAAATGTTTGAGACGGCCTGCAAACGACCCCTTAAAATGTGTCACTGTCCTTAATTTTATGTATTAGCCTCAATAAATCGTAAAACCTCAGGTATATTCCAATTGAGGTTATTATGTATAATTAAAGGAGATGATATATTTTAAGTGATTAACTTATTTACGCGATAAGCGCTTGAGAACATGTTCAAAGCTTTTCTAAAATTTGATCAGGGTGTCTAATATGAACTATTTATTACATATTCAGGTGCTTAATTCTTATAGTTCATTAATTGAGGGTCTAGATGAAAAATAGTAGTATCAAGTTTAGGCAACCTTTTTCTTTTCTTTCTAAAAAACTTTTGGTCTACTTCAGTCTTTTCTTCCTACTCTGGACTTTTGGTGCTAAAGTTTTGACTAAGTAGAGATGTCTTCATCACCAGTACTGGATGGACTCACTTTTAGATGTTTTTGGGCTGGTTTCTTCACAATCTAGACTTCTAAATAGGTTACTGGTAGAAATAATATCAGGTAGCTACTTTTGATGGTGTTACTTAAAATATAATTATAATTTATAATGTATTTAAAATTTAGCCAATTCATTTCTTCCTTTTCTTTGCTCCAAAAAGGTGGAATCTCACACCCCAGGAGCCCCTACACCCCGGTCCGACAGGTCTGTGAAGGAGGTAAATCATGGTGACTCAATTGATTTCAAATGTCATTTCTTCCTTTTCTTCTTCCTGCATTAACTTGAGTTTTCCAAAAAAATCGTGATCTCATAACCTATACAGTAAGTTGGCTAACTCTATCTGGAAAAGTCATGAATCAAAAGAATTATTCTCTTTATTGTATGAGAACATATAATTAGATTTGGATTTCATTGAAGTATAAGAAGCACCATCATACTCAAACCAAAAGGACGAAAATAATAGAAATTCGATATTTGTATGGGGCAAAATTCGTGTAAGACAACTGTATGAATTATGGTGAGACACGTGGAGTATGAAGTTGAGTCAGACCTATGTCAGATTACCGCACTACTGGTTTGATATGCATGGTACCGAAAGCGTCACGAGCAAGGCCAGGACCGGTAATGGAAAAGGCTGAGAGTCGTTTGCATCGTAACGGACGACCGTTACTGAAACCGGTCCTACGACTTCCAATAGCCATTTTAATAGTATTTATTGAGAGATTGATTGTCCAATTATTACATCATTCATTCTCCTGCATTTATGAGGGCATGTTTCGTGGGTTGTGTGCCTGTGTAGCTCATGTATAAATAGGGCACATTATATCATTGTAAATCATGAGATTTTGGCTATTACAAAATACTTACTGATATTCTCTTGATTTATGTGCTTTCATACAAGTTATCATCATTTTTGCTTAGAAGCTCTCTCAAGGCTCAAGCTAATTACCGCTTACTTTGTCTTATTATTATTTATCTTAAGCATAATTCTTATCTAACGTGTCACTTGATATCCACTTATCCTTGACCATGTATACAAATTCAAATGTACCATTGTACGGTAAACAGTTTGGCGCCCACCATGAGGCCTGGACAATTGTGGTGTCACAAGTAACCTCTCTACTAATTTACTTTTTCCTTTAAGCCTTTTTTTTTACAGATCAGACAAGATGACAGGACTAGGTGACAATAGTCGTAACATTAGGGGAAACACTGGCAATTTGGGGTCAAACAGCGTGACACCCAGAGACCAAATGAGGACGTTCAGACTCAACATGGGGATGATCCCACGGATGAAACGCCCGAAGAAGACATACAGAATCTTCGGGCGCAGAATGTTGCAATAAGCGCAGTTTGGAGCGTATGAAGCGATTTCAAGAGGAGTTCATGTCCAAAAATATTGGCAGTACTCCAACAAGAGAACCGGCCCCTCCACTAAATACATATGGAGATACCGGTGGTGATCAAGGTAGAACCGATGATAACCAAGGCAGATCTGTGAATGATGGTTCAAAAAGTGAGGTCCTTGAAAACTCGTTCCAGGAGAAGGTCCTGAAATTCATGAAGGACATGACCAAAAAAGTTGATACCAATATAGAAAAGGCAAAGAAAACTGCCCAGGAGTTCCGGCGCTAATTCAATCAAATACCGGGGCTTTACCCGTGGCTGACGGTCCGATTGTGAATAAATATATTCAATTGGTGTATAAGTCAGAGGCTACGCCTGAGTTAATACCCAAAAGGTTCAAAATTCCTTTTGTGGCCAGTTATGACGGAACTACCGATCCCCAAAAGCATATCTTGGCCTATACAACGGTTGTGAATGAGAATGATATAAGAAAACACGAGATAAAGTCAGTTCGGATCAAAAGGTTTGCTGAAACACTTACTAAAGGAGCTCTAACATGGTATTCACAACTCCCCGAGCACTCGATCGATTCATTTGCCCAACTCACAAACATTTTCATGAAGGCTCATGCATGGGCACGGAAGGTGAAAGTACGTAAAGAGGATATCTTCCGCATTTGTGCAAGGAGAATCGGAACTCCTTAGGGACTTTGTTACACGATTCCAGAAGGAGCGAATGTTGTTACCAGTGGTCCCGGACAAATGAGTTGCAGAGGCTTTCACAAAAAGGTTGAATCTGACAAGATCGAATGCCTCCCTAAAGTTCAAAAAATAACTATTGGAGTTCTACGCTGTCACTTGGAAAGACGTGCAAAATCGGTATGAGTCCAAAATACAGATTGCGAATGATATGCTTGGAGCTAAAGCCAGTAGTATCTTCGCAAAGGCAGAGAATGAAAATTCCTTGAAAATTGTTATCAACCTTATCTTACCATTGAAAAGCAAGGAGGAGGACATGGTTTTCACTCTTTTGATAAATCAAATAACAAATGAGGCTCCGGATGAAACAACCACAGATTGGAGAATTTCGAGAAAAAAAACTCATCTAAGGCACCTGGATATCCGAATACAACTTCAATATCGATGACGAACAGATGGTGGCGATGTTGAGAATTCATCCAACATCTCAACCATCTCAACCATTATAATCTGATTTGAGTATAGGAGATTAGTTTGTCTGGTGCGATTTTCATGGCAGTCACGGACATAAGACTATGGACTGTAGACATCAATGAGAAGAGGTGACAGGAATGCTAAGTAGGGGCCATCTCCGGGAGTATCTAAGTGGAAGAGCTCAGAATAATTATGAGCGGGGACCACCCGCAGAAGGAAAGTCTAATCTGGCTGGGCCACCTCATGTCATAAACATAATATATGGTGGATCAATGATTGTCGCTACATCTTTCATGGCGGCTAAAAATATGAAAATCTTTGTGAGTCGGGAAAAGAGGTTCCGGGAGATACATGACGAACACACTATAATGTTCACCGAAGAAGATGTTGCCGGTGTAATCTTCCCTCATAATGATGCACTGATAAGCATAGTGTCTATCGATTGCTTCCAGGTCAAAAGAGTTTTAATTGATCCCGGAAACTTGACTAACATAATCAGACTGAATGTAGTGGAAGAAATGAATATGGAAGATAAAATAATTTCGGCTGCCAGAACCCTTTCGAGTTTCAACATGTCAAGTGAAACCACGAAGGGAGAAGTAAACATGTCGGTGAACGCAATGATAGTTATTAAAATGACAAGGTTTTACGTTCTCGATTGGGATATTAGGTATAACACAATATTTGGAAGACCGCGGATACATGATATGAAGGTGGTCCCATCAACCTTGCATTTGTTGGTAAAATTTCTGACACCAGAATAAATTCAGCAAATTCAGGGTAAGCAACCTACTGTCAGGGAAATGCTTGCTATAGAGGAACCATAGGTGGAAGCAGATCCCAAATAGCGATTACAAGAGGCGAGGTCGGTACTCGAAGGAATTCACCAGGTCCCGCTGGTAGAATCCATAGCCGTCATCCGGAGAAAGAGTTTTCGGACATATATGAAGTACCTAGATACTTCCAGGTATCAGATAAATTAGATGCCACCAAATACACCATAGAGGAATTGGAGCAGATTGTGCTACATCCGGATAACCCTGATAGGAAGGTATACCTGGGCACTGGGTTGACCCGGGAGCTTAGGGATTTAATTCTTAAATATCTTATATCTAACATTGATTGCTTTACTTGGTCTCACAAAGATATGACATACATTTCTCCAGAAGTCACAACTCATAAGTTGGACTTGGATCTCAACTTCCCTCCGGTGCGACATAAGAAGTGGTCGATAGCCGAACTTCATAACAGGTTTGTTAAGAGGTAGCTAGATTACTCCATATAAGATCAATCCAGGAGGTAAAATACTCGGACTGGTCAGCAAATGTAGTTGTAGTGCCTACAAAGGTTAACAAATTTAGAATGTGTATTAACCATAAAGATTTAAATAAGGCATGTCCTAAAGAGTCATTCCCGCTACCGAACATTGATCAAATGATAGATGCTACGGCCAGGCATGATATAATGAGTTTTCTCGATGCGTATTTCAGGTATAACCAAATAAGGATGCACCCGGAAGACTAAGAAAAAACATCTTTTTTAACTACTTTTGATACTTATTGTTACAATGTTATGCCTTTTGGACTAAAAAATGCTAGGGCCACACATCAAAGGTTAGTAAATAAAATGTTTGAAAAACAAATAGGTAAAATAATGAAAGTATATATAGACGATAGGCTTAATAAGAGTCTTCGTGCGGATGACTATTTGAGTCATTTGCAGGAAATCGTTGAAGTACTAAGGAAGTACAATATGAAGCTGAATCCTGAGAAGTGTGCCTTCGGGGTTGGTTCCGGTAAATTCTTGGATTTCTCGATTTCCTTGAGGGGGATCGAGATAAACCCTGACAAAATAAAGGCTATTGAAGACATACCAGACGTACTGGAAGATGTCAAAGCAGTACAGTGGTTAACCGGTCGTGTAGCAGCCTTAAACAGATTTATATCCCGGTCCTTGAAAAAATCCATAGGTTCTTCTCGCTATTGAAGAAGAAGAACGACTTCATATGGACACCCGAATGCTGGAAGGCCTTAAGGGACCTGAAGACTTATTTATCCAGTCCTTCGCTCATGTCAAAGCCAAAGGACAGAGAATAACTACTCATATATTTGGCAGTCTCGGAGGTAGTGGTAAGTGCAGTGCTGGTACGGGAGAAAAAAGTACATAATTTCCTATTTATTACGTAAGTGAAGTAATGTCAAGGGACGAGACCTGGTACCCTCTACTTGAAAGATTGGTTTTTGCCTTAGTAATGTCATCGCGAAAGCTTCGACCTTATTTTAAATGCCACCATATTGCCGTAGTAACAACTTTTCCTTTAAAAAATATATTGCATAAGCTCGAACTATTGGGGCGCTTGGCTAAATGAGCGGTAGAATTGAGCGAATTTGATATTGAATATAGACCTCAGACTGTGATAAAGTCGCAAGTTCTTCCAGAGTTTAGGGCATATTTCAGTCCGGAAGTAACCCCATATGCGGAAAATGAGGCTGTCCTGTTCTCAGGAATTGCCCCCAGCATCTGGATGCTTTACACATATGGTACCTCCAACATCAAGGGGATCAGTTTGGGTGTTGTATTGAAAACTCTCACCAGTGAAGTTTTGTGGCAAGCAATACATAGTGTTACATTAACTAACAATGAAATGGAGTATGAGGCTTTGATTACAGGTTTAGAACTAGCTTGGGGACTGATTTCTCAAATCATCGAAGTCAAATGCGACTCGCTGCTGGTGATAAACCAAGTTCACGAAGTGTTCGAGGCCAAAGAAGAGCGGATGTCAAGATATCTTGAAAAAACTTTGAAGTTGTTGTCCTATTTCCAAGAATAGATGGTGGTACATGTACCTCGTGAGGAAAACATAGAGGCGGATGCACTTGCGAACTACGGCTCTAGCACGGAGTCTGAGGGCTCTTAAACCCAGTCGGTTGTTCAGTTGTTGCATTCGACTCTGGATCCCATTGGGTATGACAAAATAAATTGAACCAGCCTAACCTGAGACTAGAGAAATGAATTCTTGGATTATCTCATGAACGGAAAGCTCCTGGAGGACCGGAAAACATCCAAAGCTCTGAGGACCAAGGGTGTTGGGTACAGTGTCGTAGACGAAAAGTTTTACCATAGGTGTTTTTATGGTCCCCTAGCCCGGTGCATAGGCCCTGATGAAGCAAATTACATGATGAGAAAAGTCTATGAAGGCATTTGTGGGAATCATTAAGGAGCAGAATCTCTAATGATGAAGCTCATGAATGTCGGTTTCTATTGGCCCCGGATTGAGGAAGATACAAAGGCATTCGTACAGAAATTTGATAAGTGTCAGCGTCATGCATAACTGTTACACCAACCGGGAGAAGAGTTATATCTGGTAGTGTCCCCGTGGCTGTTTATGAAGTTGGAGATGGATATCGTCAGACCCTTGCCAGCGGCTCCAGGATAGGTATCTCAAATTATTTTTATGAGTGACTATTTTTCTAAATGGGTTGAATCTGCAGCTTACGTAAAGATATAGGAGAAAGAGGTGAAGGATTTCATCTGGCAACATATTATTTATCATTTTGACATCTCTAAGGAGATAGCTTGTGATAATGGCTAGAATTTCATCGGATCCAAGGTCACGAATTTTCTTGATGAATTGAATATCAAGCGGATCACCTCTACTCCCTATCATCCCATCGCAAATGGACAAGCCGAGTCAACAAACAAGACCATAATCCAGAATTTGAAAAAGAAATTGGAGGCTGCAAAAGGAAACTGGTCGTCTAAACTACTGGAGATTTTATGGGCATATCGAACAACGACAAAAATGAGTACCGAAGAAACTTCTTTTTCCCTGGTCTATGGTGCGAATGCTTTGATCCTGATAGAAGTTGGAACTCTTAGCTTGAGATACCTCTTGGTTGAGGAAGAATCAAAGTCCTTACACATGGATTTGCTTGAGGAGTGTCGGGATTCAGCATACGTCCGGATGGTAGCCCAAAAGTAAAAAATAGAGCATTATTACAACCAGCGCACGAATCTCTGACACTTCAAACTCGGGGACTTGGTGCTCCGGAGAGTCAATCAAAGTACCTAGGAGCGTAATGCTGGAAAGTTAGGAGTGAATTGGGAAGGACCATACACTATAACTGGTATTGCCGGTAAAGGAGCTTATGTGCTAGCAAACCAACAAGGAAATGTATTTCCCAGCAATTGGAATGTAAGTCAAAGCATGCGATGCACTCTTTTTTCCTTCAACCGATTTTTGTTCAATTGGATTTTCCGGTAAGGTTTTTAATAAGGCAGCACCATGACATAATCATGTTATTGGTCTTGCTACCATGAAAGTCTATCCAGTATCCGAGTCTCCATAGCATGAAATCTCATATACTGAGGGGCCATATACATTCAGAATGGAGTGAAAATTTTAAAATTTTAAATGTTTCTAAGGAAAACACTGATGTTGGGGACTGGCCGGATAATCAAATTACATGTAACCGGACTGATCACACTAGATGGTAGCCGAATTATTATTACAATTCTCTTCACATTTGTAATTCAAAGGAATCAATGAAAATTTCCTTTTATGATTAACAAATATTTGACATCACGAGCATAAAACATATGTTATTATATTAAACATATAAAAAATTATGTGCCATAATAAACGGGAGACGTCCTATTCTACATCACCATTAAAAATAAGGGCTCTATCTTATTAAAACCTTAACAGAAAAGTTAAGACTCTGGATATAAGAAGTACATGGGTTTTAAGTTGTTCGGAGATAAGTTAAGTCCAAAACTAACTTTGGAGACTATAAGAAGTCCCGATCAAAAATGGAGACACATCTTTAAAATTTTATTAAGGTTGTCTGAAAGTTGTTAAACTTCGAGTCCTAACCTATTCAGATGAAGTGAGCCTCCAAGCTAGGTTCCGGTTCATAAAGTAAAGTAATTAAGTTTGAAACTAATACTTGCTTGTGAAGTAGATAAAAAATGAAAAACCTAGAGCAGAATTGCAAAAAGGGAGATTCATTTATTCATATTCTTCCGAACTGAAACCAGTCCGGGTACAAAAGATATTAACTGGGCCCAAAAGTGACCTGGTGACAAAATAAAAAACAGAAATGAAAACCCACTCGAAAGGTTACGGTCTGCCCGCTCCGTGGTTCGTCGAGGGGTGTTTTGGGTGTTGCTAACAAAAATAAGAGTTATAAAAAAATTAGTTTGGGGGGTTCATCTTTCTTATCAGCCTCCACATCCGATTCCTCTCTGTCTCCACAAAGAGCCTCTATGGATAACTTAGCATTAGTCAGGTCAATTTCTGCGTCCAGAAATTCTGAAGCAATATCGAAGCCCTATTTGCTTGCTTCCTCAAGAGCATCCACTCGACCCTTCAAAATGGCCAAGTCTCATTGGAGTTTCCACCTCTGACATTTGGCTTGGAGCTCAATGATGGTATGCTCAGAAGCATAGAGTTGTCCTAGGCATCGGCTAAGTCGGTTGCAAATTGGGTTGTTCGTCCCTGAAGGGTTGTATAGGTGGTGGTCAGGACTTGAAGAGAATTATCTCGATCCTTCAGAGAATTTATTGTATCTTACAAATATAGCTGGAGCGAGGCTTGGAGAGAGCTAAAATTCTTGAGATCAGCACAAATGATTTCAATTTCAGCCTTGAGGTGTTGAATCTCATCCTTCAGCTTCTTTTCCTCATTAGAAGGGCCGATTGCTTTTGCAGAATCCACAGTGGATAGAGTAGAGGCGTGACCCCGAATGAAGGGATTACAGTTGGTAAATAAGAGCAAGATCGTGAAAAATAGAAGGAAATGAAGGGATATTCTACCTGTAGGAGCAAATCGGCAAGGTGAGTAATAAAGGCTTTGAGGGTAGCATGTGGAAATTTCCGAGGTGAAGAAGCAGATGTCCCGGCCTCAGTTTCGGACGTTGGGATTGAGCTATATTTAAAAAGGTCCTCAAGAACGGGAGTCTCTGCCTCCGGAGCTTCCTGCCGTGGACTAACCAGATTAGGGTTTTCCTCGTCCGCCTTCTCTTCTTCATCGAAGTGGATGACACCTGTCTTACCCTTCTCCTGTAACTCCTAATACTCAGTGAGTTGACAACGACTTCTCACCCGGGAACCAATTTCCATCGGGGGCTCAACAACCTCGTCTTGAGCTTTGCGTTTTCGATTACTCGAAACAGACTTAATGTTTGACAATGCATTTATGTGAGATGACACTTTTTGGGATGATGAGGTTCGATCCAGGAGACCTAGTAGTAGAGGAAAAATATTGAAAAGAGAGTTTCAAGATAAAATATGAATATGAGGGAGAATTGAGGTTAAAAGTTTACTATGATATTTTCCCTTCCACCATGATGAGGTGATACTCTTCCAAGTCCCGGTGATGTCGGGAGAGATATGAAGAAGATCTACTACCCACTCAAAAATCCCTTAAATCAATTGTGGTTTGACAAGGACGACTGAAAAAGGTTAAAAAACTTTAAAATTATCCTTTATTTAGTTAACCATGCAAATAAACCCGTAAAGAAGAAAAGATAGAATACTCACAAGAGGGATTCCACTCTTTCAGGAAACACTAGTGAATTTGGTCGGTCCTGATAAAAATGTAATGGGTCTACCAACCACTATCATGATTATCCTCTGCATTAATAAGACTGTAATATCCCCGGGGGTATAAGGCGATGATTCGACCTCGTAAAATCCTAGGGTAATATAGGAGGAAGAGATGATCGATAGTAAATGAAACATCAGCAGCAACATTTGCTAACATTTGGATACAAAAGATAATTCTCCAAACTTGCGGAGTAACTTGAATTATGCAAACCCTATATCGGCGGCAAGATCCTCAACAATATTTGGGATGGGGAGTTTGAAATCAATGGTGAATGGATAGGTGTATGCCATGGAAAATCCTTCAACATGGTGATGCACGCGATCGACGGATCAACCGTTCTGGCGACTATGTCAGAAGAGAAACCACAATCTTTTATAATAGCGAGAAGAATTTTGGTAGTTATCTTCGACTTGAACTTTTCTACGTGGTCATAGTTGGTTTGGACACGTAGGTCTCCAGAAAAATTAAAATCTAAGGGGAGGATTTTGGTAGCAGTAGATTGTAAACCCACTCTTTGGGTTATAGGAGAAGAGGTTTCTTTCCCATGTCGACGGTTGGGAGGATTGCTATTATCCTGAAATGAATGAGAAAGAGAAGAGTTTGTAGAAGACATTGTTGAAGGAGTTGATTAAAAGGAAAGAAAGCAAAGTGATTGAAAGAACTTGCAGACGGTATGGTTGCCTTTTGTGAAAAGATTTGGCATCCTATTTATGGTAAAATAATATAACGTTTGGGAGGTGAAAATATGTGTATCATCATTATCACAGTTCACGATGTTCAGGAAATTGGATAGTGTCGCCGTTTCAGAAGCATTGAATGGATGTGATGCTTGAAATGACTGCAAGTTGTTACTTTTCAGAGTTCCCATCAAAATAAAGAGGAATGTGCAAGCCAATGGTTCAAATCCACTTCCCAATTGCACAAAGAGTTGCGACCGAAAAGTGCGGGGATATGTATAGGGTAAAATTCGTATAAGACAGTTGTACGAATTATGGTGAGACACGGAGTATCCCGTTGAGTCAGACTCACGTCAGTTTACAACACTACTGGTTTGATATTCATGGTACCGAAAGTGTCATGAGCAAGGCCGGTACCAGTAATAGAAAAGGCTGAGAGCCATTTGCATTGTAATGGACGACCGTTATTGAAACCGGTCCTACGACTTCCAACAACCCTTTTAATAGCATTTATTGAGAGATTAATTATCCAATTATTACAACATTCATTCTCCTGCATTTATGAGGGCATATTTCGTGGGTTGTGTACCCGTGTAGCTCATGTATAAATATGACACATTATTCCATTGTAAATCATCAGATTTTGGCTATTACAAAATACTTACTAATATTCTCTTGATTTATGTGCTTTCATACAAGTTATCGTCATTTTTGCTCAGAAGCTATCTCAAGGCTCAGGCTAATTAATGCTTACTTTGTCTTATTATTATTTATCTTAAGCATAATTCTTATCTAACGCGTCACTTGAGATCCATGTGTCCTCGATCACGTATATAAATTCAACTATATCGTTCTACGAGTAAATAATATTTAAACTACAACTCTTTAACTGCACCTAGATCTCAGGTCTAAAGTTTGCACCATCTAGTTCAATTGCTAAACTTTAAATACATTGTAAACTCATTGGTTAACTTTAAACAATACCCTAAAAGTGGTTATTTGTGCACTTCTCCCGGGGTCTATCCCAAATCATACTGAGTTCCCATTTGGGGTGTGCATTCATTTTTTCGGTTCGGCTTTATATTATTCAATTTTAATTTTTCGGTGTTCAGTTTTTTAAAATTATAATCCAATCCGAACCATAATAAGTTTAGTTTGGTTCTGTTTTTTTCTTTTCGGTTCGATTTTCTTCGATTTGATTATTCGATTGCTTCATATAAGATAATTATTAATATAATCAAAATGAAAAAAAAGAATAAATATTATAGAGAATGAGGAGTAAATATGTCACATCTCTTAAATATATTTTCTAATATAAGTCACATGGTAAAACTTTAAAAATACAATAAGAAAAATATATAAATACATATCCATAACGTAAAGATTGAGAATTGGTCATTTTATATTCTAATACAAAAATAGGTCACTAAGTAAGAAGACTGAATGTGGTAAAACATTCAAACTCAAACTCCCTTAAGTGTTATGGTCTCAGAGCCATGTTGACAAGTAGCCATAGGTGACAGAAGTTCAACACATAATGAAGCAGTGATCGCATAGAGAAGCACTATTTAGGCAATTTTTACGGGTATAAACAGTCCTGTCAGGGCCGTCTTAGCTCAGAACAGATCCAAAAGACTCTAACGCCACCATGGCTCAGCGGGTTAAAACAGGATCATCAGCCTGAGTTTCAGACATTCCGCCTAGACTGGTCTCTGCCCAACCTTAGTTCCTTCTCACATGAATCATTAGCTATATAATAGCATTAGTACCATGATTCCAAGTAGACTAGTGTAACATAGGTTCAACACTTAGGGAATTAGCTAATCATGGGCTAATCCAGAATATATAATAAAAATAAAAATAAAATACAGAAATTTAAATTACCTCAGATGAAGAGGTTGTGCTCAGGACCGGAGAGGATGTAAAAGAAAACTTAAACTTTTATTTAGTAGAGTTTTTACAAAGCGGAGAGAGAATGGTTGGCGAAAGCCTACCTCTCTTCCTTTCTTCTGAATCCTTTTATAATGGATTCTAACAAATAAAGTCGCCTAGTGGCTGACAATTAAAAAGTAAACAGTGGCCTAGTGGCCGACAACTAAAAGTAAACAGTGGCCTAACAGGTGGCCGACAAACCTAAAAGATAAAAAGTAAAAGTAATACCGGCCAAAACTTATGGGCCCTACTAAAGTACAATAATTTATCTACTTTATTAAAGTAGATTCCATTTGTCCGGTGGCTTTTTATGATGGGTCCACCAGTCGCTGTTCGTCTATTATGCTTTTTCTTTCTCTTTGTTTTTGCCTGAGCTCCATTTTTTCTTGGAACCTTGAAACATATTCATGAATATCAAAGTCTGCATCATAGGGGTCTTGGGAGTCCTGAATATCTTCCTCCTATGTATGAACGGATGCCATAGAAGTATCTGAGGGAAATTCCTCATCCAGATTTTTCATTAAATATTTCTTTACTTCTGCCATATAAGACGATATGATTTCCGCCTTTGATATAACACCCCTTTTAAGCTGGATTTTTTTGGCAATATGCTGGAAAGGACTATTAGCTTCTGATTGGGGTCGTTCTTCCTTTAATTTGGTATAACTTTCCACAGCTGAGGTTATTTGGTCTATGAGTTCTTGACCATTCAATGTACCGTCATTGGTCTTTTGTAATAATTTTTTTCCGAACCTGATATAATAGGTTCGTTGTATACAAGGAATTTGTTCTGGGGTATAACCCGCTTCCACTGACCATCTCATAATTCATGGAATGGAGAATTCGAGGAAAAAATACATATTAGCAATTCCATGTATAATAGTATTTTGCTCCTCTAATTTTATGATCTTTGGGGAGACATAAATCCATTTGGTATATAAACCTTTAAAACCTTGTGGCAAAATATTAAGTGATGGACCATATGTCATCCACCAATGCCAGAACCAATTCGGGATGTCCTGTTTATAAACATGGGAACATATTTTTATAAACCAAGAATGTTTCCTGTTTGGATTCTCATATAAAAAGGTTTTATAAAAGCTTTCGATATAATCCCAATAATTAAATTTAACCTGAATTCTTTGTTCAGGATGGAAATATTCCCTTTCTTTTGAAGTATTGAATCCCCAATCTTCTGGGGTAAAAGTCTTTTTATAATAATTTTTGAAAAGTTATAAACTTTCTTAGTATGCATTGGGAAATAGTGCTGAATTTCAGCTGATCCTGTAGTAGTGAGAATAGTCTCATAATGCATTCTTGATTTATAAGTCAAGATGGGGTATGACCCAGCTTCTAAATATCTTTCCATGAATTTCCATGGATCCTCTTTCCATTGTAAATCTTTATGATCGAGAATAAGCATAACATTTTTTCTCTCATGTTTCTCATAACCTTCATTATCATCTTGCTCTTCATGAGCAACTTCTGCATATGATGGTTGTGATGATAGTTGTGGGTTATCATTTTCCCCTCTGGATTTTATAAAATTCATAAACTGTTGATATAATGGACTTTCTTTATCAATGCCTGAAGTCCCTGTTTGTGCTATAAGCTTTTTGTTACCTTGCTGGACAATAGTATTACCTCGTCCAGTTCCTCTACCTCTTCCATCGCATCCTCTATAATTTGAGTCGCCTCCTGGCCAATTGGGCCTCATCATCCTGTATAACAAAACTATTAGTTTTAAGAATTTAAATACTCTCTAGTTAAGAAATCAGACAGACTATTATGTGTCCCTTTTTTATAATGGATTTCGAAATCAAATGGTGCTAATAAAGCTTGCCATCTAGCAAACATATGTTTAGAAACATCATGCTTGCAATATTTATTAAACATGAATTTTGCTGACTGACAATCAGTATTAATAATAAACTTCTGATTGTATAAGTCTCCTTGGAATTTTAGGACACTTTTTACAATAGCCAAGACTTCTTTTGCTACTCTAGAGTAATTCTTCTAGCTAGGATTCCATTTGCCAGAGTAAAACTGTATCAAATACTCCTGTTTATTAACTGGAGAGTGTTGTTTTAGAATGCTTCCATAACCAATATCCGAGGCATCAGTTTCTATAATTTTTTGCCAAGTTGGATTTGCAAGGGTGAGACAAGAAAGGTTATGAACCTTCACCTTGATTCGTTTGACAACTTGTGTATGACTATCTGTCCATGGTGTAGGAACTTTTTTCAGCATTTCATATAAGATGGCTGTATCTTTTGCTAAATCCTTTATAAAAGGACTGATATAATTAAGGCTGCCCAAAAATCTTTGAAGCTGAGTTTTGTCGATTATAATATCCGAGAATTTTGAAGCAAATTCAATACTCCTATGAATAGGAATAATCTTTCCTTTTTCAATATTATGACCTAAAAATCTCACAGTAGTTTGGAAAAGAGCCATCTTTGGTTTTGATATGACTAAACCATTTTGAATGATGATTTTTTTGAATAACTCTAAATGCTTGAAATGAGTTTCAATATCATTTGAAAATATCAAAATATCATCAATGTAAACTATGATGAAATTGGTATAAGGCATAAAGATATCATTCATAATATTTTAAAATTCCGAAGGGGTGTTTTTCAAACCGAATGGCATAACATTCCATTCATACTGTCCATAGGAACATTAAAAGCAGTTTTGTATCTATCTGCTTCTAGAACCTGGATTTGACAGTAACCTGATTTTAAATCAAACTTAGAAAATATAATGGCATTGTTTAGCCTATCAAGTAAATCTTTTTTGTTAGGGATAGGATACCTAATCCACTTGAGAGCTTTATTAAGAGGTTTATAATTAATAACAAGTCTGGGAACTCCCCTTTCCTGCTCAGCATGTTTATTAACATAAAATGATGTACAAGACCATGGGGATTTAGAGGGTTTTATCAAACCTTTTTGCAATAAAGAAGCAATTTCTTTTTTACATAATTCTAAATATTCAGAATTCATCTGACAAGGTCTAGCTTTTGTGGGGATATTGCCCTCTTTAAAATCCTCATAGGGAAGAGAAACAATATGTTTTTTCCTATCCCAGAAAGCATTGGGAAGGTCACTGCAAACCTGTATGGAAAACTGGTTTTGTATAAAATCAATCTTTTGTCGAAGCTTGGGGTTTCCAAGAAGTTCTTCAATATTAGAAATATAAATTTCTTTTTAAAAAAAATTAATTTGTTGATGCTTATGAATCAGACGATATTTGAGCTCATTTAAAACTCTGGAGAAAGGTTAAGTTATAAACTGGAAAATAATAGGGTTTTCATTAAAAGTACCTACTATACCCTTCTTATCAATTTTTGTAATAGGGAAAAGTTTTTGTATAAAAGGAGTGCCCAAAATGATTTGGCTGTAAATATCTTTTACTAAAATAAAACTTTCAGCTATACAAGTCTTATTATGGCAAATATAAGCTTATGGTAATTTAAAAGTAATTTGTAATTTCTGTCCATTAGCAGATCGGACACTGTGGGTAGTTTTATGAAAATTAGTAGAAGGAAGTAGACCTTCCTGTATACAATTAACATCTGCTCCGCTATCAACAAGAGCGATAAAATCTTTTTTGAAATTATAATCAATTAATAGACTAATATTAATATAAAACTTCTGGGAAGCAATAAGTTCCAAGGTTTGAAGAAAGTTTCCTGTTTCATCAGTGGCTCCTGTAATCAAAAGATTATCAAAATCGGGTATATCATCCACTGTTGCTGACTCTATAATCTTCTCTTTTCCTTTTCCTTCAATATTGGTAATTCTGGCATCAATGATAGTATTACTCCTCTTTAGATCTAAAATTTCTTGTTTGAGATTATTAATCTCTTTCTCCAAATCTTTGGGGGTGCTGGTAATACCTTGCTTTTCTCTCATTTACTTCTTAAGTTCTGACATAGAATAGACATTTGATTTTTCTATGGCCTTCCTTCCTTGTGAAGGTTCAGGAGTCTCCTGAATTTGATCTATAATTTGAGATTTTATAACTGGATCTTTGATCAACTTTAGTAATTCTATCAGGTTATCACTTTTGAGAACACTAATGTTCATATCCTGGAATTGGGCAAAAATATTATAAAACTCATCGTCCTCCTTATTCTGCTTGTTAGAACAAGGTTGTCCTATTTGACAAGGTTGGCATTCGTCTTCAGAAGGAATATAATCTTCTTTATCCAGAATCCGTATTTCCTCATCTGAGGAATCCTTTGCTCCATCGGTTTCGAAACCTGAGTCCTCTGGTTCCGAGTTAAGTAATAACTTGGATAATGATTCTTTAAGATCATCTCCTATGTTAAGGGATTTAATCTTTTCATTAACTTTGCAATATTTATAATAGTAGCATGTTCTTCCACATTTCCAACAAGCTTTGGGATTTTTGGATTTTATAAAATCCTTGCTGGTTCTGAATTCTTTCTTTCTTCTTCCCCTTTTTTCTAAACGTTTTGCTTTCCATCTTTGAAAGCTTTCCTGGTTCTTAGTCTTATGTCTATGAGACGTCTTGTCTTTGGGTATTTCCATACCAAATTGGCCACAGAACTCTCCCAATTGTTGTCTTTCATTGAGGTTCTGGCTCTTAATTTGCTGGTTAAGCTTAATCTCATTACATAAAGCTAACCCTTCCTGAATACAAGTTCTTATAAGGCTGCCATAAGTATAAATATCATAATTGATAGTAAGCCCTCATTTCCTTAGAGTCTTTCTAACTCTTTCTGCCAAAAGGTCGAGAAGTCCATCTATAAACTTAGATTTTCAGTGGGAGCTATTACGCTCAGGTAGTTCCATAACCCTGCTAAGGAAGACATCCTTATACCATCTAAAAGAGGTGAGGGTTTTACATCTTAAATTCTGGAGTAATGTCCTGATATTCTCAGAATCATCTGACCATCTTCCAGTAAAGTGTTCTATGATATTAATTTCTAGGTTATAAACTGCATTTTGCGCTGGCTCCAACCCTGGCTCAATTTTTACAGCCGCAATAATATTGTTACGTTGTCCTGGGGTTAGGTAATGATCCCACCAACCCTTCAATTGACCAGTAAAACCCGATATAATCATTTCTGCAACCGTCTTATCTGTATTATTGTTGGCTTTACAAATGGTACTATACATTAGCATCCTATGAACTGAAGTATAAATCTGTCTTTCCGTATAACCATCTATGTTCCATTCATAGATATTTTTCCCACTATAACTATTGTTATCAACGATTTCTTGTTCTTCAAACAATACATCTTGGGGAGTGGGTCTCGGATAATAGTACATTCTTTGTACTGGTTTTCTGGCCCATTTTTCAAGCTTATTAATTTCGTCTGACATCTTCTGCTTATAATCATCGCCAGATAGGTCCAACTCATAGTCTTTTGTTAAAGGGCTAATCTGTAAACCCTTAAATTTATCATCTAGTAATTGTTCCAACTCTGAGTAAGCTTTCAACTTAAAATCTTTTATCTCAGGTGGAGGCTGAACACTAGGAGTAGCTGCTGCAGTATGAAGATGGGGAGAAGTAGCAGGAACAACTCTCATAATCTCAGAAGTCAATTTTTCAATCCTATTATGTATCATAACAATATGCTCACCCAGAACATTCATATAAATATTGGTGTAATTATTCTGTTTAAGCATCATATTAATATTCTCAGTAGTAACAAGAGCAGTATTTTTTCAGGAGTTTTGAAAAGGCAGTAAAAGTGAGAACTTTGTTCTCTTTTTCAATTTGAAAAGGCTGTTGGGGAGGGAAAACAATATGAGTTACTCCTCCACTAGAGATCTTGTATTCTCTCTCCAGAACAGAGATATAATCTCCTACATATTTGACCATAAACCAAGGAACAAAAGAAATAATTTTGTTTGCTTGAGAAATATCTTTATAAAATTCCTCTTGAATAGTAGTACGCTGGCTGCTATCAAACGTTTCTAAAAACCATTTTTGAAAGGTTTCCATCTGGGTTTATAAAAATCATTACTGATCATTTTTCTTGCGGGCGATCCCCGACTAAAATCAATTTTTTGACTACTATCCATTAAATACTTGGATAATCCATATTTGACTCAGTTATTTCTGGGTCTTCACTCACACCTCTAGCAATATTATCAGCTCCAATTATAATTCTATTGACTCTATTATTTTCAATATTATCAGAAGTATGAGGGCGTATAAAATCAGGAATACGAGATGTGGAAGCTCGTGACGGAGACTTAACAATATAATCAGTATGAGAAATATAAGAATGGTTTGAATTATCCGATCTATGAGATCTGGAATTCAAATCATTAGTCAAGTAAGCAGGTTTAGAAAATTTTAACTTGACTGTCCCATCAAGGGCTTGATCAATATGAGTAATATCAGTATTATAATCATTTCTAGGAGGTGTTGCTCCCTCTATGACCCATTCCGTGGGAAAATCAATTTCATCACATTTAATATGTCTTCTAGTGGTAATTTTTGATTTACCAAAATTAGTTTCTATCAAAATAGTTTCATTTTTGAAATCCATGATTTTGCACATTGGATTCATAGTATATAAAGGTTTAAAATATAATCTATAACAGATACATATTACTTCAGTACCAGGCATATAATCATAACCATGTAACTTAATACTCAATATTAGAGCATTTAAAGAATTCTCGTTCTGCAAGGAAATCTGCAAGTTAGGATAAGCATTAAAATAAACTGGACCATAAGCCAGACTAATCTATACTGTCCCTATCAGGGATTTCTTCAAGTTCTGGTTTCTGCCATCTCTTAGAACAACTATAAAACTTTCAGGTAAGCCTCTTAAAGTAAGTGGCTTAAAAGCAACCTGTACTAACCCATTATGCATAAAATGGTGGGTTTCCCTATAAGGGGCAATATCACTGTCATTCAATAATTTAAAAGTAGCATGATCGCTATCTACAGTGATAGTCTCTTCCGTAGTTTTAACTACTTGTTTGAATCCTAATTTTTCAAAAGTAACCATTTGGTATATCAAACGGGGTTGGATTTTTGGAATAATCCACTTATTAAGTAGATCTAGGTGTTGAGGTATATCATATTCCTTTTTTTACTATTTTCTCAAAATTTATAATATTTCAATCCAAAAACAAATCAAAAAAATTTAAAAATCAATTCAAATTCAAATTCAATTTGATTTTTCAATTTAATCTGAATAATACACACCCCTAGTTCCCGTTGCACGAAATTCCATCATTGCCCGCTAATTTATGTTCTGGCCAGTGCAAAAGTTGAGATATTGAGTTCAAATTTTATCCATTAGACTAAAATAGACCATAATTGCACAGCACCTTTAAAAGGGAACAAAACAAAGAGAGCCGCGTCAAAATAGGTCATTTGCTCAATTCACCTGATTCGTGTTGTGACGTCGGATAGTGTATCGATTTTTTTTGTTTTTGTGTCACAACGCAAGAGGTTTTCACAAAATCTTCGCAGTTCCAAATGGTACAACCGTGCAAGTTATTATTCTCTAACGTATCCGGTAGAAAACTTATAACTAATATAGAATCTATATATAAAACTTATAACTAATATAGAATCTATATGTAATATAAAGTTAGACAAAGATAATGTGATGTGATATCTCTCTATGAATTAGAAATTTATTAATCTATTTTCTCCTTTTTTGGTTATTTCTCTTATTTTTCATGTCAAATATTTCATATTTCTCATCCGTTTGAAGTAATGACTTACATATTGGTTCAATTAATCTAATAACTGAAAAAACTTCACCACTTAATTATATGAAAGTTAGAATGATGCATAATGTCTTCTGCAACCGTATGAGTTATGACTCTTTTGTTTTTCCCCTCTTTATTTTGCTCATTTAATGTATTTAAAAGCCCATAATATGTCTATTAAATAAATAAAAATACAGCCCTACCCGTTAGCCTTCCATAATAAAGTTATTGATAATTGTTTGCTTCCATTAGTTTCCCTTAATAAAGTCATTTATAGTTTTTTTTCTCATTTTTATAATTATTTTATTTTAAAAGTTTATAATTTTCATAACTCACACCTCTTCATCTTCATAATTTCTACTCTTAATTGATTATATTTATAACTCTCCTTTCCTCTTCTTTGTAGCTATTTAATTTGTATGAAATGATCATTTAGAAAGAGAGAATGAGTTTCCTACAATGAACGTACTAATTCACTTCAATTTATTTTTGCAGAGTTCTCATTTATCATGCATTGTCCTTATTCTATTGGTCAAGGTCGTCAATGTGACTTGCAGATAGGAGCCTCTTCTATTAGCAAATTTTTATGTAATTCGAAGCATATTGAGCAAGAGGTGAACTTGACATTTTCTCTAGATGTCTTTTACTGTTATTTGAAGTAGTATAACTTATTTCCTTTTTCTCCATGTTATTATGTAAATATACATTGTTTATTCTTTTTTTTTTTTTGTTGACGAAAGAACCCGCAACCGCTACTCTCTCGAGTGCGCACAGGGTAAACCCCGAACTGACGCAATAGCCTGCAAACTACGTCAGCCGATTAACCACACTTGACAAGCCATGTGTGACTGACTCAACCAAGAAAGTTTATGCAGGAGATCGAACTCGTGACCTATACATTGTTTATTCTATTTATGTTTCTATGTGTTTAAAAAATAAGTTTTATCACTCGATCACCGGAAATTATCAGCAAGAAAGGTGACGTGCAAGTCAACGGCAATGTCTAGCCAAAAAATTCTATTGTGCCTCCCAATGATGGTGATTAGAAGGTTTTTGGCTCTTCGAGTGAACATACTTATGTATCCTTTTTTTTCAATATGTTTTTTTTTCTGTTTTAAATTTTATATACATGTATAAAGTGTTCATTCCATATTTATGTTAGTACTGGAAGAATTAATTATTTTCTTTACTTATTTTCGTTACTTACTCTTAGATTTTTGAAAAAATCACCTACAACAACAGTATAAATTTGAGTAATATTTATAGTTTTTTTTGCTTATTTAATATTAATCTTGCATATTCCTGATACAAGAAACATATTCTCCAATAAGAAAATTTCAGCACTTTGAAAATTTGTGATGTAATGGCAAGAGGAGATGGTATTTCTAATAATTTTATTACTAAATAAAAGAATTTATATTTTATTTATATAATTTTTCAACTTCTCAATCTACAATTAATAATTGTTAACTATCAATTTTATTAACAAGCCAAATTTATAAGTTACGCCAAAAATAGTTAATTATAAGCCCTTTTTTCATAAAAAGGAAGGGGTAGTATTAAAATTTTGTTATTACTTTGTTGGTCTTAGGACAGTGATGTGGCATAAATATATATCTTTTACCGGTAGTTTCACTTTGTTTTATTTTCAAAAACTCAAAAATCTTAACCATTTTAATTCGTTTCCTCTTCCCTAAAATTAATGTGTATTAAATTTATTAATAAAAGCTAAATATAATCCTTATTTCCCCATTTTTTATTTATGTATTTCTTAATCAATTTTATTGATACTCTCCTTCGAGTTTAACTCCCCTTTAATGCTTTTATATATGTGTCTGTGTTTCTTGAAAAACATTTAAGAAATTCACAGGGCATTAAAGTAGGCTTTAATCATTATTAAGAGAAAGGATATTTTTATAGTATGCCTTTATCTTTTTTCTTTTTGTTATTGTTATTCGGGAGGTAACTTTTATTTTCTTGCTTTATGCTAATGGAGCTATGAGTTTCTGTGCTTTTTTTCTTTTCAGTCCATGCATTCTTTTTGACGTTTTATTCAATGCCTTTTGTATATATAAATACTATGAAAATTTTCAACAAATTTGTCATTTTCTAAAAATTATTCTTTATTCATTAGCGAAGTGGGAATATTTTTAGTGCGTCTTTATTTTTATTTTTTCGTTAATTGACATATAATTTTAATAATTTTGTTTTTAAATCCATTTACTTTGTGCTTTTGGGGTTTTAGTTCTTTTAATTTTTTAATTTTTTTTTTTGTATCAATTTGATGCTCTCAGTGAGAGGCCTAAGGCTAAGGCTCACAAATACGTGTTTTATTCTTATTACCATTTTCTTTTCTTTTCTTTTTTCTCTGTATTTCTTTCTTTCTTGTAAATTTATAATTTTTATGCTTATTAGCATGTTAATTCTACTTTCTTGCATTTATATTGTAAAATTTTATTTCTTTGGTAGAAACAAATATTTAAACTAAATGTAGGAATCAGTGTCTATACCTTTTATTTTATTTATCGATAATTATTTATATTTATTATCTTTTTATTAATCATATGATATTTGTATTTATAATCAATCTTCTCAGTCTTTATTGGCTCGAAGCTCTTGATTTTTTGTTCTATTTCTATAAGAACATTCATTTTATTATGGTATGAATGCGTATTGATGCTTTATTACACTGCCTTTTATGAGATTACTCATAGACCTTACATATTGGAATTTTACCCGAATAAATGGGCTCAACAACAATCATTGACTCGTTAAGTGAAGTTAAAAAGAAGCTGAACCAAGACTCAATGGTTCGCCTATCGGCTAAGAAATTGGAAATGACGAAGGATTACCGCTGGATGGGACTCAACTCTTCGGGTCTCATCTGAACGGCTCGCTGCCTATTTAGTTACATTTTTTGTTTTGATTCCAGAACAGAACTAGAGATCCTGGCCCCCTCCCTTGAAAGCTCCTGGTGCTGCGACTATCACCGGTAAGTTGCGTCGGATCAACATCGGGATTAAAATCAACTGCAAAAGCAACTAAGTCAACGCCTATTTGCTGTGCACTAGGATTAAAGAAGCTGGTTTGATAGAACCAGGGTCAGCGAAAGACGATGGAAAAGGCTGCTTGTAAGTGTGATCCTCTATCATCTCTCTTTCTATCATCAGAGAATCAATCTCGTAGCCTAGCTACGTAGCAGGCTCAGAGCCTTTTGATGGGATCAGAACTTAATAAATTTAAAACTTTCTATTCCATATCCGTTGCAACTAGTATTTGGGTGTTTTTGCTTGAGCTGTACGAGATGAAAGTCTCATTTACGGTTCTCAGAGGGGGAGTTCCGCCTATCTCAATAAAGTATATGATTGGTTCGAAGAACGTCTCGAGATTCAAGCAATTGCGGATGATATAACTAGTAAATATGTTCCTCCCCACGTCAATATATTTTATTGTTTAGGGGGAATTACGCTTACTTGTTTTTTAGTACAAGTAGCTACTGGGTTTGCTATGACTTTTTACTATCATCCGACCGTTACCGAGGCTTTTGCTTCGTTCAATACATAATGACCGAAGCCAACTTTGGTTGGTTAATCCGATCGGTTCATCGATGGTCGGCAAGTATGATGGTCCTAATGATGATCCTGCATGTATTTCGTGTGTATCTCACCGGCGGATTTAAAAAACCTCGCGAATTGACTTGGGTTACAGGTGTGGTTCGTCCTTCCCTCCGACAATCAAGCTGCACTTCCTTCTAACAAGTGGCTGAGAGTTAGCAAGCAACCTTGGCCTCTTGGCAGGAGAGGTTCGTCTCCCCCTCCTTTCCGGCCCGGCCGTAGTACGGCACCTGAACTCGAAGCTACGATCAGATCCGATTGGATCTGGTCCTATCCGACCCAAACTCGGAAAAGAAGGAGTGGCTCCCGTCCCTAAACAAAGCACCAATCATCTTTTGCCTTCCTTCTAACATAAAATATACGGAGAGAGGAATCGGCATAATAAAGTAGGAAAATTGACTGAAGAAGTGCGGGGCCCTCGATTCCCGAGAAACTCGGTGATCTCGAAGTTTTTCGAAGCTTGGTCAGAGTACGACTGGTGGCGGGGGGGCATGGGTTTTGTCCGAATGGATGAAGTCCATTCTCTCTTACCGGTCTTGGTATTACACTATCGCGGAGGAAAAAAAGACTCCCATTGAGGCGATTTTTTTTGTGACTGCGCGAAGCACGTTCAAATACACTAGTTTAGGAATAAACTCAAAGTTTGGTCGAAACTAAATTTGAGCTAGTACGGTAGCACCTCCACTTTGATTTGGTAATAACTAGACCAGGATTCCACTGCTAGTGTAACTAACATATTTTCAGGGATGACAATTGGATGGGCGGGGCGGACAGGACAAACCCTTAACGGGCAAGATAGGGCAACCCTTAAACGGGGCGGGCGGGACAAGCTCTTAAGGGGCAAGGCAGAGCAACACTTAAGTCGGGGCAAAACTTGGTTTTTAATTTTTAATAGAGCAGGGTAGATAGTGAGTCAAGACTGTTAATACATACATCAAGTAATTTTTTAAGGGCTAAATGTCTTCCACTACAACATTGATTTTCGAAAACAATCAAATATTTTGGTCAATATCTTTTTTAAAGTGAAAATTTAAGTATTGCACATTTTCATTAATAATCCCATATGGTATCAAAGTGATTCTTTTTAAAAATTTACACAATTAACCCGCCGAATTTAGTGTTTACTTTTTTTAGTGGGTATACATTGATAATACAGTCATACACATCTTTACATGGATTATATATATTTTAGGTATTTTTAATTGGGAAAATGTGCAAATATACCACACTTTGCGATTTAGAGCAGATATACCCCTCGTTAAAAGTGGTGCATATATATCTTTACAATTACACAAATGGTGCAAATATACCATTTTCGCTGACGAATTTAAAAAGATTATTTAGCTTAGTTTTTAATAAATAAAATTTCACGTGACTTTAGAAAACAAGTCTACACATTTTTTAGTAGACTTATTTTTTAAAGCATGTGATATTTTTTTCTAGTGTGTTGTCTGGCTAGTTTAAAAAATATCTTTATGGCTTTAAAAAAATTAAGTTTACCTATTCTTTTAAACAAACCAGACCCGACCGGCCAGAAAAAAATTACCACGTAGCTTTGAAAAATAAGTCTACTCAAGCGAAATGATTTAAAAAAAAATCTGTCAGCGAAAAGTTCTAAATCGCAGTTGATGAAATTTTTTTACACTTTTTTTCATTTTTAATTTAAGTTGTGTGGGTGACTATTTAGGTTAATGTTTTTCTTTCTTCTTTTTAACGTGATCAATAACTCGACTCAGTTAGAACATAGTACTCCCTTCGTTTCAATTTATGTAATATATTTTCATTTGACACACACTTTAAGAAATAAAGAAAGATTTTTGAATCTTATGATCTAAAATAAGCAAAACTATTTGTATGAGTATAGATCATCTCATTTTGCGTAAAAGGTAAATTTAAAAATTAAATTATTACTAAATAAAAAAATATGTTATTCTTTTTGGAATTGACTAAAAAAAAATGAGTCATTATTTTTTAAACGAAGGAAATAACTAATTTGTATGGCAATATTACAAATTGGAATAAATCATGTCAGTGCGATTTGAACACTGCTTCTTGTACAATTAAGATTTGCTAGAATGGAGTCTCTCAGGCCCGATGATAAAAAGGGGAAACTTAAAATTCAGCTGGAGGTTTGCAGTGTGGGTTCGAATTTTGATGGGAGCAATTTGTTCTCTTATGGAGTAGGACCTTGTAGGTGATATCAGTTGCTCTGTTCTCAAACCCTGGTCATTCAAACACATTCCACGATTTACTGATAGTAGTGCTGAGGGACCGGAATTACTATCTTCAGGAATAGTTTGGCGTAAGCCGGGAAACGGTATATAAAAAAAAAGATTTGCTAGAATGGAGATGTAGATCTTATCCAAAATTGAGTTAGCTTTTATTGGTAGTAGTGCTGAAGAAACGAAATTACTATCTTCAGGAATAGTTTGGCGTAAGCCGAAAAGCGGTATATAAAAAAAAAGATTTGCTAGAATGGAGATGTAGATCTTATCCAAAATCGAGTTAGCTTTAATTTTAAGTAAATCCAGTCAAACAAACCAACCATTCCAACTGCCACATAATAGGTAGCTACATTCAGGGGGACCTAATTGCACACCTACCACTCAACATAATAATGACCAACCACATTTAATCCTATATTGTAGCAAGTCCATTTCCTCAAAGTTTGACGTGGGAGCTGCTAAATTTCATGGACCAATTCAGAACCAAAGTGACATAAACAAGAACGCCATGATGACAACTACGTATCTATGGACAAGTAGTTGCGGTAAAGGTCGTACAAAAAAAACATACCTAGTGAAATCCCACAATGTAGGATCTAGAGAGGGTAGAGTGTACGCAAACCTTATCTCTACCTTGGTAGGTAGAGCGGCTGTTTCCGAGAGACTCTCGGCTCAAAACGAAGCACAATTCTAAGCAAAGTAAGACAAATAAAATGAGTAAGTCATGATAGCGAATTCTGAAAGAGAAAAATAAGCAAAAAGAAGCAATAAATAATGCAAGTAAATAAGATAAACAAAATACACATAGCATCATAAATCAAACGACAAGTGACTATAAGACAATATTGTGCCTACTAGTATGCTAGGCTAAGCGAGCCTACAATAATAATATTACAACTACCAGTTTGTAAGCATAGGCAGGACTTCGCTGGGTTACCTACTACCCTTCTACCATAATACTTGTCCTCCATAACTCCTTATCTAAGGTCATGTCCTCAGTGAGTTGCACTTGCGCCATGTCCCGTCTAATCACATCTTCCCAATACTTCATCGGCCTACCTCTACCCCTCATGTATCCATCCATAGCCAACCTCTCACACCTCCGCACTGGGGCATTTGTGTATCTCCTCTGCACGTGCCCGAACCATCTCAACCTCGCTTCCCGCATCTTATCCTCCACCGAAAATATGTTTATAAATATGTGATTTTTTTAATTGTAATTTTACTAGGGGTGGCTAGTGGGCCGGGCTCGGGTCTGGCGGGGTCGGGGTCGGGGCGGGACCTGCTCCAGTCCCGTCCCGATCCCGATCCCGTCGGTATCGGGGCGGGGCGGGGTCGGGGCGGGCTCGGGCTCGGGGCGGGGTACGGTCGGGTTTTCCTTTTCCTTTTTTTTTTTAAAAATAACATATGTATAAAAAAAAACTCAATAAACAAAACAAGATAGTGTAATAAAAACATCCCAAGGCTGTTTTTGTGCCTCTTATATTATTTAATAGACATATGATTTTTTTGTAATACAAATACAATTGTCTAAAATCTAAATTGCAACTTTGTGGTGTTGTCCAAAAGTTGCAAATTACATAATAAAATTGCAATTAAAAAAATTACATTTTCAAAAAAACCTGTTCTAATTGCTTGATGATTTCATATGGTTCTTCGGTTGGAATTGGTATTTGTTGGTCAAATTGATCCACGTCGCTTCCACTTCCTTCGGTTAAGATTTCGTTGTAGTTTTCATCATCTTCTTCGTTGATCTCCGATTGACCGCACCTTCTCCGCTCCGCTCGTATCCAATCTCTGAATAATACTGCAATTTCCAAGCTGTCTCCGGCCAATGAGTGTCGTGGTCTCCTATTTGATATCTCGCTCGCAGAAAAAGCGCTTTCCGACGCGATTGATGACGCTTGAATGTTCAAAACATCTCGAGCCATCAATGAAAGTGTCGGAAAGGTCTTTTCATTCCCCCTCCAGTATTTCGGCAAGTCTTCTTGTCCATCTTCATTGATAACTTCTTGATACGGTACAGAACCCTGCAAAACAAAAATATCCAACTCGCTAATTTGGTTAGTAGTAGAGGTACGGCCGCACATTCTATTTCTGAGGCTTTCAATACTAGCCACAGAAACAGCATGTCTTTTGTGAGGTTGTGTTGAAGATGAAGAAGATGGTATGGAAGCCGGTAAGTTACTAGCATTTTCTTGTTGATAAAATCTATATATATTTTTGCATTGGTGTTCTACGCTAGACACCACTTCTTCTTTAGTTTGTTCAATAGGTGGTGGGTGATTTAGATTTTTGGGACTTGGAGGTGGTAGTACTTCTATACAATCGTAAATAGTTTCAATTAGTGATTTAGTACCGTCTATTTTAATAGTAGGATTTAATACAGAACCAATAATATAAATAGAGAGAATATGAATAAAATATTTTTTAATTTTGACAAACATTTTTTTAATAGCTGCCTTATAAGATGGGTTTTCCATATATTCACTAAGTAATAAAAATATTAGAGTTATATAAAATAACATAGTTGAAATAGTAGGATAATATATACCGAAAAATTCTTTTGTTGCTTGAAAAAATTTCTCTAAAAATACAATAAGTTCAGAAATATTTACCCAATCACTATCTAAAATCATATCAGCTGGCTTTTTATTATGAGAGTTAAAAAATAAAGTTATAGGTAATTTATAGTCATAAGCAACAAGTAGTTGCTCGTATAAAGAATTCCACCTAGTGGATACTTCTTGTGGAATTCTTCTATAAGGTAGTCCACAATCGTGACAAGTTTTTTTATATTCTTTTCTACGTTGTACTTTATTACATTTAAAAATAAAGTTTATAGCAAATTGTATTTTACTAAGAATGTCTTCAAAAAGTGATAGACCATCCTTTACAATTAAGTTATATATATGGCACGCACATTTTATATGAAAATGGTCCGGAAAAGATGGAGTTAAACTATTTTTTAACATTGTAATTGCGTAATTGTTATTAGAAGCGTTATCTAATGTAATAGTCATAATTTTATCGGTAATTCCGTAATAATCGCACACTTGATAAATATTTTCGCAATAAAAGTACCGGTGTGCCTATCATCTATATATCTATACGCTAAAATACGTTTTTGCATAGACCATTTATAATCTATCCAATGACAAGTTACGAGTTAAATAATCATGGCCGTTAGTACTACGACCTATATCGACGTGATAGATACTTTGCCATTAAAATGATTTAATGAAAAACGTAAATATTGTTGATATTCATGCGCGAATTTAAATACATCTCTCTTAACGAGTTGATCTAGGAAAACCGTTAAAAGCAGGATTATATATATCTCTAATGTAATGAATAAAATCGGGAGATGAAGGAAATGAAAAAGGCAAACCCTCCACAGCAACTAATTTTGATATTGCTTCCCTATCTCTATGTTTATTGTATTTAGAGCCTACAATTCCCCCCGTCATAGGGTTAATTTGACCCCGTACTTGATCCGGGACGTATCGTATGTGAACCTTGTCCCGATGGAGCGGCGTTTGCGCACCCGGTTTTGAAGCCGGTATTGGGCATACCTAGTTTGGATGAGCACTTACTACGTGTCTAATTAAACCCCCCGTCCCACCGTGACCTTTTCCAATTTTAAATTTTAAAACATTTTTACATATGGCTACTTGATTCTCTACGTCCCTATCAAAAAATGTTCATGCATCTAATTTTAATGGTCGTTTTGCTGGACCTCGTCTCATACTAGGGGGAATAGGAGGTATTTCAGTTGAAGGTGCACTAGTGGGTGTGTTGTCATCAACATTAGTGGGTATATCATCTAGATCATCGTCTAAATTAAAGTCTTCTTGAGTTCCAGAAAATAGCTCCTGGTCTAAATCTAATGGTATTGTAGGAAAATGTTTAGTATCAACAAAATCATCCTGTGTAGGAATAAGATGACTAGAAGAAGTACCCTTGCCCTGATTGCCCATACTAGAAGAAGCACTCTTACCCTTACCCTTAAACATACCTTTTAATCCTTCCATTTTAATTATGATAATAAATAATTAAAGACAATAAAATTAAGTGCGCTAAATAAAAATATAAAATAAACAGACAATAATAATTTAATGAAGGAACGAATGTACCAAACACCGACGTAACGTCGACGTGTAATCGAGAGGTTGAAAATTGAAACTTTGCTCGATGGAAGATCCTCAAGCTAGTTGCCAACTTCACTCCCAATTCCCAAATGAATTAATAAAATTGAATATTTAGCAAACAATGTAGAGAGATATATTGAGAAATTAGAGAGATTATAGGAAGATTTGTGAGAAAGATGAAGAGAAAATGAGTTATTTATAGTTGAAAAATTGGGTTAAAGTGTAAATATAATAACTTATGGGTTAAAAATAAATATTAAGGGGTAGGGGGGGGCTAAAATGGCCGTTGGCCAACGACCATAATCTAAAATGGTCGTTGGTGCAACGGCCATTTTTGCAAAGGGGGGAAAGGGCAGGGTCGGGGTCGGGGCGGGCTCGGGGCGGGGACGGGTCAGGCGGGCTCGGGTCTGGCGGGACGAGACATCGTCCCGTCCAGAGTTCGAGTCCAGCCCCCGTTAATTTTATTTTTTTTAAAGCGGGGTCGGGGCGGGACCGGGACGGGGTCGGGTCGGGGTCGGGCCGTCCCGGCCCACTGGCCAGCCCTAAATTTTACTATGTTATTTGCAACTTTCAACACCACAAAGTTGCAATTTTGAAATTTTATTACAAAAAAATCATACTTCTATTAAATAATATAAGAGACACAAAAACAACATTGGATGTTTTTATTACACCATCTTGTTCAATTATTGAGGTGTTTATATATGTTATTTTTTAAATTAAGTGAAAAAAAACCGGAAAACCCGATCCCGATCCGACACCGCCCCTTTTCTGACGGGACCGGGAACGGGACGGGACATCAGCGGATCCCACCCTCCCCCAGTCCTGTCGGGCCCCCGCCCCGCCCCGCCCCGCCCCCGCTGGCCACCCCTTTTTACTTAATCTCTCACACTATATTTTCTCCGTAAAAGTAAATGTCAATCTCTTCCAATGCCAAAAATTACAACACCTAGTATTAAAAAATGATATAATCAGTACCTATCTAATACCTACTCAAGCTATCATTACCTATCTAATTACCTGGCCTGCTCAAGCTATTCATTTTATCTTTTCCTCTTTTTTCTCTTAAGTAATGGAGACGTAATTAAAACAAAATTAAGAATAAAAGAAAAAATTGCTATACTAACTAATACTATAGGGGCTCGTTTGGTACACCGTATAAGTTGGGATATCCCGACACTAATTTTGTACCATATTTGGTATAAAATAAATTTATACCTTGTACCAAATAAAGTATAAAATGAAGCCCAAACTTAAAGATGGAATATCCCACCTTATCTCATTAATCTTGAGATTATTTTATCCCATCTATAATTCCGGGATAATTTTGTTCGCGTACCAAACGAGGGCTCGTTTGGTATGAGTGATAACAGATATTTAATTCCGGAATTAAATTTGAGATGAGTTTATCTCATGTTTGATTGAGAAAAAATTACGGTATAACTAATCCCGATTTATCGTGGGATTGTAGTGTTATTTTTATTCATGTGGAAGGGTAAGATATCAAATCCTGGGATAATTTGTTTCCAACCAAACTAAGTGTTGAAACTTAAGTAATTAATTTTAAAAAAAAATAAGTGGGTACACCAAAAATTTTAAAGCAAACTATATACTCCCTCCAATTCAATTTAGTTTAAGAAAGTTTACCTGAGAGTGTTACTTCAGCTTTCCATCTGTTTCTGTTTTCAACATTCTTAAATCAACTGAAGATGAGAAAAGAAAAAAGAAGTTCTGGCCTCACACCATCAACTATCTTTAAAAAGCAGACAAAATTTAGGAAGGGTATTTGCTATAAAAAATTTAGTGTCTTACTGCACATAAATATATTAAAGGATGGCTGGTCCCTATAGACTATTTACAACCAATTTGGTACAAAATCTTCTTCCAAAATTGGGATTTGGGAGAAAATTATAGCATCTTCATCCTGAGGGATATTTTGAACCTCTACTAATTGAAGCAGAAATGAAATGTGATATCATCAGAATGTTAGATTTCTCGTCTGAGGTTTGAAGAGTGTCCAAGTTACTGCAAAAACTACACACACTCTAAGAAATATGTTTGTAGGAATCACTTGTTGAAATAATCCATCTCCATCAGCTAAGATACATTTATATTTGGATTGAGACGTTTAACATAGTGCTCTTTTTCCTCCCTTCCCCTGGATAATTTGTATACTATGTTAATTCTGTTGGAGTAGTTCAAAGTTTAACCATTTGAGTAGTTCAAATTTAACCATTTGAACACTTATAGAATGTCTCATAAACCAACATGTTACCCGTTTCATCACCCCATAAACCAACAACTTTATAGATGACGAGCATATAGTAGTATAATAAAGAAAAAGCAAAAGATGTCGAACAAGAGAGGGTTGGAATGACTCCAGCAATTCATTCTAAAATCATCCGAAAGAGGAAATTATTAAGTTTTACAATAGGAGGAATAGAATCCAAAAGACATCAGTTTAATATGACGAAAACGTAAATCATGTGAGACGAAGGAGATAGTTTGCCCTCTTGCCGCAAAACCAGAAAACTAAACAAGTTCAACAGTCATTTAGCAGACTGACTGATGACTACGAAGAAATAGGGTGCTTGTGATCAATGCTTTGGTTGGTTGGGTGTTCCAGTCAAGGCGAAACATGGAGCGGTGGCATCATTCCAGCTCATATATGACGATAACTTTGGTGATATAGGAGATCGTAGAGAAGGTGAAGAAGAGTCTCCACAGGTTCCTCTTTTTTCACATTGAGGAACCTGATCATACATCAGCATTTCTGGCATCTCTTCCACCTCAAAGTGCTTCTTCTTCACAGGGGTCTCTAGCTGGTACATCGAAGACTGATTCACAAATCAAAAACAGAAGAGATTCAGAGACAACTCTTAATCTCACAGAATTACAAGACTACATGAGTGCTAGCCAAAATAAACAAAACCCCTATACACTGATTACGTGTATATATGTATATTTTGTGTGTACAATATGTATATTATACGTATATTTATACTTAATAACAAGACTACATGAGTGCTAGCCAAAATAAACAAAACCCCTATACACTGATTACGTGTATATATGTATATTTTGTGTGTACAATATGTATATTATATGTATATTTATACTTAATATACAACCTATATATTTGCTGGCTATTCTTTCTAGCGGTCCAAAATTGTAATTATTCCTATAGAAAGGGCCTAGGACATGAAAAATAACTGACAAAAGCTATGGAAGAAGTAACCAAAATCCTACTCACCATTGATTTATGTGGAGATGCTACAAGCTGCCCAGGAATATCTGTCATATGAAAAATCAGATTATCAACTGCTTTTAAAACAACAATAAAACATACTTAGTAGTTTGCTCAATTGTAACTTTTTATTACTATTGTCTAGTCCAACTTCCTTCAGAAAATAATCCATGTTCATCGCCTTTCTCTGTGCTTTGATGCACTTCTGATGATCATGCAGAAATTGTTCTTCAGCTATAGAAGTTGGAATATTTGCAGCACTCAGTTTCTTGTCAAGTCCCTTTTTGGACCCCTGCTTTGCTGATGGCTTGCTCGAATTTGTAAGATCAGTGAGCGCTTTCCTGCCACCCTTAGCAAAGTTTTTAGTGGCATTAAGATCTTTCCCGATGGAAATTACACTTGTGGAGTGTTTCTTTGATGCCTGCAGAGAAGAAGGCTTTGCTGAGTTTGAGATGTCATTAAGTGCTTTTCTTCCACCAAACCCTCCTCCTCCTCCTCCTTTCTTCAGGACCTTGGAAGTCTCATTCTTTCCAAATATAGAAGCCCCTGTGAAAGATAAAATTTAGTGAACCAACAGTAGTAAATCATAGCATTATATACACTCTATGGTTATATATAATGAGGTTATGTAATGAGGATTCTACCATCAAAATGTATACTGATATTCTGATCCTGAAGCGTAGCCATGTATTCGTGTCCCAATAGAATTTAGAGAAAATCCTGCACCCAAATGAGGTTTATAACATGAAATGAGAGCAAAACATGATCGATCATATACAGTAAGTACGAGCAATAAAACAACGAAGAAATGAGTGCTATAGCAACAAAGAAGTTTCATTAACTCCACAAATTTGGCAGTGTACTATGATGTTACATTCCGGTTCAGTGCGTATAGATTTATATTCTCTATTCAGTCATTTAGAATAACATTTGCAGTGGTAGAAAGAAACAGAATTAGTAAATACTCAAATAATCTGGTAATGGCTTTTCAAGATAAGCAGTTCAAATTCTGCCCAATAAAGGGCATATGGGGAAGAAAAGATTCTCCATAATGTACACCTACAATGCCATTTTAATTCTTCAAGAGGGCAACTAAACACCAGGTTTTATAATTTTGCAGTAAAGAATCAAGCTTAAATAATGTGGAACTACCGTGAATTTTTCAGTGTACTATCATATCTATTTGATAGAATGATTCAATGTGTATGGCTCTATATTCTATGCAACAATGTAAGATGACCACTTGAAATAATAGCTAGAAACAGAACTAGCAAGTACTTCTATCAATCAGGGGAAAAGGGGGTAAGACAAAGATGCGCCAAAATTAACACCAAACTAAACAAAATGATCACCATATATTATCTGTCATTCTATTGTTGTTAACATTGCAGTAAAATATTGTCTTTTTTGACATTCTTGTTTGTAAAGTGTAAAAATTCACTGCTAATAATTGCTGGAGTAAGGTTATTATCTTACTAAAACACCTAGGTTTTCTATCAAGATCAGATCGCTACAATTTCCTTTTTATTTTCAAGAATTCTTCTATAACCTAACAAAGGAAAACCTATAATAATTCATTATGAAGCACCAAAAATCTTAGGGAAATCAAATCGAAAAGTAAAAAAGTCGAGATGGGCTAACACTCCGGAAATGAAAAATGCCAAAATAGGAACAAGGATTGATATTATTAGAAATGCCATATTCTTATCTTTGAAATAAGAAAGGAGATAAATATTTCGAACTTTAATCTTTTTTTTTTCTAGTTTAAATAATGTAAAAATGGAATGTAAGTAGGTGAGGATTTAACATGAAAGAAACTGGAATCGTCATTCTTGAAGTAAATATGTAATTTTCACAGCGATTAAAAGCAGGATGACAGATAGAAAAACACAAAAAAAAAACTCACAGAATAGAGAAATTTACTGCCCTCTTCAGAGAATTGACACACAAGCTTTCTTGTCCGTAAGGTATCTGTTGATGAATTCTCAAACTTTCTTTTGTGTATTTTGTCAGAATTTTGAAGTTGCAGTATAGGCGAAAGTAAATATAGAGGGCCCTCCCAACGGTCATATTTCGCCCCCTTTTGCTTAATTGCTCTGGTTTTAAGATTCTAATTACAAGAATGGTAATTAGGTGATATTCGGTATGCCCAACTTTCTTTTTTAATTGCGTTTATGTATTAATGATCTGAAAAATATTTAGACAACCCGATGATTTGTAAGATAATTATAGAGAAATTTGATGACAAATTTAATTACTAATTTGATCAAAATAATAACTTATTTGTTATCATAAGTTAAACTATAATAATTATGCAAAAATATTTCATTTTGGCAATATATATAACTTAAATATTCAATTTGTGATTTTTTCTAACTAGTAAGTTGAAAAAAATTGCAGCTTTCTGTTATAATAGGTTAAACAATGCTAATTGGGTGGAAAAAAAAAATACTCTATTACTGTAATATATATAATTTAAATTACCGATTCACAAAAAAAAATTAGTTTGAATTTTCGTTTTCTTTCAACTCTTCCCTTTATATAAAAAGTAATTGAAGAGAATTTGTTGGAAAATTTGTGAGATTATCAATATTCGATTTTTATAGTGGTGGTGCAAAAATATTTAGACTACCAACATATGCTTAAACATCCAATTTCTGGGAAAATTTGGTGTACAACACTACCAGAAATTAAGGCTATAGCAACGGTTCCAGGTCCGTTGGGGTAGGCCATGAAACCGTTGCCATAGATCTGCAGCAACGGTTTACAAACCGTCTCATCCGCTTATGTTGCGATAGACCTGTAGCAACGGTTTACAAAAGTGTTGCCATAGGTTAATGCAACGGTTTTATTTATTATAGCAATTTTCCAAAAGGCTACAACGGTTCTTTAGATCTACTGCTACAGTTCTGTGAAGCTGTTGCAACAGTTTAAATTAAAGAGGTTTTTAGAGTAGTTTTACAGAAGCAACAATATTATATACTTGACAGTAACTATATATATTTACGCACTAAATAAAATATAACACACTAAAATTTATATTAATCACAAAAGGAAACAATTAATAAGCAGAATCATAGTTCACAATATCCATAGAAGTAAAACATACGAGAACTGAAAATTCAAGAGTTAGCACACTAAAATTTATATTAATCACAAAAGGAAACAATTAATAATCAGAATCACAGTTCACAATATATCCATAGAAGTAAAATATACTAGAACTGAAAATTCAAGAGTTAGCACAAGTTTCAAAATGTTAGAAAACAAAAGATTCGACCTAGAACATTTGAAGCATCTACAACTTTCAACCAATCATCTCAAGTAAGATCTTCAATGCATTCATCTTCCCCTTGTTCATTTTCTCCACTACAAAAGACGATAAATAAAGTTATTAAGCAAAACAAAGAGTTAAATTAAAAATAACTAACTACACTGCGAAATGCAGGAATTAAAAAACTCTCCAAGGAAGCATACGTGATAAAACTATAGGACAGTTATTAACAGAGACATTACCCAAACTTTATATCACAAAAATACAAGCTTACTACTAGCATTTATAACACAAGCAAAACCTGACCAAGAAACGCAGGAAGACTACATCAAAAGAACTGAACTTTATCATACCAAAAAATGCAGAAAACTATATAAATTAAGCACACAGTTTCATCACTAACCATTTTTGCCATAACCAAATATCGATGCCATTGGGGGGAAAGGTTTAAATTTTTTTGAAAAAAAGGAACTTAAATAAGGGAACAAAATCACGTATCATCCACCACATCTGCCAAACACATACCAGAGAAAACTAACTAGCATAAAAGTATAAACCAACATCTTAATGGGGACTGTCCTGATAGCCCCTAAATTGAGCTCCAGTCAACTACCCATTTTACTGAGGGCAACCAAAAACTGCGACAGAATCTTTCGCCATCAGGCAACATCAATAATCTAAAGGAGAATCAACTAGAGTTAGGAAGTCATATATCCCCTTCCTGCATAATGGGTAACTAATCTTCAATATTTAAATAGATCCTTAAAAATCAGATTCTGGAACTTCTGCAGGCATTTTTGCCATTCGAAGTTCGTCATTACCGAGACCCAAATCTTTTATTATGTTTTTCGCCTTATTGAAAGACTCGGGTAGTTGAGCGAAAGGAAATGCCTCTTTTAACAACAAATCTGAAAAGGCCACATTACTCGATCCATGCAGGCATTTAAGAAAGTATAACCGAATGGTGAAACTCAGCTTGGTGAAGTTCTCACAGTACCCAATCTATAACTCTTGTTTCTCTTCATCCAATAATTTAAAAAATCTCTTTGCATCTTCATATAGTCCCTCTCTCACTCCTTCCTGCCCTGAGTCACCCTCTACATGTCTAAATGTATCATGAAGTAGTCCATAAATATCATCATGCATGTTAGAATCTTCATCATTATTCCTCGGAAGTGGTGTATTCCTTAAGGAAAATCCTTCCTAGTGAAAAATTCATTTGTTGTATCCATCAGTAAATCCATTTACAACCAAGTGATCCTCCACCACATTTCTATAATGCCAATAACGATTAATGCATTTTTCACAAGGGCATAATATTTCATTTTCTTTAGAAGCTCGTTCAAACGCCTTATCAAGAAAATCATTCACTCCACTAATATACTCATCGATACATCTTCTAAGACTCATCCAACTTTTATCTACATTATCCATTGAAATCCTATGTGACACAAGAAAATAAAAAAAAAGATTTATGGTAAACTGTGATAAAGAAAAGGCAACAATCTTTTGCAAATGAACAATCATATCTCATTTTGTACATGAAAATAGTGCAGTTTAAATTTACAGCAAGCATAAAGTTAAAATATATCTTTCAGCAAAAATATAATAAGATGAAACTAGAGCATCCAATAACCTAACTTAGCAGAAAGCACCGAATAAATTATTTAACTTGGCTCTTTTTTCTTTTCTGAAAAACTATCTAATATATTATTTAACCTAACTTAACAGAAAGCCTCTTAACAGATTATAAGGTCATCTAGCAGCTACTCTTTTTAAAAATGTTAAGGCTAGAAGAAGTCAATAGTTTTGCTTAATATAATAAACTGACATCAAGGTTAAAGGACTGCTCTGGTAAATAAAATACACATTCAGCTATTACAATCCTTGTCAGGGAAATCATTTCAGCTTCATATATATATATATATATATATAGAGAGAGAGAGAACATTGTTGACTTGATGAACCTTCTCCTTTTCTTCTGAAAGCTACACACATGGAATAAACAGATAAAATCTGACTAAGTCGGCGCCAACTGTCAAAGCAACACAAGCAGGAGGAGAAGGGGAGGTCCATTCTTATTTTACTACAAGGCATCTAAGGAACTTCCATTGTTCAAAAACTATCTATTTAATTTGTAAAAGTGATGCTAATATAAGATATTATTCCAATTTTTTATGCTAAATTGAGTGTCCATACAAGCATCATTCATCAATGTCAAGAGAAAACAACAGAAATTTCCTAGAAGAAACAAGTTTAGACCCACACTACCCAACTTAATAGCTTAGAAAATAGAAATCCAACATCATTGTCAAGAGAAAATAATTTCACCAACAAAATTTTAGACCAATAGATCAGCCAAAAAAAGAGTAAGAAGCTCTATGCAATGCACCCATTATTTGAGTAAAATGAAGTTAAAAGTAGAGATAATTGTAAGTTAGCACTCTGCATCTATTGAGTTCATGTAGAGGGTAGTCAACTCATTATTTTAGTTATTTTTACAATGCATCTGCAGGTTCTGGGACTTAAACTGGAGTGTACCTGGAACTGCTGGAACAAGAGGAAAATTTGATGAGTAATATTTCCCCATAAACCACAACCATGAATTGACATTGCATATAACTTATCATAATTTCTACTTTAGAGTTCATAAGAAGCTGTTATACAGGATTGAAGGTAATAGTTTTAAAGTTATAGTGGAAAATAAAGAACAGGTAGAGCTCTCATTTACAAGGACATGGGATCCTTCACTTCAAGGCGAGCATTCCCCGTTAAACATAGACAAAAGGTTCAGGTTCTTCCTTTTTGTATAACTTTTTCCACACACATGCATATATCTCAAGGTACAAGTAGAATTTATTGTGGTGATTTCTTTAGCAGCATTGAGCTATGATAATTTTCAGGTTCATAATTCTTCGGGATTCGCCTGGTTTTTACTCTTATGCTATTTATGAACACAAAGAGGATATGCCAGCATTCAACCTCAGATTTTATTTTGACAGCCAAAATAGGAAAGAAAAGTGAAATTGTAGAATCAAGCAAAGCAATTAAATTTCTCACAAAAATCTTCTCAGATTTCTCACCATTTAGCAGCTTCAGCCCTAGAAATTAAATAAACACATGCAGACATCTAACACCAAATCAAATTGTGTCAATTGTTTAACTCACTAAAATAGAATATTTACACCACAAACAGAAAACAAAGTAAGAATTAAAAGTATATAGCAAGAAAATGGACCAACATGCATAATTTCAAGATCTGAACATCAAATAAAATACTGAGAAACTCAAATTGCAGAAAGGATAAGAATGGTGAGAACCACTTCTGTAAGAAGATTCACTTTTGACACACTCTTAACAAAAACCATTTTGAAATCCCCAATTGCAAACAGCAGATCAAAATTGAAAAACTCAATCAACATAGTTAGAGATTTCAGTCTGAGGTGATAAAACTGAAAAAAATAACACAAGTACCTTTACTTTTTTACTAATGGCTTGGACTACTTTCTTTTTAGTAATAACTTTGTACACAGAAATCGCAAAAAGGAACAAGTTTAGACCCACACTACCCAACTTAATAGCTCATGCAACAGGAAATCCAACATAAATGTGAAGAGAAATTAAGTCCAGAGAAATGTAGACCCACAATAGTCACACTCTTTAACGAAAAAAAAACTAACAATTTAGGTCGCAAACATCAATCGGAAGAAATATATAACATACACCACCCACACCATACAGATGGAAGAAATAAAGGAAGACTAAAATAGAAACCCACAAAATCTCCAAATTAGAAAAGAACTTACAGTCTTCAGCTACCTTTTGGGCAGATGATCTCTCGTGATTGAAGGCGCCGTGGACGAAAATGGATTTCTTCGAGAGAGCGTCGTGGATGAAGAAAAGCGTACGTGGTTTAGAGGAATAGAAAAGTTACGAGTCTAGAAAATTTTCAAGGATTTAGGCGGGTTTAGAAAAACTAGTGGGGAAAATGTGGAAGGTTATTTTTTTGGTACCACGACAATAGGTTATTTTTTGGTACCACGATAATGGTTTGTTTGCTAAACCGTGTCAATATCACCCAGACCGGTCGGTTGAAACCTTTGCAATAGACGATCTATAGCAACCGTTGTCAACCGGTTGTAAAAAAATCGTTGTTGTAGGCCCAATTTCTAGTAGTGTGTATTTGTCACGATCCAATTTAATAAGCCGTGATAGCATTAACTCCCACCAAGTCAGTAAGCCAATCATAACATAGTTAAAGTCAATTAATGAAGAAAAACAATGTGAAACACGCAAACAAGTCAATCATAAAAATATGAGATAAGTATTACAACCCCCAATACCTGGTGTCACTAGTACAAGAATAGACTAAGAAGAAATACAAGTCTGGGAATACATTCCAAAATACGTAAGTTGTTTGGAATATAAAGATAGGAAGTAAAGATAGATGGGAAGGATCCGGTAGTTGCTCACCTCGAATCCTCTAGATGGCCTCCTTAACGGTCGGCGACGTCCCGAGATCCGCTCGTGCTAAGAACAGAATCTGCACCTAAAAAGGGTGCAACAAGTGTAGCGTGTAAGAAGCCTCTAATTGTTCAAATTTATTTTAAGTAGTCAAGTAGCATGATAGAATAAGTCAATAAGCAATTTAGGCAAGTAAATCAACAAGGAACAATAGGATAAAATGATATACAAAATATTATGTAATACAAGACCTTTCCATTACCGGTACACACACGTTCAAACATTAATGAATCGTGACCCAGGAGGGATTCGCGAGGTTCATATACTATCCATAATCATTTTCCTTTAGGTTCATTAGCCATTATTAGGCTCACATTACATGTCTCTAGCTAGTTGGCTCATATCTACGCGTCACTCCATTGGGAATCATTTTCCCTCAGACCCACATATGTATTCACAAATATATAATGCATGAGATATCATATGAAGCATGAATATGACATGCGCAATAATAAGAAGTCAATATATGCAATAAAAAATCAATCTTTAATCAATATAGACTATAAGGATCCGATCTTTAACCAATTACACAATAAATTTACAATCTTTAGCTTCTTTTCCACCTTTAACGAGTATTTTGGAGTGACGAGTAGCACAATCACAGATTAGACATGCACAAAATAATAGAGATAAAAATTATGGGCTTTATACCCCAATCACAAATCCATAAGATCGTATTATTTTTCAGCTAGTTCCCAAAATATATCATTCAGACTGGACTATAAAATTAAAGTAGCGCAAATACCCACAATATGGCACCGGTACCCGATATAAGTGCTCGTCATCTCACAAGTATCGAGACCCCTTATTATCCCCATTACACCCTCTTACTTAGTTCATTTAACCATCCACGACGCTTTAAATAAGGTTAAAAAGTCTAAACTTTCCTGATTTGAAGTCCGAAGCTCAAATGATCACCATATGCCTTCCCTTCTTCAAAGACTTCAAATGATCCCAAACTATGTAAATACATAATCTATGTAAGCATACAAGTCCATAGATACCCATATTGCAATAATAATAATTTGGATCTAAAAAGTCATCCAAAAAGTCAATCCCGGACCTCGAAGGTCAAAACTATAATTTCATTACAAAATTGGATTCAATATTGTCAAAATAGTACTTGATGATGTTAAACGAGTCCAATGATACCCATATTGCTATACTTTAGTTCGGAAACCAAAAACTACCCAAAAAGGTAACCCCGAGCCTCCAAGGGCAAACCTGGAATTTGAAAATCAGTTTACCCATAGTTTAGTTAGTGTAAATCCAGAAAATTATCCAATTTTATCTATGAATCGATCCCCAAATCGAGAATTTTCATTCTCTTATCCTTAAGACTCAAAACCCCGACTTCTACAACTCAAACATGGATAAAACGATAACCGATGGGAATAATCATGGGAAAACATAAAAATAAAGGGCACATACTTACGCACTTTCGATTACAAGAATAATGCCACAAAAATTGGAGCTCTAGAACTCCCAAAAATTGATTTTGAATGAATCAAACGAAGTCTTACAATTTAACCACACAGGCCCTTCACACCTGCAGGCCCTACATTACACATGCGCCATTTCCTCACATACCGACTTCATTTTCGCACCTGCAAGGCCGTAGGTGAGGACCCCATTTCGAACATGCGGTGCACCAGAACAAACAATCATCTCGAATACTAAAATGGGCATAACTTCCTCATACGACGCTCGATGATTATTTTTGTTATGGCTCCATAATTACAATACGAATATGAGGGTTCAATCGAAACACTAATAGGAGCTCATTTTCTCAATGTGATACCCTTTATGCCCAAAGAAACGATGCTTAAATATCAAATAAGAGCGAGTCATAACGCAAATACATCCGAAACTCATCAGAATCTCACCAAAATTTGTGGACAAGTCCAAAATTATCATACGAACTTGTTGGAACTTCAATATCATCAACGAGGGGTCGTCTTGATCCGATGTTGACCTTGGTCAACTCAAATCCTTTAAAATAATTAGTTTCAACCAAAGGTCCAATCACTCACGAGCCTATCGGGATCCGTCCAAATCACTTGACTAAGTCATAAATCACATTCGAACCTCTTGGAACTATCGGAATTCGATTACCTCCTCATTTACTCAAAAGCCAACTCTTAGTTAAACTTTCCAAACTTAGAACTTCCAAAATTCCAAAACTTAGATTTTCTTCTTCAATTCTCATCCAATCGCCTCGGGAATGGCGTCACTTATACTTGCAAATCATAAACATCAATATCAAGCTATCAGAATCAACAAATTTTCAATATGAGTCTTATTTCTTTCTGTGACTATCTTTTCACCATAAATAGGCATATTAATTGCTAAAACCTACTTAATTTTCAAAAATCAACCAAACAGACTCTAAAATTAGTTTTGTAAATTTCTACATGTCATAAATAATATTTAGAGATCCAATGAAATCTTCAGGTCATCAATCTATGCAAGTTTTCCCAAACGGATAATTAATCCAAATAATTAAATATTGTTTTCATAATAAAATCTTCTCTCAAAGTGAGCCAAATAATATCCGTTTGACTTCATATTACGGAGCTTCTGGAATAGACAACACGCAAAACAAATCATCAGCTTTTACAACGACCGGCTGAGTCATTACAATATTCTTCTTCTGCCAACTCTTCTCTTTCAATGAAAAGAAATTTTAAAACTTTCTTGGGAAATTTGTAGGATTATCAATATTACACTTTATATAATGATTGTATACAAATATTTATGATATTAATAAATATAATTTAAATAACCAATATGCAAAAAAAAGTTGATTTGAATTTTCTTGTTCTTTCTCTTCCCTTTCTACTAGTGCTGTTGAATATGATAGTCTAAAAGGTTATAATGGATCGTACTAACTTAAGAACCCTTATTACCATTAATAGGAGCCTCTAGATAGGGAACTAATTGTTCATGTTTAGAAAATTCTAGTATAAAAAAATAGGCGGGGTAATTAGGATCGGTATAGCATGGGAGATTGGGTGATTGGCTTCATAAAGAGTCTCTCCAAAACTATCAATAATGTCAATTTTCTACTTTAACGGCAACTGATTGAGCTTAAAGCTCAACCATGAAGGCAACAAGTCTCAAGAACCATTGGAGAAGAAAAAGTACAGAAGAATTTTATTGATTATGTTTTCAATCAGTTACAAATGAGAAAGAAGAAGATATTTATGCTTTGGGAATGCCACCTGTATCTTAGTTGGCAGTGGTCCCATGTTCACACATGTGCAATCTCAACTAACTCTAACTAACTCTCTTAACCAACTAACTAACCCTCTAATTAACTTTGACTAATGCTAATCAGAGAATTATATTACATCATATTTCAATATTTTCCCTCAAACTGGAGGGTGAAAAACATCTAGGACTCCTAGCTTGTATAAAAGAAAATGATGTTGAGATACTTCCAGGCCTTTGGTTAACAAATCTGCCAACTGAAACTTAATGTTGACATATGTGGGTTGAATAAGACCATTCTTGAACTTCTCTTGTAAAAAATGACAATCGATCTCGATATACTTTATCCTCTCATGGAAAATTGAGTTTGCAGCAATTTTTATTGCTGCTTTATTATCACAATGAAGTTGCATATGCAGTGTTACTTCAACATGTAGCTCTTTAAGCAATCTCACTAGACAAACTACTTTTGAGACTGTTGAAGCCATGCTCCTATACTCAGCTTCAGCTAAGCTTCGACTAACATTATGTTGCTTCTTTGATTTCCAAGAAATCAAAGATCCACCAAGTTGAACTACAAAGCCAGTGACTGACGTTCTTGTGTTGGGACAGGATGAGGCCCAGTCTGAATCACGAAAAACTGATAGCTTATCAACATGTCTTCTTCTCAATAACACACCTAGTCCTGGTGAGCTTTTGACATATCTAACTACTCTCAAGGCTGCATTCCAGTGAGATTTTTTACGCATCTGCATAAATCGACTTAGAACTTGCACTGTAAAGCATATGTCTGGTCGAGTGATAGTTAAATATATGTTAAGCCCCAAATACGGATGGGACATACGATACTCTATATGCAACTACTATAAACCTGTACAAGTCATATGACATAACTCAAAAGACAAATATGTAAGTACAAATGACTTATGTATGTAAATGTGGCCATTGGCCCCTGACATGCAAATATTAAACAAATGAATCCACATACCCTATCTATGAAGCCTCTACAAATATCTAATACTGGACAACTGATACAAGTGTCGGGACAGAGCCCTGATTTACCCATAATCTCTATGTATGTAAATACTAGACCTGACTCAGCTCCGAATAAAAGATGAGCCTACACCATCTCGCTGAGTGTCCACAACAACTAGAAAGTATGTCTGTCAACATGTATATGCCTGCAAATGTAGCGTCCCTATCTAAGGGACATCAGTACAACAAGATTGTACCAAGTATGCAAGGCAAACATGAAACAAATATAGTAAACTGAAGCTCATAGAAGAAACAACTGGAATAAAATCAATCAAATGCAACTGAAGCTCTGAAACACCATATGGAAACTCTTATTAAAACTTACTATACTCAAGTCGTTCTAGACGTTCTTTTGAGTCTTTATGATGATATCTTTGGGTCACTATGTGGAGCGATATTCTGGGATCGTTCTCTGAAACACTTAGGCTAATGGTGCATTAGATCTATTCTTTACTTTCCTTTATAGTACATGAATCAAATGAACACATAACATAATAAGTAATCTATCGAGTCATAACGGGATCTAATACGTATGAAAATGACAAATACTTACTCTACAAATGAGCCTCGATAGGCTAGCAAATAAGCCCCTATGGGCAATCAAATAAGCCTCTATGAGGCATCAAATAGGCATCGCTAGGTCATCAAATAAGCCTTGATAGGCCAACAAATAAGTCATTGTGTTCCAACAAATAAGCCTCTAGTCCACGTACTATGGACGTCATTTATCTTCATCCACTTATCTAGTGTTGTAATGACCCATTTGGTCATTACAGTGATTTCTCTCTATTTACTCCTACTGATCCTTTCCCTAGCTTTGTGAGAGCTTTCATGTCTCGTGGGAATGGGTAGTACGGTTTTCGAAGTGATCGGGTTGGTTGGGATAACTAGAAATCTTTAAGTTGAATTTATGAGAAAGTGTTGACCAATAGTTAACTTTTGGATAAACAGACCTTTTTGGGAATTCCATTGATCCGCTGAGGTCCGAAAGGTCGATTATGATTTGGTGGGATATTTTTTTTGATTCCCAAGGCATTCAGGAGCATTTCTTATTTTTATTTGGAATCTTAATTTTGGGTTTTGGGGGTTGACTTGGTCAACTAGACCTCTGTTGGGAAAACCGAGGCCATGGGTGAGATCGTAGCATGTTTTTATATATGTATGCATATGTGGTTTGTATCTGGGAGACCTTGGGTTGGTGTCGGGATTTTGGGTGAAACTTATGAAAATTAGATTTTTTGGTTTCTGATGTTCCCGCCTTGGCGAGACATTTTCCACCCTGACGAGTTCACCACAATGAGGCTTGGCTCATAGGAGCGAGCATCATGGACTTAAGTGAAGTCCGCCCCAACGGATGAATTCCCCGCAAGGACGTGTGCGTGGGCGCAGACTAGGTTCTGCAGGAGCGAGAATTACCGAATCAGTAGCATTAAATACGCTATTTCGAACCATTCCTTCCATCACCCCTAACTTCGAGCTAAGAGTAACTATGGGAGAGTTCTAAGAGAGTTCAAGTCTTCACATTTTTGGGGTAGGATTCTTTCTATCATTTATTGTTTATCCACTTTCTAGATTTGGAATTCATGGTGGAAAATGGATTAGTTTAATGGGGAAGATGAACTATTGTCTCTAAAATAGGTATTTGATTTCTAGACTCTCTAATCTTGTTTTATGGATAAAAGTTATCTATATTGATATGGTATTGCATGAATCTCATGAATGTCTAATAAGATCTCTAATCTAGCATAAGTTGTGATTATGAATAAATTAGGGTTTGGCCTCAAATTAGGGATTTTGATTCTAATGATGGAATTGGTGGTCTAAATAGCCTAATTAGCAATTGAGGAATAGAATTTTGTGTTTATAAAGTCAATTTTCTATTTCCACCTTTGAAATTTCCGTTTTGACATTGTGGGCCCAATTTTACCTCTCTTCTTAGTTGATTTTTTAGTAGTGTGACTTTATAGTAATATGGGTATGATTAGTTTCTAATTCTAACTTAGATTTCGATAATGGATATGGGTATGATTAGTTTGTGATTCTAACTTAGATTTCGATAATAGTTATACTTTGGATATTTGGAGGCTCTTCGGGAAGGATTTAACTCATGTTCGACAATTTGTGGCACCTGTTCGGCCATCCAGATAGATTACGGCTTCACTTATGGTTAGACTTTGGTTAGATAAGCATATGTAGAGTTAGTTATTGTCGAAGAAAGCATGTTACGCCTTCGGGTATGAAGTTGGGATGAATTACTTAGGTTTGTGTTGTTGACTAATTTGTGGGCTTGTTGTCTCTTTGTGATTTATTGTCATGATGCCTAGTGTTTGATATTTGATTTGCACTTAGTTTCCATATCGTGATTGTGATATAGTTGTCTCTCACTTATCTTGGTATTATCATGGATAAAGGAAAAGACTTGACTTGATACTGATATTGTGATATATGTCCATGTGTGTCACGATTGGAATTTGATTATGATTTACACTTGATATTGATACATCCAGATCATTCATACACATTCTACATGATTCATTGTTGTGAACTATTATTTGATATTAATAATGATAAGAGGGAAAGTGAAATATCCGAGGCTTTCTATCATGGTGTTTGCTACATGCATATTTTGTATAGCCCCTCTTGCATATATAATTGGTGTTACCTATGTGGTCCGAAGGGAAATTTTTTTGAACGTGTACCCTTTGGAAATAAGTTCATATTGGTAGTTGATTTACGGATGTTATGTTTATTCATCTCATGATTAATATTAAATTTGACATTCATACATGCATTCATCCTCATTTCCATGATACATTGACATTACATGTGATTGGCGTGATGGTGATAAGTGAGGAATAAATATATGTGATTCTTGTAATATATTTGATAGCGTAGCCATCTCTGGGTTGTGTGTGGAATGGCTAGTAGTATGGTGGGTGGTAGAGTCATCTCCAGGTTGTGTGTGGAGAGTGACTAGTACATAGACTTTGCGGATCCCCCATGGGTCATGACTGCTAAGATGTAGAGATATTCTGCCCGAAGCATGTGTGTACGATATTAGACATTTGGCCAATGCATTGCATTACATCGCACATATATCCATATTACATCCAATCATATCTCTGATTTTGGTTGTTGTATTTATTGTATTGCATGATGAGTTTCAATCTTAATTCCTTGGTTGATGATTCATTTGAGATGTTATGTGCATGTTAATCTCTTAGACATATGATGGATTCGAGGATTAGAGGTTTAGCCTAGGCTATGATTGTAGACTACCGAGATCTAGTGTGATTCACAATACCGCAAGTCTTACGTGAACGCGCTTGGTGATTGCTTAATCCTAGTATTTCTTAGTTTCTGACTGGATACTCTATACTTAGGTTGTTTACTCTTGGATTGTGATAGTGTTTGTACTTGATTGCGAACATGTCTATTCTTCAGTTTCTTCCTTTATATATATTAGCTAACTATTGTCGGCCTATGATACCTACCAATACATAGTGTTTGTACTGATACTACTCTTGCTACACCCTTTAAGGGGTGTAGAGTTATTCCAGGTATATGAGTGAGGTTCGATTATCCTTCATGGATCTCATAGAGTTCATCTAGACCTTCATATTTAATTCTCATTCTAAACAGAAGTTGTATTCAGGTTGTGACTGTAACTTTTATTCTAGTTGTATACTTAGAAGCTCTTGTACTATTCAGACAAGATTCTTTGGGTAGTTGTTGTAATCCACGTGATGTATATAAGGAAGGGGGGATTGTATGATTAGGTTTGTTGGAGTTGGTTTGGGGTTGGACGGACACAAATACGGGAGTCAAAAGGACCACAAAAGGACCAATGTTTGGCCCACAAAAGGACCAACTAAGATAACAACACTAAAGTTGAATAACTTAACAAAGTTTGAGAAAACTCAAATATATTTCATAAAAATTCAATGTCTCCTTTCATCAACTACATCCCCTATTTATACTAGTTATAAACCTTCTAGAAGAGGTAACAAGATAGACATAAAAATGCGTCTAAGACGAATAGAAAAGGGGGAGAGGTTCAACCGATTTGGGAGAAGGGAAAAGACCCAACTCTTCATGTTCTCTAGGCCACCATTTTGTGTCATCCATGTAGATAGGTGCATGAACTAGCTAGTTCATGAATTACCTCCTTGGGGAACGTTGGAAGCTTTTCCTTCTAGATGGTTATCGGCTTGGTCATCTTATCTTATTAAATGGTATAATAATTAAGCTATAAGGAGATCTAGTAATTAAGCTAGGAATTAAAACAAGCTTTGTGGTCTCGACCAAGACCTACATAATAGCCAAAAAAAATATTTCCTTCTTAAATCTTCAAGTATTTTCTTCAACTCCACTCCACATTAAGCATGTCACCATAGGATGGTTGGCAATCTTTGTCACTCCTAGCAAATTACCTCGTGGCTCACGTTGGAAACTTAAGTTCACAACCTTCTTTTCATCATACTCCCCTTCTTTAACAGAACCTGGCCAATACCTTGAAAGGACCATCCGCCCTCGGCATTAGCTTGTTCTTTCTTATGTTGAAAACTCTTTCCTTCCTTAGGTGTAGCCAAACCAAATGATCCGAATACAAGATAAAAGGTTTCTGCCTCAAATAATGTTCTCATTGGACCAAGGATCTCACAATATGAAATTCCTTGCCATAAGTAGAATAATTGAGCCATGCACCACCCAATTTTTTACTAAAGAAAGCAATAGGTCATTTGTATTGAATCAAAATGGCACCAACACCAACCCCACTAGCATCACATTCAACTTCAAATAGTTTCTCAATGTTCAGAATAGCTAGAACTGGTGTTTCACATAACCTTCCCTTCAAGGTTTCAAAAGCTCTTTGTGCTCCTTGGGACCATTTAAACTCATCATTTTTCATTAGTTCAGTGATAGGGGCAGCAAGTTTTGTCTTCAACTCCACTCCACACTAAGCATGTCACCATAGGATGGTTGACAATCTTTGGCACTCTTAGAAAATCACCTCGCGGCTCATGTTGGAAACTTAAGTTCACGACCTTCTTTTCATCACCACATTATCATATATCTATATTTTTAGACTTCTGTTGTTCTTATTTTTATTTATGTTGTTGCATGGATCTGTAAGGGACAGGTTCGCTTACCGAGTGAGAAAAGTGTAGGTGCCCGTATGATCGGTGATTTAGGTCATGACAAGTGCACACCATTAACTTCTTTCAGATTACTCATAACTTGGAGGAAGTCTCACAAATGATTTAAAATATACAAATGTACTAAAACTTGCAAGTAATACAATTAGGGACTCTAAACACTCTCAAGAGGCAAATCAAGTATGATACAATCAAATACGAACTTAGCAATCATGAGTGCAACTAACTGAATGAGCTGGACAACTATCAAATATCTGAACAAGGCTCCTATGACTTATTGCTTCCTAAGAGCTCTTGTCTCACATGTGCTATTGATCTCTATTAGGGTAGAAAAATAATTAGCCGTTATTTAACACTCTAATGTGATTGCTCAAGTGCGGACTGATCCATGTGATACTCAAATAGCTTATGAGATTATGGAAATATTGACATGATATTGATACGCGGGGAATAGAGTTACATGCCTACAACATGATATTATTACAGCTAAGTGTTGGGCTCCGATGGGACATTTTGGAGGGGTATATAGACTTCGCGGGTCCCCCATGAGTGTATGGATTATAATAAAACCTTTACGTACTATATACCGAATGGATAAAGGTACCTGGCATATGCATTACATTCATATCATACATACATATGCCATTTCATTGATTAATTGTGGATGAACTTGTATTTAAAGTGATTGTTGATTACTTGACTAGATTCTGGACATGAAAGGATTATACTTGTTACTTGGATTACTGTTTAAACTCTTTGGCACTAGAAGATGTAATTGATTATAGACTCTTAATTGAATAAGGAAATATGTGAACTATGTGAATCATTTTGTGGACTATGTGACATTACTTGGATTATTGGACTGATTAGTATAGGATTACTTGGTGTCAACTTGGTATTTATCTCTTTTTTGTGTATCTTCTATCATTGTCATCCTATGATGTCTACGAGGGTACGTTGTGTACTCATACTACACTTGTTGTATCATTTCTTGATGCAGATACAGATCCGACGACTAGCTCGAGACCGCATGGCTGAGTTCGAGTAGTTGACCCCCAACTTTTAGGGTGATGATGTTATCTCCAGCATGCCCCGGATTTGCTCTATCTCTTTATTGTCTATACTTATGTTCTAGAGATATGTTTACAGATATACAACTTATGTATTCAGTTGTTACTTGATGCCCTTGACTTCCAGACTTGATTCATTTTATTAGATATCTTGGATCTACAGACTAGATCACTTAGGGGATTTTATAGTTGTATCAGACTTATATTTCTTCCGCATTTATATTATGAGACAACTTAGGTAGTATTTTGTTATTTTCCGCTTTTACTTATGTTTTATCATGTGTAATAATTTGGGAGTGGTTCGTCTATCGGTGGAATTGTGTAGGTGCCACCATGATTCCTGAAAAGGGATCGTGACTTAATCCTTACAAAATTTCACAGTTCAAAAAACTTAAAAATACTTCAAATTTTTTTACTCTAAACTCCTTCACTTCTCAATCGAGAGTTACTCTGAACTCCTTCACTTCTCAACCGAGGATATGGCAGTACCCTAGTGTTTATGTTCGAAATATGAGAATTTAAACACTATTTGCTTTCCACTGCCGGGAATCCCCAGTGCTATTGTTCGATTCTCATCCAATTAGTAAAACGCTTTACATTGTTGCCTCATTAAAAACCTTGCCGGCAAAATCTTTTTCGGGATAAAAATCGTGCTAAGGGGAAAAGAGTGCGACACATATTTTCATACCTAATTCTAATTCTCCGATCTTAGCATAATGACTCCAACTTTTTCTCTGCAAAATTTAGTAATTCCAAAATAAATAAAGTTCAAATAATTAATCGAACTTATACATCAATAATAATATCGTTTCAAGTGACTGATGTTTCAATTATTTGGCAACTTTTGTCCATCTTCGGCTTGTAACAGGTACGAGCCTTTTTTTGGTTATTCCTGACACTTTGTAGGGTCCCTCCTAGTTCGGGCCCAACTTCCCTTCATTGGGGTTTTTGGTGTTGAGGGTCACTTTTCGTAGAATCAAGTCCCCTACTTAAAAGTGCCTAAGATTAGTCCGTTGGTTGTAGTATCTTCCCATCCTTTACTTTTGAGCCACTAGTCATAGCAATGCTAACTCACGGTGTTCATCCGTTAAGTCAAGCTTGACTGTCATAACTTCGTTGTTTGACTATTCGGTTGAAAGGTTAAACCTTAAGCTCGGCTCCCCTACTTCACTAGAATTAGTGCTGCTGCACCATAAACCAAAGAAAATGGTATTTCCCTGGTGCTAGATTTTGGTGTCGTTCTGTATGCCCATAACACTTTCGGTGGAATTTCTCTCCATTTACTTTTTGACTCCTTTAGTCTTTTCCTCATGTTCTGAAATTGTTTTATTTGTTGACTCTGCATGCCCATTTGCACTTAGGTGATACTGAGTCGATACTATCTTTTTGATTTTCAATCCTTCAAGAAAATCATTTGCTTTTTTCCCAACGAACTGATAACCATTGTCGCAAGTAATCTCCATTGGTATACCGAACTGGCAAATGATGTGATCCCAAATGAAATCGATGACTTCTTTTTCTCTAACCTTCTTGAAGGCCTTTGCTTCAACCCACCTAGAAAAATAGTCAGTCATAAACAAAATAAAGTGTACCTTTCTGGATGCCATGTGAGTGGTCCCACAATGTCCATCCCTAATTTCATTAACGGTCACGGAGAAAAAACCGGATGCATTAGTTCTGCCGGTTGGTAGATCATTGGTGCGTTCCTTTGGCATTCATCACACTTCCGAACAAAGTTCTTAGCGTCTTCCTCCATTTGTGAATAATAATACCCGACCCTGATTAATTTTCGAACCAATAATTCTGCTCCTGAGTGATCGCCATAAGTCTCTTTGTGAACCTCGCGCGTCACATAATCTATTTCTTGAGGTCCTAAGAACCTTGCTAAAGGACCATAAAAGGTCTCCAGTACAACTTGCCATCGACCATGCAAAACCTAGCCGCCTTCGTGCGAAGGGCCCTTGACTCCTTCGGATCAGTATGCAATTTTTCATCCTGAAGGTATTTAACGTATTTATTCAGCAAGTCCCAAGTCAAACTCGTGGTATTCACCTCGGCGTGGTCACCATCAATCGCAGAGTTGAACAGTTTGACCATAGTTCCGGAACTAAACTCCTCAGCTTCCATGGAAGACCCTAAATTCGCCAACGCATCATCTTTATTATTTTGTTCTTGAGAAACATATTCCATGGTACATTCTTTGAACCGATGCAATAATACTTGAATTTTTTCTAAGTATTTTTGCATTCTTTCTTCTTTCACTTCGAACACGCCGTTCACTTGATTAACAACCAGAAGTAAGTCACATTTTGCTTCGATGACTTCTGCTCCCAAACTTCTTGCCAATTCTATACCTGCAACCATAACCTCATACTAGGCTTTATTGTTAGTCAATTTCACAATTTTTATCGACTGCCTAATAACATCCCCCGTGGGTGTCTTAAGCACCACCCCGAGTCTGGATCCTTTTACGTTCGAAGCTTCGTTCGTATATAAGGTCCAAATCCCCGAAGTTGTTCCTGAGGTTATTTTAAGTTCTCATTCCACCTCGGTAATTATTCCGAGTGTAAAATCTTCTATGAAGTCTGCTAAAACCTTTAATTTTATAGTCGTTCTTGGTTTATACTCTATGGCAGACCCACTAACTTCTACTGACCATTTAGCTAACCTACTGGACAGTTGGGGTTTATGCATCACATTTTTAATAGATAAGTCATTACTATACATATATGATGACATTGAAAGTACAATCTTAATTTTCCAGTAGTTGTTATCAACGTTAATGCCAACTTCTCTAAATGAGGATATCTAGTTTCTACACTAGCTAGCGTCCTACTTATATAATAAATAGGAAATTGTGTACCTTTCTATTCTCGAACCACTTCGGACACTGCCAGATACAAAAAAAATGCTCATCCGCCTTCGGTTTATGTAATAGCGGTGGTCTGGACAAGTACTTCTTCAGATCCCTCAATATTTGTTACCATTTCGGAGTCCACTCGAAGTCCACTCGAAGTCATTCTTCTTTTTTAACAAAGAAAAGAATCTACGACTTTTCTCCGAAGACCGAGATATGTATCTACTTAGGGTGGCCAGTCTTCCTGTGAGTCCTTGCATCGTCTTCACATCCTCAAACACCTCCAAAAATTCTTTGATACTTTTGATCTTATCCGGATTGATCTCTACTCCTCGGTTTGAAACCAAGAAACCCAAGAACTTTCCCGAGCTAACTCCAAAAACACACTTCTCTGAATTCAACTTCATATTGTACTTCCAGAGTATGTCAAATCATTCATGTAAATGCTTTAAATGGTCCTCTATTTCAAGTGACTTTACTAGCATATCATCAATATAAACTTCCATTATGTTACCAATTTGGTCCTCGAACATGTGATTAACTAGGCATTGGTATATTGCTCCAACATTTTAAAACCAAATGGCATCACGTTATAGCAGTAAGTCATGTATCTAGTTATAAAAGAAGTTTTCACTTGATCCTACGGATTCATCCTAATTTGGTTGTATCCAGAGTAAGCGTCAAGAAAACTCAGCATCGCATGCCCTGTCATAACATCGATCATTAGATCGATGTGCGGCAAAGGAAAATAGTATTTTGGATAAGCTTTAATTAAATCCTTAAAATCTATGCACATTCTCAATTTATTGCCCTTTTTAGGTACGACAACTACATTTGCTAACCAATCTGAATACTCTACTTCACAGATGGAACCTATATTTAATAACTTTGTTATCTCCTCCTTGATAAACTTATTCTTGTAGTCGGCCAATGACCTCCTTTTTTGCTTTATCGGAGGAAAGCTTGAGTCCAAACTTAACTCGTGAGTTGTAATCTCCAGTGGGATACCTGTCATGTCCAACTAGGACTAGGCAAAGCAATCAGTGTTAGCTTTAAGAAATTTAATAAATTTAAGCCTGAGCTCTGGAGATAATCCTCCAAGTGATTAGAACCTAGTGGAAGTTGAGAAATTTGAACCTCCAAGTGAGGTCGTTTGACCAATAGTTGACTTTTAGGTAAACGGTCCTTTTTCATAATTTCGTCAATTCCGTGAGGTCCGGAGGGTCATTTATGACTTGTTAGGATAGTTGGTTTTGTTCCCGAGGCCCTCGGGAGTATTTTCATCTATTGGTTGAAAAATTGGTTTTAGGTCATTGGGGGTTAACCCAAAGAAGTAAACCTCTGGTGGAAATTGCGAGACCACGAGTGAGTTTATTACGTGTTTTTACATATCTGGTTTATGTCGGGGAGGTCTCGGGTGATTGTCGAATTTTGGGTTAGAATTGTGAAAGTAGAAAATCTACCGGTATCTGGTGTATTCACTAGGACGAGCCTCAGTGCACCCCAGCGGATGTTAGGACCACCGAAGCAGACATCGAACCGCTACTGGAAGGGCTAGGAGCTTGATTTGGGCCACAAGCATAGTCGGGTTTCCATTGGTGCGGGCTCCGCTGTAGCGGACCTTGACCGCTACAGCGGATAATGAGAAAACATAATCCGTTTTAAGTATTAAATTGGGTCTTTCTTTCCTCATTCCGAAAATATTTTCTAAGGCACTCTTAGGGCGATTTCAAGCATTCTTAGGTGTATTCTTCTTGGGGTAAGCTTCTTAAGCCTTGTATTACTTTCATTTACCTTTCTTACGTTAATTTAATGGTGTAAAAAACCTAGAAACTAGTAAACAAAATGAGTCCTACCTAAATATTATATATTTGATTATTAGGACTAAATGTGAGATAAATTGATGGATTTTTCTAATCTAAGCTTGGATTTCACTATTTAGTTACTTTTAGGCTTGAATATTCCACTATGTTGATTAATTTGAATGCTGAAAAATTAGGGTTCATACCCAAATTGGGGGTTTCCACTTGAATCTAGAAATTGGCCTAGTCTTGAGTTATTTTAGCAATTAATTAGTATGATTGAACTTCTATAATATTGAATTGCATATTTCACTTTCAAAATGACAATTTTATCCTTGTGGGCCCGTTTCCCCTTTGTACCTTAGTTGGTTTGGATTCAAAGGAATAATCTAGTGCTTTGGGTATTGTTAGTTCTATTTCTAACTCAGATTCGATAATGTCTAGACTTCGAGTGCTACCATGATCCTCGGAAAGGAAAGGCTCAAGTGTGATTGGTGTGACTCCCGCTCGGCATCCAGGTAGGTTATGGCTTATCTTCTGGTTAGACTTCAGTTAGCGAAGTGTATGTATAGTTAGTTACTGTCATAGAAAGCATGTACGCCTTCGGGTATGAAGTCGGGATGGATTACTTAGGTTGGTATTGTAGACTGAATAATGGTTTGTTGCCTCTTTGTTATTTATTGGCTTACTGCCTAGTGTTGGATAGTGGATTACACTTAGTTATCATATCATCCTTGTGATATAGTTGTCTCTCACTTATCTTGGTATTATCATGGATTGAGGAAATGACTTGACTTGATACTAATATTGTGATATGTGTCTATGTGTGGCATGACTGGGGATTGATATGATACATTTGATATTGTCGATTGCATTGCATTCATCCTCATTTCCATGATAGATTGATAATATCTATGATTGGTGTGACGGTGACAAGTGAGAAGGAAACATCAGTGGTTCTTGTGACATATTGATAGCGTAGCCATCTCTGAGTTGTGTGTGGAATGGATAGCGGTGTGGTCGGTGAAAGAGTCATCTCCAAGCTGTGTGTGCAGAGTGGCTGGTACATACACTTCACAGGTCCCCCATGGGTCATGACTGCCGGGACATAGAGATATTCTACTCGGAGAATGTGTGTACAGAGATTACATTTGACCAATGCATTGCATATTTACTCATCATTACATTCATATACTTATTGAATTTTGAATTGAATCTCTATACTTGGGTTTTTTATTCTTGGACTGTGATAGTATTTGTACTTGATTGCGAGCATGTCTATTCTTCAGTTTCTTTCTTTATATATGTTAGCTAATTGTTGTCAGCCTATGATAGCTATCGGTACATAGTGTTTGTACTGATACTACCTTGTTGCATTCTTCTGAGTGCAGAGTACGTAACCAATTCCACATCCACTCATCGAGATTGATCCCGAGGCCTGGTGTCGAGTCTTATGAGCACTGCTTGATTATTTCACTGCCCGGAGACTCCTTCCTTATTACTTATCTTTTCTTTTATTCGGAGACAATATCGTATTTTAAGACTTGTATCATTCAGACTTGTATTGATTAGTGACTTTTGTATTGTTTTAGACCATTCCTTGGGGTTGTATTAGTATGGTACATCCGCACTTATGTTATTTATGATTTAGACATCGATTTATCTTATTCTATTTACTTTATTATTGTTGAATTATTGACTAAGGGACGAGTTCATCTACCGATATGGGAAATGGTAGGTGCCCGCACGTCTTAGTGAGTTGGGCCGTGACATCATCATTGAAAGATATTATTTCCTCCGATAAGAATCCCTAGATCTCTTTTCTCGAGGTATTGATACTTTCATCTTCTTTGCGATCATGACTGATCATTTCAGAACATCCATCCCTTATATAGTCATATTTATGATATGTTGGGGTTCAATCGGATCCCCCTACTTGTTTGCTTCTCTATTTTTGTAGTTTCCTTTTGCTCGATCACTCAAAAATTCACACAGATGGTCGTTTATCAACAATTAGCCCATTTTATCCCTCGGCTGATGACAATCCTCTATTAGGTGACCATGAGTTCCATAATAATCACATATCAAATTTGGATCTCTCTGAGTTGGGTCTGTCCGGAGTGGTCACAACTATCTTGTCTCCTTAATGTGTCCAATAGCTGAAACAAGTTCAGCCGCACCAATGTTGAAATTATATTAAAAAAGCCTCGGGCTTTCTATACTGTTAGAGAAAACTCCATCGGTATAATTTTTAAATTGCAAGCCCCTACTGGTAGACCCTCAATCATTACGTCTATCTCATATGTCCGATAAGAAGTTGCAATTGTTGCGACCCCTATCCGACCTGAAGTTCGATCTTTCACGTTATCCATAGGATTGATACCTATATTTTAGAAGCTTCACTTCCGGCTCATCTACCCTCTTCAATTTATCAAGATTCTTGTTCCACCCTACTGACCCCGGAGGATGTTCGAACTGATCATCTTCCACTCGAATTTTGGACTCATACCTATTATGTATGACTGCCAATGTCATTGTCAGGAATTCCAACAAGTTTTTATTTAATTTGAATGAAGCACTGGATCTCCTAGGATTTAATCCCTTGGTGAAAGCTTCAGCTGCCCACTCATCCAGTACAGTGGGAAGAAGCATGCATTCCTTCTAAACCTTGTCACGAACTCTCGTAGAAACTCCGTATCTTTCTGAGCAATTTTAAGTATGTCCACTTTTCTTTCTTGGACCTTCCATGCTCTGGCATGTTCCTTTATAAAAGCATCTGCAAACATTTCAAATGAGTTAATAAAGTGTTTAGGCAATATAGAGCACCATGTCATTGCCCCATTGGACAATGTTTCGCCAAATTTATTCAATAATACCGATTCAGTCTCATTCGGGTGCATGTCATTGCCCTTCACCGCATAAGTGTACAAGGTCACATGCTCCTGCGGATCCATAGTTCCATCATACTTCAGGAGATTTAGCATTTTGAACCTTTTCGGTATCAACTTCAGAGTTGCGCTTTGTGGGAATCACAACTGGATTTATCTCTTCGAGTCTGGTCCCTTCAAGATCGGAGGCACTCCATGAATCTGATCTATCCGTGAATTATAGGTTTCAACATTATTTTCATTAGTATCCATTCGCTTAGTTAAAACTTGGAGCATTTTCAAGACCTCCGAGAACTCATTTGCCCCGATCCAGTGCTATCCCCTTCGACTTAATCCTTCTCTTGGACCCGATCCCCAACCCGAATGGGACGAGTTTCATCTGCCGCACTTGCTTCTCTGCTCTTTTTTTGCAACTGAGTAATAGTCTCTTATTGCTCCTTCAACATGTCAAAGATTCGAGCCAAATCTATTTTGCCATCTTCAACATCGTTTGGTGTTTTCTCACGTGACCTTCTAGACCCTTGGAGTGAAACTAAAGGGTTATGCCGATGCTCGCCAGTTATTATGTCAACAGGTGGGGCCGTTGTTGTTGTTATTGTTGTCGCTAACTTTAACATGAATTTCTCTAACCATTTTACGAATGTTTGGTATTGACCTGTTTTCACAAAACCTCACAAGAAATAAGTGAAATTTGAGTTTGAACAAATCACCACTATTGTCCTTAACGGTGGGCGCCAAACTGTTTACCCCAAAAATGTATAGTTGAATTTGTAAGTGGTTTTAAGGATACGTGGATCGATTTGTAATAGGTGATGATAAACAATTGACAATAAGTGAGTAAAGGTAAGTAATAAGTAAGAGAGTTAGTCTGTAATGTCGTAAATCAAGATAAATTCCTTCAGCAAGATTGGACCCGACCTAAGCTTAATTGTTTCGGTTTCTAGCCAATAATTAGAGCTTATAGTTATAATCACAATAAGTAAGATCATACAAGTGAATAATGAGAATATGATGTCCTTCCAACATGAACGTTAGACTCCTGTTATAGCTATGAATACAAGGCATTGATGTCCGAGAATCACTCTTCAATTAAATGTAATTAAATGACAATAATGATCTCTTAATGAGCGAGGAGTAACGGATGACACCATATCCGTAACGGGTATGCGCTAGGCTCCTCCGGTTCTTTATCCGGTGTCGTCTGGTTCGGTCACTACCCGGTCTTGTCCAGATGCAACTCGCATCCGATGTGGAACTCGGTTACCTCCATCAAACTCCATACCTAAACTTTGCCACGTGTCGCGCCAATTTTCACCCCATACAGTTTTGTTGCTTGAAATGTATATTTAAGGTTCTAAATTTTTCTTGTTAAACTCTTTCAGATTATTTTAGGTTATTTTGAATCAAAATTCATCTTTAATTTGTTAGCAATTATTATTATTATCTTACACCCCACTATCATTTATATTTAGGATCGTATCAAATGCTGGACTATCTAAGAACTTCTGCTTTGCATTTTGACCCAAGCACTTGAAAGTTAAGAGCACTATGACATCTTGAAAAAATTGCACAGTTCTCCCTTCAAATTGGTTGGTCTTTAATTTTTGACTTCATATGGGCTGGTCTTTAACTTTTGCCTTCAAAATCGAATTTATGTCTAGTGAAACATAAGTTATTTAAGGAATCCGTCGTAACTTGTGGGATGTTAAGATGAGAAAATATAAACTTATATCCGCTGAAAAATTGTTTGCTTCGAGGGGTGAAACTTGAAAGTACAAATGACCGTCACATCTCTGGACTCTCTATTCTCTAGCATCTTGTTCGACATCCACATCAAAAGCCCAATTAGAGTGGATAACAATATTGATGGGCTGAACGTAAAACTTCAATAAATTGATAAAGCTTGTTTTACTCACTTCTCAAAGTTTAATTAATACCTTTTTCCAAAAGGTGGAACTCCTACCCCAGGAGCCCCCACACCTCGGTCCGACAGGTCTGTGAAGGAGGTAAATCATGGTGACTCAATTGATTTCAAAGGTTAGACCAGTACCACGCTGCGCACAAGGGGCCCTCCTTTATTTCAAGAAGTAACCCCCACACTGCCGCTGACGGGATTCGATCCTTGGCCATTTTCCAAATATCCCCCTTGATAACCAATTGAGCTGCCCAAGCGGACAAGTTTAATTAATACCTATTTCAATGAAGCAGGACGGAGAATAAAAGGAAAATACAACAACAACATATCCAGTGAAATCCCATAATGTGGGGTCTCGGGAGGATAGAATGTACACAGACCTTACCTCCACCTTGGTAGGTAGAGCGGTTGTTTTCGGGAGACACTCGGCTCAAGACAAAGCATAATCAGGCAAAGCAAAACAAAGTATGAGAAACGGTCAGACTCAGACGAGAAATTAAAGCATTGTGGACATGCAGATAGTAAAAATCAAATACGCAATGGTAGCGCATTCTAACAACAGGAAGCAGTAGCAATAAAAGGAAAATTCCTAACAGAAAAATAACTCTAGAAAATGTTTTACTATAGTTTCTGCATGTATTAACAAGCTCAAATCTCATTATTATCAAAATTTGTGGTGGGACTGGATTTCTCGAATCGAGCCTTGAAATTTTTGATGGGAAATACTTTGCCTTTTAGTTACATGGTAAATCCAGATTAGTCAGTGAGCCAAAAGATGAAGCGAAAAAAGATTTTTTTGTGTCAGCAAACAACAAGTAATAAGACATGCATTCAAATTTAATTCAACATCTCAAATTGAAATCAGGCTCCCAAATTCTATGGCAAAACGCCTACTTACTTTGTTTTTATGAGTGCCAAGTCGCAACCATGCAAATTTATGTCTTATTTCCTCTGAGCAAAAACAGGTGTCAATAAATATACGAGAAAAGAGGTGCACTTATATCAGGGTTCCTTTGAAGTAATTTTTCAGTAAGGATTTATGCACACCGGCCCGTCATTAAATTTCATAATGAAAACATTTATTCCCTGCTTTTCCTTCCCCAACAAATGTCCACAAATTACTAATAGTTGGCTTCCGAGTCATTTCGTGGAATCATTCACACTAAATAGAACAATGTTAGGATTCATAATAATATCTAAAATACTTTATTATCAAAAGTTATGGTGAGATGGTAAGTAATCCTCCATCCTTAAGTAAAAGTCTTGGGTTCAAGTCCCAGGAATAAAGTCATTTATCTTCTAAAATGAGACTTCCTAACACAAATTCAGATTAGTCAAACTCCGAAGCAAGTAACAAATACCGGATGAGAGACTAAAAAAACCAAAAAAAAAAAGAAAGAATTAGAAGAGAGAATGAGATCTGTTGCGGTAGTAGATCATCCCCAAGAATTTCTACGAAATAAAATTTAAAAAGAAAAAAATGGAAAATAATTTTTCTTGTTCTAATTTTATCATTCAGTATCTGAAGTTTATTGATCCAATTAATATGAATTCTTATCGAGTAAGCCACTAAATGAGATATAGGTTTCCACATTTGATGAAAAGTTGTTTATATTTGTAGCTCCCTACCGAGAATGATGTAGCCATGGTGGGCTTTAAAGCCCAATTGGTCTAGCTTGATATTCAGCATGGGCCCAGGTAGAAGTTTCAACTTTTTAAGGCAAAATATTTTCATCGCAAACTGTTTGTCCTATTGTTTCGGTATCCTTTTTTGTTTTAAATATTGAGTGAAAGGTAGGTTTGAATTTTAAAAGATGGTTATTAACACAAGTTAATGTTAGCAAGTCTACTATGACAGAATATAAGTTAATCATAAATAACTCAAGAGTAGAGATGGCAAAATGGATAAAAAATATGGTTATCCGCCCGATCAAACTCATTATGGATTAGACATCTAACTCATTTAAAATTGGTCCAATATGAGTCAACCCATATGTCACACCCTAAACTGGGGTGTCGCCGGCACCCGGTGCCCTACTGGCCCGAGCATACCACTCTAATGATCAATCTTCTGTACAAGTAAGACTTTCGGCCGACAAGGTCGTACTGAAATATATCACAACCACAACTCAGATAAAAAGGGATTAACCCAACACATACATACAATGGGACCGAAAAGGTCACAACATGATTTTAACAAAAGCTAACTTAGCCGGCAAGGATACACATCAACACTATACACAACAAAAATAAGTTCGTGAACTTTTACGAGTGACTGATCCGACATATGGCCGGGATAGGGCCCCACCTACCCATACTATACATAACTCTGCAAAACACTCCATATATGACCAGGAAGCTCTGGGAAGATGAAGCTTACTTACTGATGGTTGGACTCGACAGTTCCTACTGAGGTGGCCTAGCAGAGTCTCTATCAGAACATGCGGCATGAACACAAAGCGTCCTAGACAAAAGGGACGTCAATACGAAATAATGTACCGAGTATGTAAAGCATGAATAACAATATGAATATGTAAGTTGTAAGGAAAAACATATAATCAATATGAAGCAATAATTGTAAGGGAGAGTATAGGCAAACTAAGCCACATGGGCGAACAATGAAACTCTGAAACCTAATACAACCTGTCAGGATAAATCTTTATTGTATAAACCATCCTCGTCTTATAGTGCGAGGTATAATGTGTCATTAACCTTGGGTATATGTATGAATATGCAATGCAATATGCACACCAACTCATGTATGTGTTGCAGAACGCGTAACACGATCCATTATATGTATATGTTGCAGAACGTGCAACCCAAACCAATAAATGTATATATTGCAGAACGTGCAACCCGATCCTCTATATGTATATATTGCGGAATGTGCAACCCAATCCTCTATATATATATGTTGTGGAATGTGCAACCTGATCCTCTATATGTCTATGTTGCGGAACATGCAACATGATCCTCTATATGATCATGATTGTATGCATGATATCAATGCCAATGAAAACTATATCAATACCAAAGAGGAACTCGGGGTGTGAACAACAGACTATGATAACAATGGCTCTTTGGCCCTCTTATACACTCATAAACTCTTTGACTCTACTCTTAGAATGATTATTTGGTCGACTTAACGACTATATTTTAGAAGCTTCCTTTCGAAGACTTATGATACAATCAATAACCAACAACGAGGATCGAAAGAATTGGAATAACAATGATTACTTCTCAAAATGAAACTTCGATAGACAATAGAATGAAATGCTTAACGTTTCTTTTCAAAATGATAATTCTGTAGATTTCATGCTTTTGAAATAAAGGGATAGTTTTACATACTCGGTATATAATTTTGTACTGACGTCCTTTTTGTGGGGGCCGTTGTGTGTTCATGTCGCAGGTTCGGATAGAGACTCTGCTAGGCCACCTCAGTAGGAGTTGTTGAGTCCAGTTGTCAGTAAGTAAGCTTCGTATTTTCCAAGCGTCATGATCATATATGAAGTGTTTTGCAGAGTTATGTACAATATGGGTAGGTCAGGGTCCTGTCCTGGCCATATGTCGGATCAGTCACTCGTAGAAGGTCATATACTTATTTTTGTTGTGTATAGTGTTAATGTGTAGCATTGTCGGTTAAGTTATCTTTTGTTAAAACCATGTTGTGACCTTGTCGGTCCCATTGTATGTGTGTGTTAGGTTAATCCCTTTTAACAGAGCTGTGATTGCGATATATTTCAGTACGAGCTTATTGGCCGAAAGTCCTACTTGTACAGAAGATTGGCCATCAGAGTGGTATACTCGGGACAGCAGGGCACCGAGTGTCGGCCACACTTCACCCCCATCCCAGTTTGGGGTGTGACAAACTTGGTATCAGAGCAGGTCAGTCCTAGGGAGTCTGTGAGTTGTGTATAGTAAAGTCTTGTTTATGGGTGTATTGTGTACCACACTTATAAACAGGAGGTTGTCAGACATTTAGGGATGGTTGTTGTTCTTTCACTTCCTAGATCGTATTGTAGAGTTGAGTTACATGGCTATGAGTATAATTCGTTCTCTGTAATAATCATGCCAGTTACTACAAGAATTACTGTTAGTAATCAAGCTAGTGCTGATAGGGGTGAATGTACTAGTTATGTCTCGCCCGGCCAAGTCGATAGGGTTGAAGCTCAGAGAGAGTCACACTCCCACGTATACCCCATCAGGAGGAGATTAGAGGGGATGCATTACCTCTAGCTCCTCGGGCAATAGTTCATCCAGTTTCTCATAATCTGGTTCCTCCAGTCCCTCCACCCGAATCTTCTGAACAAGAAGTGGCAAATGTCGTACAATTATTACCTCTGATAGTAGCTAATCATTAGCGTCATATAAGGACTTCTATAGGATCTGAGTGTTTGGATGGTGTTGGAAGTTTTAGGACTCGAGAATTTCTCGGGTTAAGTCCGCCAGTATTCACAGGAACTAACCCAAATACGGACCCCCAAGACTTTATTAACCAGATGTTGTGAGTGATGCATGCTTCGGAGACAAGCAATAGAGTTGGCCTCTTTCATGTTACATGATATAGTTGTTATGTGGTATGAGGCCTGGGAGCGGTCTCAAGGATTAGATACACCTCCAGCTGTATGGGAAGAGTTTATAGAAGCCTTTTTGGACCACTACTTTCCGTTAGAAGTAAGAGATGTCAAAGTTGAGCAATTCTTAAACTTCAAGTAGAAGTGCAGGAGTGTAAGTTAATATAGCCTGCCGTTCAACTCGTTGGCTAGATATGCTCCAAATATCATGGATACCATGAGGGCTAGAATTCATCAGTTTGTGACACCATATTATCCATTTAAAATATGGGTAACTTAATGGGTAAAATAAATAAAATCCACAACTTTAGTAAAAATAAGTTCATTAAAAATAAGGAAAAATGACTTTCCTACACCACTCACCCCAACCACTGTCCAAAAAAATATTTTTTCTTTAAAAATAGTTTTAAGTTTTTTATTTGATTTTTTACACCTTCCCCCCCCCCCCCATCGATCCCAATACCTCACCACGCCTCCAAAAGATTTAATTTTTTAAAAAGTTTTATTTTTATTTTATATACCCAACCACCTTGGATCTCTACCCCCTCCCGAATTTTCTACTTCATATATATTTTATTTTACTTTTATACAAAATTATAAAAAATTTAAAAAATTGTGTGGTTAAATTTGGTGTGGGATGGGTGGTGGATTGTGGTTTTGGGGGGAGGGGGCAAGGAGGCGGGGTGGGGTAAGATTTTTTTTTGTATTTTTTATAAAAGTAAAATAAAATATATGAAATAGAAATTGTGAGAGGGGGGTTGAGCGTATCGGTGGAGTGGGGTGGGTAAGGTTGGGGTGGGTGGTGATGCGGGAGAAGGGTGAGTAAAGATGAAGCGCATTCAATAGTAGTGGTTGGGTGGGGTGGGATTTGGTTGGGGAGTGGATGGGGTGGGTGGTGGAGGGTGGTGGAGGGTGGATGCTTGGGGCGGGGTGGTGGGAATGGTAGGGCTTGCGTGAGTATTTCTCAAAAATATTTTCTTGAAGGTCGTGTCATTAGAAATGTATTCTCCATATTAGCTACATGAAGCCAGCATTTTAAAATAACTTTGGATAATATGGATATGATATCCATCGGGTTAACCCATTTTTATCCCTATTAAATATGGATCGATCGGGTAGTTGATTCATTTTTGTTTAACCCATTTTCAACCTACGCATATCTGACTGGATCGGCCCGTTTGCCACCCCTACTCAAGAGTATCAATAAAACATGAACTTTGAGCATGTTTGTATTGACTTATTTTAGATATTTTTAAGCCAAAATGACTTTTAAGCACTTTGTTTCGATAAGATAAAAAATGCTTTTAAGCACTTATTTTAAGCCAAAATAATAAAAATAAGTTAAAAATTATAAATTGAATTCCTAATTTATGACTTTTGACTTATAAGCCATAAATTATAACCCCATCCAAAAAAATCTTTATATAAAGAGTTATGGCAAAGAGAGATCTGAAACTAATCATGTTAGTATAAGACCTAACTTTTTGATCCCCTAAAAATGGACTACTTTGATATTTTAAAATATGTTTTTCCCAGTTTTGAAGGTTCAAATCTCTTTCAAAGTACATCTCATAAATTGTCTCGAGATGAATAAGTTGAGAACTTCCTACTTTAACATGTTTTACATTAGTGTAAATTTAAATTAGTTAGACTAGTAAATTCTGTATGACGAACAATTATATATATAAAAATAAAGAGAAAACTACACTTACTGCTCTTAAAATCCAAACTATTTAAGCGCCCATGCCCCCTCTCAAACTATTTACGCGCTATCCCAGCCCAGCCTAAAGTATTTATGCGTGATACCCCCTATCAGATCAGCCCAAGCGTTGTGTTAATTTAATCCAATTTCCGCACGGCCCTTCTAATTTTATCCAATTAGACTCGATCTCTCTTAATCAGCATTGGCACGTTTCTTCATCAGTGATTTTTGGGGTGTGTTCGAATTTTGGAAAAAGTGGCAATTGTTCATGTTTCTTCATTGCTTTAACAGTTAGTTTCATAAAATTTTCTAGGGTAATTGAGTTTTTAGTAGTAGTTTCTCCTATTTTTCAAAGTCTTTTAGTGTTTGTATTTTATGCATGCGTCAAAAGCACGTTACAACTCAATTGAGGGGCCATCGTCTTCAACATTTGACTGATTTGGATGATTCTTTAGATAAAGGTGTAGATAAACAGGAGTGTATTTTGTCAGTGATGTCGGGCCCAAATTTTTCATTGCACATTGATGATTCACAGTCAATTTCTGTTGGTAGCCCTAAACTGAATCAGGGCGACCTCAAATCATGTGATGACCCAAAAACCCGACAGTCAAAGAAGGTTGATGAAGAAATGACTGGTAAAGATGTTGACAATGTCAAAAGAAAGGGGGAGGAAAGAGTGTCGACGGTTGATTCAGATGATGAGAATGTGACAAAAAAAAGTGCAGTTGAGTCGCACAACCTTCCTTGTGAATCAATTCCTGAAAAAACACCTGATACAATCCCTGCAACACCCGATGATACTGATGATACAAAGGTAACTTAATTTTTGTCTTTTATTACCTTTAATTTCTATACTTATATGCAAAAATGTGGTGAAATCGAAGTTGTATATAATGTAGTTTTTGTTGGTACAATTAATAGTATTGTGTGTGTTTGAAATATTGAATCTTCAAGTTGTTGTGATACTCCGATAGTATATAATAGTCATTGAGTATCATAGAGGAGTTAGTGGGTGAAGGTATATTAGTTTCTTCTGTATGATATCATCTTAGTATATTTATATACAATGAGAGTATCATTTTTAAAGAGTGGGTATGTAATTGATACTATGTTAATATATATGATATACTATTTAGGCATCACAGAGTAATGATACATGGTATATGTGTATGATAGAGTAATGGTGGGCTGTTGTTTTGATATGTTAATAGTATGTGTGTGTTTGAAGTAATGACCTTTCAAGTGGTTCAATGAGATACTTCCCTCGGTCCAGACATGATACAATCATGGTATATCCATATACTAAGATGGTATCATGATGGACTGGGTTGCAGTCCTTCATTCAATGATAGACTCCCTCAGTCCACACATGATACCATCATGGTATATCCATATACTGAGATGATATAATAAAGAACTGGGTATGGTCTCCCTTAGTCCTTCATAATATCATTATGATATACCCATATACTGATATGGTATCATGAAGGACTGGGTTGTAGTCCTTCAATGAGAGGCTTCCTTGAGTCCACACATGATACCTTCATGGTATATTCATCTACCGAGATGGTTTCATGATGCACTATGTTGCAGTTCTTCATTCAATGATAGACTCCCTCAGTTCACACATGATACAATCATAGTATATCCATATATTGATATGGTATCATGAAGGAATTGATACACTTTTAGTATATATGATATACTATTTAGGCATCACAGAGTACTGATACATGGTATATGTGTATGATAGAGTAATGATGGCTATTGTTTTGATATGTTTTTTGTATAATTGTTGTGTTTATATGTTGGGAATTTCTATACCAAGATGGATATTGACTATAAACTAAAGATTGACTGCAACACCAACTGCGATATTGTTAGTGAGTTGAATGACAAGTTATCGGCTAGGCAGCTTGCACTGTTTAGAGAAATGTGTTTTGGATAATTTTGGACATGCCTCCAGTAATGGTGCAAGGGTGATTGTTGCAACATCTGCTGATGAGGGGGGGTGCGTTCCTTGGATGATGATGCATTGCATTTTGTGGTGAATGGTGTGAAGCTATGTTTTAGGTTGGGAGAGTTTGCTCTTATTACTGGGTTAAAATGTAAAGGTTGTACATTTATCACAGTCAAACCAGAGTCCAATCGGTTGGTGAAGAAGTACTTTAAGAGCTCAGGCAATTATACATGGTCTCAGGTTGAATAATGTTTTAAGAAAAAATACTGGAAGTCCGATGCTGATGCGGTGAAGATTGCAATTTTATATTTTGTAAACATGTTCTTTCTACGTTGAAGATCAAACTTGTTGATATAATGTACTTTGATTTAGTTGAGAGTGGTGAATTTAATAACTATCCATGGGAGATAGATGTGTTTAAGGCGACAATTGAATCATGCTTGAACAAGTTCAAGACAAAGCCCTCGTTTTATCGACATGGTGGATTTCCTCTTGCATTACAGATTTGGTTTTATGAGTGTTTTCTAGATTTGGGTAATCGTTTTATCGATTATGCCTTTCACAAAACTCTGCGTATTTTAAACTGAAAAGTAAAGAAAAATATAGGCCACGATTATGTGTGTGTACGAATATTTGGCTTACAACCTGATGAGGTATATTTTTATTTTAGTTATGTGTATGTTATATATTTGTTACTTTGTGATGCTATTTTTTACTTGAATAATTTTTGTTAACTTTAATTGCAGGTGAAGAATGTTTTCCCAATAGAGGACGAGAGATTTCTATTAGACTTAGAAGGATTAGCATTTGAACACATAACTGAGCCTTCTCTAAGTGAGTGTAGCGATGGATTCTTTTGCACGCAGGAGCCAAAGGTAGATATGGGTCAGAGTAGTCGTGGCGATGTCGAATCTAGCAATGTTGATATTAAGGAGTTAGAGTCATTTTGGATTCATGTTGATTCAAAGTTTGCAGAGATCCTTCAAGCTATTGTGGATCTGAACTAGAAAGTAGATGCAAAATGTGGTTCTCCAGTACTGTTTTTTGTTTTTTCTAGCTTGTAGTTTTTCTAGATATGTTTTTGGAATATTTGTGAGTGAAGATTTCTCTGTCCGATATGCTATTAGTATACTATGGAAATATACTAGATATACCAAGAGGGTATCATAGAGGAGTGAACCCAGTTCCCTTTTTTATTCTGCATGATACCCTTATGGCATATTAATATACTGTCAGGATATCATCAATGATCAACGTTCATTTGTGATACTCAGTTGGTATATCTCATATAGTTTCATAGTATCATAGAGAATAATGATTAGTGATTATCCTGTTAGAAGAATTAGTAATAATCTTTTTTTATCCCTGTATGATACCCCTGTTAGTATATTTATTTTTAGGATTGATGAATGTAGTGATTCTGAGGATCCTGGATGATGGAGAAAACAAACACGTGGAAATAAGAGGAATAAGAAGACTTAAGACTATATTTTTTTCATTTTGCTATGATTTGGTTTTGTAGTAATGTGAAAGTGTAAGATACAGTATAATCTAGTAATTGGTAGATGAACATAGTTTTTAAGAGATTAGTAATGTGTTGTGTTTTGAAGCACTGAATGTCCCTTATTTTTGTTTTTTGAATAGTATGTATGGTATATGTGTTTGGATTTTATGATAGTCTATTTTCTTATTAGTTTGTTTGTGTGTTAGCATTCAATGATTTTGTGGGGAATGTGCTTTGTGAAAAAAAAAGTGCTCAGCCCTCAATGATACCATCTTATATCTGCTTATACTATGATGGTATCATCTGTATATAACACAATGGTATCATCAGGTTCACATGATAGCATCTTAGTATATTCATATACCATGATGGTATCATGGGTACTACTTAATAGTCTCACATTGATGGACATTCAGTAGTCTCTTTATATCATCTTAATATATGCATATACCAGTTGAGTATCATGTGGGACTACTGAAGAGCCCACACTGGACTGAATCAGTCTTCAATGATACCATCTGAGTATGTGCATATATCATGATAGTATCATAGAGGACTGCGTGAAGAGCTCATTCAGTCCTCAATGATACCATATGAGTTTATGCATATACCATAATAGTATCATGGAGGACTGGGTGAAGAGCTTATTAATGTAGTGAAGCAGTTCTACATGATATTATGTCAATATGTTTATATACCATGATGGTTCATGGGTAGTACTTATTTGAGATTGGGGTTTGAGAAGTGTTTGTTTTCCATTTTTTACCATTTTTTTTTGTATTTTGTGCATTGCACAACTATCTCGGGATGAGAAGGAGGATGCATTTGTTTACTCTGGCGGGTTGCATACTGATGGAAATCAAGGTGTTCGTGGGGATGATGAGAATGTGAAGGATGTCACACCGAATGATGGTGTAGGTAGTGGTGATAGTAGCAATGAGGTTGTTGGTGGATGTGTAAGTGATGGGTTAGGTGGTGATGTTGGTGAAGAAAATGACTCTCAGTCTAACTTTTTATTTGTCTCGGTGAGCGAGTCTATTACTGCTGCTATTAGTCAAAAGTATTATAACGATAAAAAGGATGAAAATGAGAAGGTAACTGACGTGAGTGCGAATACTCAGGATTTGGTGGATGAAGAGTTTTTTAAAAATTTGAGTGAGTCTGATATAGCAGTGATTACACAAGCTGCTAAAGTTGGTGTTGCATGGACTGAAGTTATAGGAGATGAACAATCTATAAAAGACGGTTATCCGGAGAATACTACCATTAATGCAGTTGTAACTGAACAAGCTAGAGAAAATGTGTTACCTCAAGGAGGTGATATTAAGTCTGCAGCTATTGGTAATGAATATGTAGATGGTGGGTTGGCAAAAAGGAATGATTTTGTACTTGATCCACCACCAGAATATGTTGCACGGTCTCAGAATGGTCAGTTAGCAGATGAGCTTTCTATCAAGGCAAAAGATATTGTGAAATATTTTGGAGTTGGTCCGTCCGGGGCCAGTGGCGGGGATAGTAATTCTAAAGAGGAAGACCCTCATTTTGTGATCCCGCTAGTAACGAATGTAGTGGAGATAAATTATGATCAGACAATACCTGTAGCACTTCAGAGGGTAGGTCAAGATGACCTGCTAATGTAAAAAATTCACCATTTGTGTCTGGGTCTTGTCTTAGTGAGTTGGGTGAAACACCGTTGAAGCCGGTGAAAGGTATGTCCCAATTGATGCCGAGTATAACCTCTCATGTTGATTACAAACTTATACATGACTTCTCAAGCTTTGTTTGATAAGGATATGAGCACGTGCGCATATGTCTTTACTTGTTATATCTGTTTTGTTTTTTTAGGTTTTTCTTATCTTTTTTATAGTTTGTGTTATTTTTAAAAGAGGCAGTTTTGTATCTTTTTTTTGTAGGAGAAGTAGTCATGTTTGTACTAATGATGATGATCATTTAGTGCCAAGTTTCAATTTTGAAGTTTCCTCGATTAGTAGCAAGATGTGATTTCGCACGTTAAACTATGCGGTAAGACCATTATCAACCGATGTATGTCTATTAAATGTCTAATTTCTTTTATTTTTATATGAGTTTGATTTTTTACTTATACATTTTTGGTCTCATTATTTTATAGCACTTGAATGTTATTTTTTATTATTTGAGGAAGAAGGCAAAATATGGATCAGTGCCAATTAGGGTGACAACAACAGATCTTTACTTCGATATCACCATTTTGAAGTTGTTTACAAAGTTTGTGGTTGGTGGGTCAGTGAATCACTTGTTAGATAAGTCGACTGAAATTATGGAATATATGTATAATTTTCATATGTCGTGCAATACTCCATGAACTGAGGTTGATTATGTGTTATTTCCTATGTATCTTGGAACGAAGTGGCATTGGGTTTCGGGATGTCTGTCTATTCATAAAAGGTATTTTATTTTTATGATTCAATATGTAGTGCCCGATATGTCAATGTTATTGAACATGTTGTAGAGGCATACTAAGTCTTGTTGCCTCTTTTCTTAAACACAATTAATTTTTATACGGGCAGAAATGATATTGTACTTGAAAATGGTCTTCACGTGGTCATCAATTAAGCGATCCATTGAATGTTAACATGGTTGAGACTCTTCCTAAACAAAACAATACGTAAGTTTTTTTTATGGTTTTTATATTTTTGTTCTTTATGATTCATTTTTACTTTACACATTGTAATGATTTTCTTTGTATGTAGTGACTGTGGAGTTTTTGTTGCTTGTTTTGCGGAGTACTTGATTGAAAATATTGAAATTTCTATTGCCAATTTTGAGATAGATGGGTTGCGAAGTAGATATGGGTATTGTTATGGCATTATGGGAGACAGAATCAGGAGAATGGTGAATGCAATGATTCTGAGAATCATGGACGTTGGAGAAAACAAGCACGTGAAAAGAAGAGAAAGAAGAAAACTTAAGACTATATTTTTTTCATTTTGCTATGATTTGACTTTGTAGTAATTAAAAGTGTAAGATATAGTACAATCTAGTAATTGGTAGATAAACACATTTTTAAGAGATTAGTAATGTGTTTTATTTTTGAAGCACTAAATGTCTCTTATTTTATTTTTTTAAATAGTATGTATGGTATATGTGTTTGGATTTTATGATAGTCTATTTTTTTATTAGTTTGTTGTGTGTCAGCGTTCAATGATTTTGTGGGAAATGTGTTTTATGAATAAGAACAACGCTCAGTCCTCAATGATATTATCTTAGTAAATGCATATATTATAATGGTATCATGTGTATATAGTACAATGGTATCACGGAGGACTAAAGCATGTCCATATGATACCATCTTAGTATATTCATATACCATGATGGTATCATGGGTACTACTTAATAGTCTCACATTGATGGACATTTAGTAGTCTCTTTATACCATCATAGTATATGTATATACCATCTGAGTATCATGTGGGACTGCTGAAGAGCCTTCATTGATGGACTGAATCAACCCTCAATGATAGCATCTGAGTATGTGAATATAACATGATAGTCTCATGGGAGGACTGCATGAAGAGCTCATTCAGTACTCAATGATATCATCTGAGTTTATGCATATACCATGATAGTATCATGGAGGATTGTGTGAAGAGCTCATTGATGTAGTGAAGCAGTTCTACATGATACTATCTTAGTACATAAACCATGATGGTATCATGAGCACTACTTAATAGACTCACATTGATGGACATTTAGTAGTCTTCTTTCTACCATCTTAGTATATGCATATACCATGTGACTAGCATGGGAGACTACTGAAGAGCCGCTCATTGACGGAATGAATCAGTCCTTAATGATACCATCTTAATACATGCATATACTATGATAGTATCATGAAGGACTGTGTGAAAGCTCATTGATGGACTGAAGCAGTTCTATATGATACCATCGCAGTATATTCATATTTCATGATGGTATAATTCAGGTCTGTTGAGGAGAGTTATTGATGGAGTATAAGCATTTACTTATTATATGAATATACCATGTTATTATATGAATATACCATGTTATTATATGAATATACCATGAAAGTATATAAAGCATTGATGTTTTTTTATTCTGCAAAGTTGAACTCATATTTAGACTAACAAAATGAAAAATTGCTCTTTAGTTCTAACAAAATGAAAACATTATTAATGAATATTTGTTTTAATAAGGGGGAATGAGAATATTTCAATCTTTAATGGGGATATTTCTGCATGTCCTTCGGTCGTCGCCTTTCTTGCCACAGCGGTTGCATGTTACTGTATTGCCCCCAAGGTATGCCTCAAAACCTACTTTTTTTCTCTGCTTTTTAGATCTTTCTAGTCTGATTCTTGCATTTGGTACGGTACCAGCAGAGACGTGTTATGGAATCTCACGCATAGCCTGATGTGGTAGAGGATGTACTGGCGTCTCATATGTTTTGATTAGGAAATTTCTAGTGTAGTATGGAGAGCAGGACTGATATTAGTTGATGTATAATTTTGTTAGAACTGCCATTCCGTGTGGACATGGCAGCTCATGAACTTGGAACATGTGATATGTATAGGTCTTTTGTTGTAGAGACACAATATATTTTATTGGACCATCAATTACTAAATGCACAAATTGTGTTGACGGGATGACCTACATTGTTTAGTCAGTAAAATATCATTAGTGGGTGGGACATATATAATAAGATTTTTTGCACCATATTTTTTGAAATTGTAATAATCTTTAAGAATATATCTCACCGACATCTTTTGCGAAGCTTTGATATTTACGGTCAGCACATCCTCATACTTATTGCTTAGTATGGTATTTGCATATTTGGCAGCAGTACCATATTTGTACTTCCATTTCTACACCAAGTTTGTCATATAGTTGAGCAAATCTATAACTGGGAGCTCTTTTATGTTCCTGGTTGCTAAATTTATTGATTCTACAATATTTGATGTCATTGATATTGTTCGGTTGGCTGCGCAATATACACGAGACCATTTATGGTATTCAACTTCGTGCAAGTATGGTTTTACTCAGGGATCAATTGCATCTAATTCTATCAGAAGGTTGTTGAACTCTTAAATTATGTATGCTCTTGACAATGCAAAGTAAATATCTTTAATAAGTTTTTTCTCCTTTTTGAAGTTCCCTTTGACGTTGTTCCACAAGTGCCACATACAAACACAGTGAGGGACTGTTGGATAAATAGTTGTAGCCGCCTTCGCTATATTGTCGTGTCTATCTGAGACAATACACATTACATGTCTATCCCCATAAACCTCTATGAAACGTGTGAAGAAATACTCCCAAGAAGCATCATTCTTTGAATCAATAATTTCATACGCAAGCGGTAAATTTTATGAATAGATATAGCAATGTCATGAAAATAATATTTCTTAGTAAATTTTTTTTGTAGTTGTTCCCACATGATACCCATGAAGTATATTCTTATACCATGTGCGTATCACATATCAGTGGAGGTTTCTTTATGCATTGTAGGCAAGACATTGGGTATACTTACCTTTTGCATTTTGTGTGGCAGCTACTATCATGGTCCCTTTGTATGTTGCCTTTAGAAATGTACCATCGACTACTACTGTAGGTTTGTTGTACTTCCAACCTTGAATTGATGCATTTAGTGCTACAAATACATACAAGAAAGAGTCATCTTGTTCAGTATCTAGTCTTGTAACTGTCCCTGGATTTGCATACTCCAATATGTACAGATATGTTAGCAATTGTTTGTATAAATACTTTAGGCTTCCTCTGCAAATTTTAATGGCTCCTTTCATTTGCACACCGTGCTTGCATGTACGACAAATTGATAACATGTGCATTTTTGACATCTCGTTGGATATCTGATGGTGTGTATACTATTTTGGATCAACAAGCTTTTCTTGTATGATACTATTAACAAACATCATGGTGGCAGTTCTTTCTAAGTAATTTCTGTCATTCTTTAGACAACTGTGGACGTCATTGAAATATGACACTCGAAACATGTTTGAGTTTCGTACACCTCCTGATTTAAGACTCCACATGCATCTTTCTTTGACACAAGCAATATAATGTCTAGACATAATTATTGCATCATGAGAATAATATTTTAGAGAAAAATAGGGGGCGTGCACATGGGGTGAGTGACTGAAGCAGTCATTCATGATATCATCTCAGTATATAGATAAATCATGATGGTATCATGAAGGACTGATGGAGTTTCACATTGATGGACTTCACACATCTCTTCATGATACCATATCAGTATATAGATATACTATGATGGTATCATGTGTGGACTGAGGGGAGTCTCTCATTGAAAGACTGTAACTCAGTCCTTTATGAGACCATCTCAGTATATAGATATACCATGATTATATCATGAAGGACTGAGGGGAGTCTCATATTGATGGACTTAACCCATTCCTTCATGATACCATATCAGTATACAGATATACCATAATGGTATCATGTGTAGACTAAGGGAGACCACACCCAGTCCTATATGATACCATCTTAGTATGTGGATAACCATGATGGTATCATGAAGGACTGAGGGTAGTCTCACATTGATGGACTTCACTCAGTGCTTCATGATACCATATCAGTATATGGATATACCATGACAGTATCATGTGTGGACTGAGGGAGTTTCATATTGATGGACTTCACCCATTCCTTAATTATACTAAATCAGTATATAAATATATCATGATGGTATCATGTGTGAACTGAGGGGAGGCTCTCATTGAATGACTTTAACCCAATCATTCATGATACTATCTCTGTTTATGAATATACCATCATGGTATCATAAGTGGACCTAGGGATATCACACCCTGCTTTATGATACCATCTCAGTATATGGATATATCATGATGGTATCATGAATGATTTAGCAGAGTCTCACATTGATGGACTTAACTCATTCCTTCATGATATCATATCAGTATATGAATATACAATGATGGTATTATGTGTTGACTAAGAGAGTATATCATTGAAGGAAGGACTGCAACCCAGTCAATTATGATATCATCTCAGCATATGGATATACAATGATGGTATCAATTATGGACTGATGTGAGTCTCTCATTGAATGACTGTAACCCAGCCCTTCATGATACCATCTCGGTATATGGATATACCATGATGGTATCATGAAGGACTGAGGGGAGCCTCACATTGATGGACTTCACCCAGTTATTCATAATACTATATTAGCATATGGATATACCATGATGGTATCATGTGTAGACTGAGGGAGTCCATCATTGAAGGAAGGACTACAATCCAGTCCATTATGATACCATATCAGTATATGAATATACCACGATTGTATCATGTGTGTACATTAGGTATCATAGATAATTTTATAGGAAATTGACAAAAACAGGCACGAACCTTCTGTGACATGATTTGTCAATATAATTTTGGCCAACTTCAATTGCTTGTTTGAGTTGATCAGTAATGATGATGTTGCGATCCATGTGTTGCGGTTGATGAATGACATTGTCTATCATATCTATGTCACCATCGTTGTTACACTTTGTGATTTTGCATTCTGTCGCATTGTTAATAGATACCGATGTCCCAGGAGAAAATAAGACTTTAAGAAAGGGTAATGAGTATTTACAGTTTGTTTACGGAGGTTCTGGAGTGTTGGGAAGTAAAACGGATCGAAGAAAGTACATTTCAAAAAAATCAAAAATCTGGGTGTTTTGATAGCAGAGTTGACGGATCATCAAAGTTCACATCCTGAGCCATCAATTTTCCCTTGCAGTTTGATGGGAAGATTGATGGACCATCGAAATTTTGATGGCCTGTCAAATGAACCGTCAAAGTACGGCGGTGGGAAATATTTTTGGGTTATATACGGGTTGGGTCGACATAACCCTCATTTTCACCCAAAAATTAGATTATAATCCTCTCCAAACACTATGAATCATAGCAGAACATTTCTAGATCAAATCAAAGCTGAATCAGGCTAGATTAACGCAATAATTCCTATGATAATCACAAAAATTATCATCTCAGTGTTGAAGCAACTTTAGAAACCCTTAGAATGGGGAAACTTGCTATTTAAATAATGTTTGATATATAAAGGTAAGATCTAGCCTCCTTTATCAATAATTATGGCTAATTGATGATTTAGAGTAAGTTGTGAAAGGATTTTCGTAGTCGAAACCTGTAAACTTAAGAAATCATTGTATAGGGACTTGTGGGTTATTTTGATCAAGATATGAGTTGGAATTAATTGGTATATTGATTGTATGGGTGTTGTTAACCGAAGAAAGTATGTTTCAGAGAATTGTGGAATCGAATTACATAAGTGCACTTTGTTAACAAGTCCAAGGATTCTTTGTGTTTAAGATTATCAATAAAGATGCCTAAATAAAGTTTCTTATTAGGAATATGAATTCGATATTGATATCGACCCCGTTCTTTGCTATAGATAATTACCATAAGGAGTACGAGGACTTTTAAGACGATTGTAACTTCAAGGACAAGGTATGTAAGACAAACTTTCTTTCTTGGCATGACATGATACGTCATTTTTTTTTATAGAAATCTTGTTGGCGAAATGAAGTAGCGAAAGGTATTCTTTGACAACCGATCATAATTCATGAATATTTTCTTGTTCATAGCATCTTTCGGATTATATGAGTCCCAAATATTCATATCAAGGTTCTTGAACGTAGCGCTAATAACAACAGTCAGAGGATAATGATGATAGGTCACTTCGGCTCTGCTTGTATCTGATAGAGTCTGTCTTACATTGTACTTATATATATACGTATTTATTTTCTTATCAAGTCACGCTTTAATCGGTGGGGTACGACACGTAGATGTGCACCTAGCTGCAGTTGGTTTAATATAAGATATTATCGAGTCCCACATTTAGGTCGGGTACGACCGAGCCCTCTTCGAGGCCGGGTATGATATATATGTATTATGACTTAATTTTTCCCACAAAGTGGTATGATTGTTTTACAGACATGCATACATATGTTTTTTATTATGACAGAGTAAGGCCCCAAAGGCTGTTATGAGTTTCAGGATGATTCTTATTCCCATATCTTTCATGTTATATCTCATGTTTACATATATTACATGTCTTACATATTCAATACATATTTCATATTGATTCCCTTCTCCGAGGTACTGTGTTCATGCCCTCAGGTACAGATAGACAAAGCGGCACTTCTCCTCAGTATGTGATCTTCTCAGATGTGTTTTTGTCGCACTCCTTTCTCTCGGAGTTGCATTACATGAGTTTTAAATACTGATGCAATACTAATATTTTGGGGTATGGCGGGGCCCTGTCCCATCCTGTGGTTATGTACATGTAGTCATAGAGGCTTGCAAACTTGTGTATAGTAGATGTTGGTATGTCGTGGCCTTGTCGGCCCTTTTTGTTAGTAGTATACTTGTATTGTGGCCTTGTCGGCCTTGGCTATTTGTTCATATGTATATATCTTGTTGGGACTCTTCTGTGTGCTTACTATCCTTCAGTATTGTCATATATAGTTAATTAGAGGCCTTGTCGCTCCAAGTTTTATGTTTCAGGATTTGGATACTAGTGGTACGCTCATGCCTTCGGGCACTGGGTGCCGGCCACACCCCCTCAGGGCTGGGGTGTGACAATCATCATCTAGTTTTGGTAAATTGATCAGTTTTATTTTTTATAAAGTTTCAGCAACATCAATTTGTGGTGTGATTGCGTCGACGGTAGTGTTTTTGTACGAGATTGACAATGGATACGAAGTTATGGCAATGTTCTTCTTCTTCAAGTTGAAATACACTTTTACTCCCATATCGTTGAAGATCTTCATTGGTGGGAATCTCTCTCCAAGTGTGTATTTGATTTCTAGCTTTGTTGTAGCAGGATCGTGCTATAATTGAGTCGCAATTTGTGCAACAAGCTCATTGAAATTGCAGCTAGTGTTTAAGAGAATTGCATCGACATCATAATCAACTTATTTCTTATTCAAATTTCAGTTGTCATTGTGTTGAGCTAAAATTGTAATATCATCCATTGGAAACATGTTAATTTGCAGATCTGTAAATCAAATTGAAGAGTATACAGATTTTGGAGTTTGAGAATTGGGCGAAAAAGTAATTTGAAATCGCAAAATCAAATTCGGAACTTGAAATTTAAAGTCAATTTTGAATCATACTTTTTTATTTTTGTTGAAGTTTGCTATGTTTTTTAGCTGGAATTCTTGTTGAAGATGCTCGAATTCAGTGATTCAATTGTAATTTGCAGTGTTCATAATCCAATTGTGGGTTGAAGATGCTCGAACTCAGTGAAGAGTTGGGGGGTTCACGTTACAGCGTTCAATTTTGCAGTGGAGATTCACCTTTTGTTTGGGGCTGAAGTAAGTAAAGGTTTGGGGATATAGCGCGTAAATAGTTTAGGGGTATCTAAATAGGGCACGCGCGCATAAATACTTTCATTTTAGAGGTATTTATGTAGTTTTCCGTAAATAAAAACCCTCTTTCAGTGATGTAGGAAAAGCAGAAAAGGTATAATTAGGATGTAAAATAACAAATAGTCCAATTAAATTTTTCTCTTTCTATGCGGGATGATAAAACGATCTTAAATGTCGTTTGCTAGTTTGCGTCAAACAACTTATCTATGAAGTATTGAGGTATGTTCAATATTTGACATACTTAATTGAGTCAAAGCATGACTTTATTTTAAGGTACGTAATTTACTGTGCTAATTATATTCTGGTTGATTTTATAGATGATCACTCAATTTTGTTCTACTACATTAACATTGATAAACTATTTTTTGTGACAAAAAAATCACTCAAGTTTAGTTAAGTATCACTAAATATACTAGACTATTTCTTATAATAAAACAAAGCAATCAACTTTGTCTAAATATTATAAAAAGTCAATAGAAGAAAATAAAAGGAGTAATTTATATAATACTTAACTAAAGTTTGAATAACTTTTTCGTCACAAGTATTCAGTTTGGGTTAAAATCAAAACCAAACCAAATTAATCGATTTTTAAATTATTAGAACCAAATCAAACCAACTATAATACACAATCATCGGTTTGGTTGTAGTCGGTTTGATTCGGTTTGGTGTGATTTTTCAGTTTTTTTAAGAAACTTAATGGTATTTTCTCTTTTATTTTTTTCTACAATTAGGAAAGAATTTTTCATCATTTTCCAACTTATAATTCGTTATTAATCTTCTATTGTGGTGTCTATAATTTTCTTGGATTATATAGAAAATGTTTTAAGATTTATAAGTTTTAATCAAGTGAATAGAGTTTATCAAATATAAAAGAATTTTAGGTAAATTTCATAGTAGTTGTTTCTTTGAATAAATGAGTTTGAATTCATGGTTTTCTTCTAAGAAATAAGTTTAATTAAGGTGTAAGTTCATTAACCTATTAAAGATAGATAAAATTTTGATGAAGAAATATACAAAGTATTTAAAATTATTTATAAAAATTAATATATTGTATATGTATAATTATAAAAATTTGTATATAAAATTTGTTGGTTTGATTCGATTTTTTCTTCGATTTTGTTTTAATAAAACCAAACCAAACCAAACCAAATGTTATCGATTTTTAAAAATTTATCAAACCCAAATAAATATCAGTTTATTTAATTTATTTGGTTTGATTTTCGATTTGGATCGATTTATAACCAATCCGTGAACACCCGAGTTACAAGAAAGTTGTTTAGTGATCCTCTTTCTGATTCTTAGGTAAAGTTTGATAATCTTTTATAACATAAAATAATTGTCACTTTTTTCTGTACTTCAGCTAAATTACCTCATTTTTATATTACAAAAAAACAACTTAATAATTTTAGTACAATAAAATAAAAATGAATGAGCTTCTATGAAATCAACCATTATATTCCTAAGCGAGTCTCGAGTCTCAACCATGCAAATATATGTCCAGTAATTCTCATATTAATCTCTTTCCCCCAGGCAAAAACTGATTTTCTATAAATATGAGTAGACTAATATACATATAAAAGAGAATTGGGTCATTGAATATCATCTTAAAAGCCATTTATGTTTTATATTCTTTCCCTTCCTAACAGACATTATGAGAGTAACCGTGTATTCTTCCATAATGTTCTAATCTGCTGACATGTTTTGTGAATCTCATAAATTCATTGCACGGGATATCATTTATTTCTCATTTCCTATTTGTACAGTTGTACTTGAGAGTTTCTACTTTTTATGCTCATCCCAAATCTATAAGAAATACTTATATTTAATATAGTATAAGTCTCTGTGCTGATGATATCACTATTAGTATTATCCACCATGGGCGGGTGGGGAATATTGGAATTTAATCTAGTGGGGGTCCTCCTTTTAAATTTTTGGAAACTTACTTTTTGTCAATTATCAAAGTTTTTACTTTATGCCCTGCAAATTGTACTCTTGTCTCCAATTCTTTCACTTGCTTGCTCATACTTAACGGTTCCAAGTGGAAAAAAAAAAGAGATAGTGCTGCCACTAGAGATGGCAGTGGATCTTGGATCCGGTCCGGATTCGGTGGATCCAGATCCGTTTTATAGGATATGGATCTTCAAAATTTGGACCCGACGGATCCGGATCGGACCCGGATCCATTTCTGACGGATCGGATCTGGATCTGGATCTTGTATTTGAGATTCGTATCCGGTCCAGATCCGACCCGTGGATCCATTTTTATTTAAATATATTCATAACCTAGAATGTAATTTTATAAGTATTTTCTTAAAATTGCTAAGCACATCCTTGCAAGTTTAATTCTCAAAACAAGTTTAATTTATCCCCGCGTTAACTCAAAAACCAAAAAATAAAGAGGTAACTTCGATAATAAAATCAATGTTATATTAGTGAATGACTAACATCTCCATAGACAATTAGTTAAAATTATATTCACTTCATTTGTGAAGATTCCAAGCACATGCAAGTTATGCATTGTGGAAATACTAGTCAGCGTTTTCCACAACTATTGTCATTGTCCAACATTTTCACTTAATAGCTCACAATCAAAACGAGACAACGAACAAAATATCTCATATGAAAAATTGAAAACAGTAAACTGTTAGCTAAGTAAAAATCGTTTGTCAGTTCAAAAAAAAAATCTTAGCAAGATTACATTCTTAGCAAGGCAAATTTTTTTACATGTGGATCCAGATCCGATCCGTGGACCCGGTGGATCCGATGGATCCGGATTTGAATATGATTTTTATGGACCCGACGGATCTGGATCCGGATCTGGATTCAGGTATGAAAAATGGATCTGGATCTGGATCTAGTAGGATCCGGTCCAGATCCTATCCGTTGCCATCCCTAGCTGCCACTATTTATTAGTGTGTTTCATTTGAAAGGAAATTAACTTTTAACATCATAGTAATTACTAATCCGATGATGTTTTAATTCTCAATTTCTTTAGAACTATCGTGATAGGTGCATTTTCAACAGGATTAATGTGACAGCTTGTGACATTTGAAAGGGAATTATATATTTATTAGTTGTGTAAATGCATAAGCAGAGGCGTATACCAACAAAGAGTGTAGTAGAGTGGTAAGTATTCTTTTATTCTTAATCAAAAATCTCGGAATCGCCTTTGTCAGGGAGCGCTTTATTTTTCAATCTGAGACTTTCTGACGCGAATCTAGACTTAATCGGACTTTAATGAGATTACCGAATACCAAGTAAGAAACCAAAAAAATAAATAGAGGCATATACTGTCATATACTCTATGTTCAACACTGTATTCTTATATGTAACTACTTTAATTTCAACTATATATACTTATATTTCAAAAGTATAATAATATATTCAATACTAAAAAGACTTAAAGATTAGACCCAGTGCCAGAGGCCAGAGCCACATGTAAATAAGGGGATTCGTTCTTAAAAAAATTAACTGTCCGAATAGGATAAAAACAAACTTCTTTTGCTGTTTATATAAAATTTTAAATTCCTTGATATAAGAGAAGTTATTAATGTAGTGGTAAAAATAATTTTAAAATTTCTTTTGGTGCCAAGTTTGAAACTGCAAGCGTAGGTTTCTTACTTTTTTTCTTTTAAATTCTATTAAGTTCTTTTTTGGTTTTCCACTCTATATCCGGACCCGACTAAATTCGAATTAGCACCAGAAAGTCTCATATAGAGAGGTAAAACGGTCTCTAACAAAGGCGATTTCGTACTCAAACCTAAATTTTTGATTAAGAATGAAGAAATAATTCTTTTTGGTAAATTCTATTAAAACTGACTCTAGTATAATGAAAAAAAGATTCTATTTTCAGATATCTTGAATTATGCTCAAGTGCGTTCCTCAATGAGGTCATATTGGTCCCTACATTGCTCTATCTTGACCTTCTTTCCCTCGAGCTGGTCGATAAGGCCGGATTTGGTTCATAGACCCATTTACTATCAAGCTAATGGAAAATCTAATCTCATACTAGATATATAAATGTTACTTTCCGTTTTATTTTGTGTCACAGTTTAATTGTAAATGAAATTTTAAAAATAATAATTATATATTAAATTAAAGATGTGTGTAATGTAGGAAAATATCTTTTGAATTTTATGATCTTAAATATATAACTCCCTCTTGGTCTTAAATATATAACTCCTTCTGGTCCATAATAAGTTAATTTTTAAGCATTTGACACGTTCATTAAGAAAATCATTTAATAAGATTAGTTAAAATATTATTTGATTAAATTACGTTTTATCTCTCCTCAACATTAATTAAAGAAGTATTGAAATACTTTTTAGAAATTTAATTTTTTGTAAAATAAAAAGTACTTATTTTAGACCAAAAAATTCACTTAATGTGAATTAGAGATATATAATGTTGTAAATATATAATTACTAAATATCTTTTTCCAAATAGAGGTAAAGGAATTAGGATTTGGCAGTGTTGGTTGCAAGTTTTCAATTATTTGTAAGTAGGAAACCATTTTGACAGAGCTATATATGTCGTGAATATTTTGTTTAATACAAAACTTAATGGGGTCTGGTCCCACTCATAGTGTGTTATGTCCTCTTGAACTTAACCCTAACTCTAACTCTGGTGTCCTTAATTTCCCTCCTCTCAATTGATGTTTTCACCGCAAACATTTTTTGCTTTGCGTCGTGGATTCCATTAGTCCATGCTTTTCTTTTGCAGATCAACTTGCTTGCCTTCAATCTTCAGGCTACAGTACCCTAGATTTCTCTAGATCTCTAAAGTAAACAAAAATAATGAAGTCAAATTCCTTATAAACTATATCATCATATAAAATATTCCTTTGAATAAAAAAGAGTGTAATTACCAAATCAAGAAAGAATTAACTTTATTTTTTTTAATTTTTCCTTATTAAGTGTTAGGTAACCAAAATTCAATACATATTTAATTAGAGACATTTTAGGCTAATTACCTATTTTGTCTAGAAGTTAGTATTTTCTTAAGGGGTGTGCAAATGGCTAAGTGGACACTCTTTTTTATCCGGAGAGAGTAATAATTAAAAAAAACAATACCAGGGCAAAAGGACAATTCGGTGCACAAAGCATTCAGTGTTAGCAGGGTTCGGGGAAGGACAACACCCCAAGAGGCGTGATGTAGACAGCTTACCCTAATACAAGTATTAGTAGCTGCTTTCACAGCTCGAGCCCGTAACCTATAAGTGACACATAGACAACTTTACCCTTGCTCCAACGCTCCCGACCGGAAAAAAAAACAAAATCATACCAAATTACACACATTTCTTGAGCTCAACTACTAAATGGTAACAAAATATGGATTTTTTCTTGCTCGCTTTTGCTTCTTCTTGCATAATTTGTTTTGGTATTTCTGATAGAATCATAATCATTATTAGTAATATTCCAATTATTAATTACGATTATTGTATTAAATGTAATATCTTATGTATAGGGTAGGAAGAATTAGAATAGATTAGAAGACTTGATTTTAGCATATAATGTCATATTCATTACCTTAATTTACTCTTGTAATATTGGTATATGTACCACATCTTATGGCAGGAAATGATGAGGAAAATATTCCATAATTTTTACATGATATTAAGAGTTTAGGAAAAGATCCTAACCCTACCAAAACAACCTCCCAAAATCGGCCTACCCCACCCCACCGATTTTGTTGCTTCTCTTTGTTCTTTCACCTCAATTATTGTTCTTCATATTTTTTTCTTCTTGTTTTTTCCAATCAACCATGTCTGACTCCAAAATAAATTTTCACCCAGCCTTACCGTTTCAAACATTAAATCGCACGTTTCCATCACCCTGGAGATGGAAAATGTTCACTATGTCACTTGGGCTGAACTCTTTAAAATTTGTTGTCGTTCTCACCGGGTGATTGATAATATAATCCTGCCGGAAAATGGAAAAGGAAAGGAGTTGAAGACGGCTGATGACCAAGAACTCTTGGACACCCTTGATGCTAGAGTTTTATCTTGGAGTTATGCAACAATCTCTTTGGATTTGTTACACACAATAATGGAGCCAGATTCTACAGTCATGGAGGCTTGGAATCGATTGCGGGACATTTTTCAAGACAACAAAAATTCCTCGCCGTTCCGTTAGAATAAGAATTCTCCACCATTGATATGGCGGATTTTTCAAATGCGTCGACATATTGTAAACGCCTTAAAGTCTTGTCAGATCAACTTAAAAATGTTGATTCGCCGGTTACCAACAATCGTTTGGTTTTACAAATGGTTGTCAGCCTTACCGACGCCTATAGTGGTGTGGGGACACTCATCCGACAAAGCAATCCTCTCCCATTAATTTATCAAGCACGTTCGATACTTATCGTTGAAGAGGCGGGTTTTGCTAAAAAGGCCGCCACCGTCTCCAATTCCTCCATGATTGCTACTCTCACAAATGACGGTGCTATCCATTTTGAACCCACACAACAAAATAGGGGACAAAAAGGGGAAAACGGTAATAAAAATTGGGGTGGAAATCACTAAAATAATAAAAATGGAGGCCATCGGAGTGAAAATTGCGGAAATAATAAAAATGGAGGCCACCGGAATTCCGGTGGCGGTGGTGGAAATTTCGGCAGGCATGCTACCGGCGGCCCAACCCAATGGGCCTGCCAGTGGCCATGGGCAGTGCCACCGTGCCCCACCCATTGGAAACTGGGTCAGGCCCAATTTTTGACCCAACAGTGTGCAATCTGCCAGGCCAGGCAGTGTTGCGCCAAACAGTTATGGGCCCAGAACAGGAGCAGTTCCCAGTCCAGACGGAAATGGGCCTCTGTTGAACCAGTGGCAGGAGGTCCATTCGATGATGACCAGCCCAACAGACATCGAGTCTGTCATGCACACCCTTGGACTCAACCAACTCGATGCCAATTAGTAGATGGACTCAGGTGCCACGTCTCATATGACGTCCTCTCAAGGTAACCTCTGGTCGTATTTTAATTTGAGCAAAAATAATAGTATAATTATTGGAATGGCCATTCTATTCCAATACGAGGTTATGGGTCTACTAAATTGTCACCCCTCAATCCACCACTAACCTTAAAGAATGTGCTTCATGCCCCACAATTAATTAAGAACTTGGTATATGTTAGAAAATTTACTACTGACAATTGGGTATCTATTGTTTTTTACCCTTTTGGATTTTCCGTGAAGGATTTTTAGATGGGGACAATCCTAATGAGATGTGATAGTCAAGGGGAGCTATATCCAATCACTTCACCCAATATGCATTCCAAGTTACCATCTACTTTTGCAGCTTTCAACCAATCATTATGGCATGACCGTTTGGGGCATTCGGGGCATCTGTTTTAGCCTCTCTCAAAAACAATAATTTTATTTCTTGTATTAAAAAAAGGACTTTGGATAAATGTCGTTCATGTCCATTGGGTAAACATGTTCAATTGCCATTTACTTCATCCAATTCATGCACTTTATTGTCATTTGACATTATACATTGTAATATTTGGACTTCACCCGTTTTGAGTTCTTCAGGCCATCAGTATTACTTGCTACTATTAGATGATTACTCAATTTTTTTGTGGACTTTTCCCTTGTGTAAAAAATCACAAGTCTTTTCCACATTTCTAAAATTTTGAGCATTCATCCGAACTCACTTTGAACGAGAAATAAAAAATATCCAATGTGATAATGGTAGGGAGTTTGATAATCGACAGTTTTGGGATTTTTGTAACTCTTATGGCTTGAATTTTCGGCTTTCTTGTCCACACACCTCTTTGCAAATGAAAAGGCCGAACAAAATCCGAACCATAAATAACATTGTTCGAACTTCCCTTGCACATGCCTCATTACCACCCTCTTTTTGGCATCATGCGCTCCATATGGCTACATATTTATTGAACATACTCCCTCACAAGAACCTATCCTACAAAGCTCCTCTCAAAATACTCTATTTACGGGACCCCTCATATACACATTTACGGGTATTCGAATGTTTATGCTATCCTCTTTCCATCCACCACAATCAATAAACTCTAACCCTGATCCACGCCTTGTGTTTTCTTGGGATATCCGTCTAATCATCGGGAATACATGTGTTATGACCTCTCAACCAATAAAATAATTGTGAGTCGTCATGTCCTTTTTTATGAAACAAATTTCCCGTTTGGCAAAATTCACAAGTCGGGACCCTCTACCTATTCATTTTTGGATGATGGATTGCCCCCGTATTTGTCTCATATTTTTTCATCCCATCCCAGACCCATTGTTTCGTCCCGTCCACAAATTTTGGCCCATGAAACAGTGGCCCAGTCGCAAGTCACAGATTCCCAGCGTACCGGGCCATCTGTTTTGGGCCCAATTTGTTCTGGGACACAAGCAGTGGCCCAGTCGCAGCACAGTGCTCAGCGAACTGGGCCTCGTCCATCTGACCAACTGCCCAGTGTTGTCTCGGTTCCTGGAAGCCCCCAGCTCACTGTCAGGCAGTGTTATCCCACCCTCCGACCCACTTTCAAATTCAACCTGTCGTCCGGTCACCGTAGTCAACATGGCATTGTCAAACCAACACCAAATATAGCCTACACACCTAAGTCTCAAAATCACCTTTACCTCGCAATCCTGTGTCTGTACTCCGTGACCCGAATTGAAAAATGGTTATGGATGATGAATTAAATGCTCTTATTAAAAATAGGACTTGGGAGTTGGTACATCGTCCTTCTAATGCCAATATAATTCGGTCTATGTGGATTTTCATTCACAAGAAAAAATCTGATGGTACTTTTGAGAGGCATAAAGCCCATCTTGTAGGTGATGGAAAGACACAACAGGTTGGTGTTGATTGCGGGGAGACGTTCAGTCCGGTGGTGAAACCAGCAACTATAAGGATGGTCCTCAGTTTGACTCTTTCAAAGTCTTGGCCTCTCCATCAGTTGGATGTCAAAAATGCTTTTTTTCATGTCCAGCTAAATGAAACGGTGTACATGCATCAACTACTGGAATATCGGGATTCCAAATATCCAAATTATGTATGCCTACTCAAGAAATCACTCTATGAGCTTAAACAGGCTCCCCGAGCCTGGTACAAGAGCTTTGCGGATTTTGTTGCACACATTGGATTTTCTAACAGTCGTTCTGATAACTCACTATTTATCTACCTACAAGGTAATAATATTGCTTATCTTCTATTATATGCGGATGATATAATCTTAACAACCTCATCAGATGCTCTTCGCAAGTCCATCATATCACAACTTACCTCAAAATTTGCAATGAAAGATATCGGCCCTTTTCACTACTTTCTAGGCATAGCAGTGACACGTCATGCAGGTGGATTATTTTTATCCCAAAAGAAGTATGCAACAGAGATTGTTGAACGAGTTGGAATGTCCTCTTGCAAACCATCCGCAACACCAGTAGACACCAAATCCAAATTGAGTGCATCCTCTAGCAAGCCTTTTGCTGATCCATCACATTATCGCAGCCTTGCAGGCAGAGTTGTCTTTGGGCCCGTGCGAGCTGTGCTACCGCACAGGGCCCCTGAAAAATGAAAAATTTTAGGAGCACTTTTTTTTTTTATTATTAAGTAGTATTAGTTAAAATTTACTATAAAGGCCCATAATTCACAGGTTTTAACCCAATCTAAGTAAAGTGATTCAGTTCCAGTGGACGCCCAAATTAAAATTTCAAATCAAACCTATTAGGCCTAGACATTTTCTAGTAGAACAATAGGTCATAATTTGCTTACACACCGCCAAAGCAAACCTACGGACTGAATTTGAAGTCTTTCAAAATCGTATATTTACTTATATTAAGGGCTCCCTTTTACGAATTAGATTAGGGTCTCCAAAATGTTTGAGACGGTCCTGCTTGCGGGGGCCTTACAGTATCTTACATTTATCGGGCCAGATATTTTCTACGATGTGCAGCAAGTATGCCTTTTCATGCATAATCCGATGGATGATCATATGCATGCACTCAAATGGATTGTGAGATGTATTCAGGAAACTCTAGATTATGGGTTGCACTTATACCCATCATCGACATCTACCCTGGTGTCCTACACAAATGCAGACTAGGTAGATGTCCAGACACCAGACGTTCTACATCTGGTTATGGTATTTTTCTTGGCGATAACTTGGTTTCTTGGTCCTCCAAAAGACAAGACACATTGTCTCGCTCTAGTGCCGAAGCAGAATACCGAGGGGCCGCCAATTTGTCAGAATCATGCTGGTTTCGGAATTTGCTCCTAGAACTCCATTGTCCAATTCCGAAAGCCACATTGGTATACTATGATAATGTCAGTGCTATCTATATCTCAGGGAATCCGGTGAACCATCAACGCACTAAACATATCGAACTAGATATTCACTTTGTTCGTGAAAAGGTGGCTTGCGGACAAGTGCGTGTCTTACATATCCCATCGCATTATCAGATTGCGGATAACTTCACTAAAAGTCTTCTGCTGATACTCTTTGAAGATTTCCGAGATCTGTGGTACCTAAAGCCTTTTAAAGGAGAAAATGCTCCTTATCAAAAAATATTTATTTTCAGAATTTGAACTTGAAGTATTTGATTAATGATGGAGCCGTACTATCCATCTCACTACAAACCTCATGATTAAACATATCGTGTTTGATGTCAACGGCACAACATGAATTTACCTATACTAACAGTGCAACAAAAAATTTACACAATCATAATATGTAAAAAAATAATTACATATAATTATTCATAATAAGTAAGATTAGTGACTCGTAATATAAAACACAAACTATTGCATTTTTTTTACTCTAAACACTGAAAATATTGAGGCAGTTAGTTATTGATCATAAGACCCTCCCCATAATTTTACTTTAATAGTAATCCGTTTTAAGTAGGGTTGTTACAAAAATTAGGTGCAATCTTATGGAGAAAGATGAAGCAAGACTAGTACACATGAAACTGGTTTGCTTAATTGTTAATTTGGTATATTGGCACCCAATAGCTATGCACGCGTAAATGAGAAACAAACCCCTTTGGCAAAATGTTCGGTGGCAACTGACCAATGTGATAAACAATTCTTACACGCGAACCTCCTTCCATGCTCAATTAGTTAAAAGTAACACCAACAACACATAAGAAAAAAAGAAGAGAATAAAGAAATAAGATGCACCCATTCATTATAATACACCCAACTAACCATATATAATATGACTCTTAGAAAATAATCTAACTAGTGGACCCAAAGTTTTCAACATCTAAATCCATTCGTTTAATATAAACACAAGTCTGCGTTCTGCCAAACACAGAAAATAAAAATGCTTCCACAGTGATACATGCACTAACACAATATTTACAACAGGAATCTAAATATTAATATTCATGCCTTTTTCCAATGTGGGACACATCATCTGAATTTCCACTAATTGATAAGTAACAATAACCAAAATAAAAAGAAAACCATAATACAGCAAATCACATTGAAGATTAATATTAATAATATAATTACTAATTAGAGAAGTAAGCAGTTTTATATGAATAACGACAAAGTTAACGCCAAGCAGATGCGACGGTGAGAGTTCGTCCCATCCAACCAAAACAGATACCTCCACTTTGTTCATTCACGGTAAATCCCGGGTTGCCACGTGTCCCGGAGTTGAGCTTCGAACGCAATGAGTTAGCCACGAGTTGACTCATGGGCCTCGGCCCGAACCCGGCCATGCTCATTCGGGCCCGCCACTTCCCAAACACTTCGCATCTTTCAACGCGGTCCCTCCCTTCGCACGCTACCGAGTTAGCCAATTTCCGACTCAGTCCCTCCTCGATCTTGACTCGATCGATATTATCCCTTGACACAGTCGCGTCAAGCGAGTCGAATAACGCGCCGTAATGCCCACACGCTTCGTTCACACGCGCCAGAAACGGAGCCGTATTCCCGTTATACTCTTGCTCCACCACCGTTACCACCTTAGGCGATAACCCTTTAACCCGTCGGAGAAGCTCGTCCCTAATATTCTCCGTCGTTACGCTCTCGTCCGGCAATCTATACAATTTGAATGCGAAATTCACTGCTAAGGCCTCGTTTGGCTCAACCCCAAGTTTTTCTCTGCTCATATCAGTAACCTTAATAGCCAATACATTGAAATATAAGCAAACACCAACTCTATTAGCCTCGGATTTCAGCTCTAACCCGATAGAATTAAGTCTCTCGTCAACTCCGCTTATTTGTTCAGTGAAAGCAGTGATCTTTAGGATTGTTGGTTTATCTGATTTCTTGGCAGCGAGTGCATGCAGTAAATGCAAGTACTGTCCACCTTGACCGATGTCAAAATCAATGACGTGGAGCTTGTTTAAAGGGTTATCTGCTACGGCTTCAAGAATTGCTAGATTCGCAGCCATGAAACCAAGCTTGAAACATGGGGATACCTCGTATAGATTCTGTGTAGTATCCTTATGTTCTTTGCTATGCAACTCCATCACCGGCGGTGGGTAATCCGTGGGGTTCACGCGCGACCGTAAAGCGGAAACCATGTATGCTGTTAGCCTTTGGTCGGAAGAGCCTCTAACGTTGGCTACTTGTGATAGGCGCGTGAGGATCTCCACTGCCACGTCGTTTTTGCCATCAGATATTGCTGTAGCAGCTTCTATTAGAGACTGTTTGGGACAAGTTATTGGTGGTGATTCTGTTGAAGAAGCACATGATGAAGTTGATGAGGATGGTGATAGTGAAGCTAGTTTTTTATTTTGGTTATGAATTTGGTTGGGAGAGGGGCTAATGAGATTCTGTATTGTTTCCGACCACTCGTTGTTGGTTACAACTGAAACTGTATCACCTTCGTCCTCGTCGTCGTTGTCGTCTAAGAGTTGTTTCTCGAGTTCTTGAAGACAATTCATCATCTTTTTCTCTGATTCCTGTGCCAACAATTCCTGTACTCCCATGGTTGATCTGTTTTGAACCCCTGTGGAATAATTCTGGATACCCGGAGTTAAAAACCCGGTCTGTGTAGACCGGAGTTGTTGCATAACAGGAAGAGGGTGGCGCGTGTTTGAAGAAAGCGAAGAGAACTCAGATGAAGACTGTTGGTAACTTCTAGGTTTTACGTTACGGAGATAAAACCCAAGCCCTTGTTGTTGTTGTTGTTGAAGTAACATCTGTTGATTTTGTTGGTGTTGTTGTAGGAACTGAAATTGTTGTTGTTGTTGAAACTCAGCAAGAGATCGTTTCCCAATCAAATTGGGTCTGCCTTGATGAACGATCTGGGTAGACGGGTCGGGTAAAATTCCGGAAAGTTGTGAAGAATAAGGAAGTTGAAACTGAGCCTGAGGCTTTAAGGAGTTGTTGTTGTTATTCATAGGCATCATGGTAGATCTTCCAGTGTTGATCCAACCGGCACCACCGTAGAAATCGCCGGAGAAACCTGATGACATCTTTTTATTTCGATCTGCAAAGAAACTATTGCAGAAAGTTTGGATCTTTATCAAAATTCTGCATTACAGGAAAAAAGAAAAGGTATTTTCCTTATAGAGAAGAGAGAGAGAGAAAAGGGGGTAGCTTAGTATTAAGCTATTTGATTGATTCTTGTCATGATTATAAGTTGGGTAGTTTTGAATCAACTGGCGTATGTTGAGTCCTCTGGTTTTGTGGTCTTGTGTGCGTTATTTAATTTCAAATTCCGTAGGGTTACTTTGGTAGGGAAAAAAAAAAACTCGGTGTACTAAGCTTTCGTTACGTGCGAAGTTCGGAGAAGGATCGGATCATATGAAAAAAGTTAATTATGTATTAAATTTTGCATAAGTAGTGTCGTATTTGATAGTTGGTTATGATGTAAGATATTCATGTATAAAATTAATCTTCATATTTTGTAATTTAAAAAATCGCATAACTATTACATGTATAAATTATGAAAAAATTTATGTATTATTTTATATAGAAGATGAAATAATTAATATATAAATAACTAAACTCTATATAACTAATCCCGACATAAAATACTCTCTTAGTCCCAAATAATTATTATTTTATTTAATCAAGATAAAAGTAATCACTTTTGGTAGTCCATCACGCTACAAACATTTATATGGAGGCCTTGGCCCTTCTTAATGGCCTGGAAATAGCTATTCAGAAGAAATTATTACCATTAAGAACCGAAACTGATTGTAAAGAGCTCATTAATATGCTTTCTAACAAATCTTGTTCCTATCAAAATCTACTTGATGATTGCAGGAACCTATTGGCTAAAGCAGAAAGGATATCAATCAAGCATGTCTATAGAGAAGCTAATGGAGTTGCAGATCAATTAGCAAAAAGAGGATACGAGCTAGAGATAAGAGAAAAAATTGGCACTATGTTGCCTAGACAAGTACTTTATGTAATGACTCTTAAATTAGCTTAATGAATAAAAATATCCTCTTTATAAAAAAAAAAAAATCTCATTTTAACTTTATATTAATTAATAATATTTAAGAGATTCTCACCATTAATGAAATAGATATTTATTGAAGAAAGAGTACATGATTAAATATACTAAGAAGATAAAATAGTTAAATTACTTCCTTATAAATATTTTTTAAGGGGCATATAAATAAAAAATAAAATAAATATTTTAAAACAAAGAAAATACTAATATATAAATTTCCTGGTAACTAATTTTTATTACCAATTCCTTATAAATCTAACCAGGTGTCAAACGATCCCTTAGTGTTTGGTGGTATTGTGGACATGCTCTTTCATTATTGGCCGTTCGATCGTCTATTAATTTGATCCTAGACATGATAAACGGCTAGATGTTGAAGAAGATGTACGGCTGGTCTTTGTAGGTGGGGCCAGATAAGGACACAGTAAACACGCGCGCCCTTAAGAACGTGAAGTGTACGCACAAGAAGGGCAAAGAAACAGAGAATCTGGAATGATGTTTAGTAGTCAGTGTAACTGACAAAGTTGTTAATTAATCATGTCCAAAGTTCCAACACTTAATTTAACAAAAGGTCTTTAAAAATCCCCTACAAAAGAAGAACAAAAAGCAAAAAAAAAAGAGGATGGTGGTTGTGTTTTTCAAATCATTTTTATATACGATTATTTTTTTATGGTCCCATTCTAGAGTGGTAACACCCTGTTTTGAAATTTTACCATTGGATTGTACAAACTCAGTTGAGTGAAAGTAATTACTCCTACAGTGACATTCATATTTTGATATTTTAAACAATAATGTTAAAATAGAATTAATTTGTTCATTGAAAAAGAACAGCAGTGGTCAAATCACAAAGCAGATAAAAGTATCAAATAGGTAGAGGGTACAAGTCAAGTAGCTATCATGTTTTAACATGCATGTCACTAGCTGCATAGCACCATTTATCACTGTAATGAAGTGAGGGTTGTTGGTTTTGGTTAGAGTTTAATAATATACTGAGTAGTTATATAAAAACAAGTAATGTTGAGTTTAGTTATATAAAAACTAGAATACAACAACATATTTAATGTGATATTATAAATGGGTCTAGAAAGATATAGTGTATGCCTACTTTTTTCTATCTTATATGAGAAAAATAGGTTGTTTTCTATAAATTCTCAGTTTAGAAATTATAATATATAAATTACTTTTTATGAATATTTGATTTGTTGTATTTTATGCATAAGAATAAAATACTGAGTTTTAATTAGACACTTGGAGTTTCAAGAAAATATATATTTCAGTTAACTGATTTTGTATCTAATAGATTGAGAAGAGGAAGAGACTAGCAGTGAATAACATCAACATCTTCATTCTTGTTCTCTATAGGGTAAAATTGGTTATTTCAGTATTTTTATTCATGTATTATTAATTATTATTTTTAGTTATCCCATTCCTCATAAAATAACATATAAATTAAGTCTTAACATATACATATTTTATATGTGAAATTATAAGATGATAAACAAACATCGAATATGGTGTGCTGAATTTTACATAAAGCAACTAAAAAGTTACCAAACATGATAACAATATGCTAGTTTTAATATATGAATATTCCTAAACAAAAATGAAACGACCCCTGAGTTTATTATTCCATCCATTCTAATTTTGAGAATACTTGATCGGTACGAAATTTTAAAAAGAAAAGAATATTCTTAAAATATTTTGTGGTGTGATACAACTTACACGTATACATGGCTATAACTATCTCATTAAAGAATAAAATTAGAATTTTACAATTAAATTATTTTTTATACATAAAAAAAAATAGAAAAAACTAAAAGAAGCTTTTTGTTCAGTGACCACACTAAAATGCAACTTGCTTCGAAAATTGTTGGGATTGTTAGATTATATTGCACATTAGCGAGGGATGCATGAAATTTTTGTATAACGAAAAAAAGTACTACTAGACTCGAGTATGCACTTTCATGGCATAAAGATTAAAGAATTGTTATGCTTTGATTAGTAGTGGTTTCCACCTAGTAATGATGATAAATAACATAAAACCTTATAATCAAGGGACTTCTGAATCAAAAGAATTCACAGGTCATATGTAACAAGTAAAAATTAATTTCTTTAATACTCAACGAACGAATAAACTTTCTATCAATGAAACAATGAGCAAAAAATGAATTAAAATCAAAGAAAAAACGGAGAGCCCACATTCCCGTCGGACATTTGATTGGACCGGCTTACACTTATTTGGGATGGTTGTTACTATAAGGTATTGTATTATATTGGATTGTATATTATTTTGATGAATATAATAATTAAATAAATTATATTGTTCCATCATTACATAGTGTCATACATCAATAATTTGAAGAATAAATTTACAAAAAAATAGAATACAGAGTAGAGCTATTATAAAAAAATACGGTAAAGATAAAATTAAATTATTATTAGATTATAAGCAAAGACAAAAAAGAAGAAAAATAAAGTAACAACGCAGTCACGTTAAATCAATCTAAAATGAGACTCTTCATCATTATATAATGATTAATATAATAATGCGATATAATAAATTTTAAATAACAATCAAAATAAATAATATATTTAAATTAATAACATAATACAATACCATAGATAAAAACCATCCAAATAGGCTACTCATACTATTTAGTTGGGATCAATTTACAGTTCAAATTTTGAAAAGAAAACAAAAAAAAAAGATTTACAGGAAAGGACAAATTGCCATGAACTTCGAATACGATTTTTTATGTATACTATAAGTTGAGTGGGAATGTGGACGATACAGCGCGTGGGACATATATAGCATGTTTGATCACCTGAACACAACAGTTATAGAGACGCCTTTTTTCATACCCAAAAGACAGTAACACTTTAATCCCCCAATTTCCTCCTTTAATACCAATATATAAAGTATAAACTACACCTCTTAACACGTGTTTCTACAGTGCCCCTACGTTTGAACCCCCCATTTTTTTTGTTTCAACTTCAAGCATTCATATTCAAATTTCTAGGGTCAAAAGATTGATGTGAATTTGAGCCGAATAAATTTTGGGTCGTTGATTTCCCCTAACAATTTTTATCAGGAATATAATGTAAAGATTATCAAACAAGAATTAAATTATAATAGATATATATTCTTCAGAGTATCTTGTCATGCTTTCTATAGTTAAATATTATAATTTTTTCCCTACTTGATCTTTTTTGAAATATTTTCCTTGAGCAGATGATCTATTTTTAATGGTCACTTTGCCTCCCACCCTCCTCAAACTCCACTTGTGAATTACACTGAATATGTTATTGTAGATATATATTTGGTTATTAAATTAAAAACAGATAAAAGGGTATTATATAAAAAAATCTATTTGACTTTATAGTAAATTATTTAACCTTAAACTTCTTAAAGAATTTTAGTGAAAGAGTTTTGGAAAGGTGCATTTATAATTTGGTTGTTTTATTATCCTGCATTGACTAGGGTATATAGATTGTTTTTTTGTCATGAATACGGTATACAAATAGCACCAAAATTTGGTACAAAAATAATCCCCAAATTATCTATATTGGAATAAAAAAAGATTCACCAAATACCAAGTAAAAATTTGCATTTTATCCCAAACTTATTATTCTTATCCTATAAGGAATTATAAAAAGAAAAAGCTCTTTATTTTCATAACTTAAACAAAAAAGTTTCAATTAATAATGAATTCCTATAAAGACAAATTCAAAATTTTAACTCAATGAATAATTTTGAAAATTCTTAATTCTAAATTAACTAAACTTTTAATTATGAATTTATAATACTTTATATTTTGAATTCTTTCTTTATATATATTTATGTTTCGTATTAAAAATATTGAATTCAGTTAATTCTACAGTAATAAGGCTACATCTGCCACTTATATTCGGCTTATTCCATAAAATTCTTCTATGTATTTTGCAAAATCATTTTTGAGTCATTTTTGTGGAAAGTACTTTACTCTTGATGTGCGATGTAAACTTAAATTAATCGAATCTTAAATAAGCTACTATTATACATCAGGGTATCGGGTGAGAAACAAAATAAAAAAAATAGAAGCTTTGAAAATTTTAAACATCGAAAAATGAAGAGAATCTGTGCAGTTTTGTGTTTTGTTTCAGTTGCTTCGGCCTTCGGTTCAAAGTCTATTGTTCGTTCAATGAAGTTGTCAAATGACAGCCGGTATTCTTGCAACATACTCTTCGTGTTGTTTTTTGTTCATATAGAGGGTAAAATGTGAAGAAAGTCAAGCCTAAACGTTGAGTAATTCAAACTAGCTACTATAAGATTACTTGTCATATTTTGGTTTTATGTACAAATCCCCAACCCCAGGATTTAAAAAAAACGTTGAAGGGGTGTGTCTACACTTTGGTAGCATGCCACTTGAACATGTCTACAAAATGTGAAAATTTGAGTTCCTATTTATATTATTTGACAAAATGAGTAAATTTGTATGTTCCTCTTAACAGGATAAATTAGGAATTAGTAGTTTTTGTATGGCAATGGTGTTCAGACTTGCTTACGTACACCTCAATTATTTTATCAAAAATTTGGTACTTCCTGACATCATAAGTATCAGATAACTAAATCTACCAGGGCTTAAGCAAATATGAAGAAATCATATAATTTTTTAGTATATCCGATAAGATTTGAATCTAAAACCTCATACCGAGTCATCGACCCACTAGACCATACCTTAGATGCTCTAGGAATTAATAATTTAATTGGACTTGTTGCAATTTCCTAATAGTTGCAACAGACAAATACATATTCTTATGGAAATTCATTCTCTTCTGTTAATGTTTGGGACACTTTAACTTTAAACGTTATGGTCAAGTATAATGCTTTATTTGGCCAAATATATCAACAAATGAAAAACTAATGTGAGTATATGATAATTTATGTATTGAGAATGATAGAGAATACGTATATACTCTTCATACATTTTGTAATTATTAATTTGATGTAATTATGTAAAGTAGATATTCCAATAAAATAGGTTTGTAATTGTAAACACTTATATATATATTGTATTAATGAGAAGCTTCCAACCAATGAGAATTTCATAATTCTACATGGTATCAGAAGCCAAACCTTAACACCCTCCCTACCCTAAATCAAAATTCGCCCCCCCCCCCCCCCTCCTTGCTTCCGGCGGCACCCCCTAACCCTAAAGCAATTCCGCCGCCCCCTCCCTTTCCTTGCTTCCGACGGCCACATGGCTTCTCCCGATTCCTCCTCCTTAACACAAGACGTTACACATCCTCCTCATCTATCATCCTCTCCCAACACCTTTCATCCGGCGTTTGCCGTGACAAACATCAAAAAATATATCCCTTTAGTTCTTGATCAGGAGGATGGGCAATACTCATGGGTTGAATTATTTAAAATACATGTTTGTGCCTACAACGTTATTGATCACCTTGATGTCACCACACCTCGTCCGCCCGACGTTGACAACACAACGTGGAATAGGCTTGATGCTATCGTCAAACAATGGATTTATAGCACCATATCCAAGGATCTACTTCATACTATTATGAAGACAGGTGCTTCGGGTCACAAATTATAGATAAGACTAGAGAAAATATTTCAAGACAACAAAAATACACGTGTCGTGTATCTGGAGGAACAATTCAATAACACCCGTCTTGACAACTTTGCGAACATGTCCGACTATTGTAAACAATTGAAATTAGTTGCAGATCAATTATCTAATGTGAGTACACCAATTTCAGAAATGAAGATGGTTTTGCAACTAATTAATGGTTAGCCAAAGGGTGAGTACGATACACTTGCGACGATGATCCAACAAGTCGATCCCCTCCCCAGTTTCAACAAGGCCCGGTCACAATTGCTCTTGGAGAAGACTAGGCGTGTCAAACAGGACGAACGTAATCAAAAGGCGTTGGTGGTTGATGCACTGGTGACCACCACCACACCCGCCGGCCAGTTGCAGCACATGGACAACCAACAGTCGTGAGGCGGCCGCAGTGGCGGTAGAGGAAAAGGACGCGGGGGATGGTCTAATTCCGGCGACCAAACACAGCAGACCCAATACCCATCTCAGTGGATTGGCCCACTGCCTTGGCCTATTTCTGAAAATTGGGCATGTCCCCTATGCCCCTACCTGACAGTTTCGGCCCAAAGCACGAGCCAGTGGCAGCAACCTAGTGTTCTGGGGGCCCTCCAAGCCCATGTCCGACGGCCCAACCACAACAGGCTCACTTCTTAGCGGCCCAACAACAACAGCAACCATACAGCCTCCTTACTAGGGATGAGTGGGTCCGGGTACCCTAACTTTTTTAAACTACACGGACCCTACCTAGTAAAAGATCGGTTCCTAAATTTATTACCCGGGAACCTACCCGTAGCAATCATTACCTGGAATCTACCCGTAGCAATCATTACCCCGAACCTACCCGTAGCAATCATTACCCCGAACTTACCCGGACCCTGTGGTTCTGGGTAGGTTCCCGGGTACCCGAAATTGGTGTTTCTTTGTGCAAAATAATGCCTTCGTATAACAGCTTTGGTTTAGAAATAAACTCGTCTGCTTATCCTCTGAAAGTCAGTGCCACAAAACCCATAAATAATCATTTCGAAGCAAATATCCCAAGAATGTTTCAAAGATTTGCTTTGGTTTTCGTTTCAACTTTCTTTTTCAATAACTTAAAAGAGTACATAGTTTAAAAAATCCTGTTTTTCAGTTTTCTACCGCTTTTGGCTTTTTCTCTGCTTATGATTGTCACTGCGTATTATTTGATTTATTTTTTGATGGTGAAAATGATTGTTCTGCATTTGGGTTTTCCCCCTTAAATGGTGTACTTTAGTATAGCCTTTTTTTTCTTTTTTTATTAACTAAAAAATAATAGAATTTAAAAAGTTAAAATATTTAATATTTCATAGGTTTCGGGTATCGGTTCCGGGTACCCTGTCTCTATTTGCCAGAACCGGAACCGGACCCGACATTGATCGGTTCCTAATTTTACTATCCGGAACCTACCCGTTATTATAATATATCTACCTAGAATCTACCCGTTAGTGTCGATTCCGGTCGGGTATCTGGGTACCCTTTACCCGTGCTCACCCCTACTCCTTACCCCTACCAAACTGGGCCAGACCTAAAAACCATGAATTTACAACTGCCCGACACTGCCTGATATATGGATGCGGGAGCCACATCCCACCTCACTCGTAACTCCAGTAATCTTCCTCAACTGTTTAATTTGAACAATCCTTAATTTATTTTGGTCAGAAATGACAACCGCATTTCAATTCAAGGCTATGGCACCACTCAAACTCCACCACATCACCCTCCCTTCTCCCTAAAAAGCGTCTTATATGCTCTTAACATTATTAAAAACTTAATCTCTGTTAGGAAATTTGCTAGTGACAATTCCATAACTATTGATTTTGACCCTTTTAGTTTTTCTGTAAAGGATCTACGTACGGGGACAACTCTTACGAGATGCAATATTGTGGGGAACCTATATCATTTCTCATCCAATTTCGCTGCAAGTGTCAATCCACATACCTCTCTAGTTGCAATCTCTCCTTCAACCTGGCATAGTTGACTTGGGCACCCGGGAGCACCACTTTTGTACCTTTCTTAGAAGTCAAAATTTGATTCAGTGTAATAAAGAGAAATTTACCCACAACTGTTATTCATGTCCATTAGGAAAGCATGTTAGACTTCCTTTTAAGTCGTCTTTGAAGGTTACTTTCTCTCCATTTGATATCATTCATGTAGATTTATGGACATCTCTCATTACTAGAAAACTGGTCATAAATACTATTTGGTGTTATTAGATGATTTCTCTCATTTTCTTTGGGTTTATCCCATCAAATATAAGTCTCAAGTTTACTCCTTTTTTCTTGAATTTCGGACATATGTTAAAACACAGTTTGAAAAGGACATAAAATCGTTTCAATGTGACAATGGTCATGAGTTTAACAATTCACCCTTTTATAAATTTTGTACGAACAATGGCATGGTGTTTCGATTCTCTTTCCCCCATACCTCACCTCAAAATGGTAAAGCCGAAAGAATCATTCTCACCATTAATAATATGATCTATACCATGCTTTTCATGCTTCTCTTCCCCCCTCCCTTTTGGGTCTACGCGTTACACATGGTAGCATACATCCTCAATATATTACTTACACGTACCCTTCAAAATAAATATCCTACCGAAGTTCTATTCTGTCGGATCCCTTCCTATGGTCACCTTTGAATTTTTGGTTATCTATGCTACCCTAATCTCACCTCCACGGCCCCTCACAAATTAGCACCTAGGACCACTCCTTGTGTTTTCTTGGATTTCCCATCAAATCACAAGGGGTACCTATGCTATGACTTGCCCACAAATAAATTCCTAGTTTCTCGCCATGTCACGTTTGAGAAGAACATTTTCCCTTTTGTAAACGTCTGAAAATTTCAAGTCACTGACTATGGCTTTCTTGACGATTTGAACACTTCCCCTCTCATAAGAAACGTACTTCACGAAACTCGTGGTCCGGCCCAATCCCCACTGCCCCCGGCGTCACTGTCTCACCTCTCACTGCCCAATTTTCCCTTCGCCAATCCCGTCGACCACACCCCCAGCCCAATGTTCCCGACAATACCCCACTCTCTCACTGCCTGAATCCACCATCACTAACCCCACTGCCCCACAATTATTGTCGACTACCCCCATCCCCCGAGCCCACCTCCCACACTGCCCAGTCACACTGCCCAACCAGTCCATATTCCTATGCATCGAATGGAAACCGAAAGTCCACTTTAACCTATCCACTCAAGTTATCTCACATATACCTAAGAACCCAAAATTAGCCAAGCTTGACCCGGATTGGAATGCATCCATGCGTGAGGAATTTAATGCACTCACTACACAACACACGTGTGATCTTATCCTAAAACCAGATCGGATCAATGTGATTCATTGTATGTGGCTATATCGTCACAAATTCAGGGATAGTTGTGAGCTTGAACGTCATAAGGTGAGACTTGTGGCAAATGGCATGAGGCAACAAGAGGAAGTTGATTGTGGTGAGACCTTCAGTCTAGTGGTTAAACCTGCCACAATTCGTATGGTTTTGAGCATTGGTATGGGAAAGAACTGGCCGATTCATCAACTTGATGTGAAAAATGCATTTCTACATGGGGATTTGAAAGAAACCATCTATATGCATCAACCACTTGGCTTTGTGCATCCATCAACTCTTCAGTATGTCTATCATCTTCAAAAGTCACTCTATGGCTTGAAACAAGCCCCCCGGGTTTGGTATGAGAGATTTTCCACTTACATCATACATATCGGGTTTGTGTGCAGTAAAAGTGATAATTCACTTTTTATTTTTCATCAAGGTAATGACACTGCATACCTTTTGCTATATGTGGATGACATTTTCCTGATTGCCTCGTCTAATGTGCTGAAAAACAAGATTATTGCCTTGCTCAAATCCGATTTTGACATGACAGACTTGGGTAAGTTGAGCTATTTTTTGGGGATTTCCGTGACCATATGTAAGAATGCAATGTTCATGTGTCAGCTTAAGTATGCCGAAGAGATTATTTACAGGGCTAAAATGGCAAACTACAAGATCATGCCTACTCCAGTCGACTCGAACTCGAAGCTTAGCGCCAACGATGGGGATCCGGTGCTTGATCATTCTCTTTATAGGAGTCTCGTTGGTGCACTTCAGTATCTTACTTTCACTAGGCCCGACATTGCCTATGCCGTTCAACAGATGTGCTTATTCATGCATGCTCCCATGGAGCCTCACTTTACCGCTCTTAAATGTATCATTCGGTATGTTAAGGGTACTATTGACTATGGATTACATTTTTATCCATCTGCACCGACCAGATTGATATCCTACACGGACGCCGATTGGGGCGGTTGTCCCGATACACGTCGATCTACTTTCGGCTATTATGTATTCTTGGGCGATAATCTCATCTTGTGGTCTACAAAATGGCAAGCCATACTTTCCCGTTCGAGTGCAGTAGTAGAATATAGAGGCGTTGCGAACCTTGTTGCCGAAACTTGTTGGCTCAGGAACCTACTTCTAGAGCTTCATTGTCCCTAACATAAGGCATCTATGGTATACTGTGATAACGTATCTGCTGTCTACTTGTCTCATAACCCGATTCAACATCAGCGAACCAAACATATTGAAATGAATATTCATTTTGTTCGTGAGAAGGTTGTCATGGATCACGTTCGGGTGTTACATGTTCCTTCTTCCTATCAGGACGCATATATATTTACTAAGGGACTTCTTCGGTAGTTGTTCCTTGACTTCGATCCAGTCTGAGCGTCCGGCCTCCTCCCGCTCCAGCTGGGGGGGTGTGTGTGATAGAGAATACGTATATATTCTCCATATATTCTGTAATTATTAATTTGGGTAATTATGTAAAGTTTATATATATATATATATATATATATATATATATATATATATATATTGTATTAATGAGAAGCCTCCAACCAAAGAGAATTTCATAATTCTACATATAACAATATCTTTATCATGGAAATATAAAAAATAACTTGACATGTACTATCTTTCTCTAGAAAGAGAGATTTTAAAAAGTCATATATATAAAATGAACTATATTTAATTTCCCTAAATGCATTAAAGAAATCTTCTAGCTATTTATCAGTGCTGCCTAACATGCTTGTATTCGACATTCTAAAGGCGAGAGAAACATACATCTGGATTCTTTATGACAGATTTTTTTTTTTAAAAAAGAAAAAAGAAAAAAAAGAACAGTATTGTCTTTCATTCTCAAACAATCCCGAAATGATGTCAATTTCATTAAAACAAAAGCTCTACTTTATTCTATTTCAGCGAGACTCATATAGTTATCTAGTTACTTAATTAAATTATTATAAATATCGAATGTATATAAATTTTTGAAATTGACGACACAAATAATTAAATACGAATGTAAGAAGGGATCGTTTCTGTACTCTTTCTAGACTAGATGGCAACACCATCCATTAGTATATCCAATCTCCCCTTTCATATAAGTGGTGGGGAATCAAAGGTCTACACCATATATCAAAGTTAAAAAGAAAAAAGGAAATAGGTTTTTCTTGTTTGATTTGTTCTCTTCTCCAAGTAAAAAAGCTTGGAAATACGTTTATTTCTTGTCCTTTTCTATTATCTTAGTCTTTTTTTAAAAAAGATATACAAATGTAATATAAAGTTGATTGATGACTATATGTGGTCCAAGTGTCCAACACCACAACACTATTATGGGATGCCGTGTACAATAGAAAGAAAATATAATCTTCTTGTTGTTACTGTTAGTTGTTAATTAAGTAAAGCAATTGCTTGATCTTCAACTTAATTACGAGACAATGATAGTACATTATCATACCGTAAAGAAATTGGTTATCAAATTATATATCTGTTACGTGTAATGAATGGATATTGAATCTAACTCAACCCCAAAAGCTAGCTTGTAGGGGGGGATTTCAAGTGAAAGAAATAATCCCCTTGATTATTTTCATTAATTGAAAGACTATATATTCAATTTACATATTTCCATAATAGGAGAATCATATTCCTATTCTACTCCTAAAACATTATTCTACATGGAGATTAACTATACAATTATGGTAAGAGTACAAGACTAATTAAGGTAAACTACAACTATACAAACTTGTGTACAATAAGGACAATATCCGAGGGAAGCCGAGACCAAATATACATAGGATATACACATGCATATCGTGTATATCGTATGTATATTTGGTTTATTTAACACACCCCGCAGTCATAGCGGACGGTTTTCGAACGCTGAGACTGTCCCTAAAATCTTCAAAAAGGACCGGGGGAAGACCCTTTGTAAAGATGTCGGCAATTTAATACCTTGACGTGACATGGCAGACGCGGACCTGACCACGAGCAACATTTTCGCGGACAAAGTAAATGTCCATCTCGATATGTTTAGTGCGCTGGTGCTGAACCGGATTACCAGAAAGGTAGATGCATTATCGCAATACACCAAGGTTGCTTTCTGAATAGGACAATGAAGCTTCAATAGAAAATTACGTAACCAACATGATTTCGAGACCACATTAGCTACCCCACGATACTCGGCCTCGGCACTGGATCGGGACAATGTCGACTGACGTTTTGCAGACCATGAGACCAGATTATTGCCAAGAAACATACAATAGCCAGATGTAGACTGTCTGGTGTCTGGAGCCACCCCAATCAGCATCCGTATACGAGACTAGTGTGGACGTCGAGGAAGGATATAAGTGCAAACTATAGTCAAGTGTACCCTGAATATAACGAATGATGCGTTTGAGTGCATTCATGTGCTCAACTCTGGGATCATGCATAAACAAATACACCTGTTGGACAACATACGTAATAACTGGTCTTGTGAATGTAAGATACTGAAGGGCCCCTCCAAGACTGCGATAGCGGGTCGGATCCTAGTATGGTACGCCGGCCGTGACACTAAGCATGGGCTTAGTATCAACTGGAGTGGAAGTGGACTTACAGGATGACATCACATCCCTCTCAATGATCTCAGCTGCATACTTCCTTTGAGATAAGAACATCTCACCTGCATGACGAGTGACAGCAATACCCAAAAAATAGTTCAAGGGCCCCAAGTCTTTCATAGCAAACTCAGAGCTGAGCATTGTCATGATAGACTGGCGTAGGGCATCGGAAGAGGCAGTCAAAATAATATCATCCACATATAATAGAATATAGACCAAGGACGAACCACGACGATAGATGAATAAGGAATTATCCGACCTGCTGTGAGTGAACCCAATAGCCGAAACATAATCTGCAAACCGCGTATACCAGGCCCGTGGAGACTACTTAAGCCCATATAATGACTTCTTCAACAAACAGACATGATGAGGATGTTTGGGATCCCTAAATCCCAAAGGCTGATGCATATAGACTGTTTCCTTGAGATCACCATATAGGAAAGCATTCTTTACATCTAACTAATGAATATGCCATGCTTTCGAAAGAGACAAGCTAAACACAATGCGAATGGTAGCCGGCTTGACCACTGGGCTAAACGTCTCCCCACAATCTACATCAACCTGCTGAGTCTTACTATCACCCACAAGTCGCGCCTTATGTCGGGCAAATAAACCATCTGAATTTTCCTTATGAGCAAAAATCCACATAGACCTAATGATATTAATACCAGATGGACGGGGCACCAACTTCCACGTCTTATTATCAATAAGAGCATTATATTCATCGGTCATAACAATTTTCTAATTCGGGTCATTTAACGCAGACACATGATTACAGGGTAAGGGTGATTTAAGAACATTAGAATTTAAATTAAAATGTCTCTTTGGTTTAAAAACACTCTGTTGACTACGAGTGACCGATCTATGACTCGAGGAAGAATTGGGCGGATTTTGGGAATTTTCTAGACTCAGGATGGAGTGGCCAGCAAGCAGTGGGCCTGCTGGCCCAACACGATAAACATGGACTGGACCAGTTTCAGAAGTGGGCTGGACTGGCCCTGAAACTGGCCCAGTGACTATACTGGGCACTGTAGCTCGTGACGGGGCAGTGGGACCGCTGGAGAATTTTGGGTGCGTGACATGTCCGAAAAATGGTGAATAACATACGGGAATATACCCTCATCCAAAAAATTATACGAACTAGGCACATGATTATTTACCCTAGCAAACAGAAATAGGGATTCATAAAAAATGACATGGCGACTAATGATGATTTTATTAGAGGATAAATCAAAGCATTTGTAACCACGATGATTAGACGGAAAACCCAAAAAATACACGGAGTAGACCGGACCTGAAGTTTGTTAATTGTGGTGGACGGAAATAACGGATAAGACAAACACCCAAATACCCGGAGATGTGAATACGAATGAGTCTTATTATATAAAATAAGAAGGGGGGGGGGGAGAATATGTCAAACCTTTAGAAGGAATTATGTTAAGAAGATATGTAGCAATTTGTAGAGCATGATGCCAAAAAGACGGGGGTACGGAAGCATGAATCAATAAAGTTCGGACAATGTTATTTATGGTACGAATTTTGCATTCGGCTTTCCCATTTTGTGAAGTCGTATGAGGACAAGAAAAATGAAAATTGATCCCATTAGTAGCACAGAATTCCCAAAATACCCCATTGTCATATTCTTTGCCATTATCACACTGAATATTTTTTATTTCCCGTTTGAATTGGGTTCTAATGAATGCTCTAAATTTTAAGAAGATGAAAAATACTTGAGATTTTTTCGCTATCAGGAAAGTCCATAAAAACTTAGAATAATCATCCAAAAAGAGAATATAATACCGATGACCCAAAGAACTAAGAACATGAGACGTCCGTAAGTCGCTATGAATAATATCAAATGACATTAAAATATGAGAATTTGAGTCTACAAATGACAACCTAACAATTTTTCCTAAAGAACAAGACTGACAATTTGGAGTACTACACGTACCCTTACATGAAATAAAATTATTTTTATCTAATGACGATAAAATAGATGATCCCGAATGACCAAGACGAGCATGCCACAAGGAAGAAGACATGGCTGCAAATGCTGATGGCAAGGCTTGACTCAATGGACCGGAACTGGGTGTGATAGGATAAACATCTCCCCTACTATCACACCTCATGAGAGGACTCCCTGTCTTGAAATCATTCACAGAGAAACCAAATAGATCAAATTCAATAGAAACGGAATTGTCAGTAGTGAATTTACGGACAGAGACTAAGTTTTTAATCAATTTGGAGGCATGTAGGGTGTTTTTCAAGATAAGAGGTGGATGAAGGGGAGATAAAGTTTTATAACCATAACCACGAATTGGAATAGAATTACCATTACCAACAATTATGCCGCGAGGGTTGCTCAAATTGGAATAAGACGATAGCGTACCTGAATTGGATGTCATGTGGGTAGTGGCACCGGTGTCCATATACCAATTTGGGTCTGAAGGATTTAAACCAAGCGTGTGCATTGCGGCTTCGATGTCAGTATACGTGGGTGCCACTGCGTGATGGGCCTGTGGAGGTCGAGGCCCAAGTACCCCTGCTTGCTACCTCGGCCCAGAAGACTGATTGTAAGTGGACCAGGGCGTGGTGGGCATGGACTATTGCTGGGCAGCCCACTGCTAGTGGGGCGAAACATAGCTTGGCCCAAACTGTGGTTGTGGGGCCCACTGCCACGACATAGGTGCCCAGAACTGCTACTGCTGCTGCTGACAACTGCGAGGGCCACCACCGCCGCCACCATTGTGTCGGCTGCCGCTGCGGCTCTTGCCATTATTTTTCTTATGTCCACCCTTTTTGCCGCTACCGTTGTTGCAGTTTTGGCCTGAGTTATTGGAGCCGGTAGGATAAACCGTGGACTCGGTCATCATGACTACGGGACTAGCACCGGTAGCCGCCCTTTTGCCATGCCTGCTTCTTCAAGTGTAAGCATAGAATGAGCCTGATAAAATTGCGGAAGCGGATTGCTTTGCCGAATAAGCGTTCCAACACTATTATAGGTCTCGGAGAGGCCGGAAGCCATTTGGAGGACCAAACGATCATTCAAAACTGGGGCATCAACGTTGCAAAGCTGGTCCGCCAATTCCTTTAATCTTTTGCAATAAGCCGAAACGTTAAGGAAATCTTCCATATTGACGTGGGAGAAATCCTGCTCAAGAGTAGCAGCTTTAGAATTTTGATTATCGTGGAATATATCACGCAGTCTATCCCAAGTCGCCTGTGCTGTAGCGTCATTCTCAATAATCGTTTGCAAAAGGTCGGTAGAAATTGTGGAATATATCCACTGGAGGACAGTGACATCAAGAGTCGTCCACAACTTAGGATCATCCTCACGTTTTGACACCTATGTATTTTCAGGAGCTGCGAGGATTATGTGATGGATGACTTGATGCGATCGTGCGTGAATTTTGAACAGTTCAGCCCATGTCGCATATTGGACGTTTTCTATTTCAAGAACAAGAGGGATGTTATTCTTGATGTTAGAAACTGTAAGGGCGGGATGAAACGTGTTCCGGGTTGTAGACATATTGATAGAACAATATGTGATTGAGGGATTTTGAAGAAAATTTTAGGAAGAGGGAGGATCTCGTCGGCACGAAAAACCGAGAGCAAAGGTCTCGGAAATTCATGGGAGGTCGACGGACGTTGGAGGAATTTAGAGAGAGGATTTTAAGACCTAGACTTCTGATACCATGAAAGAAATAATCCCCTTGATTATTTTCATTAATTGAAAGACTATATATACAATTTACATATTTGCATAATATGAGAATCATATTCCTATTCTACTCCTAAAACCTTATTCTACGTGGAGATTAACTATACAATTATGGTAAGAGTACAAGACTAATTAAGGCACATTACAACTATACAAACTTGTGTACAATAAGGACAATATCTGAGGGAAGGCGAGACCAAATATACATAGGATATACACGTGCATAACGTGTATATAGTATGTATATTTGGTCTATTTAACACATATAAAGAGTCCATGTTCCCATTCCATATCCGATGTGAGACTCTTAACACTCCTCTGCACGCTCAGACCTTATTAACTGGAGCGTTGATTATATAATCTTGGGGCCCAACAATCGGTGAACGAAGAATTGGAATGAGTCTGGATCTGATACGATGTAATGAATGGATCTTGGGCCTAACTCAACCCCAAAAGCTAACTTGTAGGGTGAGAATTATCGAAGTCCATATTCTCACCATCTTGACTACGTCAATGATAGCTTGGCCTAATATCAAAGAACACTTGACCATCTAAGTACTTAATTGGTCACGGGTCCGGTATAAATTATTTTATCAAAAATCTTCTTGATAAAATTAGAATTTTGATAATTCCTTTAATATTTACAACTAGGGATGGCAACGGATAGGATCTGGACCGGATCTTACTAGATCCAGATCCATTTTTCATACCTAGATCAAGATCCATCGGGTCCATAAAAATCAGATCCAAATCCAGATCCATCGGATACACCGAGTCCACGGATCGGATCTGGATCCACACGTGAAAAAATTTCTAGATCACCACACTTGTATATATATAAAGCGAAGTGAACCATAATACTGATAACCGATTTATCATTGACAGAATGAGAAATAAGCTAGCAAACTGGAAATTTCTTTTTCTCAATATGGTTGGAAGGGTCACACTGCTACTGGTTGAAGTTTTAGCATCATAAGAATGACATCATTCTACAACAATAACACCATTCTACAACAATCACAAGAATGACACCATTAGAATGTTCATTCAATCAATCTACACAGACGATGAAGGTCTTGAAATTAAATTCTACAATAATGTTCTTTAAAATATGGCAGAAAGTCACTCCAACCTCAATAAAACCTTCTGAATACCTTTCTAAATCATTCACTCCACAAAGCAGATGTACTGGAGGTGGGCTAGAAAAAGCAGCATGACTTTTATTAGTAGCATTTGCATTATTGTTAGATTGTTCACCATCCATTTCCTAGAAGAAAATATTTGAATACATTACTTAACCACATAACAGAGAAGTATCATGCACATTTTAGTCCAATTAAACAGTGAATTTAAATGAACTGGACATTGGCCACAATAACGCAAAAATGAAAATTTTCCAGTAGATAAATAAGACAACAATTTTGACCAAAAAAATGAAAATTTTCCAGTAACTCTTCTAGTACCAATTCAAATCAATAACTCTTCTAGCACCAATTCAAATAAGACAACAGTAACGCAAAAAATGAAAAATTTCCATTTTACCAAATTAGCAAGAGACTACTGAAAGCAAAATTCACATATACCAAATTAGCAAGAGAATACTGAAAGTAAAATTTCAACTTCAATTGATGGAGTTTCAAGAATAACTAGATCGTTGCTCGCATGCACTATATCACTGGCGTTTTAAACACATGAACTTGAAGACTTGCAAAGAACACTATCAGTTTTCTGATCAAGCCAAAACAGACGAATTGTAGATAAAAAAATAAAAATTGAACTCACCGTTTAATATATGGAAGAAAGTCACGCAGATGTGCTGGGCTTCAGTCATTTATGGTAGAAAGTCACGCAAATCAAGCCACGACGACGGCTAGGGTTTGAGTTTTATAGGATGTTAAACGAAATGAGGTCTTTGCCCTCTTTCGTTGGCTTAAAGACACGCAGATGGGTTGGACTTCGATCCTTTATGGACTTGGACCTGGCCAAGAAAACTAAAGAAACTTGTAAAGAACACTAGGTTATGGATGTATAATGAATTTAATAAAAAATGAATCCACGGGTCGGATTTGGACCGGATCCGGATCTCAAATACAAGATCCATATCCAGATCCGATCCGTCAGAAATGAATTCGTGTCCGATCCGGATCCGTTAAATCCAAATTTTAAAGAATCATATCCTATAAAACGGATCTGGATCCATCGGATCCAGACCGAGTCCAGAATCCACTGCCATCTCTATTTACCACGCATGTTGTTTGTCAACCTTCCAGGAATTACTTACACTAGGATTATCCCGGCTTGTAACAGTAACATGGTAGAAAAGACCGAACTAGCAGGGGCTCAAATGCCCACTAACAATAATTTTTTGTTACAATTATATAAAGCTTCATACAGTTAACCAAAAAAATAAAGATTTTTATTCCCCCACTTGGCCACTTCAGACTTTTGTGGGTGTACAAAGAGTAAAAGTTAAGAACAGTAGATGAGTGCTTTCGTCTTTTCTTCTAGGAAGACCGACGATCAATTTTATTCATTAGATTTTCATTTTGGAGTTAAATGGAGTGTAAAATTTATCAACAACTCAATAATAGTGAATAGTGATGATTCTATATCCCCATTTGAATGGTCATATTCTTCTTTTAGTACGTACCACATATTACCCACACAATGTCACATATGGTCCTATTTTATTATTCTCTAAACAACTTTCTCTTACTTATAACAAATCAAAACACTTGCATGTTACACCACATAATTTTAACAAGTACCAAAAAGATCAAATTTCAATTTTGTTTTAGCTGTTTTATATGTAAAAAAATCAAACAACCAGTTCATACCTTTGGTTGCTAGAAAATTTCATCAATGCTTTTCTTTGAAACAAAAAAGGAAAGCCATTTGAAACCCTTCTCTTTGACCAATTATGAAAACTATTTTTGATCCATTCCCTTTGGGTGAAGTGTATAAAATTTATGTATATATTATAAATTGATTAATTAGGGGGCGGCTCAACGAATATAGTGACCTAAAATAAAACTTCAATAAGAGGTCTTATAAGTTTGTTAAAAATAAATAAATCATATACTATATTAAATCTTAAATTAAACTAAAATCCGGGTGTATGGGTCGGATTTTAGTTTAATTTAAATCAGCATAAATTAAATCTTAAATTATTTCACATACTTAACATATGAATGCTAACTTTACCCTTTAAATGTTAGGATTAAAAGGATTTGGGCTGATCAGGTTTTAGTTTAATTTAAGATTTAATTTGTGTTGGTTTAATTAAATGGTGTGACATAAATGAGCCAAACTATTGAGGGGTGACATAAATGAGTCATTTCTGATAGTTCGATGACATATTTGAGCCTTTTTCGTAGTTTAAAACAGTCGCTAATGAAAAATGACATGGATGAGCCATTTTGATAATGACGATGACATAAATGAGCCAAATTATTGAAGAGTGATATAAATGAGTCATTTCCGACAGTTCGATGGCATATTTTGGCCTTTTTCGTTAATAATTTAAAGTATTTAAAAAGCATATAAAAATTACGATAAAAATAACTCATTTAACTCTCATAATTTGAACACGCCATATAAATTGAAATTTATAGAATATAATATATACACATATTAGAAAATTTTGGGATCCTAAAATCAGGGGGCCTAAAGCGGCAACTTTAGATGCTTCATGCTTCAGCCGCCCCTGTGCTTAATACATTCACAACCCCTCAAAGTTGTCAGTAAATTTAATTTAAGACACTCAAATTACGGTTTGTTCTAATTAAACACTTGAACACATGATAACATGTTCCTATTAGATACTTTCGATTCAAATTTGATTTTTTTATGCATATTCTCAAATGTCCATTACATAGATAAGTTAACCAGTTAAAATATGTGATATTCTTTTATTATACGAATATTCTCAATACCGTGTAAATATTCCAACTGAGGATGATGCACATACCTAAGATAAATGACATATTTTAAATGGTTAACTTATTTATGTGACATTGAGATCACGTGTAAAAGTTTTCAAAAAATTGAATCAAATAAATTTAATAAAAATATTTTATCATGTGTTCAGATACTTAATTTATTAAACAAGGCTTAGTTTAACTGTTTAAATAAAATCTTATCACAAGTTTGAGAAGTTGTCATTGTATTAAGCAATTATAAACTGAGTACATTTTATTATAACTACTAGTACATACTTTGACATTTTGGGAGTATTCTTTTTAACTTGCATTTTATTCTAAGGCCTTATTCTAATGCTCCTAGAGATGCTTTCCAATTTGTAGGCATGGGGCGTATGTGCCATTTGTCCCCTGCCTAACTCGACAACACCCTGGACCAAAGATCATTTTTCATGGAGTACTAATTTTATTATTCATCTAACAGTTCTATTTATTTTGTACTTCTAAACAAACTGTCCACTCAATTGTTCGTGGAGGAGATTTTGGCAATCTCAGTAAAATGCCTAACAAGAATATTTAGATGATTTTTTTTTTTGCAGTGAAAAGTAGTGATGGCAATATCTACTTCTGCGGAAGCAAACTACTAGTTAATTGATTTTTATGTTGTTATTAACTTTTAATTTGTAATACCATATTAATTATTATTTTATTAAACTTAATATTTGCTTGTGAGAGTTTTTTACAATTACTTAAAGAAGTTTGTTTGTGTACATAGTATATATATATATACCTTAAAAATAAGGTGTAACACATGGATAGACCTTCGAACTAGTTTAGGATTTCCACTTGGACAATTCAACTGAACCCGTACCACCTCAACCCTCCTCCAAGAAGACATTTTTCTGTGCCACTTGGACACGATGCCCACTGCTCTCCCTTCTTTCTTCGTTAACACTGAAATCTCAAAATCGCCGGAGAAGATGGCTAGATCTGGTCGTGTTGATGCTTTTTCAGCGTTGCTCCGGCTAAATAGTTGAAGCAAGTGCCGCTAATTACTGCTGGAATTTTTTAGTTGTTCGTATTTTCACAAATCTGATGCCGACGATTTGTGACGCCCACTTTTTCACTGTTCAGCGTGGCAAATATCATGTTTATGCAATCTTAGAATTGCCATCGGCAATGACACACTATTGTTACATACGACAAGAGCTTATATTGATAAGAAGCCTAAATGTCAATGCACGATACAAAATTTTCCAGCTTATTAACAACACCAATTTCCCCCAACCAGCTCTCTCATATGGAGTCCCAGTTCCTTCGTTTTCACAAATCTGATTACAATTGTATTTTCTGACTGTTTATATTTTCTGGCGATACTAGATACTCCGGCGAACTGCATAGGTTCTTTATTGGCTATCCGGGGAGGGTGGGCTGGGTTTTTTCTTTTATCTTCTTGTAAATTATAATAAGAAGATTAACAATAATATCATCAATTTAGCTCTTGAAATAGAAATTTAATCACATAATGAAGCAGGAGGAGTACTACTATTATCTAATCTCAAAATTAAATGTTCACATTTGCTAGCTTTTGATCCTTCTTAAACGTCTATATTGCAAAAAGGGAAACTTAACATTCTTAAAAAGTTTTAGGGGCTCCATCGTTCCATTAAAAAAACACTTGTTGGTATTTGTAGTGGTTAGAAGTAAAGCAAGTTAACTAAAAACATGGCATGAAAAGTCTAAAGTATTGTTTAAAGAAAATAAACTTCATAATAATTATAATAACAATATTCTTTCATTATTAAGACCCAAAAAGTCGACCAGCACTACACGAAATATTTTTAAAATAGATTTAAAATAGTTTTTTTCTTATAATTAATTTTTACTAATTATTTTGGTTTTGTGGAAGTGGATAAGAGAGTAGAAGAAAAATAAAGGAAAAATTAAGAAAAAAGAAAAAAGTTGCATCTCACAATCTTTGGAAGTGTAAGGCACACACTGTGCCACGTCAACAAATTATTTCCAAGTGGCACAGAATTCCTGTAGAATTACGGAACAAGTTCCAGGATCTATCTATAGGTTATGCCTAAAAATAATGAAATTAGTTGACAGTGTAACGTAATCCTATAAGAATTTTCTTATATTTCACTTATTTTTTTAGTGATGTGTCATCTGCCATCCACTTGTTTCAAACAATAATATACTCCTCAGTGTAATCTCATAATTAAATTTATGATAAAGTATATATAAATTTTATCCTCATCTTAAAAGATAGAATCATTGTTTCCGATTAGACCCATCGGCTCAGTGTGTCGTCCACTAGTTTGTTATATATAAAAAAGATAACATAGAGCTTGTTTCAATAAATAATTAGCTGATAAGTATTATGTATTGAAAAGAAATTTTTAAGTATTATAATTTATATTATAAATAAATAGTTATGTGTTTAAATATAAATATTAGAAATTGATAATAAAGACTTGATTCCTTTGGTAAAAGGTATAGAAAAACAATTTTTGTTACAACTAGTAAGCACTACTTAAGCAACAAAAAAAGTACTAAGCAATAATTTTTTCACCAAAAGCTTAATCAAATACTTGATCTTTTTAATTTTTTTTTAAATACCTTGCGAAATCAGAAATAAAAAAAATCATTTTCTAATGGGACAAAAAAAAAACGGTAACTACAAATGGACAGTGTACGTGTAACTAAAATATGGGGCCTCGTTGGTTGAAAAGGTTCTTTACACTAAATGGGAACGTCTATCTACGTGGAGATTCTACCCATTAATTAATTAAAAAGAAAAACAAAAACCACATCAGAAAGTGGTGAAAGGTTGATGATTCACGCGCTAAGAGAGGCGTGTAAACATCGAACAAAACCGAAATACGATTAACGCCACACAGAAAAGAAGCGCACACTTTCTGAAGTTGTCTTATAGAATATGGTGAGGGAGTGGACAGGTAACCGAAGCCCCAACCTAATCTAATTGATCTGACGGTATATATCACTCCATCTTCAATCTAACGGTGTGGACACAGTAGTTGCATTCAAGTCAGCTACGACAAAGTGTCCTTATATATAAAATTAAAAAGAGAAAAAAATAAAAAAGAATTAAGAGATGAGGGGTTGGAAGAAAAATTTTAAAAATGGGGACCATTCCTTAATCCCTACCATGAAACAGCACTTTCAACTTATCATCTGTTCAATATAGAAAAAAACACATTAAAAAAATACTTAATCTGGTTTTCAATTATTCGATTGGGAATGTTGTTTAGGAGGAAAGAAAGATAATTCGTGAATTTAAATATGTTATAAATTTTTTATAGTTATAAAAAAAATTAAAGAAGACCTGAAAAGTTTAAAATTAATATATTTAAATATAAAATATTTGAATGACCTAACAAATAGTTCCCCGTAAATGTAACATAGGGAGTAGATGAATTTATTTACACAAATATAGACCTATAACAAGAGAAAACAGTGACTTTATTGGCGTAGTTAATGGAGAAATAAAGAATGACTAATTAACTCCACATTAATTCGAAATAAAAACGTTTTACAGTTTCAAACTAGTATTTATAACCTTTTTTAATCTGGGTTGCTAAAAGAGATAAGGGAGTTGGTTATATTGTTTTTATTTTCCTCATGGGGAACTCATTAGCCTTTGTATAAACTCGTTATACGTATTAAGATAGTTATTAAATATTTATAATTTTTTTATCATGAACTCAATTGTCATTATATATTAACTCGATATCATTGTAAAAATTCATATATTTTAAATTCTGAATTCACTTCTGATTGTTCTTTTCTCATATTTTTCTTCCCTAAAAAAACCAAACGAACAATGCCACTTACTCTGAAATTTTGCTGATAACATGCATAATTTACAAAATGCATTATACTATAGGAGTAATATATACAAAACAAAAAGTACCAACAAAAGTTGAGTCAAAAGTCATAAGAATTACACTCTCAAGAGGGATTTTGACCTTAGTTCCATGCTGAATGAAGGTAAAAAACTGGCGTATGCTTTAGGCGGCTTTTAATATTCCGGAAGCTTTGATTTATAAAGATACTTATATAGTAGAGTTAGGTTCAACCGAACACATCATTTATTCAAAGGTCCCTTTAATTTAATGATTTAATCTAGTGTTGGGGGACCTTTAACTTGGGATTTCTTTCTAGTTTTTGTCTATGCACAAAAATGATTATTCTTTTGTTAATAATTGCTTCTTTAAGGTATTCAATTTTGGACTACACAAATTAACTAGACAAGAAAGTTCTAAAGTACCAAAGTTCAGACAAAGATTTGTTTTAAGAAAAATCATGAAATTGAGCTTTAATTTGATTACCAAAAGATTTAAACTATTTGAATTCATCACACAATATTAAGAAAGACACAAAAGAAAGAATGAGCATGAAATGCAGGAAGCTCTACAAATTTGCTTACAACACCGGGCAATCTTTGTCATATTCCTATTGGTCCTTACTCTATGCCTTTCGAATCAGATTTTCTGGCCTTAAATAATACTCTCTCCATTCAATATATGTAGCGTAACACTTTTTTTTTATTTGATAATATTTTAATTTTAAACTTCACATTTAATTTATTGAAATAATTTATAATTCAATTATTTTTATAACTTATTTTAAAATATAAATTTTAAATTTTTTTAATTTTTATCTTAAATTTTATGTTTAGTCAAATACATTTACATAAATTAAATTAGGACGTAGCGAGTATAATTCCTGGATAGAATGAGTATTATTTTGAAGAAAAAAAAAGAGAAGGTAAAAATATAATATAAAGAAAAAATAGTTGGTGCAAAGAAGAAAAGTTAAGTAAGTAGACAATCTATTATCAGTACAAATGGTGAGAGGTTGTTGAGGGAACGATTCAACACTCAACAGTAATTGTAATCTACTTTTACGACAGGCAAAGCTTCTATGTTTAGTCTTTTTCTTTTATTTTTCTTTGAGCATAATTGAGAAAGAGGAAAGACCTTACTAGGTGAAAAGAGGTATTCAACAATTTTGAAGAAGAAGAAAAAAAGACAAGCTTGAAATATATATATATGGAACCAATCGTTACAAGTTGACGCAGAGACAAAACGATCTACTATGAAGAATTACAATTTGAATTAAAGACAAAACTATATAAAAAAAAATGTATTTTATTTACTGATTTCCTGTGATAATAGTTGTATTGTTGAAATTAAACCAAGATTAATAATTTAAAATTGATTAGAATTTGATATTTGATAGTTTATTCAATCCAAGTCCAGTTAGAATTTATTTATCAAAGTCTAATAGGTATAGATTTCTACTCCTAGTCTATTTTGATTTTCTAATATTATAAATATGTGTGCCCTGTTACATACTTTCTTAGGTTGAGATGTAACTTAGATTATAGTGAGATTCAAGAGTTTTGAATTATTGTGTAAAGTCTCCTACCTCCTCTCTCTAGTTTGACAAATTTCTTTTTATTAACGAATATTACCATATATTCTGTAATTAATAGTAGTGTGTAATTATGGTAAATAGATGATCCTTATTCAATTAGAATCCAACATTGTACACACTATATATATATATTTGTATTAATGAGAAATACTCTCCAGGGGAGATTAATAAAATCTTACATGGTATCAAGAGTCAAATAGGGCTGGCAATTTCACCATGACCCGATGGATATCCGATCCACTCGATCCGATTATATGGACGAAAATCCGACAAAACATGAATTTTAATTGGGTGACGGATGAATCGGGTGACAGATCGGGTCGGATTCGGGTGGACATACATCCAATCCACCTCCCTGCACCTCCATGCTTTGGGCAAAAAACTGTTAAACCAAACATTTTTTCAAGCTAAAGATAAAACTTTATTTTATGCACATTTCATGGTTGAACAAAAACAAAAACCAAACAAATCAATCATAAGCATTGGTAACTTTTAACGAGAACTTCACTTTACATGACAGGCGCTCAAGCTGCAAATGTCTGCATGAGTTATTTTAGAAATAGTGGGGGCATGAAGAATTTTCAACACGAATATAAAATTATCTGAAGCCTTGTTTATGCATAAGCATCCCAGGATTTTGTAGCTACAGAGGAGCCAAAATATAAGAAAACATAGTTTAAGGAGGGGTCCAGATTGTTGGGCCACAGAATAAGTGAAGCAAAGGATAGGAAAATTAAGTGAGATCTTCTGGTCCTATTAAACAATAGATAGAAGTTTTTGAATAAATACAAATAATAGTTAAAATAAATCTTCATGGAAATGTAAACAACATGTCACCCGTCCAGATTGTTGTCTCCTTTCCGTTTTTTTGGTTGCATGTTTGGAGCATAGACACGGTTTGTAAAAACAGTATGATGATATTTATATGATGTACTTTTTTTCTCGTTTTACCAAGGATTTTAGGTGATTGACTGATTGTGCTATAATTTTCATCCGCGAATCACCCGATTCACCCGTAGATGATGGGTGAATCGGATGTGGATGAAGAAACAATAGGGTGATGGATGAGTCGGGTGATGGATAGATGGTTGGCGGGTGGAGGCGGATTGAGTTCCACCGGATCCACCTCCGATCCATTACCAGCCCTAGAGTCAAACCCTAAAAACACCTAAACCCTTTTTTTTTCTTGCCCCTTCCCCCCACCTCCTTCGGCAGGTGGCTACCCTAATCTTCGAAACCCCAATTTTTTTATTTCTTTTTCATTCCTCACAAAAATTCAGCCACTCTAATGGATCTCATGGCTGCTCCCACCTCTCCTACAACTTCATCTTCTTCCCCAGTTGTCACTCATACCCCACCCACTACCTCCTCCACTCCGTCACCTATGTCAAGAACTTCATTCCTTTGGTTCTTGATCAGGAAGAGGGTCAATATTCTTCGTGGGTTAAACTTTTTCGCATACATGCATGTGCTTATAACGTACTTGATCATATTGATGACTCCTTCCCTCGCCCTATTGAGGTTGATGACATGACATGGCGCCGTCTTGACATCATTGTCAAACAGTGGATTTATGGCACCATATCTAAGGACTTACTTCATACGATTATGAAAACCGGTGTCTCGGCTCGTGAGTTATGGATATGGTTGGAAGAATTTTTTAGGACAACAAGCACACTCGTGCCGTATACTTGGAGGAGCAATTCAATAATACACGTCTTGAGAATTTTGCTAACATGTCCGAGTATTGTAAACAATTAAAACTAATTGCGGACCAATTGTCCAATGAGGGGACATCGGTTTCCGAAATGAAGATGGTTCTCCAACTAGTTGCTGCCTTACCGAATGATGAATACGATACTCTAGCGACCATGATACAACAAGCCGATCTACTATCCAGCTTCAACAAAGCCCTCTCACAATTATTGTTTGAAGAAAGTCGACGTGTCAAATAGAGACGAACACACTCAAAAGGCATTAGCGGTTAAAAATCCAGCGACAAATGCCGCCTCCACCGCCCAACCACCACTACCAGACAACCAACAACCGCGGGGCGGCCACAGTGGTGGCAGAGGCGGCAGATGCCACGACAACAGAAAGCGCGGCAGAGGCCGCAGACGTGGAGGCCATGCCAGCCAACACCAGTAGTACATCCATTTTCTGACTTGGGCTGACCCAGGGAAGTGGCCCAACCCAGGCTCCTGGGCCTCGACTTCTTACCCAAGACAGCCTGCAGCGGCCTAGTATCCAGCACCCTGGCAGCCTGGGATTTTGGGCCACTACCCAGGCCCACGCCAAGCTCCACCTCTAGCCTAGCAGGCCCATGTAGCGACAACCCAGCAGCAACAGTCCACTTACTGCATGGCCCCCACTGATTTGGGTTAGGGCTTCAGCACATTAAATCTCTAGCAGCCCGATGAAAATTGGTACATAGATATGGAAGTCACTTCTCATCTCACCCGCTCCTCAGATAATCTCTCCAAACTGTTTCGTTTAAAGTATCCTCAATTTATTACGGTTGGTAATGGTCATCGCATTCCAATTCAAGGTTATGGTACCACCTCACCCACCCTTCTCCCTAAATATAGTCATTTATGCTTCCAACATCATTAAAAACTTAATATCTGTTAGAAAATTTACTCGTAACAATTCTATGTCTGTTGAATTTGACCCCTTTGATTTTTTTTTGAAGGATCTAGTTACGGGGACACTTCTTACGAGATGCAATAGTGTGGGGGACCTCTATCCATTCTCATCTACTTCCGCTGCCAGATCCCGCTCACCTACCTCCCTCGCTGCTATCTCTCCGTCAACTTGACACAATAGAGTTGGACACCGAGGCACTCCTATTTTTAATTTTCTTAGAAGCAATAATTTTATTCGATGTTATAATGGGAAACTTGCCCAACATTATTTTTCGTGCCCTATAGGCAAACATGTTCGCCTTCCTTTTCAGTTATCTTGAAGTGTTACATTTTCTCCCTTTGACATTGTGCATGCAGACTTATGGACATATCCCATTACTAGCTAACTTTGTCATAAATATTATCTCATTTTATTAGATGATTTTTCTCACTTTATTTGGGTCTACCCACTTAAATTCAAATCTGAAGTTTTTGCCAAGTTCCTTGAATTTCGTATTTATATCAAAATACAATTTGAAAAAGCCATCAAATCATTTCAATGTGATAATGGTTGTGAGTTTAACAATTCCACATTTCACAAAATTTGCAAAAATAATGGCATGGTTTTTTGCTTTTCGTGTCTCCACACCTCCCCCCAAATGGTAAAGCCGAACGAATCATCCGCACTATCAATAACATGGTTCATACAATCTTTTTTCATGCCTTTCTCCCCCTTCTTTTTGGGTCTATGCAGTCAAAATGGTAGAATATATCATTAACGTTTTACCAACCAGTACTCTTCATAATAAGACCCCCACCAAAATTCTCTACCGTCGAATCCCCTCCTATGATCACCTTCGGATTTTCGGATGCCTTTGCTACCCAAATCTTGCCTCCGCGGCCCCGCATAAATTAGCATCACGCACCGCTACATGTGTCTTCTTAGGCTTCCCGTCTAATCATAGGGGGTATTTGTGCCATGACATATCTACATGTAAAATCCACGTCTCTCGTTATGTCACGTTTGACGAGATAGTCTTCCCATTTCCAAACATTCAAAAATTCTGAAACACGGACTACACATTTCTCGACAAGTCGGATGCCTCCCTTGTCGTACTGATCAAACTTCATTGTACCACCGCCACTGCCCCCACTATTCAGTCACCACCACCCAATCCCACTACTACCACCAGTACTCTACCGGAATATTCCCCGACAGTGTCAACCCGACCCGCCGTCGTCTCCCACACTCGTCGGCAAACCAATTCGACAAACCCAATGTCCCCGTCGCTTGCCGCCCATCCTTCCGTCGTCCAACCCAGCCCAATGACTGCCTCACCGTAACTCCATCATTGTCCTCTCATCCAGTCACCCACCTCAAACCTATCACCGACATCAGAACCAAAACCAAGTCAACCATATTCCATCGATCTGACCCGATACCCACCCACACCCAACCAGTCACAATCACGAAAACCGACTCTCATTCACCCATATCCCATTGATCTATTCCGACAATCACCCATCACGGCCACTGCCACGATGACCCCAACCCAGTAACCAACCCATGACCCGACAACCCAACAAATCGCACCCTACCCCTCTACCCAAACATCCCCTGCCCCCACGTACAGAATGGAAACCCGTGCTCAACACAGAATTTTCAAACTCAAAGTTCACTTTAACCTATCCATACAAACTATATCTCGAATTCCCAAAAGCCTAAAATTAGCCAAACCCGACCCGAATTAGAATGCGGCCATGCGTGAGAAATTTAATGCTTTAACAAAACAACAGACTTGGGATCTAGTTCCTAAGCCGGATGGGGTTAATGTGATTCAATGTATGTGGTTATTTCATCACAAATTCAGTGATAGTGGTGACCTTGAGCGCCATAAGGCGAGGCTTGTGGCTAATGGTACTAATCAGCATGAGGATTTTGATTGTGGTGAGACATTTAGTCTGGTGGTTAAACCGGCTACTATTCGCACAGTTCTGAGCATAGCTATGGGAAAGAGTTGGCCGATTCATCAGCTTGATGTGAAGAATGCATTCTTACATGGAGACTTGAAAGAAATTGTTTACATGCACCAGCCGTCAGGCTTTGTCCATCCGGAGGCTCCTCATTATGTCTGCTATCTTCGAAAGTCAATGTATGATTTGAAACAGGGCCCCAAGGAGTAGTATGAACGTTTTGTTATTTACATTATGCAGATTGGGTTTGTGTGCAGCAAGTGTGATCATTATCTATTTATATTTCATCGAGGTAGTAACATTTCATACTTGTTATTATATGCGGATGATATTGTTCTCACTACTTCTTCTGATGTATTAAAAAATGAGATAATTTCTCTACTTAAATTCGAATTTGCTATGACTGACTTGGGGAAGTTGAGTTACTTCTTGGGGATCTCAGTAACTACATCTGCAGATACTATGCTTTTGTATCAGCGTAAGTATGCAGAAACAATTGTGTACAAGGCTAAAATGGCGAACTGTAAGATCATGCCTACTCCGGTCGACTCAAAATAAAAACTCAGTGCCGTTGACGGTGATCCAGTGTCCGATCCTACCCTTTATAGGAGCCTCGCAGGTGCACTTCAGTATCTTACTTTCACCAAGCCTGATATTGTTTATGTTGTTCAGCAGGTGTATTTATTTATGCATGCCCCCAGAGAGCCTCACTTTACAGTTCTTAAACGTATCATTCGATACGTTAAGGGCACTCTTGATTATGGATTGCATCTCTACCTCTCTGCACGACCATGTTGATATCATATACGGACGTCGATTGGGCAGGTTGTCCGGACACGCGGCGTTCCACCTCTGGCTACTGTGTGTTCTTGGGAGATAATCTCATTTCATGGTCTGCTAACTGGCTAGCCACCATATCCCGATCAAGTGCAGATATAGAATATCGAGGCATAGCAAATGATGTTGCTAAGATTTGCTGGCTCTGAAACCTTCTCTTGGAGCTTCATCGTCCCTTGCGTAAGGCTCTATAGTGTATTGTGATAACATATATGCGATCTACTTATCTCATAACCCGGTTCAACATCATAGAACCAAGCACATTGATATAGATATACATTTTATTCATGAGAAGGTAGCTATATGTCATGTTAAGGTGTTACATGTGCCTTCTTCGTATCAGTATGCAGATATCTTCACTAAAGGACTTCCTAGACAGCTATTCCTAGACTTCTAATCCAGTCTCAGCGTTCGGCCTCCTCCTGCTCCGACAGAGGGGTAGTATTAGAGAATATTACCATATATTCGTCATATATTTTGTAATTAATAGTAGTGTATAATTATGGTAAATAGAGGATCCTTATTCAATTAGGATTCAACATTGTACACACTATATATATTTGTATTAATGAGAAATACTCCCCAAGGGAGATTCATACAATCTTACACTTTTTTATAGTCGTTGTTGGGTCTTTCACTTGTGCTTATATTATTCCTTCGAGTACTTTTTATTTTCTTTAAATTGGTATCAGAGCTTGTGAGATCCGATCAAAGCCTCGTGTGAGATTTGATACATATAAAAGAATTTATCAAATTGTCCCATTTTTTGTGTTTGATGGCAAAAATAATTTTGAGAGTTGGTATCAACAGATGAATAATTTCTTCAATGTTGTTGGACTATGGTCCATTGTTGGTACAGGGTTCGTGAAAACCCCAGAAGGCATAACATTGATTGGTGAAGAAGTTACACAATTGGAGAAAAATAGACAATTGAATTATAAGTCATTTTACTACATCAATAGCAAAGTCCAATTACATATTAATAACAAATATATGCATGCAGAATCAACAAATGAGGTGTGGACAATTGTGGTGAAATCATATCGACGTGTTACAGACGTGAAGAGAGAGAAACTTCAAGAGCTCTGGAGGCAATATGAGTTAGCCTAAATAAAACCAACAGAATCTGTCAAATAATTTTTTACAAGAATTAGAGAAATTGTTAATGATATGAAGGTCAATGGAGAAGTATTTGAAGAAGTTAAACTTGTTGAAAAGATATTGCAATCTCTAAAATTAGAGTTTCACACCAAGAAGACAGTTCTTGAGGCTACCCGGGATCTTAAAACTTTGAGACTTGATGATCTAGAAGATGAATTGATGACATATGAGATGTTCCTGAATCAACAAACATATGAGATAGTGGAGGAGGCATGGAAAACAAATGATGATCAACCAAAAGAAAAAGAAGAGTCATCGAATCTGACAGAATTAAATCAAGAAGATCAGAATTCAAAAATAATAGAAGATAGAGGTAATTTTTGTTGTGGTGTAGATGTTTTTGATTGCAAAGCGGACTCCAATAATGTCCAAATTGATTTATCAATAATTTCTGAAATGACTAAAAAGGATAACTTGGTGGAAACTGATGCTCTTTCGATAGAAATTACTTGTGTTTTAAGTCACGAGACATGTAATAGACGTGATTGATCTATACAAGGTGAGGCTACTGAAAAAGAAATTGAAATACCCTCTATTGTCGCATAAGAAAAATTATTTGAAGGTAATGATGATGAATTCCGTGATGAAAGAAGCAAAAGAGTTCACCAAGAGCAAGTTTTTGACGATCTAGCCAAAATTGAAGCAGAAACAACTAAGGGTCCAGATCTGCAATTGATGTGCATGATTATGGATATTGAAGATACAATAAACTTTTAGCCATTATTCAAAATTCTAGATTTTGAAGAGCATGAAAATTTGTTAGTTGATGATGCTACTCAACCACATACAAAAAGGTGAATTGAAGTTTAATAGGCACGCAAGGTCAAGTATAAATCAATGAGAGAAACATATGATTTTAAGGCAAAACTAGTTATTCAGGGATACAAGAAGAAGAACGAATATGAAATGATATTTTGAAGATGTTTAACATGGAGAAAGTCAAATTAACTTTGAATCATGTTGAAGAGAAACTGAAGCTGGCCAAAGATGGCACCCGCAATTTTGTCGATGCTACATATTTCAGGAAATTGTTCCAGGGTCTACGGTTGTTGACTTTTACAAGATATGATATTGTTCATCACGCTCAAGTTTGAAGATCTTGGTTTAAGGGAGGCAATGTTGAAATTAAACCAAGTCTAGTTAGGATTTATTTATCAAAGTTTAATAGGAATTGATTTTCTAGTCATAGTCTATTTTAATTTTCTAGTATTATAAATTGGGGTACTCTGTTACATATTTTTCTTAGCTTGAGAGGTAGCTTAGATTGTAGTGAGATTCAAGAGTTTTGAGCTATTGAGTAAAACCTCATACCTCCTCTCTCTAATTTGATAAATTTCTTTTATACAGTCGTTGTTGGGTCTTTCACTTGTGCTTATATTATTCTTTCGAGTGTTTTTTATTTTCTTCACGTATAATTAAAATATCTTTCGTGATATGCCAAATTTGTTGCATGATAAATATTTATTCACACCAAATATTTATATCAAAACAACGCAATTACTATAGTAGAGTAATTTAATAAAGAAAAATACATATTAATTAATTATGATTAAGTGTATGTTTATACCTCTCAATACATGTTATGTATTCATTCGTTTGGTTCAAACATAACTTTTTACGGGTATGACATTATGTGCTCATGAGTCATAGAACGTTTACTTTAAAGTAAGATGCTTTAAAAAAATTTAAATGATGAACTGCATGGAAACAGATGCAACGAAATGATAAGGTGAGTTCATAGATTTTATGTATCAAATTAAAGTAAAGTGTTTAAGTTCATATTATTACCCAAAATTTCGATGGACTCGGTTCTATTCATTGGCATATATTGCCTCAAAAAATCTTTTTCCTTTTAAAATTAGTCGGCTATTAGCTGTCATCCGATGAACGCCTTTGTAGCTACTTATTTGTTTTTTTCCCTTTTTAAGATATAGATTTACCACCTTATTCCCCTTTTCATTTATTTTTTCTCTTCAAATTTTATTTAACACTATTAGTTTTAGGTTAAAATTATAGAATTGCTATAATCTTGGAGAAGCTTCCTCTCTTGTTTTTAATCTTAACAGCAACAGTACTAGAAGCAGTTTAACAACTCTTGTTTTTCTCTAGTCAACAAGTTTTTAACTTTTCCAATTTTCAGACACATAGGTTCTTTCATCCTACACGTGGTTTGGTTATTTCCTTACGCATCGAGACAACCAAAATTTCTTTCTTCACACCTATTAACAACTTGTCATTGGCATGATCTTTGGAATGAACTTGTAGAAATGGAGAAAGACGTCCATCTCTTTTTTTTTTTTTTTTAATGGATTGTATATTAGGATCGATCTTAAATATTAGTAGTAAATCTTTTTTTATTTCTCATTCGGCATTTGGTATTTGCTTTAGAGACTAATTTAAATTCGTGTAGCAAAATACATTTTGAAAGTAAACGTTTTTTACTAAAGATGATTTAATTTTCAAAGCTCAAATATGAGATATTTGATTAATGATTGAAGGATACTTATCAGCTAACACAACTTTTAAGAGTTAATTTGGTACGCGGGATAAAAATAATAATTTCATAATAGAATTTAGGATTAACTTTATCTCGTGTTTGATTTAAGATATTAACTATGTTACACCTCGTAGCTCTACGTCAAGATAAGGCACTGTGAAACCTAAGTGATTCGGGGAGGTTAACACATTATATTTAGGATAGCGACGGTTGTTCAAGTTTAAAGAGGTGCGACGTAGCTAAATGTATCACCCCTGTTACATCCCGTATTTTTTCCCAACATATGTATGACCAAGTTGAATGCACCTAAATGAGAAAAATGAGAGTTTGAACAAATAAAAACGAGCTACTTGCTTGAGTTAAACAATCTTCAGAACATTATTTATGAAGTCCCACCAAACCGTGTCGTAAGCTTTCATCAAGTCCACTTTTATAGCACATCTGGGGAGCCCTTTAGCATGTGACTTAATTATTAAATGAGAACAAGACACGTATTTAAATAAACGGGGGCAGCATGTGACACCTATTAATTAAGCAAGTAGGTGACAAGTAGGTGTATCACCTACTCGCTAAAAGAAAATGCCACTATTTAAGATACGGGCAAGAGAGGGGTCAACCAATTTTTTAAAGGGATGAATCCTTTCATCCTCTCCTCAATATTTCAGAACATAGAGGCCCCTAAGTGTTCTCTCCCTCATGATCAACCCCAACCTTAGGTGATTTCAAGTATAACAAAGTGATTCTAATGCCGAGAAATCGAAGGTGCTTGCTAGTTTACCTTCCTTATTCTTGTGACTGCGTTGGAAGTTACTTTAAGGTGAAGTGAGCCTAAGTTTTGACTGTTCTAAGATTGTGAGGTGAGCTTATGCGTCTCCTTCGCTTGTCTAAGCCTCTATGAGTTGTAGCTTGGTTGTAAAGACTAGAATTTGTAAGTTTTCAAAGAGTTAGCATGTTGTTGTTGTTGCGCCATTACTGGGCTGTTGAAAACTTATTTAAGTTGAATTCATGGTTGGTTTACAAGGGAAGAAGCTTACTTATGTATTGTTGGTTGTGTTACTCGATTTGAAAGAAAAGAGAAGTTGGAAATATATTTTTAGTAATTTTAAAATCGTAGTTATGTTGTTGTTAATTATTGGACTGTTTGGGAGGTGTTCTTGCAGCATTGTATGGATGGAAAATTGGGAGAATAACCTGAGTATATTGTTGTTGTTATTATTGACATATTCCTGGAAAAACAGAAGGAAAGGGTTTGAAAATATGGTTTTATTAGACATGAATCGAGTTTGTCACTCGACGTATCGTTTGTAATGGTTGTATTATGTATAGCTACTGGTTGTTGTTGGGTTGTTGCTGCAATATTGATCATGGGGAAATGTAACAAAAATAGGGAAGGTGCAGACCGTTTAAATATAGAATAAGCTTATCGTTCGTTGTACAATAGTTGTATCTTTCATAACTTAACGATAGCGTCATTATCGTTGTTGTAGATTAAGGTGCGACGAGTTAAGCTCAATATGATTATTGGGCAAATTGTCATAAGGTATGTAATTGCTATCCCTTCTTTCTATGGCATGATTCCGTAACTAAAACGATACTCTTTAGAAATGTATATAGAGAGCGTTTATAATGAATTTATGCCCTTATTGAGATGTCATTCATATCTTGTTGTTTGTCCCTTGTTGGGAGTACTTTCATGTTGCAGAGCTTCCCGTAAGATCGTTTATTCTTAAGATGTCGAAAGGTTGGAGTACAAGCCACCTCTTTATGTAAAGGTATAATGGATTGAGAAGTAGTTTGTAATGTATATATGGTTTAGTTTATGGATGCTAGATATGATTCACGACGTCCATACACATAATGTGCTAAAGTAAAAATATCGTGGAATGTATAGAACGACTAAACGTACGAGTATGATTTGGGACTTACGGTGACTGTCCCTACTAACTAGCTGACCATAGAGATGGTTTAAGAAAAACTAAAGCAAATAAAATGAGACATGAAGTAAAGAATATAATAAGGTGTTAATGTCTTCATAATAGGAGGCCAACGATCTTTTAATGAAAAACTTTGATTCTTTGACTTGTTAAGTTCTAGCTATGTATTGTATGTTGTGTTGACATTGTTATGACAATGGGTCGAGCCTTATGGATGGTTTATGAAATGCATAGGTGTCCCGTAAACGTTGACTATGAACCACCTGTGAAATACGTAGTTCAACGTGCGTAAAGATGAGTCCTATGGACGATCTTTTGATGAACGCATATGCAGTCTATAAGAGTTGGTTATGGATGGTCTAAGAGTACGCATAGCCTAACTTATGTTATAAGTGAGTCTTACGGACGGTCTGCTTTGCTACGCGTAAGCGCCACCCTTATGTCCCTTGTATAATGTGATTGTTTCATGATATAAAGTGTTACGTACTAGTATTTTCTTGACAGACTATGATTTAACTAAGATAGGTAGAAAGGGCGTGGCTTATGTAGCCGTACAGAGTTGTTGTAGATAAAGTCCTAACGACATAAACAGAGTAATCGTATGATAGCCAGAACAATATTACAGATAAGAGTCTACAATTAAACAGAGAGCTCAGGTAATCTCAGAGGACCAGGGTACGGTAAGCCCTAAAGTATTCAGTATGTTCATTCTACTCTTCCAGTGAAGATATCTTTCATGTATTTATTCATGTTCAGGAGCCTCAATGCTTATTATGTTTATGTTATTTGCCTTATATATTCGATACATTTCTTTGTACTAACGTCCCTTTGTTGGGGCGTTGCATTCATACATGTATGTTCATGTATCCATTTTGACAAGCTCTCACAGTAGATAGGGTTGCTAACTACAAAATGATCGGTAAGACTCCATCTCTTCAGGAGTGCAGCCGAATCTAGAGATGATTATGTTTTGGATTGTATATACACTTTACGGGAGGGTCCCGGCCAAGTTATGGATGTCAACTCTTAGAGGCTTAGCATACATATGTTTAGCATGTATAGTAAGTTTTGTGGCCTTGTCATCCCTTGTTTATGATGTCTGATTTGTTCAGTCATAGAATATCATGGTGGTCTTATCGGCCCGCATAAGGTATATATATATATATATATATATATATTTATTGAGTTCCAGTTTGGTTGGGATAATGGTCCACGTACAAATTTCATTGTGAGTTGGTCTTATGGTCTTAAGCGTTCTGATTTATGTCAAGAATCGATAAGTTATAGTTTGGTACGCACGGGATCTGAGTATGACACCGGGTGCCCACTACGTCTCCTCAAATTTAAAGCGTGACAAACTAATTACGAAATAACTTTTACACTGAGATGATGGGATTAGATATCCCACCATATAGGATTGGATATCTCACAATTATACCAAATGACCCCTGAATAGTATAGTATAATAAACATTGAAGATTACTATATTAGTACTAAACCATAGAATAACTTACTCCTCCCGTCTCAAATTAATTATCACTTTTTTTTGTTACCCGTCCCTTGATAAATATTAATTAAGAAAAATATTTGATCTATTTTAGATTTATTAATGTCTAAGATTTAATCTCTCTCCATTAAATATTTATTCTATTTATGTATCATCTTCATTAATGACAAAGGGTAAAATGAAAAAAAAATAACTAATTTTGTTTTGCATTTCTAAAACGATAAATAATTTGAGTCAACTATTTTTAATAACTACGATAAATAATTTGGGACGGAGAGAGTATTACTTAGTGAACCTTATAGTTACATTCCAATAATTTTGATTGCACTTTTTACTATTTCCATTCTTTTAGCCCAAAAAAAGCTAGTAACTTTTTCTTCAAAATTTTAACTGAACAAGCAGTTTCTGCAAAAACTTGAAGAATTCGCCCAAACGCATCCTATTGGTAGGAAGAAGAGCCACCGTCATAGCTGGTCTGTTTATAACTTTATATTACTTCTGTCAGTAGACGTGTCCTCTCGCGTGTGGTTAAATAGGTATGATATTTATCAGCGTGCAGCGCACGTGATCCGCGCTTTTGATAAAAAATTATTCTCAATTGTGTTTTATAACGATGATTGTATATATTTTTCAGTTATATAATGACATAGTGCGTAACAGACACCTGTACTTATTCGCTTTTAATATATGGATTATTGTTGTAAAAATCAAGTTCAAAGTAGGACGAAATCATATTCTTTCTTTCAAGTGTATATTTCACTTCTTATATGTTAGATCTTTTATAGACATATGTTAGACCTTTTATAGACATATTGAATGAGGTATCTTACAAGAGTAGGGGATACATAATTAAAAAATGAACCTCTACAATTATGATCATCCACTATTTATTATAGTGGATACATAGTCATTACTTCATCTACTATTTACTATAGTGGGATACATAATCATTATTACACAAAATGGTGAAGATGTTAATTTCATAACACTCCCCCTTTGATGTCCATAGATGACGTGCCTCGTTAAAATCTTACTATGAAAAATCCAGTGGAAAAACTTGTAGTGAAAGAAAAAGAGTACACATATCTTGTGATACACATTGCTTGCTGCCTCGTAAAAAATCTTATCAAGGAAAATCCAATGGAACAAAATCTTGATTAAGGAAAAAAGAGTAGAACGTGTATTACTCCCCATGCTAAAAACTTCACTTAATATCTCGGAGACGATGCATCCCAATCTTATGTATCATCTTCTCAAATATTGAGGTTGGTAATGTCTTAGTGAACAAGTCTGCTAAATTGTCACTTGAACGAACTTGTTGAACATCTATTTCGTCTTTCTTTTGAAGATCATGAGTGAAAAAGAAATTTGGCTAAATGTATTTTGTCATGTCTCCTTTAATGTATATTCATGTTAATTGAGCTATGCATGCATCATTCTTTTCGTACAATGTTGTTGGAATATTCTTTTTCAAAGAAAGACCACATGTTTCCTGATTGTGTTGAGTTATTGACCTCAATCAAACACATTCCCAACTTGCTTTATGAATGGCTATTATCTCTGCATTATTTGAAGAAGTAGCAACCATAGTTTGTTTGGTTGAACGTCATGATATAGTTATACCTCCACATGTAAATAAATAACCTATTTGAGATCGACTTTTATATAGGTTAGACAAATATCCTGCATCTGCATAACCAATTAGTTGTGAGTCTGACTCATTTAAATAAAATAATCACATTTAAGAGTTTCTCGGAAGTATCTGAATATATGCTTAATACCATTCCGGTGTCTTCTTGTTTGGGAAAAACTAAATCTTGCTAAAAAGCTTACAGAGAATGCTATATCTGGTCGAGAATTACTGGCAATATACATTAATGTTTCAATTGCACTAAGATATGGTATTTCAGCACCAACAAGCTCTTCATCATTTTCAGAAGATCGAAATGGATCTTTATTAATATCAAGTGATCTCACAATAATTGGGGTACTCAATGGATGTGCTTTATCCATGTAAAATCTTTATACTATATTTTTTGTATATGTTGATTGATGGACAAATATTCCATTTGTAAAATGCTCAATTTGTAGATCAAGACAAAATTTTATCCTTTCAAGCTCTTTCATTTCAAATTCCCTTTTCAAACATTCTACGGCCTTTAGAAGCTCTTCAAAAGTTCCAATTATATTCAAGTCATCGACATATACAACTATTATGACAAATTCAGATTCGGACCTTTTCATAAAGACACAAGGATAAATTGGGTCATTTTTGTACCGTTCTTTCAGTAGGTATTCGCTTAGGCGATTATTCTACATGCTTCCTGATTGTTTTAATTCATATAAAAAAAATTAAACTTTATTGAACAAGTTTTCTGGTAATTTTTATATGCTTCAGGCATTTTGAATTCTTCAAAAAATTTCATAAAAATATTGTTGTTCAGTGAGCCATATAAATAGGTTGTGAAAACATTCATCAGATGTATATCAAGTTTTTCATGGACTGCCAGATTTATAAGATATCTGAAGGTGATTGCATCCACCATAGGAGAATATGTCTCCACATAATCAATGTCATGTTTTTACTAAAATTCTTGTGCCATAAGTCATTCTTTATATCGTACAACTTCATTTTTTTCATTCCGTTTTCGCAAAAAAATCATTTGTACCCCCCAATGGCTTTATACCTTTAGGTGTTCAGACTACAGGTCCGAAAACATCACGTTTTTCAAGCGAAGCTAATTCAGTTTGAATTGCATCTTTCCATTTTGGCCAATCATTTTTCTGTCTACATTCATTGACTGATTTTGGTTCAAGAATCTCATTTTGTTGCATTATTTCATCAGCAACATTATAGGTAAAAATATTTTCAATAATTTTATCATTTCGGTTTCATATTTTTTTTAGGAAACACAACTTATTGAGATCTCTTCATTTTTATTATTTTCAGGTAACCTCTTCCGAGGTTTGATCAATTGTTATGTATCGTTGCTCTTCTTGAGCAACCGTCTTCATATTATGATCATTTTGATTATTTGCTCCTTTTCTTTTTCGAAAATTTTTATCTTTGTAACCAGTAGGCGTATCACGTTTCAAATTGGAGCATTAGCAGCCGAAATATGAGATTTAGTAATCCTTGATAGGTCAGTGAATGCATCTAGCAGTTGATTTGTAATATTTTGCAAATAAATCATCTGTTGAACCTCTTGTTCACATTGATTTATCCGAGGATCTAAATGAGATAGTGATAATGCATTTCAATCTATCTCTTTCTCTAGCTGCTTATTTTCTCCTCCTAATGCTGGGTATATTGATTCATCAAAATGGCAATCAATAAATCTTACCATAATAAATCTCAAGTCATAGGTTCCAAAAAATTTATAATAGAAGGAGATTCATACCCAATATATACCTCCAATTTTCTTTGGGGATTCATCTTTGTGCGTTGTGGTGGAGCAATTGGAACATATACCGCACATCCAAATATTCTAAGATGAAAAATATTCGGCTCCTGGACAAAAGCCAGTTGTAATGGGGAGACTTTATGATAACTTATGGGCCTGATCACTCGCATGCCTCTGTGGTCAATGGGAGCAGCAAAATATCAAACCCCACCCCACTCGGCTCAAGCCGAAGAGCTGAAGTCCACTTGACTGGTTGGAGATGAGTTCTTGTTCTTAAGATTTAGAAATTCTAGTGCGCTATTGCACCCTTCTAGTCCATTAATTTTTAGTTTTCTTGAGACTTCTGTTACATCCCTTAAGTCAGTCTTAAGTGTAGATAGCGATATAGGCTAACAATAAGATTCAAGGGTCTGCGCTGCTTAATGCTCCGATAAAAAATAAATCAATGGGGCCATGCTGGTATGATTGAATGTGCGTTAGAAAGGTCAATCTCTCCCCTATGACACCAAAAAAAAGGTTCCCCCATTCCTTACCCAACTATTTCAGGTATCGACAAATTGGGAACCTGCGGGGGGCTTCATGTAGGGCATCGGGAACCTACGGGGGATTTCAGGTAGGGCATCGGGAACCTATGGAGGATTTCAGGTAGGGCATCGGGAACCTACGGAGGATTTCAGGTAGGGCATTGGGAACCTGTAGGAGCGCCCCTTGTCTCCCGCTAAAATTTGCACAAGTTGTTGCCGGCAAAATAGCATGACCCCATACCGAAATGAGAAGTTTTGTTCTCATAAGCATTGGTCTAGCAATTAATTGGAGGTGTTTGATCAATGATTCTGCTAGACCATTTTGAGTATGAACATGAGCAACCGAATGCTCAACTGTTATCCCTGTTGATATAAAATAATCATTAAAATGGTGGGATATAAACTCAGTAACATTATCAAGACGTATTGTCTTAATTGCATAATCTGGAGATTGTGCTCTTAATCTTATTATTTGAGCAAGCAATCTCGCAAATGCCATGTTGCGAGTTGATAATAAGCACACATGTGACCACTTTGTAGATGTATCTATTAAAACCATATAATATCTAAATGGTCCACTTGATGGGTGAATGGGCCCACATATATCACCCTGTGTATGTTCCAGATATACAGGGGATTCAATTTTGACTTTAATTGTTGATGGTCTAGTAATCAATTTGCCTTGAGAACATGCACCAGAAGAGAATTCCTTAAATTGAAGAATCTTCTGGTTCTTCAAAGAATGTCCATATGAGTTTTCAATTATTTTGCGCATCATATTAGAATCGGGATGACCCAACATGTCATGCCAAATAATAAAATTATTTGAATCAGTAACTTCTGATTTACCATGACATGTGTTTCAATCGTGCTAATACTTGTGTAGTATAAGCCAGCGGATAGCTTTTCAAGCACATATTTCTTACCCGACATCATTGTAGTAATATAAAGATATCCAATCTTTTCATCATTTGTACTCTCAATATGATAGCCATTTTGGCGAATGTCTTTGAAACTCAGTAAGTTTCTTTGAGACTTGCTACAATATAATGTTTCATTAATCGCCAAATTTATTTCTCCGAATAGTAATAAATTAGCTTTTTCGGAGCCTTCAATTAATCTTGTACTTTCAAATATTGTATTAACATTGGCTTCTTTCTTCACCAAATAAGAGAAATATTTCTTATCTCTTAAAATAGTGTGTGTTGTAGCACTATCTATAAGACATGCATCATCGTAACTGATCTTGGGTCCAACTAATGACTGGGGAATTTTCATTTTCTTCATAAAAATAAAAATTTATAAGAAATGTGAAAACAACAAAAGAAACTTTAACAAACTAATTTTAGAAAATACATATAACAAGAACAAATTAGTGACAAACAAAGAAAAACAACTTTTCTTATAGTGATATTCCCAGTGAGATGATCAGTTCTTCAGTCAATATCATCATAGAAGCCTTCAACTTCTAAATGAGTTATATTTGAGAGGCCTTTAAAATCATCATCTTTATAAGCAAGATTTGCCTCAATATAATCATATTTGTTTGAGGGACCTGCTTCATCATCATTATTTCGAAAGGTCAAGTGAGCCTCTGCTTTATTTTCTTTTCTCTTGAGGGAGGATTGATAAAGCTTAACAAAATGATTGTGCGTACAACAAACATGCACTCAATGACCTTTCATACCACACCGGTGGCAAATATTAACTTTACCTTTTGAAAGATTATTTTGAGAGCCCTTATTATTCTCATGTTTATTCTTGACGATAATTGTGAAGTCCCTTTCCACGTCCACGTTCACGTCCATGATCACGACCACGACCACGGTAATTATTTTGCCTTCTTTCAGACTTATCACAAGCTATTGCTGCATTCACTTCAGGGAATGGAGAAGATCCAGTGGGACGAGGTTCATGATTTTTTATTAACAGAGTATTGTTCTGCTCAACCACAAGTAGGCAGATAATTAAATCATGATATTTCTGTTGGTGTACTCTATTGTACTTTATAAAGCAGTACGGGAAGTAATAACTATTACAAATGTTTGAAAGGATAAATAAATGGTCAATCTTCAAAACTGCCGCAAGTGTGTTGTGTCTTGAATCTTGATCACCTTGTAAAGCCAATGTTGAGAACTGCCGCAAGCTTGTTGTGTCTTGAATCTTGATATCCTGAAATCAAGAAACAACTAAATCTGGATGGTTACAACGTTGTGTGTTGAGTCGAGGATAGCCCTCTATCCTTAAGACAAGATTGCCCCGTATATATGCTTTTATGTTAGCGGGCAATAGTCTTCCAAGATAAAACAACACTATAATCTCAACACTACAAAGCCAATATGTTGAGCCTGTCGAAGAAAACAAATATGACTCGACTTGCTGAAGATATGGAATAGGAAGGAAGAGTTTCTCTTTACTCTTCTATTTTGTCTCTGTGTATATAGTGTGTCTCTATAGTGTATATCTTGTGTATACGTGAGGGTTTGGTCACTGTTTTTGACTGATTTTCAGCCACTATTTTGCTGATTTTTCATGTACCACGTTTTGCTGATTTTCTGTGTGTTTTTGGTCTGTTTTCAGCTTGTTTCTGGCTACTGTTTTGCTCCAAAGGAGGCTCAATATATAGCATGAGGAGGGGCTGCCCAACAGCCACAAACAAGGTTGTAATGGCCCATCAAGTAGGCTGAATTATGGACATGGAAGAGGGTGATAATGGAGGAGTTAATCAGCCAAGTAATGGCTGATTAATGCCTCAAAACACAGTCCCAACGGTAGGCAGAAAGTTTTCTACCTTCCGTCACCTTCCCAGAAACTCTGGGGACCAAACTGTAAATATTGAAACTTCAGGGACCACAGCCCACAGCCCACAGCCCACAGCCCACAGCCCACAACCCATAGCCCACAGCCCACAGCCCACAACCCACAGCCCACAGCCCGTGACCCGTGACCCAAAACCCGAGCCCGGACCGGACGGGCGGGCGGCGGCAGCGCGCGTGTGGGCTTAGCCTTGAACCCAAGCACATCTAGGTCTTCCCTCCTTTAAACACATGGGATACCCCTTGGGGTCCCAAACCCTTTACCAATTAGAGACCTATATAGAGAGCAATTCTTCCTATTTCCACCGATGTGGTAGATTTGTCCCACACCACATTTCCATGCCTTAAACACCTTACTTCGTGGACCAATATCTCTTTCATTTCTCAACGAAATTTGACGATTCTTGGCCCTACGGCCATCTACTCACTTCGTAGATCATGCATGTGCGAAGAGACAAGGTCTCCAACACGCGGAACACTAGTGTTTAATTCATCAAAGATGGGTGGACGCATCTCCCCGCCAAAGGCAAATTTCCAACAATCCCCTCTATGAAAGAGAGATTATGGCGCACGCACAAGGTGCCTACATTTCAGCAATCTTTCAGCGAAAAGATATTGCATCAGGAGAGGTAGCTTTCGCTTTGAACCTTCCCTAGTTGAAACCATCAGACTTACTTACTGCGCGGTGAACGTGATGTCTTGAACCGTCAGTGTTTAGTGTAAGCCAAGACAATGATAACAACACAATAACTCTTCTTATTCGTTTTTATTCTTACGTTTTTGTCCGTTGTGGCCTTGGACACACTTGGATTCTTAAGTGCGTTCATTTGAGAAGGCCATCCTCGCACTTAAATAGGTGATCTCCTACAAGGTATCCTGCTATCGCGGGAACAGCTTTGGATTCATGTTTCCGTACAGAAATCATCATCCGAAGTGCTTCTTGCTTCCACCGAAGCGCTCAACTGAACCTTTTGCCGTTTAGTTTTCCCATTGAACCAAATTCTTGGGATCTCCAATCAGTATGGTTGGGTTTCCACCGCAAAGGTTTGTATTGTTTGGGTTTTAAGCCCATTCCCCTAGACAGACAGAACACTTGATCTCTGGGTAGTCCCTTATTTAGTAAACAAGGAAGTGACACCCGTGATGATCAACTGCAATACGGTCTTATGTCTCCTGACAGATATGTCCAGACACCATCATCCGTGTCCTTCCTGAAGCCGACCGGCTAGCCACAGTGTAGAACTGCTAAAGGCATGGGTTTCTCCTAATAAGGGACGTCCTCTAAGGAGCCGTGAAGTTACTCAACTTCTTTCATGCTTTGTATAAAGTGATAAACTCCGATTCCATCATGAATCAGCCGATGCAAGTTTGCTTAGAGGATTTTCCAAGAATCACCATACACATTTACTTGTGGCTTTGGTGTTCTTCAGATCTGATGTCCAGTTTGCATCACTGTGTTCTCCCGAACCGCTGGACATCCAAAATACTATAATCCGTAGATAAGCGAATAATTCAGATATCGTCATATCCGACTTAACGCCTTCTTTTGATCATGTATTAAGATCATCAGTGAACCTTAGTTCAACTGATCTGTTTGTAGGACGATACCAGGTCGGTTGTAGTGTGTACAATACATTGAACTACACATGACCTGTGCATATCGCTCCTTGTCTATGGGTGCACCATGATTCCAATCAGTTCTATGATTCATATCCATTGGTGGCTTCAACGAGACTGTCAACTATCGACCAGTCCGTTAGATGTCTTAGAAATCCAATTCCTAAGATGTCATCTGTGATACCCATATCTTTCATATCGAGAGTTTGTTTTAATATGACTTTTAATTTCAGACTGTTAATTCTCCAACTGTTGGCTTTTTAACTTCAGAGTCAATGTTTCTGTGGTCAGATTCATTGTTCCTGTTTTATCTGAACCTTTCAGGACCAAAATGTAAACATTTCAGGGACCAAAATAAAAGTTCAGGAAGAAGCCCAACAGTTCAGCAAACCAATTCTGATCCTCTTCTTCTAACTCTCCGGTTGGGAAGGTTGTTTCAACATCCATGCCACGCAAGACTGCAATGGCCCTGGATGTTAAGCTACTCACAGGGGAGCACATTTTACAACCCAAAGGTTCTTTTTCCGGAGGAAGATCAACCATTACACACGTATGGTTCTATATGATGGAATATATTTCTCTCTTTAGCTTCTTTCCAAAGCAGCGCTTTTGGAGATGACAATTATTTGTCAATTGTCCATAGTTCATTCTCAACCGTACACGCTAAAAGGTATGGAACAAGTCTTTGTCCCCTCTTTGCTCTTTCTCTGTTCAACATCTAGAATCCCTGAGTTCTGCAGATCTGGAATATTAAGTTCCGGATAGCCAGCAACTTTCGAGTCCTGTAGATACGGAACGTCTAGTTCCGGACAGTCAGGCCCTCGCGGATTCTTGTTAACCTTGAGCAATTACTCCTTTTTCCTTTTTCAAGGAAAGCTATCTTAAAAGAATTCAGAATTCTTTTATGCCAAGAGGCGATCAGCACTACTGTTATTTGCAGATCCAGTGGATATGCAATCTACAGTCTTAGGTACAACTTGACCTGTTTCAGTATTCCAACTTTTACCAAGCCACCCCACATAATTTGGGCGTACGACTTTGCGCTTGGCTAACACCGTTGGACTAAGGTGAGAAATGAACAGTCGTTTAATGAACGATGCTTCACATTTTCCCCCTCTATCACAATGAATTTCGCAATCCATAGGCTAAGTTGATTTCCAACTTCTGCTTTGTAGCACTTATCCGCTTCAACAACTTCATCTTTGCTTTTCAACAAACAAAGGATTCCATACGTTGTACCATCATCAATGAAGATCACAACGTACTTGTCTCCCCCCTCTATTTTGTATAAACTTCAAATCACCCAATTAGGTGGGACTAAGTTCTAGAGGAGCGGTGCTTCTTTCGCTATTCCCTTGACGGAATTTGGAAAGCTGATTTTGCCTCTTCATCTACCTCACATTTATTTTAAGGGTTTATGTCGACCGAAGGCAACAATCTCAACATCGTTAGCTTTTGAATGACTTGCTATTTAACGTGTCTTAATCTATGATGGCATAGATGCACGAATTACAAATATATCATTTATTTTGCTACAGACGTACTGTACCATTCTTAGTTATTACAGACCTATTGGACTAGTCTCAAACTAGCTTAACCAACAGCGTCCCTTAAACCAAGTTAGTGACATGTATCACCTCATCTTAGAGTGATCTCATTCCCTGAAGTCCTATTGAGGACAACCTCTCCAACCCCTTCTACTTTAGAGGTGGCGTTGCTTCACATGAACAACCTCTTGCCCGTGGTTAGGGTGTAACCGGATCATATGTGATCGCGATAGTCTGGCCCACTGCAGTTGCTTTGGCAGACTGAGTGTCCAATTTCTTCACTGCCTTTCTTTAGGCCTTCAGATCATTTAAGACCTGGAAACTCTGGCCCACCTTACTAGGTGTCCATTACTTTTCCTGTGAAACGAATTCTGGCCCCACTCCAATCGCCCGGAGGCTTTATATGACTGAGTGTCCAATATCATCATATCAAAGGAATTTTGGCCCACTCCAGTCATCCGGAGGCTTTGTATGACTGAGTGTCCAATATCATCCTATGAAGGATCTTCTGCCAAATAGTGTGACAGGCTCAACGTCTTTAACTTTTAGACTTCTTCCGTTATGATTGGTGCCCAGATAATTCTTGGCGCTTACTTAAGAGTGGTAATAGTTTTCGCACAGTTAGTGGATCTCTCTCCATCGTATGTGCGAACATACTTTACACACTTTTAATCATTACACTTAAAAGAACAGATATTTTTAAGTCGTTTACAAAATCCAATCTTTAAACGGGAAAGAAGATGAGATTAAACTTCTGATTTTTTAAAGCGTAAGGAATATAAATTATTTTCATATTCCTCCTACTTTAATCAATTTTTAATCAGACATCATTTAATCTTTATTCTTGACAAGTAAGAAAAACTACTTATCCTCTTTTCGGATTCTGGCTCACTTCAGTCACTTCATCATACTGAGTGTCCATTTCCTTCTTACCATTATTCGGATCTTTTGTCTGGGACAGATATAGGCCTTCTGCTGCAAGATAGAATAACATCTTCAGTCTTCTCCTCTTGTCCCAGTTGACATCCTCAGGCTCTCGAGAGCGCTTGTTCCCACCAGTCTTGGTAGCGGTGACACCATGAATACGTTCATCATCGTCACTCTCTTCTACTAGAAAACCATTGCCATATCCAGATTTGGTCACACAACTTTTGACCCACATCTTTCGAACACTAATAGTAATACAATACGATCTTGTCTTAAGTTGTTGGTACTCTCTATTGTACTTTATAAAGCAGTACGGGAAGTAATAACTATTACAAATGTTCGAAAGGATAAATAAATGGTCAATCTTCAAAACTGCCGCAAGTGTGTTGTGTCTTGAATCTTGATCACCTTGCAAAGCTAATGTTGAGAACTGCCGCAAGTTTGTTGTGTCTTGAATCTTGATATCCTGAAATCAAGAAACAACTAAATCTGGATGGTTACAACGTTGTGTGTTGAGTAGAGTGATTGCACTCTGTCCTTAAGACAAGATTGCCCCGTATATATGCTTTTACGTTAGCGGACAATAGTCTCCCAAGATAAAACAACACTTTAATCTCAACACTACAAAGCCAATAGGTTGAGCCTGTCGAAGAAAACAAATATGACCCGACTTGCTGAAGATATGGAATAGGAAGGAAGAGTTTCTCTTTACTCTTCTCTTTTGTCTCTGTGTATATAGTGTGTCTCTATAGTGTATATATTGTGTATACGTGAGGGTTTGGTCACTGTTTTTCAGCCACTGTTTTGCTGAATTTCGGCCACTGTTTTTCTTATTTTCTGTGTCTTTTTCGAGTGTGTTTTCAGCCTGTTTTTTGTCTATTTTTCTGTCTGTTTTCTGCCACTGAATTGAGCCAAATGAAGCTCAATATATAGCATGGAGGAGGGGCTAAACAACTGCCCAAATCATGGCTGTTAATGGCCATTAGGAGGGCATTAAATCAGCCAAGTAAAGGCAGTAAATGGCCATCAAGTAAGCTGAATTATGGACATGAAGGAGGGTGATAATGGAGGAGTTAATCAGCCAAGTAATGGCTGATTAATGCCTCAAAAAACAGTCCCAACGGTAGGCAGAAAGTTTTCTGCCTTCCGTCACCTTCCCAGAAACTCTGGGGACCAAACTGTAAATATTGAAACTTCAGGGACCAAACTGTACATATAAAGAATTCAGGTCCAAAATGTACATATGAAACTTGAGGGATCAAACTGTACATTTGGCAGAGTTCTCTGGTCCAAAAAGATAATATCAGAAAGTCCCCACAGCCCACAGCCCGTGACCCGTGACCCGAAACCCGAGCCTGGACCGTCCCGGGCCGGCGACGGCGGCGCACGTGTGGGCTTAGCCTTGAACCCAAGCACATCTAGGTCTTCCCTCCTTTTAACACATGGGATACCCCTTGGGGTCCCAAACCCTTTACCAATTAGAGACTTATATAGAGAGCAATTCTTCCTATTTCCACCGATGTGGTAGATTTGTCCCACACCACATTTCCATGCCTTAAACACCTTACTTCGTGGACCAATATCTCTTTCATTTCTCAACGAAATTTGACGATTCTTGGCCCTACGGTCATCTACTCACTTCGTAGATCATGCATGTGCGAAGAGACAAGGTCTCCAACACGTGGAACACTAGTGTTTAATTCATCAAAGATGGGTAGACGCATCTCCCCGCCAAAGGCAAATTTCCAACAATTTCTTAAACCCCTTTTCACGGTATTGTTATTGTAGCAGCACATTTAAAGCATGAAAAATAGTAAAAAAAATATGTAGTAAGTCATCATCAGTGATAGTGTCTCCACATAATTTTAATACAAAACTTACTTTATGGATATCATAATTATAATCAATTACACTTTTAAAATCTTGGAATCGAAGGTGTATCCAGTCATATCGAGCTTTCGGTAATAACGTAATAACGTCAGTTTTAGATGTTCATATCGATCCTTCAAATTATTCCACAGTTCAAGTGGATATTTCACAGTTAAATATTTAGTTTTTTAATCCTTCATTAGGATGACGACGAAGAAAAATCATAGACTTGGTTTTATCTTGACTTGATGTTTTATTTTTTTATTTAATAGTATCCCCAAGACCTTTAGCGTCGAGGTGAATTTCAGCATCAAGGACCTATGATAAATAATTAGTTCCGATGATGTCAAGTGCCATAAATTTAGCTTTTATAAGTTCGACATAGTGAAGCTATCATAGAAGATAAATAAGTTAGAGCTAAAATAATCTCAAAATAATAGCTTTATTCCCACAAAAGAAAAGATATTTTTTTTTCACAAAGAGTAGTCAATAGAATCCAATAACATAAAATCAGGTTCTTATGTAAAGAAAAACTTATTCACAACCATCAATCAAATTTTTAAATATTTATTTAATTTTTTCATGGAACGTATGCTAAGTGAAGAAAAATGCAAAAATATATAAGCATACACATAATTTGCATTGGACAGCAACTCAACAACCAAGATTTTCAGTAAATCTACAACCAATTAGCTAGCTAGGTTTCTGGTTTACTACCGTCAGTTTTAGATGTTCATATCCATCCTTCAAATTATTTCACAGTTCAAGTGGATCTTTCACAATTATATATTCAATTTTTAATCTTTCATTAGGATGATGACGAAGAAAAATCATAGACTTGAAACTTGATATTTTATTTTCTTGTTTAATAGTATCCTCAAGACCTTTAGCGTTGAGGTGAATTTTAGCATCAAGGACCCATGATAGATAATTATTTCTGGTGATGTCAAGTGTCATAAATTCAAGCTTTGATAAGTTCGACATAGTGAAGCTATCATAGAAGATAAATAAGTTAGAATAACATAATCTCAAAACAATAGCTTTATTTTCACAAAAGGAATTTTTTTTTCCCACAAAGAGTAGTCAATAGAATCCAATTAAATTAACAATAACATAAAATCATGGTCTTATATAAAGAAAAACTTATTCACAACCATCAATCAAATTTTTAAATATTTATTTAATTTTTTCATGGAACGTATGCTAAGTGAAGAAAAATGCAAAAATATATAAGCATACACATAATTTGCATTGGACAGTAAGTCAAGAACCAAGAGAAAAAGATAAAACTTTCAATAAATCTATAACAAATTAACTAGCTAGGTTTCTGGTTTATAAATTGAAAATATTATATTGGTCATCAACCAAATATTATAATGGTCTTCTGCTTTATATTATGAGATAAGATAAATGATCATTTTGTTTTCATGGTTAGATTGTAATGAGTATAATCACAAATAAAACATAAAGCAGATTTCATATAAAAGAAATGTGTACCAACAGTTTGATAATTTTAACACTAGATCGGAGTTTTTTAAACCTCACTTTGTTAAACCTTGAGATTAGAAACTTAGTGCTGATAACCTATGGTAAAAATCAAGCTCAAGGTAATAATATAAGAATAAGACAAATAATATAGGATGAAACAATATAAAGATGACTTTTTTCTTTTTTTCAAGCGTGTTTTTCACTTCTCATATGCTAGGCCTTTTATAAGCATATTGAATTAAGTATTTTACAAGAGTAGGGAATATATAATGAAAGAATGAACATCTACAATTATGATCATCCACTATTATTATAGTGAGATACATAGTCATTACTTCATCCAATATTTACTATAGTGAAATACATAGTCATTACTACACATAATGGTGAAAAATAATGAAAAATTTATTGGATATGTAAAGCAATACGGGAAGTAAATAAATATTACAAGTGTTCGAAAGGATAAACAAATAGGCAATTTAGAACTGCCGCAAGCTTGTTGAGTCTTGAATCTTAATAACCTGAAATCAAGAAACACTAAATCTAGATTGTTACAATTGTGGCTGAGTCGAGAGATGGCTCTTTGTCTTTAAGACAAGATTGCCCCGTATATATGCTTTTACGTTAACTGGCAACAGTCTCCCAAGATAAAACAACAACTAATCAACACTACAAAGCAAATAGGTTGATTCTGACAAAGAAAAACAAAACACGAAACGACTTGCTGAAGAACAGAAAAGGAAGGAAGAGATTTCTGTTCACTGTTTTTGCTTACGTTTTGGACAGAATTTCAGTTGTTCTCTCTTCTGTCTGTCTCTGTGTTTATATGTTGTAGTCTTGCGCCAAAAGACACCAATATATAGCATAAGGGAGGGACTCCTCAACTGCCAAGTAATGGCTGTTTAAGGCCATTAGTATGACCATTAATCAACTAAATAATGGATGTTTATGGCCATTAGTGAGGGAGTTAATCAGCAGGTAATGGCTAATGATTAATGTTGCAACGTTCCAAAAACCAACCCAAACGGTAGGTAGAAACTTTCTGCCTTCCGTCGTTCCCAATTTCATCTTTTCAGAAACTTCAGGGACCAAACTGTAAATATTAAACAATTTGGGAGTCTATCAGAAGAAGCCCAAGGCCTATGACCCGTGACCCGGACGGCACGGGACGGGCGGCGCGCGTGTGGGCTTAGCCTTGAACCCAAGCACATCTAGGTCCTCCCTCCTTCAAACACATGGGTTACCCCTTGGATTACCAAACCCTTAGCCAATTTTGAGACTTATAAAGAGAACAATTCTTCCTTTTCTCACTGATGTGGTAGATTTGTCCCACACCATATTTCCATGCCTCAAACACCTTACTTCGTAGATCAATATCTCTTTCATTTCTTAACGAATTTTGATGATCTTTGGCCCTACGGTCATCTACTCACTTCGTAGATTATGCACGTGTGAAGAGACAAAGCCTCCAACATGCGGAACCCTAGTGTTTATGTCACGACCCGACGGGCCGCGACTAACCGTCCTAATGACGTCATTATACTAATATGTCACACATAATCCAACTAACACTTAATGAGTTTGAAATCCGGTAGCATAACACTGCAACAACAACATAAGCTAGGGTAGGCAAGCCGACAAGGCTGCCTTTACCCAAGAATGTACATGTCTCCTGAGGAGTCACAACTAGCCAATATAACATAACAAGCAAGCCGACAAGGCTGCCACCAGATAGTAACCTAAATACATGGGAACACCCCAACACAGAATACAATAACATGAGTGGCCAAAACAGAGTCATAACCCTTACATAAGTACAACCCACAACTGTCTACAGACCTCTATAAGAAGGAAAACGACATATGACGGGATAGGGCCCCGTCGTGCCCCTAAATACAAACATAAGTCTAAAAGAGGTTCGGTACCAAAATGACAAAGCTCTGGATCAAAGGAGCTTCCCAACTTGCTGAGTTGGAACCTAGGCCTGAGGTTCACCAAACTGAAAACATGTACCTGCGGACATGAAACGCAGGCCCCCGAGGAAAGGGGGTCAGTACGAAATAATGTACTGAGTATGTAAAACATGAAGCTGTAAAAGAGATCATAAGTAGCCAACAGAAAACGGGAGATCAGTATAAAAATCAGGATCCAAATCCAACTGTGCCATAAACCATAAAAGTCAGTTGTGCCTTATAAAAATGAGAGTCAAGTCAAGAAAACATGAATGCTTGTCCATATACATATATATACCTGTAACGTAACCCGGCCCACTAATGCGGGACTCGGTGGAATCATATCATAACTCGGCCCATGCTGGGACTCGGTAAAGTCATATCATAACCCGGCCCATGCTAGGACTCAGTAAAGTCATATCATAACCCGGCCCATGCTGGGACTCGGTAAAGTCATATCTCATCTATGGATCCATCATACGTAACTCGGCCCTCTAGTGAGGGTCTCGATGAAAAATGCAAGGCTGTGCACGAACATAACCCGGCCCGGGACTCGGTGAAGTGAAGTAATAACACTTAGCACGAGTAGATTTCATGAGTAACCATATGCAATCAAAATTTTCATTTGACTCTCAATAAAATCATTATAATAATGTCATAATAAACTCGTTACTGAAAAATCATAGGCACTTCTCATAACTAACATCTTTAGGAATTAAACTGTATAAGAATCATGTACGTCCGCCGTACTTTCATTAAATAAAAATCATGCCAAAGAAAGAAGGAATAGTTCACATACCTCTTAGACGAACTAATCAACTCAATATTAGAGTACGTCTCGTTTTAGAATTTCAACCTATAATAATGGTAATACGTTCGTCAATTCTATGATCACTAGCATACTTTATATCGAATAACGACTTCCTATTCTATAAAAATTTGGGCAGCACTTCCCTTGCTTATACATGTTTCCACAACTTCCAAACGAGGCTAATAACATCAATAACCAAGCACCAATTAAGGGCACAACCAAAACAGCAACAAAGGGGATTTACACACCCACTTCTCATGTAAATTTAGCCTCTTAATCCACATTAAAACAGCCCACAAAAACAGTCCATGTTCCAACAACAACGAGGGTAGAATGTAAAGCCTTTCTACACCTTTCTACTCCCTTATTCCTTTAGGACTTACATTAGCAATTACCACACTTAAACATGCATAATGGTAACTAAATTTTCAGCTTTAAAACAGTTCCTAAAACAGTCCATATCCATCTCAACATGTCCAACGATTTCATGCAAGTTCTTGGCCACAACATGTCATAATTCCATAACTCTTCTCTTAACTCCTAAAATCCAATTTCATATTTCAATACTTTCATATAACTAATTTTAAACTTTAATATCAATGTTTCCTTTCAATTTCATCATGCAATTAGTGATAATAATAACAACAATAACCAACGAATCTAACAACATCAAAATCTGTCCCAAATTGGCAACTAGCCCAAAATTGTCACATGCATTGTTTAAATTCCAAATTTTTCCTTAACACAAATTCATATCCTTAATTCTAACAGCATGCATTCCAATTATATTATAGAAAGAAGAATTTTATACCTCAAATTTCGTCCAAAACAGTCCGCACAGTTTGCTCACTGCCCGAGTCCGAAAATCCCCATTGTTTTCGTATTTCTTTCCCCTTTTTGTACACTTCTTCAACTCCAATTGACATGCAAGTGTTCTACAATGTTAAGCCATCATCCTTACACGTTTTTCTTCCAAAAGTTCCTCCCAAAAATTTGAAATTTCTGGTCTAATTTTTGGAAAGCAGTGGCACGTTTTTGCCACTGTTTTTGGTGTTGATTTGGCTTCTAATTTTGTGAATAATGTAGTCCAAGAAGAGGAGATAAAAATCTTAAATTGGGTATGGGGTTGGGGGTGATTTTCGGCCAGCAGGGGGGTGGGTTTGGAGAAGAGAGGTGAGGTTTTGTTTAAAGTTTAGAATGAAAGAGATGAATATAGGTTTTAAAATAAAAAAAAGCTGAATTTTATTATTTAGACTTTGGCCCCCAAGTTCTTCAATTAATAAATCTCAAACCCACTTCTTTTAATTCCCGAGAATTTCATAAATCTCGTGTCCTCAATGTCATAGTTTTATAATACAATACTATTCCATAACGGGAATATACAATTATTGCTATAAGTATCCAACGTCACCCTCATTGTGACCAACATCTTTCCGGAATCACATCCTCTTGTATACTAATTTCCGGATTAGCATATATAAATATACTCTATATCCAAGATTCGAATCTTACCTCCTTAATTACGTCCTCTAATTATTGTCTTAAAATTACGAGGTGTAATAGTTTAAGTCATTAAATATGGGTGGACGCACCTCCCCACGAAAGAAAAATTTCCAACAATCCCCTCTTGAAAGAGATTTTGGCGCACACACAAGGTGCCTACTCTCAGCAATCTTTCAACGAAAGAATATTGCATTAGGAGAGGTAGCTTCTGCTTAGAACCTTCCCTAGTTGAACACCACCAGACTTACTTACTGCGCGGTGAACGTGATGTCTTGAATCGTCAGTGTTTAGTGTAAGCCAAGACAATGATACCAACACAATAACTCTCCTTATTAGTTTTCTTCTTATTGTTTTATCCGTTGTGGTCATGGACACACTTGAATTCTTAAGTGCGTTCATTTGAGGTGGCATGTCCTCGCACTTAAATAGGTGATCTCCTACAAGGTATCCTGCTATACCCCACTTCACAAGTGTTATGAATCATTAAAAGTTTCCCCAACCTTAACCTCAACCGTTTGAGGATCGTTAAAGGTTTGGAAGCTTAACCTTTACCCACCATGCAGGTAGCACTTTAATTTCTATCGCAGGAACAACTTTGGATTCATGTTTCCTTATAGAAATCATCATCCGAAGTGCTCTTGCTTCCACCGAAGTGCTCAACTGAACCTTTTGCAGCTTAGTTTTCCTATTGATCCAAATTCTTAGGATCTCCAATCAGTATGGTTGGGTTACCACCGCAAAGGTTCTTATTATTTGGATTTTATGCACATTCCCCTAGACAGGCAGAACACTTGATCTTCGGGTTGTCCCTTAGTTAAAGGGTCTGCTATATCTTTTGATTAGTAATCAATGAAGTGACACCCGTGATGATCAACTGCCATACGATCTTATGTCTCCGACAGATCCTGACAGATATGTCCAGACGCCATTATCTGTGTCCTTCCTGAAGCCGACCGGCTAGCCACAGTGTATAACTGCTGAAGTCACAGGTTTCTCTCAATAAGGGACGTCCTCTAAGGAGTCGTGAAGTTACTCAACTTCTTTCATGCTTTGTATAAAGCGATAAACTCTGATTCCATCATGAATCGACCGATGCAAGTTTGCTTAGAGGTTTTTCCAAGACCCACCATACGCATTTCCTTGTGGCTTTGGTGTTCTTCACATCTGATGTCCAGTTTGCATCACTGTGTTCTCCCAGAACCACTGGATATACAGAATATCATAATCCGTAGATAAGCGAATATTTCAGATATCGTTGTGTCCGACTCAACGCCTTTTATTAATCATTTATTAAAATCATAAGTGAACCTTAGTTCAATTGATCTGCTTTGTAGGCCGATACCAGGTCGGTTGTAGTGTGTACAATACAATGAACTACATATGACCTGCAAATATCGCTCCTTGTCTATGGGTGCACCATGATTCCAATCAGTTCTATGATTCATATCCATTGGTGGCTTCAATGAGACTGTCAATTATCTCACAACTGAGTTTGGAGTTTTGACCAGTCCGTTAGATGTCTTAGAAATCCAATTCCTAAGATGTCATCTGTGATACCCATATATTTTGTTTCAATATAACTTCCACTCTCAGACTGTTGGTTTTCTAATTGTTGGCTTTCTAACTTCAGAGTCAATATTTCTGTGGTCAGATTCATTGTTTCTGTTTTATCTGAAACTTTAAGGACCAAAATGTAAACATTTCAGGGACCAAAATGAAAGTTCAGGAAGAAGCCCAACAGTCCAGCAAACCAACTCTGATTCTTCCCTTCCAACTTTCCGGTTAGGAAGGTTGTTTCAACATCCATGCCACGCAATACTGCAATGGCCCTGGATGTTAAGCTATTCACAGGGAAGCACATGTACAAGTAGCCGATGCCTTATACTCGTCAGTAAATCCATCTACTTTGTACTCACTTTTGAGTATCCTTTTTCAGAACCCAAAGGTTCTTTTTCCGGAGGAAGATCAACCATTACACAAGTATGGTTCTATATGATGGAATCTATTTCTCTCTTTGTAACTTCTTTCCAAAGCAACGCTTCTGGAGATGACAATTATTTATTAATTGTCCATGGTTCGTTCTCAACCATACAAGCTAGAAGGCCTGGCATAAGTCTTTGTCCCCTATTTGCTTTGTCTCGGTTCAACATCTAGAATCCCTGAGTTCTGTAGATCTGGAATATTAAGTTCTGGATAGACAGCAACTTCCGAGTCCTGTAGATACGGAACATCTAGTTCTGGACAGTCAGGCCCTCGCGGGTTCTTGTTAACCTCGAGCAATTACTCCTTTTTCATTTTCAAGAAAAGTTATCTTCAAAGAATTCAGCATTCTTTGACGCCAAAAGGCGATAAGCACTACTGTTATTTGCAGATCCAGTGGATATGCAATCTACAGTCTTAGGTCCAACTTGATCTGTTTCGGTAGTCCAACTTCTACCAAGCCACCCCATATCACAACATTTGTATGTGAGATCCCTTCCATGTCTCACACGGATGGTTATCCTTATCCTTATGCGGAGTTCTATTGAGAATCGCATTAGCGGTAAGGATCACCTTACCCCACATATTTTGGGCTTACGGCTTTTGCGCTTAGCTAACACCGTTGGACTGAGGTGAGTAATGAGCAGTCGTTTGATGAACGATGCTTCACATTCTCCCCCTCTATCACTACGAATTCCTCAATCCGTAGGCTTAGTTGATTTTTAACTTCTGCTTTGTAGCGCTTATCCGCTTCAACAACTTCATTTTTGCTTTTCTACAAACAAAGGATGCAATATGTTGTACCATCATCAATGAAGGTTACAAAGTACTTCTCTCGCCCCTCTATTTTGTATAAACTTCAAATCACCCATGTAGGTGTGACTAAGTTCTAGAGAAGACGTGCTTCTTTCGTTATTCCTTTAACGGAATTTGGAAAGGTGATTTTGCCTCTTCGCCTACCTCACATTTATTTTAAGGGTTTATGTCAACAGAAGGCAACAATCTCAACTTCGTTAGCTTTTGAATAACTTTCTATTTAACGTGTCTTAATCTATGATGGCATAGATGCACGGATTAGTCTCAAACAAGATTGACCAACAACGTCCCTTAAACCAAGTTTAGGACATGTATCACCTCTGAGAGTGATCCCATTCCCTGAAGTCCTATTGAGGACAACCTCTCCAACCCCTTCTACTTTAGAGGTGGCGTTGTTTCACATGAACAAGTTCTTGCCCGTGGTTAGGGCGTAACCGGATCATATGTGATCTGGATACTCTGGCCCACTCCAGTTGCTTTGGTAGACTGGGTGTCCAATTTCTTTTATGCCTTTCTTTCAGCCTTCAGATCATTTAAGACCTGGAAACTCTGGCCCACCTTACTAGGTGTCCATTACTTTTCTGCCTTTCTTATGGCCTTCAGATCATTTAAGACACTGGAAATTCTGGCCCACCACACTAGGTGCCCATTGCTTTTCCTATGAAGTGAATTCTGGCCCCACTCCAGTCGCCCGTAGGCTTTGTATGACTGAGTGTCCAATATCATCCTATCAAAGGAATTTTGGCCCCACTCCAGTCGCCCGTAGGCTTTGTATGACTGAGTGTCCAATATCATCCTATGAAGGATCTTCTACCAAATAGTGTGACAGGCTCAACGTCTTTAGCTTTTAGTCTTCTTCCCTTATGATTGGTGCCTAGACAATTATTAGCGCTTACTTAAGAGTGGTAACAGTTTTCGCACAGTCAGTGGATATTTCTTCCTCGTATGTGCGAACATACTTTACACACTTTTAATAATTACACTTAAAAGAACAGATCTTTTTAAGTAGTTTACAAAATCCAATCTTTAAACGGGAAGGAAAATGAGATTAAACTTCTGATTTTAAAACGTAAGGAATATAAATTATTTCAGAAGACATTTTCATATTCCTCCTTACTTTAAGCCCCTTTTAATCAGACATCATTTAATCTTATTCTTGACAAGGAAGGAAAATTACTTATCCCAATTTCGGATTCTGGCCCACTTCAGTCACTTCATCGGACTGAGTGTCCATTTCCTCCTTACCTAATTCGAATCCTTTGTCTAGGACACATATAGGCCTTCTGCTATAAGATAGAACCACATATTCAACCTTCTCCTCTTGTCCCAGTTGACATCCTCAGCCTCTCGTGGGCGCTTGTTCCCACCACTCTCAGGAGCGGTGACACCATGAACACGTTGACCTTCAACAGCATAATCAAAACTCTCTTCTACCAGAAACCCATAGCCATATCTAGATTTGGTCACACAACTTTTGACCGATATCTTTCGAACACTAATAGCATCTTTTCTTAAAATTGTTGGATATGTAAAGCAATACGGGAAGTAAATAAATATTACAAGTATTCGAAAGGATAAACAAATAGGCAATTCAGAACTGCCACAAGCTTGTTGAGTCTTGAAAACCTGAAATCAAAAAACACTAAATCTGGATTGTTACAACTGTGGCTGAGTCAAGAGATGACTCTCTGTCTTTAAGACAAGATTGCCCCGTATATATGCTTTTACGTTAACATGCAATAGTCTCCCAAGATAATACAACAACTAATCAACACTACAAAGCAAATAGGTTGATTCTAACGAAGAAAACAAAACACGAAACGACTCGCTGAAGAACGGAAAAGGAAGGAAGAGTTTTCTGTTCACTGTTTTTGCTCACGTTTTGGACATAATTTCAGTTGTTCTCTCTTCTGTTTGTCTATGTGTTTATATGTTGTAATCTCGTCTCAATTGTGCCAAAAGACACCAATATATAGCATAAGGGAGGGACTCCTCAACTGCCAAGTACCAACCCAAACGGTAGGCAGACACTTTCTGCCTTCCGTCGTTCCCAATTTCATCTTTCCAGAAACGCCACGGACCAAACTGTAAATATTAAATAATTTGGGGGTCTATCAGAAGAAGCCCAAGGCCCGGCGCGCGTGTGGGCTTTGCCTTGAACCCAAGCACATCTAGGTCATCCCTCCTTCAAAAACATGGGTTACCCCTTGAGGTCCCAAACCCTTAGCCAATTTTGAGACTTATAAAGAGAACAATTCTTCATTTTCCCACCGATGTGGTAGATTTGTCCCACACCATATTTTCATGCCTCAAACACCTTACTTCGTAGACTATATCTCTTTCATTTCTTAATGAAATTTGATGATCTTTGGCCCTACGGTCATCTACTCACTTAGTAGATTATGCACGTGTGAAGAGACAAAGCCTCCAACATGCGGAACCCTAATATTTAAGTCATTAAATACGGGTGGACGCACCTCCCCACCAAAGACAAATTTCCAACAAAATTAAATTTAAATAATGGACATCCACATTATTAATTTCATAACCATTATCATGCTTTATGAAATATCAACCAGATATTTTAACTCGATCAAAATATGAGTTTTAAACATCCTTGATACTATATGTATTGCTCAACCGCCCTTGCACGGATGGCACATCAACCGACATCGCTTGTCAGATTAAAAAACATCAATATTTGAGCTTTAAGCTTGGTCTGTTTAATATTTTTGAAGTAACTAACTTGAGAGGAAGTGTAGAAGAACAAAATCAGAAATACAAGATAGCAGGGCACACTACAAGAAGAAATGTATTTGTCAACAATTTTTTAATGTTGTTGTCAAAAGTATTTTTTGCAACAACAAAAATTGTATCCCGTTACAATAACCTCTGATGCGAAAAGTTTTTGCAATAACTTATCTCATTTACGATTTTTAGCAACAATATATTAAAGTTTTGTTGCCATTTACGTTTTTTAACAACAATATATTTATTTTTGCTAAAATTTCATTGTTAATTCTATACTTTCTTGTAGTGACAATGTGGTGAGTTAGTTAGGGTGTTAGTTACTAATTAGCTCGATTAGTATTAGTGAATGAGTATCTCTACTATGCTTATATCTTCTTCTTCTCTATTGATCCTCTAGGGTTCATCTCATTCTTCAATTACTTCATGTCATTTTCTTAATGTCATGCCATAGAGACAACACTAACATAATTATGCTCAACCAAACAATGAAAGGGGACAGTGATGGCCAAAGGGTTCTCATAATTCCTCAATTCTTTGCCTAGAGATAGATGCAATCAAAATTTGTTCATGACAGATTTGACGAAAGTGATTAAAAAAATATCTTACAAAGCTTTCTCTAATCATTTAATTTCGACAAATAAGTTATTATACAACATATAGATCATTTATATAAAAAAAAAAACTTTATTCTTTCATATAAAATTATTTATTTGGAGTTTTATTTTTAATCATATTAAAATTATTTTACAAAATTATATACTATATTATTTGTCTGACAATATCACGCACGTGCCGAAAATTAGTTATACAAGAAAGTGGGCCGACGTTGTGAACGCACACTATTACCAGAAGTTGACCGAGGAAAAAGGGTATCGGTGGTATAAATAATGTTAGCGAAGGCCAATGGTGAACCAAAAATCTTTGCACAAAGAAACTTGATTTTCTTCGTGATATTTATAAGGAAATAAATATATTAAATTAGGTACGTCAAACAGTTCTATAATTAATAAGAAAATGACAGAAGCAGTAGATCAATTGTCTTATCCATCCTAACTAGATATAATTCTTGATTTTAGATTGATCAAGATATTAAACTAATGAACATGTTTTTTTCCCAAGGAAGAAACCATTTTTAAGCACGAATTAAAAGATTAGAGCTACTCTTAAAGAAAAGAAACTATGGTAGCAACTAATTCAACAGCGGGCAGTTGCTTACAGGCTGATTTAAAATTATATACATTAACAAATGACAACCAAAAACTTTTTATCAATATCATGTAATTTTAAAATCAGTTACAAGTAGTTGAAGATCTGTAATAAACATACGTTGATTACGTGAAAAAATAAAATCATAGCACGATATAATTGATTAAATTATACTAATACTGTGCATCAACGAAAACTTATATGTTGTCACTATGTATATAATTTAACTCTATACATATTAGCTTGGTCATGCATCCTTAGATTGTTATAATTAGAGCTGTCAAAATGGGCCTTGAGGCCAGCCCAACTCGGCCCGCTATTAGGGTAGGGTTGAGTTAAGATTTTTAATCCCATTTAAAGTTGAGCCTTATAAGTCCAACCCTTGGACCTTGAGGCTTAATCGAGGCTGGGTCGAGGCCGGCCCATGGACCCAAAAGCTATTTAATTTAAATTATAAATTTAAAAGAAAATTATGTAAAAAGAAGTAAAAATTAGGAATAGTGATTACCGAATAAGTCTTAATATCTTCCACAATACTTTACTAGCTCATTAAGCGTTAAATCCCGGATATAATTTCTAATCACCAAGTATAAAAGTTGCATGCATCATGAAGATGTCCAAACATTTGTTGCTACTCGAAATTGGTTGGACAGCTTTACTCAAATTAAAAGTGGTAATATTTTTAACTTTTAAGTGAATTTAATCTTATTAATTTTGAAATATAGTTCTTAGATAATTTTTAACTAATTAAATTTGAATATGAATATAGATGAAGATGAAGATGAAGATGAAGACAATTTATTATAAACAAATTCAACCGCGCTTGATAGTGTTTTGTGTTGAATATACTATAAGTTGTCGTAGAATTATGTACTTTCATATAATCATATGTTAGAAATATTAACAAATTGACATACTTTATATTTGAATAAATGTTGAAAAGAGGTTTTCTTATAAAAAATGAGAAAAATGAAGGGCTAGCCCGCCCCATCCTGCGGCCCTTCTAGGTCTGGGTTGGACTAGCCCTTTTAAGGCCCTTTCAAATGAAGGGTCGGACTGTCCTAGCCCATCAAATTTCTTGGCACGCGAGGTTTGGGCTGAGTTGGGTCGGGCTGGACGGTTTTAACCACTCTAGTTATAATAGTTGGGTGGTTGTTGGGATTGAAATAACCAAGTGTCAAGCGAAAGCTAACAAAATAAAATTTTAACTACGATAAATTAGAAAAAAAATAAAGATATATTAAAAGAGGCATAATATGTATATTTATTTGGTTAATTGACATATATATGAGAAAATTAATATACAAAAAATATAAAATTATTTAGAAAGCAATCTCTCCTGTTAAGACCCTTTTAGTGACTACATCATAGATATTCATTGTTCTATGAATGAAATATCGTTAATTTATAGATAAGTCCAAATTTATTCTTCCAAGAAAAGTAATATTTTTTCTTTCTGAAATAAAATACAGTTAAGATAAAAATCATATAAAATTAAAATAAATAAGGGCTAACCCTTGTTCTATGAATGAAATATCGTTAATTTATAGATAAGTCCAAATTTATTCTTTCAAGAAAAGTAATAATTTTTCTTTCTGAAATAAAACACTATTAAGATAAAAATCAAATAAAATCAAAAAATTAGGGCAAACCGTAACAGGGTGGTGGTCGTGCTTCATTAAATAATGTAAACTTGTGGGAATAAGAGAATATAATGGTTATCTTGTTCTTTCCGTAACAATTATAAATGATATTAGTAGGGAGAAAATCTAACGTAAAGTGGGAATAAGAGAACGATTTTTGGACACTATTTACAAGGTTTATGTTCATTGCACACATTCTTTTTGTCTTAACAAATTCTTGAACAATTTCATTTTAGTTTCAACCAAGGTGGTCGCTATCTTCACAAGCTACTAGCTAGATAAAACTGTGTACAAATTAACAAAATTAATTCTATAGATCCGTTTAAATTTAAATTTTAAAATAGAATGGAAGTTTTGTCAATTCTAATTAATATATGAAAATATAATCTTGCAATTTCTATTTTCACTATTAGTCAACGTAATCAAATGTCACAAAAAATTATATTGGAAAATTCACAATCTAAATCATACGTTAGTTACGTAGGAGGAGTATCCACATACTAATGTAACATTGACTTTAATTGGTAGGCATGGAAAGCAGAATGTGCTATTTGTACCTTGCCTAACTTAATACCTTCCAAGATTATTTCTCACACACATATTCCTTATTTACCTTACATTTTTTAATGATGTTTACTACTTTCGAATTTCTTTTATTTTCTATGCGAGTCATAGAAATTACGGTCCCCTAATTAAAACTACGGAAAAGGGCCAAATATGTTCATGGACTATACAATATTACACGCATATGCCCCTATTTTAAATGTTTTCCCAGACGTGCCTTTACCGTTATGTTTTGCAGTTACTCGTGCTCTTGATTTAATGAAAATTCGAAAAAACTATTGGAGAGCATAATTGTTCAATTTCGCATAGTATAAGGGCATATTTGATCCATTGAAATTTATGAACTACATATTATACAAATAGTTCATAGATTTTTTTTTGTAATGCACTTTATGCTAGCCAATGATTTTTTGGTACTTCATTTTGAAACTCCACACTTTGTGGATGTGGAGTTGCTGCACACCATCTTATATCATGGACTTCAAATAATTCTACTAAATTTTTATTATGCATGGAATTCGTGAAAGAGCCAGACCACATTAAATTTTATGTAAGAAACCGTACAAATGCTTAAAATATTATATTCTCTCTATTATTATTATAAAAATTTTAAGCACCGTGAAAGACGTTTTTTCAGGTGTCACAAGTCTGATGTAAGTTATCTCTTTTTTCTTGTAATTTTTTTGTGGCAGATACGTGATGATGTTTTTATGTTTATGTTTATGTTTTGTTGCATGCATTATCGTGTAGATATTGGGATTAGGAAGGTGAATATTTCCAGAAAGAACTATACAGGTCATCAACGAATTGAAAAATAAAAAGGATGCTATCATTTGTAAAAATAATATTTTTAAAAAGGGAAAATGGTGCTTTTATTAGTGAAAATAATCTTTAAAAAGATGAATGTAATTGCTTTTGATCTTTTAGTTGTATAATTTAGATGTAATGTAATGGCAGATGAATTGTAATTACAAATATTTTTTATGTTCTGGAATGCAATGATATTTTGTGCCATAATATTAAAAAATTTCAACAGATTAAACATGCCCCAATACTATGTCAAGTTAAAAAATATGCCCTTCAATATATTTTCATTAAATCAAAGGGCACGAGTAGTCTAAAACGTAACGGTAAGGATATATCTGAAATAATGTTTAAATAATAGGCAAAAACGCATAATATCGCAGAGCTGAAGGGCGGATCTGGCCCTTTGCCGTTAAAACTACACATTGATAGAGTACATGATCTGGACTTATTCATTTATATATTTGGGCCTATTGTTATTGGGCCAAATGTTTTCTCTAGTTCTCTTGGGGACCCGGCCCATGTCCGATTTTTATTTTGCATTGTGATATTTGTAAAAAGGGAATGGACCCTACTCATTTTTAATTAACGAGTCGGATTTTATTTATCCTTCATTGTCAATTACTGTTGATCTCTTTCTCTCTCACCGACATAGATAGATTAGGGCTAAAATCATTCGTATGATCCTCAATTTAACTCAAATTTCACATTTAACATGGTATCAGAGCATAGGTCCGAACGATAATCGATGAGATCTTGCTTTCGATCCATTTGTTTCCACTGAAATTTGTATTGTATCCTCGCCGGCGATGAGTTTTGAGTTTTTTTCCGATCAACTAGGGTTTGTGTTTGGCTGGGTTGAGTAAAGCTTCACTCGTTCAAAGTTATGCGGAGGAGACAGTAATATTTCTAATCCAATCTCTTCACTGAATGATACTAAACCTGTATTATCCACAGTTGCCCTAGTTTTTATCGATTTGTGATTTACTTCTTTGCGATTAGTCATTTTTCTTGTAATTTTCTTTGTTATCCTAGTATTGTTTAGCAATTTTATGTGAGAAATTTGTGTAGCTGAGCTATTTGGTGTGATTTTCTGTTATATGTGTGTATTGATTGATACTATTGGCTACCGAACAAACTACGACTACTCCCATATTGAATCCTATCTGAACTAGCACTGAGAACCTTTACTTCAATGATAATTCTGGTGTTCTGATAGATTCCTATCATCCATTGTATGTGTATCCTTCCGATAATCCTGAAATTCTTTTAGTCTCAGTTCCTTTCTCCGGGAGTGATAATATGTCCTGGAGGAGTAATATTCTAATTGCTCTCTCTGCTAAGAATAAAGTTGGCTTAGTGAATGGTAGGATTGCCAAGCCTAATGAGATTTCCCCTTACAATGATTATATGATTATTGGGTGAGATGCAATGATATGGTCTTTGCATGGCTGAGTAATTCCTTATCCAAAGACATTACTGAGAATTAGGGATGGCAACGGATCGGATCTGGACCGGATCCTACTAGATCCAGATCCAGATCCGTTTTTCGTACCTGAATTCAGATCCGTCGGGTCCATAAAAATCAGATCCAAATCCGGATCCACCGGGTCCACAGATCGGATCTGGAACCACATGTAAAAAAAATTGTCTTGCTAAGAATTTTTTTTTAAACTGAAAAACGATTTTTACTTAGCTAACAGTTTACTGTGTTTCAATTTTGAAATGTTCATATGAGATATTTTGTTCGTTGTCTCGTTTTGATTGTGAGCTATTAATTGAAAATGTTGGACAATGACAATAGTTGTGGAAAATGTTGACTAGTATTTCCACAATGCAGAACTTGCATGTGCTTGGAATCTTCACAAATGAAGTGAATATAATTATAACTACTTGTCTATGGAGATGTTAGTCATTCACTAATATAACATTGATTTTATTATCGAAGTTGTCTCTTTATTTTTTGGTTTTTGAGTTAACGCGGGGATAAATTAAACTTGTTTTGAGAATTAAACTTGCAAGGATGTGTTTAGCAATTTTAAGAAAACTTATAAAATCACATTCTATGTTATGAATATATTTAATAAAAAACGGATCCACGGGTCGGATCTGGACCGGATACGGATATCCGTCAGAAATGGATCCGGGTCCGATCCGAATCCGTCGAGTCCAAATTTTAAAGATTCATATCCTATAAAATGGATCTGGATCCACCGAATCCGGACCGGGTCCAAGATCCATTGCCATCTCTACTGAGAATGTTCTGCATTGTGACACTGTTAGGAATATTTCGAAGGACTTAGAAGAAAGATATGATCAGTCTAGTGCTAGTAGATATTATCAGATTCAAAGAGGGATAACTAGAGTTACTCAAGGTACTTCATACATTGCAAGTTACTATACCAAACTTCGTGGGATGAATCGACACAAATATACTCATGATCTTGGTATTGTCCATTATTTCCTTGGTTTGAAGGTTTCCAAGTGCTCACAAGGCTATGTGATCAATCGACACAAATATACTCATGATCTTCTTGCTGAATTCCACTACTTAGATGTGAAACCAGTTCTCACTCCTCTTGATCCACACCAGAAACTCTATGTTGATTCTGGTGACTCAATGCCTGATCCATCTGTTTTCTGGAGGTTAGTTGGAAAGTTGAACTCTCTTGTGAACTCATAACTTGTGGACTCTTGAATTTATTTATTTTATTTAGAATCGCCACCTAATTTATAAGGAAAACCATTTTAAAAAAGTTTTTTCAACCAAAAGAAAAATCCTAAATAACCAAAGTTCGAGGTAAGGGTTCAAGTGATTCCCCCGAAAAGGTGTTAGACATCCTAGTATTAAGGATCCCTAAAATACGATTGACGTCGAGTTTTAAAATAATAAATTTTCTTTTATTGCTTTAAAATATTGTAAATATATATTGTCATTCAAATCATTTTCCGCCAAGACAAAAAATTTCACACTTTTCTCTTTAAAAATAAGAAAGAAGCATATTTTTTAAACCAATATAACAAATTGATTTCTTTTTTAAATGTTTAATTTATCTAAAAGATTTTAGTAAAAGAATTAAACTTGTAACACAAATGGGTTTTTATTTAAAAGGAGGTCAACTATATTCTTTATTTTCCTTCACCTCAAATTCTAATTACAAGAATTTTGGTTTAGTAAAATTTGTAATACTTTTGTAAAATTTAATATTTTAAATGAATATGATTATGGACGGTATTACCTCCTAATCTTTTAAATACTTCATGCTATTAAATTCTTTAAATTCCTGCATTAAATACTTGGCTGGTTCTACCGCCTATTTGATTTAAATTCCTGCAGAACCTTTGATTTATGATTTCCATAACTGGAACCTTAAATTGTAAGTTAATCTTTATTTACTTTCTGCACAGAAGGTAAACAAGCCCAAACACATGCAGCATCACATAGCACACTCACATTATTGTTAGATAAGCATGCAGGCCCACACTCAACACATCAGAACTGATATACAAAGTACTCACAATGTATGCGATATACCTAAAACATATATACAAACCTCTGTATACAATGGATGTATACTAGATTGATATACCATGTATATTTCGAGGTATACCACCCCCAAACAAGAAATCATCTAGGGGACAAAAAAGTGACAAAACCATATGCAGTGTAGATATAAACTAGATACAAAGAAGATTTAGAGGATTCACACAAGACAAACAAAGAAAAATGAACAGCAATGGACAGATTCAGCTTTGATAAGAGGAGAGAAGAACAATGCACATGGCTCAAAATCCAGAATAAAATCAGCATCCAACTCAAACATAATAGGTAAACAACCTATACTATAATCATACTTATTCCTAACCGTCATGTTATCTTCAATTTCTTAACACACAGAATCGAGACAAATCATATCAATTAAGAGGAACATACTCACAATCTAAGGTGGGAGAGGAACATCTTTCTAATCCTCTCAAAGTCACACAAGGTTAATACAGCAAAGGCATGATTCAAAAGAAAACCAAACATGATCATCTCATTAGAATACCAAACAATGACAATACTACAGGTTGAGTCTATTTCTACTATACACAATCAATCAGGAAAATTAAGCAAGTTGAATAGGGTCTGAGGCATTCATTAGAGACATACACATATATCCTTAATAGGCAACCTGAACATGATCAATTATTCTTTTACAATACATGGACCCTTTAGGACAAAGGGAGGACCTGGTCATCTTAGCAGTATACTAAGAATAGATCATTTCAAAACACATTCTTATTGTCAGGGATATAGGCATCCAGAATCAGAGATGACTTAGACTCAGGTAACTACAAGTGAAGACTATTTAGACTAGAACAAACATACATATATGCCTGGAAATAGACAAGAGGCAAGTAGGAAAGGGATCTAGATAGTCTCAGAAGGAAAAACACACATGATGACCACATTAAACAGAGTGTTGGGACCAATATCTCCTAATGACATAATACACAGTTGCGGAACACACATGCTGTCACAGAGATATAATCATGGTAAAGAATAGAAATGACATGCATACTATCAATTTGGGACCAGTTAAATACACATATGTGCCCAGATCAGTCAACACACTAATATGGTAAACCAAATGACTCAAAAGGTATTATATGCTATCATGGATACAGTTTAGCATTTAGATAGATAAAGACAGATAGATGACTAGTTCAGAAGACATTTTAGGACATGGAGATGGGCAAGTATCCATTCAAGACAACATTTCAAAGAGGTGCATAATCATTTAGGTTAAGCTAAATATGTAGGGTCATAATCAAGCTATACCTTAGGCATAATAACACTCAGACAGACAGGCCATAGCACATTATGAGTTTGAACTAACAAGTGAGCATAGAAGTAATCACGTGACTAGTCAACATTAATACTTTTAGAGACACAAGACCACCCAATGTGAGTTAAACACTCACAGTCACATTCAATGCTATATATAGACATGATGGCCTTTAAACAGGTGAGATAAACATATGAATAGACTGATAGCCATGCACATATAGAGTTCGCTCATTCAAAGATGACATCTTATGACACATGATTATCTAAGTTAGACCAGACATACATATTTCATTCAAGTAGGAAACACACACTAGCAACATGACTTAAAGGACTTCATACTAGCACATGAACAACCTTACACTAAGACAAGCAAGCACAAATGTATAACCAACTTAAGATAGGCATGGTAGGCAAATAGAAAAGGTTTTCATGATCATTTAAAGGTAATATCTTAAGTATGCAAAGCCACATATACCAATGATAACACACAATCATAATTTAAACTGCCTTAAACATGATTGACACTTTAGATAAAATATAGCATAGCTAATCATGGTTACTACAAGGGCCCTAAGTCAATAGACCATCATTTCACAGTAAGATAAGTCCAGGACATGTTGAAATAGGTACAAGAACTTGAATTGAACAGACATGTTTCACCACTACTCTCAAACCAATAAAAAAAAAAACTTTGGAATATACAATCAAACACACACAAAACATTACAGCATTGCCACTTCTTAATATAAAAACTTTAATGATTCATAAGCTAACCTCCCAGGAAACCCTAAACCATTAACTTGATTATCTAAATTATGAATCAAACTCAAGAAATCATATATATGGTGGAAATTAAACTCATACTATTGGCTTAAACAGGGAAGAGGTGAAGGAAATGGTGGGAGGGGAGGTAACGGAACGGCGTCGTCATCAAACAACGACACTATGACAGTGACGGAGCACCAGGTGGCTAAACTGATGGAGGAAGATATGGGATCAGCCATGCAGTATCTCCAAGGGAAAGGCTTATGCCTCATGCCTATATCCTTAGCTACAACTATTTCAACTGCCACGTGTCACTACAGGAACCCCATGATCCCTAACGGCAACAACCGAGGCCCCGCCACCAATGGTGGTGCCGGCGAGGCCGGTGGCCCAACCTCTCCTAGCTTGTCGGTTTTGACTGTCCAGTCAGCCACTATTGGTAACGGCGGAATTGATCCCTCCGTTAAAGACGCTACTTCTGTTTCTGAAGCTTACACTTAAGCCTTAGGGGTGTTTGGTACGCGATATAAGATGTGACATTTTAGTATTAAGTTTGTGATTAAATTTATATTGTGTTTAGTTGACTATATAAATTAATTTCAGGATGAAATTTATACCGTTAACCAAACACAATATAAATTTAACTTTAGGATATCCACCGTAATTTATTCCACCTCCAAAGTGAGATAAATCAATTCAAGAATTATAATTCTAGAACTATAATCTGAAGATAATTTAATTCACTAACCAAACGACCCCTAAAGTTTGTTTGGAGGTTTTTTAACGGAGTTGACTGTTTCACTGACTCCTTTTCGACGGAGAAGAAAAAAAAAGGTGGAAATAGTGCTGAGGGTTTCTCTTTTTTTATTAGCCGTCAAGTCTACCAAAATAAGGGTCTTTTCTTTTCTCTCTTCTCTTTTTCATACTGAAAAGAAAAGAGAGTACCAAGAACGACGCCGTATTTAGGTAGACTTGGCTTAAGTAAGCTTAACTTAAGCTAACAACAAGAATGCCAATGGAAACTAAGAAGTCATGCTTATTTTAATCTTTTCTTTCTAATGATGATCTTTTTTGCGTTCTACTTAATTAAGGTTATATATGTAATGATGAGTATAGTAAATGATTAAATGACACAAACCAAGAAAAAAGAAAATGAAAAAAGGTTGAATTAATCTACTGAAATCAAGGATGGGGAAATTGAAATATGATTCTTTCTCATTTCAAGGAAAAGGGTTGACAGCTTTGAGGTGTTTGCTTTATCCTTCTCTTCTTTATTGGTAGTGTGTTGCGGTTAATGCTCTTACCCACGTTCAACTACTACAAAAACATCGTGCCTATGAGTTTTTGTCGATTCCAGCAAATAGATGACGTCGAGAGAGAGAGAGTAAAGAGTGAGGCGGAGGCGGCGGCGGCTTAGGTTTCCAAAGCCCTTAGCTGTTCGCCCAAATGAAAAGGGATAGGGCTTTACACTCTAATATCGTTGAGCTGGGCCGGGTCTGGCCCTTTTTTGGACAGGACCTGGCCGATTTAAAACAAAATAAGCCCAGAATCGGCTATTTTAAAGGCTGGATATTGTAGACCTAGATTTTGCAAATATGGTTAATCAAACAATTTAATAAATCGCCACGCGACTTTAATTTATGACTGTATTAGCTGATTCAAAAACAATTGAGGCTAGAATTGAAATAGGTAATTAAAAAGAGACCATGAAAATGTAAAAATTAAAAAGAAAATAAATTGAGACATGAAATTGAGATACTATTTGACATTTCATTTAAATAATTCAATTTTCTTAAATTTAACGGAGTAAAATATTAATCAATTTATGATAGTCAATTTAGATTATTAAAATTAGATAATTGTCCTCATTAATTTATGAAATTGATAAATATTTCTTAAAAATATGCAATTGATATACAACAATATACTTGATGATATTTTGTCGAATAAAATTACAAAATGGCACCGAAATAATTTTATAAAAATCAATTTTGCTTTGTAAAGTGCACATTTCACTTCGTTCATGACTCAGAAAATTAAATAATTAAATAAAATAAATGAAGGGTAAAAATTAGATATCACAATATTTATTTTGATAGAACTGGGCAGCTTTCCCATCTTTAGAAAGTCTGTTATTGGGTTTAAAATTTTCCTTGGTCATTCTCCTATTTCTTGGAAATCCAAGAAACAGCCTACAGTTTCTCTATCATCAGCAAAGACAGAATATAGATCTCTAAGAAAGGTTGTGGCTGAAGTAGTGTGGTTGATTCGTTTATTAGCACATATGGGGCTTCATGTCTCATTTTTGGTGCCTATATTGTGTGATAGTAAAGTTGCTCTTCACATTGCGCGCAATCCTATCTTCCATAAATCCACTAAACATATTGAGGTTGATTGCCATTATGCTAGGGATATTCTTCACTCTAGAATGGTCTCTTAGCTTCATGTTTCTACTGTCAGATATCTTAACTAAGGTCATCCATGGAGTTCTTCATCATTGATTGCTTTGCAAGCTGGGTGTGTTATCACCGTTCAGCTTTAGGGGGGTGATAGAGTATAGGATTCAGGCTGATTCATTTCTAGCTAGTTCTCTTCGGGACCCGCCCGTGTCCGGTTTTCATTTTGCTTTGTGATATTTTGTACAGAAGGGATGCTCCCTACTCATTTTTAATTAACGGGTCAAATATTTAGCCCTCATTATTGGTTACTGTTCATATCTTTCTCTCTCACCGGTATAGGTAGATTAGGGCTAAAATTATTCATACGATCCTCAATTTCACTCAAATTTCACAGTCAACATATATTGGCCTTATCAAGAAACTAGTGACGACCTACTTTTTTTTTTTTTTTTTTGATATTCAGCTTCCCGACTACGCCAGACTATTTTTGGAGATAGTAGTATCGGTCCTTTAACACTACTATCAGTAAATCGCGGGATGTGCATGAATGATCAGAGTTTGAGAACATAGCAACTGATATCACCTATAAAGTCTTATCCCAAAAGAGAGCAAATTTCTCCTACAGGGTTTAAACTCAGCTGCAGGCCTCCAGCTGAATTTTAAATTCTCCTCCTTTACCATTCAGCTATGCTCGGGACAATGACCTACTAGGAAATTGTGATGACTAAACATCAGCTCATATAAAGTTGCAATTTATTTCTGAGGATTTGTTTGTCTCTGACTCTTGTCAAGAAAAACAAATATTATGTCTTTGTTAACGGATTATAGAAGAAGAAGAAGAGGAAAAATGCAGTTTAACTTTTTTTCTAAGTAGGCGTTCAGCCATAGAATTTGTGACCCAATTTTAAGTTTTGATTTGAAATCAACTTTTGTTTATTAAATCTGCACAAAACTTTAATTCTAAATTATAATTTCAAATCTCAAATTCTCCAAAAGTAGGATTTCAATTTTCAAGTTGTGATTTCAATTTATTTTTAATTAAACTTAACTCATAAGTGTATATTAAAAAATACCAATCATTTTAAATTTTGTAAAAAAAATACACATGTTCTACATGAAGAGATCGTTCGTACCACGTGAAAAGATTATATTACAGGATAACTAGTTACTACTATTATTAATTTTTTGAACCAATGAATCTTTATGAAATTATATATAATTAAAAGTTTGTCATATATTGTAATAAAATATTTATTTATAAAAGGAACATGGCGATATTCGATTTATTAATGCAATGCCTTAGGATATTTCAATACTTTGTTTATAAACTATAATTTACTCATTTAATAAGATTGTACGAGAGTTGGGATGTTCTGATAATTTTAACAAATTATTAGGTTTTCGTATTTATAAAAAATATAATTTAAGAAATTCAAACTACTCGTCCAAATACAAACAACTTGTCCAAAAATATATACTACATCTGTTTCATAATAAGTGATGTTTTTAGCTTATGTACACTCATTAAAAAATTATGAGTATTTCCACTAGTTTACCTCCGAATTATGCTTAAAAAAGTTACTTAATGATATTTAATTATATAAATAAAAATAATTTTAAAAGAATAAGATTAATTTCTTCTTAAAATTTTAAAACATCATTTATTTTAAAATAAAATAAAAGATTTAAAATATCATTTATTTAGAAACGGAGGGAGTAGTACTCATTATTTTATTTTTTATTTTTTTATATCCAGTTTTTTGACTTACGCCAGACTATTCGTGGAGATAGTAGTTCGGTCTCTCAGCACTATTACCAGTAAATTACGGGATGTGAATGAATGACCAGAGTTTGAGAACAGAGCAACTGATATCACCTACAAAGTCTTACCTCAAAAAAGAGCAAATTACTCCCACTAGAGTTCAAACACACGCTGTCGATACTAGTAGTACTCATTATTTTTGTCATAGTTGACTGTGCTAGTAAAGCTGGGGCCAGGGCAGTTGAAAAGGTTGTGTTGGCGTAAACGGGGAAATGGCTATTGGTAGGTTCTGAACGCCTACTGTGCAAGAAGATTCCAACGGCATTACAGAAAAGCTGAAAGTGGTGAAAAGCTGATGTCCATACACGCGCTATGTGTAGCGTGTGTACAGTCCCAAAAAACGGAAACACGACGAACGCCAAACAAAATTGAAACACACTCTTTTAATTTAAGTAAATGGATTTGATTCGCATACGTTGATTCTGTAATAATATTTTTTACTTATCGTGAAAAGTAATTTTATTATTCTGGGTGTAAATAGTTTTTTTGTATTATTGACAGTAGTTAGCTTTTCAAATTACCAGATAATGTGAAATTCTTAACATTATCAGTGAATAAATAAATAAATAAATCTTTAGCCAAAATGTTATAGACTGTTCAATGAATACACTAATTAAGAGATCGTTTGGTTTATGATCTAGTTAAGTAAAGATTATAATGTGGCCAACATTTAAATTCTTACCACTGACCAATTACACTTATGAAATCATGGGTGATGAGTTCATAGTTTAATATTTTGATTTCTTAAAAATAATTTTCAAATATATGCTTATATTCTGTGTCAAATTACTTTTACTCTCCCTCTGCCTCTAATATTACTTGATAAACAAGTAAAATATATTGATAACATAAAAAAACTTTACACTTTTAGTTTGTGTTTCCTTTGAATCTTAGATTGCTGATTTTAACTTAAAAACTAATAATCAGGTCAACAACAACAACATACCCAGTGAAATCACATAACGTGGGTCTGTGGAGAGTAGAATGTATGCAGCCCTTACCTCTATCTTGGTAGGCAGAGCGGTTGTTTCGGAGAAACTCAAGAAAAAAATACAAGCATAAAAAAAGCAAGAGAAACGGTCAAATCCGGACAGGAAATTTAAAGCAGTATGAAAATGCTGGTATCAAAAGCAAGTAAGCCATGATAGTGCATTCTGAAAAAGAAGCAGTTAACTAACGCAAGTAAATAAGATAAACAAAGTACACTAGAGAACACATAGTAGCAGAAATCAAACGACAGGTGACTATAAAGCAATACTGCGCCTGCTAGTATGATAGGCTAAGCGGGCCTACAATAATAACACTACAACTACCAGTTTGTAAGCGTAAGTAGGACTACGTTGGACTACATACTACTCTTTTACCCTAATTTGTGTCCTCTATAACCTCATATCTAAGGTCATGTCCTCATTAAGTTGCACCTGCGCCATATCCCGTCTAATTACCTCTCCCAATACCTTTTCGACCTACCTCTACCCCTCCCGAACCCGTCCATAGCCAACCTCTCACACCTCCGCACTGGGGCATTTTTGTCTCTCCTCTGCACGTGTCCGAACCATCTCAACCTAGCTTTCTGCATCTTATCCTCCACCGAGGTCACTCCCACTTTGTCCCGGATATTATCATTTCTAATTATATCCCTCCTTGTATGCCTACACATCCATCTCAGCATCCTCATCTCCGCAACCTTCATCTCTTTGGGTGTGTGAAGTCTTGACCGGCCAACACTCCGCCTCATACAATATAGTCGGTCTAACCACCACCCTATAGAACTTGCCTTTAAGTTTTGGTGGCACCTTTTTATCGCATAAGACTCCAGATGCGAGCCTCCATTTCATTCACCCTACCCCAATACGATGTGTGGCATCGCCATCAATATCTCCATTCTCTTGGATAATAGATCTGAGGTACTTGAAGCTTTCTTTCTTTGGAATGACCTGAGTACCAAGCCTCACCTTCACACCTGTCTCAAGGTCGCTCCCGTTACTAAACTTGCACTCAAAGTATTTTGTCTTGGTCCTACTCGTATGAACCCTTTAGACTCTAGAGTCTGTCTCCAAACCTCCAGCTTAGCGTTTACTCTGCTGCGAGTTTCAGGTACTTTTTTATTTTTTAGGGGATTGAGTCTTGCAATTATAATTTATTAGCATAACACTGCCTCCAATTCATAAGTATATTAATCTAGATTGTTAAATAATTAAATAATTCTAACTTTTTCTTCTTTCTTTTTCCCGTTCCCCTCTGTTTTCAATATTAAAAAAATTATTGGAGGAATATTTCCACTTTATCATTTGCCGAAAACATGGACAAGTCACATGGAAGAAATAATTTACATAAGTTAAACGACTAGAGTTACTTAATAAAAACCATAACGTAAATGAAAATAAAGTAGTTTGAGTCGAAACCTAACAATTAGTAGTACATCTCAAGAGGGGTGTTGACATTTATTCCCATGAATTCAATGAAGGTAGATCGAATTAGCATATGGCTGTGGCGGGCTGGCAGCTTTTAATATTGATGAAGCTTTGATCTATAGAGTTTGGTGCCTGTAATTATTAAGTTTGGTCCAATGAATCCCTTCAATATAGTACATTAAAACTTCCATAAATTAATATCCTTCGAATCTGGAAAATTATTATCTTATACGGATTATTAATTTATCGATAAATTAATATCTCAAATTAAATAATTAATTTTTTTCGGTAACTAAGAAAAGAAAATAAATAAACAATTAATTAATGATGGTGCATTGTATCTAAGTTTATTAATCTTGTAAAAAAGAAGTTTATTAATCTTGAGTTGACGTGATTCAAAATAGAATGCATGTACATTAGAATATGAAGGCGACATGAGATTAAGTCTTATAGAAGGTTTGGTGAAAGTGGTTCAGTTGTCATGGAAAATATTGAAGAAGCTTTACCTGAAATTCGAACTAAATTGGACAAATTTCATTGGAGGGATATCTATAATATGGATGAAACATGCTTATTTTATCGTTTGCAAGTAGATCATTCACTAGCTACAAAGCAATTATAAGGACGAAAAAAGGACAAGGAAAGACTTATTGTTGGTGTTTGTTGCAATGGAAATAGTTCAGATAAAGTACCTCTTTGGATTATTGGTAAGTATGTTAATCCTAGATGCTTTAAAAATGTAAATATTAGCAATCTTAATTGTCATTATCGAGCCAACAAGAAAGCATGGATGATTGGATTACTCTTTCAAGAATTTGTTTGTTGGTTTGATGATAGAATGACAGGTAGAAAAGTGTTGCTTATAGTAGACAATTGCTCAGCCCATCCCAAGGTTATTGAAGGCTTGAGAAATGTTGAATTGTTCTTTTTGCCTCCAAATACAACATCAAAAATTCAACCATGTGATGCTGGAATTATTCGAACACTTAGATTTATTATCGGTGTCGTTTTTATTCTAGCATCTTGGAAGGCTATGAGATGGGAGCAATAAATCCTGAAAAAATTAATGTCTTGAATGCTATCAATTTTATTAATGTTGCTTGGAATATTGATGCGAAGGCCACAACTGTCGCAAATTATTTTCGACATTGCAAAATTCGATCCGAGGAAGGTATGCTTATAGAAGAAGAAACTGGTGACGTTGAAGGCATTCAAAGATTAGAGGAAGCTATTTCTAATCTACATTATAGAAATGTCATGAATGTAGAGCAAATTCTAAATTATCCTAGTGAAAATGAAGCTTTAATGGAATCGCCTGCGGACGAAGAAATTATTCAAGGAGTAATGGGTATAGAAGATGATGACAATCAAGATCTAGATGATAATAACGTTATACCACATGTTTCTCCAAAAGAAGCTTTTCTTTCCATAGAGACTTTGAAAAATTACTTGGTTCAAAATGAGAAGAATCTGCCGAATGTAGTTTATGCCCTCTAAAAAGTTAAAGATGAAATTGAGTTCAGTTCGCATGAAAAGAAGAACCAATTGACTATAGATACATATTTTAGGAAAGCATAAAATTTGAAATAAAATTTGTTTAGGAAGTGCTTTATTTTATGAATTATATATGTAATTTTCATACGTATTTAATGAATTATTATTTTATATTTTTAGTGGGCCTCAAGGATTTTTTTTTTAAATTATTATCTTTTGCATTTATCGAGGTTATTATTTTATCCCATTGGCCCAAGTCGGGACCAGAGAAAATTATTATTTAATCGAAGTTATTAATTTATTGAATATTCATTTATCGAGGCTTCACTGTACAATGAAAGGTTCCATTATTTTGTGTTTGAGACCTTCGATGCGATTTCTTTCTAAGTTCTCTCCGTACACATAATTTTTATTATTTACTTTCTTAATCGTTCCTTAAATTATTTAATTTTGGACTAAAATATGTTATATTAACAAGAAAAATGTACTTAATGTTGCGCCCCATATCGGTTGATTATGGGGCTTTTGTTTCCTTTATATGTCTTGAACAATTCTCACATTTTGTGCTAATTTTTGTAATCGAGTTAAATCCAAAATTATATTTTTTATAATTTGATATCAGAATCAGAACCATCACATCCTTTTTCAATGGATGTTGGATCCTTATTTTATATTATTAGAATTTGTGTGTCTAAGTGAAATTTTGGGCTTTTATTGCCCAACGCTACTATGGAATAGTTTCTTTTCATTGGCATTTACTTCAAATTTTAATGGGGCTATATCATTTTTAGTCTGTCGGTTGTTATTGAATTCTGATTTTAGTCCTTTTAATATAGGAGTGGTAAACAGGCGGGTCGGGTAAGATATGGACGAGCTAAATTAAACAAAATGGATTAATTATTCGACCCGCTCATATTTTACACGGATAAAAAAGGGTTAACCCGACAGATAATATGAATATTCATATTTATCCATATTATCTAAAGTTACATTAAAGATATTGGTTTCATGTAGCTAATATGGAAAAAATTAATTTACATACTTGTCCACAAATTCAATCCCTAGTACATAGTTGCACCTCAATATTTGCGCGAAGAATAGAACTTCAAAGTTTTCCAATGACACGACCTCCAAAAAAACATTTTTTGAAAAATACTCATCCAAGCCCAACCATTCCCACCCAACCCACTCCCCAACCAAATCCCACCCCCACCTAACCACCACCTTCGAATGCACTTCATCTTCACTCATCCCTGTCCCACACCACCACCCAACCTCACCCCACCCACACCCACCCCTTTCCCAAATTGTTTACTTCATATATTTTATTTTACTTTTATAAAAAATAAAAAAAATTCTTACCTCCATCCCCTCGTTCCCCCAAACCACAACCCACCACCCATCCCACACTTTAACCACACAAAATTCTCATTCTTTATAAGTTAATATAAATAAAATAAAATATATGAAGTAAAACATTCAGGAGGGGTAGGGATGTGCGGGCGGAGGGGGGAGGGGTGGATGGTGTAGAAAACTAATTTTTACGAAAAAAATAGTTTTTTTAAAAGGGTGGCGGGGTGTTGGGGTCAGGGCGGGGGGTGCAAGTGTAAAAATTAAATAAAAACTTTTAATACTTTTTTTAGTCAAGAGAGTGGTTTTTCGCGCCTCTCTTTCCTTACAGTCAAGAGAGTGGCTTTTCGCTCCTTTCTTCCTTACAATCAAGCAAGCGACTTTCACTCCTCTCCTTATAGTCGAGTGGCTAAATGCCCCTCTCATTAAAATAAATTAATTTTTTGGAGGGTGGTGGAGTGTGGGTGGGGGTGGGGGTGGAAGGTGTAGAAAACAAAAAAAAAATATTAAAAACTTAAAACAAAACTTTTTCTTGGAGGGGATGGGGAGGTGAGTTGAGTAGTGGTGGGGGTGTGGGGTGGTGTGGTTGGGGTGGGTTGGTGAAATGTCACTTGTGAAATTTGTTTTCCCTAATGTAATTAAGAAAGTCATTTTTCCTTATTTTTAAGGAACGTGTTTTACTAAATTTGTGGGTTTTTATCTAGTTTACCCATTAAGTTACCATATTTTAAGTGGATAATATGGATCAACCCATATTGGGCCCATTTTTAAATGGATTGAATATCCAACCCATTTTAAATGGGTTGGGTCGGACGAATATCTATATCTTTTATCCATTTTGCCGCCCCTATTTTAATATATGACTTAACATATTTAATTTTTTATTATTAAAAATGTGTATTTTTGTCTCTTTATGTAAAAAGTATGTTATATGTAAACTATTTTTAAAATTATATTACTTCAACTATTAAGTAACAATACAAATGTAATATTACATATTTGTAATTATGAAGTGTCACGATTAATAACACGATAAAATTGTGAAGAGTTTCCAACAAAAGAATTAAAAGTGCACCACTTCAATTATTTAAAAGTTTAAAATATATAGCGAAATATCACAACGATCAAAATTAAAATTTATCTATAATCGTGGAACCAAAACTGATGGAGTATTATCCTAATATTTCTTACTCATTCCGTCTTTCTAATAAGTATACACTAGGGAATCTATCCGCGTTTCGTGCGGTTTGGACGCTCTTTTTGATAATATATGTGAAAGAATAATAGTGTTAGTCCAACCATTTTCCGAATATCAAGGGAAGGCTTTGTGTTTTGTAGACTTATTTCATTGTCCCTTTTTTCTCTGATGAATGAATATTATTTTTCCATTGAATGCCTTTAAAAAATTTACAAAATATGAGCATCCAAATAATAAATTTAAATATTATCACTTTTTTTTATAATAAAAGAGCATTTAGGTTAATTCAAAAGCTAAGTCGGACACTTATATAACCTATGTATTAGCGAATATTCTCGGAATATTCATCGTATATTTTGTAATTATGATAGATGTATATTTAAGGTAACTTAGGATTCGTACTGTATTAGGAATCAACCTTTGTACAACTATATATATTGTGAATAATGAAAGGAATCCCAAAGGAAAATTATTCTATCTTACATGGTATCAAGAGCCTAAACCCTCATCTCCTCTCCAAATAAATCTCTCGGCCGAAACCCCCCATTTCTCCCTTCATCTCGGCCGGCGGCAACAATTGCCACCATGTCTTCCCCCACAAATTTCGGTTCCTCCACTAGCACTTTTGACAACCCCTCTCAACGATCATCGTCTTTTTTTCACCCGGCTTTCACCGTTACAAACATCAAGAACTCTATCCCTATAATTCTTGACCAAGAAGACTGTCAATATTCCATGTTGACAAAACTATTCTATATTCATGCATGTGCGTACAATGTGCTCGACCATATTGATGACTCTGTTCCTCGTCCCACCGACGTTGCCGAATCGATATAGCGTCGCCTTGACGCCATCGTCAAACAGTGGTTATACGGCACCATCTCAAAAGATTTGTTGTGTACTATCATGAAAACAGGTGCTACGGCACGTGACCTCTGGGTACAGTTGGAAGAAATCTTTCAGCACAATAAAAATACTCGGGCAGTGTATTTGGAGGAGCAATTCAACAATACGCGTCTCGAGAATTTTAACAACATGTCTGAATATTGCAAACAACTGAAACTCATAGTCGACCAACTATCCAACGCCGGGAATTCTGTTTCTGAAACCAAGATGGTATTCCAATTGGTTGCTGGTTTACCGAAAGGTGAATACGATACACTTGCAACGATGATTCAACATGCCGACCCACTACCAAGTTTCACCAAGGCACGATCACAACTCTTGTTGAAAGAAACCCGTCATGCTAAACAAGATGAATATAATCAAAAGGCGTTAGCCGTTGACGGGATGGCAACACCGGCGGCCAACACCAACCCGCCACCACCGCAAGACCACCACCAACAGCAGTCCCGCGGCGGAAGGCGTGGCGGCAGAGGCCGCGGCAATAATAACAGCAGCAAGGGCCGCAGCAAGGGCCGCAGCAAGGGCCACAAAAATTAGCAGCCAGGCCCAAACAGTGCATACATCCCGTGGCCTGGACAGCAGCATGTCTGGCCTAACCAGCAAAATTGGGCCTCGCCTGCATGCCCATACCCGACTGCAGGGCCCCAGTTCCAATAGCCTTTATGGTCAATCAGCCTCTTGGGCCCTGCTCCAACCACCAGGCAGGCCCACCAGCAGCAGCAGCAGGCCCACCTGGTCTCGGTCCAGCAGCGTCAGCACCCCAACATCCTGGCTCCCACTGATTTGGGCCAGACTTTCAACACCGTGAACCTTCAACAACCCGACTAAAATTGGTACATAGACACCGGAGCCACATCTCACCTCACCCGGTCATCAGGTAACTTATCTCAACTACTTCTGTTAAAGTGTCCTAAATTTATTACTTTCGGCAATGGTCATCGCATTCCAATTGAAGGTTACGGTAACACACACACCAAACATCCACACCCGCCTTTCTCCCTAAAACACGTCCTATACACTCCTAACATTATTAAAAACTTAATCTCTGTTAGAAAATTCACTCGCAATAATTCTGTGTCTGTCGAATTTGACCCTTTTGGTTTTTCTGTGAAGGAACTCAATACGGGGAAAATTCTTATGCGCTGCAATAGTGTGGGAGACCTCTACCCATTTACTCAATCTTCCGCTGTCAGACTGCAAGCACATCTATCCCTTGCAGCGATCTCTCCCTCAACTTGGCACAATAGACTCGGACACCCCGGAGACCCAATTTTTACTTTTCTTAGGACTTCTAAGCGTATTCAATGTAATAATAGAAAAATTGCCCAACACTGTTTTTCTTGCCCACTAGGCAAGCATACTCGTCTTCCATTTATGTCATCAAACAATGTTACTTTTTCTCCTTTTGATATTGTTCATGCTGATTTGTGGACATTTCCGATTGTTAGCTCTTTGGGTCACAAATTCTATCTAGTATTCTTAGATGATTTTTCACATTTTGTCTGGACTTACCCACTGAAATTCAAATATGAAGTTTTTGCCAAATTCCTTGAGTTTCAAAAATTCATTAAAACACAATTTGAAAAATCTATCAAATCATTCCAATGTGATAATAGACGTGAATTTAATAACTCGGCATTTCACAATTTCTGTTCTAAACAAGGCATGGTTTTCCATTTTTCTTGTCCCTATACTTCCTCCCAAAACGGAAAGGCTGAATGAATTATACGTACCATAAATAACATGGTTCGCACCCTTCTATTTCATGTCTGTCTACCACCACCTTTTTGGGTCTATGCTGTTAAAATGATAGAATCCCTCCTTAATATTTTACCAATTAGCACTCTCCAAAACAAGACCCCTACCAAAATCTTATACCGTAGCTACCATCATATGATCACCTACGTATTTTTGGATGCTTATGCTACCCCAACATAGCCTCCACTACACCTCACAAACTTGCCCTTCGCACTCTACCCTGTGTCTTCATTGGTCAATCTTCTAATCATCGGGGCTACCTGTGTTATGACATTTCCACTCGCAAAATCATCGTCTCCCGTCACGTCACCTTTGACGAGACAACCTTTCCTTTTTCAAATCTTCAAAAATTTTAGACCACCGATTATATCTTTCTCGATGAACCAAGTCCACTGTTCCGACAATACCTACAACAGTCCACTGTTCTGACAGTCCCAACACTATCCGGCACCACCCCAACAGATCCCTGATCTCGGTCCAATACCCCGACACCACCCCTGCTGCATCCAGTCGTGTCACCTGCACCCCCAGTAGCCTCTCAGTCCCCCAGTCAAGAAATCAGTCCCCGCAAGATCGTGCGCCCACCGGTCCGAACCAGTGGACCTACAACCTCCCAGCCCCTACCTCCCACTACTGTCCTCTCATCGCATGGAGACTTGTGGACAACACGAGATCTTCAAACCCAAGGTTCACTTCAATCTCTCCACACAAACCTTATCACCCATTCCAAAAAATTCAAAACTAGCAAAACTGGACCCTAATTGGAGGCCATGTGCGAGGAATTTAACGCTTTAACCAAGCAGAACACTTGGGGTTTGGTACCTAGACCAGATGGTGTGAATGTTATCCGGTGTATGTGGCTATTTCGTCACAAGTTTAGAGACAGTGGTGACTTAGAGAGGTATAAGGCAAGACTAGTTGCCAATGACACTAATCAACAAGAGGGTATTGATTGTGGTGAGACTTTCAGTCCGGTTGTTAAATCGGCCACTATTCGGATTGTTCTCAGTATTGCTATGGGCATGCATTGGCCGATTCATCAGCTTGACGTCAAGAATGCATTTCTTCATGTGGATTTGAAAGAAACTGTGTACATGCATCAGCCTCCTGCCTTTGTTCATCCGACAGTTCCGCAGTTTGTATGTCATCTCAGGAAGTCATTGTATGGATTGAAGCATGCACCCCGCGCTTGGTATGATCGTTTTGCCAGGTATCTTCTACAGATTGGTTTTATATGTAGTAGGTGTGATAACTCTCTCTTCACTTTTCACCGAGGTAGCAACACTGCATATTTGCTATTATATGTCGATGACATTGTTCTTACTGTCTCATCTGACGGTTTGAAGAATGAAATCATTGCTCTACTCAAAACTGAATTTGCTATGACTGACTTGGGCAAGCTGAGTTATTTTTTGGGTATATCGGTGACCAGATCTGTAGCCACTATGTTCCTATGTCAGCGTAAGTATGCAGAAGAGATAGTGTATAGGGCCAAAATGGAAAATTGTAAAATTATGCCAAATCCGGTGGACTCAAAATCCAAGCTTAGTGCCAATGACGGTGCGCCAGTTTCTGATCCTACTCTATAGCGGAGTCTTGCACGTGCTCTTCAGTATCTTACATTCACTAGGCCTGATTAGAGATGGCAGTGGATCCTGGACCCGGTCCGGATCCGGTGGATCCAGATCCATTTTATAGAATATGGATCTTCAAAATTTGGACCCGACGGATCCGATCGGACCCGGATCCATTTTTGACGGATCGGATCTGGATCTGGATCTTGTATTTGAGATCCGTATCCGGTTCAGATCCGACCCGTGGTTCCATTTTTTATTAAATATATTCATAACCTGGAATGTAGTTTTATAAGTATTTTCTTAAAATTGCTAAGCACATCCTTGCAAGTTTAATTCTCAAAACAAGTTTAATTTATCCCCGCGTTAACTCAAAAACCAAAAAATAAATTTGTAACTTCGATAATAAAATCAATGTTATATTAGTGAATGACTAACATCTCCATAGACAAGTAGTTAAAATTATATTCACTTCATTTGTGAAGATTCCAAGCACATGCAAGTTCTGCATTGTGGAAATACTAGTCATCATTTTTCACAACTATTGTCATTGTCCAACATTTTCAATTAATAGCTCACAATCAAAACGAGACAACGAACAAAATATCTCATATGAACATTTCAAAATTGTAACACAGTGAACTGTTAGCTAAGTAAAATCGTTTGTCAGTTCAAAAAAAAATTCTTAGCAAGGTTACATTCTTAACCAGGCAAATTTTTTACATGTGGATCCAGATGCGATCCGTGGACCCGGTGGATCAGGATCTGGATTCAGGTATGAAAAATGGATCTGGATCTGGATCTAGTAGGATCCGATCCAAATCCTATCCGTTGCCATCCCTAGGCATGATATTGCATATGCCGTTCAACAGGTGTGTCTGTTTATGCACGACCCCCGAGAGTCCTATTTTGCCGCCCTCAAACGTATTATCAGATACGTTAAGGGCACAATAGACTTTGGACTACATCTATACCCCTCCGCCCCAACCAAGTTACTCGCCTACACGGATGCAGATTGGGCAGGATGCCCCGACACACGTCGCTCCACCTCAGGCTACTGTGTATTTCTTGGGGATAATCTTATCTCATGGTCCGCCAAGCGGCAGGCCACGCTATCCCGTTCGAGTGCTAAAGCAAAATATCGCGGAGTTGCTAATGTCGTTGCTGAGATCTGTTGGCTCCGAAACCTTCTTTTGGAGCTCCCGTATCCACTACGAAAGGCGTCTATAGTCTATTGTGACAACATATCTACCATCTATATGTCTCATAATCCGGTCCAACATCTGCGGACTAAGCATATTGAGATGGATATCCACTTTGTGCGAGAGAAGGTTGCCCGTGGTCAGGTCAAAATATTACACGTGTCTTCCTCTTATCAGTATGCAGACATTTTTACAAAGGGACTACCGCGACAACTCTTCACCGACTTCCGATCCAGCCTTAGCGTTCGGCCTCCTCCCGCTCCGTCTGAGGGGGAGTATTAGCGAATATTCACCGTATATTTTGTAATTATGATAGATGTATATTTAAGGTAACTTAGGATTCTTATTGTATTAGGAATCAACCATTTAAGGTAAGTTAGGATTCGTACTGTATTAGAAATCAACCTTTGTACAACTATATATATTGTGAACAATGAAAGGAATCCCGAAGGGAAATTATTCTATCTTACACTATGAAGTTTATTTATGTTTTCTATTAAAACGGATCAGCGAGTAGTTGAATAAATTAGTAGGTAAAATTAGAATTACGTATATTTCATCTTATAACTTCTACTTTGGCATATAAGTTGATACATCTAAATTATTTTTAATAGTACATTGAAAAGAAAATATATATGAATAAAATGTAAAGAAACTTATTAGCAATAGAAAGTATCATTAGGCAACAAATCAGGTGCTTGTGTAATCGCACTCAAGATTGAATGCTTCGTAATATTTATGTTGTCTTTTTATCAATTAGTAGTTTCAGCAATTCCAACATTATAATCGTTCATTAATAATTCACTAAATTAATCACAAAAGTTATATATTAGGATTTACGAATCCCTCTAACAAATCAAACTTACACTTATACAACAAGATAGCAGAAAGTTACTATGTACAACATTTAACGCATATCAGTTTGTTCATCTGTAAAGAAATTCAAGCATTCCAATAAATAATCCTGAATATGATTTTTAAGTTTCAAGCTCCTATAAACTCTAGTAAATTCAGAATTAACGGTGGAAATTCAACTTAAATTTCTTTGATATGCATGCACTCATATTCAAACTGTCCATTTAAAATATTAGTTCATCTCATAATAAAAGATGAGAATAAAGCTATTTGAATACAATTCACTATTTTTCATTGGTACAAAATGTCAGACCCTAAACCAGGTAAATCAAATTCTAAATTTTTATTTATCAGCCAATCAGTCATATCCATACTAAATATGAGTATTGATATTATTTTTGAAAAATTAAAATCAAACCTTTTGATATACAAATGTTCAATAAATAATTGAAATGAAAGCAAAATATCGTGTGTTATCTATTAGCATTAATTCTTTCCCATATTGCTTTTGTCCCACATTGAAAAAACACATTTGTATCTCATGTAATAAACCCTATATGGGCTTTACTTGCTTTTCTTTTACTTGCACTTTTAGCTCTCAAGAATAGTATTATTTTATTATCTTGTTATTGCTTTATAAGAATTCATGTTATGAATAAAAGACTTTCATGAATTCTATCATGGTATCAGAGCGTCTTTTCAACAAATAAACTCAACAATGACGAGTATAATGATCAATAAAGGAAACATAATACCTGGAGCCTCCCTTAGTAGGGATATGTGCTAGCCCCCAAACATCTGAATGAACTAGATCAAATGGTGCAGAAGAAGTAGAAGCACTAAGATTAAAAGGCAAAGCAAAAAATTTTCCAAGTTTACATCCACTACAATCAGAAATATCATCGGATTGTAAATCACCAAGAACACCAATATTACACATAAAATGCAGGCGAGAACCTGATACATGACCAAGTCTAGAGTGCCACAAATAAAACTTCGAAGAGGAGGGTGTTAAATGAAAAGAAGACAGATTAACAGGCATAGTTGCTGCATGAGTAGGAAGATGCAGCTCATCCAAAACATAGAGACCTCTCCCCTTTCTACGCCCTGCCCCAATCACTCTCTTGGATTTTAGATCCTGCACATAACAAGAATTAGGGAAGAGTAATAAAACATTCAGAGTCACATATTTGACCAGCAGAAGCAAGATTCATATGTAGTTTTGGAATGCAATAAACATCAGGTAATGATATAGTGGATGTATGAATGGTGCCAATGCCTGTCAATGGCATAGGTGTGCTATCAGCAGTCACAACAGAAGTGGAAGGGGGGTCAGAAGACATAGATACAAAGACGGAAGAATCAGGAGACATATGATTTCCATCTCCAGGGTCCAAGATCCAAGAAGACGAAATGAGATAATTTCTTTTCAATGTCTATATTCTTTAATAATTTATCACACATCGCTAATTATCCATGATAAACTATGAAAAGCAAAGAAAGAAAGAAAGAAAAATTCTTACATAAACAAATGAACAAATATGAATTCGAAGTCCAAAAATTAAAAGGATCGGATAAATAATCAATACGAAGTAAAATTAAGCTGTCTAAATTTAGTATTATACGAAGATAACAAATTTAAATTAACCCAATTCATTTTAATTATAACAAATAAAGAAAATAATGTTTGGTTGATATCGAAAGGGAGAACAGTATGTTCACATCTAATTTCTCTTACTTCCTAATGAATCTTTCACATAACCTCTTTTGTCTTCTGTTGAGCAAACAATTATTAAGTAAGCCAATTTTTTAGGCAAAACAACAAAGGTCAACTTTCTAAAACTAAATTCGCAAGATACAACAATATATATATATATATATATATATATATATATATATATATATGATCACAAGTGAGATTTCATAAAATAAATGATAATAGAAGAAAGGAGAAAAAGACCTCTAAATTATTATTATTTTATGAGTTTCATATCTAAACTATTAAGCTTTTAACTTATTCATCAAACTGATGTCAACTATTCTAATTTTTGATTTTATTTTTCTGAATATTAAATATTCCGGCCCCAATGAATAGAGCAACGTAACGGCGGATGACCCTCTAAATCAAAGCGATAAGTGGAAAAAAATTAAAGTTGATGGAGGAAGATGCAATACCAGACCCATCCATAAAAGTGATTCTTTCTGGTTAGTGTTGATTTTTGAAAGAAGAGGTGGAGCTTCGAAGCGAAGTGAGCCTAGAGTAACATCCTGTGACGACAAACATTCTTCATTTTGAAAGAAATAATCTTTTGATTATTTTGATTAATGAAAGAAAATATATATAATATACAATTTTCCATAATAGGAAACTCATTCCTATTCTAATACTAAAACCCTATTCTAGTAGTACAAGACTCCTATAATTATGGTAAGTGTACAACACTAACTAATATAATATTTACCCTAAAATACTACAACAATATTTACTAAAATAGTGCCCAGACCGTGGGCTTCCAACTGTACACAACCGAGACTCCTAGACCAAATATATATCCGATATACACATGTATATTTAACACACCCCCGCAGTCATAGTGGGCGGTCTTCGAACGCTGAGACTGTCCCTAAAATCTTCAAAAAGGACAGAGGGAAGACCATTTGTAAAGATGTCTGCAATCTGATATCTGGAAGGGACATGGCAGACGCATACTTGTCCACGAGCTACCTTTTCACAAATAAAATAAATGTCCATCTCGATATGTTTAGTGCGCTGGTGCTAAACCGGATTCCCAGAAAGATAGATGACATTAACATTATCACAGTAAACCAAGGTAGCTTTTTGAATAGGTCAATGAAGCTCTAAAAGAAGATTGCGCAACCAACATGATTCAGAAACCACATTGGATACCCCTCGATACTCGACCTCTGCACTAGAGCGGGACAATGTCGATTGACGCTTTGCAGACCATGAGACCAAGTTATTACCAAGAAACATACAATAGCCAGACATAGACCGCCTGGTGTTCGGACAGCCGCCCCAATCAACATCTGTGTACGAGACAAGAGTAGATGTCGACGACGGATATAAATGTAAGCCATAGTCAAGTGTCCCCTGGATGTACCTAATGCGTTTGAGTGCATTCATGTGCTCAACCATGGGATCATGCATAAACAAACACACCTGTTGTACGACATACGTAATATCTGGTCTCGTAAATGTAAGATACTGAAGGGCCCCTGCAAAACTGCGATAGCGGGTCAGATCCTTATAAGGTGAGCCAGCCGCAGCGCCCAACTTGGGTTTAGTATCAACATGAGTGGACGTGGACTTACAGGATGACATCCCAGCCCTCTCAATGATCTCAGTTGCACACTTCCTCTGTGATAAGAACAACCCACCTGCATGACGAGTAACAACAATCCCCAAAAAGTAACTCAAGGGCCCCAAGTCTTTCATAGCAAACTCAGAAGTGAGCAGTGTCATGATAGACTGGTGTAATGCATCAGAAGAGGCAGTTAAGATAATATCATCCACATATAATAGTATATAGTCCAATGAAGAACCCCAATGATATATGAATAATGAATTATCAAACCTGCTGTGAGAGAACCCAATAGTCGAAACATAGTCTGCAAACCTCTTATACCAAGCGCGTGGAGACTGCTTAAGCCCATACAAGGACTTCTTCAACAAACAAACATGATGAGGGTATTTGGGATCCCTAAACCCCAAGGGCTGATGCATATAAATTGTTTCCTTGAGATCACTATGTAAGAAAGCATTCTTCACATCTAACTGATGAATGAACCATGCTTTCGAAAGAGACAAGTTGAGCACAGTGTGAATGGTAGCTGGCTTGACCACCGGACTAAATGTCTCACTACAATCCACACCAACCTGCTGAGTCTTACCATCACATACAAGACGAGCCTTATGCCTCGCAAAAGAACCGTCAGAATTTTTCTTATGAGTAAAAATCCAAATGGACAGAATAATATTATCACCAAATGGACGGGGCACCAACTACCACGTCTTATTATCAATAAGAGCATTATATTCGTCGGTCATAGCAATTTTTCAATTCGGGTCATTTAAAGTAGACACTGAGTTACGAGGTAGAGGGGATTTAAGAACATTAGAATTTAAATTAAAATGTCTTTTTGGTTTAAAAATATCCCGTTGACTATGAGTGACTGGTCTTTGACTCGAGGGAGAATTGGGAGGATTTTGGGACATTTTGGGACACGGGATGGACTAGCCAGCAGGCCCCACATCGATAACTAGAGCCGGAACTGGACACATGAACTAGGCCAATAGTGGACCCGAAATCAGTAATCGAAACTGGGCCAGAACTGGGCAGGATAGATGGCCCAGTTTCTGGACCCAGAATTGTAGACGAGGACATTACGGGAGGACCAGCGGGCAGTGGGCCCACTGGCGGATTTGGGGTGCGGGACACATCCGAAAACTGGTGAATAATATATGGGGATGTATCATCATCCAAAAAATTATACGAACCAGGCACGAGAGTACTAACCTTAGAAAACAGAAATTGAGATTCATAAAAAATTACATGGCGACTAATGATGATTTTATTAGAAGATAAATCAAAACATTTGTAACCACGATCATTTGATAGATAACCCAAGAACACACACGGGGTAGAACGGGCCTAAAGTTTGTTAATGGTGGTGGATGGAAAGAGTGGATAACACAAGCACCCAAAGACCCTAAGATGTGAATACGAAGGAGTCTTATTATATAAAATTTGAAGGGGGGACGAATATGTCAAACCTTTGGAAGGAAGAATGTTAAGGAGATATGTAGCCATTTGTAGAGCATGATGCCAAAAAGACGGGGGTATGGAAGCATGAATCAATAAAGTGCGGACAATGTTATTAATGGTACGAATTTTGCGTTCGGCTTTCCCATTTTGTGAAGACATATGAGGGCAAGAAAAATGAAAATTGATGCCATTATTTGCACAAAATTCCCAAAACATCCGATTTTCATATTCTTTGTCATTATCACATTGAATATTTTTTTATTTCTCGTTCGAATTGGGTTCTAATGAATGCTCTAAATTTTAAGAAGATGGAAAAAACTTGAGATTTTTTCGCTATTGGAAAAGTCCATAAAAAATTAGAATAATCATCCAAAAAGGGAACATAATACTGATGACCCAAAGAACTAAGAACATGAGACGTCCATAGATCATTATGAATAATATCAAATGACATTAAAGTATGAGAATTAGAGTCTACAAATGGCAAATTAACAATTTTTCATAACGAACAAGATTGACAATTCGGAGTACTATTCGTACCCTTACATGAAATAAACTTATTTGTATCCAAGGAAAACAAAAATAGATGACCCCAGATGACCTAGACGAGCACGCCACAAGGAAGGAGCAAGGGCTGCAAAAGTTGATGGCACGATTTGACTTGAGAAATCAGAACGTGGTGTGATAGGATAAAGATCTCCCCTACTATCACACCTCATGAGAGGGCTTCCCGTCTTGAAATCCTTCATAGAAAACCCAAACGGATCAAATTCAATAGAAACAGAGTTATCAGTGGTGAATTTACGGACATACACCAAGATTTTAATCAATTTAGGGGCATGGAGGGTATTTTTCAGGACAATGGATGAAGGGGGGAGACAAAGTTGTATGACCATAACCACAAATTGGAATTGAATTACCATTACCAATAAGTATACCACAAGTACTGCTCAAATTGGAATAAGACGAGAGAGTACCTTGGTCGGATGTCATGTGTGTAGTGGCGTCGGTGTCCATGTACCAATTCGGGTCCGGAGGATTCAACCCAAGTGTGTGCATCGCGGCTTCGATGTCTGTAGGAGTGGGGCTTACTGCATGATGGGCATGCGGAGGCCGAGGCCCAAGCACCCCTGCTTGCTGCCTTGGCCCAGAGGGGTTACCAAAATATGGCCACTGCATGTTGGGCCGAGAGATGGGCTGACCAGCCCACTGACCATTAATTGGACAAGACGGAACTGGGGACCAGTGGTTGTTGGGCCACTGCCCATTGGTCCAGGCCCACGACTAGTTGGCCCATGGCTGGGACCAGTTGGGCCGTGGCCCACTGGTGCTAGAGTTGGACCCGCTGCCGCCGTTAACGCCGTCGGAACCACCGCATTTGCCGCCATGATTTTTCCCGTTGTTTTTATGATTATTTTTGCCGCCATTGTGAGCACGATTTTGGCCCAAATTATCAACAAAACTCGAAGAATTTGTGGAGGACGTCATCATGACTACGGGGCTAGCACCGGTAGCCGCCTTCTTAGCCAAACCGGTATTCCAAAGTAAGCATGGAGCAGACTTGATAAAAAGAGGGAAACGAATTACTTTGACGAAGGAGAGTCCCAACACCATTATAGGCCTCAGAAAGGCCGACAACCAATTATAGAACCAGTCGATTATTTGTCACAGGTGCGCCAACGTTAAGGAGTTGGTCCGCCAACTCCTTAAGTCTCTTGCAATATGCAGAAACGTTCAGAAGTTCTTCCATGTTGACTTGGGAGAATTCTTGCTCGAGGGTGACAACACGTGAATGTTGGTTATCTTGGAATATATCACGCAATCTATTCCAGGTAGCCATAGCCATAGTATCCGGATCAATGATCGTATGTAAGAGGTCGACCGAAATAGTGGAATAAATCCACTGGAGAACGGTAGCATCAAGAGTAATCTATAACTAAGGATCCTCCGCGGGAATAGGGGCAGCGGGAGGAATTATGTGATGGAGGACTTGATGGGAGATAGTGTGAATCTTAAATAATTCTGCCCACGTCGCATATTGGACGTTTTCCATCTCAAGAACAATAATAATGTTGTTCTTGATGTTAGAAACAGTGAGGGCAGGATGAAACGTGTTCTTAGACATAACGAAAGAACAAAGGGATTGGAGGGAAAATTTGGGAAGAGTGGAGGTAAAATTTAACACGAAATCCGGTTAAGGGGTACGGAAATCGAGGTAGGTTTCGGCCGAGAAAGTGCACAAAACCTGAGAGCAGTATTTGGAGAACAAAGGCGGAAGCAATTTAGACCTAGTCTCTTTGATACCATGAAAGAAATAATTCCTTGATTATTTTGATTAATGAAAGAGAATATATACAATATACAATTTTCCATAATAGGAAACTAATTCCTATTCTAATACCAAAACCATATTCTAGTAGTACAAGACTCCTATAATTATGGTAAGTGTACAACACTAATTAATATAATATTTATCCTAAAATAATACAATAATATTTACTAAAACAGTGCCCAAACCGTGGGCTTCCAACTATACACAACCGAGACTGCTAGACCAAATATACATCCGATATACACAATATACATGTGTATATCGGATGTATATTTAACAGATTTAAAACTACAAAGCATGTAAAGAAAATGTCAAGTTCACCTCTTGCTCAAAGTGTTTCAAATTACATAAATATTTGCTAATAGAAGAGGCTCCTATCCTCAAATTACATTGACGATCTTGACAACAGATAAGTTCCAACAGTGCATAACAACATAAGGATTCTGCAAAAACAATATGAAGTCAATTAGTGTGTTCATTGTAGAAGAAAAATCATTCTCTCTTTCCAAATGATCATTCCATACAAATTAAATAGTCACAAAGAAGAGGAAAGAGACCACTTTTTTTTATAATTATGATAATTGAATGTGAGCTGTGAATATGTATTAATTAAGAGGAGAAGTTATGAAGATGAAGAGGTATGAGTTATGGAGATCATAACTTTTAAAAATAAAATAAAATAATTATGAAAAATGAGAAAGAAAACCAAAAATAAAGTGGAAAATTAAAGAAGAGTAATTAAAAGAAATAAAAAAAAAAGGAGAAGACAAGATTGGAGTACATGAAAGCTGATGGTGGCTTTTCAGTTCTCCACTAATATACATAATAATTAATATAATTATCTATGCACAATGAATTAATACGATTGTTAAAGAATTTAATGAAACTTAATTAATAGAGTAGAATATGATTAATTCTTTAATTAAAAAATAAGTGGAAAAAAGAGAAAATATTAAAAATAAATAAATAGAAATGATGACCTAAGAGAGGTGTTACATTACCTTATTCATTCCTAGCTTTATTATATAAATAGATTTAGCAGTCGGCATTAGCTGTCTTCCGAATCATTGCCTTTTAGTATATGTTTGTTTTGCTTTTTTTTTTTCTCCTTCTGTTAGGATGTCAATTTAGGACTTTATAAAAAAGTACAGATTTTAATGAATTGACAGTTAAATTAATTAGCATATTGTAGAATTGTGTAATTCTCTTTGTTTGGAGTCTCCTCATTAATGCAATATATATAGGTGTTTACAATTGTAATCCTAATTGTATGAGAACATCTACTTTACATAATTACATCAAAATAATAATTATAGAATATATACGTATTCATTAACACACTCCCTCAGTCAGAGCGGGAAGAGGCCGGATGCTCAGACTGGATCTGAAGTCAAGGAACAACTGCTGAGGAAGTCCCTTAGTAAATATATGTGTGTACCGATAGGAAGAAGGAACATGTAACACCTGAACATGACCCATGACAACCTTCTCACGAACAAAATGAATATCCATCTCAATATGTTTGGTTTGTTGATGTTGAACCAGGTTATGAGACAATTACATCAAATACGTTATCAAAGTAGACAATAGATGCCTTACGCAAGGGACAATGAAGCTCTAGAAGGAGGATTCTGAGCCAACAAGTTTCGACAACAACGTTCGCAACGCCTCTATATTCTGCTTCTGCACTCGAACGGAAAAGCGTGGCTTGCCGTTTTGCTGACCATGAGATGGGGTTATCACCCAAAAATACAAAATAATCGAAAGTAGATCGACGTGTGTCAGGACAATCGCCCAAATCTACGTCCGTATAGGATATCAGCTTGGTCGGTGCAGATGGATAAATATGTAATCCATAGTCAATAGTACCCTTAACGTATCGAATGATAAGTTTAAAAGCGGTAAAGTGAGGCTCCTTGGGAGCATGCATGAACAAGCACACATGTTGAACAACATAGGTAAAATCGGGCCTAGTGAAGGTAAGCTACTGAAGTGAACCAGCGAGACTCCTATAAAGAGAAGGATCAAGCACCGGATCCCCATCACTGGTGCTAAGCTTCGACTTCGAGTCAACTGGAGTAGGCATGATCTTGCAGTCTGCCATTTTAGCCATGTAAACAATCTCTTTGACATACTTACGCTGACGCATAAATATTGCATTCTCAGATCTGGTCACGAAAATCCCTAAGAAATAACTCAACTTACTCAAGTCTGTCATGGCAAATTCGGATTTGAACAAGGTAATAATCTCATTTTTCAGCACATCATATGAGGCAGTCATAACAATGTCATCCACATAGAGCAAAAGGTATGCAGTGTCATTACCTCAATAAAAAATAAAAAAATAAATTATCACTTTTGCTGCACACGAACCCGATCTACATGATGTAAGTGGCAAAGCGCTCATACCAAACCCGGGAGGCTTGTTTCAAACCATAGAGTGACTTTTGAAGACGAAAGACACACTGAGGAGCTGATGGATGCACAAAGCCAAGTGGTTGATGCATATAGACGATTTCTTTCAAATCCCCATGTAAGAATGCATTTTTCACATCAAGTTGGTGAATCAGACAGTTCTTTCCCATAACAATGCTCAAAATAGTATGAATGGTGGCTAGTTTAACTACTAGACTGAAGGTCTCACCACAATCAACTCCCTCTTGTTGTCCCATGCCATTTGCCACAAGTCTCGCCTTATGGCGTTCAAGCTCACTACTATCCCTGAATTTGTCACTATATAGCCACATACAACGAATCACATTGACCCTCTCTAGTTTCGGGACAAGATCCCAAGTGTGATATGTAGAGAGCGCATCAAAAATCTCACGCATGATCACATTTCAATTTGGGTCAAGCTTGACTAATTTTGGGTTATTGGGTATAGGTGAGATAGCTTGAGTGGATAGGTTAAAGTAGACTTTTGGTTTGAAAATCCCATGCTAGGCATGAGTTTCCATGCGGTGAGTAGGAATGATGACTGTTCAGGTGAGATTTGGTGGGGTTGGGTTGTGGCTAATGTGGACTCGGGGGATGGATGTCAGTCGGGGGCAGGGGGTGGTCGATGAGGGCAATGGGGTTGTCGATGGTGAATATAGGCAGTGAGGCAGTGGGGTTGTCGACGGTGAATTTGGGTTGTGACAGGAACATTAGGCAGGAGGGTGGTCGACGAGATTAGCGAGGTGGCCGACGGGTTGTGGGGCAGTGCCGGGGAAGATGAGGGGGGCAGTGGGTTTTGAGCCGGACTTCGAGCTCCATGGATTACATTTCTAATGAGAGGGGAAGTGTCCAAATTGTTAAGGAAGTTATAGTAAGTGACTTGAAATTTCCGGACGTTTGCAAAAGGGAAAATGTTGAAGGGGAGTCTTGGAGTAACTGGTAAAATTACTGTCATGTGACATGGAGGTCACGGGTACAAGCCGTGGAAACAGCCGCTTGTATAGCGGGAGCTTAGTGCACCGGGCTGCCCTATTTTTTTGCAAAAGGGAAAATATTCTCCTCAAACGTGACATGGCGAGAGACTAGGATTTTATTTGTGGACAAATCATAGCATAAGTACCCCCTATGATTCGACGGGAAATCCAAGAAAATGCAAGGAGTAGTCCTAGGTGCTAATTTGTGAGGAGCCGTGGAGGCGAGATTAGGGTAGCATAGACAACCAAAAATTCAAAGGTGACCATAGAAAGGAATCCGACGAAATAAAATTTTGGTAGGAGTTTTATTTTGAAGGGTGCGTGTAGGTAATATATTAAGAATATATGCTACCATGTGTAACGCGTAGATCCAAAAGGGAGGGGGAAGAGAAGCATAAAAGAGCATGGTACGGATCATATTATTAATGGTGCGGAGGATTTTTTTGGCGTTACCATTTTGAAGTGAGGTATGGGGCAGGAGAATCGAAATACCATGCCATTGTCCGCACAAAATTTATGAAAGGGGGGATTGTCAAACTCCCATCCATTGTCACATTGAAATGATTTTATGTCCTTCTCAAACTGTGTTTTAACATATGTTCGAAATTCAAGAAAAATGAAGTAAACTTGAGACTTATATTTGAGCGAATAAACCCAAAGAAAATGAGAGAAATCATCTAATAGCACCAAATAATACTTATGACCCAGTTTGTTAGTAATGGGAGATGACCATAAATCCGCATGAATGATATCAAATGGAGAAAAAGTAACGCTCAAAGACGACTTAAAAGGAAGTCTAACATGCTTCCCTAAAGGACAATAATAACAATTTTGGGTAAATTTCCATTTATTACATTGAATCAAAATTTGACTTCTAAGAAAGTTAAAAACTGGTGCTCCCGGGTGCCCAAGTCAACTGTGCCAAGTTGATAGAGATATTGTAGTTAGAGAGGTATGTGGATTGACACTTGCAACGGAATTGGATGAGAAAGGATATATGTCCCCTACACTATTGCATCTCGTAAGAGTTGTCCCCGTACGTAGGTCCTTCACAGAAAAATCAAAAGGGTCAAACTCAATAGATACTAAATTGTCATTAACAAATTTCATAACAGAGATTAAGTTTTTAATGATGTTAGGAGCATATAGGACATTTTTTAGGGAAAAGGGAGGGTGTTGTGGTGATGTTTGAGTGGTGACATAGCCTTGAATTAAAATGCGATTGCCATTTTCGACCAAAATAAATTGAGGATTGCTCAAATTAAATAGTTGAGGAAGATTACTGGAGTTACGAGTGAGGTGGATGTAGCGCCCGTATGCATGTACCAAGTATCGTCGGGCTGTTGTAAATTCATAGTGCTTTAGGCCTGGCCCAGTTCGGTAGGGGTAAGAAGGTCGTATGGTTGTTGTTGCTGTTGGGCCGCCGAGAAATGGGCCTGCTGCATTTGTCCCATCTGGTGTGGGCCTGGAGGAGGGACCAATATGTTGGGTTGCCGTCATTGGCCAGTGATTTGGGCTGGTATCGTTTAGTAAGGGCATGGGGGGAGGTCCAATTTCTAGAAATTGGCCATAGCAGTGGGTGTATTGGGCCTGCTGTGATTATCCACTGTAATTGGACCGTCCTCCCCGTCCTTTGCCTTTGCCGCCACGCCCGTTACCGCGGCCTCGGCCCCTGCTGCTACCTCGGCCACCCCGTGGAAGTTGGTTGTCCATGTGTAGCGGTATGACGAGTGCAGTGGTGATCGCCGGTGCATCAACCACTAACTCCTTTTGATTATGTTCGTCCTGTTTGGTACGTTTAGTCTCCTCTAATAGTAATTGTGACCGGACCTTGTTGAAGCTAGGGAGGGGATCAACTTGTTGGAGTATCGTCACAAGTGTATCGTACTCACCCTTTGGAAAATCATTAATTGGTTGCAAAACCATCTTTATTTCTGAAATCGGAGTGCCCACATTAGATAATTGATCTGCAACTAATTTCAATTATTTACAATAGTCGGACATATTAGCAAAGTTCTCAAGACGGGTGCTATTAAATTGTTCCTCCAGATACACGACATATGTATGTTTGTTGTCTTGAAAGATTTTCTCTAGCCTTGTCCATAATTCGTGAGCCGAAGCACCTGACTTCATAATAGTATGAAGTAGATCCTTGGATATGGTGTCATATATCCATTTCTTAACGATTGCATCAAGCCTTTTCCACATCGTGTTGTCGACGTCGGGCGGATGAGGTGTGGTGGCATCGATGTGATCAAGAACCAAAGGGATAAAAAAAATTATGTTCGTCACAACAACGGCTGGATGAAAGGTGTTGGGAGAGGAGGGAGGAGGATGCGTGATGTCTTGTGTGAAGGAGTCGGAGTCGGGAGAAGTCATGTGGCCGCCGGATGCAAGGCAAGAGATGGGGGATGATTTAGGATTAGGGTCGCCAGATGCAAGGAAAGAGAGGGGGCGATTGATTTAGGGTTAGGGAGAGTATTAGGGTTTGACTTCTGATACCATGTAGATTTGTGTCATTCTCATTGTTTGAAGTCTTCTCATTAATGCAATATATATAGGTGTTTACAATTGTAATCCTAATTGTATGAGAACATCTACTTTACATAATTACATCAAAATAATAATTACAAAATATATGGAGAATATATACGTATTCTCTTTCACATATATTATAAGGATTAAATTAAAATTATAAAGTTCCAATAAGTGAGGGATCAGAGGAGCATTTGATTCCTCGGTTATTAGTAGAATTTGATTTTGATTTTTTCGATATCTGACGAAATATACTTAATTTTTCATTAATTAAAATGTGTGTTATTAGTCCTTTTATGTAAGAAGTGTGTTTTTATAGATTGTTTTCATAATAGTATTACCGTTGAACATAGAGTAACAATACAAACTAAACATAAACACATGAGTAATAAAGTATAGAAACTTTTGTAATTATGATAAAATCATGAATAATCACAAGCATGGATCAAACATACATATTTCAACTAATCGAGGGTTAATATACTTAATCAAATATCTCAAAAATTAAAATTGAAATTGAAATTCATCACCAATCGAGGGACCAAAAGTATCATTAGTCCTTATCACATTTTATGTCATAGGATGGGTGTTGATTGTATAAGAAGTTCAAGAAAGAAAGAAATACTTTTAACACATACTAAAAGTATTCTTAAAACTTGTGATATTTATACATATAATGACATTTTTTCTAGCTACAAAAGCATATCAATAATGTCAAAAGTTTAATGTTAACGGATTATCAAATAAAATGTGTCATTTTTTCTTAACAAACTAAAAATAAAGATGGTCTTTCAAGATAGAATAGAAGAAAGTTATCCCTCCACCCAATTCATGTTTTAGCAGTGATTTCACGAATAGTCACTCAAATTTTATTTTTAATGCACCAAATATAATAAATTATTTTTCTAACATCAAAATTATTCATATTACAGAAAGTCGTTAAATTAATTTTTGTAACAAACGATTCATTCAACTTTTCTAAGTATTACAATAAAATCAGTAATCATATTTTTTAAATAAAAAAGTCATTCAATTTTGCGTAAGTATCACATAAAATAGTCCTTTTGTTTACTCGTAATGACTTTCATGACACTTTGATATATTTGAGCGTTTTTTTTTTGTCACAAATAAATGATTTATTAACTTTCGTGATATTTAGAAAAATATCAAGTAATTTTTCATTAAAATCAGTTTAATATATAACTTTAATATAATAAAATAAAAGCTAGACTGACTATTCAATTAATGTTTTAGGTTCATCCACTTTACAAGTGTTTAGGTTTATTAGAGATCTCTTCTCTGTACAGATGTTTCCTTTGGTGTGGTTAGATTTCATATGATCCTTTGTCCGCATGTACTGCACGTGCTCTAACTTACCTGACATCATCAATATGACGTCGTTTTCAACTCTTCCTGACATATTCAGTTTACAGCGCGCAGGTTTCTTTGTTTAATATTTTAATGTGTATGAAATGATGAGTTCAAAGTTCAAATTTTAAAGATTTTATCTCCCAATTCATTATATTTTTGAAATAGAAATTTCAAGTTATGAAAAAATAGTGGTTTTTTCTTTTTTTTTTTATCCCTCCCCTAGGAGCTTTCCTTTCCTCCCTTAATGAACTCGAATTCATAACATTCGAGTTGGAGTGAAATATGCTTACCATCTCGACAATTTCTTTTGAATTTTTTTTAGTGAATTTATGTCGGAGTTTGTTGAAATTGTTAATGATATGTTACGCGTCACTGCGTTATGTCAAACTAACCGTCAAGAACAGAGGAAGAATTGCGAAGATGAGCCTCCATGGACCTTAGGCGGATTAAAAATATTAATTTTATGAATTTAGCTTTTAAGGTTATTATTATTAAATTTAATATATTTTTAAAAGTATAAATTTATATATATATTATTTTTTTTATTTCTATTTGCTTGTCTTACTTTTATTTTTAATTTGTTTAAAGAAAATGTCACAATTTAATACGTAACTCTTTACATTCAATATCTTACATGACATATTTTAAATTTCATGATTCAAAAATATTTTGTTACATTACACACATCTTTAATTTAAGACCACAAAATTAAAAAAGATATTTATTCTCTTAAATTTTGTGATGTTTCAAACTAAGACAAATAAATTGAAACATAGCGATTATTTATAATTTTTTAAATAAAACCTTTCATATAACTTATACTCTGCATTAAAAGTACTGAATTATATGAACTTAGTGAAAGTATATTTATGTCCTAGAGACAATCTGTATTAGGACAAATGTATACACATTCATATTATTATTAATGGAGATTAGTATTTTGGCATTTGCAATTATTAAATTATTATTTGATTGTTTGTAATTATTCATTAATGTGCATCCCTTGAGCTTGCATTGTCATTAATAGAGTGAGTTATTAATGATAGAGCGTAACTCTTAAAATAGCATCGACTAATGATCATCGAGAATGAGATATCGATGATATGTGATAAGTCGACATGTGGTCTGTATCACATCCTTAGAGGATGTAGTATGTCTCACCTGCTACGAGTAATGGTTACTCGTGACAGACACATGTGTACTTAGACTTGAGGTCAATACGCGCCTTGTCTACAAAGTAATGTACTTTGATCCCGTCCTAAGCTCAAATGCCTTATAGGTTGAGATACGACTTGTATTGGGTACATTACAATGTAGATTGAAGGTGGTAGTTGAGCCAAGATTAGGATTCATTTCTCGGATGTATATTCGAGAGAACACTCGGATTCTCAGTGATATTAGGTTGACTAAGTCGTTGGCCAACGCAATAAACATATTTAGAATATGGTCTAGTTGTCAACTAATATAGATGAGATACAATGATTAAGTCATTTGGATAGACACTTGACAAATCCTAAGCTTGATCGGGTGTGTCGTAAATGAAAGGATTTTATCTTACCACATAAAGGTTAAGTTTACTGGATTCGTGTAAACGTACTTCACATATTGAGTTCGTCTTCCGGCGCCGTCTAGGAGTTCCGTATAGACCTTAATTTGATTAATGTTGATATGAGAAGGCATGTAGGGTCACACTATGTCGATTGTCCGTTTAGATCTATGGATGTATTGAGAGAGTAATTAAAATATTCGATTTGGAATCGAGACATTTAATTGAATAATGATAATTTTAATTAAGTCAAAATTGGATTTTGGATTTAATTAAGAATGCACGAAAAATAAAGTCAAGCGCCGCAGCACCCATACCCTAGGGCCGCGGCGCCTCTGCCTCGATTTTTGGGCCAGGCCCAAGGTCAAACCCTAATTCGATTTTGACCTATTTTCAACTATAAATAGAGGCATTCACCTCATTGTTCAACACACAAATTTCTGAAAACATTCTAAGCCTTAGAGACTTAGAATCATATACTCTCGAACCTCTGCCGGATTTCCTAGCTTTCCGAAAGAGAAGTACATTGAAGCTTGGAGCTTGGAATCGGAAGGGCAACCGCGTGTGCACCGTATAGTAGATAAAGATTCCCGATTATTATAACTTGTAAGTAAATATTTTATGTTACAAGTTTCATTGTTGTATAACCATACCAAAATTTTTGTTGGGGTAAGTAAGAAACATAAAATTTTAAAACTTCCGCTGTGCCTTACTTATGTGCTTTGTACCCAACAAAACCTTACAGTGGTATCAGAGCTCAGGCTGGTTCAATGGTTATATAACAATTGAATAGAATAATACTATGAGTTAAACATAAAATTAGATTAAAATGAGGTTTCTTGAAATCCTACATGTCTTGAACAAATGTTGACCTTTAATATCACCCTAAATTATCTCCTACGCTAACTCGAGGAAGTCATTCCGCTCTAACTAGAACTAAACCAAAGTGCATTGTCAGGCTCATTGCACGATGCATGGCTAAAACGAGTAAGAACGGATGATGGTCGATATGGGCGTTATTGATAATGGTGGGTGATGATAAAGGACATGTGATTTGATCCCTAAATTGAATTTAGGGCTCGAACGATTTTAAGAATCAAAGAAATATTTTGTCAGGACGTCGGCGTCGTGGCCCTATGGTAGGGCGCCACGGTGCTTGCTAGGGTTTTAAGGAAGGGTCGCGGCTCCATGGTGGAGCGTCGCGGCCCTAATGCTTCATTTTTTAAGTTTCGGACTTTCTAGATATTAGGCGCAGCGGCCCCATGGTGGAGAGCCGCAACCCTAATGCAAGCCGAAGGTTTCTACCTTGTAGCCGCGACTCTAATGCATTGCAAAAGCAGAAATTTGGCTTCTGCCTCACTGGCGCCGCGTCCCTAATGATTAGCACCATGGCCCCGACGGTTGAATTTTTTTTTGTTCAGAATGTTTAACCCATCATTATTATTATACAATATATTTGATAAGTATACTGTTTATATGCTAAATGTCAAATTGTTTGTCATTTAAATTACTAGAATAGCGTCCGCTATAACTGTATGGGCAGGCGACACCCAGTGTTTGATTAAACCATCTTATATCATGCATATTGGGTTGACGGTTTCCAACTATATGTGTCATTAGTTTGCATGATGTTAAGATGTCATATTGGATATGGCGTAAAAGAGTTGATCTTGGTTAAAACCCTGAATTAAAATGTTCCCCAAAATTTTAATACAAGTCTCATTTCAATGAACGCGTCATCCGTTATAATTGATTGTAGTGCAAAATCCTTTTCGGCTAGATGAGTATTTATGCCACAGCATTTGCTCTAAGTCTATGAGGACTCAGACTCTTTCATAGATGCATGTTAAATGTAGAAGTGGGTGATAAACCTTCATGAGTATTTACACCACAGTGTTTGCTCTATGAGGCAAAACTCACTTAGATACATAATTGCAGTCGCATAACGGGGTTGACTTGCTAGGCTGTCTTGGCGCCACAGTGTCGGACAAGCCGAGGGACGCAGATTGATTCTTTAGAACATTCGGTCAAACATGAGTTATAAATTATTTGAAATTGGTTTAGAGACCTACCAGGCTGTGCTGTTGAAGTTATCCGCCACAGCAAACGCGGAGATAGCATGAACCTGGATCATGGCCCATTATGACCATATTTGATATGAGTCCGTATTCTTCCATGGGGTCGAAGAGTATGTTAAATTAGCGGGAGCTAGTTAAACTAAAGGCCATGTTAATTAGTTAACGAATGTGTTCAATAGAAATTATATTAGAGTTTAATTTCAAGTCTATTTGTTTCTTCAGTCGTATAAAATGTCGAATCTATCGCTGAAAATATTGGTCGAGACAAACAAGTTGACTAAATCAAATTACCATGACTGGTTAAGAAATCTGCGATTGGTGTTAAGACTAGAAAGAATTGAGTATGTGTTAGACACAGTATTCCTCGCTAAAACCTCTGATGAGTATGCCCCGTTTGACAAGGTGGCTTATCAGAAATGTTTGAACGATGCTACCTTGGCAAAATGTATAATATTATCTTTCATGACTATGGAGGTACAGAGGCAACATGAAAACATGGGCCCCAACAAAATGCTAGAATACTTGAAGAGTCTCTATGAAAAACGGTCTCAAACAATGGAGTATGAACTGTTGAGGGACCCTTTCGAATGTAAGCTGAACGAAAGGGGACATATGCCAACACATGTGCTAAAGAAGGACTACACAGCTCCAAGAGGAGGCAAAGCACTAGGTGTTTCTACCTCTACTGGACAAGGTATGTTTGTCAGTGAAATAAATATGTCTACAAGTAACTCTCACTGCTGGGTATTGGATACCGCTTGTGGCTCACACATTTGTAGTAATGCGCAGGGCCTAATTAACAGCAGAAAGGTTGGACCTTGGGAGGTAGACATACGCGTTGGAAATGGAGCACGAGTAGATGTTGAACGCGTGATAACTTATAGACTAGATTTACCTTCAGGCTTTTGTTTAGAACTAAATAATTTTTATTTTGTTCCCTCATTAACAAGGAATATCATTTCTATCCCAATGTTAGACATTGAGGTGTTTTCCTCATTCATTGCCAATGACAGACATGTACTGTCTTTTAATGGTTTTATTTGTGGAAATGCTCCGCTTGTGGATGGATTGTTTATTTAAAACTGTAGTCGTGAAATTTTCAATGTGCAAAATAAATGAGCTAAGATAAGTAATCCAAGAAAGCCCACCTACTTATGGCACTGTTGACTTGATCACATCAATGAATCAAGGATAGCAAGATTAAGAAAGTTAGACTACTTGAAACCATTTGACTTGGAGTCCTATGATAACTGTGAATCTTGTTTGAGAGGAAAGATGACCAACAAACCACTTTCTGGGAAAGGGGTACGAGCCAAAGAGGTACTTGACTTGGTCCATACTGATGTATGTGGACCATTTTCAACTCAAGCTAAGGGATGCTTTCCTTACTTCATCACTTTTACAGACGATTTCACAAGGTTTGGGCATGTGTATCTTATGAAACATAAGTCCGAAGCTTTTGAGAAATTCAAGGAGTACAAGTCAGAAGTAGAGAAACAATTTGAAACAAGTATTAAGACACTTCGATCGGATCGAGGAGGTGAATACTTAAGTAAAGAATTTCTGGATTATTTGAAACTTCATGGAGTCCAATCACAATGGACACCTCCTGGAACGCCACAGATGAATGGTGTTGTTGAAAGGAGAAATCGAACCCTATTAGATATGATTAGATCCATGATGAGTTTCTCAGCTCTGCCAACATACCTTTGGGGCTATGCATTGCAAAGCTCAATTTATATTCTGAATAGGGTTCCTTCAAAGTCAGTAGAGAAAACTCCATATGAGATATGGAACGACAAGAAGCCAGCACTTAAACACATGCGATCCTGGGGGTGCCATGCGTATGTAAAGAAGATGCTTACTGACAAGTTGAAATCTAAAAGTGAGAAATATTATTTTGTGGGGTATCCAAAGGAAACTAAGGGATATTACTTCTATCTACCTGGAGAACATAAGGTCATTGTTTCCAGAAATGCAATTTTCATTGAAGAAGAATATGTCTACAAGGAACATAGATGCATAGAGATAGAACTTGAAGAAATTCAAGAACCACAAGATAACACAGAAGTTGAACCCTTGTCGAATGACCTAAACAAGGATTCAGTAGGAGTATCTGGTGAAGATTGGGTACTTAGAGTACGCCCTTCAGCCAGTGGGAGTGTTGTGAGAGATAGTGCAGAAATGCAAGACTCTCATACACAACCAATGGAAGATGATACAATGGTTGTACATCATTCCATTCAGGAAATACATGAAAATGACATTCCTGAAAGCTCTCAAGGTGATGGATTGTCCAACACACAAAGACCTTCTTACAATCAGAATGCAACAAACACTGAAACACAGAATATTTAACTCCGTAGGACCACTAGGACTCATCGTCCGCCTGAAAGACTTAATCTCCTTGTTGAAACACAATGAGATAAATATTCCTAGTGACGATGAACCTACAACCTACAACGAAGCTATGTTAGACATTGATTCGCAGAGATGGTAAGAAGCCATGAAATCTGAGATGGACTCGATGTACATCAATCAAGTTTGGAGCTTGGTTAATTTGCCAACAGGGGTTAGACCCATATGATGCAAATGGGTCTTCAAGAAGAAGATTGATGCATATGGCAAGATACAGACTTATAAGGCAAGATTGGTGACTAAAGGTTATAATCAATGGCCTGGGGTCGATTATAATGAAACCTTTTCACATGTTGCGAAGATTAAGTCCATTCGGATTTTGCTTGCAATAGTTGCATATTATGACTGACATTTGGCAGATGGACGTCAAATTTGCTTTCCTCAATGGTAATCTAGTTGAGGAGGTGTATATGAAACAACATGAGGGTTTTTCACTTGAGTCCAAACCAAATGATGTATGCAAGCTACAAAAGTCCATTTATGGGCTTAAGCAAGCTTCAAGGAGTTGGAATATTTGCTTTGACAAAGCAGTCAAATCGTTTGACTTTGTTAGAAGCAAAGAAGATCTATGCGTTTATAGTAAGCGCAAGGAAGGGAGTATTGTCTTCATTGTTAAATATGTAGATGGCATATTGATAATGGGAGATAATAAGGCTGTCATGCAATCAGTCAATGAATGGTTATGCAGCACCTTCATGATGAAGGACTTAGGTGAAGCCTGCTACATTATTGGAATTAGGATCTATAGAGATAGACCTAATAGATTGTTAGGGCTGTCACAGTCCACATACATAGACAAAGTGCTAAGACGATTCTCTATGGAAAACTCAAAGGAGGGAAATCTTCCTATAGGTCAATGGATCAAGTTATCAAATAAGGACATTCCTTCTACTATTGCAGAACTTGAACGCATGAAAAAAATCCTATATGCTTCAGCTATAGGATCTATCATGTATGCCATGACCGGTACGAGGCCAGATGTGGCCCATGCACTTAGTATGACTTGTAAATTTTAGTAGAATCCTGGGAAAGAACACTGGAAAGCAGTCAAGAGTATTCTTAAGTATCTTAGACGACCTAAAGAATATTTCTTAGTCTATGGTGGACAAGAGAAACTGGTATGTACTGGGTACACTGATGCTAGCTTCCAGACAGATCTTGATGACTTTAAATCTTAGTCTGGATATGCCTTCATTTTCAATGGCGGAATAGTGAGTTGGAAAAGTTCCAAGCAAGCTACAACTGCTGATTCGACAACAGAAGCTGAGTACATTGCTGGATCGGAAGCTGGTAAAGAAGTTGTCGCGATATCTGAGTTCCTGAAGGAACTAGGGGTTGTTCCAAGTGCCACTTGTCCAATAACGATTTATTGTGACAACACTGGTGCGATTGCGCAAGCTAAGGAACCAAGATCAACCAACAGAAACAAGCATATACCAAGGAAGTACCACATACTCATGGAGATGGTGGAGACTGAAGAGATTAGATTAGACTATGTTCCCACAGACGATAATCTAGCTGACCCATTCACTAAATCATTAAGCTTAGTCAAGCATAATGATCATTCTGAGAATATGGATATTAGATATGTTGGAGATTGGCTCTAGGCCAAGTGAGAGATTGAAAGTATATTTATGTCCTAGAGACAATCTGTATTAGGACAAATGTACTTTATACACATTCATATTATTATTAATGGAGATTAATATTTTAGCATTTACAATTATTGAATTATTATTTGATTGTTTGTAATTATTCATTAATGTGCATCCCTTGAGCTTACATTATCATTAATAGAGTGAGATATTAATGATAGAGCGTAACTCTTAAAATAGCCTCGACTAATGATCATCGAGAATGGGATGTCGATGTTATGTGATAAGTCGACATATAGTCTGCATAACATCCTTAGAGGATGTAGTATGTCTCACCTGCTACGAGTAATGGTTACTCGTGACAGACACATGTGTACTTTGGAAGTATTGGTATACCCTGCTGATATACTGTTTGTTATACTTGTCTAAAGTATGATCAGCGTGTGGGAGATATAAGTCCTTAGACTTGAGGTCAATACACGTCTTGTCTACAAAGTAATGTACTTTGATCCCGTCCTAAGCTCAAATGCCTTATATGTTGAGATATGACTTGTATTGGGTACATTACAATGTAGATTGAAGGTGGTAGTTGAGCCAATATTAGGATTCATTCCTTGGATGTATATTTGAGAGAACACTCGAATTTTCAGTGATATTAGGTTGACTAAGTCGTTGGCCAACGCAATAGACATATTTAGAATATGGACTTGTTGTCAACTAATATAGATGAGATACAATGATTAAGCCATTTGGATAGACACTTGATAAATCCTAAGCTTGATCGGGTGTGTCGTGAATGAAATGATTTTATCTTACCACATAAAGGTTAAGTTTACTAGATTCGTGTAAACGTACTTCACATATTGAGTTCGTCTTCCGGCGCCGTCTAGGAGTTCCGTGTAGACCTTAATTTGATTAATGTCGGTATGAGAAGGCATGTAGGGTCACACTATGTCGATTGTCCGTTTCGAACTAAGGATGTATTGAGAGAGTAATTAAAATGTTCGATTTGGAATCGAGACATTTAATTGAATAATGATTATTTTAATTAAGTCAAAATTGGATTTTGGATTTAATTAAGAATGCACGAAAAATAAAGTCGAGCACCGCGGAGCCCATACCCTAGGGCCGCGGCGCCTCTGCCTCGATTTTTGGGCAAGATCCAAGGTCGAACCCTAATCCGGTTTTGACTTATTTTTCAACTATAAATAGAGGCATTCACCTCATTATTCAACACACAAATTTCTGAAAACATTCTAAACCTTAGAGACTTAGAATCATATACTCTCGAACCTCTGCCGTATTTTCTAGCTTTCCGAAAGAGAAGTACATTGAAGCTTGGAGCTTGCAATCGGAAGGGCAACCGCGTGTGCACCGTATAGTAGTTAAAGATTCCAGATTATTATAACTTGTAAGTAAATGTTTTATGTTACAAGTTTCATTGTTGTATAACCATACCAAGATTTTTGTTGGGGTAAGTAAAAAACATAAAATTTTAAAACTTCCGATGTGCCTTACTTATGTGCTTTGTACTCAACAAAACCCTACACTTAGCACCACTAAGATGCATCCGCCGCATTATAAGTCCACAAGAAAGATCGAGCCTTGGGTATGAGAATTTTTTTTGGAAGGGAGTGCTTCCCTAGAAATGGGCTCTATCCGGTGCAAATCAAAATAAAATCGGGCTTCAGTACTAATATCGGATGCCAAACGGAAAACAAAAAAAAGTCCACAAGAAAGAAACCATCATCTAACTTTCATGACGAACAAATAAAATTCCTCTTTGTTTTTTAACCTTCGATTAATCTAAAATGGGTTACTCTTCTAATCTTTGTTAAGTATATCTTTTCCCTATTTGCTAAAGAAACTGGATATAATTTATAGACCTAATCTTACTTTTTCTTTATTGGCATAAATGTCATACTTATCCTTTTCTTGAGAAAAGTTCAAATCGTTCTCTTGTTTTTTTTCCCTTCAAGTTATTGATAGTACGCACAATATATATATCCTTCACTATTCCAGTATCACTAAACCCCCCTATAACTGCAAAAATTAAGAAAGACTCGTGAAGGGTAACATTGTTTTGTTTCAAGTATTCTTTTTTTAAATTCTTTTAGTAAGGCATTAATTAATCGGTGTCCAAACGCAGCTCCATTTTTTTTGTAAAATGTTTTTAATTGCTAGTATATCATGGAATACATTACCCAATAAATGGGGGCCCTATTATGAGCGCACACCAAAACTGAACTTAGTAGGTGTTTGGCCATTCGTTTTCATAATTTGATTTTAAATCACTGTTTATTTATATAATTTGGATAATTTTTCAACTTCAACTTCATATCATGATTTGAAACCTAAATCATCCAAAAAGGTGTGATTTGGAATTTCAAATCAACAACAACAACATACCCAGTGTAATCCCACACTGGGTATTGATCCGAAGGGCGATTGAGAGCAACGTGGGGCTCGCGCTCTAGATAATCCTAGGACCGCCACTGGGGAAGAGTTGTTGGAGAGGCTCTATACCCTTTTAGAGGATTAACATAGGGGTGGAGTTCATTCCCAAGCTTATCATTGATTAAAAAAAATGTTCAAAAGAGGATGAAATCCTGATGAACACTCAGAGACATATGTAAGGGGGAACATGATTTCAATTTTTTAAAATATAAAACTTGACTCATAAGTTTATATTTTATAAAAAAAATTAATAAGTTGGTAGATATATTTACTAACCATGTTTACCAATTATTTTATCAAATATTAAAAGATCTGTAAGTTGATAGTATATTAAGAGACTAGATAACTTGTATGCGCTTCGTGCGGCTAAAATTTTGAACTTTGTAAGTTTAGTTGATATAAAAGAGATATTAAATAAAAAATAGATATCTCACTATATCTCACTATACTTTTAGGAGTTACATTTTTTTAAATAATTATTCTATTATTTAAAATGTTCAATTCAATAAATAATATTTTAATTAATTTAGAATATTATTTACAACATCCTGCTGAACCAAGAATAAACAGTTAAAAGTTAAACTTAGAATAATGACATATAAATTAAATAACAATCCTGTTAAACGTGTAAACATTTTCCTTCTGAAGTAAACGAAAAAAATCTAGCAGTATTTCTGACTTTAAAATTTAATATCACTGCAGTAAAAAAAAATATATGCGAAGCAGAGGATTGGAGCAATAGTAAATTGGTCTTCCCATGACCTAGGTCACGGGTTTGAACGGTACGTGAATGCTATTTTTTTCTTATTTTCCCCCCATTTTGGAGAATCTATAGTGTTTCCACACTTTCCCTCCAGCGTTACTCGAATCTGGGACCTAGCATTAGGTTTGACAGTTTACATTATACATCTCTGGGATGCGGCCCTTTTTCGAACCCTGCTAATACGGATACTTTGTGCACCGGACTATCCTGCCAATAAAAAATATATTAAGTATTGACAAAGACATATATATATATATATATACTATACTATACTATACTATACTATAAAATTTAAATGAGTAAATCACATATATCCCATTATTCACCTATTTCTGATTTGCAGAGAACTAAATGATTGTCGCTTCCTCCTGAGATAATCTTATAGCCTATTGCATTAACCGGCTAGCAAGAGCTATACGGTGGGAGACTACAAGATAAATAAATAATTAAAAGAATCACATTACCAAACAAATGGAGTTAGTTTAGGGTAAAGAAATTCTTGAAGCTTTTTTTTTTTTTAACAAACCACGATATTATATATTACTTAAGGCAGGATAAAACTATTATAAAGGTGCATAATATTAGAAGTATGCATACTAGGAGAAGTATCGGGGATACATGTATTTTCCATACTTAGTAGTCTATTACATGACATAGCATCTAGATATTTGAGGCTTAGGTAATTTTTAGGTATCATATATAATTAAAATGAAGGAATTGCTAAGAACAAACAATTCTGACCTTTGAACTTACTAATGAATTTTAGAATGTTAAATAGCATAAGAAAATTAATTGTAAAAAGTACAACTGAAAATTTATGTAAAAACTAAAAAAGAGAATTAAGTTGTAATTAGAGAATGACTTTTGGATTTTTAAAATAAAGCAAAAGGCAAATAAAACAAGAAGAGATGGAAGACAAATCTTATCGATACTATTCTGTTATTTTTTTTTTCTGTTCAGAGAGAGTATCTCTAAATTAGAGCATGACTTTACAAATAATACTTCTACCTTTTAAGTTACTTTTTAAATTTGTAAACTGATATTATAAAATCTACAAAAATAAATTCTTGGTCATTTAAGTATAAACATTAAAGAATAGAAACGAAATAGAAGAGTAGTAATTGACATATTTATTGTTATACAATAATAAGTGAATAAAATATAGGGAAATTTGCCCAAGAAAATGAGAAATAAGATAAATAGAATGTTTGATCAAAGAGAGGTGCCACATCAATTCTCTATGCCTAGCTTTATATTATATGTAGACTAATAGATTCTTTCGCGCTTCGCGCGATCATAAAGAATCTTATTTTATGTATAAAATAATTTTATTTCCGTCAAATCAAAATAAAAAAATGTTACATGAATCAAGATAACCTTAATCATGAATATTTATAGGCTCGGGAGATGTAAAAGTTTATAACCTTAATCAATACTATTTGAGGTGTGTCTTTCGAGTTCTTTAATATAGTACATTTCAATTTTTTAACATATTACATTTAATATAGCACATTTAACATAATTAAAAGAGTTGCTTTTGAATTTTTTAACATACTACACTAACGAAAAAAAGGCCAATAAAAAGTAGAAGAAATATATTGTATTTCTTAGCCAAAATTATATATCTAGCGATTGTAAAAGATATATTCACTATGTTTAAGATGACCATGCCGAGTTAGAGCACATATTAAAATTATTCTGCCACATAGCAAATTTATAAAATAATTATCAGGATAATAATGAATTTGAATATTTTTCATCTTTCCTCTGAGAAAACACACACTTATAAATATCATATATTTGGTGATGCAAGTAAGGAGGGGTGTTGGATGGTAAGTGGGTCGGGTTTTGATTATATTCGGGTCGACCTGAAAATGGACACCAAGATTGGGGTTCTCGGCTTAGCTGGGCAGGGTGGTGTTGTGGGGTTATTTAAGGTAGTTGTGGGTGGAATTGGACTTAGGCGCTTTATGAGGGTGTTCCGGGTATGTTGAGGGTAGTCTTGATGATCGGGGTTTGGTGGTTTGGAGGTGGGGGATGCCGGACGTTTACTGAAACAGTGAGGTATCGGTGAGGGTTGTTTTAGTGGACTATATGGTGTTGTCGGGTTTGGACGGTTGTATTTATGGGGTTTCAGTTGGTGGCCTTTGTAGTGGATGTTTGGGAAGTATTTTTGGATCTGGTGGTGGAAGGAAGATGGTCTTGGCTTTTCTTGGGGACAAAGGATGAATCTTTCACACTCCCTTTGTGGATTCCATGAAGAATAATGCATGAACTTGGGCTCTTCATAAATGTCATCTTCTTGAGATAGGTTTGGAAGCTTCCATTCCTTGAACATGTTCTTTAGCCGAATGGAAGTGAGCATTTCGACCAACCTTTCATCTTCTTGGTGTCTTCCATGTGATAAAATACATGAACTTGTTAGTTCAGAAGTTCTCCCCTTGTAAGCCTCTTCTAGATCATTCTTGTCCTTGCCACCTTATCTTTCTTACACTCTTCTCGGCCTAATCATCTTGTGGGAAGGAACTCTCGGCCGTGTCACCTTATTACATGGCCTAGTCATCATTCTTTATTACATGACTTATTAATGATCTCCTAATAAGAACTAAAAGCTAGATAAGAATTAAAGACAAACTAAAAGAAAAACAAACATGGTCTTCGGCCAAGACCTACATACAAAGCCAAAAGTAAAGTTGTCTTCTTAGCCTTTACATGATGTCTTTAATCCCGCTCCATATTCCATGGCATATTAAGCATATTATCATTGGATGATCAACCATCTTTGGAACTCCGAGCTTATCACCTTGAGGATCAAATCGAAACTTTAAGCTCACAAGGATTTTTACATCATACTCCCCTTCTTCAAAAGAATTCGTCCTCGAATTCTCGTCATCTAAATATGAGGAAAAGTTTTTACCACGAAACGTTGAACCTCCACAATCAACCGGGGGTTCCTCTTTGTAGGTGCCTTCTTAGAACCTAACAAATAGCTTGAAAGGACCACACTCCAAATAATTTTTCCATTCGATCAAGGAGTCATAGGTTGGAGGATTACGCCGAGGGCTACTCAATTTCTTGCTAGAGAAAGCGACGGACTCTTTGTTTTGGATTAATCCGGTACCAACTCTTCTAATATCACATTCAATATCAATTGGTATCTCAAGGTACAGAATGGGGGCAGCAAGGGTGCTACAACCTTGAATGAAACAATGATACAACAAAGCCAAAAAATAGGAGCCTCTTATCATACTTACACTTGTATGTTCGGTCCAACTCCGGGCAGTCTCCATCTTGGATGGATTAACAAGAACGTCCTCGTCATAAGTAGGATAATGATGTCGTGCACCACTCAATTTTGTGCTAGAGTAAAAGATGGCACCTACCATAGTTTCATGTTTGACGTCCTTTCACGGTTCGACATAGTTAGGACCGGGGCTTCACAAATCTTTTTCTTCAAGGCTTCAAAGACTCTTGTTGCTCCTTGGAACCACTCACACTCATCTTTCCTCATTAGTTTGTTGATAGGGGCAGCAAGATCATAATAATCCCAAATGAAATGATGAGGAAAATAAGCCAGACCAAGGAAACTATTTGCCGCAATTATACCCGTAGGCTCGGAACATCTTTGGATAGATTCCACCGTGGTTGGATTATCACGCATGCCTTCAGATGACGTGGTGTAACCCATGGACCATTGTAGCATCTTGTGAATGAAGCTCATAGTAGAGTTTGTAGCATTATACAATCTACATGACATGATGGAGGTTTTGTTCCGTGGTGCTCTTAGGTGACCAAGAATAAGATCCAAGTTCACATCTTTCCATGGTTGTTCCAGGACCAGCAAAGGAGTATACGATTCTTAGTGGAAGAACCTTTTAACCCTTTGACACGTGGAACACTTTCTGACTACTTCTTCGAACTTGGAGTCTCGTTCATGGAACTCCTTTAACACTTCAAATCCCATCGACCTTTGTTTAGGTATGGACAACATTAGGTGTCGTCGAAGAAGTGTATCTGCCACTAATGGACTTGTAATAATCATGTCTTGTGGAGGATGCGGGAGTTTGTAGATGTGCTACCCAATTAACAAGCCTCAGATTCAACTTCTTTTGCACCATATAACATTCTGAGTCATAAGTAGAATAAGGAAGCCGTGTGTAACCCAATCTTCCATTAGAGGAACTCATGAACTCTTGGCCTTGGAGTAAGACGATTCCATCATCACACTCAACTCCAAGTTTCAGAATAGGGGTAGTAAGGGACCAAAAGTTTTGAGTGAATTGATGAGGAAAGGAAGACGAATCACGAAAACCTTTTGCCACACTTCCATTCGACGGTTCAGGCCAATTCTTGAGAGTTAACTCCGTGGATGGAACATTATACATGTTGTCGGGTAATGTCATATAACCCGTGAATTGTTGTAGTAATTTGTGCATGAAACTCACGGAAGGGCTTGGAGTGCTACATACTCGAAATGGCATCACAAGCCATTCGGACAAGCCATGCTTGGCGTTGGAATCCAACTTACCTCATTCTCGGCTTCTCATTTGGTGGTGGCCATTCCTTAAGTCTTCCTCGGAGAACAACTGCATTCTATTCCCTTCACCCAAGAGATTTTTCAATCTCGGCATAGGAATTGTGCACTTCATGGTGAGGTTAGAAACCTCTCAGCAACATGCGTGCCAATTCTCTCCCGGCATCAACAATGCGAGTGTTGTGTAGGGGCTAAGGCTTTTTCGGTCATAGCTTCCGCCGAACAATTCTTGTTCTTGGCCTTGCAAGTCCTTAGGTTCTTCCAGATGGCATCCATGGTCTTGGTGAGTAGATAATGAACTTCTTGAAAATAAATCAAGAGCAAGTTCACCATCTTTCTTCGGTAGTGTTCCGGATGCAAGATCATTCGGACATACCTCCTCCAAGAGTTCCTTGAAGTCGGTATCTATGACACTCCCCTTCTTTGACTCTTCGTCTATCTCTGGTGTATCAAGTAAGGGGGTCTCAGTTTCTACTTGTTATTCAAGTAGTATGGGTTCCTTAATAGCCAAGAAAAATCCACACTCTCGATACTCTTCTCTAAGCACAGCCCGGGAATTAGGACATTCGCTTACAAAGTGTCCTACTTCATGACATTGGAAGCATTTTTTTCTTTTTTTTATCTACCCCTTTTGTAACCTCTTCACGTTCTTGAGTGTACAATGACTTAGTGGAAGAAATGCTTCCACTTTCTCTCCTTTTATTTTCTTCTACACCTTTTCGGCGATACAATGGGTTAGTAAATGAGGTGCCACCCTTTTCTTTAACATTCATGGATTTGACATAGGGTCTTGGGGTACCTTTACTTTCATGTCTTGGGTTTTTTCGTACAACCCTTGACTTGGTATTATTACTCATAGTACGTCCTGCAAGATCTCTTTTTAAGGCCCACACTTATTCCGTAAAAAAATCACTTATGAGACTCCTTAGTTCTTCTTTGTTTATGTTAGCCATAGCGTCAAAATGTGGGATGGAATGGCCTCGCTCTAATACCAATCTAATGCAAGTAAGGAGGGGTGTTGTATGGTAAGTGGGTCGGGTCTTGATTATATTCGGGTCGACCCAAAAATGGACACCAAGATTGGGATTCTCGGCTTAGCTGGGTAGGGTGGTGTTGTGGGGTTATTTCAGGTAGTTGTGGGTGAAGTTGGACTTAGGATCTTTATGAGGGTGTTCCGGGTATTTTGAGGGTAGTCTTGATGGTCGGGGTTTGGTGGTTTGGTAGTGGGGGATGCCATACGTTTACTGAAACAGTGAGGTATCGGTGAGGGCTGTTTTAGTGGACTATTTGGTGTTGTCGGGTTTGGACAGTTGTATTTGTGGGGTTTCGGTTGGTGGAATTTGTAGTGGATGTTTGGGAAGTATTTTTGGATGTGGTAGTGGAAGGAAGATGGTGGTTTGAACAAGGAATGAACACGGGATGCTAGATGCAAACCCGAGTATAAACCAAGTGTTTAGACGGTCGATATGAACAAGGATAATGACACGGGGGTTTTAATGCTCGAGTCGACACCAAGATGAGTTTGGCCAATTGGAAAAGGACTAGACCGAGGGTACTAAGTACAAGCTCGAGTACTAACCAAGTGAGGGTGGCCGGTAACCTTATGATAGACCCTAGGCTTGGGTTTGGTTGGATCACACAAGTTCCAACGTCCACTAGCACTAAGGGGGTTCCTTAAGCTTGGGCTTAGCTAGGTTACACAAGTCCTAACCAAACTTACACCGAAGGGACCTTAGATTGGGTTTAACTAGGTCACACAAGTCCTATCTTCAACGTACACTAAGGGGTTGGTTCACACAAGAACCGAAGGCCCACATAAGGACCAACTAAGGTAGACAACACACAAGTTGAATACTTTAGCGTTTGAGTAAAACTCAAGTTTTTCTATTCATCAACTCTGAGCATTTACAATGTCCTAAGGGTCCTATTTATAGTAGTAAATGGACTATTCTAGAAGGCAAATTAAAAGACGCAAACTACATGTAAACTTTCGTCCAAGTGTGAATAAATGAGAACGGGTTTGGGTTTCCTTGGTGACCAAGGGTGTTTCGACCAAACCAATACAATGGGAAAGGTCTTGGCTTTTCTTGGGGACAAAGGATGAATCTTTCACACTCCCTTTGTAGATTCCATGAAGAATAATGCATGAACTTGGGCTCTTCATAAATGTCATCTTCTTGGAATAGGTTTGGAAGCTTCCATTCCTTGAACATGTTCTTTGGCCGAATTGAAGTGAGCATTTCGACCAACCTTTCATCTTCTTGGTGTCTTCCATGTGATCAAATACATGAACTTGTTAGTTCATAAGTTCTCCCCTTGGAAGCCTCTTCTAGATCATTCTTGTCCTTGCCACCTTGTCTTTTTTACACTCTTCTCGGCCTAATCATCTTGTGGGAAGGAACTCTCGGCCTTGTCACCTTACATGGCCTAGTCATCCTTATTTATTACATGGCTTATTAATTATGTCCTAATAAGAACTTAAAGCTAGCTAAGAATTAAAGACAAATTAAAAGAAAAACAAACATGGTCTTCGACCAAGACCTACATACAAAGCCGAAAGTAAAGTTGTCTTCTTAGCCTTTACGTGATGTGTTTAATCCCACTCCATATTCCATGCCATCTTAAGCATATTATCATTGGATGATCAACCATCTTTGGAACTTCGAGCTTATCACCTTGAGGATCAAATCAGAACTTTAAGCTCACGTGGATTTTTACATCATTTGGATTATTTAGAACATCTTTCCTCTCAATCAAAAGAAAATGTCTTAAAATATTTCTATCCTTATTGACATTGTGATTAAAGTATGTTAGATTTTCATTTTTTAATTTCTTTAACCAAAATCTTACCTCCAAGATCGCTTTCAATAAATTCGTAAATAAAATGAAAGATCGGACAAATCTCAAATTAATCTGCACATAAAATATAACTAAAAGGGAGAGTTAAAAACTCATTTTAGTGACAAAGCATCAACAAAAGAAGGTCATTTTAATCGAATGACCTCTTTCTCAGTGCCGATAAATTTTCGCTCAAAAATTTAAATACTAATAGATAAATTTAAAGAAGTTTCAAAATAAATAATCTGATTAACTTTTTACGAATTCAGCTTTTGATCTATAGATATTAAATATAAAACAAAGTAGATAATATAAAAAAAGAAGATTTTTTTTCATTTTACAAAATCCAACATTGATATTGTACACACCATCCATTTTCATGTCAATCTCATATAATTAGTCTTAAATATTAGTTATTTTTCTTTATCATAATTAATTACTATAAATTGACAACAAATGACACATGCATCTCAATAAATTTACACATAATTATGCCATACAAATTTACTGAAGCACCCTTATTTTTCTATAGTTAATTGGTCTTATTCGAACATTATACTTCACAAAAAGATACACAAGCTATATAAAACTTATAACGCCAACTCATAATATCAAAATAAAAAGATCAAACTAATCTTCCTAATTTGATTTTCTCATTATTTGTTGAAAAAAATATTATTCGGATCTATTTCATAGCTTGGACAGAAATCCACCAGAAAATATTCACATAACCATCACTTTACACAAACCAGAAGGCTCTAAAGAGCATATATAGAATGGGACATACGTTTATTAGATTGAAAAATATGAAAGTGATTACAACAACGCGCAGAACATATTAGTATAAATATTTTGTAGCTATCATCAAAGTGTTCTTAAAATTAATTAATAGTCTTTAATTTTTGACAAAATAACAAAAGATTTAAAATTCAAATAAATATAAAGTTATAACAGATCGTGTATATAAAATAGAAAGATGTCAAAAAATAGAATAAGCCAAAATTAGTATAGCTTTTAAGAGATTTAGCAACCAAAAAAATAAAGGATTGAGGAGAAACGTGTATCCTCCTTTTCCGTAATTGTTGACCATCTTGTATCAATCACCAATCTCTTCATTTCAGCCCTATAGTATTCTATCCAACCTAATCTTCTTCCATGAATCTTCTAAGGCATATTCTTTTAAATTTCCTTCATTTGTTTCGTTGATTATCTCCATGCTCAGAAAAAGCAATACCTAAATAGTAAGTATTGAATATGTAAACGTGTAAATATAGGAAACAATATATTCCCTACCCATAATTAGAATATTTTCATATATTGTGTAAATATAATTATGGTAAGACTAGGATTCCTCTTTTGTATAGGCTTAGGATTCCTATTGTATAAGGGATGAATATTGTACTCTAAATATACCTTGATATTAATGAAAGACTCCCCAAGGGAGATTAATATCATCTAACATGGTATCAAGAGCCAAATAAACAAAACCATAAAAACCTTTCTCTTCCACAGCCGCCGGCTGCCTCTCCTACGCCGCGGCCCTCCCAGATTTTCTTCTTATTTTTCGGGTTTTGTTCTTCCTTTCTTCTCTTCTCTAAATGGCTATCCCTGATTCTTCCACACTTTCTGACGCCTCTACCTCCACAAATCCCACCACAAAGTCATCACCCCCGTTTCATCCCGCCCCATCGTTTCCAACATCAAGAACCATATTCCCATTATTCTTGATCAAGAAAACAACCAGTATTCTCCCTGGGTTGAACTTTTTCGCAATCATGCATGTCTCTATAACGTGCTTGACCATATTGATGACACTATTCCGCGCCCTACGGAGGTTGATGATGATATCTGGCATCGTCTCGACGCCGGCGTCAAACAATGGATATATGGTAGTATCTCTCAGGATTTGCTCCTTACTATCATGAAATCTGACTCCACAGCCTTGACTTGTGGAATCGTTTGGAGGAAATTTTTCAGGACAACAAGCACACTCGTGCCATGTATTTGGAAGAACAGTTCAACAAAACACGTCTTGAAAACTTCTCCAATATCTTTGAGTACTGCAAGCAGCTTAAACTTCTAGCGGATCAACTCTCCAACATCGGCACGCACATCACGCGACGATAAAATGGTGCTACAAATGATTTACGGCCTTACTAAGGGCGAATATGATACTTTGGCCACCATAATTCAACAGGCAGATCCGCTACCGAGTTTTAACAAAGCTCGCTCACAATTATTGCTCGAAGAAACCCGTCGTGCTAAGCAGGATGAGCACGCCCAATAGGTGTTAACTGTCGACACGCAACCCCAAGATCAGACGCCACCAGACAACTCCCAACAACGGCAGGGCCGCGGCGGCAAGGGTGGAAAAGGCCGCGGCTGTAGAGGAGGCCGTGGTCGTGGCAAGGGTCGCGGTCAGCAGAACCAACAAAGCGGCACGACAAAGACAACGAGAGATCACAGAACAACTGGGCCGCAGGTCCTCAGCAGTTCGTCTACAGCGCCGCGGCGCCCCAGTAAATAGCCGCGGCGCCCCAGTTTAGAGCCGCGACGCCAAGTCCATTCCAGTACCAGCAGCCATACAATCCGTATTCTTACCCCGGTTTGTTAGGCCCCGCTCCAGCCCCACAGCAGGCCCACTTCATGCAAGGTCAGGTCCCGCAGCCCTCCTCCGGCATCACACCTACTGAGTTAGGTTAGGCGTTCAACACCCTCTCTATGCAACAGCCTGACAATACTTGGTACATGGACTCAGGCGCCACATCTCACGTCACTCAGTCTGCAGGTACTATTCCTAAACCGTTTAGTTTAAAGCATCCTCAATATGTTACAGTTGGTAGTGGACAACGCATTCCAGATAAGGGTTATGGTACCTCATACACACAACCTTCTCATCCACCCTTCTCCCTAAAAAACACCCTATATGCCCCACACATGATTAAGAATCTCATATCTGTCCGCCAATTTACTCGTAATAATTCTGTCTCTGTGGATTTTGACCCTTTTGGGTTTACCGTAAAGGATCTTCATACATTTTCAACGCCTCTGTACTCAGCCTCGGCACTAGAGCGAGATATGCAAAAGTAGATGGCAGAGATGTTATCACAATACACAATAGATGCCTGACGCAAAGGACACTGAAGTTCTAACAGTAAATTTCTTTGCCAACAAATCTCAACTACTACATTTGCAATGCCTCTGTACTCAGCCTCGGCACTGGAGCGAGATAAGGTAGCCTGTCGCTTGGCAGACCAAGAAATCAGATTATCCCCTAAGAAAACATAAAAGTCGGAGGTGGAGCGTCGCGTGTCCGGACACCCGCCCAATCGCATCCGTATATGAAAGCAACTTTTGCGGTGCGAGAGGGGTATAGGTGCAAACCATAATCAAGAGTGCCCTTAATGTATCGAATGATACGCTTAAGAGCAGTGAAATGAGACTCCCTGGGGGCATGCATGAATAAGCAGACCTGCTGAACAACATAAGCTATGTATGGCCTGGTGAATGTGAGATACTGAAGTGCACCTGCAAGGCTCCTATACGAGTAGGATCGAGGCGGAGCACCATCCATAGCACCGAGCTTAGATTTAGAATCAAGCGGAGTAGGCACCTCTTTGCGGTTCGCCATCTTAGCCACTGTACACAATCTCTTCGCATACTTACGCGACACAAGAATATATGATTGGCGGACACGGTCACCGATATCCCCAAAAAGTAACTCGGCTTCCCCAAATCGGTCATTGCAAATTCGGACTTGAGCAAGACAATAATCTCATTTTTCAATCGTCGGATGAGGCGGTAAGAACAATATCATCCACGTAAAGTAATAAGTAAGCAGTGCTACTACCTCGATGAAAAATGAAAAGTGATGTATCACTCTTGCTGCATACAAACCCAATCTACAAGATATACGGCAAAGCGATCATACCACGCACGGGAGCTGCCGGGCCATATAGTGACTTACGGAGACGTCACACATAGTGAGGAACTTTGGATGGGTGAACCCTGGTGGCGATGCATGTAGAGGCTGTCTCTCTCGGATCCCCATGTAAGAATGCATTCTTCACATCAAGTTGATGGATCGGCCAGTGTTTGCCCATGGCAATGCTCAAAACTGTGCGGATGGTAGCCGATTTGACAACCGGGCTGAAGGTCTCACCACAATCAATGCCCTCCTGCTGATTTGTGCCATTAGCCACAAGACGGGCCTTATACCTCTCAAGATTCCCATTGTCTCTGAACTTGTGATGAAATAGCCATATACAACGAATGACATTCACCCCCTCAGGTCTAGGTACTAGATCCCACGTGTGCTGTTTAGTTAAAGCATTGAATTCCTCATACATAGCCGCATTCCAATTAGGGTCTTGTTTGGCCAATTTTGGGTTCTTTGAAAGTAGAGAGATGGTTTGGGCAGACAAGTTGAAATGGACTTTGGGTTTGAAGATTCCATGCTTTGAACGAGTTTCCATTGGATGGGTAGGGACAGTAGGTGGCGGAGTGGTGTCTGAGACGGGGGGTAAGTCGGATAAGGAGAAGGTGGGGCGAAGCCATCGGAGGCGTCGCGGTTCCTGGATCGAGAGTCGCGGCGCTAGAAGGTTGACAGGCTTCTCTGAAGTTTGGGCGCCGCGATGCCTCAGCACAGGGCCGCGGCGCTGTCGACGGTGTTTCAAAAGATTGTTCTCTGGAAATCAGGCGCCGCGGTGCCTCCCCTCTAGGCCGCGACTCTGATGACGGAACAGAGGATGTGAGTTGTTCGATTATGAGGGGAGAGATGGCAGACTCGTTAAGAAATGAGTAGTCCTGTTTTTGGAATTTTGGATAATTCGAAAACGGGAATGTGGTCTCGTCGAATGTGACGTGACGATATATGTGGATCTGACGAGTCGACAAGTCATAGCATAGATAGCCCCTATGGTTCGGCGGGAATCCTAGAAAGACACATGTAGTGGACCTAGGAGCGAGCTTGTGAGGGGCGGTGGAGCTAAGGTTGGGGTAGCACAGACAACCAAAAATCCGTAGATGATCATAAGAGAGGATTCTATGGTAGAGGATTTCGGTAGGGGTCATATTGTGAAGAGTGCTAGTAGGGAGAATATTTAGAGTGTATTCTGACATTTTAGCAGCATAGACCAAGAAGGGTGGAGGGAGGGAGGCATGAATCAATAGGGTGCGAATCATATTGTTAATGGTGCGGATGATTCTTTCAGCTTTACCATTTTTTGGTGAGGTGTGAGTACAGAGGCGTTGCAAATGTAGTAGCTGAGATTTGTTGGCTCAGAAATTTACTGTTAGAACTTCAGTGTCCTTTGTGTCAGACATCTATTGTGTATTGTGATAACATCTCTGCCATCTATCTTTCTCATAATCCGGTTCAACATCAGCGAACCAAGCATATTGAGATAGACCTACACTTCGTTCGTGAGAAAGTTGCGTTAGGCCATGTCAGAGTGTTACATGTTCCATCATCCTATCAGTATGCATGCCATCTATCTTTCTCATAATCCGGTTCAACATCAGCGAACCAAGCATATTGAGATAGACGTACACTTCGTTCGTGAGAAAGTTGCGTTAGGCCATGTCAGAGTGTTACATGTTCCATCATCCTATCAGTATGCAAACATATTTATCAAATGACTTCCCAGACAGTTATTTCTTGACTTCAGATCCAGTCTCAGTGTCTGGCCTCCTCCCGCTCCGACTGAGGGGGTGTGTAAACGTGTAAATATAGGAAACAATATATTCTCTACCCATAATTAGAATATTTTCATATATTGTGTAAATATAATTATGGTAAGACTAGGATTCCTCTTTTGTATAGGCTTAGGATTCCTATTGTATAAGGGATGAATATTGTACTCTATATATACCTTGATATTAATGAAAGACTCTCCAAGGGAGATTAATATCATCTAACAGAATATCTTAATGGTTGAGGAGTTACAAAACTCATTAATGATAATAACGTTTGGGCTTTCTAAACTGAAAAGGAGTAATTAAGAGAATGTAATTAAGAAATAATTTTTAAGTTTTTAAATATATCATATAAAAAATTAAAAGATATCTAAAATTTGAGAAAAAAAGATAAATAGCATTCTTGACTTTAGAGTCATGCATTCCTGTGGAAGGATTATATTAAAGAATAATTACACTACAACTCAAGTTCAATTATCCTTTTTACTGAACTAAAGTTCGATCAGTTGATATTATATTTTTTAGAAAGCCTTTCTAGTAGCATATTAATTTTGTTGTGAATTATGATTTATTTATTTGGTAAGATTATATGATAATCGGGAAAGTTTTGATAGTTTTCATAACTTGTAGGGTTATTATGTCTATGATAAATAATAGAACTTAAGAAACTCAAATTTTAACTTCAAATTATGATGATTATATAGCATGATTTCAAATATAACGGTTCCTTTTGGCCGAGAGGAAGTGTATTGGTGATATGGATAATGTTTGTGTTAACAAAGATGAATGGTGGACATAAAATCTTTGCACAAAAAGCTATCTTGATTTGTCTTCGTTATACTTAAAGAACCCATTCATTTGATTGGAAAAAAGGAACTTTCCCATCTTAACTGCCTCTTCTTTTTAAACTGATACTCCCTCGTCCCGATTTATATATTATGGACTTCGAGTGTGAAAGAAGAAAAAATTTTACCGCAATTTATTAGTACGTTTTTTAAATATTTTAAATTATTAATTATTATGATTTATAGTACTTTTATGTAGTTTTTAAATGCGTAAATTACTTTTCAAAAAATTTAAAGATTGTATGTCCGAGTTCATGGTCAAAATAAAATAGTTTGACTCTCGAAATTCAAACTACGTCATACAAATTGGAACGGAAAAAGTATAATATATTTATCAACTAATTAACGAGGATGATTAGAGAAATTCTTTTGGGCATAAACTGAAAGACTAAAGCTAGTTGTAAGGTGACTTCTAATGTGTAAGATGATATTAATCTCCCTTGAGGAGTTTTTCATTAATATCAAGGTATATATAGAGTACAATATTCATCCCTTATACAATAGGAATCCTAAGCCTATACAAAAGAGGAATCCTAGTCTTACCATAATTATATTTACACAATATATGGAAATATTCTAATTATGGTATATTTACACGTTTACACACCCCCTCAGTCGGAGCGGGAGGAGGCGGACGCGCGAGGCGGATACGAAGTCAAGAAATAGCGTCGGGAAGTCCTTTGGTAAATATGTACGCATACGATAGGATGATGGAACATGTAACACTCGACATGGCCTAACGCAACTTTCTCACGAACGAAGTGTAGGTCTATCTCAATATGCTTGGTTCGCTGATGTTGAACCGGATTATGAGAAAGATAGATGGCAGAGATGTTATCACAATACACAATAGATGCCTGACGCAAAGGACACTGAAGTTCTAGCAGTAAATTTCTGAGCCAACAAATCTCAACTACTACATTTGCAACGCCTCTGTACTCAGCCTCGGCACTGGAGCGAGATAGGGTAGCCTGTCGCTTGGCAGACCAAGAAATCAGATTATCCCCTAAGAAAACACAAAAGACGGAGGTGGAGCGTCGCGTGTCCGGACACCCTGCCCAATCTGCATCCGTATATGAAAGCAACCTGTCTGGTGCAGAGGGGTATAGGTGCAAACCATAATCAAGAGTGCCCTTAATGTATTGAGACTCCCTGGGGGCATGCATGAATAAGCACACCTGCTGAACAGCATAAGCTATGTCTGGCCTGGTGAATGTGAGATACTGAAGTGCACCTGCAAGGCTCCTATACGAGTAGGATCGAGGCGGAGCACCATCCATAGAGGCGAGCTTAGATTTGGAATCAAGCGGAGTAGGCACCTCTTTGCGGTTCGCCATCTTAGCCATGTACACAATCTCTTCGCATACTTACGCCGACACAAGAACATATGGTGGCGGACACTGGTCACCGATATCCCCAAAAAGTAACTCGGCTTCCCCCAAATCGGTCATTGCAAATTCGGACTTGAGCAAGACAATAATCTCATTTTTCAATCTGTCGGATGAGGCAGTAAGAACAATATCATCCACGTAAAGTAATAAGTAAGCAGTGCTACTACCTCGATGAAAAATGAAAAGTGATGTATCACTCTTGCTGCATACAAACCCAATCTGCAAGATATACCTGGCAAAGCGATTATACCACGCAAGGGGAGCCTGCTTCAGGCCATATAGTGACTTACGGAGACGGCACACATAGTGAGGAAGCTCTTTGGATGGGTGAACCCCGGTGGCTGATGCATGTAGACTGTCTCTCTCAGATCCCCATGTAAGAATGCATTCCTCACATCAAGCTGATGGATCGGCCAGAGTTTGCCCATGGCTATGCTAAAAAATGTGCGGACGGTAGCCGGTTTGACAACTGGGCTGAAGGTCTCACCACAATCAATGCCCTCCTGCTGATTTGTGCCATTAGCCACAAGACGAGCCTTATACCTCTCAAGATCCCCATTGTCTCTGAACTTGTGACGAAATAGCCACATACAACGAATGACATTCACCCCCTCAGGTCTAGGTACTAGATCCCACGTGTGCTGTTTAGTTAAAGCATTGAATTCCTCATATATAGCCGCATTCCAATTAGGGTCTTGTTTGGCCAATTTTGGGTTCTTTGGAAGTGGAGAGATGGTTTAGGCAGACAAGTTGAAATGGACTTTGGGTTTGAAGATTCCATGCTTTGAACGAGTTTCCATTGGATGGGTAGGGACAGTGGGTGGCGGAGTGGTGTCTGAGACGGGGGGTAAAGTCGGATAAGGAGAAGGTGGGGGCGAAGCCGTCGGAGGTGCCGCGGCTCCTGGATCGAGAGTCGCGGCGCTAGAAGGTTGACAGGCTTCTCTGAAGTTTGGGCGCCGCGGCTCTGACGATGGAACAGAGGATGTGAGTTGTTCGATTATGAGGGGAGAGATGGCAGACTCGTCAAGAAATGAGTAGTCCTGTTTTTGGAATTTTGGAAGATTCGAAAACGGGAATGTGGTCTCGTCGAATGTGACATGACGAGATATGTGGATCTGACGAGTCGACAAGTCATAGCATAGATAGCCCCTATGGTTCGGTGGGAATCCTAGAAAGACACATGGAGTGGACCTAGGAGCGAGCTTGTGAGGGGCGGTGGAGCTAAGGTTGGGATAGCACAGACAACCAAAAATCCGTAGATGATCATAAGAGGGGATTCTATGGTAGAGGATTTCGGTAGGGGTCATTTTGTGAAGAGTGCTAGTAGGGAGAATATTTAGAGTGTATTCTGACATTTTAGCAGCATAGACCCAGAAGGGTGGAAGGAGGGAGACATGAATCAATAGGGTGCGAATCATTTTGTTAATGGTGCGGATGATTCTTTCAGCTTTACCGTTTTGTGGTGAGGTGTGAGGGCAGGAGAAGCGAAAGACCATGTCATTATTGGTACAAAACGGTGAAACATAGAGTTATTGAATTCACGACCATTATCGCACTGAAATGATTTTAAGCCTTTTTCAAATTGTGTTTGAATGAACTTGCGAAACTTAAAAAATTTGACAAACACTTCCGATTTAAATTTAAGAGGGTATAACCAAACGTAGTGTGAAAAATCATCAAGCAACACAAGATAGTATTTATGACCGAGAGAACTAGTGATAGGAGATGTCCATAAATCGGCATGTATAATATCAAAAGGAGCAAATGTAACACTAGTAGACGATTTAAACGGAAGATGAATATGTTTGCCTAAAGAGCAAGAAACACAATTTTGGGCAAGTTTCCCATTACAAGCAATGAAATTGTTGCCTCTAAGAAAATTAAAAACTGGGACTCCTGGATGACCAAGCCTATTATGCCAGGTTGAAGAAGAAACAACCGCTAGTGTGACGGAAGAGCAAGATCTGGCAGCGGAGGTGGAAATGAATGGATAGAGATCCCCCGTGCTATTGCATCTCGTAAGAGGTGTCCCCGTATGAAGATCTTTTACAGTAAAACCAAAAGGGTCAAAATCCACAAGAGACAGAATTATTATGAGTAAATTGGCGGACGGATATGAGGTTCTTAATCATGTGTGGGGCATATAGGGTGTTTTTTAGGGAGAAGGGTGGATGAGGAGGTTGTGTGTATGAGGTACCATAACCCTTAACTGGAATGCGTTGTCCACTACCAACTGTAACATATTGAGGATGCTTTACACGAAACAGTTTAGGAATAGTACCTGCAGACTGGGTGACGTGAGATGTGGCGCCTAAGTCCATGTACCAAGTATTGTCGAGTACTGTTGCATAGAGAGGTGTCTTTGAACGCCCGACCCAACTCGGTGGGTGTCATGCGGAGGAGGGGCTGCGGGACCCGACCTTGCATGAAGTGGGCCTCTTTGTGGGGGGCTGGAGCGGGGCCTAGCAAACCGGGGTAAGAATACGGATTGTATGGCTGCTGGTACTGGAATGGACTTGGCGCCGCAACTCTGAACTAGGGCGACGCGGCGCTGTAGACGAACTGCGGAGGAGCCGCAGCCCAGTTGTTCTGCGATCTCTATTGCTGTTGCTGATGTTGGTTCTGTTGACCGCGACCCTTGCCACGACCACGGCCTCCTCTACCGCCGCGGCCTTTTCCACCCTTGCCGCCGCGGCCCTGCCGCTGTTGGGAGTTGTCTGGTGCTGTCTAATCTTGGGGTTGCGTGTCGACAGTTAACACCTGCTGGGCGTGCTCATCCTGCTTAGCACGACGAGTTTCTTCGAGAAACAATTGTGAGCGAGCTTTGTTAAAACTCGGTAGCGGATCTGCCTGTTGAATAATGGTGGACAAAATATCATATTCGCCCTTAGTAAGGCCAGAAATCATTTGTAGCACCATTTTATCGTCAGTGACAGGCGTGCCGATGTTGGAGAGTTGATCCGCTAGAAGTTTAAGCTGCTTGCAGTACTCAGAGACATTGGAGAAGTTTTCAAGACGTGTTTTGTTGAACTGTTCTTCCAAATACATGGCACGAGTGTGCTTGTTGTCCTGAAAAATTTCCTCCAAACGATTCCACAAGTCAAGGGCTGTGGAGTCAGATTTCATGATAGTAAGGAGCAAATCCTGAGAGATACTACCATATATCCATTGTTTGACGCCGGCGTCGAGACGATGCCGAGATAGAATCATCAACCTCCGTAGGGCGCGGAATAGTGTCATCAATATGGTCAAGCACGTTATAGAGACATGCATGATTGCGAAAAAGTTCAACCCGGGGAGAATACTTTGGTTGTTTTCTTGATCAAGAATAATGGGAATATGGTTCTTGATGTTGGAAACGATAAGGGCGGGATGAAACGGGGGTGATGACTTTGTGGTGGGATTTGTGGAGGTAGAGGCGTCAGAAAGTGTGGAAGAATCAGGGATAGCCATTTAGAGAAGAGAAGAAAGGAAGAACAAAACCCGAAAAATAAGAAGAAAATGCGGGAGGGCCGCGGCGTAGGGAGAGCGCGGCGGGCTGTGGAAGAGAAAGGTTTTTATGGTTTTGTTTATTTGGCTCTTGATACCATGTTAGATGATATTAATCTCCCTTGGGGAGTCTTTCATTAATATCAAGGTATATATAGAGTACAATATTCATCCCTTATACAATAGGAATCCTAAGCCTATACAAAAGAGGAATCCTAGTCTTACCATAATTATATTTACACAATATATGGAAATATTCTAATTATGGTATATTTACACGTTTACATAATGGACTAATATATTTTACCTACATATTAGCTAGTTTTTTTATGCTGTTGAAAATGTTGCGGTAGTTTGGTATTTGGTTATACTCAAAAACATGAGAATGTACATTGAACTCATTGTTAAATTGAGACGTGCAAATTAAAGTAACATCGTGGAACATATGTTCTTCATTGAAATATTTAACATCCCCCATAATACACACTTGAAACAAGTTATGCCTCACATTCTTCATAATTTTCATTTAAGGAACAAAAATAAAATATCAGATGAATCAGAAGAGATTTAGAAAAATGTTACAAGTAGGACAAGAGTAAAACTTCTTCATTTCATCATTTTGTTGTGTTGTGTTGTTCTGTTCATAGGTCCCAAGCCCTTCTTAGAAAGCCCTCTTCCCTCTCCTTAAGTTAAGAAAAAAAGAATGTTACTTGATTGAACGAACATTGGTTGAACCTTTCTAACTGACGAGTAACAGTTGTGAAAGAAGGTTCTTGGATACTTCTTGGGCAAAAAATACATTGTTTGCTTCAATAAAGTGGGCCATTATGTATATCCTCACAAGCTCTAACTGTGTTCAAACTTCAAACAGATTGAATAATATGACACTTTACTCAAATCTGATTAATATGTGACAAATATATATGATATGATCTTGAGATTTTGTGAGGCTATAGCGACCTCCGAGTGAGCTCATGCATGAAATAATATAGATATTAAACAAAAACAAGAACTTTAAATCAGCGTTGATTAATAATTTTTTAATGCTAACTAATTGATGCTGCTGCATACGTATTCACTCTTATTCAATTTATGTGTCTTACTTTTTTTTCAGTTAATTATTTCAAAAGGATGTATATTTCTACAATTAGTAAGCTCTTAATTTAATCGTTATCATTTAATGAACATTCACTTATGGGAATAACATGACAAGTTTAAGACGGATCACAAGATTGATCAAATAATATATTTTTATATGTTATACACATGCTTTTAGTTCAAAGGGTCAGGGAGTACTACTATTTCTTAATGATATACTCGGATTTTCATCCCTACATGTTCTCATTAATTCAACTTTGAGGATTTTTGAATGGACACAATTTGATATGATTAACATTGAGTAATAATTTGAGAAAACTGATTCCTGCTAATTTGCTATCACATATTAAATTACACTGATATTATAAAATATGTATTCTTATTTTATGAATGTATAGTATATAACTAATTTCATTGGACATACCGTCCAAACCAGAACCCAAAAAAACAAGGACGGTGGAAAGAGGAGATGGAAGAAATTAAAGAAGTCAAAGATTTTGGAACTATGTACAAACACATGGTTTTTTTCCGACTACATAAAAAAGTGAATGTGAACATTGAAGCAATGTACCTGAATGGTTTGAATACTTTCTCACAAAGACAATTCCGCTGCCATTTCTCAATTTCGGTTTTCGTGCAATTTCTTGGTTTCCATGCAATTTCTTCCTCTCTTTCCAAATTTTATTCCAAATCCCTAATTCACTTATTGTTCTTTTATTATGTCTAGGTCAAAGAACATGTTTCATCCTGCCCTTACAGTCTCCAACATCAAGAACCACATCCCTATTGTTCTTAAGATGGAAAACGTCCAATACGCAACGTGTGCGAAATTATTCAAGGTTCACGCACGCTTGTATCAAGTCCTCCATCACATCATCCTCTCGGTAACTGCAAGGAGAAGGTGCCTACCCCCGAGGATGATCCTACATTATGGACAACCCTTGATGCTACCGTTCTCTAGTGGATTTATTTCACTATCTCTACAGACCTCTTGCAGACGATTATTGAAGCCGACGCTACTGCGATGGAAACATGGAATAGGGTGCATGATATATTCCAAGATAACAAAAAATTTCGTGCTGTCACTCTTGAGCATGAATTTTCCCATGTCAACATGGAAGATTTTCTGAACGTCTCAACCTATTGTAAAAGGCTGAAGGAATTGGCGGATCAACTCCGAAATGTTGGTGTGTCCGTTACCAATTATCGTCTTGTTCTTCAGATGGTTGCAGACCTATCCGAGGCCTATAATGGAGTTGGGACACTGCTTCGTAAAAGTAATCATCTCCCACCATTTTATCAGGCCCGTTCCATGCTCATGTTGGAAGAGGCCGGGTTGGCTAAGAAAGCAGCTACCGGAGCAAATTATGTCATAATGATGGCCACGTCAGACAACCCTTACTCATTCGCCAAAAATTTGGGCCAAAACTGTACCAACGGTGGTGGAAAAAAGGGTCAAAATCGGAAAAATAATGGCAAGAACCGCAAAGGCAGTCGCGGTGGTAACGTCGGTAGTGGTGGTGGCCGGAACAGTGGTGGCGACAACAGTGGTGCTCGGAACAGTGGATCGTAGGAGGGGCTAGCGCGCAATGGCTTTCTCTGGCTTGCTTCTTCAAGTTCAAGTTCCGTTTGTTGCTTCGAATCGGGGCGGATCCAATTCATTAGAAAACCACTGAGCTACTGAGGAATAACAGGAGATTCGATCTCATAGAGTTCAATTCCCCTTCTCCGGATTTATCTAGTGAGCACAACTCTTACTCAGGGCCGGTCCCAACCCGTCTACAAAATGGGGCTAATGTTCAGTCTTGGTTGGTTCCCTTTTTGGCTGGGAGGGTAAACACTAGAGAAGGGCACCTGCTCTCCAATTTCTATTCTTTGTTATCTGCACCACAACTGGCCGCAGCCTTGGGCCTCCTGGCCTTAGAGCTGGGCCAGTGGCCAGTGGCCCAACAACCCTTATTTTCCACCGATGCCATATCTTGGAAACTGGGCCCAATTCCAGTTAGCTTCGAGGCCCAGTTTCCCGGTCCAGAATAATGTATCACGATCCAGTGCTGGGTCAGGGCAGCAGGCAGGCCTGCTTGGGCCTCGACCTCAACAGACCTTCACTGATGTGGGCCAAACTCCGGTCTCGACACCTACGAATATTGAGACCGCAATGCATACACTTGGATTACATCCCCCCGATACAAATTGGTACATGGACACCGGAGCCACTTCTCATATGACGTCCGCACAAGGTACTCTCTCATTTTATTTCAATTTGAGTAATAATCGTGACATTATTATTGGTAATGACAACTCAATTCCAATTCGCGGTTATGGGCATGCGAATTTGTCTCCCCCCACATCCATCTCTCATCTTGAAAAATGTTCTTCATGCCCTAACTTAATTAAAATTTGGTGTTTGTCCAAAAATTCACCACTGATAATTGAGTTTCTGTTAATTTTGATCCGTTTGGATTTTATGTAAAGGATTTCAAGACTGGGATAACTCTAATGAGATGCAATAGTAGGGGAGAGCTTTATCCAATCACCACCATTTCCACGAGTCAAGCCATACCTTCTACCTTTGCCGCTCTTGTTCCTTCCTTGTGGCATGCACGTTTGGGTTATCCAGGGTCATCCATTATGTCTTCTCTGCATAAAAATAATTTTATTGCGTGTAAGGGTACGCGTAGTACTCCACTTTGTCCTTCTTGTCCATTAGGGAAACATGTTAGATTACCGTTTGTAGCCTCTATTTCTCGTACGTTGATGTCATTTGATATTATTCATAGTGATTTATGAACATCTCCCGTTTTCAATTCTTTGGGCCATCGTTATTATGTCTTATTTTTGGATGATTATTCTAATTTTTTGTGGACATTTCCTTTATCTAAAAAGTCTCAAGTCTTTTCCACATTCTTAAAATTTAGAGCATTCATCCGTACCTAATTCGAACGAAAAATTAAAAATATTCAATGTGATAATGGCAGGGAATATGATAATGGCGCGTTTCGAGAGTTTTGTGACACTAATGGTATATCTTTTCGGTTTTCTTGTCCATATACATCCTCACAAAATGGGAAGGCCGAGAGAAAAAATCATTCCATAAATAATATTGTTCGTACCTTGCTAGCCCATGCGTCTTTACCACCTTTTTTGGCATCATGCATTGCAAATGACTACATATCTACTAAACATGCTCCCTCTTAAAGGCTTAGCATATCAATCCCCACTTAAAATTCTTTATAATAAAGATCATTCGTATGCTCATCTTAGGGTGTTTGGGTGTTTATGCTATCCACTTTTTCCGTCTACTACAATTAACAAACTTCAAGCCCGCTCTACCGCGTGTGTGTTTTTAGGTTATCCATTTAATCATTGTGGATACAAATGTTATGATTTATCCTCTAACAAAATCATAATTAGTCTCCATGTTATTTTTGATGAGTCCCAATTTCTGTTTGCTAAATTGGGTAGTCCCGTGTCTAGTTTGTATAATTTTTTGGATGATGGGATCTCACCGTATATTATCCACCATTTATTCAAAATGTCCCGTGAAGTGAATCTTCCAGTAGGCCCACTACATGCTGGCCCACATTGTCCTAGTCCAGCGTCGTCTGGCCCACATTTTCCTAGTCCAGCGTCGTTTGGCCCACATGGTCTCAGCAATGGACCGATGTCTCAGCCCAGTACTGATATCGATACGACCCAACTTCTCAGCCCACTACCAGTTTTGATGCAGTTCCAGTTTCTCGTCCCTTTATTGGGCCAGCAGGCCCACTGCCAACCAAATAATTTCTCGTGGGCTTGCTGGCCAGTCCGCTGCCAACTAAATAATTTCCTCAATCCCGTCCACTTCTACTTCGAGTCAAGAGCCCGTTACTCGTAGCCAAAGGGGGATTTTCAAACCGAAACGACATTTTAATCTTAATTCTAATATCACTAAATCTCCCCTACCCCGTAACCTGGTGTCTGCCCTTCATGGCCCGAATTGGAAATTTTCCATGGATGACGAATATAATACTCTTATTGAAAATTAAATGTGGGAGTTGTTGCTCCGTCCATCTGGTGTTAATATTATTCGGTCCATGTGGATTTTTACTCATAAAGTAAATTCTAACGGTTCTTTTGAAAGACATAAGGTCTGTTTTGTAGGTGATGGTAAAACACAATAGGTTGGCGTGGATTGTGGAGAGACATTTAGTCCGGTGGTCAAACCGGTAACCATTTACATTGTTCTTAGTCTAGCTCTCTCGTAAGCATGACCCATTCACCAGATGGATGTAAAAAATGTTTTCTTACACGGTGATCTTAAGGAGACAGTTTACATGCATTATCCTTTGGATTTTAGGGACCCCAATTATCCTCATCATGTCTGTTTGCTGAAAAAGTCCTTGTATGGGCTTAAGCAGGTCCCACAGGCTTGGTATAAAAGGTTTGCAGATTATGTGTCTACTATTAGGTTTTCTCACAACAAATCTGATCATTCTCTGTTCATCTATCATCGTGGTACTTCTCTGGCATATATATTGTTATATTTTGATGATATAATATTGACGGCCTCATCTGATAATCTACACAAGTCTATCATGTCCTTTCTCAGTTCAGAATTTGCTATGAAGGACTTGGGGCCCTTGAACTATTTTTTGGGCATTGCAGTCACTCGTCATGAAAGTGGTTTATTTTTATCACAGAAAAAGTATATGGCAGAGCTTATTGAGAAAGCTAACATGTCATCGTGTAAGTCTACTTCTACTCCGGTTGATACCAAACCCAAGCTGATTGCTACGTCTAGCACACCATACGAGGATCCCACCCAGTATCGTAGTCTTGCAGGGGCTCTTCAGTATCTGACTTTCACAAGACCAGATATTACGTATGCAGTACAACAAGTGTGTTTATTTATGCATGATCCGTCGATTCAGCACATGCATGCACTCAAACTTGATGTGATTGGGGTGGCTGTCCAGATACCAGGCGTTCGACATCTGGTTATTGTATGTTCCTTGGCGATAACTTGATCTCTTGGTCAGCAAAACACCATGCTACTTTATCATGATCCAGTGCAGAGGCCGAGTATCAAGGGGTAGCCAATGTGGTATCTGAATCATGTTGGCTATGTAATCTTCTACTAGAGTTACATTTTCTATTCAGAAGGCTACCTTGGTATACTGTGATAATGTGAGTGCAGTCTATCTTTCTGAAAATCCGGTCCAACATCAACGCCCAAAACATATCGAGATGGACATACACTTTGTTCGAGAAAAGGCTCGTGGAAAAGTACATGTCCTCCATGTCCCTTCGCGGTACCAGATTGCAGACATATTTACTAAGGGTCTTCCCTTGGTTTTATTTAAAGATTTTAGGGACAGTCTCAGCGTAGACCGCCCGCTATGACTGCGGGGGTGTGACTGAAATATTATACCCGTGTGTATAATTGCTCCTAACTTTGTTGTACAAATTTACCATAGTTGTAGAATTTTTGTACAAGTATAATTAGGATTTATTGTTATAGTAGGAATATGATTTTCTATAATTAGGTATTGTAAATTGTATATAAATACCTCTTCATCAATGAGAATAATCAAGGGAATTATTTCTTTCATGCTTTTCTCCTTTTGCTAACTTCATCTTGGCTGCAGTATTGTACTTTGTACTCCCTCTGTCTAAAAAAATTTGTCTTAGTTTGACTTGATATGAAGTTTAACAAATAAAGAAAAACTTTTGAAATATGTGATCTAAAACAAGCATTAGATATATGTGGCTGTAAATCATCAGATTAAATTATTTCTAAATATAAAAATGTGTCAATTTTTTTGGGACAAACTAATAAGGAAAGTGTTGGAAATCTTATGGAAAATACTTGATCACAAACACTTGTATGGAATTCTTCATAGCTTGAGGTGCGTTAAAGACACCGTCCTTAAGGATATTTCACCCATATATCCCCTAGGATTCAATAAGCTCTTCTATTATAAAACTAGAAGTCAAAATCTAATAAACAACAACAACAATATACTCAGTGAAATTCCACAACGTGGGGTCTGAGAAAGATAGAGTGTATGCGGACCTTACCTCCACCTCTACCTCTACCTTTACCTTTGTTAATCTAATAAAGATTAACAAAAAAAAACCACCAATACAAAATATGGGAGAAGGAATTTCTTTTTTTCTCTTGTCTCTACCAAATAAAAGGACTTAAGTGACCGAAGGATTTTCTCTATTGTTCCACTCTTCATGGAAATACAATGAGAATATTTATAGGCCGAAATGGTAGAGATTAATATTTGGTATGTGTAACCTTCTCAGACATAGTAGAAAAATTATTCAAGTCTCATTCAAGGCTAATGAAGAATATGAAATTAACTTTGAGAAAATAATGACTAATAATAGTCATTAAAGAATCTGTTACAAAGGAAGACTAACGTTAATATATGGAATTAAAAGCTAATGAAAGAGGAGTAATAAAAGGGTGAAAGATTAAAGGCAGCAATTACCAATCACTATTATGGCACGATAAAAGCCTTTGACTTCTAATAAAAGGCTATCAATGGCCTGACGTAATGTCAAGAGAATGTTAAATAAATAACCATATTCTTTGAGATATAATTTTTATAACAGAAAGTATGACAAATTTTTTTTAGAACGGAGGGAGTAACTATTTGAAAATATTTAAAAGAGGAAAAGAAAAGGTACAAAAGTTGATATTTTAGTAATTATTATATCCAGACATGCTTCTATATATATATGCGATTTCTTTTTATGAGTTTTTCTTATGTCAACTTTGTAATTTTTCGTTATCGATTCTGGTCGGATTTTTACTTTGCACTCCTCCTAATTCCAATGAAATTTCTCTACGTATTAAAAATAGTGTTCACTTAGCTTTTACTTTTTTAGTATAAAAAAATGTTCATTTACCAAATTAAGAAAGAATTAACATTATTTTTTCAGATTTAACTTTATTAAGTATTAGGTGATCAAATTTCAATATCAATTTAATTAAAAGTATTTTAATCAAATTACTTTTTTTGTCTAGAAGTTATATTTTCCGTGCAAATGGCTAAGTGTCTTTTTGATCCTAAGGGAGTATCTTTTACTTTTCCTTTGCCCAATTCACTGTCTAATCCCCATAGGCCCATATAAAAGAAATCCTCAAAAACTTACGAAAGATATATTAAAAATAGAAAATGCGTTCCAGCTTGAGAGGACAAGGCTTAGCTGGTGGCCTCATAATTAAAATATTCAAACCCCAAAGTACAAATTTTTTACCTTCAGTTAAGCTCATTCACTAATTCCTAATAGGAAAATAGTAGTAAATCTTTCCTAAGAGAAACTGCAGAACAACTCCACTTATTATGTGACAATTTTGTCTAAATTTCGATACTTTAGAGGGACCTCACTTTGTAATTACTTAATATATTATGTCTTAATATGTTTCCTCACATATGTGCGTAGTTTGTTATTTTTTATTTTTTAGATGACAGTGAAAATTGAACCCAAAACTAATGCCTGCTTTGATATTATTTCGAATGGTGTGATTATCTCATTAACGTGGGGGAGCAAGTTTCGATCCCGACACATCCACTGCACGATCCTTTTGAGTTGTAGTTCCGGGATTTACAAGGGGGCGGAAATTCTTTGTTAGCTTTAGACTAGCAATCCGGTTCAAAGCCAGTAGCACGATAAGACTTATATGTTCCATAGGTTCTTCATACATTGATCAGAAAAGAAATTTAAAATGTTAGAGCCTGTACACTTTTCAATATCTTACTTAATATATTTATATTATGTCTCAACATTTATCTATTGCGTATTATAAGACAACAGGCAGAGCAATGAACTAGGATTTCAACGGAGCAATTCATGAAAGACAGGAGGGGCTTACATTAAGCCCAAAAATGCACCTTCAACCCAATGCGTCTAATTTCAGAGGAGAGTAGAGAAATCCATGGAAGAAATTGCACGGTTTGTTCTTCAAATTGGCTGCTCATTAATTTTTGACATTCAAATGAGTTGGTTTTAATTTTTCCCTTCAAAATCGAACTTATGCATAGCAGGATATAAGTTTTTTAAGGAAGCATGACATAACTTGTGAGATATTATGATTCAAAAATATAAATCGAACTTATGCATAGCAGGGTATAAGTTCTTTAAGGAAGCATGACATAACTTATGAGATATTATGATTCAAAAATATAAACTTATGTGCTGAGAAAAAATTGTTTTGCTCAAGGAGCAAAAATTATAGACCAACACAAAGTAGGGTCAAAAGTACAAATGATCATCCTCATTCTATTAGTTTATGGAGGCCCAATGTTAAAGAATTGGTCCTTATTTATGGGCTACCCATACACTATGATCCACCAGAGACCCACTTGTAAAAATCTAATGTGCTAAAACATTTTGTTACTTTGAAATGTAAAGTAATCGTTTATTTTCCACCTTTTCTCTTAATCTCCAAGCATATTCAATTTGAAATGGAAGGGATTTATGGTACAATCTTTTATCACGAAAAATCAAACTACTGTAAATTAATATTACTAATGAAGTAGTCTATTTCTATATTATATGTATATGTATGTGTATGTGTATGTGTATGTGTATGTGTATGTGTGTGTTTTTTTCTCTTCAATTTGTTGTCTATACATGCTTCTGTCATACTTTTAACTATTTTTTCCACCAAATTATAGGGAATATATGTTTTGGAAACTGAAGCTAACTGTAAGGTTAAAAGTCTTTAAATGTTACTCCATAAGATATGATAATGGTATACAGATCAAAAAGAAAATGTGCACATCAATTTGGAAAGATTAGAGGGATAACTTGCTCAAATTTTATCATTAATACTCTTTAAAATCAGCGAGTCAATTATTACAGGACAGTATATATAAGAGAGTACTTTGTCTGGATTGTTGTGTTCTGGAAATTGGCGACGTGGTTGTCTAAAGTCCTTTGTTTCTACTTACCAGACTGATAGACTGGTTGCTCATTGCCCATTCTTTGCTTCACTCCAATTTCTTCTTTACTTTATTCATATTACTTCTTTTCCTTATTTCTATCCCCAACCAGTTGTTATTATATTTTCATTGTTTTCCAAATTATTCTTAAAAATGGGAATTTGATATGCCATGGTTATACCCCTTATTCTAATAGTAACACAAACTTAATACAAGCATGAAGCAACAACAAAAATCGTAGTGGTATTGTAATGAGCATATTGTGGCATATGCTCATTACACTGCGATGTTGATGTTACGTAGCCCATCCATCCCTTTAGTACCAATAAAGGTTTTCATCTTTGTGTGAACTCATCCAATATTCCTTCTGTTTCGAAAATGACACAATTTGGAATATACGGTCGAAACAGTGAAAATTTAGTTTGAATTAGAATACTGATTCTTTCTGTTTCTCGCAATAAAAGTTGTTAATCTTAATTTGGTTGAGTCCGAAGTATAGTTATTGTAGTTGCAAACACAAATTAAAAGTACTACGCATTATAATCTTTTTCACATATAAAAAAGCTCAAAAAATCAAACTATACAAAGAAAGAAATTGTACAGGACAAGGAATAATAAAAGTTGGAACTCAAATTCAGCTGAGTAGGGCTCATTTAAGGGGAATTGCTCCCTACCAAAAATTTCTCCATTCAAAATACTCGAACTCAAACCTTCCACTAAAAGTGAAAAAATCCCATCTATCCCAATACATCTGCTCTATAGTTTTTAAACTTTGAATTAGATTATGAGCAACTGCAGATATTTCGTTAGTATATCTTGTTAACAGTAAATACTACTACTACCAATCTACCACTGTAGTTTAAATAAGGAGATGGGACCCATTACTGATCCTAGGTGGTAGTGACATGGCCCAATCAACCTCATAGCTTCTTTTTTTTTTTGATATTCAACTTTCCGGCTTATGCCAGACTATTCCTGAAGATATTAGTTCCGGTCACTCAGCACTACTACCAGTAAATCGCGTGATGTGCCTGAATGAATAGGGTTTAAGAACAGAGCAACTGATATCACCTACAAGTTGCTAGCCCAGAAGAGAGCAAATTACTCCTACCAGTGTTCGAGCCCACGCTGCAGGCCTCCAGCTGGATTTTAAGTTCCCCTCCTTTGCCATCCAGCTATGCCCGGGGGAACCCGCAAGGGTAGCCAATTTGGTGTAGCAGTAGAGCGCGGGACCGCAAGGTCACGAGTTCGATCCTCTGCATAAACCTTCTTGGTTGAGCCTGTCACACATGGCTTGCCAAGTGTGGTTAATCGGCTGACGTGGTTTGCAGGCTATTGCGTCAGTCCGGGGTTTACCCTGTGCGCACTCGAGAGAGTAGCGGCTGCGGGTTCCTTCGTCAACAAAAGCTATGCCCGGGGGACAACCTCTTAGCTTTGTTGCTTATATTAAAGAGGGAAGTCTGGAAGATCATTTGAATGTTCAGTGTAACTTGAAGTGTGCAGTCTTTACTTCACAATGGAGACGCCATTGCTGAATGGATACTCCGGCGACCACAACCATCTCGTCGGCGTCGATGGGGACTACCGGCCGGCAAAAAAGTTTTAAGGATTGGTGGGCAATTTTCTGCGTGGAGACAGTGAAACTGTGGAGAATAGGAGGTCCTATAGCCTTCAACATAATATGTCAATATGGAGTCAATTCACTTATCAATATATTTGTTGGGCATCTTGGAAATATTGAGTTCTCTGCTATTTCTATTGCTCAGACTTATTAGCGAATATTCACAGTATATTCTCTATTGAGCTCTGTTGGCTCTGAAATCTTCTTTTGGAGCTCCAATGTCCATTGCGAAAGGCGTCTATAGTCTATTGTGACAACATATCTGCAATCTATATGTCTCACAATCCGATCCAACATCAGCGGACTAAGTATATTGAGATGGATATTCACTTTGTGCGAGAGAAGGTTGCCCTTGGTCAGGTCAAAATATTACACGTGCCTTCCTCCTATCAGTATGCAGATATATTCACAAAGGGTCTACCGAGACATCTCTTCACCGACTTCCGGTCCAGCCTTAGCGTTCGGCTTCCTTCCGCTCCGACTGAGGGGGAGTATTAGCGAATATTCTCCGAATATTCACAGTATATTTTATAATTATGATAGATGTATATTTAAGGTAACTTAGGATTCTTATTATATTAGGAATCAACCATTTATGGTAAGTTAGGATTCTTACTGTATTAGGAATCAACCTCTGTACAACTATATATATTGTGATTAATGAAAGGAATCCCTAGGGGAGATTATTCTATAGCTGGCCAGTAGGCTGGGCTCGGGTCTGGCGGGCCGGGTTTGGCGGGGTCGGGTCAGGGCGGGTGAAGGGGGAGGGATCGGGGCTGGCGGGGTCAGGCGGGATCGGGCTTGGCGGGATTTGCCGAAGTCCCGTCCCGATCCCGATCCCGTCGGAATCGGGTCGGGGGCGGGATCGGTATCGGGTTCCGGCGGGTTTTCCTTTTTTTTTTAATAACATATGTATAAAAAAAACTCAATAAACAAGACAAGATAGTGTAATAAAAACATCCCAATGTTGTTTTTGTAGTACAAATACAATTGTCTAAATTGCAACTTTGTGGTGTTGTCCAAAAGTTGCAAATTACATAATAAAATTGCAATTAAAAAAATTACATTCTAAAAAAATCCTGTTCTAATTGCTTGATAATTTCCTGTGGTTCTTCAGTTAGAATTGGTATTTGTTGGTCAAATTGATCCACGTCGCTTCCACCACCTTTGGATAAGATTTCGTTGTAGTTTTCGTCTTCTTCTTCGTTGATCTCCGGTTGACCACACATTTTCCGCTCCGCTCGTATCCAATCTCTAAATAATACTGTAATTTCCAAGCTGTCTCCGGCTAATGAGTGTCTGTGGTCTCCTATTTGATATCTGCCGGCAGAAAAAGCTCTTTCAGACGCAGTTGATGACGGTTGAATGTTCAAAACATCTCGGGCCATCATTGAAAGTGTTGGAAAGGTCTTCTCATTCCCCCTCCAGTATTTCAGCAAGTCTTCATGTCCATCTTCATTGATAACTTTTTGGTACGGTACAGAACCCTGCAAAACAAAAATATCAAACTCGCTAATTTGGTTAGTAGCGGTACGGCCGCACATTCTATTTCTGAGGCTTTCAATACTAGCTGCAGAAACAACATGTCTTTTGTGAGGTTGTGTTGAAGATGAAGAAGATGGTATGGAAGCCGGTAGGTTACTAGCACTTTCTTGTTGGTAAAACATATATATTTTTTTGCATTGTTCTTCTACGCTAGACAACACTTCTTCTTTAATTTGTTCAATAGGTGGTGGATGATTTGAATTTTTTGGACTTGGAGGTGGTAGTACTTCTATACAATCGTAAATAGTTTCAATAAGTGATTTAGTACCGTCTATTTTAATAGTCGGATTTAATACAACACCAATAATATAAATAGTGGGAGTGTGAATAAAATATTTCTTTATTTTGATAAACATTTTTAATAGCTGTCATATAAGCTGGTTTGTCCATATATTCACTAAGTAATAAAAATATTAGAGTTATATAAAATAACATAGTTGAAATAGTAGGATAATATATACCGGAAATTTCTTTTGTTGCTTGAAAAAATTTCTCTAAAAATACAGTAAGTTCGGAAATTTTTACCCAATCACTATCTACAACCATATCAGTTGGATTTTGATTATGAGAATTAAAAAATAAAGTTATAGGTTTTCTATAGTCATAAGCAACAAGTAGTTGCTCGTATAAAGAATTGCACCTAGTGGATACTTCTTCTGAAATTTTTCTATAAGGTAGTCCACAATCGTGACAAGTTTTTTTATATTCTTTTCTTCGTTGTACTCTATTACTTTTAAAAATAAAGTTTATAGCAAATTGTATTTTACTAAGAATGTCTTCAAAAAGTGATAGACCATCATTTACAATTAAGTTATATATATGGCACGCGCATTTTATATGAAAATGATCTGAAAAAGATGGAGTTAAACTATTTTTTAAAATTGTAATAGCGTAATTGTTAGAAGAAGCGTTATCTAATGTAATAGTCATAATTTTAGCAGTTATTCCGTAATAATGACACACTTGATAAATATTTTCTGCAATAAAAGTACCAGTGTGTCTATCATCTATATATCTATACGCTAAGATACGTTTTTGCATAGACCATTTATAATCTATCCAATGACAAGTTATCGTTAAATAATCAAGGCCGTTAGTACTACGACCTATAACAGACGTGATAGATACTTTGCCATTAAAATGATATAATAAATAACGTAAATATTGTTGATATTCATGTGCGAATTTAAATACATCTCTCTCAGCAGTTGATCTAGGAAAACCGTTAAAAGTAGAATTATATATATCTCTAATGTAAGGAATAAAACTGGGAGATGAAGGAAATGAAAAAGGCAAACCCTTTACAGCAACTAATTTTGATATTGCTTCTCTATCTCTATGTTTATTGTATTTAGGGCCTACAATTCCCCCCATCATAGGGTTAATTTGACCTTGTACTTGGTCTGGGACAATATCAGTATGTAAACCTTGTCCCGATGGAGCGAGCGTTTGCGCACCCGGTTTTGAAGCCTAATATTGGGCATACCTAGCTGGATGAGCCCTTACTACGTGTCTCATTAAACCCCCGTCCCACCGTGACCTTTTTCAGTTTTAAATTTTAAAACATCTTTACAAATTTTACATCTAGCTACTTGATTCTCTACGTACCTATAAAAAATATCCATGCATCTGATTTTAATGGTCGTTTTGGTGGACCTCGTCTCATACTAGGGGGAATAGGAGGCATTTCAGTTGAAGGTGCACTAGTGAGTGTGTTGTCATCAACATTAGTGGGTGTATCATCTTGATCATCGTCTAAATTAAAGTCTTCTTGAGTTCCAGAAAATAGCTCCTCGTCTAAATCTAATGGTATTTTAGGAAAATGTTCAGTATCAACAAAATCATCCTGTGTAGGAATAAGATGACTAGAAAAAGTACCCTTGCCCTTGTTGTCCCTACTAGAAGAAGCACCCTTACCCTTAAACATACCTCTTAATCCTTCCATTTTAATTATAATAATAAATAATTAAAGATAATAAAATTAAGTGCGCTAAATAAAATAAACAGACAATAATAATTAATGAAGGAACGAATGTACCAAACGCCGACGTAACGTCGACATGTAATCGAGAGGTTGAAAATTGAAACTTTGCTCGATGGAAGATCCTCAAGCTAGTTGCCAACTTCACTCCCAATTCTCAAATGAATAAATAAAATTGAATATTTAGTAAACAATGTAGACTTGTAGAGAGATAGATTGAGAGATTAGAGAGATTGTAGGAAGATTTGTGAGAAAGATGAAGAGAAAATGAGTTATTTATAGTTGGAAAATTGGGTTAAAGTGTAAATATAATAACTTATGGGTTAAAAATAAATATTAAGGGGTAGGAGGGTTGGGGGAGGGGGGAGGCCAAAAATGGCCGTTGCACAACGGCCAAAATCTAAAATGGTCATTGGTGCAACGGTTATTTTTGCAAATGGGGGTTACAGGCGGGATCGGGGCGGGCTCGGGATCGGGTCGGGATTGGCGGGACTGGGGCGGGCCGGGAAGGGACGAGACATTGTCTCTTCCCGGTTCGAGTCCCGATACCGATTTTTTTTTTTACTACGCAGATTCGTGGCGATGTCGGGCCGTCCCGGCCCACTGGCCAGCCTTATTATTCCAATCTTACAAGACTGTTATTAGTACTTTCTCTTTTGGCTTCATGGTTAGTTCTCTTCCCTTCTTATCTTACTTAAAACTGCATGCAAGTAGAAGCGAATCTAGGATTTGCATTTTCTGGATTTTAAGATAACGACATCAAGTGCGGGTAATTTTGAATTTAATTTATATATATATATATATATATATATATTTAGTGAACCTTTTGATGCATAGAGGGTCCAGAGAAAGTTATTGGATTCTGCCAATCCATATATTCAAACCTACATCCGCCACTGCATGCAAGAAATACTATGTCGATAATGCTGTACACTCTGGAAAGGAAATTATTGACAATTTCAGTCCAAACCATTTCAAAATCAGTATAATAGTTTAAATTCGGTGCCATAATAGTCGGAGCTTATGATAATTTGGCCATGTCTAATGTAGACTTAGTTGTTGTCCAGTGCGTAGGTGCTGCTAAGTTAAGTGTGGAAAATGTTAAAAGAGGATAGATCTAAAATCATATGGGGGATGTTATCTCAAAAGATTTAGAATCTTTTAGAATAACCACCAACTTAACTGGAAACAGAACAAAATGACAGAATGTTCAAATAGACAACACAAACTAGTTTTGTTTGAGGTTTAGTTGTTGTTACATCTACTTTAGGAATCTTCTTTATTTCAATTACACTTGTATGTTCGTATACAGAGAAATGTATCTAGAGAACATCTACTTTTACAGTACTTTTAGGCCTTATTAGTAATACCACTATATTGAATTCATCATGAATTGAGCGGAATGAATACAAAAGATTTATTGGGATTCAATTATAGTTGATTGAATGAATAGTTAGCCGAGGCTGAGCTGATGTTAGTTTCCCAATTTGCTATATTTTCAGATGGGAATGGGGAGTGCCCTGGAGACACTATGTGGACAGGCCTATGGAGCAGGACAAACTCACATGTTGGGTGTTTACATGCAACGCACCATCATAATCCTGCTCGCGACTTGCGTCATTCTCTTGCCCATTTACTTATTTGCAAATCCAGTCCTCGTGTTGCTAGGCCAAGAAACTGCAATCGCTGAGCTCTCCGGAAGATATACCATGTTACTCATCCCACAGTTGTTTTCACTAGCCATCAATTTCCCAACCTCCAAATTTCTTCAGGCTCATAGCAAAGTGGATGTGCTCGCGGGGATTGGGTTCGCGGCTTTGCTGGTGCACTGTGTTTATTTGGTTATTTATTTATACGTTTGAATGGGGTGCCACTGGTGCTGCTATAGCCTTTGATCTCACGAACTGGCTTACTGCAATAGCTCATTTGGGATATGTTGTTGGATGGTGTAAGGATGGGTGGAAGGGATTATCATGGGCCGGGTTCTGTAGGGATTTTGTTGGGTTGTTGTACGCAGCGGATATTGAAAACTTGTTTCAAACCCAACAAATGTAAAACTGTTTGACTATAGGATAATTTTAAACCGTAAACATAAAACTTGAATGGTAATTACATGTTTACAATATCTGGAATCTTTATCAACTGTGGGTGCGCACGCGAATGTCCTTTCGATTGCAAGCTCCAAGCTTCAATGTATTTCTCCTTTGGAAAGCTAGGAGAGTGTTTTGATTTTGAGTCTCTAAGACTAGAATAATGATATGAAAATAAAATGTTTTGAATAATGAAGTGTAGGTCTGAATTTATAGGTGAAAAATTAGGTCAAACCGGATTAGGATTTGACCTTTGGCCTGGCCCAAAAATCGAGACAGATTAGGTCATGGTGTCGCGGCCCTAAGGTGTGGGCGCCGTGGCGCTAACGTGGCCCTACACTGTCTCATTTTATTTTCTGCACATTCTTAATTAAATCCAAAATCCAATTTTGACTTAATTAAAACAATCATTATTCATTTAAATATCTCGATTCTAAATCGAATATTTAATACTCTCTCAATACATCCTTAGATCGAAAAGACAATCGACATAGTGTGATCCTACCGTCCTTCACATATCGATATTAATCAAATTAAGGTCAACGTGGAACTCCTAGACGGCGCCGCAAGACGAACTCAATATGCGAAGTATGTTTACATGAACCCAGTAAACTTAACCTCTATGTGGTAAGACAAAATCCTTTCATTCACGACACACCCGATCAAGCTTAGGATTTGTCAAGTGTCTATCCAAATGGCTTAATCATTGTATATCATCTATATTAGTTGACAACTAGACTATATTCTAAATATGTCTATCGCGTTGGCCAACGACTTAGTCAACCTAATATCACTGAGAAACTGAGTGTTCTGTCGAATATACATTCGAGGAATGAATCCTAATCTTGGCTCAACTACCACCTTTAATCAACATCGTAATGTACCCAAAACAAGCCATATCTCAACCTATAAGGCATTTGAGCTTAGAACATGATCAAAGTATATTACTTTGTAGACAATGTGCGCATTGACCTCAAGTCTAAGGACTTCTATCTCCCATACGCTGATCATACTTTAGACAAGTATAACAAACAGTATATCAACAGGGTATACCAATATTTCCAAAGTATCCATGTGTCCATCACGAGTAGCCATTACTCGTAGCAGGTGAGACATACTACATCCTCTAAGGATGTGATGCAGACCACATGTCGACCTATCACATAACATCTATATCCCATTCTTGATGATCATTAGTCGAGGCAATTTTAAGTGTTACGTTATAATATTAATATCTCACATTATTAATAACAACGTCACCTCTAGGGATGCATATTATAGAATATTATATCAATCAACTAATAATTCAATAATTGCAAATGCCAAAATATTAATCTCCATTAATAATAATACGAATGTGTATAAAGTATATTTGTCCTAATACAGATTGTTCTAGGACATACATATACTTTCAATCTCCCACTTGGCCTAGAGCCAATCTCCAACATATCTAATGCCCATATTCTCAAAATGACCATTATGCTTGACTAAACTTAATGGTTTAGTGAATAGGTCAGCTAGATTATCGTCTGTGGGAACATAGTCTAATCTAATCTCTTCAGTCTCCAACATCTCCCTGAGTATGTGATACTTTCTTGGTACATGTTTGTTTCTGTTTGTTGATCTTGGTTCCTTAGCCTATGCAATCGCACCAGTGTTGTCACAATGAATAGTTATTAGACAACTGGCACTCGGAACTACCCTTAGTTCCTTCAGGAACTCAAAAATTGTGACAGTTTCTTTACCAGCTCCCGATCTAGCAATGTACTCAGCTTCTGTTGTCGAATCAGTAGTTGTAGCTTGTTTGAAACTTTTCCAACTCACTGATCCACCATTGAAAATGAACGTGTACCCAGACTGAGAGTTGAAGTCATCAAGATCCGTCTAGAAGCTAGCATCAGTGTACCCAGTAGCAGCTAGCTTTTCTTCCCCACTATAGACTAAGAAGTAATCTTTAGTTCGTCTAAGATACTTAAGAATACTCTTGATTGTTTCCAGTGTTCTTCTCCAGGATTCTGCTGTAATTTACAAGTCATACTAAGTGCAAAGTCAACATCTGGCCTAGTACAGGTCATGGCATACATGATCGATCCTATAGCCGAAGTATATGGGATCCTCTTCATGCTTTCAAGTTCTATAGCATTAGAAGGACTGTCCTTCTTAGATAACTTGATGTCTTGTCTCATAGATAGACCGTCTTTCTTGGAATTTTCCATAGAAAAACGTCTAAGCACTTTGTCTATGTGGACTGACTTTGACAATCCCAACAATCTATTAGGTCTATCTCTATAGATCCTAATTCCCAGAATGTACCAGGCTTCACCTAAATCCTTCATCATGAAGGTACTAGACAACCACTCATTGACTGACTGCAAGAGAGTTATTGTCTCACATTATCAATATGTCATCTATATATATAATAATGAAGGTAATACTCTCATCCTTGCGTTTCTATAAACACAGGGATCCTCTTTACTTCTGACGAAATCAAATGACTTGATAGCCTTGTCAAAGCAAATGTTCCAACTCCTCGAGGCTTGCTTAAGCCCATAAATGGACTTTTGTAGCTTGCATACAACATTTGGTTTGGACTCAAGCGAAAACCCCCAGGTTATTTCATATACACCTCCTCAACTAGATTACCATTGATGAAAGCAGTTTTGATGTCCATCTGGCAAATATCATAGTCATAATATGCAGCTATTGCAAGCAAAATCCGAATGGACTTAATCTTAGCAACAGGTGAAAAGGTTTCATCATAATCGACCCCAGGCCGTTGTTTATAACCTTTAGCCACTAACCTTGCTTTATAAGTGTATACATTTTCAAATGCATCGATCTTCTTTTTGGAGACCCATTTGCATCCTATGGGTTTAACCCTAACTGGAAAATCAACCAAGTTCCACACTTGATTGATGTACATAGATTCCATCTCGATTTCATGACTTCTTGCCATCTCTTCGAATTAATGTCAAACATTGCTTTGATATAGGTTGTTGGCTCATCGTTATCGGGAATATCTATTTCATTGTGTGTTTCCATAAGTAGATTTAGTTTTTCAGGAGGACGATAAGTCCTAGTGGACCTACGGAGTTGATTGTTTTACAGTTCAGTGCTTGGTATGTTCTGACTGTGAGAGGGTTCTTGTGTGTTGGATAATCCACTAACTTGAGAGCTTTCAGGAATATCATTTTCATGTATTTCCTGTATGGGAGGAGGTGCAACCATTGCATCTACTCCCAAAGGCTGTGTATGAGGATCTTGCATTTCTGTATTGTTCCTCGTAACACTCACACTGGCCGAATGGCGTACTTAAAGTACCCAATCTTCGCAAAATACTCCCACTGAATTCTTGCCTTGGTCATTCGGCAAGGATTCAACATCTATGTTATCTTGCGGTTTTTGAATTTCTTCAAGTTCTATCTCTGTGCAACTATGTTCCTTGTAGACATATTCTTTTTCAAGAAAAGTTGCGTTCCTGGAAACAATGACCTTACGTTCTCCAGGAAGATAGAAGTAGTATCCCTTAGTGTCCTTTGGATACCCCACGAAGTAACATTTCTCACTTTTGGATTCCAACTTGTCAGTGAACATCTTCTTAACAGATGCAGGGCACCTCCAGGGTCTCATATGTTTAAGAGCTGGCTTCTTTCCACACCATATCTCATAGGGTGTCTTTTCTACTGACTTGGAAGGAACATGTTCAAAAGATATATTGATTGAGGTTTGTATAGCATGTCCCCAAAGGTATGCCGGTAGAGCTGAGAAGCTCACCATGGATCGAACCATATCTAATAAGGTTCGGTTTCTCCTTTCGGCAACACCATTCATCTGTGGTGTTCCAGGAGGTGTCCACTCTGATTGGACTCCATGTAGCTTTAAGTAATCTAGAAAATCCTTGCTCAAGTATTCACCTCCTCGATCCGATCGATGGGTCTTGATACTTGTTGCAAGTTGCTTCTCTACTTCTAAATTGTACTCTTTGAACTTCTCAAAAGCCTCGGATTTGTCTGATAAGATACACATATCCAAACCTTGTGAAGTCGTCAGTAAAAGTGATGAAGTATGGGAAACCTCATTTAGCTTGAGTCGAAAATGGCCCATATACATCAGTATGGACCAACTTAAGCACCTCCTTGGCTCGCACACCTTTCCCAGAAAGTGGCTTATTGGTCATCTTTCCTCTCAAGCATGATTCGAAGTTACCATAAGACTCCAAGTCAAGTGGTTCGAGGTAGTCTAACTTCCTTTACTTTTCTATCCTTGATTCGTTGATATGACCAAGTCTGCAATGCCATAGGTAGGTAGAGTTTTTATTACTTATCTTAGCTCGTTGATTTTGTACATTGAATATTTCTCGACTATAGTTTAGTGTATATAATCCATCCACAAGAGGAGCAGTTGTATATATAACATTATCAAAAGATAGTACTTGACTGCCATTATAAATATATGAGGAAAAACCCTCTATGTCCAAAACAGGGATAAAAATGATATTCCTCGTTAACGAGGGTACATAGTAATAATCATTTAACACTAGACAATAGCCAAAAGGAAAATTTATCTATAAGTTCCTATGCGCTTAGCATCCACTCTTGCTCCATTTCCAACGCGTAGGTCCAACCTTCCTGCTATCAGTTAGCCCATGCACATTGGTACAAATGTGTGAGCCACAAGCGGTATCCAATACCCAGGAATGAGAGTTATTTATAGACATATTTATTTCAATGACGTATATACCTTGTCCACCAGAGGTAGAAGCACCTGGTACTTTTACTCCTCCTGGTGCAGTGCAGTCCTTGTTCCAATCCCCTTCTTGTTGCAGTTGAGGCATACATCCTTAGCTGGATTCACCTTCTTCTTCTTCACATCTCCCTTAGGCTTCATAAATGAGGGCGCAACGACTTCTTTGCCCTTCTTCTTCTGACATTCCTTACCTTTCGGCTTGGGTCGGCTAGTAGAGCTCACCATGAGCAAAACTTTGCCTTTGGAAGTGGAAGACTCAAAGGTCTTGAGCATGTTGTGCAGCTCCGACAGACTCACCTTCGTTCCATTCATATTGTAATTCACTATGAAGTTTTCAAAGGAACGAGGGAGAGAGTTTAGGATGAGGGTGGTAGCGACATTCTTTTGCAGCTTCATTCCAATTGAAGCAAGTCTCTCTATCAGCCCTATCATCTTCGACACGTGCTGCGAGACCTGACCCCCTTCATTGAGCTTACACTTAAAAAGTTCTATCAGTAACTCATATTCCATAGTCTGGGATTGTGAGTCATAGAGACTCTTCAAGTGTTCGAGCATCTCATTGAGAATCATGTTCTCATGTTATCTCTGAAGTTCCATAGACATGGAAGACAACATCACGCACTGTGCTGAAGTGACATCATCTAGGTATTTTTGGTAAGCATCCTTATCAAAAGAGGCATATTCAGCAGAGTCTGTCGCAGGGACTGTTGGGAACACTGTGTCCAACACGTATTCTAATTTCTCTTGTCTCAGTACTATTCGTAAATTTCTTATCCAGTCAAGGTAATTAGGTCCAGTAAGTTTTTTCATTTCAATCAACATTTTCAATGATAAGCTCGACAGCTTTGATAATCTGAAGAATTAGATAGACTGGAAATCAAACTCAAAATTTATTTCCTATTATACACATTCGTTTAGGCCAATCAACATGGTCCTTTGTTTAATCAGTTCCCACTATTTTAACATACTTCTATGACCCCTTGGTAGAATACAAACCTATATTAATTAAGGTCGTAATGGGACAAGATCCAAGTCTATGCTATCTCCGCGTTTGCTTTGGTTGATAACTTTAATAACACATCTTGGTAGGTTCTAAACCAATTGCAAAAACTTATTAGCAACTCTTAGTTGATCAAATATTATATTTAATCTTGCGTCCTTAGATTAGTCCGACACTTTGGCGCCAAGATTTGTCTAAGCAAGTCAACCCCATTACACGACTGCGTTTATGTATCTAAGTAAATTTGGCCTTTGTGAGCAAACACTTTGGTGTAAATACTCATAAAAGTTTATCATTTACCTTTACATTTAAAACACATCTATAAAAGAGTCTGGGTCCTCGTAGACTTAGAGCAAATGCTTTGGCATAAATACTCGTATTGCCGAAAATGATTTTGCACTCTAACAATTATAATGGACGACGTGTTTTAATTTAGATTTGTATTTAAAATTTTGGGGAATATTTTAATTCAGGGTTTTAACCAAGATCAACTCTTTTACTCCATATCCAATATGACATCTTAATATCATGCAAAACTAATGACACATATAGTTGGGAACCGTCAACCCAATATGCATGATATAAGATGGTTTAATCAAATACTGGGCGCCGCCTGCCCAGACAGTTATAGAGGACACTATGCTAATTATTAAATGAAAGCATTTAAACACTTAGCATATAATTCCTATATTATTCAATAATATACAATTAATAATAAGCATGAGTTAACTTGTCTAAACTCTATAATTTAAGTCTAATCCAAACAGTCCCTTAAACATTTTCTGATTTTAAAAACTGATTTTCAGGATATTTCTGTAAGTTCTATATTTTTAGAATTTACAGTTTAGTCCCTCAAGAATAAATTTCAATATTGAACCCCTTTAAATTCAGAAAATCCAATTTTAATTTTCAGTTGCGGCGCCTCCGTCTCAGAAGCACAAAATCCGCATTAGGTCATGGCGCCACGGCCTGGCCCAAAATTCGAGACAGATTAGGTCATGGCGCCGCAGCCCTATGGTGTGGGCGTCGCGGCGCTGACGTGGCCCTACACTGTCTCATTTTATTTTCCGCACATTCTTAATTAAATCCAAAATCTAAAATCCAAAATCCAATTTTGACTTAATTAAAATAATCATTATTCTTTTAAATATCTCGATTCTAAATCGAATATTTAATACTCTCAATACATCCTTAGATCGAAAAGACAATCTACATAGTGTGACCCTACAGGCCTTCATATATCGATATTAATCAAATTAAGGTCTACGCGAAACTCCTAGACGGCGCCGCAAGACGAACTCAATATGTGAAGTACGTTTACACGAATCCAGTAAACTTAACCTCTATGTGGTAAGATAAAATCCTTTCATTCATGACATACCCGATCAAGCTTAGAATTTTTCATTGTATCTCATCTATATTAGTTGACAACTAGACCATATTCTAAATATGTATATTGCGTTGGCCAACGATTTAGTCAACCTAATATCACTGAGAAGCTGAGTGTTCTATCGAATATACATTCGAGGAATGAATCCTAATCTTGGCTCAACTATCACCTTTAATCCACATCATAATGTACCCAATACAAGCCATATCTCAACCTATAAGGCATTTGATCTTAGGACAGGATCAAAGTATATTACTTTGTAGACAAGGTGCACATTGACCTCAAGTCTAAGGACTTCTATCTTCCATACGCTGATCATACTTTAGACAAGTATAACAAACAGTATATCAACAGGGTATACCAATATTTCCAAAGTATCTATGTGTCCATCACGAGAGCCATTACTCGTAGCAGGTGAGACATATTACATCCTCTAAGGATGTGATGCAGACCACATGTCGACTTATCACATATCATCGATATCTCATTGTCGATGATCATTAGTCGAGGCTATTTTAAGAGTTACATTATAATATTAATATCTCACATTATTAATAACAACGTAACCTCTAGGGATGCATATTATAGAATATTATAAACAATCAACTAATAATTTAATAATTACAAATGCCAAAATATTAATCTCCATTAATAATAATACGAATGTGTATAAAGTGCATTTGTCCTAATACAGATTGCCTCTAGGACATACATATACTTTCACGTTCAACGAGATTTGGGCAGTTGTGACACTCTCCATTGATTCAGCTGTTATGTTATGCCTTGAGATTTGGTACATGATGAGTATTATTCTCCTTGTTGGTCATCTTAACAACGTTGTGATAGCAGTTGGCTCCATTTCAATTTGGTGAGTTTCTGTTCATACAAATATTGATTTGTTTATAATGGTAAATGGACGGGTCTAACTAGGTCGTACCAATGAATGGGTCATGATCCCATTCACCCAAAGTATGCTTGGTCAAAATAGATTGAGTCAGATGAGTCAAATAATAGGTCATAATTCAAGTTCTTCCAAATGTACATAATTTTCAATCTCTAAATTTGATTTTGTATGCTTAGATTTGTGTTGTATTTTGGTCTATCCCGTTATATTATTTTGACCCAATAGTTTGATGGGTAATTTTGTGTCTAACTCGCGAGGTCAAGTCAACAAACGGTTATAATTTAACCTGTTTAAAACTTGAGCGAGTTGGACGAGTTACTAAGAAGTAGGTTGATTTTGCCACATATCTTAATCATCTTGCTATTGACAAACTTCTAATCATCTACTTAGAATATATATTGGATCAATTATATTTGTTCTGTATCCCCTGCTTTTTAAAATGGAATTCAGAGACAACATTACTAAGTTATATCTCAAGAAAATGCTTTCCTGATTATACTCTAAGCAATTCCTGCCATTATTTGTAGAAAATATGTTCTTGATGCTTCAACTTATCACAAGGACTATCATCCAATTATGTAGATTCTCAAGTTTATTTCTGTTCCTTGTTAAATTTAGATTTTTACAGCATGAATATCAAAGGGTGGGAGATCATGCTATTCATTGGATTTAATGCTGCCATAAGGTAATATAATATGTCTTAATGGTTGATAGAACTGCACTTCAATTAACAGTCTTCAGGGTGCATTTCCTTTTCTCTCTATTGACTTACTTTTAATTTGCCAACAGCGTGCGAGTCTCAAATGAACTCGGGTTAGGAAATCCAAGATCTACCAAATACTCGGTCTATATCGCAGTGTTTCAGTCTCTCCTGATTGGGATACTTTGCATGGTAATTGTACTAGTAGCCAGAAATCATCTGGACATTATCTTTTCGAGCAGCACGGAGATGCAAGAAGTTGTTGCTAATCTTGCTTACCTTCTAGGAATCACCATGGTTCTTAATAGCGTTCAACCGGTGATATCAGGTATCGTCTTGCTTCAGAATATCTGTATTTAATTATGGATCTATAGTGCCATGTTAGAACTCCCATATTAATGATGTTATTGTGCCTTTCTTCTTGCTTGCAATGGTTGCTGTTGGAGGTGGATGGCAAGCTTTAGTGGCTTATATTAATCTTGGTTGCTACTATATTTTTGGGCTCCCTATAGGATATCTTCTTGGTTATGTAGCAAAACTGGGCACAAAGGTAACTCATATGTCTAATAAGAAACTTTGGCATATAAATCCAGCCTTTGTGTGGTGGGAAAGAATAAAATGATAACCAACATGATAGAAATCTAATTGAAAACTCTAAGAAACTCAAAATACACAAACAAGAATATAATTGTAATCGAAATTACAAGGAAAGAAAGATAGAAGTGAGACAGAACTAATTGAAATCAAAGGCAATGAAGGATATGTTAAACCCAAGACTTCCTTCAATTGAATCAACTAAAGCACCTACACTATGAAAGATTTCCACAAGTGAACAAGTTCATGTGAGAAATCATAAAAAGGGTTCTTCGACAACAAAGAAATTACACTAAATAAATTACTACTAATTATATGCCTAAGTAGAATTCTAGGAAAATATCAATTATCATCCAAAATCAAGATAACATCAAATGAAAACTAAGACAAGTATTTATAGTCTATGTCTATTACAACAAATGCCTAAAAGTGACCTTTGCGAAATTAATCCAACATGGAAACTTCTATATCTTGCAATTCTAACCACTTTTTGTGGTGGCCTCCAAATCCATGCATGTGACCTCCAATTTCAAGCTCTTCTCTTCCCCTTCCTTCCAAGCTATCCTTCACACCTTGTAAATCCTTAGTTGAATCTCCTCAAATCTGTTCAAGGTTCTCCTCTCCACAAATATAGCTTGTAGAGCTTGAATCTCCCTAGTTGGGGTCATATCATCCTCCCCTTCTTAAAAATGATTCGTCCTCGAATCTGAACCTAGCAAAAACCAAGGGAAGACATGCACAAACATGGTCCTCATAACATGAGGGTGAGCACAAAGAGCAGTAATCGCATTCTCATGCCAATGATGTGTAAACTTGTGGTACAACCATGTATCAATGATTACTAAGAACAAAATTTCCACACATGAGTTCTCAAGAAAGTTGATTTTCCTAAGTACCATGAAAAGAGGACAAAGTAAAGGCATCAATAAATTTAAAGTAATGAGCATGCAATACTACATTGGTCCTAGATGATGGAAAGCCCATTCGGTCCTCATTCCTTAACCAGAAATGATCCTCCTCAAGACTAGGTGAAATATCTAAAATAAGACCAACCATCATCAAGATCATACTCCTTGCACTAGTCTTGCCTAAGAATGTGATGACAATCCAATAACAATAATGAATTATAATAACAGGGTCAAAGACTAGCATATCTCTCAAGTTAATATGTACACACACTTCATGAAAAACCGCATATAATTCAAGTAGCAACACAAGGAAAGGATCACATAATGACTCAAGAGTGTTACTACCACACAAGTAAACCACATACTGATAGAAAATATCATGTTGATGGTATGTCATACAATTAACTAATTTTGGAATTCTATCTACTACCACACAAACATCGTCATATTTTCCCATAGTTTTTGGGACACTCAACAAAGTCTATAGCATTGGTCATTAGAATATCAAAATGATTGGGAATAGAAATGTGCAAACCTTGAGGGTGAGGTATTTCCTTTGACACCTCCTTGGGGGCTAGATCGTCATAACCTTGCAAAAGAGAAGTCACACTACTAGGCAAAGTTCTAGTAGCCATGGTTAGTATTAAATAGAAACACTTCATTGATGGGGTGCACCAAGAAGTGTTCCTCATCAACCTCTTTAAAACAAGTACTAGGTTTGAAAACCATGCACATTTTAGCTTTCTCTTGGGTTGATCCTTGTCCTTCTTGAACAACCAAGGCCTCACTTTATTGCTTCTCAGTTCCCTCATTTTGAACCCTCTCTTGGAGTTCCCTCATGACTCGATAATCTTCACTCACTTGATATGGTGTCAATGGTGCAGGGGTGTATTTTCAACCTCTAAATACAAATGAGTACTTGTTGGTTCTCCCACTATGTTGGGCATCCCTATCAAATTGTCAAGGTCCTCTCAAGCAAAATATGACATGCTTGCATTGGGACACCATCACATAACATTTAATCCTCATACTTCCCAATGCTAAATTTGATAACCAATTTCTTGGTCACCTTCACTTCACCACAATCATTGAACCATTGGAGCTTGTAGGGACTAGGGTGTTTTTGCGTGGGATACTTTATGTGTTCAACCAATGATTTGCTCACATCATTCGTACAAATCCCACCATCAATAACCAAAAAACACACCTTGTCTTGGATTTTGCATCTACCATGAAACAAGTTCTTCCTTCAATCAAGCGCTTCCCTAGTTAATGCACCCATGGTTCGCCTTACAATAAGGGTAAATTTTACTCCTTCCTCCATCCGCTCTTCATCCTCTCCCTTGGATTCTTCCTCATGCTCAATATTTCCTCCCTCACCATCACCATCACCATCTACCCCTTCCTTATCTTCATAACCGGTTCGGTACCCATATCGTAAGGCCAAAATTGACCTCCTATTAGGACATTCACTACCAATATTCCCTCTCCCTTGACATTTGAAAAATTGAATAGTAGAAGGACGAGGAACATTATGTTTAGCATTGTTACCTCCTTTCGGATGATGGTCAACTTTGTTTTGGGGAGCTTGAGTAGTAGCTTTGGTCCTCTCCCAAGTGGAAGACTTCTATTTGTCTTCACTCCATGATGAAAATGCGACATTCTTGGCCTTGTAAGATTTCTCTGCTTTCAAATCTGCTTCAACCTTAGTTGCATCATGAAATTCCTCTTCAAGTGTGGTATAGGATTGAAGCATCATAGGTTTGAATATTTCATTGTTCAAATTGGCCACAAATCGGATCACCGTGTAGTTCAAGTGTTCTTCAATTTTTGACTTCAACCTCAAGTTCTCAAACTCATAGAGTACTCTTCTACACTCTTATTACCTTGTCTCAATATATACACCCTCTTAAGAATGCATTGATAATAATCAAGTGTCACATACCTTGCTTCCATGAGATCCATCAACTCTTGCCAAGTTGGGATATCATATATGTACCGTTGAGCTCATTCACGCTTTTTGGATTCCCACTAAATGGATGCATACCCCTAAATTGAGTGAGGGCATACTTGGCTTTCAAATCATCTGATATGTTGTTGGTGAGGAATATCTGCTTAATTTGTAACTTCTATTTCAAGAATTCTTCCGAATCACTACTTCCTTTGAACTTGGGAAGTTCCACCTTAATGGTATGCAAGTTGCGATTTTGGACCCCCTATCTTCATAGCCTTGCCATATTACTCGGTCATCATGACCTTGCCACCTACCCCTCTCTTCTTGCACATAGGGCCTACCCATACCTCATCGTCTCCCTCGTCCCCTATGGGAATCATACTCATGTCGCCCTCTGTATCTAGGCTCCTCCCACCATCTCTCTCTATCAACCTCCTCAACGCCTTCGTCAAATAGGGGTTTTGGAAAAGCATTTGGAATGGTTCCGGGGGATAATTTTGTGGTGGTGAATGCGTTGGTGTATGGGGAATATTTTGTGGAGTGACTCTACTGGTCATTTGGGGTATTGGTTCCTCTTGGAGTGGCCGATATAGATTGGGATGGGTTTGAGGGTTGGTTCGTCTCATAGGACCTTGGGTGGTGTTATTTGGGATAGGATGTGTGGAAATATATGGAGGAAGTATGGGGTGAGTTTGGGGTGGAGCAACTCATGTACTTGTCCCGGAGTAATAGTAGGTTAGGTGTTCGAGTTCCTACTTGACTCGTCACCAACATTCAAATGGAGAGTGCCCACTCGACTTGCATGTTCAACATTCACCAACTTATTCTCCATACTACCCATTTGTTCGGTCATCCCTCCTACCACCTTACTCAACATCTTCAATTCTCAAAGTATATGGGACATCGGGTACTCTCCATCATTGGAATGGCTTATGAAATTCGTCATTGTACCTACAAAACTAAAAAAAAATTAGAAGAAAAAGTTTCTCATGCTGCTCGTGTTTTTTGCTCAAGTCTTACCTAACTCTAGTGTTCTTCTAATGTTGGTGATGAACCTCTAATCCAATCAAACTCACACATATATTAAGCCTTGTGGAATAATGAATTCTTGTTGATTAGAAAAAAAGATGACTTAAAATCTAGAGGACGGAATCAAGAACGCTTCAACGAAATTAAACGAAAAATGAATGAAAGTGGGACAAAAAAAAGTGAAAACCAAGAATTAATTAGCAAACAAGTAGGATTAATTACTTATTATTAATTAATTAGAAGGATTAGAGAAAGGAAATTAAGAGAAGAAATCAAACCGGGTGAAATTTGACTTGAAAATTGGACTTGGCAGTTTTGGAGCCTTTTCAAGGCACTTGAAAAAAATAACTGTCAAATGATACCCTCTCTGAAATAGTGGGGCACGCGCCAATAGGGCGTTGGGGCCTTGCCTGCTGACTTGGCGGGCTGAGTTGGCACTGACACAGTGCCGACGTGGATTTTCAGATTTTTTTATTTTTTTTAAATCCGAAAATGGGCTGAAATCGAGGCCCCACCAAAACCTGGAACCTTCATTTTTTTGGCCCTAGAAACACTTTTGACCTTTTGACTTGAAGTTTTAGGATAAGTCCCTTTTGAGTGTCTTCTTTATCATCAATTTATGAAGATGACTCAAGAACATGAAGAAAACCCACTTTTCCAATCCACCTCAAATCGACTCCAAATTGCACTAAAATTTAGATCTGAGTTCCTCTTGATTAGTAGAACAAAACCCAATGACTCGTTAATCGAATAGAGCCCTCCTTCACAAAGACACACTTCAATTTTCAAACATTGAAGGTCCTTCAATGGTAGAATGCTCAAAATACCTCCAAATTGAACGAAATTTGAAATTTTGGCTCAACTAACACTAGGGAACAAGAATCTAGTGTCAAAACAACAAAATTAATATAATTATTTTTTTGGATTTTTTATTTGTTTTTTATTTTTCTAGAACTAAGGATGAAGAATTGATGGAACAATTCTTCTACCGAATGATAGAAACCTAATTGGTAACTCTAAGAAACTCAAAACACACAAATAAGGATATAATTGAAATTGAAATTACAAGAAAAGAAAGATAGAAGTGAGACACAATTAACTAAAATCAAAGGCAACCAAGGGTATGTTAAATCCTAGACCTCCTTTAATTGAATCAACTAAAACACCTACACTATGAAAGATTTCCACAAGTGAACAAGTTCATGTGAGAAATCATAGAAAGGGTTCTTCAACAACAAATAAATTACACTTTAACTAAATTACCACTAATTATCACTAATTATATGCCTAAGTAGAATTCTTGAAAATTATCAATTAACATCCAAAATCAAGCTAACATCAAATGAAAACTAAGGCAAGTATTTATATTCTATGCCTATTACAACAAAGGCCCAAAAGTGTCCTTTGCGAAATTAACCTAACATGGGAACTTCTATGTCTTTCAATTATAGCTCTTTTTGTGGTGGCCTCCAAATCCATGCATGTTACCTCCAATTGCAAGCTTTTCTCTTCCCCTTCCTTCCAAGCTATCTTCTACACGTTATAAATCCTTAGTTAAAGCTCATCAAATGTGTCCAAGGTTCCCCTCTCCATGAATATAACTTGATGTATACGATGGAAACTGATACGATACGGGGCATGGTTTAGGTGCGAGGTCGAAGGGTGTAGCAGTGTTGTGCACCCATTGTGAGATACTTCAGGTTGAGTCCATATTGAAGAATAGGATTGGGCAAGGGCCGAACCAAGTGACATCGGGTAGGCGACCAAAGGAGTTTAATGCGAATCCGCTCCGAATTTGGTGCCAACTATTACTCTTTGGTCATTATGTAGCCGTTATTGTCATTTAATTGCATTAAATTAGAGAATGATTCTCGGGCATAAATGCCTTGTAATCATAGCTATAAAAGGAGCTCGACCTTCATGTTGGAAGGACATCACATTTTCATTTCATGCACTTGCAAGATTTCTCTATAATCTTAAGTTGTACAAGCTTTCTACATTGGCTTGGGCTCGAAGCAATTCTTCTAAGGACTGAACCAAGTTCTAATCAAGATAACAACAACTCATGCTACTTCTTTTACTTATTCTCATTCACTTAATTATTGTCAATTTCCTACTATATTTACTTACGAATCGATCCACAAATCCTTAAAACCACTTATAAATTTAACTGTACTTTTTTTGGGGTAAACAGTTTGACGCCCACTGTGGGGCTAAGGATAATAGTGGTGATTTGTTTCAAGCTTAAAGTTCACTTGTTTCCTTCGAGATTTTTATGGTTACAGGTCAAAGCTAAACACTAACATTATGGCTAGTGAGCTCAACGCTAAGATTAGAAACCACGAGGACAACAATGGTGACAATGGTGCTCACAACGTCAACAATAACAACGACATTCCACTTGGCACACCACCCGTTAACCCATAAAATGGTGTTCCGCCGAATATTGATCTCGTGATTTTACCTCGATTGTCCAAAACATTGCGTCAGAAGACTCCGAATGATGATAAGAATGGTGTAATAAATTTGACTAGAATATTTTATATGCTAAAGGAGAAACATGAGGCTATAACTCAGTTGCAAAAGAAAAGTAGCGGAGCAAGCACACCGGATGAAGCTCGCCTTGTTCGTAATGATGAACCAGGTCAGAAAGAGGACTGAGTTGATGAGAACGCCAATGGCTCGGGGACTAGTGAGTCCTCGGAGGTCTTGAAAATGCTTGAAGCTCTACCTAAATGAATTGACACCAATGAAAAGAAGGTTCAAACCTATAATTCACTGGTAGAACAAATTTCTGGGGCACCTCCGAAGAGGTTTAAAATGCATGACCTCCTGAAGTATTATGGGATAACGGATCCACAAGAGCACGTGACGTATTATACTTGTGCAATAAAGGGAAATGACATGCATCCGAATGAGATTGAATTAGTATTGTTGAAGAAATTCGGCAAAATGATTTTCAAGGGAGCAATGACTTGGTATTCTATGTTGCCTGAGCATTCTATTAATTCATTTGAAATTCTTGCAAATGCTTTTATAAAGGCTCATGCCGGAGCTCGGAAGGTTCAAGCAAGGAAAGCGAATATTTTCAAAATTGCTCAGAAAGATACGGAGTTTCTACGAGAGTTCGTGACCAAATTTCAAAAAGAGCGGATGCTATTTCCCTGAGTACCGGATGAGTGGGCAGTTGAAGCTTTCACTAAAGGGATAAATCCTAGGAGCTCTAGTGCTTCGTTTAAATTAAAGGAGAACCTGTTGGAATTTTCGGCCGTAATATTGGCAGATGTGCATAACAGGTACGAGTCCAAGATTAGGGTGTAAGATGATCAACTTGAACTTCAACCGAAGACAGCAGGACGGAACAAAAACTTTGACAAGTCAAAGAGGGTAGTCAAGTCGGAATCGAAATCTTCAAAGGATAGGTATCAACCCTATGGTCAACCGAAGAGGTTTAATTTTATATCGGATCAGGGTCGCAACTATCACAATTTCCCATCAGACAGAGGAGATAGGTGTAATGATCGAGGGTCTGCTGGTAGGGGTTTGGAATTTAAAAATAATACTGGTGGATCTTCTTCTAACATTGTGGAGAACTTTAGGCTATTCGAATACAATTTCTACGTTGATGCGACTGTGCTTATTTTGTCCATTGGTCATATAAAGGAAATAACGTGATTAAGACCGCTTCAGACAGACCCAACTCAAAGAGATCCAAACTTAATTTTTGATTACCATAGAACTCATGGTCATCAAATAGATGATTATCACCAGCTAAGGAACAAAGTGGCTTGGTTGTTGAAAAATAGCCACCTACGCGAGTTCTTAAGTGATCATGCAAAGGGAAACTATATAAATATGGAAACGAACAAGCAAACAGAACCGGTTGAGCCACAACATATCATAAATATGATTATCGGAGGAATGGACATTCCGAAGGGAGCTGTCATAACTGCAAAAAAGATGAAAGTCTCAATCACTCGGGAGAAAAGATCCAGAGACTATGTTCTGAAGGGAATGATTTCTTTTAATGATGAAGACGCAGATGAAATCATTCAGCCTCATAATGATGCGTTTGTAATTTCTGTGTTATCAATAAATTTCAGATTAAGCGTATTTTGATTGATCCAGGAAGCTCGACCAATATAATTCGATGGACCGAGTTCTTAACGGATTCAACATGGCAAGTGAGACTATGAGGGGGGAAATCATTCCTTTAGTCAATGCAACAGGGATAATTAAGCAAATAAAGTTTTATGTTATTGAAGGAGAGATGAGGTACAACACACTGTTCGACAGGCCTTGGATACATGATATAAGGGCCATTCCTTCGACGTTATACATGATATTAAAGTTCCTGACTCCGGATGGAATAAAGACCATTCGTGGGGAATAGCCAACAACAAGGGAAATGTTCACGGTAGAGAAAGCGGTGCAAGCACCGAAGAAGTAAATGATTTAAGTAAAGGCAAAGAAGTTAAATATCAATCATAAGACTTAGACTCTTTAAGTCCGAAGAAAGAAGAGGAGGACAAGATAAACTTCGAAGATGAAGAGGGTTACTTCCGTGTCCCGAGGTCATTCGTGATGCCTGATGATTCGGATGCCCCAAAGTAAACCGTAGAGGAACTAGAGCAAGTCATCTTATTCGTGCATTTACCGGATAGAAAGGTATACCTGGGCAACCGGGTTATCCCCGAAGCTCAATCTTAAATTAATTGAATTTCTTAAAGATAACTCCAATTGTTTTGCCTGGTCCTATTTAGACATGACAGGTATTCCACCGGAGATCACAACTCACAAATTGAGTTTCGACTCGAGCTTTCCCCCGATAAAGCAAAAGAGAAAGCTAATGGACGAGTTCAAGCATAATTTTTTCAAGGAGGAGGTAACAAAGCTTTTGAATATAGATTTCATCCGGGAAGTAGCTTACCAAGATTGGCTAGTTAATGTAGTAATCGTACCTAAAAGGGCAATAAGCTGAGGATGTGTATAGATTTTAAAGATTGGAACAAGGCATGTCCAAAGGACTCATTTCCTTTGCCGCACATCGATTGAATGATTGATGCCACAGCAGGGCATGAGATGTTAAGTTTTCTTGATGCTTACTCCGGGTACAACCAAATTCGAATGAATCCGAAGGATCAAGAGAAAACTTCTTTTATAACTAGGTACGTGACCTATTATGTAATGTTGTTTGGTTTAAAAAATATCGGAGCAACATATCAACGCCTAGTTAATCGCATATTCGTGGATCAAATTGGAAATATAATGGAAGTTTATATTGATGATATGCTAGTAAAGTCTCTGAAAGCAGAGGACCATTTAAAGTATTTACATGAAATATTTGATGTGCTCCGAAAGTACAATATGAACCTAAATCCTGAAAAGTGTGCTTTTGGAGTTAGCTCGGGCAAGTTTTTAGGTTTCTTGGTTTCAAACCGAGTAATAGAGATTAATCCAGATAATATTAAAGTCATCGAAGATATACTAGAGGTGCTTGACAATGTGAAAGCAGTGCAAAGACTCACCGGGAGGATAGCCACTTTTAGCATGTTTATCTTTCGATCATCGGAGAAAAGTCATCGGTATTGTTGAAAAAGAAAAACGATTTTGAGTGGACACCGGAGTGTCAGCAGGCTTTGAGGGATTTAAAGAAGTACTTGTCCAGTCCACCGTTACTGCATAAACCAAAGGTAGATGAACATATATTCTTGTACGTAGTAGTGTCTGAAGTAGTGGTAAGAGCAGTGTTGGTTCGAGAAGAATAAGATACACAATTTTTGATTTATTATGTAAGTAGAACATTGGCAAGTGCATAGACTAGGTACCATCACTTAGAAAAATTATCTTTAGTATTAATAACGGTTTCCAGAAAGTTGAGACCATATTTTCAATGTCATCCCATATGTGTAGTAACAACTTATCCACTAAAAATGTGATGCTTAACTCGGAACTATCCGGTAGATTATCCAAATGGGCAGTGAAAATTAGTGTGTATGACATAGAGTATAAACTTAGAACAACTATAAAGTCTCAGGTTTTGGCAGACTTCGTAGCGGACTTTATACCCAAAATGATTCCTGAAGTAGAAAAAGAACTTTTGTTAACCTCGCTGAAAACTTCAGAGGTTTGGACCTTGTACACGGAAGGAGCTTCGAATGTGAAAGGGTCCGGGCTTAGGGTAATGCTTAAGGCATCTGCAGGGGATATTATTAGGCAGTCAATAAGAATGGTGAGCTTGTTGTATTCACTTCGTCATGACCACCATCAATCGCGAAATTAAGCAACTGCACAACTGTTCCTGAATTGAACTCCTCCGCTTCTACGCATGCCTTGTCTAATTTAGGTTCATCCGTAGAAGCGGAGGAGTTCAATTCAGGAACAGTTGTGCAGTTGCTTAATTTCACGATTGATGGTGGTCATGACGAAGTGAATACAACAAGCTTGACTTAGGATTGGCACAATAGGTTCATCTACTACCTTCGGGATGGAAAGTTGCCTACAGACCAAAATGAGTCTAGGGCCCTTCATACTGAGGCAACTAGATTTTATTTGGTTGATGGTCAATTGTACCGAATGTATTTTACGGTCCTCTAGCAAGATATTTAGGACTCGGGGAAACTGATTACATAATGCGCGAGGTTCACGAGGAGACTTGAGGCAATCATTCAAGAGCCGAATTATTAATTCAAAAATTGATTAGGGTCGGGTACTATTAGTTCGGGATAGAGGAAGATACAAATAATTTCATCCAAAAATGTAATGAATGCCAAAGGCACGCACCCTTGATTCATCAAACGACAGAATTGATGCATCCGGTTTTATCACCATGGCCATTCATAGAATGGGGGATGGATATTGTGGTGCCACTCCCATGGACACCTAAAAAGGTACGTTTTATCTTATTTATGACTGATTATTTTTATAAGTGGGTTGAAGCGAAGGCTTTCAAGAAAGTCAAAGAAAAATAGGTCATTGATTTTATATGGGACTATGTCATTTGCCGGTTCAGCATACCAACATAGATCACTTGCTATAATGGTCGTCAGTTCATTGGGAAGAAGGTGAATGACTTCTTTGAAGGGTTGAAAATCAAGAAGATAGTATCGACTCCGTACCACCTGAGTGTAAATGGGAAAGTGGAGTCAAGAAATAAAATGATTATTCAAAATATGAGGAAGAGACTGAAGGAGTCAAAACGCAAGTGGAAAGAGATTTTCTCAGAGGTGTTGTGGGCATACAGAACAACGCCAAAGTCTAGTACTGGTGAGACACTATTTTCCTTGATTTACAGTACAGAAGCGCTAATTCTGGTGGAAGTTGGATAGCTGAGCTTAAGGTTTAGTTTTGCAACCGAAGAATCGAACAATGAAGCTATGACTGTCAAGCTCGACTTAATGGATGAACACAGTGAGTTGGCATTACTACGGTTAGTGGCCCAAAATTAAAGGATGGGTTGATACTACAATCGAAGGGCAAAAGTTAGGCACTTTCAAGTATGGGACTTGGTTCTACGGAAGGTAACCCTCAACACTAAAAATTCCAACGAAGGGAAATTGGACTTAAATTGAGAAGGACCCTACGAAGTGTCAGGAATAACTGGTAAAGGCTCGTACCAGTTGGAAGCCGAAGATGGTCAAAAGTTGCCGATCAACTGGAACGTTGCACACTTGGAGCGATATTACCGCTAAGGTATATGTTTTACTTGAATTTCATTTTGTTTCGATGGAACTAACTTTTGAAGGAGAAAAGTCGGTGTCATGGGATAAAGACTAAGCAGAAGTTAGAGTTATGTCTCAAAATATGTGTTGCACTCTTTTTCCCTTAACACTATTTTTATCCTGACAAAGGTTTTTCGGCAAGGTTTTTAGTGAGGCAATAATGTAAAGCGTGTTACTAAGTAGCTGAAGATCGGACAAACACTGGCGAATATGGACTTCTCGGTATTGAAAAGCAAGTAGTGTTTAAATTATCATAACTTCGAATACAAACACTAGGGGACTGTCATACCCTCGGAAAAGAAGGCAAGGAATTTATGAAGTAAGTGCGAGTCTCGAAGCTATTTGAAGTCTCTGAGCTAGTTCAAAGATTTTTTTAGTTTTTTAGACTATTGTAAGGGTTAAAGGATTGAATGAATCTTGCCCAAATAGTTTTGATGTTACAGCAAAAATATCGAACGAATCTTGCCTAGTTGTATGACCGATGCAAAATTTGAATGAAAAACTTTTGTTCTATTATAACCATTTGCACACTCTTGTTTCCGATCGATTTTTAAAACATTTAGGCTTACGAGATAATGAATTTGATAAAGTATTTAACTAGGGACTAACGTCTTAAATGTAACCGAAACAAAAATAAGTGAAGTACGCTTCTAAGGCATCATGTCAGAATGAACCCATCCTATTTCTAAAGACACTTGAAGTTGTCTAAAAGTTAGAAGTAACTAAAGTTCTAATATTCATGCCCAAAGTGAATAGGAGATGTCTTATTCACAAGCATAAAAGTAAGGTCCTTATAATTAAAATATTGAATGACCTAAATCAGAGGAAATTACTCGGTGTAAAGCGAACTAAGGTGAAACATTTGTTCAAATTACTTAAGTCATTTTTAAGATCAAAATAATTTTCATTTGGCCGGACGCAAACTAAGTGTTGGTTTGCTTAGTTAAGATTCCAAAGCCGAAGAGTTAGCCCGAGTTAGGTTGGGTGATATTTTGCTAAGTGATGAAAATAAGAAGACAATGACACACGCCGAATAATGGTTAAGTCATAACAAAAAGAAATATTCATTTTATATATAAGGCCACTAAATGGACAGAACAAAATAAAGAAAATTTAAGTACAAAGGCATATAAGCCTAGCTCCTAATCGGACTCGGATCTAGAGTCCTATCGGTCATCTTCAAAGCTATCTCCGATTAGTTAGCGGTAGGCCCTGAGCTCAACTTCTTTGGCTTCGGCAATTTTATCATCAATATCCGAGATCTGGTCCTGAGCATGTTCCAAAATGTACCTCTGGACATTCCATTTTATGTGCTCGAATTTTAGCATTATCCGAGCCATTTTGGCCTCCATGTCATCCAGAGCTTGGTCTCGTTCAGCCGAGACTTGAGCAAATTGGGTTGAAATCTCAGCATACCTCTGATTCGAAGCTTCAAGTTCATTCCTCAGGCCTTCATTGGTTTGGGTTTGTTAGTCAGCCTGATCTTGAGCCATCTTCAGTGCAGCTTCATCAATGGCCTTACCAGCTTCCATTGCAGCAAACTCGGTAGCAAGACGGTCGAGGTCAACACTGAGAAATTCTATTTGCTGAGCCTAGTGGTGTTGATTCATTCTCTTCCCCAAAGATCCTATTTTCCTTAGTGACAATCTCAAGGTCATTTATCACTTAGAGGAATTTACTCTTGACTTGGTCTAATTAAGCCCGAACAGTAGGCAAGTCACCGAACTGCTGCAGTTGGGTATCCTTTTACTGAAGAAGCCCTTTTAGGTGCTGGATTTCTTTCTTTTGGGCGTCCAGTTGCCCTTTAAGGTGCTTGTTTTCATCTACGCACTAGATAAGGCCCCCACTAACAAGAATGGAGGACTCCAAGATTGAAAATTAAGGAGAAATTAGAAAAGGAAATTGTGGCCAACCCCGACCGGGCGGGACAAGAAGTTAGTGTCCTTGGGGAAGGAAATTGTGGTCAATCTCATTCTTCTCGGATCTGTGCTTGGGGCCAGGAAGACGTTAACAAGTTTTGATAAGGAGTTGGCATGGTTCCTCGAGGCTCAAGAAGAGTTGGTCATGTTTTGAGGAATAACCAAATGGGAGAACACGGCGATGTGAGCACGCTCAGCCCGAAATGCGGAGGTGCTAGCCTGTTCGAAGAGGTGGTCATTTTTTTTTTTTTGCCCAAAGGTTTAGGCAAGTTGTGATGATGGGGAATGAGTTGAAGTAGAAGTCCTGGTTTTATTAGCCAACGCTCCTCATTCATGTCTTCTTCGTCATCCTCAATGATGACGGATTCTACGACTGGTGATATGGGGGCAGGAGTAGTCACAGCCTCGGTTTGGGGAAAAATTGGTTCGGCTACTTCAGTAGCAGTAGTTTCCTCTCTCACTTCGGCTAGAGTGTCTTCCGGCGGAGTGGTGGTAGTATTGGTGGAGGTCTTGCTAACCCAAATATCATTTGGAGAGATACTTGTATCCTGAGCTCGAGAGGAGCCTCCTGCCTTCGAGCTTCTTTTCCTCTTTTTAGCAACCGAATGTGCCTTTGGAGGCTTTGAGGATTTTCTTTTTGCAGGTTTTTTCTTGGGGTACCTCTGGATCAGGGACAACTAGAGTAGCAAAGGGGTGGACCTCGGGGCCGAGGATCCCTTCGATAGACCTGCAAGTTAGAAAAATGGAAGGAGTAAAAAAGCGCACAAAACTGTGATTAAACCTAAGTAGGAGGGTTAGGTGAATGCTGATCGTGGTTTCGGGCTACCCATCGTTTATTAGAAAGTTCTTTTCATGTCCGCTTCTTGTGCAGATAGGTGCTGATTATTTTCTCGACCCAATCATAGAGTTTATCCACATGGTTCGAAATCCATTGGACAGCTAAAAAGATGAAGAGATTTTTTTGTAAGAATAGGCCATTTAGATTAAAAAAGGGAGAATAGCTTTGATTCTTACAATGCATGTTCCACTCCTCCAGGAAGGGCATGTACGTCACCGGAATGATTTCAGTGGTTGTAACCTCAACAAAACGTTCCAACCACCCTCGGTCTCGATTCTCATTGACACTGGAGAGGATTGGGAATTTACCTCGCTTAGAAAGGTGGACTATTCCACCATGAAAGAATTGTGGCACATATAAATGGATCAAATGATCCAAAGTAAAGTCTTTTTGACCAAGTTAGCCAAAAAATGAAGGCAGGTTACGATCCTCCAGACGGCCGGACCAATTTATGCAAGACACATATTATAGGTCCTGCACATCTCGAGGATCACACGGTCGATCGGTGGTCAAGTTTAAAAGTGAAGAGGTAGGTGTATATGTTGGAGTATCCATACCTGAAGGTGGTAATGTCATCGTCCGGGCCGGGGATGATGATCCTGGAGAGGTTTGACCAACCACACTCATCTCGGACTCTTTTGAGATCAGAGGCCTTGATAGAGGACATCCAGTTTATAGCCTCCTCCCCCTGATCAAATTTCTTGGAGGTCGTTTGAACGGAGAACTCTGTGTCGAAGTGGAAGGTTGAAGGAAACATGTTATAGGTTTTAGATTTGGCAGCAGCCTGAGTTTCAAAAATTTCACAGGCATCGATGACCTCTTCAGTGACCAGCGGTGGTGAATTCACCAGAGAAGATTGCCTATAGAAATATAGAGCATTCTTAGCCATTGTGATAAAGGTTTGAAAGTTTGAAGGTTTGAAGATTTGAGGGTATGAAGATTTGAAGGTTGTTTATTCGTATGATGAAAAGAAATTTACCAAAAGGTAAAATGTAAAAAGAGAACAAGAAGGGGTTTTTATAGGGGTGAAGTCATCATTACGAAATGCTTCTATTCGTGAACCAAAGCGACGGTTCAATTAGAGGTTGACACGTGTCCAGAATTGCAAAGTGATAAGACGTGAGTCAAATTTTGAGAATCATAAACATTTCATTTTCCTGCCCATTTCAGAGTAGTTTGAAAGAAAGATTACAAAAGAAGGCACCAGAGGGGTCATTTCCACTTTTCATCACTGCGGTAAACTTTGATTAAGGAAGTGTAGGACTATCTGTATATGATAAAAACCGACACGACACATGGCATGGTTTAGGTGTGAGATCGAAGGGTGTAACAGTGATGTGCACCCATTGTGAGATACTTCGGGTTGAGTTCGGTTTGAAGAATATGATTGGGCAAGGGCCGAACCAAGTGACGTTGGGTAGGCAACCAAAGGAGTTTAATACGAATTCGCTCCGGATTTGGTGCCAACTGTTACTCTTTGGTCATTATGTGTCCGTTATTGTCAATTAATTGCATTAAATTAGAGAATGATTCTCGGGCATAAATGCCTTGTACTCATGTATATAAGGAGTCCAACATTCATGTTGGAAGGGCATCATATTTTCATTTCACTTACTTGCAAGATTTTTCTGTAATCTTAAGTTGTGCAACCTCTCTACATTGGCTCGGGCTCGAAGCAATTCTGCTAAGGACCGAACCAAGTTCTAATCAGGATAACACCAACTCATGCTACTTCTTTTACTTGTTCTCATTCACTAAATTATTGTTTAATTGCCTACTATATTTACTTACGAATCGATCCACATATTCTTAAAACCACTTACAAATTTAACTGTACTTTTTTTGGGATAAACACTTGTACAACTTGAATCTCCCTAGTTGGGGTCATATTATAACATGATGAAGCAAATTTAATTGTCTTATGTTAAAATAAATTTTAAAATTTTTGGCTAAGATGAAGCAGAAGTAGTATATGTTCTTGTAAGTTTAATATCATATATTGTCACTTACACGAAGCTCCTACTGAATTGCATTCTCTCACACATGAATTTATCTTAAATTTTATTAGGCGTCTTGCAGGGACTTTGGTTGGGGATGAAAGCATGTGCATCTTTGCAGACACTTCTACTCTTGATTATACTGTATAATACTAATTGGAGTAAGGAGGTATGTCAAGTGCTAATTTGCAAGAAATGTGTTATTGTTTCATGTTTTTGCATCACCTTATTAATAGTTAAATAGAAATAACAGAATAAGAAGGTTGTAACAGAAGAGTAACTAAATGCAGAAAAATAAAGAAAAGGACGAAGACAAAGTTCTTGTATATTGATGAATGTCGACCGAAACATAGAGAATGGCTATTTATAGCCCTACATTGCATTTCTCTATATGTACACTTAGATTACTACATAGACAATTAACATAACTATGGGGAAACTTATAATTGGCGAGGGACTAAAATAAACTACTTAAATACTTTGAGGGTTGGGATGAATTAATTATAATTAGTCACAACATTATATTGTGACATTCCATCCCCCTTGAGAATTTGCTCTTCTCTTCAAAATTCAGCTATATCATGGAACTGTGATTTCATGAACTGGTAGTCTTCCCAAGTTGCTTCTTCTGGCAGTAAGTTAGCCCATTGAACCAGAATTTGAGTAGTGGCTTTATTACCCCTTTTTATCAATCTTCTGTCTAGCACTGCAACTGGTTCCACCAGCAGTTGGCCTTTTGCTGAACAAAATGGAGGATCCACAGAGGGTATAATATGATCTCCTACCTTTTTCTTGAGTTGGGAAATGTGAAAAAACTGGGTGTATCTTTGCAGTAGCTGGTAAAGACAGTTTGTAGGCCACCTGCCCAATTCTCTGAAGAATCTGGTAAGGTCCATAAAATTTTGATGCCATCTTGAGACTCTTCCTTATGGCTATATATGTTTTCCTATAAGGTTGTAACTTCAGGAATACCCAATCTCCCACATTGAACTCTCTCTCAGTTCTTCTCTTGTCTACATTGATCTTTATCCTATTTTGTGCCTTAGCCAAGTTTTCTTTCAAAACCTTAGCCATTATTTGTCTCTCTTTGAGCATCTGATCCACACTTTCTATCTTGGATTGGGTAATGAGTTCAAAAATCAATTGTGGTGGGTCATACACATACAACACCTTAAATGGGGTCATTTTCAAGGATGTTGATTGCTATTGTACCAAAATTTTGCTTGTAAGAGTTATGCCAGTGTTTAGGTTTATGGCCAGTCATGCACCTTAAGTAATTCTCCAAGCACGTATTGAGTCTCTCAGTTTGTCCATCTGTGTATGGATGATAGGCTGAACTATAACAAAGCTGGACTTGTAGAATTTTAAACAATTCCTTCCAAAAAACTGATAATGAATATTCTTTCTCTATCTGATATTATACTCTTGGGCAACCCATGTAGTTTGTAAAGGTTTTCTAGGAATACCCTAGCTATTTATGAAGCAGTGAAAGGATGTGCAATTGCTATAAAGTGTGCATATTTGATGTACATGTCCAGTATCACTAATATAGTATCCCTTCCTTCAGATTAGAAATCCTTTTATAAAATCCATTGAGATATGCTCCCAGGCTCCTTAAGGGATAGAGAGAGGTTGTAACAAGCCAGGGTATACCACTTGCTCATCCTTACATCTGTGACACACATCACATGATTGTACTACAGCCTTAACCTGCTCAATCATAGCAGGCCAATAGAACAATGCCCTCAGTCTCTGATAAGTAGCCTAAATTTCTGAATGTCCTCCCAATCCAGACATGTGTATGTTATGAGTCAATTGTTGCCTTAGGGTTCCATTTTGTCCCACCCAAGCCTTCCCTTTGTACCTCAATACTCCTTGTTGCAAAGAGATATTCAGCTCAGTAACAGGATTGGTACTGAGGGTGGTGAGAGCCTGCAGCACTTCTGGATCCCCTGTATAACTATCTAGAATTTCCTCAATCCATTTAGGCTGCACTTGTGCAATTATTGCACATTGTGTGTTATCTGTTTCCTTGTTGTCGCTTCTTGCAGAATTATACTTCCTTGATAGAGCATCAATAACCACATTTCCACTCCCTTTCTGTTCTGTATTTCAAAACTCAATCCTATCAGTTTAGTTAGCCCTTTATGCTGTAAGGATGTGGTGATTTTCTAATCTTGTAAGAATTTCAGGCTGAGATGGTCAGTTTTAATTATGAAATGTCGGGATGCAAGTAGTGTCTCCACTTATCCACAGCTTGTAACTGTGCTATCAACTCATTTTCATAAGTGGACATACCTTGATGTTTTTTACTCAAAGTCTGGCTCATAAAAGTCAAGGGTCTCCTTTCTTGCATCAAAACAGCACCAATACCAGTGTTGTATGCATTAACTTCTAGTATAAAGGTTTTATTGAAGTCAGGTAGTGTCAACACAGGGGTGTTGGACATAGACAGTTTGAGTTGATGGAATGTTGTCTCAGCTTCAGGATTCCATAAGAATTCTCCTTTTTTTAACAATTTGGTCAGGGGTCTGCTCAGGTGTGCATAGTCTTTGACAAACTTTCTATAGTACCCTATTAGTCCTAAGAACCCTCTCAATTCTTTTATAGTCTTAGGATATGGCCAATCCAACATAGCAGCCACCTTGTTGGGGTAAGTACTCACCCCCTTGTTATTTATAATATATCCCAAGTATTCCACCTGAGATTTTCCAAAATCACATATACTCTGCTTTGCAAATAACTGGTTCTCTTTCAATACCTTTAAAACCGTTTCCAGGTGTACAAGATGGTCAACCATATTCTTACTATAAACCAATATATCATCAAAGAACACTAAGATAAATTTTCTTAGTTGCTCTTTAAATACACAGTTCATGAGAGATTAGAATATTGCATGGGCATTGGTTAGGCCAAAAGGCATTACCGTGAACTCCCAGAGACCATGGTGTGTTCTGAATGCAGTCTTGTGCTCATCCCCTTCTCTCGTCCTTACTTGATGGTACCCAGCCCTTAAGTCAACCTTGGAAAACAAAGTTGCCCCAAGTAATTCATCTAATAGGCCATCTATCATAGGTCAATATTGGTACTTGTTCTTAACAATTAGGCTATTTAACCTCATGTAGTCTACACACATCCTCCAGGTAGAGTATTTCTTTTAACCAGTAATGTAAGGTAATCATAAGCTAATTGACTAGGTGTCGCATCCCTTTTTTAACCCGCAGTCAAAGCAGAGTACAACATATTGGTGATTCCTGGATTGGATTAAGGAGTCGCCACCTAATTATTTTACGATGAATTTGGACACCTAAATATTAACTAATTACTGCAATGTAACTCTAATTTTAAGGTTTGCGAAACTAATGAGATTCTAGGTAAGAGTTCTTTATTATCCTAAAGGAAAGGGGTTAGACATCCTTTAAGATCCGCTAACTTGCAGTTATCCAGTCAAACTCATGTTAATTATTGTGCTAAGGAAAATACATGTTTAAAAATAGAAAGTTAAAATGATGTTGCAAGTATTTAGTAAAAGGATGCATTTTGTACAAGTATGCATTTGTATGGTATTAAAGAAAAATACATGTAAAGTTGAAAAAGTATGCATTTGTGACAATTAATAGTAAGGAGAAAAATGAATTATTTATAATGCCAAAGAAGTAATTTTTTGGAAATCATTTGAGTTGCAAATTGAAAAAAGATAAACTTATTTGTACAATTAATAAAGTGAATAGAAGATTATCAAAGTTGTTTTGAAAATTTTGAATATGCATGATGAGCCTAAAAATAAATAAACTAGCGGAGGATTTCTAAGTTTGAACTAAACGAGACTAAGAATGAATAAACTAGCGACAGGTTTCCCGTTTTAGACTACCCTATTAATTAATTATAAGCCTACCTATTCTAAGCATTTCAATAATTACATAAGTACAATAGATATTATTACAATACAGAACGAAATAAAGCCGAATTAAAGAAAGTAAAAACAACAACAAAATAAATAATCTCCAAGGAGTATTTGCCTTCGTTGACTTTGTTCCTTGTAAGCTGTGAAGAACAAATGGTTAGAAACAGTTGAATATAAATAACTTCGGATCCATATCCAAAACAGTAAATGTTTTGATTACGGAGACTTAAATTTTGAAAAGATCATTCCAATCACATTGTGGCTGCGAACATATAACTCGTTGGTCATTTTAGTTGCCTCGCCTACTAAACATGTTGATCTCTAGGATGAAAAAAGATTTAAGTTTTCATCCTTCCCAAAAGTTTTATTTCCATCTTTCCAACTGTGGAGGCCTCAAAATCGATCGATATTTTCATCGGCCAGTGTAGTACCATGTTCAAATCAGTAAATTATACCAAAGCAGCAAGCCTAAATCGAGAGGCATTTTCCGAAGGGACGCGACCTCAAATTCAATTTCATCGGCCTAAGTGTAGTATTTGTTCAAATCAGTAAAATAATACCAAAACAGTAAAACTGAAACCGAGAGGCATTTTTCGAAGGGACATCCTCAAATTCAATTTCATTGGCCTAAGTGTAGTATTCTGTTCGAGTCAGTAGACTTTTCAGAAATATTGCGGCTGTCCGAATCAGTCTTAAAGCAACTGTTTTCAGCCAAGAAAACAGTAACAATTTGGGCTAAAATACAGCAGTGATAAGACATCAAATATGCTCAAAATATAGCAGTAAAATATTTCCGAAATGAGGTGTAAATGGCCAAGATTGCAGCAGTTATGCGCGGAAAATGCATCATCAGAATAATGGCTCAAAAGTGCAGTAATCAGCCCAAGTATTGCAGCAACTGGCAGTCTCAGAATTAGCAGCCAAAAGGAACAAACCCATAACGAGAACTATTTAAAGATGACATGTATCCAGAATCTCAAGGTGCAGCAGGATACCACCACTGGTAGCACCACAAAGACATAAAGGGGAAGGTAAACCTAAAGACTAATCACACTAAACCTCAAATTTGAAAGATAGGAAGACAAAGGGGGCTACCACAATTCATTTTCGATGCCGCAACAAGATTCAAAAGGTTTCTAGAACCTTAGGCATGGCAGGCCATCGAAGAAGGCTAAACCAAACCCGAAGCTTGTCTTGGCTTTCGACCAGCATAACAAGATAAATATAAAACTTAACATAACTTTAGACCATTTTTTAAACAAGTTAATGCAAACACTCAACTAAACTTTCTCAGGTTCATAATTTAAATCGTATGACACATAACACCAATGCAATATGACAGATCCTAGTTCATTTCAGCATCAGAAATAACATGTGTTCTCTAGTAAGTATTAGCATATCAAAACAGATGTAAAACTTCATAAAAATCCTAAGCTAATTGCGAGTTGACAAACCCAAAGATAAAGACCATTTTTAGGATAATGTTTTAGGTTTTAAAAACTCTCCCTTAGAATACATAAGAATTTACACAGCAATGAAATCAGGACAAACACTCTTAAGAAAGACATGGCTTAGGCATTGCAGAGTCAAGTTCAAATTAATCGTGGAATTTAAATATCTTAGTTGGTCTATGTGAGAGTAAAAGATAGTACAAAATAAAGCACACACTCAACATTTTTCGTACGATCAACATATACACACATAGGCAGGGCTTTGTAAGTCAACTCTTCGGTTAGCATACTAGTAATTATCTGTTTCTACCCTTAATAACTGCTAATGGCACATGACATAACTTAGCATAGAAATTTGGGTCTTCATTTTACTTCCAAACATGCATTTAACTAGGTAGTATAGAGCTATGAAAAATAGTAGCTACATAGATTTGAACAGGAAGACATATGCAATTTTGTCAAGTGACATACAATCAATTGTGAGATCATGACTAACCAATTTATAATGAAACAGTAGCCAAAATAACAGCAGGTTCGACATTTTAAAGAAAGCAACAATTTGGGCAGAATGCAGTGTCAAACAATAGCAACCAGTAGCATTGACAGTAACCATAAATGGCATCAAAAAAACAGTAGCAGTTGTAGCAGTGATTAAGCTTGAAAATGTGGTAGTAACTATGCCAATAATTTGGCATCAAGATGTAGTAATTGCTCAAAACAGTAACCCAACACTTCAATTATTTGTATCACCAACAACCAACCATAATAGGCAGCCGCAACAAACAGCAACAAAGCGGAATGCAAGAGCAAGAAATCTTACCTTCCCGATGGTATTACAGTAGCCTTAAAGTGCAATCGAACAATGACAAACTACCTCAGAAATGCAGTCGCAATGATCCAAGAAATACAGTGAGTAAATCATCCTAAGGCTACAACTAAGTATGACATTCTGGACTCGGACCTGACCCGAGCCGGATCGCCGACTCGATCCGGAAAACAGAGAACAGAAAAGATGCAATTTTTTAAAGATTGAGAGGGGGTTTTCAGATGAAAATTATGAAGAAAAAAGAGCAGTTCCGGATTCTAGACCCGACCCAGATTGCATCCCGACCCGAAATAGAATCGATCGGAACGTAAAGAATAAAAGAAAAGATTTTTTTTTTGGATTGAAAGTTAGGAACAAAAAGAGTATTTTTCGGATTTAAAGATTGTAAAACAAGAGGGGTACTTTCAACCCAAAGATTTAGGAATAAACAAGTTTTCCTTTCTGATTTTCGAACCTCAGATTTTTTTATTTTTCAGACCTCAAGAACCGACCTTGTTTTTTATTTTTATTTTTTCGAATTTGACTCCAAAAGGACCCTTTTTGAAGTGAAGAAACACATGCAAAGAAGAACAAATACCCTTAAAAAGATTTGGGATTTCAAAACTTAAACTAGATTTTCGGACAAAAACCGACTTAAACTCCCACAAAAAGAAAACGATCAAAACTCCCTCTTTTTCGGACAATAATACACAAAAACCGACCTCCAGTCCGACCCGAAACAGTGAACAAAGGGCAAAAATCCACCTAAAATCCGACCAAAACTCCCTCTTTTTCGGACAAAAATTCATAAAAAAACCCGACCTCCCAACAGTGAACAAAAAAAGGGGTATTTATAGAAGGTTTTCCCCGCAATGTTCACCCCCATACCCCTTTTCGATTGAGTTTGAAATTCAAAAATAAAGTGATGATTTTGGGGCGGATTTGAGGGGATATGGGTCGGTGAGGTGATGGGGTAGGTTGGTGGTGTCAGGCGGCGGTGTCGGCGACTGGTGGTGTCAGACGTAGGGTGCGGTGATGTAGGGGGTAGGAGTGTAGGGGTTTGCGGCCGATTGGGGGGGGTTAGGGTGTTAGGTTTGAGGGGTAAAGGGAAATAAGGGTATTGGGAGTTAAAAGGGATGTGGGCTGAATGGGCATGGGCCGGTTCTGGTGAGGGGATTGGGCTGGTTTGTTTTGGGGTGTTTATGGGTTGTAGAAATATTTTGAGGTTGAGAAATAAAATGGGTTATGGGTTTAAAATATAAGGAGTTTTATTAGAGAAAAAAAATGTTTGGCAAAAATTATAAATCGTAAAGATGATAATATGATAATAATAAAAAACATAATATTTGCGAAATGCTTAATGCTTAATAGAAATAAAAAATGCGATGCCGTTTTGCGAAAATAAAATAATATAGAATATTAGGATAAAACTATGATTATGATTCAAAAGGCAAATGATTGTAGAAATACGAATAATAATAATAATAATAATAATGATATTGAAAATAATAATAATATATATGTATATATATGATTATATGTATATATATATATACATAAAATGTTTTGAGGTGTCAAAAATATTTAAATTGCAAATAAATTGGAAAAGACGGGACAAAATTGGGTGTCAACACTAGGTACTACAGTGGCAGCTTTGATCATGTATGAAATAATAGATTCTATGGTATTCTTTTGGTCATAAGAATATCTGTAGGGTTTTAAGTTAAAGGGTTGGGCTCCAGGAACTAAACTGATTCTATGATCACAATCTCTTTTGGGTGGTAGTTTAGTAGGCTCTTAGAAAATGATTTGGTATTTTTGTAGAAGTTTGTCAATAGCAGGGTGATTCATTTGTGTGTCCTTGACTCTCACATCTGTTTGAATCAGGGACAGTTCAACCACTACCTCACAAGTGCCACAGTGTAACATTTTTCGTAGCCCCTTAGAATTCAGTGTTGCAACCCCATGGCCATCCTTTTCTCCATACAAAGTGATCATCTTCCCCTCAAACATGAAACTAATGCTATGTGTCCTAGTATGCAAGATCACTAGGGCCACTTGATCTATCCAATACATCCCTAAGATCATATCACATCCTCCCACCTTTAATAATCTAAGTTTGAAACTGAAGTGCTCATTTTGCATCTTCCATCCAAATGTAGGACTCTCTAATTGGAAAACCATTTCTTGACCATTAGCTACCATTACTCTCATAGGTTTTGTCATTGGTTGCATAGGTTTCTTCAACCTCTTAACAATGAAGGGATCAATGAAAGAACGAGTGGATCCACTATCTATCAAATTTTTCATAGGAATCTTGCTAGCATACCCTGTGATTTTGATAGTGGAAATATGTCCCTTAGAGGAAGTTAAAACTAGAAATGCATTAACTGATACCTCAGCATGTTCCTCTTCAATTTCCTCTAAGGTTTCTGCTACATCCACAAACATTTCTTGGTTTTCACCTCCTTCTCCTCCTTCAATTCCTTCCATAGTATTCACGACAATTGTTTTACACTAGTGGCCATGGAAGTATTTTTCCTTACATGTGTAGCACAACCCTTGTTCTCTTAGAGCTTCTAGATTTGGTGGAAGGGTATGTGGTTTATAGGGTGCTTTGGTTAGTGTTCTTTGGTTATGGTATGTTATGCTAAGTGGGTGCTGGTTAACAAGATTGGGGTTGTATCTGGTAATGGCAATAGGTGTATTTATGGGGTAAGGTATAGTTGAGGTCTTTGTGTTGTTGTTATGAGAGTTTCTATGAGGAATGAAGGGTATAAGAGACTTGAAGGACTCCTCGTATAGCTTAGCTGCCTCATAAGCATCTAAAACAGTGGTGGGATTAGTCATCTTCACTAGGGGTTTCAATTCAGGTTTTAACCCAATAATGAAACTGGCTACATAATGGATTTCATTCAGAAGGGGGTTGATGAGGGTCATGTATCCAATGAGTTCCTCAAATCTATCCTGGTATTGGTCGACAGTACCAGTTTGCATGATTTTCTTATACTCATCCACAATATCTTGCGATCTAACATTACCAAACCTCCTACACACTTCAGCACATAATTTTGGCCAAGTTATTACTCCCATGTGATTCACCACGTAACTATCCAACCATACATCAGCCCTTTCCCCAACATGAACTGATGCATAGTTCAATTTTTCATGCTCGGGTATATTATATAACTCAAAGAATTTTTCACATTTTCTAAGTCAACTTCTAGGGTTAGTTCTATCAAATTCTGGAAAATTGATTTTTGTTTTAAGGTTTTGTTGTGGTTGACTGTGTCAGGGTTACTGGTTATTTGGTTTGGAGAAATGGGAGCTGTCATGGTAAATTAGGGTTTCGGTAGATGGGTGGACTCGAGAATAGTGGAGCTGGAGCTGATGGGAATGTGAAACCCCTTCCCGTCGGAAAAGTCGAGGGGGTGTAAATAGCTTGAGCATTAGTTATCGGCGATTTGTTACCTGAAGATGGTCCAGCTTCACTAGGACTGAGGTTCATTGGTGTTCCTTCCGGTGTTGTCCTTGTGGGTGCTGCTACTCCTAATGTTGCCGGAGAGCCCGGGTTCGAGCTACCCATAGGATTTGAGATCGTCGGAGCCGACATCTTCGACAGAAACAGTTCTATCTTCTTGTTAGTTTCCCTTTACTCTTCCATGTGCGATTTGTATTGCAACTGACTGATTTCTAGAGTTTCAAGTCTCTTGTCAGAGTTGTCGACGAAGATCGCTAGTTGAGCTCTCAATGCACACATCTCCTCTTGTAAATCTAACATTTTCTGTAGTGGTGCCGTCGGCCCAGCCGGCTCTGATACCATTTGTAACAGAAGAGTAACTAAATGCAGAAAAATAAAGAAAAGGAAGAAGACAAAGTTCTTGTATATTGATGAATGTCGAGTGAAACAGAGATAATGGCTATTTATAGCCCTACACTGCATTGCTTTATATGTAAACTTAGAGTACTACATAGACAATTAACATAACTATGGGGAAACTTATAATTGGTGAAGAACTAAAATAAACTACTTAAATACTTTGAGGGTTGGGATGAATTAATTATAATTGGTCACAACATTATATTGTGACAAAGGTAATTCTGTCCAAACGCCTAAAATGTCTAAATAATGCAGTAGGCGATTTTGGTTTTGAACTCTTAGGTGGGTCCTTCGTCTTTCTTTATCAGTATAAACCACGGCAATACACTTGTTTACCAATTTCTTAGCCAAAACACTGTTTTTTGAAGTAGGTTACTAGTAGTAAAAGTATGTAATTATACTCATAAGTTTTACTAGGTAATCCATTACAGCAGTTGCTTGATCAGAAACTGTAAAATTGACTCTCCACATACATGACATTACTAGTTACTACTACCAATTGTGATAATAAACAAATTGAATTACAGGTTGAAGATACGACAGAGCGGATGCGCAAGTGGGGAGGTCAAGATTTTGAAACAGAGAAATCTCCCGATGGACAGTTATGAAAGTATATTTATGTCCTAGAGACAATCTGTATTAGGACAAATGTACTTTATACATATTCATATTATTATTAATGGAGATTAATATTATGACATTTGCAATTATTGAATTATTATTTGATTGTTTGTAATTATTCATTAATGTGCATCCCTTGAGCTTACGTTGTCATTAATAGAGTGAGATATTCATGATAGAGCGTAACTCTTAAAATAGCCTCAACTAATGATCATCGAGAATGGAATATTTATGATATGTGATAAGTCGACATGTGGTCTGCATCACATCCTTAGAGGATGTAGTATGTCTCACCTGCTACGAGTAATGACTACTCATGATGGACACATGGATACTTTGGAAGTATTGGTATACCATGCTGATATATTGTTTGTTATACTTGTCTAAAGTATGATCAGCGCATGGGAGATAGAAGTCCTTAGACTTGAGGTCAATACGCGCCTTGTCTACAAAGTAATGTACTTTGATCTCGTCCTAAACTCAAATGTCTTATAGGTTGAGATACGGCTTGTATTGGGTACATTACGATGTGGATTGAATGTGGTAGTTGAGCCAAGATTAGGATTCATTCCTCGAATGTATATTCGAGAGAACCCTCGGATTCTCAGTGATATTAGGTTGACTAAGTCGTTGGCCAACGCAATAGACATATTTAGAATATGGTCTAGTCGTCAACTAATATATATGAGATACAATGATTAAGCCATTTGGATAGACACTTGACAGATCCTAAGCTTGATTGGGTGTGTCGTGAATGAAAGGATTTTATCTTACCACATAAAGGTTAAGTTTACTGGATTCGCGTAAACGTATTTCACATATTGAGTTCGTCTTGCGGCGCCGTCTAGGAGTTCCGTGTAGACCTTAATTTGACTAATGTCGATATGAGAAGGCTTGTAGGGTCAGACTATGTCGATTGCATTTCGATCTAAGGATGTATTAAGAGAGGAATTAAATGTTCGATTTGGAATCGAGATATTTAAATGAATAATGATTATTTTAATTAAGTCAAAATTGGATTTTGAATTTAATTAAGAATGCACCGAAAAATAAATCGAGACAGTGCAGGAGCACGTCGAGCGCCCATACCCTAGGGCTGCGACGCCTCTGCCTCGATTTTTGGGCCAAGCCCAAAGTCAAACCCTAATCCGGTTTTGACCTATTTTCAACTATAAATAGAAGCATTCACCTCATTATTCCACACACCAATTCTGAAAATCATTCTAAGCCTTAGAGACTTAGAATCAAATACTCTCTCGAACCTCTACCGGATTTCCTAGCTTTCCGAAGGAGAAATACATTGAAGATTGGAGGTTGCAATTGGAAGGGAAACTGCGTGTGCACCTCACAGTTGATAAAAATTCCAGATAATTCTAACTTGTAAGTATATGTTTTATGTTACAAGTTTAATTGTTGTATAACCATACCAGAAATATTGTTGGAGTAAGTAATACACAAAACTTTTAAACTTCCGTTGTGCCTTCCTTATGTGTTTTGAACCCAACAAAAACCTACAAGTTACGCATTGAGAATGGCGTAGCTTAAGTTTATGATTGATGAATTCTGTATTTTCATGTTAAGTTTGGATGTATTAGTTTCAATTTCATTTAAATTTTGTAAGAATTGCAGAATTCTAGTATATGGTTGTTGGCAATTTTTAGACATTCATAATGGTAGATTCAAGCGAACCAAATAATGTTTAGAACATTTCTTCTTGGTGTCTTCACTGGCTGCCGGCAAATTTATCAATTGGAAGCACTTAGTTTCCAGTAATTTTCCTATGTTTTTTGGAGGTCTAATTTGTGATGCACCATCATTTCTTCCATGTTTGAGTTGGAAACTTGCAAGTCTTTCAGCTCTGTTTCTTTGTTAAAGACAATCACGTGAATTTTGTTGGAAATTTGCCTTTGGCGGGAGTTGCGACCGACCAACTTTAACGGCTTAAACACTAGTGTAACGTATGTTGGAGAATCCGGTTCTTCACACATGCATGATCTACTAAGTACGTAGATAACCGTAGGGCCAAGAATCGTCAAATTTCATTGAGAAATGAAAGAGATATTGGTTCACGAAGTAAGGTGTTTGAAGCATGAAAAGTGTGGTATTGTGTGTAATTCTCCCTCATCGGTAGAGGAAGAAAGAATTGTTGTGTATATAAGATTCGAAATTGGTTTGGGGTTTGGGACCCCAAGGGGTATCCCATGTGTTTAAAGGAGGGAGGGCCTAGATGTGCTTCGGTTCGAGGAAAGACCACGCGCGCGCCGCCGCCCGTCCGGTTCTGGGTTCTCGGGGTCTCGGGGTCTCGGGGTCTCGGGGTCTCGGGGTCTCGGGATATTATCTTTTTGGGCCAGAAGTTTCAGATATACAGTTTGGCCCAGAATTCTTTCAGATGTGCAGTTTGGTCCCTGAAGTTTCAAGATGTACAGTTTGGTCCCTGAAGTTCAGAATTTCGACGGTCAAGACAGAAAAGCCAAGCACTCAATTCAGCCATTTATTTTGGCTGAATAACTCCTCCTATAATGGCCAAATCCGTTGGTCTTTCACCATTTATGTTGGTGACTTTACTACCTCCATAATGGCCATTATTTGGCTATTATGGAGGCGATTTTCGAGCGATAGAAATGACCCCTCCCTCTCCTATATAAACACCCCATTACATCATTGTTGAGAACTAACAAGAAGCTAACGAGAAACGATAGAGGCAACACACGAAAATACACAAGCAGAAATTTCTTCTTCCTACAACTTCCAAGCATCATTTCGTTACTCAATATTCTTCACGGTAGCTCTTGAGTTTCCTTTGCTCAAGGGTTCCATTCTTTGTTTTATCTTGGGAGACAAATTGTCCGGGACGTATAAAGGATACATACGGGGCAATATTGTCTTAAGGACAGAGTGCCACACTCGACTCAAAGATAAACCGAGTTTCCATTTTTCGTCTTCAACAAAATCGTAATTTCGGTTTTGTTGTTATATTGTAATTTTCAGATTTCTAGTCAAAAATATTGTATTCTTTGTTTATCCTTTCGAATACTTGTAATAGTTAAATACTTCCCGTACTGCTTTATAAAGTACCATATAGCAAAATCTCCCAACAAATTTCACATAGTTATCAAATACAAATTGTGTACCAGCCCTGTTCTATCGTTCTTTATATCCTTTTGTAGTAAACACCGAAAAAAAGGCTACTACTCCCTCGGTCCCAATTTAACTATCTCTTTAGTTTTTTTTAATGCCCATTAAAAAAAAAAACAAATACAAATATATCCCTTAATTTTGTGATATAGAGTAGATATGTCCCTCATTTAAAAAGTAGTGCATATATATCCTTATTATTGCACAAATAATATAAATATACTCATGTCATTACACAAATGATGCAAATATATTCTTTTCGCTGACATATATTTTTTTAAAAAATCATTTACCTTACTTTTAACTAAAAATTAAATCCCACAAGCCTTTTGAAAAATAAGTCTACCTATTTTTTTAGTAGACTTATTTTTTAAAGCCACGTGGTAATTTTTTTCTGGTGGATTGAGTCTGGTTCGTTTAAAAAAATATCTTTGTGACTTTAAAAAATAAGTCTACCCATTTTTTTAAACGACAAGACCCAACTCACCAGAAAAGAAAATTATCATTTTTGCTTTAAAAGAATAAGTCTACTAAAAAAATTGGGTATCCTTTTTTTAAAGGTCTCGTGATATTTTTTTAATTAAAAAGTAATCTAAATGATTTTTTAACAATATTCCGTTAGCAAAAGGGTATATTTGCACAATTTGCGTAACGGCAGAGATATATATGTACTACGTTTTTAACGGGAGGTATATCTACTCTTTATAGAAAAGTTGAGCGATATATTTGCACCTTTTCTCTACAATGTATAGTTTATTGGGTTATTCCTATTTATTAAGTAGATATTTTTTTTAGAATTGAGTACTATTAAAAAGAATTATTTCTTTAATGTTAAGGGCATGATTGAAAATAATTATCAATTTTATTCTTGAATTCTTAAAGTGATAGTTATTTTGGGACAAATTTATTTGAGCTAAAATACAGCCAAATGGGACGAGGGAGTAAGAGGCAAACCTTCTGTTAAAACAGCTCGTTTATTTTCCACCCTTAGAACGACCATATTAACCAATCGATGTATAATCTAATGCAGAACTAAATAACATTAATTAAATTTCAATATATCATAACGGGTAAATTAATGTTTTCCTTTTCCACTTAAATCTTTTGAATTAAACAATGCAAAAATAATCTGGGAAGCAGACGTTTATATTTGAAGGTAGGTGGACGTTATCAAGACCGAACGCCGTCTACAAGGGAGTGCGAACCCATAAATTGACAACACATGCAGAGATCCATTTTTTTTTATATCCAGTTTTTCGGCTTACACCAGACTATTTCTGGAGATAGTAGTCTCGGTCCCTCAGCACTACTCCGAGATTCACTTGTAACTATCCGTTCGTTTACACTCCTCTGTCTCAAATTATACTTGTGTGTATTTCTCTTTTACACCTCAAATATTAGCCGGAGATATTTGACTATTTTATTTTTATTTATATCTTAAGATATATTTTATTGAATCTTTATTTATGTTTTTAGTTTTTAAGAATAATTACTATTAAAGATAAAATGAAAAAGATTAATTTCATCTTGAACTTCTAAAATTACAGATAATTTTTCAGCCAATTATTTATAGAAATCACAACAAATAATTTGAGACGGAGGAGACTTCCTTCATTGTAATTATGTGGCGTAATTTAATTGGACACGAGTTACGACGTCTTACCATGAGATCTTTTATGTTCTACACGCCAAACACGTGACATAAAAGTCTCCAAAATAAAGTAATTTGTCTCGTGGAAAAGGAAGAAGAAGAGTTCTCTTGCTCTCCAATTTTTTTAAGCAACATTTTTGCCAATTGACATAATTAATAGAATATTTTTCAATATTATTTCATTAATTGTATTAATTGTATATTTTCTATTTTAGGTAGAATTATAATTCTTTTATAATTAGGTTAATTAATTACCTAGTTTGTATCAAAGTAAATATTCTTGTAACCTTATATATATTGTAAAACATTCATCAATAAAATCAAGAGAACATATTCTTATATTGTATCAGTAGCTTAAAACTACAAACCTTACCTTAAACGCCGATACACCTTCTTGGTCTCCACCTTTTTCCACGTCGGAACCCTAGCCGCCGACCTCTCTCAGTCGCCCCCCTCTTTTCCCCACGACGGAACCCTAGTTTTTCCGTCCATTCTCCCTCTCTTCCTCCTAAATTTCCTCTTCCATGGCTGACAAAACTAAATTTCATCCGGCACTTGCCGTAAACAACATTAAAAACTTCATCCCTGTGACTTTTTGAGATGGAAAATGGTCAATACTCCTCGTGGGCGGAGATACTTAAGATCAATTGTCGTGTTTACGAAGTTATTGACCACATCATCCCTCCCACGCCGAAGTCCACAAACGTACCATCGGTTTCGACTTCTGATGATTCACTCTGGTCTCGTTTGGACGCAGCCGTCCTCCAGTGGATATACGACACAATATCTAATGATTTGTTGCACACCATCATTGAGACCGATGTCATTGCCCGCCAAGCGTGGGAACGTTTTGACAATATTTTCCACGACAACAAAACTCAATGAGCGTTATACCTTGAAAATCAGTTCAAGGATGTTCATCAGGACGATTTTCCAAACGTGTCTGCATATTGTCAAGAACTCAAGATGTTTGCCGACCAACTCTCCAACGTCGACGCACCAGTCACTAATCAACGATTGGTCATGCAACTTATTGCAGGATTGAACGAATCCTATGACGGCGTTGCGACCATCCTTCAGCAATGCACATTGTTACCTCCGTTTTATGAGGTCCGTTCGAAGCTCATCCTTGAGGAAACTTGAAATATCAAGCGCAACACCACTCGGGCAGGCATTGCCGACGCCGCCCTCACCACCACCGTCGGGCCGTCAACCGACGGCAGGGCCTCCCGGTCCGGCAACCAGAACCATGGCCAGAGGACCCGTAACAGTCCGCTTTCTCCCATAACAACCGCCGGAGCAAGCCGTCCGACAAGAGGCGCGACAGAAGAAATTCCGGCAACAACAGACATCGACCGCGGAAGTGGCAACAACCTCTACTGTGGGCTGCCTACCCGTCGTAGGCCGCGTGGGCCCCACCATCAAGGGACTCCCCTCCTTGCCCGTATACGACATCCTCATGGAATCCATCTCAGAACCGACAGGCCCAACCTGGCATACTTGGCCCACGTCCATAACAAGCCTACATAGCACAGGCCCCCTGCCATCGACTTATGCACCGACTAACATTGAGGCATCTATGAGCACAATGTCACTCAACACTCCAAACGAAAATTGTATATGGACACAAGCGCCACATCTCACATGATGGCATCACTAGGTACTATCTCGTCATATTTCAATTTGAGTAATTTAAATCGAAATATTATTGTTGGTAGTGGACAAGGCATTCCCATCTGTGGTTATGGTCACCACTAATCTTAAAAAATATCCTTCATGCCCCTAAACTCATTAAGAATATAATCTCCGTGCGACGTTTCACAACTGACAATTGAGTTTTGCTTGACTTTGATCCTTTTTGTTTTACTGTAAAGGATTTTACAATAGGGAAATGAATAATGAGATGTGACAGCACCAGAGATCTCTAACCAATTTCAAACGTCGTCAACAATCCAGCCTCAGTTCCCTCAACCTTTGCTGCTCTTTCGTTTTCCTTATGACATTCTAGATTAGGACATCCAGGAGACTCTATTTTACGCTCCCTTAGGAAAAATAATTTTATTGATTACAACCGTATTTCTAGGACTCCTATATGTGAATCTTGCGTTTTTGGGAAACATGTCAAACTACTATTTTCTGCATCCACAAATTGTACTTTAATGCCTTTCGATATCATACATAGTGATTTGTGGACATCTCCTATTTTGAGTACGACTGACCATCGATATTATGTGTTGTTTTTGGATGATTATTCCAACTTTCTATGGACTTTTCCAATTGGAAATAAATCTAAGGTCTACCATATTTTTTCTTCATTTAGTGCTTTCGTAAAAACACAATTTGAAAAGAACTTTAAATATTTTCAATGTGACAATAGCAGGGAATTCGATAATAATCAATTCAAACAGTTTTGCTCCACAAATGGTCTTACCTTTCATATTTCCTGCCCTCACACATCCTCCCAAAAATGCTAAATCCAAACCATAAACAACCTCATTCGTGCCCTACTTGCTCACACCTCAATTCCCCATCAATTCTGGCATTACGCACTCTTCATGGCCACCTATCTCCTAAACATAATACCAAACAAGTCTCTAGCTCAACGGTCGCCCACCCAAGTTCTGTTTCTAGGAACCCCTCCTACCAACACTTGCGTATTTTTGGATGTCTTTGTTACCCTCTCCATCCGACCACTCACAAACTCCAACACCGGTCTTTCCCGTGTGTGTTTCTGGGTTACCCTGCCAATCATTGTGGTTACTCGTGCTATGACTTGTCAAGTTGTAAAATTATTATTTCACGTTATGTCCTATTTGATGAGTCTCAATTCCCCTTTGCCTCTCTATACTCGCCACCTCGATATTCCTACGACTTTCCTAGATGATGGCATAAACCCTCTTCTAATTCACCATTTACATAGTCCGTCATCCCAGACCCCGGTACCCGCCACCACCTCGGCTAGTCCGGGACTAGCTGTCCACCCGATTCTGCCGACGGTGTCCCAGAACAGCCCAACTCAGGGTGATTCCACAGCCACCTCTCGGTAAACCGAGGTTCGGCTAGCCAGTACCGTCACCCATGTCCTTCATCTTCTTCCTGAAGTCCCGCGGCAAACCCTTATCCCATCCCGCATCCTAAGATACACTCTTGAACCATGGAAACACGTGCCATGCACGGAATTCATAAACCTAAACGGTTGTTTAACATTTTCGTTTTAGTTATCTCTTTCCCTGTTTCTCGTAATGCGAAGGATGCCTTGTCCGACCCTAATTGGAAAGCCGAAATGATTGACGAATATAATGCTCATATTGATAATAAGACGTGCGATCTAGTACCCCGTCCACCTGATGCTAACATTCTTCGTTCGGTGGATATTTAGACATAAAAAGAAATCTGATGGTTCTTTTGAAAGGTACAAGGCTCGTCTTGTAGGTGATGACATGTCTCAATAGGTGGGAGTGGACTGTGATGAAACTTTCATCACGGTCGTAAAGCCCGCAACCATCCGTACCGTTCTCAGCAAAGCCATATCCAAGTTTTGGCCCATTCATTAACTTGATGTCAAGAATGTCTTCTTACATGTGGATCTTCATGAAACGGTATATATACATCAGCCTATGGGTTTCAGGGATGCTATTCATCCGAATTATGTGTGTCTATTGCGGAAATCGCTCTATAGACTAAAATAGGCTCCTCGAGCATGGTACCAGTGGTTCGCCGATTATGCCACCTCTATTGGTTTTTCACACAGCAGATCCGATCATTCTGTGTTCATCTACAACAAAGGTATATACATGGCTTACCTATTATTAGATGTTGATGACATCATCCTTACCACATCATCTGATGCTCTCCGCCGGTCCATTATGTCTCTCATTTCATCTGAGTTTGCTATGAAAGATCTGGGGCCCTAGGTTATTTCTTGGGCATCTCTGTCACTCGACATTTTGGCGGCCTATTTCTATGTCAGAAGAAGTATGTCGAAGAGATCCTTGACCATGCAGGCATGCCATCTTGCAAACCATCTCACACGCCTATAAACATCAATTTGAAGCTCAGCGCTGATTCTGACCCTTCATATTCAGACCTGACTCACTATCGTAGCCTGGCTAAGGCCATATAGTACCTCACATTCACGAGACCAGACATATCCTATGTCGTGCAACAAATCTGCTTGCACATGCACAGTCCTACGGAAGCACACATGCATGCCGTATTTTATGATACGTCCAAGGTACACTTCACTTCGGATTACATCTATACAAGTCTTCGCTCACTGGTCTCACTGCTTATTCTGATGCTGATTGGGGTGGATGTCCTAACACTCGACGCTCCACGTCTGATTATTGCATTTTTCTCGGAGATAACCTATTGTCTTGGTCTTCCAAAAGGCAACCTACACTGTCCTGATCCAGTGCAGAAGCAGAATACAGAGGTGTTGCCAACGTCGTCTCTCAGTCTTGTTGGATCCGTAACCTTCTACTTGAGCTTCACTGCCCGATTCAAAAGGAAACACTGGTCTACTGCGATAATATTAGTGCGATATATCTTTCCGGCAATCCCGTCCAACATCAACACACTAAACACATTGAGATGGACATTCATTTCGTTCGCGAAAAAGTGGCTCGTGGTCAAGTTCGTTTCCTTTATGTTCCTTCCAGATATCAGATTGTCGACATCTTCACCAAAGGACTTCCGTGCATACTATTTGATGATTTTTGAGCCAGTTTCAGTGTCCGAGAATCTCCCGCTTCGACTGCGGAGGTGTAATAGAATATTTTTCATTATTCTTTCATTAATTGTATTAATTATATATTTCCTGTTTTATTTTATGTAGAATTATAATATTTTTATAATTATGTTAATTAATTACCTACTTTGTATCAAAGTAAATATTTTTATAACCTTATAGATATTGTAAATCTCGGGAACATATTTAGGGAACATATTTCTTTAATAATTAGTAGAGTATCTCGTAGTGTACTACTTCGTATCATGTTCACATTTCTTTATTGTTTGGCTGTCTCCATCTACCGGTTAAAGAAATGCCATAAATACTAGTAGTACAATAACAACTAACTCAGAGCAAAACGCGGAGACCTGTAATATTTTTTTCAATTAGTCAGAGTAATGGAATCACCATTGCTCGATGACTTGGCCGTCGACCACCGCCAGCTTATCGGTCCCGACGGTGACTATCGGTCCATTAGAACCATGAGTTTGAAAGAACTGTGGGCTGTGTTCTGGATCGAGACAGTTAAGCTATGGGAGATTGGTGGTCCAATAGCTTTCAATATCATTTGCCAATATGGACTTTATGCTATCACTGTTGCTTTCTGTGGTCATCTTGGACCAACTGAGCTCTCTGCTGTTTCTGTTGCTCAAACTGTGATCGGCACTTTCTCTTTCGGCTTCATGGTTCGTCCCCTGTTTCCTTTCCTCCCACTTCTATTAATGGCCCATTTGATATATTTCCTACTACCATTACTTTGTGAAGGGGTGGTTGTTACTTATGAAACTTGTTTTCCCTACTTCACTTCGATTAGAGAAGTCATTTTTCTCATTTTCAAAAAACTTATTTTTCTAGAGAAAATGTTTTTCAAAACATTTTGGCCAACCAAACATGGAAACATTGGAAAATGTTTTTCTCCATACAAACACACCCTTAGCCTTTTTATTTTGAGTCAAAATAATTGTCCACTTACATAATCAATAAAGGATTAACTTTATTTTCTCCGATTTGTCCCTATTTACTCGAGACAATAAATAAGCAAGAGTCTTATTAATTAAGGTAGTTTAGTCAAAATACCTATTTTTTCTAGGGATTTGTGTTTTTTTAAGGAGTGACAAAGGTTAAGTGGACATTTATTTTCAACCGGAAGGAGTAATGTAAAACAGAGTTATACTTTGACTAATGATACAAGATTTTTCTGTAGTGGTTATGTTGGGTGTGCGAACAAAATACACATTGATAGTTGAAAACATTGGGAAGCTATATTTTAAGATGTACAATACTCTCATGTTAAGAGTATCCTTGGGTTGGTTAAGCCCAACAATCTAGCTATTGTTATCAAATGTAATCTTATTCCGCATTCTATTTCGAGAAAGATTGTACATAAATTTCTACATAAGTTATGTCAGTACTAGCAATGCATAGTTTAATACATCAAACAAAAAGCTGCATTAGTTATTTTGAGATCTACAGTCCAAAACGAATCGTATATCAGTTAGATATTAAACTAGTATTCTGGAGTATTATGTAGCATTAGTTATTTTGAAATCTTGCATCATTTAGATACTAAATTAGTAATGTGGAGTATTATGTTGCAAATGGAATGATGTATTAGAAATGCAGAACTCTCATATGTTCTTAATGTTGTTGTGCCTGTGTTCAAAAAATCAGGAAAAACATAAACCAAACGGAAAGACAAAAAACCAGAAAAAACAGAAACTGGAAAAATAATACGAAGTAAGAAAATATCCGAGACCACGAATTCACTTGTGTGTCCTTAAGGAATTTAATCCCCTCACCGTACCCGAGGTTATGGATTACTTCCTCCCGGGATAAAACGGATATACTGTCGCGGGGAGTAGCGGTACGTCAAACGCCTTCGACTTCGACGAACTCAAAGTTGGCAACGAAACACAAGTAAGACTCGATAGTTTTATTTGTGAAAAAAGAATGCGAGAATTTCGGATGCGAGAAATTTTTGGTTTTGGTATCTTTAAAATGAGGCATTGCCTTAGTTTATATAGCCTTGAAGGTGCCTCTTCGGAATAGGTTGGTGATTGTTCGGAAAGGTTGCCTTCCATTTCTCATTCACACCAACTTGGCTAGTTTTATTCATTAACTAGCTTTAACAATCCCCCACATGAATGGGGAATGGCTATATGATGAAAAACATGCATGACAAAAACTCGTGTGATTCGTAAGCAAGGATTAATCGCATCCGGATAAGTAGATTTCTCTTTGAACTTTCCGTAGTGAACATATGTCGGGTATACTCGGTCAATCGGTAGATGTGATATCCTTGAACCGTCGAGCTTTGGTGTATACCTAGACAACCACATGTCACACAATTAACCCTTTAACCGTCTTTGGTTCTCATTGTTTTGTTCGTTTCGGACCATGAACAACTTTGCCTCGGTTCATAAGTGCGTAGAGAATTGGCCTTACATAATTCTCCTTGAAGCGGCTTACACTTCACACTTACATAGGTGATTCCTAAATGTGTCATCCCGTAGATACACTATTTGATATACCCCGTACCAAACTTAGGAACCATTAAAAAGCCGCAATGCTTTATCCTGGTACTGAATATTGTCTCATCACGAGAATGGACCAAAGAGTTATTGTGACAATGTTGAACCGTCATTAATGACTTTGTTTGATCTCTTTGAACCTAGATCTTGGGATCTCCGAGTCTTCTAGGTAGAGTTACCGTCACGATGACTTGTCCTCGGCCATAGTCCCATTCCCCTTGATGATCTTTCAACTACCTCTCTAGTTAGGCCTTTAGTTAGTGGATCCGACACATTATCTCTTGACTTAACATAGTCAATTGTGATAATTCCACTAGAGAGTAGTTGTCTAACGGTATTATGTCTTCGTCGTATGTGACGAGACTTTCCGTTGTACATAAGGCTCCCGCTCTTCCTATTGCCGCTTGGCTATCGCAATGTATGCATATAGGAGCCAACGGTTTGGGCCAAAATGGAATATCTTCTAAGAAATTCCGGAGCCATTAAACTTCTTCACCGGCTTTGTCTAAAGCTATGAACTCGAGATTCCATTGTAGAGCGGGCGATACATGTCCGTTTGGATGACTTCCAAGACACTTGCTCCTCCACCTATGGTAAAAACATATCCACTTGTGGATTTAGTTTCGATTGAACCGGTGATCCAATTTGCATCTTGTATCCTTCAATAACTGCTGCAGGATACCGTTATAATGCAAAGCAAAGTTTTGAGTATGTTTTAAATACCCCAAAACTCGTTTCATCGCCACCAATGTTTTTGGTCGGGATTACTAGTGTAGCGACTTAGTTTACTTATAGCACATGCAATATCGGTCGCGTACGGTTCATGATATACATCAAACTTCCCAACACTCGGCATAATCCAATTGAGAATGACTTTCACCTTTATTCTTTGCAAGAGCAAGGTTCATATCAATTGGCGTCTTTGCAACTTTAAAGTCCAAATACTTGAACTTTTCAAGTACCGTTTCAATATAATGAGATTGAGACAATGCTAGACCTTGAGGAGTCTTATGGATTTTAATTCCCGAATTAAATCGGCAACTCCTAAGTCTTTCATATCAAACTTACTAGCAAGCATGCGCTTAGTAGCATTTATGTTAGCAATGTCGTTACTCATTATCAACATATCATCCACGTACAAACAAACAATGACTACGTGGTTTGGAGTGTTCTTAATGTAGACACATTTATCACACTCATTTATCTTGAATCCATTTGACAAAGCATTGTATGGTCAAATTTTGCATGCCATTGTTTGGGTGCTTGTTTTAGTCCGTAAAGCCAGACTTAACAAGTCGACACACCTTCTTCTCTTTCCCTGGAACTACAAACCCCTCAAAGTTGTTCCATGTAAATTTCTTGCTCTAACTCTCCATTTAAGAAGGTCGTTTTCACATCCATTTGATGGATTTCAAGACCGTACACGGCGGCTAACGCTACTAACACCCGAATAGATGTAATCCTCGTTACCGGCGAGTATGTATCAAAGTAATCAAGACCTTCTCGTTGTCTAAACCCTTTAACAACTAGTCTTGCCTTATATTTATCAATAGTACCATCGACTTTCATTTTCTCGCTTGAAAATCCATTTGGAACCTAAAGGTTTATTCCCTGGAGGAAGGTCAACCAATTCCCAAGTATGGTTGTTTAAGATGGATTCTATCTCACTATTGATTGCCTCTTTCCAAAATTGAGCTTCCGATGAAGACATAGCTTCGTTGAAGGTTCGAGGCTCATTCTCCAACAAAAATGTTAGAAATTCTGGTCCAAATGAAGTAGACGTCCTTTGACGTTTGCTTTGCGTCTCGGTTTTTCCTCATCGGGAATATTTTCCTTTGTTTCTTCCCGAGGTCGTTTAGATTCTTTGCTAGACGACTCACATTCCTTTTTATACGGATATATGATTTCAAAGAAGTCGGCATTATCGATTCAATTACCGTATTTACACGAATGTCGGGATTTTCGATTTGTGAACCGAGAAATCGATATGCCTTACTATTTGTGGCATATCCTATGAAAATACAATCAATGGTTTTAGGTCCTATTTTTACCCTTTTGGGTTTAGGAATTTGCACCTTGGCCAAACACCCCCACACTTTGAAGTATCCCAAATTGGGCTTCCTTCCTTTCCACTTTTCGTATGGAATAGATTTTGTTTTGCTATGGGGCACTCGATTGAGTATTCGGCTAGTTGTTAGAATGGCTTCCCCCACAAGTTCGGGGTAAACCGAACTTATTAACATGGGCATTCATCATTTCTTTCGGGTTCTATTTTTCCTTTCCGCAATTCCGTTTGATTGTGGCGAGTAAGGGGCGATTGTTTGATGAATAATGCCATATTCCAAACATATTTGTTCAAAAGGAGATTCATATTCACCGCCCCTATCGGTCCTTATCATTTTAATCTTTTTGTTAAGTTGAGTCTCAACTTCGGTTTTGTATTGCTGAATGCTTCAATTGCTTCATCTTTACTATTAAGTAAATAAACGTAGCAATACCGCGTACTATCGTCGGTAAAAGTTATGAAATACTTCTTTCCACCGCGAGATGGGATTGACTTCATGTCACAAATATCGTATGGATTAAGTCTAAAGGACTTGAATTCCTTTCAACCGACTTATAAGGATGTTTAACATACTTAGACTCAACACGATTTGACATTTTGATTGATTGCATTCAAACTTAGGCAATACTTCCAAACTAATCATTTTTCCGCAAGGTTCGTAATTGACATGTCCTAAACGTGAATGCCATAAATTATCGAATCGAATCGGTTTTGACAACAACAATTATAATACACAACGGTGAAGATTTTATTTCTTCAAACCGAATCAAGGTTACACAAAAAACGATTTAAAATACTTGAAACGAAATGCAGTAAATTGTATGTTGTATACTTGATGAAGTTTTTATATCTTCAAATCAAGTACCCAAATGAGTAGAAAGTTATGAAAACTTTAATCTCAACCGGAGTAGAAAATCCGAAGATTTTAGTCTCCAAACAACATATAAGTTCGTTACACCGAAACAACAAACACCTTTTTTTCTTTTTTTTTCCGAAGAATTGTATCTTGTATACTTGATGAAGTTTTTATATCTTCAAATCAAGTACCCAAAGGAGTAGAAAGTTATGGAAACTTTAATCTCAACCGGAGTAGAAAATCCGAAGATTTTAGTCTCCAAACAACATACAAGTTCGTTACACCGAAACAACAAACACCTTTTTTTTTTCTCGACAACGTTCTGTAATTGTTAAACAAGAACAAATGAACACAGAAATAATGATTAAATTCCTTAAGCTTGTTTTTGTGCTGTGTTCAAAAAATCGGGAAAAACGAAACCAAACGGAAAGACAAAAAACCGAAAAAAACGAAGCGGAAAAATAATACGAAGTAAGAAAATATCCGAGACCACGAATTCCTTTGTGTGTCCTTAAGGAATTTAATCCCCTCACGTACCCGAGGTTATGGATTACTTCCTCCCAGGATAAAACGGATATACCGTCGCGGGAGTAGCGGTATGTCAAACGCCTTCGACTTCGACGAACTCAAAGTTGGCAACGAAACACAAGTAAGACTCGATAGTTTTATTTGTGAAAAAAGAATGCGAGAATTTCGGATGCAGAAATTTTTGGTTTTGGTATCTTTAAAATGAGGCATTGCCTTAGTTTATATAGCCTTGAAGGTGCCTCTTCGGAATAGGTTGGGTATTTGTTCGGAAAGGTTGCCTTCCATTTCTCATTCACACCAACTTGGCTAGTTTTATTCATTAACTAGCTTTAACACTTATGACCCCTTAGTTTCTTAAATGGGTATATGTAATCTATGTGTAGATAGGCATGGGGAGTGCTCTGGAGACGCTCTGTGGACAGGCATTTGGTGCTGGGCAAGTACACATGCTTGGAGTTTACACACAACGCTCAATGATAATTCTATTGCTGAGTACCTTCTTTCTCTTACCAATCTATGTTTTCGCGACTCCTATACTAAAGTTCCTAGGCCAAGATCATGATATTGCTGTTGTTGCTGGAAAGTTCGCCATATACACCATACCGGAGTTGTATTCCCTGTCTATCAATATTCCCACTTCAAAATTTCTTCAAGCCCAGAGTAAAGTTGGCGTGCTGGCCTGGATTGGTTTTGTGGCTCTCATGGTCCATGCTTTTCTCCTTTGGCTCTTCATTTATGTATTCAATTGGGGTTTGATTGGGGCAGCTATATCCTTCAATCTCGTAGGCTGGGCTAACGCGTTAGCTCAATTTGCTTACGTAGTTTTTTGGTGCAAGGATGGGTGGACGGGATGGTCTTGGTCGGCATTCAATGAGATGTGGGCCTTTGTTAGACTGTCCATTGAATCGGCTGTTATGCTATGCCTTGAAACCTGGTATATGATGAGTATTATTCTCCTCACTGGACATCTCAAAGATGCAGTTACTGCAGTTGGATCCCTCTCTATTTGGTGAGTCTTGTCTTTTTTCCCCATTCATTTGGCAATCTAGTATCTGATGATTAACCGACAATGCTTAAACTTGTTAAAATGAACGCTAAGTAGTGAATTTTGATCTTACACTCTGTATTTCATCGACTTGAATTGGGGGATGCAAAATTAGTAATTGTTTTTATTTGTCAATTGGGTAAAATGATGTGAGCTCCATTATCAAATTCATGTCAATTCTTGTCGTCTTTCAGCATAAATGTTGATGGATATGAAGCCATGTTTTTCATTGGAGTCAATGCTGCCATAAGGTAATGAAATCCTAAAGCTTCACAAATGTGCACTTCATTTGTGTATGAGTCTGTGTTAATGTATTGTTGCTTTCCCAGTGTTAGGGTCTCAAATGAGCTTGGACTAGGACGTGCCAGGGCGACCAAATATAGTGTTTATGTCACAGTGTTTCAGTCACTTCTCATTGGGATTCTCTGCATGATTGTAGTACTGGCAGTAAGAAATCATCTGGCCATTCTTTTCACTGACGACGAGGTTTTGATACGAGCCGTTTCTGAGCTTGCTTGGTTTCTTGGAGTAACAATGGTTCTCAACAGTGTGCAGCCTGTGATATCAGGTGTTGCTTCAATTACATTTTTCTTTTTCTACTGTTAAAAAAGTTTTACATCTCCATAGTCCTCACAGTGATCTTGTTGGGCCCAACTTTTGCTTATAGGTGTTGCTGTTGGAGGTGGGTGGCAAGGTCTAGTGGCTTACATCAATTTGGGTTCTTACTACGTGTTTGGTATTCCTCTGGGATATCTTCTTGGTTATGTGGCTAACTTTGGAGTCATGGTAAGCAAACTCTTATTTGGTTTTCTTGGCATCTTCTTTTGTTGAAAACTACTAATTGTAATGAGTAGAAAACATTACTAATTTGTTTTTGTTGGAAATTTACTAATGTGTACTTTCCTTTTGGTCCTTGAAATAATTAAATTTTGGTCCTGGAAGGTTCAGACGAAACAAAAACAATGAATTTGACAACAGAAACATTGACTCTGAAGTTAGAAAGCCAACAGTTGGAAAACCAACAGTCTGAAAGTGGAAATCATATTGAAACAAAGTCTCGATATGAAAGGATAAGACTTTTGGTCCTGACTTTGTAGCTTATATGGTCGATAACGAACCGAGGACAGTTGATGAAGCATTGTCTACTCCAGAAGCATCACTCTGGAAATAAGCTATTGAGAGCGAAATAGACTCCATCCTGCAAAACCACACGTGGGAGTTGGTTGATCTTCCTCCGCAAAACAAACCGTTGGGATGTAAATGAATACTCAAACGGAAGTATAAAGCAGATGGGTCTATAGATAAGTACAAAACCAGGTTGGTAGTCAAGGGCTATCGATAGAAGGAAGGCCTTGACTATTTTGACACTTACTCCCCGGGGTCTAGAATGACGTCCATACGAGTATTCATTGCGATCGCAGCGTTGCGTGACCTTGAGATACATCAAATGGATGTCAAGACAACCTTCCTAAATGGTGATTTGGAAGAAGAAATTTATATGGAACAACCCGAGGGGTATGTGGTTCCAGGGAAAAAGAAGAAAGTCTGTCGACTTGTCAAATCTCTGTACGGGCTGAAACAAGCCCCGAAGCATTGACACGAAAAATCTGATAGTACCCTACTATCGAAGGGTTTCTCCATTAATGAGTGACAAATATGTCTACATGAAAGGTAACTCTGATTCGTTCGTCATGATATGCCTGTACGCAGATGACATGTTGATCACGGGAAGCAGTCCTAGCTTGATCCTAGAGACTAAGAACATGTTGAAACAATGTTTCGACATGAAGGATATGGGTATCACATATGACATCGTAGGAATTGGGGTTTCTAAGACATCTAACGAACTGGTCTAATTCCAAACTCATTTGTGAGATAGTTGACAGTCTCATTGAAGCCACCAATAGATATGAATCATAGAATTGATTGGAATCACGGTGCACCCATATATCCCTGGAGTGATATGCGCAGGTCACATGTAGTTCAATGTATTTTACACACTACAATCGACCTGGTATCGGCTTACAAAGTAGATTAGTTAAATTAAGGTTCACTCGTGATTCTGGAAATGATCGATAGAAGGCATTAAATCGGATATGACAATATCTGAAATATTCGTTTATCTACGGATTATGGTATTCTGAATGTTCAGCGGTTCTGGGAGAACACAATGATGCAAACTGGACATCGGACTTGAAGAACACTAAAGCCACAAGTGGATGTGTATGGTGTGTCTTTGAAAATCCTCTAAGCAAAGTTGCATCGGCCGATTCATGATGGAATCAGAGTTTATCGCTTTGAACAAAGCATGAAGAGAAGTCACTTTCTTGATTACTAATCAAAGGATATAGCAGGCCCTTTAACTAAGGGAGCCTTTAACTAAGGGACTACCCAAAGATCAAGAGTTCTACATGTCTAGGGGAATGGGCTTAAAACTCAAACAATATGAACTTTTGCGGTGGTAAACCAACCATATTGATTGGAGATCCCAAGAATTTGGTTCAATAGGAAAACTAAGCAGTAAAAAGGTTCAGTTGAGTGCTTCGGTGGAAGCAAGAGCACTTCGGATGATAATTTCTGTAAAGAAATATGAATCCAAAGTCGTTCCCGCGATAGACATTAAAGTTCTACCTGCATGGTGGGTAAAGGTTAAGCTTCCAAACCTTTAACGATCGTCAAACGGTTGAGGTTAAGATTGGGGAAACTTTTAATGATTCTTAACACTTATAAAGTGGGGTATAACAAGATACCTTGTAGGAGATCACCTATTTAAGTGCGAGGACATGCCGCCTCAAATGAACGCACTTAAGAATCCAAGTGTGTCCACGGACAGAACAATAAGAATGAAAACGAATAAAGGGGAGGTATTGTGTTAGTACCGTTGTCTTGGCTTACATTAAACACTGACGGTTCAAGACATCACGTTCACCGCGCAATAAGTCTGATGGTATTCAACTAGGGAAGGTTCAAAGCGGAAGCTACCTCTCCTGATGCAATATCTTTTCGCTGAAAGATTGTTGAAAGTAGGCACCTTGTGTGCGCCAAAATCTCTTTCAAGAGGGGATTGTTGAAAATTTACTAATGTGGAATTAAGTTTATCCCATTATTTAAGACTTGAACAATTGGGGCTCTGCACGTCGGAAACGTCGTTTCCACACACATGCACCCGTAGTGCCAAGTATCGTAAATTTCGTTAGTGAAAGAGATATTGGTACATAAGTAAATGTTTGAGACATAGAATAATGGACGGTTATTGACTAAATAACAAGTGTTTCACGTCGGTAAACGAAGGAAGGATTGTGCATAGTGTAAGATGGTATGGGCCGGAAAGGGCCGCGACACCACCCGGACGGAATTCCAAAAGTTTGCCTGATTATGGAGAGGTTTTGGAGCATTAAAATGACAATTTTTCCTCCATAAATCAGCCATTATTTGACTGCATTAATTGGTGAATTAAATGGTCATTACATGGGCACTTGAAGAGGCCATTCTTACACTACTATAAATTGAGGTCTTTAGCTCAATTCTACACATTTTTCAAGAACAACAATTCTGAAATTCTTGTTGCGAATCCTCTCCTCTTAGCAATCTTTTGTTATTTGTTTTCTTCGCTAGAATCACTTGTGTTTGCTTTGCACAAATGATAGTTTGTTGTTTTATCTTGGAAGACTATTGCCCGCTAACGTAAAAGCATATATACGGGGCAATCTTGTCTTAAAGACAGAGTGTCATCACTCGACTCAGCACAATTGTAACACTTCCAGATTTAATATGTCTTGATCTCAGGTTATCAAGATTCAAAGAGCTTTCTGGAAATTGATATAAAGATTCAAGAGTGATTCAAGAACTCAAAAAGCTTATTGTTGTCACAATTCTTATTTACTACAAGCTTGTTGATATTGTAATCTTTATGGTTTATCCTTTTGAAACACTTGTAATAGTTATTTACTATTCCCGTACTGCTTTGTTTCCAACAGTTTTAGTATCTCTTATTCTCAATCGAATTTTAATTTGTCGCGATTTTGGGTTTTCTCTTGCAGGGACTATGGGGAGGAATGATAGGTGGACTGGCGTTGCAAACACTGCTACTCTCATTTGTACTCTACAGAATTGATTGGAATAAAGAGGTATGTGAACCAATGGTCATCTTTTATCCAATAGCACTTCATGTTCGACATTTCGGCTTGATTCTTGGTCCTCTGTACAAGGTTACTCTGTAGACAGCAAGTAATGCAGGATTTTCTATTCGTTCTCTCCTTTCTTTGGAGATTTATAACTGAAGTTTTACATTTTTCATGTTTTTTGTTCAGCCGTTGCATTACATATGAATTAGTGTTTTATACAAATAAGAAAATGGAAATGTAGGTTGTACTAATAAGAAAATGGAAATGTAGGTTGAGCAGACGACAGAGCGCATGCGGCTATGGGGTGGTCAAGACCTAGAAACGAAGAAAACTTCGATCCCCAAATCTCCAAAGGGCGTAAGAGCTACTATCTACGCATGATATCGATGAATGAAGAATTATCTTCTGCTTTGTTTTTTGTTTACTGGTGTATGATTTAGGACAGAACCTACAACTTAAATATGAGTCAATTGACAATTTTGTTACTTCTAATTTCTATTCTATTTCAGTGTCTAAAATGCATTGGTAGTGCATTGTTCTGGGTTCTATCCGATATCCGCCTTTTTTGGGATGATAATTCACTAACTTCAAAAGATTATTAGTAGAATTAGCAACAAAAAGAAATCCTTAATATATGAGAGGTTGACATTTCCATATTCAGATTGAATAAACTCAAATTACTGGTTCTTTTTTATTCCTAAATTACCGAACATTAGAAAATTTTGATTAGAGAAGTTCTTATAATTAAGTTCCAATAGTTGAGAGCAACGATGTTTGTTTTCGAAAAGAACTTTGATTTTCGGAATAAATCAAAAATGTGATACAAATGTAGGTATATGTGTTTGAATTGGTTCGAACCCCAAAAGGGGACGTTCGGCTTGCAATGGGGATTCCTTTCCAGTAGGCCTGTGCATATTAATAGTTAAACTAATAACTCGAATCGATTATTGAGTTATTGAGTTAATGGGTTATTGGTTCGGGCATCGGGTGGTGTTATGTGGTTATTGGAGTATTGGTTTGGATTTCGGTTTGACCACTTTTGTCAACAGATGAATCAATAACCCGATAACCATTTATTTAATTACAATTATATCCTTATATATATATATATATCACTTGTTTAGACTTCCATATTTAATTACAATTAAACAAATCATTCTATTTTATGAAAAATCGCGAAGAAATTACAACACGAGTTTCATCAGAGCGTCTCGTATGGAAGATGTAACAGTAATATTACTTATTTGAGTCATTTGAAGTTCTTTTCAATGTTTTACTCTTATTCCATTCCTCTTGTATCCATTAAAATTGGTCAGGTTCTCCTACTTGAATTTCACAAATTGGTACCTTTAAGAGTTCTCTACTTCGATCATGTGTTTTAGATTCTTGCCTCAACTGGATGGATTGTTGTGTTGTGTAATGTAACTCAATGTCTCTTGATTCATTATTTGTCCAAGTTTATTTACGTCCTTCCTATTCCAATTGGATAATTTTGTTCGAAGCTAATTTCAGTTTTGAAAATGGGTTCTTTGTTCTTGAAAAACTTTTGTGTTAAATCTTAATGGTTAAACCGATAACCGAACCGATAACGATCAACAACCGATTAATCAATAACCCAGTAATCGATATATTAACGGTTCTTTAACAGTTTAAAATATCTACAAACTGATAACCGATAAGTTTAACCGATAACTTTCAAACCCGAATCGAACCACCCGATACGATGTCCTACTTGTAGGGTTTTTGTTGGGTTGTTATACGCAGCGGATACTGAAAACTTGTTTCAAAACCAACAAACGTAGAACTGTTTGACTATAGGATAATTTTAAATTGTAAACATAAGACTTGAATGGTACTTACATGTTTACAATATCTGGAATCTTTATCAACTGTGGGTGCGCACGCGAATGCCCTTTCGATTGCAAGCTCCAAGCTTCAATGTATTCCTCATATGGAAAGCTAGGAAATCCGGCAGAGGTTCGAGAGAGTGATTTGATTCTGAGTCTCTAAGACTTAGAATAATGATATGAAAATCAAGTGTTTTGAATAATGAAGTGTAGGTATGTATTTATAGGTGAAAATTAGATCAAACCGGATTAGAGTTTGACCTTGGGCCTGGCCCAAAATTCGAGACAGATTAGGTCATGGCGTCGCGGTCTTATGGTGTGGGCGCCGCGGCGCTGACGTGGCCCTACATTGTCTCTTTTTATTTTCAGCACATTTTTAATTAAATCCAAAATCTAATTTTGACTTAATTAAAACAATCATTATTCATTTAAGTATCTCGATTCTAAATCGAATATTTAATACTCTCACAATACATCGTTAGATCGTAAAAACAGTCGACATAGTGTGACCCTACAGGCCTTCACATATCGCCATTAATCAAATTAAGGTCTACGCGGAACTCCTAGACGGCGCCGCAAGACGAACTCAATATGTGAAGTATGTTTATACGAATCCAGTAAACTTAACCTCTATGTGGTAAGATAAAATCCTTTCATTCACGACACACCCGATCAAGCTTAGGATTTGTCAAGTGTCTATCCAAATGGCTTAATCATTGTATCTTATCTATATTAGTTGACAACTAGACCATATTCTAAATATGTCTATTGCGTTGGCCAACGACTTAGTCAACCTAATATCACTGAGAAGCTGAGTGTTCTCTCGAATATACATTCGAGGAATGAATGCTAACCTTGGCTCAACTACCACCTTTAATCCACATCGTAATGAACCCAATATAAGCCGTATCTCAACCTATAAGGCATTTCAGCTTAGGACATGATCAAAGTATATTACTTTGTAGACAAGGTGCGCATTGACCTCAAGTCTAAGGACCTCTATCTCCCACACGCTGATCATACTTTAGACAAGTCTAACAAACAGTATATCAGTAGGGTATATCAATACTTCCAAAGTGTCCATGTGTCCATCATGAGTAGCCATTACTCGTAGCAGGTGAGACATACTACATCCTCTAAGGATGTGATGCAGACCACATGTCGACTTATCACATATCATCGTTATCTCATTCTCGATGATCATTAGTCGAGGATATTTTAAGAGTTACGTTATAATATTTATATCTCACATTATTAATAACAACGTAACCTCTAGGGATGCATATTATAGAATATTATAAACAATCAACTAATAATTCAATAATTGCAAATGCCAAAATATTAATCTCCATTAGTAATAATACGAATGTGTATAAAGTATATTTGTCCTAATACATATTGTCTCTAGGACGTACATATACTTCCAATCGCACACTTGGCCTAGAGCCAATCTCCAACATATCTAATGTCCATATTCTCAAAATGACCATTATGCTTGACTAAGCTTAATGGTTTAGTGAATGGGTCAGCTAGATTATCGTCTGTGGGAACATAGTCTAATCTCTTCAGTCTCCACCATCTCCCTGCGTATATGGTACTTCCTCGGTACATGCTTGTTTCTTTTTGTTGATCTTAGTTCCTTAGCCTGTGCAGTCGCACTAGTGTTGTCACAATAAATAGTTATTGGACAACTGGCACTCGGAACTACCCTTAGTTCCTTCAGGAACTCAGAAATCGCGATAGCTTCTTTACCAGCTTCCGATCCAGCAATGTACTCAACTTCTGTTGTCGAATCAGCAGTTGTAGCTTGTTTGGAACTTTTCCAGCTCACTGCTCTACCATTGAAAATGAACGTGTACCCAGACTGAGATTTGAAGTCATCAAGATCTGTCTGAAAGCTAGCATCAGTGTACCCAATAGCAGCTAGCTTTTCTTCCCCACCATAGACTAAGAAGTAATCTTTAGTTCGTCTAAGATACTTAAGAATACTCTTGACTGCTTTCCAGTGTTCTTCCTTAGGATTCTGCTGGAATTTGCAAGTCATACTAAGTGCAAAGGCCACATCTGGCCTAGTACGGGTCATGGAATACATGATCGATCCTATAGCCGAAGCATATATGATCCTCTTCATGCGTTCAAGTTCAATAACATTAGAAGGACTGTCCTTCTTAGATAACTTGATGCCTTGTCCCATAGGTAGACCGCCTTTCTTGGAATTTTCCATAGAAAAACGTCTAAGCACTTTGTCTATGTAGACTGACTGTGACAGCCCCAACAATCTATTAGGTCTATCTCTATAGATCCTAATTGCCATAATGTAGCATGTTTCACCTAAATCCTTCATCATGAAGGTACTGGACAACCACTCCTTGACTGACTGCAGGAGAGTCTTATTGTCTCCCATTATCAATATGTCATCTACATATATAATAATGAAGACAATACTCCCATCCTTGCGTTTACTATAAACGCAAGGATGCTCTTTGCTTCTAACGAAATCAAATGACTTGATAGCCTTGTCAAAGCAAATGTTCCAACTCATCGAGGCTTGCTTAAGCCCATAAATGGACTTTTGTAGCTTGCATACAACATTTGGTTTGGACTCAAGCGAAAAACCCTCATGTTGTTTCATATACACCTCCTCAACTAGATTACCATTGAGGAAAGCGGTTTGACATCCATCTGCCAAATTTCATAGTCATAATATGCAGTTATTGCAAGCAAAATCCGAATGGACTTAATCTTAGCAACAGGTGAAAAGGTTTCATCATAATCGACCCCAAGTCATTGATTATAACCTTTAGCCACCAACATTGCTTTATAAGTCTGTACATTTCCAAATGCATCGATCTTCTTCTTGAAGACCCATTTGCATCCTATGGGTTTAACCCCAGCTGGCAAATCAACCAAGTTCCACACTTGATTGATGTACATAGATTCCATCTCGGATTTCATGGCTTTTTGCCATCTCTTCGAATCAGTGTCCAACATTGCTTCGCTATAGGCTGTAGGCTCATCGTTATCGGGAATATCTATCTCACTGTGTGTTTTCACAAGTAGATTTAGTTTTTCAGGAGGACGATGAGTCCTAGTGGACCTACGGAGTTGATTGTTTTACAGTTCAGTGCTTGGTATGTTCTGACTGTGAGAGGGTTCTTGTGTGTTGGATAATCCACTAACTTGAGAGCTTTCAGAAATATCATTTTCTTGTATTTCCTGAATGGGATGAGGTGCAACCATTTCATCTACTTCCAAAGGTTGTGTATGAGGATATTGCATTTCTGCATTGTTCCTCGTAACATTCCCACTGGCCGAAGGGCGTACTTGAAGTACCCAATCTTCGCCAAATACTCCCACTAAATTCTTGCCTTGGTCATTCAGCAAGGATTCAACATTTATGTTACCTTGTAGTTCTTGAATTTCTTCAAGTCTCCATGTCCAAAACAGGGATATAAATGATATTCCTCGTTAACGAGGGTACATAGTAACAATCATTTAACACTTGACAATATCCAGAAGGCAAATTTAATCTATAAGTTCCTACGCACTCAACATCCACTCGTGCTCCATTTCCAACGCGTAGGTCCACCTCTCTTGGTCCAACCTTCCTACTATCAGTTAGCCCCTGCACATTAGTACAAATGTGTGAGCCACAAACGGTATCCAATACCCAAGACTGAGAATTATTTATACACATATTTATTTAAATGACATACATACCTTGTCCACCAGAGGTAAAGCACCTGGTGATTTCCCCCCTCCTGGTGCAGTGCAGTCCTTCTTCCAATGCCACTTCTTGTTGCAGTTGAGGCATACATCCTTAGCCGGATTCACCTTCTTCTTCTTCACACCTCCCTTAGGCTTTATAGCTGAGGGCGCAACGATTGCTTTGCCCTTCTTCTTCTGCCATTCCTTACCTTTCGGCTTGGGTCGGCTAGTAGAGCTCACCAGGAGCACAACTTTGCCTTTGGAAGTGGAAGACTCAAAGGTCTTGAGCATGTTGGGTAGCTCCGGCAGACTCGCCTTCGTTCTATTCATATTGTAATTCACTATGAAGTTTTCAAAGGAACGAGGGAGAGAGTTCAGGATGAGGGTGGTAGCGACATTCTTTTGCAGCTTCGTTCCAATTGAAGCAAGTCTCTCTATCAGCCCTATCATCTTCAACACATGCTTTGCGAGACACGGCCCCTTCATTGAGCTTACACTTAAAAAGTTCTATCAGTAACTCATATTCCATAGTCTGGGATTGTGAGTCATAGAGACTCTTCAAGTGTTCTAGCATCTCATTGGGACCCATGTTCTCATGTTGTCTCTGAAGTTCCATAGACATGGAAGACAACATCACACACTGTGCTTAAGTAGCATCATCTAGGTGTTTTTGGTAAGCATCCTTATCAAAAGAGGCATATTCAGCAGAGTCTATTGCAGGGACTGTTGGGAACACCGTGTCCAACACGTATTCTAATTTCTCTTGTCTCAACACTATTCGCAAATTTCTTAAGGTAGTTAGGTCCAATAAGTTTGTTTATTTCAATCAACATTTTCAATGATAAGCTCGACATCTTTGATAATCTGAAGAATTAGATAGACTGAAAATCAAACTCAAACTTTATTTCCTATTATACACATTCGTTTAGGCTAATCAACATGGTGTTTTGTTTAATTAGCTCTCATTATTTTAACATACTTCTACGACTCCATGGTAGAATACAAACCTTTATTATTTAAGGTCATAACGAGGCAAGATCCAAGCCTATGCTATCTCCGCGTTTGCTTTGGCTGATAACTTTAATAACACATCTTGGTAGGTTCTAAACCAATTGCAAAACTTATTTGCAACTCTTGGTTGATCAAATATTATATTTAATCTTACGTCCTTAGATTAGTCTGACACTTTGGCGCCAAGATTTGTCTAAGCAAGTCAACCCCATTACACGACTGCGTTTATGTATCTAAGTAAATTTGGCCTTTGTGAGCAAACACATTGGTGTAAATACCCACAAAAGTTTATCGTTTACCTTTACATTTAAAACACATCTATGAAAGAGTCTTGGTCCTCGTAGACTTAGAGCAAATACTTTGACATAAATACTCGTATCGCCGAAAAGTATTTTGCACTCTAACAATTATAATGGACGACGTGTTTTAATTTAGACTTGTATTTAAAATTTTGGGGAACATTTTAATTCAGGATTTTAACCAAGATCAACTCTTTTACGCCATATCCAATAAGACACCTTAATATCATGCAAAATTAATGACACATATAATTGGAAACCGTCAACCCAATAGGCATAATATAAGATGGTGTAATCAAATACTGAGCGCCGCTTGCCCAGACAGTTATAGCGGACACTATGCTAATTATTAAATGAAAGCATTTAAACACTTAACATATAGTTCGTATATTATTTAATAATATACAATTAATAATAATCATGAGTTAACTTGTCTAAACTCTAAAATTTAAGTCTAATTCAAACAATCCCTTAAACATTTTCTGATTTTAAAAATTGATTTTCAGGATATTTCTGTAAGCTCCAGATTTTCAGAATTTATAATTTAGTCCCTCAAAAATTTAAAATTTCAATTTTGAACCCCTTTAAATTCAGAAAATCCAATTTTAATTTTCAGAAAATATTTTCTGATTTCAGGGACCTGTTTGTAATTTCCAGAATTTTAAATTAATTACAGATTTGGCCCAAGGGACCAAATCCGCTTTTCTGAAATTTACAGATTTTCTCAAGGACCAAATCTGATGATTTTAAAAAACTTTTCTAGGGACCAAATTACAATTCCAGAAACTTCTAAAATTTTCAGATTTTCCCCAAGTGCTAAATTGCAATTTCAGAAACCGCTACTGCCCCGCCGGAACAGTGACTGTCGCCACTTTTTAGATTTGGCTTTGATACCACTGTAGGGATTTTGTTGGGTTGTTATACACAGCGGATACTGAAAACTTGTTTCAAACCCAACAAACGTAGAACTGTTTGACTATAGGATAATTTTAAACTGAAAACATAAGACTTGAATAGTACTTACATGTTTACAATATCTGGAATCTTTATCAATTGTGGGTGCGCACGCGAATGCCCTTTCAATTGCAAGCTCCAAGCTTCAATGTATTCCTCCTTTGAAATGCTAGGAAATCTGTTAGAGGTTCGAGAGAGTGTTTTGATTCTGAGTCTCTAAGACTTAGAATAATGATACGAAAATCAAGTGTAATGAATAATGAAGTGTATGTCTGTATTTATAGGTGAAACATTAGGTCAAAACAAATTAGAGTTTGACTTTGGGTCTGGCCCAAAATTCGAGACAGATTAGGTCATAGCGCCGCGGCGCTGACGTGGCCCTACACTGTCTCGTTTTATTTTCCGCACATTCTTAATTAAATCAAAAATCCAATTTTAACTTAATTAAAACAATCATTATTCATTTAAATATCTCGATTCTAAATCGAATATTTAATACTCTCTCAATACATCCTTAGATCGAAAAGACAATCGACATAGTGTGACCCTACATGCCTTCACATATTGACATTAATCAAATTAAGGTCTACGCGGAACTCCTATACGGCGCCGCAAGACGAACTCAATATGTGAAGTATGTTTACACGAATCCAGTAAACTTAACCTCTATGTGGTAAGATAAAATCCTTTCATTCACGACACACTCGATCAAGCTTAGGATTTGTCAAGTGTCTATCTAAATGGCTTAATCATTGTATCTCATCTATATTAGTTGACAACTAGACCATATTCTAAATATGTCTATTGCGTTGGCCAACGACTTAGTCAACCTAATATCACTGAGAAGCTGAGTGTTCTCTCGAATATACATTCGAGGAATGAATCCTAATCTTGGCTCAACTACCACCTTTAATCCACATCGTAATGTACCCAATACAAGCCGTATCTCAACTTATAAGGCATTTGAGCTTAGGACAGGATCAAAGTATATTACTTTGTAGACAAGGTGCGCATTGACCTCAAGTATAAGGACCTCTATCTCTCACACGCTGATCATACTTTAGACAAGTATACCAAACATTATATCAGCAGGGTATACCAATACTTCCAAAGTATCCATGTGTCCATCACGAGTAGCCATTACTCGTAGCAGGTGAGACATACTACATCCTCTAAGAATGTGATACAGACCACATGTCGACTTATCACATATCATCGATATCTCATTCTCGATGATCATTAGTCGAGGCTATTTTAAGAGTTACGTTATAATATTAATATCTCACATTATTAATAACAACGTAACCTCTAGGGATGCATATTATAGAATATTATAAACAATCAACTAATAATTCAATAATTGCAAATGTCAAAATATTAATCTCCATTAATAATAATACGAATGTGTATAAAGTACATTTGTCCTAATACAAATTGTCTCTAGGACATACATATACTTTCACTACTTTCCAGATCCCAGGGTGTGAACTGAACGTCAACCTTCTACCATCACATTGTCGTCCATCGACACTCTAGCCCCTCTCCGCGTCATTGGCGAATGTAGTTAGGGACTTATACTTAGTTCAAACTCAGTAATTTTGTCTCTAATCATGTATATGTGTTAACAAATCTATTACTAAGTATAACTATAGAGTTTTAACACAATAAATCAAATGAATTGTAGTACAATTTCAAACTCGAACTCATAATATTCAAGTCTTGATCGATCTTTGTTCTACACGTGAAGGTGCCTTGGGAGAGTGTTGACCACTACCTGAACTGTGTGGCTTATCACTTATGCCCTCTCTAGATCTTGCACCCTCTCACTCCATATGTATACATATATATCATACAGACAGAAGTATCTACAGGTTTGCCGATATCGAAGAAGTGTAACTGTGCCAGATTTAGTTAATGTGCAAAGATGTAAGAGTACATAACACATTGTAAAGATGGCTTTAGGTCTAGCAGCATTTTGAAACATGATGCACCTCCAGTTAACTTTTAGGTAATCTTCCAGCAGTTGTAAGTAGAATTGTCTGATTATACTCTTGTGCTCATCTATACATGTATGCAATTGTGCGATAATTGTTATCTCTGTACTCAAACCATCTACTGTAAAGTCAAAAAATATTAAACAAAAGTTTAGTTTAATTTCCTCACAATTGCCCAAGGTTTGAATTAATTCTTCTCAGGATAGAACGAAACTCTATTCTGCAATACCGGCAATGAAAATTGCAAAACTTCAGCGAATTCAACAAACGGTAGTAATAACACGACACTTACTATTTTTGTCTTTGAAAAATGATGCATATAAGAGGGGAAGAAAAGATTGATTTGTAGAGTGCAAAATTTCGAGATTGCAGTGTGTTTTGAAACATACCGTTAGGAAAAGAAAATTCCGCGAATTAAATTAAAATAACTAAATTTCCGCGCGAAAATTGAATAATGAAAATGGAAAATATGTGACGACAACGGCGCAAAGGGTGATCCTCTTCTCAACTCTTTAGCTAGAAGATGTGCTTCTACATATAAGCACACAAACGCGACTTTCTACCACCAATGTGGGAGAAAGCTCACTTGGAAAAAATATTTTTTTCAAATTTCATTTCCCTCCTATTTTATTTTCCTCACTTTCCCAATTCACATTTCATCTTTAAAGCTCACCATTTAGAGTTCACCACTTAGTGTCTTTAAAGCCCAACAATGATGTCCCTAATGTTAGAGTTTTTTTTCTTTTATCATATTTGAGTTTTACTTTTCTCTTAAAGAAAGTCAAAGTATTACTATAAATACTTTTACTTTTCCTGAAAGGAAAAAAATATAATTTTCTTCAATATTTGGCTATTTCTTTTCTCGGAAGATTTTTTTTGAATATCTATAAATTGAATACCTTCTTCCACAACTAGAAAACACAAAAAAACATCCATAATGTAGTCATTTAGAGAGTTTTGTTTAGGAGGAGATTTTCCTCTCTACAATTTTTATAATTTTTCTATTGGTTTTTCATATGTAAGTCAATTGACCAAAACCATATCATATAATAAGTTTTTTTTTTTTATAGTTTTTTATGTTATCTGATTGATCGTCAATCAAGATTTACAATTATAAACTTTCGCATGACGCCCTGATTTATTTCGATCCCAACACCTAGCTCCCAAAAAATTTCTCGCTATCCGGCTTGAATTTTGTCAAATGGTCATAGATTTGACCTTTGATATAATAAGCATGTCTCCACATTATCCACAACTTGTCATTTTTTGAGTCTAAGTATTGAAAATGAAAAAAAAAAGGATAGATCTAAAATAATATAGGAGACATTATGTAAAAAAAAAAAAATACTCATTAGGATGACTACGAACTTAACTAGAAACAGAACAAAATGACAGAGAATGGTTCAAATAGACTATACTAACTAGTTTGGATTGAGATTTAGTTGTTGCCGTTACATCTACTATACTTTAAAAAACATTTTATTTCAGTTAGAATTGTATGTTCGTGTAAATATAAATGTCTTTAGAGCACCTCTAGATCTATATAACTTTTAAATTACCGTATAAATATATTATTTAGTATTAAAATGAACTCGGCGTGAATAGAACAGAATGAACACAACAACATTTATATAGTCGATCCAAATAACTTGTCATTCTTCCATTTTTTTATTAGTTGGAAATGCAAGTCATTCAGCTCTGTTTCTTTGTTATAGGAAATCATGTAGATTTCAAAGAGTTAAAAGGGGCAGCCCGGTGCACTAAGCTTCCGCTATGCGCGGGATTCGGGGAAAGCCGGACCACAAGGATCTGTTATACGCAGTGTTATCTTGCATTTCTGCCATAAGCTATTTTCACGGCTTGAACTCATAACCTCCTGATCACATGACAATAACTTTATCGGTTACTCCAAGAGTTATCAAATACAAATGGTTTAAGGTTCTATCATTTATATCCTTTTGTGGTAAAAGACTGAGAAAAAGTTAAGAGGCAAACCTTCCGTTATACTACAACTTCTTTATTTTCCATTCTTAGAAAGACAATAGTAATCATTTGATTTATAATCTAATGCTCCTCTTAGAACTTAATAAAGTTATTAGATTTGTATATATCACTCTCTAGTCTCTAGAGGGTGACTAAAGAGTGGGACCTAGAAATTAATAGCACATGCACATATCCATTATTTGTGGAGGCATCTACTGTTAGAAACATATTAGAGATGATCGACAAATAAAATATAGTAATAACAATAAAGATAAGATAGAGTATAAATTAGTAAAATTCGGTTCAAGGCACGTTATGGAAGGCGTTGTCTTCAGAGTAGATTTCTGTCGCTACCCTGGTGTAAATAGCAAAGTGACGTTCTACACCCAAGATACAATGAATCGTGTTGAGAATATAATCAAATATTAAAAAGTGTATTCTATCTAAGAGCTTAAGCTTTTAGATCAGATGATCACACACTTCAATATGGTATCAAAGCAGGTCAAAGGTCCTGAGATCGAACCTCACCGCCATCCATTCTCAAAAAGAATTTCCACGTGCTTGGATCATGAAAAAAAATCAGGTCAGCACGTGAGGGGGTGTGTTGAAAATATAATCAAATATTAAAAAGTGTGTTCTATCTTAAGAGCTTAAGCTTTTAGATCACATGGTCACACACTTCAATAAATCGCTCAGGAATCTTCTAATGTGCACTCAAATAGAAGTTTCGAAGAACCCTTTTAATCTCTCGACTGCTTTTGTTGTAATTCAGAATAAGAAGAAAATTGATCTATTGTTAATGAATTTTCTGTAATGGGATTGGAATTTATAGTTAATGAAACACAACTTTTCATTAATGAATGTTTCCCTTAAGATAGGATGACACATTTTTCACAATGAATAAGTGTATCCTCTAAAGAATATTATGTCTTTTCAAATATATCTTTTCACAATATATTATGTGATTTCAAGAGTGTGTTTAAATTTTGAATCACTTCGTAAATAAATTTCAACAGTCCCTCACATGATTCAAGAATTTAAAGAATACAAAAGCAGTTTTTTATAATGATGTTAGTGAAGGTGTCTTGTGGACTTGAACCTCACTTAGTATGATGAAATTCAATCGAAAGGATCATAGTGAACTAAAGTCTTAAACTAGGACATTGTAGCCCGATCTTTAATTCAACATACACATTATATGAGATTTTTATCGAGCTCATAAATGGGGTCTCGCGTTAGCGGCCTTACGCTCGTATCTTGATTCGCGAGTGCTCTAGAAAAAAGCCCAATCCCATAAGTTGATGTAAGTGTAGCTAGATCTTCATTTGGTTCCTCGCTTAAACTGTTGTGGCATACCGACACTCCGTTTTCAATGTCCATTCACTTGATGTAAGTTTTTCAGCGAATCTGTAGTGCTCACAAAAAAAAAGTGGCAGATGCCCAATATTTTGGCAAAGCTAAAGAATCTGGACCAGTACTCTCAATTTTTCCATAAATAAAAACAGGGAAAAGCATTAAAAAAAATAAAGAGAAACAGAAGCACCTGATAGAAAACTTATAAGCACTGCTACAAATATATTGTCCCAAAGTATACAAGAAGGAATTTCATTTTGGTCAAATGAAAAGGATCATTTTTGTGCAATTTTTTTTCTCCGCAAGGAAACAAATGGAAACACTTACATATCCAGAAATCTACAAATGTGGTCAGAGGGAAAAGTCATTTTTAAAGTCCAGATATCTGATGCAGAGAGTTGTAGACCATATACATCTATTTGTTCTTCCTTCAAATTTGGAGCATGGAAAAGACAACTTACATGAAAAATCTACTCTGAAATTGTTGGAAACATATTATAGATGATCACATATAGAAAAACAAATAAGAGACAAATAAAATATAGTAATAACAATAAAGATAAGACAGGGTACAAATTAGAAAAACTCGATTCAAAGCACGCTATGGATGGATGGCGTGTCTTCAGACTAGATTTTCGTCGCCACCTCGGTGTAAATAACAAAGTAACGTTCTACTCCCAAGATATAATGAACCACTCGGGAATCTTCTAACGTGCACTCAAATAGAATTTTTGGAGAACACTTTTAATCTTTCGACTACTTTTGTTGGAATTCAGAATAAGAAGAAAAACAGACTCTCGAAGAGAATGAAATTATAAAGTGCCTAAAGATTTTGATCTACTGTTAATGAATTTTATGCAATGGGATAGGAATTTATAGTTAGTAAAACATACCTTTTTATGAATGGATGTTTCCCTTAAGATTGGATGACACATTTTCACAATGAATATGTGTATCCTTTAAAGAATGGGCAACATCTTTTCACAATATATTGTGTCTTTTCAAAAGTCTGTTTAAATTTTGAATCACTCCTAAAATAAATTTCAACATCTACAAGATTCACGTGCAAATATTACTTTCTTTTATACTTCCTCATTTCAATTTGCGTGGAATAATTTGACTGAACACGAAATTTAAAAAAATAAAATTTGTTATATTAAATATGGCATTATGAGATTTATGTGGATATAAAAGTTGTTGGGATACAATTGTTGTAGGAAACGGGAAGTAAGTAACTATTACAATAGTAAGAAAGGATAAACTAAATATTACAATAAACTGAAAATCAAGAACTTAACAAACTGCTTGTGTGATTTGCTGAGTCGAGTGATGGCACCATGTCTTTAAGACAAGATTGCCCCGTATATCTCCTTTTACGGTGTTGGGAAATAGTCTCCCAAGATACAACATCAACTTAACAAATGAGCAAAGGAAACTCAAGTGTTACTCTTGAAAAACTTTTAGTATAGTCACATTGCTAAAGAAGAAGAAGATGAATTCAGAAAATCTGGAGTATTTTCTAAGTGTTGAGTGTAGTGTTCTTCAATTGAGCCAAAGGCCTCAATTTATAGTGTAAGGAGAAGACCCCTCAACTAGCCAACTAATGGCCTTCAATAGCCATGTAATGACACTTGATTGAGGGGTTACATTCAGCCAAATAATGGTTGAATTCATGTGCCAAGTAATGGAGAATCAATGCTCCAACACCAGCCCAAAGGTGAGAACTTTCCAACTTTCCGTCGCAACATTCTGCCTCCGAAGCGCCGCGACTTTGTAAATTAGCGTCGCGACTCCAGTGACTGGCCAACCAATTAGCGCCGCGGCTCCGACGGTGTGGCGCCGCGACCCTCCACGGCTCCGGGGCGAAATCCGACTCGTTTCATCTTACACTTCTTCCTTCGTTTACCAACGTGGAATACTTTGTTATTTAGCCAATAACCGTCCAGAATTCTATGTCTCAAACGTATTACATACGTACCAATATCTCTTTGACTAATGAAATTTGTGATAATTGGCACTACGTGTGCACGTGTGTGGAAACAACGTTTCCGACGTGCGGGGCCCCAATTATTTGAGTCATAAATAATGTGATATACTTAATTCTATAATTAGTAAATTTCCAACAAAAGCTTGCCATTAATGATAAAATGAAAAATTAACCTTTTACAAATTTCCTCTAAAAGGGAGTGAATAACTTATATGGTCCTCAACTATAGCAAATTTTCCATTAAAGTCGGTTGTTTTAATTTAATATCAACAAGGTTTTTTTGTCATAATAATATCAACAAGGTTTTTTTGTCATAATAATATCAACAAGGTAACTCAAATGAAACTACTTTTTTCATAAAGTCATTACAGTTAAAAATTAAAAAGATAATTACATAAATCTTCGCTCAAGTTCGTAACATTTACTTTCTTTGTGGTTTATGATATTATACTCACCGTTTTTTTAACAATTCTTTTAACCTAACTATTAATACAAAAAATTATGATTTGACTAATTTATCTTTTATGATATTTTTTTTTATCTAACTAACTTTTCAATATCCATTTGTTCATAATTATCTCCATTGTTGTTAGTAAATGTGATATATATATATATATATATATATATATATATATATATATATTCAGTTGTTTAATTCTGAGATGTTTATTTTTTTGTTTTGAATATTTGTATTTGGAATCTCAGTTACAATTTTGTATTGATTATCACAATCCATTATGCAGACAACAAGTTAGGGGGGAGGGGGGGCGACTGAAACTTATATTTGCCATTGTATTCATCTTTGCCAATAATATCTATACAATGTAGATACTCTATAATTGTAAGTGTATTGGGCGAAGAATGCCTCCGGATGGGTTGGTGTATCCGGAAGATTCAAACGGCTCCAAGGCTTCTAAACAACTATTTTTCACTCCTAACAACTTCCGTCAAATTAATCCGCCTAGATCAGAGCGTCGTGGTGCGCGTGTGTGCAGTGACGTTAGCACACTCACGTCGTCATAATTTTAGAGGGTTATAATAGTCTAGATTTTAGCTTATATATAGAGGGAAGACTTAGAAGGGAAGTATCATAGTGTATTCTCTTGCCCACACTTGTAAGCTGAGCTCTATTCTCAAAATACGCAAAGAAGCATTTGTCTATTTTTTTCATTACTAGTTCTAAATCAAAGCTTACTTGGTCATACCATTTATTTGTTCATTTATTTACTTATTTATTTATCCGTCTTTTTGTTGATAATACCCGACTCATTGAGGGGTTCCGAATCGGATACAACTCACATGTCTTTAAATCCTAGAAAATAAATCTTTAACTGTGTTTTTTATTAAAACTGATTTCACCGGAAAACAGTTTGACGTCGTCTCTGGGGACAAACAATTGTGGTGTTTTCTCGATCTATAGATGATCTCCTTGAAAAAATCAAACGGAACCACTATACTCAAAAAAGCATGTCGGGGCAAAGCAGTAGTTCCCACGGATCACAGGGACTCAAAAATGAACAGATACCCGATAATAATCAGGACCTAGTAGATCCTTCATTAACACTATGAATGGAGCTTGAAGAGGAGTCCGAGCGAGAGCCACAGAGCAACGAAAACAAGCTCCCGCCAAAGCAGCCTGGCAAAGAATGAGGTAAATGCATATCGGACAACGAAGAGGAAAAGAGGGCCTAGAAGCAAACACCCGAAGGAAGAAGCTCAGTTAAGTCTCAAACTGACAAGCCCAAACCCACCAACAAAAGAGGGTCTTTGATGAAAGAAATTATCGCGGCCATTCTCGAGGCACAGAATGAAATGATGCAACACATGGAGAGAGTAGTGGCTACTATAGCTACTCACTCTAGGGCTGGGACTCCAGCTTCAAACCAGAATGCAGCAAAAACCTCGGCATCACCCGAAACTAGCAAAAAGAGGACTGATGGCGTGAAGGAATGAATAGACGCATTCAAAGAAGGACTAAGTTGGGTGGAGAGATAGAGATGAACGAGCGGATGAACCAAATGCCTAGAGCTCTGCCCATGATAAATGGCGTAAGAGCCAGAAGATATGAGGTCTTGCCGTATCTGGAAAGCACGACCCCCATCCCTATCCCGAAGAAGTTCAAGATGTCTGACATACCAAAATATGATGGCACCACAGATCCAGATGAGCATATCATGACCTTTGTAGCAGTTGTCACCGGACACGATCTCAAGCAACACGAAATCGAATCTGTTATGCTAAAGAAATTTAGCCAAACGCTCATAAAGGGAACACTCTCTTGGTATAATCATTTACCTTGAAATTCTATTAATTCTTTTTCACTTTTACAGATACTTCTGTCAAAGCTCACGCAGGGGCCCGAAGGGTGGAAAAATACAAACATGATGTGTTCATGATAAAGCAGCGGGAAGATTAGCTGTTGTAGGGATTTGTAGACATGTTCCAAAGGGAAAAAATATCGTTGCCAGCCATCCCGGAAGATTAGGTTGTGTCTTCATTAGCAGACGGGTTGAACTCGAACAGTTCGAATGCTTCTAGAAAGTTGAAGGAAAGCTTGAAGGAGTTCCCGACAAAAATATAGAGTGAGATAAACCTCAGATATACAACTAAGATGCGAATTGAGGAAGATCAACGGGTAGCAGCACCGACATACATGGGCAGCCACTCCCCGAGAAGGTCGGGTCAAGGGTACAACACTAACATCACTAACGGGGGGACGAATTGAGTCGTATGATGCTAGAAAATTCCCTAGCATAGGGACAAGCCGGGGTAGCATCCGAAATCATCAGGGTCTCCTTGAGCGAGACCCTCCATGATTTGAAGTGTCTACATCAAGGGGGTTGCCCCCCCCCGAAGCTATCCTATCACAACTTCAGAATAAATGCAGCAGAACTGGTGGCAATAATGAAAACCATGAAGGAAGCCAGATTCTCGGACGATGTACGCACAAACCCAGATAAAAGGAACACATGGTTGTGGTATCATTTTTATAGCACACACAAGCATACCACAAAAGATTATGTAAATTAATGAATCAAAGTGGCACAGATGCTGCGCGCGAGACACTTGAGGGAGTACATTAGCGACTGGGCAAAACTCAACCTAAGTAGAAATGCCAGACAAAAACCAAACAAGCGCCTTTACCCACTCATATTATCAACATGATCTTCGAAGTAGAGGTGGTGAATAAGTTTACGTACTTATTAATGAGGAAATTGAATATCTTCATCACGACCATGAGTCCCATCCAGGAACCCATGCAAAGCTGGTATATCACATTCTCCAGCAACAACTGCGCGGACCTTGCCTCCCTTCATAATGACGTCTTAGTAATATATGTGCAAATTAATAAATCTTTTATTAAGTGTGTTTTGGTTGATCCATGGAGTTCATCGAACATCATCCAGTTGTGTGTCCTGAAATAAATGCAGCTGGACGAGGTCGTCGTCCCAATAACAAATGTGCTGGCAGGCTTTAACATATCAAGTGGGTTGATAAGGAGAGAAGTTAAATTAACGATTCACATAGATGACGTGGAACGGGGCACGACTTTCGATGTCATGTTTGGTGACATGGCATATAATGCAATATTAGGGCGATCGTGGTTGCATGCAATGCAAGTGGTCCCCTCAACCTATCATCGTAAGGTTAATTTCCCCACTCTTTAGGGTTTGGGGAAATCAGAGAATATGGAAATACATCCCGGTTAGAGGATGCCTTGATAGTGATAGGACCGCAAGGGTTTAGGATAGACAAATAGCAATTATAGACACCGGACCCAAGTAGGACATCCGAGGGAGTGAAAGAACAACATACGAAAGATGTGCACCTAGATCAGGCCATCCCAAAAGGCTTCATCATGCCAGTAGACAAATATCCCATGGATTCCACCATAGAAGAGTTGGAAAGTGCGACACTTTTCAAAGAACATCCCGAAAATAAGGTATACTTGGGCTCGGAGCTCTTGCTCGAGCTCAAGAGTGCATTCTTACATTATTTAAAAGCTAATTTTGATTGTTTTGCTCGGTCTCATCTTGATATATAATAGTAATCCCTCCAAAAATAGTTATCCACAGGCTGAGCATTGATCCCAACCACACCCCGGTGAGATATGAAATGACTTATTTCTACCGTCAGGGACCGATTGTTAAAGAAGAGGTGGCACGCCTACTCAAATAGGGTCAGTACAGAGAGTCGAAGATCCCAAATGGTTGGCCAACGCAGTGGTGGTCCCGACGAAACTCAACAAATTTAGGATGTGTGTAGACTTCAAAGACTTGAACAAAGCATGTCCTAAGGATTCTTTCCTGCTGTCACACATCGGTCAAACAATCAACACTACGATAGGGCATGAGCTACTCAGTTTCCTGGACACGTACTCCAGCTACAACCAAATCAGCTTACATCCGGAGGATCAGGAGAAAACCTCTTGCATGACCAATCAAGGTAATTTTTGTTATAATGTAATGTCTTTTGGTCTTAAAAGTGCATGAGAAACTTACCAGCGGTTGATAAAAAAAATATTTGAAAAACAAATCGGCCGTACTATGGCAGTTTACATTGATGACATGTTGTTCGAATCATAAGAGGTAGAAACTCACCTGGCCTCCTTATCAGAAACCTTCAACTTTTTGCATCACCATGGAATGGAGCTAAATCTAAAGAAGTGCACATTTGGGGTCAAGTCTAGAAAATTCTTAGGTTTCCTAGTTTTCGACCGCGGCATCGAAATAAACCCTGATAAAGTCAGAGCCATCCAAGAGACGTCGGACACACTGAACAATGTCAAAATGGTATAGAGGTTGATGGGAAAGATTGCGACCTTGGGAAGGTTGGTGTCTCTATCAACGGACCGATGTCATGAATTTTTTAAGCTTATGAAGAAGGATCTTCAGTTCCAATGGACGCATGAGTACTACCAAAGCCTGCAAGACCTCAAGGGTTACCCGGCCAGCCCTCACGTATTGGCCAAACCAAAAAAGGAGAACGAATGCTCATATATATGACAGTCTCGGCAATATCAATCAACATCGCCCTAATAAGGGAAGAGGGATAAGTACATGTCCCCATTTATTATGCAAGCAAAACGTTAACCTGGGCGGAGTCCCAATATTTGGATACATAGAAAGTTGGCCTTGACCCTCATCACGTTCACACAAAAGTTGCGACCATACTTTCAGTGTCATCCGATAACGGTCATTACAAGTGCTCCGCTGCAAACTCTGTTACAAGGGGAGAACCTCACAAGCCGGTTATCCAAATGGTCGGTTGAAATAAGTGAGTATGACTTGGCATACCAACTTTGTTCAATGATACGGACGCAGAGTTTGCAAAAATTCTCAGACGATTTCGCTTCCACAATGCGATCTTGAAAGTCACACGTATGAAACTACCTTGTTTTCTTTTTCCCCATTTTTTCTAACTCTTTGATCGCAGGACCGGGATTGGTATCAAGATTGGGACTGTTCGAAGGAATCATGCACCTCAAGGATAGCTAGCGAAGATCGGAAAATACATGTTGCACTTTTTTCCTTGATCGACTTTTCCCCAAAAGGGTTTTTACCGGTAAGGTTTTTAATGAGGCAACAACTGTAAAGCTTATTACCCAGGAGGACTCTTCCCGGAGTTTCGAATTCACTCATGTTTTCGGAGGTCGATGGCCATTGTCTTTGTACTTTCTTATTTTTTGTAAAAACCACACATGTACTTGGGTTTACACACCGAATGCCATGAATGAAAACAGGGTTTCAGTTTCACTGCTTACACTCTAAAGTTGTTGCTGCAAACAAGTCCTCTCGGACTCGATAATATCCACCACGAACACACAACACAGACTATTGGCCTCAGAGTATGAAGAAAACATAACCTTATGCTGATATAAGATTTGGTCGAGACGTCCTTCTCAACGGCACTGACTAAAGGGAGCCCATCCTTTTATTATGAATTGAACGATTTTAATTCCAAATCATAAAATACGCGATCGAAAGTAATATTCCTGGATTGGGGGAAATGATTTCTCAAAATATTGCACGCATTTAAAAAAATCAAAGAAATCGTGAAACTTAAACACAAACGTTCAAAATTTCTATAGAGCATAGTCCCGATGATGGGGTCCATGGGTAGAAGGATCCCCATGGTTGAACTGTTCCACTTCTAAGGACCGGGTAACCTTCACACCGGGCCACAAATCATACCAACATAATCAGAGTAACAAGCAATAATATGTGCCCCCCACGTGGGACCTTAACAAGTTAACTAGAAACTTTTGGCCTAGGACAGGAATATTTCAAAGGCGCATGAAAATTGTAATCAAAAGAAAGGCCCAAAACAAGGGCAACACTAGTAGAAAAGCAACACAAATGTTTTCTGAAATTAAGGAAACATAATAACATGTCCAAAAAACTAAAACTCCACGCAGAGAGTGCCAAAATCAAGCGATAGTTAATGAAGTCTCGGATGCTTCGGCAGAGGCATGCATATCCAGAGCAGGAGTGGTCGGTTGGTCCTTGGGAAGAGTCTCTTCTGCATCGCCTTTTCGGCTTTCCCTCCCAGCCATCGGAACCTCATAAAAATGCTCTCCGTGTTCAGCCGAGACTTTTTCATCGTCTTTATGGGACCAACTCTCACTATTAGAAGTCTGAGCCAAGTCCTCTAGGGAGGTTAAACGAGCAGAGCATTATGGGCCACGTCCTCCACCTTCAACGTGGTGGCCAGTGCATTATCAATGTTAATTGACCCCTCCCGAACCTCCTGAAGAACAATCTTTCAGGCCTGGAACACAACATGAGTTTTATCAAGGATGAAGTCCATCTTCAGCTGGTGAATAATAGCGTCCGTATCAGACATATGGAATTTTTGCATGGCTTCACGGAGGGAGGTGTTACTCTCAGTAAGGTCTTTGTTGTGCTGGAGCTAGTTTTGGTACCGGATCGATAGGTTCTCATACCTCCCTTTTAGGATGCTTAAAGCTTTCTCAGCAGAAGTCTTATCTCTCTAGCAAGCGTCAAGCTCAATTCCTATAACCCGGACCCATTCCGCCGGCAAATAATAAAATGAATAAGGGAAAAATTAAGATAGTAATAAAATCAAAAGATAAAAAGAGAAATTAAGAAGTAAGAAAATAGGGATTAGAAATATGAGAGAGAAAGAAAGGATCAATTCAACTCAAATTGCAATTAATCAACAACCAAAGATGAATTAATCTAAAGAGAGAAAGAGACTCAAACTCATACATGGAAATCTAATCCAAGATTATCCAAGAGAGATTCAATGTAAGAGTTAAGGGAATCGACCCTAATCCTAACACTAGCTAATCCTAGCTAGCCTAACTCCATACAAGGAGAACTACACTCAAAAGATATATTTCATCAATCTAAAACTCAAGCTAAGAATGAAAATAGGCTAAGGCAAGCTCATATAGTTTTTCCTTTACATGCATAACCAATTATTTAATTAATAGACATATTTCACATTTAACTACTCAAGCTTGCAATTATAACACACATCAAATATTTGGGCTTCTTTAAAAGGCAAGCTTTGGACCTTGAGCTCTTGGACTCTTGTAATCTTCCTCCATGATATCTTCCATAGCTTGAAGGCCCTCCATTGGCTCTCTTCAAATGCTTCCATAGCTTCATTCTCCATGAACATGGCTTCTAAATCTTGAAAGTCCTTGGTTCGACTTCTAGTACAAGTCCTTGGATATGTTTGAGCAATTGAGTCCCGATATCATATCATCATCCCCTTCTTGAAAATAATTCATCCTCGAATTTGTACCTTGCAATACATAAAAGAGAATGAGTACATATCCTCTCACAAAACAAATAAGGTAATAATCATGAGGCAAATGATAATACCTAAAGTAAGCATATCATGCAACCACACTAAATGACTCACTCTTATGATATAACCAAGCATCATAAGGATCTAGAGAATATAAGTATCCAAATAATGCCCAAGACACTTGGTTATTCAAGAAATGTTGACAAAAGGGTAAATTAAGGAACCCAATGTATTTACGAAAACAATCATGCAAATTCTCATTGGTCCTAGCAATCAAGAAGCACATATCTCCTCAAGAAACAAGTGATCTCCCTCACGGCTAAGTGCAACATCACAAACAAAACCAACCCAAGTCAAGAGTCTAATCATTACACTAGCCCATCTCAGGAAAGGAAACATTCTCAAGTCAACATCGGGGTCAAATACAAAGGTATCCCCCACACTATTTTGCTCACATTCTCCATGCAAGCCCAACATGAAATTAAGTAATAACACTAGTAAAGAATCACATGAACGACTAGAAGTGTTACTACCATACTCATCACACAAAGAAGTTACCCCATGGCTTTAGAAAGCCCAAAAATAAGCATGAGCCACGAATACATACCGTCCTTGAAGAAAGTACAAGATGTGACATCATACCAATGTTGTTCCCTCCAAGAGTTCCTCTTCAAGTCTCTCTCTTTGACAAAACTTTACAAACAAGTTAATCACATAATCAAGTTCATTAAGAGAGAGAGTTTTACCTTTAATCTCATCGATCCTATGCCAAGCTTTGAGTAGCATCTCCTCACCCTTTAGGTTAGAAGATCTAGCATAGTCCTTCCAAAAAGTATGCTCTTTTCCTTTCAAATCGTTCCCCTTCTTTAAAGAGCACTTTTCACATTCGGAAGCTTTTTCTAAACACGGCGTTGGTCCATCAAGTGGTCCACAAACCCTCAAAAAGACATACCATCATCGAACGGGCATCATCAACTTCACCCACCCCATGCTTGTCATCACGACCAAGCATCAACTCACAACTCCTCAACAGTGAAGTTCCTTCATCGGCAAAGGTGTCAACATCCCATAATGGATTACTAAGAAACTTGTAGCCTTCAAAGGTGGCTACATTCACACCACTAGGTACATCATTTTCACAAGTCATGTTAACCTCAAATAAGACATTATCTTTAAAGAGAGAACAATCAATAATTGTGAGGATTTAAAACATGTGATTTCACTCTCATAAAGACAAACATCATTTGTCAAAGCACTTTCCTTTTCATGACTACCTACATGACACACAACACTATCATAACCTTGAGTCTCATCAAATGTCAACAAGGTAAGATCAAGAGACTCATCTTCATATGTATCAAATAAGGGTGGTGTGTCATATTCATTATCTTCTACATTATCAACTAGTTCAAGATCATCACTAATTTGAGGTTCTTTAAGCACATCATAAAATTTCTCAATTAGTGGACTATTATTATAAACAAGTTGACCAACACAAGTATCCACACTAGTTGGACTCAAATTGATCTTGTAAGAAAAGATTCAATTAGGTCATCAATAGGATCTACTAGCATGTGAGCAATAATATCACATGACAATTCACTAACATTTTTATCACAAGTGTCAACACTAGGTGGACACAAATTGATCTTGTAAGAAGAGTCAATTCAGTCATCAAAAGGATCAACTAGTGTTGGAACACTCACATCAAAGACACTGTCAACATTTATTAAAGATCCAAGCTCATCACATGGTAAAGATTCATTAAACTCACATAAGGACAAGCTATCACTCACACTCAAGTCAACATGCTCATTCACAATATTTGGATTGTTGAGTTTAGCTATTTTATCTTGAAGTTCACACAAAGCGTCTTCTTTACCTTGGTTTTCAACTTTAGAGCATATTAACTCATTCGGGAAGCCTTCAACTACCTCATGTTTCTTCAAGATTTGCTTTTAAGAATACCTGCACAATCATCAAGACAACTAAAAAAATACATGAGTTAGGATAAGGTTGTGACAACCCTCTCACATCACTCCTCACAACCTCTCATTTTTCTACTCTAGAGTTGTCACTTTTCTCTCCCTTACTCCTCTCAATCTTTTCTCTCTCAATTTTATAAGAGTTGGGACAAGTGCCAAGAATTCCTTGAGAAGGATTGGGTGAACCCTTCACTTCTAACTTCCACTTGAATTCACTTGGGGTAGCCTTCTCTTCTTGTATTGATTTTTACATTTTCGGCATGTGCTTGGTTCTCTCCTTCTTTCCATATGGATTGAAAAAGCGACACCTCCAAAATTTCTTCAAGGCACTCCAAGTCTCAATTGGATGCCCCTTGACCTTCTCATGCTCCCAATGCTTTATAAGAATTCCTTTAAGGGTACTAGAAGCTAGCTCCACTTTCTTCTCATCCACGTAGTTGTAACATTCAAATATTTCATTCAACATATGTTCCCATTCAAAGTAATCTTCTTCACTAGATTTTGGACACAAAGTTGGCCATTCTACGTTGGAATTTTGCATACTTGCATTTGTCTCGGGATTAGAATGCATGGGTGCAAATAGAAAGTTTCCTCTTGTACCTATAAAACGAGCAAACAAGGTTAGTAATAAAAGTTCCTCACCAATCACTCGTGTTTGAGCTCATTTGTGCTTGGCTAGCACTACTCAAATGTGCTCACCCTCTTGCCTTTTACCACTCTAGGAGTATCCCTTAACTCGTGAACCACCAACTCGAATAAGTCTAAGATAGCCCACACTAGGAGTATCCCTTAACTCGTGAATGACCAACTCGAATAAGTCTAAGATAGCACCATGTATCGGTTCGAAATGGAGTTTATGAGACACCAAACAAAAGGACTAGTAAAAACCAACGGAGAAGAGCCAAGAAATTAACGAAGTAAAACGAGAAAAACACGAAAATAATTGGCATAAAAATAAAACAACAAGCCCAAATTGCTTGTTCTTCAAGTTCTTCAAACTCATCAATGGTGAATTCTTCAATTCAACTTGAAATTCTTCCAAACATTGGATTATTGACCTCTTTCACTAGGCAAATAAAGTCCAATAGGTTTGAACCTTCAATTTTAACTCAATCTTCAAGCCCACCAACTTGTTCTTCATACCTTGAAAGTCATCAATGGTGAACTTGACCAAACCTCTTCTAAATCACTTGAAACTTTGTATTTTGATAGATTCAACCACAAGGTACTCAAATCATCAACCATGTCACTCAAATAACAACAACACAATTTTTATTTTGGATCAAACTTGTACATTATTGGTCTTCTTCAATGAGATATGAAGAACACCAAGAACACTATGAATATTAAAATTTTCCAATAAGTCTAAAACAACTCCAAATTCCTTTAAATTTTGGATCTCAACTCCTTATCACCGAGATATGAAACCCCATTAATTTTTAAGCTCAAACAACCACGAAATCTTCAAGACCCAATTTCAAGTTCTTAAAACCTTCAAATCCAACAATGATAGAATCTTCAAAGTAACTCCAAATGACTTGAAATTTCATACCTAGACTGAAATAATAATATAGAATGCAAATCTAGTGTCAAACTCAACAAACAAAGATTTGTTTTTTTGGAACTTTTGAATTTTTCAATTTTTGTGATATTTTTAGAATATAAAAAATCTAGAATTAAGAATTGAGAAATAATTCTTTAGCCTAGACTCTAATACCAAATGATACGATCCTACTTGTAAAAGTGGATTCAAATAACAAAACATGAAAATTAAGATAGTAAGAAATCAATATATGAGAATGAAAAAATAGGGGATGAGAATAAAGAAAAGAAGAGATCAATTCAACTCAAATTATAATTAATCAACAACCATAGATGAATTAATCCAAGAGAGAAAGAGACTCAAATTCATACATGGAAATCTAATCCAAAATTATCCAAGAGAGACTCAAGGTAAAAGTTAAGGGAATCCACCCTAATCCTAACACTAGCTAATCCTAGCTAACCTAACTCCATACAAGGAGAACTACACTCAAAAGAGCTATTTTATCAATCTCAAAACTCAAGATGAGAATGAAAATAGGCTAAGGCAAGCTTATATAGTTTTACCTTTACATGTATAGTAATTATTTAACTAATAGTCACATTTCACATTTAACTACCCAAGCTTGCAATTGTAGTCACACATCAAACATTTGGGATTCTTTAAAGGCAAGCTTTGGGTCTTGGGATCTTGGACTCTTGTAATCTTCCTCCATGCTATCTCCCATAGCTTGAAGGCCCTCATTGGCTCTCTTCAAATGCTTTCATAACTTCATTCTCTATGAACATGGATTCTAAAGCTTGAAAGTCCTTGGTTCGACTTCTAGTAAAGTCCTTGGATAAGTTTGAGCAATTGAGCCCCCGATATCATATCAATCTTTCTTGCGGCCAAGGTCCTCAAGTAGCTCGCAACCCCTACCGATTGGGAAAGAAGTAGCACTCTTGGGGAATAATAAAGGTAACCTGCCAATGAGCTGATGGATTGCGAACTGGCACTGAAAAAGTGTCCACTAACCACGATCAACAAGAACTTTGAGAGCCCGCGGGATGTGCCTCAGTACTGGGATCTCGAGGACCTTCAGATCGAGCCTCGGGCGTCGGGCCTCGAGTCATAAAAGCTCACATTTGGAGAGCCGGCTTAGGAATGACTCAGTATGAGGAATAATATAGGGAATAGATACAAAACCTGGGTGACACCTCCGGCTCTAGCAGGGGCAACAGAGAATGGAGTGCTAGAGTTTATTTTGTCTGATAGCTCTATCTCTCTGAAAAGACCAGTGGTAATAGCCTCTAACCTAGCAGCCCTCTTATGGGAAGCCCCAGGGCAGAATCCTCCTCCTCTTCACTGACATCAAACGCCAAGTTGATTCCCACTTGAGGAGAAATAAGAGCTGCCAAGGTCGGGCCTTGACTACCCTGCTCCCGAGCATTCGGTCTACTTCTCTTAATAGATGGAGGGGAGGAATGATATAATGATCTTTTGACCTAGCCAAAGGAGCTGCGTCCGAACATCGGCCCAACTGAGATGCAATTTGTATAACTTATTGTAGAGCAACAACCAGATCTTGGAGGACTTTCGCCAAAGCCTGGGTCAACGTTCCTTTAGGAAATACATGATTCTTCCCTTTTCAGTTGTTCCTCAACGCGATCTCCTTACACATACTGAAGGTAGGAGACGTGTAATCTAGAAAATTTTGGACCCACTAGGCCAGGCTCGACACCAAATTAAGTTTCCAAGCTATAGCTAAAAGAGGAAGAGAAGCAAAAGTCAGAGACTTTCTTTAAAATAAAAAAGCCAAAGCCCAAAAGGGGAACATGAATAAAAAACTTACGGTTAAAATTCCACTACTCCGAGATGGGGGCCTCTGATGGCTTGACTAAATCTGCAGTCACCATGATAAAATATCTCTTAGTCTATTCCTGATTAGAATCATCATCCATGATGGCAATCAAAACATTCTGACCACGGAGAGATAGTTGAATAATCGCCTTGAAAATCTTGAGGGAATAGAGACGGATTAAATGGACAACAATGAAGTCTTCTATTATTTGAGAAGAAAGATACTGGAGACATGAGACCATTCTCCATATAGCTGGACTGATCTAGGCCAGGCATACGTTGTATTTTCGACAAAACTCCAGAATCACAAGGTCAATGGATTCACTCACCCTCAATGAAAAATGGTAGGTATATACAAAAGAGTATCCCTGTCGGTAGGAAGTGATGTCCTCTCTTTTGAGCACCTCCATATTTCTCCAGCCGCACTCAACATTCACCCGACTCAAGTAACGATCACATATGGATAATTTGTACTTATTGGTCGGCTCGGCCCGTTCGCACGTAGGATCAGTAAAAGTCTTTTGCTTCATGAGGTCCTTCAAATTAGACCAATTACTGGGAATATAAGAGTCGGCATGTAGGTTAGTGGAAGAGGTTGACGATTTCTTCTTCTTTGAAGTTCTGATGGCCGATGGCCGACAAACTCCAATAGGAACTTGGTGAATGGGAATGTCAGAATTGCTACGAGCAAGGTTTTGAGCCCGGGTGGTGATGCCACCAGCGACAAAAGAATTAGAATACATGAGTTAAATATTTGGGAAAAAAAGGTAAAAGATGATTTTTTTTTTTCAAAACAGCATAGGAAAAGTACTAAAAGGTGAGAGAGAGTGAATATGAATCCTTGTATGAGGAGTTGTATATAGGAAATAAGGAAGGGGACTGCGTCTCGCCTAAAAGAAAGGGAGTCAAGTCATAATTACGGCACCAAGTATCGAGGAAAGGACGTGGTTGAACACACAACACATGTAAATCAGGTTTCGTAGGGGCGATAGAGTATTTAATAATAGGAGTCAGCATGCGGAGAAGGTTAATCAATTGAACTGGTGCACCAAGTGTGAGGAATAACGTGAGGAGATAAGTATTGATGGCCGAAAACTCTTCCACTTCTCGGGCCCTTGAGTTTAAAGGCCTTAGAAAGTGGGGAACTATTTGTATTAGGTGAAGAACACCTCTGGATGGGTTGGTATATCCGAAAGATTCACACGGGTCCAAGGCTTCTACAATTTTCTCCCACTCCTAAAAATTCTCATTAAATCAACTGACTTAGATCAGAGCGCCGCGACGCGCGTTGGTGTAGTGACGTCAGCACGCTCACTTAGTCATAACTTTATAGGGTTATAATAGTCTAATTTTTGGCTTATATATAGAAGGAATACTTAGAAGGGAAGGATCATATTGTATTCTCTTGCCCACACTTGTAACCTAAGCTCTACTCTCAATATACGCAAAGAAGCACTTGTCCATTTTTTCCATTACTAGTTATAAATCAAAGCTTACTTGTTCATACCATTTATTTACATATTCATCTTTTAACTGATAATATCGGACTTATTGAGGGGTTCTCCGGATCGAATACAACTCACTTATCTTTAAACCCTAGAAAACAAATCTCTAACTGTATTTTTGGTTAAAACCAGTTTCACCGAAAAACAGTAAGTAAGAAAGTCGAAACAACTATAAAAACATTTAACATTTAAATAATATTTGATTGTTATAGACAAAAAAAAATGTATAAAATAAAAACTTCAATTTTAATGTTATGGACCTAGGAACTTTAAAGTCGGATTTTTTTTTTATTGAAATGGTGTTGATTGACGGACAAATTCTATAAACGGGTTTAGCGAAAATACAGCTGGTGGAGCACATTTAGTGCACAACTTTGACGTATAAAAATAGACAGTCCGTTAAATATATTTAAACAGAAGGTGCACTAGTATCCATAAGCCTTCAGTACATGCTTTAAATTTTTTAAAAGACTCATCTCTCATAAAGAACCTTTAATGTATATCACTAGATTCACAAAAAATAGTGTATATTGCACTTGAGGAGAGCTGCTAGTTCCTACGTGTTTACCCCAAAAAAGGTATAGTTGAATTTATAAGTGGTTTTAAGGATACGTGGATTAATTTATAAATAACTGTGATAAGCAATTAACAATAAGTAATAAATGAAAATAATAAGAAAGTAAATTAGCCTGAGATAATATGATCTTGAGTGAAACTGCCCGATGAATTTAGTCTGATCCTTAGCTGATTTGTATTGGGTCCAAGCCAACTGTGAGAGCTTCACAATTGTGATAACAATGGAATCGTGCCAGTATCAATAATCAGAATGAGATGCCCTTCGAACATGAAGGTTGGACTCCTTTTATAGTTATCAATACAAGGCATTTATGCCCGAAAATCATTTTCTAATTAAATGCAATTAAATAAGAGTAACAGCTGGTGCCATATTCAAAATGAGTAGGTGCTGATCTTCTTCGGTCTTTCATCCGATGTTACCAGGTCTGGTCGCTATCTGGTGCCACCTTGTTCGTCTGCCATCCAGTATTTTGACACCCGGACTCACCATTGGTGCAACTCGCATCTGGTGCAAAGCATCGTGCTACCTTCGATTTCTATACCTAAACCATGCCACATGTTGTGCCAATTTTCACCATATACAGATAGTCCCCACACTTCTCGGATCAAAGTTTACCGAAGTGATAGAAAGTGAAAATGATTTCTCCAATGTCTTCTCTTGAAAGATTTTTTTCAAATTACCCCAAAATAAGAGGGAAAGCGAAACGTTTCCAATTCTCCAAAATTTAACTCATGTCTTATCACTCTATGACTTTGGACACGTGTCACTCTCTGATTGAATCGTTACTTTGGTTCGTGAAATGAAGTGTTTCACAATGATGACAACGCCCCTATAAAACCCCTTCTCTTTTCCTTTAATAATGTTTACTTTCTACTAAATCTCCCAAATCTTCAATCTTTCAAGTATTCATCCTTCAAATATTCTTATCTCCATACCTTCAAATCTTCATATCTTTATAGCTTCCAACCTTCAAATCTTTATAACATCATATCGTCATACTTCATATCTTCATCACTTCATATATTCATCACCATAACAAAATCTACCTGACCTTCTTCCAAACAATCTTCTCCGGCAGCTTCTCCACTGCCGGCTTCCGATAAAACCACCGGCGCCGGTAAAACCTCTGAAGTTTAGGCTGTTGCCGACCTTAGAGCATATGATATGCTCCCATATACTTTCATTTTGACAGCGAATTTGTTGTTTCCCCCACATCTTCGAAATATGATCAAGGTGAAGAATCTAAAAGCTGACCGACCTCCATTAAAGCCTCAGATCTTGATACAGTCCAAAATGATTGTGGTTGGAATGATCTATCCAGTATCATTATACCCAACCCAGATGAAGATATTACTACCTTCAGATCTGGGTATTCCAACGTATACACCTATCATTTCACCTTCAAGCTAATTTCTCTCATTGGCAATGTAATTCTTGAAATGTGTCGAACTTATAATTTGTGTCTTATGCAAATTGGTCCATCTGTCTGGAGGGTCATTACTTGCCTCCGATTCTTGGCCAATATGGTCAAGGATCCTTTTACTTTGAATCATTTGATCCGTTTATATGTTCCAAGATTCTTTCGTGGCGGGATCATTCAGATCTCCAAATGAGGCAAATTCCCCATCCTTTCCAGCATCGACGGAAATCGAGACCAAGGTTTAATGGAACATTTTGTTGCAGTTCCTACCGCTAAAATTATCCCGACTAGGTTCATATTTTTCTTAGAGAAATGAAATATGCATCGTAAGTATTTACGACTACTCCCTTCATTTTTACTTACTTCCTTCAATACATTTTAAACTTCATGCTGTCACTTTTCCCAACTATTAGATGGACTCCGGACCATATCAAAAAGATTCACAATTGAATCAAAAACATCATCAGCACTTATCTGCATAAGAAATGAAAATGAAAAGTGCTTTCCAAAAACTTATGGAAAGCCCAAAATCATGGTTAGTATCCTCCGAACTCCTTTTTCCACTATTAATTTTGTACATATTTTCACTTCTTCTTTTATTTTCAAAAAACCCAGGTCTACCGAAAGGCACCTTGACCCCAAGGACCAACCCTTCGGCTGCTCCAACTAACCCCAATCCGGTACTCGATCCGGCTGCATCAGTCAGTTGTATCACCGAGGTACCGAAGAAAAAGAAAACCGCTAAATCCAAATCCCCAAAGCCTTCGAAGTCACCCTCGATTTATTCAAAGAGGAAAACATCTACGAAAGTGGGTGGACCTTCCGGCATCTCCCCAAATGATGTTTGGGTGAGAAAACTTCCACCACTTTGGTAGAGGATATCCCTACCGGAGATAAAGAAAATATTAATGCAGAAGCTCATGTGCCATCAACCGGTGTTGCATCAACTACTGCCACCACGCCACCGGCCACTAAATCAGTTCCTTTCATCATCAAGGATTACGATAAAGCCACAAATGAGAAGCCGTTGGCTAGGAAATAAAAAACTTCAACTCCTCCTCCACCAACACAACTGGTTAAACTTTTGGGCTAGAAGATTTTGACCGCTTCTTTGATAAAGCTGGAACCTCTGCAAACATACATGCGAATACCTCCGGGTTTGCCCACTTAATTGTTCCCTAAAAATATAACAAATCCTCCCTACTCTAAAAAATCATGCCAAATCTCGAGTTTTGATCGAGAACTGCCACCCTTTTCTTTCCCTATGATACAAACTTTCTGCCTCAGCCAGTTGCGATTGCCAGTTATTTGAGGCCCCTGATATAGGAATCCGATAAGGAGAAGATAAATAATGTCTCATGACAATGTCTCTTTAATTAGGGTATGCATGCGTCGAACCGGGTACATATCACCTTTTCTTACTTTAAATTATTTACTTGACTTCCATTTTTTATATACTAACTTCGATTTGGCTCATATCTTTGCAGTCATTCGTTCTAGTCAGTGAGGCCTTCATCTGATGTATGGATGAAAATGAACACCTCAAAGGGCAACTAGATGCCCAAAACAAAGAGATTCAGCACCTCAAAGGGCTTTTTCAACAGAAAGAGGCTCAGTTGCAATAAGTCGATGACTTGCCCATTATTTAAGGCAGAACTGGATTGAGTCAAAGGTGACTACCTCTGGGCTGTAAATGACCTCGATCTTATCATCTAAGATAATAAGGGCTTGGACAGGGAAAACGATGAACTCTATGATAATGTCCAAGCCTTAAACCTAGAATGCGAGGATCAAGAATAATTTCTCAATGCTGAGGTCGATCGCCTCAACATCGAGCTTACTGAGGTTAATACAAAGTGAATTGCCGAACAGGCTGCTTTGAAGTGGCTCAGGATCATGCCAACCAATAAGCTCAACCATTGAAGAACTAAGAAACGATCTGGAGGCCTCTGCCCAAATGAATGCAGAAACTTTGGCCCAACTTTCTCAAGCCTTGGCTGAACGAGACCAAGCTCTGGCTGATGTAGAAGTCGAGGTTACATGGAATAGTGCTAAAAATCGAGCACATAAAATGGAATGTCTAGAGATTTACCTTAGAGCAGGCTTGAGATGGGACTGAGGACTTGGATGGTAAGATTACTAAGGCGAAGGTCGTAGAGGAAGAAACCTTTTGTTGATTAAATAGTGATAGCACCAAGAAAGAGCCCGAAGACTCCGAGTCCGAATCTGGCTGACCTATGGGCCTTCGAGCCTTTGTATATTTTTTTGTTTGTTTTGGTCTGGCCACTTTCCGGCCTTTCTTATAAATAAAGACGTTTCAATCTTTCTTTTGACTTAATTATATTTTTTTTCTATTTTTTAACATTCATTATTGCTTTCTTATTTTCAATAACTTAGCTAAATAAACCTTTAACTCGATTTGAGCTAACTGCCTCTAATTTTGGGGTTTGGTTTAAATAAACCATCACTTAGTTTGTGTCAACTCGGATGAAAGTTAATAACTTAATCAATTTTTGAATGCAAACTTTTAGATTAGTTTGCTTCATAGTAGGCAATTCCTTCATTTTTGGATCATTTAATGACTAAATATAAAGACCTTATTTTATGGTTATGATAAGACATCTCTTATTCATTTCGGGCATGAATGTTGGAGCTTTGTTTATTCCCAAATTTTAGATGACTCAAGTGTCTTTAAGAATAGGCTAGATTCATTTGATCTGTGTCTTAGAAGCATGCTTTTGGAACATTACTGAATTTTGCTCCGGATGCTCTTATGACGACAATCCTCAGTTAAGGACTTTAACAAATTTGTTAGCTCGTAAGCCTAATGGTTTTATCAATTGTCTGGAAGCAATCATATGTGGATGAACTTTCGAGGCAAATTTCGGACAAAGTGTGATTTCATTCAAATTTTGCTTCGGTCAAACAACTGGGCAAGATTCATTGGATTTTTTTGCCTTTACATGATTTATCGTAACCTTAACACTACTCGAGCAAGATTCATTTGATCTTTTAGCCCTTACAAATGTTCACAATTCTAAGAAAACTTTGAATTTCATCACTCCTCTGAACTTTTTTACTGATGGTATAGCAGTCCCCTAGTGTTTGTATTCGAAGCATGAGAATTCAAACAATATTTGCTTCGAACTACCAGGCAGTCCCCGATTCCCAATGTATTTATCTGAACTTCAACAATTTAGTAACACGCTTTACATTGTTGCCTCATTAAAAACCTTGCCGAAAAATCCTTTTCGGGATAAAAACTATGCTAAGGGAAAAAGAGTGCAACACGTATTTTCAGACCTAATTCTAACTATGTTCGGTCTTTGAGTGATGACCCCAACTTTATTCCTATAAGGGTTAGACACATCGAAATAAATAAAGTTCAAATAATTAACCAAACACATACATTAGCAGTAATATTGCTTCAAGTGTGCGATGTACGAGTTGTTTGGCAACTTTTGACCATCTTCGACTTCCAGCTGGTACGAGCCTTTACCGGTTATTCCTGACACTTTGTAAGGACCTTCCCGATTCGGGCCTAATTTTCCTTCGTTGGGATTTTTGGTGTTGAGAGCTACCTTTGTAGAACCAAGTCCCCTACTTGAAAGTGCCTAAGATTAGCCCTTCGGTTGTAGTGACTTCCCATCCTTCGCTTTTGGGCCACTAACCGTAGCAATGCTAGCTCATGGTGTTCATCCGTTAAGTAAAGCTTGACAGCAAAAGCTTCATTGTTTGATTCTTCGATTGCAAGGCTAAAGCTTAAGTTCGACTCACCAACTTCCACCAAAATTAGTATTTCTTCACCGTAAACCAAAGAAAATGGTATTTCACTGGTGCTAGACTCTTGCGTTGTTTTGTATGCCCACAACACCTCCGATAAAATTTCTCTCAACTTTCATTTTGAGTCCTTTAGTCTATTCCTCAGGTTCTAAATTATTATTTTGTTTGTTGACTCCGCTTACCCATTTGCAATCGGGTGGTACGGAGTCGACACTATCTTGTTAATTTTCAATTCTTCAAGAAAATCATTCACCTTCCTACCAATAAACTGACGATCATTATCGCAAGTGATCTCCGTTGGTATGCCGAACCGGCAAATGATGTGATCCCAAATAAAATTGATGACATGATTTTCTCTAACCTTCTTGAAGGCCTTTGGTTCAATCCGCTTAAAAAATAGTCAGTCATAAACAAAATAAAATGTACCTTTCTGCGTGCCCATGGGAGCGACCCCATAATATCCGCCATGGTGATAATAGCGAATGCATTATTTCTGCCGGTTTGGTGCGTGCCTTTGGCATTCATCACATTTTTGGACGAAGTTCTTTGTGTCTTCCTTCATTTGAGACTAATATTACCCGGCCCTAATCAATTTTTGAACCAACAATTTTGCTCCTGAATGATTGCTACAAGCCCCCTCGTGGACCTCGCGCATCACATAATCAGTTTCCCTGGTCCTAACCACCTCACTAAAGGACCATAAAAATACCTTCGATACAAATGACCATCAACAAGACAAAATATATCTGCTTTAGTACGAAGTGCCTTTGACTCCTTGTTGCGTTATTTCTAGATGCTACGCAAGTGTACGTATCGCAATTTGTAATAAATTTTGGTAAGATCGAGTATCATCCACATAGACTGATTTATCAAGTACCAATTAACTAATCTTTAGTTTCTATTTGGCTAACGAATATAAGTGATGATTTCTAACTAAAGAATTAACAAACTAACATGAATTTCTAGAATAAAATAGCAATGAAAACACACGAGGTTTAATTCAGTAATGAAGGAATTAGGGTTTCCAATCTCCTAAACTTTCCACTCTATCATTCATTAATGCAAGACTAATGATCTTTCTTCTTATTAAGATAGCAGGTTAACTGAGATATTCTATATTCCGGTTAGGACATTTAAAAACTCAACCTAAGTGAGAACTTTCTATATTTCTATGATAGGTTCGACCACATAGGAGGATTAAGATCAACAACCTAAAACGCTACACAGGCAGTCGTGATACTTTCGTTCAAGATTAGAGCTACGTCTAATCAACTATAGCATATTCAAATCTCCCTTTTTAGATCTCGATTTGAACTCATATAGATAATGAAAACTAAAGGCAAATTATTACTCGTTCAATAACCGCAAGCTGAATAGATTTTAATAGATTAAGAAGAACAATAACAATGCATTATATCATAATAGAGTTTCAAGTGATTCGACGGAAAACTCTAATAAAGTATTTAGCTCCTAGACATGCTAAGTAAACTAATTAACTTAATATCCAACATAAACTTAATAAAGTAAATAAAAGGAAAAGAACTTGAACAATAGATATCTCTAATGGCTTCTTGTTCTCTTGTTTCTTGCCTCCAAAGTGTTATATCTTTCAGAAAAATGTTTCCCCCAATATATATCATGAACAACACCCAACATGGACCTTTTTGCCCTTGTTAAATTTAGGTTTTTCACTGCCCTGACGTCGTCGGCGCCACGACTCAGCTTTTAGAGCGTCGCGACTCTAATTCACTTATGAAGATCGTGTGCTCACTGCCTGAGGGGCGTCGTGGCGCTAATGTTGGGCGCCACAGCTCTGTAGCGCCACGGCTCTTCAGGTTGTTGCGCCGCGGCTCTTCAGCCTTCTTCGTCCGAAATTCAATTAAATTGCTTTCCGAGCTTCCCATGGATTCTTTGACTTATCTTTGTGACCAACTATGCATTTTTATCCTTAATAACCGCCTATTTTCTTTGGATTCGTCTTATTCCTTTCTGAATCGCTTAAAACCTTAAAACACACAACACACGCATAATACTGCACTCTAAAACACACTCTAAAACAGTACTAAAATATACCTAACACTCCTTTAGATCCGTAAGCAATTTTCTACCCGAAGGTAATCGATGTATTTATTGCGGCAATCCCAAGTCAAGCTTGGTGTATTTAATTCGGCATGGCCACCATCAATCACGGAGTTTAGTAATTACATATTTATTCCGGAATTAAACTCCTCAGCTTCCACAAATGACCCCAAATTTGCCAAAGCATCCACCTCATTGTTTTGCTCTCGAGAAACATGTTCCATGGTCCATTCTTTGAACCGGTGCAATACCACTTGAATTTTTTTAAGTATCTCTACATTCTTTCTTTTTTTCACTTCAAACACTTCGTTCACTTAATTAACAACCAGAAGCGAGTCACATTTTTGCTTCGATGACCTCTTCTCCCAGACTCCTTGCCAATTATAAACTTGTAATCATAACCTCATACTAGAGCTTTATTGTTAGTCAATTTCATATTTCTTATGGACTGCCTAATAACATCACGCGCAGGTGTTTTAAGCACTACCCCGAGTCCGGACCCTTTTACGTTCAAAACTCCATCCGTGTATAAGGTCCAGACCCCTGACATTGCTTTCGAGGTTAATATAAGCTCTCTTTCGACCTCGGGAATCATTTCGAGTGTAAAATCTGCTACAAAGTTTGCTAAAACCTGAGATTTTATAGTTGTTATTGGCTTATATTCTATGTAATACCCACTAGTTTCTATTGTCCCTTTGGATAACCTACCAGATAATTCCAGTTTATGCATTAAATTCTTTAATGGGTAAGTTGTTACCACACATATAAGGTGACGCTGAAAATATGGCCTCAATTTTCTAGCAACCGTTATTAACGTTAATGCCAATTTTTCTAAATGAGGATACCTAGTTTCCGCACTAGCTAGTGTTCTACTCATGTGGTAAATAGAAAATTGCATACCTTTCTCTTCCTGAACCAAAACTATACTTGCTGCTACCTCGAACACTACTAGATACAGGAACACCTGCTCGTCTGCCCTTGATTTATGAAGTAATGGCGGACTAGACAAGTACTTCTTCAATCTCTCAAAGCTTGTTGACACTCCGGTGTCCACTCTAAGTCATTCTTCTTTTTAAAAAAAGAGAAGAACCAATGACTTTTCGCCGAGGACTGAGAGATAAACCTACTCAGAGCGGCTATTCTCCTGGTGAGTCTTTGTACCTCCTTCACATATTCAAGCACCTCTGGAATCTCCTCAATAGATTTTATATTATCCGGATTGATCTCTATTCCTCGATTTGAAACAAAGAAACCCAAGAATGTGCCTGAGCCAACTCCAAAAGCACACTTTTTTAGATTTAGCTTTATGTTGTACTTTTGAAGTATGTCAAATGTTTCCTGCAAATGCTTTAAATGGTCCTCTGTTTCTAGAGACTTTACTAACATATCCTCAATATAAACCTCCATTCTGTTACCTATTTGATCCTCGAACATGCGATTAACTAGGCGTTGATATGTTGCTCCAGCGTTTTTTAAACTAAATGGCATTACATTATAGCAATAGGTCTCGTATCTAGTTATAAAAGAGGTTTTCTCTTGATCCTCTGGGTTCATCCTAATTTGGTTGTACCCGGAGTAAGATTAAAGAAAACTCAGCATCTCATGCCCCGCCGTAGCATCAATCATTCGATCGATGTGTAGCAAAGAACAAAAATCTTTTGGGCATGCTTTATTCAAATATTTAAAATCTATACTCATTCTCGGTTTATTGCCTTTTTTAGGTACGACCACTACATTTGCCAATCAATCCGAATATTATACCTCTTGGATGGAACCTATATTTAAAAGCTTTGTTACCTCCTTCTTGACAAACTTATGTTTGAAGTCGGTCATAGGCCTCCTCTTTTACTTTACAGGAGGGAAGCTCAAGTACAAACTCAATTTGTGAGTCATAATCTCCAATGGAATACAGGTCATCTGTAAGTAGAACCAGCAAAGCATTCGGTGTTAGCTTTAAAAAATTCAATTAACTTAAGCCTGAGCTCCTGGGATAACCCGGTACCCAAGTATACCTTTCTATCCGGTAAATGCACGAACAAGATGACTTGTTCTAGCTCCTCTATAGTTGACTTTGTGGCATCAAATCATCTGGCAGCACAAATGACCTCGAGACATGAAAGTAGTCTTCTTCTTCTTCGTAATTTTCTTCTCCTCTTCTTTATTTTTTGGACATAACGACCCCGAAACCTATGATTTCTATTTAAATTTTTTGCCTTTACTCATGTCCTTCACTTCTATCAGTGTTTGTACTGATTCGTCCGCTGCGAACATCTCCCTTTCTGTCGGTTGCTCCCCTCAAATTGTCTTAATTCCCTCCGTTGTTGAGAACTTCAGAATCACGTGTAATGTCGAAGGTACAACCTTCATATCATGTTCCAAGGCCTACCGAACAGTGCATTGTACCTTATTTCGCCTTCTATGACATAAAACTTTGTTCGCTAAATTGTCCTGGCTGCATTGACTGGAAGAACAATCTCCCCTTTCGTAGTCTCACTTGCTATGTTGAATCCATTTAGAACTCGGACTGCCGTACAATTTGATCCACCAAACCCAATTGCTCCACCACCTTCCACCAGATGATATTGGTCAAGCTACCTAGCTCAATCAAAATCCGCTTAATCTGAAATTTATTAATAAAAACAAAAACTACCAATGCATCATTATGAGATTGAATGATGCCCTACGTGTCTTTTTCATTGAAAGATTTCATTTCCTCCAGTACGTAATCTCTGGCCCTCTTCTCTCAGGTTATTAAGACTTTCATTTTTTTGTGGTCATGACGGATCCCTTCGGAACATCCATCCCTCTGATAATCATGTTTATAGCATGCTGGGGTTCGACCGGATCCACTTGCTTGTTTGATTCTCTACTTTTATAATTTTCCTTTGCTCAATCACTTAGTAGTTCGCATAGATGACCATTTTTCAACAACTGGGCCACTTCATCGCTCAATTGACAGCAATCCTCTGTTCGGTGACCATGCGTACTATGGTAATCACAAATCAAATTCAGATCTCTCCAAGCTGAGTCTGTCTGGAGTGGTCTCGGCCATCTTGTCTCCTTAATATGCCCAATAGTTGAAACAAGTCTGGCCGCACCAATATTAAAATTGTACTTGGAAAGTCTCAGATTTCTAACATTGTTAGAAGAAGCTCCACCAGTATCATTTTTGAACTGAAAACCCCTACTGGTAGACCCTTGGTCATTACGTATATCTCCTTTATCAGATGGAAAATTGTGATTGTTGCGACCCTTATCCGATCTAAAGTTCGACCTCTCTGTTTTCCCATAGGGTTGATATCTTTCTTTGGAAGATTTCAGCTCCGACTCACCTACCCTCTTTGATTTATTAAAAAAATTGTTATGTCCTGCTAACCCCGGAGGAAGTTCGAGTTGATCATCCTCTACCAGGATTTTAGACTCATACCTATTATGTACGTCTACCTATGTTACCGCCGGTAATTCCAACAAGTTCTCCTTTAGTTTAAACGAGGCACTGGAGCTCCTAGGATTTAACCTCTTGGTGAAAGCTTCAGATGCCCATTCATCATGTACTTGAGGAAGGATCATCCGTTCCTTTTGAAACCTTGTCATGAACTCACACAATAACTATGTATCCTTCTGAGCAATTTTGAATATATCTCTTTTCCTTGCTTAGACCTTTCGAGCTCTGGCATGTGCCTTTATAAAAGCATCTGCAGGCATTTCAAATGCGTTAATAGAATGTTCAAGAAATATAGAATACCAGGTCATTGTTCTCTTAGACATAGTTTAGCCAAATTTCTTTAGCAATGCTGATTCGATCTCATCCCGATACATGTCATTGCCCTTCACCGCACAGGTGTATGACGTCACTTGCTCCTGTGGATCCATTGTTCCATCGTTTATCGAGAGATCAGACATTTTAAACATCTTTGGTATGAAATTCGATGATGCACTTGGTGGGAATGGAAACTAGATGTATCTCTTCAAGTACGGTCCATTCAAGATCAGAGGCGCTCCAGGAATCTAATCTACCCATGAATTGTAGGTTTCAACCTTCTTTTCATTAGTATCCACCCGCTTGGTCAAAGCTTGGAGCAGCCTCAAAACCTTAGAAGACTCATTAGGACCCGATACGTTGCCATTTTCATCAACCCGATCCTCCTCCCGACCTGGATCGTCATTGCGGATGGGAAAAACCTCATCCGCCGCACTTGCTCCGCTGCTTTTCTTCTGCAACTGGGTTATAGCCTGATGTTGCTCCTTCAGTATGTTAAGATTCCGGGTCAAATTTATCTGACCATCCTCATCATTGTCCGGTGTTTTTTGACGTGACCTTTTAAACCCCTAGGGTAAAATCACGGAGTTATGATTCAATGGATCAACGGGAAGAACGTCATTCATTGGATCGACGGGCAGAACGCCTTTGTTATTGAGGTTGTTAGCAACATTGTCACCGTTGTTGTTGTCCTTGTGGTTGCTAACCTAAACTAGAATATCACTAGCCATACTATAAGTACTTTGTATTGACTTGAAACCACAAAATCTCAAAACAAACAAGTGCAATTTGAGTTTGAACAGATCACCACTATTATCCTTAGCCCCACGATGGGCGCCAAACTGTTTACCCCAAAAAGGTACAGTTGAATTTATAAGTGGTTTTAAGGATACGTGGGTCGATTTATAAATAAATGTGATAAGCAATTAACAATAAGTAAATAAATGAAAATAATAAGCAAGTAAATTAGCCTGAGATAACATGATCTTGACTGAAACTACCCAATGAATTTGGTCCGATCCTTAGCTGATTTACTTCGGGTCTGAGCCAATTGTGAGAGCTTAACAATTGTGATAACAATGGAATCGTGCAAGTATCAATAATCAGAATGATATGCCCTTCTAATATGAATGTTGGTCTCCTTTTATAGCTATCAATACAAGGCATTTATGCCCGAGAATCATTCCCTAATTAAATAAAATTAAATGAGAGTAACGACGACTTAATGAACAAAGAGTAATGGCTGGCGCCATATCCGAAATGAGTAGGCGTTGAGCTCCTTCGGTCTTCCATCCGATGTTACCAGGTCCGGTCTCTATCCGGTGCCACCTGGTTCGTCTGCCATCCGGTGTTGTTTCGACATCCGAGCTCACCCTTGGTGCAAAGCATCGTTGCTTCATTCGATTTCTACACCTAAATCATGCCACGTGTCATGCCGGTTTTTACCGTATACACTTCGGTCTCCGGATGGATAGTGATTCATAGGAACTAGCAGGTCTTTTAAGTTTCGGAGATTCTAAAAGTTAATAATATTCAACTTTTGAATCCTCCTTTGTTATGCGTGTGAAGGATCCTTCGGATAGTAATTACCACTACCTAGACTATGAGGCTTATCATTCATTTGCTACGTGGCTCTTGGGCCCTCCGAATCTAAATGGCACTACATCGAAAAATTAAATACTTAACACTCTAGTAAATGGAAATATCATTTGAGCTAACATTTGCGTGGCATTCTCGCAATATAAGTGTATAAGTCTTCGATTTTAAAATATCTAATTGAGTCATATTACAAAAACATTTAACATAATTATCCAAAAAAATTATAGAAATGAAAATTTTAAAATAACAAATGGTAAGAAATGGATATGAACCCACATTTCGAGACAAATGAATCTTGGTCTCCATACCTCTACTTACATTTCAATAACTACCGGGATTTCATTCGCAGTTCTTATTGCATATAATTGCAGTACGGGAAGTAAACAAATATTACAAGTGTTCGAAAGGATAAACAAACAGTCAATATTACAATTGTCGCACGCTTGTTGAGTGTTGAATCTTGATAACATAAAATCAAGAAACACTAAATTTGGATTGTTACAACTGTGGTTGAGTCGAGAGATAGCTCTCTGTCTTTAAGAAAAAATTGCCCTGCATATATCCTTTTACGTTCTGGACAATAGTCTCCCAAGATAAAACAGTAACTTAACAAATGGGCAAAGAAAACTCAAGTGTTACTTTGAAGAACTTAGAGTAACGAAATGATGATGGATAGTAGGAAGAAGATTTCTGTTTTGTTTCTGATTTTCTGTTTTTGTCTAGTCTCAACAATTGAGCCAAAGGCTTCAATATATAGTGCATGGAGGGGGACTTCTCAACTGCCCAACTAATGGCTGTTAATGGCAATTAGTGAGGAGTAATTCAGCTAAGTAAATGACTGAATTAATGTGCAACATAATGGAGCTTTAGTGAGGAGTTATTCAGCCATGTAAATGACTGAATTGATATGCAAATTAATGGAGTTCTAATGCTCCAAAACCAACCTAAAAGCCAGAAGTTCTCTTCCCAATTTTATCTTTCGTGAAACTTTAGGGACCAAACTGTAAATATTAAGCAATTTGGGTCCAAAAAGATAATATCAGAAGAAGCCCAAAGCCCATGACCCACGACCCGAGCCCGGACCAGACGGGACTGGACGGGCAGGTGGCGGCAGCGCGAGTGTGGACTTAGTCTTGAACCCAAGCACATCTAGGTCATCCCTCCTTCAAACACATGGGTTACCCCTTGGGGTCCCAAACCCTTAGCCAATTTTGAGACTTATAAAATGAATAAATCTTCCTTCCCCCACCGATGAGGGAGAATTGTTTCACACCACATTTTCATACTTCAAACACCTCACTTCGTGGACCAATATCTCTTTTATTCCTCAACAAAATTTGACGATCCTTGGCCCTACGGTCATCTACTCACTTAGTAGATTATGCACATGTGAATAATCAAAGTTTCAAACATGCATTACCCTAGTATTTAAGTCATTAAATATGGGTGGACGCAACTCCCACCAAAGGAAATTTCCAACAATCCCCTCTTGAAAGAGATTTTCGCTCACTCACAAGGTGCATATTTCCAATAATATTTCAGCGGATCGATGTTACATAAGGAGAGGTAGCTTCAACTTTGAACCTTCCATAGTTAAATACCATAGGATTTACTTACTGCGCGGTGAACATGATGTCTTGAACCGTCAATGTTTAGTGTAAGCCAAGTCAATAGTACCAACACAACAAATTCCCTTACTCTTTTCTTCGTAATGTTTTGTCTGTTGTGGCCGTGGACACTTCTTGGATTCTTAAGTGCGTTAATTTGAGGTGGCCTGTCCTCGCACTTAAATAGGTGATCTCCTACAAGGTATCCTGCTATACCTCACTTCACAAGAGTAAGGAATCATTAAAAGTTTTCCCAACCTTAACCTCAACCGTTTGAGGATCGTTAAAGGTTTGGAAGCTTAACCTTTACCCACCATGCAGGTAGCACTTTAATGTCTTTCGTGGGAATAACTTTTGATTCATGTTTTCTTACAGAAATCATCATCTGAAGTGCTCTTGCTTCCACCGAAGCGCTCAACTGAACATTTTGCCATTTAGTTTTCCTATTGAACCAAATTCTTGGGATCTCCAGTCAGTATGGTTGGGTTACCACTGCAAAGATTCGTATTGTTTGGGTTTTAAGCCCATTCCCCTAGACAGACAGAATTCTTGATCTTCGGGTAGTCCCTTAGTTAAAGGGTCCGCTATATCCTTTGATTAGTAATCAAGGAAGTGACATCCGTGATGATCAACTGCCATACGGTCGTATGTCTCAGACAAATCCGACAGATCTGTCCAGACGTCATCATTCGTGCCCTTCCTAAAGCCGACCGGCTAGCCACAGTGTATAATTGCTGAAGGCACGAGTTTCTCCCGATAAGGGACGTCCTCTAAGGAGTCATAAAGTTACTCAACTTTTTCATGCTTTGTTTAAAGCGATAAACTCCGATTCCATCATGAATCAGCCGATGCTTTGGTTTTCTTCATATCTGATGTCCAGTTTGCATCACTGTATTCTCCTAGAACCGCTGGACATCTAGAATACCATAATTTATAGATAAGCGAATATTTTAGATATCATCATATCCCACTTAACGCCTTCTATTGATTATTTTTTAAAACATGAGTGCACATTAGTTCACCTGATCTACTTTGTAGGCCGATACCAAGTCGGTTGTAGTGTGTAACATACATTGAACTACATGTGACCTACGCATATCTCTCCTTGTATATGGGTGCACCATGATTCCAATCAGTTCTATGATTCATATCCATTGGTGGCTTCAATGAGACTATCAACTATCTCACAACTGAGTTTGGAGTTATACCAATCCGTTAGATGTCTTAGAAATTCCAATTCTAATATGTCATATGTGATCCCCATATCTTTTATATCGAGACTTTTGTTTCAATATGACTTCCACTTTCAGACTGTTGGTTTTCCAACTTCAGAGTCAATGTTTCTGTTGTCAGATTCATTATTTCTGTTTCACCTGAAACTTCCAAGACCAAAATGTAAAAATTTCAGGGACCAAAATGAAAGTTCAAGAAGAAGCCCAACAGTCCAACAAACCAACTCTGATCCTCCCCTTTCAACTCTCCAGTTAGGAAGGTTGTCTCAACATCCATGTCACGCAAGACTACAATGGTCCTAGATGTTAAGCTATTCACAGGGGAGCACATATCCAAGTAGTCGAGTCATTTATACTCGACAGTAGATCCATATATTTTGTACTCAATTTGAGTATCCTCTTTTACAACCCAAATGTTCTTTTCCCGAAGGAAGGTCAACCATTACACAAGTATAGTTCTATCTGATGGAATCTGTTTCTCTATCTGCAGCTTCTTTCCAAAGAACCATTTCTGGAGATGACAATTATCTGTTAATTGTCCATGGTTCATTCTCAAACATACAAGCTAGAAGGCCTGGAACAAGTCTTTGTCCCCTCATTGCTTCGTCTCGGTTCAACATCTAGAATCCCTGAGTTCTGTAGATCTGGAATATTAAGTTTCGGATAGTCAGCAACTTCCGAGTCCTGTAGATACGGAACGTCTAGTTTCGGACAGTCAGGCACTCGCGGGTTCTTGTTAACCTCGAGAAATTACTTTTTTTTCCTTCTCAAGGAAAGTTATTCTCAAAGAATTCAGCATTCTTTGACACCAAGAGGCGATAAGTACTACTGTTATTTGCAGATCCAGTGGATATGCAATTTACAGTCTTAGGTCCAACTTGACTTGTTCCGGTATTCCAACATCTACCAAGTCACCCCACAACACAACATTTGTAGGTGGAATCCTTTCCATGTTTCACACGCAAGGTTATTCTTATCCTTATGCGTAGTTCTGTTGAGAATCGCATTAGTGGTAAGGATCGCCTTGCCCCACATATTTTGGGCATACGGCTTTGCGCTTGGCTAACACCGTTAGACTGAGGTAAGTAATGAGCAGTCGTTTGATGAGCGATGTTTCACATTCTCCCCCTCTATCACTATGAATTCCTCAATCCGTAGGCTTAGTTGATTTTTAACTTCTGCTTTGTAGCACTTGTCTGCTTCAATAGCTTCATCTTTATTTTTCAACAATCAAAGGATGCAATACGTTGTACCATCATCAATGAAGATCACAAAGTACTTGTCTCCCTCCTCTTTTTTGTATAAACTTAAAATCACCCATTTAGGTGTGACTAAGTTCTAGAGGAGCGGTGCTTCTTTTGCTATTGCTTTTACAGAATGGAAAGTGATTTTTCCTCTTTGCCTACCTCATATTCAGTTTGAGGGTTTATGTCGACAGAAGGCAACAATTTCAAGTTCATTAGCTTTTGAACGACTTTCTATTTAACGTGTCTTAATCTATGATGGCACAGATGCATGAATTACAAATATATCATTCATTTGGCTACAGACATACTATACCATTCTTAGTTATTACAGACCTGTTGGACTAGTCTCAAACCAGCTTGACCAACAACGTCTCTTAAACCAAGTTTGGGACATGTATCACCTCCTTGTAGAGTGATCCCATTCCCTGAAGTCCTATTGAGGACAACCTCTCCAACCCCTTCTATTTTAGAGGTGGTGTTGCATCACATGAACAACCTCTTGCCCGTGGTTAGGGCGTAACCAGATTATATGTGATATGGATATTCTGGCCCACTCAAGTTGTTTTGGCAGACTGAGTGTCCAATTTATTTTCTGCCTTTCTTTTAGCCTTCAGATCATTTAAGACCTGGAAACTCTGGCCCACCTCATTAGGTGTCCATTACTTTTCTTCCTTTCTTCTGGCCTTCAGGTCATTTAAGACTCTGGAAATTCTGGCCCACTCCAGTCGCCCATAGGCTTTGTACGACTGAATGTCCAATATCATCCTATCAAATGAAGGATCTTCTGTCAAATAGTGTGATAGGTTCAACGTCTTAAGATAAGTCATTATCTTTTAGTCTTCTTCCCTTGAGATTGGTGCCCAGACAATACTTGAAGCTTTCTTAAGAGTGGTAACAGTTTTCGCACAGTCAGTGGATCTCTTTCTTTCGTATGTGCGAACATACTTTACACACTTTTAATTATTACACCCAAAAGAACGAATCTTTTAAGTCGTTGTTTACAATAGTCCAATCTTTAAACGGGAGGGAAGGTGAGATTAAACTTCTGATTTTAAAGCGTAAGGAATATAATTTAGTTCGGGAAAACATTTTCATATTTTAAGCCCTTTTTAATCAGATATCATTTAATCTTATTTTTTACAAGGAAGAAAAATTACTTATCCCAATCTCTAATTCTGGCCCACTTCAGTCACTCCGTCGGACTGAGTGTCAGTTTCCTCCTTACATTATTCCTATCCTTTGTCTTAGTTAGATATAGGCCCTCTGCTACATGATAGAACAACATCTTCAGCCTTCTCCTCTTGTCCCAATTGACATCATCATCCTTTCGTGGGCGCTTGTTCCCACCACTCTCGGGAGCGGTGACACCATGAACACCTTGACCTTCAACAACATAATCAAAACTATCTTCTACCAGAAAACCACAGCCATAGCTAGGTTTGGTCACATAACTGTTGACCGACATCTTTCGAACACTAATACAATCTTGTCTTAAAATTATTGCATATAATTGCAGTACGGGAAGTAAACAAATATTATAAATGTTCGAAAGGATAAACAAATAGCCAATATTACAATTGCCGCACTCTTGTTGAGTGTTGAATCTTGATAACCTGAAATTAAGAAACACTAAATCTGGATTGTTACAACTGTGGCTGAGTCGAGAGATGGCTCTGTCTTTAAGACAAGATTGCCCCGTATATATCCTTTTACGTTCTGGACAATAGTCTCCCAAGATAAAACAACAACTTAACAAATGAGCAAAGGAAACTCAAGTGTTACTTTGAAGAACTTACAGTAACGAAATGATGTTGGATAGTAGAAAGAAGATTTCTGTTTTGTTTCTGATTTTTTATTTTTGTCTAGTCTCGATAATTGAGCCAAAGGCTTCAATATATAGTACATGGAGGGGGACTTCTCAACTGCCTAACTAATGACTGTTAATGGCCATGTAATGGAAATTAGTGAGGAGTAATTCAGCCAAGTAAATGACTGAATTAATGTGCAACGTAATGGAGCTTTAGTGAAGAGTTATTCAGCCAAGTAAATGACTGAATTGATGTGCAGATTAATGGAGTTCTAACGCTCCAAAACCAACCCAGAAGGCAGAAGTTCTCTTCCCAATTTAGCCCAAATCCCACGACCCGAGACCTGAGCCCGGATCGGATGGGACGAGCGGGCGGCGGCGGCGCGCATGTGGACTTAGCCTCGAACCCAAGCACATCTAGGTCCTCCCTCCTTCAAACACATGGGTTACCCCTTGGGGTCCCAACCCCTTATCCAATTTTGAAACTTATAAAATGAACAAATCTTCCTTCCCCCACCGATGGGAGAATTGTTCCACACCATATTTCCATGCGACAAACACCTCACTTCGTGGACTAATATCTCTTTCATTTCTGAACGAAATTTGACGATCCTTGGCCCTATGGTCATCTACTCACTTAGTAGATTATGCACGTGTGAAGAATCAAAGTCTCCAACATGCGGAACCCTAGTGTTTAAGTCATTAAATATGGGTGGACGCAACTCCCACCAATGTAAATTTCCAACGGTTCTGTGGGTAGATCGATCGAAAACATCACAAAAGTTTGTCTCCACAGTTATTAATGTGAATTGCATCGAACTTAGGAAGATGCTCTTTCCTTTCTAATTTATGTAATATTTTTATTACTTCATCTACCTCGGATTATTTATCGTGGTTACTAAAAATAGTTATCTCAAATTATTTATCATTTTAGAAGTTCAAGACATAATTAATTAATTTTTTTCATTTTACCCTTTTTCAGTAATAAAAATAACAAATAAATAGAGTAAATATTTAATGGATAAAGATCATAACTTAGACATATAAAATGGTAAAGTATGTTAAATAAATAGAGTAAATATTTAATGGAATGTTTGTTAAGAGGCGTGTAAACAAAAAAATAACAAATAACTTGAGACAGAGAGAGTAATATTAAATACTTCATCCGAATAAAAAAAGTGTCTACTTAGTCATTTACACACCCCTTAAGAAAAAATATTAACTCCTAAACAAAAATAGATAATTTGACTAAAATATCCCTAATAAATAGGTATTGAAATTTGGTAATCTAACCCTTAATAAGCACAAATTTTTAAAAGTAAGATTAATACTTTATTGATTTGGTAAAAAGACACTATTCTTGAATAAAAAAATAAAGGCTAAGTGGACACTTTTTTTTATCCGGGGTATAAATACTCCATACGTCTCAAATTATTCGTCGTGGTTATTAAAAATAGTTATCTCAAATTATTTATCTTTTTAGAAGTTCAAAGCACAACTAATTATTTTTCTTTATTACACTCTTACTAAAATTTGTCATTAATTGAGATAACACAAAAATAAAATAAATATTTAATAAAGATAGATGATAACTGAGATATAAATAAGGTAAAATTGATTAAATAGCTCTCTTAATTAATATTTCTTAAGATTGTGTAAATAAAAAGATGACAAATAATTTAAGGTAATTATTTTAATAACCACTATAGATCATTTCTAACGGATGAAGTAAATTCCCATATTAATTTCGTCACGAATTGTACGATTGCAAATAATTCAATATTCAATATTTGGCATTAACAATTGGGTAGAGGTGTCATTAAATACCTAAAGAAGGCTTTCTTCTTAGGGAGCGGAGACCAAGAAAATTGAAAACCACTAACCACACGCATTAATTACTCACTCCGTACTTCACGACCACCAAACCAAAGTATAGAAGGCGTGTTGCATCTCAATTCTACTAGTTCAACTCTCCAATGTGGTGGTGTATTTCCGGCCGCCCATTATTTTTTTAAAAAATTATTTCGACTTAGGCCAACTTTCACATGATTTAAAATCATCATAGGCAGTAGTATGATTTGAAGTTAAAATTTTATCTGATTATACAATTTAGATTTTTTAAGTTAATATTTTCTTTTCATAAATATAAAAAAATTTCTAATTCTTATATAATCTTACTAAATAAGCAAATTATAACTTATAACAAAGTTAATACGATACTAGAAGACCTGTTAACACTCAAAAGTAATTTAAGTGTTTAGCCGAATTCAGTGACAACCAAACTGTTCCAGAGCCGAATTTACTCCTAGCCCTAGACTATCAGAACTTCATCGGCTACTAAGGCATCTTAGTCGAGTTGATAGTTAGAGGTACGACTGGATCCACTCAGATGCAGACGTTTCAACGACCAAGTCAAAAGGGTTTCTGGACCCCTAGAAGCGGTAACAGCCAACAACAGCTAAAAGAAAGGGCCATTATCCGAGCAAGAGGAGTAGAGGGCGAGAAAATCGGCACCACCTCCCCCATAGTCGACCATTAAACTTAGTGGGTTACTTGATTGCTGACATGGGGGATCACGTTGTACAATTTTTTTCCTTTTTTGTACTATAAATAGGATCATTCTTTGTATATACAAACACAACCAATCAATCAAACAACTCAATTTTTATCTATCTTTATCCTTTACTTTATTTATCATTTACTTTACTATACTCAACTGCATTTATGTTTCTTACCTCTTAGTTTACTCATACCACCGTCCTAACGCTTTCTAGAGTAGTTGGGGAACCCATTGCTGGAGGAAATTAGAGTTCCGTTACAGCCCAAAATCGCTTAACTTAAGGAATCAATTTGTCTCCCAATACGGTCAGCCGATAAAATGACAGAGAACAGAATTCGGGGCGAGAACAAATTTGACACGCCCAGTGGGACCATAGGTGAATTAAATTCTGAACAAAATTCAATTCTCCAGGTCAGGATCATTCTTGGCGTATGCGCCTAAGGTCCGGTTAGAAAATGAACCCCGAGTCCAGTCCACATCCTAAACAAAATCCTCCCAGAAGGAACAACGAATCAGCATCCTCCTCGGGTATGCCTACATCGGTTGATACCCCTTCACTTCCTCCATCAATCCAAGCTATGGAAGAATCTAGCCAATCTGAAGGTCCAACCGTAATGACTACGTCTTTTATTAGACAACAGATCGACTTGGGCATCCACGATATTATGTACCAAGTTTCTAAATAGTTGGCTGACATTGTGAAGCCGATGGTACATACTGAGGTTCAGCAAGCGAGGGAGATGGAAACCAATCGAATGGACCCAGGAGAATGTTCGGCTAGTTCTGCCATCCCTCTGACGAGTGGTGTTATTCAACATGAGACCGTGACTCCCGGTGTTGTTTCTCAGCCGCATGTGTATCAGCTAGTGCCTACTCAGGTGCAACCGGTAGCGCACCTAGGAACACAAGCCCAATCGTTTGGCAACCAGCACACTGCATGGTCGCCGCCGAACCTTGGAGGGCAAAATGTGCCACTTGACCAAGCGAATCTGCAGTATGGGCAGATCAACATGGCTCGGAGACCAGTTTAGGCTCCAGGACACTTTGGATTCCCGCTCGTTATGTCGTACATTTCAACGAACGGCCCTACAATGCAGGCGAACAATTTTGGCCAACCGAATTAGCAGTCGATAGCCCCTGGTTATGACTTACCTCGGCAATCTGGTGACGCTGTTTACATCGGAATACCATTCCGGGAGTCATTTCCAGTACCCAGTCCATACCTTCCAGAAAGTATAAATTTTCTAAGAACGGCCGACGTCCGAGGAGAACAGCTATGGAATACTGTTCCACCTTATCCTCAGGCTCCATTAGCCGTTCCAAGAGCTCAGGTTGCAGGCTTTGGTGGCCATACCCAACATCAGCAATGAGGCATTACCCCACCTATTGGTAATGGCCAGCAGACCTCCTACAACCTTCAAAACCATGTCCAACAAAGTGCAAAATTGAGACCGCCAGTGCAAAATGCCTACCAGCCGAATCCAGTCGAGAATCGATAGGGGACGTCACAACTGATAAACCTAGAAATTATTGCTAATACCATGTAGAGGTACTTTGGCATCCAACTGAAACCTTTGGATATGCCTATTTATAAGAAGTCTTATCCCGATTGGGTAGATCGGATAGCACATTTGTCGAGGGTCTTCAAAACACCGGAGTTTTTCATCTTCTCTAAGGATGACGACAAATCCACTATCGAGCACATCAATAGATTTACTATCCAATGCGGCGAGGCTGGCCAAAATGAGTATCACAAGTTGTAGTTATTTTCTCTCTCTCTCTAACGGGAACAACCTTCGTATGGTACTCCTCTTTAGCTCCTGATTTCGTACAAAACTGGGCTGACATGAAGGGTTGCTTCCATGATAGGTTCTATTAGCCCCAACCTCAGGTTACCATGACTAATCTAACGAATCTCAAGAAGTAGGTTGATGAATCGGCTGCCGATTTTATCGAGAGATTCAGAAAGAAGGTTGGGAAATGCACTGTACACTTCCCCGAGTCTGAGTGTGCCCACATGATAATCAACAATATGCACCCTCAGTTAAATGAGAAGTTGGTGGGAAATCCTGCTCTGACCTGAGCCAGTTAGCCGAAAAGGCTAGCCAAATAGAGCAGTACGTCCAGGAGAAGGAGCGGAGAAGAGCCAACCAAAATCGAGGCTCCCACTTGGTATCCATCATTGAAGTCGATGAGTCCGACTCAGAGTCAGTCGATTGCGCGGCAGACGCAATGGTGGCTGAGATTATTAGGGGTAAGGTTTACTCTTGCCCAACCTTTAAAGCCGTAAAAGGCAAGGAGACGAGTTCATCCGATGGCAGGGTCGGTTACTTGTTTGACATCACAAAGGCAGATCAGATCTTTGATCATCTGCTCAAAGATAAGCAGATTCAGCTGCTTGATGTTCATAGGATTCCGCCTGCCGAGGAACTCAAAGATAAGAAGTACTGCAAGTGGTATAATTCATACAACCACTCTACTTCTAATTGTGTGGTTTTCAGAAATATCCATTGATACCGATCCCTTCCCCGCAGTACCAATATTTATGGTATCTTTTGCTAAGCCCGATGAGTCAAGGGACACCAAAGGGAGATAGCCGATGAAAAGGGTGTGGGTCCCAAATAAACCTACCGAATGGGAGAAGGCCACAAAGACCTATATGTTCAACCGATTAGGCAGCCTACATGACATTCGCGATGACAGACAGCCAGCTAGGAGCAGTTTTCATGGCCGCCCTAAATACTCGAGGGACGTTGAATGAGAACTTCAGGAACAAACCATGAGGTTCATGAGGGTCCCTATCAGCACCAGGCATATGCATGGGGTGCAAGTACGGATGTCAGCCAAGCATGCCTCGAATAGATGAAGAACTACTCCCTAAAACCAAACAGATGGTGGTCGAGTTTAACGTAAATTATGGTGTTTCGTCCTTACATATCACGACGAGAAATGAGGACCAGAAAATACCCCAGAGAATTATTAAACCAGCCGCCAACATAAAATAGGGGAAGTGGTTTGTCAATCAAGCTCCCGAATAGAAAGAGGCACCACCGAGAGTCGCATCCACGACTCAGAAAAAAAGATTGCAATGTGCCAAGGCCTTGCGTAAGATGCAATAGACATTGCATCTAATTTAATTTCCAATACCAAGGCAGCCAAAAATCAGGAGATTCATGAGTCTGCCATAGCCGAGGCTATCGAGCGGGCATTCGGATCAGTTGCTTTAGAGGTAATGTCGCCTGAATGAGAGACGTCGGGTCAACCAGAGCTGAATGAACAGCCTATCGACAACCCGACAGAGGAACCCCGGTAAGAGAATGTGGCCTCGGATGGACCTCTAACCGAGGAAATCCCACAGATCGTGCTGAGGATTCAGTCAGTGGATCCCCAACTGATTCTCATTTGTCTCCAGAAAATGGAAGATATGAGCTTCTGGTCAGCCGAATTGGATAAATGAGGGGACTCTATCCTCGATTTATTTAGCCATGACTTGGTTGATGAGATGTGGGTAGACATTGAAATGGTCAGCCTAATTCCATGTGAGTTCTGGGCCAGCCGCTCCACGCTGGATAGCCTAGAAGGTGATGTTTGCGTAGAAGACACAGAATATGCAACAATAGCTGATGCCCTGGCTAGGGATATTTTGAACACCGTATTTGGCGCACCTATAGAAGATATGGTTAAACACCTCAAACCCATTTACATCAAAGCTTACATTAACGGCAAAATTATTAGTCAAGTGTTTGTCGACAATGGGGCTGTGCTGAATGTGATGTCGCTGCTTAACTTGAAGGATATTAACAAAATAATGGAGGATCTCATCCCAACTAACATGAAAATAGCTAACTTTATGGGAGAAGCCTCTGAAGCATTGGGGATTCTAGTAGCAGAAATCATTGTAGGTCCTAAGACGGTCAGTTATGTCTTCTTTGTAATAGATGGCAAGTCGTCCCACACCATTCTGCTGGGCAGGAGCTGGATTCATACCAGCTGATGCATTCATTCTACCATGCATCAAAAGCTCATTTTTTGGGAAGGAGATAAGATAGAAATCATCCCAACGGATGATAACCCGTTCCGACCATGGGTTCAGAACATAGAGATTGTCATATATTCACCTTATGTGGCTCTCATAGCCGTCACGGAACAATATGAAGAAGGATCTTGGGAATCATGTACTCTTACCTTGTGAGGGTTTGAAATAAAATAATTAGCTGAACCACGGCTTACCTTGGAGGATTTAAATGGTTGAGGAAACCCAAATTATACGTGACATGTGGCATCGATTGACCACCCTAAGTTCTGAGGCAAGGATAGCCGAGGCATCGCAGATGGGGAACCACAACAACGAACCAACGTTTATAGACAATGAAGTTGAGCTACCGATGGAACTTGAATCGCCCATAAGAAGGGTTATGCCTAGTTTTGAGTCTTAAGATCCTTTGGAAGATATCAACTTGGGAACTGAAGAAATCCCTCGGCTAACACATATTAGTGGTTTACTGAAGGAAGAAGACAAACAAGGCATAACAACCCTTCTACTGCAGTATAAAGAGTGTTTCGCATGGGATTATCATGAGATGCCTGGGCTGGCATGTATTTGGTAAAACACAGATTGCCAATCAAGGAGGGTTTCAAACCCCAAAAATACCTGCCCAGAAGGTATCACCCTCAGTTGATGCCTCAAATCAAAGCCGAGATCGAACGACTGCTGAAAGTCAGGTTTATCATAACAGCTAAGTATGTGGAATGGTTGGCAAACGTCGTACCAGTCAAGAAGAAGAATGGCAAGGTTCGGGTATGTATTGATTATAAGAACCTAAATCTAGCCACTCCTAAAGATGAGTACGTCATGCCGATAGCCAACATGTTAGTCGACTCAGCAGCCGCTAATGGTGTATTGACATTCATGGATGGATACTCTGGATATAATCAGATATCGGTAGCCGAGGACGACATTCACAAAACTGCCTTCAGATGTCCAGAAGCGTTGGGCATTTACGAGTGGGTAGTTATGTCGTTTGGTCTGAAGAACGTTGGTGCCACTTATCAAAGGGCAATGAACACCATCTTCCATGACTTGATCGGCAAGACTATGGAGGTTTACATCGATGATGTAGTAGTGAAGTCTAAGGACTTCAAAGATCATTTAACCGATCTTGAACAAGCATTAAAAAGAATGAGGATCCATAATCTCAAAATGAATCCAGCCAAGTGCGTGTTCTGAGTATCGACTGGCAACTTCCTTGGCTTTTTGGTACACAAGAAAGACATCGAGATAGATAGTAACAAAGCCAAGACAGTAATGGGATCTGCGCCACCTAAGACAAAAAAGGAGTTACAAAGCTTATTGGGAAAGATCATTTTCTTAAGGAGGTTTATATTTAACTCGGCTGGCAAAATGAAGGCTTTCTCACCTTTGCTCAGACTTAAAAGAGTCAGAAAAGCTAGTATGGGGTCCGGAACAACAAGAGACCTTTGATCAAATTAAAAAGGCCTTAGCTACTTCCCCTGTACTGGTGCCTCCCGTGCCAGAGAAGCCATTGAAATTTTATATTTTGACTGCAGAATTATCTATCGGTTGTTTGCTAGCATAGGAGGCCTATGATGGAACTGAAAGAGCGGTTTTATAATCTTAGATGAATGCTCAATGATGACGAAACTAGATATACCCCTTTGGAGAAGCTTTGTCTGTCTTTGTTCTATGCTTGCACAAAACTCGAATATTATCTAATGCCTCACGTTATATACATTTTGTGCAAAGTTGATATTGTCTGGTACTTACTTAATAGACATGTCTTCCAAGGTCGATTAATGAAATGGCCATCAATTTTACCACGTTTTCTCTCGAGTATAGGCCACTCAGGGCCATCAAAGGTCAAGCAGTAGTCGATTTCTTGACATAACACCCTTGTGTAGACATGGAGGATCCATGCGCCCCTCCTACTGCATGTATAGAGGTCGTGTCGTGGGTACTAACCTTTGACGGGTCTAGAACCCAGAAAGGAGTTGGAGCTGGAGTCATGAAAACAAATCCGAGAGATAAAACGTGGAGGTTCTCCTATCAGCTAGATCCTGAATTGACAAACAACCAAGACGAATACGATGCTCACATCATGAGACTCAAACTCCTAGTTTCTATGAAGGTGAGGTGCATCGAAATCTGAGGAGACTCTCAGCTGGTGATCAAACAGCTGGTCGGGAAATATGACTGCAAAAACCCAAATTTGTTGGCCCATCACAGGACGGCTAACAGGTTGTTTAGTGGGTTCGCATCATCCACGTTAAGTTATGTTCCCAGATGTATGAATATTGAGGCTGACGACTTAGCACAAGAAGCTTCAAGTTTTAGAAAGTCTCTACTCACCCTAGAGCACGATGAATTACCAGCCGAAGTATTAGCCGTTGATCAAATCGACTTATGGAGGCAATTACTAATTGACGACCTAAAAGATCCCTCCAGTTGCAAGGACCTCACGGTTAAAAGAAGAGCATTGAAATATGTGCTCATTGACGATGACCTCTATAAAATGAGCGTGACTAGAGTACTACTCAAGTGCATTGCCAAAGCAGAAGCCTTGAGGGTCATGGGAGAGGTCCATGAAAAAATATGTGGATCACATAGAGCGGGGCCATCGATGAAGTGGATGATCTACCGACACGGCTATTATTGGCCTACTATCACAGCTGACTGCTTCCAGTATGCAAACGGATGCGGAGAATGTCAGAAACATGGACCAATCCAACGAGTACTAGCCGAATTGCTGCACCCAGTCGTAAAACCTTGGCCCTTCAAAGGATGGGCTATGGACCTCATCGGCAAGATTCACTCACAATCGGCTAAAGGCCACAATTTCGCTACCGATTACTTCACTAAATGGGTGGAGGCTCAGCCGATGAAGAGAGTCCATCAGACAGATGTCATTCAGTTTATCCAACACCAGATTATATACAGATATGATATTCCTGAGACGATTACCACCGATCAAGAGACGATGTTCACTGGTTCTAAGGTGGCAGCCTTTGCTGAGAAGTTCGGTATCAAGATGATCACATATTCGCCTTATTACGCACAAGCGAATGGGCAAGTCGAGGCAGCCAACAAACTTATTGTGAACACAATTAGTCAGAATGTGGAGGATAAACCAGGAATGTGGCATCTCACTCTGGATGAAGCCATTTGGGCAATCAGGAATTCTAAATCTACAGCTACCGGGATGACACCTTATCGGCTAACATATGTCCAAGATGCAGTGTTGCCATTGGAAATTAATGTCAAATTCTTACGGGTGGCCAAGAAGAACTCTCTAAGTTTAGATGAGTATCAACAGACCATGCTAATGGAGTTAGACCAGCTAGATGAAGATCGACTGATGGCCTAAGAGAAAATCGAAGCCGGTAAACGTAAAATGGCTAAAGCATACAACAAACATGTTAAGCCTAAGAGGTTTGCCGAAGGAGACTTAGTTTGGAAAACCATTTTGCCGATTGGGATGAAAGATCGTAAATTCGGCAAATGGTCACCAAATTGGGAAGGACCTTTCGTAGTAAGCCAACGGATCACCGGCAACGCATATCGACTAATAAACATGCATGACGAAGAAATTGACATGAATGTAAACGACAAGTATCTAAAAAAGTAATATCCTTCGATTTGGGGCATGCATGAATAAACGACAGCCACAGACCGACTGCTTAGTCGCACAAAATAAGTTAATTCCCTCTAACGGGAGATATATGGCTAAATGACAGCCACAGACCGGCTGCCTGGTCACAAAATATGGAGAAAGACATTTCTTTCACACGCAAGTGTTGTAAGGTTGGTCGCACTGCTTAAGCGAAGAAACGTCATCCCAAGTATTCAAAGATAATGGCCCATCAAATCTACGGGATTTATTCTAAATTTGCTCAAGAATGCTGAAGTTAAAGGGTGGGATATGGATTCCCACATCTAAGTAAACCAAGCACAAAAAAAATAGAGGCGTCGCACATACCCGAGCCCGACGTTACAGCAGAAATCAAAAGTCGACAGTGCGGCGGCATAAAAAGGACCCATGCGCCTCCATTAGGCTTCTGTGACCAACTTCACTCAGTCCAACCAACCTGAATAACGAGCGACCTTAGTCGGCCAAGTGCGAAGGTTAGCCGAACATCGGCCGCCAGTGAACCAGTCACAAGTAGAAAGAAAGTCATGGTTTATCGGGCTGAGGTACTGAAACAAGAGAGAATCACCTTGTTCCGGCCCACCGTACAGAGTCAGAACCAGATGTTCATCAACGAAGGCCAAGGCAGGGGTCAGGTCACTATCGGCTAGAATGATTTTTCCTGATCTTCGAGACGAAAAAGATGAAGCCATGGTTTCCGACTAAGAAAAGGGCCAAAGATTAGTTGAGAAACCTATGTGGGATACATTTCCTTAAATAACCTTCAGAGGCACGACTGAGATTAATTTATTATTTTCAAAAGCACGGTAGAAAATTATTAGAGCCAATTCGTGGTAATGGAGATGCCTCGATAAAAGGGGAAACACAATTCAGAAGTAATCATCATTGCATGCACTGGAAACGAGACGATTGAAGTGACATGCGCGGTTGTCAGACTGAAACGACGGCTACTTTTGGATATATCAACTCAACAGTCACACTCGAGTTAATGTAGGGGCAATTGTTAACACTCAAAAGTAATTTAAGTGTTTAGCCGAATTCAGTGACAACCGAACTGTTCCAGAGCCGAATTTACTCCTAGCCCTCGACTATCAGAACTTCATCGGCTACTAAGGCATCTTAGCCGAGTTGTTAGTTAGATGTACGATTGGGATTCACTCAGATGCAGACGCTTCAACGACCAAGTCAAAAGGGTTTCTGGGCCCCTAAAAGCGGTAACGACCAACAACAACTAAAAGAAAAGATCATTATCCGAGCAAGAGGAGTAGAAGACGAGAAAATCGGCACCACCTCCCCCATAGTCGGCCATTGAACTTAGTGGGTCAATTGATGGCTGACATGGGGATCACATTGTATAGTTTTTCCCCTTTTTTGTACTATAAATAAGATCATTCTTTGTATATACAAACATAACCAATCAATCAAACAACTCAATTTTTATCTATCTTTATTATTTACTTTATTTATCATCTACTTTACTGTACTCAGCTGCATTCATATTTCTTATATCTTAGTTTACTCATACCACCGTCCTAACGCTTTCTAGAGTAGTTGGGGAACCCATTGCTAGAATAGAGTTCCGTTTCCAGCCCAAAATTGCTTAAGTTAAGAAATTAATTTGTCTCCCGATATGGTCAACCGATAAAACGGCAGAGAACAGAATTCAGGGCGAGAACAAGACCTTTCTAAAAAATATAATCTTTATTGATGGAATTTTAATTCAATAAAAAAATTGAACATGAGTTTTTGAAGTAAATTTAGTTGGTAAATAGTTAGTATGAGTAAATTTTGTTATAAATATATTTTATTTATATTTAATCAAAATAGTTGATAAATATATCTACCAATTTATAATTTTTTTTTATAAAAATATAAATTTATGAGTCAAATTTCATATTTAAAAAATTTAAATTATAATTTGAAATCTCAAAACTATGTCTTTTTGAAAAGTTATGATATGAAATTAAAATTAAAATTTTATAAATAAATAATAATTTAAAATCAAAATAGAAATCATATCCCATCCAACCGCCTACATATTTATCATTGCTTTCTATCATAATTTTTTTAACTTTTATCTTTTAACTTTTGGTAGTATCCACTTGCTACCTTTTTACTTTAATGCTTTGTATACTTCCTTTTATAGAGATAAGATATTATAAAAGTCAGAGCAACACGCGGAAACCTGTTATTTTTCCATCGAATAGGAGTAAATGGAAACGCCATTGCTCCATGACTTCTCCGGCGACCACCACCACCAGCTCATTGGGCCCAACGGTGATTACCGGCCCGTTAAAAGCCTGAAAGAATGGTGGACTATCTTGTGGATCGAGACAGTGAAGCTATGGGAGATTGGAGGCCCAATTGCTTTCAATATCCTTTGTCAATACGGGATCTACTCCATTACGGTTGCTTTTTGTGGTCATCTTGGTGCTGTTGAGCTCTCTGCTGTTTCTGTTGCTCAAAATGTTATTGGCACTTTCTCTTTCGGCTTCATGGTTCGTATTCTCTATTTTTCCTTTGCTCCAACTTAATGCACAGATGTCAATATGTACAGTTTGGCCAAACTTATTTACCCATATGGCTAAAATATACAAAACTTATAAACTGATTATGTATATTACATGTATAGGTATGTATTATGTATATTATACTTCCTTTTCCTTCGTTTCAATTTGTTTGTCTGATTTTGACATGACACGGAATTTAGTAAATTAAGGAGGACTTTTTGCATGTTGTTGTCTTAAACTAAAGATAGGTAGAATATACCAAAATATTCTTTGTTCTTGTGGATTTAAACATGTCACGTGCAGTGGCGGAGCCATTATTTTTACTAACAGGATTAAAAAATACAAAGAAGTAAACACGTGAAGAACTCAAGGGTTCAGCATCTACTCTATATACATATAAAATAATTTTAACTTTACATGTACAGTGTAATTCCCTCTCGATGCTTATTGGCTCCGCCGCTGGTCATGTGGAAAGTCGAAATTAAAGAGTTATAAAAAAAGACATTTTTAAAAAACTTTTTTTTACAACAGACTAAAGAAAATTAAGACATACAAATTGAAATGAAGGGAGTATGTTTTATATGTACATTATGCCTATAAATATACAAAACCTATGCATTTGGTCATATTTGGTATACTAGATCACTCAAAGACATTGTGCTGTAATTTTCCCTTCGATAACTTTACTTTCTTATTTGGGTATTTGTTGTAATATTTCTGTAGTTGGGCATGGGGAGTGCTTTGGAGACACTGTGTGGACAGGCATTTGGTGCTGGGCAAATACATATGCTTGGGGTTTACACACAGCGGTCGATGGTTATTCTATTTTTCAGTATATTCCTTCTGTTGCCAATTTATATTTTTGCAACTCCAGTACTTAAGTTATTAGGCCAAGAACATGATATTGCTGTTCTTGCTGGGAATTTTGCCCTGTTGTCAATCCCTGAGTTGTTTTCACTGGCGGTCACTATTCCCACTTCAAAATTTCTGCAAGCTCAGAGTAAAGTTGGTGTGCTGGCTGGTATTGGATTTGTGGCTCTTTTGCTCCACACCCTTCTGCTATGGTTATTCATATATGTATTCAACTTGGGTATAAATGGAGCTGCTTTAGTATTTAATATTACAGGTTGGGCCAACGCAATTGCTCAATTCGTTTATGTGGTTGTTTGGTGTAAGGATGGGTGGACGGGATGGTCTTTGTCGGCTTTAAATGATATTTGGGCATTTGTTAGACTCTCGGTTGCCTCGGCTGTTATGTTATGCCTTGAAATATGGTACATGATGAGTATTATTATCCTCACGGGACATCTCAATGATGCAGTTATTGCTGTTGGATCCCTCTCTATTTGGTGAGTTTTTGTGTCTTTTTTCTCCTCTTTTATAATGGCAGTGTCCAGACTATTTCACCAGAACCTGTTATCTCCCATTAGCACATGTACCCAGAACTCTGTCTAACAAGACTTATCGTTCTTTTTCATGTGTAATTAACAATTTTAGGGTAGGATAATTAACCGCACAATGCTTAATCCCGTTAAAATGAAGTTCAACGTTCACTGACAGTGAAGCTACAACTTTTATGTGTAATTAAAATTTTTGTTGTTTTGTGCATAGCTTTCGATGAGATGAAATGTCATGAGCTCCTTTATCAAACATGTATCAATCTTTTTCCTTTTGTCTTTCAGCATGAATGTTGATGGATGGGAAGCAATGTTGTTCATTGGAATCAATGCTGCTATAAGGTAATTAAGTCTTAAAGCTTGTAGAAAAATGTACTACATTTGTCTTTGGGTTTTTACTAATGCATTGTCGCTCTCTCAGCGTTCGAGTCTCAAATGAGCTTGGGCTAGGGCGTCCCAGGGCTACCAAATATAGTGTATATATAACAGTGTTTCAATCACTCCTCATTGGGATACTCTGCATGATATTCGTACTGGCAGTAAGAAATCATCTAGCCATTCTTTTCACAAACAGCAAGGATCTGATACGAGCCGTTGCTGACCTTGCTTGGCTTCTTGGAATAACCATGGTTCTTAACAGTGTTCAGCCTGTAATATCAGGTGTTGCTTTTATTCCAATTTTACTGTCTCTATGGTTAAAAGCTCTTCGTCTTTGTAGTCCTTATTGTGATATGGTTGTGGCAAATATTGTTTTGCAGGTGTTGCTATTGGAGGTGGATGGCAAGGTTTAGTGGCTTATATCAATTTGGGATCTTACTATGTTTTTGGTATTCCTCTAGGATATACTCTTGGTTATGTGGCTAACTTGGGAGTCGTGGTAAATAAACTCTCATTCTGAAAGTTACATATATATTAAGTAAATCAAAGTTTAATCTCACTCTACATTTGTAAGCATCTTTTTATAGGAAAACACTTTGTTGATAGAAATTCAATTTATCCCAATTTTGGTTTTGTTTTCTTGCAGGGTCTATGGGGAGGAATGATAGCAGGACTTGCTTTGCAGACACTGCTACTCTCATTTGTACTCTATAGAATGGATTGGAATAAAGAGGTAAGTGAAACAGTTGGAAAGTTTTATCCAATCAAACTCCAAAACATATCATTTTTGATAATTTTTACTTCTTTGTTGGAATTAGCTGGCCATCCTCTGTAAAATGATTATCCTATAGACGACGTAATATTTTTGTTTTTAAGTTCAAATTTTGTTTGAAAGTCATTGCACAAGGGGAGTTGTTCCAACTACTTCTGAATTTCCCATTCCTCTTTTAAAATTACAGATGAAGAGATCCTAGCTAAATACTTCTTAGTTTGTGACAGATTTTTGTTGAACCGTCCCTTTCAGTGTGATTTAGTCGTGTAGTAATAAGAAAATGGAAATGCAGGTTGAGCAGTCTGCAGAGCGCCTACGCAAGTGGGGAGGTCAAGACTTTGAAGCTGAGAAAACTCTTATTTTAGAGCCTAAGAAGGGCTTACCATAAGAGTAAGATTTTGCGGTGACAACTGACATCAAAGGATGACGAGTCTTCATCTTTGTTTTTGTAAACCAGTTAATGATTTCGGCTAGAATCTACATGTTGTGAATGAAGTTGAGCCTAAATCCATGTCAGATGCTCTTAACATTGTGTGTGGAGGACTGCAAGGGGCTGTAGTTTTAATAGGAATGTAGCTTCAATTTAGAACTTAGGCTAAAGATGTTTGTTGTGCTCTTTCTCCTTTCTTGTTGTTACTGATCTATTGCTTTCCACTCTCTTGCTTTTAGTTTCAGCTTATCAGTGAATGACAAAGTCCCCTTTAGCCCCAATTTATTTATTATCTCTGTGTTCGTTACATTACATTTAAATGTGAGGTCAATTCACAATTTTGTTGCTTCTATTTTCTTAACTATTATATGTGGTGCCTTGGAAAATCCGTAGATAGTTTACTTTTCTGGACCTTTAGTGAGTATCTCTAATGCCATGAATTGCTGTTTTATAAAAATAAAAAGGGCTGGTTTTTTCTCGTCATATTTCAGTTTAACTTCTCAATTAACATTAGAAATAGATCACTTGTACCTTTAGTCATTGATGGACATGCACAGTCGGTGAGTTACCAACAGTAGATATGAGAAATTTTACTTTGTGCCTCACACCTAAAATCTTACGTTTTGAGGTTCACAAACTCCATTAATTAAATATAGATAAGTCTGTAAAAAAAAATCGGAGAATGGATTGGGTGTAAACGTTCCCCTTTCTCTGTGGTTTGTCTTTTTTTTTTCCTTCTCTAAAATCGTCAAGTAGTACGTCCATATTGCACAAAGCTACTATTGTCTTCTTTTCTTCTTCTTTTTAAACATAAGGTTAATTGTTATGGTAAGAGGTTTAGGCATGATCTCGACCAGCATACTGACAATTAACAGATAAATATATGAAGGATTGAGCACAACAATTAAAACTACTCTTATCATATCATATTATACTAAAAGTGGGAAGCTCTTTAGTGTAAAATTAGATTATCATTTTGCCCCTTAGTAAATTAAAATCTAATTAAATAATAATATTGTAATATAGTAAATCAAAATCTAATTAGCAATAGAGAACATGGTTAGATGGGTTGTCACATCCGATAAAAGAGAAGTAAATAGTCATTGCTCTTAAATGTAAAATAGAAGTCAAGAGTCATTACTCTTAAATTGACATTCGTTTCTTGCCCAAGAGAATTTAATATAAATTTACTGTCCAAAAATGATAAATGAAACAATAAAATGAGAATCCAACCACGTATTATCCAATTCGTTGCTCTGAAGAAAATTTGAAGAGTTGCAAACAAAGTTCAACGTATCCAATTCATTTTAACTATCTGGATGGTCATTCTTCAAATTTTTAATCTAATGATGCATTTAAGAAAGAAATGTCATAACTCATAAGTTATAGGATTGAAATTACACTTACACGAATAAAGTGTGAAATAATTGAGGGCACCTCTCTCAACTTCTCTCTATTCTATACATAATCTCAAAAATAAAAAACATTTCTACCCATTTGAGGAGCAGGATGAGTCCTCCTCACCAGCAAATACTAGTTACTAGCTATATATGTGTTCGTGGTGTGGAAAACAAGTCATTTGTTGCAATTCAGATCATCTATATTGATTATATTTGTTAATGTTAGAATTGGTGTGGTAACATTCTACCCAACATATCGTTTTAAGTACTAATTTGAATTTAAGAAATGTTGGAACAAATGTCACAACATTCGGACCAACATTTTATGAAAAACAGTTTTGCCTTACTTCACGGAATGAAGCAATATTCGTGGAGATATTACTATGAAGTAAAAGTGACTTGGCAAGGTAAATAGGAGCTGATGAAAAACGTGGGAAGAACAAGTCAAAGTCGTTGCTATGCTTGAGGAACAAGTCCAAGAAGTTAGAGGATTTTGCTCCATGATCTTCTCCAATAAACCCTACCAGCTGCCCACCTTTTCCTCAACCTACTCAACCAATCGATGAGCTTTTCAAGGAAGACTCTCTACTATAAATAGAGAGGCTACAAGAGTGAATCGATATCCAGAATCAGAAATCAAAAATACCAAGAGAGTTCTCGGAAATTCATCTCAGAAATCTGGATCACAAGTGTTGTTTGAGCGTGTTGACAACATTCTGTCCAACATTATAATTACTGTTTAGATTCTAGATTTGTTATGTATTGAAGCAATTGTAATGAGAAGTTGTCTATGTCTATTTAGATAGATTTTTCAGGCAGAAGTCATCTGCGACTTCAACATTTAATTCCTTTCCTTTTCATCTTGTAAAATTGTAAAGAAAGGAATTTATAATTTTTGTATATAATATATATATATACAGTACTCTCTGTCATTGACCGTCATAGGTTATATAATAAATATAACCTATGTAAATTTTAAACCTTTGTGTTCTTTAAATTTCCGCTGCATTTACTCTTTAAAGTTTCTATATTTATCGAAGTGTTGTCATTGGTGCTGGATGACATTGTCACCGAAATTCGAAAACTGAATTGGCATTCGAGTTAGTTTATTTTCAATTTGTATTTATTGTTCCGTAGCATACCCGGAACTAACAATATTCATTAATGAAAGAGTATATATACAATTTACAATTCCATAATAGGAAAATTATATTCCTATTATACTTCTAAAACTTTATTCTACTTGTACAATAATTATACAATTATGGTAAGTGTACAACTCTAATTTAATTACAACAAATCATAACCTAAAATAGACTACTAAACTGTGATATACACGGCATGCATATACCGTGTATATCACGGGATTTAACAACCCATTATGCAACAATCTACCCGTGATATACATAGAGTATGTACCGTGTATATCACGGGTATTTATGGTTGAGTTGGTTGAAAAATTGGAATTAAATTTCATTTTTATCAATAGAATTTTTTGGGTATATTATTTCATGATTAAATTTTTTCTATATAGTATTTGATAATTCATAATGTTGATATAATCCTTGCTTGATTCTAGACACAGAACCTCCACCTGGAGGAAGGAGTTATAGACAATTGCACTGCTTATTGTTTGAAAAGAGATTTTATCTCTTGATACATAAAAAAAAATGTATTCTTCAAAGTGTCATTTTTCTTTCTTTACAAGTTCTAACCTTTAGGTTGCGAGATTCCTTACTGTAAAATCTGAACGGAACAAGCATTAATATTTGTGTTTATATATTGATACTCAACAGATAAATTGGGGAATCAATTAAAGTGCAGACTTTAATTTCATTATATGTACGATAATCCGTATCTTCTCTCTCGGTCTCTTTCACACGAATACCATACGTTTCAATTTTAAAAACAATAAGGCAACATCATGTTAAACTCTGTGTTTACTTTAATTCTATTTTATAACTCCTAAAATATACATGCATTAAATAATTATTAATTTAAGTAATAAATTTTCTAACATCAATCAGGGACGTGTCTAAAGATTAGTTTAAAGAAAAACAACTCTAAATTTGTCATTTTGGTAACTCCAATGTCTAAACTGGGCTTTTCTTTCAATTCGGAGACATGAATAAAGTGTTATAAAGAGACGGTTGGTCAGAAATTTTAAAAAATATTAAAATAAGTTTCTTAAAATAATGAGAAAAATAACTTTTCTAGTGAAAGTTTATGAAAACAAGTTCCACAAGTGGCTCCTTTCAATCCTCCAACACACCTTATCTCGCCCTATCTCCGTACCCCCACACCTCTACCCCATCACACTATTGTATTTGTTTAGATTATATACAAAAAAATAAGTAAGAATTTATTTTTCTAGAAAATATTTTTTATGAAAAATATATTTCTTCTACTGAACACACCCTTAGATAAATGTGTTTTTACATAATCAAGAAATTATATTAAAGAGATATTACTATTTAATTAAAAATAATTTAGTAAAAATAACTCTTTGAGTGACTGAATTTCTCAAAAAGTATGTCCAAGTTAAAAACACCCTATAACATGTTATGGATGAAAAATAGAGAGTAGTCCTTCAAAATAACGAAGCAAAGCAAAGCAAGGAAGACGTGTTGCAACTCAATTCTACTATTTCAACACTCCAATGTGGAGCATTTCTGGCCGTTATAAATCGTTGCCTTTTTAGTCCACTTTTACCTTTCGTACAATTAGGGATGGCAATTGGGCGGGGCGGGTGCGGGTATCCCTCCCTCGCATTTGTACTCATTAGAAAATTTTATATCCGTCACCCGTGGCGGGTAATTTCAACATTCATACCCGCCTAGGTGGGTATATTTCTAAATCAATACCCTCTCCACCACCCAAGTGGATATCCGCCACCCGCCAATACTCGCCTAGGCGGGTATATTTCCGGCAGAATATTAAACTCAACATCCAATTCTAAAATTACACTATTCTTTGAAAAATCCTATCATATTTATTTTCTTTCTCATTTTCTTAACAATAGAAAACTCATATTTCAGCAAAAACCAATAAACTTTCATCAGAAACAGCAGGAAAAACAAAAAAAACATTTTTTTTTACAAAAATCGCTCAAATTAATGCAACGTTGACCCTTTCATAAGCAGAAAAAACACAAAATAGTTGAAAATGCATCAACATAGTACACATGCAAGCCAAGAAATCAATAAAAAATTACTAAATATTCCAACAATGAAAATCCACTATTTTCTTTTCTCATGTTCTTTGTCTTCCTAAGTTTGTAGGTTTTAAACTTTTAACAGAAAAATCGCATATTTCAGCAAAAAAACCCATCAACTTTCATCGGACACAGCCAAAAAAATACAAAACCACCATATGTTTTCGATAAAAAACAGTCAAACTAGAGCACCATTAACCAAAAAAATACAAAATCTACACAAAATACTTCAAGACCACATAGAATCTACACAAAATAGTTCAAGAAAACACCAAAATTTGCTGAAAATCATATTCCAGCAAAACCCATTAACTTTCAACAGAAAAAACACAAACCCCATAATTTTTTAACTAAAAACACTCAAAATAAAGTAGCATTGACCTTTTTGTAACAAGAAAAAAAATACAAAATTGACACAAGACACTTAAAGAAAGCATATAATTTAGGCTATAAGGATTATACCTTAAGCTCTCAAAGGAGGCTAAGTATCGCAGAACGAAAAGATCCTAATGGAAGGCTGATGGCGGCGTGACGGAGAACGAGAGAGGGAGGAGAGACGCGCCGTGAGGACCGAAGACTGCTTATGAACGAGAGAGGGAGCCGGGAGGCGTGAAGACCCAAGACAAGGGTGAACTGGTGAAGCTTGTTGAATAGGGAATGTAAGTGAGTAGGGTTTTAACTTTTAACCGGACTTATGGGTGTATAACGGTGTAAGTGAGTATTATTGGCATTAGGCTTACAGGCGTGTAACAGTGTAAGTGAGTATTATTGGCAGTGAGTATTATGGGCTTACAGACTGCTACAAGTTACAACTATTACTTATTGGGCTTCTGGGGCGGGTAGGCGGGCGATTGGATGCCGGGCGGGGGAGGCGGATATAGTTGCACATTAACCAATGACGGATACATTTTCAATACTCATACCCGCCTATTACCCGCCAAAGTTATACTCATACCCGTCTACTACCCGCCAAAGTTATATCCATACCCGCCCCAATTGGAGCGGATGCGATGCAGAATCCGCAAAAGTATACTCACATGCCATCACTAGGTACAACTAGTAGATTCTATCTACTTGTGCTTTATACTTTAATGCTCGTCTTCACCCTTCCTAAATATGAGTTATATTCCATCCATCTCAATTTATACATATTTTAATCAGACATGAAATTTAAAAAATAAAGAAAGATTTTTGAATTTATAATTTAAAATAAATTAAAAATATTTGTGTGATTATAAATTATGTCATTAAGTTTAAAAGATAAAATTTAAAATTAATTTTTTTTAAAATAAAAAAACGTGTCATCTGTTTTGAATTGACTAAAAAAAATGTCTGATATAACTTGTGACAGAGGAGTAATACAAGTCAGCAAAACGCGGATAACAGTTGTTTTCCCACTACTAGGAGTAAATGAAAACGCCATTGCTCCATGACTTCTCCGGCGACCACTACCACCAGCTCATTGGGCCTGACGGTGATTACCGGCCCGTTAAAAGCCTGAAAGAATGGTGGACTATCTTATGGATCGAGACAGTGAAGCTATGGGAGATTGGAGGCCCAATTGCTTTCAATATCCTTTGCCAATACGGGATCTACTCACTTACTGTTGCTTTCTGTGGTCATCTCGGTGCTGTTGAGCTCTCTGCTATTTCTGTTGCTCAAAGTGTTATTGGTGTTTTCACTTTCGGCTTCATGGTTCGTATTCTTTCTTTTTCCTTTGCACAAATTCTGTAATTTTAGTAGGGGTTTGGCCCTAGAAATAAAATATTTTTTATTTTATTTGAAATTTTGAAAGTTGGAGTTGTGGTTGGTTATACTTCTTGCACAGGAGTAGGGATAACTCAATAAAATATGTGGCCTAAAGCTAAACTTTTTTTTTAAAAAAAGAAGCATTAATTAGTTTTTAATTATTTTTTTATAACAGGGTATTAGAACCATTTTACATGCCTGTGATCATTAATTAATTACCTGTCCCGTGAAAGTATCAGTTAACTACTCACTAAAATTTAAGTAATGTCGAAAATTCAAGGTTAGTTGTCAATGCTTTTTCAAATTCTCATCGGCTAATTATCTCAACTTTTTTTCACTAAGTAGAATGTCAAAATAATTTCATACGTTTTGAATAATTTAAATCTCTTTTTGAAGTAAAAAATGACTTAGTACACTGTATATAATAATTAATTCTAAAAAATACTTAAAGATACACAGTTTTCATTATCAATATTGTCATCAAATTGCTGCTTTCCTCGTAGTCTTTGTTTATTACAAAATTTAAGTTCATGATCTAACAAGCTAAATCCCATTCCAATAGAAATATAAAATTTAGAATCTATTTATTAATGATAATTTATGAGATATATAATATAAGTAATAAGTAATAGATGTACTAATAAATTTTTTGGGGGTCTTCCAATATTTGGGGCCTAAGGCAGTGGTTTTAGCAGCCTTGCTGTTCAGCCGGCCTTGCAAAGGAAAGAAGAGAACATTTTATTTGAAATTATGAAGATGGAGTTGGAATACAGGTTATAAGTTGTTTTTCAAATTTGGAATCCAACTTCAAGTTGAATTTGGAATTTTCATGACCAAACGGGTCCTTTAGTTTCTTATTTGGGTGTCTTGTATATTTGTGTAGTTGGGCATGGGTAGTGCTTTGGAGACACTATGTGGACAGGCATTTGGTGCTGGGCAAATACACATGCTTGGGATTTACACACAGCGCTCAATGGTTATTCTATTTTTCAGTACATTCCTTCTGTTGCCAATTTATATTTTTGCAACTCCAGTACTTAAGCTATTAGGCCAAGAACATGAAATCGCTGTTCTTGCTGGGAAATTTGCCTTGTTGTCAATTCCTGAGTTGTATTCACTGGCAATCACTGTTCCCACCTCAACATTTCTGCAAGCACAGAGTAAAGTTGGTGTGCTGGCTTGTATTGGTTTTGTGGCTCTTTTACTCCATGCTCTTCTGCTATGGTTGTTCATATATGTACTCAACATGGGTACAAATGGGGCTGCTTTAGCATTTAATATTACAGGTTGGGCCGACGCAATAGCTCAATTTGTTTACGTGGTTGTTTGGTGTAAGGATGGGTGGAGGGGATGGTCTTTGTCGGCATTAAATGAGATTTGGGCATTTGTTAGACTCTCAGTTGCTTCGGCTGTTATGTTATGCCTTGAAATGTGGTACATGATGAGTATTATTATCCTCACGGGACATCTCAAGGATGCAGTTACTGCTGTTGGATCCCTCTCTATTTGGTGAGTTTTGTGTCTTTTTTCTCTTTTCGTTTATAATGGCAGTGTCCAGCCAACTTGCGGAACTCGCCTATTTCACCAGAACGTGTTGTCTCCCATTAGCACATGTACAAGAACTCTGTCTAACAAGACTTAGGCAGATGGAAAAATTCATTTTGCGTTTGTTTATCGTCGTTCTCTTTCACGTATAATTAGCAATTTTAGGGTAGGATAATTAACCGCACAATGCTTAAGCCTGTTAAAATGAAGTTTAATGCTCACTGACAGTGAAGCTAACTTTTATCAACAGATACTTTATTCAGAGCACTGAATTCTAAGCTTAACTGCGTAATTGATTGAATTGGACATCTAAATTGTCCTGTGCAAAGTTTTGGTTTTGTTTATAGCTTTCGAAGAGATGAAATGTCGTGAGCTCCTTTATCAAACATGCATTTCTTTTATTTTGTCTTTCAGCATGAATGTTGATGGATGGGAAGAGATGTTGTTCATTGGAATCAATGCTGCCATAAGGTAATTAAGTCTTAAAGCTTGTAGAAAAATATACTTTATTTTGTTCTCTGGTTTGTCATAATGTATTGTTTCTCTCTCAGTGTTCGAGTCTCAAATGAACTTGGACTAGGGCGTCCCAGGGCTACCAAATATAGTGTATATATCACAGTGTTTCAATCACTCCTCATTGGGATACTCTGCATGATATTAGTTCTGGCAGTAAGAAATCATCTGGCCATTCTTTTCACAAACAGCAAGGAATTGCAACTAGCAGTTGCTGACCTTGCTTGGCTTCTTGGAATAACCATGCTTCTTAACAGTGTTCAGCCTGTAATATCAGGTGTTTCTTTTATTCCATTTTACTATTTCTTTAGTTAAAAGTGTCTTCGTCTTTGTAGTCCTTATTGTGATCTGGTTGTGGCAAATATTGTTTTGCAGGTGTTGCTATTGGAGGTGGATGGCAAGGTTTAGTGGCTTATATCAATCTGGGATCTTACTATGTTTTTGGTATTCCTCTAGGATACATTCTTGGTTATGTGGCTAACTTGGGAGTCGTGGTAAATAAACTCTCTTTCTGCAAGTTGTATATATTAAGTACATCAAATTTTAATCTCACTTTGAATATATAAGCATCTTTTTATAGGAAACTACCGGTGATGAATAGGAAACACTTTATTTAGTATCTCGACAAATTTAATTTATCCCAATTATGAATTTTATCTTGCAGGGTCTATGGGGAGGAATGATAGCAGGACTTGCTTTGCAGACACTACTACTCTCATTTGTACTCTATAGAACTGATTGGAGTAAAGAGGTACGTGAAACAGTTGGTGATTTTATACAATTAAACTCCAAAACAAATCATGCTTGATAATTTTCACTTCATTCTTTGTTGGAATTAGCTGCCCATCCTCTGTAAAATGATTATCATATCGGCGAAAGGTTTTTGTTTACAAGTTCAAATTTTGTTTGAAAGTCATTGCACAAGGGGAGTTGTCCTCCTCTTTTACAGATGAAGCAATACTAGTTAAATACTTAGTTTGTCATAGATGTTTGTTGAACCTTCCCTTTCAGTGTGATTTAGTCTTGTGCAGTAATAAGAAAATTGAAAAACAGGTTGAGCAATCTGCAGAGCGCCTGCGCAAGTGGGGAGGTCACGACTTTGAAGCTGAGGAAACTCTTATTTCAGAACCTACGCAGGGCTCACCATAAGAGTAAGGATTTTTTGCGCTAACATCAGAGGATGAAGAGTCTTCATCTTTGTTTTTGTTAACCAGTTAATGATTTCGGATAGAATCTACATGTTGTGAATTAAGTGAATGACAGCTAGGCCAAAGTGGAAATTATGAGGTGTACACAGGTAAAACACGGATCAAAAAGGTTAACAGATTTTGTACGTGACCAGGCTAAGATGCAAGGGGCTGTTAGTTTTAATAGGAACATAGCTGCAATTTTAAACATTTGGCTAAGATGTTTGTTATGCTCTTTTCCCTTTCTTTGTTGTTCCTGATCTATTGCTTTCCCATTCTCTTACTTGTCCCCCTTAGCCTCAATTTCTCTGTTACCTCTTGTGTTCGCTACATTTAAATATGAGGGGTCAATTCACAATTCTGTTGCTTCTATTTTCTTTCCTATTGTCATGTTGGATTTTCGGTAGGTATATATTTTACAATTATTAGAATGACTTTTAAGTTATAGTTTCTGTAATGGAGTTATTATAAAGTGACAATTGAAAGTTGAGTGATTTTTATGAAATTGAACTTAATTGAATGACCGATAAAATTAACCCCTATATTTTCTATTTCTTTTAACAGAATGAGTGTGGAGGATCCTTATAGCTCACTTTAACTACAGCGTAGTAAATCGATAACAAGCAAAACCTTGGAAGTTATCCAGATTGTTGCTCTATGCGTAAGATCCTATTTAACTGAAAGCAACAAATAACGGCAAACTTAAGATCTGAAATCATTGTCATTAGATTACTTGTTTACTTGGCAAAGACAAGAGCTGCAACTTGTAAACCCGTAGTTGCAACATCAGTGGCGTAGCCACATAAATGAACGGTGATCAGTTGGATACCCTTCGTTATAAAATTATACTTTGTATATAAAGAATTATATTGAGAATATAGGTCAAAATTTGAATTTATAATGAACTTTGAACAACTTCAGTGATATTTCTGAGTTCGGCATTGTTCAACATTGGAACCACCTCTACTGCATATGGATGAGATTCGCAACTATACACTGAGGTTCAGAAACCTACAGATAAAGGACAGATGGAAGAGGCCCTGAGCTCTCGACAGCTTGTCTAATCCGAGGAAACCGATTAGCCCATGATGTATATGCTGAGGTAATTATCTGAAAAGGATCTACGTCAACTTTAGCATCATCGGATATCAAGTCCTGACCACACATCGCAAAGCTTCGTCCAATGAGCTTCGACAGACTACCGATATTGCCACTAGTGAAGTCTGGATGATTTAGAGAGAGCTACCTATGATGTCAAATCAAGAATAAGCGAACAGATGCTTGATGCCATCATGATAATAGATGCATCATCCCTACCATCAGCCCAATGTGACAATGTTGCTGCTACAACAACATACCCAGTGAAATTTCACAATGTGGGGTCTGGAGAGGGTAGAGTGTACGCAGACCTTACCTCTACCTTGATAGGTAGAGCGGTTGTTTCCGAGAGACCCTCGGCTCAAGACAAAGCACAAGCTCAAGCAAAGTAAGACAAACAAAGTGGGTAAGTCATGATAGCGAATTCTGAAAAAGAAAAGGAAGCAAAAAATAAGCAATAACTAATGCAAGTAAATAAGACAAACAAATTACACATAGTAGCATAAATCAAACGATAAGGGACCATACGACAATACCGTGCCTACTAGTATGATAGGCTAAGCGAGCCTACAATAATAATGCTACGACTACCAGTTTGTAAGCGTAGGTAGGACTACGCTGGACTACCTACTACCCTAATACGTGTCCTCCATAACCCCCTATCTAAGGTCATGTCCTCAGTGAGTTGCAACCTGCGCCATATCCCGTCTAATCACCTCTCCCCAATACTTCCTCGGCCTACCTCTACCCCTCATGTACCTGTCCATAGCCAACCTCTCACACCTCCGCACTGGGGCATTTGTGTCTCTCCTCTACACGTGCCCGAACCATCTCAACCTCGTTTCCTGCATCTTATCCTCCACCGAGGTCACTCCCACTATGTCGCGGATATCATCATTTCTAATTATATCCCTCCTTGTATGCCCACACATCCATCTTAGCATCCTCATCTCCACAACTTTCATCTTTCGGGTGTGTGAAGTCTTGACCGGCTAACACTCCCCCCCATACAACATAGTCGGTCTAACCACCACCCTGTAGAACTTGCCTTTAAGTTTTGGTGGCACTTTTTTATCGCACAAGACTCCAGATGCGAGCCTCCATTTCATCCACTCTGCCCCAATACGATGTGTGACATCGTCATCAATCTCTCCATTCCCTTGGATAATAGACCCGAGGTACTTGAAGCTCTCTTTCTTTGGAATGACCTGAGTACCAAGCCTCACCTCCACGCATGTCTCAAGGTCGCTCTCGTTACTGAACTTGCACTCTAAGTATTCTGTCTTGGTCCTACTCAGCCTGAACCCTTTATACTCCAGAGTCTGTCTCCAAACCTCCAGCTTAAAAGTTTGATAAAACTGGGATCATCCGAGGGAAATTTAATTTGCTCCCGCTTTAGAAGAAGATTCAAAATTGTATCGCAAGCCAACAATATAGAACCAGTATCCGCCGATGTATAATTGTTTTGGTCAATCAAAGCAATGAGGCAACCAACAACTTCTCTAAATGCACCTGAGGAAGCTAAAAATTTACATCCTCCAGTCTTGAGTTATTTGACACAGCATCGGAAGCAAAAAACAGATGGAATAAAAGGGACTCAATTCATCTTCTCCTTCAATTGAAAGTATATAACCTAGGAGTTCTGTGACCTTATCGTTACATGCATCTGGTGCTTCTGCAAGATAGCTTCCAATTACTCGCACTGCCGCTAGCAGATCATCCGCTTTCATCTGTCCATGCTCCTTAGTATCTTGTAGATAGTCCAAAACAACACCAATTGTCTCATTGAGCCCAGAAATGATTTTTGTGAAAGTGCTCTCACTGATAATAGCATTGGCAGTTGACTCTTCACCAAAACTAGAAATAAGTTTAATTATCTTTTCAACCAAAGAGAAGGCTACACCAAGATTCCTCTGCTTCACAAGAATATTCTCTCTATTTGACGACTCCTTGGAGGCTTCATATTTTAAGTATGCCAGGTCATTTAGAAGAACAGCAATTTCAACCCTCGACGACTCCAAAACAAGCAGAATACACCTGTCAGCAGGCAGGGAGTCCTGAGAATCAGTTAAGTTCATCTCCCCAATAAGCCACCCTTCGCCGACAATTGACATGACACACTCAGCCAGAACAAGAGCCTGAAGCTTATGTGAAGGTGCAACGCGATATTGCAAGATAGCCACAATACCAATCCGCATGTTTGTTGACCAAACGTCATCTTCCATTAAGCGAAGAGCATCATATACAGGTGCGGAATAACCATTGGACAGGATAGCTGATAGGAGGTGAAGCGCTTCAAACTTCATTGCATTCTGCAGTAAAGCAAACTGTTTTGCCACTGCAGCCACCACCATTGCCAGTTCCGTTTGATGCTCAGAATAAACATTATCTGAGGGTAGCTTAATAACAATGATTTGTGCAAGTCCCATAGCAAGTTCAATAATACGAGAACCATCTGGTAGAATCATCATCATATGCAAAGCTAACACGTTCAAACCACCAGATTTGTACAAGGTTTTAATCCCTCTTCATTGGCCATTGAGACCAAAAACAAATATTCATAGCATTCCTCAATGATACTAGGTTATACCACTGTAGGGTTTTGTTGGGTTCAAAACACATAAGTAAGGCACACCGGAAGTTTAAAATTTTGTTCTTACTTACCCCAACAATTATTTCTGGTATGGTTATATGACAATCAAAGACCTGTAACATGAAACATGAACACTTACATGTTATAAAATCTGGAGTCTTTACTTAGGGATTACACGCGACTGTCCCTTCGACTGCAACCACTATGCTATGGTGTATTCCTCTGTCAAGAAAGCCAGAAAATCTCGGCAGAGGTTTGAGAGAGTTTTATCCTAGACTCTAAGTCTAGAATTGTTTATGAGAATTAGTGTAATTCTTGTGTGTTAATAACTATGGTTTAGTGTTGTATTTATAGTTGTAATTAGGTTAGAAAATGATTTAGGGTTGGGCTTAAACCTAGCCCAATACCCGAGATGCAGTGGGCCAGTCCGAATGGACTCACTACCGGTCGGCGCCGTGGCGCAGCCTAGCAGGCACCGCAGCGCCCTACGTAAAATATGTTTCTGTTTTCATTTAATATATATATATTCAACACATTAAATCTAAAATCCAGTTTTGATTTAATTAAATAATTTTCATCTAATAGAAATTATCACATAGTTATTATCAATTTAAATATCTTGGTTCCAAATCGAATATTTAATATTCTCTCAATACACCCTTAGATCGAAAAGACAATCGACATAGTGTAACCCTATAGGCCTTCACATATCGACAATAATCCAATTAAGGTATATACTGAACTCCTAGATTGTGTTGTATGACGAACTCAATATGTGAAGTACGTTTACATGAATCCAGCAAACATAACCTTTATGTGAGATGATAAATTCCTTTCATTCGCGACACACTTGATCAAGCTTAGGATTTGCCATGTGTCTATCCAAATGGCTTGATCACTTTATCTCATCTATATTAGTCGACAATTAAACTATATTCTAAATGTCTCTTGCATTGGCCAATGACTTGGTCGACCTAATATCACTGAGAAACTGAGTGTATACATTCGAGGAATAAATCCTAATCTTGGCTCAACTGCCACCTTTAATCCACATCATAATGTACCCAATACAAGCCGTATCTCAACCTATAAGGCATTTGAGCTTAGGACAGGATCAAAGTATATTACTTTGTAGACTAGGTGCGCATTGACCTCAAGTCTAAGGACTTCTATCTTCCACACGCTGATCATACTTTAGACAAGTATAACAAATAGTATATCAGCAGGGTATATCAATACTTTCCAAAAGTATCCATGTGTCCATCACTAGTAGCAGGTGAGACAAACTACATTCTCTAAGAATGTGATGTAGACCACATATCGACTTATAACATATCATCGATATCCCATTCTCGATGATCATTAGTCGAGGCTATTTTAGAGTTACGCTCTATTATTACTATCTCACTCTATTAATGACAACGTAAGCTCAAGGGATGCACATTAGTGAATATTTATAAACAATCAAATAATAATTCAATAATCGCAAATGCCATAAATATTAATCTTATTAATAATACGAATGTGTTCAAGTACATTTGTCCCTATAATGATTGTCTCTAGGACATACATACTTTCATCATGATGCTTCTCTATACATTGACTCTACAATGAGGGGAATCATTGTAACCATATCTTCCGAAGCTGCAATATCAGGAACTCTACACAATGCTGCAAGAATTGTGATTGACAACTGCAAGTAGGCGTCACGATTATCATCACCTCCTTCCCCGTTCCAGTTTGAAGAAGACGGTGGAGGAATTGAGGTCGTAAACCTTACGAATAGGTGTATGATCATCTTTATTGCAAAACTTGGTTACTAGAAGTAGTCCCCCTAAACGCTGCTCATCCCTTTCTCCTCTGAGTAGCTTCAAACAATCATCTAATGAAGGTTGTAGTTGGGATGATGCCCCACTACTTGAAGAAGCTTGTTCTTCCTGTGGCATTATTTGCATAGCAGTAGGTATATCAAGCCTTGAAGCAGCAAAAGAAGGATTCATTAGACAACTTAAGTGCCCTCGTTTATTCTATAAGGTTGATGAGATGATGACCGCTGCGATGGCAGTAATTAACCCCAATAATGAAAAAGAATACTATAACTAAAATAAGAGAACCTAAGACGGCTGGAATTGGGATTACAACTTTTGGGAAGGTTTTGTCGTTTTAATTTCTTGGACAAAATAAGTTATGGTAGTAGCTTTTTAGACTTCGAGTTGGTTTCCTTTGTTCGTCGAAAAAGCTCAATTATTTTGTAGTTTAAAATTACGTCACTAAATTGACCTTAAATGCCAACAAAATAAATTTATCACTAATTATTATATTATCTTAACAAGCTAAAAGGTTAATTATCTTTAATTTGTAGTTAAGGTAATATCATTGCGTCATTAAACATGTCTTTGAGCAAAATTTTGCCTTATTTTAATTAACATTTAGAATTATAAATGGTACTGTGAATTTCCTCATAATTGAATATAACATATTTTTGCAAATTCAAACGCTTAAAGGTAAGGATGTTCATGGTTTTGGTTAAAATTCAATCCAAACCAAACCGATTAATAAATTGATAGTTGTTTGGGCTTTGAGTTGGTTTGATTTTAAATTTTTAAAAATCGATAATATTTGATTTGGTCTGGTTTTTATAAAAACAAACCTAAGAAAAAACTAAACCAAAATGATAAAATAATATAAACATATTTTATATTATATATATACAATATATTAATTTTTATAAATAATTTTAAATAATTTATTTACCTTTTCATCAAAAATTTCTTTATCGCTATTAGGCTAATGAATTTTAGCCTTTAAGCCCATTTCTTAAAAGAAATTCATAAATCCAAACACATTTATTCAAATAAACAACTATGAGATTCACTTTAAAAAGTTGTATTTTTTAGAAATTTTATTCACTTGATTAAAGCTTATTGATCTTAAGATATTTTCTCCATAATCCAAACAAATTATAAACCCTCAATAAAGGGTAATAATGAATTATAAGTTGGAAAAGTCTTTCCTAATCATAGGTAAAAAATGAAAGAGAGAAAAACCATTAGGTTTCTTAAAAACTGAAAAATCAAACCAAAGCGTTAACAACCAAATCGATGAATATGTATTATAGTTTGTTTGATTTTAATAATTAAAAATTAGATAAAATTGATTTGGTGTTGGTTTTAACCAAAAACCGACCCAAATCGCCCCCCTATTTAAAAGATAAAATTGTTTAAATAAAAAGGGTGCTTCTATCACTATATTTTGTAATATATGTTTAATTTATATAGATTTTGATTTGGTGAGATCAATCAGTTACATGGGTTTTTATAAACTGATGCTACATTTTAAAAAGTTAATTATCGAATTTTATATTGTCATGTTAGATTTTTGGTAGGTATATATTTTACAATTATTAGAATGACATTTATATTGTAGTTTATAAATTGAATTATTATAAAGTGATAATGAAAATTGAGTAACTTTTAGAAATTGACACTTACTTAAATAATCACCTATAAAAATAAAATTAACCCCCCATAAGAAAAAAAGACAAAGCAAAAGAATTACAAAAATTAGAGAAACTTAGTAGGTTGGTATTGGGATTGCTTTTGGAAAAGGTTTTCCTTTTTTAAAAATTTTATTTTCTTTGGACAAAATAAGTTATACGCGTTTTATACTTCATGTCGGTTTCGGAAAAGAAAAACGAAAGCAAGGAAAACATAAAGAAAGCCTCAAAATTAAGCATTCTCTATTCGATACACAAATATTGGCTCCCCCTTTCTCTGCAAGCAATTTTAATCCGCTCTTGTGTTCCTGCTGTGCGTAATTTTGAAGAACAACTGGTTGATTCAATCCATATGAGTCCTGGGTCCCGATTGAAATCCTAGCTGATTCAATCCCCAACCCGGTTCGATCCATCTGAGAACTATCGGCGTTTTCGTGATTGTTCGTTCGTACTGGGATTTTGATTTGGAAAATTAACTGATATTCTTTAGTGTTATTTTGGTATAACTTTACTCTCTATTGATTATATGTTTGTATTGTATTCTTGACAGAAAGAGAGCTTCTTTCTTATTATTGTTCTTGATTATTTCTGAATTCAGTTATGGCTGTGTATTTCAAGTACAAAAGTGCTAAAGATTATGATTCAATTCCAATTTTCGATCAATTTATCTCTGTTGGCAACTTGAAATTAAAAATATTTGAATCCAAGCGTTACGGTAAGGGTAAAGATTTTGACCTTGTTATCACCAATTCACAAACTAACCAAGATTATGTTGATCAAGACACTTTGATCCCTAAAAATACAAGGGTTTTGATTCGTCGTCTTCCTCTCTTGCCCATAGTAATTCTATCCCTTACAGAGCCAAAACAAGTGTGTGAGCAAGAAGCTCGTTCAGTAAAACCAGAGTCAATTTATTCTCTAGATTTTGTATGGGATGATTTTGGGGATGATGTATATGCAATTCCAAAAATATTGCCAATTCAATCAGGTAATAATCCTGTGCGCGGTGCCCCCACTAGTGGTATAAGTTCAAATGACGAGGACATTAAGATCAAGAATTTAATTGATACTCCAGACTTTGGTCAGTCCTCTAATGGCTATGGTTTTGGTCGAGGTGGAATGGAATGGAAAAAGCTACCATCGGGGTATGTGTGTCATCGATGCAATGTGCCTGGGCATTACATTCAGCATTGCCCTACCAATTGTGACCCCAATTATGACATCAAGAAAGTGAAGTTGATGGCAACCCCAAGTGGTGGCAGTGTTGGAGTTTCAAAGGAGATTGAAGGGTTGTCGTCGGTTTCTTCTTCTTCTTCTTCTAAGCGTTCGTTTAGATATATACCACCAGAGCTTCATTGCCCATTGTGTAAAGGATTAATGAAAGATGCAGTTATAGCAAGCAAATGTTGTTTTAGTAGTTTCTGCGATAAATGTATAAGGGATCATATTATCTCTTACTCTATTTGCGTGTGTGGGGCTAGAAATATACTTGTCGATGCCCTCTTGCCTAACATCACTCTAAGGGTCACAATAAACAGAATCTTGGAGTCCAAAAGTAACACTAGTTCAGAGCATGGAGTTAGTGCTCAAAATATGGCGTCCACACACAATACCCTTCCATTAAAAACTGTAATGAGTGTCCACGAGCTGTTGAGCAAGCCCATTACTGAGGAAGCAGTAAAGATGAAGAAAAGGAAGAAGCCATGTGATGATGATGCGTAAACATGCAATGGGGAGTTGCACAAAACCATGTTGCTGCTGAGAGTTACATGTCGACGATGAATCCTGCTGCCTATCATCCTCATTGCTCGGGCATGCAATACTTGAGCTATGGCCATCATGTCTTACCAGAAGAGTCGTTTAGAGGACAATATGTTGAAACTAGAAAAGCAGGTCTTAAAAGGAAGCGTGAGATGAGCAGTGAGTTTCCTAGTGTAATTACTTGTTGAGGATATCATATTGACTTAGATCTAGCTTGGGATAGGAGAAGGTTGTGAGATTCTGATTCAATTTACCATCAGAATATTTAATCTTCCATTTTTGACTTATGAACTGTGGAGAGTATTAGGAGTATTTCATTCACTTGACTATTTTTAGGTTAGTACAATTCCTGGGTATATGCCCTTTGTATATGTGAATTATCTCAATCATAATAATAATAGAGTTACAATTTTCACAAATGTTGTCTTATCATATCTCATCCTTTAAAAATCTGTTATTGCTCAGATTATGCATGTACTAACTCTTACTAAAGCTTTAATTTTTACATTCTGTAATTTTTTCGAGTTCAAACATTGTTTTTATCAGTACTTCAGATTTATTTTTTCTGGTCTGTAATCTTTTTTTTGAAGCAAGAGTAGTTAGTTTTCTCTGACACTTTATTGAGAACTATTTTGGCATGCCCCAAATAGGAGGGGGTCCGTGACCGACACTCAATGCCGTTAACTCGCATCAAAAAATTCTTCACAAATGAACTAAAATAATGGGTTAAACATTGATATAGTGCATAAATTAGCTACACCAGATGAAGGAAAATAAAGAGTCATCATCCTTTAATTAGTTGGAAAACTACATACATTCATACTAACAGCTTGGCATCTGGACACAGTTAACTTATGTTGCAGCTTGCCAGAAGCTCCTAGAGTGAAAAATGATTCTTTAAGTAGCTCTCTATGTATGAAAATTGGATCAATTATAAACATCAGAACATGAACCAACGTAACAATGAATGTGTGCTGCTACGAAATACTAGATCTTATATCATGAGAGAAATTTCTAAAATTCTTGTCATTTAAGAACAACGAAAACCAAACATTGAAGCTAGATGTGGCTATGTTGTTAGCACTCAGATGAAGCGATATAAAGAAGCTCATCCGTTGTGAATTCGACTAACTACATATAGCCAGCTATGACCTACCAATAGACATGCATTCGTGCACAATTTTAATTAATGGTTTGGGATATTTTAGTAAAGAAAGAGGTTGTTTCACCTATGTTCTCCGAAGTTGGAATGTATATTTGTGTGATTATTCATCTCTCAATATACACCTAGACAATCAAGTCATTAATATGGTTATCTAGTAAGCATTTATTCTCTAAAAAGAAAAGAATCATCCATCATCATATACCAATAGCACAAAGGGATGAGTCAAAAGAATTGTTAGTTTTTTACAGAAGTTAAGAGGGCCATTTTCCTGAGTATATGAAGGCGCTAACCTTTGAATCAAACTAAATTATTAGGATGGAAAGTAACTGATTACGGGGAGGGGGGGGGGCTTAGTAACCTATGCTATATGACAAAAATGAATACAGGAAATTGGTTTAGACTAGTGCCAATTATATCTGATATAATAATATTGTAATTATTTAGTCATAATTGTAATTGATTATAGTATATTGTATATATGATAGGTATATATCTTAGTCAACTAATGACTTAATCCTAGCCTAGTCCTAGCCTAATCCTACCCTTAGATGAAGATTCTACCCTTAGATAACTATTGTATTTTGGGTATAATTACCACACTTTTGGAATGTAATCATTGAGGAAAATATTCTTACATGGTATCAAGAGTTTAGGGGAAAATCCTAGCCTAAAATATTCACCTCCCCCGTCAGCCCCCCTCCTCTCATCTCACCGGCCGACGACTTTGGACACCACCAATACTTTATTTTATTTCTTTTCCGTCGACAATGTCTTGACTCTAAATCCACCTTTCATCCCGCTCTTGCCGTTTCCAATATCAAAACTCATATTTCCATCACTCTTGAGATGGAAAATGTTCATTATGCGACGTGGACAGAGCTCTTTAAAATCTATTGTCACTCCCACCGAGTTATTCATCACGTAATCCTACCGGCAAAAGGCAAGGAAAAGGTGCCGGCCACCGATGGTGAAAAAGAATTGTGGTTCACCCTTGATGTGACGGTTCTTCAGTGGATTTATGGAACTATTTCAAGTGATTTGTTGCATACAATTATTGAACCCGACTCCACGGCGATGGAGGCTTGGATCGCTTACGGGATATCTTTCAAGATAACAAAATTTCTCAAGCCGTCACCCTTGAGCAAGAATTCTCCACCACCGACATGGCGGAGTTTCCCGATGCATCCGCTTATTGTCAACGCCTCAAAGTCTTATCGGATCAACTCAAGAACATTGGGGCGTCGGTTACTAACAATCGGTTGATTTTACAATTGGTTGTAGGCCTTACCGACGCGTATAGTGGAGTGGGTACGCTCATCCGCCAAAGCAATCCTCTACCGCCGTTTTACCAAGCCCGCTCTATGTTTATCCTTGAAGAGGCGGGTTTCACCAAAAAGATCGTCACCTTATCGAATTCCGCCGTGGTTGCCGCTCCGTCGGATGATGCTTCTTCCAATTTTGACACTTTGTCGCCAAACCGGGGACAAAGAGGATGAAACAGTGTAAATGGTGGCCACCGGAATTCCGGTGGCGGCGAGACTAGCGGCAGGGGCGGTGGCCAGCAGCCCAGGTCCGACCAGCAGTGGCAGCCCCGAGCCTAGTGGGGTAGTGTACCACTACAGTGGGCCTGAGGCTGTGCCACCCTGCCCATTTCCTTCAGGAAATTGGGCCAGGCCCAGTCCAAGGCACACTGGCCAGCAGGTTTTAGGCCACTGTCGAACTAGTGGTAGGAGGCCCATTCGGCAGTGGCAAGCCCAATGGATATTGAGGCCGCCATGCACACTCTTGGACTTAATCCGCCCGACGCAAATTGGTACATAGAAACCATAGCGACGTCTCATATGACATCCTCCCAAGGTAATCTCTCATCCTATTTTAATTTGAGCAAAAAAATGGTATCATTGTCGAAAATGGTCATTCAATTCCAATTCGTGGTTATGGTTCTACCAAATTGTCTCCACCAAACCCATTTTTGACTTTAAAGAATGTCCTTTATGCTCCACAATTGATTAAAAACTTAGTTTCCGTTAGGAAATTTACTACTGATTATTGAGCTTCTGTTGACTTTGATCCTTTTGGAATTTCCGTGAAGGATTTTCAGACGGGGATGCGTCTAATGAGATGTGATAGTCGCTGCGAGCTCTATCCAATCACCACACCCAATCATCAAGCCAAGTTATCATCGACCTTTGCAGCCTTAGCTCCTTCATTATGGCATGAACGTTTGGGTCATCCGGGAGCACATATTTTAGCCTCCCTTAAACAAAATAATTTTATTTAATGTACTCGCACACGTAATTCAAATATATGTTGTTCTTGTCCACTTGGAAAATATGTTAAATTGCCATTTGTTGCTTCTAATTCATACACTCTTATGCCTTTTAATATTATCCATTGTGATATTTAGACATCTCTCGTTTTGAGCTCTTCGGGCCATCAATATTATTTGCTTTTGCTAGATGATTACTCTAATTTTTTTAGACATTTCCGTTGTCTAAAAAATCATAAGTTTTTTCCATATTTCTCACTTTTAGAGCATTCATCTGAAATCAATTTGAACGGGATATTAAAAATATTCAATGTGATAATAGTAATGAATTTGATAATGGGCCATTTTGGAATTTTTGCAATGCAAATGATTTAACCTTTCGTCTTTCATGTCCTCATACCTCCTCTCAAAATGGAAAGGCGGAAATAAAACTCTGAACCATAAATAATATTATTAGAACCTCCCTTGCCCATGCCTCTCTACCATCATCATTTTGGCATCACACACTATAAATGACATCATATCTCCTTAACATACTTCCAAGCAAACACTTGTCTTATCAAGCTCCTCTAAAAATCTTATACCTAAGGGACACATCTTACTATCATCTACGGGTGTTCGGGTGCTTATGCTATCTTCTTCTTCCATCCACCACGATCAATAAACTTCAACCCGGTCTATTCCGTGTATTTTTTTTGGGTTATCCCTCCAATCATCGAGGTTACAAATGTTACGACTTATCCTCTCAAAAAATCATTCAGTCGTCATGTAATTTTTGATGAAGCGACTTTTCCATTACCAAAATGCATAGGTCCGATCCTCCAACATACGATTTTCTTGACGATGGCATACCCCCATATTTGGCCCAACATTTTTCTTCCCGTCCAGATTGCTGATATATTTACAAAAGGTCTTCCGCTGGTTCTATTTGAAGATTTTCGGGACAGTCTCAGCATACCCCGACCTCCCGCTTCGACTGCGGGGGTGTGATAGAATAATATTGTAATTATTTAATCATAATTGTAATTGATTATAGTATATTGTATATATGGTAGGTATATATTTTAGTGAACTAATGACTTAATCCTATCCTTAGATGAATATTCTACCCTTAAATGACTATTGTATTTTGGGTATAATTACTACGCTTTTGAAATATAATCGAGAAAAATATTCTTACAATATCCATCAGGTTCTCCAACTCCTCGGGAGAGTTGAAATCCATCCGAATGTAGATACGAAGCCCTGTCAGAACACATCTTCATCAAAGTTTCAGTTTTGAATCAAAGAAATCCATGGTTTTTAAGAATCGCCTTGAATTCTTTGTAGTAACCCGTAACTAGGGATGGCAGATGAGTCATTTGGATGGGGGTATGGTATGGGGTGGGGGGGGGGGGTAAGGGGGATGAGGTAATAAAAAATATCATACTTTTTATAATTTTTTTATAAAAGTAATTTATGAAATTTAAATTTGAGGATGGGGTAGGGCATAGGGTGAGGGTGGAGGTGGGTAGGGGGAGGTAAGAAAAAAAATCATATTTTTAATAATTTTTTTATAAAAGTAACAAAAAATATGAAATAGAATTTTGAGGATGAGGTGGAGGTGGAGGTGGAGGTGGAGGGGGATAGGTGGGGGTTAGGGCGGTAGAGGGATGTAAGAAAAAATTTCATATTTTTTATAAAAGTAAAAAAATATGAAGTTGAAATTTGAGGAAGGGGTAGGGAAATGAGGTGGGGGTGGAGGGGGTAGGTGTGGGTAGGGAGGGGGTAGTTAAGAAAAAAATTATATTTTTTATAAATTGTTTATAAAAGTAAAAAAAATATGAAATAGAAATTTGAGAATGGGGTAGGGCAAGTGGGAGGGGTAGGGCGGGAGGTGGGGGGTAGATGGGTTAGAGTCGGCAAGGTAGGGGCAGAGATGTGAGGATGGTTCAGTGCTTGGGTGGGGATTGGTGTAGGGGATGGGGTAGGGTGGATGAATAATGTGGTGGGTGGTTGGGGTGCGTTGGTGTATTTTTATTGTTCCGAAATAATAAAGAATTTTTTAAAATAATTATTTATAAACAAAAATCTTAATCTAGAGTGGGCTCTAATTATTAAGATTGAGCATTTTCGTGGGTCAAATTTAGGCATCATAATGGTTTCATTTAGGCTGCTGCTTTATGATGGTTCAACATGGGCTAGCCCAAACCAACTCATCATCAAAATTACTCTTGCCCAAACCCATGAAACCTTGAGCTGGTTGGGCGAGTCATTTGAGTTTGGGCTAATTTTGGCATATCTACTCATACCTGATCTGAACATCAGGATATCTCAAATTCAGCTCTTGAAGTGCTTTTAATCATATCACTTAATCAACTTTTTCGATCAGATGATCCCAAGTTTTCCAGCTGATCAAAATAAAATCAAAAAATCAAGCTAGAGATTTGTATTCAAAAGAGCAACAATGTGATCTACTAAAGTTTTCTTTGTCGTTATTGTCGGGATACAATTGTTGCAGGGAACGGGAAGTAAATAACTATTACAATGGTAAGAAAGGATAAACTAAATATTACAATAAACTGGAAATCAAGAACTTAACAAACTGCTTGTGTGATTTGTTGAGTCGAGTGATGACACTCTGTCTTTAAGACAAGATTGCCCCGTATATCTCCTTTTACGTTGTCGGGCAATAGTCTCCCAAGATAGAACAGCAACTTAACAATTGAGCAAAGAAAACTCAAGTGTTACTCTTGAAGAACTTTGAGTATAGTAACTTTGCTAGAGAGGAAGAAGATAAACTCAGAAAATTCTGGAGTATTTTCTAAGTGTTGTGTGTCCTGTTCAATTGAGCAAAAGGCCTCAATTTATAGTGTAAGGAGAAGACCCCTCAACTAGCCAACTAATGGCCTTCAATAGCCATGTAATGACACTTAATTGAGAGGTTACATTCAGCCAAATAATGGCTGAATTCATATGCCAAGTAATGGAGAATCAATGCTCCAAAACCAGCCCAAATGTCATAACTTTCCAACTTCCCGTCGCAGCATTCTGCCTCCGAAGCGCCGCAGCTCTGTGAATTAGCTCCGCGGTGCCGTGGCTCCAGTGACTGGTACCGCGGCTCCAGTGACTGGTGCCTCGACTCTGACGGGGCTGTGTCGCGGCCCTTCGCGGCTCCGCGGCAATTTTCGACTCGTCTCATCTTACACTTCGTACACTTCTTCCTTATTTTATCAAAGTGGAATACATTGTCATTTGTCCAATAACCGTCCATAATTCTATGTCTCAAACGTATTACATACGTACCAATATCTCTTTCACTAATGATATTTGCGATACTTGGCACTATCTCTGCACGTGTGTGGAAACGACGTTTCCGATGTGCGGGCCCCAATTGTTCGAGTCATAAATTAATGGGATATACTTAATTTCACATTAGTAAATTTCCAACAATCCCCTCATGAAAGAGATTTTGGCGCACACACATGGTGCCTTTTCCAGCAATCTTTCAGCGGACCGATGTTGCATCTGGATAGGTAGCATACGCTTTGAACCTTCCATAGTTGAATACCATCGGACTTACTTACTGCGCGGTGAATGTGATGTCTTAAACCGTCAGTGTTTAGTATAAGCCAAGTCAACGGTACCAACCCAACAACTTTCTTTACTCAGTTCTTCGTAATGTTTTGTCCATTGTGGCCGTGGACACTTCTTAGATTCTTAAGTGCGTTCATTTGAGGCGGCATGCCCTCGCACTTAAATAGGTGGTCTCCTATAAGGTATCATGCTATACCCCACTTTACAAGTGTTAGGAACCATTAAAAGTTTCTCCAAACCTAACCTCAACATGTGAGGACCATTAAAGGTTTTGGAAACTTAACCTTCACCCACACTGCAGATAGCACTTATTGTCTATCGCGGGAACGACTTTGGATTTGGTGTTTCTTCATATAAATCACTATCCGAAGTGCTCATGCTTCCACCGAAATGATCAACTGAACCTTTACAACTTAGTTTTCCCATTGAGCCTAATTCTTGGGATCTCCGGTAAGTAAGGTTGGGTTACCACCGTATTGGTCCTTATAGCTTGGGTTTTAAGCCCATTCCTCTAGACATGCAGAACATCTGATCCTTGGGTAAGCCCTTTGTCAGTGGGTCTGCTATGTTATCCTTTGATTTTATGTAATCAATGGATATTATACCCGTGGTGATCAGCTGCCTAACGGTCTTATGTCTCCAATGAATATGACGAGACTTGTCGTTGTACATAGAATTTTGTGCCCTTCCTAGAGCGACTGGCTGTCGCTGTGCATCATTACAGAAGGTACGGGTTTGTTCCAACAAGGAACATTCTCTAAGAAGTCATGAAGCCACTCAGCTTCTTCTCCTGCTTTGTCTAAAGCGATAAACTCTGATTCTATCGTGGATCGGGCGATGCAAGTTTGCTTAGAGGATTTCCAAGACACAGCTCCACCACCAATTGTAAATACATACCCACTAGTGGACTTGGTGTTCTCTATATCAAAAATCTAGTTTGCATCATCGTACCCCTCTAGTACAACTGGATATCTCGAATAATGCAACCCGTAAGTTAGCATTTATTTCAGGTATTGTAGTACCCGATTCAACGTCTTCCAATGATCATTACTCGGATTACGGGTAAACCTAGCCAACTTGTTGACTGCATAAGCAATATCAAGTCGGGTGCAGTTTGTTATGTACATCAAACTATCAATCACCTATGCATATTGCTCCTGGCATACGGGTGCACCACGATTTTTTTATCAAACTTTTGATTTCTATCCAGTGGTGCCTTTATAGGCGAACTGTCAAACATCCCAAACTTTCTCAACATATCCTCGATGTAGTGAGACTAAGATAAGACCAGTCCATCAGATGTCTTAGAGATCTTTATCCCTAAGATGACATATGTGATACCCATATCCTTCATGTCGAACCATTGTTTCAACATGTTCCTAGTCTCTAGAATCATGCTAGGACTGCTCCATGTAATCAACATGTCGTCTACATACATGCATATCATGACGAATGAATCAGAGTTACCTTTCATGTAGACACATTTGTCACATTCATTAATGGCAAAATCCTTCGATAGTAGAGTACTATCAAATTTTTCATGCCATTGCTTCGGGGCTTGTTTCAGCCCTTACAGAGATTTGACAAGCCAACATACTTTCTTCTCTTGCCCTGGAACCACATACCCCTCGGGTTGTTCCATATAGATTTCTTCTTCCAAATCACCATTTAGGAAGGCTGTCTTGACATCCATTTGATATATCTCAAGGTCACGTAATGCTGCGATCGCAATGAATACCCGTATGGACGTCATCTGAGACACCGGGGAGTACGTGTCAAAATAGTCAAGGCCTTCTTTCTGCCGATAGCCCTTGACTACCAACCTGGCCTTGTACTTATCTATAGACCCATCTGCTTTATACTTCCGTTTAAGTATCCATTTACAACCCAACTATTTATTTCCCGGAGGAAGATCAACCAACTCCCAAGTATGGTTATGCAGAATGGAGTCTATTTCACTCTCAATAGCTTCTTTCCAGAGCGGTGCCTCTGGAGTTGACAATGCTTCAGCAATTGTCCTTGGTTCATCATCAACCATATAAGCTACAAAGTCAGGACCGAAGGATTTCTCCTTCCTGGCCCTTTTACTTCGCCTTGGTTCCATCTCTGGAGTCTCCAAGTTCTGAGAGTCTGGAACACTAGATTCCGGATATTCAGCCACTTCGAGGTCCACTAGATCTGGGCCGTCAACGACTCCCGGTTCCTGAGAGCTTTGTTCATAACTTCATTTGCGAGAGGTTATGTCTTTTTTCCTTTCTAGGAAAGGTATCTTCAAAGAATTGAGCATTTCTTGATTCCATGATTGTACCCCCGTGGATATCTGGAATATCTGACTTATGCACTAAGAAGCGATAAGCACTACTGTTATTTGCATATCCGATGAAAATGCAATCTACAGTCTTAGGCCCAATCTTGACCTGTTTTGGCTTGGGTACTTCGACCTTTGCCAAACAACCCCACACCTTTAAATATTTATAGGTGGGTTTCTTTCCCTTCCATGATTCATATAGAGTTTTTTCCTTACCCTTATATAGGACTCTTTTAAGAATCGTATTAGTGGTAAGGACAGTTTCTCCCTACATGTTTTGGGGAAGACCGAAATTGATGAGCAAGGCATTCATCATTTCCTTCAATGTGCAGTTCTTACGTTCCGCCACACCTTTCAACTGAGATGAGTATGGAGCCGTCGTTTGATGAACAATGCCTTATTGGGCACAATATTCCTCAAATGGCGCTACGTATTCTCCCCCTCTATCGCTAAGAATGGATTTAATCTGCATGCTTAGTTGGTTCTCAATTTCTGCTTTGTAACGTCGGAATGCTTCAAAGGCTTCATCTTTACTTTTTAACAAGTAAAGGTAACAATACCTTGTGCTATCATCAATGAATGTCACAAAGTACTTGTTCCCTCTCCTAGTTTGTGCAAACTTCAAATCACATATATCTGTGTGAATAAGTTCTAGAGGAGTGGTATTCCTTTGGACGGATCGAAAAGGAAGCTTTGTGAGTTTTTCCTCTACGCACACGTCACAGTTATGTTCAGGGTTTACGTCGATAGACGGCAACAACTCCAACTTTACCAACCTTTGGATGGACTTGTAATTGACATGTCCTAATCTATGATGCCATAAATTAGAGGACTCAAGAAAGTAAGAAGAAGCTTCAATATTATTGCTTGTACGTAATACAGGCATGGCGTTAACTTTGAATAGGCCTTCACAGACGAATCCTCTTCCCACAAACGTTCCATTCTTAGTGATTACAAATATATTGGACTCAAACACTAGCCTAAAACCAGTATTAACCAACAAATGACCTGAAATTAAATTTCTTCTAATCTCAGGAACATGCATCACCTCTTTTAGAGTGAGCTCCTTTCCAGAAGTCATCTTCAGGACTACCTTTCCTACCCCCAACACGTCAGAGGAAGCGTTGTTACCCATGAACAGCTTCTTGTTTGTAACCGGTGTATAAGTAGAGAAGGCATCTCTATTGGAACAGATGTGTCTTGTAGCACCTGTGTCCATCCACCATTGCATGGGATTCTCAATAAGGCTTGCTTCTAGCACCACCGCTGAGAACTCCTTAATCATGTCGTCCAGAAACTTGTCTTTGACGACGTTACCTGTGTCTTGCCCTTAGCCTTGGCCTTCTCTTCTTGCTCAGTCTTGAGCTTGCGGCAGTCCTTGATCATGTGACCAGGTTTCCCATAGTGATGACAGTTTCCTTTGAACTTCTCCGCTGCTTTGGTCTTGCCGTCTTTCTGGAACTTGCGCTTCTTGCTTGGGTTCCCTTTGGCCTCATCCAGATTTGCCTTTGCCTCAGGGGGTTGTTTACCCCTAGGTAAGGCCTTCTTATTATCTTCTTGAATTTGGAGTTTGATAATAAGTTCTTCAAAGGTATAAATAATATGTTGCAATCGGCCCTTTCGCGACTCAAACAGCCGGTACGCTTTCCGGCTCAAACGGGCAGGGGCTTTCTATTTGCTTGCAATGCCGATTGTTCGCCTTTAGTTTAGAAGTGAGGGCGACGTTTGCCCCACACTTCAGAAAAAGTCAAAAAGTATGGATGAAGTAAAAAAAGTACATAAGGAGTTATTTCCTTTGTTTTGAGTTTTAAGTAACTCATAAACTCATTCCACGAGGAAGGTAACTTTTCAATCAGGATTATATGATTCTCGAATGTAATGAATAAAATCAGGAGATGAAGGAAATGAAAAAGGCAAACCCTCCACCAGAATTAATTTTACCATATTTTCCCTATATTTGTTTTTATCAAATTAGGACCAAAAATTCCTCCCGTCGTCGAGTTAATTTGACCCTGTACTAGGTCTGGGATACTATGTGAACCTTGTCCCGACTCAGATGGCATTGGCACACCCGATTTTTTAGCCAGGTATTGATTCCACCTAGTTGTGTGCTCACCTTGTACATGTCTCGGTAAATCTCCCGTCCCACCTTGACCTTTTCCGGTTTTAAATTTATAAACATTTTTACAAATTTTACATCTAGCTAGTTGATTCTCTGTCCCTATAAAAAAAAATGACATGCATCTGATTTTAGTTTTCATTTTGTGGGACCTCGATTCATACTAGAGGAAATAAGAGGTATTTCCAGTTGCAGTTTCAGGCTGAGACTCAGTCTGAGCCTGAGGTTGATATGCACTAGTGGGTGTGTCATCTATATTATCGTATAAATTAAATTCTGATTCATCTACTTCATCATCTACTGGTATATCATTAAAAAAAATATTTTCATCAATATTACTGAAATCAATCAAATCATCGGGACTAGGAATAAGATTACTAGAAGTATCCTTACCCTTATTACCCCTACTAGAAGAAGCACCCTTACCCTTAATCGTAATCAAATGTTTAAATCCTTTCATTTTAATTATACAAGTAAATAATTAAATAAATGAAATTAAGTGCGATAATGAAAATTAAGTAACAATAATAATTTAAAGAAGGAACGAAGGTACCAAACGCCGACGTGTAATCGAGGTTGAAAATTGAAAATTGAAACTTTACTCGATGAATGATCCTCAAGCTAGTTGTCAACTTCACTCTCAATTTTTTAACTTTGATATAATACTTAATAGTAGGAAGATTTGTAAAATTGTAGATAGATAAACTGAGAGATTAGAGAGATGGTTGGAAGATTTGTGAGAAAAATGAAGAGGAAAATGAACTATTTATAGTTGGAAAATAGGGTTCAAGTGTAAATATATTAACTTAGGGATTAAAAATAAATATTAAGGGGTATGGGGGTTTATGGAGTGGGGGGGCCAAAAATGATCGTTATAGTCGTTGCACAATTGCCAAAATTGAAATTTGGTCGTTGTTGCAACAGTTATTTTTGCAATGGGGGAGGGGGGGACAGATCGGGATCTGGACGGGCGGAAGAACCCAGGCCCCGTCCCGAGTTCGAACCCCGACCCCGACAAATTATTTTTTTTTACTTTGTGGAATCGGGACGCGACGGGCTGGGTCGAGATCGGACTGACCCGGCCCACGGGACAATCTTATACCGTGATGATTTTCAAGATTTCAGAAAGTCTAATTTTTGCTATATAGGAGTACAAAAGAATAATCGAAAATTTGACATGAAATATATCTATCTATTAATATAATAAAGCTAGGCATAAGCTATGTGAGGTGGCAACTCTCTTAGGCCACTATTGACATTTATTTTTTTTGTTTAAATTTTTGACCTTTTTTTCTTATATTTCTCTCACAATATTTGATGAAAAATAAAATTACTCTATTAATAAGTCTATAATTATCTACATTCATTGTTGAATTAAAAGGCATTTAAGAATATTGGCTCTTTCCGTTAGTTTCCAGTTTTGAATTATTCTATCTAATAACTAAAAGCTTATTAGTAGTTTTTTTGGGGAAAAAAGAAAAACTGAAACTACTTTTTACTTCTTCAGCATATTATAATGCACCTCAAATTCACTATTAAATGAAAAGTTAAGATCGAGCCATTTGTATTCCACTAGAAAGCAAAAAAGTCATCAGCCTACTAACTCATGTTTACTCTCAAAATTAATTCTCATCCAAATCAATGTATTATAGCATTCAGTGTGGATGAATGTGGTTTTCATTTGGTTGAATCAATGTATAATAAATGTATTATTCAAATAAAATGTAAATGACTCACAATTTTATTAAAAAGAAAATGAGGAGCCATCAACTATTATATATACATCCTTTTGGTGTAAAGTGAAGATGAAGTCAATCCAAAAAATCCTACACAAATAAATATGAACTCCGCCTAAAATCCTTGCAGATAGTGGTGGCTATCACGACGGTGGTAATGATGATGATCACGGAAATGGAGTGTCAATACAAAAAAGATAAAATACTTATATAGAGAGTAAAAATCTACAAACAAAAATCACGTCTTTTAAGTATATAAGTAGTGATTTCTTGGTTAGGTCATTTGTTTGATATTAAATTTGTGAAGCTAAATTTCTCCTCATTTGGTATCAATCTTGAAAATATGACAATTAAAATAACAGATAATGCTATAGTTGAAGAATAGAGAAAAAATAAAATTAATAAATGAGTAAGATGGATCTTTAATTAAAAAAATTATAAAACATTTATTTAACCATATTTGATTTTTCTTTACAGACCGGATATATTCACTAGTATCTTTTTAAAAATATACCATCACACAAGACTCCCAAACACAGATCATAATAACGAAATATTTTTTTTTCAAACTCAAACAAGAGAAACAACACATACGAACAATAACATTAGAGAACCAAAATCTCGTTACACTTCCATCAAAAATATAATGTTGCCATTAGCTTAAGTGTAGTGTTTGAACAAACCACCTACTGCAAAACAGACACTAACAAAAAAGAAGAGCTTAAATTATCTAGGCAGCAGCCTTTTGCTTCTTTGGCACACGATAGGCACCAACAACACAGGCGTGGTCCCTTTCAAAAGGTTCAAGAGTAACTTGCTCCATAGGTTTAAACTGCTCTGCTTGCAGCTTCTTCACTTCCTGAGCAAATACAGCCTCAGCTGGCACTGTTGAATCTATGCAGTTTGCCTAGAAAAATACAGAGAACAGTGTAAACAATAGAGAAGATAGGAAGAGGTATAACAATCAACAGGACATGAAAGAAATTCTCATGCACGCACATCCCCCATAAAAGGAGACAAGTAGAATTTTTAACAATCCCTTTACATCAGCATTAACATAATAGAGCAGTGGCTACAAACCTTGATTGATATAACAAAGTGACCTCCAGCTTTCAAGAAGTACGATGCATTCAGAGCTAAAATTCTTGCCTGTGAACAAAAACAATTATTTAAACATTGGAATAGCATTCATACACAACATACTACTGTCCTGCCGAACAAGATGGAAAGAACTCTAGGAGGGCCACACAAACGTTTCTAGTCTTTTAGGGTAAATCTCTGCACAGTGGCTTAAGTAAGCCAACAACATACCCAGCGTGGGTATACAAAGTTACTCTTCTTATGGAAAAGACAATAGCTTCAAGAAAGAAGTTAAAACACAAAAAGTAAACCAGATTAATTAACTAACTACATGGTAAAATAAACCATGTTTAGAAAAGAAAAAAGGAAGCCACAGTTCACAAAATCAGAACTGCCAAAAGGAGTATTGAAATATTCTACTGTTTCATCTATCTTTTTATCCAAGAAGAAACAAAGAAATCAACAAAGAAAGGTAAAGATGAAAGTGTATTAATTCAAACTTCAAATCAATAAATAAGCTAGCATCAGAAACTCGGGTTTTGCATCACCCATGACGTCTTGAAGGGGAATCCGAGTAACTCATCATCTGCTTTTCAGTTCAACATAGAACCAAAGAAAAATGAAATTCATAGATAAAGAAGCATTTTGGAAAAGTTTTGAATTATAGTGAACAAGAAAATGAACATCTAAAGATATGGGTATGAAATTAAAAGATGTTTTAAGACATATTTGTTAGAGGAAAGTACAAAAAAGAGCAGAACCAACCCACAAAAGCACAGGTACCTTCAGGAAAATGAAGGATAGACAAAACCACAAAAGCACAGGTTCCTTGAGGAAAATGAAGGATAGACAAAACCACAATCTAAAATGCAAGACTCATCTAAAAGAAGAAACCATATAATTTTTTCCTTAAAGAATGGAAAATAATAATTCAAAATAAAGTCAATGAAATATAAAATCCACAGACCACTGACAGAAGATCACGCACCCAAAATCAACAAAATGCTGTTGCACAACTATGACCATAAAAAATCAGACCTGATCAGGCTGAGCAACATCAGAAAATATCACATCCACCATTCCAACCAGCATTCTGTATTTTGCAGGGTGTCTAGCATCCTCAATAATGGGGATAACATTAGTACGTTTCTTAGCCATGTTCACCAAGTCCCTACCACTCCTGTGAGAAAATTCAACAGCATATACCACCCCATCCTGCAAAAGAATGAGGATCTAATATAAAAACCAGTGCATCCATCAACTCAAAATAGGAAACCATTCATAGCTCATAGATCGATCCTTACAGGACCAACAAGGTCTGAGACATGAGATACAGTTGTTCCTGAAGCAGCACCCAGGTAAAGGACACGAGCACCTGGTTTCTGGAAAAGATTCAATATGGAAAAAAGAAGGTTATTATTGAAACAATGAGACATTTTTTCAAGCTAGGTTGACAAGAGACAAACTTACAATCCAGATATCATCAACTCCTCCAAGAATTGCAGCTGCTAACTTAGAACGGAAAGGATTCCACACTCTATATTCAATCTTTGTTCCATCTTCATTCTAAGAATAACATAAACAAACACAAGTCAATAATCTTGTACATTATACAAATAGTAAAGCTAGTTAGTTCTGACATACACAGGATAATAAATTTTTATGGATATATTAAAGCTGGATAAATTCTAAAGTGTTTTAATAACCAGAACAGAACTCCATGATAGGTCATGTAAATAATGTATACAATGGGGGGATAAGCCCAGTAAGTATAATAACAATCAAATCATTATATTAATTTGCAAATTCATGTTACCGTTCCCAAGAAGTTACATACTCCCTCCGTCCCAATTCATGCCACTTACCCTTTTGGTGAGTGTCTTTTTCTATATTTAGTAAGTTTTTTAATTTTAAGGCAAGTTTAAACCACAAGATTTCTTTAATTTAAAAGCACAAGATTCAAAAATCTCATTTATTTCTTAAACTATGTGTCAAATCAAACTAAGACACTTAAATTGGACGTATGGAGTACTTCAATTTGATAGGATAAATGGACATTGCCTCGCATTTAAATTGACAAAGACAAGTCATGCCTAATTTTTATCAGCAAATCCTTCCTTTTTAAAATCATAATCCACTAAATAACCAAATTTCAACCACTAAGTTATGCACATCCCAAAAAAATTTAAAGATATGTACACAACATACAGCACACCAAAATGACGATTTCTGACCATCCAAATTTCTAGCACTAAAGTTATACACCCCAGAAAGACTCAACCTTTCAAGCATTTACTAAAGAGTCCATATAAAGCTATGTACATAACATACAGCACACCAAAAAAGCAATTTCAGAACATCCAAATTTCAAGCACCAAGTTATGCACATCCCAGAAAGACTCAGCCTTTCAAGCATTTACTAAAGAGTCCATATAAAGCTATGTACGCATAAATACAGCACACCAAAAAAACTCAGAACATCCAAATTTCTAGCACTAAGTTACGCACATCCCAAAAGATTCAACCTTCCAAGCATTAACTAAGAGCCATACAAAGCTATATAGACAACATACAACAAAAACCCTAATTACTGAACTAAAGACCAGGCAAATGTTATTACCTGAACAGATATCCTTTTCTCATTGTAGACAGCTTCACCGGGTACCAAATTCTTAGTACAAAGTGCATCCTCCTTACCCTTAGCAATAAACACACCTCCATGTCTGTGAGGCTCAACCACAACCCTACTTCCACCCTTCATTCCTCCGCGTCCTCTTCCTCCACCTCTTCCACCTCTATCTCCTCTACCTCCTCTACCTCCTCCACGCTTCATCCCACTTCCACCACTGCCAAATCCACCACTGCCAAATCCACCTCTACCACCACTGAAACCACCTCGACCGCCACGTCCTCCTCGACCTCCTCCATCTCCTCTACCGCCCCTAAATCCACCACCACCACGACCTGCACAACCAGAGAACAAACCATATATTAGAACAGAAACAACTACTACCGCTCTACTACTAATACACAACAACAAAAAATCAAGTATGATTCAACAAGTGGGGTTTAGGTAGGATGCGGTGTACATAGACCTTACATCTACCTTATGTGACCGATAAACCCACGGCTCAAGAAAAGCGTTTTCAAGAACATGTTTCACAAATACACTACTATTACTACTAAGGGGACTTATATGTACTATTTTATTTGAACCCATTTCATACAATCAGGAAACAGAAGAAATTACAGTGAACAAACCATATATTAGAACAGGAACAACTACTACTATTACTACTAAGGGGACTTATATTTATAGAACTAGATATGCATACCTCTAGTTGGTGCAACCATGGCTGCTGCTGCAACTTTATGAGCTGTAATAAGCAAGTAGAGGGGAAGTGATACAAAACCCTAACGCTGAGTGGAGTTGTGAAGTCCAGGGGACTTTATATAACGCTAATCAGGGTTTAGGGTTTTGGGAGGGAAAAAAAGATACTACTTGGTTGCTAAATTGGGCTTGGGCCGGTAATATGCTTCATAGCGGGCCGATCTGGCTGAAACAACTCCGTTTTTCGGTGCAAGTAAAATAATCAACCTAATCAAGAATAATTACTTTGAATAGCTATTTATAAGAGATAAATATTAATAAATATTAATAATAACTATCCGATAAGGTTAGGGTACCTTGATTGGAATTCCCTCTTATTCTCATGTGACGTGATTTGCAGGGAAGTCTTAGTTGGACTCTACACCGCTACGTACCTTACGTCGATACTATCTTTTAAATTATTTATATTTAGTAGTTGCAGTAATTTTGTAAATTATCATTCATAACTATACCAGAATACATTAGTTTTATGGCTTGTATTTCATGATCGACTACTACTGTCGTTCCCTCCGGCGCCGGTTCCATGCCGGAGCCACGTGCATCTCGCGATGAAGATGAGACCGACGACGCAAATTAGGGCACAAAGTGACGCATCTCGTGACGGCAATGTACTATTCATCTTCACCATTAATCCCTATATATGTTGTCGACACTTGTCAGAGCCAGTTCGGGAGGACTCGAAAATAGTCCTAAATATGTTATGCCTCTTTGGTTCAGCATTCAGCGATGATTCCATCTAAATCAGATAATATTTTTGGCGCAAATTAAGGGCACAGAGCAACATGTGTTGTAGATCTGAGTGTATTTGACCGGAGATTGGATCAAAATCCATGGTTTCTTCTTTTTTTTTTGTATATCAGACCTGAGTGTGTTCATCATTTTTTTAGTGTATTTTTTTTTTGTATTTGACCGGAGATTTCACCGGAATTAATGGCTTCTTATCCTTCTTGTATCTCAAATCTAAGTGTATTTCATAATTTTTTTAGTGTAATTCTTTTCTTCTTGTATATTAGATCTGAGTGTGTTCATCATTTTTTTAGTGTATTTTTTTTGTATTTGACCGAAGATTTTACCGGAATCAATGGCTTCTTATCCTTCTTGTATCTCATATTTGAGTGTATTTCATCATTTTTTGGTGTAAATATAAATTTAATGTATCTAGCTTATTATATTTTGGGGCAAACTAGATGTATTTGACTGTATGTGTTGTTTGACTAAGGTTGTATATATTCAAATACAATCAAATACACGCGACATCAGATAAAATACACAAAATACATGTATTTAAATATAACGATATACATCCGAAAATATCATAAAAAAACTACGAATGATAATTTTGAAAAATAGCTATAATTGGTTAGAAGCCTACAAAATATACTGCTTTCAGTAAGTTTTCCAGTAATCAAATCATTTTGCTTCATAGTGGGCCGACCCTGAAGTGTTGAAATGTAGTTTAGGGAAAATTATCTGTAATTATTGACTAATCTTAATTATATTGTGATGACTGATGAACTTTTTTGTTCTAAACGAATTTAAAGACCACAAAGTCTTATTTCTCTTAATAATTTCTAAATATGTATTGAAAACAATTCAATTCGATTATTTCAAAACAATTAGTTGTTAGTTTTCTTTTGTAATAATTGATGACGAATGTTTTTTGTATATGTATATGTGGGCTCAACTTACATATATTAGTAATATAAAATTTATAGTTTTATACTATCAATGCAACTTAATCGATTATAACATGTTACTTAATATTTTACTTCAAATAAGAAAATTGCATAAGGATGAAGTTATGTTAAGAAAATATGTAAATAGAGACTAAAAGGAAAAATTGGAAAAGATAACAAAAGACTTTTCAAATCCAATTATTAATCCATAAGAAATACAATGACGATAATTTAGTAAAATTATTTTTAAAAACAATCATCATCTTCACAAATTGTAACAACTCGTTCGGTCGTTTTAGGATTATTAACATGTTTTGACCTGACTACCTTTCCTATAGACTCTTTTCTATGTTTGGAACTTGCGGGGATAATTGGCACGTTTTCTGAGGTGAATCGTATAGGTTTCGGGAGGAAAATCTAAAGTTACAAGTTTCTTAAATTTTAAAATGGAAAGAGTTGACTAAAAGTTGACCTTTGGATAAATAGTTTCGTTTCCGAGTTTCGCAACTTCCGGTAAGTCTGGAACATCATTTATGACTTAGTCGAGTCTTTGATTCGTTTCCCGAGGCGTTTGAATGTGGTTTGAGTCCTTGTTTGCTAAATGTAGATTTTGAGAAAGTTAAGGGTGACTTGTGGATAAACGAGTCGTAACTATGTCGGATGGGTATTTTGAGTGCGCGAGCAAGTCCGTAGCGCCATTTACACTCAGGTAGCATATTTGATTTATATCCGGAAGGTCTCCGGTGAGTTTCGGGTGTTGGATTAAAAATTTCTTGTTTTGTGTAACTGCTGGTTCTGATGTAATCGCCCCTGCGAGATTGTTGTCGAACCTGCGGGCCGCTTCTGCAGAAGTTGGTCCACAAATGCGAGAGATTGCGAGTTTGGAGAGGGCTGTTTCTGTGAAACCTTGGCGCAGGTGTATGGCTGCACCTGCGGACCTTGACCCTTTCTGCACCTTTTTGACAAATAAGTGGAGGCCGCTTCTGCGGCCATTTCTCCGCAGATGTAAGGCCCCTTCTGCGAGGAATGGTTCGCAGAAGTGAAAATCGTTATAGTCAGAACCTTAAAATTCCAAGTTCGATTTTTAGACTTTACTTTTTAGCTCGATTTTTGGGAGAACCAAAGGTCCAATCATTTCTCTTGGGGGGGGGGGTAAGTTTTCAACCTTGAATTACTTATTATCATCATATTTCTTTTCATTATTTGTAGATTAGAATCATGTGTTGGGTAGAAAAATCTACAGTTTTAACCCAAGTTTCTAAAATGATAGTGTTCATGAAATTAATGACAAGAGTTAAGCTTTTTATGTTGATTCTTAAGCTTTAGATTATGTAACCCATGGGAAAATTATTACTAGGCTTGAACTCCTAATTTCAATCCATGATTTTATTATTAAATTTAGGGTTCTTTCATAATTTGGGGATTCTTGATAAACAGGGCAATTGAATGTCTAACTATGATTAGTTTTTCATCAAACTTAAGGATATGACTATTTAGATTTTGGGTAAGATGTTTCTAAACTAAATTTTTGATTTTGTCTTCATGAGCCTAGGGTCACTTTTGGGGTTTCATTTTAGATTTCATTTGGAAGCATGTCTTTATGGATGTCTGTAGATTGTGTGTTAGCGTAGAATCTATTATATTTAGACGACAATCGTTCGGAAGCTTTCCGCAAAAGCAAGGCTTTGGAGTGAGAGTTCATGGCATCTGCTCGGCAATGAGGTACGCTACAGTTTACTTTTTAGACTCCGAAAGGGAGCATGTATAGCTTATAATCATTGATGGGTATTGTGTGTGATGAGGTCCCACCTTAGTGACTTTGATGAGCACTTGGGTGGGTACCGATGTATTGTGTTGGGGATAATTTCACTTAAGTTGGTATTGACAGCTGTTATGTGGGCTGTGATAGCCTTGATTGAACTCTTACCTGGTGCGTGAATTGATTTATCTCATCACTCTACGTCTTCTATATGTGAAAAGATTGATCTTTGGAATCATTGTGAAAATGATGACATTAAGGTACTTGATTAATCATGTATCATGTATATGACCTTTCATGATAATTGTTTACTTATCACATGCATTCACTCACTCATACCAATACTGTTATTGAAATGGATCTTGATATGATATGTTGTTGGTCCGATGAGACCAGAAAGGAAGATAAATGAATTGATATGAGGTGAATTGATAATGAGCTAATTTGATATGATACGAGGTTCTACTAGTCTAAAGAATCATACCGGATGGTCGTGAGCAATTTATGGATCACACAGAGTCCCCCATGTGTCATGACTATGTGGAAAAATTCAGTAGTATGTGCATACCAGGTTAATGAACAATGCATTGCATTCATGCATTACATACATCATCATTTATATCCATTATTGTGATCTTGTAACATCCCGTACTTTCGGCTCACAGTTTGCATCGCTAGACGTATGTAAAATTGCTAGGCGTGTGTAAATAGACCCGAGCGTTGGGAAAATTTGGATCATATTTACGTATGCTAATAAAGAGTTTAGCATATAAAATGATAAAATCCCAAAATAATTTTGGACGTAAGAAGTGTGACGACAGGAAGCGGAAATAAATTTGGTGCGTGCACAAAAAGGTTATGGACTAGTGTCATATTAGAAAATTATGACATTGAGTATGTGAAGGTCTTATAAGTTATCAAAATTTAGTGAATTGGGATCACGAAATTAATTATGTGTGTGAGATTAATTATTTTTAATGGAGGGGACAAAACTTAGTGAGGACAAAAAACGTGTAATCCTTAAAGGGATTCCTAAAGTGATTAAGCCTACAAGCTAACATCGTGTCATGATTAGCAATTAGGTGGATAGACATTTCCTAGCTAAGACTACACGTAAGTTGGTAGATTAGCTACATTTCATTTTCTTTGCATTCTGGCTTTAGCACTTCCAATCATTTAAAAAGCATTTTCTTTATTCTTCTCCTTTTATTTAGACTCTAGCTTTCATTTAAGTAACAAAGACCAAATAAACATTCCAAACTTACCATTTCGTTCCAGTGAAGTCTTTGTCATTTCAAAGACATACCAAAGTCCCTTTATTTTTCATTCCAGTACATGAAACCTTTTCCATTACAAAGATATACCAACATTCTTCTCGTTCTCCTGCTCTTTCTAAATATCGAGGTATGTTAAGGCAAATTATTTCTTTCTTTTGTCATGTTCCATATAACGTAACCGTTTATTCCATAAATTACTCTACTCCTAGTAGTTAAGGAATGTTCATATTATTGATTCCTATATTAAAAACATGTCTAAAAATATTCCTAAATCCTTATTGAGGTATGTGGGAAAGATGTTAATATTTACAGCATTAACCGAAGGTACAAGGAAATTATGTCATATGGGATATTTTATTGTGATTCATGCATTTTCATTTGCATTGCATTCATGTTTCACCCGAGACTATATATTGGGGATGAGAAACGGGATACGCAGACCACATGATCAGCTGGGATATGATAAATGATAGAGCCTGTGTGGCTTAATGAAGGAAGATGCCTGATTAAGGGCCAATGTATATATATATATATATATATATATATATATATATATATATGATTGGGAGGAAGATGCCCTTGTGTGGCCAATATATATGTATTTACCGCATTATGCATGACATTTAGACATATTGTGCCCACGGAGGCTGACATGAAATGATGCCCACATAGGCTGTTATGGTAAGGAAGATGCCCAATGTAACACCCCGTACTTTCGGGTAATAGTTTGAGCACCTAAACATAGGTAAGTAGACTCAGTCTCCGAGAAGTTTATGTTGAACTCCCGTATGCTAATAAGGAAATTAGTATATAAAAAGATGTGATCCGAAACGATTTTGGATTTAACAAGTATGGCGACGGGGATTAATAATAATAATTAAATATCCCCAAAGAGGTTATGGACTAGTGTCATATTATAAGAATTATGACATTGAGTATAAGAAGGTTTTATAAGTCGTCAGAATTTAAGTGAATTGAGATCGAGAATTTAATTGTGTGTATAATTAATTAACTATGGGATTAATTAATTATAATTGGGGACAATAATAGTGGACTCTATATGTAAACGTCATAACACTACCAAAATGACTCAGCCTTATATACGATCGGTGTTCTCCATTAATTAAACTGCCTTCATTTCTCAAAGCTTCTTAGAAATCTCTCCTTGGAGAAGGAATTGATACACTTCCATTTGAAGGAGTGAAGCTCAGTTGGTAACCCTTTGAAAATCTCGGCCAAAATGGGGGTTTTTCCGCAAGCTTATGCTCGCCAAAAAGGGGGAAACATCCATGGTGTTTTGGGTCTTAATTCCAGCGAAATTGAATCCTTGAGCAAGCTTGAACACTCCGAAATCTATCGGAAAACCCAGAGGTTCGAGGAAATTCTGGAAGTCGATTTTAGGCCTTATTTCAGCTTGTAGGAAGTTGGGTTTGGCGAAAGGTTTTCCGACAACGCTCGTCACTTCTCTTAAAAAAAGTAATGATTCTTGTTCCTAAGTTTATACCAATTATAGAGCATGATTCGTGCCACTATGTTCTAAAGGGATTATCGGAAATGTTAAGTTGGTTTGGGTACTGTTGGGGCAGTCCGTATGAAATTGGAGGTTGCATGTGAAGTTGTTGGGTTGTTATAGATATTGTAGTAGTTAAGGAGCAAGGATTAAGAAGGCTGATTGTGTAGCTACATGTATAGGTTTTCATATAGAAGAAACACAGATTCTACGTGTACAACGTGTTCGCTAAAATGTCTCAATGAATCTATTACTGGTATATTGATCCGATTGTGATTTAAATCATCTGTGTGATGTAGATAATCATTCATATAGCTTACAAGGACCCGCGGAACGTAGATAATTTCGAGAACAAGGTATGTAAGGCTCTTTCTTCCTTTTGGCATATTCTACGTACAAAACATGACCGGAATATTGTTCCATAAAGTACTCTACTCTTAGTAGTTTAGAATGATCATGTTATTGACTCTTATGTTAAAATCATGTTTAAGTATGTTTCTAAGTCCTTATTGAGGCATATAGAAAATATGTTGATATTCACCGTGTTAGCCAAATGTAAAAGGATATTGGGCCAGGATGTGTTATTGTCATTCATGCATTCTCATTTGCATTGCATTCATATATTACCCTGGACCACTTGTGCTATGCACACTACTATATGGTAAATATTATATATATGTGTAGGAGATACGGGGAAAGGGAAAGACATTATATACGCACACCACCTGCAGCTGGTACAGACTATCACGAAAGAGCCCGAAGAGGCCAATATGATGTGATGATGTGATGCCCTTGTGTGGTGATATAACCTGATGCCCACAGAGGCAATTATGAGAGGATTCCTGTGTGGACATTAGTATACCGCATTTGCATTATGCATACGTTCATTAATCATTATATGGTATAATGCCCACAGAGGTTGTTATGGTAAGGAAGATGCCCGAAGAGGCTGATGTATATGTATACTGCATTGTGCATAACATTTATGCATGTGTATTAGGGCCCTCAGAGGCATTTACTGATGTTCAGTTGTTTCTGTTTCAGATTATGATATATCTCTGCTATGTTATTTCTTATGTCTGACATACTCAGTACATCAGTCGAACTGACGTCCCTTTTGTCAGGGGACGCTGCGTTTTATGCCCGCAGGTTCATATTGAGAAAGTGACAGTTCGCACTAGTAGGTTGCTAGTTCAGCTGGTATTTGGAGCACTCTATTCATTTCGGAGTTGCGGTCTAGTTGTGTTATGTTTTACTCTTTAGAGGCTTGTAGACAGGTGTCTTGTGGTTAGTGTCATGTAACGCCTTGCTGGCCTTGGTATATAAATGGATAAGTTGGGGCTTTTGGGTTGAAACTTTATATAATCTATCACGGCTCAGTCCGTGTTTAAATATATTTAAGGGTGGAGTGTATCTGTGGCACCCGACGGGTAGGGTCCGGGTGCCTGTCGCGGCCCTCCGGTTTGGGTTGTGACACCCAATGAGGCCGACGTATGTGTATATCGCATTGTGCATGACATTTAGGCATATGTATTAGGACTCTCAGAGATATGTACTATTGGTCGGTTGTTCCTGTTTCATTTGTTGTTGTATTCCTGTTATACTGTTGCTCATGCCTGACATACACATTACATCAGTTGTACTGATGTCCCTTTTGTCGGGGGACGCTGTGTTTCATGCCCGTAGGTTCAGTTAAAGAGGGTAACGGTTCACGCTAGTAGGTTGCTGGTTCAGCTGATGTTGGAGCACTCTATTTATTTCAGAGTTGTAGTTGGTCGTGGTATAGTATTTTTGCATCTGCATATGGGTATGGTGGGGTCATGTCCTGTCCTTGTGATGTCATGTATTCTTTAGAGGCTTGTAGACAGGTGTCCTGTGGTTAGTTGTCATATGTGGCCTTGTCGGCCTTGGTATGGGTATGTATATATGAAAATTGGATTTCTGGATAAGATTTTCTATAATGTTTTTCGACTTAGTCCATATTTAATTATGATTAGGGTTGGATGTACGAATGGCGGTACCCGGCGGGTGAGATCCGGGTGCCCGTTGCGGCCCTCCGGTTTGGGTCGTGACAAATCTATGCTTATCTTATTATTCATGTTCCGAAGAGTTATGTGTTAGACAAGAAATAAGCTGATTTGAGAGTGAATTGTGAGGTAGACTCAATCTTTATATGTGTTACATGTTTTCCATCGTTGTCGGCCTATGTTGTCTGCGGGGGTACATTGTGTACTCATACTATACCTGTTGCATCTTTATTTGAATGTAGATACAACTCCACTACCAGTTCTGAGCCTCGTGGTTGACGTCTAAAGCTACATCTTGGAGACTTCAGGGTTAGCCACACCGTTTCATCAGTGACCCTGGATCTCACCTTGCTTATTTTTCTGTTCTTGTTATCTTTTCAAGACATTGTTATTTCATACTTGTATTTATTATGTAAACGCTCTTGTGCCGGTTTAGACCATTTATGGGATGTAATAATTAGATGATTTCCGCACTTTTTATGACTATTTATCTATGGCAAGACAAGTTTTAAGTATTACTTCTCATTGTAGGGATCTAGACATCTAGTAGCTCAGTTGATTGACTACCTGAACTTTCACCTTGTTGGTCAGAGATCGAATCTCCACGTTGTAATTTCCTCCCCATTTCCCCTTCCCTTACCCCTAATGTAATAAAAAAGAAAATTAAAAAAAAAGTATTACTTCTCATTATTCCGTTTTAAAGTTTGAATTGATTAAATGATTTGAAAATGGTCTGCCTATCGAGAAATAGTGTAGATGACATCATGATCTGTGAAATGGATCGTGAGATAAATCTTTTTCCAGTCTACTAAATTTCAAGCTTTCTTGTCCAAAATTCAAACGTCCCAAGTTCCAAAAGGGGACATTCCACAACTTTAGAATAGTAGTAAATACTTACCCACCTAACAATATTTTTATCAAATTTGGTTATCTATGTGCTTTTCCCATTCTTCGACAAAATTATCTCCTTTAATGCGAAAATAAAATCGATTGGCATATATGTCGTTAGAAAAAGACGTATGAACTATGGACAAGGATGAAAAATTATCTCACCAAATGAGAGACCTGCTCTTCAATAATTTGATAATATGACTCTCCATAAGAAGACTTTATCATATTCTTATTGTCTGCACTGGTATTTTGGGAGCTCTCTACAAAATTAAGAAAATAGAGAGTAGGAAGTTGCGGACATGGGAGAACTTGCAAAAATCTCATACAGTCGGTCCCGCTCGAATGTTGATTTGGAGCATTTGATCTACACATATATTTTTTGATTTGTAAAATGTATCATATTAAAGGATATTTATATATAGAAGTTTATAAAGATTAATCTCACATGGCTAATTACAGATAAATGTCAAAATTGTATATGCAAGTGCTTTCCCACTAAATCGTATTAAGGAACTCAATATAGGTTCAATCTACCTGCTACATATACAAAATAAAATACAAACATCTTATTACGTAAAAATACCAACATTCACAAATGATTTTGTTTATATAGCTAAATTTAGATACTAATATTGAGAAGGTGAAAATATAATAAATAGAGCGATGAGTGACCAAAATACATTAAATTCATCTGAAAGATCGCATAAATGCCCCATTAGATACATTTTGTTTAAATAAAATATATTATTTTTTAAAGAATCACTTTGTTTTCTTTTAAAATTCCAATAAAAGAAGTGGAAAGTAATCTCTAGTTCAATAGGGACATTTTTGGATCAACACATTAACGGGAGGCATTTTTATTCAATTATAGTTTAAAGGCTCATTTTCGTAAAAAGAATTCCTATAATAAATTTGAACGGAGTAATTAATTGCAGTTGCCGTCAGCTCCTCTCCTTCGCAATTGGCATTGTGTTCGTACACTCCTTCATTGTTGCCAAAGGTGGAAGCTTTTCACCACCTAAATTTGTACCTAAGGGTTATTTATGCGAATCAATACAAAAGTGAATTTTTTCTTGAAATCACCATTAACTATAGAAAGGTCGACTAAAGTTATAAAATCTTAATTCACATATCAATGTTGTTAAGGACTCCGATTTTGAAAAGTTTGATCTCTATGGATTAAAATTCTCCACATATAAGAGCTCTTCGTCATGAAATTGGGAGCAAAAGTAGAGTCAGACTTTATGCCCACAATAAAAAAAGGAAAAATAATTGTCAACGATATTGTTATACAACATAATGTGGATGGAAAATTGATAAATAAAAAGGTCATTCAAAAGCATTATAATGATGATGTGAAGCATCCATTAAAGACATTTTTTTGAAGAAAAAGATTAGGTCTATTCAATTTATAGTTTGTGAACTTATCCGTGTATCATGTATTTTTTTTCCTAATCTACAATGTGTATCAAGTTTCTATAGAGCTTTAATAGACACAGAGAATTTATTAAAATGAAAAATATTGTGTTTTGTAAGATTTATATAAATAGATTGCATGTAATCTTCCCTCCACTAGTTTAATTAGCTCAATGTTTTTTTTATATTTAATTAGCTCAATGTATGTTTTATTTGTCTTAATTACTTTCATTATATTGTCAATGATGATTTTAGTTTATGATTTAAAAAAAAATTAAAGCTGCAATTCAATTCCTTTTTTGGTATACTAAAGTCTATATAGTTGTAATTGTCAGATTCCTTTATTCTAGTTCATTTGTTTGTATATACCATATTTTCTTACTTGAATGATGTGGATATCATTATATAAGGTTACATATTAATATGTATACCAATTAAGTTTAGTAAATTGATAAGAAGTTCTAATTTAGACCCTTTACTAGATGATTATGTGGATTCTATCTCTAACTACATATCATAATTTTATAAGTATATTGTTGAGGAACTGACTACTTGCACAGCAGTCCCCTGAATCTTATTCTTGTGCAGTTCAGTTCTCTAGTTTGTTAGTCAGTTAGAGTTTAATTACTAATGATGGTTAGTTATTGTTAGTTACGATTGTTGGAAATTTGCCTTTGGCGGGAGTTGCGACCGACCAATTTTAACGGCTTAAACACTAGTGTTACGTATGTTGGAGAATCCGGTTCTTCACACATGCATGATCTACTAAGTACGTAGATAACCGTAGGGCCAAGAATCGTCAAATTTCATTGAGAAATGAAAGAGATATTGGTCCACGAAGTGAGGTGTTTGAAGCATGGAAAGTGTGGTATTGTGTTCAATTCTCCCTCATCGCTAGAGGAAGAAAGAATTGTTGTGTATATAAGACTCAAAATTGGATTGGGGTTTGGGACCCCAAGGGGTATCCATGTGTTTAAAGGAGGGAGGACCTAGATGTGCTTCGGTTCGAGGAAAGCCCACACGCGCGCCGCCGCCGCCCGTCCGGTTCCGAGTTCCAGGTCCCGGGTTTCGGGTTTCGGGTTTCGGGCTGTGGGCTGTGGGCCTTCTGATATTATCTTTTTGGGCCAGAGAACTTTGCCAGAAGTACAGTTTGATCTCAGAAGTTTCATATGTACAGTTTGGACCAGAATTTGGACAGTCAAAGCAGAAACGCCACATCACTCAATTCAACCATTTATTTTGGCTGAATTACTCCTCCTATAATGGCCAATCCGTTAGTGTCTTCCACCATTTATTTTGGTGGCTTTACTACCTCCATAATGGCCATTATTTGGCCAATAATGGTTGTTATAGAGGCAGTTAAACAGCCTCTCCCTCACCTATATAAACACCCCTTGCACCATTATTGAGGCACACTTACGATACACGAAAATACACAAGCAAAAACAGTTTCTTCCTACAACTTCCAAGCATCGTTTCATTGCTCAATATTCTTTACGGTAGCTCTTGAGTTTCCTTTGCTCAAGTGTTCCATTGTTGTTTTATATTGGGAGACAAATTGTCCAGGACGTATAAAGGATACATACGGGGCAATATTGTCTTAAAGACAGAGTGCCACACTCGACTCAACAAAAACAGTTTTCAGTTTTTTCTTGTTCAACAATTGTAATTTCAGTTTTGTTGTTCAATTATATTTTCAGTTCTTGTACGTTTGAGCAGTTGTTTGTAATTCCCGTTTCCTGCACCTTTGTAACCAACAAATTTAAGACAATTTTTGCTTACCGAAACTGCTACAAAATGGCTGGAAATATGACCGATGTTGTGCTTCATCGTCGTCGCCTCTCGAGGCAACGTTGTCGCCTTCCCCGCCATCGCGCCATCGGCCAAGGCAAGAACTCATTGCTCCACTCCCTGCTCGCTGCTGCTGCATCGTTCAAGGCAGTAACACCGCTGCCTTCCCAACTGCTGGAGCTCCACCTTCTTCATCACACCACCATGATCGCCCTGAAAAATTCATGGGATCAGAATTTAAGAGATGGCAGCAAAAGATGTTGTTCTACTTAACGGTAATGGGCATGGCTCGGTTCCTTACGGAAGATCCTTCACAAGCTGGAGATGAAATGAACTCTTCGCCTGCTGAAACGGGTGAAGGGCGCCTTGGTATCCATGTCGTTAACGGCATGAAGATGGTTCGTGATGCGTGGAATCATAGCGATTTCATGTGCAAGAACTACATACTGAACTGCTTGGCAGACCCTCTCTACACGGTCTATTGCACCGTTGGCACTGCCAAAGAGCTGTGGGATAAACTGCAAAAAAAGTACAACGCACAAGATGCGGGTACTAAGAAGTTCATCATTGGAAAATTTCTAAAATTCCAAATGGTGGATAGTAAGACAGTGATGTCCCAAGTCTAGGAATTCCAGATGATTATACATCACCTGGATCTGGAAGGACTGAAACCAAACGAGCAGTTTTTGGTTGCATCGCTGATTGAAAAGTTACCTCATTCGTGGAATGAGTTTATGAGTTACTTGAAACTCAAGACAAAGGAGATGACTTTTGAAGAGCTTGTTATCAAACTGCAAATCCAGGAAGATAATAAGAAGACCTTGCCAAGGGGTAGACAACTTGCTGAGGCGAAGGCGAATCTGGCTGAGGCCAAAGGGAACTCAAGCAAGAAGCGGAAGTTCCAGAAAGACGGCAAAGCCCCTGCAGCAGAGATGTTCAGAGGTAACTGTCACCACTGTGGAAAACCTGGTCATAGGATCAAGGAATGCCGCAAGCTCAAGACTGAGCAACAACAGAAAGCCAAGTCTAAAGGCAAGGCGCAAGCAAACGTCGTCAAGGACACGCTCCTGGATGACATGATTGAGGAATTCTCGGCAGTGGTGCTAGAAGCCAACTTGGTTGAGAATCCGATGCAGTGGTGGATGGACAAAGGTGCTACTAGGCATATCTGTTCCAACAAAGATGCCTTCTCCACGTACACACCAGTCGCTGACAAGAAGCTGTTCATGGGCAACAACACTTCTTCTGACGTGCTGGGGGTTGGAAAGGTGGTCTCGAAGATGACTTCGGCAAGGAACTTACTCGAAGGAAGTGATGCACGTCCCGAGAGATTATAAGAAATTTAATTTCTGGACCTTTATTGGTTAATGCTGGTTTTAGGCTAGTATTTGAATCTAATAAGTTTGTACTCACTAAAAATGGCACATTTGTGGGGAGAGGCTTCGTCTGTGAAGGCCTCTTCAAAGTGAATGCCATATCTGTATTGCGTCAAGGAAATAAAGTTGAACCTTCTTCTTATTTGCTTGAGTCTTCTAATTTATGGCATCATAGATTAGGACACGTTAACTACAAGTCTATTCAAAGGCTGGTAAAGATGGAGTTGTTGCCGTCTATCGACGTAAACCCTCAACATAAGTGTGAGGTGTGCGTAGAGGCAAAACTCACCAAGCTTCCTTTTCGATCCGTCGAAAGGAATACCGTTCCTCTAGAACTTATTCACACAGATATATATGATTTGAAGTTTGCACAAACTAGAGGGGGGAACAAGTACTTTGTGACATTCATTGATGATAGCACAAGGTATTGTTACCATTACTTGTTGAAAAGTAATGCTGAAGCCTTTGAAGCGTTCCGACGTTACAAAGCAGAAGTTGAGAACCAACTGAGCCTACGAATTAAATCCATTCGTAGCGATAGAGGGGGAGAATATGTAGCGCCATTTGAGGAATACTGTGCCCAAGAAGGCATTATTCATCAAACGACGGCTCCATACTCACCTCAATCAAACGGTGTGGCGGAACGTAAGAACCGCACATTAAAGAAAATGATGAATGCCTTGCTTATCAATTCCGGTCTTCCCCAAAACATGTGGGGAGAAGCCGTCCTTACCGCTAATATGATTCTTAACAGAGTCCCACATAAGGGTAAGGATAAAACTCCATATGAATCATGAAAGGAAAAGAAACCCACCTAAAAATATTTTAAGGTGTGGAGTTGTTTGGCAAAGGTTGAAGTACCCAAGCCAAAGCAGGTCAAGATTGGGCCTAAGACTGTAGATTGCATATTCATCGGATATGCAAATAACAGTAGTGCTTATCGCTTCTTAGTGCATAAGTCAGATATTCCAGATATCCACGGGGGTACAATAATGGAATCAATGAATGCTCTATTCTTTGAAAGTACCTTTCCTAGAAAGGAAAAAGACATAACCTCTCGCAAACGAAGTTATGCACAAAGCTCTCAAGAACCGGGAGTCCTTGACTGCCCGGATCTGAATGGTTCAGATCTAGCGAATCTCGAGGTGGCTGAACATCCGGAATCTAGTGTTCCAGATTCTCAGAACTTGGAGACTCCAGAGATGGATCTAAGGTGAAGTAAGAGGGCCAGGAAGGATAAATCCTTCGGTCCTAACTTTGTAGCTTATATGGTTAATGATGAACCAAGGACAATTGCTCAGGCGTTGTCAACTCCAGAAGCACCGCTCTGAAAAGAAGCTATTGAGAGTGAAATAGGCTCCATTCTGCATAACCATACGTGGGAGTTGGTTGATCTTCCTCCGGGAAATAAACCGTTGGGGTGTAAGTGGATACTCAAACGGAAATACAAAGCAGATGGGTCTATAGACAAGTACAAAGCCAGGTTGGTAGTCAAGGACTATCGGCAAACAGAAGGCTTTGACTACTTTGATACCTACTCCCCGGTATCCCGGATGACATCCATACGGGTATTCATTGCGAACGCAGCTTTGCGTGACCTTGAGATACACCAAATGGATGTCAAGATAGCCTTCCTAAACGGTGATTTAGAAGAAGAAATTTATATGGACCAACCCGAGGGGTACGTGGTTCAAGGACAAGAGAAGAAAGTCTGTCGACTTGTCAAATCTCTGTACGGGCTGAAACAAGCCCCGAAGCAATGGCACGAAAAATTTGATAGTACTCTACTATCGAAGGGTTTCGCCATTAATGAGTGTGATAAATGTGTCTACACGAAAGGTAACTCTGACTCGTTTGTTATGATATGCCTATATATAGACGACATGTTAATCACAGGAAGCAGTCCTAGGGTAATCCTAGAGACTAAGAACATGTTGAAACAATGCTTCGACATGAAGGATATGGATATCACAGATGTCATCTTAGGGATTAAAATCTCTAAGACGTCTGACGGACTGGTCTTATCTCAGTCTCACTACATCGAGGATGTTTTGAGAAAGTTCGATATGTTAGACAGTTCACCGATAAAGTCACCAATGGATACAAATCAAAAGCTTGATAAAAATCTTGGTGCACCTGTATACCAGGAGCGATATGCACAGGTGATCGGTAGTTTGATGTATATAACAAACTGCACCCGACCTGATATTACTTACGCAGTCAATAAGTTGGCTAGGTTCACCCGTAATCCGAGTGATAATCACTAGAAGGCGTTGAATCGGGTAGTACAATACCTAAAATACACGTTAAATTACGAGTTACACTATTCGAGATATCCAGCTGTACTAGAGGGGTATAGTGATGCAAACTGGATATCTGATATAGAGAACACCAAGTCCACCAGTGGGTATGTATTTACAATTGGTGGTGGGGCTATGTCTTGGAAATCCTATAAGCAAACTTGCATCGCCCGATCCACAATGGAATCGGAGTTTATCGCTTTAGAGAAAGCAGGAGAAGAAGCTGAGTGGCTTCATGACTTCTTAGAGGATGTTCTGTGTTAGAACAAACCCGTACCTTCGGTAATGATCCACTACGACAGTCAGTCGGCTCTAGGAATAGCACGAAATGCTATGTACAACGGCAAGTCTCGTCATATTCGACGGAGGCATAAGACCATTAGGCAACTGATCACCACAGGTATAATATCCATTGATTACATTAAGTCAAAGGATAATATAGCAGACCCATTGACAAAGGGCTTACCCAAGGATCAGATGGCTTGCCTGTCTAGGGGAATAGGCTTAAAACCCAAAATATAAGGACCAATACAGCGGTAACCCAACCTTACTAACTAGAGATCCCAGTAATTTGGTTCAATGGGAAAACTAAGTTGCAAAGGTTCAGTTGATCGCTTCAGTGGAAGCATGAGCACTTCGGATAGGGGTTTTCTGTAAAGAAACACCAAATCCAAAGTCGTTCCCGCGATAGACGTTAAGTGCTATCTGCAGTGTGGGTAAAGGTTAAGTTTTCAAAACCTGTAATGCTCCTCAACAGTTGAGGTTAGGTTTTTGGGAAACTTTTAATGGTTCCTAACACTTGTGAAGTGGGGTATAGCAGGATACCTTGTAGGAGACCACCTATTTAAGTGCAAAGACGGGCTGCCTGAAATGGACGGACTTAAGAATCCAAGACGTTGTCCATGGCCAAAATGGACAAAACATTACGAAGAAGAGAGTAAGGGAATTTGTTGTGTTGGTACTATTGACTTGGCTTACACTAAATACTGACGGTTCAAGACATCACGTTCACCGCGCAGTAAGTAAGTCCGATGGTATTCAACTATGGAAGATTTAAAGCTGAAGCTACCTCTCCTTATGCAACATCGATCCGCTGAAATATTGCTGGAAATGGAAAAGGCACCATGTGAGTGCGCCAAAGTCTCTTTCAAGAGGGGATTGTTGGAAATTTGCCTTTGGCGAGAGTTGTGACCGACCAACTTTAACGGCTTAAACACTAGTGTTACGTATGTTGGAGAATCCGGTTCTTTACACATGTATGATCTACTAAGTACGTAGATAACCGTAGGGCCAAGAATCGTCAAATTTCATTGAGAAATGAAAGAGATATTGGTCCACGAAGTGAGGTGTTTGAAGCATGGAAAGTGTGGTATTGTGTTCAATTCTCCCTCATCGCTAGAGGAACAAAGAATTGTTGTGTATATAAGACTCAAAATTGGATTGGGGTTTGGGACCCCAAAGGGTATCCCATGTGTTTAAAGGAGGGAGGACCTAGATGTGCTTCAGTTCGAGGAAAGCCCACACGCACGCCGCCGCCGCCCGTCCCATCCCATCCGGTTCTGAGTTCCGGGTTCCTGGTTCCGGGTTCTGGGTTCTCGGGTTCTCGGGTCCACAGGTCGTGGGCTGTGGGCCTTCTAATATTATCTTTTTGGACCAGAGAACTTTGCCAGAAGTACAGTTTGATCCTTGAAGTTTCATATGTACAGTTTGGACCAGAATTCTTTCATATATACAGTTTGGTCCCTGAAGTTTCAAGATGTACAGATTGGTCCCTGAAGTTTCAAGAAAGTCAGAATTTGGACAGTCAAAGCAGAAACGCTACATCACTCAATTCAACCATTTATTTTGGCTGAATTACTCCTCCTATAATGGCCAATCCGTTGGTGTCTTCCACCATTTATTTTGGTGGCTTTACTACCTCCATAATGACCATTATTTGGCCAATAATGGCTGTTATAGAGGCAGTTAAACAGCCCCTCCCTCACCTATATAAACACCCCTTGCACCATTGTTGAGGCACACTTACAATACACGAAAATACACAAGCAAAAATAGTTTCTTCCTACAACTTCCAAGCATCGTTTCATTGCTCAATATTCTTCACAGTAGCTCTTGAGTTTCCTTTGCTCAAGTGTTCCATTGTTGTTTTATCTTGGGAGACAAATTGTCCAGGACGTATAAAGGATACATACGAGACAATATTGTCTTAAAGACAGAGTGCCACACTCGACTCAGCAAAAACAGTTTCCAGTTTTTTCTTGTTCAACAATTGTAATTTCAGTTTTGTTGTTCAATTATATTTTCAGTTCTTGTACGTTTGAGCAGTTGTTTGTAATTCCCGTTTCCTGCACCTTTGTAACCAACAACGATTAGTTTGTTATGATTAGGTGGAGTCGGTTAGTTGGCTATAAATAATAGCTTGTACAAATATTTTCATTTGATGCATTGAATATTAAATGAAAAGCTTCCACAAAATATCTTCTCTTCTTTTCTTCCTTCCCTGAAATCACTGTTACATGGTTTAAAATATGGGTGGCCAGTAGGCCAGTCCGGAGCGGGCCGAGGTGTGTTCCCGGTGGAACGGGGGAAGGGTCGGGATCGGGGCTTCAACGGGATTAGCGGGACAAGCAGATGTCCCGTCCCGTCCCACATCCCGCCGGAAAAGGGGACCGGTGTTGGGGGATGGGGCGGGGTCGATAGGGGGATTTTGTTTTTTTTAGACACTTAATTTAAAAAAAAAAATTATATATATATATATATATATATATATATATATAAACACTTCAATAATTGAACAAGATAGTGTAATAAAAATATCTCAAAACTGTTTTTGTGCCTCTTCTATTATTTAATAGAATTATGATTTTTTTGTAATACAATTTCAAAATTGCAACTTTGTGGTGTTGTTCAAAAGTTGCAAATCACATAGTAAAATTGCAATTAAAAAAATTATTTAGTTAACCATACTTTTTCTAATTTTCTCACAATGTCTTGAGGATTTTCGGTTGGAATTTGAAGTTGTTGGTCAAATTGTTCGACGTCGCTTCATGTTCCATCGGACAAGATTTCGTTGTAGTACAGTCTTCTTCTTCGTTGACCGCACCTTCTACGCTCCGCTCGAATCCAATCTCTGAATAGAACTGCAATCTTCAATGTGTCTCTTGCCAATGAATGTTTGTGCTCTCATATTTGAAATATTCCCGCAGAAAAAGCGCTTTCAGACGTTGTTAATGACGCTTGAATGTTCAACACATCTCGAGCCATCTTTGCTAGTGTCGGAAATGTCTTCTCATTGTCCCTCGAGTATTTCAGCAAGTCTTCATGTCCTTCATCACTGACAATTAATTCGTACGGTACAATACCCTGCAAAACATAAATATCAAATTCGCTAACTTGTGAAGAAGTTGAACCACTAAACATTCTATCTCTAAGACCTTGATTACTAGCAGCAGAAACCGCATGTCTTTTATTAGGTTGCAGTGAAGTAGAAGAAGATGGTACCGAAGTCGGTTGATTATTTGAATTTTCTTATTGGTAATACATATATATATTTTTGCATTCATTGTGTATGCTAGACATAACTTCTTCTTTAATTGGTTCGTGAGTTGGTTCTTTAGTTGAGTCTGTTGTAAGTACTTCCATACAATCATAAATCGTTTCAACAAATGTTTTACAACCGTCTACTTTAATAGTCGAATTTAATACAACACCAATAATATAAATAGTGGAAATATGAAAAAAGTATTTTTTTTTTAATTTTATAAACATTTTTTCAATAGATGCCTTATAAGTTTGTTTTTTCATATATTTATTAAGAACAAAAATATTAGTTGAAATAGTAGGATAATAAATACCAGAAAAATCTTTAGTAGCTTAAAAAAATTTCTCTAAAAATCCAATAAGTTCTAAAAAAAATTCCCAATCATTAACTACAAGTATATCCCTTGGATTTTTATTATGAGCGTTAAATAATAAAGTTATAAGTCTTCTATAATCGTAAGCAACAAGTAGTTGTTCATATAAAGAATTCCACCTAGTCATTACTTCTTCAGAAATTTTTCTATAAGGTAATCCACAATCGTGACAAGATTTTTTTATATTTGTGTCTTTGTATTTTATTACCTTTAAAAATAAAGTTTATAGCAAATTGTGTTTTATCAAGAATGATTTCAAAAAGTTTTAGGCCATCCTTTACAACTAAGTTATAAATATGACACACACATCTTATATAAAAATGATCAGGAAAAGATAAAGTTAATCAAACTTTTAAGAGTCTTATAGCATAATCATTAGAAGTAGCATTATCTAATGTAATAGTCATAATTTTATCAATTATTCCATAATAATCACAAATTTCATGAATATTTTGTGCAATAAAAGTTCTAGTGTGCCTATCATCAATATATCTATATGCTAAAATAGGTTTTTACATGGACAAATTATGATCTATCCAATGACATGTTACAATTAAATAATCATTACCGTTAGTTCTAAAGCTTATATCAGAAGTGAGAGCCACTTTGCCATTAAAATGATATAATGCATAACGTAAATATTGTTGATATTCATTTGTAAATTTAAAAACGTATCTTCTAACAGTTGATCTAGGAAAAGTGTTAAAAGCATGATTATACATTTCTCTAATGTAATGAATAAAACCAGGTGAGGAAGGAAATGCAAAAGGCAAACCCTCCACCGCAACTAATTTTGCCATATTTTCCTTATCTTTGTGTTTATCATATTTAGGACCAAAAATTCCCTCCGTCATTGGGTTAATTTGACCATGTACTTGGTCGGGGACACTATGTGAACCTTGTCCCGACTCAGCTGGCACACTAGAATTTTTAGCTCGGTATTGATTCCACCTCGCTATGTGCTCGCCTTGTAGAAGTACCCTTACCCTTGTTACCCCTACTAGAAGAAGCACCCTTAACCTTACCCTTAATCATACGTCCAAGGTGTTCCATTATAATTATGTAAATAAATAATTAAAGTAAATGAAATTAAGTGCGATAATTAAAATTAAGTAACCGTAATAATTTAAAGAAGGAACAAAGGTACCAAACGCCGACGTAACGTCGACGTGTAATCGAGGTTGAAAATTAAAACTTTGCTCGATCGATGATCCTCAAGCTAGTTGCCAACTTCACTCCCAATTTTTGAACTTTGATATAAATGAGCAAAAAAAATATAATATTTAGTAGGCAATGTAGAATTGTAGAGATTAGAGATGGTAGGAAGATTTGTGAGAAAAATGAAGAGGAAAATGAGGTATTTATAATTGAAAAATAGAGTTAAAGTGTAAATATACTAACTTAGAGGTTAAAAATAAATATTAAGGGGGTAAGGGGGGTTTATGGGGTGGGGACCCAAAAATGGTCATAATATCCGTTGCACAATGGCCAAAATTGAAATTTGGCCGTTGTTGCAACAACTTTTGTTGCAAAGGGGGAGGGGTGCTGGCGGAGAGGAACGGGACGGGTTGGGGGATCTTATCGGGATCGGGACGGGCGGGAGGAGGCCAGGTCCCGCCCCGAGTTCGAACCCCGACACCAATTTTTTTTAGGGGGGATCGGGATGGGACAAGTATCGGGATCAGGTCGGGTCGGGATCGGACCCGGACCACTGGCCAGCCTTAGTTTAAAACAGATGACTGATACATGTAATTGTATATTACTTTGATCGTCTGCGTCTTTTGGGCTCGTGGCACTAATTAATTACTGGAAATCCAAATATATGGGCAAAAATCTGTAATTTTAAGCTTGTTGAAAGATTGGGTCTTTGGTACTTAAAACAATTTAGCTATTGATAGGTAGTAATGTTGGTTATTCTATTGTACTTTATAGAGCAGTACGGAAAGTAATAACTATTACAAATGTTCGAAAGAATAAATAAGTGGTTAATCTTCAAACTGCCGCATGTGTGTTGTGTCTTGAATGTTGATATCCTGAAATCAAGAAACAACTAAATCTGGATGGTTACAACGTTGTGTATTGAGTCGAGGATAGCCCTCTATCCTTAAGACAAGATTGCCCCGTATATATGATTTTACGTTAGCGGGCAATAGTCTCCCAAGATAAAACAACACTTTAATCTCAACACTACAAAGCCAATAGGTTGAGCCTGGTGAAGAAAACAAATATGACTCGACTTGCTGAAGATATGGAATAGGAAGGAAGAGTTTCTCTCTACTCTTCTCTTTTGTCTCTGTGTATATTGTGTGTCTCTGTAGTGTATATCTTGTGTATACGTGAGGGTTTGGTCACTGTTTTTCAGTCGAAAATTGTACTAATTTTCGCTGAATTTCACTCATTGTTTTGTGGCTGTTTTTCTCACCGTTTTTGCTTTGAATTTCGTCGGTTTTTCTGTGTCTTTTTTTCGTCTGTTTTGTGGCCTGTTTCTTGCCTGTTTTTTGTCTATTTTCTGCTCCTGATTTGAGCCAAAGAAGGCTCAATATATAGCAAGGAGAAGGGGCTGTACAACTGCCCAAAACATGGTTGTTAATGGCCATTAGGAGGCCATTAAAACAGCCAAATAAAGGCAGTAAAAGGCCATCAAGGAGGCTGAATTAAGGTTGTAAATGGCCAAGTAATGGGTTGTTAATGGAGGAGTTAATCAGCCAAGTAGCGGCTGATTAATGCCTCAAAAAATAGTCCCAACGGTAGGCTTTCTACCTTCCGTCACCTTTCCAGAAACTATGGGGACCAAACTGTAAATATTGAAACTTCAGGGACCAAAATATACATATGAAAGAATTCTGGTCCAAACTGTACATCTGAAACTTCAGGGATCAAACTGTACATCTGACAAAATTCTCTGGTCCAAAAAGATAATACCCCACAGCCCGCGAACCGGACCGGACGGGCGGCGGCGGCGCGCGTGTGGGCTTAGCCTTGAACCCAAGCACATCTAGGTCTTCCCTCCTTTAAACACATGGGATACCCCTTGGGGATCCAAACCCTTTACCACATTTGAGACTTAAATAGAGAGCAATTCTTCCTATTCCCACCGATGTGGTAGATTTGTCCCACACCACATTTCCATGTCTCAAACACCTTACTTCGTGGACCAATATCTCTTTCATTTCTCAACGAAATTAGACGATTCTTGGCCCTACGGTCATCTACTCACTTCGTAGATCATGCATGTGCAAAGAGACAAGGTCTCCAACATGCGGAACACTAGTGTTTAATTCATCAAAGATGGGTGGACGCATCTCCCCGTCAAAGGCTAATTTCCAACAAGTAATCCATATATTTGTAAAAAAAATACTTTCATGATATTCTTACGTTATATTTTACAGTTGTGATAATTTCTATTTTGATTGCCTTTTCTCTTCTTTTTTTTTTTTTAAAAAAAAAACTTTTTCTAGTTTTTCATTTTTTACTATGATGAAATTTTAATCTATGAAGACATAAACACAAAGTGTTCGGTGATATGCCTGAAACAAATTAACAGTTTGGTAAGAATTTCTATTGTTTCTCTTTTGCTATTAGTGAGTAAATTAAGACTGCCTTCAACGATGCAACGTTGTACATTTTTTTGTATTGAGGAAAAGAAATTTCATACAAATATAGAAACACTTATTGATAGCATAGAGCAATTTTAGTTAAATATTTTACGTGTAAAGAACGAAGCGATATCAGAATTTTGTATTTTACTTGTTAGTTCAAGTGGATGTGTTCAGAGGCGGATCCAAATTTTAAATTCTATGGGTTCAATCTTTCAAGATTCGTAGCATTGAAATCATTATTTTTTAAAGTTATGGATTCATGTCTACTATTTATTACAATTTTAGTGAAATTTTACACATAAATTATGTTCCACGTCGAAAGTTATGGCTTCATTGAACCCGTACCTATAAATGTACATCCGCCCCTGGATGAGTTGTTATTGGTAAGGTAAAATGGTCATGGTATTAGAGTTGAGATGGTAAATAAGTTGTCACTGATGATCTTTTCCTTCTACCTAATTTTTTCTTGCGCCTTCTAGTGTTATTCTACTTGGAATAGAGTTCAACTCAAGGAAATATGAGTTCTGATTTTTCTCTTCTTTTCATTATTTAGGTTACGAGTCTTTGTTTGCTAATAATGAATTTTGTTGTTTACATACCGGCAATGCAGAGAGCTTTTCCTCATTTTTCTAAATATACCTTTTATATGTCCGCCTTAGATGTTCTAATAATACTTATTCATATTATGGCCCTCAAAGACATTTTCTACTAGTTGGTTGTCTCTTGTCTCATGTTACTTCCAGGTCTCTATTATGCTATTTTTCATGTCTGACATACTCGGTACATTATTCGTACGGATGTCCCTTTTGTCGGGGGATGCTGCGTTTCATGCCCGCAGGCTCAGGTAGTCAGGGTGACGGTTCACACTAGTAGGTTGCTGGTTTAGCTGATACTGGAACACTCTATTTGTTCCAGAGTTGCAGTCTAGTCGTGGTATGATATTTTGGATATGCATACGGGTATGGCGGAGCCCTGTCCCGACCTTATGATGTTACGTACTCTTTAGAGGCTTGTAGACAGTTGTCCTGTGTATAGTAGTCGTGTATGGCCTGGTCGGCCTTAGTATGTATATATGCATATGTTGAGTTCTTCTGTTTGTAAAGAGGTTTCGTAGAACCTTTATCATTTCTATGTGTCAGCGGGGTACTTGGTGACAGCCCTCGGGGCCCATGATTAAGTATGGCTAGATGTCAAATATATGATTAGTGGTACTCGGCAAGTAAGGTCCGGGTGCCCGTCATGATCCTCCGGTTTGGATCGTGATAAACTTGGTATCAAAGCAGGTCTGTCTTAAAGAGTCTACAAGCCGTGTCTAGTAGAGTCTTGTTTATGGGTGTGTTGTGCACCACACTTACAGACATGAGGCTACGGGGCATTTAGAATGATGGTTACATTCCTTCTTGATCTAGAATCGTGCTATAGAGCTGAGTTGTAAGAATTCTCTTTGTAAATCTTATCGTGTTTATGATTACAACAATGTCTTCTTCCAATAGGGCTATGATTAGTAGGGAAATTGAGGTTGGATTGAGTGTAAATACGAGTAGTATGCTCTCTATTGAAACAGATCCGTCAGAGGATATGAGTAAGTTGCTTTCCCAGGAGCGACTTCATCCTAGAGCATCTGATAGAGATAGGCCCCTTGAAGGGTCAGAGAGCTCATAACCTAGGAAGTTACTAGTCATGGGTCGCCGATATTTAAAGGGTTCAAAGATGCCAATATCTCAGGGTCAAAGTTGTAAAGGTTGAGTGAGACCGCCCTGACCATCTTGTAATCAGTGTGATCGAGCGCATGGCGGATTATGTCGCAGGGGTACATGGGGTTGGTTTTGTGTGGCAGCCATGGCCACAACGTTCCAAAGTGTCTGAAGTTGATGCGCAAAGGTAATGATAAGATGATTATGAGTTGTACAGATGAAACGCAGAAGAAATCATTGGAATGTTTAATAAGTTATGAAAATCTATACGTTTTACAATGACTCTTGTTGAGTAGAATAGTTTGGGAATTGTCCAAGGATATCATTAACGAGAATGGATTGCCATAATTGAATCATTTGAAGAGTGATCATCAGTAAATTTAAGAAGATCACGTAAAGTGACGTGCCCAGAGTAGTGAGCTCAAGTTATATATAAGGATCAAGTTATCCACGGTAGTGGAAGGGGACATAAGCCTCTCGTTCGTGCGTAAAGGGTCATACCACGTATTATTGAGAATTACATATATCAATGTTAGTAAGCTAAGACATGCTATAGGTATTGGATTGGTAAGGTCTTCGGCTTCATTGTGCAGCATGTTACAATTCTAATTAACAATAGCTTGTTAGGGGCAATTGAGGATGAGAACTATAGAACAATCGAAGAATGGTTGTAAGAAATTTGAAGACAGTTAATAAGTATGAATGGAATTGTATAATCAAGTATCAAGGCAGAAATATTTTTCGTTTAATGACGAGTAGAAGGAAGGATTATGACAAGAAAGATAAAGGTACATGAGATTATAGTTATGCAGATTTCACAAAGGTATGATTATTCAGATAGTGATAGCCATATGACTCAGGATACAACAGGGTCATCTTGAAGGTTTTTGTTGGGTTCAAAGCATATAAGTAAGGCACAATGAAAGTTTGAACTTTTGTTTCTTACTTACCCCAACAACATTTCTGGTATGGTTATACGACAATAAAACCTTTAGCATAAAGCATAAACTTACATATTAGAATATCTGGAGTCTTTATCTACTATAAGGTGGACACGCGGTTGCCTTTCCGATTGCAAGCTCCAAGCTTCAATGTATTTCTCTTTTGGAAAGCTAGGAAATCCGGCAGAGGTTCGAGAGAGTTTTAATTCTAAGTCTCTAAGGCTTAGAATGATAATCTGAAATTGGTATGTGAATAATGAAGAGAATGCATATATTTATAGTTGAAAAATAGGTCAAAACCGGATTAGGGTTTGACCTTGGGCATGGCCTAAAATTCGAGGCAGAGGCGCCGCGGCCCTAGGGTATGGGCGCTGCGATGCTCGACGTGCTCCTGCACTGTCTCGATTTATTTTCTGCGCATTCTTAATTAAATCCAAAATTCAATTTTGACTTAATTAAAATAATCATTATTCATTTAAATATCTTGATTCTAAATCGAACATTTAATTACTCTTTCAATACATCCTTAGATCGAAAGGACAATCGATATAGTGTGACCCTACAGGCCTTCTCATATCGATATTAATCAAATTAAGGTCTACACGGAACTCCTAGACGACGCCGGAAGATGAACTCAATATGTGAAGTACGTTTACACGAATCCAGTAAACTTAACCTTCATGTGGTAAGATAAAATCCTTTCATTCACGACACACCAGATCAAGCTTAGGATTTGTCAAGTGACTATCCAAATGGCGCAATCATTGTATCTCATATATATTAGTTGACAACTAGACCATATTCTAAATAAGTCTATTGCGTTGGCCAACGACTTAGTCAACCTAATATCACTGAGAATCCGAGTGTTCTCTCGAATATATATATTCGAGGAATGAATCCTAATATTGGCTCAACTACCACCTTTAACCCACATCGTAATGTACCAAATACAAGCCGTATCTCAACCTATAAGATATTTGAGCTTAGGATGAGATCAAAGTACATTACTTTATAGACAAGACGCGTATTGACCTCAAGTCTAAGGATTTCTATCTCCCACACATTGATTATACTTTAGATAAGTATAACAAACAGTATATCAACAGGGTTTACCAATACTTCCAAAGTATCCATGTGTCCATCACGAGTAGCCATTACTCGTAGCAGGTGAGACATACTACATCCTCTAAGGATGTGATGCAGACCACACGTCGACTTATCACATATCATCGATATCCCATTCTCGATGATCATTAGTCGAGGCTATTTTCAGAGTTACATTATAATATTAATAACTCACACTATCTATAACAACGTAACCTCCAGGGATGCATATTATAGAATATTACAAACAATCAATTAATAATTTAATAATTGCAAATGCCAAAATATTAATCTCCATTAATAATAATACGAATGTGTATAAAGTACATTTATCCTAATACAGATTGTCTCTAGGACATAAATATACTTTCAATCTTCCACTTGGTCTAGATCCAATCTCCAACATATCTAATGCCCATATTCTCAAAATGACCATTATGCTTGACTAAGCTTAATGGTTTAGTGAATGGGTCAGCTAGATTATCGTCTGTGGGAACATAGTCTAATCTAATCTCTTCAGTCTCCACCATCTCCCTGAGTATGTGGTACTTCTTGGGTACATGTTTGTTTCTGTTGGTTGATTTTGGTTCCTTAGCTTGCGCAATCGCACCAGTGTTGTCACAATAAATCGTTATTGGACAAGTGGTACTTGGAACAACCCCTAGTTCCTTCAGGAACTCATATATCGTGACAACTTCTTTACCATCCTCTGATCCCACAATATACTCAACTTCTGTTGTCGAATCAACAGTTGTAGCTTGTTTGGAACTTTTCTAGCTTACTGCTCCACCATTGAAAATGAACGTGTAGCCAGATTGAGATTTGTAGTCATCAACATCTGTCTAAAAGCTAGCATCAGTGTACCTAGTAGCAGCTAGCTTTTCTTCCCCACCATAGACTAAGAAGTAATCTTTAGTTCGCCTAAGATACTTAAAAATACTCTTGACTGCCTTCTAGTGTTCTTCCCCAGGATTCTGCTGGAATTTGCAAGTCATACTAAGTGCAAATGCCATATCTGGCCTAGTACAGGTCATGTCATACATGATCGATCCTATAGCCGAAGCATAGAGGATCATTTTCATGCGTTCAAGTTCTATAGTATTAGAAGGACTATCATTCTTAGATAACTTGATGCCTTGTCCCATAGGTAGACCGCCTTTCTTGAAATTTTCCATAGTAAAACGTCTAAGCACTTTGTCTATGTAGACTGACTGTGACATGCCCAATAATCTATTAGGTCTATCTCTATAGATCCTAATTCCCAGAATATAGCAGGCTTTACCTATATCCTTCATCATGAAGGTACTGGACAACCACTCATTGACTGACAGCAGGAGAGTCTTATTATCTCTCGTTATTAATATGTCATCTACATATATGATAATGAAGGCAATACTCCCATCCTTGTGTTTACTATAAACACATGGATCCTCTTTACTTCTGACGAAATCAAATGATTTGATATCCTTGTCGAAGCAAATGTTCCAACTTCTTGAGGCTTGCTTAAGCCCATAAATGGACTTTTGTAGCTTGCATACAGCATTTGGTTTGGACTCAAGTGAAAAAACCTCAGGTCGTTTCATATACACCTCCTCAACTAGATTACCATTGAGGAAAGTAGTTTTGACATCCATCTGCCAAATGTCATAGTCATAATATGCAGCTATTGCAAGCAAAATTCGAATGGACTTACTCTTAGCAACAGGTGAAAAGGTTTCATCATAATCGACCCCATGCCATTGATTATAACCTTTAGCCACCAGTCTAGCTTTATAAGTTTGTACCTTGCCATATGCATCAATCTTCTTCTTGAAGACTCATTTGCATCCTATGGGTCTAACCCCTGTTTGCAAATCAACCAAGTTCTAAACTTGATTTATGTACATCGAGTCCATCTCAGATTTCATGTCTTCTTGCCATCTCTGCGAATCAATGTCCAGCATAGCTTCGCTGTAGGTTGTAGGTTCATCGTTATCAGGAATATCTATCTCATTGTGTGTTTCAATAAGGAGATTAAGTCTTTCCGGCGGACGATGAGTCCTAGTGGTCCTACGGAGTTAATTATTCTGCGTTTAAGTGTTTGTTGCATTCTGATTGTGAGAAGATCTTTGTGTGTTGGACAATCCATCACCTGACAGCTTTCAGGAATGTCATTTTCATGTATTTCCTGAATGGAATGATGTACAACCATTGTATCATCTTCCATTGGTTGTGTATGAGAGTCTTGCATTTCTGCATTATCTCTCACATCACACCCACTGGCCGAAGGGCGTACTCTAAGTACCCAATCTTCACCAGATACTCCCACTGAATCCTTGTTTAGGTCATTCGATAAGGGTTCAACTTTTGTGTTATGTTGTGGTCCTTGTAGACATATTCTTCTTCAAGGAAAGCTGCGTTCCTGGAAACAATGACCTTATGTTCTCCAGGAAGATAAAATTAGTATCCCTTAGTTTTCTTTGGATACCCCAAGAAGTAACATTTCTCACTTTTGGATTCCAATTTGTCAGTGAGCATCTTCTTAACATATGCAGGGCACCCCCAGGGTCTCATATATTTAAGAGCTGGCTTCTTGCCATACTATATCTCATAGGGTGTCTTTTCTACTGACTTGGAAGGAACCCTGTTCAGAACATATATAGAGGTTTGTATAGCATGTCCCCAAAGGTATGTTGGTAGAGCTGAGAAGCTCATCATGGATCAAACCATATCCAATAAGGTTCGGTTTCTCCTTTCGTCAACACCATTCATCTGTGGCGTTCCAGGAGATGTCCATTCTGGTTGGACTCCATATAGCTTTAAGTAATCTAGAAAATCCTTGCTCAAGTACTCACCTCCTCGATCCGATTGAAGGGTCTTGATGCTTGTTGCAAGTTGCTTCTCTACTTCCGACTTGTACTCTTTGAACTTCTCAAAAGCCTCAGATTTATGTCTTATGAGATACACATATCCATACCTTGTGAAGTCGTCAGTAAAAGTGATGAAGTATGGGAAGCCTCATTTAGCTTGGACAGAAATGATATTCCTCGTTAACGAGGGTACATAGAAGCAATCATTCAACACTAAACAATAGCCGAAAGGTAAATTTAATCTATAAGTCCCTATGCGCTCATCATCTACTCGTGCTCCATTTCCAACGCGTAGGTCTACCTCTCTTGGTCCAACCTTCCTGCTATCAGTTAGCCCCTGCACATTTGTACAAATGTGTGAGCCATAAGCGGTATCCAATACCCAGGAATGAGAGTTATTTATAGACATATTTATTTCAATGATGTACATACCTTGTCCACCAAAGGCAGGAGCACCTGGTGCTTTTCCTCCTCCTGGTGCCGTGCAATCCTTTTTCCAATGCCCCTTCCTATTGCAGTTGAGGCATACATCGCCGGATTCACCTTCTTTTTCTTCACACCTCCCTTAGGCTTCATAGCTGAGGACGCAACGACTGCTTTGCCCTTCTTCTTCTGCCATTCCTTGCCTTTCAGTTTGGGTTGGCTAGAAGAGCTCACCATGAGCACAACTTTGCCTTTGGAAGTGGAAGACTCAAAGGTATTGAGCATGTTGTGCAGCTCTGGCAGAGTCGCCTTCATTCCATTCATATTGAAGTTCTCAAAAGAACGAGGGAGAGAGTTCATAATGAGGGTGGTAGCGACATTCTTTTCAAGCTTCGTTCCAATTGAAGCAAGCCTCTCTATCAACCCTATCATCTTCAACACATGCTGCAAGACCTGGGCCCCTTCATTGAGCTTACATTTAAAGAGTTCTATCAGTAACTCATATTCCATAGTCTGGGATTGTGAGTCATAGAGACTCTTCAAGTGTTCGAACATCTCATTGGGCCCCATGTTCTCATGCTGGCTCTGAAGTTCCATAGACATGGAAGACAACATTACGCATTGCGCTGAAGTGGCATCATCTAAATGCTTTTGGTAAGCATCTTTATCAAAAGAGGCATATTCAGCAGAGTCTGTCGCAGGGACTGTTGGGAACACCATGTCCAACACATATTCTATTTTCTCTTGTCTCAGCACTATTCGCAAATTCCTTAGCCAATCAAGGTAGTTCGGTCCAGTAAGTTTGTTCATCTCAATCAACATTTTCAACGATAAGCTCGACATCTTTAATAATCTGAAGAATTAGATAGACTGGAAATCAAACTTAAAATATGTTTCCTATTATACACATTCGTTTAGGCTAATAAACATGGCTTTTTGTTTAATTAGCTCCCACTATTTTAACATCCTTCTACGACCCCATGATAGAATATATACCTATTTTAATTGAGGTCATAATGGGCCAATATCCAAGCCTATGCTATCTCCGCGTTTTCTTTGGTTGATAACTTCAATAACACATCTTGGTAGGTTCTAAACCAATTGCAAAACTATTTGCAACTCTTGGTTGATCAAATATTACATTTAATCTTGCGTCCTTAGATTAGTCCGACACTTTGGCACCAAGATTTGTCTAAGCAAGTCAACCACATTACACGACTGCATTTATGTATCTAAGCAAATTTGGCTTTTGTGAGCAAACACTTTGGTGAAATTACCCACAAAAGTTTATCGTTTACCTTTACATTAAAACACATCTATGAAAGAGTCTGGGTCCTCGTAGACTTATTTAAACTGAATAGTTAAAATTAATAATTCATAAAAAGAAATCCTTCTGTGGGATTACGTATATTCTATATTTACTTACGTTATCAATTGTCAATTCTTATTCATTGTCATTGAGATTCTGTCCCCGCGGCGAATGCTTTGGCATAAATACTCGTATCACCGAAAAGCATTTTGCACTGTAACAATTATAATGGACGACGCGTTTTGATTTAGACTTGTATTTAAAATTTTGGGGAACATTTTAATTCAGGGTTTTAACCAAGATCAACTCTTTTACGCCATATCCAATGTGACATCTTAACATCATGCAAACTAATGACACATATAGTTAGGAACCGTCAACCTAATATGCATGATATAAGATGGTTTAATGAAATACTGGGCGCCGCCTGCCCAGACAGTTATAGCGGACGTTATTCTAGAAATGTAAATGACAAACATTTTGATATTTAGCACATAAACAATATATTTATCAATTATATTGCATTATAATAATCTTGGGCTAAACATTCTGAACTCTGAATTTTTTTGTTTGTTTCTGGATAGGTGGGGCCGCGGTGCCACTGAGGGAGAAGCTTTTCGGCTTCTGCAAAATGCATTAGCGCCGCGGCGCTCCACCATGGAGCCGCGGCACTGCAAGGGCAGAAACATTTCTGCTTCCGCAATTGCATTAGTGCCGTGGCACTCCACCATGGAGCTGCGGCGTTGCAGAGGCAAAAAATATTTTTGCTTCTGCAAATGCATTAGCGCCGCGACGCTCCACCATGGAGCCGCGACGCCTATTGTCCAGTGAGTCCAAGTTTTGAAATGAAGCATTAGCGTTGCGGCGCTCCACCATGGAGCCGCGACGCCTCCCTGAAACCTTAGCAAGTGTCGCGGCACCCTACCATAGGGTCGCGACGCCGATGTCCTGACAAACGTTTCTGTGTTGATTTTCAAAATCGTTCAAACCCTAAATCCAATTTAGGGATCAATTCACAGGTCCTTTATCATCACCCACCATTATCAATAACGCCCATATCGACCATCATCTATTCTTAGTCGTGCACCGTGCAATGAGCTGGATAACGCACTTTGGCTTAGTTCGAGTTAGAGCGGAATGACTTCCTCGAGTTAGTGTAGGAGATAATTTAGGGTGATATCAAAATGTTAATATTTGTTCAAGACATGTAGGATTTCAAGAAACCTCGTTTTAATCCAATTTTATGTTTAACCCATATTATTATTTTATTCAATTGTTATATAACCATTAAACCAGACTGGGCTCTGATACCACTGAAGGTTTTTGTTGGGTTCAAATCATATAAGTAAGGCACATCAGAAGTTTAAAATTTTGTTTCATACTTACCCCAACAACATTTATGATATGATTATACAACAATCAAACCTTTAGCATAAAACATAAACTTACAAATTAGAATATCTGGAGTCTTTATCTACTATAAGGTCGACACGCATTTTGCCTTTCCGATTGCAAGCTCCAAGCTTCAATGTATTTCTCTTTCGGAAAGCAAGGAAATCTGGCAGTGGTTCGAGAGAGTTTTAATTCTAAGTCTCTAAGGCTTAGAATGATAATCTGAAATTGGTATGTGAATAATGAAGAGAATACATCTATTTATAGTTTAAAAATAGGTCAAAACCGGATTAGGGTTTGACCTTGGGCCTGGCCTAAAAATCGAGGAAGAGGCGCGGCGGCCCTAGGGTATGGGCGTCGCGGCACTCGACGTGCTCCTGCACTGTCTCAATTTATTTTCTGCGCATTCTTAATTAAATCCAAAATTCAATTTTGACTTAATTAAAATAATCATTATTTATTTAACCTCGATTCTAAATCGAACATTTAATTAATCTCTCAATACATCCTTAGATCGAAAGGACAATCGACATAGTGTGACCCTACATGCCTTCTCATATCGACATTAATTAAATTAAGGTCTACGCGGAACTCCTAGACGGCGCTGGAAGACGAACTCAATATGTGAAGTACGTTTGCGTGAATCCAGTAAACTTAACCTTTATATGGTAAGATAAAATTCTTTCATTCACGACACACCCGATCAAGCTTAGGATTTGTCAAGTGTCTATCGAAATGGCTCAATCATTGTATCTCATCTATATTAGTTGACAACTAGACCATATTCTAAATATGTCTATTGCGTTGGCCACCGACTTAGTCAACCTAATATCACTGAGAATACGAGTGTTCTCTCGAATATATATATTCGAGGAATGAATCCTAATCTTGGCTCAACTACCACCTTTAATCCACATCGTAATGTACCCAATACAAGCCGTATCTCAACCTATAAGGCATTTGAGTTTAGAACGGGATCAAAGTACATTACTTTATAGACAAGGCGCATATTGACCTCAAGTTTAAGGATTTCTATCTCCCACACATTGATTATACTTTAGATAAGTATAACAAACAGTATATCAACAGGGTTTACCAATACTTCCAAAGTATCCATGTGTCCATCACGAGTAGCCATTACTCGTAGCAGGTGAGACATACTACATCCTCTAAGGATGTGATGCAGACCACACGTCGACTTATCACATATCATCGATATCCCATTCTCGATGATCATTAGTCGAGGCTATTTTCAGAGTTACATTATAATATTAATAACTCACACTATCTATAACAACGTAACCTCCAGGGATGCATATTATAGAATATTACAAACAATCAATTAATAATTTAATAATTGCAAATGCCAAAATATTAATCTCCATTAATAATAATACGAATGTGTATAAAGTACATTTATCCTAATACAGATTGTCTCTAGGACATAAATATACTTTCACATCCCTCATACTGGAAGAAAAGGAACGTCATGATGAAGATCCAATTTTAGGAAAATTGGGAAGGATATCTAACAAAAGAGAACCGCAACCTTCGAGCATAATGAGAGGTCCATTGCTCACGATATTCCTTTCACCCTGGATCTACTAAGATGTGTCATGATCTCAAAGGTGTGTATTAGTGGAACTACATGAAGAGGAACATTACGGAGTTTGTAGCTCAATGCCTTAATTGTCAGTAAGTAAAAGTAGAGCACTAAAATCCCGACGGCGTGACTTAGAACATTGAGGTCCCGATATGGAAATAGGAAATGATTAATATGGATTTCATTCGCTCTTATCATACTACTGATTCTATTGGTGATTATTGATATATTGACCAAATCAGCTCAATTTCTGGCGGTCAAAACTACCTACTCAGCTGAGGACTATGCGAAGTTGTACGTTAAGGAAATTGTTTACCTTCACATTGTGCCTATTTATATTATATCTGACCGAGGTGCGCAATTCACAATTAATTTTTGGAGATCATTTAAAAAAAGGTTTGGACACTCAAGTTAATCTTAGCACAACTTTCCACCCTCAAACAGACGAAAGACCGAGCGTACGATTCAAACGCTCGAAGACATACTATGAGCTTGCGTGTTGCGTATTGGACTTCAAGGAAAGTTGGGAGGATCATCTACCCCTTATTGAATTTGCGTACAATAACAATTATCATGCTAGCATTAAAATGTCTCCATACGAGGCTTTGTATGGACGGAGGAGGATCTCCTATTGGATGGTTCGACGTAGGCGAATTAGAATTATTTAGGCCTGACCTAGTACACCAAACTATAGCGAATGTGAAGCTTATCCAAGAACGGTTGTTAACCGCTCAGAGTTGTTAGAAGTCGTATTCAGATGTGCGACGGTGGGACTTAGAGTTCCTAGTGGATGATTGGATCTTTTTGAAGATATCTCCTATGAATGGTGTAATGAGGTTTTGGAGATAGGGACAACTCAATCCAAGGTACATTGGACCATATCTCATAATTCGATGAATCGGCTAAGTGGCTTACAAATTGGACTTGCCTTCAGAGTTAGAGTTTGTTCATCCGGTTTTCCATGTTTCTATGTTAAAAGTGTGTGTTGGGGATTCTTCTCGGATTATACCAATTGATGATGTGAAGGTTACAGAGGACCTATCATATGAAGAGGTTCCTATTGCTATCTTAGATCGACAAGTCCGCAAGTTGAGGACTAAGGAAGTAGCCTCCGTGAAAATTCTTTGGCGGAATAAGAACGTAGAAGAAATGACACGGGAGGCGGAAGAGGAGATGAAGCACAAATATCCTTACCTATTTCAGACCAACGCTGAGGTTTCGAGAGAAGCATAAGGTGAATTCTATTCCAGACTATTATAATTTTGAGGACCATATGAGATCTGATGTAATGACGTATGTTATATTATATAGCCCCGTGAGAAGTGGTCATGTTTTATGGCTACGTGACAGGGATTAGATACGTCACCCTAACATTCGAGGACGAATGTTTCTAAGGGGGAAAGGATGTAACATCCCGTACTTTTGGGTGATGGTTTGAGCAGATAGACGTATGCAAATAGACCCGAGCCTTGGAGGAATTTATGTCATGTTCACGTATGCAAATAAAGAAGCTTAGTATATAGAAGGATGCAGTCCCAAAATAATTTAGGACTTAAGAAGTGTGACGACGAGAATTGAAAATAATGATTGTATGTCCCAAAAGAGGTTATGGACTAGTGCTATATCGCATAATTATGACATTGAGTATATGAAAGTTTTATAAGTCAATAGGATTTAAGTGAAATTGGATCAAAAAATTAATTGTGCGAATAATTGTTTAAGTGGAGGATTAAAGTAAAAGCCAAGGAAATAATTGATAGCTATTGGGTGGATATGATTAATCCACGTAAGTATAGCAAGGTGGCAACAAGTGGGATGTGCTCCATATACATTAGGTGATAGTAATGCCACGTGTAAATGACCAAAGATCATATTAGTTCCTTATATCAATTGTTTGACTTCACTTAAGGAGATATCTTGCTGCATATATATTTTAGGATCAGAAACGTCTCACCCTATATACGAAGTAACGGGCATTTTCTTTTAGGAGATCAAAGTATAATTTTTTTCTCAGGAACAACATACGGGTTTTGCTTACCGCTTCAATCTCGTTGTTCCGTTTATCATTGAGTTGTAATTCAGGTTTTCTTCAAAGTGAAGTAAGGTGGAAGAAGAGGGTTTTTTGAAAAATAAGATTGGGGTGCATTACGGGCTGCTTTAGTTGTATTGTGGACACAAAATGACTAAGGTATGTTAAGACAAATCCTTATTTCTTTTGGCATGGTCCATGTAACGAAACGTGAATATAATACTATCTCATAAATGATTCTACTCTTAGTAGTTAAGAATGTTCTTGTTATTCATTCCTATTTTTAAATCATGTCTAAATATGTTCCTAAATCCTTATTGAGGTATATGAAAAAATGTTAGTATTCATAATGTTAATCGGAGGCGAAGCGGCATTACGTCACTTCGATAAACTTAGAGTATTTTATTATCATTCATGCATTATATTCATGTATTACCCTTGACCCACATGTGTTATATACACTACTATATGGTATGCATTATATATATGTAGGGGATGGAAAAAGGAATACGACGTTATATACGCACACCACCTGATCAGTTGGTATATGATGATGATTATGCCCACAGAGGCCGAAATGATATGATGGGAGATGTCGTTATAAACACACACACACACATATATATATATATATATGTATGACCGCATTGTGCGTGACATTTAGACATATTATGGCCCTCAGGGGCATTCTACACAGACATGATACTTATGCATATTATGGCTCTCAAGGGGAATTCTCTACTGGTTGGTTGTCTCTTGTCTCATGTTACTTCCAGGTCTCTATTACACTATTTTTCATGTCTAACATACTCGGTAATTATTCACACTGATGTCACTTTTGTCGGGGGACACTGCGTTTCATGCCCACAGGCTCAACTAGACAGGGTGACGGTTCGCACTAGTAGGTTGCTGGTTCAACTGATATTGGAGCACTCTATTTGTTTCAGAGTTGTAGTCTAGTCGTGGTATGATATTTTGGATATGCATAGGGGTGTGGCGGGGCCCTGTCCCGACCTTATGATGTTACGTACTCTTTAGAGGCTTGTAGACAGTTGTCATGTGTATAGTAGTCATGTATGGCCTGATCGGCCTTAATATGTATATATGCATAGGTTGAGTTCTTCTGTTTGTAAGGAGGTTTCGTAGCACCTTTATCATTTCTATGTGTTAGCAAGGTACTTGGGATGGCCCTCGGGACCCATAGTTAAGTATGGTTAGATGTTAAATATATTATTAGTGGTACTCGGCAAGTAAGATCCGGGTGCCCGTCATGACCCTCTGGTTTGGGTCGTGACAAAGATAGATGCAACTAGTTGCTCTGTCGAGACATATATCCTAAGTGTTTGGAGCTATATCCCAGGAAGAAACACGACACACTATGAAAAGCAAACTTATGATTGCTATATGGTCAAATGTGGGGAAAATATAGACAACCGAACACCCAAAGAAAGATGCAATCGGGATTCTTGTTTAAAGCAAGCTCGAACGGTGATTTTTCATTGTTAATTGGGGACGGGAAGCGATTAATAAGGAAGACATCCATTTCAAGAGCAAAGTGCCAGTAACGTGTTTGGATAGAACTATAGGCAAGAAGACTGAGTCCAGTTTTGACAATATGACGATGTTTCCATTCAACTTTGCCTTGTTGTTCATGGGTGTGAGGGCAAGAAATGCTTTGGGAGATGCCAAACTTTTCAAGGACAGCGGAAAGAGGTCAAAATACGCCTCCCTATTCAGAGTTAAATTGTTTTTCAACTAAGAGTTTGAATTGATGAAAAATTGTGACTACTTCAGATTTTAAAGTCACGGGAAAGCCCCATATATAATTTAAAAAGTCATGAACAAATACTAAGAAGTACTTATGGACATATGAAGATAGACACGGTGACAGTCCTCAAACATCGACAAAAAGTAATTGCAAATAGAAGTGCTTTTATATATTGAGATTGGAAGATGTAATTTGTACGACTTGCCAAGTTGACAAGCGAATAGATGATTGAAATTGAAACTAGAACAAGGTAAACTATTTTTTCTAAGAATTTGATGCAACACTCATTTTTTAGGATGTCCTAGTTTGAGATGCCAACAACTGGATGATGTTTTGGATGAGCGAAATGTTGAAGGAGACCGTGAATGAACTGCTTGAGATAAATACTTGATAGGGAGCGAGTATAGACCATCACTACTCTGACCTGAAAGAAGAGGTGTCTTAGATGCTATGTCCTTAACAAGAAAATGAGAAGGGTGAAATTAAAAAAAGACAGCATTATCCGGAGAAAATTTTTGAACAGAAAGAAGGGATTTAGTGATTGAAGGAACATGAAGAATATTTTTAAGGGAAAAAGTTTTAGAAGGAGAAAGAAGAACCGAGTTACCAATGTTATGAATTGGGAGGCCTTGACTGTTGTCGATGTGAACTTGATCCATGCCCCTATAATCTTCTGCCTGTTGAAGGTTGGCAAGGTCTGGAGTCATATGATTAGTGGCAGTAGAGTCCGGATACCATTGTTGGCTAGCAGGTGGTGGAGAGTGATGCGACAAATAAGCTGCATGATTAATAGTATAGTTGTATCACTGATAACATTGAGTAGCAAGATGATTAAATCCATTGCAAATTTGGCATCATATCCTTGTGTCATTAGGAGACCATTGTTGGCCCGAGGGTGGGTCACCTCTGAAAGAATTATTTTGGCCTCCTTGATTGTGTCCTCTCCTGCGACCATTGTTACAACAACGACCATGACCCCTATTAGAAGAGGATCGTTGACTTATATTTGCACTCAGTTGTGGTTCGGGTGTAGTGTTGTGGTTGATCGATAACGAGGAGAGGGTCTGACCATGGATGAATTCATGCTTCAATAATAAGCTATGCAGCTCGGTGAATGTAACTAGATTGGTATGAGCAGAACCAGTCATGACAATATCCTTAAAGTTTCTTCGCAGGCCCTTGAAAATATATATATATTGATCTGAAAGACAAAGAGGGCGACCAACTACGACCAACTCGTTACAAATAAGTTTTGCATTGTGAAAAAATTGGCTGATTGTAAGTCATCATGTTTTAGGTTATGAAGCTGCATGTGTAGGTTATGAATTTTTCTATTTGAGGGAGAAGAGAGCACTGTTGTGAGAGCATTCCAAACGTCGCTGGCCGTGTTCAGTCCTATGATTAGCGGCATGATTTCTTCTAAGAGGGATGAGATAAGCAAGATCATGATCAATTGGTCCTATCGAACCCACTTCGCGAAGGCGGAATTTACGGTTGAAGTCTCGTCTGTCGGAGCTGGAAGAAGTGAAGAGGGGCCCGGGATGCTTCCATCAATGTATCCAAGCAAATTTTGGTCGCGAAAAAAGGACAATATTTGTGCTTTCTAGAATAAATAATTGGTGGAGGTTAATTTAATGGATATAAAGTGGTGGGCATCGTTCAAAGATGTGGACGATGAGTCCTTCCAGAGCTCGGATACCATATTGAAGTCAATAGAATCTTCTCAAGGGACAATTATATTTTTCCTTCACACAAAGTATCTAAGGTTACAATGTTGTTATATGCACAATAGATTTGTAGAGTTCTAGTTTCACTAACACTGCAAAGACTAACCCGTATCGGATAGGAGAGGACTCTTGTTCGGATTATGATAGGGATTAGGAATCGGTCTAATACAAATGAACTTCAGTTGATTGTCCTGAAGTTCAAAGTACTATTACTAAATTGCAGGATATTATTACCTTAATTCCATAAGATTTATGAATTAATGCTTTGAAAATCAATCCCTAATTTATTTGTCCAGTTAATAAAAATTGATATGATAATTCATTGGATATGTAAAGAACGTACGAGAATAGTAAATAACTATTACAGTGATCGAAAGGATAAACAACAAAGATTACAACATCAAGTTGTCAATCTCTGGATCTTGAATTGGAACTTCAAATCTGGATCTTGTATTCAGAAATACAAAAACATGAACTGCTACACTTGTGGCTTGTAGATCCGCTAAGAATCCGAACGGTTAGAGTCCTTTGAGATTCTAGTTCACACCTAAAACACTTAGCAACCAATTAGATAATCACAACATCACCGGCTGAGTCAGGAGATGGCTCTCTGTCTTTAAGACAAGATTGCCTCCGTATATAGGCTTTATGAAAGTGTGGACAATAGTCTCCCAAGATGAACAACAAACTATCAAATGTGCAAAGCCTACACAAATGATCCCAGCGATGAACACGAATAATGAAGATTGCTAAGAGAATGATTACTTATCAGAGTCAATGTTTCTGTTGTCATATTCATTATTTCTGTTTTATCTGAAACTTCCAGGACCAAAATATAAACATTTCACGGACTAAATAGAAAGTTCAGGAAGAAGCCCAACAGTCTAACAAACCATCTTTGATCCTCCCCTTCCAACTCTTCGGTTAGGAAGACTGTCTCAACATCTATGTCACGCAAGATTGCAATGTCCCTGGATGTTAAGCTATTCACAAGAGAGCACATGTACAAGTAGCCGAGGCCTTATACTCGTCAGTAGATCCATCTACTTTGTACTCACTTTTGAATATCCACTTTTACAACCCAAAGGTTCTTTTCCCGGAGGAAGGTCAACCATTACACAAGTATGGTTCTATCTGATGAAATCTATTTTTGTCTCTGTAGCTTCTTTCCAAAGCAGCACTTCTAGAGATGACAATTCTCTGTTAATTGTTCATGGTTCATTCTCAACCATACAAGCTAGAATGCCTGGAACAAGTCTTTGTCCCCTCTTTGCTCCGTCTCGGTTCAACATCTAGAATCACTAAGTTCTGTAGATCTGGAATATTAAGTTCTGGATAGTCAGCAACTTCTGAGTCCTGTAGATACGGAACGTCTAGTTCCGGACAGTCAAGCACTCGCGAGTTCTTGTTAACCTCGAGCAATTACTTCTTTTTCCTTCTCAAGAAAAGTTATCTTCAAAGAATTCAGCATTCTTTGACATCAAGAGGCAATAATCACTATGGTTATTTACAGATCCAGTGGATATGCAATCTACAGTCTTAGGTCCAACTTGACCTATTTCGGTATTCCAACATTTACCAAGTCACCTTACATTACAACTTTTATAGGTGAGATCCTTTCCATGTTTCACATGGAGGGTTATCTTTATCCTTATGCGGAGTTCTGTTGAGAATCACATTAGCAGTAAGGATCGCCTTGCCCCATATATTTTGGGCGTACGACTTTGCGCTTGGCTAAAACCGTTAGATTGAGGTGAGCAATAAACATTCATTTGATGAACGATGTTTCACATTCTCCCCCTCTATCAATCAATCCGTAGGCTTAGTTGATTTTCAACTTCTGCTTTGTAGCGCTTATCCGTTTCAACAACTTCATCTTTGCTTTTCAACAAACAAAGGATGTAATACATTGTACCATCGTCAATGAAGTTCACAAAGTACTTGTCTCCCCCCTATTTTGTACAAATTTCAAATCACCCGTGTAGGTGTGGCTAAGTTCTAGAGGAGCGGTGCTTCTTTCGCTATTCCTTTGATGGAATGGTTTGCCTCTTCGCCCACCTCACATTTATTTTGAGGGTTTATGTCGACAGAAGGCAACAATCTCAACTTCGTTAGCTTTTGAATGACTTTCTATTTAGCATGTCTTAATCTATGATGGCATAGATGCACAGATTACAAATATATTTTTCATTTAGCTACAGACATACTGTACCATTCTTAGTTATTACAGACATGTTAGACTAGTCTCATACTAGCTTGACCAACAACGTTCCTTAAACCAAGTTTGGGACATGTATCACTTCCTTTTAGAGTGATCCCATTCCCTGAAGTCCTATTGAGGACAACCTCTCCAACCCCTTCTATTTTAGAGATGTCATTGCTTCACATGAACAACCTCTTGCCCGTGGTTAGGGCGTAACCGGATCATATGTGATCTGTATACTCTGGCCCACTCCAGTTGCTTTGGCAGACTAAGTGTCCAATTTCTTTTGGCCTTCAGATCATTTAAGGCCTGGAAACTCTAGCCCACTCCAGTCGCCCGTAGGCTTTGTACGACTGAGTGTCCAATATCATCCTATCAAATAAAGGATCTTCTGTCAGACAGTGTGATAGGTTCAACGTTTTAAGATAAGCCATTATCTTTTAGCCTTCTTCCTTTGAGATTGGTGCCCAGACAATTCCTGGCGCTTGCTTAAGAGTGGTAATAGTTTTTGCACAGTTAGTGGATCTCTATCCTTCGTATGTGCGAACATACTTTACACACTTGTAATAATTACACTCAAAAGAACGGATCTTTTAAGTTTTGTTTACAATAGTCCAATCTTTATACGGGAAGGAAGAAGATTCAATATCTGATTTTAGAGTGTAGGGAATATGAGTTTTTAATGAAAGCACTTTCATATTCCCAACCTTGCTTTACACACTTTTATTCAGATATTAACTAAACACATTATAGATAAGGAAGGATAATTAACTTAGACCTTTTGGATTCTAGCCCACTCCAGTTAGACTGAGTGTCCACATCATCCTTACCATAATTCGGATCCTTTGTCTGGGACAGATATATGCATTTTGCTACATGATAGAACATCATCTTCAGCCTTCTCCTCTTGTCCCAGTTGACATCCTCATTCTCTCGTGGGCGCTTGTTTCCACCACCCTTGAGAGCGGTGTCACCAACTCGTCCTTGATCTTTAGCCGTACTAGCATGACTATCAGCAATATCTTGAAGCTCAGCATCAGATCCAGAGATCCCACATTTGACGGAAACAGATTTGTAACTGTCGTCAAAGAGAGAACCAAAACTAGGACCAGATTTGAAAGCACGGTTGTTGACAGAGACAGTGTTTGAACTGTTAATAGAACTGTCAACAGAACTGTTTTCAAGAAGAAAACCACAGCCAGATTTGGGACCATATCTGCTGGCAAACATCTTTCGAGCACTAATACAATTTTATCTTAAAATTGTTGGATATGTAAAGCGCGTACGGGAATAGTAAATAACTATTACAGTGATCGAAAGGATAAACAACAACGATTACAACAAGAAGTTGTCAATCTCTTGATCTTGAATTGGAACTTCAAATCTGGATCTTGTAATAAGAAATACAAGAACATGAACTGCTACACTTGTGGCTTGTAGATCCCTTGAAAATCCGAACAGTTAGAGTCCTTTGAGATTCTAGTTCACACCTGAAACACTTAGTAACCAATTAGATAATCACAACACCACCGGCTGAGTTGAGAGATGAATCTCTGTCTTTAAGACAAGATTGCCCCCGTATATAGGCTTTACGGAAGTGTGGACAATAGTCTCCCAAGATGAACAACAAACTATCAAATGTGCAAAGCCTACACAAATGATCCCAGTGAAGAACACGAATAATGAAGATTGCTAAGAGAATGATTGTTTATCAGAAAAGTTGATCTCTTTGTGGTGTTGTTAACTTGTAAGTATGTTCACTTGTTCATTTTTGTTCATCTATAGAATTGAGCCAAATGTCTCAATTTATAGGTGTGCAAGATGAAATGCCCCATAATGGCATTGAATTGCCATGTAATAGATGACATTTAACCCCCAAGTAATGCAACAACATAATGTTCCAAGTAATGACCATTATTGGGTGGATTCAATGCCATTGAAACCACCTCAACAGCCAAACCTTTGGGATTCCGTCGAGCAGTCACTGCCAATGAAGTGTCGCGGTGCTAATTCAGCCAGAAACTCACGATGCTCACTGTCAATCAGGCGCCGCGACCCTTCTCGGCTCCGCGGCCTTTTTCCAACCCGTACCATCTTACACTTCTCACAATCCTTCCTTCGTTTACCAACGTGGAACACTTGTCATTTAGCAAATAACTTTCCATCATTCTATGCCTCAAACATTTACTTACGTACTAATATCTCTTTCACTAACGAAATTTATGATATTTGGCACTACAAGTGCATGTGTGTGGAAACGATGTTTCCGACGTGCGGGGCCCCAATTGTTCGGTCATAAATAATGGGATAAACTTAATTCCACATTAGTAAATTTCCAACATAATTAAGCTTGTATTATTTCAAAAGTTGCAACGATTACCGCTGACTTGTCTGATTCCTCAAACATGCTGCCTTTATCGATTGAACAAATAACAGTAGTTCCATATGCATATATTCTTACAATAAGTTGATAGCAATATGCTTTAAACCACACTCGTCCTGTTCTTGTAATGGCCTTTGTATTACAAAATGGATAGAGTTCATAGTGAGAAACGTGCACTTTCTTTTACCTTAATTAACAATCCTCAATCATCTCGGTAAGTGCTTATGATAAGGGTTTGGAGAAGAAAAGAGATGAATAATAGAGGACAAAAAAATCTTTTGATGTTTAGTGCAACGAAAACTGGATGTTTTTGCTCAATATTTTGAAAAAAAGGTGGCTAAACTTTAAATAGCAAGTCAAAACATGGCCAACCCAGGTCATTTCTACTACTGATACTCCCAACAAAAAAGGAAAAGGAAGTGGTTGTCAATAGCACAATCAAAAGAAGCTTATACACTCTGACTACTGGAAAAACTTAATTAGATTTCAAAATACATGATTCCCTTCTCTTCAACAACTTTGTGTTCCAACAATGTTACAATTATGCTGTGAACTATGAAGGTAGGGTTATATCACCGGACACCACTACCTTCAAGAATAGGGAGATTGCACAAGGAATAACTAAAGTATGTTTTTATATAAAGTCATTATTGTTATCTAAAATATGAACAAAGGACCAGGATTTTTGTCATTATAAGGAGTGCAAAAATTCAGTTTTCACTCTATTCCAAGTTGCCAAATGTATGTTAATTACTACCCCTGAGACGTTGATCTGAGAAAGAATACAAAAATTTGCATTCCAATTTATGTAATCAATTTCTTCTATGAGAGAACTGTAATAATTTCCTTAGTAAGAAATATAGAATTCTTAATATTTTCTATAAACAAAGACAGTTTAGAAAGTTAAATTCCTAATCATAATACTCCCATTTAATTTTCTATTAGGAATGCAGAAATTCATTCCCAATCCCAGATGTCGAACAAAATATAAATTTTTCCCTTTTCCAAGTTAAACACCAAGAAGCTAGATTACCACCAATCTTCTGGAAAACTATATCATAATAACTTTGATACCATAAACAATGGAAGTGAAAAATTCACAGGTCTAACATCTCAATTTTAAGGAAAAATCATTTACATCTCTTTTTCAAACATATTCTATGGTGTATACAAAAGTCCTTTATTCAAAGGAATATTTTCAGGTGAGTATCTGAGCACCAAACACCAATTACTGCTGCATGATGTGTAACAAATCCAACTCTTCAGTTTTAAAGCTAAGTTTGCAATCTTCTTTGCAATTAGAAATCTATGCCTCAAAATTGCATTCCCAGCTTATATTATCAGAAGCAGTAAAATCGGGGCGTATAACATTGATTTCCAACATAAACCTTTAGTCTCAGGCATTAGCTGACTCCTGGCTGCAACACAGGAAAGAAAGTCCAGTTGTTTTGAATACCTGATTCCTTCCCAGTAGCCTTGTCACTTGTCCACCACTCACAGTCAACACACTCCTTCTCCAAGACTTCTATTTTCACATTGTCAAAATCAAAATCTTTGCTTGAACCAAACGTAATATTCCGGTGTTTTCGATGACATTGATCTTCCCCCCTTTCTGAAGATTTCCCAGGCAATCCATCTGTTTTTTCTTCGACGATAGAGCTACTACTTTCCATTTCCTTGGCTAACAAATTGGAGGTGGCGGCAGGGACATTCATTGGCAGAGTCTGTTGCGGATGTGACATGACGGGCTCCTTTTCTCTACAACTTGGAACATCTTCCCCAGTTAATTCAAATGAAACTCTGTGATCGATTACACCCTCCTCAATTTCAGATCCATTACCAGAATTGGCAAGAGATGCTACCTCGGAAATTTGGTTCTCCAAAAGGTAACTATCTCGGGAAGGAGGTTCCCCACCATTTGGAGTCACAGTACCAGAACCTAGCCTTGAAATCAAACCGTTCGGGGTCTGAGTTCCAGAGGCCAGCCTAGAGCCCCACCCACTCGGTGTCAATGATCCTGAGCCGATCCTTGAACCCCATTTGCGAGTGGAGAAATGTTCATAACCAAGAAATTTTGGAGGTTCCCCCTTACGGAACTCAATTATAGGGCATTTTCCAGGGAAAGGTGAGGAGGTGCCAGAATTTGATACTACTGAACCTGGAGATATTAAATTACTACCTGGACTTCCTGGATCTTGATAAGGCACAAACTCATACTGGGACAATGGGAACTTATAGTTGGATCCACTATATCTTCTATTGCGGGCCAGTGATGACGTCAAAAGCTGCGCAAAAGGCACTTCCGGTGAAGGTGGTGTTGTCATATGCACTGGCTCAGGTGGGGGAGTAAAATTAGCAGTAGATGGTTCGGTAGTGAAGGTAGAAAAAACAGGTGGGGAAACTAACTGTGTTTCATGAGCATAGGGACCAATTGCAAAAATAGATGCAGTCCCACCGGGAGAATATTCATTAATAGAGAGATATTTGAGAGAGAGTAATCCAGCAGGTGACTGGGTAGCAGAAGGAGGATCAGACGGAAGAAAGGATGCAGGAGAAGAGGGAGGAGCTATAAAGGGAATTGCAGTAGTGGCTGAGTGGTTTGGATTTTCAGTAACTGGAACAGCAGGTCCAGGTGCTGCAGGTTCAGGAACAAGGACGGCATGACCAATTCGTTTGCTGTGCTTGTTAGAACCAAAACACCAGTATAGACTCCAGCAGCTTCCCCATCTTCTCTTCTGGAACCAAACAATTAAGTTTGTGAATAATAAATCTTCAAAGGATTATGAGCATAAATTTAAAACTTTTAGACAACTGTAAGACTCAGCATTATAAGGAAGCACATTAAGATCCATCATCCATGTTCGTTAAACCAAAAAAAGAAGGCAAGGGAAGACGAATACAAGTAGAATTTCAAACTTGAAATTCGATAAATTTCACATGCTTCAATCTTCAAAGGAAAAAGACAAGCAAACTCCCAAACTATAGAAAACTCTGATAATGTAATAAGCACATATATCCCTGCTAGTTAAATCATCTTGGAACTTTAATCCGCTTAATAAGTCAAGCATCACACATTTGTATGCTATAATGCAACATTGAAATCATAAGTCAGCACAAGAAGCTGCAGTATTAACTGACATCAATGGTGAACAGAACAAACCTACAAGGTCAAAATATAGAGTTGGTGATGCATAGATATTCAAAGTGTACATGCTATCTAGAGACCAAAACAACTAAATTTTTGTCTTGAGGTTGTTAGCATAATCCTATCATTCTCGAGTTTGAAGTCGTCTTGTTTCAATTGTCTGTCAACCATCGTTTACAGAGAAAACTAATTCCATCAATCATGGTTTTATAAAATCTCGTCCAGCACCAAGTTCCTTCTCCTAGCAAATACTCGAATTTAAGGGGGAAAATGAATAAAAGAATTAACGAAAGGAAGAAAAAGTTTTACTCTCACTTTCAACAGTATAGGCTGCTTAAATTAGTTTTTGATCAGGTATAAAACCTACCAACTCCCATTCCCAGAAGATGATCTGATTATTAAGAATTCCTTTCTGGTAGTTTCTTATGAAGTTAAATTCAGACCACACATTTAGCTTTGCTGCTTTAACCTGGTATATAGCCAAACCATGACCAACATTTATTCATCCATAGGACTTGGAACGATTCCTTCTCTGCCTTGAGTAATGCTTGCATTTCTCTCAATATCTGAGAGTACTTCATCTCTGAAAAGTTCTAGTCAGCATTAAAATATATGCCAAAAAGGCTTGTTAAAGATGGTAATAACTGGCTACAACCTATAGGTGCCCCAAAACTGCCCATGTTACAGATTTTCCTGACTATCAACATCTTCTTCTGATTTTTTGGCAATTTCAAATATGTAAATTGGTAGAGATCCAATATTCACAAAGAAATACATCGACATCAGTGATTACTTCTAGTTCTCATAGCTCAAACAAGCTAGGGTGACGAGGTACTCGTCCTTCTCAAAAACACTACGCACATTGAATATTGAATAGCGCAACTTAAAGTGCAACCATTTTCACAAAGATGCAGCCTCATTTTCGTAATCATAACTTGTATAAATTAGAAACAAGAATCAAAAAGTGCTTATGCACAGGGCAAGTGTCATATAGTTAAGACATAAAACTACAAAGTAAAAGGCAAGCATCCTGAAAAAGAACACAATCTGGCAAGTGTAGAAGGATGGACTTATATACTATACTTTTGCTGGTATTTCATTGTCAAATTTCTAGCAGCATAGAGACCTTTTGTACAAAGAATTCTTGATGGAAAAGGGGAGCACCATTTCTCCGTTGAATAGACACCTAAATGCACGACCACAGTCCACGGGGACTAGAGTTTACAAACACCCACAAGATAGAAGAAGATCAGACGAACTTTCAGCACTGATTCAGAATATAAATATGGCTTCAAGACAATAACCAATTATAGCTATATCATGATTAGCGGAACAGGAAAAGGTGGTTACCCTACAACATTCAAAGAACTGCTATATTGTCAAAGTAGTTTAGTTCCAAGGAAAAATCCTAATCTACTACTACTCTCCACCGACTCGGTTCACAACTACTATGTTCCGACTTCCATTAACCCATCAACTAGTATCACAGCTCCCAGAAATTCCATAAACAAATTATCACTTTCTACTAGCTGTTTCTAATCCCAAAAGCTGGGGTACATATCAGAAAGATGGAGAAGAAAACCTACACCTACAAGTATGCATATATTTCTTCTATTGAAACTTTACAAAAACATCACAGTAAACCATTTAATGTAATGAAACTGGCTCTATTCCCTAATGTCAGAAACATTGTATTAACCCTAGTGATGCAGACAAAGCGGATTGATCATTCCTCAGCCCTAAATCTTCTTCCTATTTTATGGACATAGCTGGTAGATTTCAACAACTTTACCCTGGAAGTTACAATGGCAACCCCATATAATATCCTATAGGCTAAAAGACATGATTTCTTTATCAGATTAATAATCAAAGCATTCAAATCAGAGACTTATTTTCAAAGGGCAGTAGGTCTAGTTAAACAAATGAGGAATCAAAGAGAATTCTTTTTTCTCCAAATAATTCTTCTATTAAAGCCAGGTCGAAAATATGTTGTTTCGGTTGGATGCTATGTTCTTTCATGGCACTGCTCCCCTTGTTGACTATTGATCTGTATCACATGATCCAGCGTTACAGATGGTCACATGATAGGTGTAGACCAAGAATCATGGACGAGAAAAGAGAACTGCTTATTGCTTAAATGATTTTCAAGACAGAGAAAAAGGAACCTCCAAACTGGAACCCAGAAGCTGATAAAGTATTCACCCTTCTACACAACCCACCAGTTGATCTTAACTAAAAAGGCAAGAAAACTACTTCTTAATCTTACACAGTCCACCACATCCTTAAAGCCTCAAGATTGTAGCAGAACTCCCCTTAATCCAAATTTCTCAATATTTTCCCTCCACATGTTTGTCTATCCTCTATTCACCTTCAAAAAATAGAAATCCACCATATATTCGCAACAAGCTTTCGTAGGCCACAGATTTACAAAGGAAGCTTCAAAATCCACAATGAACTGAATTTTACATATCTAATCACAAGAAAACAATCTTTCATCTCCCCTAAAATCTTATTTAATCGCGCACAACTATAATTTGACTTGTCATTTATGGCCATTTCTTCACATACTTCCTTTTCTTTACCCGATCTGTTTTATTTTTTTTCCTTTGTTTAATGATTTCAGATCATCTTAGCTGATAATCCAACGATCAACCTGTCAAGATTCCCACATCGGAAATGGAATGGAAATATGGACTCCTTATATGGACTTGGACAATCTTCACCCTATGAGCTAGCTTTTGGGTTTGAGCTAGGTCCATGATCCATTTCTTTACACAACCAAATCTCCAAATCAGTCCACAAAATGACCTCAAACAATAATCAGTAACAAGAAATTAAAGATTAAAAAAAAAACTTAAAGCTTTCCCCTTTAACTTCCACAAACACAAGAAATATGCATCAAATCATTATAAACATAAAAAAGGTACAAAAAGTAACACAAATATAAATGAATACTGTGCACTTCATCATCTAGAAGCTATAATTACAAGTTACAGTACATACTATCGTAAATAAATAATTAAAACAAATACAGTGAGCACATAGTAATATACCTGAACTGTAGATGGTTGAACTCTACTTTCTGCATTAACTATGGCTGTAGCAGCAGCATTTACAGTATCTACGGTATTCTGTACGCTACTCATACTTTATCCTTCACCACAAAAAAAAATAAGAATGATGAATTTTCCGGTAACTTAATGGCCGGATATTAAGAAAGAAAATCGTGAGATATTCGAAGAAGAACAAACACAATAATCGAGAAGAGACAGCGATATAAGTAGGAAAAAAGAAAGAGAAAAGGTTAATTAGAAATGAAATGAAATGAAAATCTCTCTCTAGCTTGTTATATTTTGTAATTATGCAGGGAAAGTGCGGTCAAAGAAACATTAAAGCAAAGATGTGTGCTACCCATAAGTATCAAATTATTTGTGTTACTAAAATAGTAGTTGTACGAATTATTTATTATTTTAGAAGTTTAAGATATAATTAATTATTTTTTTATTTTATTTTTTCTCATTAATAAATTGATATATAAATAAAATAAATATTTAATTGAGAAATTATAAATTAGATATAAATAATAGTAAAGTAGGTCAAATAACTTTCCTAATTAATATTCTCTTCGTTCCAATTTATGTGACATGAAATTTAAGAAAAAAAGAAGATTTTTGGAATTTATGGTCCATAATAAATCTTAGATATTTATATGATTATAAATTATTTTATAAATTTAATTATTTTTAAATATAAAAAGATAATATTTTATAGAATAGATTAAAAAAATGGCACTGAAAGAGTATTTCTTAAAGGGTGGGTAATCTAGAAAAGCAAATCATTTGAGACGGAGGTACTATTATGTTACGCGTAAGATGGGGAGGTGGGTGTGGATAATGTTGGGAAATTGGAATTATTAGTGAGGAGCAGAATGACGAAAATGTCCTTGGATTATGATCGAATTTAATGAGGTGCCATTTTATGTAAGCGGCGCAAGATAGATAGGTTGGGCTATTAATGGCAAAAATGACGCCAAGGGTGTGCATTTATTTTTAAGATTAAGAGACAGTAACGAAGGGGGATGTTGTTTTGGGTGACAGAAGGGTGTGCGCATTGTGCCACCGCGTGAAGTTTTTTCTCGGATCACGTGACCGTCGTGATCTGTGAGTTGTTTTGTTTTTATTTTTTAAATTTAATTTATTATTTTCTTTTTTGTTCTTTGAGTTGTTTTAGCCAACTCACTTTTTTTGAGATATCTCCATATGAACATATGCGCCAAAAGAGGATGTCAGCTCCTTTTTAATTTTATTTTGCTTGGCTGATTAGACTTTTTTTTTCTTTCATATTGTAGTAGTAGTAATTAAAGGAGTAAAAAAGGGGTCTAATTGAATATAAAGATTCGATAAATTGAGATTTTAATTTGTGATGTTATAGTTCTTGGATTGTTCCCTTTTAAGATGCCTGATTAGTTGAGTAATCATAAAATATTCAACCATTAGCACATATCAATTGCTATTACAAAATTACACTATTACTCCTCGTATGAAAAGAAAAAGTTCAGAGCACGCAAGTTAACTTGTTTAATATATATTCAATATCAATCTCTTTGTATCTTTTCTAAAATAAAATATACAACATTTAGAAACTATGTCTAAACACTAAGAATCATAATCGAACTATTTAAAAAATTAGAGTAATTTTTTATTTCTCAATTAAGAAAAAAATGAAATTCTTTCTAAAATTTAAATTATATATATCGAAAGCGTCCAAAATAGTTACACTACCATTCAACTTTAACATGTGATAATATATTCATTATCATTTTTACCATGTAAGTATTTATCGTAATTATTTTTAATTATTTATAAATAATATGACTGTTTAAGAAAATTAAAACATTAATACATAAAAAATTATATCACGAAATAAAAGTACTCCCTTCATTTTAATTCAAGTATCTTAGTTTTATTAAATATAGAGTTTAAAGAAAGTAAAGAATAAATTTTTGAATCTTGTAATCTTAAATTAAAAATGTGTATAATTTATCAAAATATTCTTTAAACTTAATAGTCTTAAGTATATTATATATAACTAAAGAATTACTAAATATAAAAAGTGAACCGGAGACCGTACATAATAACAACAGTTCTTACTGTTCTTTTGTAACGGAAAATGGGCAATGTTAGTTTGTGGGGTGGGTGGCTTTACAGGTAATAAAAAGAGGAGCATTATAATACACGTGCGGGGAACCCCATCTTTTGTTGTTTTTAGATGTGGAGTTAGTTTTGGTTGCCTTTTCCAGGCCCTCGTGTGCCTGTTAAAGACAATGACCCTCTTTCTCCTAATGTATTCTAAAGCTGGCCAGTGGGCCGGGACAGCCCGATTCCGCCTCGACACTGCCCCGAACCCGAGTAGTAAAAAAAAAATTGGTATCGTGACTCGAACTGGGATGGGACAATGTCTCGTCCCGTCCAGCCCCAGTCCCGCTAATCCCGACCCGATCCCGAGCCCGCCAGTAACCCCCCATTTGCAAAAACAACTGTTACACCAACGACCATTTTACATTTTGGCCGTTGTGCAACGGCCATTTTTGGCCTCCCCCTCCTCCTACCCCTTAATATTTATTTTTAACCCATAAGTTATTATATTTACACTTTAACCCAATTTTTCAACTATAAATAACTCATTTTCTCTTCATATTTCTCACAAATCTTCCTACAATCTCTCAGTTTATCTCTCTACAAGTCTACATTGTTTACTAAATATTCAATTTTATTTATTCATTTGGGAATTGGGAGTGAAGTTGGCAACTAGCTTGAGGATCTTCCATCGAGCAAAGTTTCAATTGTCAACCTCTCGATTACACGTCGACGTTACGTCGGCGTTTGGTACATTCGTTCCTTCATTAAATTATTATTGTCTGTTTATTTTATTTAGCACACTTAGTTTTATTATCTTTAATTATTTATTATCATAATTAAAATGGAATGATTAAGAGGTATGTTTAAGGGTAAGAGTGCTTCTTCTAGTAGGGGCAACAAGGGCAAGGGTACTTCTTCTAGTCATCCTATTCCTACACAAGATGATTTTGTTGATACTGGACATTTTCCTACAATACCATTAGATTTAGAAGAGGAGCTATTTTCTGGAACTCAAGAAGACTTTAATTTAGACGATGATCTAGATGATACACCCACTAATGTTGATGACAACACACCCACTAGTGCACCTTCAACTGAAATGTCTCTTATTCCCCCTAGTATGAGACGAGGTCCAACAAAACGACCATTAAAATCAGATGCATGGATATTTTTTGATAGGGACGTAGAGAATCAAGTAGCTAGATGTAAATTTTGTAAAGATGTTTTAAAATTTAAAACTGGAAAAGATCACGGTGGGACGGGGGGTTTAATGAGACACGTAGTAAGGGCTCATCCAGCTGGGTATGCCCAATACCAGGCTTCAAAATCGGGTGCGCAAACGCCCGCTCCATCGGGATAAGGTTCACATACCGATACTGTCCTAGACCAAGTACAGGGTCAAATTAACTCTATGACGGGGGGAATTGTAGGCCCTAAATACAATAAACATAGAGATAGGGAAGCAATATCAAAATTAGTTGTTGTGGAGGGTTTGCCTTTTTCATTTCCTTCATCTCCCGATTTTATTCATTACATTAGAGATATATATATAATCCTGCTTTTAACGGTTTTCCTAGATCAACTGTTAAGAGAGATGTATTTAAATTCGCACATGAATATCAACAATATTTACGTTATTCATTATATCATTTTAATGGCAAAGTATCTATCACGTCTGATATAGGTCGTAGTACTAACGGCCATGATTATTTAACGGTAACTTGTCATTTGATATATTATAAATGGTCTATGCAAAAACGTATCTTAGCGTATAGATATATAGATGATATGCACACTGATACTTTTATTGCAGAAAATATTTATCAAGTCTGTCATTATTACGGAATAACTGATAAAATTATGACTATTACATTAGATAACGCTTCTTCTAACAATTACGCTATTACAATTTTAAAAAATAGTTTAACTTCATCTTTTCCAGATCATTTTCATATAAAATGCGCGTGACATATATATAACTTAAATGTAAAGGGTGATCTATCACTTTTTGAAGACATTCTTAGTAAAATACAATTTGCTATAAACTTTATTTTTAAAAGTAATAGAGTACAACGAAGAAAAGAATATAAAAAAACTTGTCACGATTGTGGACTACCTTATAGAAAAATTCGAGAAGAAGTATACACTAGGTGAAATTCTTTATACGAGAAACTACTTGTTGCTTATGACTATAGAAAACCTATAACTTTATTTTTTAACTCTCATAATCAAAATCCAGCTGATATGGTTGTAGATAGTGATTGGGTAAAAATTTCCGAACTTATTGTATTTTTAGAGAATTTTTTCAAGCAACAAAAGAATTTTCTGATATATATTATCCTACTATTTCAACTATGTTGTTTTATATAACTCTAATATTTTTATTACTTAGTGAATATATGGAAAAACCAGCTTATATTGCAGCTATTAAAAAAATGTTTATCAAAATAAAAAAATATTTTATTCTTATTCCCACTATTTATATTATTGGTGTTGTATTAAATCCGACTATTAAAATAGACGGTACTAAATCACTTATTGAAACTATTTACGATTGTATAGCAGTACTACCATCTCCAAGTCCCAAAAATCTAAATCACCCACCACCTATTGAACAAACTAAAGAAGAAGTGTTGTCTAGCGTAGAAGACCAATGAAAAAAAATATATAGGTTTTACCAACAAAAAAGTGCTAGTAACCTACCGGCTTCCATACCATCTTCTTCATCTCCAACACAACCTCACAAAAGACATGCTGTTTCTGCGGCTAATATTGAAAGCCTCAGAAATAGAATGTGTGGCCGTACCTCAACTAACCAAATTAGCGAGTTTGATATTTTTGTTTTGCAGGGTTCTGTACCGTACCAAGAAGTTCTCAATGAAGATGGACGTGAAGACTTGCAGAAATACTGGAGGGGGAATGAGAAGACCTTTCCGACACTTTCAATGATGGCTCGAGATGTTTTGAACATTCAAGCGTCATCAACTGCGTTTGAAAGCGCTTTTTTTGCCGACAGATATCAAATAGGAGACTACATACACTCATTAGCTGGAGACAGCTTGGAAATTGTAGTATTATTCAGAGATTGGATACGAACGGAGCGGAGAAGGTGCAGTCAATCGGAGATCAACGAAGAAGAAGACGAAAACTACAACGAAATCTTATCCGAAGGTGGTGGAAGCGACGTGGATCAATTTGACCAACAAATACCAATTCCAACTGAAGAACCACATGAAATTATCAAGAAATTAGAACAGGTTTTTTTCAGAATGTAATTTTTTTAATTGCAATTTTATTATGTAATTTGCAACTTTTGGACAACATCACAAAGTTACAATTTCGACAATTGTATTTGTATTACAAAAAAATCATATGTCTATTAAATAATATAAGAGGCACAAAAACAGTCTTGAGATGTTTTTATTACAATATCTTGTGTTGTTTAATTATTGAGTTTTTTTTTATACATATGTTATTAAAATAAAAAAAAGAAAAAGGAAAACTCGCCGGAACCCGATACCGATCCTGCCCCCGACCCAATCCCGCCCCGATTCCGACGGGATCGGGACGGGACTTTAGCAAATTCCGCAAAACCCGATCCCGCCCCATCACCCGTCCCGTCCCGAACCCGCCAAACCGGGCCCGCCTGACCCGAGCCCGGCCCACTATCAGCTATAATGTATTCTACGTATTTCAACTACTTTTGCACGGCCCACGTTATTCCTTCCCCTCTTTTCCCATCCCATTACGGAAACAAACAAAGCAAACAGTGCCAATTTGCCTTTTCCCTTGTCATGAAACGTGAAGGCTAAAGGTCCTTGATAAATGACTCTTCTATTGCTTAACTTTTAGAATTAACCTTTTCACTTCAACAAGTTATGTAGCTTTATAGCTTAACCTTTTCATGTAATCCTTACATTTTAACCATATCTTTTTTTGTTAATGATGAAGATAATGATTGTTAATTAACTAGCGAAAAAGAATTAGGGAAAACCGTCGTACGTTAGAAATTACGAAGTGTGAATCCACTTCAACGTCAACAATAATCATTCACTCTTTTTTTGTTTCTTCCTCTATTAGCCCTCACTTCTCACTAGTAATACATAGGTAGATGTAGATATTAAAATAAATTGTTTAGAGTTTATGCTCCATTACACTAAAAATTATTTACACTTTAAATAATTTTTAGTAATAAACTAAGTTACGCTGATAGGGTAAAAAAATCATTATATAAATATATACACACACAGTCTAATGTGAAAAGAAGGGGTGATAATTAAAAGGTAAATGCACATATCTCTATTTAAAACAATGGTTAATATCCTAAAATAAATAATGACTTATATGCTATAAATATATATAACTTAAATCCTTATAATTTATAGTAGTAAGATTTATAAGTTTAAGTTACATACTGCAATTAAAGATTTTATACCATCACTTCACCTATATGTTGTGACAACTAACTTATTTTTAAGATTGCAAATTTCATATTTTAAGACGACTTATCAATGAATAATTTTTAAGTGACTTGACAGTGTAAAATAATTTTTTTTGTACTAACAATCGGAGTGTATAACTTAAATTCGCCCCTACCCTAACGTGAAAAGAAGGATGATCAAAACTCAAGCAAGACCTAATTAAAAGTAGTTGCGTGACCTAAATTTGATGGTTAGAAAGCTAAAGTGATAAGAAGGCTACATAGAGTTAATAGGGGGTCCACGACAACAAGTGAAGAAGACGTGCCACCACCAATTGCAATATGGGGCTCGATATTTTCTTCAATAAAACTAGCCTATCGTGTCTAAGTATATTTACTCCCTCCCTTTAAAAAAAATTACTTATGTTTAAGACTACAAGATTAAATGATATTTTTGTACATTCAATACATCTTTAATTTAAAATCATAAGATTCAAAAATCTTTTCTACTTTCTCAAACTTTATACTAAATTAAAACTAGACAATCTTTTTTTAAACGGAAGGAGTATCATTTATCATCTAACTTCTTTCTTTCTTGTGTGTGGAAATGGTTCAAGTGTTGGGGTTTTGAAAGAGTATGGGTAAATGGCCCTACAACACTAAAGCTTAGCCCAACATATCACATGTTCCAAGTAGGTGGCCGTTAGATCCCCCAGTTAAACCCCTTTCGTGTACATTTCTACTACTCTCTACAATTCATTTATCCCTTTAACATTTGTCAACAATTTGACATTACCTTATGTCCTTGTCCTCATTCATCCACTTTAATTTCTTCTTCAAATTGTACTCTACTCCAATCTCATACATGCAAGCATCAATGTGTTAATGTTGAGTTTGGTGTTGTGATATTTGTCCCAACATATCTTCTGAAGTATTGATTTGAATGCATAAAAATGTTGGGACAAATGTCATAACATTTTGATCAACATTTTCGAAAAACAGTTTTGCCTTACTTAACGCTAAGCAATAATATTTTACTGTGAGGTAAAAATGACTTAGGCGTGGTGAATTAGAGCTGTGTAAAATGTGGGAGAAATAGTCAAAGCTTGGGGAAGAAGTCGAGTAAGGAACAAGTCAAAGTTGTTGAGATTTTCACTCCTTAATCATCTACCACAAGCTGCCCATATTTTCCTCAACTATAACAACCGATCGATGAGCCTTTCAAGGGAACTCTCTACTATATATAGAGAGGCCACAACAGTGAATCGTCATCCAGAATCAGATTGCAAAAATACCAAGAGAGCTCTCGGGATTTCATCTCAGAAATCCGGATCACAAGTGTTGCCTGAGTGTGTCGATAATATTCTGTCCAACATTACAATTGCTGTTTAGATTCTAGATTAGTTTTGTATGGAGCAATTGTAATGAGAGGTTGTCTATGTCTAATTAGTTAGATTTTTCAGGCAGAAGTCATATGCGACTTCAACTTTTAATTCCTTTCCATTTTATATTGTAAATCTGTAAAGAAAGGAATTTGTATCTTTGTATAAAATATATATACAATACATCTGGTCATTGACCATCATAAGTTATATAATATATATAACATATGAAAATTTTAAACCGTTGTGTTCTTTAAATTCCGCTGCATTTACTCTTTAAAGTTATTATTTTACTAAGTGTTGTTATTGGTGCCGGACGATATAATTGACGACATTCTGAAACAGAATTGACATTCGATTTATTCCATCTCTTGTTTTTATTTCCCATAGCATTTGACACCCTTCAAGTGATATCAGAGCCGACACTTAACACAATAAGTGATTGATCCTATTGGCATAAGTTATGGATTAAGCAAATTCGACTATTGGTAGACTTCCTATTTTAGATGAATCAAATTATGTCTATTGGAAGATTCGCCTACGTTCGCATATCAAATCAATTGATAATCGTGCATGGATATCTATAATCAATGGGTATGTTGTTCCAATGTTGCCACCGGATGAGGAATGTGACATTATTGCTAAACATGAATCCGAATAAACTACAGAAGAAACCAATAGTGCTATCTTTAACGAAAAGTCCTTAAATGCAATTTTTGGATGAGTTGATCTCTACATGTTCAAACTCATTCAAAACTGCCCCACGGCTAAGGATGCATGAGATACTTTACAAATTCATTATGAAGGTAGTTCAAGTGTTCGTCGAACAAAGCTACACATGCTCATGAGTAAATATGAACGTTTAAGGATGGAAGAGGCGGATGTTATTAAATCTTATTTTGAAAAGTTGATTGATATCTCAAATAAATGTCAAGTGCTTGGTGAACCATTAACCAACAGTCAACTTGTTGAAAAGGCTCTCCATTCTCTTCCTGAAAGTTTAATTTAAAGATTTATGCTATTGAAGAAGCTCACAATCTTGCCACAATGGACCTTCATACCTTGATGACCATACTCAAAACTTATGAGATGAACATTGAGAATCAAAAGGAATTGTATAAAAGCAAGAATGTGGCACTTCAAGTTCAATCCTTGGAGAGTCAAATCGAAGAAGAGGATGAGAATCTTGAAGAAATTGGTGAAGGTGCAAATGTTGCCTTACTCACTCAAAAATACAATTCGATGGTGAGGAAGTTCAACAATGAGAGAAATCAATCTAAATCTAAAGAGCACCAAAACCAAGTCTTCAATCAAAAGCCCACTAGATTCCCTCCAAATGTACAAAAAAGAATCAACTAAAAAGAACCAACTCAGATCTACCAAATTTGATCCCAAACAACTTGAGTCCGTGAAATGTCATGCATGCTCAGGTTGGGGTCATTATGCTAACGAATGTGCAAACACTTAGAAAATTTGGTAAGAACATATGGGTTTCTCTTAGTGATGATGAAGAAGAAGAAGATGAAGGAGATTGTGAAATTGAAACACAAGCAATGCTGACCACTGTTTTCGAGCAGTCTCTATCGGATAATAAAGATGCCGTATACAATGTTGTCTCAGATGTCACAATATTTGCTCCAACATCAACAACGACATCAATATCCCCAGTGACATCCGAAAGGTATGAATTCTTTAACTATTCTGATGTTAATTGCTTTAGTGGTTCTATTTCTGTTAGTGAGGATAATTGTATGGATCACGTTGAATGCAAAGATGATATGATTAATGAATTACAAAGTATTTGTAAAGCCTTAATCATAGAATCCAAGCAACTTGACAAAAAGGTAAAATCTTTAACTCATGAGAATTTAGAATTAACAATAACAATAACCCGACTTGAGGTTTCACTTACCAAAAATGATATTGAATTTGGTAAGATTCGTGCAAAATTGGACTTAGCCGAAGAAACCTTCCGCAAGCTCAACATAGGGACTTCGAAATTGAATGAGATACTTAACTTTAGTAAACCTTCACATGCAGGTATTGAGTACGAAAACTCTCGTAAAACCATCTACTCTAATTTCTTTGATAAAAATGAGAATATATGCTTTGTAAAAGAAAAAGGGATGAATGATAGGTTCTCATGTATGTCAAAGAATATGAAGTTTGTATGTCATTATTGTAACTCCCCTGGACACTTAAAATCATACTGTTTCAAACTTCAAAATTATGTGAGCAAAATGTTGCCTAAATTGTTGTCCAACATTCCGGATAAACATCGAAGCAACATTTCTGAGCCAAAAGGTAAAAAATATTTTAAGAGAGTTTGGGTTCCTAAAATGGATTTAACTTGTAATGTCTGTATAACTGCATTAAGAAATAACATTTCAGGTTCTTGGTACTTTGATAGTAGATGTTCTCGCCACATGACATGTACAAAAGGATTTCTAAGGAACTATGAGTCATTCAATGGAGGAAACGTGACTTATGAAGGTGACAGTAAAAGCAAAATAATTGGAAAAGGGACCTTGGATGTTCCTGATTTTCCAGCCTTAAGGAATGTCTTACACGTTGAGGGTTTAATGACTAATTTGATTAGTATTAGTCAACTGTGTGATGACGACCTTGAGGTAAAAAATAATAAGAATGCCTGTAAAGTTACGAGTGAAGCTAATAAATGTGTCATGACAGGTACAAGAACAAGTGATAGTTGTTATCTTGTTGTAAGACAAGAAACATGAAATAACGCTAAGATCGATGACACAACACTATGGTTTCAAAAGTTGGGGCATGTCAACTACCGCAATTTAGAAAATTTGGTCTCAACTGAAGCGGTTAGAGGTTTACCCAATCTTAGCCATAAAGGTAAAACTGTTTGTGAATATTGTCTGAAAGGTAAGCAAACCCGTGTCTCTCATAATGTTGTCCAACATGACGAACAACATTCAAGTACGTCTCATTGTTTTCAATTACTGCATACATATGGATTTAATGGGTCCAATTGAAGTAGACAATGTAGGAGGCATGATGTATTCCTATGTGATTGTAAATGATTTTTCTAGATATTCATGAATATATTTTTTGAAAGAAAAATCACAAACTTTTGACATGTTTAAAATTTTGCACTCTAGAATCAGGAATTTGTTCTATTCTCCTATATTTCAGATTAGATCCGACCATGGAAAAGAATTTGAAAATAGCTCATTCACAAAATTTTGTGAGAAAAAGGGATTTTTTCAAGATTTTTTGCTCCCAAAACTCCTCAATAGAATGGGGGTAGCAGAAATGAAGAATAGAACACTGCAAGAAATGGCTAGAGTTATGCTTAGTTCTAAAAGAATGTCAAAACGTTTTGGGTCGAAGCCTTAAATACTTCTTGTCACATATCTAATAGAGTCTACTTAAGACCAGGAACAAAGATGACTCCATGTGAGCTTATAAATTGAAAGAAACCTAACTTGCGTTACTTTCATATTTTTGGGTGTATTTGTTACATTTTAAATGATAGAGATCATTTGGCAAAGTTTGACTCTAAGAGTGACAAAGGAATTTTTGTTGGCTATTCCCAAAATAGTCATGCTTATCGAGTATACAATCTGAGGACCAGAACTGTACAATAGTCTATAAATGTTATTTTTGATGATTTTTATGATCTTACAGGAAATACAGTTGAAAATAACACTATAGTTTCAGTGGAAAATGCGCAGACTGTTGAAGAATCAGATGTTACCCCAAATGTTGCCACACCCGAAGCAACTTCTGAACCTGGAATAGAGACCACAAAGGCCATGGATGAGGAGTCACATGCTGAATTATCAGATCAAGTTCGAAGGGACCCCTCACCAAGGATTAGGAAGAATCATCCCAAGGGCCAGGTGATATGAGGAGTTTTTGAAGGAATTAAAACAAGATGGAAATAACCACTCAACTACAGAGAAATGGTAAGGTATGTGTGTATGTCTACCATATACCAAGAGGTTAGTCTTTCTTGTTTTATATCTACTTTAGAACCAAAACATATTTTAGAAGCACTCAAAGATATTTTTTGGATTCAAGCAATGCAAGAAGAGCTTGAACAATTCTCTCGAAATGAAGTCTGGGACTTAGTTTCACGTCCAAATTATACAAATGTAATTGGAACTAAGTGGATTTTTAAAAATAAATCAGACGAATCGGGAACAATTGTTAGAAACAAAGCTCATCTAGTTGCACAAGGATATACTCAGGTTGAAAGAATCGATTATGACGAAACCTTCGCACATGTGGCTAGAATTGAGTCAATTAGACTTTTACTTGCTATTGCTTGTTGTTTGAAAATTAATTTACACCAAATGGATGTAAAAGTTGCATTCTTAAATGGTTATCTAGATAAGAAAGTTTATGTTGAACAACCAAAAGGATTTGAAGATCCTTACCATCCACACTATATGTACAAGCTCAATAAGGTATAGTCGTCTAACTAACTTCCTTCTTGAATTTGGTTTTAACCGTGGTGAAGCTGATTATATTTTATTCATTAAACATCACGATGTAGATATTATTATTGCTCAAATCTGTGTAGATGACATAGTCTTTGGTTCAACCTCACAATCTTATCTAAAGTCATTTATTGAATCTATGTCATCGACATTTGAAATGAGCATGATTGGGGAACCTTAGGCTTGCAGATAAAGTAAAGTGATGATGGAATTTTCATCTCACAAGGTAAATATGCCAAGAATCTAGTTAAGAGATTTGGTTTGGAGAATGCTAAACAAATGAAGACGCCAATGGGTTCATCGCAGAAGGTATGTAAGGATAATGTTTGTGAAAATGTCGACCCAATATTATATTGATCTATGATAGGTAGCCTTCTTTATCTTACTGCTAGTCGCCCTTATATTATGTTTTGTATTTGTGTTTATGCACGTTTTCAAGCCTGTCCTAAATGTCCCACTTAAATGCCATGAAACGCATTATTCGATATGTTGCTGGCACATGTGAGTTGGGAATTTGGTATTCCAAATACACTAATCTTAACTTAATAGGATTCAGTGACTCGGGTTGGGCTGGAGATGTGGATGATAGTAAAAGTACAAGTTGATGATATTTTTATTTTGACAATAATCTTGTTTCATGGTATAGTCGTAAACAAAACTGTGTCTCACTTTCAACCGTTGAAAGCATTTGGAAGTTGTTGCTCTCAATTAATATGGCTAAGACACATGTTAGACGACTGTGAATTTACTAGCAACATTTTGATTGTGATAATTTGAGTGCTATAAATATTTCCAAAAATCCAGTTCAGCACTCACGTACAAAACATATTGATATTAGACATCAATTTTTAAGAGATTTGGTTGAAAAACAACTAGTTAAAATTGAACATGTTGACACTATTCATCAACTAGCTGATATTTTTACAAAAGCTTTGGACCATGAGAGATTTTCTAGTTTGAAGAAATCTCTTGGTCTTTGTAATCTCTAAAAGAAGGCATTTTTGGTGAATGTCGGCAAAAACATCGTCTAACATTTCGGGTGATATTTACCTATGAAATATCATTGACTGATAATTGTTGTGTATGGTGTATAACTTTTGGTCACACGAGCATGATTCTTCGATAAGAATGTGATTCCAACATGATATCGTTCTCTGCGATGATATATAAATACATATATATCATAAAAAAAAGAGTATCAAAATAAGGCAAAGCCTTTACAAATATTTGGAAACTTCACAAAATGGGCAAAGCCCTTGAAAGATACCGTTCCTATTCTATAGGAGTATCGAGTGCTTCAAAAGAATTTTGAGAATACTAAATAAGTATTCTTATTTTTGACACGAAAAACTTTTTGTATGTGTTTTATGATTAGATTAAGGACACGATGAGAAAATGTTACATTTGTCCAGTGGTCAAACTCATGAAATATGTATGAAACGTGTCTTGATGTGTTGCCAAAATGAAAAATTCTTGTTGGATCAAAATACTTGTGTTGTCCAAAATGTTGCCAACATTGTCATTGACATTTTCAGAAGGTGATATGTGTTGGGATGTTGTGCTTATCTGATCGTTGAATTATCAGATTCTCCCTATTTTAATGCCTTATTTTAATAGAAATTTTAAACTTTAAAATGATAAGACTAAATTGAATTCCTACCGTGATGTTTATCCCAAAATTTTTAGGTATAAGTTATTAGATAAATCAGAAACTCCTAAAACTAAGAATTTTTTTTGTTGCTTAGAAATGTTTGCCATTTATATAAATATTCCTCTCATTTGGTATTTTTTTTTTTTATCATTTTCGATTTTCTCTATAAAAAAATAAAAAAAGAGGGAAAATCACATCACACCTCGGGTATAACCCTACCTACCAAATGGAACCATCACCATTCCAAGCTTCATTCTCAATCTCAAACCCTAAATTCCCAAAACTTTCTCCACAATATTCACCATTGGAAACCTCCCCAATGTCAACCAACACTCTAATGAGTACAAGCCCTCCTATAAACACTGAATCATCTAAACACAATGAACCTCAACAACCATGCCAATTATCTTCTTCACCAAAGGACTTGTCCAAAGCTATAGTATTTAAAGGTTTAGATGAACCTTTAGACATTAGCTACCCAGGAGATAACAATAATCCAATAGATGTTGATGAAACATCTGATATTTCAGCATTGGGTAAAAGACCAAGATCCTCCACCTTTCCTACTCGCCGATCGAGTAGAATGTTTGAGATAACAGTTCGTGAAGAGCCGTGCAACAAAAGGTCCAGATTTGATACATCTATACCTACTTGCTCAAGCAGTGACAGTGATGACACAGACTTTGTACTCTCAACTGAAGAGAGTGAAAAAGAACTAACTGCTTCTGTACCACAAGATGTGTCTCAAGAAAATGAGGAAGTTCCTGATGAAACCCCACTGAAGCAATTCTTTCCAAAGGGAATTTCCAGGAGTACTAGAACAAAGGCTGATTCAAATATTTCCACTGATGCCACAACATATCAGGCAACTTTTCAGCCAACATCATGAGAGACACAAACACCAACATCCTCCAGCAGTACAAAATCTGATGATTCAGACACTGAAGTATCTGCTTTTTCAAAAAAATTATATTCTAAAACTAAGTATGATAAATGGGACTGGTACAAGAATAGAATAATTAGACCTGAGAAAGTGTTAGATATTATTCATGTGCTGAATATGGCTCAATAAAATTCCTCGAGGATAGACAACTTCTTAAAACTGTCACAGGAAAAGAACCCTATGTTGATGAGGTGATTAAGTTGTTCTATGCTAATCTGTGTCCTGCTATAGAGGATGTCTCCTCAAAAAAATTTTGGAAGGTATATCCCTATAACAAGATTTATTAGTTTACACCCTCGATTATAAATCAATATATGGGACTTAATGTTGCAGAGAGAGTTAGAGATGCAGTACAAGTGACATAAAATAAGGATAAAATGATTGAATACCTCACTGGAGGTATAATGAAAAAGTGGATCCCTAGATGCCCAACTTCAAAACTAACAACCTTATTTTCCACCCTCCACAAAATTGCTATTCACAATTGGTTTCCTTCTTTGAATGAGTCAGTTGTGGCATCTGAACAAGCTTCCCTATTGTTTAAAATTGGAAAAGGTTTAAAAGTTGATTTAGGAAAAATGATCTTTTATCAAGTTGTCAACTTGACTGGAAATGAATCAACTTTAATCCTTCAATTTCCCTCTTTAATCTACCAAATTTTGACTACCCAAGGCTTTGAACCTAAGAGATAGGACATTATTGGAAAGGCCCTTGAACTGTACTCAATAAACAAGGTAATTTTAAAAAGCAAAGAAAGAGTTATTGACATACCTTGGAAGAAGGAAGCATAATGTGAGAATGTTTCCAGGAATGTGTTACACCTTGTAAGATTAAGACGATAATTAAGAATGTCATTAAGAAAGTAAGATTCGGATATTGAATATAAGGAACACTTACATATGTTAATACGGGAAATTAATGTATAAACAGATGTTATTCCGGAATAGTTTTTCTTTAGTGCTATACATGTGACGACGAGAATTAATCCTAGTAGTTGAATTTATTCCAATGGAGTTATGGAATAGTAGTGTATTATAAAATTATGACATTGAGGATACGAGGCTTTATGAAATTCTCGGAAATTAAAAGAGGTGGGTTTAAGATTTATTAATTGAAGAACATGGGGGCCAAAGTGTAATATTAAAAATCCAGATTTTTTTTAATTAACCTACATTCTTTCATCTTCTTCATTCAAAACTTAAAACAAACTCTCCTCTCCTCTCCTCCCCCATGCCCCTGCCGAGAACCCCCCAACCCCATAGCCAAATTTGAGGTTTTTATCTTCTCTTCCTAGACTACATTTTTCACCAAAAATTAGAAGCAAAACAACACAAAAAACAGTGGCAAAAACAACCACTGCTAGCCGAGACTTTAGCCCATAAATTTCGAGATTTTTGGATGAAATTTTGGAAGAAAAACGTGTAGGGATGATGGATTAACATTGTAGAACACTTGCATATCAATTGGAGTTGAAGAAGTGAACAAAAAAAAGGAGAAAAATTACAAAACAGTGGGTAATTTTCGGACAAGGCAGTGACAAACTGTGGGGGTTGTTTTGGGACGAATTTGAGGTATAAAATTCTTCTTTCTACGATATAACTGGAATGCATGTTGTTAGAATCAAGGTAATGAATTTGTGTTAAGGAAAAATTAGAATTTAAGCGTTGCATGTGACAATTTTGGGCTAGTTGCCGATTTGGGACAGATTTTGGTGTTATTGGATTCGTTGGTTAGTGTTGTTATTATTGTCACTAATTGCATGATGAAATTGAAAGGACACATTGATATTTAGTTGGAATTAGTTATATGGAAGTATTGAAATACGAAATTGGATTTTAGGAATTAAGATAAGAGTTATGGAATTATGACATGTTGTGGCCAAGAACTTGCATGAAATTGTTGGACATGTTGTGATGTATATGGACTGTTTTGTGGTGTTATAATGCTGAAAATTTAGTTACCATTATGCATGTTTAGGTGTGGTAATTTCTAATGTAAGTCCTAAAGGAATAAGGGTGTAGAAAGGCGTAGAAAGGCGTAGAAAGGCTTCATATTCTACCCTCGTTGTTGTTGGAACATGGACTATTTTGTGGGCTATTTTTAATATGGATTAAGAGGCTAAATTTACATGAGAAGTGGGTGTGTAAATTTCTTTTATTGTTGTTTTGGTTGTGCCCTTAATTGGTGCTTGGTTATTGATGTTATTAGCCTCGTTTGGAAGTTGTGGAAACATGTATAAACAGGGGAAGTACTGCCCGATTTTTTATAGAATAAGAAGTCGTTGTTCGATATAAAGTATGCTAGTAATCATAGAATTAACGAACGTATTACCATTATTATAGGTTGAAGTTCTATAACGAGGCATATTCTAATATTGGGTGGATTAGTTCGTCTAAAAGGTATGTGAAACCCTTACTTCTTTCTTTTGGCATGATTTAATGAAAGTACGGCGGACGTACTTGATTCTTATACAGTTTAATTCTTAAAGAGGATTGTTATGAGAAGTGCCTATGATTTTTCAGCAAAGAGTTTATTATGACATTATTATAATGATTTTATTGAGAGTCAAATGATAATTTTTACTTGCATATGGTTACTCATGATATCTACTCGTGCTAAGTGTTACTACTTCACCTCACCGAGTCCCGGGCCGGGTTATGTTCGTGCACAACCTTGCATTTTTCACCGAGACCCTCACTAGAGGGCCGGGTTACGTAGGATGGATCCATAGATGAGATATGACTTTACCGAGTCCCAACATGGGCCGGGTTACGATATGACTTCACCGAGTCCCAGTATGGGCCGGGTTATGATATGATTCCACCGAGTCCCGCACTAGTGGGCCGGGTTACGTTACAGATATATATATATATATATATATATATATATATATATATATATATATATATATATATATGTATATGGATAGGCACTCATATTTTCTTGACTTGACTCTCATTTTTATAAGGCACGGCTGACTTTTATTGTTTATGGCACAGTTGGATTTGGATTCTGATTTTTATACTGATCTCTGGTTTTCTGTTTGCCACTTATGACCTCTTTTGCAGCATTTCATGTTTTACATACTCAGTACATTATTTCGTACTGACCTTCTTTCCTCAGGGGGCTGCGTTTCATGCCCGCAGGTACAGGTTTTCAGTTTGGTGAACCTCAGGCCTAGGTTCCTACTCAGCAGGTTGGGAAGCTCCTTTGATTCAGAGCTTTGTCATTTTGGGTACAGAACCCTATTATTTTGACTTTTTTATATTTAGGGGCACGACGGGGCCTTGTCCCGTCATATATCGTTATCCTTCTTGTAGAGGTCTGTAGACAGTTGTGGGTTGTACTTATGTAAGGGTCATAACTCTATTTTGGTCAGTCATTTTATTGTATTCTGTGTTGGGGTGTCCCCGTGTATATATGATATTATCTAGTGGCAGCCTTGTCGGCTTGCCTGTTGTATTGTGTTGGCTAGTTGTGACTCCTCAGGAGGCATGTACATTCGGGGGTAAAGGTAGCCTTGTCGGCTTGCCTATCTTGGCCTATGTTGTTATTGCAGCGTTATGCTGTCGGATTTCAGACTCAGTAAGTGTTAATTGGATTATGTGTGACAAGTTAGTATAATGACATCATTAGGGCGGTTAGTGGTATCAGAGCAGTGAGTCCTCGGAATGTCTACAGACCGTGTCTAGTAGAATCTTGCGTATGGGTATATTGTACACCATACTTATACGCAGGAGGCTGCAGGGCATTTAGGATTGGTTTCTATTCTTTCATCTCTTAGATCGTGCAATAGACCTATGTTATTAGGATAATCCCTTTCTGACGACTTACTATGTTTACAGCTATGCCTCCGAAGAAGGCGATAGCAGCCCAGAAGGGCAAGCCTACAACGAGAGATACTAGTCGAATTCAGAGAGTTACCAGGTCCCGTACTCAGTCTATGCCGGAGACTGTGCCCCAGTCGATGAGCTCTGCTTCATCGCCACCACCAGAGGCTCCAGTTCAGGGGGCAACATCACCAGTTTCTGAGGTCCCAGCACCTGAGCCTTCAGCTCCTCAGCCGGGGGCAGAGGACAGAGCCATGAGAGATGCAGTTCAGCTGCTAACTAGATTGGTGGCAGGGCAGAACCGCAGACAGGGACCAGGAGTCGACCCTAGGTCTGACAGTTTGAGGGTTCGTGATTTCTTGAGTTATAACCCTCCAGAGTTTTTCGGGTCTCATCCCGAGGAGGACCCGCAGGAGTTTATCCGGCAGATGCAGCGTACCTTGAGGGTAATCAGGGATTCTGAGACTGAGTCTGTGGAGTTGGCTTCGTATAGGATGCAGGATATAGCTACAAATTGGTATGAGTCTTGGGAGTTGTCCAGGGTAGAGAATGTTCCTCCAGCTACATGGGATGAGTTTACAGAGGCCTTTCTTGGTCACTTCTTGCCTCCAGAGATGAGGAGAGCTAGAGTGGACAGATTCTTATAGATGAGGCAGAGTGGCAGGACCATTCGTGAGTATAGCCTGGAGTTTGATTCATTGGCCAGATACACACCCACTATTGTAGCAGATATGGCAGACAGGGTGCATCGCTTTATGATGGGGCTGGACCATTATCTGATCAATGGTTGTATGGCGGTGGCTCTTCAGTCGGGTATGGATATTGCTCGTATCCAGGCATACGCACAGGGGGTTGAGGACCGACATAGAGGGAGACAGCCAGACAGAGGTCATGTTAGGGACCAGCATAAGAGGGCTAGGTCGGCAGCTTATTTCGGTGAGTCTCGAGGCAGACAGTTCTAGCAGCAGGTCAGATATTCATCTCAGCTAGCACAGAGTGCTCCTCTACAGTCTACGGGCAGGAGGTTCGACCGTCCCGGGTATTCAGGAGCCGACCAGAGCTTCAGGGCTTCGGGTTCTCAGCGGAATAAGGGCTCTAGTCAGTTGAGGCCACCTTATCCTCGGTGCTCTCAGTGTGGTAAGTTTCATATTGGGGAATGCCGTTCAACCACAGGTGCTTGCTTCTCTTGCGGCCGTCAGGGCCATATAATGAGAGAGTGTCCCAACATGGGTGGTTCAGGTGGGATGGCTCGGCCTACGGGGTCGGGTGCTGGTTCGTCATCATCTATAGCTATGCGCCCCACCGGGCAGGGTATTCAGACACCAGCAGGCCATGGCAGAGGTCGTGGCAGATTTTCTAGTTCCGGCGGTCCTTCGAACCGCATGTATGCTTTGTCCAGTAGACGTGATCAGGAGACGTCACCAGATGTTGTTACAGGTATACTATCAGTTTTTTTTTCGTAATGTATATGCTTTGATAGATCCAGGTTCCACCTTGTCCTACATATCCCCTCTTGTTGCTAATAGAATAGGGATAGAACCTGAGCCGATAGAACCATTCGAGGTAGCTACACCGGTAGGAGATTCGGTTATAGCTGAGCATGTGTATAAAAATTATTCGGTGGTGATAAATAGCCGTCATACCTTAGCAGATTTGATAGAGTTGGATATGACCGACTTTGATGTCATTATGGGCATAGATTGGTTGGCTTCTTGTTTTGCCAACGTTGATTGTAGAGAGAAGTTGGTTCGATTTCAGTTCCCAGGCGAGCCAATTATAGAATGGAAAGGGAATGCAACATCGCCGAGGGGTAAGTTTATTTCATACCTCAAGGCAAGGAAGATGGTCAGAAAAGGTTGTATCTATCATTTGGTTCGGGTGCATGATATAGACGCGGAGGTACCGGCTCTTCAGTCAGTCCCGGTAGTTAGTGAGTTTCCGGATGTATTCCCAGATGATCTTCCAGGTCTTCCTCCAGAGCGGGAGATAGATTTCAGTGTAGATGTATTGCCAGATACCCAACCTATATCCATTCCTCCTTATAGAATGGCACCTGCAAAGCTGAAGGAGTTGAAGGAGACTTGTTGGAGAAAGGCTTTATTAGGCCGAGTACATCTCCATGGGGAGCACCAGTGTTATTTGTGAGAAAGAAAGATGGTTCGCTACGGATGTGTATTGATTATAGGCAGCTGAACAAGGTAACCATCAAGAACAGGTACCCCCTTCCTAGGATTGACAATTTATTTGACCAGTTGCAGGGTGCTAAGTGCTTTTCAAAGATAGACTTGCGGTCAGGTTATCATCAGGTGAGGGTAAAGGAGGCAGATATTCCAAAGACAGCATTCAGAACCCGATATGAACATTATGAGTTTAGGGTGATGTCTTATGGACTGACCAATGCTCTAGCAGTGTTTATGGATTTGATGAACCGGGTATTCAGGTCATTCTTAGACATGTTCATCATTGTATTCATTGATGATATCCTGGTTTATTCCCGTTCAGAGCAGGAGCATGCAGACCATTTGAGGACGGTACTTAGGGTCCTCCCGCACCAGCAGTTGTATGCCAAGTTTTCCAAGTGTGAGTTCTGGTTGACTTCAGTGGCATTCTTGGGGCATATTATCGGGGCTGATGGTATACGGGTGGATTCACAGAAGATTGAGGCGGTGAAGACTTGGCCCAGACCTACGACACCTACTGAAGTACGCAGTTTTCTGGGGCTAGCAGGGTATTACAGAAGGTTTGTGGAGAAGTTTGCTTCGATCTCAGTGCCTTTGACTAGGCTAACCCAGAAGGCAACTAAGTTTCAGTGGACGGATGCTTGTGAGCACAGTTTCCAGTTGTTGAATGATAAGTTGACTACGGCTCCAGTTCTGACTCTTCCCGAGGGACCGGATGGTTATGTCATCTATTGTGATGCTTCAGGTATTGGGCTAGGTTGTGTTGATGCAGCATGGTAAAGCTATAGCTTATGCCTCCCGACAGCTCAGGAAGCATGAAAAGAATTATCTCACTCATGATTTGGAGCTAGCAGCAGTGATTCATGCCCTGAAGATTTTGAGACATTATTTGTATGGGATTCATATTGATATTTATACGGATCACAAGAGTCTCCAATATATCTTTAAGCAGAAGGAGTTGAACCTACGGCAGAGGCGGTGGTTAGAGTTGCTAAAGGACTATGATGTTGATATCTTGTACCACCCGGGGAAAGCCAATGTTGTGGCAGATGCTCTTAGCCGTAGATCCATGGGTAGCTTGACGGATGTGCAGTCAGACAGAAGGGAGATGGTTCGTGAGATACACAAGCTAGCTAGTCTTGGAGTCCGGTTGGCGGATTCGGGAGATAGCGGGGTTCTTATTCGGGATGTTGCTGAGTCCTCTATCGTGGAAGAGGTAAAGAAACGTCAGTATGAGGATCTGTTCGGCCCGTATAGAGATGCGGCTCTGCGAAAGGGAAAGACTTTAATTGAGGTTACACCTGATGATGTGCTGAGGTATGAGGGCAGATTATATGTACCCGATATTGCAGGGCTACGACAACAGGTTATGGGAGAGGCACACAATGCCTGTTATTCCATTCACCCAGGGTCGATGAAGATGTACCATGACCTTAGATGCTTGTATTGGTGGGATGGCATGAAAAGAGACATCGCAGAATTTGTTGCCCAGTGCCTGAATTGTCGGCGAGGTTAAGGTTGAGCATCGAAGCCGGTGGATTATTACAGAGATCGAGATCCCGACTTGGAAGTGGGAAGTGATCAATATGGACTTCATTACAGGCTTACCTCGCACTCAGCGAAAGTGTGATTCCATATGGGTTATCGTGGATAGGCCGATGAAATCAGCCCATTTTCTTCCAGTTATGACTACTTACTCAGCTGAAGACTATGCTAGGCTGTACATCAGGGAGATAGTGAGACTGCACGGGGTTCCCATATCTATTATATCAGACCGATGAGCTCAATTTACAGCTAACTTCTGGAGATCATTCCAGAAGGGATTGGGGACACAGGTGAGTCTCAGGACAACATTTCACCCTCAGACGGACGGGCAGGCAGAGCGTATTATCCAGACATTAGAGGATATGCTGAGGGCATGTATTATTGACTTCAGAGGTAGTTGGGATGACCACTTACCACTCATTGAGTTTGCTTATAACAACAACTACCATTCTAGCATCCAGATGGCACCGTATGAGGCTTTATATGGGAGGAAGTGCATGTCACCTATTGGTTGGTTTGATGTAGGTGAGACTAAGTTGATCGGCCCGGACATGGTTCGGCAAAAGTTGTTGATAAGGTGAAACTCATTCGGGGAGAGGTTATTAGCAGCACGAGTCGACAGAAATCATATGCTGATAATCGACGTCGACACTTAGAGTTTCAGGTTGATGATTGGGTGTTCCTAAAGGTGTCACCCATGAAGGGTGTGATGAGGTTTGGCAAGAAAGGGAAGCTTAGCCCAAGGTACATCGGGCCTTACCAGGTCATTCGTAGGATAGGCAAGGTTGCCTATAAGTTGGATCTACCATCTGAATTGGAGGTGGTACATCCAGTCTTCCATGTATCTATGTTGCGTAAGTGTATTGGTGATCCTTCCAGAGTCTTCCCAGTAGATGATGTCCAGGTGACAGAGGAGTTGTCTTATGAGGAAAATCCCATAGCCATACTTGATCGCCAGGTCAGGAGATTACAGACGAAGGATGTGGCTTCCGTCAAGGTGTTGTGGCGAAACAACAATAGGGAGGAAATGACTTGGGAGGCAGAAGATGAAATGAAGAAGAAATATCCTTACTTGTTCCCTATGACTCCAGGTAATGTAATTTAACTCCTTATTTGATTCTGGTAATTGGGAATTGTAAATGAGTGATATATTGTGGCCATGTGTGGCATCTGTTGGTTTGCTGAATATAGGCGGATAGGCATAGTTATAAAGGAGACTCTGCCGAAATTATTCTAGCATAAGACTTATTATGAACATTCGAGGACGAATGTTTCTGAGGGGGGAAGAATATTACACCTCGTAAGATTAAGACGAGAATTAAGAACGTCATTAAGGAAGTAAGATTCGGATATTGAATATAAGGAACATTTACATATGTTAATACGGGAAATTCGTGTACAAACGGATGTTATCCCGGAATAGTTTTTCTTTAGTGCTATACATGTGACGACGAGAATTAATCCTAGTAGTTGAATTTATTCCAATGGAGTTATGGAATAGTATTGTATTGTAAAATTATGACATTGAGGATACGGGGCTTTATGAAATTCTCGGGAATTAAAAGAGGTGGGTTTAAGATTTATTAATTGAAGAACTTGGGGGCCAAAGTGTAATATTAAAAATCCAATTTTTTTTTAATTAACCTACATTATTTCATCTTCTTCATTCAAAACTTAAAACAAACTCTCCTCTCCTCTCCTCCCCCATGCCCCAGCCGAGAACCCCCCAACCCCATAGCCAAATTTGAGGTTTTTATCTTCTCTTCCTAGACTACATTTTTCACCAAAAATTAGAAGCAAAACAACACAAAAAACAGTGGCAAAAACAACCACTGCTGGCCGAGACTTTAGCCCAGAAATTTCAAGATTTTTGGGTGAAATTTTGGAAGAAAAACATGTAGGGATGATGGCTTAACATTGTAGAACACTTGCATGTCAATTGGAGTTGAAGAAGTGAACAAAAAAAAGGAGAAAAATTACAAAACAGTGGGTAATTTTTGGACAAGGCAGTTACAAATTGCGGGGGCTGTTTTGGGACGAATTTGAGGTATAAATTCTTCTTTCTACGGTATAACTGGAATGCATGTTGTTAGAATTAATGTAATGAATTTGTGTTAAGAAAAAAATGGAATTTAAGCGTTGCATGTGACAATTTTGGGCTAGTTGCCAATTTGGGACAGATTTTGGTGTTATTATTGTTATTATTGTCACTAATTGTATGATGAAATTGAAAGGAAACATTGATATTTAGTTGGAATTAGTTATATGGAAGTATTGAAATACGAAATTGGATTTTAGGAATTAAGATAAGAGTTATGGAATTATGACATGTTGTGGCCAAGAACTTGCATGAAATTGTTGGACATGTTGTGATGTATATGGACTGTTTTGTGGTGTTATAATGCTGAAAATTTAGTTACCATTATGCATGTTTAGGTGTGGTAATTGCTAATGTAAGTCCTAAAGGAATAGAAAGGCGTAGAAAGGCTTCTCATTCTACCCTCGTTGTTGTTGGAACATGGACTGTTTTGTGGGCTGTTTTTAATGTGGATTAAGAGGCTAAATTTACATGAGAAGTGGGTGTGTAAATTCCCTTTATTGTTGTTTTGGTTGTGCCCTTAATTGGTGCTTGGTTATTGATGTTATTAGCCTCGTTTGAAAGTTGTGGAAACATGTATAAACGGGGGAAGTGCTGCCCGAATTTTTATAGAATAAGAAGTTGTTATTCGATATAAAGTATGCTAGTAATCATAGAATTAACGAACGTATTATCATTATTATAGGTTGAAGTTTTATAACGAGGCATATTATAATATTGGGTGGATTAGTTCGTCTAAAAGGTATGTGAAACCCTTACTTCTTTCTTTTGGCATGATTTAATGAAAGTACGGCGGACGTACTTGATTCTTATACAGTTTAATTCTTAAAGAGGATTGTTATGAGAAGTGTCTATGATTTTTCAGCAAAGAGTTTATTATGACATTATTATAATGATTTTATTGAGAGTCAAATGATAATTTTTACTTGCATATGGTTACTCATAATATCTACTCGTGCTAAGTGTTACTACTTCACCTCACCGAGTCCCGGGCCGAGTTATGTTCGTGCACAACCTTGCATTTTTCACCGAGACCCTCACTAGAGGGCCGGGTTACGTAGGATGGATCCATAGATGAGATATGCCTTTACCGAGTCCCAGCATGGGCCGGGTTACGATATGACTTCACCGAGTCCTAGCATGGACCGGGTTATGATATGATTCCACCGAGTCCCGCACTAGTGGGCCAAGTTACGTTACAGATATATATATATATATATATATATATATATATATATATGTATATGGACAGGCACTCATGTTTTCTTGACTTGACTCTCATTTTTATAAGGCACAGCTGACTTTTATTGTTTATGGCACAGTTGGATTTGGATTCTGATTTTTATACTGATCTCCTGTTTTCTGTTTGCCACTTATAACCTCTTTTACAGCATTTCATGTTTTACATACTCAATACATTATTTCGTACTGACCTCCTTTTCTCGGAGGGCTGCGTTTCATGCCCGCAGGTACAAGTTTTCAGTTTGGTGAACCTCAGGAGGCAGGTACATTCGGGGGTAAAGGCAGCCTTGTCGGCTTGCCTACCCTGGCATATGTTGTTATTGCAGCGTTATGCTGCCGAATTTCAGACTCATTAAGTGTTAATTGGATTATGTGTGACAAGTTAGTATAATGACGTCATTAGGGCGGTTAGTCGCAGCCCGTCGGGTCGGGTCGTGACAGAATGTCACCAACATTTAGGGTAACACTGGTTCAAGACAGTCAACTCTGTCAACATACTGGCTAGTGGGTCAAATAGCACAAATCAACCAGCAAATTTCAGAGGTTGATGCTGTCAGGGATGCCTTGGTTCAAGCTAGAGACCATTTCTTGCTTTTGCTTTCTTCACAAAAATGAGGAGATGATTCTATGTAGGGGGAGTAGGGGGAAGAGGCTGAAGGTGCACATGGTGATGCTGGTAATGCTGCTACTACTAAAGAAGCTATTTATGATGTTGTGCAAAAAAAAGAAGCTGTTGGGAGGAAAGTGTTGCTGAATAGGCAGGCTGAGGGTGAAGATGTTATGCAGAAGTAGAAAGCTCCAGGAGAAGCAGATTGATGTGTTTCACCATGAAGTTTTAATGTTTGGTTTATGAGTGTTTGGATTATGAATTTTTTGGTAATGGTTGATGTGAATGTTAATTTTTGACAATGGGTTCTTTCCTTTGTGTTGTGTATATTGGATGATATGTGTGCACATATCATTTTATAATCCTATGACTTAGTATACACTGGTATACACAAGCTTTACTTGTATGCCATCACAGGTTAAGGGGGAGCTTGTCCGTAATCACAGGTGTTGGACAACATCTGTGACAATGCACTAAGTCGTTTGTATATTTTGTAATGTGTTTTGTGAAGAAAGGCAAAATGGGGGAGATTGTTAACGTTGAGTTTGGTGTTGTGACATTTGTCCCAACATATCTTCTGAAGTACTGATTTGAATGCATAAAAATGTTCTGACAAATGCCATAACATTTTGATCAACATTTTCGAAAAACAGTTTTGTCTTACTTCACGCTAAGCAGTAATATTTTACTGTGAGGTAAAAATGACTTAGGCGTGGTGAATTAGAGCTGTGTAAAACCTGGGAGAAAGAGTCAAAGCTTGGGGAAGAAGTCGAGTAAGGAACAAGTCAAAGTTGTTGAGATTTTCACTCCTTAATCATCTACCACAAGCTGCCCATATTTTTCTCAACTATAACAATCGATCGATGAGTCTTTCAAGGGAACTCTCTACTATAAATAGAGAGGACACAACGATGAATCGTCATCCAGAATCAGATTGAAAAAATACCAAGAGAGCTCTCGGGATTTCATCTAAGAAATCTGGATCACAAGTGTTGCATGAGTGTATCGACAACATTCTGTCCAACATTACAATTGCTGTTTAGATTCTATATTAGTTTTGTATGGAGCGATTGTAATGAGAGGTTGTCTATGTCTAATTAGTTAGATTTTTCATGCAGAAGTCATCTGCGACTTCAACTTTTATTTCCTTTCCTTTTTATATTGTAAATTTGTAAAGAAAGGAATTTGTATCTTTGTATATAATATATAAACAATACATCTGGTTATTGACCATCATAAGTAATATAATATATATAACTTATGAAAAATTTAAACCGTTGTGTTCTTTAAATTTCGCTGCATTTACTCTTTAAAGTTATTGTTTTACTAAGTGATGTTACTGGTGTCAGACGACATAATTGACGACATTCTGAAACAGAATTGACATTCAATTTATTCCATCTCTTATTTTTATTTTCCATAGCATTTGACACCCTTCAAAATATATTAGAGTATATATGGTTTTATCAATATAAAAGAATTCAAAGTTTCAAGTCAACAATTATAAAGTTATTACTGTATCCATTGGGTGTAAAGTAATTACAGACTTGTACATATATGTTATATGTATATATTGCATCAACATATTGAGTTTGTCCCATAGTAGTTGTGGGATGCATGGGATTTGGTCTCCCTACGATCTTGGACAATCCCTTATGAGCTAATTTTTTGAGTTGTATTAGATTCATTTATTATTATGATATTTCAATTAAACTCGCCCCAATTTTTAATTTTCAGTATTGGACTTCCATATTATGTTAGACACGATCCAATAGGCATGCCAGAGCATGCAGGTGTGCTGAGTTTGTCCCTGCACATTATTTGTGGGAAGAAATTTGATCTCCTTATATGATCTTGGATATAATCCTCACCTCGTGAATTTGAAATTAAATTAGATCCAAATCTATTTCTTTATCGAATCGAGAGTAAGCACTAGTTCACCTATATATTACGACAAAAGCTACATTCGACCTTTGAGTTTTATTGGACATTTAGATGTACTTACTTGCAAACATTGATCATGTGAAGTTCAACTTAATTCATGATCTCGATTTCTTAATTTAGAGCAATTTTTTTGTTGTTACTTGTCTCATCATTAGTTCGAGTAGTCATCTTCATATTGTTGAAAGAAATAGTTATAACTTATAAGCGTGTGGAGCCACTCCATGTTTATATATATATATATATATATATATATTTGATAAAAGATTAAGTATATTATATGGATTTTGCCAATTTTTACCTATCTTTTAGGGTTGAATTAGAGCTCGCCCAATGTCCATTTTCTTGTCATGATATCATTGTTAGGTCCACCTCAATTTTTGGTTTACCTGATGGTGGACCCTCCTGTTATATTGTCCATGCTATAGATGTCAAATCTTTGGCGTGCGAAGATGTCAGTAGTCCCACGTCGGCTATGGATGAAATGCTTGGTCTCCTCATATCGTCTTGAATAACCTCATCTCCTAAGTTTTTTGGGATTGAGTTGGCTAGAATCGACATCAATTTTTTTATAAAAATTATGAGGGGTACAAAAGGAGCAAAGGTATCCCTACCAAAAACATCACATATATGATATACTACTATATAGCAAAATCACTATCCCGTCTTCTATGTCAACAGTTAAGATATTTGGAATGTCATGCTTTTCTTTATTTGCTCTACCACTCATTAGGGGTTAGATGCATTGTACCTTAAAGTCTAGCTAGTTGTCTTGGCTCATTCTAAGCATATATTGCCTCTTATTTTCAATGCTATGTCTGGCAAACTCTTTTATTCTGAACGTTATAAGCAATTGATTTCATTATTGTTCCCTTACCTATTGGTTATTTGTTTGAACTTGCATCAAAACAACTTAGACATGGTTCGATCAATCTGTGCAATCACGTTCCTGTTTTAGCCTACAATTTATTGTATGTTACCCTCCTAATTAGTAAGAGTATGCATGTTGAGTTCTGGATATTTTGTTTCCTTATATAGTCTTGAGCAAATCTCATCTTATAAGCTAGTTTTTAGAGTTGAGAGAGTCGAAGGTCCACATTTTTAATCATAATACCAGACCTAGTCTCATCGTCCCAATTCATGATTTATCCGATGTTGAACCCCCGTCTTATATTATACACGCTTCAATGCAACAAAGATTAAGTATACTTATATTGACAGTTTAATTTTATAAATAAAATGATCATACATTTTAACAATTTCTATAAACAACAAAGCTTACAATGCCATTACTAACATAAGATGGATTGCCGTAGTATGGCCTCCTTAAAAGATATAAAAAAAATTGTCACAATTTATGTGGCACTTTTTATTTTTTAGAAGTCAATTTGATTAATATTTAAAATTAAATTGGATTAGATCAACTTAATATTTTAAAATTTAAATTTAAATATTCCAAAATTATATAAAAATATTATAAGTTGCATTTATTTCATGTCAATATGATAAAAAAATATTTCAAAATATCGATAGAAGTTTTGGGATGGAGGGAATAGGAAATTAGAAATGCTCGAGGAGCATTTTCCAATAAAAAAATACTTTTCCAGCATATACAAAATTTAAAATTGTTTATTTTCCAATAAAAAAAATACTTTTCCAGCATATACAAAATTTAAAATTGTTTGGATCTGGTCTTGGAAAGCAATCCTATTCTAATTTGATTGTTCTCTTCAACATAAACATTTAAATAAAAATATTTAAGTTGTACTCAGTATTTTTTTTTAATATAAATATATTGCTTGAAGCGTGACCTTGTTAAGGCCGAACATTAGACAATTTTGGCTGTAGTTTGGTCTGGCTTGCCGCCAATTTCAAATCATTTTAAGGCCTAGCTTTATACATATAATGGCTTGACAATGATAACTTCAGACATTTTTTATAGACTTTATTATTAGCGACCAGTCTTACACTAATAGTCTTGTAAGGCCTAATTTCAGTTTTTTTTTTTTTTTACTGAAGTTGTGATCTTGGCAAAATCAAACTTCAGACATTTTGGCATAAGGTCAGACATATATTTGACCGCACTTCAAACACTTTGTTATGAAGTTCAAGTGAATAAATTTTTGCCCAGAAGCAACAACTTTTTCTTCAAATTTCAACACATTGAAAATAAGCTCTTATAAAGAAAAAATTAATCATTAATTTACCAAAACAACAAATCTAACAAACACATTTTACAATAATTGTGATTTGCGATTGTTTTCAAAAAATTTCAACAACATTCATTTGATTTACAATTTTCTTTTCATATTCGAAATCCAATACCACTTTTCCAAAACATTATATTTCAATTGCTATAAGTTCAAAAAATATTATTGTACAACAATTAAAAAGGAGGAGGGGGGAAAACAGAGCATACAAAATTTTGTCTGAAATCATCTATAATTTAGGTATCAATTAAACAGGAACAATCAAATAAAATATGCGTTGAAATTTTTACGCTTGAATAACATTCCAAAATCGAGTATTTATGCACTTCGCCAGAAAAAAAGGGAGGCAGGGGGAGGAAAATGGTTTTGGGCTATCAATAGATACGGGTTTTCCTAGAATAAACTCAAGAGGCTTATGGGCTCATCAATTCCACCAGTCGTAGAAACCCATTTGCGTGGCCCGTTATAGGCCTTGCTTAACCATCTTGTTTACCAATGTCCAGGGTTGACCCAACCAAATAGTCACCTGTTTCTGCGAAAGAACCGAAGAAATTTATATTCATAGAGAATAGCAAATTATCAGTTATTGTTAAAAGTATTAATGTGCGTATACATCATAGTTAACGATCTTTTTTGCTATGAAGTTACTGAAAATAAATTGTAAATACTATCGTGGAAACTGGAAAGATGTGCAAATCCGTCCAACACCAATGAAATAAATCATGTGCTTTTGACGAGAAAATGACAAAATGATCCAGTATGCACTGAACATTTTTTTAATTTTTTTTCCACTATTGTCATCAAATCTAAAAAATATGTAAATTGTTAACCTTTGACGAGCTTAAAGGACCAAAAAAATCGGGGCATATTTAAGGGGTTATTTTGAACCTACCATAAAATAAGGGACCACTTTTATCATTTTCTTGCTTTTGAGTTTTGACAATCTTAACATTGTTCTTCAAAGTGTTACCATGAACGCATATGAGAAATTGAGAAAATTATAACGGTATTCTCTCTTGTCAGTATCTTTATTCAGTATTGGTGGCTTCATATCCTTTTGCAGGACATCCATTAGAAACTCAAAGTTTTTTCTGCCCCTGGATAATTATGAAATAATTCTAAATTGTCTGCCATCTTTATCATGTCATGGTCAATGTCCTTGTTGTTCGCGCGACAAATGTTTCTATGAACAAAGTATACCAAGCTAATCTTAAGCTTCTCCATTGAATTTAGTTTTAAAGACCACGTTCTCACGAGAAAATGTACCAAGCTAATATTAAGCTTCTCCTAGGACTTTTTTTTTAGAAGTGCAATATCACTAGGACTATTCAGGACGACATCTTCCTCCTCTCGGGACGGTTCGACAGAGAAACGAAGTCCAGTCACAATAGCAAATTTGTTTAAGTCGAAACAAATTGATTTGCCGTAGACAATGAAACATACATCGTGCTTCTTGTCGCATTTCATTATTCTACAGATGAGAAGATTGTGAACTAGTTCTCCGTTGAAGCTCCAATCTTTGCTCATTTCAAGGAAAGGACCAAAACACGTGGCCTTGAAACCAGACATAATATTCTTTTCTAATAACATCTAACTTACTGATCTAACATCTCTAGGTCATCTTAGCTGGGGCCCATCCATGTTCATTCAAAATTGTCTTGAATCCGTAGAAGGATGTGTCGATGGTCCTCACACATTCGAGTATTGAGGGTTTATGTAGATCACATTGACAACATCATCCTTTACATGTTGAGTAAACAGAAAACTTAATTATATGGAATAAAGATGGAGTACTTATTGACCATTTCAATTGTAAATTTGCATACAAGCAATTCAAACAACAAATACATGATAGGATGACCAACAAAGTAATTAAAACTCATAAAATCATATGGACAAATCTTTACGGATACCCAGATATGCCTCAATGGCGTGGTCTCTTCGCCATTTCCAATGTTGGAGTGGTCAACAGACTCTGCCCCTGATTCATCTCCTCCCAATTGACTCTCAAGTTGAGTAACAGAGCAACCATTTAATCTCTCTTGCTTCTTTTCACTCTCATTTTGGTCACCAGGGCCTTCATCTGATTCCTCTACTTCATTTACACTATCAGTATTCTCATGGGAGTTTGCATCCGAGTCATCTCCATCTTTCTCACCATCAGTCTTGTCATTTTCACCTACATTACATTCATCTCCCTCCTTTCCACCATCAACCTCATCATCTTCACCTACATTCCATTCATCTCTTTCCTTTCCACCAGCAACCTTGTCATCTTCACCTACATTCAATTCACCTCCTTCATTTTCACCATCAGCCTCGTAATCCACGTCTACATCCACTTCATCTCCTTCCTTTCTACCATCAGCATTGTCATCTTCACCTACATCCAGTTGATCTTCTTCCTTTCCACCATCATCATTATGATCGACGCATCTATTAGATTCATCTATTTCATTTTCACTCACATCTTTATCATCAGATTTTTCATTTTCTTGTTCAATCTTAGCTTCATCATCAGCAAATACATTTGTTTTATCTCCATTTGAGCTATGTACGGATTTTCCATTCTTATGGTGGTCTTTCTATACACTTTCAACAGTGGTAATTGAAGGTATAACTTTGATATTTGTTCTAAATTTAGTTCTTGGATGATTTTTCAGTATTTCATGTTCCTTGACTGTACACTTCATTTTCCTCTTTCCATCATCATTGTTGCCCTATTTACTTAATTTTTGTTCAATATCAGAATTTCCAACTCTTGATTAATTTTTTCTAAGTTTTCAGAAGAGTTACCTGCCATGTTCAGGTCGTTCTTTTCTCTTGCAGATCTCGTTATGCGTAGGGTTTTAACCATTGCTGGTTCTGGAAGGTTTTCTATTGTATTGATTCTGCACTACGGGCACACCATTTTGTTTCACTCATTGTCACTTGTCCTAGTACATTATTTACGGTCTTTGGTCTCGTCATAGTAAATTCAACTTTGGTGTTTTAGCGGGTAGAAAAAACAGAGAGGGAAGAATGGATTTAAAATCAAACACTTAGAATTTTAATGTAGCATTGGGAATAACCTTTTTTTTTTATATAATTTCTAACTTATATTTTTTCTTTTTCTTTTGTGTCAACCAAATACATTTTGATGGTCAACTAAGTTAATCATAGAAAAAAGAAGAAAATAGAGGGGGGGAAAATAACAGCCCGGTGCACTAACCTCTCGCTATGCGTGGGGTTCGGGGAAGGGTCGGACCACAAGGGTCTATTGTAATCACTTGTTTGGGTGGTAAAGCCGCATAACAAGATATTACATGTGAAAAATAGAGGATTTAGACTATAATAATAACTTGTTTGGGTGGTGAAGCCGCATAACAAGATATTACATGTGATAACATGTACAACCACATTGTTTCGGTTGAATTTTAACAACAAATTCACTACTCAACCACATTTACTTAGCTAACTCCTACGGTGGACTCGCTAATTGTATAAAGCATCTAAGGTCCATTGTAGTGTGTATTATGGGTTGATTTGAACTTTTTATTTATTTAAATAATAATTTATTTGATCTGCCCCTATAACATGTAATGGACAAATACATTTGGATCAACACGATAGACATATGTGGCTATTCCAGTCGAGTAGTGACCAGTCAAACTACGCGACCACATGTTATCGGGTTCGAATCCGACGAGTCTCACTTATTTTTGTAACTTAACTTTTGAATATATACTTAATTTTAAAATGGGGTAAATTCTTCTAACTGTGTGATCCTTCGATAAATTCTTCTAACAATTGTGTGATCCTTTTTATATATAATTTTCTAGTATTTATTCTTTTTTGTTGAATGTCAATCAAAATGAATTTTGGTTGATTCGTCGATGCAATTATCTAATCGATCAATTATATTTGGCTTACTAGCTTGTGTAATGATTAGTGAAGTTTTAACAAAATAAAATTGTTTTAGTCTCGTGCTTTACCTAACTTATTTATACAAGTAGTGTGTTGAACTTAGTTGTGCAAAGATCCCACTATATTACTTAAAACTTCATTCACTTAAAAAAAAGTACAAACCATGAAAAAGTGTAAAATGAGCGAGTCCTTCAATTGAAAAATTTTACATTCAAACTTTAGGCTAAATTAGTTTTGTGCGATTCATAGCTGGTTATCTAAATTAGTGTCAAGCAAGTCATAGTTATTATCCATCACAACTCGAACGACACCAATTTGATAGAAGGTTTAGATGTACAATTAGAGAAGAAAACAAGAGTAAAGATGAGATTGTATAGCCTTCAGTGATGAAGAGTATGGAAACATAAATGTCACACGCTGGTTAGCTACATATCTTGTTCGGATTTGTTAGCCTTTTCCAGCGAACAAAGCCTACTGGAGTAAATTCATTCTTCATAAAAATCAAGACAGACCTGTTTGCTGGCAAAGCTAACAAATTTGGGCACTATATTTAGGTAACCACCAATGTCATTTTCACAACTTCTGACTGATTGTAAAATTTGGGAGAAAAAGAAGAAGATTAGAGATGGAAAAGATAAAGAGTAAGGGTAAATATAGTTTAGCAATCTAGTATGAACATACTATAGGGGGGTCAACGTTGTTGTACCCATCTTTTTTCGAAAATACCAAAAACATTTCAAGAAAATAAAAGTTTTTTTTTGAAAATTTTTGTTTCATTTTTCCGCCACTAAGAATTCATATTCATTTTAAATTCACTTTTAAAATTATGGATTCGCTATATGTGGTTAAGGAGGAGTTCCAAGAGTTGTCTAACAAATGTGCAAGTCTTTCATACTTGGTTGATCCGTCAAATGAAATTATTTGATGGTCAACTAAGTAAACCTTAGGAATTGATTTTTTTGAGAAAATTTAGACTAAAAAGGAGTGATAGAGACTTTGTTGCTCTGTCAAGCCAACATCACACAACTGTGAGCACACTCCAGTTGAGTCACCAGCCTTAGACTTCTAAGTTCCATCACTACTTGATAATTAACCAATATACACACTCAATTATTATGTTGTGGCATCAGTGTGGGACTTATTTCTTCACAACGGTAACAAACATAATCTTTGAATGCCAATCAAAATTTATCCAAAATTAACTTGGTTAAAAACTCGTGTGAACCTAGTATAGAAGATCCAAATTACAATACTCTAACATTTTCAAATACAATAGAAATTTCATAAAATAAGTTTAAAATCAACAATATCAACACAAGAAACTCTTAAAGACTACTCAAGCTCAATGAGATGTTCCTTCTTGTTTCACTTTGATATTGAAGACAACATCTGGTGTTACTTCAATCAACTCCAAATTAAGTACATATCCTCTTTTGATATTATTGTCAAGAACAAAAATTTTCCAATCATTCTTGAGTCTTCTTCGATCATGACTAACAACCAAAGTTGCTTCAATTTTTTCCATGACATTTGAGAATTGCAATCTTGGCTGTTGGATGAAGATGTTCATATATCCTTTTTGGGAATATACAACGGAAGTATTTCAAATAAAATAAAAAAGAATGATGGATGTTAGTAAAAAAATAAAATGAATTAGCTTTAACACCATAGTAATATACCAAATCATCATGGTTGATGTATGAATAGATCATACACACATCAAATGATAAGTTGTTTTCGTCTTCACTCTCAACTGTTCTAAAGTACGGTAGGGATCGTTTTTCAGAGGAGTTGTTCATTCCACTTTTTTTTTTGTGTGAGTGTGTTTGCTAGGTTTCTTTATTTATATACACACACTCAACAATTTAAAAAATAGTTTTCCTCCATTAAGAATTCCTATTCATTTTAGCTTCCCTCCAAAAATATTCATTAGGGTAAATTCGTTAATTAACTTGGTCAAAGTGGAGTTCTAAGGATTAGTATAACAAATGTGCAATTAATACATAACTGGGTTTATCCGTCAAAATGTAATTATTTGATGGTTGGCTAAGTTAACCATATGAATTAGGACAAATTAGATCATAATAATTATTTTTTTTCGTAAAAAGTACATAACAAGATATTACGTATGATACATGTAATTATAATTATTTTGGTTGAATTATAACAACAAATTATCTAGAATAGGAATAGGATTTTCCATATTATGAAAATTGTAAATTGTATATATACTCATTCATTAATGAAAATAATCAAGGGATTATTTCTTTCATGGTATCAGAAGTCTAGGTCTAACTTGCTTCTACCGATTTCTCCTCTCTTTCGCTGCCTCGATTTCTGTGTCCCTTCTCGGAATTCATGCCCCTTACCTCCTCTCTTCCCAAATTTTCTTCCAAATCCTTCATTCACCTATTGTTCTTTCGTTATGTCTACGTCAAAGAACATGTGTCATCCTGCCCTTGCTGTTTCCAACATCAAGAACCACATCTCTATTGTTCTTGAGATGGAAAATGTCTAATGTGCGACGTAGGCAGAATTGTTCAAAAGTCACGCAATCTCACATCAAGTCCTCCATCACATAATTCCTCCCACCGTCCCTACACCCGCGGAGGATCCTCAGTTGTGCATCACTCTTGATGCTACCGTCCTTTAGTGGATTTACTCCACTATTTCTACCGACCTTTTACTGACGATCATTGAACCAGAAACTACGGCTATGGCTACCTGAAATAGATTGCGTGACATATTCCAGGATAACCAACATTCCCGAGTTGTCACTCTTGAGTAAGAAGTTTCACAAGTCAGCATGAAAAATTTCTCGAATATTTCAGCTTATTGTAAATGGCTCAAGGAATTGACGGACCAACTCCGTAACGTTGGAGCGTCTGTTACCAATAATCGTCTTGTTCTACAAATGGTTGCAGGCCTATCTGAGGCCTATAATGGAGTTGGGACTCTACTCCGACAAAGTAATCCGCTTCCCCCTTTTTATCAAGCCCGTTCGATGCTCACGTTGGAAGAAGTCGGCTTGGCAAAAAAGGCGACTACTGGCTCAAGTTCCGTGGCGATGATGACTTAATCCGATAATTCTCACAATTTTATTGATAATTCGGGCCAAAACTGCAACAATGGTGGCGGCAAAAGGGTAAAAAATATAAATATAATGGCAAAAATCACGGAGGCAACAACAGTGGCGGATGAAACAGTAGCAACGACAGTAGGCCTCGGGGTACTGGGCCCCAGCTCGCCTAGTCTCAGCCCTGGTCCCCTTGGAAGTGGGCCTGGACCAGCGGCCAGTGGACCAGTAACGCCTACTGCCCACCTAGTTACTTCCCGGGAAATTGGGCTCCAGTCCAGCCCAATCACAGGTCCAGTTTCTCGGGTCCTTTTGCCACCAATCAGCAGCGTTCCGGGTTAGGTCAGCAGGTCGGTTTGCTTGGGCATCGTCCCTCGCAGGCTTTCACTGCTACGGGCTCGAATCCGATCCCGACACCCACCGATATGGAGGCCGCCATGCATACACTTGGATTAAATCCTCGAGATTCAATTTGGTACATGGACACTGGCGCCACTTCTCACATGACGTTCGACCAAGGTACTCTCCCGTCTTATTTCAATTTGAGCAAAAATCATGACATTATTGTTGGTAATGACAACTCAATTCCAATTCGTGGTTACGGTCATACAACTTTGTCTCTCCCCCATCCACCTATGTCTTAAAAAATACCCTTCATGCCCCTAACTTAATTAAAAATTTGGTGTCTGTCCGAAATTTCACCACTGATAATTGGGTTTCTATTAATTTTGATCCATTTGGGTTTTCTGTGAAGGATTTCAAAATGGGGATACCGCTCATGAGATGCAATAGTAGGGGAGATCTTTATCCAATCACTCCCGCTTCCAGTGTCTCGAGTCAAGCCATGCCATTGATATTTGCAGCTCTAACTCCTTCCTTGTGGCATGCACGTTTGAGTCACCCTAGGTCATCAATTGTTTCTCCCTTGCATAAAAACAATTTTATTTCTTGTAAGGGTACGTGTAGTACTCCAATTTGTCATTCCTGTCCGTTAGGAAAATATGTTAGATTACCATTTGTAGCCTCTACTTCTCGTACTTTAATGCCTTTTGACATTATTCATAGTGATTTATGGACTTCTCCCGTTCTAAGTTCTGTGGGCCATCGTTATTATGTTCTATTTTAGGATGATTATTCTAATTTTTATGGACCTTTCTGTTAGCAAAAAAATCTTAATTTTTCCACATTCTTAAAATTTAGAGCATTCATCCGTACCCAATTCGAACGAGAAATAAAAAATTCAATGTGATAATGGCAAAGAATATGATAATGGGTTGTTTTGGGAATTTTGTGATGCTAATGGCATAATTTTTTGTTTCTCTTGTCCTCATACGTCCTCACAAAAATGGGAAAGTCGAACGAAAAATTCGTACCATTAATAATATTATCCTAACTTTATTGGTCCATGCTTCCGTACCCCCTTTCTTTTGGTATCATGCTCTACAAATGACTACTTATCTCCTTAATATACTTCCTACCAAAGGGTTGGCATATGCATCTCCTCTTAAAATCCTCTATAATAAGAATCATTCGTATTCCCATCTTAGGGTCTTTGGGTGTTTATGCTAGCCACTATTTCCGTCAACTACAATTAACAAACTTCAAGCCCGTTCTACCGCTTCTGTGTTTTTGGGTTATTCATCTAATCACCGTGGTTACAAATGTTTTGATTTATCGTCTAATAAAATCATAATTAGTTGCCATGTTATTTTTTATAAAACCCAATTTCCGTTTGCTAAAGTGAGTAGTCCCGTGCCTAATTCGTATACTATTTTAGATGACGAAGTCTCACCGTACATTATGCACCACTTAATGGGCCGATCTAGTGACCACGAAACACCAGCAGGCCCACTGCATGCTGGCCCGCAAATACCAACTACCCATCCCTTCCCCGTCCCAAGTCTAGATAGTGGGCCGATCGACCAACCCACTACTGAGAGTGCTTCTGCCCCAGTTTCTGATCCAGTCCCGCCATCGATTTCCAGTTTTGGGCTGCTGGCCAGTCCATCACACATCCGACTTTTTCTCAAAATCCACCCAATTCTCCCCCGACTCACAAACCTGTTACTCGCAATCAACAGAGTATTTTTAAACCAAAAAGACATTTTAATCTTAATTCTAATATTCTTAAATCCCACTACCCAGTAACCCAGTGTCTGCGTTAAATGATCCGAATTGAAAATTGGCTATGAACAATGACGTGGGAGTTGGTACCCCGTCCTTCTGGTGTTAATATTATTCGGTCTATGTGGATTTTTACTCATAAAGATAATTCTGATGGTTCTTTTGCGAGACATAAGACTCGTCTTGTAGGTGATGGTAAAACTAAACAGGTTGCCGTGGATTGTGGTGAGACATTTAGTCCGGTGGTCAAATCGGCTATCATTTGCACTGTTCTTAGTCTGGCTCTTTCAAAGGCATGGCCCATTCATCAGCTAGATGTGAAGAATGCTTTCTTACATGGTGATCTTAAGGAGACAGTTTATGTGATTCTTGATGTTAGAAACAACACGGGCAGGATAAAACGTGCTCTTTGTCGTCGACATAACGAAAGAACAATAAGTGATTTTATAGAAAATTTGGGAAGAGAGGAGGTAAATTTTAACACGAAATTCGAGAAAGGGACACGGAAATCGATGCAGTTTTTGGCCGAGAAGGGGCACGAAAAACCGAGAGAAATTTTGGAGAAAAGCGGAAGCAATTTAGTCCTAGATTTCTGATACCATGAAAGAAATAATCCCTTGATTATTTTCATTAATTGAATGAGTATATATACAATTTACATATTTTCATAATAGGAGAATCTTATTCCTAAAACCTTATTCTACTTGGACACTAACTATACAATTATGGTAATACACATATTATGGTAAGTGTACAAGACTAATTATTACACTAAAACAGTATCCATAAACTAAGGTATTACATGGACTGATTGTGGACCAAATCTGTGATATACCATAAGTGTATATCACGGAATATGACATATATTTAACACTTAGATGTAGGTTTTGTTTCCTTTTGGCTTAAATGTAGCTATATATTTGCAACTCTGGATGTTTCGACTACCTATTGGAAAATTTTCACCACAGTTTTAATAATACACAACTTCTGGTCCACCCCAGTAATCCAATACCCATATGAGAATTTCTCCTTCTCTTTCTAAAAAAAAATGAACTAACAGTCATCTTCATTTTTATTCTGTTGACCTTTGGAATTGCAATAACATAAGGCGAGCCCTTTTTCCCTTTTGCTTTGTATTGATCATCCTAGATTTAACTTTGGTATGTTATGTTCTGATTCTAATGCTTGGTTTTCTTTTCTTTCAGTGGATGCCAAGATGAAAGTATGTGCTATCAACCGCAGCTGTTAAAATTTAGATCTCATCCGATTGTCGCATCTATAATAAATTGAGAAAGATGAAACAAAAATATATTTTTACTGATTGATGAAGAGCTGAAATATAAACACAAAACAAACTAACAAAGTCACCTCCTACGGTGGAACTACACCAGAAACCAAGGAAAAGATTATGATGGACTCCTAAAATAGTGGAAACAAAAATAACAACCTATGCAGTAAATAATCTAGTAACAGTAAAACAGAAACAATAACAACGTAAAAAATAAGCAGTAAAAACGTTCTAATACACCCCCTCAAGCTAGATGGTGTGCAACACCATCTAGCTTGGACAAATGGCAATGAAAGGAGATTTTTGGAAGCGGTTTTGTGAGAGCATCAGCCAACTGGTCAGAGCTAGGAATGTGCATGAAGATAAGTCAATTATCGTTAACCTGTTGGCGAACATAGAGGAAGTCAACAACTATATGTTTCATGCAGCTGTGAAGATTATTGTTCTCACATAAGTAGGTGACACCAAGGTTGTCACAATAGGTGGTGCGGGGATATTGACATAGAGTTTCTTATGAATATTTTTTACCCAAGTGGTCTCATCAACGGCACTAGCAACAGCCCGGTACTCTGCTGCGGTAGATAAGCGGGCAATGGTACGTTATTTTTTGAATGACCAACTAACCAGTGTCAGGCCAAGAAAAACAATGTAACTTGTAGTGGAACTTCGATCAGTGAGGTTGCTAGCCCAATCAGCATTAGAAAACACAGAGAGATTAAGACTGGTGCTTGGAGCAATTCGAAGGCCATAGTTAGTAGTGCTTTTGACATACTGAAGGAGGCGTTTAACATCCTTCCAGTGAGCTTCAGATGGGCATGCATAAATTGAGACAATTTGTTCACTGAGTAAGAAACATCAAACCTAGTTAAAGACACATATTGTAACTTGCCAATGACTTTCCTGTATTCAGTAGCATCATGAGATGAAGTATCATCATTTAGCATAAAACTTGGAGAAGAACTCATAGGCGTAGAAACACCATTGCAGTCTTGCATCAGAAGGTCATGGAGAAGGTCTGTAACATACTTCGCTTGTGAGAGCAGAAGGCCTTTGCAATATCGATGAACCTCAACCCCAAGAAAGTAGGATAAAGGGCCAAGATCTTTAAGTGAAAAACGTGAAGCCAAGGAAGAAATAACCTGATGAACCATTGAAGAATTGTTTCCTGTGAGGATGATGTCATTTACATAGACTAAAAGATACACAATACCATTAGAGGCATGGCAAAAAAATAGAGATGGATCCGAGTGAGACTTAATAAATCCCAAATTAAACAGATAGGATGTCAATTCATTGTAAATAGCCTTACGCAGACGACAAACATGTGAGGGATGAGATGCATTCTCAAATACAGGTGATTGTTTCATAAAAACCTCTTCTTCAAGCGTGCTTTGTAAAAAGGCATTGTTGACGTCCAATTGGTGTAATACCCAATTGTGCTGAACTGCAAGTGAGAGAACAACACGAATGATTGTAGGCTTGACAACTGGATTGAACGTGCAGTGGTAGTCAAGACCTAGACGCTGAGTAAACCCTTTGGCAACCAATCGATCTTTGAATCTGTCAAGAAAGATCTCAAATATCTGGAGTTTCTTTTTGTATATTATATGGATGATCCGATCCGCAAGGACCATGGTTGGAAATTATTTGATCGTCTTTCTCTGAGAACTAGGGTCTGTGGCTAACTGATATTGCACATCACTGAACCGTTGGCTTTTTTTATCCTGTAAATCCACTTACAATCAACAACATTCTTATTAGAATCCGGAGGAACCAATTCCCATGTTTGATTCCGAATTAATGCATCATATTCAGCTTTCATAGATGACCTCTACTCTGGGTGCTTTAGAGCCTGCTTGAAGGTATAAGGGGTAACATTTTCAGGAAGTTGGACAAGATAATTGAATGGTTTCTTGGGGCAGAAAATATTGTTTTGTGATCGGGTTGTTGGGCGGGTTGGAGGAGGAGGTGGGGGTGCAGGAAGTGGTGGCAAATTCGCTAGTTCTGCAGGAGAGGGTGTAGAAACAGGAGGCAAAATTCGTATTTTGTTTCAGCGACCTAAAGCAGATGGACGCATATGATTCTGGCCGGAGGAGACGGACTCACAAGCTTGGCCACTTGTAGGAATCTGTCGAACTGGAATAGGAGAAGGAAGTGGAGAGATATGCGGTGAAAGAATTTAAGTTTGAGAGTCTGCAAAAGTGTAAATAACGTCCCACATGAGCGTAAAAGACTTATTTTTAATATGTGAGAAGATTGTTTGAAAAGGAAAAATATTTTTAAAGAACTTAACATTTCTTGAGATATAAAATTTGGACTGAATGGGATCAAAATATTGGTGCGCATAATGAACATGAGAGAAGCCCAAATAGACACATGAAGTTGACCTAGGCTCAAGTTTATGGGTGGTGTACGGATTAAGCCATGGATAACATAGACAATAAAAAATTCTAAGTGAATCATATTTGGGTGCTATACCAAATAATTTTTCATATGGCGATGTATTGTTTAAAAGTTGTGAGGGTAGTCAATTAATCAGATAGGCTGCGTGTTGACAAGCAAACGACCAAAAATTTGAAGGTTAGGATGCCTAATGTTTTGGTCGTTTCAACAATGTACCAGTGACGAAATTCCGCTATGGCCACTCTTTGCGGTGTATGAGGAGGTGCTATAAGGTGTTCAATTCCATGTAAATTGAGATAGGTATCAAGACCTTTAGATTCACCTCCTCCATCGATATATAAAGAGATAACTTTCCTTCTAAAATAATTTTCCATTAAGGGATGAAACTTGGAAAAATTGTCTCGAACCTCATTTTTGTTTTAAGAGTGTACTGATCAATGAAGACTAGAGATGTCAATGGATCCTGGATCCGGTGGATTCAGATCCGTTGTATAGGATATGGATCTTCAAAATTTGGACCCGACGGATCCGGATCGGACCCGGATCCATTTTTGACGGATCAGATCTGGATCTGGATCTTGTATTTGAGATCCGTATCCGGTCCAGATCCGACCCGTAGATCCGTTTTTTATTAAATATATTCATAACCTATAATGTAATTTTATAAGTATTTTCTTAAAATTGCTAAGCACATCCTTGCAAGTTTAATTCTCAAAACAAGTTTAATTTATCCCCGCGTTAACTCAAAAATCAAAAAATAAAGAGGTAACTTTGATAATAAAATCAATGTTATATTAGTGAATGACTAACATCTCCATAGACAAGTAGTTAAAATTATATTCACTTAATTTGTGAAGATTCCAAGCACATGCAAGTTCTGCATTGTGGAAATACTAGTCAGCATTTTTCACAACTATTGTCATTGTCCAACATTTTCAATTAATAACTCACAATCAAAACGAGACAACGAACAAAATATCTCATATGAACATTTCAAAACTGAAACACAATAAACTGTTAGCTAAGTAAAAATCGTTTGTCAGTTTAAAAAAAAATTCTTAGCAAGGCAATTTTTTTTACATGTGGATCCAGATCCGATCCGTGGACCCGGTGGATCCAGATTTGGATCTGATTTTTATGGACCCGACGGATCTGGATCCGAATCTGGATTCAGATATGAAAAACGGATTTGGATCTGGATCTAGTAGGATTCGGTCCAGATCCGATCCGTTGCCATCCCTAATGAAGACACAGTAATATCATTTTTTAATCTATGGAAAGGACAGGTGACGGACCCACACGTCACTAAAAAGTATTTGTAGCGGAGCAGTACTAATTAAAGACAAACAATTTGTAACATCCCATACTTTTTGGGCCATGGTTTGAATCGCAAGGCGTATGTGAAATCGCTAGGCGTATGTAGGGATGACAACGGATCTGGACCGGATCCTACTAGATCCAGATCCAGATCCGTTTTTCATACATGAATCCAGATTCGGATCCAGATCCGTTGGGTCCATAAAAATTAGATCCAAATCCGGATCCATCGGATCCACCAGGTCCACGGATCGGATCTGGATCCACATGTAAAAAAAATTGTCTTGCTAAGAATGTAACCTTGCTAAGATTTTTTTTTGAACTGACAAACGATTTTTACTTAGCTAACAGTTTATTGTGTTTCAATTTTGAAATGTTCATATGAGATATTTTGTTCATTGTCTCGTTTTGATTGTGAACTATTAATTGAAAATATTGGACAATGTTGTGAAAAATGCTGACTAATATTTCCACAATGCAGAACTTGCATGTGCTTGGAATCTTCACAAATGAAGTGAATATAATTTTAATTACTTGTCTATGGAGATGTTAGTCATTCACTAATATAACATTGATTTTATTATCGAAGTTACCTCTTTATTTTTTGGTTTTTGAATTAACGCGGGGATAAATTAAACTTGTTTTGAGAATTAAACTTGCAAGGATGTGCTTAGCAATTTTAAGAAAATACTTATAAAATTACATTATAGGTTATGAATATATTTAATAAAAAATGGATCCACGGGTCGGATCTGGACCGGATACGGATCTCAAATACAAGATCCAGATCCGATCCGGATCCGTCGGGTCCAAATTTTGAAGATTCATATCCTATAAAACGGATCTGGATCCACCGGATCCGGACCGGGTCCAGAATCCACTGCCATCTCTAGGTGTATGTAAATAGACTCGAGCTTTGGAGAATTTATGTCATATTCATGTATGCCAATAAAGAGCTTAGTATATAAAAAGATGTGGTCCTGAATTAATTTAGTACTTATCAGCTAATTGATGACAATAATTAGCTAATCGACAACAATGATCGGTTACTCGATAACGCTGATCGACTAATTAGTCAATTATGGATGAGTGGATGAGACAACTTATTTGGATAAAGGCTTATTACACGTGTAATGATATATATATATATATATATATATATATCTACAAAGTGATTTATCTTAAAGGGCAAGTGATGTAATTAATGAGGGAGTTGTGGGTTTGGTTAGGTGGCTAGTATTGATGTTAGGTGATGACATTTGTAAAGGAGGGGGCATTATCTCGTGCTTGGAATTTAGTGGAGTGGAACCTCAACCAATATATTCAGCAAACCTCAAATAATGCATGCAACATTCAGCAAATGTTTTCTTATGTTCACAAGAATTAGAGCTAAGTTAGAGCACCATTTTCATTAAATTTCACCCATAGCACAAGTGTACATGCAACAACGTTTTGTCCTATTTTTAAGTTGGGATTCGAGATTAAGTTTTAACAGAGATTGACCCGTCATAGTTGTTTCCAAAATCGTAAATCAAGGTATGTTAAGGTAAATTATTTATTTCTTTTGGCATGTTCCATGTAATTAAACGTAACCGTAATATTGTTCCATAAATTATTCTACTCTTAGTAGTTAAGAATGTGCATGTTATTGATTCCTATGTTGAAATCATGCCTAAATATGTTCCTAAATCCTTATTGAGGTATATAAGAAAGATGTTGATATTTCTAATGTTAGCCGAAGGTACAAGGATATCATGTCATCTAACAAGTTCAGAATGTTTCATTATCATTCATGCATTTTCATTTGCATTATATTCATGTATTACCCTAGACCTACATGTGTTATATGTTGGAAATTAGCCTTTGGCGGGGAGATGCGTCCACCCATCTTTGATGAATTAAACACTTGTGTTCCGCATGTTGGAGACCTTGTCTCTTCGCACATGCATGATCTACGAAGTGAGTAGATGACCGTAGGGCCAAGAATCGTCTAATTTCGTTGAGAAATGAAAGAGATATTGGTCCACGAAGTAAGGTGTTTGAGACATGGAAATGTGGTGTGGGACAAATCTACCACATCGGTGGGAATAGGAAGAATTGCTCTCTATATAAGTCTCTAATTGGTAAAGGGTTTGGGACCCCAAGGGGTATCCCATGTGTTTAAAGGAGGGAAGACCTAGATGTGCTTGGGTTCAAGGCTAAGCCCACACGCGCGCCGCCGCCGCCCGCCCGTCCCGTCCGGTTCCGGTCCCGGTTCCGGTTCCGAGTTCCGGGTTCACGGGTTCACGGGTTCACGGGTTCACGGGTTCACGGGTTCACGGGTTCACGGGTTCACGGGTCGTGGGCCTGTCTGATATTTTCATATGTACAGTTTGGACCAGAATTCTTTCATATGTACAGTTTGGTCCCTGAAGTTTCAATATTTACAGTTTGGTCCCCAGAATTTCTGGAGACTTTTTCTGTAAATATTGGACTGCATTTTGGAGCATTAACCAGCCATTATTTGGCTGATTAATTCCTCCATTAACAGCCCATTACTTGGGCAAAGTGAGCGCCTCTTTCAATGGCCTTAATAGCCATTACTTGGCTGTTTTAATGGCCTCCTTTAAGGGCCATTACATCCTTGTTTGTGGCTGTTGGACAGCCCCTCCTCTTGCTATATATTGAGCTTCACTTGGCTGAAAAAAAGAAGCAAGAAACAGGCAGAAATATAGACGAAAATACAGTGCAAAACTGACTGAAAAACAGTCACGAAAATAGCTCAAAGCAGTGAGCAAATTGTGAAGAAAATCAGTGAGCAAACCCACACATATACACAAGATATACACTACAAAGACACACTATATACACAGAGACAAAAGAGAAGAGTATTGAGAAACTCCTCCTTCCTATTCCATATCTTCAGCAAGTCGAGTCATATTTGTTTTCTTCGCCAGGCTCAACCTATTGGCTTTGTAGTGTTGAGATTAAAGTGTTGTTTTATCTTGGGAGACTATTTCCCGCTAACGTAAAAGCATATATACGGGGCAATCTTGTCTTAAGGATAGAGGGCTATCCTCGACTCAACACACAACGTTGTAACCATCCGTATTTAGTTGTTTCTTGATTTTCAAAGTTATCAAGATTCAAGGCACAACAAACTTGCTAGCTTCTCAACATTGGCTTTGCAAGGTGATCAAGATTCAAGACACAACACACATGCGGCGTTTTGAAGATTGACCATTTATTTCTCATTTCGAACATTTGTAATAGTTATTACTTTCCGTACTGCTCTATAAAGTACCATAGAATACCAACAACTTAAGACAAGATTGTATTGTAATACTATTAGTGTTCGAAAGATGTTGGTCAAAAATTGTGTGACCAAATCGGATATGGCAATGGTTTTCTCGGTAGAAGGGAGTGATGATGATGAACGTATTCATGGTGTCACCGCTACCAAGATCGGTGGGAACAAGCGCTCTCGAGAGCCTCGAGGATGTCAACTCGGGACAAGAGGAGAAGATCGAAGATGTACTTCTATCTTGCAGCAGAAGGCCCGTATCTATCCCGGACAAAAGATCCGAATAATGGTAAGAAGGACCGGACACTCGTTTGATGAAGTGACCGAAGTGAGCCAGAATCCGAAATTGGGATAAGTAGTTTTTCTTACTTGTTAAGAATAAAGATTAAATGATGTCTGATTAAAAATGGATTAAAGTAATGAGGAATATGAAAATAATTTATATTCCTTACGCTTTAAAATCAGAAGTTTAATCTTATCTTCTTTCCCGTTTAAAGATTGGATTGTAAATGACTTAAAAAGATCCGTTCTTTTAAGTGTAATTGTTAAAGTGTGAAAAGTACGTTCGCACATACGATGGAGAAAGATCCACTAACTGTGCGAAAACTGTTACCAATTTTAAGTAAGCGCCAAGAATTATCTGGGCACCAATCTTAACAGAAGGAGTCTAAAAGCTAAAGACGTTAAACCTGTCATACTTGGCAGAAGATCCTTCGTAGGATGATATTGGACACTCGATCATAAAAAGCCTCCGGCGACCGGAGTGGGCCAAAATTCCTTTGATATGATGATATTGGACACTCGGTCATACAAAGCCTCGGGCGGCGGAGTGGGGCGTAATTCATTTCATAGGAAAATTAATGGACACCTAGTGTGGTGGGCCGCAGTTTCCGTGTCTTAATGATCCGAAGGCCTAAAGAAAGGCAAGAAAGAAATTGGACACTCACCGCTAAAGCAACCGGAGTGGGCCGAGTATCTAGATCATATATGATCCGGTTACGCCCTAACCACGGGCAAGAGGTTGTTCATGTGAAGCAACGCCACCTCTAAAATCAAAGGGGCTGGAGAGGTTGTCCTCAATAGGACTTCAAGGAATGGATCACTCTAAAAAGAGGTGATACATGTTCCCAAACTTGGTTTAAGGGACGCTGTTGGTCAAGATGGTTTGAGACTAGTCCAACAGGTCTATAATAACTAAGAATGGTACAGTATGTTTGTAGCCAAATGAATGATATATTTGTAATCCGTGCATCTATGCCATCATAGATTAAGACACGTTAAATAGCAAGTCATTCAAAAGCTAACGATGTTGAAATTGTTGCCTTCTGTCGACATAAACCCTCAAAATGAATGTGAGGTAGACGAAGAGGCAAAATCACCTTTCCAAATTATGTCAAGGGAATAGCGAAAGAAGTACCGCTCCTCTAAAACTTAGTCACACCTACTTGGGTGATTTGAAGTTGATACAAAATAGAGGGGGGAGACAAGTACGTTGTGACCTTCATTGATGATGGTACAACGTATGGAATCCTTTGTTTGTTGAAAAACAAAGATGAAGTTGTTGAAGCGGATAAGCGCTAGAAAGCAGAAGTTGAAAATCAACTAAGCCTATGGATTGAGAAATTTGTAGTGATAGAGGGGGAGAATGTGAAGCATCGTTCATTAAACGACTGTTCATTTCTCACCTCAGTCCAACGGTGTTAGCCAAGCGCAAAGTCGTACGCCCAAATTATGTGGGGTGGCTTGGTAAAAGTTGGAATACCGAAACAGTCAAGTTGTACCTAAGATCGTAGATTGCATATCCACTGGATCTGTAAATAACGTAGTGCCGATCGCCTCTTGGTGTCAAAGAATGTCGAATTCTTTGGAGATAACTTTCCTTGAAAAAGGAAAAAGGGGTAATTGCTCAAGGATAACAAGAACCCGCGAGGGCTCGATCGTCCGAACTAGACGTTCCAAATCTACAGGACTCGAAAGTTTCTAGCTATCTGGAACTTATTATTCCAGATCTGCAGAACTCAGGGATTCTAGATGTAGAACCGAGAAGGAGCAAAAAAGGAGACAAAGACTTGTTCCATACCTTCTAGCTTGTATGGTTGAGAACGAACCATGGACAATTAACAAAGAATTGTCATCTCCAAAAACACTGCTTTGGAAAGAAGCTAAAGAAAGAAATAGATTCTATCATATAGAACCATACTTGCGTAATGGTTGATCTTCCTCCGGAAAAGAACCTTTGGGTTGTAAAATGTGCTCCCTCGTGAGTAGTTTCACATCCAGGGCCATTGTAGTCTTACATGGCATGGATGTTGAAATGTACCTTTCCAACGGAGAGTTGGAAGAAGAGGATCGAATTGGTTTTTCGAATCGTTAGGCTTCTTTCTCGAACTTTCATTTTGGTCCCCGAAATGTTTACATTTTGGTCCCGAAAGTTTCGAGATAAAACAGAACAATGAATCTGACCACAGAAACATTGACTCTGAAGTTAGAAAGCCAACAGTATGAAAGTAAAAGTCATATTGAAACAAAGTCTCGATATGAAAGATATGGGTATCACAGATGACATCTTAGGAATTGGATTTTTAAGACATCTAACGGATCGGTCGATAGTAGACAGGTCTCGTTGAAGCCACCAATGGATATGAATCATAGAAATGATTGGAATCATGGTGCTCCCATAGACAAAGAGCGATATGCATAGGTCATGTGTAGTTCAATGTATTGTACACACTACAACCGACCTGGTATCGTCCTACAAACAGATCAGTTGAACTAAGGTTCACTGATGATCTTAATACATGATCAATAGAAGGCGTTAAGTCGATATGACGATATCTCGAATTATTCGCTTATCTACGATTATAGTATTCGGATGTCCGGCGGTTCGGGAGAACACAAAGTGATGCAAACCGGACATCGATTCGAAGAACACCAAAGCCACAAGCAAATGTGTATGGTGGGTCTTGGAAAATCCTCTAAGCAAACTTGCATCGGCCGATTCATGATAGAATCGGAGTTTATCGCTTTATACAAAACATGAAAGAAGTTGAGTAACTTCACGGCTCCTTAGATGACGTCCCTTATTGGGAGATACCCGTGTCTTCAGCAGTTATACACTGTGGCTAGCCGGTCGGCTTCAGGAAGGACACGGATGACGGCGTCTAGACATATCTTTTAGGATCTGTCGGAGACATAAGACCGTATGACAGTTGATCATCACGGGTGTCACATCCTTGTTTACTAACTAAGAGACTACCCGGAGATCAAGTGTTCTGCCTGTCTAGGGGAATTGGCTTAAAACCCAAACAATACGAACCTTTGCGGTGGAAACCCAACCATACTGATTGGAGATCCCAAGAATTTGGTTCAATGGGAAAACTAAGCGGCAAAAGGTTCGGTTGAGCGCTTCGGTGGAAGCAAGAAGCACTTCGGATGATGATTTCGTACGGAAACATGAATCCAAAGTCGTTCCCGCGATAGACATAAAAGTGCTTTGCTCGCATGGTGGGTAAAGGTTAAGCTTCCAAAACTTTTTAAAAGATCCTCAAACGGTTGAGGTTAAAGTTGTGGAACTTTTAATGATTCCTAACACTTGTGAAGTGGGGTATAACAGATACCTTGTAGGAGATCACCTATTTAAGTGCGAGGATGGCCGACTCAAATGAACGCACTTAAGAATCCAAGTGTGTCCATGGCCACAACGGACAGAAACGTAAGAAGGAAAATGAATAAGAAGAGTTATTGTGTTGATATCGTTGTCTTGGCTTACACTAAACACTGACGGTTCAAGACATCACGTTCACCGCGCAGTAAGTAAGTCCGATGGTATTCAACTAGGGAAGGTTCAAACCGTAAGCTACCTCTCCTGATGCAATATCTTTTCGCTGAAAGATTGCTGAAATGTAGGCACCTTGTGCGTGCGCCACAATCTCTCTTTCATAGAGGGGATTGTTGGAAATTAGCCTTTGGCGGGGAGATGCGTCCACCCATCTTTGATGAATTAAACACTTGTGTTTCACATGTTGTAGACCTTGTCTCTTCGCACATGCATGATCTACGAAGTGAGTAGATGACCGTAGGGCCAAGAATCGTCTAATTTCGTTGAGAAATGAAAGAGATATTGGTCCACGAAGTAAGGTGTTTGAGACATGGAAATGTGGTGTGGGACAAATCTACCACATCGGTGGGAATAGGAAGAATTGCTCTCTATATAAGTCTCTAATTGGTAAAGGGTTTGGGATCCCAAGGGGTATCCCATGTGTTTAAAGGAGGGAAGACCTAGATGTGCTTGGGTTCAAGGCTAAGCCCACACACGCGCCGCCGCCGCCCGCCCGTCCCGTCCGGTTCCGGTTCCGAGTTCCGGGTTTCGGGTTCTCGGGTTCACGGGTTCACGGGTCGTGGGCTGTGGGCCTGTCTGATATTATCTTTTTGGACTAGAGAACTCTGGCAGATGTACAGTTTGATCCCTGAAGTTTCATATGTACAGTTTGGACCAGAATTCTTTCATATGTACAGTTTGGTCCATGAAGTTTCAATATTTACAGTTTGGTCCCCAGAATTTCTGGAGATTTTTTCTGTAAATATTGGACTGCGTTTTGGAGCATTAACCGAGCCATTATTTGGCTGATTAATTCCTCCATTAACAGCCCATTACTTGGGCAGTGAGTAGCCTCTTTCAATGACCTTAATAGCCATTACTTAGCTGTTTTAATGGCCTCCTTTAAGGGCCATTACAACCTTGTTTGTGGCTGTTGGACAACCCCTCCTCTTGCTATATATTGAGCTTCACTTGGCTGAAAAAAAGAAGCAAGAAACAGGCAGAAACATAGACGAAAATACGGTGCAAAACCGACTAAAAAACGATCACGAAAATAGCTCAAAGCAGTGAGCAAATTGTGAAGAAAATCAGTGAGCAAACCCACACATATACACAAGATATACACTACAGAGACACACTATATACACAGAGACAAAAGAGAAGAGTATTGAGAAACTCCTCCTTCCTATTCCATATCTTGACAAGTCGAGTCATATTTGTTTTCTTCGCGGTGCTCAACCTATTGGCTTTGTAGTGTTGAGATTAAAGTGTTGTTTTATCTTGGGAGACATTGCCCGCTAACGTAAAAGCATATATACGGGGCAATCTTGTCTTAAGGATAGAGGGCTATCCTCGACTCAACACACAACGTTGTAACCATCCGTATTTAGTTGTTTCTTGATTTCAAAGTTATCAAGATTCAAGGCACAACAAACTTGCTAGCTTCTCAACATTGGCTTTGCAAGGTGATCAAGATTCAAGACACAACACACATGCGGCAGTTTTGAAGATTGACCATTTATTTCTCATTTCGAACATTTGTAATAGTTATTACTTTCCGTATTGCTCTATAAAGTACCATAGAATACCAACATTATATACACTACTATATGGTATCAATATATATATGTAGGGGATGAAGAAAAGGTAATGACATTATATACGCGTCACCACTTGCAGCTGATACAGATATCACGAAAAAGGAAGATGCCCACAGAGGCCAATATGATATAATGCTCATAGAGGCCGAAATGAAATGATGCCCACAGAGGCTGTTATGGGAAGGAAGATGCCCTTGTGTGACCAATATATATATGTATACCCCATTTGCATTGTGCATGACATTTAGGCATATTATGGCCCTCAGGGGCATTCACTGTTGTCAGCCGTTACTATCGGCTAGTTCTGTCAGCTGTTGTTGTCGGCTATTTCTGTCAGCTGCTACTGTCGGTTATTTTCGTCGGATGTTGTTGTCGGCTGTTACTATTTCAGTTTATTCTTGTATCTATGTTATGATATTGTTCATGCTTGACATACTCAGTACATCAGTCGTATTGACGTCCCTTTTATCGGGGGACGTTGCGTTTCATGCCCGTAGGCTCAGGTAGACAGTATGACGGTTCGCGCTAGTAGGTTGATGGTTCAGCTGATATTGGAGCACTCTACTAGTTTCAGAGTTGCAGTCTGATCGTGGTATGATATTTTGCATATGCATATGGGTATGGCTGGCCCCTGTCCCTACCTTATGGTGTCATGTACTCTTTAGAGGCTTATAGACAATCGTCATGTGTATAGTAGTCGTGTATGGTCATGTCGACCTTGATGTGTGTGTCAGCAGATACTGGGTGACAGTCCTTGTGGCCATGATTGATTACAGGTAGCTGGTAAGTATGTGAAGTTTTTTTACCATCGCTCATAGCTATGTCTTATGAACCATTATATGTTTCAATATTGGTAGTCTTTGTGGTGACATGATGAGTAGCACCGGAGTTGACAATCCATTGGTTTGCTGCAGCTTGGTTACCCGAAAGAAAATTTGCCTTTGCATCTAAATGATTGTGAGATTGTGACCTGCAAACGTTTGCAGTGTGACCCTGTTTGTTGCAAAATTGACATCGAACAGGATTATTGGTATAACACCCTTGCGCAGAAGCATTTGTATGATTATTGGACCGTCATTGTGACTTGTTGTTGGGTCGATAAGCAGTGCGATTGTTGGAATTGGTGGGTCTGTTATGAGTTGGCATAGCAACAGTTATGGTAGTGATTTCTTTTTCAATTCCTCGTGTTTGAGGAAGAGCTCATAATTAATTAGTTTCGCATACAACTCATCGTACGAGATGATGGAATCTCTTGCCCAAATTGCAGCTGAAATCTCACGAATATATGATCCAAGACCACTCAGAATTTTCACTATCAACTCATCGTTGATGACTGTAGCACCAGCAGTGGCGAGCCCATTGCAGATAGAGCGCACCTGATGGAGATAATAGGCAACTGGGCGGGAGTCTTTTGATAGACGCGCGAGCTGATCACGAAGGCTAAATATTCATGTTTGGGACTTGTTGGCGTAGGTTAATGCAGGGAGTGCCAAGCAAGTTGAGCAGTGGAAGCAGCGACCACGATTGCAGCACTTGTCGGATCGACAGAAGCCATTATGGCATTCTGGATCAATTGATCTTGGCGGAACCAAATGATGTATTCTGGGTTAACCACTTCTCTACTGTTTTGAGTGAGAGTTTTCGAAGGAGCGGGAGAAGAATCGTCAAGATAGCCGAACAGATTGTGCACATGCATGAGCATGGAAATCTGGGCTTTCCATGTAGCGAAGTTATGGCTGCCAACAAGCTTTATCGGCAACTGTGACACAAGATTGAACTGAATAACAATGTTAGAGTCGCTACCAGTGGAGTCCGCATTCCTTACGTTTTCAGGCATGTTAAGAGTGAGTCTATGGTGGTAGTCAGATGATTGAAAAAAACTCGAGAGAGTTAAGAAGTGAGCTCGGATGCCATATAATAAATTGAGATAAATGAAGCAAAAAGATACTTTTATTAATTGATGAAAAACTGAAATATATACACAAAATAAACTAACAAAGTCATCTCCCATGGTGGAACTACACCAGAAATCAAGGAAAAGATTGTGATGGGCTCTTAAAATAGTGAAAACAAAAATAACAATCTATGCAGTAAATAATTTAGTAACAGTAAAACAGAAACAGTAACAACGTAAAGAATAAGCAGTAAAAACGTTCTAATAGCATCAACTTTGTATTAGCGGGACCGCCAAAATAGACATAAATAATCTGACTTTTCTTTCTCATTTTGATGAAAGAAAGCTCAATAATATGATTGTACAATTCATTTGCGACCTTACTATGTTGATATTTAGTCTCATCGACGGTACTATTTCCCTTTTTAGGTTGATAATCTTACTTAACAATTGAAACAAGTACACAATTATCTTTTTGTGTCTGTTGGACTTCTTTTATACATCCTTGTTAGGCATAGGTTGTGCTATGCATGGGCACATGCCATCTAGTCATTAAATAAGTAACAAGGACAAAAATTAAAGACCATAGATATGAGCAAAAATTAAAAATTAGTGCTTTTAAAGGGAAATTCGTGCAAAAAAATAGTGTGCACTAAACTTGATAGTTATAGTGATTGTGCATTAACATATTCTGATCTTAAATTTAAATCTGATAGATTCAATGTTTGGGTTCCGCCATTATTATTGAATTCATTACCGCCATTACTATTGAACTCATTACACTTAATTCAAATTTCTTCTTTTTTTATATATATATTTTTTATAATTATTTACTTATATATCTATGTTTCGTATTGAAAACGTGAATTAAGATGAACTCATTAATTATATCCTATATATGTCATGTTCAATTGTTCACAAGTGTTATAGACAAGGGCGTATGTAGCATTTAATGTGGGGTTCATTTGAATTTCTAACTTTTGACGCGGAACATAAATTTATGTGTAAATTTTTTATCAAATTTATAATAAATAGGAGATATGAACCCATAACTTTTAAAATACAATTGGTTCATCTAAAAATTCTAAAAAAGTTGAACCCATAAAGTTTAAATTTTGGATCCGCCTCTAATTATAGGGCATTCATCATTTTAAAATCCTGAATCTGTCATTGTTAAAAAATAAAAAACATATCGTAAATGAAACTATACATACAAACTGATACAAACACTATGATTTATATCTATGGTCGGAAAAGAAGGAAATGAAACCAAATTAAATAGTATTTAATTAGCTTAATTATATAGTACTGAGTTTTCTCTTCATTTGAGTCACAATTAATTTACGTCCATGATATGATAATGGGTATATTTTCCATTGTCTAACAAAGATATTTCAAAGAGATTGACAGTTTCTACTCGCCATTTGACATAATATGTTACAGGCCTTACCAGATACAAAACAAATTAATTGGTAGAACCTTTTCGATATTTTATACACGTGTCAAATATTTTTGTTTAAATTATATTATTCTATTCTAAATAAATTGAAAACCATTTTTTAATAACCTCTAATGAACGGGTGGAGTGGATGGAATGCTTTTACCTTAACCAAAGGTTTGGATTCTTCTTCCTTAACCACTTAATCAGAAATCTCGTATTCCAGAACTGAATATGAAAAATCGCTACCTCCAATGAAGATATACTTGGTGTGAATTCAGACTAGTCGGCCTCCAACACCAATAAAGTCGGGCTTTGTGGTCCAAATTAAAATCTAATGCATCTCGGTCAAATCAGAGATTTCGATTCTTCTTCCTTAATCACTTAATCAAAAATCTCGTGTTTGAGATCTGAATATAAAAAATCACTACCTCCAACGAGGACCTGCTCTGTGTGAATTCATACTAGTCCGCCTCCAACACCAACAAAGTCGGGCTTTGTGGCCCAAATTAAAATCTAATGCATCTCGGTCCATTTCTTTTGTCGCATTAGGACCAATATATCCAAGACCAGGAAAGAAGAAAGGAAATGAATGTAGCCTGTAGTAGCTGAGTGTTTTTGATTGAATGACCACCATGGCTTCTGCAATCTCTGCTCCAACATCTTCTTCACTAGCATCATTCACTAATAGAAGAATTTCTTTGACTTCTTCCATTTCAGTTTCCAAGAATCCCAAAGTTCAGTTCTTGAAGTGCTTGGGTCTCACCCCTTTTTCTTGGAATGCACTGAAGCAACTGAGCATTTCAAAATCTCATTATTCAGTACAAATTGGTACTTCTATTTTCTGGGTCTTTGCTAATTCAGTTGTTTTAATGATTAGTCAATGCCAATTGGCTTTTGCATACTATTATATTGAGTTCTTCCTATTTGTTGATTGTTGAGGTGATTGGTTTATTACAGGAAGAAGTAGAAAACTCAAAGGGAAAGGTGTATATGCATCTCTATTTGGAGTTGGTGCTCCTGAAGCACTAGTAATTGGGGTTGTAGCTTTGCTAGTTTTTGGTCCAAAAGGTCTTGCTGAGGTATCTGTTGCCTTCACATTATCGATAACATTTTCTGTTCTTGATTCCATTTGAGGATAGGTAGAACTCAAGTTATAACTATATGAAGTTCTTTTGGATTAGTCTTAAGTCAACTCTATGCTTCTCATAGGTTACAGTATTAATCAGGGAAATTGTTCTTTATTCTTTAATTTTAATCATTGGCTAGATGTGAGTTGCCAGCTGAATTATTGAAAGCAGAGAATTTACAAGTGGGAACTCTCACCCAAATTGACAGCATACAAAATATTTAACTCTCATTCAATAACTTTATATTGAGCTCCCAGGGAACAAGAACTGAGAAGATGGTTCACTACCACTGATATGCTGCAAAACTAATTAGACGTAAGATAAACAATTTTTATCGGCTTCTACTTAGATTGCTTGGAAGGAAGCCTTGGAGTAACCGGTAAAGTTGCTTCCACGTGACCAGGAGGTCATGAGTTCAAGCCGTGGAAACAACCTCTTGCAGAAATGTGAGGTAAGACTGCATACAATATACCCTTGTGGTCCGGCCCTTCCCCGGACCCTGCGCATAGCGGGAGCTTAGTGCACCGGGCTACCCTTTTTTACTTAGATTGCTTACATTCAAAATCCTCAGCATCCTCTGGAATTTAGTCATGTGAAAGTTGTGTCTTGAAATTCACTGGATAGTTTTTAGATGCATTTAACTAGAGTGAGTTTCAAATTCTAGATCTTTATGTAAGGATTAGAAACACTTTAGATGGATTTTGAATCATCTTATACTACAGCAAGAAGAAGGTGTTGACTAAAAGAAGTCTGTTAGCTTTGGAGGGAGAGAGGGGGGGGGGGGGGGGACCTTCCTTGGCAGTTAATACATTCTCTGGAAATGCGATTGCCTATACAATTCTTCCTATGTGCCTTGAATATTAGCCAAATGATCTTCAGTCTACATATCTATGGAAAGAGGAAGCTAGGAGAGGATTCTAGACATTCTATCAAGCAGAACAACTAATAGAATACCTTTTTTAGCAAAGTAATAGGATGGCATTTCCCATATGAATGATTAGGTATAGATGGCACGTGCTTAAGATGAGGAGGGGCTGTCTAGCATCTAAGCTAAGACGGATAATTGAAGTCTTGCAGCGGTGGATGCACCTAAGGATCTTGAGTGCATATAGGTTTTGTGCAGCATTATCCCATTTGGGACAGTGATAGCTACAGGTGAAGCGATATGCCAGCGGTTACTGGGCTGGGGTGGGATTTCTGTGGATGCTAAAAGAACTAACGTAAGTAGTCAGAAAATTAGGAAAATGTACTACCTCAGTCAAGAGAGGTTAGTGGGCATTTCATGATGAGGTCTTGTGCTAGTACAATCAATTGCCTTAAATTTCCAAACATTTTACCGTTAGGATTCTGAAGGCTTGCTTTTCCTGTAACCTAGGGCATGACGCTGTAGTCATTTTTGTTACCCAACTAGACGTGATGGAGTTCATTGTGGTAATGCTGGAGAAGGGCTATAGAAGCTCTTTGTTGACTGAGGACATGATCTTAGATATGAAGGTGTGGAGGTCGAGGATTAGGGTAGATGATTAGTAGGTAACATAGGGTTATCATACTTGTAGTTGTATGATTTAGGTAGTCACGTAGTTTTTTTTTTTGCCAATGTGTATTGATATTTGTTTTGCACATTTGTTATTTTATTGTCTCTTCTTCTTTCCTATATTCATGCATCGGGTACATTTCTTTTGAGTCGATGGTCTATCGGAAACAATCTCTCTATCCTATAAAGGTAGAGGTAAGTTTTGCGTACATCCTACCCTCCCCAGACCCCACTTGTGGATTACTCTGGGTATGTTGTTGTTTTATGCCTATTGATTGGCGCCACGCCATTTCTGGCTGGTATCAGTCTCTGAAATCCCTTGGATGGTGCTAGTTAATGACTGGCTGGCTGGCCACACAAACTAGCAGTATAGACTATAAGTGCCTCTTGTGAGGTCATGAGGCAGACACATCCATGTTTGTAAGAATGCCGCGTGCCTCTCTTTTGTTGGTCCAATTTTCACTGCAAAAATTACATTCTACTGATTCTTTCTACTTTGGTTCTGCAGCTAAAGTTTGAGGATTCTGAAGTTGTAAACTTCAAATCCTTCACTTGGGTTGAAGTACACCAATCTAAATGTATACCTTGGTCGTACTACCAGTTCTTTTCTCAATAGGAGAACCTAGCATGTCTCATTCAACAGTAATATCTAATGACAACGTAAACTTTGACTTATATCATCTTACAATGTGAGTTTCTGCATGACAGGTTGCTCGTAACCTGGGAAAAACTTTGCGTGAATTTCAACCTACTATCAGAGAACTTCAGGTAGGGCCGTGTGACATTTGTCTAAGTAGCTTTGTTTCTTTTATTCTACAAGCAGGTTTTGATTCACATGGTGCTCTTGTCTTTTGTATGAAGGATGTTTCAAGGGAATTCAAGAGCACACTTGAACGAGAGATTGGCCTTGATGACATTAAAGGTTCAAGCCGAGACACAAGAAGTCCTAGCACAATGAGCCCTTCATCGGATACCAGCTCTACAAATTCAACACAGGTGGTTGATCCGAGTGAGTCCTCACACCTTTTATATTATGCCATATGTCTTTCCTAAAATTAGTATGTTCTTTTTCATTAACTTTGAACATTCATCAACTTCTTGGACATTTGTTTTTTATTATTTTACTTCTTGGACGTTTTAGTTATCATACTAATGGTTCAGAGTTATATAGATGCCTGACAGAAAGTACCAAGGGAATGAGTGTACTTATCATATTACAGAACTGTTGGTGTTTGCTCATTTTTTACTTTAGTTCGAGAGATGTTCAATTGGCACTATGATAAACTGCAGTTTACAATTTGCATGGGAGAAAAAGCCAATCACCATTAAAATGTAGGTTTAAAACATGTTAAGGTTTCCGGGTTGTTTCAGCGTGCTAGAGTATACATTTTTACTGCTTAATTAAAGGTTTTGTGATTTTTGAAATTGTCCTGAAGATAATATTCTTTATTCTTCCAAGTGAGGTAGAAACGGGATTAGATTAACTGTAGTTGTGCCTTTTAGTATCGCATGTAATTCAGAAGTTCATTTTGTGAGTGACACATGTTGTGTTAAGCATTGGTTGGGAGTTCACCAGTAGACTTGCAAGGTTCGATCTTCATCTCCCCTTAGAATAATTTGTCTGCAGAAGTGGTCTGATCTTGTGGTAACTGTATTTCATAGGGTTGATGTATTGAGAATTCTGGAAAGTTTCTTGTTAGACTTTCAAAAAGACATTGAACTATTGCTGGTTGCACTCTTAATGCAAAAGAAATTTTAGATAGTAATAACTATTCTCCTATACACGCGAATGTCAATCAGAACTCACAACCATTCTCCTGTTCTAAAAGCTACCCTAGGTGAAGCGGTCGTCCAGGTAGTTTCTCAAGAATTGATTTTGGTACTATATTCTCCGACATTCATCCATATAAATGAATATACTTTTGATGTAAGAAGCTTAAAATTTAGTTTTGACTCACAAACAATTGACATTACAGAAGCTTTTGCTTGGTTTTGAGCTTTCTTTTCACAAGTAGGAACCTAAAGTAATCACATAATTTGATTGTTGGGTTGTTGGGTGGTTGGGTGTGCAAACAAATTCTCAAACTGGAAATTGATAAGAAAAAAAGTTACCTATAATGTATAGGGGTACTCTTCATGGTGTGAGGTCTTTTAGAGAAAATCGTAAAGGCTTGACCGAAGCCGACAATATCGCACCATGTTAAGATTGTGATTGGACCGGTTTAACTCAACAAACTGGTATCAAAGCCGATGATTTGGCTAAATGAGTATGGAGATGATGAAGATAACTATCATATTGCGGCCTGAAATGCTAAGAAACAAAGCCCAACTGTTTGATGGAGTTGAATGTGCGGTTTACTCCCTTTGCGCGTTTACGGGCCAATTTACTACCTTTGCCCGTAGTTTGGAGACCCACAAAAAGAGAAATACTAGTGGGTTTTGGTGGAAATAAATACTTAGATAACTTAGGTGGCACACAATGAACCTCTAGGTTAGCATGTTATTGGGTGTGCGAACAAAGTCCCATATTGGAAATTGATAAAAAGAAGCTAAATATAAGGTGTAGAGATACTCTTAATGGTGTGAGGCCTTTAGGAGAAAATCATGCGGGTTTGTCCCAAAGTGAACATTATCACACCATGTTAAGAGTGTCCTTTAGTATAGTTTTGTCAACAAAGATGTAGGATTGATAGATTTCTAAAAGGCCAAATTGAAATTGAAAAGCAAAAGGTAAGTCAATTCCACCTAGGTGCATGATGAGTGCTTGTTTGCCTTTTACATAAATTCAAAAGACTGCACTTCTATTTCTTTCTCAGGTTCTTGAATTTAGGAGCGTCTATTCTGAAAGAACATTCAGTCTGACAATGAAATTTCCCTTTATGTCTCAAAGAGTTGATCTCGAAGCTCATGTAGTTCTTTTTTCCCTTCATTATTTGATTTTCCATTGGAGATGGACCTTCTTCTCCTTAATCATATGGGACATCATTAGCTCGTTTATGTCTTTCACCCGCATACTGATCTTTCTTCCTGAATAAGATCTCAACTCCACTGACAATGTCATTTGATATCTTACAACTTGAAACCCTCTTTCTTCTGATCCAGGTCCTCCACCAACGCGAACCCTAGTTAGATTCAGGATGATAGAGGTCTCTCATTTTGGTTCATATTTGGACCCACATTTAACATAGACCATAGAATATTGACAAGGTGGACATGCTCTGGACTCCTTGAATTTTCAATCCATCGTGTGAATCTTGCTTTTACATTCATTTGCACTTTGTGGAATAACAGCTTGGATTTAAAGAAATTCTGTACATAGTGCATTTGTTTGAGAGGGCCAGAAGTTAGGTTTCTCTTGTGCATGTATAAAACGTTAAGAGGTGCATGAAGAGTTCATGGAAACCTTGGGCTCATTCCACACATTGCCTTTCGAGGATTCAAGTTTAGTTCTTCTAACTTTATATTGAACACTTGAAAACTTTCACTGACTACAATCAGAGGTGTTCCAAACTATTTTATGTTTGTGAATTATCTGAAGTAAAAGCAAATTTCAAAAGATGCTGTGGCATCAAAATGTGTGAAAACTGGCTAATTTCCTTTGTGAAGAAGGTTATCTAGGAGGAAATTGAATTTGGAGGAAATTTTAGTTGTTTAGAAGACACATGACCAGCATGAAACAAGTTTTTGCTGAAGTAATGTGTTACATCTGATAACTGGAAGTTCGCATTTCTACCTCGTAATCAGTGCTCATTGCTTCTCAGTATAGCAGAAGGCCCAAAAGTGCAAGAATATTTTATTCCTTATCTTGACCATTTTATTCATATCTATCGGAAACAGCCTCTCTACCCTACAAAGGTAGAGGTAAGGTCTGCGTACATCCTACCCTCCCACTTGTGGGAATATACTGGTATGTTGTTGTTTGTTATCCAACCTTTCAATCAATGGTTGTTGCTGCTTAGTACCTGCAGAATATCCACTATTGCAAATTTGCAAGTGGGTTTTGGTCCTTCTCTTGGACCCACTTTTACCAACTATTAGCCATAGTCTTCTTAAAAAGGGCAGCCTGATGCACTAAGCTCCCGCTATGCACAGGGTCTGGGGAAGGGTCGGACCATAAGGGTTTATTGTACGCAGCCTTACCTTGCATTTCTGCAAGAGGCTGTTTTCACGGCTTGAACCCGTGACCTCCTGGTCACATGGCAGCAAATTTACCAGTTACTCCAAGCCATAGTCTTCTTCTGCAATTATTATTTTTGGCGTTCTATCAGTGAAGAAGCAAATCAGTTTTCCAAGCTCATTTTTTTATCAGACTAAATTGTTACATATCCTGTAAAGAATTTCATTATGTCTCTTACAAAAATGGCAGATGGTTCTCCATCACCAAAGGTAGCTTCCACAAGTGAAGACGACTTGGAAAGGCTGATGAGAATCGCTGAGGCTGAAAAACAAGCTGAGAAGGACCTCACATCCTTACTTGAAAGTCAATCTGAATCCCAAACCGTTCCACAAGGTAAGTAGATAACTAGATATACAAAATAAAGATCAGGACACCATTCGTTTAGATTTCTATTATAGCAACCATGGTCCATTTCTTAAATTGCCGAATTCCAGATGCCTGGTTACTCTCAACTCCTGGTTGGATGGTCCAAAAGTGCTGTACTAAAATTTGGATATTTGTTGTTCTCATTAGTACAATAAGCAATCGGCTGCTTGAGTTTGTTTTTTCTCCTTTAACATTAATTTTCTGGTACGAAGCAGGATCCATTTTTACTAGATGTGCTCTCCAAACCCACTCGAGCTGTTATGACACATTCTATTCATGGGATGCATTTTAGAACTTTTCAATCCAATTGTTATTTTGTTCATCGTTAAGGAACTAATCAGTGTTAATGTTTCTGAAGTAGCAGATAATTCTTCTTCCTCAGATAGAGCATACTCAACTGAAGAGTACTTGAAGATCACTGAGGAGCAGCTAAAAGCAGCTGCTCAGAAGCAGAATGAGACATCTACTGCCGAGCAAAGCCCGTACAACGCCCAAAGCCCGTGTCAAGGTTAGTAATGTGTGCACATAGAAAGCACCTCTTTGCTATGATCCATCTCTTATATTGGTGAAGTCCTGAAACCTGGTCACTCTTGCTATGCTCCTGCTAGAGTTGCCCAAAAGTTCTCTATTTCTATTTAGGTACTTATTGCCTCTCTAGGACTACAAGTGATCCACTTCTTTAATTCTTTTCTCCTTTACCATTAATATTATGTTGCGAAGCAGGGTACATTTCTACTAGTTGTGTCCTGCAAACTAGTGCTGATATGATGTTCTATTCATAGGAGGCATTTTCGAACTTTTCAATCAGATTGGTTGTTTTCTTCATCCATAGGGAACTAACTGGTAGTGTTTCTGAAATAGCAGATAGTGCTTCTTCTGCAGTTGGAGCATACTCAACTGAAGAGCTTTCGAAGAATACAGAGATGACTTCTCCTCAGCAAAGCCCCTCAAATGCCCAAAGCCAGTCACAAGGTTAGTAATTTGTGCGCATAGTAAACTCTCTCTTTCTCACTCAGTGTTGTTCTGATGTTCATTCTTAAAAAATGCATTATACCTCAGAAGCTCCTGAAGAAGCTGCCTCGATGATCCCTTCTTCCACGAAGCCCGAAAGTGAGACATAGGGCAGTTAACAGTGGGATATTTTCCTGTAGGGCTTGTTCTTTTTTTTTTAATCATTGAAAATTGTAGTATTATTCTTAAAATGGTTGATGAACTTGGAATCTTTTGCTCAGAGAAACAATTTTGTACATTAGAGCCATTGGAAGAGTGTTGGTACCAGATTTCACTTAATTAGTCATAGTCTGTTGTATCGTAAAATCAAGATAAAACTCACATCCTTTCTATTTGCTGGATGAGATAGCTGGCTGGGGAAGAAGCAGTAACGAAGGATCAATTGATATCACTTCAAATTGGACATAATCTTTGATTTTTATCATGCTATTCTAGTATATGCATACAAAATGTATTGGGGTGGGGGTGAATAAATATTATGTCGTTAACCTTTGCAAGACTTTCAGATTAACGTTATACCTTCCAGACTTTTGTCCATTCGTTTTTTGTTTACGTTATTAATCACCTACAGAGTTTGAAGAAACTGTGAACTCTGACAGCTGAACGCAAAATCTAAACAGAAGTCCTAAGAGATAAGTAATTAAGATTTACTATAATCCTCTTTGAAGTCTTACAAATGATACTGATTATTTTAAAACTAAAACTATTCCATATTATACAAAAAAAAATACTTTTGCCTCGAACAATTGAAATTAGTTGTATGAAGCTTTTATTTTGTTTTACAAGTTAGTGAACTCAAAATGAGAATATTATTTTGTGCCTCACACAACTGAAATTAGTTGTGTGAGATTTTTTATCTCACAAGTTAATGGAACCAAAAGATATAAAATTTGGATTCACCAAATAGTGAGATAAAAGGAAAAATTTCACACAATTAGTGTTAGTTGTGCGGCACAAAATAATTTTTTCCCCAAAATATAAGATTTGAGTTTACTATTTGTGAAATTAAACCTACAGATTGTGAGATTTGGTAGACCCAAAATGTAGGATTTGAGTCTACTAATTTGTGAAATTAAACCTCACACAAGTTATGCCAGTTTGTGAGGCACAATTTTTTTTTTCTTATTTGTATGATTGGTCTCTCTTCTTGAAAGAAATGGTAAGATGTCCCTCCAACAGTCTTAAACTCATTGGAAGAATTATACTAATTTATATTGTTTCAAATTCGATGTAACATAAACTAAGGCCTGTTTGCTTTAAATATTTTTTTCCTGATTAAATCAGTTTGTTTAATTACAATCACTATTTAAATGTTGTCCAGAAAACAATTAAGGCCAACAATTGACTATTACAATTTATAAGATTGGATATTGAAGTTATTCTCTAACAATCATGTTTAACTAAGTTTATGTTGATTTTGACTAGAGTTAAGTTCTATATTGACAGTGTTAGAAGAAAATACAACCAGGTAATTCTCTAAAGAAGTAATTCCTTAGTAACCTTGAAACAATAGTAAAGAACTTAAATCCTTTTGAAGTATTAGTCAAATTGGTACCGGAGATTAGGTTCATCAATTTGGGAAAAAGATAAGTTAATAAAAAGATAAATGTACTTTCAACCTTTTGTATAAATTTACAGGTAAAACTAAAATAGAAAAAAGTAGCAATTTCTTTTCAAATGGTTTGAGCTTGGAAGCAACCTGCTATCTATCGATAGGCGAGAACAGACTGCTATTGACTGCTTCGCCTATCTATTCTATTATGGCCGACTTGGAGTCCTCGAACTTATCCATAAAATTCATGTAGACCCCACACACAACGGACACTCCTACCATTTGAACCTTTCTAAACCACTTTTATTGCCATTTAAACACAAAATAATAACCCATTCAAAAAATAAAGAGCCTGTAACTCACATACGGATGATGTGGCAGAAGGATGAATGGAGGAATGACATATGGCATGTGGCCCGAAATAATTATAAATTTTGAATTAAGAAAAAGAAAATTCATAAAACTTATTTAACTAATAAAAAAATATTTCTCTCTCATCCATCTTCCACTGGCGATTCAACCTCCTCCATGGCTGCCATCCATTTTCTTCAGCAAAAAGCTTCATTAGTTCCACCGGCACCACACCCATGTCAACGTTGAAGGACCTCCAATCCATAAAAATCAACACCATCCGTTCTTTACCCAAAAACAATTCACAAGAAATCATCAATTAGCAAGTATTTTCGTCACCAGCTCATTACATATCATCACCGGAAAAATCATCAATTGGCAAGGATTTTCGTCGAAAAAAAATAAAGTTTCGCTGTAAAAATAATTTTGCCGTCACCTTCCTCTTTTATTGTTTTCTTCTTCATTCAAACTCATTATTCAACCAATCAGTTAAAATTAAATGGAAATCAATTTTCAAGTCATTTCAAGCGGCCGCCATCTCGCCGCAGGCACATTCTTCATCTCATGGTTGTTAGTCACCGGTAGCAGAAGCATTGGTGGTCTTACAGTGGGCTTCATCTCATGGTGGGAATCGGTGGGCTTACGGCGGTGGCAGAGGCACAAATCCTTCATCGCCGTCGGCACGTTCTCTCCCTGTTTTCTTCATCTAGGGTTTGTGCTTGGGGAAGATTAAGGAGATAATGAGTTTTACAAAAATTAAAAAGAAAAGGAAAAATATGATATTAGATGCTTCACGCGCTTAAGAGGCGTGAAACACAATTTTTAAATTTTGTGTTTTAAACGGTACAGTAAAAATGATGTTGGAGGGTTTCAGATGGTAGAGCCCGTTGGAAGGTCTAAATAAAATATACGGACAAATTTGAGTATCTGTTGACTTAAGCCAAAATACCAAGTAGACGGTACACAATACACTGGCATCAAATATACATAGACTTAAAGCCTTCAAGTTAATGACAGAGAAAAAGAAAAGTCAAGAAACCCTGATACTCTACTAAAATCACGTTCAGGTAGAAAAGATATTAGCTCATATGTTCCTTCGAATTAGGGAAAAGGAATATAATGAATCTAGTATAAGCTTACATTTTTACAAAAACACATTTCAAATGTCGATGTACAATAGACTCTTATGGTTCGATCTTTTTCGAATTCCACGCATAACTGAAGCTAAGTGCATCGAATTATCCTTTTTTTCTTTTTAATTTAACTATTTACTTGCACAGTAAAAAGTCCCATGTTCGAATTATACCACTCCCTGCCATTCAACCATGTCGTATAAGCTAATATGCTAATACAATGCATCTAACGAAATTGTATGTACTGATACAGTTAGGTGAATAAATATTTCAAGCGAACAAGTACAAGATATATTCGTTGATACAACCATTTGACGCGAATGAATACAAGCTGAAAATAACTGAATGATAGCTACGAAATGCAGTTGTAAATTATAGTTGCGCACTGTAAATAACCTACAAATTATAGTGCTTTGTGAAATTTCCTTTTATTTTTATGTCGTAAAAAGCCACCATTTAACCGTGTTGTATAATTAAGCTACTAATATTCACCATTTTCAGCGGCTGCAGCATTAGTCGAATGGACCATACCACTTGCTAATTCTCTTGACATTGTGTTCATGATCTACGGAAGCACAAAAACATTACATCGTTCATTCATACTCCAAATCATTTTTAAATTGTGATTTTTGACATTTTCCCGTTATAAATTCAATTTTATTCTTCGCCAACAGTGCATTAATCATGCACTTACTCCAAATGACATAATTCTCAATACCAGTTAATTGCTAGGTGATTAAGACACTACCTGGAGTATCTGCTGGATGCAAATATAATGAATATCGCGGATGAATTTCAATCGATTTTTCTGTGATTACGGCTTCGTATTGGTCCAGATCTTTCATTGCATGGGAAGAATTTTGTCAATTTGAGACTGAAATCACCGAATATGTATTCGATTTATCAATTTTAACTCCAAAAAACTAGGGTTTCGAGAGAGAATATGCAAATTCGAGAAAAAAAACTTTGAAAGAAGAGAATTAAGCTCTATATCTCCATCTTCGAATTTATTCTCCGTATTGCCTCGATCTCAGCTTCGGATCGTCATGGAAATCGAGCTCTGATACCATGTTGAGAAATGAAGATCAAGAATTGAAGAGGATAATTGTTCGAGAGAAGTGAGTTAAGAGCAAATTGTGAAAATGAAAACTTTTCATTCCAAAAGTTCTGCCAATACAGTTGTACAACTCTAACTATATAATCACCACTAACTAAATTAGCTAGTTACAACTAATTCTCTAACTAACTAAGTACAACACATTAAAGCATGCCTAACAATGTACAACTAATAGATCATATTTCTACATACATTTTACAGTAATTGTTCCATACTTGTCGTCCATTTTTTCCTTATATAAATTATTACCTACTGAGTTTGAAGAAATTGTAAACTGTGACAGCTTAATGCAAAGTCTGAATTGAGGTCCTAAGAAATAATTAAGATTCTCTAAAATCTTATTTGAACTGTTACAAATGATACTGATTATGTTAGAAGTAACACTATCCCATATTATAGAAAAAATGGATTGAATTATTTGAAATAGGTCAACTTTACTCAGTTATGTTTTTGGCTAAAAAAATGCGACCCTTACATTTTTGGCTCAAAAATGCTCACTCCAAAACAAGAGAAAATGGACAAATTTTGCCCTTGTTATTTAAAAAATATGGGGGTGAGGAGATGGAGGTTGAATGAGTTAGACATATAATATCAATATAAAAAAATTAGTATAAATACTTCTTATTTTAACAAATAAAAAATGATGACATATAACTCTTTTTTTCTGATTCGTGATGATTTGGTTTGAGTTATTATTTCTGAACACGATATTAATATATCATGTACTTTTTTTACACAACTATTTAACACATTATTTTATTTACTTTAACAGTAATGAGTTAATTTTTTAAACTTTAAAAATGATATGATAAAAGAAATCAAATACAATTATACCTTGACACACTATATTTTTTTAACATTAGGTCATCCCAAGTCAGTCGTGTGCCCAATATAATAGTTTTGAAAGAAAATAATAAAATAAATATTTAATTGAAAAATTAATAATGATAGCTAAACTTTATATAAAACATAAAATTGACATTATATAAAAGTTGTAGTTTAAAATAGTCAAAGTAATCTCATAATCTTCGGTATAAGTTTTTGCTCAAGTCTTTAATTAAGAGCACATGTCTCGAACTTTAAATAGAGGGTAAAACTGCTCCATTTCGAATAATAAGGGCAAAATTGATCCATTTTTTCTTGTTTTGTAGTAATAGTAGTTAGTAGGAACGGTATTTTCGAACTATTCGGGCTAGTTGAAGGGTATTTTTGAGTCAAAGACATAACTGAGAGTAAAATTGGTCTATTTCAAATAGTTCAAGATTAGTTTTGATTTGAAAAAAAAATATTTTGTATCTCATACAACTAATACAAATTATCTGGAATCTTTTTAGTTTCACAAATTAGTGGATACAATTGACACAAGTCAGCCGTGTAAAGCTCAAAATAGAGTCTCATTTGTGTTGCAGGTCTTTCTTCTTGAAATAAATGAGTAAAGTTCACTATATTCCCTTAGACTTTTGGGTTTGGTAAACAATATCCATTTTACCTTTTGAGTAAGACAATAAACCTTTTTGATATTAAATCAATGACGGGAAATGAGTTGTTTCATTACATGTACCTTTAAAATATCAACAATGACTTTTAATTTGTATGAATTATAACATGTGCTTTTTCAATAATTAAACAATTTAAGTAATTTTCATGGATATTTTTGTAGTTTCATATTTTTAGTGTCTTGAGGACTTGATCCATCTTATTGCTTGTTACTTGTATAATTACTAGTAAAGAAACTTTACTTCAAATGTTGAATTACTCTATTTTCATGTCATTCTCACGTATACAAAGGTCTACTTAAGGAACTGATCCCCATTCGACCGTGTAATATAAGAAGCTAACATTCACCATTTTCTGTATATACAAATAGCTAAAAGCAGAAGAATATACCATTTTCGTAGATACTTCTGTTTTAACTATTTGTATGCTTATTCTAAAAAACAAAATCATCAAAAACATCGCACATCAAGCACTATAACATTATTCCTTTATACTAATTAAGTTGCCTCTCTGCATAACATACCATAAAGAGTAACACACAAAAGCAGAAAACAATAATAATAATAATAAAAAGCACCCCCATAAAAACATAAAATTAAGTCACTTAAAGCAAAGATAAAGTTCTAATACTTGAATTTAAGCTAAAGAAATTACTCCAATTAAGCTTCCATGAGGAACTCTTTATCTTTCTCCAACCTCTCCATAGCATTTGCTTCCAAGCTAATCTCCACATCAATCCCTCTACCTCCATTCTTCTCAGGATACAAATATACCATCCCATCAAACCTATTATTCGATCCACTCCTCACACTCTCAGGCTTCCCCCATCCAAAATCCACGTCATACACCTTAAACCTTGGCGAACTACCAACCGCCACACAATTCACTCCAGCATCCTTATACTGAAATATCTTCGGATTACTTTCCCACTCCTTGTTCCTTTCATCAATCGCCTTTGCATCGTGCTTCACAATCGCGTCCTGTATCATCCCCGCCGCGAACTCTATCGGATGTGATAACAGCAACCCCGCCGCCGTCACCGTGAATATCGCCTGAATTAGGTTTCCGAAGTAACTCTCCGGCATTGGAGGGTCAACTCTCTTACGACAGTCAGCGAAGACAGTGTAGACTGTGTAGTCTTCAGGTTTGAGTTGCCTCGCACGTGTGACGGCTAGCCACACGTGTGCGGACAATGATTGGAAGGTAGAATATGGGGTTGACGATCCCGACGCATTCGCGTTCACCTTTGATTTGATTTGGTCAATTGCTGACTCGGAGAATTTAAAGACTCTTTCACGGAGAGATGGGTCCGTTTTTGCATTGACGTCACCGTTGGTTGTTGCTGAGTTGGCATGTTCTGGTGCGTCTGATGGCTTTGAGAGATTGAGTTTGACTCGGGTGTTGCGAACTTTGGTTCGGTCGAGGAAAGGTGGGACCGAAATGGAGGTGGACCCACAACACAGCTGGGCCCAGGAAGTCATGAAGTGCCACGTGGAAGTACCGTCCAGCACAGCATGATTAAATGCTAATCCCATGGTGATTCCGTCCTTGAGCTTGGTGAACTGTAAGCAGTTGGCCAAAAATAATAAGTGATCAATGGGTCCAACTAATTTATTGCTACTACTTCCCTGAGTTTTTTTCAGTTGAGATTTAATGTACACAAAATGATAAAATATTCATCAATCAGATCAATTTAAGTTTGCTGTAAGAAGCATATACTCTGAATTGGTAATTTTAATAAAAGGATAGATAATTTATAAGAGTACATAGATTACTAAAGAATGAAATATCAAAATCAGTGGATGAAACCTATTAATCTTATCCTTGTTAAGATGACGCAATCCAAAATGGTTTCTATTCTAAACTACGAGAATATGCATTTGCGGGCTATAGTTAAAAAACCATCCTTGTTACATCTCACAGCTAAAAGACTATCTTTGAAGGGAAGCCTGAGAGTAACCACTAAAATTGTTGTCATGTGATTGGGAGGTCATGGTTCAAGTCGTGAAAACAACTTCTTGCAGAAATGCAAGGTAAGACTGCATACAATAAATCATTGTGATCCGGCGCTTCCCCGGACTCCGTGCATAGTGGAGCTTAGTGCACCGGACTACCCTTTATCCCATAGATAAAAGTTATATGTTAATTAGCATACATAGCTATATCGAAATACATTAAGTTTATGATTTGTATTTATCTCTCACTCTTCTCTACTACCTCACCCCTCTCTCTGATCTGCTACTCCGGCACAATACTCGGGCAACTGTCTCACATTATTTCTTAGATGTGAGACAATGCAATTAAGCAATGCTTGTATTAGTAGGAGAAGGAAGTAATATTTGACCAAATTGTTCGTTAGCTAAAAGTTCGATGAATGAAATACCAGAAATCAGCGACTTTGAATTAGAGGCTTATTTTGGGGTTTTAGAGTGAGCCCAAAGCATTGCCTGCTGGACTGTTACAGTGGAAGAAACCAGCGTATAGCAGATTTCATATCGCAATTCTACTCCTGGCCCTACGATTTTGCTACTCAGGCGACTGTCTCCATTATTTCTCCGTCTCAGATCCCGTTGTCGTCGCCATCATCTCCTTTCCGTTGCCGCCTCCGTATCTTCTTCTCCGTCTCAGATCTGAATACATTATTTTACTAGTATTTCTCAGATTTTGTTGCCTCCACCGTCATCTCCTTCTCGTTATCGCCGCCGTCTTCTCCTTCTCCTTCTCCTTCTCAGATTTAGATGTATTTTTTTCTTGTGTTTTCTTAGATCTGACCGGATTTTGAGTGTATTAATCTTTTTCGTATGTATTTTATTTCTTGTATTCAGTTTTTGAATGTATTCGTACACTTTATTCACATGTATTTCGAATGAGATTTTTTTGTATACAAATGAATATAGTGAATTTGAAGTGTATTTTAGAGTATATTTATTTTCTTCTAGTGTAAAATCCAATTTCGTTATGTATTTTATTTAGTTTTTGAGTGTATTCATAATTTTTAGTATAAAATTCAGTGTTTGGGGGTGTATTTTATTTCTTGTATTCAATTTTTGGTTATATTTTGAAGGAGATTTTTTTGTACACAAATAAATAAAGTAAATTTGAATATAACTTTTAAATATATTAAATTGAATACAGTATAGAAGTAACTACAAATGAATACATCTGACTTGAATACAACTGAGTTGAATACAGAACAGATTTTTACTCGTTGTATTCATGAATACAACAAGACCGTTTTATGAATAGTGAGATCATTTTATGAATACAGCAAGCTGTAGCAACTAAAAAATAGCTACGCTATATTGAAACTATAGCTATGATAAATTTTAAACCTCCAATTATAGTCATTTATGTAAGTTAAATAACAAAAGGTAACTATCATAAGTAATGAAATTGATTACTTAAAAGATAAGTTACCTTCTGTGGCAAATTTAATTCTACTATTAAGCGATCTTTTTCGAGTGGCTTATGAACTTAGACACTTCATCATTTCATTTGGTAGTAAAAGTTTCTCATCTTTACTAAAATTAACATCTTGTTCAGAAAGATACTCCATATATGCAACATTACTAATTTCTGTGCCACCGCCAAAGCTCTAAAGTCCATTAAATGTACGTAGATGTGACTAACAAAAACAAAAAAATACTTGTACATAATATTGGATCATCATCATACAGATGTCGTTTATAATTATTAGGAGTCTTTTATATTTATTTATGTCGTCTATGTTTATCTCTTAATTTTCTCTTTTAGTATAAATTAGTCTTTAGATATTTTTCCAAACCAAACGACCCCCAAGAGTCCTCCTTTAGTCAGGATAGTCTTCTTAGGAAGAAACGTGTATTTAAACTCATTTAGACATTCTATAATATATATACAATTTCCCATCACTTCTACAAGTAAAGTGGTGCAAATATTAGCCCAAAAAACACTTAATTAGGACTAAAGTTAAATAGACGTGACAATTTCTAACATGTGATAGCAGATCAAAAATCACTTTTACTAAGCTATGTATGATCTATGATTGTCTAACTATTTTTTACCTGCACGGCCAGAAGAGGCCTGTGAAGCCCTTCCAAATTCAAGATTTTGTTACAAGGAATCAAATCCTGGAATTTGGATGTTCCTTCTTCATCAGTAAGATCTGCAACTTCAATCCCTTCAGCAGTAGCCACAATCACCTCCACTCCATCCATGTCATCATCATATTCCACCTTAAATACTCCCTCTTCATCTTTTCCCAATTTCCCAGCTAGTTGATAAAAATCTTCCAACACTAAAGCCAGTCCATCTTTCAACTTTTCCACATTTTCCTCAAAGTTTTCAACCCCTTTATAGATCATCAATTTTTGGTTGTAATAAAAAGCTAAGTAAGGTAAATCAAACGTTACCAATTGACACTCTTTTTTTCCTAGTGGTTTTTGGGGTTTCACATTGGTTTTTTTCAAGACTTTCACTTTTGTAACAGCAGTTTCCTCCTTTGCTAATTCACCTGCCATAGCTAGTTTTTTTCTTCTTCTTTTTGCGTGTGTGTTGTAAGATAGGAAAATGCGCTAAGAGAGGTGATTTGCTTATAGTGATAGTAATAAGAGTGCTATACTGGGAGCGGTTGGGGTGCATTTATGAATTACATGAGAGTGTAGTTGGATACCATTTATTACTATCCTTGGCTACTGTTTTGGATGGCAGTTGAAGTAAAATACTACAGTACTTTTTTGTTTGCTTGTTTTTGTTACTACTGTTTCAAGTCAAATATGGATTATTAATACTAACAACTACCTTACGTAGGGTCAAGGATAAACCATTTTATGTGTCGAGTAACGTATCATAGTATATTGAATTAAAGAAGATTGAATAAAATCCCATGTTATGTTGCATCATGAGATTTTGATCAGTAAGTGATAGTGAATATATATATTCACCATATACACTGCCACAGTAGCAGTGGCAACATCTGCGGCCCAACAGGGAGCCCATCCAGCGGCACAACCAGGAAATCATCGTGCCCATTTTTCACAGGCCCAACCGTCCGCATCCGGCACCATTTCGGGCCTTGAATCTTCAGCAGCCCGACGACGAATGGTATATGGATACGGGAGCCACATCTCACCTCACCCACAATTTTGATAATCTTTCTCAACTGCGCAATTTAAATATTCCTCAATTTATCATGGTCGAAAATGGTCATCGCATTCCAATTCAAGGGTTTGGCCATACACTAACTCCACCACCGCACCCCCACTTCTCCCTTAAACTAAGGGTGTCTAGTGGGCCGGGACGGCCCGATCCCGCAAACCCGCCCCGATCGGCAAAAAAAAATTTGGGATAGCCCCGTCTCCCCCCCCCCTCCCCACCCCATAAAACCCCTACCCTTAATATTTATTTTTAACCCCTAAATTAGTATATTTACACTTTAATCCTATTTGTCAACTATAAATACCTCATTTTCCTCTTTAATTTTCTCAGAAGTCTTCCTACCATCTCTCTATTCTCTCTCTCTCTCTCTCTCTCTCTATATATATATATATATATATATAAGTCTAAATTGCACACTAAATATTGTGTTTTATTTGGTAAATTCTATCAAATCAAAAATTGGGAGTGAAGTGTACAACTAGCTTGAGGATCTCGAGCAGATTTTCAATTTTCAACCTTGATTAAACGTCGACGGTACCTTCGTTCATTCTTTAAATTATTATTGTTACTTAATTTTAATTATCATACTTAATTTCATTATTGAAATTGTATTACAAAAAAAAATCACATTTTTATTAAATAATATAAGAGGTACAAAAACAGCATTGATATGTTTTTATTCAATATCTTGTTCAATTATTTAAGTGTTTAAATATATATATTTTTTAAATTACGGGTCTAAAAAAATAATTAAAATCCCCATACCCTACCCGACCCCATCCGTCCTGTCCCCTCTTCCGGTGGGATGTGGGACAGGACGGGATCTTTTCCCGTCCCCCATATCCCGGCCCGCTAAGTCCCGATCCCGACCACCCACCCCGTCCCCCCAAATCATGTCCTCCCAAATCCCGTCCCGCCTTGGCCCGTCTCACTGGCCACCCCTACCTTAAACACGTCCTATATGCCCCTAACATTGTCAAGAATCTAATCTTTGTTAGAAAATTTGCCACTGATAATTCCCTATCTATTAATTTTGACCCGTTTGGTTTTTCTGTGAATGACCTACATACGGGGAGACTTCTTACGAGATGCAATAGTATGGGGGACCTCTATCATTTCCTATCCACGTCCGCTGCCACTGTCAATCCTCCAACATCTCTAGCTGCAATCTCCTCCTCAACGTGGCATAGTAGACTTGGACATCCCGGAGCTCATATTTTTTATTTTCTTAGAAACCGCAATTTAATTAAATGTAATAATGGGAACCTTGTCCAAAATTGCCACTCTTGTCATCTTGGAAAACATGTTAGACTTCTGTTTACGTCATCTTTGAGTATCACTTTTTCTCCATTTGATATTATACATAAAGATTTATGGATCTCTCCTATTACTAGCAAATTTGGTCATAAAAATTATTTAATATTCTTGGATGATTTTTCTCACTTCCTATGGGTCTATCCGCTTCACTTAAATCTCAGGTCTACTCCAAGTTTCTTGAATTTCGTACATTTGTTAAAACACAATTTAAAAAAGAAATAAAAATGTTTCAATGTGACAATGATCGTGAGTTTAACAATTCTCTCTTTTATAAATTCCGTGCGGCTAATGGCATGATCTTTCGTTTCTCCTGCCCCATACTTCCCCTCAAAATGGTAAAGCCGAACGAATTCTGTGCACCATTAATAATATGACTCGTACCTTACTTCTTCATGCCTCTCTTCCCCCCAGTTTTTGGGTATACGCATTTAAAATAGCAGAATACCTTCTTAATATACTACTTATACTTACGCTTTAGAATAGGATCCCTACTGAGTTCCTATTTCGTCGGATCCCTACCTATGATCATCTTCAGATTTTCGATTGTCTCTGCTACCCGAATCTTGCCTCCACCATCTCTCACAAATTATCACACCGTTCCACTCCGTGTGTCTTCTTGGGGTTCTCGTCAAACTATAGGGGTACTTATACTATAACGTGTCCACATGTAAAATCACAGTCTCATGTCATATCACGTTTAAGGAGAACGTCTTCCCATTTGCCAACATCCACCAATGATTATGGATTCCTTAATGATCCGGACACCTCACCCCTAGTCTGAAATGCACTACAATATCCGACACCTTCGGACGTACCGCAACCACCCTCTCCGAACCAGCAAACCCACACATCCCGTCATACAATGTCACTGCCCCAACCTCCCTGTCGTAAGGTGCCTCTACCCCACCCGTCCCGACAACCAGTACCACTGCCCCAACCATCCTACCTTCCGAAACTCCAACCCTACTGCCCTCCCTCCCATCGAACTGCCCGTCACCTGACTAGTCCCCTCCTACCAATACTGGCCCGTTACCAAGCCCATCACCCCCCCCCCCCCCGTCCCTCTGCCCAACCACTGACCATGCCAATTCACCGAATGGAAATCCGAGCACAGGACGGGATTTTCAAATAAAAGGTTCACTTTAACCTATCTACCCAAACCATCTCACCTATTCCTAAAAACCCAAAATTAGCTAAACTTGACCTAAATTGGATTGCGGCCATGCGTTAGGAGTTTAATGCGTTAACAATCAGCACACTTGGGATCTTGTTCCAAAACCAGAGGAGGTGAATGCGATTCGTTGTATGTGGCTCTATCGTCACAAATTCAGAGATAACGGTGAGCTTGAATGCCATAAGGCCAAACTTGTGGCTAATGGTTCTAGTCAGCAGGAGGGAGTTGATTGTGGTGAGACTTTTAGTCCGGTGGTCAAACCAGCCACCATTCGGACAGTGTTGAGCATAGCTATGGGGAAGAATTGACCTATTCACCAGCTTGATGTAAAAAATGCTTTCTTACATGGGGATTTGAAAGAAACCGTTTATATGCATCAACCACCTGGCTTTGTGCATCCGGAGGTTCCTCAGTATGTCTGTCGTCTTTGTAAGTCACTAAATGGTTTGAAACAAACCCTCAAGGCTTGGTATGAGAGATTTTCTACATACATCATACATATCGGGTTTGTGTGCAGCAAGAGTGATCATTCGCTTTTTATTTTTCTTTGAGGTGCTGAAACGACTTATCTTTTTTTATATGTGGATGATATTGTTCTACAGCTTGTTCTGATACACTGAAACATGAGATCATTTACCTGCTCAAGTCCGAATTTCCTATGACATATTTGGGTAAGTTGAGTTATTTTTTGGGAATATCAGTGACTAGATCCGCACATGCCATGTTCTTATGTCAGCACAAGTATGTATAAGAGTTTGTCTACCGTGCTAAAATGACAAACTACAAGATCATGCCCACTCCTATCGACTCTAAGTCAGAACTCAATGCAGATGACGGGGATCCGGTCAGCAATCCCTCTCTCTAAGGAGTCTCGCAGGTGCTCTTCAGTATCTCACCTTCACTCAGCCCGATATTGCATATATTGTTCAGTATGTGTGCTTGTTCATGCACGCTCCTAGGGAGCCTCACTTTACATCTCTTAAGCGTATCATCGATATGTTAAGGGCACCATTGACTATGGACTATATCTATATCCCCCCACACTGACTAGGTTACTCTCTTACACAGATGCAGATTGGGCAGGCTGTCCGGACACCCGTCGCTCTATGTCTGGCTATTGTGTATTTTAGGTGATAATATTATTTCGTGGTCTGCCAAGCAGCAAGCCATACTTTTTCATTCGAGTGCAGAAGCAAAATATTGAGGCATTGCGAACGTTGTTGCAAAGCTATGTTGGCTCCGAAATCTCATTCTTGAGTTTCATTGTCCCTTACGTAAGACATCTATAGTTTACTATGATAACTTATCTATTTTATACTTGTCTCATAACCCGGTTCAGCATTAGCGAACTAAGCATATTGAGATGAATATTCACTTTGTTCGTGAGAAGGTTGCAATGGATCACGTTAGGGTGTTGCATGTTCCTTCTTCGCAATACACATATATCTTCACTAAGGGGCTTCCTTAGCAACTGTTCCTTGACTTCAAATCCAGTCTCAGCATCCGGCCTCCTCCCGCTCCGACTGAGGGGGTATGATAGTGAATATATTTATATATATTCACCGTATATTCTGTAATTAATTTTTAGTGTAATTATGTAAAGTAGAGATCCATATTCCATTAGAACTACAATTGTATACACTATATATATATATATATATATATATATTATATTAATAAAAGGATTCAACTCAAGGAGATTTACATTATTCTAGGGTAATGAAATTAGTTACATGCAAAGCCATGACTTGTTTTCCAAATACCTAATTATTAGTTCCATCCTTGAAACCAATGACTTTTTATCCTTTAATGTCTATATCTTTATCTGTTGTAGCAAATAATATATCTTGTTTTCAAGATTACCTAATTCATATTTTAAAAAAGGTTTATCTATAGATATTTTTTGGGTGATCGGATAGTGTAATTTTGTTTTACACTGATATTGTATACAACGTAAACTCTTTATTGTCTTGTCATTTTCAATTGAGTTTAAATTCTATGCACCGATGATATATATAATATTAACACACTCCCAATCACTTATAAAATAGTTAAGAGTAAATCTTTTAATAAATATTAATTTATAACTTAGAAAAAATAGTAAATACTAGTATCATAGGTTAAACTATATATAGTTACACAAATCTTTACGATGTTAATGCATATAACTAAAATCCTTTCAAGTTAATCACATGGAAATGGCTCAATCACTAAAACTGGTGGGGAAGTTGGGGCAACAGGTTGTCATTAATCAATATAGTACAAGTTCAAGCAACTGTACATATTTAGCTTTTTCCCATTGATTTTATTAACATTCAACTGTATGATCATACAACATAAATGATGATATTGAAAGGCCTTAAAACCTATCCATCTTTTGGCGTTTTAATGTGATCAAGCACTCTATAGTCAATGGCCACACTTAGTGGTTTACGGAGGTTTAACAAGAGAACTCTATCAATACACTGCACTTTTAGTAAATAATAGTGTACGGGTCATGAGCTACTCCATACCTCGACTATTTTCTCGTTACCTGTTAGTCTGTTACTTTCCACTAGCACAAGTATTGAGTAAATCTACCCACCAAAACTTAATAGATAAAAATGTAAATCATTTAGTTTTTTTGTTGTTGCTTATGTTAGAATTTAAACCCTGGTCTTCAAAATTAATTTATACCAATTTCATTGGTTACTAGTATATCACATTGAGTGCATCGATTCACTACACTACACTTAAGCTAGTCCAAAAATAATCAACCCTCACATTTTGGGTTTCTTATAGTACTCATTTCCCCAAGCCCCCACCATAGAGTTCAATTTTATTTTTAGTAATGGAATATTTACGGTTTATGGTTTATGGTGTCATGTGGAGGCTTTTATTAGAAGGTAGCAAATGTAGACCGTCGGTCAACCAGAAAAGTGGTGGTATGAAATGTACCGAAAATGAATGCACTGGTAGGTACCATTAAAACGATAGATATGATGGCTAACATTTAGCTGCATATATATTCATTTTCATTATCGTGAAAGAACATGAGCATTTAACTGATTAAAACTAAAATAAAAGAAGTGAAGAAGTATTTCTTTGTAAGCCTCTTATAAATCCTTAGACAATATAATATATCTGAGTGTCCATTGACCCGAACCATCACACTTCGAAGATCGCCATTGAGATCGTTGAAACCCTATTAAGACGGTTCTACTTCACTGAAAAGACATTGAAGACAATATTTTCCTAGACATAATTATTTCCACATAATTAGCATAGAAACCAAATAACCTTTTACAGTAACGATATATAGAAAAATTGAAAATATAAGATAAAGGAACAAAAATTTTGGTACAAAAGAAATTGTTTTCCTAGAAAATATACAAGTGAATTTCTTAATAATTATTTTTTAGTGTTTGCTAAATAAACATAAAAGTTATTGTCGTAAGAGCATTTATATGTAATCTAACAAAATAATATGACGGGATGGGGTGGGAGTTGACTTTAGTGGTGGCAGAGGGGTGGGTTGGTCAACGGGTGAGGATTGAGAGTTGGGAGGAAACCGTAAACTTGGAATGACATTTATATAACTTGTTTTTCCTACTTATATTAGGAAAATCATTTCCTAGAAAAATCTTTTTCAATTTGACCAATCAAACATAAAAACCATATGAAACACACCCTGAATGGAAATGAGACATCTGTGATAAAGACCATACTACTCTAGTAAGTAAATTAGTCAACAAGAGAAAGAACAATCAGGAGTAGAGATGTCAGTGGATCCTGGACCCGGTGGATTCAGATTCGTTTTATAAGATATGGATCTTCAAAAACTTGGACCCGACGGATCTGGATCGGACCCGGATCCATTTCTGCCGGATCTGGATCTTGTATTTGAGATCCGTATCCGGTCCCGATCCGATCCGTGGATCCGTTTTTTATTAAATATATTCATAACTTATAATGTAATTTTATAAGTATTTTCATAAAATTGCTAAGCACATCCTTGCAAGTTTAACTCTCAAAACAAGTTTAATTTATCCCCGCATTAACTCAAAAACCAAAAAATAAAGAGGTAACTTCGATAATAAAATCAATGTTATATTAGTGAATGACTAACATCTCCATAGACTAGTTAAAATTATATTAACTTCATTTGTGAAGATTCCAAGCACATGCAGGTTCTGCATTGTGGAAATACTAATTATCATTTCCACAACTATTGTCATTATCCAACATTTTCAATTAATAGCTCACAATCAAAACGAGACAACGAACAAAATATCTCATATCATTTCAAAATTGAAACACAGTAAACTGTTAGCTAAGTAAATATCATTTGTCAGTTCAAAAGAAAAAATTCTTAGCAATGTTACATTCTTAGCAAGACAATTTTTTTTACATGTGGATCCAGATCCGATCTGTAGACCCGGTGGATCCGATGGATCCGGATTTGGATCTGATTTTTATGGACCTGATGGATCTAGATTCGGATATGGATCCACGTATAAAAAACGGATCTGGATCTGAATCTAGTAGGATCCGGTCCAAATCTGATCCGTTGCCATCCCTAATCAGGAGACAAGTCACCTTACTTTTTCATCCGAAAGGTATATAGGCCTTGACATAAGTCAAAGAATATTATGTATCGTTATTTTCAATAATTGAAGAAATCCCTAATTTGATCAACAACAAAAATGTCGGCTATTCAATTATGTGAAAGAATAAAGTGATCAAACACATTAATCACATAGCTACCCAACTAAACTCTGAAACCCTAATTCCATGTGAAAGTTTTTTCACTACGGTGCCAATGTTAAAATTTGCTAGTTTGGACTTTGGTGTGGTCATAAATTTTCACATCCACCACTGTCTTGGCCATACAAGTCATACAATTAATAATGGCATAAGTACTTCCTCCATCTTAAATTATATATTTTTATTTTATTTTATACGTACTTTCAGAAATATTAATTAAGAGGAATATTTGTCTAATTTATTTTTATTTATGTCTAAGTTATAATCTCTCTATTAAATGTTTACTCTATTTATGTGTAATTTTCATTAATGGCAAAATTTTAGTAAAGATAAAATGAGGAAAAAATAATAATTATGTCTTGAACTTCTAAAATGACAGATAATTTAAGACAACTATTTTTAGTAACCACGAAAGACAATTTGAGACGGAGGGAGTAATAGATCTCTTTCCTAAAAAAGAAAACTTTTTTTTTTAATATTGTCTGAATGAAAAAAAAAATTCAAGCAACAGTTGCTATCTTCTTTTTATGAAAATTACATGAAATTAAATATTTGTTTAAATTCCCATCAGCTATTCTTTGGGTAACAAATATGGACCCGAATTCATAATTTCTGTAATAACAAGATTTCTAGCCCTATTGATGGTCATGAAGCACAAGTACAAATGTTCTTCTAATTCATCCAATTGCTCCACAAAGTTTGCATAATTCTTCTTCAATTGGCGCGCCACTTCCCCACTGGCTTGTAGCTGAAGCTGAACCGGGTCTCCACCTCGCTCGAGCCAAAATCGAACTATGGCTAGCAAGTCTTCCAATTCGTCATTTAGCCGACCCACTAGTCGGCTTATAGTGTCCAAGTCTCTAATTAGTATGTACGTCCCTTTTGCCGCTATGTCCAGCTGAGCCGACGAGTTAGCAAGCTTCTTAGTCGACATCAGCTGGAATGAAGCCGCCGTTACAAATGGAGCCGCAACTAGCAAAGCAAGTGCATGAGTTGCTACAATTACTGTGAGTGAGACAGTTAAAGCCATGACAAATACAGCTGAACCTCGTTTGAATTTGTTTATTAACCGGAGTTTTGCTTTGGTTCTGTCACGCCTAAGCTCAAGCCGTTTTAGTAACTGGGAGCAGTTGGCTTGAACGGTTTTGAACAGGAGCGAAGAAGATGTAGATGAAACAAGCGGGTTAAGGGAGTTACAGAATTTAGTTAATCGGGTCAGGATTTTGGGCACGGGGTTCACAGGTGAATATGGTGTTTTTTGGATGGAATCTAAGGCAAATTTAAGTGATTTATATCTCGAGCGTGTACGTTGCACGTCTTTTAGTAATAGACTACAAATTAAAGAAGCTTCAGCAGTTTGTGAGAAATATTCAGATAGTAAAGCTAAAGAGTGAGTTTCATGGTGGGTTTGGATCAAACCCAGGATCCGAGTTATGGTGGGTTGATCCGGATCCAAAAGATGTTCCACGAAAAGCCGGTAAGAAGGAAGCCGAGCAGCTGAAGTGGAGCCGACAATTTTGGTAGGGGAAGATTTTTTTTCAGCTAAAGCAAGGACACGTGTCCAGAAGTCAGCGTAGGATTCGGTTCGAAAAGCATGGGCATATTCCTCTCGGAGGTCCAATTCCATGTGGGCTGGTTTACTGTTTTGGGCCTCTGCATGCAAACAAAAAGATTTAAGTTAAAGCTTTGAACATTAAATAGGGTCATTGATACTTTTTCCCCTATTTTGTGCTAGTCTTCAAATTTTGCCCCTCATGACAAATAATTTTTTTGTCAGATATAAATTTATATTTCCGTATCATAATATTCCACAACTTATGCTCCGCTTCGATTTTAAAGGGAAAAAACTAAAAACCATCCCATTTGAAGGGCCAAAATTAAAGACCAGCCCATTTGAAGGGAAAAAGTGTGTTTTTTCGATTACATAGCAGTTTACACAACCTTAAAATTTTAAAATTTAAATTTTTTTTTAGACAATATGTTAAATATAATCAATGGAAATATTGATTATACAGTGAGAATACACCAATGATGGCTACGATCTATTATGGTTAGGTGGGTGAAATGTTTCTTAAAATACCAATATTCTTTTTTGGTATGTTTTAATTTGAAAATCCAAAACACCATTGCAAGAAAAAAGGAAAAGGAACGAAAATGAGATCAAACAAACAAAGAAAAAAAGAACTAAGTGAAAGGGTGGATATATTTCTACCCATCTGGGCCTTGTCTCTGGATTTAGATTCATCTTGACAAGTGACAAGGGCCCAAGAAGCTTACTCCGTCATTTATAGAGAGCTCAAATGTGGCCCATAAACAAGAGGAAACATAAAGGCCTTTCATGGACTTAGAGAACAGTGAGTCATGGAAAAGGCCTAAGTGCATAGATATCCAATTTTGGGATTACTATTTAAATCATATTCATAGTGCGTAAGAATTTGCAAATTTATCAACTTGAAAACAACTTAAGTCTTGCGGTGTCAAGTTAAGTTTGACAAAGCCTAACTTCAAACAAATGACTGAAGTTCAAACAAAAATGATTGAATTCAGTCATTTTTGCCTGAGTTCATGTACATATGATTGAAGTTCAATCATTTTATTTGAAGTTTCGCTTCGTCAAACCTAACTTCAAACACCGCATATTTGAAGTTGTTTTAAAATGACTAGATGCGCAAATTTTTAAAAAATTGATTACAAATTAAATAGTGATATCCAAATAGGATTTTCAGAGAATTTGAACCGGACAAAGTTACGAGAGTTATAAAGGTCTGCTGCAAAATCAATATAAATTAGACTAATGCCGGATTCAAACGTCGACTCTCATTTCTAATATCCCGATTCTAAATATAAAAAAAATCACAAAGTTAACAGGAGAATAGGAAAACCATTGACTTATGAGGTTACTAAGATCTAAACACATGATAATAGGATTCCAATTGTGATATCTTAAAACCACTATCCCCCACGGGGGATAAAATCCATATAGTAATTTGAGAATGAAATACCTAATGAGTTAAGAATAATAAAATCTCCAACAACCTAATCCAATTCCAGATTTAAAATAAAATCTCCGACACAAAACACGTGCTTTTGGACATATACTACCAGGGGACCAGAAAGTAACTAGATATAATCGGATGAGTTGTTGGCTACTAACTTTGACTGTTTTGGCCCAACTTGTAACATGCAAATAACGTGCTACTCTTGCTATTATCATCGAGATCCAAAATCCTGCCTCGACGGCCGTTTGGTAACTTGGTTATAGGGATTTGAAAGTTATTTTGATACGGTTAATAGTCTCACGTCGGAAATGGAATGAGAATTTGGACTCCTTATATGGATTTGGACAACCCTCCCCTCATAAGCTAACTTTTGGAGTTGAGTTAGGCTCAAGATCTATTTTTTACATTGTATCAGAGTCAGACCCAATCCAAGTCTATGTTCACTGATGTTGAGTCCCAAATTATGTCATCCACGCTCTAGTTAACGGGGTCTAGACGTGCAGGGAGTGTTAAGAGTCTCGTATCGAAAATAAAATGAGAATTTGGACTCCTTATATAGACTTGAACAATAAGCTAACTTTTGGGGTCGAGTTAAGCCCAAGATCCATTCTTTATCAATACTCCATAAAATTTGAAATTAAATTTATTCAGCATTTAATTATGAATATCAACTAAAAATAAGATAATAAATCTTATACTAAATTATGATATTAGGTATTTCACTAAATTATCTATCCTGATTATAAATCTAGTTATAATGCTAAGATTATAGTCCAAGAATAACCTTATTTTGCACCAAACGACCTAACCTTCTCTTTCTTTGGCAAATTGCTTTGTGATAATCGTACTTTTATGCTCGATATTTACAAAATATTTTATGAGCTTTGTTTTCACATGGTTCTTTTAAAAAAACTGTCTCTTGTCTACTACCACGACAACTACATGTGCAACAAATCAAAATCGGATATTATTAATCAAAGAAATCAAGAGAACTTAATATAAGAAGCTTACCATTCCATGCAAAATATTTTCTCAATACTGGACGAAATTTTATCTTCATTCTTCTTAGTCCTGCAGATAAAAAAAATCAAAGAAGGAGATTTTTTACAAGTAACTTTTCAAAGATGAGAAAGGAAACAGCACTTTAAATCAAAGAGAGATATTCAACTGTAATAAAGGGTAAAGGAGAGAGCAGAGTACACGTTTGAGGCATCTCTTATAATGATTAAATGCTAGAAGTATATTATATGTATTGTTTTTGCTTTGAAGGCAAGAGAAATATATATATATCTGTACGTCTAAGATCTTATTTGGGAACTTGCATTGCAAGGGATTAACCATTGCCCACAAATATCCCTACATTTTCTCTGATAAATCTTACAAGGCAACTAGCTAGAGCGCCGCTTCAATATCAACCACAATTATTATCATCAAATTTGAAGTTTAAGTTGGAGGATGATCACAATAATTGGTGAAATTTGAGCCATGTTAAGAACGCTATTTTTAATTAAGGATATTCCTCCCATAGTGATGTATTCCTAAGAAGTAGCTAGCAAGTTTAGGCACTTGATATATGTGAGTAAGGTAAGGAACTCTCTTTGGCTCATATATATATATATATATATATATAGCTATCACTTAACCATGATTAATTAATATATATTTTTACTTCATTATTTTACTTAATCATAGTAACTTGAATTTGTTTGATATAGATCTCCGTTGCGGATAAGTATTTACGGAGTAGCTATCACGTATCAAAGTTTCAAAAGTCGAAATAGAGATTTTTCCATAAGAAAAAAGTTGGTTCAGACACGAAATAATAGGGCTAGTGATTTACTTTTGATACTTTCTGTCAGCTCGATTTCAATATTAAGTAAGCTCCACATCACAAAAGTAAATAAAATGCAGCTATAAAGGGTACGTAAACAGTAGAAATTGAGAGAAGTAGCTAGAAGCCAAGGAAAACACGATAACAATTACTTCATACGTCTTAATTTATATGACATGTTTTTATTTTTCGTCTATTCCAAAAAAATTATATTTTTTTATTTAAAAATAATTTAACTTCAAACTTCTCTCATTTTACTTTTAATTATATGATTTATATCCACAAATTTTAAAAAATATTCTTCCTTAAATTTCATGCACAATCAAATACTATCACGTAAGTTTGTGTCCATGGATAGTGTAATTGTATTTATGGGCTCAAAATATTTTTTCCGAAAGATTATTTTATTTGGAAATTTATCACTTTTGTCTTTCGGCCTAATTCTTATGTGCACGAATCCAACTCCATTACTAAGTTCACAGTTTACCATTCCCCAACGAATGAAGACAAAAAAATATTTTAAATCTATGAGAGGGACTATATCCTTTCGAAATACTAGTTACTTTCTTTCTGATAAATATGTCATATCTCACGGTTTTGTATATTAGAATACCGTGATATACACTTCCCTCAATTAAGTGTATATCACGGTTTTAGGTCTCAATTTTGGTGTAAATAATTATATTAATTAGCATTGACACTTACCATAATTATATAATTCTTGTACTACTAGAATAGAGTTTTGGGAGTAGAATAGGAATAGAATTTTTCTATTGTGGAAATATGTAAATTGTATATATACTCTTTCAATTAATGAAAATAATCAAGGGGATTATTTCTTTCATGGTATCAGAAGTCTAGGTTATTTTTTTCCTCTCCTCAATCTTCTTTCTCGTGACACGATTTCTGAGGACTTCCTCTCGGTTCCGGCCGATTCTCCTCCTCTAAATTACCTAAATTTTCTCTCAAATCCCTCCATCACATCTTGCGTTGCTATTATGGCTAAGAACACGTTTCACCATGTCCTTACTGTTTCTAATATCAAGAATCACATCATTCTTGAAATAGAAACCGTCCAATACGCGACGTGGGCCGAACTGTTCAAAGTTCACGCACGCTCGCATCAAGTCCTCCACCACATTATCCCTGCGACTCCTACGAATAGGGAGGTGCCAAAACCCGAGGATGATCCTAAGTTATGGACGACACTTGATGCTACAGTTCTTCAGTGGATTTACTCCACTATATCTACCGACCTATTGCAAACGATTATTGAACCAAACGCTACGACGATGGATACTTGGAATAGAGTGCGTGACATATTCCAAGATAATCAAAATTCTCGTGCTGTTACCCTTGAACATGAATTCTCCCACATCAATATGAAAGATTTCCCCAACGTTTCAGCATACTGCAAAAAGGTTGAAAGAATTGGCGGACCAACTCCGCAACGTTGCTGCGCCTGTCACCAATGACCATCTCGTACTTCAGATGGTTGCAGGCCTATCTGAAGCCTATAATGGCGATGATACGCTTCTTCGTCAGAGCAGTCCTCTTCCGTCATTTTATCAGGCCCGTTCCATGCTCATGCTCGAAGAGGCAGGATTAGCAAAGAAAGCGTCCACTGGGGCCCCGCCTGTCGTCATGATGACCGAGTCTAATTTTCTCCCTCCGGTTCCAATAATTCTGGCCAAAACCGCAACAACGGTGGCAGAAAATAAGGTTAGAATCGGAAAACTAATGGCAAGAATCGCGATATCAACAATGGTGGTGGCCGGAACAGTGGTGGCCCTCGAGGCAGTCACCAGCAGCAGCAAAATTGGGCCCAGCAGTGGAATCGGGCCAAACAGTGGCTATTTTCCAGGTTAATACCTGGGAAACTAGGCCTAGTTTTTTCAAAAACCCAGGCCAAGTTTCTCGGGTCCAGTCTTGGTAAATAGGCCAATTTATGGGCCGGGGCAGCAGGCTAGTGTGCTTATGCCTGGGCCTGGGCCTCCGCAAGCCCATCATACAGTAGGCCCCACACCTACCGATATTGAGGCCGCGATGCACACACTTGGATTAAATCCCCCGGACACAAATTGGTAATGGACACCAGAGCCACTACCCACATGACGTCCGACCAAGGTACTCTCTCGTCTTATTCCAATTTGAGCAGTAATCATGGTATAATTGTTGGTAATGGTAATTCAATTCTGATTCGTGGTTACGGTCATAAAACTTTGTCTCCCCCCCCCCCCCCCCATCTGCCTCTTGTCTTGAAAAATACCATTCATGCCCATAAGTTAATTAAAAATTTGGTGTTTGTCCGAAAATTCACCACTGATAATTTTGTTTCTGTTGAATTTGATCCCTTTGGGTTTTTTGTGAAGGATTTCAAGACGGGGATTCCATCTTTATCCTATCACGCCCACTTCTGGTCTCTCAAGTCCAGCCTTGCCATCGTCTTTTGCAGCTTTTGCTTCTTCTTTGTGGCATGCTCGTCTAGGTCATCCGAGGTCGTCTATTTTTTCATCGTTAGATAAAAATAATTTTATTTCTTGTAAGGGTACGTGTAGTACTCTGATTTGCCAATCTTGTTCTTTAGGAAAAATTGTTAGATTGCCGTTTGTAAACTCTAATTCTCGTACTTTAATGCCATTTGATATTATTCATAGTGATTTATGGACGTCACCCGTTATCAATTCTTTGGGCCATCAATATTATATTCTTTTTTTGGATGATTATTCTAATTTTTATGGACTTTTCCGTTAGAGAAAAAATCTCACATTTTCCCACCTTTCTCAAATTTAGAGCTTTCATCCGGACCCAATTTGAAGGAGAAATTAAGAATATTCAATGTGATAATGGGAAAGAATATAATAATGGGTTGTTTCGGGATTTTTGTGCTAATAATGGTATCAATTTTCGTTTCTCTTGTGCTCATACGTCCTCACAAAATGGGAAAGCCGAACGCAAAATTCGTACCATTAATAAAATTGTCCGAATGTTATTGGTCCATTCTTCCGCCCCTCCATCCTTTTGACATCATGCTCTACAAATGACTACTTATCTACTTAACATTCTTCCTACCAAAGATTTGGCATATTCTTCCCCTCTTCAAATATTATATAATAAGACTCCTTCGTATTCACATCTTAGGGTCTTTGGGTGCTTATGTTATCCCATATTTCCGTCCACAACAATTAACAAACATCAGGCCTGGTCTACCCCTTGTGTGTTTTTGGGTTATCCGTCTAATTATCGTGGTTATAAATATTTTGATTTATCATCTAATAAAATCATCATTAGTTGCCATGTTATTTTTTATGAATCCCAATTTTCATTTGCTAAAGTGAGTAGTCGTGCCTAGTTCATATAATTTTTTGGATGACGATGTCTCCCCATATATTATCCAGCATTTATCGGACATGTCCCGCACCCAAAATACGCCAGCGGGCCCACTGCCTGCTGGCCCCACTGTTCTACCATCTCGGTCCAGTGGGCCAGAGTCACAGTCTATTCCATCTATCGGAGCTGGGCCAGTGATCCAGCCCACTGCCTCAGTCAGTGTCACTGCTCCCGGTATTGGGCCAGCAGGCCTACTGCCTGCTGGCTAGCCCAATTCCGCCACTGCCCAATCCAGTTCCAGTTTCGTCACTGCCCAAATTCCACTCAATTCTCCCTCGAGTCATAGGCCAGTCACTCGGAGTCAACGGGGTATTTTTAAACCAAAAAGATATTTTAATCTAAATTCTAATGTTCTTAAATCCCCCTACCCCGTAATCTTTTGTCTGCTTTAAATGACCCGAATTGGAAAATTGTTATGACCGACGAATATAATGATCTTATTGATAATAAGACGTGGGAGTTGGTGCCCCGTCTATCTGGTGTTAATATTATTCGGTCTATGTGGATTTTTGCTCATAAGGACAATTCTGACGGTTCTTTTGCGAGGCATAAGGCTCATCTTGTAGGTGATGGTAAGACTCAGCAGGTTAGTGTAGATTGTGGTGAGACATTTAGTCCGGTGGTCAAACTGGCTACCATTCGCACTGTGCTCAGCTTGGCTCTTTTGAAAGCATGGCCCATTCATCAGTTAGATGTGAAGAATGCTTTCTTACATGGTGATCTTAAGGAGACAACCTATATGCATCAGCCCTTGGGGTTTAGGGATCCTAATTATCCTCATCATGTCTGTTTATTGAAGAAGTCCTTGTATGGGCTGAAGCAGTCTCCACGGGCTTGGTATAAGCGGTTTGCAGACTATGTTTCGACTATCGGGTTCTCTCACAGTAGGTCTGATAATTCATTGTTCATATATCGTCGTGGTTCTTCACTGGCTTATATACTTTTCTATGTGGATGATATTATATTGACTGCCTCTTTTGATGCATTACGTCAGTCTATCATGACAATGCTCAGTTCTGAGTTTGCTATGAAAGAGTTGGGGCCCTTGAGTTACTTTTTGGGGATTGTTGTCTCTCGTCATGTAGGTGGGTTGTTCTTATCCCAACGCAAGTATGCAGCTGAGATCATTGAGCGAGCTGGTATGTCTTCATGCAAGTCTACTTCCACTCCAGTTGATGCTAAACCCAAGCTGGGTGCTGAGGCTGGCTCATCTTACGAGGATCTGCCCCACTATCGCAGTCTTGCAGGGGCTCTTCAGCATCTGACTTTCACGAGACCAGACATTACGTATGTGGTACAGTAGGTGTTCTTGTTTATGCATGATCCCAGGGTTGAACACATGAATGCGGTCAAACGCATTATTCGATACATCCAGGGAACACTTGATTATGGATTACATTTATATCCGTCTTCGACATCTACACTTGTCTCGTATACAAATGCTGATTGGGGTGGTTGTCTGGATACCAGACGTTCCACGTCTGGCTATTGCATGTTTCTTGGTAACAACTTGGTCTCATGGTCTGCGAAGCGTCAGTCTACGTTGTCACGCTCTAGTGCAGAGACTGAGTATCGAGGGGTGACCAATGTGGTTTCTGAATCATGTTGGTTACGCAATCTTCTTTTAGAGCTTCATTGTCCTATTCAGAAAGCTGCCTTGGTTTATTGTGATAATGTTAGTGCCATCTACCTTTCTGGTAATCCCGTTCAACACCAACGCACTAAACACATCGAGATGGACATTCACTTTGTTCGCGAAAAGGTAGCTCATGGACAAGTACGCGGCTGCCATGTCCCTTCCAGGTATCAAATTACAGACATTTTTACCAAAGGTTTTCCGTCAGTAGTCTTTGAAGATTTTAGGGACAGTCTCAGCGTACGAAGACCGCCCGCTATGACTGCGGGGTGTGATAAATATGGCATATCTCACGGTTTTGTATATTAGAATACCGTGACATACATTTCTCTTAATTAAGTGTATATCACGGTTTTAGGCCTCAATTTTGGTGTACATAATTATATTAATTATCATTGTACACTTACCATAATTATAAAATTCTTATACTACTAGAATAGGGTTTTGGGAGTAGAATAGGAATATGATTTTTCTATTATGGAAATATGTAAATTATATATATACTCTTTCAATTAATAAAAATAATCAAGGGGATTATTTCTTTCACTTTCCAACTCGTTGCTATTGTTGTAGATAATATGAGCTTGAATAGAGATCTAGAAAATAGTTCATGCAACTTCAAAGCCAAGTCAAAAGGTAATCCGTAATCACAAGATGGATGTTGATGACACGGTGATTCTTACAAGCACTAGCATGTCCTGGTGCTAAACTATTGGGACCAAATGGATTAACATTTGTACTAGGAGACGTAGACGATCGATCATGACCAGTGTTAGAATATTGTGTAAATCATATTATTATTATGTATTAATGTAATATCATTTTATATATGGTAAGTAGTAAAATATTAATTAAGAATATTATGTTAATTAGGTAGAAAATTATTAGGGATTGATTAAGAAGATTAGGCATGATTTACTCTTCTACCTTAAATGTATATGGTGTATATATTGTTCCCTTTGATGATGAATACATTGAGGAAAATACTTTCAAAGTCTTACATGGTATCAAGAGCTTAAGGAAAGATCCAAAATAATTTTATTTTCTTCCAAATTTTTCTTCCTCTTCCTCCCTAGAACCCTAGTTGGCCGAATTTTTTTTCATTTTTTTCTTACTCCATTATTGATTATCCTTCATCACAACCAATTATGTTTGAAACCAAATTATCCTTTCACCCTGCCCTTGCTGTCTCAAACATCAAAATACATGTTTTCATCAAACTACAAATGGAAACCGTTCATTATGCGACTTGGGCTGAATTATTCAAAATATGTTGTCGTGCTCACAAAGTTCTTTATCATATAATTCCTCCGAAAGATGGAAAAGGGAAAGACGTAACAAATGATGCAGACAAGGAATTGTGGAATACACTTGATGCCACAGTCCTTGGTTGGATTTATGCAACAATCTCCACTGACTTGTTGCATACGATAATGGAACCGGATTCAACAGCCATGTCGGCTTGGGAACATTTGCGAGATATTTTTCAAGATAACCAAAACTCTCGCGCTGTTATATCGGAACAGGAGTTCTCAACCATTGACATGGTGGATTTTCCTAATGTTTCTACATATTGTCAACGACTCAAAGTGTTGGCCGATCAATTAAGAAACGTTGGTTCACCGATTACTAATAACCAGTTAGTCTTGATCGTCGGTCTCACCGATGCGTATACCGGCGTGGGAACTCTAATCCGTCAAAGTAATCCTCTATCACAATTTTATCAAGCAAGGTCCATGCTTGTGCTTGAAGAGTCGAGCTTGGTGAAAAAGGCCTCAACTACTTCAAATTCCGTCATGATTACCACTTCTTCAAATGATGGTAATTTTTTTACCATTCTCAACAAAATAAGGGACAAAAAGGACGTAATAACAATAAAAATAAGGGTGTAAATCGCGGAAATCACAAAGGTGGAGGCCACCGAAATTCCGGTGGCGGCGAAAATGGCGGCAACACCAATTCCGGTGATGGACAGTGGCAGCAGTCCAACGGCTGGCAGTGGCCTTGGGCTATACCCACCCCGGCCCGGCCCCAACGAGCAATTGGGCCGAGCGACCCCAAAGGCCCACTGGCCAGCCTCAACAAAACAACCCATATTTTCCACATAATTGGCAGTAGCAGCAGCAGGCCCATTTTGCTGGGTCTGTTAACACATGCAGTGGCAGTGGGCCTCAGCCGACCCAGTGGCATGAGGCCCATTCAACAGGGGGCCACCCCACGAAAATTGAGTCCGCCATGCACACTCTTGGACTTAATCCATCGGATTCAAATTGGTATATGGACTCCGGAGCGATGTCCCATATGACGTCCTCCCAAGGTAATCTCTCTCTTCCTATTTTAATTTGAGCAATGTTAATGGAATAATTGTCGGAAATGACCATTCAATTCCAATCAAAGGTTATGGTTCTAGCAAATTGTCACCACCAAACCCACCCCTAATTTTAAAGAATGTCCTTCATGCTCACAAATTAATCAAAAACTTAGTTTCTGTTAGAAAGTTTACAAGTGATAATTGGGTATCTGTTCGTTTTGACCCCTTTGGATTTTCCGTGCATGATTTTCAGACGGGGAAGCTTCTCATGAGATGTGATAGCAAGGGGGAGCTCTATCCAATCAATCTGTCAACATAACAATCCAAGTTACCATATGTTTTTACAGCCTTGGCACCATCTCTATGGCACCAACGTTTGGGACATCCGGGAGAGGCTATTTTGGCCTCTCTTAAACAAAATAATTTTATATCTTGTACCCAAACACGGACTCTAAATAAGTGTCATTCTTGCACACTTGGTAAACATGTTAAGTTGCCATTTATTTCCTCTACTTCATGCACCCTTTTGCCATTTGATATTTTACATTGTGATATTTGGACATCACCCGTTTTGAGTTCTTCTGGTCATAGATATTATTTGCTCATACTTGATGACTACTCTAATTATTTGTGGACATTCCCTTTGTCGAAAAAATAACAAGTGTTTCCCACTTTTCTCACATTTAGAGCATTCATCCGAACTCAATTTGAACGTGATATCAAAAATATTCAATGTGATAATGGGACGGAGTTTGACAATAAACAGTTTTGGGATTTTTTCAAAACAAATGGTCTTCATTTTCGTCTGTCTTATCCTCATACTTCATCACAAAATGGGAAGACGGAACGCAAAATTAGAACCATAAACAATATTGTTAGAACATCTCTTTCTCATGCTTCACTTCCCCCTATATTTTGGCATTATGCACTCCAAATGGCCACTTACATGTTGAATATCCTTCCTCATAAAAACCTATCATACCAAGCTCTTCTAAAAATGATTTATTTACGAGAGCCCTCATATCATCACTTAAGAGTGTTTGGTTGTCTTTGCTACCCCCTCTTTCCATCCACCACAATCACAAAACTTCAAGCCCGATCTATCTTCTACCTAATTAACATAATATTCCTAATTAACATTTTACTACTTACCATATATAAAATGATACTATATTAATACATAATAATAATAATATGATTTACACATTATTCTAACGATCAGATCAATATGTGATGTAGAATATGTTTGACTATGATATATCATATATATGTGATATATACTTAAGTGTCACAACCAATTCGCAACAGATATATACTTTTTTACACTTGGATAGTTAGATGTAATTTTGAATTTAACAATTATTCCATCATTACACTTAGAGACTAAACACAGTTTATGAGTTTACTATAAAATCTTGTTTATTTATTGGGTTCACAATTAAATTAAATTTATATATATATATATATATATATATATATATATTATTATTATTATTATTATTAGTAAAAGATCCTAAGTATTCCTAACAAGTTAGTAACACTAGCAAAAGTTTTGGATGTGGAAAAGTTATTAAGAAAAATATATTCGTCCCAATTTAAGTGTCTTATTTTTCTTTTTTTTGGCCTGTCCCAAAAATAGTGTATCTTTCTATATTTAATAAGTTTCAATTCCAAGGTATGTTTAAGATCACAAGATTTAAAAGGGCACACACATCTTTAATTTAAGACACAAAAATTTAAAAGTTCAGATTTATTTCTTAAACTATGTGTCAAGTCAAATTAATACACTTAAATTAGAAAGGAGGGAGTAGACTTTATGACTCCTCTATTCCTTTATTTTTTTTTTTTTTTTTTTTTTTTTTTTTTTTTTTGATAATCCAGGTTTCCAGGCTTGCGCCTGACTACTTCACTGGTATTACCCAGACGTCCTGGAGGCAATAGCACCGGTCCTTCAACACTATTACCAGGTAAATCGCGGGATGTGCTCCGGTGGCCAGTTTTCTGGGAGCGTACAACTGATCAATGAGACAAGGTCAAATTCCCCAACATGCAGAGTTTCTCGTGCTTGCGGGGAATCGAACCCACGCCGTCCATGCCAGAGCGCCTTATAGCACCCCAGGCTTTGCCACTGGACTATGCCCCGGAGGACAAAACTGTGGTAGGGTAAACTTTTTAAAGTGACTGGTCCCACCGCATTACGGCCCCATACCCCAGAAAACCCCACCTCGGCCCGGCCCTACGGATTAGTATACACCGCTTGGCCCTACGCGTATGGAGGGATTTTTTTGGGGGAACACAGTTCCACTCTCGCTGATCAGAGCACTCGAACACGGAACCTCAGACAACAATACCCTAATGTATTGGCCACTGGGCCAAACACTTTGGATAAAACTTTGAGGGTAAACTTTTTATACTAGCCATCCCCACTGCATCACTGCGGCTCCACACACAAGAAACCCCACCCCCATCCTGGCCCTACGGAGTGAGTACCGCAAGGCTTGCAGGCGAACAGTGGAGGGATTTTTTATGAGGCTTGGCACTAGTCTCGCTGGTCATGGGAATCGAACTCGAGACCCAAGGCAGCAATTTAGTCCGTGGTTAAGATGAGATTGTTCTTACTAAAGTTGTCATTGCCTGTTTTTCGAAGTCCAGTCCTTTAACTATAGTTAGAATACATATTAATTATATTAATCTAAACCTTTAAACTTTAAATAGATTAAGTGTCACGAAGCCAGATCCGGATCCATTGGACATAAATAACTTACATTATTGTCACGACCCAAACCGGAGGGCCATGACGGGTATCCGGGCCTTACTTGCCGAGTACCACTAATTACGTATTTACCACCTAACCATAATTAATCATGGGCCACGAGGGCCGTTACGAGGTAATTTGTAACAAATAGAAATGATAATCTGAAAAGGAGCTACGTAAAATCTTACAAACAGAAGAACCCAACCTATGCATATATACATACTAAGGCCGACAAGGCCATACACGACTACTATACACATGACATCTGTCTACAAGCCTCTAAAGAGTAGGTGACATCGTAAGGTCGGGACAGGGCCCCGCCATACTCCTATGCATATCAAGAATATCGTACCACGACTAGATTGCAACTCTGGAACAAGTAGAGTACTCCAATATCAGCTGAACCAGCAACCTACTAGTGCGGACCGTCTCCCTGTCTACCTGAGCCTGCGGGCATGAAACGCAGCGTCCCCTCGATAAAAGGGACGTCAATACGAATGATGTACTAAGTATGTCAGGCATGAAGAACATCATAATAAATAATAGAGACATGAAAGTAACATGAGACAAGAAATAACCAACCAGTAGAGAATGCCTCTGAGGGCCATAATATGCCTAAGTGTCATACATGTGTAGAATGTCTCTGAGGCCATAATATGCCTAAGTGTCATGCACAATGCTGGTCATACATACACATATGTGTATATAACGCCATCAAGCCTCTGTGGGCATCCCATCATATCATATCATATCGGCTTTTGTGGGCATAATCATCATATATATACCAGTTGCAGGTGGTGGTGCGTATATAACGCCTTCCCTTTTCCTATACCCCATACATACATGTAATGCACCATATAATAACGTATATAACACATTTGAGGTCAAGGGTAATACATGAATGATACTAAGACACTATGAGTTTGTCGGAGTGACGTAAGGTCGTTTCACATCCGATTAACATTATGAATATTAACATCTTTCTCATATACCCCAATAGGGATTTAGGGACATATTTAGACATGCTTTGAAAATAGGAATGAATAACATGAACATACTTAACTACTAAGAGTAGAATCATTTATGAGACAATATCACGTTTACGTTTCGTACTTAGAACATGCCAAAAGAAAGAAGAATTTGCCTTAACATACCTTAAATTCATCTTGAATGACCACAACTAGTCAATCCTTCTTATAGACGTCTAACCTTGCATCTAAGCTCAATGACTTGATGTAGAATTTATCAAGATAAATTTCATCGTCAATTGATTCTTGTGATGGGATTTCCTTGAGAAAGTATCGAAGATAATCCCTATGGTGTGGCTTGATGCCTTCTATACATAGAGGTGTAACAATAGTTGTTGAAATTCTCACAGCACGTTGAGTCCTAAAAAATAAACTAAGCTAAAGGCAGTTGCAGTACTTCACTTTGAAGGAAATTATCCAAGGCTTATAGTAAATGAAGTTTGTCATTTACATGTAATCATTTCATAATGGTTAGTCTACACCTAATATTGTCACCAATTCATAATACTTATTCGATATCTTTATTCCATTCTTTATCTCTGTTAGAATCCAATATTTAATCAATTACACACATAATTAATTTCTGCATCTCAATTCACTTAAATAATAATCACCTTTAACATACTTCATATACTCAATGGCAAAATCATGCGATATAGCCCTAGTCCATAACCTCATATGGGACATACAACTATTATTATTAATCCCGTCGTCACACTTGTTGAATCCTAAATTATTTCGGGACCGCATCCATTTCTATACTAAGCTCTTGAGGTGAATACCTACTTATAACAAAAAATTTCCAGGACTCAGGTCTACTTGCATACGTCTAGTTGTTCAAACAATCACCCAAGAATATGGGATGTTACAATTGTTTATATATTAAAACATGAAAAATAAAACGCAAATGGTAGGTTTTAGCCATGTGGTAGCATTATACTTCCTCCGTCTAAAAAATAATTATCTTAATTTGACTTAACTAAATCATCTATAAATTATTTCTTAACATATAAATATGAATTTTTTTAGAACAAACTAATAAAAAAAAAACATTTTTTTGGGACACGGAAGTCGTTCATTAAATGCACAACAATGAGCCGCATCATCGCGTGATTAAATTGAATTCTTAATTCAACGGTTAGAAAAGAATAGGGTGAAGCTTTGGGATTGTTTGGTACTTTAATAATTAAAACATGACCTTGAGTCCTTGACCGGCCTCAATGGCTATTGATCTCGTCCTGAAATTTTAAATTACTTATATTATTTATTTATCTATCTAGTTTTCTCAAACTCTTTAAAGTTCTAAATCCATAGCAGAAAAATGGAAAAACTCATTACATTACTATAGATTATTAAGTTAGGTTAGAGATTAGTTTACCTGGCCTTACCATTTTCTAGTGTCAACTTCTTGGTTAGTGGTAAAGAGTGCAACAATGTTGGAAAGTACTACTGCAGTATGGCGTCAAAATGGGCACATAAAAATATGAGAAAAAAGCTACTAAGATATGGTTTGTGTTAAACAAAGCAATATACATGTGATATACACTGAATATACATCAGTGTATATCACATATATATCACTGGATTTAATGAAGCAGTGGGCTGTCCCAAACAGTCACGAATTGGGCCTCTCGGCCATTGGGCCTCTCGGCCATTGGGCCTCTCTCGGCCAGATTGTACATATCCAAGTGATATTAGGATAGTGTATATATGGTATATATATTTGTAGTATATTGTAATAAAAATGATACCTTAATTAGTGTTATACACCTACCATAATTGTATAGTTAGAATTATGGTAGAATAAGGATTTAGAAGTAGAATAGGAAAAGGATTTGTAGTATTATGGAAAGATGTAACTTGTATATATATCTATTCAATCAATGAAAATAATCAAGGGGATTATTTCTTTCATGGTATCAAGAGACTAGGTCTAAACCAAAAGTTTTCTTCTCTCAAACTTTTGCCTCTTTGGCCGAGAACCCCCCCCCCCCTCCCTCGGGTTTTCTCTCTCCAAATATCTCGTCTTCCGCTCTCAAAAACCTCTCTTAAATTTATCCTCCTTCTTTGTTCTTTCAAATATGTCTAAGAACAATTTTCACACTGCCCTCACGGTTTCCAATATCAAGCTCAGTGTCCCTATTGTCCTTGAGATGGAAAACGTTCAATATGCAACGTGGGCGGAGTTGTTTAAAATTCACGCTATCTCTTATCAAGTTCTTCATCACATAATTCCTCCCGCTAGACCCCTTCCTGTGGAGGATCCTGAGGTGTGGATTACACTTGATGCTACCGTTCTTCGGTGGATATACGCCACTATTTCGGTGGACCTTCTACGACGATTATGGAGCCCGATACCACGGCTATGGCGCATGGAATAGATTGCGTGACATATTCCAAGACAACCAACATTCCCGTATCGTCACACTCGAGCAGAATTCTCTCTCGTTCGAATGGACGTATTTCCGAACGTTTCGCATATTGCAAGAAACTAAAGGAATTGGCGGATCAACTCCGTAATGTTGGCGCACCGGTGACAAATAATCGTCTAGTTCTACAGTTGGTTGCCGGGCTTTCGGAGGCCTATAATGGTGTTGGAACTCTCATTCGCCAAAGCAACCCTCTTCCCGACTTTCATCAAGCCCGCTCCATGCTGACGTTGGAAGAAACCGGTTTGGCTAAAAAGGCGGCTACCGGAGCAAGCCCAGTTGTCATGGTGGCATCCTCTCCTAGTTCTTCGGGTTTTGTTAATAATTCGGGCCAAAACCATAATAATGGTGGCGGCAAGAATAATCGCAAAAATAACAAAAACCGCGGGGGCAAACGAGGTGGTTCTGGTGGCAGTTTCGGTGAGCAACAAGCAGGCGGTGGGTCCCATTCGGGGTACAGTGGGCCACCACCACTGTGGGCCCGCGAAGTGGGGCCGGTGGCGTGGCACCCGCACCCTCCCAGCGCGCGGCGGCCGGTGGGGCTGGCCGGACCCAGAGCCCAATACCCAGCATTGGCGGCCCCCGGCCGCGGTGGCCCAAAGAACGGCCCCCACGGCGGTAATGCCCGGTTCCCAAGACGGCCAGAGTCCTTGGGCCCCGTCCTCCGCAAGCCCATCATGCAAACAGCCCCACTCGGACCGATATCGAGGCCGCGATGCACACGTTGGGATTAACTCAACCGGACCCAAATTGGTACATGGACACCGGGCCACTATTCACATGACTTCCAAATCGTGTACTCTCTCATCTTATTACAATTTGAGCACCCTCGGGGAATAATTGTTGGTAATGGCGAGTTCAATTCCAATTCTAGGGTATGGTCGAAAACGTTGTCTCCTCCCAATCCACCACTTCTCTTGAAAAATACTTTACATGCTCCTAAATTGATTAAAAATTTAGTGTCCGTCCGAAAATTCACAAATGACAATTCTGTTTCGTTGAATTTGATCCTTTCGGTTTTCTCCGTGAAGGATTTCAAGACGGGGAGTCATCTCATGAGGTGTGATAGTAGGGGGATCTATATCCTATCATGCCGGTTTCGGTCCATCGAGTCCGGCCTTGCCATCGCGACTTTTGCAGACCATCTCTCCTTCCATGTGGCATGCTCGTTTGGGTCATCCGGGATCTTCTATTTTATCAGTTTTAGATAAAAATAGCTTTATTTCTTGTAAGGGTACGAGTCGTACTCCAATTTGTCAGTCTTGTTCATTAGGAAAAATTGTTAAGTTGCCATTTGTAGACTCCAATTCTCATACTTCTATGCCATTTGACATTATTCATAGCGACTTATGGACATCTCCTGTTCTTAGTTCAATAGGTCATCGATATTATGTTCTCTTCTTAGATGATTATTCTAGATTTTTGTGGACGTTTCCAATTGCGAATAAATCACAAGTGTTTTCCGTCTTCATAAAATTTAGAGCGTTCATTCGTACTCAATTCGAAAGAGAAATAAAAAATATTCAATGTGATAATGGGAAGGAGTATGACAATAAGGAGTTTCGAGAATTTTGTGCTACTCATGGGATAAATTTTCGGTTTTCCTGTCCTCATACATCTTCACAAAATGGGAAAGCCGAACGCAAAATTCGTTCCATAAATAACATTGTCCGAACTCTCCTAATCCATGCCTGCATACCTCCGTATTTTTGGCATCATGCTCTACAAATGGCCACTTACCTTCTTAACATAATTCCGTCTAAAGGTCTGACATATTCTTCCCCTCTCAAAATCTTATATAATACAAACCCGTCTTATTCTCATCTTCGGATTTTTGGGTGCTTGTGTTATCCGTTATTCCCATCCACCACAATTAACAAACTTCAGGCTCGGTCTACTCCGTGTGTATTTTTGGGTTATCCGTCGAATCATCGTGGTTATAAGTGTTTTGATTTATCTTCCAAGAAAATTATTATAAATCGTCATGTCATTTTTGATGAAACCCAATTCCCTTTTACGAAAGTTCATACTCCCGAGCCTAAGTCGTATAATTTTTTGGATGACCAAATATCCCCGTATATTATTCGGAATTTTTCGGACAACTCCCGTACCCAAAATTCTCCAGCGGGCCCACTGCCCGCTGGCCCAACAGTACCGCCACACCCAGCCTCTTCCACCATCGGAACAGTTCAGCAAGAATCGGGGCCGGTCCAGCCTGGGTTCCGGAACCGGTCCAAGCCGAGTCCAGCCATTTCCGATTTGGGCCAGCAGGCCCACTGCTTGCTGGCCAGTCCGTCCCGAGCCCAGAAAATTCCCATAATTCCATTAATTCTTCCTCGAGTCATAGACCGGTCACTCGTAGTCAGCGGGGTATTTTTACACCTAAAAGACATTTTAATTTACATTCTGATGTCTCTAAATCCCCCTTGCCCCGCAATCCTGTGTCCGCATTAAATGACCCTAATTGGAAAATTGCTATGACTGATGAATATAATGCTCTTATTGATAATAAGACGTGGGAGTTGGTGCCCCGTCCATATGGTACTAATATTATCAGGTCTATGTGGATTTTTGCTCATAAGGAGAATTCAGATGGGTCATTTGCTCGGCATAAGGCGCGACTTGTTGGTGATGGTAAGACTCAGCAGGTTGGTATTGATTGTGGTGAGACATTTAGTCCGGTGGTCAAACCGGCTACCATTCGCACTGTACTTAGCTTGGCTCTTTCAAAGACTTGGCCGATTCATCAATTAGATGTCAAGAATGCTTTTCTACATGGTGATCTCAAGGAAACAGTCTATATGCATCAGCCGTTGGGTTTCAGGGATCCCAACCGCCCTCATCATGTCTGTTTGTTGAAGAAGTCATTATATGGGCTTAAGCGTCTCCACGTGCCTGGTATACACGATTTGTCGATTTTGTTTCGACTATTGGGTTCACTCACGCAGTCGATAATTCTTTGTTCATCTACACCGTGGTTCGTCATTGGCCTATATTCTCGTTATATGTGGATGATATCATCTTGACGGCCTCCTCCGATGCTTTGCGCTACCTATCATGGCCATGCTCGTTCCGAATTTGCTATGAAGGACTTAGGGCCGTTGAGTTATTTTTTGGGGATTGCCGTCAAGCGTCATTCGGGGCTTGTTTCGTCTCAACGGAAGTATGCCGCCGAGATCATAGAGAGGGCCGGGATGTCATCCCGTAAGTCCACTTCCACGCCGTTGATGCAAACCCAAAGCTAAGTGCCACAACGGGTGCACCATACGAGGACCCGACCCGCTATCGCAGCCTTGGGGGCCCTCCGTATCTCACCTTTACCGACCGGATATTACATATGTCGTTCAAACAGGTGTGTTTATTCATGCATGATCCCGAGTTGAGCACATGAATGCAATGAAACGCATCATTCGGTATATTCGGGGAACACTCGACTATGGGTTGCACTTGTATCCTTCCTCTACATCCACACTTGTCTCTTACACGGATGCCGATTGGGGTGGTTGTCCCGACACCGACGGTCGACGACTGCACCGTATGTTCCTTGGCAACAACTTGGTCTCATGGTCGGCAAAACGTCAAGCAACTCTATCACGCTCCAAAGTGCAGAGGCGAATATCGAGGGGTAGCGAATGTGGTCTCCGAGTCGTGTTGGCTACGTAATTTGCTTTTGGAGCTTCATTGTCCCATTCGTAAGGCAACCTTGGTGTATTGCGATAACATTAGTGCCATCTACCTTTCGGTAACCCTCAACACCGCGCACCAAACATATCGAAATAGACATTCACTTTGTCCGTGAAAAGGTTGCAAAGGGACAAGTTCGCGTATGTCATGTCCCGTCTCGTTATCAAATTGCAGACATCTTTACAAAGGGTCTACCAGCGGTTCTCTTTCAAGATTTTAGGGACAGTCTCAGCGTTCGAAAACCGCCGCTATGACTACGGGGGTGTGTTAAACAAAGCAATATACATGTGATATACACTGAATATACATCAGTGTATATCACATATATATCACTGGATTTAATGAAGCGTTGGGTCGTCCCAAACAGTCACGTAATTGGGCCTCTCGGCCATTGGGCCTCTCTCGGCCATGGGCCTCTCTCGCCGATTGTACATATCCAAGTGATATTAGGATAGTGTATATATGGTATATATATTTGTAGTATATTGTAATAAAAATGATACCTTAATTAGTGTTATACACCTACCATAATTGTATAGTTAGAATTATGGTAGAATAAGGATTTAGAAGTAGAATAGGAAAAGGATTTGTAGTATTATGGAAAGATGTAACTTGTATATATATCTATTCAATCAATGAAAATAATCAAGGGGATTATTTCTTTCAGTTTGGTCCTTCATCTTCAGCAGAATTACCTAATTAATACATGTATAATCGCTTTGAGATTGCAGAACCTCAAGAGATAGATGTGGAAGAATGGAATTTTGGACACAAGAAAATGAAATTATAGCGACAACTTGCATCCATTATGTGATCGATAATCCAAAAACATATTACATCGAACAACAATTAAAAGCATAAAGTTTACAAGTTTTTGTTTTGACGTTGAAGTACCCCTTTTTAAAATCTTTCACATACCATGGCGTAAAAAACACGCCAGGATTTACAGTAAATGCAAATCAAAGATCAACTAAATCAAAGATGGTAGGTAATTTATTTAGAATTTTAATCATTATCATCATAATCATCATCGTCCAGATCATCCTCAACCTTCTCCGCCGCCTTCTCAGCAATGTTATCCTCTATATGATCAATACCCTCCGCAATTGCGAGTCCACCCAGTGCCCCTGCAACCGCACCCACAGCCAATCCCGCTCCCAACCCCATTCCTCCAAACTTCCCCTTCTTCTCCTCGTACCCATACCCTTGTTTCTGCCCGTAACCAGGCTGTTCGTAACTACCCTGCTGCCCGTACGGCGCAGGAGGTGCACCGTAACTTGGTTGTTGACCATAAGCCGGAGCCGGAGCACCATAACTTGGTTGTTGACCATAATCCGGAGCAGGAGCACCATAACTTGGTCGTTGACCATAAGCCGGAGTCGGAGCCGAAGCAGGAGCGGCGCTGTACGGGTAACCCGACGGCGGAGCAGCGTAGGGTGAAGGCGCTGGAGCAGGAGCACCGTACGCTCCACCCCCATAAGGTTGCGGCGGCGGAGCCGCATAATCCCTAGATCCCGCCGGTGGAGGAACACCATAAGGAGGCGTATAATACGGATCCGGCGCACGATAGCGCCGATCTCGAACAGTAACCTCAACTTTCACCTTCCCCTGAGGACGACCAGAAGGTCGCTTCAATTCAAGCTCACGCTCAAACGAATTCCCAATTCCAACGCTATCAACGACATCACGTAACGGAAGCTTAGCGGACCCGATGAGAGGCTTTGTTCTCTCGGGGGCATTAGCATGAACGACGTCGATGTACAAAGTGGATTCTTCCATTGGGGAATATAACGGAATCACAAGATTTTCATCCCAGTAAGGAGAGGTGTCACCGTTATCGTCGACTTTTGTGGAGCATTTTCCTTTCGGGTCAACCCAAACAACGGCATAGGGTTTGAGACGACCGTAACGCCAATTCACGTTTTTCAAATCCTTAGCTGATGAGATCTTCACCTCTACCTCGAATCGTGATCCCATTTTTAGAAATACAGTGGATTTATAAGAATGTAATTTTGGGTATGAACGTTGGTGCTGGAGTGAGTATTTATAGCATATTAACCAGGAAGAACAGTATCACACTGGTTTTTTTTGTTTAAAGTTCCACTGATGACCTTGAGCTTTTCGCAGATGTTGGGCTTGGTCAGTTTAAAATCAGTGTTCAGAAAGGGCATAAGAGTCATGTATAAAGTTAAAAAAAAATTAAAAAAAATGAGTAATTACCTGATTAGGCAAGGGAGAGGATTTTCCTTAACCGAGAAGAGTTGAAAGAATGTCCTCTGTCCACGGGCGAGTTGTTAAGTGGCAAAGTGATTGGGATACAACCACTCTGACGTCGCGGGTTCGAATTCGTGTGGTGACAGTCTTTGCTGAAATATTACAAGGGTTGTTGCTGGGTTCGTGTCCCGTTGGTCCTATCCCTTGAAGAGCTACCACTCGCGTATATATCTCGATTTACATTCCACCCGATAAAGGAACATTTGATTAAAGTGGAGTTTCGCCTTAGGACTTTCACAAGAGTGGAAAGAAATTGAGGAGGAAGGCAGGACACGTGGAGGAATATCAATGGAAGGTGATATGTGTTTGAATAAAAAATGTGTGGGGCCATGAGCTGGAGGAACCAAAAAAAGGGTAAACAAAGGCTCAAGTTGGAGATGTGTTGGGGAATATAAATGGCAGACTGAGAAGCCCAATAAGAAAACAGGATCCACATATTCCTTGCTTCACTATACGCGGTGTGAACACGGGTCTTTTTTCTTCCTTTTCTTCTCTCTTTTTGTTTGGATTCACGACATTATTTCGCTCTTTAATTAGTAGCATCAGAATTCGTCCTTTGATAATTTTTTAGTCAAAACGAATTTAAATTAGTAATTGATTTAATAAATACTTTCTTCGTCTCTAAGGAAAGTTTTTAAAATTTATGATTCAAAATAAGTCATAAATTCTTGTGTGATTGTAAATCATTTCACTAAGAGTAAAAAAAATTAAATTAAATTATTTTTAAATATAAAAATATATCATTAATTTGAGTGAAACAGACCTAGTACTAAATAACAAATACCAATTGGCCATACAAATGCCATTTTTACGGAATAGACTATAACCCAACCCAGCTTTTCTAGAAGAAAAAAGAAAAAGAAAGAGACGCGAAGGCACGACAGCGGCATTGTTTAGCAATGATGTCGTTGTAGTAGAAAAATAGCAAGTTGTGACAATTGGGCTTACCAATCACAAATGGTACTTCAGTTCAGTGATTTTCTAGCCCGGTCACATGTTGCTCCTGACTCTATGATTTTAGATCAAAAATTTATATTTAATCAAAAAAACAAAATTGACTTTTATTTTCTTGAACTAAAGATAATGTATTAAGATGTTATTTGAATCTTTTGACTTTAAAACATATTTCATGAGATGTAAGAAATAAATAGTCCCTGGATATAAAAAAGTATAATATCTTTTATTGAAATAGACTAAAAAATAAGATAAGACACATCAATTAAAATTGAAAAAAAAGTAAATATATTGAGTTCACATTTAAGATAAAAAAAATTTGTGTTGTTTTGTTTTATAAATGAAATAATTTTTTTTCCGAACTGCTTCTTTCTCCTGTTACCTGTCAACCATATATACTATAAACTATTGAATGATAAATTTTATGCTCCAACTAAACGACAATGTGAAGCGGAAATACAAAGCCAATGGAAGTTTCAAATCACCAATTAGAGCAATTTTTGTTCAACAGTATTGTATATTTAAATTGTTCTTTTATCTAAGGTTGGACTAACGATTCTGAAGCATGTTTCCTTTATTTTTTTTGTCTACATTACATTAATTTCGCTTAAACGGCCCGTAGGCTGTGTATGCCTACACATAGCTATATGTATTTCACTGTCAAAGGTTATGGTGGGAGAATATGATCTCTACATTTTTAATTAAATGGCTGGGTTATGAATTTTGGATATGGGAAAAGTTGTGGTAAAAAGTGTTTCTCCTTTTAATGAATTTTACAAGGTGAAAATTTGAATTTATCGAAATTCCGATGCAAGTAAGTACAATGAAAAGCTATACGTATAACATACTAAAATTGTAATTTGTAATAGCACAATGTTTATGTAAGTTTGCAATAATCTCCCTTGGGGATTTCTTTCATTAATCACAATATATATAGTTGTGCAGAAGTTGATTCCTAATACAATAAGAATCCTAAGTTACCTTAAATATACATCTATCATAATTACAAAATATACTATGAATATTCAGAGAATATTCGCTAATACTCCCCCTCAGTCGGAGTGGGAGGAGGCTGAACGTTAAGGCTAGATCGGAAGTCGGTGAAGAGCTGTCTCGGTAGTCCCTTTGTGAAAATATCTGCATACTGATAGGAGGAAGACACATGTAATATTTTGACCTGACCAAGGGCAACCTTCTCACGCACAAAGTGAATATCCATCTCGATATGCTTGGTCCGCTGATGTTGGACCGAATTGTGAGACATATAGATGACAGATATGTTGTCACAGTAGACTATAGACACCTTTCGTAGTGGACACTGGAGCTCCAGAAGAAGATTTCAGAGCCAACAGATCTCAGCAACGACATTAGCAACTCCGCGATACTTTGCTTCAGCACTCGAACGGGATAGCGTGGCCTGCCGCTTGACGGACCATGAAATAAGATTATCCCCAAGAAATACACAGTAGCCCGAGGTGGAGCGACGTGTGTCCGGGCATCCTGCTAAATCTGCATCCGTGTAGGAGAGTAACTTGGTTTGGGCAGAGGGGTAGAGATGTAGTCCAAAATCAAGTGTGCCCTTAATGTATATGATAATACGTTTGAGGGCCGCAAAATGGGACTCTCGAGAGGCGTGTCATCTTAGCCTTTACACTATATATTCTGCATATTTGCGCTGACACTGAAACATAGTAGCGGCAGATCTGGTCACGGATATACCTAAGAAATAACTCAGCTTGCCCAAATCTGTCATAGCAAATTCAATTTTGAGTAGAGCAATGATTTCATTCTTCAAACCGTCAGAGGATGCAGTAAGAACAATGTCATCCACATATAATAGCAAATAAACAGTTCTGCTAACTCGATGAAAAGTGAAGAGAGAGTTATCACACTTGCTACAAATAAATTCGATATGCATAATATAACTGGCAAAACGATCATACCAAGCGCGGGGTGCCTGTTTCAAGCCATACAGTGACTTCCTGAGACGACATACATACTGCGGGACTGCCGGATGAACAAAGCCAGGGGGCTGATGCATATACACAGTTTCTTTCAAATCCCCATGAAGAAATGCATTCTTGACATCAAGCTGATGAATCGGCCAATGCATGCCCATAGCAATACGGAGAACAGTCCGAATAGTAGCTGGTTTAACAACCGGACGGAATGTCTCACCACAATCAATACCCTCCTGCTGATTAGTGCCATTAGCAATCAATCTTTCCTTATACCGCTCCAAGTCACCACTGTCTCTGAACTTGTGACGAAATAGCCACATATATCAGATAACATTCACACCGTCCGATCTAGGTACCAAATCCCAAGTGTTCTGCTTGGTTAAAGCATTAAATTACTCGCACATGGCCGTATTCATATTAGGGTCCAGTTTGGCTAGTTTTGGATTTTTTGGAATGGGTGATAAGGTTTATGTGGAAAGATTGAAGTGAACCTTGGGTTTGAAAATCCCGTATTAGGCGCGAGTCTCCATGTGGTGGGTAGGCAGCAGTGGTTGGTCAGTGGTTTGTGGCTGCTGGCTTGCGGGTTCTGGCTGGGTGGTGGCTAGGCTCGGGGTGATGGCTGGTCGAGCAGGGGACAAAAAGGGGTCGATCAGTTGAAGGTTCGACCGATAGCTAGGTGGTGCCTGGTCGGAGACGACGTCGGACACTGCAGTTGACGGAGCTGCTGGAGCAGTCTCTGTCGGGTCAGTGAACTGTTGGTCGTACATCGACTGGACCATGGGGGACAAAGTAGACTCATCAAGAAATGTGTAATCCGTGGTTTGAAATTTTTGGAGATTTGAAAATGGATAGTTTGCCTCGTCAAATGTGACGTGATGTGAGACAATGATTTTAGGAGTGGCTATGTCATAGCACAAGTAACCTTGATGATTAGATGAGAAACTAACGAAGACACAAGGCGTGGTATGTGGGACTAGTTTGTGGGGTGCGGTGGAGGCCAGGTTGGGGTAGCACAGGAAACCAAAAATGCGGAGTTGGTCATAGGATGGGAACCTACGGTATAAAATCTCGGTTGGGGTCTTATTTTGGAGAGTGTTGGTTGGTAAAATATTAAGGAGGTACTTCACCATTTTAACAGCATAGACCCAGAATGGTGGTGGAAGACTGGCATGAAATAGAAGGGTACGAACCATATTATTGATGGTACGTATGATTCGTTTAGCCTTGCCATTTTGGGAGGAAGTGTAGGGACAGGAAAAACGGAAAACCATGCCCTCTTTAGAGCAGAAATTGTGAAATGTCGAATTATTAAATTCACGTCCATTATCACATTGGAAATATTTTATAGATTTTTCAAACTATATTTTAATGAATTTTTGAAATTCAAGGAACTTGGCAAAAACTTCAGATTTGAATTTGAACGGGTAGATTCATACAAAATGTGAAAAATCATCTAATAATACTAGATAGAATTTGTGACCCAAGGAACTAACAACCGGAGATGTCCATAAATCAGCATGAACAATATCAAATGAAGAAAAAGTAACACTGTTGGATGACATAAATGGAAAACGAGTATGCTTTCCAAGCGGGTAAGAAAAACAGTGTTGGGAAAATTTTCCATTATTACATTGAATACGCTTATTAGTCCTAAGAATATTAAAAACAGGGTCTCCGGGGTGTCCGAGTCTGTTGTGCCAAGTTGACGGAGAGATAGCAGCAAGGGAGATAGGGTGGTGTGGTCTGACAGTTGAAGATTGAGTGATGGGGTAGAGGTCTCCCACACTATTGCAGCGCATAAGAATTTTCTCCGTATTGAGATCCTTCACAGAAAAACCAAAAGGGTCAAATTCGACAGACACAGAATTATTGCGAGTGAATTTTTTAAAAGAGATTAAATTTTAATGATGTTAGGGGTGTAAAGGACATAATTTAGGGAGAAAGGTGGGTGGGGATGTTTGGTATGAGCGTTACCGTAACCTTCAATTGGAATGCGGTGACCATTGCCAACAGTAATAAATTGAGGACACTTTAACCGAAACATTTGAGATAAATTACCTGATGACCGGGTGAGATGGGATGTGGCTCCAGTGTCCATATACCAATTTTCATCGGGCTGTTGAAGGTTCAAGGTGTTGAAAGCCTGACCCAAATAGTTGGGGGACAGGGTGCTCGCTTACAGTTGCTGATGGACCGAAACTATGTGGGCCTGCTGCTGCTGGTGGTGGGCCTGCCTGTTGGCTGGGGCGGAGCCCAAGAGACCTGGTGACCAAGCCTGCTGGAACTGGGTCCCTGATTTTGGGTAAGGGCATGCAGGCGAGGCCTAGTTCCCGGTATTGTGCCAAGGTTGCTGTCTAGCCCACTGAAAATAGAGAGCATGTGTTGGGCCTGGTTGCTGGTTTCGGTGGCCCTTACCGCGGCTGATGGTGGTTTTGCAGTGGTGGCTGGGTGGTGTTGGTCGCCGGTGGTGCCATGCCGCCAACGGCTAACGCTTTTTGATTGTGCTCCTCTTGTTTAGCACGATGGGTTTCTAACAACAATAGTTGTGAACATGCCGTGGTGAAACTTGGTAGTGGGTCGGCCTGTTGAATCATCGTCGTAAGTGTATCATATTCACCTTTCGGTAAACCAGCAACCAATTGAAGTACCATCTTGGTTTCTGAAACAGATGTCCCGACGTTGGAAAGTTGGTCGGCGATGAGTTTCAGTTGTTTGCAATATTCAGACATGTTAAAATTCTCAAGACACGTATTGTTGAACTGCTCTTCCAAATACACGGCCCCATTATTTTTATTATCCTGAAAGATTTCTTCTAACCGGACCCAAAGGTCACGTACCGTAGCACATGTTTTCATGATAGTACACAACAAGTCTTTTGAGATGGTGCTGTATATCCACTGTTTGACGATGGCGTCAAGGCGACGCTATGTCGAGTCGGCAATAACGGTGGGACGAGGAACAGAGTCATCAATATGGTCTAGCACATTGTACGCACATGCATGAATATAGAACAGTTCTGTCCACATGAAATACTGACAGTCTTCTTGGTCAAGAATTATAGGGATAGAATTCTTGATGTTGGTAACGGTGAAAGCCGGATGAAAAGAAGATGATGAGCGTGGTGGGGGGTTGTCAAAAGTACCAGTGGAGGAACCGAAATTAGTGGGGGAAGAGGGACGAGACATGGTGGCCGTCGACCGAGAAGAAAGAAGAGAGAGGGTGGTGGTCGGCGGCTTTGGGAGTAGAAGAGTAGGGATTAGAGTTTGGCTCTTGATACCATGTAAGTTTGGAATAACCTCTCTTGGGATTCCTTTCATTAATCACAATATATATATAGTTGTACAGAGGTTGATTCCTACTACAATAAGAATCCTAAGTTATCTTAAATATACATCTATCATAATTACAAAATATACTGTGAATATTCGCTAATAGTTTACTTGTTTAGCTATTGTACATGTCAATCTGGAAGCTGCGTACCAAGCGCATTCTTTTTATTTGTTAATAGACTTCCAAAATTAGCCTTATCATCCAGTTATTAGTTAGGCTTGTTTTCCTCCAGCAATTGATATCAAGAAAAAGAAACCATTTGGCATTCATTTTTATGAGCTTTTGACTTCTATGTATTAACAAGCAAAATCAAGTCTTGCTCACTTTTTAATTCTAACTTGATCCGGCCATATGCTTCTATATATTTATCATGAAAATCAATTTCACCAACCTACCCACTCAACATGCATGCTTATGGCATTGACTCATTGTTCATTTGTTGCATTGTTTGGAAACATGGTTTCTTCAAAATCTAATCCTAAGCTGATAAAATAAAGATGAGATGACGAATTTTTCCCGCAGCCAAGATATGTAATACTCCTTAAGAGTTGGGTAAAATTCACAAGTGAAATTTCATGATAATGTTCTGGCGTGTGAAATTTGAAACTTCTAAGGCATTGATTATTTTTCTATTTGAAGGGCAGAAAAGCGGCTATATTTGTGAATTTTAGTTGGATGCAATGTCTGGAGCTAAAATCTTGGTTTGCACCTTCAATGGGCCGATTGAGAATCCAGACTATTTGTTCTTAGATTATTTAAAAGTCTACAAACGCCATTTTTTTTCACATTATAACACCAATTGTTTTTCCTTTTAAGATCACTAATGACAGGAAACAAAGAAGATTTTGAAAGTATATTTATGTCCTAGAAACAATCTGTATTAGGACAAATATACTTTATACACATTCATATTATTATTAATGGAGATTAATATTTTGGTATTTGCAATTATTGAATTGTTATTTGATTGTTTGTAATTATTTATTAATGTGCATCCCTTGAGCTTACGTTGTCACTAATAGAGTGAGAAATTCATGATAGAGCGTAACTCTTAAAGTAGCCTCGACTAATGATCATCGAGAATGAGATATCGATGATATGTGATAAGTCGACATGTGGTCTGCATCACATCCTTAGAGGATGTAGCATGTCTCACCTGCTACGAGTAATGGCTACTCGTGATGGACACATGGATACTTTGAAAGTATTGGTATACCCTGTTGATATACTGTTTGTTATACTTGTCTAAAGTATGATCAACGTGTGGGAGATAGAAGTCCTTAGACTTGAGGTCAATACGCGTCTTGTCTACAAAGTAATGTACTTTGATCCCGTCCTAAGCTCAAATGCCTTATAGGTTGAGATACGACTTGTATTGGTTACATTACGATGTGGATTGAAGGTGGTAGTTGAGCCAAGATTAGGATTCATTCCTCGAATGTATATTCGAGAGAACACTCGGATTCTCAGTGATATTAGGTTGACTAAGTCGTTGGCCAACGCAATAGACATATTTAGAATATGGTCTAGTCATCAACTAATATAGATGAGATACAATGATTAAGCCATTTGGATAGACACTTGACAAATCCTAAGTTTGATCGGGTGTGTCATGAATGAAAGGATTTTATCTTACCACATAAAGGTAAAGTTTACTGGATTCGCGTAAACGTACTTCACATATTGAGTTCGTCTTCCAGCACCGTTTAGGAGTTTCGTGTAGACCGTAATTTGATTAATGTCGATATGAGAAGGCCTGTAGGGTCACACTATGTCGATTATCCGTTTCGATCTAAGGATGTATTGAGAGAGTAATTAAATGTTCGATTTGGAATCGAGATATTTAAATGAATGATGATTCTTTTAATTAAGTCAAAATTGGATTTTGGATTTAATTAAGAATGCACGAAAAATAAATCGAGACAGTGCAGGAGCACGTCGAGTGCCGCGACGCCCATACCCTAGGGCCGCGGCGCCTCTGCCTCGAATTTTAGGCCAAGCCCAAGGTCAAACCCTAATCCAGTTTTGACCTATTTTTCAACTATAAATAGAGGCATTCACCTCATCATTTAGACACCAATTTCTGAAAATCATTCTAAGCCTTAGATTCTTAGAGTCAAATACTCTCTCGAACCTCTGCCGGATTTCATAGCTTTCCGAAGGAGAAATACATTGAAGCTTGGAGCTTGCAATTGGAAGGGCAACCGTGTGTGCACCTTATAGTAGACAAAGATTCTAGATAATTCTAACTTGTAAGTGTATGCCTTATGTTTACAAGTTTAATTGTTGTATAACTATACCAGAAATGTTGTTGGGAAAGTAAGAAGCAAAACTTTTAAATTTCCGCCGTGCCTTACTTATGTATTTTGTACCCAACAAAATTCAACAGATTTAACTGTGTTGCATCACATATACACCAAATTTAGTTACTCTAATTAACTTTCGGAAAAGCATTAGTTAGGTTTAACTGTGCAGAAATATTGCAACCGGAGTGGAGAACAAAAAAGAAAAGAGGTATTCAATTAAGGTGAGCATCACGATTGAGAAAGTCAAAATCCGACATTCATCAAGTCAATAGTTTTCCCAAAGAATAAAATAATGAAAGATAAAGAATGTCAAAGGGAAAAAGATCTTTTAAGAAATCTTACACTCCAAATCTCACTTTTAGGTCCACTTTTTTATAAGATAAAAATAAGTCTCAGACTAATGTTTGTGTGAGTTGCAAAATAAAAGTTTTCTAGTATCTCCTCTTGGTAATTATAGTCGTGCGACTAATGAACTACTCTTATATAGTGGTGTCACGTCATAGAGATGAAGTGATTTTGTAACTATTGTTGGTATAGTTAGTGATTGATAGAAGAGAAGGTCAGTTTAAATTAAAAAGTTTAAAAGTATATTGGAAGCATCTTTTCAAGAAGATATGTTTTAAAGGACCTCTATGGTATATAACTTCTTTGAAAAAACATAAACGATTGATCAAGTTCATATTAGAAAAGCACCTATCTCATTAATTATTAATGTGAGATTTTTTTCATTATTCAACACCCCACCTAGAGTTGTCAAAAGGGACTAGCCCACGCGGGCTTTGGAATTCGATGGATCAGGCTAGGCTGACCCACCATTTTGCGGGCCTTAAAACAACAAGCCCAACTCATCACTATGTGGGTTGCGGGCCGGGCAAGTCCACCTTTTTAATTTTTTTTCATAGTTCTTTTAATTTAAATTCAAATTTAAAAATGCTAACATATATATTTACAAAACAATATTAAATGGTGTTACTACTTGCTACCAAGTCTCAAATTCACAAATAAAATGATTCTAATAATGCTTATTAAGTTTGGTTTCAAGTAAATATTTGATTCTATGACTTCGATATGAACTCTACCATTCTATGCAAATATTTTGGGTACAATTGTACAAGGAAACAATCTTGTAGGACAAAAGCTTATGCGAAACTGAATAACTTTTGACATTGTTAACACTTAACATATTAATAACTTATATCACTCGTACCAATAGAGATATTAATAAACAAACTAAACAGTTAATAAATAGTAATACAACAAGCTAAATAAGGATATTCACCTAGCTTTGTTCTAATATATCTCAATAAAACAAAGGAAATGACAATATTCCATCCATTAAAAGTAAAAAAAAAAACTCCTCAAAGAAACTTCCATGGCACTTATGGCGTATTCAACACCAACACATCATTTTCTTCAAACTAGGGCTGGCCAGTGGGCCGGGACGGCCCGACCCCGACCCGACCCCGTCCCGGTCCCGCCACGACCCCGCTTAAAAAAATTAATAATAATAACGGGGGCGGGACTCGAACTCGGGACGGGACGATGTCTCGTCCCGCCAGGCCCGATCCCGCCCCAGGCCCGCCTGACCCGACCCCGCCCCGAGCCCGTCCCGACCGTGACCCCGACCCCGCCCTTTTCTCCCCTTTGCAAAAATGGCCGTTGCACCATCGTCCATTTTAGATTATGGCCGTTGGCCAACGGCCATTTTAGGGCCCCCCTCCCCCAACCCCCCCCTACCCCTTAATATTTATTTTTAACCCATAAGTTATTATATTTACACTTTAACCCAATTTTTCAACTATAAATAACTCATTTTCTCTTCATCTTTCTCACAAATCTTCCTACAATCTCTCTAATTTCTCAATATATCTCTACAAGTCTACATTGTTTGCTAAATATTCAATTTTATTAATTCATTTGGGAATTGGGAGTGAAGTTGGCAACTAGCTTGAGGATCTTCCATCGAGCAAAGTTTCAATTTTCAACCTCTCGATTACACGTCGACGTTACGTCGGCGTTTGGTACATTCGTTCCTTCATTAAATTATTATTGTCTGTTTATTTTATATTTTTATTTAGCGCACTTAATTTTATTGTCTTTAATTATTTATTATCATAATTAAAATGGAAGGATTAAAAGGTATGTTTAAGGGTAAGGGTAAGGGTGCTTCTTCTAGTAGGGGCAACCAGGGCAAGAGTACTTCTTCTAGTCATCTTATTCCTACACAGGATGATTTTGTTGATACTCAACATTTTCCTACAATACCATTAGATTTAGACCAGAGCTATTTTCCGGAACTCAAGAAGACTTTAATTTAGACGATGATCTAGATGATATACCCACTAATGTTGATGACAACACACCCACTAGTGCACCTTCAACTGAAATATCTCATATTCCCCCTAGTATGAGACGAGGTCCAGCAAAACGACCATTAAAATCAGATGCATGGACATTTTTTGATAGGGACGTAGAGAATCAAGTAGCCATATGTAAAATTTGTAAAAATGTTTTAAAATTTAAAACGGAAAAGGTCACGGTGGGACGGGGGTTTAATTAGACACGTAGTAAGTGCTCATCCAGCTAGGTATGCCCAATACTAGGCTTCAAAACCGGGTGCGCAAATGCCCGCTCCATCGGGACAAGGTTCACATACCGATATCGTCCTGGACCAAGTACGAGGGTCAAATTAACCCTATGACGGGGGGAATTGTAGGCTCTAAATACAATAAACATAGAGATAGGGAAGCAATATCAAAATTAGTTGTTGTGGAGGGTTTGCCTTTTTCATTTCCTTCATCTCCCGGTTTTATTCATTACATTAGAGATATATATAATCCCGCTTTTAACGGTTTTCCTAGATCAATCGTTAAGAGAGATGTATTTAAATTCGCGCTTGAATATCAACAATATTTACGTTTTTCATTATATCATTTTAATGGCAAAGTATCTATCACGTCTGATATAGGTCGTAGTACTAACGACCATGATTATTTAACTGTAACTTGTCATTGGATAGATTATAAATGGTCTATGCAAAAACGTATTTTAGCGTATAGATATATAGATGATAGGCACACTGGTACTTTTATTGCAGAAAATATTTATCAAGTGTGCGATTATTACGGAATTACCGATAAAATTATGACTATTACATTAGATAACGCTTCTAATAACAATTACGCAATTACAATGTTAAAAAATAGTTTAACTCCATCTTTTCCAGACCATTTTCATATAAAATGTGTGTGCCATATATATAACTTAATTGTAAAGGATGGTCTATCACTTTTTGAAGACATTCTTAGTAAAATACAATTTGCTATAAACTTTATTTTTAAAAGTAATAAAGTACAACGTAGAAAAGAATATAAAAAAACTTGTCACGATTGTGGACTACCTTATAGAAGAATTCCACAAGAAGTATCCACTAGGTGGAATTCTTTATACGAGCAACTACTTATTGCTTATGACTATAAATTACCTATAACTTTATTTTTTAACTCTCATAATAAAAAGCCAGCTGATATGATTTTAGATAGTGATTGGGTAAAAATTTCCGAACTTATTGTATTTTTAGAGAAATTTTTTCAAGCAACAAAAGAATTTTCCGGTATATATTATCCTACTATTTCAACTATGTTATTTTATATAACTCTAATATTTTTATTACTTAGTGAATATATGGAAAAACCAGCTTATAAGGAAGCTATTAAAAAAATGTTTGTCAAAATTAAAAAATATTTTATTCATATTCCCTCTATTTATATTATTGGTTCTGTATTAAATCCTACTATTAAAATAGACGGTACTAAATCACTAATTGAAACTATTTACGATTGTATAGAAGTACTACCACCTCCGAGTCCCAAAAATCTAAATCACCCACCACCTATTGAACAAACTAAAGAAGAAGCGGTGTCTAGCGTAGAACACCAATGCAAAAATATATATAGATTTTATCAACAAGAAAATGCTAGTAACTTACCGGCTTCCATACCATCTTCTTCATCTTCAACACAACCTCACAAAAGACATGCTGTTTCTGCGGCTAGTATTGAAAGCCTCAGAAATAGAATGTGCGGCCGTACCTCTACTACTAACCAAATTAGCGAGTTGGATATTTTTGTTTTGCAGGGTTCTATACCGTATCAAGAAGTTATCAATGAAGATGGACACGAAGACTTGCTGAAATACTGGAGGGGGAATGAGAAGACCTTTCAGACACTTTCATTGATGGCTCGAGATATTTTGAACATTCAAGCGTCATCAACTGCGTTTGAAAGCGCTTTTTCTGCAGGCAGATATCAAATAGGAGACCACAGACACTCATTGACCGGAGACAGCTTGGAAATTGCAGTATTATTCAGAGATTGGATACGAGCGGAGCGGAGAAGGTGCGGTCAACCGGAGATCAACGAAGAAGATGATGAAAACTACAACGAAATCTTAACCGAAGGTAGTGGAAGCGACGTGGATCAATTTGACCAACAAATACCAATTCCAACCGAAGAACCACATGAAATCATCAAGCAATTAGAACAGGTTTTTTTGAGAATGTAATTTTTTTAATTGCAATTTTATTATGTAATTTGCAACTTTTGGACAACACCACAAAGTTTCAATTTAGATTTTAGACAATTGTATTTGTATTACAAAAAAATCATATGTCTATTAAATAATATAAGAGGCACAAAAACAGCATTGTGATGTTTTTATTACACTATCTTGTTTTGTTTATTGAGTTTTTTTTATACATATGTTATTTTAAAAAAAAAAAAAAAAAAACCGACCGTACCCCGCCCCGAGCCCGAGCCCAACCCGACCCCGCCCCACCCCGATATCGACGGGATCGGGATCGGGACGGGACTGGAGCAGGTCCCGCCAGACCCGACCCCGCTAGGGCCCGCTAGACCTGACCCCGTCCCCCTGGCTCGTCCCGCCCCGACCCCGACCCCGCCATACCCGGCCCGCCAGACCCGAGCCTAGCCCATTGGCCACCCTTACTTCAAACACATCTCAATCTACTTGTGACAAGGCTGTCTTTAACATCTTCACTTTATTTCTATTTTTTTTAATTTTTAATTAAAATTTTTATTTGGCCCACGAGCCGGCCCAACCCACGCGCGCTCAAGCCCATGAGCCTTAGCCCATATTGACGGCTTTAACCCCACCTCACGCTTAGGCCTGGACATCTGAAGCGTGTGCAATTTAATAAGGGAGCCTAACATCGAGTGAAATAGGTCCTGCTATGATACCATGAAAAACGTTTGAAGGAATTAACGTTGTATCTCATTGAATAAGCTGATGTCAAATATATATACAAATCATAAACCTTGCTAACCAGGAAAAACTATCATAAATAAGATAATAATCTCCTAGATATATACAACTTCCTAAAATATTCCACCACCTATTTACCCTTATGGTACATCTCCTAATATTCTTCTCTTCTCAAATATTCATATCATGTTCTTTTAAGGAATTCGAGTTTATTAGGGAAATTTAGATTTTGATTGATTTTGTAAAATTCAAAAGAATTCGGCCACAAAATACATGTAACATATTGATGGTCTACCATCCATATCGTGAGCAGTAGTTTCTTTGATTTTGACGTCTAAAATCTATATAACCAATGATGTCATAATAATCTATGTATTTATATAATTGCAGGACTTAAGCCTGCTTACGTGGCATGTCTCACTGTCCAGAAATCTCATTTATTTTTTCCTCTGTTTTTGGCTTTTTTTTACCTTCGATGTTCTAAAATAAACCAAAAACACTTTTACTAATCCTAATAATCGCGCCTCTTCGTGCCGGGTGATTAATGAAAAAAATTGCGCCTCGTCCTCTAATTTCTACGATATATATAACAAGGCCGACAAGACCATATAAGACTATTTTATACAAGATGACTATCTACAAGTCTCTAGAGAGTATATCAACAACACCTGGTTGGGACAGGGCTCCGCGGGTATCTACAAGCCTCTAGAGAGTATATCCAACTGAATTGGGTTACCTACTGTCAGGGATCGTCTGTATCTTTATCGGTACATGCGAGCATGAAATGCAATGTCCCCGAAAAGGGACATCAGTACGAAATATGTACTGAATATAACATATAAATAAAGGATGAAATACGAAAGAAGATATAGAAGTCAACCTGAAACTCATAAATAGCCACTGAAGGCATACACTGTCACAATCATGAATATATATGCATGTTTGTAAAAATGAATTGAGCCACTCATCGGGGCCATATATATATATACATATATATATATATATATATATATATATATATATATATATATATATATATATATATATATATATATATATATATATATATATATATATATATAATATAGTACCAAGCCTCCATATGGGACAAATCATGTCATATCAAATCATACCCTACCTCATAGAGGACTCGGTCATACCTAACCTAGATGTGGGACTCGGTAATATCAAAACCAACTGTTGTGGGGTGCACATGTAAGTGCCATACCGATCGACTATAGCGCGGATCAGTAAGAAAATAGATACATATACATAAGTGCAATGCAAATGATGACTCTAAAGGACCTTATGAATTCCATCAGAGTGACTTGAGGTCGTTATCGTCCGAGTGTCGTTATGTAACTGTATCTGTATTAATTGTCGGAAAGTCAAGCAGAATTAAGAAGACATGCCATGCAAAAAGCTATCAAAATGGAATGTGTTCCCGACAAAGGACGATAATATGAGTCATGAAACATATATCGATATGAAACAATAAGGTTCACAAGATTTAATCTCAAGAATAGAGTTCCTTTTGAGGTGACGTCATTATGGTTATGTTTAGTTATAGATCATGCCAAAAGAATGAAGTAATGAACCTTACATACCTTGTTGTCAAAGCTATTTAAGTTTCACTAGTCCTCCAAAGCTCTACGAATGGTTATCTACATTATACGAATGGTTTATATCAATATCGAATCCATAACTTAAATGAAAGTTTACTTGGACATTTCATCGAACTACTTGTAAGCAATATTTCATAAGGTCGCTTCTTATCCAAATTCAACATGTTTCGGTCCAATAACCTTTACCATTGCTCCTACTCATTCCGATCATATTATTCATTCTTTTACTCTATTTAGTGGCTTAGATTGCATAAAAACAATCCATACAACATGACTTGGTTCTAAAGTTCATGAACACGAAATTCCTTAAGAGTTCTCCATTAATCTTAACTCAAACCCTTGCATAAACCTAAGAGTAAGCTAAATAGTATGATACTTACCTTAAATCCATCAAGAACACACCAATTCTCAATTTACTTCATCACAAAGACTCTTCCGAAATCGCCGCAACAAGGAAGAAGAGAAGTTAGTGGTGTTCACGGGATTTTGTACGTCAAACTTGCATAGTTTACCTTGGATTTTTATTTAGAACGCCGAAGGAGTTTTAAGAAATGTTTTTATAGAGGGTTATGGTCTGGAAGAGGAGAGAAAATATGGGCTTTGATCGAGCAACAAGAATTTATACTTGAAAAGTAAAAGCCACAGTCAAAATTGACAGTACAAATGTATGATCCGTACATTTGGACCGTAAATCCCAAAACCAATATTTGAAAATTGCAGGAAATTTTACGGTGAAGGCTCCAAATTGTATAGTCTACACATTTGGACCATATTTTCTGGAAAGTTGTAAATTCCGTCGAAATATATTTTCTTCAATACGTTGAACTTCTATACATCTTGATACTTTTATAAACAAGCTTTAAACCCTCATTACCTTTCGAAAGGTCCCATCATTCTCGAAATACCGGTGTCAATTGACAACACGACTAGATGTGAATTTACGAGTCTTAACATCATTTCTCCTTAGAAACATTTATCCTCGAATATAGGGCTAATGCGTACATAGGACTTTCTCAACCTGTCACGCAATCATATACCATAACTATCGCCTCATAGGATTACACAGCATAACACTACCGACATGTTTCTCCCACTACGTCATCTTTGTTACCATTGTCAACGCTCACCATTCAACAAATAGTCATGAAATGCGGAGTAAAACAACCCTGACAACTGTTTATGTAACTGCTAAATATATAGATCGGACTGATGGATAACTTAAATAAGTTCAACTACAACAGACTTTCTTAACACACGATCGTACATAAACTTTACAATATCGCTTAATAAATTGTAATTTATTCGAATCGTTGAATCCTGACATCTAAACTATGTCCTTCGCTTATTTGTTACAATTTTTGTCTCATAATAGGGTATACGTGATTGAAATTCATAGGCATGGAGCATAAATAAAGTTATAATGAGAAGGTGTGGCACGATGATCGTTAAGGGTCACCTGTTTTGAAATGATATGGTTATTCAAGTTCATTTCTTCTTCTTCTTCTATTATTCCCTTCCATCTTGTTGTTACTCTCTTACACGTCCCTTCCCTATTACTTGCATATCGTCACACTTAAAGAAGTAATTTATGAACAACTCGCTGGTTTTGGAATTCTTCACTTCAGTAAGTTTCTTCTCACCCTTATATTTTCATCATGGCAATACTTGAAGTGAATATTCAATAGACATCCATGGTTAGGAATACATCTTGCCCACCGGTTACTGCATTTCTCAGCCGAGTTTGGGTATTATGATCGCAAACATTTTAGATGAAGTCTTCATCTCTTGTTAAGTTGCATCCTGCTCCTGTAACCAAGTCTCTTAAAACATCCCCACATTAAACCAAGTATATTCTCATAACTTACTACATCAAACCCGATATCATTACTTCGGGTCCCTTCCTTTTTTGTTATTCAATAAGAGTCTTTCTCCCTTTCTGTATATAACCCCTTATTCGTCGACCTGGTAGTATGTCGCTTACTAGTTATCGATCCTTAGTCAGTTATTTCAAATTCCATCTAAGTTTCACACATTCACTCACTACATGTGTCCGATGGTCTGTCTCTTTTAGGATGGAGGTGAGGCTAATCCTGAGCATCCAAAGACCCTTTCAAACTAGTTCCTCCAACAACTGTTTATCATAACGAGCGCTTGTACAATGGCTCGAGATAACCTCAACGGGAACTGTTGGCCAATCTTTGATTGTATAGGCAATCTTTGTTATCACGATGTAGACTTGACAAGTAATTTGGGCATTAATATCCCGAATTATAATAGGTTCTGATGATAATGAGATGGCCCAAAATGATTCTCAGACCACTCAATAGTCTTTATGTAACACTTTAACTTTAAGGACAAATCTTCTTAGGCGTTGTTAACCAATATACTTAATTCCTTGATCTTAATAAGGTTCTCGTTATCACATTTATTCCATATCAAGATACCTCCCACTGGACTCAAGACGGGGCTCTTTGTCTTGACGTCCCTCCAATTCCACATATAAAGAAAAGTTCATTTGACTTCTACTTTGGGAAATTATCATCATCTGGTTTCTATTGCGGCTGGCCACCTATTACTTCTTTCATAGCCTTCATAACAACCCTCATTTTCAACGGTACAAGACCCTATCATCCACTATCTCTCTGTTCATTACGACAAACTTCTTGTTTCTTATAATGTCCCAAATCTGCATTCTTTATAAGTGATGTTATGCATTCCAAGATAGGTTCGTCATTCCTTAGTCATACCTCATATTTTCTCAAGTATTCTTTCTCGATTCCTATCATATCCCGTTCTATTTACTTTATTTTCCCTTTGTCATTTAAGTATTGGAAACAAGACATTCTCTCACCTTCATTGTCACTTCCCTTTTGTTGGCCTTATTTCTTAGGCATCTACCATAATTTTGCTGAATCCGAACTTGTGCCCCCTCCGAGTACAACACTTACTTCGTACTAAGAGTACAACACTTGACTCTTGTTACTCCTAGATTCCTTATGTCATGCTCGACTATCCGTTCATTAAGTATCTCTTATATATATTTTTGAAAAGAGAACCCTTAACATACTCTTTCTATCTATCAGTATTGCTCATGCTTGGGGTCATCCTACCCCCTTTTTATTGAAAGATTCACCTCAGCAAGGTGTTGTTTTGCTAGATTCCCCTGTGGTCACCGTACTTGAGTTAATGCTTCTGCCTTTATTTCATGACTTCAGCTTCCTTTGCAACCAATCTCCTTAAACCTTACGACCATTACATTATCTTTCTCATAGGGTTTCTAGTTTACTCAGCAGATCAAAATTTACTATTACTCGCCATCTCATATCTTTGTTTCCTTGCTCTTATTCGTTAACTCCTTTCCTTAACGTCTACCTTGGATCATTTTATCACTTCATCACACACTTCCATCAGGCTTCATTCATTCTTACTTCTACTTACATATCCTCAAACATCTTGCTGACATTTATGGCAGAACTAGTGCTTGATGTATTCAAATTCAAATCATAGTCGGTTTCAATGTTATCACTGATTCGAGCTTCCTCCCTTAATTGATATTACAGGTCTCCTCTACCCGTCATTCAACCAATTAACTTATACACTGTCGGCTTGAATTCCATTAAGGATTCCTCGTCCTAATGTACTTCTGGTACTATCACATATGGGCGTCAGGTGTTATATTTCTGGCTAGGAAAGTTTAATTACTGTTTCTTTGCTAATGTCCTTATCTTCGATGGTAATAATACTTTTATGGGTTCCACCCTAGTCTTGTTGTTGATATCCTTACCTTTACGGCCTTTCCACATGTCTATTCATTTGCGAAATATCCTTCGGCCTCATTACTTTATTATAACATTTTCACTTGTGTTTACCAAGACACTCGTATACCACTTATCGTCGATTTCCCGTCATCTCAAAACCTTAATCGCAAACCATCTTCAACCATCTATCCTTGCCCGGTCGGCTCATAAAATTCACCATATAATTTGAAAAGCTTATCACTTAATATCGAAAGACCTACTATTTCATACTACCACCCACACACATATTGCTATGGTAAAGAATGTATGTCATTTGCCTTTAACTAATAAAACTTTCCTCATTTCATTGTGTTTCTAAATGGTCCAGTCCTTATTGAGGGGTTGGGGTTACTAGGTTGGGCATGATATTTTTCACACTTCCTTTAAACATCTCCCCAAATGAGCCTTTACTTGATTTAATCTCGGAAGTTCTTTCCCCTTACCAATCTTTTGGGGTTTCCCTTAATTTCTTGGACCCTAAGGCACTATTTAAATCTCGCATTCCTAACAAGTTCTCACATTCCAAAGACATAAGTCACTAAGAGATGAATAACATTTTTAGGACGTTCTAACTTCCTAACAATCCCTGTTTGCTCGACTTTTCCTTTTTGGTCTGATTTTTGACTTGCCATTTTCTTACCCCAAGGCCCGGGACTTTCATACCATTATTAGATAATATATTATCATGAATTCGGAGGTTACTTGGTATAATGGTTCAAAGACATGTCATACATTCCGACACTAAACCGGGTTGGGGGCTCTATATATTTTCCATGACTATATACATATGTGACTAACTATCCATTCTATCAAAAGTTTTTTCTTCAGTTGATATCATTACATCCACAATTCTTTTTTATCAAAATACTATATTCCACAGGAAATTCAGAAAATCATCTCTCGAAATGGTGTCGCCTTTTTAGAGTATAAAACAAACCCATATTATGCCTGTAGAAGATAGATAAATGAGTAAGAAAATTAGTAGCATACCTGCGCTCAACTGCCCTCATCGAGTAGCATCAAAATTTGAGGTTACATCCTCTCTCTCCTATATCCTCCTAAAGGCTAACCCGAGACACTCTCGAATCTTGTGTCCTTGATTACTACACTAATAACAACCCCCTATCTCACTGTGACAAGGCCTAGCATGCATCCGTCCATATACCATATAATATGGCCTAGACTGCCCCACTTGGTCTGAACCAGTCCTACTCTGATCCTGAAGTATCGAGGGCTTTAACCCTTGCCTCGGCCTTACCCGAGAACTTTGATCGTACCTAATCTATCGCAAACATCTGTCATACTGGTCATGTATCTGAACTCCAACTGAGTCAGCCTTGTCAAACATCAACTTCCCCTAATCAATGGGTTCACTGGTTTGTGAAATCCCTGACCCTTCGAGAGGTCTGTCACTATCAACCATACCAAGGCAATATCGTGCCTAAGAGGTAACCAACTGGGTTAATACCTGAACTACCCTCCTAACATCTTTGTCGGGCGGTGATGTGGGTATATCTGATGGTACAGATATCTCTATCGGCGCCCCTAAGCGTATCTAGGTTGAAGACTGGTGGGGAGGTAAATCACTCGGATCCTCTAACGGGTTGGTCTCGATAGAAGATGTATCTCTTGAAGAAGTCATCGCTGAAAGTGTAAACACGATAAGGTTAGAAAGGGATACTTACAGCTGGACTATATTGCACAATATAGATCAAGAAAGAAGGAAACCATCATAAATGTCCTGTAGCCTCCTATTTATAAGTGTGGCATGCAACACACCCATAAGCAAGACTCTACTAGACAGGGCTTGTAGACCTCCCTAGGGTAGACCTGCTCTAATACCAAGTTTCTCACACCCCAACCTTGGGGTGTGTGGCCGACACCCAGTACCTTAAGGCTCGAGCGTACCAATCTTGATACCCAAAATATACTCAACAAGACATGGGCCAACAAGGCCTCCAACGAGTACCTATCTGATCAAAAGACACAGTCACATGAACGCAAAAAAAGCCCAACATACATATATATACAATAAGGTCGACAAGGCGACATAAGACTACTATATACAAGATGATTGTGTACAAGCCTCTAGAGAGTATATCAATAACACCTGGTCAGGACAAGGCCCCGCCATACCCAGCTATATACATATGTGCCACAACTATACCTATCAGCTCACTAGACAACTCTGGAATAAAGGAGTGTGACAATCTCTAGCTGAATCGAGTTACCTACTGTGAGGGATCGTCTGTATTTCTATCGGTACCTGCGAGCATAAAATGCATTGTCCCTAGAAAGGTCAGCAATTCGAAAGATGTACTGAATATGTAAGACATGTGACATATAAATAAAGGATGAAATATGAAAGAAAATATAGAAGTTAACCTGAAGCTCATAAATAACCTCTAAAGGCATACACTGTCACAATCATGAACATATATGCATGTCTGTAAAACAAATCGAGCCACTCATAGGGGAAATGTATATATATATATATATAGTACCAATCGCCATATGGGGAAAATCATGTCATATAAAATCGTATCCGGTCTCATAGAGGACTCGGTAATATCAAAACCAACTGCAGTGGGGTTTCTACTTTAGTTAATGTTTCTGCCTTTATTTCCTGACTCCGACTTCCTTTAAACCAATCTCCTTAAACCTTATGACCATTACATTATCCTTCTCGTGGGGTTTCTGGTTTACTCGGCAAATTAAAATTTATTATTACTCGCCCATCTCATATATTTGTTTCCTTGCTCTTATTATTTAACTTCTTTCCTTAACGTCTACCTTGGACCATTTTATCACTTCATTATATACTTCCATCTGGATTCATTCATCCTTACTTCTACTTACATATCCTCAAACATCTTGCTGACATTTGTGGCAGAACTAGTGCTTAACGTATTCAAATTCAGATAGTAGCCGGTTTCAATCCTACTACTGATTCGGGCTTTCCTATTTAATTGATATTAAAGCTCTCCTCTACCCATCATTCAACCAATTAACTTGTACATTATCTGCCTGAATTCCCTTAAGTATTCCTCGTCCTAATGTACTTCTGGTACCATCACTTATGGGTGTCAGGTGTTATATTTCTAGCTAGGAAAGTTTAAGTACCGTTTCTTTGCTAATGTCATTATCTTCGATGGTAATCATACTGTTATGGGTTCCACCCTAGTCTTGTTATCGATATCCTTACCATTACGGCTTTCCATCGGTATATTCATTTGGAAAACATCATTCGGCCCCATTACTTAGTCATAACACTTTCACTTGTGTTTACTAGACACATGTATACCACTTATCGTCACTTTCCTGTCATATCAAATCCTTTATCAATAACTATCTTCAACCAGTTATCTTTGCCCGATTGGCTTATAAAATTTCACCATATTGTCATGCCCGATTTTGACCTGGCTCGAGGTCCAAGCAGAGCACGGACTTATTCCGGTGATTCCTGGGTAAAGAATTAAGGAGTCGCCACCTAATTATTTTTTATGGTGAATTAGGACACCTAAATATTTAAACTAAATGCTGCAATGTAACTCCAATTTTAAGGTCTGCGAAACTAGCGAGATTCTAGGTAAGGGTTCTTTATTATCCTAAAGGGAAGGGGTTAGGCATCCTTTAAGATCCGCTAACTTGCGGTTATCCGGTCAAACTCAGGTTAATTATTACTAGAAAAATATATGTTTTTACAAGTATAACAGATTTAAAGATGTTTGCAAATAATTAGTATATGATGCATTTTAAAAAGAAAGATACATGTAGAGATTTTTTAAATATGCATTTGTATGGTATTTAAAGAGAAATACATGTAGAGTTGAAAAAATATGTATTTGACAATTGATAGTAAAACAAATTATTTATAATGCCAAAGAAGTAAAATTTGGGTAATCAATGAATTGTAAATTGACAAAAGATAAACTTATTCGGTATGATTTAATAAAGCAAATAAAAGATGACAAAAGTTGTTTTGAAAATCTTGAATACACGTGACGAGCCTAAAATAAATAAACTAGCGAAGGATTTCTAAGTTTGAATTTAACCGAGCCTACAAATAAATAAGCTAGCGACGGGTTTCAAATCTTAAACTACCCTATGAATTAATCCTAAGTTTGCCTATTCTAAGCATTTCAATAGTTACATAAGTGCGATAAATAATATTACAATACAAAGCGGGATAAAAGCTGAATTAAAGAAAGAAATAAAATAAATAAACACCGAGGAATAATGCCTTTATTTACTTTAATCCCCGGAAGTCGTCAAGAACAAACGGTTAGAAACGAGTTAAATACAAATAACTTCATATCCGTATTCAAAACGGTGAATGTTTTGATCACGGAGGGCTCGAACTTAAATTTTGAAAAGAACATTCCAATCACGTCGTGGTGCAAACATATGACTAATGTGGTTTATTTTGATTGCCTCGCCTACTAAACGTGTTGGTCTCTCGGGTGAAATAGAAAAGATCACTATAATCACATCGTGGCTGCGAATATATAATTCACCTCGCCTACTAAACATGTTGATCTCGGATGAAATAAAAGGTTTAAGTCTCCATCATTGCCCAGAAGTTATATTTTCCGTCTTTGCAACTGTGGAGGCTTCAAAATCGACGGATATTTTTCATCGGCCGTGTAGTATCGTGTTCAAATCAAGTAAAATTTTAAAATGAAATAGTAAAACGAGCGAAGCAGACGGTAAAACAAAGAAGCGAGAAAATAATTTCGGAAAAGACACGGTGTTTAGTTTAAAACAGTAAAAACAGTAAAACAGATATTTGAATGCTGAAACAGTGGACTGAAACAGGAAAGCAATGTCTGAAAAGGTGCGGTGTTTATTTTAAAACAGTAAAAATGGTAAAAAACAGTAAAATAGTAATCTGAAGCCGGGCAGCAAACTGAAACAGAAAACAATGCCCGAACAGACGCGGTATTTATTCAAAACAGTAAAGCAATGATGTCCGTCGCAAGAAATTTAAAACAATAAACTTAATAAAACAATAAGATATCCGTTGCACGGATGTTTAAAACAGTTAAACTAAACAACAGAGAAGCGAAACGAAAGAAAAGCGCGGCCTCGAATTCAATTCCGTCGGCCTTAATGCGATATTAATAAAACAGAAAAAAAGTGCCAAAGAAACGAGCAAGTGAGCAATTTAAAGTATCCGACCCGAGTTCGAAATTCGGAAATATCCAAATCGGGTCGACCCGACCCGAATCGGTGACCCGACCCGAATCGGTGATCCAAACTCGAATCGATTTCAACACCAAATTCAGATAACCAATAACAAGAACATGAAATGCAAGAATTCGAAAATGTTTAAATCGGTCGACCCGACCCGGTCATGACCCGACCGGATCGTTGATCCAAACTCGAATCGATTTCAACACCAAATTCAAATAATTTCATCAATTTCAGATAACCAATGATAACAACAAGAACAATGCAAGAAATTTGGAAATTCAAATCGGGTCGACACGACCGGGTTAGTAACCCGACCCGAATTAGAGATTCAAACCAACATCAAATAATTCAATCAATTCCAGATAACCAACATACATGAATATGAAAAATGCAAGGATTCTGAAAATGTTACCCAAATCGGGTCGACCCGACCCGACCCGGATTAGTGATTCAAACCAACATCAAATAATTCAATCAATTCCAGATAACCAACTTACATGAATATGAAAAATGCAAGGATTCTGAAAATGTTACCCGAATCGGGTCGACCCGACCCGACCCGGATTAGTGACCCGACCCGAATTAGAGATGAAAATCAGAGAATCAAAATGGGAGAACAAACCTTTTCGGGCTTGATTCTTGAACAACAAAGAAGGCAAATGCTTTAAAATCAAGAACACAACAAATATTTATGTATATATGGAATAATCTTCCGAAAAATCCTCCAAAATCTATTTTTTCTCCTCCCTAAAATGAAGAACAATCATGGGGTATTTATAGGTGGATTCCCCCCAAGAATCGAGTTTGAAATTCGAATTAAAGGTAAAGATTTCTGAATTTGGGAAGCGGATTTTAGGGGGGTATGGGCGTGGGTCGAAGTGACGGGAGGGGTGTGGTGGTGTCAGGGTTGGTGGCAGGGAGTGGGTGGTGGCAGGGGGCGAGGTGACCGGTCGGATGGGGGGTATGGGGGCAGCGGCGATTTGTGAAGGGGGGGTTAGGGTTCGAATTTTTTTTTTTTGTTTTGTTTTGGGTTTTGGGGAATTAAAAGGGATGGGGGTTATGGGCTTGCGGGTTACGGGTCGGGTGAGTGGGAGTTTAATTTGGGGATTGGGCTTGGACGAAAAAATGGGTTTTAGTTTAGGTTGGGTAGAAATTGTATTGGGTTGGAAAAAATGAAAATGGGTTATGGAAAAAATATAAAAGGGGTTTAATATTAAAAGATATTATATATATATATATATATATATATATTTTGTAAAAGATGTGAATTATTTAAAATAACATAACGACGTGATAATAATAAAAATATAATATTTGCGAAATGTTTAATGCTTAATAAAAAAATGCGATGCAATTTTGCGAGAATGAAATAACATAGAATTTCGGATAAAACTTATGATTATTATAAAAATGCAAATGATATAAAATATGCGAATAATAATAATAATACGAGGATATACACATATATGCCTATATTTTAAAAGTGTCGAAATATTAAAAATTACGAATAAAATCATAAAAGATGGGACAAAATTGGGTGTCAACACATATAATTCAAAAATCTTATCACCTAATATTGAAAGACCTACTATTTTGTACTACCACCCACACACGTATTACTATGGTAAAGAAGGTATGTCATTTGCCTTTAACTAATAAAACTCGCCTTGTTTCATTGTCTTTCTAAATGGTCCAGTCCTTATAGAGGGGTTGGGGTTACTAGGTTGGGCTTGATATTTTTCACACTTCCTTTAAACATCTCCCAAAATGAGCCTTCACCTGATTTAATCTCGGAAGTTCTTTCACCTTACTAATCTTTTGGTGTTTCCCTTAATTCCATGGACCCGAAGGTACTATTTAAATCACGCATTCCTAACAAGTTCTCACATTCCAAAGACGTAAGTCACTAAGAGACGAAGAACATTTTTAGGACGTTCCAATTTCCCAACAATCCCTATTTTCTCGATGTTTTCCTTTTTGGTCTGATTTTTGACTTGCCATTTTCTTACCCCCAAGGCCTGGGACTTTCATACCATCATCGGATCATATATTATCACGAATTCAGAGGTTACCTGGTATAATCGTTCAAAGACATGTCATATATTCCAGCACTAAACCGGGTTGGGGGCTATATATCCTTTCCATTACAATATACTTACATGACTTTAACTACCCATTAGACCAAAAGTTTTCTCTTCAGTTGATATCATTATATCCACAATTATTTCTTATCGAAATACCATATTCCAGAGGAAATTAATAAAATCATCTCCCGAAATGGTGTCACCCTTCTAGAGTATAAAACAAGCACATACTGTGCACGTAGAAGATAGATGAATAAGTAAGAAAATCAGTAGCATACCTGCTCTCGCCTGCCCTCTTCAAGTAGCATCAAAACGAGATGCTACATTCTCACTCTCCTCTATCCTCCTATAGGCCAACCCGAGACACTCTCGTATCTTGTGTCCTTGATTACCACACTAATAATAACCCCTATATCACTGCGACAAGGCCTAGCATGCATCTGTCCACATATGCTACAACATGGCCTAGATAACCCCACATGGACTGAACCAGTCCTACTCTGATCCTGAAGTATCGAGGGTTAAGACCATGCCTCGGCCTTACCAGAGAACTCTGATCGTACCTGATCTGTCGCAAAAATCTGTCATGCTGGTCATGTATCTAACATCCTTTTTCATTCTATCTCCCTCGATAATCACCAACCACTTTAACCATCTTAGTGCTTCCCCTTACTCCAACTGAGTCAGCCCTACCAAACATCAATTGCCCATAATCAACGGGTTCACTGGTTTGTGAACTCCCTGACCCTTCTAGAGGTTTGTGACTATCAATCATATCAGGGCGGTATCGTGCCTAAGAGGCAACCAACTGGGTTAATACCTAAACTACCCTTTTAACATCTTCGTCGGACGGTGATAGGGGTATATATGATGGTATAGAGGTCTCTCTCGGTGCCTCTGAGCATATCTAGGTAGAAGACTGATGGGGAGGTAAATTGCTCAGATCATCTGACGGGTCGGCCTCGATAGAAGATGTATCTCTTGAAGAAGTTATCACTAAAAGCGTAAACATGATAAGGTGAGAAATGGCTTGTAGACATCCCTAAGGTAGACCTGCACTGATACCAAGTTTGTCACACCCCAACCTTGGGGTAAATGGATGACACCCGGTACCCTAAGTCCCGTGCGTACCAATCTTGATACCCGAAATATACTCAACAAGACATGAATATACATACATAACTGTAAAAAAAATTGAGCCACTCATCAGGGCCATATATATATATATAATATAGTAACAAGCCGCCATGTGGGGCATATCATGTCATATCAAATTGTACCCGGCCTCGTAGAGGATTCAGTCATACTTGACCCAGATGTGGGACTCGGTAATATCAAAACCAACTGCAGTGGGGTGCACATTTAAGTGCCATACATTACTGACTATAACATGACTTGGTAAGAAAATATATACATATACGTAAGTGCAATGCAAACGATGACTCTAAAGGACCTTATGAATTCCATCGGAGTGACTCGAGGTCATTATCCTCTGAGTGTGGTTATGTAACTGTATTTGTATCAATTGTTGGAGAGTTAACCAAAATTATAAGAAGACATGAGATGCAAGACAAAAGACGATAATAAGAGCCATGAAACATATATCGATATAAAACAATAAGGTTCACAAGATTTAATCACAAGAATAATTTTCCTTTTTTAGGTGACATCGTTATGGTTATGTTTAGTCATAGATCATGCCAAAAGAATGAAGGAATGAACCTTACATACCTTGTTGTCAAAGCTATTTAAGTTCCACTGGTCCTCAAAAGCTCTACGAATGATACAAATAGTTTGTACCAATATCGAATCCATAACTTAAAGGAACGTTTACTTGGACATTTCATCGAACAACTTGTAAGCAATATTTCATAAGGTCGCTTCTAATCAAAATTCAACATTTTTCGGCCCAATAGCCTTCACCCTTACTCCTACCCCTTCCTATCATGATATTCATTCTTTTACGACTCCATTTAGTGGCTTAAATAGCATAAAAACAATCCATACAACATGACTTGGTTCAAAAGTTCATGAGTACGAAATTTCTTAAGAGTTTTCCATTAAACTAAACTCAACACATTGAACAAGCGTAAGAGTAAGCTAAAGAGTATGAGACTTACCTTAAATACATCAAGAACACTCCAATTCTCAATTTACTTCATCACCAAGACTCCTCCAAAATCGCCGGAACAAGGAAGAACAGAAGTTAGTGGTGTTCACAGGATTCTGTATGTCAAACTTGCGTAGTTTACCTTAGATTTTTGTTTAGAACACCTAAGGAGTCTTAAGATATGTTTTTACAAAGGGTTAAAGTCTGGAAGAGGAGAGAAAATAGGGGTTTTGATCGAGCAACAAGAATTTATACTTGAAAAATAAAATCCACCATCAAAATTGATGGTCCGTACATTTGGAGCGTAAATCCCGAAATTGAAATTTGAAAATTATAGGAAATTTATGGCGAAGGCTCCAAATTGTACGGTCCATACATTTGGACAGTATTTTCTGGAAAGTTGTGAATTCCATCGAAATGTATTTTCTTTGATCTGTTGAACTTCTATACATGTTGATACTTCTATAAACAAGCTTTAAGCCCTCATTACCTTCCAAAAGGTCCCACACGTTCTCATAATACCATTGTCAATTGATGGCACAACTAGATGTTGCGTAACATGCTTCCTCTGGTCTACCTCTTTGTTACAACGCCTCACCTCTCTGCATCTGGGTCGAATATCCACCAAGGTAATTCTCATCTTCCTCTTTTTTAGATTTTAAGGTTTTGTTGTATCTTTATATTGTATATTCTTAATTTCCTGCTTTATTTTAGGTTTATTATGGAATCAGAATATCATATTTTTGTTAAATTTGTTGCCCATATGTGAGATTCAATTATCTTAAACGGAATATAGAACAATTTCATTCTTAAACTTGAAGGATTTTAGTATCACTAGTTCTGTTGGAGTTTTAGGAAAATAAGATGCAAGGAGTGCTACTTTGAGAGAACTTCCACCCTTCCATTTTTGCTACCACACAATGAGTTGGAGTTCGTTATGAGTGCAAGACAGTCATCACACCAATTATTTAAGAATAAGACTAAAATTCAGAGAAGGGGAAGCGAAATGGAGATCATACACTGACAATGATCTAAAACACTGATATAACTCATCTCCACCACCGCCCACACCAGTATCAAATCGGTGGAAACTACCAGATTGTCACACCCCAGTCTTGGAGGGTATGGACGGCACCCCTAAGGCCTGAGCGTACAAATTTTGATATCGATGACATACAAATTTTGATAGGCCAACATGGCCTCTAGTAAATGATTATTTGAACAGAGACACAATCACCTACACGTAGAAAAAGGCCCAACCTATACATATATATTTACAATAAGGCTGACCACGCCGATATGAACACAACAAGTCTACTGGAGAAGGAGAGGTCGACAAGGCAACACACAAGACCATAATACACAACATGACTTCCTACAAGTCTCTAGAGAATATACCAACTACATCTGGTCGGGACAGGGCTCCGCCATACCCAAATATAAACGTATACACAACCATCATACCTATCATCTCACTAGACAACTCTGGAAGAAAAGAGCGTAACAACCGTCAGCTGAGTCGAGTCACCTATTGTGAAGGATCGCCTGCATCTCTATCTATACTTGCGGGTATGAAATGCAGTATCCCTAGAGAGGGACATCAGTACAAAAGATGTACTGAATATGTGTCACACCCCAACCTTAGGGGGTATGGCTGCCACCCGGTGTCCTAAATCCCGAGCGTGCCGATCCTAATACCTGTGATAAATACAATAATTCATAGACCGTTAAGTCCTTAGATAAATGATTATCTGAACCAGGACACAACAACATGTATGCAGAAAAGGCCCAACCTATACATATACATACAACATGGCTGACAAGGCTGACATAAGTATAACAAGTTTACTAAATAGGCCGAGAAGGCCACACAAGACCATAATACCCAACACGACTGTTTACAAGCCTCTAAATAGTATAACGGTAATATATGGTAGGGATAGGGACCCATCATACCCCACTATATACACATATATACACCCATCATTCCTATTAGCTCACTAGACAACTCCAAAAGAAAGGAGCGTGGCAACTTTTAGCTAAGTCGAGTCACCTATTATGAGGAATCATTTACATCCCTACTTGTACTTGAGGGCATGAAACACAGTGTCCCTGGAAAGGGACATCAATACTAAAGATGTACTAAATATGTAGGGCATAATCAACCGTAAATAAACCAATAATAATCAAGGAAAAGAGAGATACCGCCTGGAACTCATATAGTCACAATGCATCAAACTGTATAGATGTGTATGATAATCGCGTATATAATGACGTAGGCTTCTGAGGGCAATATCATCAATGTCTTGTATGTATAAGTTATGTATATAACGTCATAGGCCTCTATGTGTAATATAATTAATAGCATATTTGTATAGCCGCATATATAACACCTTAGGACTCTGTGGGGAATATAAATACATAGTATATATGTATGAAGACTAACTTGGGGACATATCATACTTATCAATCTCTATCAGAGTGACGTAAGGTCATTATACCTCTAATCAACATTATGAGACTAACATAATTATCATTACATGACTCTACAGAACTCTCAAATCATGAATAAACTTTCTGGAAGCAATATTGGCTGATCATGACTCAACATGGAGACTTCTAGTTACTAAGAGTGGAATCATTATAGATTAGTGTTACGTTCACGTCTCGTTTATATAGATCATGCCAAAAGAAGAAAGAAAGTAAGCCCTACATACCTTATCGAAGAAACAAGATACGTCCCGTGAAGCCTCGCATGCGTTATGGATGATTATCTACATCATAAACGGGACTTGTTATTAATATCGAATTCATATCCCATAAGGAAACTCACTTAAGCATGTCATTGAACAACTTGAGTTCATAGGATTCTTGGGCTTCCTTTATAAGAGAAACTTATATAATTCGATCCCACAATCCTTTAAAATGCACCTTCCTTAATCCCATATACAACCAATTGAATTATCAGTTTCATCTCATATTATAATTAAAACAGCCCAACAAGTTCAATAACCATGATTTCGCAAGTTTACGAGTTTTAACTATGAAGATTCTTTCACAACTTATCCCAAAACATTGATTAATCAAGAGGATAGGTCGAGGAAGATAGAACTTACCTGAACCCACAATAATCTATTCAAAACATCATGTTACTTTTCCTCCAAGGTTTTCTAAAATTGATTCTATACGGTGAAGATGATTACTATAATAACCACGGGGTTTACCATATTGATTTTGTTTAATTTGGCTTGGATCTCAACTTAGGGTGTTAGTATTACTTAGAAAGTGTTTAGGAACTGGTCTAGGGTTTGTAATAGAGTAAACATGAGGCTTCAAGTAGAAAAATCCCATTTAAACCCGAAAAGAAATTGGCACCGCCCAAAAGGATGGTCCTTTTGACGGTCCATCAATTTGGGCCGTCAAATCTGTCCTCCAACTTTGACGGTCCGTATTTTCCACCATATTTTTCAGATTGACAAACTGTCAGTTGCATTAGAAATTAGGCTCTCTAAAATTGAATTTAGATAGGTTATACACTCCGTAGTTTCTTATATACTAGGATCTATACTCTCGACAAATTTAACAAAAAATCAAGTCCGGAAATTCTACCCGATTTTCTCCGAATTTCAACGAACTTACTTTTTTCGATTCGTTTAGCCCCGAATTCTTACAAAACATACTTAACACTCATCTAAACCTTTGTTAACCTTGTGATGGTATCTCAACCTTACTAAGATTATGTTAGTTTACCCATAATAAAAATGACGTCCAAATTATGGGGTGTAACAATATGTAAGGCTGAAACTATAAATAAGTACAACATTGTAAATAAGGCATAAACTGAATCTGTAACTGAAATGCATAACTGTAAGATAGAGCGATGGAAAGACAACATGTACACTAAGCGCCTCTGTGGGCCAGAATATACATAAATGATATATAATCGCATATATAACGCCATAGGCCACTGTGGGTTGTATCACCAATCTCATATCTGTATAAACCGTGTATATAACGTCACAGGCCTCTGTGGGCAATATCATCAATATCATATTTGTATAGCCGCGTATATAAATCCATAGTCCTCTGAGGGAAATATAAATATATAATACATGAATATGATGACCTCTTAGGGAATATAGAATACTCTTTTGAATCCGTTGGAGTGACGTAAGGTCGTTACACCTATGACTTAACTTGTGCGGATAACATATCACCGGTTACTCTGGCAAACGACTCCATAAGAACTATAGATCACACTATTGACTTAACTTTCAGGAATCAATAAGAAGCCGACTGTTATGGACATTAGAAGAGTGTCTTGGAATAAGGATGTAATCTCAACGATGGATGGCTAATACATAACAACACATTTATAGGAAAACTACAAGTACTTTCTTCAAGACATAGTGTAGAGTTTTTATTGGATTTTATTTCGTAATCGTCGTTTCAATATTGATCATGCCAAAAAGAAGGAAGTGAGCCTTACATTACTTAGACACGAAGTTACAAATGTCTCACGAGTCCTCGCGCCTTCTGTAGCTGGTCATCTATATCATATAATGGATTGGTATCAATATCAATATCATAACTTGTTAGAGTTTTCATTTAGACAATTCATCGAACAAATCGTAGACAATATTTCATAAGGTTGTTTCCAGGTCGAATTCGACATATCTTGGCCCAACAACGTTCATATTTACTTATACTCCTTCCTACGACAATATCCATACATTTACTACTCCATTTACTAGTTTAAATCTTACAAAATCAACCTATCATAAGCTAACATCAACAAGAACAACCTTTACACATTTTCTAGTAATTCCTTTCTCTAGCTTATAGTTCCATTATCGAGGCCAACACTTTAGAAGACCTTAACAACAACATATACCACAAAGTCAAGTTACATCCATAATTTTCAGTCATAATAAGCAAAATCCAACCACTTCACCTACTTCATTCCCCCAACCATTTCTCATACCTCTATTAAAACAAAATGGTTTCATGTTCTTTCATCGATTGGTTATTTCTCTCCGTTCGTATCTCTTTTTCAAATTTCGGTCTCGATTAGTACACAAGATTGAATGGCCAATTCTCCTCCGAACCCTCGATTTGATTGTTTTCCAAGAATGTTGATCCGGGTATGTAAGCCATGTATCTGGGAGGAAGAACAATAAAATAAGGGCTTTCGGTTTTTTGCACTTGGTCTTGCATCTATTTTCAAAAAATATATATAAGAATCACTTTTTTAGAAGAAATATTATATATATGTCCAATCTCTAGTGGTGGTGGAACCAACCAAGATCTATGTCGTCCAACCCGACCTCAGACTCTTTCTTCCGGACCTATTTGACTCTCTGGCCGTAGTTATTTAGGTGGTATTCCGAGATCGAATTCCTCCCAGGAACACACGAAATAAAGATATGAACAGGGTAAATGGAAATGGAAAATAGATGTTTCTATTTCATCCAAATGTGAATCCTTTTCTACATCCATATGATCTACTAAAGTAGATCGGTATTGACCATATAATAAAAGCAGATCTTGGTCCATACCCAATTTTTTGTAGAAATTTTCGCGATCAATGATTGGACCATACAAACTAGAAATGCTTTTTCTTGGATAAAGAAAGAGATTACTCGATCTATTTCCGTATCGCTCATGATATATATCAACACTCTGACATCCATTGCAAGTGCATATCCCACTTTTGCACAGTAGGGTTATGAAAATCTACGAGAAGCGACTAGGCGTATTGTATGTGCCAATTGCCATTTAGCTAATAAGCCTGTGGAGATTGAGGTTCCACAAGCGGTACTTTCGGATACTGTATTTGAGGCAGTTGTTCGAATTCCTTATGATATGCAACTGAAACAAGTTCTTGCTAATGGTAAAAAAGGAGGGATATGTTCAACCTCTAACAATCCAAAATCAAGACAACAACATCCTTTGTCTTTTAGGGTGTTAACTTGTAGATTATTTGCCCAAACACTTAATTAACACATGAATAAACATTAGCACAAGAAAGGGAGTGTAAATATTACCTTACACAACCAATATAACCTTGAATCTAATCTCTTTAGTTTCAGGAACAACTCTCAAATGCACAATAATTTCATAGAAGCATGTTTCACTTAACCTAGCTTTTGATGTAGAATTATGATGTAATCCCCTTGAAATCACTTGGAAACCATGGAAATATGGTGCTAAGGTTATGAAGAGAGTTTGGGAATTGTTTGGACGAAAAATTACCCAAAATAGCCTTTAAATCGATTAAACTCAAAGCTAAGTCGGTTGCCGACCAAATTGACAAGTCGGTTGCCGACCAAATTGACAGTCCAATTTAATGGTCCGTACAATTTTGTACGGTTCGTAAATTTGGACCGTACAATCTGTCCTATAAAACAGTGAGGGTCCACATTTTGACGGTCCGTATAAATTTGTATGATCCGTCCTTTTGGACGTCAAATTGCAATTCTGCAGATTTTCGTCGAAATATATTTTCTTCAATCCGCTTAACTTCTATACACTCTGATACTTCCGTAGACAACCTATAAACTCTCATTATCCTTCCGTAAGATCACATATCTCCTTGGAATGCCGGTATCAATCGGCGATGCGACAAAACGTAAAATTACGAAGCGTAACACAGACAAATACCACCACTGTTAGATCCCTTCATCTGCCGTCTATCGCCAAGAACCATACATGACCATAGTACCTCTATTGCACCATCTTCTCTGCCAGAATTTAAAGAGATATGAGTTCGAGTGAGTCGTGATCGAAGCTTCAGTCCAAGGTTATTGTTTCTTCTTCTTATTATTGCTATACATTGAAGTAAATATTTTTCTGATATTGGGTATAATAGGCTTCAATAAACTATGAAATCTGAGTATTAATTGATATAAGCAGCAGGGATTAATCTGAAACGAATAGGACGAGGAATTTATTAGTAAAAAGTAGAATTGAGCTCTGAATGTACATTAATCATGAAATATATTTATCTATTTTCTCAAATTTGTGGGGGTTTTCCTATATTTTTCAAACACTAAACTCAATTATTAAATCTAAAACAAGTGGGGTTCAGTTATTTCAACTACATAAATCTCAGCGTTAAATTTTCTACAAACATCACAAACCAAAATCCTCACTGCTTTATGTCACGCCCCAAACCCGACCCTAGACGTAACAAGTATCTGATACTATGAACAACACCGGAAGCACCTTATAAATCACTAAATATTTAACTCTTTTAAAGATATTTCATTATTCAATCAAACAAGGTATAAATAGCTAGAGGAAACATGATCACAATTATGAAATAAAATTAACAAAAGTCTATTATAAAGATATTGTCATAATTGTAGCAATACCCAATGTCAGACAACGACTTCAACATCTACCCACAGTATAAACGTCTATCTATAGAGCCTCTATGAGAGATAAACAATAGTCTAACTTCAGGATGCAACCCAGAAACTAAAGCAGTAAACTGGATAGATAGGGTGTCCCACGATCAAGGGTGTGGGCTCACCAATAAGTCTGGAAAGCAATAAGTTCTCCTACTTCGTACGTGTATCCCAAATCTGCTCTTCTTCGTTACCTAACAAACCATCAAAAACATCAATGGTATGCCTGAATACTGGGTACTCAGTGAGAAACAATTCAAAATAAATGATAACATCTCATAAATACTCCGTATAAGTCAATGATGAAGAATTAATCAATTTGAATCCTTAAGTCATTCTTGTTACCTTAAGTTCTTTCAAAAACAGTTTGAAATCCCAAAAATCGAGTAAGTCAGTAACCTTAGTAAAATCACCAGTAAAAGTCAATAAACATGAATATATCAGTTTCCAACTTGTTATACCGATCATCACGTTAAATCCTTTCAATTATCAACTCAAGATCATCAACAAGCCACTCACAGACAACTAACAGATCAAACATGCCAACTTACGGGCAAACAATCATTTGATACACCGGGGCTATTATCCCACGGAGGCTAACCGTCCTCTGGACTAGCACATCAATAAATACATCGGGACTATTTTCCCATAGAGGCTAATTGTCCTCTGGACTAGCACAATAATAGATACATCGGGATACACGCCTCGAAGGCCAATCGTCCTCTGAATTTACACAGCAATGCTCAAAAGCACCACGTTAGGATCCGCAACGGATAATCGTCCTCTGGACTAGCAAAACTTTCCCACACAGGCCGAAACACAAATAAATACATGTCATGACATATTAGACGAATCACACATCATGACACTGAAGCTGAATCCCAAATTATGGCACGGAAGCCAAAACACAAGTCATATCATAATAGACAAATTATTCATTATGGATTGTGTTCATCATCCCGTTAATAGGGTATATCGAGTCCTTAAGTAGTTTAGAAACTATGTTCCATCATTAATCAACTTTTGACTCAGAAAAACCAATTCATATGGCAAAACCCGTTCATGTTTTATAAATCAAGTTCAATCATCACATAATTGGGGCAAAACAATTCAAAGATCATCTCTTTCAAAATAAAGTTAAATAATCCATTAGAAGGGAAATCATGTTCAAAATTCAAAGCTTTATAAATCAGTTTTATCCGTTGATATGAAAAGTCACAAATACACACACACACACACACATATATATATATAGTATGATACACCTAAGGTTTCACGAGGGCTTGTCCCTCACGTACATAAAACCTTACCGAAGAAATCATTTTTATAGGTCGAAAAATATGTTCGAACAAGAGACATACCTCGATTCCCGCTAATATCTAGAAAATGTATTCCTCCACGTTCAATAATCACTCTACAACTGATAAGGATGATAAATATTAGAACTTTACTCGTTTCTACGAGCTTTCCTTAATTTTCGAAAACTAAGACTTTTCTAAGCCTTAAAAAACTTATTCTTGAACCTTATATGAACCACTCGTTGATTCTAATCATGTAGTATAATATATACTAGCCTAAAATTCATCAGTAAAATCAGGGAAATCAAAGATCATACCTTTTAGACGAAGTTCTACACGCCCTTCTTCTCCTCTCTTGAGTTATTAAGAATCTAGGATTTGGAGAGATGAACCAAGGTTAATTTGATGTTATATTGATGTAGTAATAGGAGGAATTAACCAATAACTCATATTAGTGGTTAGGGGAGCCGTTAGGGTTGTTTTTCTCTCTAAAACACAGTTTAGAATGCAGTATGGAATGTGAAAAAATGACATAAAATCATCCAAGGGTTGCATATCTAGGCCTGTACATTTCAGACATCTCACCTCGTTGGGCGAGGTCTATGACGAGGTGTTGTCTCACCCTGGGCTTCACTGGACGAGCTCCCCTGTCCATTTTACACTTGGTCAAAATATATGTTTTTTCGGCGGTACCGAGAGCGTCTCAGTAAAATGGCATAACTCCTTGAACATAATTCTTTTTGAGCTCCACCATATATGGTTAGAAAGGTGTTTCAAAGACCTACAACTTTCATTTTATGAGTTTTCTCAAATTCCTAACAAAACGATCCGCAAACTGAGTACAAGTGAGAACTACCTCAGACTTAAACAAATTTAAGAACTTTTACGAACTCCCTTATTTGGTTTGAGATCAAAATGAATATCTATCACCCGAATTCATGCTGAAGAGATTCACATAACTAAAATATGACACGTCAATACTCATTTAATTCATTCGCACCTAACCCAGATTTACGGAGTGTTACACCTTATATTAGTTTTCGTCGTCCTTCTATGATAGTCGTTGGAGCAACAATCTATCTGAGCATGGAATTCCGATAAAACTTTTCCCTCCTGTTCATATTCCTTCATTTCAAATTAGTTTTCACATTGATCGTCTTGATGAGAGTGGAGTTTATGTTAAGAAAAAAAATTGAGAATAACATCTGCAATTGGTGTTTGCAACATTTATAGGTTCTCTAATCAAATTGAAGGACACTTCTTTTCCCTCTTTTTTTTTTTTTGCCTTTTTCCCTCCTCATTTTGCCCACCTAGAGAATTTTGGTTGTTTTATTTCATCATTCATTACCATAAGTGACACTACTACCATTTTAAAATTTAATTAGTGAGTCAGCGAGTCCCAAGGAATCAACCTAATAGGCTAGGTCTCAATGAGCAATAACAGATTAATCATGTTTTCCATGTTTCTGAATTGGGGATTTCTTTTTTGGAATTTCTCAAGAAAAAATACTTTTTACAAGAGAAGATGGAGTTTGCAACAATAAATGAATCATTGTTACTTTGATACAATGATCAGAAAAGAAAAATAAACAGTGTTCTTTTAGACAGTTTATACTTTTTTGAGATGCAAAAATTATACAATGCATAATTGCAGATATAGATGTTTAGTCTTGTCTTGAAGTGAGGGATTAATGCTTATTAAATTGGCATGAGTTTACTTATCTTGTGATATTGCATTTTGTGACATGCTGTATGAAGCATCATATTCTCTGAAGTTCTCTTATTAACCGTCATCCTTTTGTAACATAGCATGATTAGTGGTGTCTGCATTGTTGAAAAAAACTAGTACTATATTGATAAGAACAAGTTAAACAAGAAAATAACTTATCGAATCAACGCTACATTGTGGAAAGTTACTACTTTGAAAGTGATTTTGGACAGATTGTGGTACAAACCGTTTAGCCATGTCGCTCCCCAAGGTTCCACAGCACTCTCAAACATTTGCACTAGTGAATGAAAGTTTGGAGTTTGCACAAAGAAGATTGCCAAGAGAAGAATGAGAGATTATTTTCAATATGTTGACAAGAGACCCCTAAATCTCTTTATTTAGGTAGATGACAACTAGAGGTCAAAACCGAATACATTTAATGTGTTAGAACATTGAATCTGTGTAATGAACTTTGATAACTCATTATTTCTAGAAGATGTATTTGGATAACCATAATTTCAAGGGGATGTATTTGGACATGACACTAATTTTTCTCATTATTTGCATTACAATTTCCAACAATCCCTCACTAATGCAAAGATAAATAAGAGCAATTTCTGAGCAAAGGGAAGGAACATGTACTTAAGTGTTAATATCTTTCGATTTGAATTAACACATAGTAAAATGAGGCAACAACTTATATTCAAAAAGTGAAGTACTCTTGAACTGAATGGACATAAGTTGAGACTCCCACAACACATATCATATTCTTAATTTTATGCAAACTCCGTGATACTAACAAAGTGCTTTTATGGTAATGCACACATCTTGAGTATAATGAGTGCTCTAGAAAGACAGCCTAAGTCTTTCATAAAAGGCGACCAAACCTTTACACTCATGTAGGTAATTCCATCAAGTCTATCTCAACTAGACCACCTTAAGGGTATGGAATCAGTAAGAGCAGAATAAGCTCAACCTCTCATATCAAGCACTGAATCCATTAAGTGCTTCTCAATAGCACCACCACAACGGGTTATGGAAACATTAAGAGTAAAACATGAGTAAATTCATCAAGTGTGTCTCAAAAGCAACACCACAAAGGCTATGGATAAAGAGTAAAACTCAACCTTACTAAACACAACCACACGTCGTAGGGATAGAATATGTAGTGTATATTGAGGAATTATATGGCTTCATTTGACAAACAAACGGGTATCCACCATTTTACCTCAATTCATAGGGTTTAGTCCTATCCCCATGGACGTTCAAGGATCATTTTCCTTGCTAAACCCTTGGTTAAAGGGTCCGCCAAATTTCTTTCTGACCTTACGTATTTCAAGGAGATAACACCATTTTTCAGCAATTGTTTAACTGCACCATATCTTATGCGAATATGTCTTCTTTTTCCATTGTTTACATTGTTCTTTGCAATTCCAATTGTTGCATGTGAGTCACAATGTAAAGAGATTGGTGAAGCTCATCTTCTCCACAATGACACATCTGTCAAAAGGTTTCTCCACTGCTCAACTTCTTGCCTTGCCAACTCAAGGGCAATAAACTCAAATTCCAAGGTAGAATGTGTTATGCAAGTCTGTTTGGAAGACTTCTGTCATGCCCCAAACCCGATCTTAGACGTAACAGGCATCCGGTGCTATGAACACTGGAAACACCTTATAAGTCATTAAACATTTACCTCTTTTAACAAATATTCTATTATTTAATCAAACAAGGTATAAACAACTAAATGAAATTATGATCACAATTATGAAATAGAATCAGCGGAAGTCTGATATAAATGCATCATCAAGAAGTGTAGCAATACCCAAAGAGTGAATAATGACTTCCACGATTTCCCACAAAATTAACATCTATCTATGGAGCCTCTAAGATGATAAATAAAGCATAGTCTAACTTGTAGTGGCAATCCACATTGGCATAGCAAGCGGATAGCCAATCCATCCCCATAATCACGTCAAAATCCACCATCCCTAGTTCAAACAAATCAGTCGTAGTCTCACGGCCTTTAACTACAACTACACAATTTCTGTAAACTCTAGAAGCAATAATAGGAACACCGGCAGGGGTATCTATAGAGAAGGGTTCTAACAATAGTTCGGGGTTCACCCCATAATCAAGAGAGAAATATGGTGTCACGTAAGAAAGCTTTGAGCCCGGATCAATCAACGAATACACATCAAAAGAGAAAATAGTGAGAATACTTGTGACCACAGCATCTGAGGCTTTAAATCCTCTTTACGACCCAAACCATAAAGTCGAGCATGTCCCTCATTAGCGGTGTTAGCAATCGCTTTACCATCATCATTAGGAGCGTTGTTAGCATTACCAGCAGATAAATTTTTAGCAGTAACCTGAGCATACAGATTGTTTCTCTGGCCAAAAGAGTTAGCCATTTCACACAACAACTTCCTGTAATCTTTCTTGATATGACTCCTTATGCCACAATGATGACAAATATGGTCCTCCCATCCGGACGAGTCTCGACTACCACTTTGCAAATATCTGTTCTAATTGTTGTTCCGCTAGCCTTGTATTCCTGACAGAACACTGACACTAGGGTAGGTGTCAGATTGAGCAGGTTGCAGAATACCCTCTCTTTTGCACCCTATTATGTGAACCACCAAAACCACTCGCAGACCGGGCCTTTTTATTTTGTTCCACTTCTAACCTCTCTTCACCCTTCCAATTCTCTTGTTGTTTAGCGAACCCAACTAAGGATGAAAACGTACAAGTAGGAGACATAATAGCAACAACACATTGAGACATAATACGTGGCGTCAGACCACGCACAAACTTGTACAACTTATGTTTCTCAGTCAGAATATGTATATAGTGTATCTTACCAGGCGGGTAAACTTCAAACTATACTCGTGAACAGACATAGTGCCCTGCTTGATTTTCTCAAACTTAGTAGCTAAAGCAAATCGCTCCTCATAAGACAAAAATCTCTTCATGAATGCCCCTTTAAATTTAGGCCAAGTAGGAGCTGGAGCATTGATACCTCACTCAGCCTCCCACATTTCAAACCAAGAATGAGCAACATCCTTCAACTGATATGATGCGAATTCCATAGCTTCAGAATCATGGGCATTCATTTCCCTTAGAGTCTTGAAAGTCTCATCCATAAAGTACTGGGGATCATCTTCTTCTCTCGAACCAAAGAACATGGGATGATTCAGCCCCAAAAAGTGCTTAAGTCTTCCTCCTCCACTATGTCTCAGATCCACACATCCATATTGTTGTTGGGATGCCACCAGAGTGGTGAGCATCTGTATTGCAGCCTACATCGATCTGATATCAGTTACACCTTCAGTAGGGGCTACATGGGTAGGTGGAGCAGGAGGTGGTGCTTCATTTCCATTATCATGATCAACCTCAACATTGACCTCAGTAGCGACGGGGTTAGGGACCCTGGTGGGTCATCCACCAGATGATGAATCCAAAGCAACATTAATTCCTAGATTAGCAGCTCACGCACGAGTCAACATTTCTGTGAGGTATGAATTTAACGAATACGTTAGAACGGTCTTAAAGAAATTCAAGCTCTATAGAAAAATCTAGAATAAAGAAAAGTGAGAAACACCTAAAAAATATCCTGGTAGTCATACCTCCATACAGGTGGTCAGTCTGCATAAAGAAGACTTCACTAGACACGGCTCCACAGACAATTCCTAGGACACTTCTAAACTTATGCTCTGATACCAAACTTGTCATGCCTCAAGCCCGACCCTGGACGTAACAAGCATTCGGTTCTATGAACAACATCGGAAGCACCTTATAAGTCATTAAACGCTTAACTCTTTTAACAAATATTTCATTATTTAATCATAAAAAAATATAAATAACTAAATGAAACCATGATTACCATTATGAAATGAAATCGGCATAAGTGTGATATAAATGCATCGTCAAGAAATTTAGCAACACCCAAAGAGTCAATAATGAGTTCAACGACTACCCACAGAATTAACGTCTATCTATGGAGACTCTAAGATGATAAATAAAGCACAGTCTAACTTCGGGACGCAACCTGGAAACTAAAAGAAATAACTAAGATAAGAGTGTCCCACGAACAAGTGTGTGGGCTTACCAAAAGTCTTAAAAATAGAAAGCTCTCCTGGTCCGCACGCATATCACAAACTTGCTTCTCAACGTTACCTGACACACCTTAAAAAACAACAATGGTATGCCTGAGTTCTGGGTACTCAATGAGTGTCTAAGAAGCAATAGTTGACAATAACAAAATAAGCTGGAAAAATCAGTAAAACCATATCAATGCAAAGGAGTTCGAAATCCAAAGATATTATACGACATCAAACTTAACAAAATTTATCAAAAACGATCACTAACGAAGAACCTATCAAGTTTAATTTAGTTATCATTATCATAATAAGTCTTTCACTTACAAACCTAAAATCATCAACAAACCAACTTATGGGCAACTAAAGAATCAACACATGCCAACTCACGGGCGAACAATTATTTGATACACCGGGGATTTATCCCACTGAGGCTAATCATCCTCTGGACTAGCACAATACTAGATACACCGGGCTATATGCCACGGAGGTAATCATACTCTGGACTTACACAATAATACTCAAAGTGATACGTTAGGATCCTTAACGGCTAATCGTCCTTTTGACTAGCACAACTTGCCCATACAGGCCCAAACACAAATATGTACAAAATCATGGCATGGAAGATGAATAGTTCATTATGAATTATGTTCATCATCCCATCTGTAGGGGTACATCAAGTCATTAATAGGTTTAGAAATCATATTCAAGTCTAAATAAGTTTCAACTCCAACACAACTCGTTCATAGGTAAAAAACACATGAAATATCCTAGCTTTCGAAATCAAGTTCAAATGTCCCTTATAGGTTAATTCATGTTTCAATACCAAAGCTTTATAAATTAGTTTCAACAATCCTTTGATAGGAAGAAAATCACAAATACATATATATAGTATGATACACCTAAGGTTCCATGAGGGCTTGCCCCTCACGTACATGAAACCTTACTAACGAAATTATTTTTAAATTGAAAAGTATGTTCGATACCTCAATTCTTGCTCAAATGAATTCCTCCAAATTCAACAATCGTTCTACAATTAATTAGAATAATAAAGATTAGAACTTTAAACTTTATTCCTAGAATTCCTATCCTTTTTGAAAACTAGAGTTTTTAAGTCAATATTCATGTTCTTCCTTTCACATGATTTACCCATGAATTCTAATCACTTGCAATAGTCCACACTAGTCTCAATCCATTCAATAAATAACATTATATGTTAAGTTCTTACCTTTATTGAGATTTCTCTTCAAGTCCTCTTCAATGGTTCTTCCTTCGTTTATCAAGCATCTATGGATTGAAATGATAATATAGTATTAATCCTTGTTATTTTGATGAGTTTTAATCATTATATGGTTAGGAACTCACCTGCAGAAGCATTGCCTCTGGTGCACGGTCGCACACCTAATGGATACTTCGCGCAGACTGCACAATGTCTAGTAAAATATGCATAACTGTTTGTGCAGAGATCTGTTTGAGCTCCACAATATATGGTTAGAAATATATTTCAAATACCTACAACTTTAATGTTTTGAGGTGTCTCATATTCCTAAGTTTACTACCTAAAAACTGGGTATTAGTGAGGACTACCTCATACTTAGATAATTTTTAAGAACTCTTATGAGTTTCACCATTTGGTTTGACTTCATAGCGACTATATTTCACCTAAATTCATCCCAAAGGGACTCATATAGTTAAAATATCACATTGACACCCATTATATGCATTCACACCTCATTCAGATTTATGGAGTGTTACAACTTCCATGAAATAGCACCTGCACCAAAAGTAAACACATAATCACTAGTGGAGCTAACTTTATCATTACCAGTTACCCAGTTTGCATCACAGAAACCTTCTATAACAGTAGAAAATTTATTAAAATGAAAACATCAATCTATAGTACCTCTCAAATACCTTAACAAATGATGAAGAGCATTCCAATGTGCATTACTGGAATTATGAGTATCTACTCAATCTGCTAACAACATAAGCTATATCATGGTGAGTATAGTTCATGAGAAACATTACACTCCCAATTATTTTAGCATATTCAGTTTGAGAAATACTAGATTGTTTATTTTTTCTCAAGTGTATACTATGATCATAAGGAGTTCTCACTAGAATAACATCAAAACAATTAAACTTCTTCAACATATTTTCAATGTAATGAGACTGACACAAACAAAAACCATCAATAGCTCTTTTGATTTTAATCCCTAAAATCATATCTGCTTCTCCAATGCCTTTCATTTCAAATTTTACAAAAAGTACTTAGTCTCATTAACAACATTCACGTTAGGGCTAAAGATTAACATGTCATCCACATAGAGACATATAATTACACAATATGATCATATCATTTTGGAATAAACACATGTATCAAATGAATTAACAATAAAATCATTATCCACTAATGTGTCATTAATCCTTACAACCACTGCTTAGGTACTTGTTTTAGGCCATACAAGAACGTTCTCAATTTTCATACTTTATCTTCCTGTCTTGGGATCACAAAACCCTCAGATTGAGTCATATTGATCTCTTCCTCTAAATCACCATTTAGAAATGCTATTTTAACATTCATTTGGTGTACCACTAAATTATGAATAGCGGCTAAGGCAATAAGAGTTCTAATGATCATTTTTTAATCATATGAAAATAAGCATCAAAGTAATCAACATATTTCTTTTGGTTAAAACTGATAATCACAAGTCTAGCCTTATATTTATCAATTGTAGTATATGGTCTCAATTGTTTCTTAAATATTCACTTGGTACTTATGGGTTTACAACCTTTAGGCAAATCATGCAAATCTCAAGTATGATTAGAAACTATAGAGTCTAACTCACTTTTAATGGCCTCTTTCCAAAACATAACATTTATTGACCTCATTGCTTCATTATAAGTATTAGGGTCTTCTTCCATTAAGTAGATAGACACTAATTCATCATTTAACACATCAATATCACAATTCTCAGTCAAGAAGGCAATAATAAAATCGGGACTAAAGCTAGTCTCAATTCTTCGCCTTTTACTCATTTTAAATTTAATTTCATGCTCATCATTAACAACATGAGAATTAACAAAAATAGATGTAGATGCCTTATTTAGCATATCACTAGACATCATTTTTCAAAGGAAACACGTGGTCAAAAATTCTGCATCTCTAGATTCACAAATAGAATAATCATTCAAAGACATAAATCTATAAGCAATACTATTTTGAGCATAATCAATAAAGACAGTGTCAAAAGTCTTAGAACCTACATTCACTCATTTGAAATCAGGTAGACCAACCTTAGCCAAACACCCCCACACTTTTAGGAATTTCAAGTTAGGAGCAAACCCTTTCCACAACTCATACGGAGTCTTGTCTAACTTCTTATGAGAGACTCTATTAAGAACATAGCATGCAGACAAGATAGCTTTCCTCCACATATTATTAGAAAGACCCGAACTTAAAAGCATAGGGTCATCATTTTCTTAAGGGTTCAATTTTTTTGTCCGGCTACGGAGTCTTGATTTTCATAGCTAGCCTCGCTTTAGACTTATGAATGTATATATCTTAGTGTATCTAAAAAAGTCATCTACATAAGTAATGTGATACTCTTTCCACATTTACTAACAGTGTTCTTGAAATCAAGTAAGTCTGAATGTACTAGTTTAAGCAATTCTGTCTTTCTACTAGTAACATGTTTAAATGGTTTCTTGGTATGCTTTGCTTCTACACACACAGAACACTTAGAAATTCATTAACTTTTATCGCATGGATTAATTTCATTTTTCTAAGACTTTTAGTAGAAACAATATTAACATGACATAACCTACCATGCCACAAATCAATAGACTCAAAAATATAAACAAAATTGTGAGTACTTTTTGTTATTGTTGATCTCTTGAAGTCTAGAAAAATTCACGTCTTCAGTTATCAAACATACTTCACAAGAGACATTAAAACTATCATAAAGGTTCACCAACCTTATGATAATATTTAAATTTAAATATCATTTATTCACACTATCAAAAAATTTATATCAACTTTCCAGTGTAAATATGATCCTCCCAATTAAATAATTCATATCATTCCACAACTTGACATAAAATTCCATATGATCTTACCCTCAACATATTTACGTTAATATATATATGAGATCGTAAATCATTACAAGCATATCATATATGTTAGTCCAACACTAAGTATGAATTTAATACCATCATTAAAATTAATCATCTACCCTAACAATTATATCATGAGCATTTCTTGATAAACACAAGGGTAGATTCATAAATAAATAAGAGTGGACTTGTAAGCAAATAGAACTTGATTTTTGCCACTCTCTTTTTTTGCACTTTGGAGTTGTCTTTGCCTTCACGTGAAATATGAAAATTCCATTTTCAAAGAAAGTATTATTGTCTTGGTTTTCATAGCTAGCCTCGCTTTTCATCGTCTCCATTTTAATTATAATTAGCATGTCTCCAAAAGTAAGTTATTTGACGAAGATGACTTTTTTATGTGAGCATCAATGGATTAGCAGTCCAAAACATAAATAACCAGTTTTTGAGAGACCCAACGCATGGCTTGAATCTGCATTTTCAATCACAAATTTTCTTTCCACGATATTGTGAACTGCTCTCTTTGTCTAGTGATTTAAAGTAGAAGATCTCAATTTATACATTAACTTTGATTTTTTAGAAATTAAAACCAAAAAATGAAGAAAGGAACTTTCCTCTGCCTTTTATATGAAAGAGCAGAGTGATTAATACACTAAAACTAATTTGTATAGAAATCTAGAAAATTTCTCTTCCAAATTTTTTGTTTTTCTAGAGCACTATTTTTTTCCTTAACCCAAAATAGAAGGAGTGTGTTCAAATCTACTGATCAATATTGTATAAAAATCGCCATCAAATTGTTGGAAAAAATTAGAACAATATTGATCAAGAACAAGTTAAACAAGAAAATAATGTATCGAATCAACGTTGCGTCGTGGCAAGACACTATCTTGAAAGCTCTTTCATGCGGACTGTGGTGCAAATTGTTTAGCCCGGTCACTCTCTAAGGTTTCACAGAACTCTCAAACACTTGCACTAGTGGATGGAAGTTTGGAGTTTGCACAAAAAAGATTGCCTAGAGAAGAAGGAGAGATTATTTTCAGTATGTTGACAAGAGACCCCTAAACCCATTTATATAGGTAGATGACAATTAGAGGTCAAGACTAGATACATTTGATGTATTGGACCATTTGCTCTGAATAATGAACTTTGACTGTTCATTTATTTCAAGAAGATGTATTTGGATGAATACGTTTGATGTGTTGAACTATTGAATCTGAGTAATGAACCTTGACTATTCATTATTTCAAGAAGATATATTTGGATAACCATAATTTCAAGGGGATGCATTTGAATGAAGTTTGGTTTTCAATTCTCGCAGGGGATGTATTTGGACATGACACTAATTTTCATTCGTTATATTACAATTTTTAACAATATTTGATGTATTGGATCGTTGAATCTGAATAATAAACCTTGACTAATCATTTATTTCAAGAATATGTATTTGGATGAATACGTTTAATGTGTTGGACCATTGAATCTGAGTAATGAACCTTGACTGTTCATTATTTCAAGAAGATGTATTTTGATAACCATAACTGCAAGGGGATGTACTTGGTTGTTCAATAATTCAATAGAATGTAGTTGGTTGTCCATTATCTCAGGGGATGTACTTGGACATGAAAGTAGTTTTTTTCATTATTTGCATTACAATTTCAAACAATTCCCCACTAATGCAAAGATAAATAAGAATAATTTCTGGACAAAGAAAAGGAACATGTACTTAAGTGTTAATATCTTTATATTTGAATTACCACGTAGGGAAATGAGGCAACAACTAATATCCAAAAAGTGAAGTACTCTTGAACTGAATGGACATAAGTTGAGACCGCCACAATACATACCATATCTTTAATTTTATGCAAACTCTGCGTTACTAACAAAGTGTTTTTATGGCCATGTACATACCTTGGGTCTAATGACTGCTCTAGAATGATGACCTAAGTCTTTCATAAAAGGTGACCACACCTTTACACTCACATAGGTGATTTCATCAAGACAATCTCAAATAGACCACTTTAAGGCTATGGAATCATTAAGAGCAGAATAAGATCCACCTCTCATATCAAGTGGTGAATCCATTAAGTTCTTCTCAATAGCACCACCACAACGGCTATGGATTAAAAGTAAAACTCAATCTTACAAAACACTACCACACGCCATAGGGATAGGATATGTAGTGTATATTGAGGGATCATATGGCTTCATTTGACCAACAAACAGTTATTCACCATATTACCTCAATCCATAGGCTTTATCCCTATCCCCTCAATGTTTCAAGGATCATTTTCCTTGTCAAACCATTGATTAAAGGATCCGCCAAAATTCTTTCAGACCTTACGTATTCCAAGGAGATAACACCAAGTTTCAGCAATTGTTTAACTGCACTATGTCTGATGCGGGAAATGAAAGAGGAGGGTGAGGGAAGCCACTAAATTGAGGGACGAAGTATCTCACTCTAACACTCGTTTAGTAGACAACGAGTGAGTGCATAAGCCCCTTTAGAGATAAGGGTGAGTACTACATGATTATGTCTTTTTTTCTATTATATACACTATTTTTTGCAATTTCATTTGCCACCTGTGGGTCAGAATGTAAAGAGAGTGGTGAAGCTCGTCTTTCCCACAACATCACATCTGTCAAAAGGTTTCTCAACCACTCAGCTTCTTGCCCTGCCAACTCAAGAGCAATAAACTCAAATTTCATGGTAGAACGTGCTATGCAATAAACTCAAATTTCTAAACACGTAGCCACTGGTGGAGCTAACTTCATCATTATTAGTTACTTAGTTTGTATCACAGAAACCTTCTAAAACAATAGGAAATTTATTAAAATGCAAACACCAATCCATAGTACCTCTCAACTACATTAACAAACAATGAGCACTACTAGAATTATGAGTATATCTAATAAATCTGCTAACAACATAAGTTATATCAGGCCAAGTATAGTTCATGAAAAACTTTACACTCCCAATTATTTTAGTATATTCAGTTTGAGAAACACTAGATTTTATAAAAAAAAATTCTCAAGTGTATGCTAGGATCATAAGGAGTTCTCACTGGAAAAATATCAAAACAATTATACTTCTTCAACATCTTCTTAATGTAATGAGACTGATACAAAGAAAAGTCATTAACAGTTTTTTTTTATTTTAATCCCTAAAATCACATCTGCTTCTCCAAGGTCTTTCATTTCAAACTTAGAAGATAAAAAGTTCTTAGTCTCATTAATAACATTCATATTAGGGCCAAAGATTAACATGTCATCCACATATAAACATATAATCACATAATATGATCCTATCATTTTGGAATAAACACAGGTAGTAGAAGTATTAACAACAAAATCACCATCCAATAATGTGCCATTAAACCTTTCATACCACTGCTCAGGTGCATGTTCTAGACCATACAAGGACTTTCTCAATTTACATACTTTATATTTATGTCCTGGGACCACAAGACCCTCGAGTTGACTCATATAGATCTCTTCCTCTAAATCATCATTTAAAAATATGTTTTAACATCCATTTTGTGTACCACTAAACTATGAATAGCAGCTAAAGCAATAAGAGTTCTTATGGTCTCTATTCACAGGAGAATAATTATCAAAGTAATCAACATCTTTATTTTGGTTAAAATCCTTAATCATAAGTCTAGCCTTATATTTATCAATTGTATCATACGTTCTCAATTTCTTCTTTAATATCCACTTGCTACTTATGGGCTTACAACCTTTAGGCAAATCATGCAAATCCCAAATATAATTAGAAACTATAGAGTCTAATTCACTTTTATTGGTCTCTTTCCAAAACATAACATCTATTGACCTTATTGTTTCATCATAATTCTCAGGGTCTTCTTCTATTAAGTAGATAGACACTAATTCATCATTTAAAACATCAATATCATAATTCTCAGTCAAGAAGGAAGTAATAAAATCAGGATCAAAGCTAGTCTTAATTCTACACCTTTTACTCCTTCTAAGTTAAGTTTCATGCTCATTATTAACAATATTAGAAGAAGGCACAACATGAAAGTTAACAGGCATAGATGTAGAAGCATTATTTAGCACATTACTAGGAACATCATTTTTCAAAGAAAACACATGCTCAAAAAATTCCAGATCTCTAAATTCACAAATAGAATAATCATTCAAAGACATAAATCTATAAGCAACACTATTTTGAGCATAACCAATAAAGACAATGTCAAAAGTCTTAGAACCTACATTCACTCGTTTGAAATCAGGTAGATCAACCTTCGCCAAACACCCCCACACTTTCAGAAAATTTAAGTTAAGGGAAAATCCTTTCCACAACTCGTATGGAGTCTTATCTAATTTCTTATGAGGGAATCTATTAAGAATATAGCATGCAGAAAAAATAGTTTCCCCTCACATATTATCAGAAAGATCCTAACTTAAAAGCATAGAGTTTATCATTTCCTTAAGGGTTTGATTTTTTCGTTCGGCTACACCATTTTGTTGGGGAGTATAGGGAGCACTAACCTCATGTATAATGCTATTTTTCTCACAAAATGCCTCTATAATGTTAGTACTATATTTATCTCCTCTATCAGATTTAAGTCTCTTGATTTTTCTGTCTAATTGATTTTCTACTTCTGCTTTAAATTTTAAAAATATGTTTTTTGCCTCATTTTTAGACTTAAGAATATATACCTTAGTGTATCTAGAAAAGTCATCAACATAAGTAATGTGATACTTCTTTTCACCTTTACTAACAGTGTTTTTGAAATCAACTAAGTCTGAATGTACTAGTTCAAGCAATTATGTCTTTCTACTAGTAACATGTTTAAATGGTTTCTTGACCTTCTTTGCTTCTACACACATGCAACACTTAAAAAATTTATCAACTTGTATTAGTTTTATTTTTCTAAATCTTTTAGCAGAAGCAATATTAACATGACATAACCTACCATACCACAAGTCAATAGACTCAACAATATAAGCAAAATTGTGAGTACTTTTCATTATTGATGATCTCTTAAAGTGTAGAAAAATTCACATTTTCAATTATCAAACATACTTCACAAGAGACACTAAAATTATCATAAAGGTTCACCAACCTTGTGATAATATTTAAATTTAATTATCATTTATTCACACTGTCAAAAAAAATTATAACTTTCAAGTGTAGATATGATCCTCTCAATTAAATAATTCATATCATTCCACAAGTTGACATAAAACTCCACATGATCGTACCCTCAATATATTTACGTTAAAATATATATATGAGATCGAAAATCATTACAAGCATATCATATATGTTTGTCCAACACTTAGTATGCATTTTAAGAATTAATCATCTACCCTAACAATTATATCCGGAGCATTTCATGAAAAATACAAGGATAGATTCATAAATAAATAAGAGTGAAGTTGTAAGAAAATAGAACCCGATTTTTGCCACTCTCTTTTCTTGCACTTTAGAGTTTAGAGTTGTCTTTGCCTTCACATGAAATATGACAATTTCATTCTCAAATAAAGTATTATTGTATTGGTTTTCATAGCTAGCCTCGCTTCCCATCGTCTCCGTTTTTATTATAATTAGCATGTCTCCAAAAGTGCAGTTATTTGATGAAAATATATTTTTGTGTGAGCATCAATGAATTAACAGTCCAATACATCATAAACAGTCAGTGCTTGAGAACCTCAACCCATTGCTTGGATCTGCATCTTCAATTACAGCTACTCTCTCTGTCTATTGCTTTAAAGTAGAAGATCCCAATTTATAAATTAACTTTGATGTTTAGAAATTAAAAATCAATAAATGAAGAAAGGAATTCCTCTGCATTTTATATGAAAGAACAGAGTGATTGATACAGTGAAACTAATTTGTATAGAAATCTAGAAAATTTCTCTTCCAAAATCTCTATTTTCCTAGAGCACTATTGTTTTCAAGATAACTACGCTGTATGAAAAGTTTAATGGCACATTAGTGGATAATGATTTTGTTGTTAATACTTCTGATAGTTGTATTTATTCCAAAATGATAGGATCAGATTGTGTGATTATATGTTTATATGTAGATGACATGTTAATTTTTGGCCCTAATGTGAATGTTGTTAATGAGACTAATAACTTTCTGTCTTCTAAGTTTGAAATGAAAGACCTTGGAGAAGCAGATGTAATTTTAGAAATTAAAATCAAAAGAACTGTTAATGACTTTTCTTTGTGTCAGTCTCATTACATTGAAAAGATGTTGAAGAAGTTTAATTGTTTTGATGTTATTTCAGATAGAACTCCTTATGATCCTAGCATACACTTTGAGAAAAAAATAAAGAATCTAGTGTTTCTCAAACTAAATATGCTAAAATAATTGAGAGTGTAATATTTCTCGTGAACTATACTCGGCCGGATATAGCTTATGCTGTTAACAGATTGAGTAGATATGCTCACAATCCCAGTAGTGAACATTGGAATGCTCTTCATCGTGTGTTAAGGTATTTGAAATGTATTATAGATTGGTGTTTGCATTTTAATAAATTCCCTATTATTTTAGAAGATTTATGTGATGCAAACTGGGTAACTTACAATGATGAAGTTAGCTCCACTAGTGGTTATGTATTACTTTGGCTGCAGGTGCTATTTTATGGAAGTCTTTCAAATAGACATGCATAGCACGTTCTACCATAAAATTTGAGTTTATTGCTCTTGAGTTGGCAAGAAAAGAAGCTGAGTGGTTGAGAAACCTTTTGGCAGATGTGCCGTTGTGGGGAAGACGAGCTTCACTAGTCTCTTTACATTGTGACTCACATGCGGCAATTGAAATTGTAAAAAATTGTGTATACAATGAAAAAAGAAGACATATTCGCATCAAACATGATGCAGTTAAACAATTGCATTAACATGGTGTTATCTCCTTGGAATACGTAAGGTCCAAACAAAATTTGGCGGATCCTTTAACCAAGGGTTTGACAAGAAAAATGATCCTTGAAATATTGAGGGAAATAGGACTAAAGCCTATGAATTGAAGTAAAATGGTGGATACTCGTTTGTTGGTCAAACGATGCCATATGATTCCTTAATATACACTACATATTCTATTTTTATGGCGTGTGGTAGTGTTTTGTATGGTTGAGTTTTACTCTTAATTCATAGTTGTCGTTGTGGTGGTGCGTTTGAGACGCACTTGATGGATTTACTTGAATTTTACTCTTAATATGTCCATAATTCGTGGTGGTGGTGCTATTGAGAAGCACTTAATGAATTCACCGCTTGATATGAGAGGTTGAACTTATTTTGCTCTTACTGATTCCATAGCCTTAAGGTGGTCTATTTGAGATAGACTTGATGGAATTACCTACATGAGTGTAAATGTGTGGTCACCTTTTATGAAAGACTTAGGCCATCTTTCTAGAGCACTCATTAGACCCAAGGTGTGTGCATGACCATAAAAGCACTTTGTTAGTATCGCGGAGTTTGCATAAAATTAAGGATATGGTATGTGTTGTGGCGGTCTCAACTTATGTCTATATAGTTCAAGAGTACTTCACTTTTTGGATATTAGTTGTTGCCTCATTTCGCTACGTGTTAATTCAAATCGAAAGATATTAACACTTAAAGTACATGTTTTTTCTCTTTGCCCAGAAATTGGTTTTATTTATCTTTGCATTAGTGGGGGATTGTTGGAAATTGTAATGCAAAGAATGAAGAAAACTATTGTCATGTCCAAATACATCTCCTGAGATAACGGACATCTAAGTACATCCTCTTGAAATAATGGACAGCCAAGTACATTCTATTGAAATATTGAACACCAAGTACATCCCCTTGAAGTTATGGTTATCCAAATACATCTTCTTGAAATAATCAACAGTCAAGATTCATCACTCAGATTCAATGGTCCAACACATCAAATGTATCTGGTTTTGACCTCTAGCTGTCATCTACCTATATAATGGGGTTTGGGGGTCTCTTATCAACACACTGAAAATAATCTCTCCTTCTTCTTTGGGCAATCTTCTTTGTGCAAATGTTTGGGAGTGCTGTGGAACCTTGGGGAGCGACCGGAATAAACAATTTGCACCACAGTCGGTCCGAAATAGCTTTCAAGACAGTGGCTTACCACGACGGAGCGTTGATTCGATAAGTTATTTTCTTGTTTAACTTGTTCTTGATCAATATTGTTCTAATTTTTTCCTACAATATCTTGTTTGTGTTTCCTACTTTTCACTTTACCAGTGCTGTTTTATGGCAGACCTTCTACCTGTATTCTTCTTCTTCCTTTTCTTCCAATTGTCTTGGGGCCTTCTGCATGTACTCTTCTTCTTCCTTTTCTTCCAATTGTCTTGGGGCCTTCTGCATGTACTCTTCTTCTTCCTTTTCTTCCAATTGTTTTGGGGTTTGTAGGGAAATTTATTGCTAGAATTTATAGAAATTAATTAAGATAGTCATCTTGACTTATTTGAAGAAACTGTTGTGAAGAAAAAGTGTAGCGTATACTATTTTTTCTCATTCATTCAGAGTTAGCTAGGCACACAAGCTGAGCAAAAGAGCATCCTTCATGTCTATTAACAAGTGGGTCTGCAACATGTGAAGAAAAAGCGAGACCTCTGATATCACTTTCAATATTCATAGGGTAAACACTCTTACCTTCTAATACTCTCTTTTCCGAAATTTCTGTTTCTCTTTACCTGCATGAAAGTAAAGCATTTATCTCTACCCATTTGGCGTAAGTTCCCTTTTCTTCTTTCCCTGAAATGTTTGAACACTTCAATAAAATCGAATGATCATGCATCATCATGAGTTTGTTTTAGCATTTCGGCTCTTCCACAATCTTCATTTGTTGAGTTTAGGTTTGGCAAGTGTATTATGCTTATGGTTTCTGCCTTTGATCTTCCTAATTCTCATTGTATTGGTGTTAGCTATATGACAATTATGGGAACAATTTCTTTCTAAATGCTGAGAATTAACGGTGGCAGTAGACTTCATTTTTTTCTCAGCAACCTCTACAGTTGTGTATGTCTACATGTAAACGTTATATTACTATATGTTAAGGCTAAGATGTCAAGGTTCTCTGGGCCAATTTCTACTTCAAATGTTACAAATACCGATTAGACCATTTCTCCTATATTTAATCTATTGTTTGCGTGAATTCCACTAAAATGTCGTGGCATTTTGTCGTTCTCATGTATTACTATCACCTTTGTTCTTGTGATCATTTAAACTTAGGTGTCGTTGGATTTTTTGGGCTCAAAATTTCTTATGAGGAGGATTTATTGAAACATTCTATGGGCGCTGTAAAAGAATTTGCCATTGTCCTTTGTACTTAAATTAGAAATAAATTTTTTGAATGATTCAAAGCTAGCTTGATAGAAGTTTCAGCTGTAATGAAGTTATATATCCCTCCAACACTGTACATCAAGGGACTCAGTAGAAGCTTTTATTATTAATGAGAAAAATGTTCAGTTCTTGCTAAGGAGCTTGGTGTTTCAAGTTATCCAAAGTCCTGGACATTAAAAAAAATTGATACTATGTTCAGCACGGAATTGCTTATTACATATCATGCTAATATAGCCTATTTTCAATAAGTTTTTTAAGGGTAGACTGCAGTTGAATCTTATTGTAAAGATAGGAGATAAAATCTTTGACATGTAAAAACAGTTAGATTGTTAATTGAATATAACTATACAGGGATACAAAACATGTGGCAGGCTAAGAATAGTAGTGCCATATTTAATAAAAGCGGAAGAAGCGCAACCAATAGCAACAGAGGCACCAAAGGTATGATATGACCGTAAATGACCAACATATCAGTTTAGCTAGAGAATTGTCCATTCTCTATATGTAACTTCTCCCCCACCTTTATCCTATTACATTTTTTTACAATATGAAGACAAAAATTGAATTCGTTATTCTTCATAATTGGCATCTCTTTCTTTCTTACGTAAAAGTGTTTTTCGTATCTTAAATAGTACTATAATACACTTCATTTAGATGAGGCTAGGTATTATTTCTGATGTTTCAGCTTTCATTTTCAAGTGAGTAGAGGTGGAAATTTTTTGTTTACTAAGGGTGTAAAAGACTTTTCACTGTTAATGTAGTTTTGCCAATTCTAATACTCCTAGATCATTTACCCATAACAATTATTAAGGTAGACTCCAGAAGAAAGTTCTAGTTAGTAAAGATTTGATTTCTTTTTATATGCCATTAATTGTTTAGTCATATAAAATTTATATTTTGTACAATCGCGCGAGGCGGCGATCAATTTTACTAGTTAAGACATGAGAATAAGTTCCAATTACACAAAATAAAGCCAAAAGATTAGTAACTTTCGTATGTCTTATTAATACTCCAATAATTAAGGTCAAGCTTCACATAAACAAAGACTGGAAGATGACACATATATTATCCAGCTCAGGCGTGGCATTAATTACTCCGATATTAGAAAACAGTATAAATTAGAAAGAAAACATAAGCACGGCTGAAATCAACTACAAATAATTTCTTTGACGAAAAATATTATCCATATATGGCTGATCGATTCGTCATACAAAAAGGACCATCAAAAACAATAATTGGTCGCATTAATTTTAAACATTATTTCAGCTAACAACAGTTCCTTATTATACAATATCCCGTGAATCCATGGTTATTAGATGCCTCCAGATAATTGGTTTTATTGTTCCTGAATAGGACTTTATGATAGCAACTTTCTGCATTTACGTTTGAAGACTAGATTCTAATTTCTAATTCCTGACAGATGTCTCATTTTAAAGGCTTAATTTGATTCTTTTATTTTCACTAAATTTCAAAAAGTAATTATTAATTCAAATTTTAAATTTAACAGTATGCTATTACAATGATAAACCTTGATATGACGTTCTGTTGGGACCATAAAAATCAATTAGTTCATTGATTAATTTATGATTAAATAATATATATATATATAGTCTCCATTTCAAATTATTTATTGTGGTTACTAAAAATAATATTTCAAATTATTTATCGTTTTAAAAGTTCAAGGCACAATTTGGAGTGTGTTTTTCTTAGAATTTTGTCATTAATGAAGATGACACATAATTGAAGTGGACATTAAATGAAGAGATATTATAACTTAGATATAAATAAGGACAAAGTATTCACATACCCCTCCTAATTAATGATTTTTTTTCTTTAGGATTGTGTAAAATAAAGCGATAGATAATTTGAGACGGAGAGAGTACTAAATATTTAATGTTGTCGAAGCATTCTTCGTTTTTTTCTTTTTCCAAGATATCTAATCCATTACGTAATATATATTGTGACTATAAGAATATACCTTAGGGACTTACATGTCATCATTAATTTATGTATTAGTGAACTAAACCTAAAAAGTCAAGAGATCTATGTGGTCCACAGAGATATCAATTTTAATGGGAACCAAGTAACATTAGACTCATACTTTAACGAATTCATCCTAATTGAGAGATATCTAAGTGGATCATTAATTTATATTTTACCTCTGCGCATGGTTTTTTTGTAATATTAACATTTTTTATAACTTTAGCATTAAATTTACTATGTATTCCCAAGCTGGAAATAAAAACTATTATCTAATCTAGGTTTTAATATTGCCATTGTTACCGTAAAAGTTAGTTAATAGTTTAATCAATTTATGACAATCAAGTTGAAATATAACGACGAACATGTTTATAAATTTAGGTGAATAGACTTTTCCCTCAGTGCTTCACAAGACGACAATGTCTATAAATAACTTTGACGATTCTGAACCTCAAAGCAAACTAGACAAGAAAGTATACTGCCCAAAACACAAAAATAAAACGTTCCTGGTTAACCTAATTATTTGTATGGACCAATAGTTTATTAATTGATTAATAAACCAAACTAATAAGCATGTGATTACTACCGTATATCTAGTCTAGTAGAAAAAAGTCACTCAACGAATCAGTGGATCCTTAGAGACAGAGATAGGGCAATGTATGAATCTTTAGAAAGTAAATATATAAAAGTGTAAGGATCGTTTGTTGTTGGCATGTATTAGTTATGCAAGAATTAGTTATGTATGATTTAGTAATGCAAAGTTTAGTTATTCATATATTAGTTATTTCATTTTCTACCCTACATAATATAATACATAAATTGATTCATAGCTTATTATATACAATATGTTTTAGTTATACGGATTGTAAGCTAGTAACTTAACACTATATTTGGTGTGCTGAATTTTATACTTAGCAACTAAATGCTACTCCATATCACACATGATACTAGTTTATATATGTTGGTTTTAATTCATGAATAAAGCAACCAAATTAAAGGACCCTCAAATGTTGAAGTATAGAACTGTTGAAAGAGTGAAATTAAGTAGAAACCAGGCAATTGAAGGAAGATTATCTTTGTATATATTTCAATCTTCATTTTGCTTTTAATTTGTCTTATTTAGTTTCCTTTTCAAGAAGTTGCTATCTATGCTCCAATATTCAAACCAGGAACCCAAGTGAATAAATGTACTTACATGCCAATTGCCAGTTTGCCACCCTCTGAAAAGTCTTCAAAATTCGGCGCTAAGCAACATCTTTTTTCTGGTCCAGGTGACTCTTCCACTCTTTCTTGTATATATGTTTATTTTTTCTTCACTTATAGCATACTCCATTAATTTGTATTGAAATATCACTTGCTAGCAACTTACCTATAACACGTAACCGAAGCGCTAGCTCCGCCCCTGATATCCTGCACAAAATTTTGTTATCTCGTATGCAATCTAACGTTTGTTAGCCTCTTTTTCATATCAGGAATTTTCAGTTACTAATGCTCTGACTTCTGAGTATTAATAACATTTTGAACAATGGCTATGGCGCCTACTGAGAAAGTGATTCTTGGTTCAATTGCCTTTGCTATTTTTTGGGTATTGGCAGTTTTTCCTTCTGTCCCATTTATGCCTATTGGGAGGACTGCAGGATCATTATTTGGTGCTAATCTTATGGTATTATTTCGAGTATTGACACCCGATGAAGCATATGCTGCTATCGATCTTCCAATTTTAGGCCTTCTATTCGGAACAATGGTTGTCAGTATCTACCTAGAAAGAGCAGACATGTTTAAGTACTTGGGAAAATTGCTGGCCTGGAAAAGCAAGGGAGCCAAGGATTTACTTTGTAGAATCTGTTTGGTTTCTGCCATTTCCAGTGCCTTTTTCACCAATGATACTTGTTGTGTTGTGTTAACAGAGTTTGTACTGAAAATTGCTAGGCAACAAAATCTGCCACCTCATCCGTTTCTCTTAGCTCTTGCATCAAGCGCGAATATTGGTTCTTCAGCTACTCCTATTGGGAATCCTCAGAATTTAGTTATCGCAGTACTGAGTAAGATAACGTTCGGGGGGTTTTTATTTGGTATATTTCCTGCAATGCTTGTTGGAGTTGTCGTTAATGCTGTGTTGTTGCTTTGCATGTATTGGAAGGTGTTGTCAGTTCAGAAGGATGTCGAAAATGTTGAAATAGAATTAGTTTCGGACGAAGAAGTAGTCTCTCATCGATTTTCACCAGCAACAATGTCACATGTCGTTAATTCATTAAATTCTCAGGAACAGTCTGTTGATTCAATGAATAGCAATAGTCAAATAAATCAGGCTGACACACTTAGTGAAAATGAAATCAAGAAGGGTCTAAATGGGGGGTTTGATTCTTCCAGGAACTTTAATGCCTCGACTGAAGCAGCAAATGATGGATCACTTCAAATGTGGGACAAGAATGTGTCTTCGAAGACTGTCGATGGATGTGAAGATCAAAAGTTCACATCTTATGAGGAAAAGCAATTTTTTCCTGAAAAATGGAGAAGATTGATATGGAAAATATGCGTTTACCTTGTTACAATTGGGATGTTGATATCTTTGTTGATGGGTATGATATGTCATGGACTGCTATCACAGCAGCACTTGCTCTTGTGGTTCTTGATTTCAAAGATAATAGAGCATGCTTAGAAAAGGTACTTTTCGGCTTGTGTTTTCGTTTCTTCATGTTGTCATGTCAAGTTCACCTATCACATTTTTCACCTATTTATAGTAGACTTTTTCTATGAAGTGCAGTCTTTTACACTATCAGGTCATCCATAAAAAATATAACTTGGAAAGTACGACAGGTTACGAACTACAGTACAGTGTAATTTTTTTTATATTATCAGTGTATGTAACTCCTATTGATTTTGAGGCCAAAGCAAAACTTGTTCATTCTGCTGTTTCAACTTGTACAGGTGTCCTATTCACTGTTGATATTCTTCTGTGGTATGTTTATCACTGTTGATGGATTTAACAGAACAGGGATTCCAAGTGCTTTCTGGACATTTATGGAACCATACGCCAAGATAGATCATGCTGGTGGTATAGCAGTTCTGGCTGTTGTCATACTTGTCCTCTCAAGTTTGGCTTCAAATGTGCCTACTGGTTTGTGACTCTCAACTTGTACTTCCTACACCAAAATACTATATATCTGCTTTTGATAAGATACAAATGTTTATGGATTAGTAATTTTCACTGATTTGTTTAGTCAAGAACCATGGCACATAATTAACCAATTAACTCCTTTTTTTATTAGTCAACATTTACTTCTTCCTAGACCTGACATAGAGATTGAATTGATACCATGTGTCCAAATTCAAGAACTGTTTCTCTGTTTAAATGGTTTGTGAGAGAGGACACAACAGATAGTCAGATAGATGCATACAAGAAGAAATTAAACAGACTGCATTTAATTTCAAGAGAAGATAACTTCAGCAACTTCAGTGCTGTAAAAGGAGATCCAATTGAACCTTCTGCTGCTTACTCTAGTACTTATCCAATAGCTTAATACCTGGAATCTTTTATATTTCTCAACATGACCTCAAAACATCATCCTCTATTAAAATTCAGTTACTGGCTCATATTGCTCTTCCTTGTAACTAGAATAGTTGCCATATTCCCTACTTGTGTCACATAGGTGTCAAGTTCTTGTAGTTCAATGGCGATATCCCATCGACCAAAGTTAGTGGTGGCCAATGAGCAGGTTAGATCGGGATGAAAACAGGTTGAACTAAACACAAGTTAAAACCCAACAATCCATATTTCATTAGGGTCAAAGTCAGATTAGGTGATTAATAGGCAGGTTGAAAATGGATTGACCAACAAGCACTTTAGCCTGTGCTTAAAAAATTAGTAATGAACTCTTCGTTTTTGGAATTTCATAACTTTCCTGACGTGTTTTGACACACTTTCAACCCATTTTATTGCGGCTCAAACAACTTTGGTTGAATTTGCCACCACTAAATCATCATTCAATATATGCATGAGTTTCTTGATTGATTTGATTAAGATAATTTGTTAATTTGGTCATATATAGTTCTATTGCTGGGAGTGAGAGTTGGTGCATTAGCAGCTGCAATATCTGCAGCTAGTGAGAAGAAAGCATGGCTCATCTTAGCCTGGGTTAGCACTGTGGCTGGCAACCTTTCATTATTGGGCTCAGCAGCAAACTTGATAGTATGTGAACAGGCTCGTCGGGCTCAACCCTTAGGCTACAATCTCACATTCTGGACTCATCTCAAATTTGGAGTTCCCTCTACTCTAATTGTTACAGCTATTGGTTTGACACTCATCAGAGCTTGAAATTAAATCTGTATTTAGATGGACATTTTCGAAAAGATTGTCAATACAGATTAGTACGCTTGTGACATCTTGACGCTTAAAAGAAAACTATGTACCAAATGTGTAGATTTTCTTCAGTTGTTCAGCAAGAAACAAGATGGTGCCATACTGGTAATTGGTAAGTATCCCTGAACTTGATTATAGATGTGGAGCCAGAATTTGACTTGTCACTGAACTCATAGATCGTTTTACTTGTTAGGTTCGCAATTAAATCTTTATATATACTTAAAAGATTTCCCAATACAAGTACAGGATCTTAGAAAAACTATTGGGTTCATCCTACCCCGTACCCCTGCCTGATTAGAAACTCACCTTTTGTCTTCTTTTGTTCCCGACGAAATATGAGTATCTGAATCTGCTAACATAAAAAATTGGAACTAAGTTAACAGGAATCCCTTCTTATTATACCTTGTATAATTCTTCCTGTTAAATAGACATAAAATAGACACGGTATACACGTGTATATCTTATGTATATTGTCTCGGCTTATGTAAATATTCAGCCGTGATATATTGGAGTCCCTCCCCGTATGCTATATATTGGAGCCTTTTGGCTCAATTGCAGAGACTACAATATACTACATAGAGACAAAACGTGAGCACAAACAGTGAACAGAAAACTCTTCCTTCCTTTTCCGTTCTTCAGCAAGTCGTTTCGTGTTTTGTTTTCTTCGTCAGAATCAACCTATTTGCTTTGTAGTGTTGATTAGTTGTTGTTTTATCTTGGGCGACTATTGCCCGTTAACGTAAAAGCATATATACGGGGCAATCTTGTCTTAAAGACAGAGAGTCATCTCTCGACTCAGCACACAGTTGTAACAATCCAGATTTAGTGTTTCTTGATTTCAAGGTTATCAAGATACAAGACCCAACAAGCTTGCAGCAGTTCTGAATAATGGCTATTTGTTTATCCTTTCGAACACTTATAATATTTATTTACTTACCGTACTGCTTTACATATCCAACAATAAGGACATACAACTAACGGGGAACTCCCTGAATTGTTATCCCTTCAGGAAAATAAAAGGAATCCTCCTAACCTTAGGAACTTACAATCTTCCATCTTGACCGTATTCCCTTTTCCCTAAATCAAGAACGAAAACTCTCTTATACTATTTCATTACAAACGCATGATAAATAACAAAGTTTAATAATTTATCATACAACAACAACATACCTAGTGTGATTCGACAAGTGGGGTTTGGGGATGGTAGGATGTACGCAAACCTTATCTTATCCATATAAATGACAAATAAATAAACTTAGAAAAAAAAATACTCGTCGCGAAAAATTCAAATGAAGAAAAAGACTGATCGAAAATTTTTAATTATGTTTTTTACGAAACTTTATACCGTCCGTAAATTACAGCAAGTTTGGGCCACTTTGTCTAACCTACTCAATTTGATACAACTTTTGAAAGAATGTGAGGTGAAGAAGAATAACAAATTGTGAGGCTTATTAACCGCCACAAATAGTATTGAACTGCGGCTATGTATAAACCTCCATAATTTGCCAATTTATCACAAACCTCCATAATAAAACCGCCACAAAAAAACTATATAGAGGGGGAAAGATACGCCACAAAATGATATTGTAGTGGAGTTCTTATAACCCCACAAATAAGCCGCCGCAATTTAGCTTATTTCTTGTAGTGTCTTTTTTATTGATAACTTTTGTGGAAGATTTCAAAAAAGAAGTGAAAGCACTCATTTATGTAACTCAGGTTCAATTATAGATCGTGAATATTTCAGCGTAATTAGTACATATAATTACGTTGACGACTAATAAAACAAAATGGAGAATTGTGTGGAGTATTGTTTTTCTTTCACGCCTGAATAGCTAGCTTTATGTAAATTAAAAACTTGTGTGTCTGCTCCATGACTTTCATATAAAAAATGAAACGTTTCTTTTGTTCATTTTTCGTATGTTACTAGGATGGATCTCTGTACAATTTTCGTTCCCCACGAGACAAGTTTCGCATCTACGATGATAATTTATCGAGATTTCGGGATAAACGCAACACGTTATCATGTCTGCTTCTTGTCTATTATTTTTTTTGTCTTAATTTGCCATATATAGGACTAACTTCCCTTACTCGTCTTCTTCTTATTCTTGTTTTTGGAAGTTCAATAGTTTTATTTTTGGCATGAGGTTATTGGAGAGAGGGTTAATTAGGACTCCCACAAATTTATAAAATCACAGATAATTAAATGTTAACAACACCAACAATCATGAAGACACCAGAACTTGATGATCAAATGGCAAACGACCACTTATTCACGTTTTCTTTATTTGGAGTTTGAAGAGTGTTAAAATCAATAAGGGACAGAAATTTAGAAAGAATTATTTATGTTTTTCATTCATTATAATGATCTCTTTATATAGAGGTAAGTTCCTCATTTTCCTAGTCTAACAAGGAAATTCTATTATAATAAAACTGTAACATCCCGTATTTTCGGGTAGCGGTTGAACTCATAAACGTAGGTAAGTGGACAGGGCTCCGGGAAAGTTTATGTTGTACTTAGTAGGCTAATAAGAAATTAGTTTATAAAAGGACGTGATCCCGAAATAATTTTGGATTTAATAAGTGTGACGACAGGGTCTAATAATAATAATTGTATCCCCGAAGAGATTATAGACTAGTATTATATTACAGGAATATTGACATTGGGTATAAGAGAATTTTATAAGTCGTCGGGTTTTAAATGATTTGAGATCGGGAATTTAATTGTGTGTATAATTAATTAATTGTGGGATTAATTATAAGTGGAGAGATATTTTATATTGGGATTTTAATACGTGTACGCTTATTACCGATTTGGGGGTGACTAAGTTCCAAATCAGTCGACTGACTCTCCATTCCCTCTCGATAAACTCAACTACCAGCTCTGCAAGCTCCTTCAAAATCCTTAACACTCCTGAAGGAGTTCTTCTGTGAGGAAATAATGTAACATTTCTAGCGGATTGAGAAAATCTAGTTGGTGGGTTCTCAAAATTCTCGATCAAAATTGGGGATTTCCGTGAGCTTTCATATAACCAAAACGAAGGAGAAATTCAAGGTGTTATGGGCTTTGATTCCAGTAGAATCGAAGCCGAAAACAAGCCTAGAAATTCAGAAGCTAAACAAGAAACCTTGAATGCGAAAGGATTCTGACGTGAATCGATTTTGGGTTCTGTTTCTGCTTGTCAGAAGTTGTTTCGAACGAAAGGTTTTCCGGCGATTATCGTCACTGCGTCTAACAAAGGTAATATTCTTTGTTCTTAAAGTTTATTCAATGTCAGAATTCATTTCTTACTACTAGTTCTAGGACGATTGTCGAAAATGCTAAAAGTTTAGGTTGGGTGTTATCGGGACTGTTTGTACAAAATTGGAGGTTGCATGTGGAGTTGTTATACTGTTTTGAAGATTGTAGTAGTAAAAGAAGGAGGATTAAGAAGGTTGGGTGTTCCGCTTTATGTTTAGATTTCGATATAGAAGGAATATAGGTTCTACGCGTTCAAGGTGTTCGCTAGAATGTCTCAATGAATATGTTTTTAGTATGTTGAGTCGATTTTGATTTAAATCATCTGTATGATGTAGATAAGCATTCATAGGGGCTTACAAGGACCCGCGGAACTTAGATAAATTCGACAACAAGGTATGCAAGGATCTTTCATTCTTTTGGCATAATTCTACATGCGAAACGTAACTATGCTACATAAACTACTCTACTCTTAGTAGTTGAGGATGATCATGTTATTGATTCTTGTGTTAAAAGCCTATTTGAAAAATGTTTCAAAGTCCTTGTTAAGGCATACGGAAAAGAGATTGATATTCACAATATTAGCCTAAGATTCAAGAATATTGGGCCAGGATGTGTTGTTGTCTTTCATGCATTCTCATTTGCATTGCATTCATATATTACCCTGGACCACTGGTGTTATGCACCCTACTATATGGTAAATATTATATATATATATATATATATATATATATAAGGGATATGGGAAAAGAGGGAAAGGTGTTATATACGCACACCACCTGTAGCTGGTACATACTATCACCAAAAAAACCTAAGAGGTCAATATGATGTGATGATGTGATGTTGTGATGCCTATATGGCTTATTGGGACGGGTTGCACGATCTGCAACACTAACATTGGGACGGGTTGCACGATCCACAACACTAATATATATATATATATATATATATATATATATATATATATATATATATATATATACGCATGTGCATCATGTATACATTCGTTTACAAATATCTAGTATGATGCCTACAAAGGCTGTTATGGTAAGGAAGATGCCCGAAGAGGCTGATGTATATGCATACTGCATTGAGCATAACATTTAGGCATGTGTATTAAGGCCCTCGGAGACATTACTGATGTCCAGTTGTTTCTGTTTCAGACTATGATATATCTCTGCTGTGTTATTTCTTATGCCTGACATACTCAGTACATCAGTCGTACTGACATCACTTTTGCCAGGAGACGTTGTGTTTTATGCCCGCAGGTTCGTATTGGGAGAGTGACGATTCGCTCTAGTTGGTTACTGGTTCAACTGGTGTCCAGAGCACTCTATTTGTTTCGGAGTCGCAATTTGGTCGTGGTGTGTTCTTCTCTGTAGAGGCTTTTAGATATGTGTCTTGTGGTGAGTTGTCTTGTATGACCTTGTCGGCCCGGGAATATAAATATGTAAGCTGGGGCTTTTGGGATAAAACCCTATTTAATCTATCACGGCTCGGTTTGTGTTGAATATGTTTAAGGGTGGAGTGTTATTGTGGTGCCCAGCGGGTAGGGTCCGGGTGCCTGTCGTGGCCCTCCAGTTTGGGGTCGTGACAAACTTGGTATCAGAGTATGTCTGTCCTAGGGAGTCTACAATCCGTGTCTAGTAGAGTCTTGGTAATGGGTGTGTTGCGTGCCACACTTATAAACATGAGGCTACAGGGCATTTAGAGTTGTTTCCATTCTTTCATAATCTAGATCGTTCGAAAGAACTGAGTCGTGGGAGTGTTGATTCCTAATCACATTTTTTATTTCATTAGAAACTGCAGTAATGTCCACAATGAGAAGCACTTTGGATAATAAGAGTGCGGATATTGTCGCAAGACAAGATGTTAAGCAGATATCACCCGCGGGCACGGGTCAAGGGGTTACAGAAATTGAAAAGAGAGAGGTGAGATATACTATGGACTCAGATCCATCAGAAATCCTGGAGTCTAAAGAGGAGGATCCATCTGAAAGTCCCTATGAGTCACCCGCTCTAACACCCTCGGTTCTTCCAGCAGAAAGTGGGGTAGATGGAGTTTCGGCTTCACCAAGGACCTTAGTATCCGTATCGAGCCCCACTGACCAGGGGGTGGGTGGAACAGCTCAGGGATGAGTACAACTGGATTTTCCTCAAGTATCACGCCATGACCGGGGATGCTTGTCGCTTGATAACCCCGGCCCTTCCGAGATCCCGAATAGTCCTCAATCATGGGGGTCCATTAATCAGGACTCGTCGGCCTGTGTTATTGGGTACACGTTGGAGGGAGAAAGAAGGCAGGCCAGGATAAGGCGAGTGGGTAGTAAGGATAAGAGGGGTCCACTCCGAAGTGTGTCGGGTCGAGGCTCATATATAGGACCAAGACAATATAGTGCGGGTACGCCACCAAGATCACAAGTCGGTCTTAGTACCTATCCGGATAAATCCATAAGGTCTTCAATTAGTTATTTTTAAATAAATGATGTATTGCGTGTAATCGATAAATGGTTATATGTTTGGATTAGTCAAAGGAATATGTGGATTTTATATGTTGATTGATAAGGTTGTTGTATAGTTTGGTGTAATTTTAGTTAAATCATGAAATGGCTTTTGAACTGTTTGTATGCATAAGTTAAGCAATAATAACCTTGTTTGGATTGATCTTGGAGTAATTAATGTTGTTAGAGACAATTCTGACTTGATATGAATCTAACTTAAAGTTAGGAGTAACCTATAACTTATGGGTTATAGTAAAAAGACTGGTGTGGCTCCTATTACCTTTTTTCACATAATTACAATAGTAATGTTTGTTTAGGATAAGCCTAGAAAGTATGTTGGCTTACTGTTTTTGGTCTTTCCATGTGGTTTTCCAATGACATGTTTAGCTCAAATGTGACTACATGATGTCTTGTCCTTGCTATTAATATCTTGTTACTTCTATGGATCTATGGATCTATGGATACCTAGAAAAGAGTAATTTCTGCATCCATTCATGTATCCATGTTATCATTGCCTATGTGTAAACCAATCCACCTAGTTTAAGTGTATGTGTAAGTTAGGAATAAAAGCTTAGGACCGCTATGCTAGTTGACATATGTTCCCAACAAGTTAAAATGATAGGCTTAGGCTAATTTCAGCATGCTAGTCTTGAAGAGATGATTCAGAAAGTTCCCCTGGATCCTGTAATTTTTGCTTCTGTGGACTATTGGTATGCAGCCTCCTAATGCATCTATTTTGACCCCTGGATATGCATATTGTTTATGCTTAAAGTAGTGGTAATATGACAGTTTGGGAGCTTGTTTAATTAGATAAAACCGACCTAAGTTGATATATGTGGATGCAGGTGTTGTGATAGTTTAAAGTTAGCATGTGCAGTTAAAACAAAGCATGATGTGCTAATTTCAAACTTGTACACATGCAGTGTCAGTTAACTTCATGCCTAAAATGTTGTTAAACTCAGCATGGTTAAGCCCTGTTTCTGCATACCTAACCAAAGTAGGTTGCATTTAGTTACTTATTTTTATGTTGCCTAAAGGCCAGCTTGCATATGAAATGTCTAGCATGTTTAGACTGGTGGCCAGGAAACCAGTTAGGATAATAAGGCATTTAGCTACCATACTTGTTGCTGCTGTTTAGCTTGTTTTGTTGCTGCTACTACTGTCCCTGTGGAACTTTAAACATATATTGTTGCCTCAGTTGTGACAGATAGTGTTGCTCTTTTTGAGTCTCAAATGTCTAATTTTCAAACATGTTGTGCTCTCTTAGTTATCTTATCCTTTGTTAAGACTTGTGTGACTCTTAAAGTACTGCACTGTGAGTTATAATTGTTGCCTGGTTACTATTTGTTGTTACCTGTTGTCTTGATGCCCTGGACTGCAGTAAATTGGGTAAGGTTGTTGTTGCCTTTAAGATAAATTTTGGTTATGTGTTAATGTTATTTTGTTGCATACATATAACCTTGGGGGACTGCCCTATGGTGCTGAAAAGGCTGTTGATCTACTGTGCTTTAGTGCAAACAATTGTTGCATTTCTGCCTCCTTTATGGTTGCTGATTAAGGCTGGTTAGTTATGCTTTAAGGCTATGTGGTTGTTATTCCAAAAGGGGGAGTGGCTACTACTGGTAAGGGGGCTGGTTAATTGTTGTCTGTGATTCCATTTTCTGATTGCTGATGCATGTTTTCCATTAGTTGCTACATTGGTTATTGACAATGTTATATTTGAGCTGGTTGCTGTGTATACTGGTCAGTTTCTAATGTACTTAGATATTATGTTTATGTTGTTGTTTGGTTGTTGTTCTGGCTGCTGTTTTGGTTGTTATTCTAGCTAATGTTAAATCTGGCTGTTGTTTGAGCTCACTTGCTGTTGTTGGTTGGCTACTATTTGACTGTGATTTGGCTGCTATTTGGCTATTGTTGGATGTTGTTTTGTTGTTATTTACTGCTGTATTTTGATAAGAATTGTGCCATGCTCAAACTCATGTTGCTGCCTTTATTTTGAGGCAATTGTTGCTGTAAATTCTGGGCAGGGGTAGAGGGAAAATAAGCAGTTGTGGTTGCTGCACTCTAGCCCAAACCAGTACAAAAAAATGATGATTAACTGAACTAGTTTAAATACTAGCATGGTCTGAATTGGCCATGGAATGATAAAGGTATGACTAATTGCACTAATGTGTGGACTATTTTAAATAACTATGTTGTGTATAGGACTCTAAATTAGATATTAGGACCCTCTACCTTCTTTACCTATTGTTTGAATTTAAAGAATGTATAAAGACCTAGGCAAGAGTCCATCACCCTATTAAATTCCTATATAAGCAATTAGCTAGATAAAGATTGCTTCACACAAGGTCACTAAAGTTGGAAGGTGTCACTGTGTGTTTATTTTAGTTTGCATAAGAAACTTGAGTCTATTCTTTAGAAGTAGTTATGGATGGATATGTATCTTCTCACAGTTTAAATAATAATCGGAATTAATCCCTGAATGTCGTATCCCTTATTTTTGATGAATTGGAATAACAATTTGTGTATTCTTTTTTTATTATTTTATGGTGTCAAAGGTTAGATATGTCATACAGACATTCGATGACGAATGTTTCTAAGGGGGAGAGGATGTAACATCCCGTATTTTCGGGTAGCGGTTGAACTCATAAACTTAGGTAAGTGGACCGGGCTTCGAGAAAGTTTATGTTGTACTTCGTAGGCTAATAAGAAATTAGTTTATAAAAGGACGTGATCCCGAAATAATTTTGGATTTAATAAGTGTGGCGACGGGGTCTAATAATAATAATTGTATCCCCGAAGAGATTATAGACTAGTATTATATTACCGGAATATTGACATTGGGTATAAGAGAATTTTATAAGTCATCGGATTTTAAATGATTTGAGATCGGAAATTTAATTATGTGTATAATTAATTAATTGTGGGATTAATTATAAGTGGGGAGATATTTTATAGTGGGATTTTAATACGTGTATGCTTATAACCGATTTGGGGGTGACTAAGCCCCAAATCAGTTGACCGACGCTCCCTTCCCTCTCGATAAACTCATCTACCAACTCTGCAAGCTCCTTCAAAATCCTTAACACTCCTGAAGGAGTTCTTCTGTGAGGAATTAATGGTCACATTTCTAGCGGATTGAGGAAATCCAGTTGGTGGGTTCTCGAAATTCTCGGTCAAAATTGGAGATTTTCATGAGCTTTCATATAACCAAAACGAAGGAGAAATTCAAGGTGTTCTGGGCTTTGATTCCAGTAGAATCGAAGCCGAAAACAAGCCTAGAAACTCAGAAGCTAAACAAGAAACCTTAAATGCGAAAGGATTCTGACGTGAATCGATTTTGGGTTCTGTTTCTGCTTGTCAGAAGCTGTTTCGAGCGAAATGTTTTCCGGTGATTCTGTCACTGCGTCTAACAGAGGTAATCTTCTTTGTTCTTAAAGTTTATTAAATGTCAGAATTCGTTTCTTACCACTAGTTCTAGGACGATTGTCGAAAATGCTAAAAGTTTAGGTTGGGTGTTTATCGGGACTGTTTGTACGAAATTGGAGGTTGCATGTGGAGTTGTTATATTGTTTTGAAGATTGTAGTAGTAAAAGAAGGAGGATTAAGAAGGTTGAGTGTTTCGCTTTATGTTTAGATTTCGATATAGAAGGAATATAGGTTCTACGCGTTCAAGGTGTTCCCTAGAATGTCCCAATGAATATGTTTTAGTATGTTGAGTCGGTTGTGATTTAAATCTTCCATATGATGTAGATAAGCATTCATAGGGGCTTACAAGGACCCGCGGAACTTAGATAAATTCGACAACAAGGTATGCAAGGCTCTTTCATTCTTTTGGCACAATTCTACGTGCGAAACGTAACCATCATGTTGCTACATAAACTACTCTACTCTTAGTAGTTGAGGATGATCGTGTCATTGATTCTTGTGTTAAAATCCTATTTGAAAAATGTTTCAAAGTCCTTGTTAAGGCATACAGAAAAGAGATTGATATTCACAATGTTAGCCTAAGATTCAAGAATATTGGGCCAGGATGTGTTGTTGTCATTTATGCATTCTCATTTGCATTGCATTCATATATTACCCTGGACCACTGGTGTTATGCACCCTACTATATGGTAAATATTATATATATATATATATATATATATATATATATATATATATATATATATATATATATATATAAGGGATATGGGAAAAGAGGGAAAGTCGTTATATACACACACCACCTGCAGTTGGTACAGACTATCACCAAAGAGGCCAATATGATGTGATGATGTGATGTGATGTTGTGATGCCTATATGGCTTATTGGGACGGGTTGCACGATCCGCAACACTAATATTGGGACGGGTTGCACGATCCACAACACTAATACATATATGATATATATATACCGCATGTGCATAATGCATACATTCGTTTAGCAATATCTGGTATGATGCCTACAGAGGCTGTTATGGTAAGGAAGATGCCCGAAGAGGCTGATGTATATGCATACTGCATTGAGTATCACATTTAGGCATGTGTATTAGGGCCCTCGTAGGCATTACTGATGTCCAGTTGTTTCTGTTTTCAGACTATGATATATCTTTGCTATGTTATTTCTTATGTCTGGCATACTCAATACATCAGTCGCACTGACGTCCCTTTTGCCGGGAGACGCTACGTTTTATGCCCGCAGGTTCATATTGGAATAGTGACGATTCGCTCTAGTAGGTTACTGGTTCAGCTGGTGTCCAGAGCACTCTATTTGTTTCGTAGTTGCAATTTGGTCGTGGTATGTTCTTCTCTGTAGAGGCTTGTAGATAGGTGTCTTGTGGTGAGTTGTCATGTATGGCCTTGTCGGCCCGGGAATATAAATGTGTAAGCTGGGGCGTTTGGGATAAACCCTATTTAATTTATCACGGCTCGATCCATGTTGAATATGTTTAAGGGTGGAGTGTTATTATAGTGCCCGGCGGGTAGGGTCCGGGTGCCCGTCGCAGCCCTCTGATTTGGGGTCGTGACAAAAACTACTATAATTATAATTCACCAAAAATAAACTGTTAGACTTAAAATATGATTCTACCATAAACCTATTAGAACTATATTAGGACATGGTACTCCGATCCGGGTAAGGGCAGTCCGTCAGTCAGATCTATCAATACCCCATACCCCTCCTCAAGTTGGAGCATGGGGATCTCGAATGCCCAACTTGTCAAGTATATATGCATGTTGTGATTTGCCCAAAGACTTTGTAAACACACCGGGAAACTGCTCGTTGATTGACACACAACTGGGAAGTATTATACCATATTGGAATGCGTCCCGGACAAAATGATAGTCAACTTCGATATGTTTAGTCCGTTCATGAAACACCATATTTCGTGCAATATACAATGCCGCTTGACTATCACAGTACATCTTTACCGTAGATTTATGTTCAACGCCTAAACTCTGCAAGATTCCCTTCAACCATTTCAGTTCACAAACCTTCATTGCCATTGAACGATATTTTGCCTCTGCTGACGAGCGAGAGACAATATGATGCTTCTTGATCTTCCATGATACAGTTGAATTCCCAAGGGAGATAAACCATCCTGTAAGTGATTTTTGAATCAACGGGCATCCAGCCCATTCCAAATTACACCACTTGTACAGCTAGAGATCACAATCTTTCCTTAACACAATGTCTTCCCTAGGGTTCTTCTTCATGTATCGCACCACTAGGAGAACGGCTCTCCAGTGAGTTTCCTTCGATTGGTGCATAAATTATGATAGAATATGCACACAATAGAACAACTCAGGTCGCGTAATCGAACTGAGTCATGCTTCTAATGTTTACCCCGACTCAATTGTTTCTCCGTTGGCTTTTCATTGGCCCAGATACCTTCCGTATGTACTTTTTCCATGTTTTCATTATTCAGACTAGCATATGTCTCATCTAATTTTGGCTGATCCATAGGTTCGACATCCGATTTCTGTATTTCTTCTATTCGAGCTTCGTTCGCACGTATATTACCTGTCTGGTCTTCTTCGAAATCGTGTTGATTCCTTTCTTTATTTCATCTGGGATCACTTTTATGTTGTCGGCTAAGTTACATGTTCCTACAACAAATAGGAACTTAGTCTCGTAGAATCCACATCTCTTGAGACTAAATAATCATCATTTTTTAAGTCATACAATCTCCAACCTTTCTGTGTGTAGGGGTATCCCAAAAAGACACACCTACGACTCCGACTCTCAAACTTGTCTCATATTGTTTCACTTGTGTGTGCATATCATAGTGACTCTAGCATAAGTGATCATAACGGTGCGCCTCCCCATATAAAATTTCATAAGGAGGTTTTTCCATTCAAAATCGGAGATGGTGTTCTATTGATCAAGTATCCCGCAGTCAAAACATATTCTCCCTAGAATTTGATCGAAAGATGACCCTGAAATCTTAATGTTCATGCCACATTAAGAATTTGACAGTATTTTCTTTCAACTTTTCCATTCTATTGTGGTGTCCATGTGCAAGAAGTTTGGAAAAGAATTTCATATTTGAAGAAGTAAGTCTTCATACATGTGAACTCAATTCTGTTATCAATTCTAACAATTTTTACCTTCTTACCAAACTGCATATCCACCAGTGTGAAGAAACCTTTTAAGGTTTGGGACACTTCTTTCTTATCAACTAAAAGAAAAATCCATACAGCTCGCGAACGATCGCAATGAATCATATAAAAAATATCGGAAGCTATATTATCATTTGAAGGAAAAACATTTCTTGTTTGTTTTGCCCTCTTGCATACATCACATTCTTTATCTAAACTAACACTACTCTATTTTAAACCAAATGTTGTAATAGACTTCGTCACTTGTGCAGAAGGATGACCTAACCGTTTGTGCCAAAGATCAAATCAATCAACTCCCTCTGTCTTCATAGCTCGAATCCACAACACATTTCAGAAATAGTAAAGTCTACCTCGTCGTTCACCCATTTCAAGAAGCTTCCTCATGGTGGGGTCTTGTATAGCACACATAGTTTTGTTAAAATTTACTTCACAATCTAAATGATCAACAAGTTGTGATACAGAAATTAAATTGCATGTTAAGTCTGGAACATAGAGGAAATCCTTTAACCAAATCTTATTATTTAGCCTGATTGTTCCTTCTCTCGTGGCCATCGAGCTACTTCCATCTGGAAGCCCAACCGGACACTCAGAAATGTCCCACTGATCGCTTAATTTCTTCGGATTACCTGTTACGTGATTGGTAGCTCCAGAGTCAATAATCCATAATGAGTTTTTGGTCTTACCATCCATCTTGACATTCGAATTTATTCCTTGTGAATCACCATTTTTTGGATCTCCTTGCTCAGATTGTGAGGTCATATCCCATATGTGTTCACCTGTCCTATCTCTGCCTGTATATCTTTGACAACAAAGGTGTTAGCCTGGTAGTTTCCTCTTCCGCGATCGGATTTCGGGCCACCCCTATGTTGTTGTTATTGTCATCTTCCTCTCCCTTCAGATTTTTCGTCTCCTTTTTTATTTCCTGGCCACCATTCCGGATACCCAATAAGTTGAAAACATTCTTCCACAACGTGTTTGGATCTCTTACAATGTGTGCAGAATGCACCATCGTTATTCTCTTCACCTTGGTCACAGTAAGGGTTTCTCCATTGTACGGCAAAGGTCATGGTTTCACTCTGTTCTTATATTTTTCATGTGATTCCTCTCACACGCTCTTCTTGCACTAGCTTTGAATAGTCTCTATTTAATGATGGTAGCGGTTCTTGGTCCAATATATTCGACCTCACCATTTTATACATTGCATCATCCAATCTCATGAGGGAAAGATGCATTTTTTCTTCTTCTCTTTTGATTTTTAGGGCCATCCCCAGATTGCAAGTCCACTTTCCGCACTTGCAAGTTTGAATCTATTCGTAATTTGCCAATTACTACTATAGCTTAGTGAGTTTTCCGTAGTAATCTACTATGGTCCTTCCCTTCTGCTTGCACTTCGCAAGTTCTGCCTTCAGTTGTTGCATCCGAGGTCCGTTGATAATAGTGAACTGCTCCCCGATGCTCATCCATAATTCTTCCGCTTCCTCTTTATGTGAAATCGTTGAACGAAGCATTGGTTCTATGGTGTTATGAATTCATGACACCAACGTTGAGTTTATAGTCCACCAATCTTCCAACTCCGGTGACTCTTCATCCGGATTCTTGATCGTAGCGTCAACGAAGCCGAATTTCTTCCTTGTTCTTAGGGCCGTCATCATGGATCTAGCTCATTCTTCATAATTCTCATCCTTCAATTGGATTTGTGTCACCCAATTCCAGGATTATCATTTGACATAATGTCACAAGGAAAGATTATTTTAATTTGAGTTTTGTTTTCTTCACTGGCGATTCCTTTACTTTTATTGTCGGTTTCTCCATCATCCGCCATTATTTTATAATTTTTGTGTTCTTTTAACGAGGCTTTGATACCATGTTAAAAGCATGAAGGGACGAAAATTTAGATAGAAGAAGAAGAATAGGAGAATTATTTCTGCTTTTCATTCATCACAATGATCTTCTTATATAGAGGTAAATTTTTCATTTCCCTAATCTAACAAGGAAACTCTATTCTAATAAAACTACCATAATTATAATTCACCAAAAATAAATTAGACTTCGAATAGGACATGATCCTCCGATCCGGGTCCAAGCAATCTGTCAGTCCAATCCGTCAATAAAGAGTGTCATTTTTTTAATCATCTGACCTGATTAATTAGTATTCATTTTGTGTAGGGTCCATTTAAAGGACATGTGCTCTCTACCAAAAATATTTGGTCAAAGTTCAAATTAATTTCGAGAGAAGAATCTTATTCATCCTTCCACATTTCTTATTAATAGGTTGAAGAGTTTGTCTTAGTTTTTAAAAGCAAGGAAGAAATGTTTTGCATCTAGCCTATAAAATGTATGAAGAAATTGTTGGAAAATATTTACCAAGAACACAAAAATATATGAAGAAGAACACAAAGATGAAGGTTTGACAATATGAACAACGAGCACAAGATTGAAGACTTGAATACGTACAAAACACTTTCCTAAAAATGATATTTGCTCCCTCTCCTCTACGAGATTGTTATGGAATTGTATGCAAATAGTTTTAGTGAATATGACAAGCCTATGAATTAATGCACTAAGCAAATAGTGAAGAAATTCTATAGAAAAGCGAAATCTTGAACTTGATATTTTTGGAATAGGAGAAGGAGGAGGATTTGCAGAGAAAAGAAAGTACTTTTTTTATGGAGAAGAAAAGTTACGTTAGAAATCTGAATAGGTAGTCTTTAAATAGAGTAGGTGGTAACCAAATAATGAAAGGACACACCCTTTTATTTAAAAGACATCTTTCCTTTTAAAATTTATTAATTTAATTTAAATAAATTTCTAACAATCTTCCACTTGTTTAAATTTATAAATTAGGACACAAATTAAAGATCAAGTTATGTTCGCGCATGAGTAATGTATTTTTCGATTTAAATATTACCTTAGTATAATATACAAGATGAAATAGAAATCTCATGTAGCATAATAGCTTTGAACATGTTATTTCTTGTGATAACATCGGTGACACTATATACATAAATATTTCGTTCCTGCTTTCCACTCAAACATGCTTAGCACTTTTATGCCCATGGGCTATCCAAAATTCATGAACATTTATGAGAGTAACTCCAACTCTCAATTGAAGCGGCACCACTTTGATATTCATATAGGTGAAGTTCTTGCAGTATCTTTGTCACATCTGAGACACTTGTTTTCAGAACTGAACCCCATTAAGAGTTTAGAACTCAACCCTCTTACTTGTGACAACCAGTACTAGTATGTCTCTAATTTAAGTATTGAAACATCCACTTATCAATAACTTGTTGTTACCCTTTGAACCCATAACTACTCATTTCGTAGTGCTGAGTAGGGTTGTCATTATTGGTGGACCTAATTAAGGAGTTTTAACACTTGAAGCTACTTCACTAACTTCCTTGTAAGAGATTTTATAAGTATATTAGTCAAACTATTCTTTGACTTCACAAACGTGAATGAGATAATTCCATCTTGATATAATTTTCTCATATAATTATCTTGTCAAAGACTCACATATCTTGACTTCTCATTATACAAAATTTTATACGCTCGAGTTAGAATGACTTGACTATCACAAAGTGGAGCTCACACTTTGCAAGTCAATGGAATTCCTACAAGAATTTTCTCAACCAATTAACTCTTTAATACACTTCTGTTAAAGCAATAAATGATCAATGACTCTTTCAAACTCAATTTGAACCGGCCAAAATATTCCATCAGTTTCTATTTATTTACTTACTCGATCTTGGATCAAATCGGATATTACGCTTTTGTATGTCTAAGTGACTAAATTTATTTAGCACTTTCTTCTCAATGTAACAAGATTCACTCAATACATTACCCTCGCTATTTTTTTAAATATTGATACCCAACATAGTATCAATTTGTCCAAGATCCTTTATATTGAATGTGGAAGAAAGAAAACGTCATTTCTATTCTTCCATATAAACCTCTTTGTTTCTATTATACCGTCGAAATCTCTTTAGTTCTATTATATTCTTCATATCACCTCTTGCAATAACATATGAACAAATTAACTAGAAAAAATAATCACTGCATACTTTGGTGTGTATATAATTTTTCAAATATTCATGAAAGAATATAATTTTTTAATGACACTCATTCATGAAAGAACACAACTTTTTTTCTTTTTGAAGGTATAAATAATTATCTAATGTTGACTTCTAATCACAAGCTAAATACGCCCACTCTTCAAATCATTCTTTTTAAAAAAACACATGAATACTCAAAATTATTATATTTTTTTTCAAAATATAAACTCATAAAAAGTCTTTAACCTTTAAACGAAATCATAAATATAATTCATTCTCGTGATCTTAAATAATAAAATATAACTTTCAGTAATTTGATATGATCTTATAAATAAAATATTTCATATCATCTCATAATTTGAAAACAAATTTCACATATGATCTTTATGCAAGATTAACAAATCACAATAATCACATAAGAAAATGTTATTTCAAATATTAGCAAGCATTTGAAGATCAACACAAGTGTATCATTTACCCTAATATTTATGAAAACAAATTTCACATAAATCTCAAAGGGCAGAAATTTATAAATAATTAATGAGCGGAATTAAGAAAATAGAACATGATTTTGTCACTTCCTCCTCGATCCATTATTTTGATGTGTAAAATTTGTCGTCCTTCACGATCTCATTTCAATCTCTCCGCTTGACACAACAAAACATTACCAAATCGCTGGGTATTTGTTTCCTCACAAATAAAAATATTAAAATATTGAGAATAAAGAAACTGCATTCACACATCAGAGCCCCATAATATCACTCGTATTAAATAAGGAATTTCATCATTCCTTCTTTCTTTTCTCATACAATATATGAGTATCTTTTTTGGGCCAAATCGTTTTATGTAGCAATTGTGTTTTAATTCGGTCTCTGCCTTGAAACAAATGACAGGAGGATTTAATTCCCTACTCTCGCTTAGATATTGTATAATATCTGTCAATGTGTGCTCAGGGAACCAAAAAGTGAAGCGCCACCAAATCTCAACAAACTGAAATTGTCGGATACCTCGAAACAAGCCACCACAAGTGATTACCACTAATTCTTCTAAACCATTAATGAGAAATTTAAATACTCTTATCAAACCCTGCCAATAGGAATACGACTTTCGTCAAACAATCAGCACAAACGCAACATCAACTCTTCTCTTATCTCGATCATACATCAAATTGATAGAGAATACGTAAATATTCTCCATATATTCGATAATTATTATTTTAGTGTAATTATTTAAAGTAGCTATTCTCATATAATTAAGATTACAATTGTAACACTTATATATATTGTATTAATGAGAAGACTCCAGACAAGGAAAATTGCACTTTTCTACATGGTATCAAGAATCAAACCCTTCCTACCCTAAATATTGTTCTCGGCCGCCACCCCGCCACCCTCTTTTACCTTGCTTCCAGCGGCACCCCCCCCCCCCCCTTCAAACCCTAAATAATTTCAGCCGCCACCCTCCCTCTCCTTCCAGCTTTTCGGCGGCAACATGGGTTCTCCTGACTCCTCATCCTCCAGACAAGACGTCACACATCCTCCCTCCTTCTCTACCAACTCCTTTCATCCGGCCTTCGCCATAACAAATATCAAGAACTTTATCCCTTTGTTTCTTGATCAAGAGGATGGACAATACTCTTCGTGGGTAGAATTATTTCAAATTCATGCATGTGCCTAAAATGTTCTTGATCACATCGACTCCACCATACCCCGTCCGCCCTAAGTTGACAACACAACGTGAAAAGGCTTGATGCTATTGTTAAGCAATGGATTTATGGCACCATATCCAAGGATCTACTTCATACGATTATGAAGGCATGTGCTTAGGCTCATGAACTATGGATAAGACTAGAGGAAATCTTTCAAGACAACAAACATACACGTGTCGTGTATCTGGAGGAACAATAACAGTCGTCTTGAAAACTTTGTGAATATGTCCGACTATTGTAAACAATTGAAATTGGTTGCAGATCAACTATCGAATGTGGGCACTCCGATCTCAGAAACTAAGATAGTTCTACAATGAATTAATGGATTTCCAAAGGGTGAGTACGATACCTTGCAACGATGATCCAACAAGTCGATCCCCTCTCTAGTTTCAATAAGGCCCTGTCATAATTACTATTGGAGGAAACTAAGCGTGCCAAATAGGACGAACATAATCAGAAAGCGTTGGTGGTTGATGCACCAGTTACCGCCCCCACACTCGTTGGACAACCATCACACACGGACAGTCATGCTCCGCGAGGTAGCAGGGGCGGCGGTAAAGGCAGAGGTTGCGACGGGAGAGGTAGAGGCCATGGCAGCAATACCGGTGGACAATTACTGCAGGCTCCGCACCCATCTCAGTGGGTCGTCCCACTACCATGGCCGATGTCCAAAAGTTGGGCCTCACCCCTGTGCCCATATTCGACGGCACTAGCCCAAGGCAGTGGGCAGTGGCAACAGCCGGGTATTTTAGGCTCACATCTGGGCCCATGCTATGCGGGACCGACACAGCAGGCCCATGTCTCAGTGGCCCAACAGCAACAATAATCATACGGCCTCCTTACCTCTACCGAACTAATCCAGGCCTATAGCACCATGAATTTATAGCAGCCCAATGATGCATGGTATATAGATACGGGCGCTACATCCCACCTCACTCGTAACTCCGGTAATCTACCTCAACTATTTAATTTGAATAATCCTCAATTTATTTTGGTTAGAAATAGTAATCGCATTCTAATTCAAGGCTATGACACCACACAAACACCACCACCTTGTTGCGGATTTTAGAGCTACGCAACTATACGTATCGCAGTTTGTAATAATTTTCGGTAAGACCGAGTATCGTCCCACAGAGACTGAATTATCAATTACCAAATACTTAAGCTCTAGTTTCTTTTTGGCTAACGAATCTTGATTTGTAAAGGTTAAAATAAGAAAGCATAAACGAAGGTAAAGTGTAAAAATAAACTAGCAGCAAAACCACACGTATTTAATTTGAGAATGAGAGCAATTAGGGATTCCAATCTCATCGACTATCCACTCTACCATTTACTAATCCAAGATTAACATTTCTTCTTCTTATTAAGATAGCAGGTTAACAAAAACATTATATATTCAAGTTACGACATAAAACTTAACCTAAATGAGAATTTTCTATATTTCTATGATAAATTACATGAATTAGGAGGCATTAAGATCAACAACCTAAAAGCTACACAAGCAATCGTAATACTCTCGTTCAAGATTAAGCCTATGTCAATTCAACTATAGCATATTCAAATCTCACTTTTCAGATTTTGATTTAAACTCATTTAGATAAATGAAAACCAATGGCCAATCAATTCTCATTCAATAACCACACGTTGAAAAGATCTTAATAAATGAAGAAGACAAGATAACTTTGCATTAGTTCATGATAGAGGTTCAAGTGATTTAATTGAAAACCCTAATAGAAGAATTAGTTCATAGTCATTCTAAAATGAGCACATAAACTGAAAATTAACATAAAGATACTTCAAGACAAAGAAAAAGAACTTGAGGAATTGATCTCCAATGGCTCCTCCAAGTTTCCAAAACCTCCTTCTCTCCTTGCTTCTCGGCCTTTTTTCTCTCCTTTTTTCATCTTTAAAGCAAACCCTATTTTTCCCTTTGAAAATACCTTTTTACCCTTGTGAAAAATGAGTTCTCGTAATCTGTACAGACACAAGCGTCGCGGCTCAGTCCAGAGAGCGTCGCAGCTCTTCTGCTTCCAGAAACGTGGTCTCTCTGGAACCTCAGTGTCGTGGCTCAGTTGTAGGCGTCGCGGCTCATTTGTCATTTTTTTCATCTGAGACACGTTCAACTGCCTCAAGAACTTCCCAGGACTTCTCTGAACCGTTTCCTTGACTAAACCGGCATATTTATCCTCAATATCCAATTATTCTCTCTAAATCTGCCTCACTTCCATTCTGGACCGTTTTATCCTGAAAACAAAACAAAAACAAGCGTAACACGATATAAAAAAGCATAAAGACTAACACAAGTCTCCCTAAAATGCACTCTAAAACAGTACTTAAAAGACTTAACAAACACCCCCAAACTTTACCTTTACTCGCCCTCGAGTAAAGAACTCTAGACACTCTAAACTCTAAAATGAATCAAGTCAATAACAATAGATCAAGCCTCAAAAATCATGAATAACATACAATATAATCCTTAGAACATTATAGCCATCAGTTTGCAATCTAGAATTTCAAGTCAGATATTCCTCAAATTCACTTAAAATCATCAATACATATGGCAATCCAACCATGATCACTGAATAAACAAATACTCAACTCAGTTTATACAAACCGAATTCTCACCAACAGTCCATAATCACATAGGCTTGCTAACTTGCTACTCTCCACTAATTTAGACAATACATGCTCAAGAATCAATAGCACTTTTATAGGTTATAACGATAGGCTTAGGCACTGGTAGATGAAATGTCATTTAGGCTCAAAATTACCATAAGCATATAAACCAACCAACCAAACTCGATATCCATGTTATAAACCAACAACAATCCCCAATTTTATATATATATATATATATATATATATATATAATTTGAACTACACCCCCTCCAAACTTGTTTTTCAATGTATGTACAAGGAGAGTAGTTTCTTTCCCTTTTTCTTTTTTTCATTTTTTCATTTTTTTTTCAAATTTTTTTCTGAATTTTTCTCAATCATTTACTCTTCTATTGATAGCACCCATATATATATATATATATATATATATATATATATATAATTTGAACTACACCCCTTCCAAACTTGTTTTTCAATGTATGTACAAGGAGAGTAGTTTCTTTCCCTTTTTCTTTTTTTCAAATTTTTTTCAATCATTTACTCTTCTATTGATAGCATCCAATCTAAAATACCAATTACAAAAGGCCAATCCCCAATCAAATACCTATATGCTCATGGTAAAATTCAAGGGAAGGAAAAAATAGTAAAGGGTTTCAAGTAGGCTCAAAATAGGCATCAATCAATAAAGAATTAACTTAAGGCTTAAAAAGGGTAACTAGGGATTAAATTAGTCAAGGTGGCTTGAAAGGCTCAATCGTTCCAAAAAAATTGCCTGAATCATCTTCCTAAGCATGCATCATCTAGGATTTCGTCTCAAGTAGCAAGCCAGCAAGTTCTAGAATTTTCCACCATCTTTCCTCAATCCGACATTCAACAATGCATAAATCAAACATTTGAGTACAAGAAATTCAACAATCATGATCAAATTTTCATCTTTAATAATAACCAAAAGCAAACTCAAGAAATATCCAACTTAAGCACACAGATTTCTCATTTCATAGTTGTTAATTCCATCAAATTATATCACACCGCATTCACTCAATCTCATCGGCTATCATTATCAACTTGATTCACTAGCACATGACATTAAATTTAATTATCCAACTAGGATACTAACAACACAAAAACACAGACTCCTCCCCCAAACTTATTTAACACATTGTCCCTAATGTGAAAAAGAAAGAAAGGGAAGGAAGACTTACCAAAATCCCGACAAGCGATCTCAAAATAGTTGTGGTGGCGGTGGCAGAAGTAGCGTCGCAGCTTCATCCAGACAGCGCCGCGACTCTTCCACTTGCGTCGCGGCTCTTCAAACCAATTTTTTTCTACCTTTCTGCCTACATGGCGCCGCGGCTCGGATGGAAGCATCGCAGCTCTTCAAACAACTTTTTTTTTGAATGATAAATCGAAACAAAAGAAAACAAGTAAAATGTTGGGATGCCTCCCAATGGCGTTGAACTCCTCTTTTTCCCAACTCCTCATATTTTTTTCTATAAAATGATTCATTAGAATTCACCCACCTGACATACTCCACAAGCTCACCATCATCACTGTCATCTTCCTCACACTGTGTTAGTGCCACCTCAAGAGCGTCAGTACTCATGCTCTTCTCAGAAACAACCCCTCTTCAGCCCGGAGATATCTCAAACTGGGAGTTCCAAAGTCTATTGGAATCAGGGCTTCGCATCGTAAACCAGGAAAAATGGAGTTTCTCCGATACTTATTTTTGTCTTGGTTCGATATTCCCATAAAATCTCTAATAACTTGGACGGACAGTTTCCTTTTTCAACCTCCATTTTTTTCTTTAAATTCTGGATTATAGTCTTATTTGTTGAATCTGCTTATCCATTTGCACTAGGATGATAGGGAATATAGATGATCTATTTGATATTCAATTCATCAAGGAAATTTTTGACCTTGGAAATGGGACAACAGATTCAAAGCTTTTTCAAGGTATCTTGACATCCGCTCTTCTTTGGCCTCGAACACTCCATGGACTTGGTTTACTATCAATAGCGAGCCACATTTGACTTCGATGATTTGAGAACCCAGTCCCAGGGCAAGTTCTAAACCTGCAACCAAAGCCTCATACTCCGCTTTATTGTTAGTCAACGGTACACAATGTACTGCTTGCCTTAAAACTTTATTGGTGGGAGTTCGCAATACAACACCCAAAACGATCCCCTTGATGTTGAAGGTGTCACACCCGTTTTTGACTGGCCCGCCCACTAAGGAAAGAGGATCCGATACGATCGCGACGTATGGGCGCTTCCTGAATTAATAAAATGTTAAGAGTCGCCACCTAATTATTCTACGGTGAATTAGGGCACCTAAATGTTAATAAAAATGCTGCAACATGAACTCCGATTAATGGTCTGCGAAACTAGAGATTCTGGGTAATGGTTATTTATTATCCTAAAGGAAAGGGGTTAGACATCCTTTAAAATCCTCTAACTTGCGATTATCCGATCAAACTCGGGTTAATTATTATGCTAAAGAAAAATACATGTTTAAAAATATAAAGTTAAACTGATGTTGCGAGTAGTTAATAAAAGGATGCATTTTTGACAATGTAAAGATTTTTACCACTTATATATTTGAAGAGTTTTGCAAAGGTGATTGCAGTTTTGAAAAATAAATTCCCGACATAAAAATTCGAAAAAGTATCCATGGCATTTTTAAATACAAATACACGTAAAATTGATTTTTTAGAAGAAAAAAAACATGCATTTGAATGGCATTGTTTATAAAATACATGTAAAGTTAATTTTTTGAATAAAAGTATACATTTGTATGAAAGTTGATAAAATACATGCAAAGTTGATTTTTTGGATAAAAGGCATGCTTTTGTATTGCATTATTTATAAAATATATATTTTGGGAATTGTTAGTAAGGAGAAAAGCAAATTGTTTATAATGCAAAGAAGTGATTTTTACGAAAATCATTTTTTCCATTGCAAATCGGATAAAAAACAAAACCTTGTTTGTACGTTTAATAATGCGAGTAAAGGGTGACCAAATTGTCTTGGAAGTTTTGAATATACCTGACGAGCCTAAAATAAATAATCTAGCAGCGTGTACCCAATTTTTAAACTACCCGAGCCTAAAATAAATAAACTGCGACAGGTTTCTAATTTTAAACTACCCTTTCTAGTTTATCAGTTCTAGGCCTAATTCTACTAAATATTCAAACAATCACACAAGCAGAGTAATTAAATTACAATACAAAATAAAAGGCGAATTTAAAAGAAATTAAAACGGTAATGGCTAAGGCGATGGTAGTGTCATCTCTTGGGCCTTGGGCACAAGTCCGGCAATCTTGTTCTCTTTCATCCCTATAGAACCCCACTTTGCTATCCCATATTGTTTAGATATTCCTTGCAAGGTGTAAAAGAAAAGACAGCTAGAAATAAATAAATGCGAGTAAAACCTTCGGATCCGTATAAAACAATAGAAGTTTTGATAACGGAAGACTCAGACTTATATTTTAAGCAAAAGAAATTCCATTCTTGTCGTGGTTGCGAACTAGTGACTCGCCGGTCAATCTAGTTGCCTTGCCAACGCATGTTGGTTTCTCGCATGTGATTTTATTACAAGTCTCATCATCGCCCTATGATGAAGGAAGTAAACCGAGGGACAACCTATCAAAAGGGACATGGCCTCAATATCATTTTCATCGGCCCAAGTGTAGTATCATATTCGAATTAGTATAATCGATCAAGTGTAGCAATCTGTTCTTGTAACAGAGAAAACAGCAGCCCATAAAACAAAGTGGCAACATATGCTTTCAACAAGAGCTGGGGACACAACCACAAACTAATCAAATGTAGTATCAGTTCCTCAAATTTATCCACTGTTTTGGCATTTTCATCATGCAGCAGCTCATAACCAGTAACAAATCAGGCAATGACCATTTTCATCATGCAGCAGCTCAAGATAGAAATTCAAGGAGGTTTGAAACTCACCAAGTCATGCAAAAGAAAGGGGGGAGAAGAATGAGTATCAAGAAATACATGGGAGTTCTAACAAAAAATGATATTTCTCATGATGTTTATTGTTTTAAATATCACAAATTGGTTCCAGTCTTATAAACATGTCAATATTGACAAAGAATCCAATTACTAAACTTTGAATCTATTACATTAGTTTACAATATAACCAGAATTTCCAGAAAATGACAAACCAAGGAACATATTAGCACCAAACATAGGAATCTGGAAACTTATTTGTTTGAAGGGACATTTAGTGATTGCTTGTCACAACTTTCAGAAACATAAGAGCAAAAGGATCAACTCAATACAGCATACTTTAAAAAAGGGAAAATTAGCATATCAAACTTGAAAGATAAAGCAGCAAAGGAGGCTACAACCATCCATTTCCAATGAACTAGTCGCAGATTCTAAACAAGACAGGCCTACTTCATTATTATTTTTTTGTATCCAGCATGATCATAAAGAGTCAAGAACCTAACACATACATGCATTTAAATTCTCTATTACACTACACTATCCTAAATTTATGCGTACAGGTTCACAAAGTCTAACAAAGGTTCATTTCTTAAATCTACTATTAACTTTAAGAGTCACATAAAATACAATCTGTCAAACATGCACCTAAGTCCCTGGAAGAACTGAAATTTGTATCACCACTTGGTGTTTGACATCAAACATATAAAGAACTTCACACTCAGAATTTAACCAACTCAGACCATAATTTTAAAGGTAAAACAGATACCAAACTAGTCATATTTATAACAACCTTCACTAAGCAAGCATTAAAATAGCACACACATCACATAGTGCTAAATATGAACCTAATACACCATGTCAAGACATAAAGAGTCAACCAAATAAGTGAAGATCATATGGTGTTCAATAACCAAGTACACAATCCTTTTAAAAAAGTATTGAACAACATTTTCAGCATAATACTTTGGACACAGGCCTAGTCTATAACTTAATAACAATTCAGGTTAACTAGAGCAAGATAATCATACATCATATTTAGACATCTGTTTAACCTATAATAAGATTTCCCTAATTAAATACTGATATACAGTTCTCATTGACATTAATCAAGACCCTAAAATATATCTAAACCTTATTAACCTTAATTAAAAAAAATTATCATGCTTAATACAACTTATTTAAGCATATAATAATTTGAATAGCTAAAATTAACCACAAAGACTACAGAATACCAAAGGAAGAGACTGAGAGGGCATTGAACTTACTGACCTTCTCTGGGCAGCGAACCGAGGCATCGTTTCGAATCGCCCACCTGCTTGGTGAAGTTATTTAGGAATCCTGATTTTTGCGATTTTTAGAAAGCTGATTTTGCGATTTTGGAATTCTGATTATGCGATTTTGGGGATTCTGATTCGAAAAAGAGCCGGTTTCGGTTCTGACCCGACCCTGAAATGTGAACAACAAAAATTAATGCTAATGCAATATCGATTTAAACTAATATTCAAAAGATTTTTTAGATTGAAAATTAGGAACCAAAAAGAGTATATGTTTCTGATGAAAAAATAGGATCAAAGAGGGGTATTTTTCGGATTAAAGTTTATGAAGCAAAGAGGAGTACAGACCCTTTTTTCGTTTTCTTTTCGGACTCCGACTGGAAACAAAACCACCAAAAACCGACCCTTTTTCTTCTATTTTCTTTCTCTTTCGACTCCCCCCCCCCCCCTAAAAATGAAGAACAAAGGGGGGGGGGGGTTTATAGATGGATTTTCCCTCCATAACGAGTTTGAATTTCAAAATCAAAGGGCAAAAAGTGACGATTTTGGGGTGGATTTTTAGGGAATAGGGTATAGGTGGTGTCAGGGGCGTGGCGTAGGTGGTGTCAAGGGCGTGGCGTAGGTGGTGTCGGCGAGTTGAGGATGAGGTGATGGGTGTCGGGTGGTAGGTGCGGCGGTGTCAGGCGAAGGGTGTAGGGTCGGCAGTGTTAGGGTTGCGGGTTTTTGTGGGCGAAATGAAAAAGAGAAGGGTATGTTTGGTTGGGTTGGGGGTTAGGATGGGTTGTTGGGGGTTGGCCGGTTGGGACTTTTGGTGTTGGGCCGAGATGGGTGGATTGGGCTGTGGGTCGCGGCGGATTTGGGTGAAAGGGTGAAAAATAAATGATTTTTTAGGGTTTTTGGGTTTTGTTTGGGTTAGGGATTTTAATGGGGAATGGGCTGATTGGGCTCGGGTCAGTGGTGCCGATTGGGCTGTCGGTTGGGCCTTTTATTGGTGGGTTGGTATTGTTTTGGGTGAGGGGAAATAAAATGGGTTGTGGGTTAAAATATAAAAGGGTTTATTATAAAAAGATGCTTTGCAAAAAATGTAAATTATAAAGATAAAAAAACGATGTGACAATAAAAAAAATATAATATTTGCGAAATGCTTAATGCTTAATATAAAAATGTGATGTCTATAGATATATATATATATCATAATTGTTTTGGGGTGTCGATATATTTAAAAACGCAAACAAATAATACGAAAAGGGGGGACAAAATTGGGTGTCAACAGGAGACACCATCTGTGTAAAGCGTCCAGATCCCGCGGCCAGTCCTCGAGACCAAGATAGCCTCATTTTCCTCCTGTGGGGTTACTCTTGGACTAAAATTGGTCACAAAGTCTGCAAGGACTTGCACTTCATTGTAGTACGAAGTTTATATTCAATGTCAAATTCACTTAATTCTACCGCCTATTTAGCCAAGCACCTGGATAGTTCGGGCTTATGCAACACATTTTTTATAGAAAAAGTTGTTACTACGGCAATTGGGTGGTATTGAAAATAAAGTCGAAGCTTCCGCGATGATATTACTAAGGCAAAAGCCAATCTTTCAAGTAGCGGGTACCGGGTCTTAGCCCCTGACATTACCCTACTTATGTAATAAATAGGAAATTATGTACCTTTTTCCTCCCACACCAGCATTGCACTTACCGCTACCTCCTAGATTGCTAAGTATATAAGTAGTTGTTCTCTGTCCTTTGGCTTTGACATAAGCGAAGGACAGGACATGTAAGTCTTCAGATCCCTTAAGGCCTGCTGACACTCGGGTGTCCATACAAATTCATTCTTCTTCTTGAGAAGCGAGAAGAACCTATGGCATTTTTTCGACGACCGAGATATAAATCTACTTTAGGCCGCCACACGACCGGTCAACCGCTGCACTGCTTTGACATCCTCCAGTACGTCTGGTATATATTCAATAGTCTTTATTTTATCATGATTTATCCGATGCCCCTCTGCGAAACCAAAAAACACAAAACTTTATCAGAACAAACCCTGAAGGCACACTTCTCGGGATTCAGCTTCATATTGTACTTCCTTAGCACCTAAAAGGTTTTCTTCAAATGACTTAATGATCTTCTGCATGAAGACTCTTAAAAAACATATCGTCTATATATACTTCCATCGTTTTACCTATTTATTTTTCGTCAATTTTATTTACTCTTTGATATGTGGCCCCGCCATTTTTCAGTCCAAAAGGCATAACGTTGTAACAATAAGTACCAAAATTAGTTAAAAGATGTTTTTTCTTGGTCTTCCTGGTGCATCCTTAATTGGTTATACTCGGAATATGCATCGAGAAAACTCATTATCTCATGCCCGGTTGTAGCATCGATTATCTGATCAATGCTCGGTAGTGGGAACGAGTCTTTAGTACATGCCTTATTTAAATCTTTGTAATCAATGTGCATTCTAAATTTATTTCCTCTTTTAGGTACTACAACTACATTTGCTAACTAATTCGGTTTATTACCTCCCGGATTGATCCTTTATTGAGTAGTCTAGCTACTTCTTCCTTAACAAACATGTGTACGAAGTTTGGCTATCGGCCATTTTTTCTGTTGTAACGGAGGGAAGCTGAGATCCACGCCCAACTTATGAGTTGTGACTTCTAGAGGAATGTCTGTCATATCTTCATGAGACCATTCAAAGCAATCAATATTAGATATAAGATACTTAATAATTAAATCTCTGAGCGCCGGGGTCAATCAGGTGCCCAAGTATACCTTTCTATCAGGAGTTTCCGGATGTAATATGATCTGCTCCAACTCCTCTACGGTGGACTTGGTGGCATCTGATTCACCCGGCACCTGAAAGTATTTGGGTACTTGATACCGATCTGAAAACTCCCCTTCCGAATAGGTTGATACTATTTCTACAGGCAGAACCTGATGATCATCTTCTAGTATCGGCTCTGCTTCCTGTAATTGCTATTTGGAGCCTTCTTCCACATCTGGTTCATCTATGGCATGCACTTCCCTGGCAGCGGGTTGTTCACCTCGAATTTGTTGAATCCCTTTCGGTGTAGGGAATTTCACTAATTGATGCAATATTGACGGGGCCGCCTTCATGTCATGTATCCACGGTCTCTCAAATATTGCATTGTACATCATGTCCCCATCGAGGACGTAGAACTTTGTCATTTTAATAACCCTTACTGCGTCCACCGGTAGGTCCACTTCCCCATTTATGGTCTCACTTAACATGTTGAAACCTGAAAGAATTATGACAGTCAGAACTATCTTATCTGTCATATTCATTTCTTCTACGACCTTCAGTCTGATTATATTAGCTGAGCTCCCAGGATCAATTAGAACTATTCTCAGCTGGAAGCAGTCGATAGACACCGCGATCACCAGTGCATCATTGTGGGGAAAGATTACACCGTTTGCGTCTTCTTCAGTGAACGTGATAGTATGTTCGTTAGTTATCTCCCGAAACCTTTTTTCCTGGGTCACGGAAATTTTCATATTTTTAGCCGTCTTGAAAGATGTGGCAAGAATCATTAACCCACCATATATCATGTTTATAACATGGGGTGAAGCATTCAGAATATGTTTACCTTCTGCGGGTGGTCCCCGCTCATAATTGTTATGAGCTCTTTCGCTCAAATACTCCCAGAGATAGCCCTTGATTTTCATTCCTGTCACCTCTTCTTGTGAAATGTCAACAATTTATGCCCATGAGTGCCATGGAAATCGCACCAAATGGACTGATCTCTTTTACTCAAATCAGACTGCAGTAGTTTCAGTAGTCGAGATGTCGGATGAGTTCTTAATACTGCCACCATGTATTTTTCATCGATATTGAAATTGTATTCGGATAATTTTGGATATTTGACACCCTTAGATGAATTACTTTTATCGAAATTCACCAATCCTTAATTATTTCATTCGGAGCCTCCTTTGTTATTTGATTTATCAAAGGAGCAGAAACTTTGTCCCCCTCCTTGCTTTCCGGTGAAAGGATAAGGTTGATAACGATTTTTTGAGGAATTCCCTTTCTTTGACTTTGCAAAGATACTTTCGGCTTTAGTTCCGAACATATCATTCTCAATTCGGATCTTGGACTCCTACCGGTTATGCACGTCTTCCCAAGTCATAGTCTGGAATTCCAAAAGATGTTCTTTGAGCTTTCGTGAAGCATTTGAAGGATTCAAATCCTTCGTGAAGGCCTTTGTAGCCCATTCATCTAGGACTGCGGGTAGTAGCATTCGTTCCTTCTGGAACCGGGTAACAAAGTTTCTAAGGATCTTTGTTTCTCCTTATTCAATGTGGAAGATATTCGTCTTGCGTGTCTTCATCTTCCGAGCCCCTGCATGAGCCTTTATGAATACAATGTCAGAGCTCCCTTAGCGAGTGTTTCAGCAAACTTCTTGATCAAAACCGATTCTATTTTGTGTTCTCTTAAATTATTCTTTTCACGACCGTAGTATAGGCCATGATATGCTCCTGCGGATCAGTGGTTCCATTATATTTGGCCACAAAAGACATTTTAAACCTTTTGGGGATCAATTCGGGCGTAGTCTTTGGCTTATACGCCAATTGAATATACTTCTTTGCATCCGAACCATCAATCATGGGAGATGCCCCCGGTATCTGACTAAACTGACACCAGAATTTTTTTTCTGCCTTCTCTACATTAGTATCAAATTTTCTAGTCATGTCCTTGATGAATTTCAAAATATTTTCTTAGAATGAGTTATCAGGGATTTCGCTCTCAGAACTATCATTTGCAGATCTGCCTTGATCATCACCGATTCTGCCCTATCCATCACCGGTTTCTCCATGTGTATTTGGTGGGGGAAGCGATCCTCCTATTGGAGTACTGCCCGTATGTTTGGACAAAAACTCTTATTGAAACCACTTCAAAAACGCTCCAACTCTTCGTTCATTGCAGCGTTCTGCGCCCGAAGATTCTGTATGGCTTCTTCAGGTGTTTCATCAGTGAGAACATCATCATATTGTCCTTCTTCTGAAATGACTCTGTCCGTATGTGTCAGGTCTCTGGGCGATGTGGTTCCTCTTGTCAAACTATTCGGTCCCAAATTACTTATGTTGTCTCTGATGTTACCCACTCTTGTTATCTGTCTGATGAACAAATAATAAGACTTAAAGAAAAAATTAGATTAGTAGAGAGGTCACTTGTGACACCACAATTGTCCAGACTCCATGGTGGGCGCCAAACTGTTTACCCATAAAATGCTACAGTCGAATTTGTATAAGTGGTCAAAGACACATGGATCTCAAGTGACGCATTAAATATGAATTCTAGATGAATTATGTTGTAAATAAATAATAATGAGACAAGATAAAGTAAAGCTTAGCTTGAGCCTTGTGACAGCTTTTGGGCAAAGTAATTGTAACTTGTATGAAAAGCACATAAATCAAGAGAATAATGAGAAGTCTTTTGTAATGGCAAGAATCTGATGGTTACAATGAAATGAAGTGTCCTATTTATACATGAGCTACATGGGTACACAACCCACGAAATATGCCCGGATAAATGCAAAAGAATAAATATTATAATAATTGGAAAATCAATCTCTCAATAAATGCCATTAAAAGGTTTTTGGAAATCGCATGACCGACTTTGATAACGGTCGTCTGTTACGATGCAAATGGCTCTTAGCCTTCTTTATGACCGGTGCCGGTCCTGCTCGTGTCGCTCCTGGTACCGTGCATACCAAACTAGTAGTGTTGAAATCTGACGTGGGTCTGACTCAGCCTCATGCTCCACATGTCATACCATAATTCGTACAACTGTCTTAGACGAATTTTTCCCTATACAAATGATATTTGCTCCCTCTCCTCTGCGAGATTGCTATGGGATTGTATGCAAATTGTTTTAGTGGATACGACAAGCCTATGAATTACTGCACTAAGCAAATAGTGAAGAAATTCTATAGGAAAGCTAAAACGTGAACTTGATCTTTTTGGAAGAGGAGAAGAAGGAGGATTTGCAGAGGAAATAAAGTACTTCCTCCGTCCCAATTTATGTGATATAGTTTGACAGAGCACGGAGTTTAAGAATTAAAAAATTACTTTTGAATCTTGTGATATAAAACAAGCCAAAGATATATGTGTGGTTATAAATCATCTCGTTAAGCGTAAAATATAAAGTTTAAAGTTTAAATTATTGTCAAATAAGAAAATGTATCATTCTTTTTTGAACGGACTAAAAAATAAAGTGTATCACATAAACTGAGACCGAAATACTTTTTAGAGAAGAAAGTATATTTTTACGGAGAAGAAAAGTTACGTTAGAAATCTGAATAAGTAGCCTTTAAATAGAATAGGTAGTAACCAAATAATGAAAAGACACCCCCTTTTATTTAAAAGACACCTTTTCTTTTAAAATTTATTAATTTAATTTAAACAAAATTATCATATTCTAGAAAGTATATAACAGAAAGAAAAAGAAAAGCATTCATTATAGTAGACGATGTTTCATATCTCTTAAAGTTATTCTCATGACTATTATGAGATTGTTTTTACAGAATTTATATCAACCTCAGTACTTCGGGGATAACTGATAGTGAAAGTTGTTTTCATTAATAAAGTTTTCTACTTTGAGGCATAAGTTTCACGTTGCATGCGAAGTTCCATAACAACACCACTTGCTTTTGTTCAAAAAAAGGGTCAGGGGAGATGTATTCCAGATAATAGCTAAAAGAACACCAATTAATACTTGGCAAAGTGGTGGGTGCTGGAGCCGTAGTTACTTCCCTCACTCCTACTAAGAAATTCTACAAAAATTGAAAGGTCAGTTTATATTTTGAATTTTAAGTTATATATATCGTGTAAATAATTTTTGATAATCTATCTTATTTCAAGATTAACTTAGACTCATATACTTTTAAGTGCGTACACATGGAACATTAGTACTCATGTTATTATCTTGTGACTGTATATGTAACCTTAGTATAAATATACCTATATTATTTTTAGTATTTTAAATTATATGCACTAGTACTCATCAAACTTAGAGTAAGATTAAGTTCATATCTACTACATCCGCTCATGCTTCTCGCCAAAAAAGGAAAATGAAAAAGAGGTTTAAGTTTTCATTAAGAGGTCTGAATCTGAATACACATCTAAAAATATTAAAGATGTGCATTAAGATTTAGATATTTTAATCTAAATACACATCTAAATATTAAGATGTTATCTCTAAATCTGAATATTGAATGATTAAGACTGCTAGTTTTCAATATCTGAATGTGGATATGGAATTAACCACTATATCAATAGAATGTTATAAAAATCTCATTTCAGCAAAATAAATTTATTATTTGATAGAAAATAATATTTAAAATATTTATATTTGATTAAAAATTTGAATTATCTCTTCTTTTTTTTCTACAAAGATAAAATTTGAACATCTGAAATTCAAATAAAAGTTATATATCAATATAAAAATTATTGTAACAAGGTAACATAATTTGTTTAAGAATCTGTGCTTATTATTAAAATGGTGAATCTCTCTATCAACTGAAAGTGATTTAAAGAGAGTTGTTATGGCTGAATCCAACAAGATATTTTCTCCTAAGAAACTTTATTAAAATAAGATAAAAATGAAGAAACTTTTGAATGCTTGACACAATTTTTTAGCGTTCTCTGTTATTTCTTGAGGCTTGGTATTATGTATATAGTTCTAAGAGGGTTTTGTAGTATTCAAGTTTTTTTTTAATTCATTGTTATTGTCTCGAGAAACACTAAATTATAGAGTCACTGCGATCTTTCAAAGATTGAGAAGTGAAGATAGAGATCTTATTGAGAAGATCGATTCACCTATATTTAATTTTTCTGGTGTAAAATAGATCACGAACCGGGTTTATACATAGAATTTCAAACAATTTTTTTGACAAATTTAAAAAAACTTCAAGAAAACGATTTTATTATTGCAATTCATCAATTAATATTTGCGGTAAAAATATTTCTTGATAATATTTGGTTGAGAAAGGATAGCTAGAGGTGTGAAAATTTTGCCAAGTCATGAAAGGTTTGTGACATAAGAAGTGTTATTTTAAATGAGTCTGAATGATGTTAAGACTCTATTACAGATCTGAATCATTAATCAGATCCATTCATACTCATTAAGAGACTTCATAAGGAAACATAACAAATGAACTTAATAAGCTGAATCTGAATGATTAAGATTCAGACCTGTAAACACAAATGCACTTAATAAGCATTTGAATAATTTCTTTCAGACCTCCATTAAGTGCAAACAAATTAGGCCTCAATCGGATTATATATTTAGATAATAACAAATAAATCGATCTATATGAAAAAACATAAAATAAAAACAATAACTAACATGCATGATCGATCACGTGTTAAAATTCGTGGTGCATAAAATGTTAAAAAATATTATATCTCAATAAGAATAATAATTATTTCATTAATTTCCTTAATGTCTACCATTCAATTTGGTCAAATAAATTAATTGCCCAACGTCTAACTATTTAATTTGGCCAAATAAATGATCTTTACCGTCAAATGGCTTTTACTCCACTTAAATTTCTGGAACGTTGGCATCATCAAAAGGATTGAGACATCAGTGTTCTATCATCCTATATATATGAACTTGTGTGTTCATCTTGAGAGATATAAAAAATCAAGAAAAATAATTCTTCTTCTCGTTTTGTATTTCTGAGTTTTCTTTAAGATAAATATTTGTTAGTTTTTTGCTGATAACTTTATACTATAAGAGTTTGTTGAATCCTGGAGATATACCTACACCTAGTGAAATATCCTTAAGGACGGTGTCTTCGGACATGCCTCAAGTTTTCAAGAATTACGTACAGTTTTTGTGATCGAGTATTTCGTAAGATTTTCAACAATCTTAAGGATATTTTCATTCTAATTTTACGAAAAATCAATTTAACGATGTCCAAGTCGTTGTTCTAATTCCATCCAAAGATATAGAGTTTTTTCAAAGAAGGTAAAGGTACGTATAAATCAAAACAAACTCCTTTATATATTTCAATCTACTATATGAGTGTTTAAAATTGCTACATTATTATTGATTGTTTGCTTTCGGTGAGAAATAAAGGTAGAGGCTCGATATGTGATTTATGTGACTTTTGAAATTAAAAATTTGCTTCGGCTAAGGATTACAATGGGCTCTATTTTGATGGAGCATTTTATCAGTCTTCTTTTTGGTCTTTTAATTTGGGGGAAAAAACTTTTAAATTATTTTTAGCTAGTAGAAATGAAAAGTGGAAAATTGCGGTGCCTTACAAAACTGAGATTTTCTTTTTGTGGCGAAAATTTATAACTAAAATTTGCTTTAGGATCTGTGAAGTTTTTCTTGTTTTAATTATTTGGGTAAATTAAAATAATTGTTGGATTATGACAGATTTTATTGTTATATCAATATGATATAATTATGTACAAGTCAAGCTTTTAGCTTTATAACTTTTGTATTGAGAAAAAGTTATTTTGGTATATGGAAATGAAATTGACACCAACAAAAGAATTTTATCATGAGGTGGTGCTTGATAAAATAGTTTGATATGTCAAATAATATGATTTTTAGATTGTATAACGCTAATAACCAAAACTGTGGAGCATAGTTTTGTGTGTGGCAAGCTGACATCAATACCCCTAAATGTAGAGAAAATTCTGGAAAATGGTAATTTTATTAAGTAAAAATAAATTTAATTAAGCTGATAATATAATTGTTGTGGTTATTTCTCAAGAGAATCTTGTAACTAGTGTGAGTGACTAGATGATAGGCTTTGTGCTACTACGCATATCTGTGTAAATAAAAATAATTTTGTGGCTTAAACGCAAGTGAATAGAGGAGAAGAATTTATTTATGTGGTTCAAGAATTAAGCAGTTTCTTGAATAAGAAAAGTTCTTCTCAAACTCACATCTAGAAAAATATTGACTTTAACTGAGGTGTTGTGTGTGTTCCTAATATTTGAACCAATTTGATTGATGCGGTAATTCCTAGAAAATATTGGAGTAAAGATTTCTTTTGAGAATGTTATGATTATTTTAACTAAGAATAATATTTTTGTTGTAAAAGATATTGTAAGAATGATTTAATTGTTTATCTCCTATGTTTCATAACCGTTTCATAACTTTGAGATAATGCATTGAAATGCAGATGAATCAATTTTACTCTTTGTTGGTTACAAGGTGCAGGAAACGGAAATTACAAGTAACTGCAAAGTAATACAGGAACAGAAAAATTACAATTCAACAATGAAACTGAAATTACAAAAACGTTGAACAAGAAAACTGGAAACTGTTTTGTTTTTGTTTGCTGAGTCGAGTGTGACACTCTGTCTTTAAGACAATATTGCCCCGTATGTATCCTTTATACGTCCTGGACAATTTGTCTCCCAAGATAAAACAGCAATGGAACAATTGAGCAAAGGAAACTCAAGTGCTACCGTGAAGAATATTGAATAATGAAATGATGCTTGGAAGTTGCAGAAGAACTGTTTTCTGTTTGTGTATTTTCGTGTAGTGTGAGTAGCTCAACAATGGTGCAAGGAGTTGTTTATCTAGGTGAGGGAGGGGCTGTTAAACTGCCTCCATAAGTGTCATTACTGGCCAAGTAATGGCCATTATGGAGGTAGTAATGCCACCAAAATAAATGGTGAGAAAGAGCAACGGATTGGCCATTATAGGAGGGGTAATTCAGCCAAAATAAATGGCTGAATTGAGTGTTGTGGCGTTTCTGATCTGCTGCCCAAATTCTGACTTTCTGGAAACTTCAGGGACCAAATTGTACTGTACATATGAAAGAATTATGGTCCAAACTGTACATATGAAACTTCTGGGATCGAACTGTACATCTGACAGTTTTCTGGCCCAAAAAAGATAATATCAGAAGGCCCACAGCCCACGACCCGAGAACCCGGAACCAGAACTGGAACCGGACCGGACCGGCGGGCGACGGCGGCGCGCGTGTGGGCTTTCCTCGAACCGAAGCACATCTAGGTCCTCCCTCCTTTAAACACATGAGATACCCCTTGGGGTCCCAAACCCCAAACCAATTTTGAGTCTTATAAACACAACAATTCTTTCTTCCTCCACCGATGAGGGAGAATTGAACACAATACCACATTTTCCCATGCTTCAAACACCTCACTTCGTGAACCAATATCTCTTTCATTTCTCAACGAAATTTGACGATTCTTGGCCCTACGGTTATAAACGTACTTAGTAGATCATGCATGTGTGAAGAACCGGATTCTCCAACATACGTAACACTAGTTTTTAAGCCGTTAAAGTTGGTCGGTCGCAACTCCTGCCAAAGGCAAATTTCCAACAATCCCCTCTTGAAAGAGATTTTGGCGCACTCACATGGTGCCTTTTCCATTTCCAGCAATATTTCAGGGGACCGATGTTGCATAAGGAGAGGTAGCTTCAGCTTTGAACCTTCCATAGTTAAGTACCATCGGACTTACTTACTGCGCGGTGAACGTGATGTCTTGAACCGTCAGTGTTTAGTGTAAGCCAAGTCAATAGTACCAACACAACAAATTCCCTTACTCTCTTCTTCGTAATGTTTTGTCCGTTTTGGCCATGGACAACTTCTTGGATTCTTAAGTGCGTTCATTTGAGGCGGCCCATCCTCACACTTAAATAGGTGGTCTCCTACAAGGTATCCTGCTATACCCCACTTTACAAGTGTTAGGAACCATTAAAAGTTTCCCAAAACCTAACCTCAACTATTGAGGATCATTACAGGTTTTGAAAACTTAACCTTTACCCATACTGCAGATAGCACTTAACGTCTATCGCGGGAACGGCTTTGGATTTGATGTTTCTTTTCAGAAATCACTATCCGAAGTGCTCATGCTTCCACCGAAGCGATCAATCGAACCTTTACAACTTAGTTTTCCCATTAAACTAAATTACCGGGATCTCCAGTTAGTAAGGTTGGGTTACCACTGTATTGGTCCTTATATTTTGGGTTTTAAGCCCATTCCCCTAGACAGGCAAGCCATCTGATCCTTGGGTAAGCTCTTTGTCAATGGATCTGCTATATTATCTTTTGACTTAATGTAATCAATGGATATTATACCCGTGGTGATAAGTTGTCTAACGGTCTTATGCCTCCGTCGAATATGACGAGACTTGCCGTTGTACATAGCATTCCGTGCCCTTCCTAGAGCCGACTGACTGTCGCAGTGGATCATTACCGAAGGTACGGGTTTGTTCCAACACGGAACATCCTCTAAGAAGTCATGAAGCCACTCGGCTTCTTCTCCCGCTTTGTCTAAAGCGATAAACTCCGATTCCATTGTGGATCGGGCGATGCAAGTTTGCTTAGAGGATTTCCAAAGACACGGCCCCACCACTAATTGTAAATACATACCCATTTGGTGGACTTGGTGTTCTCTATATCGGATATCCGGTTTGCATCACCGTACCCCTCTAGTACAATTTGGATATCTCGAATTGTGTAACCCAAAATTTAACGTGTATTTCAGGTATTGTAATACCCGATTCAACGCCTTCCAGTGATTATCAATCGGATTACGTGTGAACCTAGCCAACTTATTGACTGCATAAGCAATAGCAGGTCGGGTGCAGTTTGTTATATACATCAAACTACCGATCACTTGTGCATATCGCTCCTGGTATACAGGTGCACCAAGATTTTTATCAAGCTTTTGATTTGTATCCATTAGTGACTTTATCGGTGAACTGTCTAATATCTCAAACTTTCTCAAAACATCCTCGATGTAGTGAGACTGAGATAAGACCAGTCCGTCAGACGTCTTAGAGATTTTAATCCCTAAGATGACATCTGCGATACCCATATCCTTCATGTCGAAGCATTGTTTCAACATGTTCTTAGTCTCTAGGATTACCCTAGGACTGCTTCCTGTGATCAACATATCGTCTACATACATGCATATCATAACAAATGAGTCAGAGTTACCTTTCGTGTAGACACATTTATCACACTCATTAATGGCGAACCCTTTCGATAGTAGAGTACTATCAAATTTTTCGTGCCATTGCTTCAGGGCTTGTTTCAGCCCGTACAGAGATTTGACAAATCGACAAACTTTCTTCTCTTGCCCTTGAACCACATACCCCTCGGGTTGGTCCATATAAATTTCTTCTTCCAAATCACCATTTAGGAAGGCTGTCTTTGACATCCATTTGGTGTATCTCAAGGTAACGCAAAGCTGCGATCGCAATGAATACCCGTATGGATGTCATCCGGGATACCGGGGAGTATGTGTCAAAGTAGTCAAAGCCTTCTGTCTGCCGATAGCCCTTGACTACCAACCTGTCCTTGTACTTGTCTATAGACCCATCTGCTTTGTATTTCCGTTTGGGTATCCATTTACAACCCACCAGTTTATTTTCCGGAGAAAGATCAACCAACTCCCAAGTATGGTTATGCAGAATGGAGCCTATTTCACTCTCAATAGCTTCTTTCCAGAGCGGTGCTTCTGGAGTTGACAACGCCTTAGCAATTGTCCTTGGTTCATCATTAACCATATAAGCTACAAAGTCAGGACCGAAGGATTTATCCTTCCTTGCCCTTTTACTTCACCTTAGATCCATCTCTGGAGTCTCCAAGTTCGAGAATGCGGAACACTAGATTCCGGAGTTCAGCCACCTCGAGATTCGCTAGATCTGAACCATTCAGATCCGGGCAGTCAAGGACTCCCGGTTCTTGAGAGCTTTGTGCATAACTTCGTTTGCGAGAGGTTATGTCTTTTTCCTTTCTAGGAAAGGTACCTTCAAAGAATAGAGCATTCCTTGATTCCATTATTGTACCCTGGTGGATATCTGGAATATCTGACTTATGCACTAAGAAGCGATAAACACTACTGTTATTTGCATATCCGATGAATATGCAATCTACATTCTTAGGCCCAATCTTGACCTGCTTTGGCTTGGGTACTTCAACCTTTGCCAAATAACCCCATACCTTAAAATATTTGTAGGTGGGTTTCTTTCCCTTCCATGATTCATATGGAGTTTTGTCCTTACCCTTATGTGGGACTCTGTTAAGAATCGTATTAGCGGTACGGACGGCTTCTCCTCACATGTTTTGGGAAAGACCGGAATTGATAAGCAAGGCATTCATCATTTCCTTCAATGTACGATTCTTACGTTCCGCCACACCGTTTGACTGAGGTGAGTATGGAGCCATCGTTTGATGAATAATGCCTTCTTGGGCACAGTATTCCTCAAATGGTGCTACATATTCGCCCCTTCTATTGCTACGAATGGATTTAATCCGTAGGCTCAGTTGGTTCTCAACTTCTGCTTTGTAACGTCGGAATGCTTCAAAGGCTTCATCCTTACTTTTCAACAAGTAAATGTAACAATACCTTGTGCTATCATCTATGAATGTCACAAAGTACTTGTTCCCTTTAGTTTGTGCGAACTTCAAATCACATATATCTGTATGAATAAGTTCTAGAGGAGCGGTATTCCTTTCGACGGATCGAAAAGGAAGCTTGGTGAGTTTTGCCTCTACGCACACCTCACACTTATGTTGAGGGTTTACGTCGATAGACGGCAACAACTCCATCTTTACCAGCCTTTGAATAGACTTGTAGTTAACGTGTCCTAATCTATGATGCCATAAATTAGAAGACTCAAGCAAATAAGAAGAAGGTTCAACTTTATTACTTGGACGCAATACAGACATGTCATTCACTTTGAAGAGGCCTTCACAGACGAAGCCTCTCCCCACAAATGTGCCATTTTTAATGAGTACAAACATATTGGATACAAACACTAGCCTAAAACCAGTATTAACTAATAAAGGTCCAGAAATTAAATTTATTCTAATCTCTGGGACGTGCATCACTTCCTTCAGAGTGAGTTCCTTGCCGGAAGTCATCTTCAGGACCACCTTTCCAAACCCCATCACGTCAGAAGAAGCGTTGTTGCCCATGAACAGCTTCTTGTCAGCAACTGGTGTGTACGTGCAGAAGGCATCTTTGTTGGAACAGATGTGCCTAGTAGCACCTGTGTCCATCCACCACTGCATCGGATTCTCAACCAAGTTGGCTTCTAGCACCACTGCCGAGAACTCCTCAATCATGTCATCCAGGAGCGTGTCCTTGACGACGTTTGCTTGCGCCTTGCCTTTAGACTTGGCTTTCTGTTGTTGCTCAGTATTGAGCTTGCGGCATTCCTTGATCCTATGACCAGGTTTCCCACAGTGGTGACAGTTACCTCTGAACATCTCCGCTGCGGGGGCTTTGCCGTCTTACTGGAACTTCCGCTTCTTGCTTGAGTTCCCTTTGGCCTCAGCCAAATTCGCCTTCGCCTCAGCAGGTTGTCTACCCATTGGCAAGGTCTTCTTATTATCTTCCTGGATTTGCAGTTTGATAATAAGATTTTCAAAGGTCATCTCTTTTGTCTTGAGTTTCAAGTAACTCATAAACTCATTCCATGAAGGAGGTAACTTTTCAATCAGCGATGCAACCAAAAACTGCTCGTTTGGTTTCATTCCTTCCAAATCCAGGTGATGTAAAATCATTTGGAATTCCTGGACTTGGGACATCACTGTCTTACTGTCTACCATTTGGAATTTTAGAAATTTCCCAAGGATGAACTTCTTAGTACCCGCATCTTGTGCGTTGTACTTCTTTTACAGTTTTTCCCACAGCTCTTTGGCTGTGCCAACAGTGCAATAGACCGTGTAGAGATGATCTGCCAAGCTGTTCAGTATGTAGTTCTTACACATGAAATCGCTATGATTCCACGCATCACGAACCATCTTCATGCCGTTAACGACATGAATACCAAGGCCCCCTTCACCCATTTCAGCAGACGAAGAATCCATTTCATCTCCAGCTTGTGGAGGATCTTCCGTAAGGAACCGAGCTATGCCCATAACTGTTAAGTAGAACAACATCTTTTGCTGCCATCTCTTAAATTCTGACCCCATGAATTTTTCAGGGCGATCATAGTGATGTGAGGCAGAAGGTGTAGCACCATCAGTCGGGAAGGCAACGGAGTGAAGGCAGCAGAGTTACTGCCTTGGCCAGTAGCGGCAGTGGCGGGGAAGGCAGCAACGTTGCCCGAGAGGCAGCAGCAGTAGCAGCAACATCGGTCATATTTCCATCCATGTTATAGCAGTTACAGTAAGCAAATATTGTCTTAAACTTGTTGGTTACAAGGTGTAGGAAACGGGAATTACAAGTAACTGCAAAGTAATACAGGAACTGAAAAATTACAATTCAACAATGAAACTGAAATTACAAAAACGTTGAACAAGAAAGCTGGAAATTGTTTTGTTTTTGTTTGCTGAGTCGAGTGTGGCACTCTGTCTTTAAGACAATATTGCCCCGTATGTATCCTTGATACATCCTGGACAATTTGTCTTCCAAGATAAAACAGCAATGGAACAATTGAGCAAAGGAAACTCAAATGCTACCGTGAAGAATATTGAGTCATTAAATGATGCTTGAAAGTTGTAGGAAGAACTGTTTTTTGTTTGTGTATTTTCGTGTAGTGTGAGTAGCTCAACAATGGTGCAAGGGGTTGTTTATATAGGTGAGGGAGGGGCTGTTAAACTGCCTCCATAAGTGTCATTACTGGCCAAGTAATGGCCATTATGGAGGTATTAATTCCACCAAAATAAATGGTGAGAAAGAGCAACGGATTGGCCATTATAGGAGGAGTAATTCAGCCAAAATAAATGGCTGAATTGAGTGTTGTGGCGTTTCTGATCTGCTGCCCAAATTCTGACTTTCTGGAAACTTCAGGGATCAAACTGTACATATGAAAGAATTCTGGTCCAAACTGTACATATGAAAGAATTCTGTGCAAACTGTACATATGAAAGAATTCTGATCCAAACTGTACATATGAAACTTCTGGGATCAAACTGTACATCTGGCAAAGTTCTCTGGCCCAAAAAGATAATATCCCACAGCCCGCGACCCGAGAACCCGGAACCGGACGGGCGGCGCGCATGGGCTTTCCTCGAACCGAAGCACATCTAGGTCCTCCCTCCTTTAAACACATGGGATACCCCTTGGGGTCCCAAATCCCAAACCAATTTTGAGTCTTATAAACACAACAATTCTTTCTTCCTCCACCGATGAGGGAGAATTGAACACAATACCACACTTTTCCATGCTTCAAACACCTCACTTCGTGGACCAATATCTCTTTAATTCCTCAACGAAATTTGACGATTCTTGGCCTTACGGTTATCTACGTACTTAGTAGATCATGCATGTGTGAAGAACCGGATTCTCCAACATACGTAACACTAGTGTTTAAGCCGTTAAAGTTGGTCGGTCGCAACTCCCGCCAAAGGCAAATTTTCAACACTCTTTTTATGTAACACAAAATTCTCTGCAACATTATGATTAAAGTATAATTGTCATTTCCGTTTTTGTTTTGTAAGAGGCTTTCAGATTTGTTTTCTTGAGAACGGCATTATAACTTATTGATTGGAAGACTTATTTAAAGCTAAAATCATTATGATTATTTTTGGGGAGAAGTTATTTTATATGCTTGCTAGATACAAAACTAGAGTACCGTATAAGAAATTAAAAGGCCTTATGAACTTTGAAAAAATTATTCCCCTTATAAGTGATATAACACAAGCGATGTTGTGAGATAGAAATTTTTTTCATGAATTATGCGATGTCTGAGATGAATTTGACCGATTGACAAGACTAAAAGAAACATCAAGGGAAATGAGATTTTTGTCTATTTGAGAAGATCAACAAATGACGGTAACCCAACCTATGTAATTGGATATTCCATGAATTAGGTTCATATGGGTAATAACAAGTCATTAGTTGATCAAAAGTGCACTTTTAAATTATGTTCATACCTATGATGTATATAGTGCAATACCGCAAGGCAAAGTGAGGTTAAGTTAAACTCTTAATCCATTACCATATCCTTTATAGGTGGTGTATTGCTATGCAGAATACACTTGATGGGTGGACCTACATGAGTGTGGAGTGGTGTCACTCCTATGAAATTGTGACAGATTTCTAGAGCACTAATGAATACCAGGACACGCGCATGACCTCTTAGCACAAAACCGTGATAGCGACAAAGATTGTGCGAGTATAATGTGATAGAACGAGACCCTAGACTTACAAAAGAATTTTTTTTAGTTCATAGAAGTTCTAAAATTCACCAATTATTCTATAAGTTTAAACTTGTTTTATCTAGGTCTGGTTCATAGTCTACGAGATAGCAAATCCGACGCATTGTACTCATATGTGAAAAATCTAGCAAAGCTTCTCATTCTGTTCTATTCCAATTTTTTTCTTCTTATTATTCTTTTGAGATACGTTGAGGATTGTTAAAAAATATATTATATCTTAAGAATAATGATTATTTCATTAATTTCCTTAATGTCTATAATTCAATTTGGTCAAATAAATTAATTGTTCAACGTCTCACTATTTAATTTGGCCAAATAAATGATCTTTATTGTCAAATTCCTTAATGGCTTTTACTCCATTTAAAATTCTGGAACGTTGGCATCATCAAAAGGATTGAGATATCAGTGTTGATCATCCTACATCTATTAACTTGTGTGTTCGTCTTGAGGGATCAAAAAAACAAGACAAATAATTCTTCTTTTCATTTTGTATTACTGGATTTTCTTTAAGATAAATCTGTTGGAAATTTGCCTTTGGCGGGAGTTGCGTCCGACAACTTTAACGGCTTAAACACTAGTGTTCCGCATGTTGGAGAATCCGGTTCTTTACACATGCATAATCTACTAAGTAAGTAGATGACCGTAGGGCCAAGGATCGTCAAATTTCATTGAGAAATGAAAGAGATATTGGTCCACGAAGTGAGGTGTTTGAAGCATGGAAAAGTGTGGTATGGGATCAATTCTCCCTCATCGGTGGAGGAAGAAAGAATTGTTTTGTTTATAAGTCTCAAAGTTGGCTTGGGGTTTGGGACCCCAAGGGGTATCCTATGTGTTTAAAGGATGGAGGACCTAGATGTGCTTCGGTTCGAGGAAAGCCCACACACGCGCCGCCCGTCCGTCCCGTCCGGGCCGTGGGCCGTGCTTCTTCTGATATTATCTTTTTGGACCAGAATTTCTTCATATGTACAGTCTGGACCAAAATTCCTTCATATGTACAGTTTGGTCCCTGAAGTTTCAAGCTGTACAGTTTGGTCCCTGAAGTTTCAAGAAAGTCAAATTGGGCAGAGAACAGAACGTCAACAACACTCAATTCAGCCATTTATTTTGGCTGAATTACTCTTCATAAATGTCATCCGTTGCACATCAAATTCACCATTTATTTTGGTGAATTACTACCTCCATAATTGCCATTACTTGGCCAGTAATAGCAGTAATGTGGGCAGTTCATGAGCTTCTTCTCCAACTATATAAAGGACCCCTTGCACCATTGTTGACACACAGAAAAAATAGACAAAAAACAAAAACAAAGAATCAGTTCTTCCTACTACCTTCCAGCATCATTTCATTACTCAAAATTCTTCACGGTAACACTTGAGTTTCCTTTGCTAATTTGTTCACTTGCTGTTTTATCTTGGGAGACAATTGTCCAGGATGTAGAAAGGATACATACGGGCCAATATTGTCTTAAAGACATAGTGCAAACACTCGACTCAGCATACCACAAACATTTCCAGTTTATTCTTCAAGTTCTGTGTAATTTCAGTTTGTTGTTGAATTGTAATTTCAGTTCTTGTAATACTTAGCAGTTATTTGTAATTTCCGTTTCCTGCATCTTTGTAACCAACAAGTTTAAGATAATATTTGCTTACTGTAACTGCTGCAACATGGCTGAAAACATGACCGATGCTGCTGCCACTCAAGGCAACAATCGCATTCCCCCACTCGCCGCCTCGGCCAAGGCAAAGAACTCTCATCGCCTTCATCACGCTTTGCTCCCGCTATCGTTCAAGGCAAAGCAACTCGTTGCCTTCTCGATCGCCTTTGCTCCACCTTCTGCCTCCCACCATGATCGCCCTGAAAAATTCATAGGCTCAAACTTTAAGAGATGGCAGCAAAAGATGTTGTTCTATTTGACAGTTATGGGCATGGCCCGGTTCCTAGCGGAAAATCCTCCACAAGCTGGGATGAAATGGACTCTTCGCCTACTGAAATGGCTGAAGGGGGCCTTAGTATCCATGTCGTTAACGGTATGAAGATGGTTCTTGATGCGTGGAATCATAGCGATTTCATGTGTAAGAATTACATACTGAACTGCTTGGCAGACCCTTTCTACACGGTCTATTGCACCGTTGGCACTGCCAAAGAGCTGTGGGAAAAACTGAAAAAGAAGTACAACGCACAAGATGCGGGCACTAAGAAGTTCATCGTTGGGAAATTTCTAAAATTCCAAATGGTGGATAGTCAGACAGTGATGTCCCAAGTCCAGAAATTCCAAATGATTTTACATCACCTGGATTTGGAGGGAATGAAACCAAATGAGCAGTTTTTGGTTGCATCGCTGATCGAAAAGTTACCTCCTTCGTGGAATGAGTTTATGAGTTACTTGAAACTCAAGACAAAGGAGATGACCTTTGAAGAGCTTGTTATCAAACTCCAAATCCAGGAAGATAACAAGAAGGCCTTGCCTAGGGGTAAACAACCTGCTGAGGCAAAGGTAAATCTGGCTGAGGCCAGAGGGAACTCAAGCAAGAAGCGGAAGTTCCAGAAAGATGGCAAAGGCCCACGCAGCGGAGATGTTCAGAGGTAACTGTCACCACTGTGGTAAACCTGGTCATAAGATCAAGGAATGCCACAAGCTTAAGACTGAGCAACAACAGAAAGCCAAGGCTAAAGGCAATGCGCATGCTAACGTCGCCAAGGACACGCTCCTGGATGACATAATTGAGGAGTTCTCGGCAGTGGTGCCAGAAACAAACCTGGTCGAGAATCCGAGGCAGTGGTGGGTGGACACAGGTGCTACCAGACACATCTGTTCCAACAGAGATGCCTTCTCCACGTACACACCTGTCACCGACAAGAAGTTGTTCATGGGCAACAACGCTTTGTCTGCTAGTGTTTGAATCCAATAAGTTTGTACTCACTAAGAATGACACTTTTGTGAGGGAGAGGCTTCGTTTGTGAAGGCCTCTTCAAAGTAAATTCCATGTCTGTAATGCGTCCAAGTAATAAAGTTGAACCTTCTTCTTATTTGCTTGAGTCTTCTAATTTATAGCATCATAGATTAGGACACGTTAACTACAAGTCTATCCAAAGGCTGGTAAAGATGGAGTTGTTGCCGTCTATCGACGTAAACCCTCAACATAAGTGTGAGGTGTGCGTAGAGGCAAAACTCACCAAGCTTCCTTTTCGATCCGTCGAAAGGAATACCGCTCCTCTAGAACTTATTCACACATATATATGTGATTTGAAGTTCGCTCAAACTAGAGGGGAGAACAAGTACTTTGTGACATTCATCGATGATAGCACAAGGTATTGTTACCTTTACTTGTTGAAAAGTAAGGATGACGCCTTTGAAGCGTTCCGACATTACAAAGCAGAAGTTGAGAACCAACTAAGCCTGCGGATTAAATCCATTCGTAGCGATAGAGGGGGAGAATACGTAGCGCCATTTAAGGAATATTATGCCCAAGAAGGCATTGTTCATCAAACGACGGCTCTATACTCACCTCAATCGAATGGTGTGGTGGAACGTAAGAACTGCACATTGAAGGAAATGATGAATGCCTTGCTCATCAATTCCGGTATTCCACAAAACATGTGGGGAGAAGCCGTCCTTACCGCTAATACGATTCTTAACAAAGTCCCACATAAGGGTAAGGACAAAACTCCATATGAATCATGGAAGGGAAAGAAACTCACCTATAAATATTTTAAGGTATAGGGTTGTTTGGCAAAGGTTGAAGTACCCAAGACAAAGAAGGTCAAAATTGGGCCTAAGACTGTAGATTGCATATTCATCGGATATGCAAATAACAGTAGTCTTATCGCTTCTTAGTGCATAAGTCAGATATTCTAGATATCCACCAGGGTACAATCATGGAATCAAACGAAGTTATGCACAAAGCTCTCAAGAACCGGGAGTCCTTGACTGCCCGGATCTGAATGGTTCAGATCTAGCGAATCTCGAGGTGGCTGAACTCCGGAATCTAGTGTTCCAGATTCTCAGAACTTGGAGACTCCAGAGATGGATCTAAGGTGAAGTAAAAGGGCAAGGAAGGATAAATTCTTCGGTCCTGACTTTGTAGCTTATATGGTTAATGATGAACCAAGGACAATTGCTAAGACGTTGTCAACTCCAGAAGCACCGCTCTGGAAAGAAGCTATTGAGAGTGAAATAGGCTCCATTCTGCATAACCATACTTGGGAGTTGGTTGATCTTTCTCCGGAAAATAAACTGGTGGGTTGTAAATAGATACCCAAACGGAAATACAAAGCAGATGGGTCTATAGACAAGTACAAGGACAGGTTGGTAGTCAAGGGCTATCGGCAGACAGAAGGCTTTGACTACTTTGACACATACTCCCCGGTATCCCGGATGACATCCATACGGGTATTCATTGCGATCGCAGCTTTGCGTTACCTTGAGATACACCAAATGGATGTCAAAGACAGCCTTCCTAAATGGTGATTTGGAAGAAGAAATTTATATGGACCAACCCGAGGGGTATGTGGTTCAAGGGCAAGAGAAGAAAGTTTGTCGATTTGTCAAATCTCTGTACGGGCTGAAACAAGCCCTGAAGCAATGGCACGAAAAATTTGATAGTACTCTACTATCGAAAGGGTTCGCCATTAATGAGTGTGATAAATGTGTCTACACGAAAGGTAACTCTGACTCATTTGTTATGATATGCATGTATGTAGACGATATGTTGATCACAGGAAGCAGTCCTAGGGTAATCCTAGAGACTAAGAACATGTTGAAATAATGCTTTGACATGAAAGATATGGGTATCGCAGATGTCATCTTAGGGATAAAAATCTCTAAGACGTTTGACGGACTGGTCTTATCTCAGTCTCACTACATCGAGGATGTTTTGAGAAAGTTTGAGATATTAGACAGTTCACCGATAAAGTCACCAATGGATACAAATCAAAAGCTTGATAAAAATCTTGGTGCACCCGTATACCAGGAGCGATATGCACATGTGATCGGTAGTTTGATGTATATAACAAACTGCACCCGACCTGATATTGCTTATGCAGTCAATAAGTTGGCTAGGTTCACCCGTAATCCGAGTGATGATCACTGGAAGGCGTTGAATCGGGTATTATAATACCTGAAATATACGCTAACTTACGGGTTACACTATTCGAGATATACAGTTGTATTAGAGGGGTACAGTGATGCAAACTGGATATCTGATATAGAGAACACCAAGTCCACCAGTGGGTATGTATTTACAATTGGTGGTGGGGCTGTGTCTTGGAAATCCTCTAAGCAAACTTGCATCGCCCGATCCACAATGGAATCGGAGTTTATCTCTTTAGATAATGCAGGAGAAGAAGTTGAGTGGCTTCATGACTTCTTAGAGGATTTTCCGTGTTGGAACAAATCCGTACCTTCGGTAATGATCCACTGCGACAGTCAGTCGGCTCTAGGAAGGGCACGAAATGCTATGTACAACGGCAAGTCTCGTCATATTCGACGGAGGCATAAGACCGTTAGGTAGCTGATCACCACGGGTATAATATCCATTGATTACATTAAATCAAAGGATAATATAGCAGACCCATTGACAAAGGGCTTACCCAAGGATAAGATGGTCTTCCTGTCTAGGGGAATAGGCTTAAAACCCAAAGAATAAGGAACAATACGGTGGTAACCCAACCTTACTAACTGGAGATCCCAGTAATTTGGTTCAATGGGAAAACTAAGCTGTAAAGGTTCAGTTGATCGCTTCAGTGGAAGCATGAGCACTTCGGATAGTGATTTCTGTAAAGAAACACCCAATCCAAAGTCGTTCCCACGATAGACGTTAAGTGCTATCTGCAGTATGGGTTAAGGTTAAGTTTTCAAAACCTTTAATGATCCTCAACAGTTGAGGTTAGGTTTTGGGAAACTTTTAATGGTTCCTAACACTTATGAAGTGTGGTATAGCAGGATACCTTGTAGGAGACCACATATTTAAGTGCGAGGATGGGCCGCCTCAAATGAACGCACTTAAGAATCCAAGAAGTTGTCAATGGCCACAACGGACAAAACATTACGAAGAAGAGAGTAAGGGAATCTGTTGTGTTGGTACTATTGACTTGGCTTACACTAAACACTGACGGTTCAAGACATCACGTTCACCGCGCAGTAAGTAAGTCCGATGGTATTTAACTATGGAAGGTTCAAAGCTGAAGCTACCTCTCCTTATGCAACATCGGTCCGCTGAAATATTGCTGGAAATGAAAAGGCACCATGTGAGTGCGCCAAAATCTCTTTCAAGAGGGGATTGTTAGAAATTTGCCTTTGGTGGGAGTTGCGTCCGACCAACTTTAACGGCTTAAACACTAGTATTCCGCATGTTGGAGAATTCGGTTCTTCACACATGCATAATCTACTAAGTAAGTAGATGACCGTAGGGCCAAGGATCGTCAAATTTCATTGAGAAATGAAAGAGATATTGGTCCACGAAGTGAGGTGTTTGAAGCATGGAAAAGTGTGGTATGGGATCAATTCTCCCTCATCGGTGGAGGAAGAAAGAATTGTTTTGTTTATAAGTCTCAAAGTTGGCTTGGGGTTTGGGAGCCCAAGGGGTATCCCATGTGTTTAAAGGAGGGAGGACCTAGATATGCTTCGGTTCGAGGAAATCCCACACACGCGCCGCAAGCCCGTCCCGTCCGGGTCGTGGGCCGTGGGCTGTGCTTCTTCTGATATTATCTTTTTGGACCAGAATTTCTTCATATGTACAGTCTGGACTAGAATTCCTTCATATGTACAGTTTGGTCCCTGAAGTTTCAAGCTGTACAATTTGGTCCCTGAAGTTTTAAGAAAGTCAGATTGGGCAGAGAACAGAACGTCAACAGCACTCAATTCAACCATTTATTTTGGCTGAATTACTCTTCCTAAATGCCATCCATTGCACATCAAATTTACCATTTATTTTGGTAAATTACTACCTCCATAATTGTTATTACTTGGCCAGTAATGGCAGTAATGTGGGCAGTTCATGAGCTTATTCTCCAACTATATAAAGGACCCCTTGCACCATTGTTGACACACAAAAAAAACAGACGAAAAACAGAAACAAAGAATCAGTTCTTCCTACTACCTTCCAGCATCATTTCATTACTCAAAATTCTTCACGGTAGCACTTGAGTTTCCTTTGCTCATTCGTTCACTTGTTGTTTTATCTTGGGAGACAATTGTCCAGGACGTAGAAATGATACATACGGGCCAATATTGTCTTAAAGACATAGTGCAAACACTCGACTCAGCATACCACAAACATTTCCAGTTTATTCTTCAAGTTTTGTGTAATTTCAGTTTGTTGTTGAATTGTAATTTCAGTTCTTGTAATACTTAGCAGTTACTTGTAATTTCTGTTTCCTGCATCTTTGTAACCAACAAAATCTTTGTTAGTTTCTAACTTCTAGTTTTATACTAGAAGAGCTCGTTGAATTTTGGTGGATACACCTACATCGGGTGAAATATTCTTAAGGACAGTATTTTTGGACATGTCTCAAGCTTTCAAGAATTCCGTACAGTATTCGTGATCAAGTATTTTTTCGTAAAATTTTCAACATAAAATCGATAATCGATCTATATATTTAAATTGAGGCGAAAAAAGGTTTGGCCGGGTAGGATACGTGGACCTTACCTGAAAATATTATCTTTATTTTCGTCTTTGCTGTAATTAAGTAGGTAATATTCCACATGCATTGTGCTTGGAGAGTACTTAATTAGGGCCTGTGCATCACTGTCTATTGGCTCCCTGGTTTTGAGAGTGCATTTATGCTGCCTGCTTTGATGTTTACATTTTCGCAATGCTTGTCTTTGTCCTGCTTTAGAACTTTCACAAAGATCGGAAATTAATTTAAGTGCTTTGTCTGATGAATGATAATGCGTATTCTAGATCTATAACTTGTTCCCTTTCCTATTCAATAGATTAATTAAATGGGTAAAAGTGTTCAGCCTTTATTTTTTCTATTAACCTTCAATTTCAGGGTGAATCGTCATTTAGCTTTTGATAAGAAAATCTAGGGTTTTATAAAATTTTAGGAGAAATGAAGAAGCAAAAGGGAAAGAAAACCTAAGAAGAAGAAGTAGGAGGAGGAGGAGGAGATTAATAATGGAAAATTTAAGAAGAAAGAGGAAGAAGAGAAGAATTTAAAGGAAATAGAAAAAAGGTTTTTTAAAATAAAAAAATTTAACTTAATTAGTTGTAATAGATAACATGTGGATCGATTTTTAAGCTCCCACGCGCCTATTATCAAGAGATTTCAAACATTTATCTCAGCAATGAGTAGAGCCGTCAATATGGGCTAAGGCTCGTTGGCCGACCCAGTCCAACTCATGATTTGATAGGGTTGAGTTTGAATTTTTGAAGCCCATTTAAGTGCTTTATCGGAAACATCTCTACCTCCCAATATAGGGGTAAGATTTGCGTACACTCTACTCTCCTAGATCCCACCGTGTGAGATTACACTAGATATGTTGTTATTATTGAACAATTAATATGGTATAAATTGTATAAAATAACCGGTCAACTGGACAATTGACACTCTTACGAATATGCAAGTTAAATATAAGTTATACTCTTTATCCACACCTCTTTGTCAAGAATTTTTTACTCTATAAGTTACATAACTAACATAAATTATGTGAGATAATTCAAAAATTGTGAAATAGAAAGAAGCTTCACATAGCTTGCGTCAGTTGTGTTATACAAAATAAAGTTTCTCGGTTGTCACTATGAGTATAGATATAACCTCCGCAAAAACTTATTCGCATCAAGTGATTACATAAAATTAATACTTCTTATATAACGTTAGCCTAAAAGCGCTTATGCCCGTTAATTGATACCAAGAAAATAGTATGTAAATTTAATAGGAATAATTATATTGTATATTAATTGGGGGTCCAATTACAATCAAATTCCGCCCACATTTGAGGTTCTTTCCAATACCCACTATCTACGTAAACTTAAAAATAATTTGCATCCATTAGCATATTGAATTTAAACGTATCTTTTTCCTTCATCGTCCCCCTTTCTTTCTCTAGGTTTTAACTGTTTTCTCCTTCTCCTTCTTCTTCTTCTTCCCGATTTTACTGCTTCAGTTTATGTATATATATCGTCAAATGTTGTTGATTGAAACTTGAAGAATAGAATTCCACCATTGAAGACCAATCTAAACTTCGATTTCTGAAATTGGGTTGCTTTGAATTTGTTAGTTATTTGGAATTTGGATTGGGTGTTGTTCTAATTGATTGAAAACTTCAAGAGGAGTTGAAAATTTAAATTTGAAGTGTTTTGGAGTAGATTTGAGTTAAAACTCAAAAGAGACTTAAGGAAGAAGAAGAACTCGGGAGCCTCGTCCTATTTTTTAAATTTCACCAACGTTGATTAATATTGGCGAAATTATTGGGAAAACTTGTAGTAACTTGAATCTAGAGTGCTAGGTTGATTGAGTTTGATTAACGTTAGCTTTGGGAATCATACCAGTTGAGAAAGAAAGTTGAAGGTGAAACTCAGATTTTATATACAATATTATACATCATTATACAACATTATATAAAATGATAATAAGTGTATAATGTTGCATAATATTGTATCTTGGGTGTGCGGACACAGTTATACAACATTGTTATTTATGTTCGCTGTTAAGAGGCTCACTCGGATATGGAATGGAAACATAGATTCTTTATATGGATTTAGACAATTTTCACCCTACAAGCTAGCTTTTGGGGTTGAGTTAGGCCTAAGATCCATTCTTTATATCCCGGAATCCCTGTTTTTAATTTTTCTTCGGACCAATAATTTAATTCGTTGTTCTAGTGGGAAACTGGCCCAACAATGTTTGTCTTGCCCTCTAGGCAAACACGTTCGCCTTCCTTTTCAGTCTTCTTCAAGTGTTACGTTCTCTCCGTTTGATATTGTCCATGCAGATTTATGGATATCTCCTGTTGTCAATTCACAGGGTCATAAAATTTATCTTGTGTTGTTAGATGACTTTTCGCACTTTATATGGATTTACCCTCTAAAGTTCAAATCTGAAGTCTATACCAAGTTTCTTGAGTTTCATAACTTTATCAAAACACAATTTGAAAAATCTATAAAATCATTCCAATGTGATAACGGTCGTGAGTTTAATAGTTCTGCGTTTCATAATTTTGTACCAATAATGACGTGGTCTTCCGTTTCTCCTGTCCCCACACCTCACCCCAAAATGGAAAAGCCGAACGAATCATATGTACTATCAACAACATGGTTCGTACCTTTCTTTTTCATGCCTGTCTCCCCCATCGTTCTAGGTATATGCAGTCAAAATGGTAGAATATATCATTAATATTTTACCTACCAGTACTCTTCACAACAAAACCCTCATCAAAATTCTCTACCGTCGAATCCCCTCATATGATCACCTTAGAATTTTCGGTTGCCTGTGTTACCCCGAACCTTGCCTCCACTGCCCCTCATAAATTAGCACCTTGTACCACATGTGTGTCTTCGTAGGTATTTCTTCTAATCATAGGGGCTATCTGTGTTATGACTTGTCCACTCGTAAAATTCACGTCTCACGCCACGTCACGTTTGACGAGACCACATTTCCATTTTCGAACAATCAAAAATTCTGAAAACCAGACTATACCTTCCTTGACGAGTCCGACATCTCCCCCGTCATCCTCAGAGAACTGTGCCAATCAAACACCACCAAATCAAATCTGCCACCCACTGCCACATCACCGCCGACTATCGGTCCCCCATCTCTGTACCTTCACCGCCTTCGACACCGACCGCTGTCAGTTCCGACGGCATCTCCGCCTCGAGTCTGCCAGTTCCATTTCCAATTTCACCAACTGCCACTTCCATCACCGGCAGTCAGCCTATTGTCCCACAGTTCCGTTAGGTCACCACACCAACCACCCACCGGCTTGCATCTCCGTCATCTCAAGTGTCACAGCCACCCACCGACGTCTCTCCATCCAACCCCCGAGTCCCCGTCACCAACACCACCACCACACTAGTTACCCAACCACCCAACAGTACCCACACTCAGAGCCCCGCCGACCCTCATCACTCCCTATCACCGACTCCGACAACTCGTAGCCCCAACCCACCAGATCGTACCACCTTCCAAACTCGAATCACCCAGATCCAGAGTTCCGTCGATCACACCACACAACACCCAACCATTATTCCGACCACCAGATCAATGGACCTGATACCAACCCACCGCTTCCGACCTGCACCTGCCTCTACCCATCCCATGGAAACCCATGCCCAACACGGAATTTTTCAAATCCAAAATCCAATTTAATCAATCCGCAAAAACCATATCCCTAATTCTCAAAAATCCAAAATTAGCCAAACTAGACCCTAATTTGAATGCGACCATGTGTGAGGAATTTAATGCTTTAACGAAACAACAAACTTGGGATTTGGTTCCTCGACCGGAGGGGGTGAATGTGATCCGGTGTATGTGGATTTTTCGTCACAAATATCGAGACACTGGTGTTCTAGAAAGGTGCAAGGCACGACTTGCGGCTAATGACACTAATCAACAGGAGGGTATAGATTGGGGTGAGACATTCAGTCCGATTGTTAAACTGGCCATCATTCGCACAATACTGAGTATTGTTATGGATAAGCACTGGCCTATTCATCAGCTTGATGTGAAAAATATGTTTCTACATGGGGATTTGAAAGAAACAGTTTATATGCATCAGCCGCTTGGTTTTGTCTATCCACCCGCCCCTCAGTATGTATGTCATCTCCGTAAGTCACTTTATGACTTGAAACATGCCCCTAGAGCGTGGTATGATCGCTTTGCACTAGGGGTGGCTAGTGGGCCGGGCTCAGGATCGTCGGGCCGGGTTTGGCGAGATCGGGTCGGGTCGGGTCAGGCAGGATCGGGATAGGCGGGATTTGCCGAAGTCCCGCCCCGATCCCGATCCCGTCAGAATCGGGTCGGGTTAGGATCGGGATCCCGAGCATGTTTTTTTTTTGCACTTAATTTAAAAAATAACATACATATAAAAACTCAATAATTAAACAAGACAAGATAGTGTAATAAAAACATCCTAAGGCTGTTTTTGTGCCTCTTATATTATTTAATAGACATGATTTTTTTTGTAATACAAATACAATTGTCAAAATTGCAATTTTGTGGTGTTGTTCAATAGTTGCAAATTACATAGTTAAATTGCAATTAAAAAATTACATTCTGAAAAAAACATGTTCTAGTTTCTTGATAATTTCATGTGGTTCTTCGGTTGGAATTGGTATTTGTTGGTCAAATTGCTCCACGTCGCTTCCACCACCTTCGGATAAGATTTCATTGTAGTTTTCGCCTTCTTCTTTGTTGATCTCCGGTTGACCGCACCTTCTCCGCTCCACTCGTATCCAATCTCTGAATAATACTACAATCTCCAAGCTGTCTCCGGCTAATGAGTGTCTGTGCTCTCCTATTTGATATTTGTCTACAGAAAAAGCACTTTTAGACGTCGTTGATGACGCGGGAATGTTCAAAACATCTCGGGCAATCATTGAAAGTGTCAGAAAGGTCTTCTCATTCCCCATCTAGTATTTCAACAAGTCTTCACATCCTTCTTCATTGAGAACTGCTTAGTACGGTACATAACCCTGCAAAACAAAAATATCAAACTCGTTAATTTGGTTAGTAGCGGTACGACCGCACATTCTATTTCTGAGGCTTTTAATACTAGCCGCATAAACAACATGTCTCTTGTGAGGTTGTATTGAAGAACAAGAAGATGGTATGGAAGCCGGTAGGTTGCTAACACTTTCTTGTTGGTAAAACCTATATACTTTTTTGCATTGGTCTTCTACGCTAGACAACACTTCTTCTTTAGTTTGTTCAATAGGTGGTGGGTGATTTGGGTTTTTGGGACTTGGAGGTGGTAGTACTTCTATACAATCGTAAATAGTTTCATAAGTGATTTAGTACTGTCTATTTTAATAGTCGGATTTAATACATCACCAATAATATAAATAGTGGGAATAAGAATAAAATATTTTTTTATTTTGATAAATATTTTTTATAGCTCCCTTATAAGCTGGTTTTTCCATATATTCACTAAGTAATAAAAATATTAGAGCTATCTAAAACAACATAGTTGAAATAGTAGGATAATATATATCGGAGAATTCTTTTGTTGCTTGAAAAAATTTCTCTAAAAATACAATAAGTTCGGAAATTTTTATCCAATCGCTATCTACAACCATATCAGCTGGATTTTGATTATGATAGTTAAAAAATAAAGTTATAGGTTTTCTATAGTCATTAGCAACAAGTGTTGCTCGTATAAAGAATTCCACTTAGTGGGTACTTCTTCTGAAATTTTTCTATAAGGTAGTTAGCAATCGTGATAAGTTTTTTTATATTCTTTTCTTCATTGTATTCTATTATTTTTAAAAATAAAGTTTATAGCAAATTGTATTTGACTAAGAATGTCTTCAAAAAGTGATATACCATCCTTTACAATTAAGTTATATATATGGCACGCACATTTTATATGAAAATGATCTAGAAAAGATGGAGTTAATCTATTTTTTTAAATTGTAATAACGTAATTGTTAGAAGAAGCGTTACCTAATGTAATAGTCATAATTTTATCAGTTATTCCGTAATAATCGCACACTTGATAAATATTATCTGCAATAAAAGTACCAGTGTGCCTATCATCTATATATCTATACGTTAAGATACGTTTTTGCATAGACCATTTATAATCTATCCAATGACAAGTTACCGTTAAATAATCATGGTCGTTAGTACTACGACCTATATCAGACGTGATAGATATTTTGCCATTAAAATGATATAATGAATAACGTAAATATTGTTGATATTCATATGCGAATTTAAATACATCTCTCTTAACAGTTGATCTAGAAAAACCGTTAAAAGCAGGATTATATATATCTCTAATGTAATGAATAAAACCAGGAGATGAAGGAAATGAAAAAGGCAAACCCTCCAGAGCAACTAATTTTGCTATTGCTTCCCTATCTCTATGTTTATTGTATTTAGGGCCTAGAATTCCCCCCGTCATAGGGTTAATTTGACCATGTACTTGGTCCGGGACATTATGTGAACCTTGTCCCGATGGAGCGGACGCTTGCGCACCCGGTTTTGAAGCCTCGTATTGGGCATACCTAGTTGGATGAGCCCTTGCTACGTGTCTCATTAAACCCCCCCGTCCCACCGTGACCTTTTTCAGTTTTAAATTTTAAAACATCTTTACAAATTTTACATCTAGCTACTTGATTCTCTACGTCCCTATCAAAAAATGTCCATACATCTGATTTTAATGGTCGTTTTGCTGGACCTCGTCTCATACTAGGGGGAATAGGAGGCATTTTAGTTAAAGGTGCACTAGTGGGTGTGTTGTCATCTACATTTGTGGGTGTATCATCTAGATCATCGTCTAAATTAAAGTCTTCTTGAGTTCCAGAAAATAGCTCCTCGTCTAAATCTAACGGTATTGTAGGAAAATGTTCAGTACAACAAAATCATCATGTGTAAGAATATGATTCTGTCTAGAAATAGGATCATTGCCCTTGTTTCCCCTACTAGAAGAAGCATGACCCCTACCTGTAAGCATACGTTTAAATCCTTCCATTATAAATTTATACTTATACTAATAAATAATTAAAGTAAATGAAATTAAGTGCGCTAAATAAAATAAACAGACAATAATAATTTAATGAAGGAACGAATGTACCAAACGCCGACGTAACGTCGACGTGTATTCGAGAGGTTAAAAATTGAAACTTTGCTCGATGGAAAATCCTCAAGCTAGTTGCCAACTTCACTCCCAATTCCCAAATGAATAAATAAAATTGAATATTTAGTAGACAATGTAGACTTGTAGAGAAATAGATTGTTGAGAGATTGTAGGAAGATTTGTGAGAAAGATGAAGAGAAAATGAGGTATTTATAGTTGGAAAATTGGGTTAAAGTGGATATTTAATAACTTATGGGTTAAAAATAAATATTAAGGGGGTAGGGGGTTGGGGGAGGCCAAAAATTGCCATTGCACAACGACCAAAATGTAAAATGGTTGTTGGTGCAACAATTATATTTGCAAAAGGGGGGTTTCGGGCGGGACCGGGATCGGGTCGGGATAGGCGGGCCTGGGGCGGGCTGGGACAGGTCGAGACGAGACCATGTCCCATCCCGGTTCGAGTCCCGATACCAATTTTTTTTACAAAGGTCAGGTTCGGGGCGGTGTCAGGGCAGGACCGGGCCGACCAGGCCCACTGGCCAGCCTTACTTTGCACAATATATTTTGCAAATTGGGTTTGTATGCAGCAAATGTGATAATTCTCTATTTATTTTTCATAGAGGTAGTAGCATTGCGTATTTGTTATTATATGTGGATGATATTGTGCTCACTGCCTCCTCTGAGTTGTTGAAGAATGAGATCAATTGAAACATCTTCTCTAGAATTTCACTCTTGAGTGGAACGATCGATCGCGCTTCTTCGACTAGCCTAGAGTCAGGATATTACACTCCTCAAGTCAGAATTTGCTATGACTGACTTGGGGAAGTTGAGCTATTTTTTGGGAATTTTCGTGAGTAGATCTGCAGACACTATGTTTCTTTGTCAACGTAAGTATGTAGAGGAGATTGTATACATGGCTAAAATGGCAAATTGCAAGATCATGTCTACTCCAGTTGACTCCAAATCAAAGCTTAGTGCTTTGGATGGTGATCCAGTGTCCGATCCCACTCTCTACCAGAGTCTTGCAGGTGCCCTACAGTACCTTACTTTCACTAAACCTGATATTACTTATGTTTTTCAGCAGGTATGCTTATTCATGCATTCCCCTAGGGAGCCTCATTTTACTGCCCTTAAACGTATCATTCGATACGTTAAGGGAACACTTGATTATGGGTTACATCTTTACCCCTCAGCATCGACCCGATTGTTGTCGTATACGGATGTTGATTGGGCAGGCTGTCCGGACACGCGACGCTCTACCTTAAGATATTGTGTGTTCTTGAGGAATAATCCCATATCTTGGTCTGCCAAGCGACAAGCCATATTATCCCATTCGAGTGCCTAAGTAGAGTACAGAGGTGTTGCTAATGTTGTTGCTGAGATCTGTTGGCTTCGAAACCTGCTTTTGGAGCTTCAGTGTCCGTTGCGTAAGGCATCTTTGGTTTATTGTGATAATATTTATGTCATCTATCTATCTCATAATTCAGTTCAGCATCAGCGAACCAAGCACATTGAGATGGACATCCACTTTGTTCGTGAGAATGTTGCTTTTGGTCATATCAAGGTATTGCATGTGCCTTCGTCATATCAGTATGCGGACATATTCACAAAGGGCCTTCCTAGACAGCTATTCCTCGACTTCAGATTCAGTCTCAGCATCCGGCCTCCTCCCACTCTAACTGAGGGGGTGTATTAGCACGTGTATTTTGTGTTGTACTAAGTTACATATTTACCATATTTTGTACTGTATAATTATGGTAGGATTGCGATTCTTATTATAGAAGGATTCAACATTGTACACATATATATATTTGTATTAATGAGAAAGGCTCCCCAATGGAGATTAATACAATTCTACAGTAAATAATGTATCTTGGGTCTAACTCAACCCCAAAAGCTAGCTTGTAGGGTGAGGATTGTCCAAGTCCATATAAGGACTCCATGTTCCCATTCCATATCCGATGTGGGACTCTTAACACTCTCCCGTACGCCCAGACCTTGTTAACTGGATCATAGATAATATAATTTGGGGGCCCAACATTAGTGGACAACGAATTGGAATGAGTCTGGCTCTGATACTATGTAAATAATGGATCTTGGGCCTAACTCAACCCCAAAAGCTAGGAAAAGGATTGTCCAAGTCCATATAAAGAATCCATGTTCCCATTCCATATCCAATGTGGGACTCTTAACACTCATTTGCACGCCCAGACCTTGTTAACTGGAGTGTGAACAATATAATTTGGGGACTCAACATCGGTGAACAAAGAATTGGAATGGGCCTGGCTCTGATACCATGTAAAGAATGAATCGTGGGCCTAACTCAAACCCAAAAGCTAGCTTATAGGGTGGGGATTGTCCAAGTCCATATAAAGAGTCCATGTTCCCATTCCATATCCGATGTGGGACTCTTAACATTCGCGATTTCTGTTAGACTTTGGTGCAATAGTCTTTCTTTTAATAGTATAGGAACGAAGATCTTGCTTTCAACAGAATGTTTTTCGATATTAAATTTGAGATTAAATTCGAAATAAGTATTGTTGGGTTTGTTTGGAAACATCATTGGGTGTTGTTCCAATCGATTGGAAACTTCAAGAGGAGTTCAAAACTTAAAATTGAAGTGATTTGGAACAGAATTTGAGCTAGATTTGAGTTAAATTTCAGAAGAGGTTCAAGGAAGAAGAAGAAGAACATGTGAAGCTCCATTGACACTATTCATTTGTATACCAATGTATAATATTGTAAATAATGTATATAAATATATAAACACCTATTATACACTATTATACAAGATTGATACATTGTTTATAGGTATTTGGTGGATTTCTCACTACTACTACTTCTTCTTCTTCGTTAAATTTCAGAAGAGGCTCAAGGAAGAAGAAGAACACGTGAAGCTCCATTGATACGATTCATTTGTTTATCAATGTATAATATTATAAATAATGTATATAAATATATAAACACTTCTTATATATTATAATACAAGATTGATTCATTGTTTATAGGTATTTGGTGGATTTCTCACTACTACTACTTCTACTTCTCTTCCTATGGTAATTTTGGTGTTGAAATTAAGGTGTAATGATGGCTAAAAGATATTTTCAGTGAAGGTATACAAGATAAATCTCCAACAAAGACAAGTTAAAATCGCGAATTGCAACAAAAAAATAAGTTGAAACCACGATTTATAGGATAGGGTATATGAAGTTTTTGAAATCACGAATTGCAGGAAAAACTGAAAAGAATTGCTGATTTGTTTTACGAATTGCTGATGTATATGAAGTTTTCGAGCGGCATAGGATCTAATTTTGCGTGAATAGGAATGTATATGAAGTTTCGGGAGAGAGGATGGAAAGACAGAGATCGCGGGGGAAAATCGCAGAATCCTAAATAACGAAAAAAAATATTTTCTTCATATTTTTCAGAGATGAGCCTATTGTTTTTGAGTCAAAGCTTTGCAATATAAGTTATGGATTATATTTTTGCAATGTAAGTTACCAAATTATATATTCCTGAAATTTTCCTTTAATAAGGGATTATAATAAAGGTAATATAACAATTTATCGAATTTGTTCTTAAATATAAACTATTTTTCATTTTTAACTTTGCCATAAGAATTAAACTTTCCTCCAACTTTAGACGGTTCCCCTACTGATTTCTGTTGATGCCTATTTTGCCCTTTGGAATTATCAAACCCTTCTAGCTCTAGGTAAAAAAATTATGTTATGAGTCGCTCTACCTATCAAATTAGAGATAAGATCTATGTACACTGAATCCTCCCTAGACCCCACATTGTGGGATTTCACTTGATATGTTGTTGTTGTTGTTCTAGGTAAAAAAATTATGTTATGATGTATTGTTCTTTTGTTGTCAACTTAAATGGTTTATTTGCGATAAATGTGATAATATATTTAATTTTAAATTATGATTTTGGATTCATATAAAATTTAATTTGTCTTAAAATCAAAGTATCTCTCCAACTTGACACGATAATCACTTCCTCCTATCTTCTGTACAAAGCAATATCTATTTTTGCCTTTAAATTGATTTGGATTTTGTTGTCTTCTAACAAGTAGTTATTCTATTGTTAGAACAAATTTCGTCTTATTTTACCAGCACAACGTCTTCATCATAGTAATAATTGACATGTCGTTATTAGATCCTTAATTCCAATATGTATAAAGTGTTTTCCAACTAGCAAAAGTGTTAAACATAGTTTATATTCTTAATAAATTTAACAAACCGTGGTACTATGATAAAGCTACTAATTGAAATAAGCACCTTAAATACTACTACAGAATATTATCTAAAAAAACTTACTATCATTTAATATTTATATATAACTATTGAATACGGAAAATATATAAAATATATATTTTATTAATCTGGTGAAAGCATATATCAAAGGTGAGGATATATTTTTCCATCAATATGAATGATCATTTCTAAGATGCAATAACCATCTGTTTTACTTATAAAAAAAATGAAGCACGAGGAAATCGGACCATTTAAACTAGGAATAATTACATGTATGTATGTTAATTAGGGTAACAATGCTATTAAAATTGATTCGCCTTTTTAAATCTTACGACAAAATGACTCACTCCCTCTCTCTTGGCGTTCCCTTTCTCTTTAGTTTCCGAATCACTCCATCGAAAAATAGAGAAAGAAAACGGAGTAGCACCGCCGGCCATTCCAGCGGAGATTTGAAACCACCAAACATCGAGCGCCGCTATAGTAAGACGAAGTAGCACCGCCAGCCATTCCAACGGTGATTTGAAACCACCAAACGCTGAGCGCCGCTGTAGTAGATCTAGTGGTGGAGAGCGAGCGATGCCGTAGTAGATCTGGAGGTGGAGAGAGCGCCGCCACCACTCCTTTCTCTCAGATTTGGTTTGGCTGGTGGTCGCCGGAACTCCTCCGTCGCTTCTGCGCCGTCGTTAGTAGTGTTGGAGTTGGCCGAAAAATGGAACTCCGACGATGGCCAGTGGCTGCTGCTGCTCCGTCGGTGGTGGTGTTGATGTTTTTATAATAGTGTATAATTTGTATAATGGTGTGTATGAGTGTATACACACCTCTTATACACTAGTATACATTTTTATACACTCATATACATAATGTATTTGTCTTGTATAATGTTGTATAAAAGTGTATATGAGTATACACACACTATTATACATTTCTATACACCCATATATATAATGTTTTTTGTCTTAGTATAATTTTGTATAAGTATATAACATTGTATAGAAATATTTTTAAGCTATATTTTTTCAATGAATTTTTGAGCTATATTTTTACAATATAAGTGAGTGAAGCGTATGTTTCTGAAATTTCCTTTTAAACTATTATGTTAGAGATATTGGCATCTAGTGCTGATTTTGGTTCTAAAATATGTCTATTTCACATATTTAAAAATTTATGATAATACAAAAAAGTATCTCCTTAGATTCACCATTATGTCCTTCGCCAAGATATTTTTCTTGAAATTTTAATGGCATGTTTCTTGTCAATTTTGATTTGATATACTACAAACTGACAAAAAAAAGTTTAATATATCTTCGAGGGAAATTGCCTCTTAATTGATAAAATCTATTGGTTTGTCAATGATTCCCGACAAGTGGATTATAATTAAACCAAAAGGAACTTTTCTTTATGCCCAAATATATTAATTTAGTATAAAACTAATTTTTCAGATTCCGATGGAAAAGGATGAATAATAATTTTATATACTATGATTTAATTACTTCATGCACTTTTTCTTTTTTCCTTCTCCTCTATCGCCAAGAAGTTATTTATTTGTCGTTTTTCTTCTTTTCGAATACAATAAAGAACAAAAAACGACAATAAATATCAAGATTTGCTTCAAATACTAACACAAAATGATACATTCAATCCCTTTAATTAGTTATATATCATATAATTGATTGGAAGATGTTCAACAATTTCACCGTAGTGATTATTTTTGAAGATTTATTCTGCAGTACATTTTAGTTTTGTTTTATTTCCATATTTATTTGAAGAAATTGAATGAATGACAATATCGTATTTGGTAGAAATGCACTCGGAGGCATTAAGCGTATATAAGAATCTTTGTGGTTCCGAAAACTCTAACGTCCCCAAAGGATCTCCACAGATGTCCTCCACTCCCAACAACTCCCGTCACCTCAGCTTGCCTAGATCAGAGTGTCGCGGCGCACTAGTGGCGCCAGAATGTTCACGTCGCCATAACTCTCTAAGGTCATAATAGTCTAAGTTTTGACTTATATGCAAGACTTAGAAGAGAAGAAAGACACATTGTATTCTCTCTAAACTAATACTTGTAACTCATATCTCTCTCAAGCTAATACATTATTCTTAACTTTGGTTCTTATTCGATTCATAATTTATTTTCAGATCTAATCTATTAGTTTTGTTTATTTGCTTATTATCATATTTTTTAGTTTTTACTACTAGTGTTTTTAATTCCACACATCCCTAACCTAAGTATCAATCCCGAACTCAACCAAGAGAGTCTCCGGATCAGATACGATCTACTTGTCTTTAAACTATTGAATACAAAACTCTAACTGTATTTTTGGTTAGAATCATTTTCACCGAAAAATAGTTGGGCGTCGTCTATGGGGATAGACAATTGTGGATTTGTCTCAATCCGTAGTTGATATCTTGAAAGGCCTAAAGCAAACACGTCACAAAGAAGAAGCGTGTCAGGTCAAAACAATGTTGCTCGCGACCCGCAGGAGATTGGAGAGAAACAGGTGCCTAGTGAGCATCAGGACCTGGAAGAACAGTCTGAGACGTCACATACAAAATCGGAGGAAACAATAGCCTTAAAAGCAAGCGAGTTTGTAGACAAGGAAGATGCTCGAAGCTATCTAGCAGAGAACCATGAGGCGTGACCCAAGGAACGATACCCCAACAAAAGGAAAAGAGAACCACACTCCAAAGTAAGGCTGGCCAGTGGGCCGGGATGACCCGACCCCGACCCGACCCCATCCCGAGCCCGCCCCGGTCCCGCCCCGACCCCGCTTATAAAAATAAATAAATAAATAACGGGGGCGGGACTCGAACTCGGGACGGGACGATGTCTCATCCCGCCAGACCCGAGCCCGCCCCAGACCCGCCCGACCCGACCCCGCCCCGACCCCGACCCCCGCCCTTTTCCCCCTTTGCAAAAATGGCCGTTGCACCAACGACCATTTTAGATTATGGCCGTTGGCCAACGGCCATTTTAGGGCCCCCCTCCCCCAACCCCCCCACCCCTTAATATTTATTTTTAACCCATAAGTTATTATATTTACACTTTAACCCAATTTTTCAACTATAAATAACTCATTTTCTCTTCATCTTTCTCACAAATCTTCCTACAATCTCTCTAATTTCTCAATATCTCTCTCTACATTGTTTGCTAAATATTCAATTTTATTAATTCATTTGGGAATTGGGAGTGAAGTTGGCAACTAGCTTGAGGATCTTCCATCGAGCAAAGTTTCAATTTTCAACCTCTCGATTACACGTCGACGTGACGTCGGCGTTTGGTACATTCGTTCCTTCATTAAATTATTATTGTCTGTTTATTTTATAATTTTATTTAGCGCACTTAATTTTATTGTCTTTAATTATTTATTATCATAATTAAAATGGAATGATTAAAAGGTATGTTTAAGGGTAAGGGTAAGAGTGCTTCTTCTAGTAGGGGCAACCAGGGCAAGGGTACTTCTTCTAGTCATCTTATTCCTACACAGGATGATTTTGTTGATACTAAACATTTTCCTACAATACCATTAGATTTAGACCAGGAGCTATTTTCTGGAACTCAAGAAGACTTTAATTTAGACGATGATCTAGATGATATACCCACTAATGTTGATGACAACACACCCACTAGTGCACCTTCAACTGAAATACCTCCTATTCCCCCTAGTATGAGACGAGGTCCAGAAAAACGACCATTAAAATCAGATGCATGGACATTTTTTGATAGGGACGTAGAGAATCAAGTAGCCATATGTAAAATTTGTAAAAATGTTTTAAAATTTAAAACTGGAAAATGTCACGGTGGGACGGGGGGGTTTAATTAGACACGTAGCAAGGGCTCATCCAACTAGGTATGCCCAATACGAGGCTTCAAAACCGGGTGTGCAAACGTCCGCTCCATCGGGACAAGGTTCACATAATGTCCCGGACCAAGTACACGGTCAAATTAACCCTATGACGGGGGGAATTGTAGGCTCTAAATACAATAAACATAGAGATAGGGAAGCAATATCAAAATTAGTTGCTGTGGAGGGTTTGCCTTTTTCATTTCCTTCATCTCCCGGTTTTATTCATTACATTAGAGATATATATAATCCTGCTTTTAACGGTTTTCCTAGATCAACTGTTAAGAGAGATGTATTTAAATTCGCGCATGAATATCAACAATATTTACGTTTTTCATTATATCATTTTAATGGCAAAGTATCTATCACGTCTGATATAGGTCGTAGTACTAACGGCCATGATTATTTAACTGTAACTTGTCATTGGATAGATTATAAATGGTCTATGCAAAAACGTATTTTAGCATATAGATATATAGATGATAGGCACACTGGTACTTTTATTGCAGAAAATATTTATCAAGTGTGCGATTATTACGGAATTACCGATAAAATTATGACTATTACATTAGATAACGCTTCTAATAACAATTACGCAATTACAATGTTAAAAAATAGTTTAACTCCATCTTTTTCAGACCATTTTCATATAAAATGTGCGTGCCATATATATAACTTAATTGTAAAGGATGGTCTATCACTTTTTGAAGACATTCTTAGTAAAATACAATTTGCTATAAACTTTATTTTTAAAAGTAATAAAGTACAACGTAGAAAAGAATATAAAAAAACTTGTCACGATTGTGGACTACCTTATAGAAGAATTCCACAAGAAGTATCCACTAGGTGGAATTCTTTATACGAGCAACTACTTGTTGCTTATGACTATAAATTACCTATAACTTTATTTTTTAACTCTCATAATAAAAAGCCAGCTGATATGATTTTAGATAGTGACTGGATAAAAATTTCCGAACTTATTGTATTTTTAGAGAAATTTTTTCAAGCAACAAAAGAATTTTCCGGTATATATTATCCTACTATTTCAACTATGTTATTTTATATAACTCTAATATTTTTATTACTTAGTGAATATATGGAAAAACCAGCTTATAAGGCAGCTATTAAAAAAATGTTTGTCAAAATAAAAAAATATTTTATTCCTATTCCCTCTATTTATATTATTGGTTCTGTATTAAATCCTACTATTAAAATAGACGGTACTAAATCACTAATTAAAATTATTTACGATTGTATAGAAGTACTACCACCTCCAAGTCCCAAAAATCTAAATCACCCACCACCTATTGAACAAACTAAAGAAGAAGCGGTGTCTAGCGTAGAACACCAATGCAAAAATATATATAGATTTTATCAACAACAAAATGCTAGTAACTTACCGGCTTCCATACCATCTTCTTCATCTTCAACACAACCTCACAAAAGACATGTTGTTTTTGCGGCTAGTATTGAAAGCCTCAGAAATAGAATGTGCGGCCGTACCTCTACTACTAACCAAATTAGCGAGTTGGATATTTTTGTTTTGCAGGGTTCTGTACCGTATCAAGAAGTTATCAATGAAGATGGACAAGAAGACTTTCTTTGAAATACCGGAGGGGAATGAGAAGACCTTTCCGACACTTTCATTGATGGCTCGAGATGTTTTGAACATTCAAGCGTCATCAATCGCGTCGAAAGCGATTTTTCTGCGAGCAGATATCAAATAGGAGACCACGAGACACTCATTGGCGGAGACGGACTTGGAAATTGCGGTATTATTCGAGAGATTGGATACGAGCGGAGCGGAGAAGGTGCGGTCAACCGGAGATCAACGAAGAAGATGATGAAAACTACAACGAAATCTTAACCGAAGGTAGTGGAAGCGACGTGGATCAATTTGACCAACAAATACCAATTCCAACCGAAGAACCACATGAAATCATCAAGCAATTAGAACAGGTTTTTTTTAGAATGTAATTTTTTTAATTGCAATTTTATTATGTAATTTGCAACTTTTGGACAACACCACAAAGTTGCAATTTAGATTTTAGACAATTGTATTTGTATTACAAAAAAATCATATGTCTATTAAATAATATAAGAGGCACAAAAACAGCCTTGGGATATTCTTATTACACTATCTTGTTTTGTTTATTGAGTTTTTTTATACATATGTTATTTAAAAAAAAAAAAGGAAAACCCGACCGTACCCCGCTCCGAGCCCGAGCCCGACCCGACCCCGCCCCGCCCCGATACCGACGAGATCGGGATCGGGACGGGACTGGAGCAGGTCCCGCCAAACCCGACCCCGCTAGGCCCCGCTAGACCCGACCCCGACCCCCTGGCTCGTACCGCCCCGACCCCGACCCCGCCAGACTCGGCCCGCCAGACTCGAGCCCGGCCCACTGGCCACCCATACTCCAAAGTAGAGGGGATATTCAAAGAAGAGGGCACCCCCTTGGAAGGTGCACTGGCCACAATCCTGGTAGAAAACAGTGCCATAACGAAACACATGGAGAAATTCCTAAAATCATTATCTGGGATAGCATCAGATTCACCCGGCAGAAGACGCGGAAGCCGCAAGAGCTCCCGATGCATACACATCAAACGTGGGAAAGACGGAACCTGTGATGCCAAAAGCAGATCTGACAAGACTCCCGCGCTAAAGAAGGAGCTACACGAAATGATCAGCCAGATACCTGGGGCCTCCTGTGCTAAAGGGGATTAGAGTGAGCAAGTACGGAAAGATACTCTACAAAGAAGGTGCGGCTTCGGGACCCATCCCAAAAAGGTTCAGAATGCTTGACATACCCAAGTATGACGACACGACAGACCCGGATGAAGACATCGTGACTTTTGAGGCTGCAATCACTGGGCATGACATGCAATAACATCCAATCGAATATGTTATGCTGAAATTTTTTTGCCAGACGCTCACAAATGGAGAACTCTCTCGGTATACTCTCTTACATGAAAAACTCTATTGATTCTTTGGTGCTCTTGCAGATGTATTTGTTCAAGCCCATGATGGGGCCTAGAGGGTCGAAACCCAAAAGACATATATTTTCATCGTAAAGAAAAGGAAGGACGAATTACTCAACAACTTCATGAAACGCTTCCAGCGGGAAATGATGCAACTGCCTGCGATCTCCAAAGATTGAGTTGTCGAAACATTCGTTGACGACCTGAACATAGATAGTTCGGACGCGTCAAGAAAATTGAAAGAAAGCTTGAAGGAGTTCCCAACCAATTCCTGGAATGAGGTGAATAATAGATATACCGTCAAGATGAGGGTAAAGGCTGATCATGGGATCGAATCTAAAGGGGGACAATAGGGCAGATCTAATAACCCCCCCTTATACAAGCAAAATGACCGTAGGGGATAGTGAAGGTCGACCGAATAAACGAAGGTATGATCAAGGTCAATCTAGAAGAGAAAGGAAAGCACTACAAAAGAAGTACGTAAATGACTCAGGGTCGCCGAGCATGCCTTTCTACAACTTTAATGTGGAGGTCGTGGAACTGGTCATGGCCATGAAAACATGAAAATCGGTTTGGTTCCGGGTGGCAGTTCGATCCAACCCAAATAAGCGTGGCGCGGACATAGAGCTTTGGTGTGAAGTTCACGGAATCTCATGCCCATCAACAGAAGACTACAAGTACTTAAGATATAAGGTAGTAGACCTACTAAGAAAGGGTCATTTGAATGAACTATTCAATAGCCAATCTAAGTACGCCAAGAAAAAAAGGATTGGGACTTCACGAAAATGCCCAACTTAGCAGGGAATGATCAACATGATCGATGAAGGAACGATGATCGGAGCAGTATGTCAGATGCAATAACACGCAGGCCCGCATCTGTCCAGAAAAAAGATGAGAGACAAACCCGAAGACCATATCGTCTTTAGAAAAGTAGAACGAGAAAGCATCAAGAGCACATACGCTGATGCTCTGTTAATTTCTATTCAAATATTTCAATGTAACATTAAGCGCGTGCTTGTTGATCCAGGTAGCACCGTGAATGTTATGCAACTCTGTGTAATCAAGGAGATGCAGCTTACCGGACAAATGACCCATGTAGTGAAAGTTTTAACTGACTTCAACCTATCTAGCAAAATGACTCAGGGGACAGATTTTTTAGCTGGAAATGCATATACCGGGAGTGTCGATTAAATCCTTATTTGATGTCCTCGAATGAGGAATGACATACAATCTAATAATTGGAAGGCTATGGTTGCACGCCATAAAGGCAGTTCTTTCTACTTTCCATCAGGCTATGAAATTCCTGATGCCCTGGGGGTAGTTATGGTTCGATGGGATGTCGAAGTTGACCCAATAAAAATTGTCCTGGTTAATAGGCAGGGTGACTCGATAAAAAATAACAGCTAGCAATCACATGCACTCGACTCCGGGATCAACTTCGAGGTCGAGCAACAATTGGAGCTAGCAGGAGCCCTCTGCCTACAGAACCCGATAGACCGAATACCAAAGGGGTTTGTAGCACCAGAGAAGTCAGATGCGGGAAGATTCACAGTGAAAGATCTCAAGCTTACCTTTTGTCGATCGAACGGGCTTAAGGAGCAGGTATACCTAGGCTCACGCTTAAACCCTGAGATAAGGAAAAATTTGATAATGTTTCTGAATAACAATATTAGTTGCTTCACTTGGTTGGTAGTAGATATCATAGGTGTGCCCCCGGAGTTGGCCCTCTACAAGCTAAACCTAGACCCGGATTGTCAGCCCATTAAGCAAACAAGACGCCCGGTGTCGGCAGAATGAAGCCAATTCATCAAAGAAGAAGTAGCACGACTCATCCAGTCAGGAGCGGTCCAAGAGGTAAAGTACCCAGACTAGATGGAAAACAGAGTGGTACTCCCTAAGAAACCTGAAACCTTTCAAATGTTTATAGATTTAAAGTACTTAAACAAAGCTTGCCTAAGAAGATCATACCTTATGCCCCTTCTGGATTGAGTCGTCGATGCGGTGACTGGGCATGAGCTGCTCAGCTTTCTGAACGTATCCACGGGGTTTGGTCAGATACGACTGAACCCATCGAACCAGGAAAAGACTTCATTTACAACAGAGCATAGAACTTATTGTTACATTACTATGCCATTCGGCTTACAAAATACAGGGACTACCTTCCACCAACTAACCCAGCGGATGTTCCACCATCAGCTGGGTTAAAGTGAGGGGATTTATTTAAATGACATAATCATTAAGTCCCTAGGAACAGAGGAACATGTTAGACATTTGCAGGAAGTGTTAGAGATCCTCTGAGAGCACAACCTCAAGCTAAATCCTGAAAGATGCACTTTTAGGGTGGGCTCTTGAAAGTTCCTAGGTTTTGTGGTGTCCAAAAGAGGCATTGAAGGCAATCCGGATCACATTCGGGCCATATAGCAAATACCAGAGGTACTCAACAACGCTCGATAAGTATAATGATTGATCGGAAGAATAACGGCCTTGGAGAGGTTCATATCTAGGTCATCTGAACGGTGTCAGAAATTCTTCAGTTTACTGGAGAAAAAGAAAAACTTCAAATAAACCTGGAATGTCAGCAAGCCTTAAAGGACCTGAAGAAGTACCTAACAAACCCTCATCTGCTCGCCAAATCTGATGAGGGGGAACCACTACTGATTTACCTCATTGTATCCGAAACTACTGTAAGTGTTGTGCTCGTTTAAGAGGAAAAGGGTACACAATCTCTTGTTTATTATACCAACAAGACCTTAACAGAGGCAGAAGCTCGGTACCATCACCTTGAGAAGTTGGCTTTGGCCCTGGTAGTCACGTCTCGTAAACAGAGGCCATATTTTCAATGCTACCCCATATATGTGGTCACCACTTCCCTTTAAGGAATATATTGCATAAGCCCAAACTTTCAGGCTGGCTGGTAAGTTGGTCGATCTAAATCTGCGGATACGATATCACCTACCGACCCCGGACCGCTATTAAATCTCAGGCCTTGGCTGACTTCGTGGCCGATTATAGCCCGGGTATGATATCTCAGGCTCACTCGGAGGTAGTTTGGGAACTGAAGTTGCATCCAAGGAATGGATACTATATACAGATGAGGCCACGAGCTTGAAAGGCACCAGACTAGGGATTGTCCTTGTCGCCCCATCGGGGGCCACAGTCAGGAAAGCCATTAAATGTGTTTCTTTGACTAACAATGAGGCAGAGTATGAGGCCGCAATTGCAGGTTTGGAATTGGCTTGGGGACTCGAAGCTGAAGAGCTCAAGAGCGACTCACAGCTGATCATCAATCGAATATTGGGCAAATGCGAGGCCAAAGACAACTGAATGCATGAATACCTAAGTAAGGCCGACACCTTATTGGCTTGATTTCAAAAATGGAAAGTGATGCAAATCTCATGAGAGATGAACTTCGAAGCTGACGCCTTGGCCAACCTAGGCTCATCATCCAAGGCAACTCAAGGAGAATCGGAGTCCATAGTCCATCTCCTATATTTTGTCCTGGACTCTGGCTTGCATGAGGTAAATTCTGTCAGCCTCACTTGGGACTGGCAGGATGATATTATTAATTATCTGTAGACACGGACTCTCCTAGAAGATACTAAGGAAGCTGGGGCATTGAGAACCAAAGTGGCTAGGTATTGCATGCATAAAGGGGAGATGTACAGAAGATCCTACCTCAGGCCCTTAGCCAAATGTTAGGACCATTAGAGGCCGAGTACATGATGCGGGAGATACACGAGAGAAACTGCGGAAATCACATTGGGTATGATTCATTAGTGAAAAAACATAACGACGGCTAGTTATTACTAGACTCGGATGGAAGAAGACGCAAAGGCTTATATACAGAAATGAGAGAAATGTCAGAAGCATTCTCCGATAATACATTAACGTACTAAACCCCTCTACTCGGTAGTGGTTCCATGGTCATTCATAAAATCAGAAATGTGTATCATGAGCCTGTTGCCAGGAGTTGTGGAGGACGTGAGGTTACTGCTAATCCTAATTGTCTATTTCTTGAAATGGGTAAAATCCAAATCATATAAAAGATTCACTAAAAGCAAGTCATAGACTTCATTTGGGATCATATCGTTTGTCAGCTTGGGATACCAAAGGAGATAGCTTGTGACAATGGCCGGCAGTTCATAGGAAAGAAGGTCACTGAGTTCCTAAAAGGGTTAAACATCAAAAGGTTCACCTCATCGTCGTATCACCCATGTGAAAATGGACAAGCAGGGTCAAATAACAAAGCTATCATTCAAAGCATTAAGAAGAAGTTGAAAAAATCAAAGGAGTAGTGGTCGAAATAATTGCCATGGGTATTATGGGCTTACAGAACCATAACTAATATGAGCACGGGGAAAACCCTTTTCGCCTTAGTATACGGAGTCGAGGCCCTGATACCCGTAATAGTGAGAGAACCTAGCTTCCGCTACACTCAAACCACCGAAGAAGCTAATAAAGAAACAATGGCAATAGGGCTGGAGCTGTTGGAGGAACACAAAGAGTTGACTTTCATACGCCTGGCGGTATAAAAACAAATAGTGGAGAGGTACTTCAATAGAAATATAAACTTGAGACATTTTAAAATCGAGGTCTATGTCCTCCGAAAGGTCACCCTCACAACAAGTGACCCGAACGCGGGTAAGCTGCAAGCAAAGTGGGAAGGACCATACTGGATCACTGGAATTACGAAGAAATGAGCATATCAGCTCGAGGACGAGTTCGAAAAAGAACTAAAAATAACTAGAATGTCAGTCGCCTGAAAATATTCTACCTTTGAAGAAAAAAGTCAGGTACGTACTGTTTTCACAAGAACATTCATTTTTTGGTTAATTAGCCCTTTCCTTGACAGGGACTATTCACAAAGTCGGGGACCCTCCCCCAGAGGTAACTAACACGCATTGCACACTTTTCCTTGCAAAGGTTTTGTCCCGATCGAGTTTTCCTGGCAAGGTTTTTAACGAGACACCAATTCGAAAAGTGTCTCAAGCTTAGCATGCCATATCTCGAAACTCGACTCCTCAAGGCCTCGCACTCGAGTCTCGGGGGGAGATGATGGAATAATATAATCACGAGAGAGCCTCTTCCAAAACGGACTCTCTTAAACTAGGACTGCTGGCAATTACTGAACTTGCTCGGTCGCTTTCTTATGATAAATCCCCTATGACTTTGAAATAATGAAATAAAGAGAAACCTTATATGATTTTTCTTATTAAATCGTGAAATAAAAAAATGTTCGGGGCAAAACTGAACTCGGAAGCCATATAGCCCTGTAAAACTGCTTCAAATAACACGATACGGCCATAAGAGCCTCTGCGCTTGTGGGTTCTTTTTTGAACCTTTTTGTGCCTTTATCTGGGGTTGAGACGTCTTCCCCATCAGCACTGAAAATGGAGTATCTTCATTAATTTCGAGATTAGATATCTTAAATCTGAATTTGGCGCTAGTATTCCTAAATGTGACATTCCCGGATTGGGTCAAGGCAAGACGACCTCAAACACAAAACATCAGAAATCGCATAGGCATGCATCGATTGTCAAACCATGGCTCAAACAACAAATGCTCAAATAGTAGCATAATTCCTGTAGATGGGCGCAGCGGTCATGCCTCGACGGTTGAGTGCAAATTAAAATTCCAATGGATTGCTATGTGATAATAATCGTTGCAATAAACAAAGCGCATGTCAAAGCGTAAAACAAAAGGCAAGATAACAATTGTCATTTGTACAAGAGAAGCGCCAAGCGCTTAACTATAAAACATTAATATGGGGCATACAAACCCCGGTGGTCTAACAAGCAAGAGCACGAAGGCTCAAATCCAAAAAACAACAAAGGGTGCAAATGCCCGAAAATATCCATCAAATGGCAGACAGGCCAAACATAACCACAAAACAAACAAAAAATTCATCAAAAGGCGCACATACCCACTTCAAAAACTCCAAACATTTAAAAAGGGCATGCATTCCCCTACAAACTCACACAGGATGAAAGAACCAACACCAAAGCTAAGACAAGAGAGAGTACGCTCGCCATTGAAAGAGCCGACAAAAGCATCGGAGAAGGAGGGTGTCTCTTCACGTAGATCTTTCATATCAGCCCCTAAATCCACTTCTGTATCAATGAGGGTCGAGGGAACATCGATCACTCCTATCTCCACCCCTTGTAGAACTTAGAACCAGGTCTGATGGACACCATGGTCCCGGAGCAAGGTGGCCCTCTATTGGTCAGCCTCCCAGGGAAGCACCACTCGAACATGGGCACTAGAAGCCTCAAGAGCTTGCATCGTCGCCCGGGCGGTATCATGATCAAGCTCAGGCCGAACCATATGCTTTCCCATCAACTGGCGAGACTGGTACATAATTTGGAAGGTCTCCTCCCTGGCCGCCAGAGCCTGCTTAACCTCTTTCCATCTACCCTCCAGATTGGTCCTACACTCCAGGAGATCCTTATGCTTGACACGAAGCTGAGCGACCTCATCCCAGATACGACGATTCTCCTCTGCCAACCTCTCCACATTCTAGGAGGATGAAGGTGCATTTCTTAAAAGCTCAATGGTGGAGGAAGCAACAACGTGCCCCTGAAAAGTTAGGCAAAATGGAGTTAGTATATGTATTCACGTTGAGAGCAAGGGGTATAGTAAAAATTACCTAAAATACATGAATAACAATACCTACTAGATAGGATAAGGAAGCTTCCAGGCCGAGGTCAGAACCCACAGTAGGTGGGGGAGGAACAGAAGGGACCACACCCATATCCCCACTTTCCATACTTTGGGGATGGCCACCATTGGTCCCAGGCTCCTCAATGGCTTCTGTCGATGGGACCCCCGCATCCCCGGATGCTATAACCTATTTATCATCATTCTTTACCAGAACCACCCTCTTCATATCCTCTATCTCTGGTTTATTAAATCAGCGGCGTGTCCCCACACGTATGTCGATCCCAAGGTGGATGCCTCAGCATCACCCGGAAGCTCTCACTTCCTAGTGGTCCTAGCTTCTGCAGTGGCTTTGGTGATGCAACTCGAGCCTCATTTTGAGTGGGCACTTTTCTGGCTGAACCCCTTCTAGTAGGGAGACCTTCACAGAGCAGAACATGGAAAGATGTTAGGATGAAGCATAAATGCGCAAAACAGTTAATAATGCAAAGCCGACAGAAAAAATCTCATCGTGGCTTTTGCCCTTCCATTCATCGACAAAAAAGGGCCTCCAAGTCTGTTCAGTACACTGGGAAGCTTGGATCAAGCCCATCATCCAACCAAAGATGTCGGGCAGGGGCTCAGGGATCACATGGGCCGCTGCAATGATGAGAGATAGATCAGTCAAAGAAGAACCTAAAAATATGGGGAAGGGAAATAAAGTTACTTACAAGCGTTGTTCCAATGCTCTGGAAGGGGGCCGAAATTAGTGCCCTGAAGATGGTGGTTAGGAATCATCACAAATCGATCATACCATCCCCGGTCATGATCATCCTCAACATTCGTAATAAGCGCCCGAAAGCCCCTGAAAGCTAAATTAAGTATTCCCCACGAAGTATCTGGGGGGAATAGAGGTGGATCAAGTGATCCAAAGTAAATAAGAGGTGAGCGAGATCCACCAAATACTGCAAGTAGTGGACTATTCCATGCTCGCGAGGCTAACTTCCCTATACAAATGCTGTATTTTCAGCAAAAAGACTCCATCCTGGTGGATTGGGAGGCCAAAGACAATGGTAAATGAATAGGTGTAAATAAGTGACATCCCAGGAATATGCTAAGTAATGCTGGTATTGAGCGAAGGTGGGAAAACATCAACATCCAAGCTCCATCTGCAATTGACACGGACTTGGGGGATAATAGAATCGTCAATTAAGGAGATCATGTCCTCCATAGATTCAAGGCAGAGGTTTGCACGAAAATCCCTCTCAAAGTAGAAATTGGGAGGGATGATCTCGGAAGCAGTAGCACCCAGATCAATGACCTGGGTAACATTAGATGATAACTGTAGGCAGCGGGATGGACCTAGCCCTGCATTCATTCTTGCAAGGGTCGAGCTATCAGAAGTACTAGAGAAAAATGAAGAAGAAGTAGACATTTTTTAAGGAAAGAAATGAAAGAGACAGGAAACATAAGTTGCAATAAGGAGATTGAAAATGTAAGTGAGAAAAAGTAATCGGGATTGCTGGTTTATATAGCCAAGATAATAATCATTGTTCTTGGAAATCGGAGAGGCGTACCTTGATAGTAGGCATCAATCGGTGTCTCAGAAGGGGCACCATCGATTGAGTGACTGAGTACATTTAATGATCAATTGATGAAGCGTTTGGCAGTGAAAGAATGTGACGTTTAGGTTCCCGCGAAAATGTCTTTTTTGAAAAGGCGCGTAGACTCTTCCACTTCCCGGTCCTATGAGTTCAAGAGTCCCAAAAAGTGGGGGGACTATCTGTATTGGATAAAAATGCACCTGGAGACATTAAGCGTATATAAGAAGCTTTGTGGTTCCAAAAACTTTAACGTCCCCAAAGGATCTCTACAACTGTCCTCCACTCCCAACAACTCCCGTCACCTCAGCTTGCCTAGATCAGAGTGCAGCGCCGCACATGGGTGTAGTGACGTCAAAATGTTCACGTCGCCATAACTCTCTAAGGTCATAATAGTAGTTTTGTCTTATATATGCAAGACTTAGAAGATAAGAGAGACACATTGTATTCTCTCTAAGCTCAAACTTGTAACTCAGATCTCTCTCAAGCTAATACATTATTCTCAACTTTTGGTTTTATTCGATTCATAACTTATTTTCAGATCTAATCTATTAGTTTTCTTTATTTGCTTATTATCATATATTTTTACTATTAGTGTTTTTAATCCCACACATCTGTAACCTAAATATCAATCCCGAACTCAACCAAGAGGGTATTCGGATCAGATACGACCTACTTGTATTTAAACCATTGAATACAAATCTCTAACTGTATTTTTTGTTAGAATCATTTTCTCCGGAGAATAAATATGATTAAATGCATATTCAATGAAATGTGAGAATATAGTTTTGCTATACGAAAGAATAAACTTGAAGCATAAGGGAAAGATTAATTTCATTGTAAATTATAATTTCGTAGACCTCCTCTTAGATTTTGATTTACAACACTAAGCTTCTTGTGATTCTTATCTCCCTTATTTGCTTTTTCGTAACCATTCTTTTTACCTATTAGTCACTGATATTAGAAATTATAATTTAAATAATTTCAATAAATTAATGGGTAAATTAGTCATATGTAATTTATTATTGTAATAATAAATATCTTTAAAATAATAGTTAAAAAGATTAAAATAAGGGATCATGATATTATAAATCGCAAGAAAAGTTAATGCTACAAACCGAAAAATGAGAGGAGATTATCATAATTATCCTAAAAAATAAAAGTGGAGGTTTATGTTATTTTAATAAAATCATAAGTAAGTGTTACATATCCAAACTTCAGGGATGATCATGTAATTGTCCAAAAAAAAAAACGTAAACAAAGAGAAACAAATAGATATATAGTACATAACTTTTTTTACTTGTCTATCACTTTCAAATACTAAGGTGCTCTACATTGTCCATAGCAAAGAAAGATTACTCTTCACAGAGCTACAAGTATATTACCAACCAAATTAGAAAACGAAAAAGGTCCAAATCTGCCCTTGGACGGTACGATATTACGTGCTTTTACCAGTCTTTTAAACATTACCCCAGACATGCTTTAAACGTTATGTTTTGTAGTTATTCGTACTCTTGATTTAACAGAAATTATATTGGGGGCACATTTATTCAATTTCGCATAGTATGAGGTCATATTTAATTTATTAAAGTTCATGAATATTATGACATAAAAAAATAATATGGTACAAAATAACATTGCGTTCCAAATATAAAATACTTTTACAATTACAATATATCCACCATTACATTACTTCTAAATTATACAACTAAAAAATCAAATGCAATTACATCCATATTTTAAAGTCTTTCCACATAACATGTAACTAACCACAAACCAAACAAAGCAACCCAATAACATAAGATATGTTATGAAATAATAATAAAGCTAAAACAAGAATATTGTTGAGAAAGAGAGAAGAGTTCTTATTTCTCTTGAGGGATGAAATACAATGAGGGGAAGATCTCTATTTATAGGGTCTAAGTAGTTTGGTCTCAAATTCACTAACTCTAACTTTCCTTGTAGAGATAGACATTCATAATAATAAATAATATTTATAACACTCCTCCTTGAATGTCTATTTGGTAGATAATATGTCTCATTAAAACCTTACTAGAAAAAACCCAGTTGAAAAAATTCTAGTGAAGGAAAAAAAGTACACATTCTTATAATACACATTTTGGTTGCCTCATTAAAAATTTTACAAGGAAAACCCAGTGGGACGAAACCTTATACGGAAAAAAGAGTACAACATGTATTAACTCCCCCTGATGAGAACTTAAGTCCAAATGCTTGAGTCTTCGCATTCCAATCTTGTGCACCATCTTCTCGAAAGTTGCAGTTGGTAGAGACTTAGTGAACAAACCAGGCATATTATCACTTGAACGAATTTGTTGCACGTTGATATCACCATTCTTTTGGAGCTCGTGTGTGAAGAACAACTTTTGTGAAATGTGTTTTGTCCTATATCCTTTTATGAATCCTCCTGCATTGTCTTCATATAAGGTTGTGGGTATTTCAAACCACATTTATTTCCAAGTGATTCAAATTAGTCCTAACATAAATTGAATTTATTGATATTTCTTCATTTTCTTGAGTTTGCGGCTCATTGATTTCTTCAAGAATATCTTGATTGATCAAATCTTACATTTCTTTATGAGATTCTTTCTTAGTGTGATCTTGACCTTTTTTTTTTCTAGGATTTCGATCCTTGGAACCCAATGGTCTATCACGCTTCAGACGTGTTTTGGACTCATTTGCTATGACACTAGTAGATGGTCCTACAGGGACATCAATCCGAATTGGGACATTCTCTGCAGGGGTATGTGATTTGGTAATCATTTTCAAATCTGTAAATGCGTCTGACATTTGATTTGTTATTTTCTGCAAGTGAATAATTTTTTGGACCTCTTGCTCACAAATAGAAGCACGTGGATCAAGATGAGACAATGATGAATTATTCCATAAAATTTTCCCTTTTATTTCATTATTCTCTCCCCTAATTTTGGAAAAATTATCTCATCAAATCGATAATATGTAATTGATCTTATTTCAATATGTCAATGTAAGGAAGAAATTATATCGTGCTCATAGTTATAGCAAGATAAATAAATGCATCAATTGAACAAATATATGATACATCAGGACCAATCTAATTTTCTCATTTCAACTTCTTTTAGCAGGTAGTCTACTGTCTTTCGAAAACTCTAAAGCTCCAATAATATTCAAGTCATCAACTTGCATAACATTATGAAAGATTTTGAATATCATAAAGGGATAAGGTAAATTGAGTCATCTTTGTACCCCAAATCAATAAATATTTATTAAGGTGATTTCAGTACATCAACCTTAGTTTATTTAATCCGTTTAAGGATTACAAATAAGTTTTTCAATAACTTGTAGATGCTTCAAGCATTTTGAATCCTTCAAAAAAAATTCATATAAATTTTGTCACGTAAGTCATATAGGTTGAGATAATTTTCATTTAGTATTTAATTTACATGACACCTTTTGATGTCAGGATTGTATGTCTAGTAAATTTACCCTTACCAAGATGCATCTTCTTGGTTATTATTTCTACATCAACATGCTTTAAGAGACGTAGAATTCAAATACTCATAATATTATACAATATTGCACACTATATTGTATCAAAGATATCATTTTGTATCGGTTTGAAATTAGACATAACTTATTGAGATCTTATCACTTCATTATTTTTCATGTACCTAAACCTCGTATGAGGTTTTATGAAGTGTTATGTCGTAGACTCTTCAAGAGAACATTGCCTCCTTATTATGATCATTTTGATCATTTGCTCCTCTCCTTTTTTAAGGATTATTACATATGAAACCGATTTGTCTACCATGCTTCATGAATGTAGTAAACCATGTCCTTCAGGGACATTTAGGAGCATCTTGCAGCTGGAATTATGAAATAGTTGGGTCAGCAAATGCTTCTAGCATTTGACTTGAATTATCGTTTGAACGAGGATCATACTGATGATAATTCACAATATATTTCTTAGTTATTTATTCTCTCCCCCTTATGTAATAAAAACTAACATATATTTCCACCTTCTTTGGAGAGTTCATCTGTGTGCATCGTGGTAGATTTATTAATCATATACCGCACAACAAAAACTATTAAATAAAATATTTGGTTTCTGACCTTGAACAAATTATGAGGGGAGAATTTATCATGATTTATTAGTCTGAAGCATACAAACATCGTTGTATGCAATATATCATATTTTAGATCAACACATGAAGCTTTGTTCTCATTTGCAATGGTTTAGCTATTTATCGCAAACATTCAACGCTAAACCAACTTGAATATAAATCAGCATTAACAAGATGAATTATCTTGATTACATAATCTAAAAATCGTGCTCTCAACTCAATTATTTTGAGTAAGTAACTTTGCATATGTCAAACTGCGGGTTGACAATAAACGCACATGTGACCGTCTTATTGATGCATCTATTTAAGATATCACATAACAGGTGAACGTGTCCTTATTCACCTTTTATATTTTTCAGAATTTAGGAAATTCAATCCCAACATTAGCTGGTGTAATCAACTTATCATGAGAACAAGCAACAAAAATGAAATTTTGAAGAATCTTCTAGTTCTTCAATATACGTTAAGTACTCAATCTGCACATCATGTTTGAATCGGGATGGACACATCACTCATACCGACTAATAAAATTATTTATACTAGTAAACTTCGAGTTTACCACACCATGTGCTATTTGTTTTAGTAAATTTCTGGTTTACTATGACATGAATTATTTTTGTGTACCAATAAGCTTCTGATTTATCGTGACATATGATTTCATCATACTTATACTTGTGTAGTACAATTTGGAGAATAAAGAGGGTAATCATTCACATACATATTTCTTACCCACTATGATTTTGAAGATATTTAATCCTCTGATTAATTATAGCTTCAATATGATATCCTATTTACTTGAGTAAATTTCGGGTTTACTACAATTTCGTATATTACAATTTAGAATGAATACATAATAGTATATAAGCTCTTCAGGAGTCTCTAATTTATTCTCCATAATCACACATATTTTTTGGATACTATTAGTGCCATGATCTTCTAGATAGATAGTTAGCTCTTCTGGAGCACTTAATCATTAATTTTGTACAACCAAATATTGCTTAGATACTGCTGGTATCATAAAAGAAATTATAGTTAGACACTACTGGTTTCATGAAACAAATAGTAATTAAATGGACATGTAAAGACAATACAATTTATAAATGATGAAAAGTAAGTTCTAAACTTTAGTATTTTAGACATCTCCTTCTCGGAGAATACCATTAACACTCGAATATTTATCATCAAAGTTGCGACAGTAACCATAATATATCAATGTGGTTATAGTAGATAGTATTCTACACAATTTGTATCCTTTTGCCTTAGAATGATACATAATAAAAGTTTTCAAGATGATTTGACGTGCGATAGGTACATGGAACAATGACCTTCATACCACAAAATAGCATTTATATCCTTTGTTATTCAATCTTTGCAGGAGGTGTGTTGTGGTATTTCTTCATTCACTCCGAGGAATGAAACTTGGTCATTTAGATGAGCTTTATACATAATTTTTAATAGCTCATTATTTCACTCAACCACAAGAAAACACCGCTTCAATATATTTCTCAAACATTTTTTCGCTTGTCAAAAATCATACCAATACTTCTAGACCATCAAAATACATATAAAATCATTCCTTAGTAGTACATCCCAACACTTTAAGAAAATTGCATCAAATTAAATATAAATATTTTCTTCGTTATTTTGCCACCTTATATAACTAAAACTGAAGCTTGCAAGAAAATAAGAAAAACTTTTACATGCATTATAAACTCACAACAAATTTTGGGGAGTAAAAGAAGTAAATTTCAAAGTTGAACCCTTTTGAAAGTAAAACTCAAAACCTTACTACTTCAGGAGTAAAGTTCAAAGTTTAATTACTTCAGGAATATATATTTTTTTAAATTTTTTACTATGACATGAGTAAATTTTAAAGACTTTAAAGTTCCACTACTTCGGGAGTAAACTTTGGCATTTTACTATTTCATGAGTAAATTTCAAATTATTACTACTTCGAGAGTAAATTTTAATGTATTACTACTTCAGGAATAAATTTCAAAGTTTTACTAGATCTGGAATAGATTTCAGAGTCTTACCACTTCAGGGATAAATCATAGAATAATTAGAATATTGTTTTTCTCAACTATTCTACCTCTTCTGAAGGTGAGGCGTGATATATTTACAACCACGTATATGTTCGTATTTATAAACTTTACTAAATAACTGTCGGATATAATTATTGGAATCAAAGCAGTATGGAAAGTAAATAAATATTACAAGTGTTCGATAGGATAAAGAAACAACCAAGATTATAATTGCCGCAAGCTTGTTGAGTCTTGAATCTTGATAACCTGGAATCAAGAAACACTAAATCTGGATTGTTACAACTGTGGCTGAGTCGAGAGATGACTCTCTGTCTTTAAGACAAGATTGCCCCGTATATATGCTTTTACGTTAGCGGCAATAGTCTCCCAAGATAAAATAGCAACTAATCAACGCTACAAAGCAAATAGGTTGATTCTGACGAAGAAAACAAACACGAAACGACTTGCTGAAGAATGGAAAATTTAGAGGAAAAGAAAGGAAGAGTTTCTGTTTTCTGTTTTTTACAATTTTTCGCACACTGTTTCTACTCTCTTTTTAATCCTCCCTCTCTACCTCAAATCTGTTTCAGAAAATATATAGTGTTTAGGAAGAGGAGAGGTGATTAAGAGGTCCTTTAAGAGGTGTATTCATGGCCAACGTTTTGTAGTAAGTGCAAAACATTTCAGAAGTTGGCTTTCTGGCTGCTGACCACCATTCCTGAAAATCCATGGACCAAACTGTAAATACTAAACAGTTTGGGTCCAAAAGATTAGCCCATGCTCCGAGCCCGGACTGGACGGGAGGGCGGCGGCGGCTCGCGTGTGGGGCTAGCCTCGAACCCAAGCACACTTAGGTCCTCCCTCCTTCAAACACATGGGTTACCCTTTGGGGTCCCAAACCCTTATCCATTTTTAGGCTTATAAAGAGAACAATTCTTCCTTTTTCCACTGATGTGGTAGATTTGTCCCACACCATATTTCCATGCCTCAAACACCTTACTTCGTGGACCAATATCTCTTTCATTTCTTAGCGAAATTTGACGATCCTTGGCCCTACGATCATCTACTCACTTAGTAGATTATGCACGTGTGAAGAGACAAAGCCTCCAACATGCGGAACCGTAGTGTTTAAGTCATTAAATATGGGTGGACGCAACCTCCCCACCAAAGGTAAATTTCCAACAATAACATTCACTTCAGGGAATGAATCTGCATTTGAAACATTTATCAAAAAATCGTATTCTTTAGGAATGAAACTTATTTGAACGTGCCTTAAGCATGCTTAGAACCTCTTTTAAGATATTGCTACTTTAGGAGTAAATTGAGGCATATATATGATATTAATAATATCCTTCCGACTATTTTGCTCTTCGGAAGAAAATTTAATTACATCAGAAAACTTGTAAGCGTACCCCAGAGAAGCAAGCTCGTGTTATTAAGGAGATTTTCCTTTTTAATCATCGGCCATATTAGCTTTTTTCATCATTACCACATGAGGCAACATTTAACACTTTATAAAAGTGTTTCACCATTCACCAACGTTGAGAATAAAATAGTCATTCACAATACTTTATAAACCTACACAAGTCTTTAATAAAACAAATAATCCCTGTGGAACAATTGTGAGCAGACGTGGAAATATTCTGTGGCTTTATGATGTTGTTCAATTTCTCAGTTGGTTAGAATCTCATGCTTATAACGTGTTATGAAATAATAATAAAGCTAGAATAAGAATATTGTTGAGAAAGAGAGAAGATTTTTTATTTCTCTTGAGAGATAAAATACAATGAGGGGAACATCTCTATTTATAGGGTCTAAGTAGCTTGGTCTCAAATTCACTAACCCTAACTTTCCTTGTAGAGAGACATTCATAATAATAAATAATATTTATAACAAAATAGATTTCCCCCCTCATATTTTCAAGTCTTCCGTCAAGAAGAAAAGCCTCAACCTCAGCCATAACTTTCTTAAAATCTTTATTAGCAACCGTAGAAGAATTTGCCTCAAACTCAATCACTCCTTTCTTTAAAGTTTCAAGCTGAAGAAAAATTTCTTTTTTCTTTAAAAATTATTTTCACTAATAAAAGCATTATTTTCCCTTTTCAAACGATTGTTTTCACTAATGAACATTCTTTTTATTTTTCAACTTGTTAATGACTTCTCTCTGAAATTTTTTCGTCTTCTTAATCCCAATATCTACACGATAATGCATACAACAAAAATCACGAGGAAAAAGATATGTCATAACAAAACATAAACATAAAAATATTCATTACAGACCTGCCGCAAAAGAAAGTCATAAGAAAAAAAGAGATAACTTACATCTGACTTATGACATCAAAAACATCTCTCAGAATTATTTGAAGTCCACAAATGTGAGATAGAGTGAAGCAACTCTACATTCACAAACCTTTCCAAAACTATTTGAAGAACTCAAAGCTTCTGATATTTTTATAAGCAAGTGAAAGTTTATATGCAAGTGCGGAGTTTCAAAATGCAGTATAAAAAAATGGCTAGCATAAAGTGCACTACAAAAAAAATATGAGATCAATTGATATAATATGTAGTTTAAAAACTTCAGTGGATCAAATATGCTCTTATACTATGCGAAACTGAACAAATATGACCTCCAATACTTTTTGGGTTTCCGTTAAATCAAGGACACAAGTAGTTGCAAAACATAACATTAAGAACATGTCTGAGGCAACGTTTAAAAGACGGATAAAGGCGCATAATATCGTATAGTCCAAATTAAAGACAGATCTGGACCTTTTCAGAGTAAGAAAATGAAAAATTAATTGACAGTTGGATCATAATCCCACGTATACGGCAGCATAGATTGCATTGTACGTGAGCCATACACCTCCATAAAGCAACTACAGTGAAATTAGATAACGGAAACAATAAAGAAATTAAAGAAGGAGCACAGAATGGAATCCCAACTTTAACTATTTCATAATTATAAAATTTATTTCCGTGCTTCATATTAATAACTACTACTCATACTACTATCATTTATTGTTAAATTCTTTCATTATATTACAACTCCATTTTGGTTGCATTTGTAACGAAAAGTTAGGTGAAACAATTTTTGCGAAACAGTATTTCACGTTTTGAAATTGTGTCTTCGGATAGTTTTTACCAAAAAAAAAGGTATAAAATTATTTTTCAAGTGGAAAGAAATAATCCCCTTGATTATTTTCATTACTTGAATAGGTACATATACAAGAAACAAAATGTTCCTATTCTATTCCTAAATCTTATTCTACCATAATTCTAACTCTACAATTATGGTAGTGTATAAACCTACTTTAGGTAACAAATATATTACAATATACTACACATATATTTTCCAAATATACAATATTTTATGTACCAGATTTCGTGGCCTTTGAATAAGGCAATATACACTTGTATATTGTGTGTATATTGCCTTATTTAACACACCCCGCAGTCATAGCGAGCGGTCTTCAAACGCTGAGACTGTCCCTAAAATCTTCAAAGAGTACCGAGGGAAGACCCTTTGTAAAGATGTCTGCAACTTGATATCTTGATGGGACATGACATACGCGTACCTACCCCCGAGCAACCTTTTCACGGACAAAGTGAATGTCCATTTCGATATGTTTTGTGCGTTGGTGCTGAACCGGGTTACCTGAGAGGTAGATGGCACTAACATTATCACAATATACTAAGGCCGCCTTCTGAATGGGGCAATGAAGTTCTAACAGCAAATTACGCAACCAACACGATTCTGAGACCACATTAGCTACCCCTCGATATTCTGCCTCTGCACTTGAGCGGGATAGAGTCGCCTGACGCTTTGCAGACCAGGAGACCAAGTTATTGCCAAGGAACATACAATATCCTGACGTAGACCGTCTGGTGTCCGGACAACCACCCCAATCCGCATCTGTGTATGAGACAAGTGTGGATGTAGAAGAAGGATATAAGTGCAACCCATAGTCCAGTGTCCCCTGAATATACCGAATGATGCGTTTGATTGCATTCATGTGCTCAACTCTGGGATCATGCATGAATAAACACACCTGCTGAACAGCATACGCAATATCCGGTCTGGTAAATGTAAGATACTGGAGGGCCCCTGCAAGACTGCGATAGCGGGTCGGGTCTTCGTATGGTGCACCTGCCGCGGCACTAAGCTTAGGTTTTGTATCCACTGGAGTAGAAGTGGACTTACAGGATGACATTTCAGCCCTCTCGATGATCTCAGTAGCATACTTCCGTTGAGACAAAAACAAACCACCTGAGTGACGTTGGACAGTAATCCCCAAAAAATAACTCAAGGGCCCTAAGTCTTTCATTGCAAACTCCGAACTGAGCATGGCCATGATAGACTGGCGCAAGGCATCGGAAGAGGCAGTCAAGATAATATCATCCACATACAACAAAATGTAGGCCAATGACGAACCACAGCGGTAGATGAACAAGGAATTATCTGACCTGCTGTGAGTGAACCCAATAGTCGAAACAAAGTCAGCAAATCATGTATACCAGGCCCGTGGAGACTGCTTAAGCCCATATAATGACTTCTTCAACAAACAGACATGATGAGGGCGGTTGGGATCCTTGAAACCCAACGGCTGATGCATATAGACTGTTTCCTTGAGATCACCATGTAGGAAAGCATTCTTGACATCCAACTGATGAATTGGCCAAGTCTTTGAAAGAGCCAAGCTAAGCACAGTGCGAATGGTAACCGGTTTGACCACCGGACTAAACGTCTCACCACAATCAATTCCAACCTGCTGAGTCTTACCATCACCCACAAGTCGCGCCTTATGTCGAGCAAATGACCCATCTGAATTCTCCTTATGAGCAAAAATCCACATAGACCTGATAACATTAATACCATATGGACGGGGCACCAACTCCCACATCTTATTATCAATAAGAGCATTATATTCATCAGTCATAACAATTTTTCAATTAGGGTCATTTAATGCGGACACAGGATTGCGGGGCAGGGGGGATTTAGAGACATCAAAATGTAAATTAAAATATCTTTTAGGTGTAAATATGCCCCGCTGACTACGAGTGACTGGTCTATGACTCGAGGAGGAATTGAGGGAATTTTCTGGGGTCGGGACGGACTGGCCAGCAGGCACACTGCCTGCTGGCCCAAATCGGTAAACGGTTTCCTCGATTGGACCAGTTCCAGAATTGGGCCGGACAGGTGACGGCCCAATTGTCGGGACCGATCCAAGAATCGGAGCTCTTTGCTGCTATCGGCAGATCGTGAGTCCAGCGGGCAGTGGGCCCGCTGGAGGATTTTGGGTGCGGGAGATGTCCGAAAAATTCCGAATAATATACGGGGATATTTGGTCATCCAAAAAATTATACGACTGAGGCTCGGGAGTATGAACTTTCGTAAAAGGAAATTGGGTTTCATCAAAAATGACATGGCGATTAATTATGATTTTCTTGGAGGATAAATCAAAACGCTGATAACCACGATGATTCGACGGATAACCCAAAAATACACACGGGGTAGACCGAGCCTGCAGTTTGTTAATTGTGGAGGATGGGAATAACGGATAACACAAGCATCCAAAAATCCTAAGGTGAGAATAAGAAGGGTTCTTATTATATAGGATTTTTAGGGGGGAATAATATGTCAGACCTTTAGACGGAATTATGTTAAGAAGATATGTGGCCATTTGTAGTGCATGATGCCAAAAATATGGAGGTATGGAGGCATGAATTAAGAGAGTTAGGAAAATGTTATTGATGGAATGAATTTTGCGTTCGGCCTTTCCATTTTGTGGAGATGTATGAGGACACGAAAACCTAAAATTGATCCCATTAGTAGCACAGAATTCCCGAAACTCCCAATTGTCATACTCTTTCCCATTATCACATTGAATATTTTTATGTCTCTTTCAAATTGAGTACGAATGAACGCTCTAAATTTGATGAAGACGTAAAACACTTGTGATTTATTTGCAATTGGAAACGTCCACAAAAATCAAGAATAATAATCTAAAAAGAGAACATAATATCGATGACCCACTGAACTAAGAACAGGAAACGTCCATAAGTCGCTATGAATAATGTCAAATGGCATAGAAGTATGAGAATTGGAGTCTACAAATGGCAACTTAACAATTTTTCCTAATGAACAAGATTGACAAATTGGAGTACGACTCGCACCCTTACAAGAAATAAAGCTATTTTTATCTAAAACTGATAAAATAGAAGATCCCGGATGACCCAGGCGAGCATGCCACATGGAAGGAGAGATGGCTGCAAAAGCTGACGGCAAGGCTGGACTCGATTGACTGAAATCGGGCATGATAGGATACAGATCCCCCTACTATCACACCTCATGGGATGACTCCCCGTCTTGAAATCCTTCACAGAGAAACCGAAATGATCAAATTCAACAGAAACAGAATTGTCATTTGTGAACTTTCGGACAGACACTAAATTTTTAATCAATTTAGGAGCATGTAAAGTATTTTTCAAGAGGAGTGGAGGATTGGGGGGAGACAACGTTTTCTGACCATACCCTAGAATTGGAATAGAACTGCCATTACCAATAATTATCCCCCGAGGGGTGCTCAAATTGGAATAAGATGAGAGAGCACCTGATTCGGAAGTCATGTGAGTAGTGGCCCCTGTGTCCATATACCAATTTGGGTCCGGTTGAGATAACCCCAGTGTGTGCATCGCGGCCTCGATATCGATTTGAGTGGGGCCTGCTGCATGATGGGCTTGCGGAGGTCGGGGCTCGAGAATACCAGACCGTGATGGAGCTGGGCCGTAGCTGCTGTTCCCGCTGCTGCTGGGCCACTGGCCAGTGGGCCGCCACTGCTGGGTGTTGGGCCTAGGACTGTTAGCCAGCCCACTGGCCGCTGGAACCTGCTGCTGGATAGTAAGGGTTGTTGGCCCACGGCCCACTGCCCCAGCCCCACTGCCATGGGCCTTACTGCTGGGCCCAGGGGGGTAGTAGGCCACTGTTCCCTGGATGGGACGCACCGCTTGCTTGTTGACCACCTGAACCGCCACCAGAACCGCCGCGTTTGCCCCCCCCCCCCGATTTTTGTTATTATTCTTGCGATTATTCTTTCCGCCACTATTATTATGGTTTTGGCCCGAATTATTCACAAAACCCGAAGAACTAGGAGATGACGCCACCATGACGACGGGGCTTACTCCGGTAGCTGCCTTTTTAGCCAAACCCGCTTCTTCCAAAGTAAGCATGGAGCGGGCTTGATAGAAGTCAGGAAGAGGGTTGCTTTGGCGAAGGAGAGTTCCAACCCCATTATAGGCCTCCGAAAGACCGGCAACCAACTGTAGAACTAGACGATTATTCGTTATAGCCAACATTAAGGAGTTGATCCGCCAACTCCTTTAGTTTCTTGCAATATGCAGAAACGTTCGGAAATTCGTCCATTCGAACGAGAGAGAATTCCTGCTCGAGTGTGACGACACGTGAATGTTGGTTGTCTTGGAATATGTCACACAATCTATTCCATGCAGCCATAGCCGTGGTATCCGGCTCAATAATCGTATGTAGAAGGTCCACTGAAATAGTGGCGTAGATCCACCGGAGAACGGTAGCATCAAGTACAATCCATAACTCAGGATCCTCCGCAGGAAGGGGTCTAGTGGGAGGAATGATGTGATGAAGAACTTGATAAGAGATAGCGTGAATTTTAAACAACTCCGCCCACGTCACATATTGGACGTTTTCCATCTCAAGGATAATAGGGATACAACTCTTGATATTGGAAACCGTGAGGGCAGGGTGATAATTGTTCTTAGACATATTGAAAGATCAAAGAAGGAAGGAAAATTTAAGAGAGGTTTTGGAGAGCGGAAGACAAATATTGGAAGAGAAACCCGAGGGTGGGGGGGTGGGGTGTCTCGGCCAACACAAAGAGAGGACAAAAATTGGGAGAGAAAAACTTTTGTTTTAGACCTAGTCTCTTGATACCATGAAAGAAATAATCCCCTTGATTATTTTCATTACTTGAATAGGTATATATACAAGATACAAAATATTCCTATTCTATTACTAAATCTTATTCTACCATAATTCTAACTCTACAATTATAGTAGTGTATAAACCTACTTTAGGTAACAAATACATTACAATATACTACACATATATTTTCCAAATATACAATATTTTATGTACCAAACTTGCCAAAACCGAGATGCGCAATATGGGCAGATTTCGTGGCCTTTGAATAAGGCAATATACACTTGTATATTGTGTGTATGTTGCCTTATTTAACACGTTTTCTCAAAAATCTTTGCTCAGTTTTGAAAAAAGATACGTAGTAATCTTTTCTTTTCACAAAAATTATCAAGCAAATATAATGAAAGAAATAATACCTTGATTATTTTCATTTAATAAATATATACAATTTACATATTTCCATAATAGGAAAATCATATTCTTATTCTACTCCCTTAACCTTATTCTACTTGGACACTAACTATACAATTATGGTAATACAAATATTATGGTAAGTGTACAATACTAATTACACCACAACATTACCTAAACTAGGAGACTAAAACATTACCTAAAATCTAGACCATATACACGGTCATATATACAAAACTGAGGCCCAATATATATAGGATATACACGTGTATATCGTGTATATCCTATGGATATCTAACGCACCCCCGCAGTCATAGCGGGTGGTCTTCTAATGCTGAGACTGTCCCTAAAATCTTCAAAAAGGACCGAGGGAAGACCCTTTGTAAAGATGTCGACAATTTGATACCTGGACGGGACATGGCAGACGCGTACTTGACCACGAGCAACCTTTTCGCGAACAAAGTGAATGCCCATCTCGATATGTTTAGTGCGCTGGTGCTGAACCGGATTACCAGAAAGGTAGATGACACTAACATTATCACAATAAACCAAGATCGCTTTCTGAATAGGACAATGAAGCTCTAACAATAAATTACATAACCAACATGATTCCAAGACCACATTAGCTACCCCTCGATACTCGGCCTCGGCACTGGAGCGAGACAAAGTCGACTGACGTTTCGTAGAACATAAGACCAAGTTATTGCCAAGAAACATAGAATAGCCAAACGTAGACCGTCTGGTGTCCGGACAACCACCCCAATCAACATCTATATACGAGACAAGTGTGGACGTCGATGAAGGATATAAATGCAAGCCATAGTCAAGTGTACCCTGAATATACCGAATGATGCGTTTGAGCGCATTCATGTGCTCAACCCTGGGATCATGCATAAACAAACACACCTATTGTGCGTCATACGTAATAACTGGTCTCGTGAATGTGAGTTACTGAAAGGCCCCTGCAAGACTGCGATAGCGGGTCGGATCCTCGTGTGGTGCGCCTGCCGCAATACCCAATTTGGGTTTAGTATCAACTGGAGTAGAAGTGGACTTACAGGATGACATCCCAGCCCTCTCAATGATCTCGACTGCATACTTCCTCTGTGATAAAAACGATCCACCTACATGACGAGTGACATCAATCCCCAAAAAATAACTCAAGGGCCCCAAGTCTTTCATAGCAAACTCAGAACTGAGCATTGTCATGATAGAATGACGTAAGGCATCGGAAGAGGCAGTCAAGATAATATCATCCACATATAATAGTATATAAGCCAAGGATGAACCACGACGATATATGAACAAGGAATTATCCGACTTGCTGTGAGTGAATCCAATAGTCAAAACATAGTCGGCAAACCTCTTATACCAGGCCCGTGGAGACTGCTTAAGCCCATATAAGGACTTCTTCAACAAACATACACGATGAAGATAGTTGGGGTCCCTAAACCCCAAGGGCTGATGCATATACATTGTTTTCTTGAGATAACCATGTAAGAAAGTATTCTTCACATCTAACTGATTGATGGGCCATGCTTTCAAAAGAGTCAAGATGAGTACAGTGTGAATGATAGCCGTTTTGACCACCGGACTAAACGTCTCCCCACAATCCACACCAACCTGCTAAGTCTTACCATCACCACAAGCTGAGCCTTATGCCTTGCAAACGAACCGTCTGAATTGTCCTTATGAACAAAAATCCACATAAACCTAATAATATTAACACCAGATGGACGGAGCACCAACTCCCACGTCTTATTATCAATAAGAGCATTATATTCATCGGTTATAGCAATTTTCCAATTCGGGTCATTCAACGCAGACACATGATTACGGGGTAAGGGTAATTTAAGAACATTAGAATTTAAATTAAAATGCCTTTTTGGTTTAAAAACATCCCATTGACTGGAGTGACTGGTCGATGACTCGGGGAAGAATTGGACGGATTTTGGGAATTTTCTGGATGCGGGACGGACTGGCCAGCAGGCAGTGGGCCTGCTAGCCCAATACGGTAGCAGAAACAGTCGAGGATGCAGGAACTGGACCAGTTCCAGTGTTGGGCTGGACCGGCCCAATTACTGAAACTTGCTCAGTGACGAGACTGGGGACAGTGGCCTATGATGGGCCAGTGGGACCAGCGGGCCGTGGGTCCGTTGGAGGATTTGGGGTGTGAGATATGTCCGAAAAATGTTGAATAATATATGGGGATATACCATCATCCAAAAAATTATACAAACTAGGCACGGGATTATTAACCTTAGCAAACAAAAATTGGGATTCATAAAAAATGACACGACGATTAATGATGATTTTATTAGAGGATAAATCAAAACATTAGTAACCACGATAATTAGACGAAAAACCCAAAAACACACACGGAGTAGATCGGGCCTGAAGTTTGTTAATTATGGTGGACGGAAATAACTGATAACATAAGCACCCAAAGACCCTAAGATGGGAATACGAAGGAGTCTTATTATATAAAACTTGAAGGGGGGAAGAATATGTCAAACCTTTGGATGGAAGAATGTTAAGGAGATATGTAGCCATTTGTAGAGCATGATGCCAAAATGAAGGGGGTACAGAAGCATGAATCAATAAAGTTCGGACAATGTTATTAATGGTATGAATTTTGCGTTCGGCTTTCCCATTTTGCGAAGACGTATGAGGGCAAGAAAAATTAAAATTGATCCCATTAGTTGCACAAAATTTCCGAAACACCCCGTTGTCATATTCTCTGCCATTATAACATTGAATATTTTTTATTTCTCGTTCGAATTTGGTTCTAAAAAGCTCTAAATTTTAAGAAGATGGAAAAAACTTGAGATTTTTTCGCTATCGGAAAAGTCCATAAAAATTTAGAATAATCATCCAAAAAGAGAACATAATACCGATGATCCAAAGAACTAAGAACCGGAGACGTCCATAAGTCGCTGTGAATAATATCAAATGACATTAAAGTGTGAGAATGAGAGTCTACAAACGACAACCTAACAATTTTTCCTAAAGAACAAGAATGACAATTCGGAGTACTACACGTACCCTTACATGAATTAAAATTATTTTTATCTAAGGAAGATAAAATAGACGACCCCGGATGACCAAGACGAGCATGCCACAAGGAAGGAGCAAGGGTTGCAAACGCTGATGGCAAGTCTTGACTCGATAGACCGAAATATGATGTGATAGGATAAAGATCTCCCCTACTATCACACCTCATGAGAGGACTCCCCGTCTTGAAATCCTTCACAGAGAAACCAAATGGATCAAATTCAATAGACACAGAATTGTCAGTGGTGAATTTACGGACATACACTAAGTTTTTAATCAATTGGGGGGGGGGCATGTAAGGTATTTTTCAAGATAAGGGGTGGATGGGGAGAGACAAAGTTTTATGACCATAACCACGAATTAGAATAGAATTATCATTACCAACAATTATGCCACGTAGGTTGCTCAAATTGGAATAAGACGAGAGAGTACCTTGGTCGGATGTCATGTGGGTAGTGTCTCCGGTATCCATGCACCAATTTGGGTCCGGAGGATTTAATCCAAGCGTGTGCATTGAGGCTTCGATGTCGGTAGAAGTGGGGGCCACTGCGTGATGGGCCTGCGGGGGCCGAGGCCCAAGCACTCCTGCTTGCTGCCTCGGCCTAGAGGGATTACTGAAATTGGGCCACTGCATGTTGGGTTGAGACTGGGGATGGCCAGCCCACTACCACTACATAGGGGCCCAAAACTGCTGCTGCTGTTGACCGCCCCAAGGGACACCACCACTGTTCCGGCTGCCGCCAGTGTTGCTGCCGCGATTCTTGTCATTATTTTTCTTATTTTGTCCCTTTTTGCCGCCACCGTTGTTGCGATTTTGGCCCGAGTTGTTGGAACCGGTAGGATGAAAAATGGACTCGATCATCATGACTACGGGACTAATACCGGTAGCCACCATTTTAGCCATGCCTACTTCTTCGAGTGTAAGCATAGAACAAGCCTGATAAAATTGCGAAAGAGAATTGCTTTGACGAAGAAGCGTGCCAACACCACTATAGGCCTCAGAGAGGCCTGAACCATTTGGAGGACCAAACGATCATTCGAAACTGGCGCGCTAACGTTGCGGAGTTGGTCTGCCAATTCCTTCAATCTTTTGCAATAAGTCAAAACGTTAGGGAAATCTTTCATGTTGACGTGGGAGAAGTCTTGCTCAAGAGTAACAACTCTAGAATTTTGATTATCTTGGAATATATCACGTAGTCTATCCCAAGTTGCATGCGCCGTAGCGTCAGGCTCAATAATCATTTGCAAAAGGTCGGTAGAAATCGTGAAGTATATCCATTGAAGGATAGTGGCATCAAGAGTCGTCCACAACTTAGGATCATCCTCGCGTCTTGGCACCTCCGTATCCTCAGGAGCCACGGGGATTATGTGATGGATGACTTGATGCGAGCGTGTGTGAATTTTGAACAGTTCGGCCCTCGTCGCATACTGGACGTTTTCTATTTCAAGAACAAGAGGGATGTTATTCTTGATGTTAGAAACTGCAAGGGTAGGATGAAACGTGTTCCTTGATGTAGACATACTGATAGAACAATATGTGATTGAGGGATTTGGAAGAAAAAATTGGGAGAAAAGATGAACCGTCGGCACAAAAACCGAGAAGAAAGGCTCTTTTTTTAGGCTTAGGACGGACGAAATAATCTCTGATACCATGAAAGAAATAATCTCTTGATTATTTTCATTTAATGAAAGAGTATATATACAATTTACATATTTCCATAATAGAAAAATCCTATTCCTAATCTACTCTTAAAACCTTATTCTACTTGGACACTAACTATACAATTATGGTAATACAAATATTATGGTAAGTGTACAATACTAATCACATCACAACATTACCTAAACTAGGAGACTTAAACATTGCTTAAAATCTAGAACATATACACGGTCATATATACAAAACCGAGGCCCAATATACATAGGATATACACGTGTATATCCTATGGATATCTAACATATAATTCAGAATTTGAAAATATTTTTAGCCAAATTTTCACCTTATTTTTGTTCCAAATGTAATTTTAGTTTATTAGGAAAATGGCTTATTGGCTAATATTAAGTTTGAATTCGAACTACAATGCTCGATTTAGTACCCTTCGTGGCTTCGTCACTACTTGTGTAGCAACCAGCGGAGCTAGGTGGAGGCAATATGATTCATTCGAATTATATATATTATATATTGAATTCTTTTAATTTTTTCATTTGTTTACTTCTTTATATTTTTAAAATTTTTAGTTAAAATCGTGATATCGCCACTAGTAGCAATGATTGATATATTTCCTTTTATAGCTTTAGAGAAAGTAATGCATATATTAGTTTTGCGTATTACTAATACCTTATTTGATATCTTTTTTAACCCGTGTATAACTAAGCACTATAAGTTATACACCCTATTTGATATTATCCTATACATAACTAATACATTACAAATCATGATATTAACAATGCAAGGGTGCTAATATATGCATAAACATGGTTAGAGACACAATTGCCTCTAAAATAGTATGGAGTGTATTTTTATAAACAAATATTTTTTTTTAGAAATTATGCAATACATGTTATTTCTAATACATCAAACCAAACAGTGAATAAGAAATAATTCATGCATTATTAATGCTAGCATAACTAATGTCAGTATCACTAATACCAACCCTATTCAACATTATTCTTATACACCATAACAGACGACTTAAAATTGCGCATATTAGTAGAGATACATATAAATTGATTTAACAAAACAAGTACATATTTCATGTAAATTAATTCGTCAATAAAAAATATAAAAAATAGACTATATAATTAATTGAGGAAAATAGTAATTTATTTATTAAATTGTTTTATTGGGACACCACTGTGGTTTCTCTCTCTTACTTAGCTCTTCTCACTCTATAACTCCATCTCCATTCTCACGCCAACTTTGTTCAATTTCTCTTTCTCTCGGGAAAATCTCGTAGCGGGTACAGAGATTTTTCTAGGGTTTCGTTTGAGCTAACAGTAACTAACTTGGATTCAATTGGCCAAATCTGAACTGAGCTGTTTGTGCTCGATATGTGATAGTCCACCACTTTAAAGGTGAGATTTTGGTTATATTAATTTTAGGAACAATTTTATGGCTGTTAGTTTAATATTTACTAGTTTTAGTGCATTGTTACTGTTTTAGATCTGTGTGGAAAGATCAGTAGCATATCAAGTTGATTTATTTCTAAGAGGAACATTACTTGCAAAATTGGAACATTGATTAACTATGGGTAAGTGATAAGAGTATATGTAAAAGACACATGTTATGCATCTATTGGTTTGATACAAACATGGGGAGATGAAAAGAAGTGAAAAGTTGTAATTTTTGCTGTGAGTTTTGAAGAAGATTCAGTTTAGGAGATTTCGTCGTAATTTCTCTAACTAGTTGTGATTGTTATGGATGAGCTGAGGATTCTATTATATAAGGAGACACATTAATCTTTGAAATGGGAAAGAAATGGAGTAGAAGCATGTTGAGGGGACTTATTTTTGAGAGGCAACAACAACAACATACCCAGTCCCAGGGGAGGGTAGAGCGTACGCAGACCTTACCCCTACCTCGGGAGGTAAAGAGGTTGTTTCCGATAAATTTTGATTCCACTCTTTCAAGATTGGTTTCTGAAGGGAGTTATTTCATTGAACTGGATCATGGGTACTATTTCATGTTCATGGTCGATTAGTGTTTAATTGGTTCGCTACGAAGTTTCTTGTAAAATTGCTTAGTTATCTGTAACAAATAATCAAATAAAGAAACAGGGTGGGAATTTCTGTTTTATTGTGCGGATGATTTATAGGTGAAAATTAAATTGTTGGAACCGAAATATCGGTTCATGCGAACCAATAGGAAGGTGGAAAAAGGTTTAATTGTCTCATCTTAGTTGTGCTTGTCCAGAGTCTTAACCACTTGACCTGCAATTGATTCTCTTCACGTTCTTTTTGATGAACCGATATAAGTAGGGGTTACCGTCTCCGGGAAACAACCTCTCTACCTCACACAAGGTAGGAGTAAGGTCTGCATACACCCCGCCCTCCTAACCCCACTTGTTGTTGTTATTATTATTGACATAAGTATTGCTTGTATCATGAAGCTGACTGCTTTAGTTGACTAATTCTTTCATCTGTAACTCTGTAAGTATGTCCTTGGTCGTGATGACACACAATGAACAATCCTGAAGGACCACTCTTCCGTCTAAGGATGCCCAGTCGCCGCACTGATCATATGGGGGTGGGGGGACACTGCGAGGCGGGTAGTTTATCTGGGGCGGATCAACATCATGCCTGTATTGGAATATTTTTTATGTAAATAATTATCTTCAGAAATGGAGGGATTGACATATGCATTACAGCAACGTATTAAGATTCTATCATCTTCAAGTTCTTAACTAAATTATGCTAGTCTTTTTCTGCTTGCAGGTTTGTTGTCCAATATAAGGCTGGATATTTGAAAATTATGTTGTAGTAAGTTGTTTATCGATTTCGCTAAGTTTTAACACAAGGAGATATGCCTTCATGGTGGAAGTCATCATCAAAAGATGCTAAGAAAAAAACATCAAAAGAAAGTTTTATTGATACATTGCATCGCAAGTTTAAAAGTCCAGCTGAAGTTAAATCTCCCGGTAAATCAGGAGGTTCTCGAAGGCATAGCAGTAACATTGCTTATGAGAAGGGTTCTCTGTCCCAAGCACAATCAAGAGCGCTCTCACCTTCCAAACATGTATCAAGATGTCAAAGCTTTGCTGAAAGGCCTCTGGCCCAACCACTACCACTTCCCGGTCTGTGTACAGCAAATGTAGGTAGGTCGGACTCTGCAATCAGTGCATCAGCAAAGTCCAGAGTAGAGAAGTCCTCAAAGCCATCCTTGTTTCTGCCTCTCCCCAAGCCTGCATGCATCAGGCACAGACTGGACCCTGCAGATACAGATGGAGAGCTTGTCTTTGCATCTATTTCAAGCGAGTGCTCTATTGAGAGTGATGATCCTATTGATTCACGTCAACGTAGTCCACTTGCATCTGATTATGAAACTGGGAGCAGAACTGCTGCTGGTAGCCTTTCCAGGTTAGCAAATGTAGAAGGTCCTCCAGAAGAAAATTTGATCATTATAGATTCTTTTCTTTCAAAAAGTCAGCTCTTTTTCCTTTTGCGGGCCTTAATTGCTTCGGCTTGTGGTTTTTCTTGTTAAAAAGTTTGGTGCTTTCTTTTGATAAGTAATTATAGTACCTTGACTGACACAATTCTTTTTCTTGTTGATTTTGAAGTTTGGTTGTTAAGGATCAATCTGCAGTTGGACAAATTAGCTCGAAAGAATCGACAAGGCCAGTTAGTCTTTCGCCGAGTAGAAATGTTTCCTCTGTATCTCCTAAAAGAAGACCTTTAAGTAGTCATGTGACCAATCTACAGGTCCCTCCTCCTGGAGCCTTTTGCAGTGCTCCTGATAGTTCTATGTCAAGTCCTTCTAGAAGTCCTATGAGAGCTGCTGGAAGTGAGCAAGTTACTAGTTCTACTCTATGGGTAGGAAGGGCATATCCTGATCTTCCTTCACTTGGATCTGGCCATTGTTCAAGCCCAGGGTCTGGTCAGAATTCTGGACATAACTCAATGGGAGGAGATATGTCTGGACAGCTGTTTTGGCAGCCTTGTAGAGGAAGTCCAGAGTACTCCCCTATTCCTAGTCCTAGGATGACAAGTCCGGGACCTAGCTCGAGAATTCACAGTGGCGCTGTCACACCAATTCATCCTAGGGCTGTAGGTGGAGCCTCTGAATTGCAGACTAGTTGGCCTGATGATGGAAGACCACAAAGTCATCCGTTGCCTCTTCCTCCTTTGACAATCTCCAACTCTTCGCCCTTTTCACATTCCAATTCAGTTGCAACATCTCCCTCGGTACCTCGAAGTCCAGGTAGAGCCGAGAACCTTGCCAGCCCTGGCTCTCGTTGGAAAAAAGGAAAATTGCTGGGAAGAGGCACATTTGGACACGTTTATGTTGGTTTTAATAGGTACATTCATTGACCATGGCCTTTTGAAGTAAATATAAATCCAACATGTTACTTATGCGTGCCCATTGGCATGTCCAATTCAAAGATTGACAGCCTGATTATTTGTTTAATACCTGGCCTTGTCTATTCTGCAGTGATAGCGGTGAAATGTGTGCAATGAAGGAGGTTACATTATTTTCAGATGATGCAAAGTCAAAGGAAAGTGCAAAGCAGTTGGCACAAGTAAGTTTATCCTATAGGGAACAGTCTATTGAAGGTTTAATGTTTGTGGACTGCTTACATTTGTTGGTTCCTGAGTCATAATATATTCATATGTTTTCATTTTTGAGTATGCTCTTATGTTCAAGTATTTTGCAGGAGATTGCATTGTTAAGCCGATTAAGGCATCCAAACATTGTTCAGTACTACGGGACAGAAACGGTGAGCTTCAAACAAAGTTGGCAGCCTTATCAGTTTAGAGCTTGGTATTTTAATAAAATAATTTGGTCAAATCGTAGAACTCCAAATCTTAGATCCGATCTAAGTAGGGAACGATGATAAACCTCGTCATATGAGAGCCATATACTTTTTCTTGCTGAAATTTTGTCATGCTTTTGAGCTGTCATTTCTTCTGAATTATTTACCTCAATCAGGTTGGCGATAAACTGTATATCTACTTGGAATATGTATCGGGTGGGTCCATTTATAAGCTTTTACAAGAATATGGTGCATTTGGAGAAGCAGCGATCCGTAGTTATACTCAACAAATCTTATCAGGGCTTGCATATTTACATGCTAAAAACACAGTGCATAGGTAATAATATTTGGGCTGAATAATTTATGTAAAGTATCATTCTTTTAGCAGTCTTTACCTGCGTACCCTGATTGTCTAACTCTGCATTTTTGCAGAGATATTAAAGGAGCAAATATTCTTGTTGATCCAAATGGGCGCATAAAGCTAGCAGACTTTGGAATGGCAAAACATGTAAGCTTACGCATAGACTTCTAAAGGCGTTTTATTGTTAGATGATCTCGATTGCTGTATGAAATTATCAATTGGACATAGCATATGGCTTTTCCCCCCTTCAAATCTGCTTTTCCATCTCAATAATATTGCTGTTGGAATGGATAAATCTTTTTCTAATCATCTGACTTCTTCCTTGTTTTTGTACTGGTAATTGATAAATACAGAATTTAATCCATTAAGTATTGCACTTGTGTTATTGTCAACCCTGTACCATCTGGGATACTTTTCCCTCTGTAGGTGTGCTCTTCAGGCTGAGACTCATGTCTTTAATTTTTCGATCACAAATTTGCAGATTACAGGGCAATCATGTCCATTATCATTCAAGGGAAGCCCTTACTGGATGGCCCCCGAGGTGAGGATTTGATTTGGGCAGTATTTAAAAGTTTTTTATGTGCCTTGGTTACTTATTAGTTGACTCCAAAGTACCTCTTTGCTGTTGTTTCAGGTTATAAAAAATTCTAGTGGCTGCAACCTTGCTGTTGATATATGGAGTCTTGGGTGCACCGTCCTAGAAATGGCTACATCAAAGCCTCCGTGGAGCCAGTATGAAGGGGTGAGTAATTTGGTCGAGAGACCATTATTTGAGCATTTCCTGCCTGGTTTTTCTTCTGGAATTGTTCTGTAGATTAATGTTTTGCCATAATTTAGTTTGAGATTGCAAGTTGTACAATGCCAATTCATTCGCTTAACCTATAATATGTGGTGTTTGATGTCTTCTGGCCCAAAGGTTGCTGCTATGTTTAAGATTGGAAATAGTAAAGAGCTCCCAGCTATACCAGAACAGCTCTCAGATGAAGCAAACGATTTTGTGAGAAAGTGCTTGCAGCGTGAGCCCCGTCATCGTCCTACTGCTGCTCAGCTATTGGAGCATCCTTTTGTAAAAAATGCTGCAACTCTGGAGAATCCAACTATTTGTCCTGCACCTTCAGATCCTCCATGTGCAGGAGCAAATGGCGTAAAATCTCTGGTACACTTCTGTTTATTTTATTCTTTTCTCTCCATTGTTAAGACATTGCAAGTCCTTTCTCTTTCTTTTCAGTAACAGGAAGGCTGTGCGATGATACTGATAAAAGTACACTGAAACATTTGTTCTTCTGTATCCATAAATTGATTCTGGATCAGCGATTAGTTTTGGAAAAATTAAATGATTGGTTACATATACCCAAGAGGGAGGCTTTGTTTATTTGAAATCTGTTGATGATATATATTCTTAAGGTTCTTTCCTGGTGAAGATTAGTTTTCAAGTATATTTGAAGCTCATACAGTACCAACGCAGATGTCGATAATAATGTACTAGAATATGTATTCAGTTCTATGAACTTGTCGCCTATGACTCAAAGAGTGGTTAGTTCTAAAAAATGGCTCGTTTCCTTCTGGAAAAGTAAATAATTTAACTGGCATGTAAATATGGTCAAGGTTTTATATTGTTTGATGGTGTGCTATATAATCTGTGTACTGTTTGTAGCTTATTCTCAACAGTTCCTGGCTAGGGTCAGAGATGGGTTCTTACAATAATTTAACTGGCATGTAAATATGGTCAAGGTTTTAAATTGTTTGATGGTGTGCTATATAATCTGTGTACTGTTTGTAGCTTATTCTCAACAGTTTCTGGCTAGGGTTAGAGATGGGTTCTTACAATAATGAACATATTTTTCTTCATCGAAGTAGTTTCTGTTATCTTTTTTTTTTTAGAGATGGGTTCTTACTATCAGAAATACTTAAAAAGAGAAAAGGAAATTACTTAGACGAGCTCATTTCAAAAAAGGAACCATGAGAAACTTTCTACTTGCTGACCAGTTGTATTGCATTCTGTCCTGTGGCTAAAAGCTGCTTCTTTTCACGATATTAACGAGCTAGATTCATTTGGATGGCCAAGTAAACTTGAAATTTGTCCTGCTGCTCCCATCCTCCCATTTCTTCCCCGTGTTTAATTGAAAGCAAAGAGGGTAAGATGATGTCTGTGTATGTGCCCTCTTAAGCATACATGTTTCTCATGTTAGAATGCCATCTCTTTTGTCGTTGCTTTCCTTGAAAGTGCAATTTGCTTGCCCCTGATGTCATTTATAGTATTCAGCCTCAAGTGAGATTGGTGAGTTAGTTCTTGTTAGCTTCTTGATTCATAACATAGTAAGAAGCTTCACCCTTTGAAAAAAGATAGTATAATTGAACCTCTACAATTAGAAAAAAGAAGAGAAATTGACTTGCTTTTTAGCTTCTTGATTCATTAGAGTAAGCAGGGCGGGTCTAATGTATGACTTGTAGGTTCATCCAAACCCAAAAGCTTTGGATCGAACCATGTTATGTTTAAATATCCATTAAATAATTACAATCAATAGATTTTGAATGCAGTAAATCAAATGGGTTGTGGTAGAATCCGGAACTCAAACCCATAATGTTCAAATCCTGGATCCACTCTGATTGTAAGACGCTTCACCCTTGGGGGAGTTAATCTTTGCGTTTTAAAAAATGAAAATTGACTTGTTTCAATAGCCGAAAGGAGATTTAGATGGAACATGCTCATGGTGGATTTCTGAAATGGTGATGCATATTAATGCTATCACACTATTAGCTGTATTATTAGATGTTAATATCTTTGTTTTAGCACCAGTATGAGGGAGCATGTCTTCCTCGGAACAGACGGTCTTCTGTAGTCCCGTATTGGAATATCTAAAAGAGATGGGACTAAATCATACCCTAAAGAAAGGGGAGAGCAAAAGATTAATGACTATTTATTAAATTCATGATGTCTTAATGCATAGAATGTGTGCCTTGAGCCGAGGGTCTATCGGAAACAACCTCTCTACCTCCTGAGGTAGGGGTAAGGTCTGCGTACACTCTACTCTACCCAGACCCCATTGGTGGGATAACATTGGGTATGATGTTGTTGTTAATGCATATAATAGTAATTCCAAGTGAAATTTGCAGTATGACATAAACATTATTGATCTCCATCTTGGACTTCTTTGGCATGGCTTAATCTTACCGGTGTGTTCGTTATGAATCCTAGGGCATTGGACAGGCAAGGAATATCCCTACATCAGAATCAGAAAGACTTGCAATCCACTCATCCAGAGTGTCAAAATCTAATTTCCACTGCAGGTCTTTTCTCTTTATCATTTTAAATTTCTTGAATTCTCTAGTTTTAGTTAAGAATCTTCCAAAAGAAAGAAGTTTCCATTCAAATTTTATTTCTGGATATACTAGAGAAAATAATGAAGGTAGTAACTCATCTTTTATGATCACTGATATTCTTCTTTGATCTCCAGTGACATCCACATTACAAGAAACATATCATGCCCCGTCTCGCCAATTGGTAGCCCTTTTTTACATCCAAGATCACCTCAACACCTAAATGGGATGCTGTCTCCCTCACCCATCTCAAGTCCTATCACCATTTCTGGCTCATCAACACCACTCTCTGGAGGGACTGGTGCTATTCCATTTCATCACATTAATCAGCCAGTTTACTTACAGGAAACAGCACCACTTCCACAGAGTCCTTATATGAATGGTCCTTCTTACTGGAATCCTGATGTTTTACGAGGGCCACCGTCAGGATCTCATGCTTTCCGGGAATTGGCATTCTCTCAAAATGATGCTCTTGGAAAGCAGTTTGGGAGGCCTACAGAAGGAGAGCTTTATGATGGGCAGTCAGTGCTGGCCAATCGGGTGTCTCAGCAACTCTTAAGGGATCATGTGAAGTTGGTTCCTTCACTAGATCTAAACTCTTGCCCTCCTTTGGAAGGTCGCACAGGTGAAGCATGATTTTTCTTTGTCAGATACAACATTCACGGGAAACTTTCCAGTTTCATTGATTACTATCAGTGTATCTTGGTAACTTTGAAGGAAGCTGATTAGCACAATAAGGATCCACCGGGGGAAACTAGGAAATAAAATAGCATCTTGAGCAGAACTTTATCCATTGTGGATATCAATCAGCTGATCTTATTACCTCCTCCCGCCCTTGGTTTTAGTGTTACAAAGATGAAGCTTACTTCCAGTGAATCTTTTGATCTCCTTCATTGTAGCATCTCTGGAGACTGAAGCGGTTTGTAAAATGTTAAAGAGTGCCTAAGATCGGATCTGATAATCGAATCTGGGCCGCGAAAGGAGTCATTTGCTCGTGGAAGCTAGCTTAAAATGATTCAATGTATAGCTGATCCTTCAACATGACATTTGTGGTACCCAACTTGTATATTTATGCTGTCCCATAGAAGAGAGAACAAAAGAAGCAAGCGTGGAAATTAAATAGGATTAGGGCCCTTTATATTCCTCCTCTTTCCCCCTTTGGGGACAGGGGGTTGGGGTTGCTGTACAGTGAACAATCAACTGAAAATATTGCTGATACTGTTGATTAAACAATCAGAGATGACAGCACTTTTTTATTTTATTTTGTCTTCATGACTGAGGCTGGTGTCTTAACTGAGTCAAACTTCGAGTATGTCATAATTTAAAAGACGTTTTAATGCTTGGCCCTAATTTTTTTATGCCGCATACGAGTTGGGGAATACATCAAGTTAATTAGGACTTAGATTAAGATAGCGAAGTCAAATGCCGTGGATACACCATTAATTGAGGTGGGCTGGTGATGTGCGCACCAAGTGTAAGTCATGAGTTTGATTAGTTATTCCACTCACACAGGGATAAAATAACACTACAATTCCAGAATTAGTTGTATCATGATTTTATTCCAACTAAACATGAGATACACACATCTCAAAATTTAATCCTGCGATTAATTATTCTTATCCTTCATACCAAACGAGAAGGGTATATGCAAGTTCATTATTCACTGTCCTCGGAGATTTCTCATTAACAAAAATAATATTAACAATAAAAATGACGCAAGGCAGCTGTTTTAAGGCTTACATGCATACATAGCATCATTTAGCGACTAAACGTTACCAATGCACAACATGGAATGAGTCCAAGGCCTTGGTTTAGAGTTCGCAGTGTTGTAATGCCTACAAGCCCCAAAGAACCTTATACAAATTGATTTCCATCTCACAAACAAGATACACAGCACAACATAAAAAGGAATGCTGGTACACGGTAAAGTTCTTAATCTGCAAACCGTCTTTACACGAGCAAGGTTTATAACTGTATGCTATAAGTTAGTCAACTAAATTCATGGTAAAATCCACAATTTTTTTGCCAAAGCAGCATCATTAGCTTGCGGGCTCACCTCAGCTATGCTGCAGTCCGCATAATATTTTCCACTTACACCTTTTAACATCCGGATGCAAAGCCACATAGCATATTGTTGCAGCTCCCTGAAACCACTTTCACAGGGCAACAACATAAGCAAATAGAGAATTCCATCAACAAACTTATGTAAAGAACATTTTCGCCTATGAAACAGAAAAAGGTGCACGAATAGAACAGCCAAAAGTAAAGATGATGTTTTTCTCGTCTCTAGATCTGTCTTTGACTTCTGAAACTTCGAGTCATGACAGCTATTCGTACGTGTCAGAGATTTCATTCCCTTTTACCTTCACAGCCACCAAGTGCCTAGATTTGCTAGCTACTTTCATAAGATCGCGGAATTGAAGCTATAACAGTAGAAGCGGAGAAAAGAAAGGACCTTTTTTCTTTTTTTTTTCAAAAAAAAAAAGATGACAAACTCTATTGATAATCTTCAGAAGAAGGGTTCATTGCATAATATCTAGATAAATTGGGTCTTAATCCAACCAGACTTTGTTCAAGGAAAAATAACAGCAGACTCTTTATAATCAAGTTAAAATTAAATTCAAGTTCTAGCAAACCAAGTATCTTTAGATGTTTCATTTCTCAGCATCCATTGCCCTTGTATATTTGTTGAAGATTCTTCTTGCTACAGTCTAAAACAAAAGAAATTAATAGGACTTCCAGCACTCCACAATTACCTGCTGAACATTTTTCATCACATGCTTGCCAATGACATTAGCGATATCTGCATCACATCGAAAAGAACAGTGGATTAAACATTCACTGCCATTGTTTAGAAAGTAAAACATGAACACAATCCCCGCAAAAAGGATACTAGTGACAGGACCCCAAAGTACTTATCCATTATTCTCGGGGTCTATAGATGATTTTGAAGATAGATATTGACCAGGGTATGAAGATGTTGATGAAAGTCATAAAATAAAGCAGCGGACATCCAATTAGTTTTCTGTATGATATAGATATTGATCATATTTCTCTTTAAACTTAAATAGTAATAGTGTAAGTCTCTAAGCCAAAATGTGTTTTTTAATCAATCAGCTGTACTTTCTGTGATCTTTACCCTGAACTAACATGGTGCCTTATAAGTTGATACTTGGTAGCACTGCAAATAAGGAGAATCAGTAAGGTGCTCTGTAACACTTTCTAGTTTCAAAGATACATGAAGATACTGCCCTGCAGTATATTTGATTCATAAAATTCATTTCTAGTACAGAGAAAGGGCATATGTATAGCTTCCAGGCGTGTCTTATGTCAGGAGGCAAGGGAGACTAACAATCATCTATTTTTGCATTTGCAAGTTCACAACAAAGTTATGGAATTTTATTCCACTGTTTGAGCAAGGAAGAGTGGACAATGCCAGAGCATATAGCAGACCTCCTCAGCTGCTGGATTAGAAGGGGAGGCAGTAAAAGTCAAAAGAAGTGGTGGAGAACAGTGCCAGAGTGCATCTGGTGGACTGTTTGGAAGGAAAGGAATGATAGATTT